>OX637533.1:133334111-136262611 GCA_951800035.1 Linnaemya tessellans | reverse complement strand
TTATTGTTTTTGCATTTCTAATAAATACATTTTGATCCTGTTTTATTTTTTTGTTATGGCACTATGAAAATAAGTTTATGAGTTGATTGATTTGTGATCTAACCAAAATTAGAGTATTCAAAATAATGGAATTTTTACCTGAAAAGTCAGATACAAAATTTCACAATTTAATAATACTTCCAATATGTGAATAAATTTGAAAAATATGTCTAACAATAGAAAGACATTTTGGAGTACTTTGAAATGATACCCATCTTCTAGGAGTTATTACCAAAAAATATATACATATATGTATATTAAATTAAAATATAAAAGCCGAGAGAGATCGAAAAAACAAATAAATGTATATTGTTAATTTTTTTTCTTTTAAATAAATATTACAAAATAATATTAATAAATATTACAAAATGATTTTTAAATATTACAAAATAATTTTTATTCTTGAAAGGATTATTAAATTTTTTATTTTTAACAATTTTCATATTCTTAACTAGTGTGAAAATATTTTTAAACGCTTGTTTAATTAAGATGTTTCACTATGTTGGCAGCACTAATTTATTTATTGTCGCCTATGAAAATAGAAATTAGTTTAATTTGATTACAACCACAAAACTAGCACGGACAACAACCTGCCGTATAGCCGTTAAAATAATCATTCCCATATAAACACGTGTATTCTATTTCTGACAAGTTGTAGTCGGTAGCCTGCTGTCGTGAATGTGTTTAATGCTTAACATGTAAATAAAAATTGAAAATTTATTACAAAACTCGTACTTGTGCATATAAAAAGGCATCAATTAAGTCTCACTCGTACTTTTGAATTTTTATCATTCGCAAATCTCTCAGTTGGCAATTTCATTCATATTGTTAGAATTTCATTCGTTTTGTTAGACAGATCCAACAAAATTGTTTAACAATTTCATGCCAAGTTGCGGTTTGTTCTTTGTGAGAAGCTACTGCTGTCCACAGTGATGAATATTAATCGATTATTTTAATAAAATCAATGGTCAATTAATATCGGTTAGCGTTTTCGATTGTAAATACCAAAAATAATTATTTAAAAAAATATTATTTCCAAATTCTTCTGGTTTCTTGACCTCATTTTAATTATTATTGTATTCTGATATTTTTAAGCTTAAGGTCTCTTTATTTTAGTTTAATTTTTAATTTCAATATTTCGTCACTCCTTTGTGTGACTTCTTTAGGAAATTAATTAATTAATTTCCTGAAGAAGTCACACAAAGGAGTGACGAAATATTGAAATTAAAAATTAAACTAAAATAAAGAGACCTTAAGCTTAAAAATATCAGAATACAATAAATATTATTTCTTGATTAGAGTGTCTATTACAAATTGAACTAATTTATTTAAAAAATTAGTAATGGCAAGACTGTTGTGAGGCATGAACTGTTGAAAAATGGCGAGTATGACAACGAAATACTTAACGAAACTTTTATGCTTTTAACATATTTTGTGTGACAGAAGAAACTTCAGCAAACAACTTTTTAAATAGTTGTTATTAATTTTTTGCAATAATCGTTTAATGAATTCCATCACTAGCCATGAGTCTGGTTAGATATCGATACAGCAGTCGAATATTTCCAATTTCCTGCAGTCATGTAAGAATTTTAATAAGAAATTCTTGTGCTGCAGTAAATTGTCAGCCGCTCCTCATCTCACTCATTTGATTTGTTTTCCTTTCTGAGTGCCATACCGATGTCTTAAAGGATTTCTGTATCACACTTTATGTGAAATATATATATTTTCCAAGGTGAATTTATTTCTTACAAACTTAGACTATGCGTAGGATATATCTAGTGTTGTGTGTATGCATGTGTGTGTGTGTAAATTATGTATCATTATCAATATTGTAATTTGCTAATCCTTTGATATCCTGTCTGTATGATGTAAATTTCATTATATGTGTATTGCATGCAGTTTGCAAAATATTTTAAAACAAATTTATTTAATTTGTAAATTCTTCAGCAGCCTGTTCTTCTATTGAATTCTTTTGTATTCCATACGAATAGGAGTTTGTAAACATGGCGAGACTCTTAAGTGAATTGTATAGGGAACGTATTTTGTAATTATGCTCGATAATTTTTTTTTTAAATAACAAGCAATTAGTAAATTCCCAGATTTGAACTCAAGTCTGGACTATAAAATAATTTGCCTTATGAGTTCTATCACGCTAAGTGGCTCCTTTTAAAAATTGCCACTTCTATCGGTTAAGAAGCTACAAAATTGTAAGTAGCAGTCAGTCCTTAAGTGTTTGGGCGTTGGAAAAAATATGCAAAAACTGTTATGGACACTCAAAATCAGGGAATTCAGAAAACCCATTTTTTCTTTCCATTTGATGTGTTTAAAATTAATACAAAAACTTTTTTAGCAACAGAAATGGCTGACAAATCGGCAGTAACGATGTGGTTTTCCCATCTTTAGCTGGGGTAGGCTCACGACTGCGAGAGTTTGATACAAAAATTTATAGTTGATACAAAAGATCTGGAGGAAAGAAGCAACACAAAAATTTCACTTTTATTCTAGTGCTTATTTATTTAAACTATTCTGCTAACTACAGGGTGTGCCGTCGACAGAGTATCAAAATGCCAATTGTTGAATCGAGTCAGGAACGTCCGCAGGCAGCAACCGGCTAGAAGGTAGTTGTGTGGGGTGACTCCAAGGAGAGATTCAACTCCGAGGCGACCCTTCTACGCAAACCAAGTAGTGCAGAAGGAACGAGTCCAAGCAGTGCTACTGAAGTCGTGTGTCATAATCTCCGTCGGACAACTTCCTATTAACTTGAAGCGGCTTCTGGATAGAGATTGCTTCTTCACACGTTGAATTCAGTGCAAGAGATAGAACGAGTCTGACCAGAGATGCGGAGAGACCGCGCTACAGATGGTTGAGACAAGCCAAGATTTGTTGGTCACCTGAGGAGAGATTCAACTCCGAGCTCCCAATTTATAAACTAGAAACAACTACTCGCAAAATCAAAATCTTACAAGGAAAAAACTATCCTTCAACAATTTTTTACTTAAATTTTCAATAATCCTTCGCAACTGCTTCACTTTAGTGTTTCCAATTTTTTTTTTCTTTTTGTAATTTATATGTTATTCCCTTTGATATTAAATATTACTTCCTTCGGTATTTTTGCAGTTTTATGTGAGACGTATGAACGTTTGAAATGCTGCAAAGTCCGCTAGTTAAAGGATTGAGGTCATTTTCTAATGCTTTAATTTTGTTGAAAATAAAATTATTAGTTAAAAGCATAAAAAGCTTTAAGGGGGTCTAGACACGATTAAAATACTTAACAAGCATTTTCATAGTTTGAGTGCTCGATGATGATCGATGGCAAATCAATTGAATTAAGATAATAGCCCAGTTCACAATCTCGAGCAAGTAGTCTAGCATCGTAGCATGAGCAAAATAATTGTACTCTACACCAACAAAATACATTGAAAATGCTCTCAAATACTCTCTTAATTTGCAAATGCTATAATGCAAGACCATTTGCACAGGATTGTGAATTGGGCTATTGAGTATCATTAACGTCAAGCACGCGTGCAAAAGATTGATAGCAAACATTCAGATCTTGAGTAGCGCGCCCAAATAAAGAATTTCATTACTAAATGTATTATTTAAACGTTTCTACACAGAGAGAAAATCTTGTTATCTGCCCAGTTCACTGACGAAACATCATCACCATCCACAAACAGAACAGAAAAACTCTCAAGAAACATAAAGTGTATGTATAAAATAATAAAGGAATACATTGTTTGAATACTCTGGCTCAGGGGGAAACTCAGATTTACATATCATACGAGTACATACGAGTATGAATATAAATCGTTTGTGTTTGTAGGAAATGTTCTCGTGTCTGAGAGTGAGTGGAGTTGAAACGATAATGGCTTTTTCATGTCATACATAAGCTTTGGTAGTTACAAAAAGATATTTTGAATTATTGTTAGAATACGGCATGCATTGCGTAGGGATGTGTGTTTGTGTACATATAAATTTTTCTTTAAAAACCAACGAGTCCTTCCTACAGCAAAAAAAAAATAAACAGCTCAACTCTACATGGATACAAAGCAATATCGGTATCGGTGTTCGCTGCGTACACACAATACTTTGTGTAAATTTGCGTTTGTCATACGATCTGATACACAGGGCTTTATGCAGTCAAACATGCAAATCGTGCTGTGAAAAGAGAATACAAAACGCAAATGGAAAAGATTGCGAATAAAAAGCACAAAATTCAGAAATTCATACGCAAATAAACTTGATGGGAGCAAAAAATACCACACAGACAGACAAACAGACAGAGAGACAGACAGACAGACAGACGATACCAATAGAAAATGTATTTTACAAAAGGGCCACACAATTGGAAACACATTTCCACCGCTAAGGATTATTATTTACCACCAGGACTACCAAATATAGGATACATCATATGTTTTTTCTCCAAATCGCACGCAGGCTTAAAGAGTTTGGCAGCGCTTTTTAAACGCATGTTTTTTTTGTATTTTTCAGAATTTGTTTGCAAGACCAGACGCTCTTTTAAATAGACATTTTTGGGCATTTTCATTTTACTTTTGCAAATGTTTAAGTTGTTTGTTTTACTCATATTTTTGCTGTTGGTATAGTTTTTACAAGTACAAGTGATTATCCTGCAGTAATAAGGCGTGACATACAGATGGCAGGAATAAATATTGGAACCGATCTTACAGTATAATTTTTTATATATAAAAAAATCCATTTCGGCATGTTAGTTTTTTCTTCTTATTAAAAATTATATGGAATTTTACTTAACCAGAGAAACTCTATTTTGTAGGCGTTACTCCGGGAGGGGCAAAGAGACAAAGACGGGAGAGGGGGAGGGAGGGCAGATAAAGATCAGAGAACATCTCAGCTTAGTCATAAAAGCGTTAAAATTTAATTTCTATGGAATGTAGGCTTAAATTATACAATGTATTAAATATTTGCACCATTTTCATGTGATGTGTTACTTCAACGCCCACTAAAGGGGGCGGAGTTCAAAAATGGATTTTTCAGATTTTCTAGCTGCAAGTTTAACGTTTTGAAGCCTCTTTTCATAAAAATATATCATTGGCTTAACAAAATTATAAAAAAAAATCAATGAGTTTTCGAACTCACGGGCGATGTGTTAACACCTTTTTGTTACACGGTACCTGTTCGATTTCTATGAACACAGACCCACAAACCCGGAGGTAGAGTTAATATAAAGTATTTTTTATTTATTTTATATTAAACCCACAAAAAACAAAGAGAATGCAAAGCAACAGACAAATGTACATACATACATTGTTATGTTTGTACATAAGCTACATACGTTGCTGTCTTGCTATCTCATTTTTATATATGTACGTATAACCACGTCACTATTCTCTTTGCTATGCATACGACTAAACCGAAGATCAACATAAAACACTTTTTTAATATTACTCCAAATTAATACTCCGAATTAAAACACTTAAATCTCCGCTCGCCGATATCGGATCGCCTTAATTTTTGGCCTAAACTCTTCGTCGAAACCCGCACTAGCGTTTTAATCCAAAAATTAATAAAATCGGCTATGAATTTGCGGAGAAAATCGCGTGGGAAAATTATATGAAAATCGCCCAATAATCACTTTCAATACCGACTGCCAAGCAACAACAACAAACAAACAAACTCTTACACTTACACTTGCGTATGTATTGAAACTGATAGTTTACTGCCCTAGAGGCGCGCGTATAGATGTTAACACATCAAAAACTTTAAAAATTATGTTTTGTTTTTAGAGGTTGATTTAGTTGTTCTTAGGGGAACATTTTTCCCTCTAGTCCGATTCAGCCCATTTACTAACTTGACCTGTATTATCCCTCAAAATATTTATACCAAATTTTAAGAATTTGGATCTTTTCGTTTGGTTTGAATCGTGATTTCTACATACGGGCGGACAGACATGACTAGATCTCCTTAGATGGCTGCATTACACACTTAATGACAAAGTGAATATACCCTCCAATTCCTTTAGGAAGGGTATAACAAAATCCGATTCAAAGGTCCGTGCCGTGATATTAAAAAATTATGCAAAATATAGGAAAACTGATCGAAATGCATTAAATTTTTTGCATATTGAATTTAATACACTTAATGATTTGCAAGGATACGTATTTATCCAAAAAGTTAAAATCTGAAATGAATAGTGTAAGAAAATTGCTTAAAAAAGATTAATGATCATTTAACACTATTTTTTATTCGTAACAGGGCCGTGAATAACCTTCCCCACCCCAAATGATCCTTAAATATAATAACAAGTAATTTTTTTTTTAAATATTAAAAGAAAAATTAACAATATTTCTTTTAATTTATTCACAATTTGTCATAAATAATATTAGAAAAGAAGAAGAATAATAATAAAAAATAAAAGGCTTAAAAGTCAGTCAGTTGTCTTAATATTTTGCAGCAACAACTCACATACTCGTACTGTTGCTGACTTTTCCCACCTGCTGGGGGAAAAATTTATATAAAATTCACGAATTCCATTAAAATGTCAGACTTTCACTTTTCACAGCTTAAATTAATATAAATTATAACTCGACAACGAAATACATACTTATGAAAACTCAAGCACACACACACACATACACTCTTACAAGTTGTAGCAAACTCTTTTGCATGTTTTAGGACTCGCAAACAGCAACGCAGCAGCAACTGAGAAACCGGGGTGTAAAGGATAATTTAACTTGGAAATACATCTTTGTGGCTTCTTTTGTTTTTTGTGTCGCCAGATGACATTAACACTTCTTTTGCATAAATAAGAATTACATTCAACGTATGCTGCTCGTACCTGTACCTTTTACCAATTTTACATTTCGTAAGAGATGCTCATTTTCACATTCCACGATGCTGCTAAAGACAAGGAAAAAAACTTGTGTTTTAATTATGTTTTTAATATTTTTTCGTGACAAGAGTAAGTAAAAGTTGAAGATGGCAGGGTTGAACTGAAATGCAAATTAGGTTGACAATTTTATGCAAAAAAAAAAAATTAAATAAAAGTAACATTGAATATAAAATTTTTTCCATCACTTCGACACAAGAAGAAAAGTTTATGAAATATTAAGGAAATATTAACTAATAATAAAGTCAGCAAACATGCGAGAACGGTTTACAAACTTGTGCATTCATTTTTTATGAATTCTTACAAATATAATAAATATGAAAGTAGCTCTGACTGTCTGTCTGTCTGTTACCTTTTCACGCTTAAACCGCTGCACCAATTCAAATGAAATTTGGCTTAGAGATATTTTGAGATCCGGGGAATAACATGGAGTGACTTTTGTTTTTGGAAATGATGGTATGAAGTGGTCAAGCGTGGTCGAAAATTTTTATGAACATATGAAATTCTTAAATTTTAACTATGAACATTTTAAACTTCGATCCAGTAAGAATACAACACATACGTATTAGCTGAAGTTTCCCATATTCTTCGCAGGCAAAGTCGAGGGTAAAAAGTACAATAAAATAAAAAACCCCATTCATAAAACTTCATACACGCTGATATGACCGTATAAACTCCCGCTTTTCATAATGACTTGTACTTTTTATGATGACTTGCATTTTTTATAATGACTTGCATTTTTTTCTGATGACATGCACTTTTCACAATAACTTGCACTTTTTAGTTATAATGACTTGCATTTTTATCATGACTTGCAACATTTTATGATGACTTGAATTTTTTTATAATGACTTGCACTTTTCATAATGATTTGCACTTTTCATAATGACTTACACTTTTTATAATGACTTGCATTTTTTATGATGCCTTTCACTTTTTATGATGACTTGCTTTTTTTATGATGACTAGCATTTTTTTATGATGACTTGCACTTTTCATAATGACTTGCACTTTTTATGATGACTTGCACTTTTCATAATGACTTGCACTTTTTATAATGACTTGCACTTTTTATAATGACTTGCACTTTTTATAATGACTTGCATTTTTTATGATGACTTGCACTTTTCAAAATAACTTTCATTTTTTATGATGACTTGCACTTTTTATGATGACTTGCATTTTTTATGATGACTTGCACTTTTTATGATGACTTGCATTTTTCATAATGACTTGCACTTTTCATAATGACTTGCACTTTTTATAATGACTTGAACTTTTTATGATGACTTGCATTTTTTATGATGTCTTGCACTTTTTATTATGACTTGCTCTTTTTTCCTTATTAATATAATATATATGAAAGTAACTCTGTCCCTCTATCTGGCTGTTACCTTTTCATGCTCCGCTGAACCGAGTTAGATGAAATTTGACATAGAGATAGTTTAAGTTCCGAAGAATAACACAGGGTGCCTATTATGTTTTTGGAAATGGTCATATTGAGTGGTCAAGTGTGGTCGAAAATTTGTATAGACGTTTAAAATTATGAAACTGATAACTAAGAACGCTTTAAACTTTGATCCAGTAAAAATACAATACATCATTGGGATAACATACACATTAGCTGAAATTTCACATATTCTTCGCGGACAAAGTCGGGAGTAAAAGCTAATTTATATATATAAAATATTATGAAGTTTTTTTATTTAACACATTGTTGTCACAATACTAATATATAAATGAAATTTATTTGTTGGTGGTTAAGCAATGTCTATATGCATTTCATTGGTGCTTTACCAAATCGTCAGTAGACTTTAACCACAGTTTTGAAAAGTTAAAAACCTCTTATCTTATGCATATACTTCCGAAAACCATCTGAGAATTCACAACTTGTAAATTACAAACTATTTTCAAAAATAACAACAGAACAAGAACATAGGCTTACAACTCATACAAAACTAAACCAACATACTTTATTTGTTGGTTTAGTTTTGTATGAGTTGTAAGCCTATGTTCTTGTTCTGTTGTTATTTTTGAAAATAGTTTGTAATTTACAAGTTGTGAATTCTCAGATGGTTTTCGGAAGTATATGCATAAGATAAGAGGTTTTTAACTTTTCAAAACTGTGGTTAAAGTCTACTGACGATTTGGTAAAGCACCAATGAAATGCATATAGACATTGCTTAACCACCAACAAATAAATTTCATTTATATATATAAAATAAATAAATTTATGGTGAAATATAGTTCTGTTTACGGGACTATCGCAATCTATTTCTCATCCTTTGAAGTAATTGCTTTACAGGAAATACAACCAAAAAAAGTGATTTAATTTTTTAAAATCCATATTTCAATACAAAGTTCCTTGATTTAAAATACCATTTAAATACAAATTGTCGAAATATTTTGTATATGTTAACGTACTCAACGATAATAGATATTTCCTTTCAATATGATCTATACTGCTTGCTTAAGACCCATATAAATTATGAAACTTAAAATGACATTAACACCTTTTGCACATAAAATTATTATTTATGCACTGGGGTTAAAAGCAAAAAAAAATATTTGTAAGTGCACACAACTTTCTGCCCTCTTGTCTTACACATGCAACACAGAAACACTCTTTCACACATGGTTAACAAAATGCTAAAGATTATTTGAGAAAATTTATTAAGAAATGAAAAATACATAATTTTTTTAACCGAGCAGACGGTGTAGGTTAAGGTCTTTATAAAGAAGAATATTTTATTACTAAAGTAACAGGAGTGCGGAACGTTTTACGGCACAGGACAACATGTGGTTATTATGAACTTTAAGAAAAATCATACACAGCAGGTATTTAATGGTAGAAAAAAACCAAAATCTTTTATTTATAAAGAAATGTATGATAGTAAACGGTAAAATATGTGTAGCACTTCTTCTTAAAGATTTTAAATAAGAGATATATACGACTGTGATATGAAGCATTCACGATTAATATTGAACAAAATTTTAATAGTCCCCACATGCACGACCCGAGGATCATATTACAACTTGAAAGAGTTTAAAGGGACACAAAAAATAATCATACTGTTCTGATTCAGACTTTTAAATTCTTAAAAGAGAGAAAAGCCGTTATTTACACACATTGGCTTAAACTGGAAACACCTTTTGCTCTATTATTCGTAATTGCGAACATGAAGGCAGCTGCAGTTTAGCACTGGCCTTCATTTTTATTCATTTCCCCATTGCGTATCAATTTTAGAGAGTTTTCCTTGCACTTTTTCATTTTTCAGAAAAACAAGAATGATTTTGCAATATCAAGGGAATTCCCAAAATGTACATAACCTCACAATATATTATTTGATTTAATTCATAATGGCTGCCAGTACTTTCTTCCTCTTGAGCTGATTATAATTTCAATTAAAAAAATTTGAAAAAACAACAACAATTTAATAAGGAAAATTTTTTAGCGAACTTTTTTATATGATATGATTATATTTACTTTAAATCTCCAAAATACTTTTATATTTTTTAGAATTTTTTATAAAAGCTCAATTTAATATGTTAACTAATACAAATATTATTCCGATATAATTTTACTTCACAATGTTTTGTTTGTGAAGCTCTTTAAAAAAATATATAAATTAAGGGAAGGTAATTATCATGTTATTTTATTAGTGGCCATGAAATTGTTTACTGCGAGCCTGTTTTTAGTAGGCATTAAAACTGAATACTTAAATAATTAAATATACTCATTTAATTTGTTTAATCATATTATATGTTTTTTTTTCCTTTTGCCACAAATAAATTAAATTTTTAGCTAATAACTATGATAGACTATAACTTTTCAGTTAATTTATTGATAAATATTTATCCAGTGAATTTTTTTTATATCGCAACTACCAGCAGCCGGACTGCATATAAGTTTTTGTATGATTGTAATTCAATTATTTAAATTTAATCATAATTAGTTGCCCTCATATTTGCGTAGTTTATTAAACATTTAATCATGTGTGACTTAGTAAAAGTACACACGTGTGCATGTACATCACGTAACTTTGTATGCTCATGTGTTTGCTGAAAAAAATGTTGTCGTCTATTTTTAAATTTTTTCCAACAAGGTTTTTCAACATCATTTAGGGAGAAACTAATTAAATTATAGTGTGGGGAATTATAGTGTGATTTCATATTTAATAGAAGATGCAGCTTCATAAAACACAATTGTATTCGAATATTCGTACATAGTTTTTAATCAATTCCACTTGAGCAATTTATTCGAATAAACCAAATAATGTAAGTTTGTGAAAACAAATTAATTGAAATATTAATCGAATCAAATAATTTATTCGAATAATAATAATCGAATACATCTAATCGAATATTTTATTTGAATAATTATAATCGAATACATCTAATCGAATAATTTATTTCTAACTTTATATAATGTATGTTTGTGAAAATAAATTAATATATTAATCGAATCGAGTAATTTATTCGAATAATAATAATCGAATACATCTAATCGCATAATTTATTTCTAACTTTATTTAAAAGAAGTAGCATTGCTGTTACAAGGACCCTAATTATGATGGAATGAACAAAAATTTGCCATTGTGCAAAACGGAATTATAGGGTTCGTAGAAATTTTAAGCCTCTTATCGCCTTGCCGATTCACCTAGGAAATTTTAAATTTAATTCGATGTGTCCCAGGGGAACATTCAAAATAATGAATGAACATTTTACCAAAATCAATATTGACTCCATTTTCAGTTTATGAGACTTTCGATTTTATAAATAACATCACTCGTTTGATTATGAACTTTAGTTTGTTCCTTAACTAAATTCAAATCCTTTATGTGAAAACAAATGCTTTATGAGTTTTATCCTGCAATCTTTTGAACAAATGATTTGCAGAACATTTTCATAAGCAACTGTTGCTTTCCTGTTGCTGGTCTGCTTATCTTCAATATGAATCCAACATATGAATAACGAAAAATTATAGAGTCTTTCTCTTGTTTAACCTTTTTTTTCATTGTATTAGTATTTTCTCTTTTATAGTTTCAAAGAAATCTTTGTTTACATACTTTCACATGTAAATTTTAAGACTTTGCACAAGTACTTTGAGGACGATTGTGTATGGAAATGTTTACAAAGCAGCTTATTCTTGACATGATGGCCTCGTAAAATACAACAACTGCCGGAATATGTTAAGATTATTTTCCACACACAAAATTCGTTTCATTATGTAAACTTTTATTTATACTCTTGGGTCGCCGTATTCATAAACGATTATTGAAGTTGGAGCATGAACTTTGTGTGTGGCAGAACAGGTTTTTCCCAGCCAACTTTAACTGCAATAATCGTTTGTGAATACGGGCCCCAGAGTATAAATTGTATACGAGTATAACGTCAAGGGTTCGTGTGTAGAAAATAGTCTTAACTTGTTTTTGTAGTTGTTGGTTTTTATGAGGCCATCAAAGCAGCTCATTTTATGTATTTTTTTGGAGTTTTTATGGCTGCAAAGTGTATTCCTCAAAGCAGTCGTAGGAACAAGACTATGAAGGATTTATGGTTTGGAAAATAAATTTTAGCAAAGTTAAATATTGGCCTACATGCACACACACATAAACACACATATACAGATATGCTGCTAAAACGCTGGTATTTCTTTTGAAACTACAGATGTTGAATGCAATGGAAAATTTTGTAAAAACACATTCACATTATTTTGCTACTCAATTAAACTGTTCCCATATGGTGAAACTGTTATGAACTGTATTCTCAGGGATGGACGCAGCAAAGTTATTTCTAAAAACTTCACTATAATAATATATCGCACAAAGGCAACGTTAAATGTTTGCGAAAGGAAACTGTAAATAAACATGTGGTATTTGAGTTAGAGTTCCGTAGAAGAAGCACTAGGGTTTCCAGCCATTGCGATTGTTTTCCAAAAAAATAATTAGCGAAATATTTTTTTTAAATTTCCATTACCGCTACCGCCTTTACTTTATTTGCTTTCAAATAATTTTAGCCGCACTTCAATTTATATGATTAAAAAGAACCGGAAATAAATTATATTAATAACAATGTTGTCAACTTGTCATTAATATTTATTTATTTATTTATTTGTAGAACAATTTGCAAAGTGAACTTGCAAAATATCGGTGCACAGATGCCGAATGGATGACTTGGACGACATGCAGGCGGTGTGTTATCCAGCAGTTCTATCCGTTACACAACTTTTTTATCAGAAGAACTGTCAACCTATACATTTAAGAGAGCAAACGATCAGTGGCCTGGCTGCACCTAGAAAACCGTTGCCAACGAGGCTTCATGTTGCCTGCTTTTGATTGCTTTTTGACCGCTTCTCATTAAATGTTTTCCACTTTTCTTTGGGCGCTTTATTGGAGTTGGTGGAGAAAAAAACGGAAAACAGCAGTGATAAATTCTTAAACATGCAGCATGTTCCATCTCTGCTCGTTCTACAAGGTGCATGTAATGTTAATTTTAAAAGTTTATTATAGTTCCCAGACGACGACTGTACAATATTGCTGCCAGCTGTGATTTGAGAGCAGCAATGAAATAAAGCTTAAGAAAAGTGAATGACTGGACAGACTGGCACACAACGTGAGACTGAATCGAGTGATTTCTTCACTAACATTTTAATATACAAATTAAACATAAAAATGATGAAAAGGAGTTTCCTTTTTGGTTTCTATTATTAATTTTGTTGGCAAAAGAGTAGAAATTAATTGTGCACTCACGCAAACATGTGCGTGTATGTAAGTAAAGGCAAGTAAAACAGCTGCTGAAAATAATATTCACATTAAATATTTTACTTTCATGAAATGAATAATTAGGCTATGAAAATTTCATGCTGATTAAAAGTATTCACATATATTTAAGTAGTTACATGCTGCTGCCACCCCTTCGCATATAATTTTTGCACTTCGTTGTGATGCTACAACAAACTCCAGAAAATGGCAGCTATTAAATTTCTCTTCGAAAAATGCAGTATCTTAAAGCCATCGCCATTATTGTTGTGGTGGGGCAATTTTTTTTGTTTAAATTGCATGCATTCCCATAGGCTGTCTCACTCTTATTGCCTTTTTTGCACACACGAGAACGCATTCAACTTTTAATTATTTTTATTGTTTTCAATTTGCCAAAAACCCAGAAAAAAATTGTATTTTTGTTTAGTGTTGGAAACAAAAATTCATTAATATTTTTGCCATGGCCAACATGTAAACGCTTGATGGTGGCATGAAAAGGAAATTGTTTAAATTCAAATGAATAACGACAATTGTTTTAGTTGGTATTTGCGGTTGGCATCATGTTATTCTATAAAGGAACAAGAGTTTGTTGCCAATTCCATAAAAGAAGAAGCATGTATACGAGTGAAACTATATAAATGAAAGAAAAAGAAAAAAAATTTAAATTTCTTTATGTTCTTTTCTGAAAAATATGGGTAATTTCCATACCGTAAGATGTTTTTTTTTTCTAATAATGTTCCCCTTAAAAACAAAAAAAGTGCCACATATTCAACACTCATTTTCATTAAAGGGGCATTCATGAGTGCAGCGATCGAAATCTGTAATTAAATTGTATTGAAATTTCGATCGATATGGATCGGGCTATTTTAGCCCCTGATTTTGTTGTTGATTGTTCTGTTTTTATTATTGCAATTGTTCTTTATTGTTTAATGCCTATACTTGCGTTCTTTTGTGTAGATGCAAAATATTTTTTTATATTCCAGGTGAGTATTTAAAAATGTTGCGTGTGAGTATTAAAAAACGCCATTACGTAGAGCGAAAATACCATTACGTATAGTGAAAACGTCATTACGTACAGTGAAAACGCCATTACGTACAGTGAAAATGTCATTACGTACAGTGGAAACACCATTACTTACAGTGGAAACGCCATTACGCACAGTGAAAACGCCATTACGTACAGTGAAAATACCATTACGTATAGTGAAAACGTCATTACGTACAGTGAAAATATCATTACGTATAGTGAAAACGTAATTACGTACAGTGAAAATGTCATTACGTACAGAAAAAACGCCCTTACGTACAGTGGAAACGCTGTTACGTACAGTGAATACGGCATTACGTACTGTGAAAACATCATTACGTACAGTGGAAACGCCATTACGTACAGTAAAAATTCCTTTACGAACAGTGAAAATGTCATTACGTATAGTGAAAACGCTATTACGTTTCCAGTAGAATTTTCGAAGGAAAATGGTACATGGCAGACTTTCACCACCTGCCATTGTGGCTTTAATTATTAATTGTAACGTGACGACAATATTTTATGTTTCTTACACCAACGAAACATTCTTTGTTTCAAATGAGGCAACTTTTTAATAATTTTCTACATGCCAAATATATTATTTTGTCAAAATCTAATTGAATTTGTTCCCGACAACTAGACATAAAAGCTTAAAGAGATTTAAACAAGTATTAACACTTTTACAGAAATTGTTTGTGCCGGAAAAGTTTATACAGTAAAAACAAACTTTAATGCACTTGTAATTGTCATAAACATTTCTTTCTATTTAAAAGGGGGCTTTTACTTCTCCCACCCCCTTCTAAGAAATTAAAAAGACAACAAAAATATTCAAATGAAATTTTTGTGTTGCGCACGTTTTGACGCTAAAGTACATTTCATTCGCATACAAACACTTGATGATAAAGATGTAACTGAAGACGATGATAATGAAGATGATGGTGAAGATGATGATGATGATGATGGTGGTTCGAATGCCTCTAGAGATTTTAATGTTGTTTGGAGTTGGAAACAAAAAACTAAAACAAAGAAGTGAATAAAAAACTTGGAGCAGTCTGTGCATTTGCGGGCCCAAGTTGAATTAAAACTTTTGCCCGAACTTTAAGAAAAGCACCGACTATTTAAAACACTTTTAATATGCTTTCAAGGAATGGAGTTATTTCTTTGCTAACAAAACTAGTAAAACATTTAAACAATAATAAATGATAAGAATAAATTGCTGATACACTCGTTCGTTCGTACAATGAAACCAAACCAGAGACAAACAACACCAGACTTTTGCACAGATTTTATTTGCAATTCCATTTTAAAGAACAAAACAAGTTTAAAAAGATTTCGAAGAGAGCAAAAAAAACATTAAATTTATTTTGAAACATTATCGTGGTCGTTTACATCGATTTGCATTTATAACCAGTTGTCTAGCATTTCTTTGAGTCTTTAGCAAAAACAATTCAAACCTCGAATACGAAAACCATTGCCTTTCTTTACTTTAAAACAAAACGACTAGAGACAATCGAGGTTTTTGTTTCAAATAGTTTTCAAGGCAAATGGAAAATTATTTACATATTAAACATGTGAGTTACGGCTGCTTATTTGGTTAGAAAACTCAAGGCTGCCACTAAATATCCTTGGCAATGGTTTGTGGCATTAAAAACTATTTTTGCAAAGAGTTGTTCACTACTTGGATTTGATTTTTGAATAAAGAACAAGACTAGAAATTACAACGACGAACAATTTTAATTTCGAATATTTCTCGATTTTCCACAAAATCTCCAAAGTTCGCTATCCCAATTCTCCCGAGTCGTATCAAATCAATCATTTTTCTTTATTTGTCTGCTCAATACTCTAGCGCAATGCACTGACCCAGAGCACTAGTCCTACTTACGATTACGATAAATATTCCAAGAGAAAGCTTCCAATTCATACAGAAGAGCATAACCGCTGTTTTCGAAAGCCGCAACATTATTATCATCACTACTCATGCGAATTTCTGTTTGCCATCTCATCTTTCCATAGATCCCGCTCAATTCTCTACACGAGTAGGGGCATCCCCTGGGTCCTGCTGCTGGATGAAAAAAAACTTAACTTCGTTCTTTAAATATCTCATTCATTATTAAAAACATGGATTTCTTTGCATAGTTTCTCCATTATAATATAAATGAAATAAGAAGGCAGCAAATGATTATGAAATACTTAAAAGCTCTTTCCTGTTAGCCAAGGTAACACAAGTTGTATTAATTGAAGAAGCCAAACTGTTTACTGCTTACGCCTGCAAGCGGACGACCAATAGTGCACGTCTTAAGTCCTGCCAACAGTTCTGAAACTTTAATTTTGGCAATAATTCACTAACACATGACATAAACTAACTTATTTACTCTCTGAGCACATTAAATGAAATAAATGATACAGATTTGTTGCTGCTTTATAATTACACTGCACGGCATAGTTTAATTTTTGCCAAAATAGAAAAATATTTTTTTTAAGTCTAGCCAATAATAAACAATATTTTTATATATTTTGAATAGTTAATTTTTTTTTGAATTGTGTTTATGCTTTTTTCCTAATTTAGAAAAAACAATTTTAAATTGATTATTGAGGGTTTTTTGCCAGTTCCTGCAGATCGTTAGGTTAACCGTACCCAACATTTCTTAGGAACATCTTTCATGTGTTGGAATATATTTTTGGTGCGAATAAGCATTTTATGCGCAAACAACTAAATTTCGATACCACGTTCTGGAATCCTTTAGAAAATATTATTTTGAAAAAGTTTTCCTTGTCGATTAGTGTTGTCGTTTCAAACAGCATCTTCAATTTGCGCTCTTACCGGAAACTTTTGTGTTCATAAATAAAACTACTCCAGGAAGTGGTAATAAAGTGTTAGCGTGTGTGTGTGTGTTTTTGTCGTGCATGCAACTACATGCTCTTAAGTACACTGTTTTATTATTTTGTTTGTTTATACTTTCCACTGTATTCACTCAGTTGCTAGTTTCTAGTTGCTCTCATACTTTAATATGAAATCTTACAAATAAAACAATTATATATTGTAATAAAACGAAAAGTCAAAATAATTTACAACAAACTTTTGTTTTATTACCTAAAAATTATAACAACAGCCAACAGCAGATGGTTCCCCTCTGGGTTATGAGTTTTGGCAAAATTTTTTCAAAAAGGAAATAAGAAAGTTTATTTTGCAACACAGTGAATTATTTGTTATACGAAGGGATGTCGAGTAAGGCATTTGAATGAAAGTAGATGCATCAGTAACTTGGAAAATTTTTTTTGGAACAAGTTTTTTTTTTCGTTAAGGCATATTTTGAATTTAAGAGAAAACTCTAAAAATTTATAGAAATACATTCTTTTGTAGATCGATAAAATGACGGGGCGGGGTCATTAAAACTTAAAAATTTTATTTTTAAGGAATGTAGGCTTAAGTAAAACAATTTGTTAAATTTTTATGCTATTTTTGCCTATAACAACGCCCACTAAAGTGGGCGGGGTCAAAAAATATTTTTATTTTATTTTATGGCTCCAAGTTTAAGGCGTTGGACCGTATTTGACATAAAAATATATCATTTGCTTAACAAAATAACCAAAAAACTTTAAAAATTATGTTGTTTTTTCTGGCTTGGTTTAGTTCTTCTTAGGGGAACTTTTTTCCCTCTTGCCCGATTTAGCCCATCTTCGAACTTAACCTGCTCTAAGCTTCAAAATATATTTATGCCAAATTTCAAGAGTCTAGCTCTTTTCGTTTGGACTGAATCGTGATTTCCACAGACGGACGGACGGACGGACATGCTCAGTTCGTCTTAGATTTCATCACTGATCAAGAATATATATACTTTATGGGGTCTGAGATAGATATTTCAATGCGTTACAAACGGAATGACAAAGTCCAAATTCTTCAAAGTCCTCCAAATTCTTTTTTGGAGGGTATAATAAATTATAATTGTAGCTATTAAAAAAAAGAGTCGAAATAAATTTATTTAAAAATCAAGTGGGTAACTGGGTGCGCACTAACACAACGACGGCACTAGAACGTAAAAACAAACAAATTAAAACTCTTGAGTTTTTAGAGCAGAAAGAAGATGAAAGAAATCTAGCAACCAACAACAACAAGAAAAAGCCGGAATTTTGTAAAATTTCGCTCAGAAAGAAAATCTGTCGTTTTTACTCACAAAAATCATTTTGGTCTTTATATTTTACAAAAGCTCCATCAAAGACTTGAAAAAATAATTTTGAATAAGTAGCCTAGAGTGATGTTCTAAAATTGTTGAGCAGTATCCGTTTCCTTCTAAATCACTGTGCCACCGCTTGATGTTTGAATGTGTAACTAAAGTCAAGTACGAGTATTTTATTAACTAAATGTGTTGGAAAATAATTAAAAACAGAAGGAAGCCAAGAAGAAATTTTTATTTTCTTTCCATTAACTTTATTGGAAATTTGGGCAGATTATTTATTACACTGAAATGAATAAAACTATTTGCTTGAGCAGTACTTTTCTTTAGTTTGTTCTTGCAAATTATAATTCTTAAAGTATAACTTTTCTTATTTATTACATTTCTATATTATTTTAAATTATTTTACTTTTTAATTATTTCATGACCTAAAATTTTTTTTATAACATGCCATTTATTATTTTTACATTCAATTTCATGTTGCAGAGACTATAAAATTTATTTAAGTTTTCTGTTTACATGAACACAATTTCCAGGAATTTTTTTTTATGTGTTAATTTCAAATAAAAAAGGAAAACAAATGCTTGTCGTGGTCGATTAACTGCGGTTGCTGTTGTACTCTATATATATTTGCATATGCTTTGCGAATCGCTGAACGTAGACTAGAAGCATTTAATCAATAATTTATTGTTTAGAAATAATATTGTGAAAATGTAGTTGGAGATAAGCGAATGATTATTCTATAACTCAAGGATTAAGTGAAAGATCACTTTTCATTTATATGAAAGTGAAATTCATGGTCTACTAATTATCTTTTTGGAATAAATTTCGTATTCGGTTTTGGTTTAGTAGTAAAAGGATTACCCAGTTAAACACCAAATAAAAGACTTGTTTGCATCAGGATCTTTGTTAACAAAACTGCAGCACTGCATGGTATTGATTTTTCCACAAATCAAAACTTCACTATTAAGCAACAGCATGTCTAAATGAAACATTTAGGCTAAAACCCATACATACTGGCAAACTCTTCAACTTGAAATAGTTCAACTCCATCAACATGTAGGGTATAAGGATGCTGCTTTTCATTTCCAATTAGCAAGTAAAGCAGACAGTTGAATTGTTGTTCCCCATTTCACCCAGTTTTTCTCATACAACAATTTACAAAGTTGTGTATATTTATTATTTGGTTTGGTTTTTTGTTTATTTCTTATTTATTTTTTCATTTTACTGTTTATATTCCAATAGCAACAGTAACTTTATAGGTCACGTAACTTGGGAATTTAAATTAAAAATGCAGACAAATTGAAAAAGAAAATTATATAAAAATAGCATAGCAGAACTTGTATTTTATTAAATTTTGATTCGTATTATTATTGATTATTAAAGTCAACAGCATATCCTAAATAATTTTAAACATATTTAATGTATTCGCCTATACTAAATCATATCTGCTGCAATATCTTTATTACTTTAACGCCCAACTGCTACTTTTGAAGCAAGTGAAAATCCTTTTCTTCATTTCCTTTAATAAACGACATAAAACTTGTTAATTGGGTCATTTGTTTTTATTAACCAGGAAGTAAAAATGTGCAAATTCATTGCTGAGCAAATAAACACACTCTATTTTAATTAAGTCAACAGCCAGTAAGTAAAATAAAATGGAAACTGACATGGAAAGGAAATGAGAATATAATTAAATTATTTTAGCTTAATCTCGGCAAAATCAGCATGATAACACACACACACCCACACACATGTTTGTGTGTATCTTTCTCTGGCAAAAATATTCCTACTATAGAAAATGTGTCTCATGCTATTAAACTACATGACGTATGAGTAACATTCATGGGCATCCGCTTCGAATATTACTCATACGCAACTGATTCTCAATACAAATACAAACGAACTGCAACGTCATGCTATTCAGTAATTATTCGTTAGCGTTTGGCCCACCCCCCCCCCCCCCCCCCAAATTTATTTTTAATTAGTTTTTTAACTTTTTTAAATTTGTCTATAAATCGAATAAAACACTCAAAACTAAAATGCCGCATTAATTGAATTGAGTTATTTAATAAATCTCATTAAACTTTTACACACATTCAATTGCGAGAACTACAAAAGTCCATTAGATTTGCATTTAAATAACTTTTAGTGTGACATGTGCTACATTTGATGTCTATTATTTTCGCACAGCATTGCATTCACATGTTCATGCGGCAGAATTCATGAATTTTTCATTTGGTAAGTTTTTATATCGTGTTTGACAATTTTATTCATTTTATTGGCTGCCATCAAGTGGGTAGAGGAATGCAGTCTTCTCTGCTTCCAGTGAATTTCATGAGGACGCTAATAAAAAATGTTGCACATACATTTCATATGTACTGGTTGATTGGCTATTCGATAGTTTATCTTAATTCAAAATAAATGTAAATTATATGCTGTTTATATATTGATTTAAAATATATTATGAAAATTATTTGATAGTGATATTATTTTATATAATAATATATAAGTAAGATACAGGGTCCGCCAAATAACTTTTTTTTTGAAAATGCTATAAAAAAAACTACTAAATATTTTCTCAAATTTCTTTTATTATTTGAAAGTACAATCCTTCTGGTTAATAATGGAAAATAATTTCATTCAAATGGCTGCATGGCCCGATAACGATCGTCATTGACTGTAACGGCCACTCCTTGCTCATTTTCGAAGAAAAATGGCCCAATTATGCCTCTGGACCAAAATCGCACCAAACAGTGACTCGTTTTGGGTGCGTCGGCTTTTCAATGTATGCGTGCGTGTTTTCTGTGTCCCAAATGCGACAATTTTGCTTGTTTACATAACCGACAAGATCAAAATGAGCTTCATCTGAAAAGATAAATTTTTTGGCAAAATCGGCATCTTCTGTAAGTCCATCGCAGGCCCACTTAGCGAAGCGTTGTTCAAGCGTATACACAACCATATTCGTTCAGCGGAAGGATAAAACTAATTATTTGTCAAATCAGACATGAGCTAAGTGTTACCATTCACGAAATAAGCACTAGTTGAAAAAAAACGTTAGATTGCGGACCCTATATATTTTTACTTCAAATAATATTTCTTTATGCCAATATTTTTTTTAATATTCTACTAATTAATTCATTAAAACAGGTTTTCTCCGATTACGCCACACCTAGAGTAACGAGGTATTGGAAAAAGGTCTGTGTTAATATTAAGCGATTTAAATTCACTTACTTGTGATCGATTTAAAATTTAAGCTTTGCTTTACACTTAATATACGGCATTGTTTGTAAGTATTTTTAATTTTATATTAATTTCTATTAAAATTGAAAGTATAACTGTTAGAAAATATGTTTTAAATTCAGAAAGACAAGACAAATATCCTAAGGCGCAAAGGATAGTCAGCATCAGTGTTAATTATCCAATTTACTCGGCAGAGCAGAACAGCTGTTTTCGATAACCGCTACACTTTCATCATCAGTTCTCATGGCTTTGATGATTATGATAAAAGATTTTATTTATAAAAATTTTATTACAAAATTGCACACACGAACATGATGGCGTTTGATTATTTTTTATTAAATAACGAAATATTTTATTTAAATATCAAATAAAAATTGCGCTTGAGAATTCGAAGGACTGACCATTTATATAAAATATCTAATTAATAGTTTTAATCTATATCAAGTTTATTATAACTCACATATTGCAAATAAAATAATAATTTTAAATGGATTAAATCAACCCCAGATTTGAAAGAGAAACTCGAATATATAATTTAATATACCAGGGGCCAAATTACCGAGCGAAATTTCCATACAATTTAAGTACAAATTTCGTTCGATATCGAGTGCCATAATTTGCCCCCATTATTTTTATTAAAATATTAAATTGACATAGAAAATTTATTTAAATACTGAAATGTTTAAGTAAAGCAGCGTCTAAATCAAAAAAAAAATATTGTGCTGATTTTAAGTAAAACTTTTATATAATTTTTAGATTAATATCTTCATACCCATAACAGGTTAAGCAATAAAGTTAAAATATATTGGAGCAAAAAATATGAAATTAAAATAAAAATAAAAAATTTTATTTGTAACAAAAAACTGAATTTTTAAAATGAATACTGAAAACGTTAGAAAATTTTAAGCCACATTTGCAAACTTTTTTTGATTTTTCCTAAAAATTCTCTTCTTATTAAAAACACTTCTTCAGCATGCACTTTAATTCAAATTTAATTTAATACATTGACCCTTAAGGATTCAAGCGCTTATGACATCATTTTAAATCAAGTCTTATTTATAACAAATCCAAACAATGATATCATCTTCTTGTTAATATTAAGTAGAATCATGATTAAGTGCTTTACTTTCGGTGCAAAATGTAAGAGCGTATTGTAAACGTATTTTCTACCTGCTCAAATCTAAGGAAAAGAATCGTACCCCTAAATTGCTGTAATAACTCATTTTTATCTGATTGAACTTAAAATCAAAATACTATAACAAGAAAACACACACTAAAATACCCTCATGTTTATTGTGTTAAAACTCGGCAGTTCGTTTGATACTCGTATAAGGGGGGAGAGGAAAAAGGTTTTATTTTCATGCATCCATTCATGTTTTGTCAAGCAATTGCCATGTAAACACAAATACCACATGCTCACTTCTACACATGCCATTCACTTTCACTCACCCCCAATAAATTGGCTACATTTAGTTTTGGTCTGTTTGAGATCAATAATGGCCACAAAGAATTTCACATTTGGGGACAAAGAAATTGGCACACAGATCTTATGTATTTAAGTACGGGGCAAACATTCAGACAAAGGCCAAGTTTATGTCCTCATAATTTTTGGTGGTAACAAAGACAGGACGTATAAAAAGGAAGTTTCAATTACAAAATAATACAAAAAGGTAATTACGGACGTTAGGCTACAATGCGAAGTATGGAAAACTAAACAAATTTTAAGTAATTAAATTACTTTTGGAACACAAATAATAATAAATTTCCAACAGCATTTCCTAAAATGTTCACAAGAACTATTGGAACTGCTGGAGAACGAAATTGGATAAAAATCACTTATTGTACGAATATTAAAAGAACTGAAACTATTTTCCTGTGCGCCATATAAATAAAGTTCATGTTCATATAAAAATGTTTTCAAATGTTTTCGCATAAAATTTATTGATTAATTTCAATGTGAAGGAAATATTCCTCTTGCTTCACTAATGAGTTTTCGTGCTTTTCCAGTCATGTGTGTGGGCTTAATTGCAATAAAGTTAATTTACAGAATATTTGCTTATATATCATATTTAATGTATGTGTGTGTGTATGAATGTGTGCTTAACTAATGAATTAAGAATTGTTGAAATAACTTTTCTCAGGACTTCTAGCAAATTTAATAAAACCAAATTTTGTAGTCTTTAATGATTGGCTACAAATAATTAAAGGATTTAAATTATTAAACTATTTCAGTTTGACTGTGTATGTATGTGTATGTGTGAATATATATAATATTTTAAGAATTCTATTTTGGCAAGAAAATTAATAAGAGTATTTTCTTTTATGGTTTGGATTACAAATCTTTCTCAAATGCAATGATGCACGACAATTTTACACAAGATTGCGAACAGATCCCTTGTGATCACTCCAGTAAATATATTTTTTAAAGAAACTTTCTGATAGGATGGCTGTTAGTAACTATACAAAGGATATTAACGAGAGCTTTTTCTCAAACCTAAAACTTATCTTAACAGCAAGTCTAATCAATCAATTATATCAAATGATTCTTACAAATCAAATTATTCTTATATATTTTTATTGTATTTTTTTATATGGAGCAAGTGTCTATCACACAACATCAAGTTTGTATTCTAAGGAGGACATTTTCAGGTGCATGCCATCTTCGGTGGCCTCTCTTTCTTATGCTGTTCGTCACTGTCAGCTAAACAAAGCGCTTAGGTAAATCGGCGACAGGAACTTAAAAGGATATTGTATCTTTTGTTAAATTAAGGTAATATTTTGCGAAAAGTGGAACAATTCTGTCAAAATATAATAGATTCAATCTGACGACCGCTTTCTTATTCAAATTTTTAGGTTAAATGACATACAAGAAAAGTTTCAGAAACAACTCTGTTTGATCACTTACACAGTCGTTCGGTTCCGTGTTTTATATAATTTCCTGTTCGTTTGTGTAGGTCTCACACGTGCCTCTCTAATTTCTTTTACTATTCCTTTGCGCTAGATATTTTGATAATAGTACTCTTAATGCTCATTATTAAAATGATTTCTTTAAAAAAGGCAATTTAAAATTTTTTCGCATTAACATTTGAAAAAAAAAGTTATTTTACTTTTGCCCAACTACTGGGGCGGGCTGCTTTTAACTACAAGAAACATTTGTTCTTTTCACAAAATTTTAGTTCAAATTAAATAACGAAATATACTTGACTTTCTCTGCAGCAAGTAAAAGTTTTTTCTTTTCTGAAATATATTTAATGCACTTTGAAGTTTAAACCATAAATCAAATGGAAGTTTTCGAGATTTTCATCACTTGAAGGCATGAAAAACATGTTTCTTTTTACTTTTTACATTTTACTGTGTGTTTTGTGTGTTATAAACTTTGCAAAAAATAAAAAGGAAAAACAATTTTTAAAAACACAAATTTTTAAGTAACACTTAAATGTAGAAACCGAGAAAAGCAACATCATTTGTCATTTATTGCATCGAGCAAGTGGACGTTAAGTACTGAAAACTTAAGACTATTGATATTTGAGTGTAAATGGTGTGAATGTTGTTGTAGTTGTCGGTGATACGCGTATATATTTACAATAGGAAGTGTTTTGTATTGTTTAAAAAAAAAACAAAAACAAATGCATGGTTTTCATTTGTTTTAAGAAGGATGAATGTGGGCAACAGCAAAAATCAACTTTAAAACATAAATATTATTTGCAATGGAATAGTTGCAGTTAAATGTCTGGACCACAAAGTCCCAGTGTTTTTATTAAAAAAATAAAAAAAAGAACCAAGAACATAAATTCTATTATTTTTCTTTCTTTTTGCCTTTTATGGCCATTGGCCACCAATATAAGATGAATAAATCAATTAAAATAACAATTTGGCATGATATTTATGATTTGGCATGATATTTATGATTTTGGGTGCTGTTGGCTGAAGTAGTAGAACACGAGACTATGAAGCGGAGAGTCCTGAGTTCGAGCCCCAGCTGAGTCATGAAATATTGTGTTGAATTCTTCTGATCAGCATTAGTGCGTGGTTGTGTTAGTTGTTGCCAGCCTGTTTTCAGTGATGAAGGCATAGTACTGATCACTGGACAATTACTGGCAGCGACTGACCCAATCATGTACTAAAAGCAGAGTAACAGCACCCACCTTCGTCGGCCCTGTAGCAAAAATTAGCCGGCGAAGTAAAAGGTTGAAATAGCTACAAAAAAAAAAAAAAAAAAAAAAAAAAAAAAAAACAACTGTCTATCTTCTCATCTTTCCTAATCTGTCCCCTCAATACTATCCCCTCGTTTTCAGTTCCAGCGCAATGCATTGCATATATAGGGGACATCCCCTGAGTGCTGGTCCTACTCCTAAAAAAAAAAAAAAAAAAAAGGGAGCTGAGAGTAACCGCAAATAAATATAAAAGCAATAGTTTCTAAATGTTAAGTTTATTTAACTGAATTCAAGAGAAAATTAAAGCAGAAATAAAATAGGAACAACTGTGAAACAACCCAAATAACACAACAACCGCAAGAGAAGAAATGAAGGCCACGGAATATAAGGCAACAACAGACTGATTAATTTCATAAAGTCTGTTTTTTTTAGTATCAAGAGCAGCGCTCAGAGGATGACCTGTGTATTGCGCAACAACTAGAAAGGAGGGGATAGTGTCGAGAGGACACCTGAAAAAGGATTAGAAGATAGCGAATTTACTTCGCCGGTAAACTTTTGCTACAGGGCCTGCTGCTCTGCTCTTATGATAGTGTTAATTAGAGATGTGAGCGTGAGTACAATTTCTTTTTTATCTCCGACCAGCACTCAGGGTATGACCCCTAGATATGCAGTGCATTGGCCGGAACCAAAAAGGAGGGGATAAAATTAAGGGAACAGATGAAGAAAGATGAGAAGTCAGAGAATTTTTTTGTAGCTATTTCAACCTTTTTACTTCGCCGGCTAATTTTTGCTACAGAACCGACCGAATTAAGCTCACGATCACGAAACTCAAAGTTATTTCATGCACGGCAATAGTTAAGGCGACCACGCACGTTCAAGAAAGTATTATTTTTAATCACGTACTTTCACGCACGATGGTAAACATTTTTTTCAAATTCGCCCGCCCTCACAGTAATCTATCCTGTAGATATATATATATATATATATATATATATATATATATATGTGTGTGTGTGTGTATGTACATACATATTTTCCTTAGTATTAATAAATCAATGGAGAAATCTGATCTGCTATTTTGAGTGCGAGAATGTTGGAAGTATTACAAATCACGCACGGTTCTAAATTTTTGACTCACGCTCAAGCACGTACGCGTGGCTTTAATAATTTATAATTACTATTCACGCGATTCACTAGTGAATCACGACAGTGACTAGTGATATGCCTTGGCCACTGGATTAGGACGGCAACAACTAACATAAACATCCACTGATGCTGATCAGAAGAATTCGGTACCATATTCATGACTGAGGGCGGAACAGAACTCGGGACATTTGGCTTGCGGAGTCGAACTGAAGACTTTCGGCTTCATAGTCTCGTTTTAAGTACTTCAGCTAACAGCACCCGCCTGTTTTGCAAATATACACCGATTTCCGTGGAGTTCATGCCCAATTACAACTGCGATCACAATCACTATCGACTGTAAATTATAAACGTTTTGTGTGAAAAACACAACGATCACAACCTTTTTTAAAATTTTTAACGATCACAAACTTTTTTAGAATTGCAATGAATTTTCATTCGTTCAACACATGAAACACTTTTTAGATTTTATGCAGTGCATGAAGAGAGTGCAACAACAGTTTTTTCCAAAACTCCAGAAAACTCGTGAAACCCACCGAATAGTTTAATAAAATATCTAATCAATATTATAGGCCTCATATATAAACAAAACTTTTTCGGAATAATAATATTGAGCTTGAGCCTTTTTTTATAAAATAATAACTTTAAAAAACTATTACATATTTATTTATCAATATTTCGATGTCCTCTGGATATCTTCTTCAGGATAACAATTGATTGTCATATTTCAATTCAAAATTATTACTTAAATTAATAAATTAAAGGCTAAAAAAATTAGAACAAAAAATTTCTAATTTATAACAGGTAAATAAAACAAATTTTCATTAAAAAAATCTATTTTATAAGACTTTTATGAAAAAACATTTTTTTCATAAACTAGACTGGATTTTATTAACTATAGAATATTTGAAGCATTCATTTTATTTTCTTTAAACTGTGGCTATTTATAAATTTATCTCTTTATTTTACTTGTATTGTACTAAATTCCAATAAACATGTCAATCTATTATTATCTATGCGCCCGTTTAGGAAGCTGCTTCCTCTACTCGTGTTTATTCGTTGCTTCCGCATTTCAACAACTCATTAATTTTGAAGCCGGCATACTAATTACAAACGCTTATAACAATTGTTTCAGCAGCAGTGTTTTATTTGCTGGCTGACACTCTTTTCGGTAACAGCCATAATTTAGAAGGTTTAGAACAGAAATTAACAGCCAAATGATATTTTTCAATGCGCCACCTCCAGCCACCCCAGCCAACGTCTGACAAAGTAAAAGATGTTACCCCAGGGCCCCATAAATACAATAGGCACTGCGTAAATGTTTTTTAAAGCAATTGGAACGCATGAAAATTGTATTTATTATCGGCAGCATCATAATGAAACTCATTATTGTTCCGTTTTGTGTTAAATGCTGGAAAATACGGGCCAAAAGGTCTCGCTAATATTTCAAACTGAAAATGGTGTTGCGTGTTGTTGCGTACAACTTTGGCACAAACACCAATAACTGACAAAATATGTTTGTTAATTATGTAGGAGTTGAGTGTATTTATTATAATTTTTGTTGTTGTCTTTTTTGCTATTATTGATGGAATTTTCGCCGCTTGTTACAATGGCCGTTGCTCATTTTAATAAAGAGTTGAAAACCAAAAAGGCTTACAGCTCATTAATAATTTAAAGAGAAGCAGAGGCTACAAATAATTAATGCCTTCGTGTTGGGAATATCATCGAAGTTAATTGTAGTCCTTTGACTACAATGTGTTTTTTTTTTTTATATCAATTATTTCCATCTATTTACTTAATTTTGAGGCAATGCCAGGACATGATCATTTCATTCGAATGTTAAACTAAATTAGAAAACCAGCAAGAACTCTGTTTCTTTTCTTTTTTTAACACTCTTGAATTTTAAATTTATTTTATTTCAATGCAACAAAATATCGAAATTCTCATGTGGAGGTCCTTGTTACTACCCTGAAGCAAACCTTGCGGCAGGTGTCCCCAAGTTACCACATTTGTCTACTATTTTGGTGACTGTTTGTCGGCATCAGCAATAAATTTCTATATAGTTGCCTTTGATGAGGAAAACAATTTCTGGCGGCGACAAATGGCTGAAATGAAAAATGAAAAACGTGCATACGTGCTTAAGTATTAAAGAATTAAAATCAAGAAAGTTTGGCTTAAGTGTAATGGAACAAAAAATTCAGAAAATGGGGCATAAAGAAAATAATTAAACGGCAACACTGGAACTAAAATTATATATAAAATTTAAATTTTTAAATTAAAAGCTTCTATTACATTCAACTAACCACCTAATAAGTGGTGACAAACAAAAAACGAAAGTGTAGCGGCTTTCGAAAACAGCTGTTCTGCTTTGCAGTGTAAGTTGGTTATTTATCAGGCCTTTTTGAGTTCAAAATAAATTTTAATACAATTATCGTATCAGTCTTAAATGAAGTTACGTTATTTCATATATCGATGGTCAGACGGTCCCCATCGAAAAGTATGAAAATCTCTCCCTGTAGCAAAGTGGGGCCAAAAACCATTATCAGTAAGAACAACAAATTTGAAAAAAAAAACTTTGCGTTATAGTAAAGCAGGTATCTCCTATAGCTACTGAAATAGGAGGAGTGCCTAAATTTATTGTGCATCACTCTCAGAACAGGCTGAAAGTCCTTAAAAAATTCTGGAGATAAAAAAGTGGTGAAATGGCATACAAAGGCAAACAGTTATAAGTTTAGAAGTTGTTACCAGACTTTAATGTGAAAATAGAAAATTTCCAGTAAATAAAAAATTCCTTTGCTTTACAATTTCGCTTAAAAGTTTTAAGTTTCCTATAAACATTTCTCATCTTTAACATTTCCTTTAACGCCTGCTTCATTCATATTCATTTACACATTTTATCCTTTCTAATTTTTTTTTGTTTCTTTTCAGTTTGTTTGAAAGTGCACTGCAATATAATATTGTTACATTATTTCTATTCATTTTAATTAAACGAGATTAAATGTAGAAAAAGTACATACATTTAACAAAAACAACAACAGCAAAGAGAAAAGAAAGCAAAAACATATGGAATTAAACAAACAAGAGGAGGAAGAAAAAATTAAGTTTAAAAAAATAAACAACAAAAAATATATACAAGCACACATGCAGCCCCACACACACACACACACACAACGACTGCAGTACTAATACAATATTTTGTTAAGAACAGTAAAATCACAAAAGATTTAAAATACATCAAGAGTATTATCACAACCACCGCCAGCACCACCATCAGCAGCAACAACAACAGCAACGGCAGCAAAGATAGAAACCGCTATCAACGGCACAATTCTCTAGCATCATAACGATACGACAATACAACGATGATGATGCTCGCGATGATCATCATCATACTCGTGCCACAAAATTTCAAACATTAAAAAAAAGAAAATAAATACAAAGTAGAAAGGGAAAACAACATGATGCATCCTCATAAGGAAATGCCGAGTGTTTATGGAAACACACATACCGCTACACTTTACACCAACACACACACACACACATCCTTTAATGCTCATATAAGAAAACATAAATATCAACAAACATGTAAACACATCCATTCATGCACCTGCAAGCAGTGGGAAACAAAAGTTTCGCCACAAAAATTGAACACCACAATGAAAAAAGTGTTATGAAATATTCTAGATTTAAATTAAATTCAACATCCAAATTCGAATCTTAACTGTTGATATCTTAAGCAGCACTCAAGTAAACTATTTAAGGGAAACAAACACAAACGCAATTGAAAATAGAATGGAATAAAAGTGGAAATAACTGAGTGGAAGTCTTAATTTTATATTTTTATTTCTTGTTATTCTATTTCAAAAAACTTTTCGCCAAAATACAGAAACACGTAACACATTTAATCCTTGTTAATAATTAGCTGCAGTAATCTATTGCAACTTGTTGGAAGCGCAAATGCTTGTTGAAGGCACTACACACACACACACACACACACACTTTAATACTAACATCTGAGAAACTGTATTTGTATGCGGAGACCGTGTGCATGCATTTGATAATTAATACGAGTACCTGCAACTACGAAGATTTTCTTAACAAAAAAAAAATTATTTAATTATTAAGATACTCCAGCTTTCACGAAAATTAGAAAGCGGAATCAACCCAAAATATTTAACAGCTGAATTAAGATACGAGGCACGAATGAGAAATTAAAAAAGGATTCGATTGTCATGTTTGAGAGTTAAATCGAAGTAATGAACATCCAACCAGCAGCAATTCATTTTGCAGGAAAACGGATTTGAAGGACTTAAAGCACAAAGAGCATTTCTAATTGAGTTTACACATGGAATTATTAGTTGAAGCGCAGGGAAATTTGTTTGTTTTTTTTAACACGGACCAGTGCCCAGGGGATGAACTCTACATAAGCAGTGCATGTGCCGGAACTAGAAAGATGGATTTAGTACATTGAGAGGACGCATGAAGAAAGATCAGAAGATCAACAATTTCTTGTAACTACTCCAACCTTTTTATTTCTCCAGCTAATTTTTTTGCCACGGGGCCGAGGATTCCAATATAAATACCCTGTGCTATGCTTCAAGATATATTTGTACCAAATTTCAAGGGTCTGGCTCTCTTCATTTGGGCTGAATCGTGATTTCTACAGACGGACGGACAGTCATGGCTAGATCGTCTTAGATTTCATCACTGATCAAGAATATATATATATATATATATATATATATATATTTTATGGGGTCTTAGACGGATATTTCGCTGCGTTACATACGGAATGATAAAGTGAATATACCCTCCAGTTCTTTTTTGGAGGGTATAAAAACTGGCAGCTCAATTTCTTCCAGTTCTTTACTTTTTCTCTATTAAAATTAATTTTTCCATCGATTGAAAGAATTGAATGTATTTTCCTGCATAGAAATGGACTTCATGAAAAGAGTTTTCAAGTACTGGTTACATTTATGCTTCATTGTACAGACGAGGTGGCCTACTTGAGGGATTCCAGGCGAACTTCAACTTTATATTTAAAACCAAAGCTTATATACATTTTCTATATATCAAACGGTCACTTTAAAAACTGTTCCGAATCCTGATTACCCCTTCGACTAACTTTCTGCAAAAGCATTGATTTTTAAAAGGATCTTAATTATTTCATTCGTAGGCAGAGTTCCAGCACATTCCGGTAGTGCCATCTTGTATTCGCAATTTTAGCAAAAGTAATTTTAAATAATCAACTTTCACATAAGACCAGTTTATATTAAAAATATCATAAATAACAAATAAACAAGAGAATGGAAATAAAACACCCCAACATTTTGTTGCAAACGCAGCAGGTTGTTCAGACAGACAGGGCCACAAATTATGGTGCAAACAAACAAGCGAAGAAAGAGTAGGAACTTCAAAAGCAAATAAGGAATTTTCACAAGAATTGTTTGCGAAATTGCAAAAAGAATAACTCAAGACATTTTAATTACTTGTAAGAAAAAGGACTAAAACAACAACTGAATATTCCTAAACTCTTAGCTGTTGCTTAAAAAGTTTCAGTGCATAAATCTTTTTGGATTAAGCTGTTCGAATATTAAAAAAAATAATAACACTGTTCAACACGAAAAAAAAATTACGGAGTTGCGACAATTGATTCTTGTAGAGGAGACCAAAAAATAATATGCGTGTGTAGGCGTTTTGACAGATCATATCAGAATTTTATTTTAGAGGCGGTTAAAATTTTCCATCTCTGGACAATTCCTGCAGCATATAAAATTAAATTCCGATGTGATTTTTCAAAACGGAGCCACGTATATAATTTTTTAGTCTCCTGTACCAGGATCAATCGTCAGAACACCGTAATTTTGCAAAAAGTTTGAAATTGTTGTACAGTGTAATTAAGAGGGCGGTCTTAGGAAAGGATGCAATAGTAAGTTTTAGTTGAAAACTTCATTTGGCGAGTTTTCGAATAGCAAACAACCAAGTGAAATCCATTGTGTGTGCCATATTTGCAGACTACTAACAAATAAAATAAAATATATGGTGAATATAAAATATGATGGAGATGTCCTGTTCCAAGTTCTCAGTGTTGGCTGCAGTCACCAGAATCACCGTCTTACCAGGCGGCTTAAATGACTCTTTAATAAACTCAATAGGTCGCCTAGAATGTAATTGAGCAAAAATAAATGTTTTGAAAAATAGACACTATCTCCCTCTCTCTCCCTTTGGCTACTTCCTTCAAGACATTTTTCACCCCAACGGGTTGCAGGAAAGGCCTATCTCGCCAGCCTATCTACCGATGCTCCCATTTGAAATGACCATCAAACTTAAAAGTTGGATGTAATGGAAATTTTCGATTAATCAAGGTGGCAACCGCATAGCGATCCTGGCACCTTCATAGTTTTTGATGTGTTAACATCTATACGCGCGCCTCTAGGGCAGTAAACTATCAGTTTCAATACATACGCAAGTGTAAGTGTAAGAGTTTGTTTGTTTGTTGTTGTTGCTTGGCAGTCGGTATTGAAAGTAATTATTGGGCGATTTTCATATAATTTTCCCACGCGATTTTCTCCGGAAATTCATAGCCGATTTTAGTAATTTTTGGATTAAAACGCTAGTGCGGGTTTCGACGAAGAGTTTAGGCCAAAAATTAAGGCGATCCGATAGTGGCGAGCGGACATTTAAGTGTTTTAATTCGGAGTATTAATTTGGAGTAATATTAAAAAAGTGTTTTATGTTGATCTTCGGTTTTGTCTTATGCATAGCAAAGAGAATAGTGACGTGGTTATACGTACATATATAAAAATGAGATACCAAGGCAGCAACGTATGTAGCTTATGTACAAACATAACAATGTATGTATGTACATTTGTCTGTTGCTTTGCATTCTCTTTGTTTTTTGTGGGTTTAATATAAAATAAATAAACAAAAAGGTGTTAACACATCGCCCGTGAGTTCGAACACTCATTGATTTTTTTATCTCTACCAAAAGATGCAACCGGTCTCTTCCACGCATGGCTAAATCATACATCTAAATTAAATTTAGTGCAATAGTTGTGGCTCTGAAGGTCAACAGCTTAAGCAACTTGTACTCATAATGCAATCTGATCTTTGGACTCTGCCAAATTAGTCTGCCACATATTTCTTTTAATATTGAGCATAATTTATAGAACATGTACATTTTCAATATATTATCTTTTACAAATTCAACTGCTTTTCTAATAGATCCATGACTGAAAATAAACGATTTTCCGCCCATAAAATCATTATCCTTTAAATAAGATTTTTTTTTATTTAAGAAAAAAATAGAAACCGTAAACATGACTTTAATATCACAGTCACGTTCTCAATTCTCAATAACTCAAATTGCTATGAAAAGCGAGTGAAAATGAAAATATGCATTTGAACGGAAAACTAAAATCATTTAGCCCGACTGAAAACTATAATTTGGCTAGACGCAGATGTAGTTTCATAAAAAAAAATTCTTTCGCAGAAGAAAATGAAAGCAGTAAGAAAAATAAGCTTGGAAAACATGTTCAATGCATAACAAAGACTTGCGGCCTGTTTGCAATGTGTCTAATATTTTCTTTTAACTTTTTCTTACGACATAATAATTTTGCAATCATCACTACAGCAAAATAAAAATTAAATAGTCAACATACAAAAGGAAAAAGGGAAAGGACAAAATGAAAAGCAGGATATTAAAAGGAATACTTTCAATCTTATCTAATAAATAGGAGACGAAAAAATGGCAAGATATTTTTAGCGAATAAGAATTGTTCATAAACCAATTTCGCCAGATAGTTTTTTTCAATCTTCTATTCGACATATTCACCCCTATTATGAATGTCGACATCGATGGCGCATTAACATGTTAGCAAAGGAATTGTCCCTTATGTACTCCTTGTCGACAACAATTGACTACTATTGACTTGTTCTGTAAATATTATATGCCTTAGAGAATACTAAGAGATTGTCAAGAGTAATTAACTGTTATCGACTACTAGTAGACAAGTGATAATTTTCTGCTGTCGAGTTGATGTGACGTCGACGTCGCCATTCATAATAAGGTGGATTGTCTCAATTAAATAAGTACGCAGTCTACGTGTTAAATATTTCAGATAACCGCACCACCATTTGGCGCGAGTGCATACGACTATTACAACTGACCTGAATGTAATTCCACACAACAAAAAATTATTATTCTTGATAAGCCGCCTATTGTGCCGAGTCAAGATGAGAAGAAATAATTGAAATTTTGCACTATAATGCAAATTGATGTGCGATCCTGAATAAGTGTATGCAGGTCTATGCAGGTTAGAACATGTCTCATCTATCTCTGCATAAATGTACGATTCACAGAACATATAAGTGTGTACGTGTGTGTTTAGAACTCTTAAAGCAAACCATGCAGCATAAATAAATCTCAGTTGCATATGGAAGCATTTTATTTCATTTCCTTCCATGTCATTTTTCCATTCGTTTCTATGCTGGTTTCTTGCTTTTTTTTCTTTTCAGGAAATTGAAAATTATTGTACATGAGAAATATGTCTGTTATAGTCTTTAGTTTTATTTCCTTCTGGATGAAAGTGTACAAGGACAACAAGGACTTGCATGTGATGTTATACTTACTTCTGATGTTCTTTTTAACAAGACAAATGTTAAATTAATTTGCTTTAGTTTAGTTACGAGTAGTACATTTTTGATTGTTTGTGTGTGACTGCATTCAATTGCAATTTTGTTGGTCTTTGCAAATTTATTTTTGGAAATTTTTTCAATATATTTTTTAGATTTATTTAAGCAAATCATTTAATAATGTCTGTGTGTTTGCAGTTTATGATGCAGGTAATAGCTTTTACTGCTTTTTTAATTGGAATTAAATAGATTGAGTTTTTCATGTTGTTGAGTTTGAAAAAAATAAGTTAAAAGTATTTTAGTGAATTTATAAAACAAAAATTTTACATTAAATTCAATCTGATTAGTTTTCGTGAAACCTTGGAGCACACTTTCACCTTCTATGACCTTCTTCAATTTGCAAAATGTTAACAATCAACAATTTCCAAACGTGTTTTCAAAGAAATAACAAACAACAAGTGTAAAATTCATTGTGTTCAACTAATTGCCAAATCAGCTTCATTTCCTCTTATGAGGTGGCATTTGTATGTGGCATTATCTGTTTCATATAGAAATAGCATGTCTGTACATAAGCGTTTCCTGACACGTAACGCGTTTGCTTGTTAAAGAAATTAAGCCTCTTCTGCAAGTTTTAATGCTTCATATACTTTATCTTTATCCTTGCGGCAACAAAAGAAATAGATGTCTTGAGATAAATTACGCATGTAAAGAATAATAAATTTACATTCGTTAGCTGAAAAGTTATTCCAAAAAAGAAAAAAGAATTCAAGGATACTCTCACACGAGCAAAGAATAAGCTGGCAGTGAAAGTTATCTCATTAGCGTTTTGTTTTTTTTCTTTTTTGTTATTAATTTTTGGCACTTTTTTCAAGTTAATTTTAACTAAAAGCTAACAATAACGTCATGGACACAGGAAATGTAGGATCATTTATTTTTAAGGTTTAGTGTGTTGGGAAGAATACACAATTGGGGTATTCACACTGTGTGCTATTTAGTCATATTATCATAAAGTCATAATATTTTAGACCAGTTTAAAAAAGTTGTTGTTGTGCTGCATACAAAAAAGTCATAAAATAATAGCACTCTTTCAGGTATGTTTTTGTTTTGTATGAGTCGAACGGCTCACAATCTTTAGGCGAGACGGCGATAGTATATGTTTGCCGCCGTTACTTATATATGATTCACGATTAAAAAACGGGTAAAAAATTATTCACGCTTATATGTCTGTACATTAAATCACATTTTTATAACGTAAAAAAAATTAAAAGGGAACTAAATCGCAAAAACTAAATATATACAAGTGAAAAATTTTTCTCGTTTAACTTAAGTAGGTGGCAGCCACTGAACGTTTTTCCGTATGCCGCCGCAAACAAAAATGTATTCAGCTCATATCAACGCAGCTGATCGATGTTTGAAATAGCATACTAAGTTATGACAGTTTGTTCACACTAGTCATATTTTTCGTGCTATTATTTTATGACTTATGACTTTATGACTACAGTGTGAATCCCCCAATTGTATAGCATACTTTTGGGCAACAGTTTGTTTTATGAGCTGTTGAGTATTTTCAAAAACACAAAACTTTTATGAATTATTCGCTTATTTTTTATTAAACAAAGTTTTCATATTTACTTAAGTGGTGCATGCCCAAACTGAATGATAATATTTGATCAGAATTACAACTTTTTCAGTGTTCATTTGGTTTCAAATATATTATAATTCCCACACTATATAGAAATTTCAAGAAGTACTTAAGCTATATTCACATCCTTCAAATATTTGATGAAATAAATATATTTATATTTTTAAAGAAGACGGAGCCACAAGACCGCCAAGTGGGACATATCGAGGTTGCAAAAAAATCAAGCTGACAGTTTTTAAGTGAATAGAAATATTTTTTGTAGATAGATTTTTTTATATCCAAGAGCTAAAAAGGCGGTATCTGTTTAAAAGTTTCGGCTCACAGTTTAGGATATATTTTACTAAATGAAATTAATTCCAATTACTTTACGTATCTTGATCTTTTCTTTTTTAAATAGGAAACTTAACTCTTGTATATTATTTTTGCGAATCTTTTCATTTTTATATAGGGAATAAAAAAGGGTACTACACTTTTTCTGTGCCTTAAAAATAACTTTAGTTTTACATTCTACTCGTATACGCTATTATAGAACATTGAGAAATACTCAAACATGCAAAATTTTCCTATTCATAAAAAGATCACAAGTCGATTAAACAACTGAAGATTAAAGTTAAATTTTATCTCGACAATGTTTTCATTTCTTAATTAATTTTCTTTTCACATCAAACTTAATGCATTACAACTTTGCACACGAGATCTTAAATACGCCCTCAAAATAAATATGATTTTTGTATGTGAATTTCTTTGCATTCTCTTTGGTTTTTAAATTTATCTGTCATCTTTTTTGTATAAAAGTCATTTCGAAACTTTTCTCATCTCATTCTCGATTTTTTTTTATATACAATTTTAAGTTTTAAATATAAATACAAAACTTGTTCTCATAACTTAACACATACACACACATACACATGTACTATGTGCATACATACAGACAATTTTTTTATATAACTATTTTGTTTTAAATATATAAACTTAAGGAAGAAGACACATGCATAACTTGAACCTGATGATATACAATTATGATAATGATAATGAAGAAAAGTTTGAATTACCAAAAAAAAAAAAAAATATTTAACAAAACAAATGCTATTCGGGAGATATCAAAAAGTTTCGGTTGATGGTGCAAGTGGCAGAGGAGTAATTAAGTTTCATAAAATTAATCAAGAAATTGTGTTAAGGGAATAATTGCAAATATTTGTTAAGCACTTGAAGACATTTTTTAAATCAATAGCAATGATAGTATTTAAAAATAATAATACTAATAATAACAACAACAAAATTAGCATTAATACAATAATAATAACTATTATTTTTTTATGGGGCTGACAAAATCCGCTACGAATCTGACATGGACAGAAGTTTGCCAGCTAAAGGCCCACTTTACTTAAAAGTGGATCCCATATTGAGTCTTCTTTGTTCAACTATTGCACACTGGAATTATAGGCGTACATTTCATGGATTAATTTGAAAAAGTTAGTAAAATCCTGCATGACTAGGGCAACAGTTTTTGTCCAATAGGCAACATTGGCTTTGTATTTACGAGTTGAAAGCAAACATTATGAAAGAAAATTAATAAAAAAAACACAAAGAGCTAGATCTTTTCTTAATTAAATTCCTCAAGTAATCAAAAAAAATAAATGCACCCATCAAGTTTAGGTATTTATGGAACTATTATAAACATAATCTTTAATAAAAACTATTTGACGAACATATATTTTGTTTGCCAGGGGCTCATTACGTCTACATACGAGTATATGCCAGCATTTCATTGGATCTTACACCAGATCATCAGTAGACCTCAATCTAACTCAAAAAAATGATCTAGTAAAAAATGGATGAAATAAACAGAGTCTTTTATTTAATTTCAGAGGTTAAACAAAGAGTCTTATTTGAGAAAAATTAGGATGCGCACCGGTGAGCCTCATAAGTTGTGTATGAATTACTCGTAATAATAGTCCCATGTAATAGTCCATTGCTGTTGTCGTTGTTGTTGTCATAGCCGTATGTATGTGTTTTTATTAACGATATACTATACGTGGGTCATGCAGGTCTAAATGAGTTAAAATATCTAAATCGTAAGTATTTTTAAAACTTTACTTCTCACACTTCGTGAGTACTTTCGATAAATCCCTGAGCAAAGCTAAGAAGTTAAATGCCCTCGGCACATTTCGGTTACTTTGAAATCGTAGGGTTGAAAGACAGGGTGTCCGCCGGGAAGGTATACTACTTTGTTTAATTTTTGATTAAATGGAAGAGAATGAGTCTTATACTGATAAATGTTTTATTTTTAATGTCGGCAATTATGTATGGAATACAAGTGCAGATAAATGTCCGCCTCTGTTAACCTCACAAATGCGAGCCCTTTCAGGCACACTCCCACACATTTCACGCGTTATTTCATTAATTTCATCACGAATATTTTGTTTGAGTTGCTGAAGCGTTTCTGGTTTGTTTGCATAAACCTTGCTTTTCAGATATCCCCACAAAAAGAAGTCTGGAGCAGTCAAATCAGGCGACCGTGTAGGCCAATCAACATCACCATTTCTTTAAATAACTTGTTGTGGAAAGAGGCCACGCAGTAATTTTATTGTATTCCTGGCTGTATGCGACTTCACGGCTGGCAAATATAAACTATCAAGACAAATGTTTACCAAAATAGCGGCAAAACAAAGTAGTATACCTTCCGGCGGACACCCTGCATATATTTCCCATTACAGTCGAGCCAGCTTTCGCGCAACACGCTGTACTGAAAAAATCGGATTACTGAAAGCCATACAATTCCCCGCACTGATTTTAAGCGCAGCTAGTCTTATTCAATTCGCTATAGCGAAACATCGCTTTTTGAAAATATCGTATTACTGAAAACCAAAAGCAAGTCCACAACTACATTTTGTATGAAACTTACTTCGCTTTAGCGAAAAAATAAACAATGACATCGAATCGATTGCATAACTTAAGGCTGAAAAAATTGTGCATGTTGTGGCCGTTAAAAATTAAATGGCAAAATGTATTTGTCCTTTTCGCTCTTTGGTACTTTATTGTATTTTTCTATTATATTGTCAATGCAAGTGGCTAGACATTTGATGTAAAAAGTATTGTTTTACTGATTTTAAGCGGTATGCTTAACTGTAACAAATTTCAGTAATCCAAACTACGTTTTGAGAAAAAATCGGATAACTGAAAAAATTGGTATTTCACAAGAGTATCAGTAGCATTTTTTTGAAGCTGAAAATAAACACTCATACGCTATGGAACACTTTCTCGCGGTACAAATTAAAAATAAAAAATTAAATCTCTATAGAAAATTTACTTATTGTCCGTATTAAAAAAATAAAAAGTGGATTTGAGTGAGTAAAGAAAAGCTAAAGCTACCATGTCGATAGAAAAATTTCCATTGTATTTAAAAGCCGTTTGTAGCAAGAAAAATAACAAGTTTTGTATACCAAAAATTTATAATTTTTTAATACGTGATATACACACTGTGGCTAAGATGGCAAAGAATATTGTATTCGAGAAACTTTCTCTATATAATTACATCGTTTTTACTGCAGTATTTAATAGTTTTTTTTTTTTGTATTTTTGTTTTCAGCTGATTCATTTTTACTCTATGACAAATATGACACCATACGCTGCCTCAGTTCCTTAATAGAAGGAATGGACTAAAAGGGGAAATTCCTTTTGGAGGTCAAGTTGCTGCTAATTCAATAGATAGAGATAATATTCAAAATTATCAAAAACTATTTAAAAAAAGAATTAAAACTGTTACCTAATTTCAAGCCAATCGTTTAAATGCTCCTAACAAATGACAACCATGTAAATCTAGAACGAAAACATTCACATCTTACGCTGAAAACTTGTTTTCTGTTTCCTTTCTTAACAAAAATATTATAAATTAAGGCACTCTGATTTCATAATTTTCAATTACAAAATATAGACTATGATTTAATTTCTAACAACTTAATTTGTTTGAGCAACAAATCGAGTTTTAATACCAAAACTGCTAGACGAGCAACCAGACTTACTCGTAATGTGTGTTAATACGTACAAGAAAGTATAGCCAACAATAAAACTCTCCGTAAGTACAAACAATAAAACAGCATTATCCGTGCGATTAAACAGCAGAAGCAGATGCTCCACCACTGCGAACATTTTCAGAAAATAATGACTGAAAAACTCTGCTGGTGCCTGTTTTTACAGCAACGCAGCTGAACGTAATTCTGTTCTGTTCTGTTGTTGTTGTTGTTTTCGTTGGTGTTTAGATTATGCTAATATATTAAAGGAAACTCCTGTAATGCCAGTTTTTCGTACATGTTTCATGGTTTCTTTGACACAAAAGCACACTCGCATGTGCATGTGTGTGGCCCTCATTATACAAAAACATACGACTACGAAGTTATCGGAATTCGCAACTCAATGAAACAGCAGCCAGTCATCCAGCCAAGTAACATTGATAAGGCCTGTCGTCTGTGCTGGCAAAAGAGTGTGAATTTGTGTGGATGTAATAAATAGAAATTTTCATATCCCCGCAAACATTTTGTATTCGAAAAGTCGGTTTGATATTGCAAACAAAATGTTTTCACTTAGCACCAAAATTTTACTTTTTAGTGTTTTATGGTAAAGGTGAGATGTCTCCCTCACAGCCCCTTCCAGAGTGACCCCTACAAAATAGAGTTTTTATTTACTAAACATTTGAACTGTTTTCATGTTGTATAACGCTGTTTTACACACTTGTTACAAATTTACCGATTTTATATTATAAATGTCCTGTTTCAGAGTAAATATATTTGCTGAACCAATACAGTTTTGGCATGCTTGTGACGTCATGACAGTCAATATCCTGCAAAATAACTACAGTTTTCCTTTTATTTCTTGATTCCTGTTGGTGTTGCTGTTTCTGATGAAATTTTAATTTTTGCAAAATACAATCCTCCCAAAACTTATTCCACTCACAGCAAGCAACATTATCTCTTGTGTTTGAAGATTAATACGCCAAGATAGCCAAACTGTTAAATAGTGAAATACATTTTAGTGAGCGAAGTATAATATGGGTTTAGCACCCATCCTGGTTTGAGAAGATACTGTGAGTATTTTATTTTAATGCAAAATATAATACGATTACATGGAGCCATGCATGCCATATAAAAAAAAGCAGCACAAGAATTTATCAGCATTTGAATGCGTGCATCGAATATTTTTATTTGTGCAAAAAGGGCATACAAATTTATATTGTCCTTAAACGCAATTGAAAAGAAAGAACAGCTTTCTGTAAAAAAATTAAGATGAAAGGGTAACATTTTAGATTGAAAAAATCAAAACAAAATGGTAATAATTTTTGAGGAAGAAAATCAAGGGATTTTAAACAAAATTATATATTTGTTTAGAAAAATTAACAAAGGGAAGGCAATGAATGAGTGAAGAACCGAGGATCTAAATTGCTGTTCTGTAATGTGGCTGCAAATTATTATTATTTTTGTAACTTTCTGAACAGCATTTTTCCTCCCTACTTGTGTCCCATGCGAAATTTTCGAAGCTATTGAAATATTCAATAGAATATTGTATTTGATAATAGAAATTTCATAGGAATAATTTTGTGGCAGTTGTATGAAGTACAACAACAACTACTCTCCTGCTATTTACTTCTACTGCCACACATTAAATATGTACTGCCATCAAACAGATAGAGTTGGCTTTTAAAAAATTTATATATTCATACACGTAAAAGAATTTATTTGCAAATACAACAACAATGCGATAGGAAATATATGGTTGTAAAAATATGTCGGTATGCAAAGAGAAACAGGCCATATTTTATGCCCGCTGACATGGAAAAGCCATTATAAAATAGTAAGGCAGAACAAACCAGGGGAAAAATAACAACACAATCCCTTAAAATAAAAAATACCAGGAATGAAAAAAAGCAAGAAAATAAATACAAAAAAAAATATCACCAAAAATGCAGATGAAAAATAAAACAGCGAAATCAAATCGAACATAAAAGGAGAATAAATAAAGCAGAAGAGAGATGCAAAATGAAAGAAATTATTGCAGTAGACGGAAATCAATGAATATGGACAGGAAATGAAGCAATAATTGTAACGGAAAACATTTTTCGTGCAGTTTGTTGTATGGAAGACAAGAATAAAAAATGCCAACGATAAATGAAGTCATTAAAATTTGACTCAAAATTTTGTTAAATACTGCTGAGTCCACACATGCTTGCGCACACATTAACTTTCTTACTTCGATTTAAAAGACAAAATTTAGAGCAAAGAATAAAACGATATGATGCATATCATCGTTAGGTTGAACAAACGAAAATTATTGTGAAAGTATTGTTTCAACAGGACGATGCCATCTATAATGATTTCAGCTGTTTCCCAGTTTCTTGCAAAGCCATTCAATTATTTGAAGAAGAAACAATGTGAATGGCATCTTGCTCGGCGGTTCATTATACCTAATTAAAAATTGTTCTTGTGTTTATTTTGAATTATTTTATTGTGTTGTATTTTATATAACAACTAATATAAAAAAGTAATCAACTAAAAAAAAAAGGAAAAATGTGCCACAACTTAGGCAGTTACTTTTAGTATATCGGCGTTTTTCCCTGGTTCTGCTGGTATTTAAAAGTATTGCGAATAGGCTATCCCGTGCTTTTGCAGAATTATGCTTTAGAGAAATTCCAAATATGAAATTCCACTAAAAATAGCAATTTTTATCGAAAATCAAATTGTTGAATTTTCTAACTATTGGGCGTTATATGGGACCAAGTTTCTTCATTTTCCTAAAATGTGTATTTTAGAGAACTTCCAAATATGAAATTTCACTAACATCAAAAATTTCAAAAATCCAAATGTTGACCTTCAAGCTTCAATAATTATTATTTGCCTAGATATTACCATTTTCCTGAAATGTACCCTTAGAAACTGTTTTATTTCTGTTTCAAAAACACAATTAAAAGTTCTTTAGAATAAGCAGAAGCTGAACTGGATCCCGCTGCCCACATTTCGCCCCTTACCAAAACGTATACTAAAAGAGGAAGTGGTTTTTGTTTCTACTCTTCAAATGAATTCTAGTCATAAACCAAACAAACATTAGCAAATATGTGTACCATTCGCATGGACAAGCGCCATCTATTATTTAAAAACCACTTGACTTTTTCATAACGCAGTTTAATTTTATCAAGCTGGCCACCCAGCAGACAGATTTGTGCTGCGTTTCGCTTCCCCCTAGTATGCAACAAATCACTAGAAATAAATCACAGTAGTGTGGCACGGCTTTGGTTACGCATTTATTTCTTTAGCTAAAATTATTAAATGTGAATGAAATGCTTTAGAATCGCAGTGTTAATAAACGTACATATTCGAATAGAGTTCTTTTCGACTCGAATTAGACAATAACACCGCACTTGCCACAGAAACAAACCGAAACTTCAATGGACTGGCAGTTATTGTAAATAATATCAGTGCACGTTTCGTTGCCAGCCAGCACAGTGCCTAATCCGTACTTCGATCCGAACAGGAAACCACTCGAATTCCCATTTGATAGTCTTATTAAACCGTTTAAACAGCGATATAGCATTTGAAATTTGGCAAATATGTTGCTATATAATTTATTGAGCACAAAAATTATTCCCTTTTTTATTTAGCTTTCTAATTAGTTAAAACATCTTTCCATGTTCTCCGTTTTTGCACTTCTCATACAGCACAATAGCACGGACAGTTTGAAAATATGCACGTCATTTGTTTGTTATTTAGTTATTTGTCCTCTTTGTAAATTAAATCATCTATCAGAATAGGATGGTTTCTGTTCTTTCTTGGGAGTTTTTATTTATATTTTTTAACTTAAAAAAGAGGATATAAAATATCAAATAAAAAACCATCTTTAATAATACTTTTAATTTAAGAAAGTATTAAAAGCTTTATGGTAGTTTCTATGTATTTTTAATACAGTACGCATATAAAATATATGTTTTTTGTTTGTTTGTTTAAATTGTTTTTTGTATTTAATTAAATAATAATACTTATTAAAAAAACCCAAATAAATACAAAAGCGAGGATCTTTTTCTTAACAGAAGTGTGATAAAGAAAGTTATTTAAAAGAAATATTGGTTGTGTTTAGTTATAAAAAATACATTTATTTTTTAACTGAAATGAATAACAGAATAAATACTCAAGTGCCATTAAACATGCTTTTTTGTGAAAACAAACCACCTTTTTAAATACAATTTTTAATTTCAAATACATATAAATATTGTTTATCAAGTGAAAAAAACTTTATATATATTTTTTTATACTCATTTACTAAAGCTTTGATGGCACAAAATTATAATTAAATTAGATTTTGTTCGTAGAAAAATATTTTATGAATATAAAAAATTAAATTATACATCAAATAAAAAAAATACATAATACAAAGGTTTGGAAAATATTTTTTATTTCCTTAAATTGTATATAATTTTTATTTTTAATATTTTCAAAAGCTTTTACAGCAATAACTTCTTTACTTTATTTCCGTTACTTTTAGAACAAATTGTAATAATTTTCACTTTTTTTAATTAGTGTATTTAACACTGCGCCACAAAAGTCTACAAATGAAAGCAGTCACATGAAGTTTGCAATATTTTTTTAATGAAACTATGGAAATAATTCATGATTGTTTTGATGAATTGTTGTGCATTTCGATTGTGAAAGAAAATGCAATTTTAATGTTGAACTCATGCAAATTCGAGACGCTTTTTGTAACATTTTATGCTAAAAAATTGTTTTTATTGCAAGGGATCTATCCTTTAATTTCAGCTAAACAAGATCCTAAAAACTTTTGAAAATTTCCAAATGATTGGCATACCAAAAATGCAATCAAAAGTAAATCAGATGGAAAATAATATTAAACAATTCGTAATTGTACAATCACCCGAAATTTGATCTCAATTCTATGAAAGGAGCCGAAAGACTGTATTTACACGTTCACATTTATAACGTTTTTTTACACTATGGTATATTGAAATAGACAACTTAATAGAAAACATTAACCGTTGCCATATTTTTCAATTAATGATAACGCAATCTAACTCCATTGAATTAGTTTTGTTGCGTTATCAGTGAAATAGCGCCGCACGTGGAGTATGTGAAAGCACCACATGGACGAAGTAATATTCAAATTTAACGGCAATAAAGTTATATTTTTAACAGTCACTGTCAGTAACAATAAAAATATTGTTTCATTCTTTTATTCTAATTTACATGTGTTGCTAAGAAAAATCATGCTTTAATTCTGTTTGCGACGAATAAAATTCACGCGAAATTATTGCTTTCGAAATTGGTGAAGATAACATAAATGATTTGAATTTTATATAAAGAAGAATTTTTTATGATCAAACACGTAATTCGCACATTCCAAAGCAAATAAAAGTGCTACAAGTAGCTTTTGTTGCAAGCCGCCCTTTCGATTGCACTAACTCCAGAACCAATGACTTAGAAACTTAATTTTCATAGAACTTTTTCGTAAACATATAATTATAGTCATATAAATTATTTTTTTATAATTTAATTAATATTTAAAGTACATAAGCTTTAACAAAAAAAATTTTAAATAATACATTGCGTGTTTATATCATTTGTTAGTGTATTTTTGTGGCATAATGCATTTTATTATTGAATTATTATTTATATCTTTCTAAAAGTTTGTTTATTTAGTTTAAGTAATTTGTTTTCGAAAATTTTTGCATTTTTATTATTAAAGTTGTTTTCAAGTGTTTCTGATGAATGGTGTTGGCATGAAAATGTTTTGAATGATTTTGTGAGTAGAAATCTGTACGTGCTGGGAAGGGTTTTGTTTTTAGTTCAATGTGAAATATGATTTTGTTAAATGTCGTAAGAGGATAGAGAAACTTTTATGTGCTAATGCCTCGCTTTCGCCTTTTTTGTTTGTTACTATTAATTCTTTATATATTATTTGTAATCAATTTGTTTTTACGGTTCTTTTTACCTTTCTATTGAATATTTTCTTAATTATATAATGATTAGTTGTAATTAACTGTTACTTTTAAGTTATGTAGCTCTGCAAATTATTTAATTTTTCATTTTTGTTCCTTGGTTAGAAAAAATGCGTTAGAGCCCCGTTGCGCAATCACTCTGTCCATCTGACTTGTCATTGTAGTAATTCGTTCTTCCTTTTTGCATTCTTTAATGGGCTTCTTATCAAATTTTTTTAATAACGGCCATTTGTCTCTTAATCTAATTTTCAATTTCTGAGTGGGTGGAAATAGATTCAGTGTGTAAAAAAACGAACTGAAGATAGTTATTTTAACTTTCTTTTGTTTAAAACTATTACGTTTCTTTTAATTTTTCTCTATTTTTATTAGAAGTACGATTTTTTCATTAGTTTTCTTTTTTCTAAATTACAGCTTTGTTGTAACTAATTGTATATAAATTAATTTTTTTGTTTTAATTTTTATCTTAACGCTGCTTTCATTTAGTTTTACTTTCTGCATTCGTCAAATCTGTTTCATTTCTCATCATCAAAGTGGCTGCTGGTGTTTGTTGATGACGATGACGATGGCGACGGCGATGTCATCGATGGTAATAATTTTGTTCCTGACGACTGATTTAATTTTTCTGTATCTCTTTTTATTTGGATTTTTTCCCTTAAAGATTTTTTGTTGTTTTATTATCATTAGTATTTTATATAGTAATAAATGTAAATGTTCTTGTAAAAGTTTCTTGTTGGTAATTTCTCTTAGAGGAAATAATCTGGTGTTCTTCGTGTAACATGTGGTTCTCCGCGTCTGGGTGCTGGGTCGAATTGTAGGCTTTAAAATAAAAAATAATATACATTTATGTTGATTTAAACTTCTTTTAAGAATATTTAATATATTGAACACTCAGCATTTTTTATTTATTTATTTATTTTTTTCATTTTTAACGTGAAGTTTCGTAATAAAGTTCGAATTAATTTCTCAGAAATTTGAATATTAAACCTATCGACTATTTATTTATTCACCACCTTTTCTGCCTTACACACTCCTACACACAATGCGAAAATAAAATCTATGGTAAAATAATAAGAATAACTTCAAAATATGGAGATCTGATAAAGATTGCAAGTACAATAAAAAAACCTACAGGAATATATAATAGAGCGCCTGTCTATCTAACAATAATATTCAAAATTATGACTATAAATAATTCTAAATAATAAAATTTTAATAAACGTTAATCCCTTTGTGTAACATTTCATAAATGTAAATTTAATTTTTCACAAGAGATTTTCAAATGGCTTCAGTTCCGACGAAGCATTCTACTTAGTGATATTCTAGTTTTTATAAAATCGTTTGAAAACCTGGTGCAGAATCGACAAAAACTCATTTTACTTACAATGAAAATTTTAAAGAATCATCTAATTCCATAAGAGCCGCTTGATTACCACAACGATAACAATAATTTGGCGCTGAGAAAATTGTGACAACATTACGATCATGACACCAATTGTAACCCTCCATGACCAATTGATGGGCACGTGACACCAGGGTTAGACCGTTTGTATTATTAAATGTTTCTGAAATATCCTGCAAGGATACAACAAACAAATTCAATTAAACCATTTAGAGAACACGTATTCCCATTTATATCGCTTACCTGACCAAAGGTATAACCAGCACCACGAGGTGAAATACCCCAGCCACCCCTATCATCGGGGTCAGACCAAAGCAAATCGCACATGGGTCCCTCATGCGGCACTTCTTGTAGGCGATCCAGCGCGCGGATGTGATCCAAACTATCAATAGATGGACTTAGGCCACCGTGTAAGCAAAAGATTTGTCCGTCAACCAAAGCCGTTAACGGTAAATAGTCAAACAAATCGGTGAAATATTTCCATACATTTGCGTTGCCATATTTGCGCAGACATTCATCGTAAAAGCCATAGACTTGTGTAATCTGTCTGGATTCGTGATTGCCACGCAATATAGTAATTCTTTCGCGATAGCGTACTTTTAACGCCACCAATAATGTCACAGTCTCAACCGAATAATAACCACGATCTACATAGTCACCCATAAACAAATAATTTGTGTCGGGAGATTTGCCACCTATCCGGAATAGCTCCATTAGGTCGTGAAATTGACCGTGGACATCGCCACATACTGTTACGGGGCATTTAACTTCTTGAACATTAGACTCTTTTGAAAGAATTTCCTTTGCCTTTAAAAGAAATCAAGTAAAAGAATAAAATATTGAACAATCTGCATATAGTACATATGTATGTATGTATATTTAGATATATATACACACATGCATACCTATATTATCTACATAAACAACAATTTCGTTCAATACATATAATGCAATTTAGTTATGCTAACAACATCACATCATAAAAAGAATAAGTTATAAGGGTTTTAGCTGATGGTTCATATTTTAAACTAATTAAAAACAAGTTCTTTTTTATTCTAAGTATTTAAGTGGTTCAAAAAACAGAATTGACCACTTCTTATAAACAATTAAAAACAATTATAAACAATGTTACGAACCTAGAAAATCAACAAAATATGCTTCGTGACTGCAAATATTCAGCCTGATTGTGTAAGGCGTTGGCGTTTACGCCGAAGTAGTTTTTTGTACAAGATTAAAGAAACATACACGCAGTTTTCTTTAATCTACTACGAAATACGACCGAGTCGTAAACACCAATGCCTTGCACAATCAGGGGGATTGTTTATATTAATGAAACTTTGTATTTCCGCTGTTTAAATCTAGTAGATATACTCCACCTTAAAATTTCATTTCGTACCCTCTAAATGTAGCTGCCAAGGTTCTATAAAAACATCAAAACTTTTCTCATATAACTGATGATATTGGTAGCACTGTTTGTCTTACGAAAAGGGATTCCTGCCAATTTAAATAACTTCATATTAATGCAAATTTATATCTGAGAGAAAAAAACCTGAATTCTGCCTTCTGTCCTGTTGTCTGTATAATTTATTTAATTCCATCAAATATCTCATCTCTGTTGCACTTTTCTCTTTTATGCCTATTCCCTTCACCTTTTGCATTTTTTTTTTTTTTGTTATTAATTATATTTATATTTCTGTGTAAAAATCCCTTTGAAGCACTGGCGCAGCATTTGTAGAGCAAATGATTTATTTTTAATAGTGATAAATTTATAAATAACTATCAGTCATTGAACGTATGCATAAACACTTTATGTATTTGCTGCTCTAAAGCTAAAACTATCTATCGAGGCATTGTGGTTTATTTATCATTTCTTCTTGCTTTAAATTTGTTGTTTGTTTGTTTTTTATCTTTCTCAAGTTATTTATAATTTTTGTACTCAGTTCATAGGAAAACGCTTTGATATGGGAAGACGGAAAGGGGAAGGGTTTACGCGAAAAGGTTCCAATATGTTTAATCGATTTATTTATTTACATTTAAATGGTTTTAGGTCAATGAGTTAATTGGTCGTGAGGATTACTGTTAAAAATAGTTTTCGTCTCAATGAATAAAATACAAATATATTTGGCAATTGAAAACATGTGTGTTGTTGATTACTCAATCTTGTGATTTTGGAATGATTGTAGTTTCCCATTTCACAATCAACAATATTATATCAGCGTTGGGTCGGAAAAGTCTACACATTCTGTCTGACAGTATTTGTTATATGTAATTGTAAGAAAATTATCTTTTTCATGCAACCCGTCATATTATTCAAAAATCGTCTTCAATATCATGCCACGTCTTTTTTTTACCACCTTTGGGCGATCCAAGATCGAATATTTTTACATAATTGCTAGTGTCCGATCATAAGTACTTTTTTAGACATCGACTCTGTCCGGTCGAACACTAAAAATTACTATACACTGCCGCACAACTATTCTGTTATATAGGCATTATTTAGTAGAAAATATCTGATTGCTGGACAAATATTTTAAGAATCCGCAAGATATAATGACACAATTCATGTTGAAATAGTTGGACGCTCAAAAATATAAGGTTGTTGTGTGTTAATCTACCTACATGCCAACATTTAATTTATGGTTTAATCGAATTACTTCTATGTATATAGGAGTACATACTTTAAATAATTTTTTTGCTCGTAATACACTAAAAGAAGATAATACTGCATATAAGTAAAATTTAATTGATAAAAATTAAACTAAAACGATATTAAAAATATTTTATTTCGAATTCAGCACCAACTGTTCAATCGAATAGTCATGAGAATGCAGCGGAAATGGATTCATTTTGGATTTCATGTCATAGAAGTGCGAAATCTTGTATGAATAATGTATAAACGAAATGTTGGTATTGGCTGATGGTAGTGCTGTAGGATATATGAACGTGTTACACCTATTCAGAGGTTTACACGGTAGATAATTTTTGAAAACAGAGCGATCGTATTGCAGTTGCTTAACTGTATATTTTTATTGTTTAACTCACGTGACCCAAGTTTTATAGTAGTCAAGCAATCCAACAGCAACAAGCACAAGATTATTAAATTTTGATTTAGTGTGTTACACTATATTTATTTACAATTTTGTTTTCATAATTCGCAACTTGTGTATGTTGTTTACTTAGTCTTTCTGATTACGTGCATACATCGATACAGTGGAGATAACTGACGACATCGTTTGATGTTAATATTATTACGATGTTATTGAACTTCAAATGTAGATTTTGAAATGTATTTGAATAATAAGTTTGTATAATACTACAAATTTTTCAAAATGGAAGAAACCCTTTCGGTACGGATTTCCTGAAAAATGTAATGGCTGTGACATTAATATGGAAACCATAAGAACCATAGAAACCATAAATTATATTTTAGCAAAAGTTGGAGATTAAGAATAAGGACGAAGAGTAATTATTTATGTACATATATCAGTACGAATTCGGTTGTGAATATTTTACAGAATATTTTACAAAATAAGTACCAAAAATAAATACCAAAAATAATTGTTCTGAAATAAATTTTTCTTTTTTTATTAATTTTAAAGAAAAATTAAGAAATAAAACATTCTATTCGTTGAGAAAATGTAATTTACAAAAAAAAATTAACAAGACATATTTGCCATTAAGTTATTTGAAATAAAGATAAATATAGATGCAAGCTTGCTACCTTTCAAATAAGTATTTATAGAAATACAAAAGATTTAAAGTTGCGGACTTGTCACATATTTGACCAAAAAAGCGTAACTACTCAATACCAATGAAAAATATTTTGATTCAGATACGTATTTATCAAGTAAAACAATTTCATACATAAATAACAGACAGTGTCGGAATTATAAAGTTGTTTATTATTATTATGTGGTTACGCTTTTTTGGGCAAATATTTGTCAAGTGTTACCGTACCTTTAGTCATTCAGACGTAACAAATATGAGTCATATATTTGGTTCGTATGCACGCATTAGAATGGATAAAATGAATTTTCAAAACCATGAATTCTATACTTTTTTACAGAACCTACTTTAGAGGTCACTTTTGCAAAAACAAATAATTAACATAATATAAATAAAACTTTGTTCCAATTGAAAATTTTACAACAAAGCATTTTTATCTCATATATAATTTATTCTTTTTTCACCACAAAATGCTGGTTCAATACTAAATGAATAAATTAACTGTTTATCCATGACATCACAAATAATACTTTACTTTTCACGAGTTTTATTTAAACTAATATGTATGACACAAACTTCAATCTATTAAAACCATATGAAGTCAATTTTTAAACACAAGTTCCATTTCCAACAATTAAAGGGTTTCTGCGGTAAAGGTTACACCATGAAGGTTATAATTTGTTTGCTTTTAAGGCTCGGTATACATTATGCATGTATGCACATACATATACTACATACATATGACATGCATTTAAAAAGGAACTAATTATGACTCGTGTTTTAAGATAATTATAAAAAAGTAATTCGCTCCTCCTTAAATTATATATTTTCATTTTGCACAAATAAATATTACTTATATTGATAATACGATTTTGGCTTTGATCAAATAAAATTTCACTGTTAAGCCACTGGTTTGTGATTTTTGAAAAATTTATTAAAATTCATTAGCAGATTGTCTTTATCAAAACAAGAATTTTTATAAAGCTACATGCAAACAAGCGACCTTGTATATTTAAACAAAAAGTTGTAATGGACTGAAACAAATTCTAACAATAACAGTATGTCCATAGTGGGCGAATTCGATTTTGTTTGAAATAACTTCGTTAGAAAAAGTTGGCATTAGAAAATGATATATGTAGGTACATATGAACAGTTTATATTCAAAATTCTTTTATCAAGTTTGCAGAAACTTGCTACCTTCACACCAACTTGAAATATTGAATATTTTACGTATTAATCTCATACATAAAATGTAACACTCCAAACTCAAACTGAAATTTCCGCCTTTGAGGCTTGTTTTACTTTCTGCTTAATCAAATAAATACAAAAAACTGATGAGTTTATGAAGTATTCCAGCATTTCAATAATATGTATGTAGAATTTTTTTTTAAAGTGTGGCTAACATAACGTCAACTGCAATATAACTTTTGAATATCATTTTATTTTATAAATTATTTGAATATCATTTTATTTTATAAATTACTATGACCCAACTTTTTGTTTATTAGGTCGAGTTTTAAAAAAATTATGGACTAATTGGATGTTGTTATTCTCCGCTTTTTAAACCGAAAAATACATTTTCTTAAAACGGTGAAAATTTATAAATACGTGTATCTTTTTTCTTCATAAGAAATTTTAGTTTTCCTAAACAGTATGTACTAATTTGTACAATTACATTCAATTCGCTGGCTAAATCACTCTTTTTATTCAAAATATATATCTTCCTTATCTACCTATACAAGCCAACACGAATATTTACTTATCTACCTATACCTGTATGCTTGTGTATTATTATTATTTTTAATAGATAACAAATGCTACAATCAATTTTATCAAATGAAATTCATACTTGAGTATGTATGTATGTCTACATATCGTCATATGACTTCCACAAAGCCGTAACTTAAAAAAATCGAATTTTCGACTACGATGCAAAGTACGTATGTAATGTTTTCGAATAAGTTTACACTGCTAAACTAAATATAACCAAGTAAGTGATGAAAAACGTTTTATTAAGCAAACGGATTGAAAACGATTAAAGTAGTGATGTATTTGGAAACATTTTGCCAATAGTTTTTAAAAGCTGTTTTCATTTTTATATATAACCTCACAATTTTTTTCCAAACAAACGTTTTAGAAACGTATTTTCAAAAAAGAATTTTGTTAATTTTTCAATTGCTTCCCCTTATTTAATAAAACTTACGGCTTTTATAAACTCATATGACGATATCAACATGTGCACATTAAATCAGTAGCTGGCAGAGTAAAAGCTACATAGACTTGTTTATTTTGATTCGTTTTATATATAGAAAAATCAACTTGCAGTTTTTTCTTTTTTCTTTTGGTCTATTGAAAAACATTTCCGTTTTCCTGTTAATTATTTAATTTTACAATGATAAAGTTAAAGCTCTCTGCGAATATTTCGCAATTGTCTTATAAATGCTGGTCATGCAAATAATTCGATGGTGTGTTGTAGCTACATATACGTATGTATGTTTAAGTATATGTTTTTATTAAATTTATTCTATTATGTACACCACTATTCCCAAACCCCAACTTTAATATAAAACCGTAGCTATAAAACTAGATACGTAAGTGAAATCTTTTGCAAATTTCCAATATTAGAAATAGTTTTATAAAATCCAACACAAGGTTTTTTCTCAGATCAAGCAACTCCTTTATAGTTTTTATTACACGAATAGTAAATTCCTGTAAATTTCAATTGGATTTTTTCGTGTTTGATACCCACGAAAAAATGGTGCTCAAGTCTTTTACTAAATTTGACCTTCAGCAAATAGGTAGATTTCATATTTATAATAAACTTTTAATGAAATAATTCTACAAATTGTATGCATTGGCTGAAGTTTGAGTGGATGACGTTTCATTGGCGAAGTATCGAATAACTGGCAAAAAATGTTTCCACCGATCAAATCCTATTTTTAGAAAATGTATTATTATGTACATTTTTATATAAACTAAAAGCAAAATATGCTGTCCTTTGAAATATATACATTAAGTTATTCAATTCTAAACATAAAAGGAATATGGACATTTTTACAAAATCAGATGTACCATTGCGAGATATTTTCTGTCCAACTACATACAAGAAAAAATATACAGATGCAGTATCAGTATATATGTAACAAACGAGTAGAACCGGTTTGGAAGTGATTCTTCTCTTTATTTTTAAAACAACAACTCCATACATAATAATGTAATCTAATACGTATGTACTATGCACATATGGATTGGCAAGACAATCAGCATTGAAGAAAACTGTTCAGGAGAAAAGGTTTCATATAGTAAATAGAAAAAGGGAACGTATATATATGCACGTATGGGCATATACACAAATATTTACTTGGTATATACACACATACATGAAATACTTGAAACAGGTACATACGTATGTATATAGCAATATGATACTATTTTCGATTAAAGTGCAGATGATTGATTACTTGAAACCAATTCCTTGTAATCATGGATATTTTTAAGGACAACCAATATTTTGTGAATTTTCAGAAGAATTAGCCATTTGGAAACATAACCTTAAACTTCTCTGAAGTGAGTTGTGTATAATCTAGTTAGTATAGCAAAGAAACATTACTGCCAAATGCTTTCCAATGTTGTATGAATATATTTTTACTAAATTTACAAAATAAAGTTCCTATTTATTTATATTTTGAATTTTAATGGCTTGAAAATATTAACTCATTTGGAAATTAACTGTTTCGTTAACTTTTCTCTTTTAAGACGGCGAAAGAACAAGTAAACATACGAGTGAAATGTATATTCATAAAAGTTAGTCGATATCGTCGTCTCTGTTATTCCAATTCGAAATCACCAAAACAATGAAGAACTTCTTAATTGCCAAACGAGTTACTCATGAAAAATGGCTGACAATACTTCGAAAAAAGTAAAACAAAGATGACAGTAGTTAAAACGAAACACCTTTATATCCAACAATAAAAACATTAGAAAGAGACAGACATATACTAACACAAACAATATTTGCAACAAAATAAGACGAAATTTTTACTTTGCTTTGACAATTTTTTTTTTTGCATGTGATTAAATATTTAAATAAACTGTTTGAATGTCTTACTTTTACACCGTTTTCTAATAAACATTCAAATTGTATGGAACTCATACCTTTTCACACAGGGTTCTAACTTGCGCTTCTGTCAATTGGTTGCATTCATTCAATTGTTCAATCCATTGATCCAGATCTTTTGTTGTTGCTTTATCCTCCATTGCAGTTGAAGTAGAGGAAAAAGTCTCGTCTATCTTTGTCGATTCAATTTTGACGGCTTTTCTTTACACAGAGGGGAGAGAAAAATTTATATAATCCAAGAGTTTGGGTTACAAGTTCGATTGGATATTTTTTTCTTTATTGTATCAGATATTTTTATAACACCACGTTCTGTATTATATGGGCGTTGTTAAGAAATTTGCCAAATTTTCGATTAAAAATGCAAATTTCAGCAACGTCTATAATTAGTTTAATGAATAGAAAACACGATAAATGTCTTAAAAAACGATACGAACGAGTGAAAAAACGACGAGCGACTGATTAAATGCTACACTGTTTTTCTTAAAATTGAAAAAGTGATGATCTAAGTATTTATATTTATCTCTTTTTAACATATGTGTAAATGCGTAACACTAGTTAACTATTGTACAATTTTTCCACTTAATTATTTATTTTTAAATTTTATTTATTATATTTTAATTTGATCTAAATTTACAAGTTTTGTACTGATTTACAGTATATAAAGTACATTAACTTTGTTCAGCAATCGACTTTAAATTTTGTGGTTTCTTTTCCAAAGACGGAAAAATCAGCCTTGTGCAATGACAAATTAAAGTACTGCCAAGTTTAACTAAAACCAGTGGAAAATAACAATAGAAAATGCAAGTTGCATGATGCAAATTGGTTACACCATGTCTGCATGTTTCATTCCTTTGAAAGTTTGTATATATATGATAAAAGTTTTAGGCTGCCTAAAATTTTTCGATTGTAAGAATGCATATTAATGACAAGTACAACGAATGTACATATATACAATGTATATCAGTAATGCTATTGATAGTATTTGCATACATGTAACTACTTGTATATATCAGCACTACTATTTAAGTTCTCAAATGTAAATCAACCACGGCGCGGACAATTATGTAAGAGTACGTGTAGTCATATATGATTGAGAAGTCATTCAAAATAGCAATAAAATGTTTATGCAAAATATGTACATATATAGATATTGCAAGGATATACCTTCAGGTGTAAGTGCAGGGTAAATTGGTACACAAATAATATTTAAGTATAAATTGAAGCTACAAGTGTTCTAGTGAGCCTGACTTATTAACAATGTAATCTACTTTTTCAAAATATCAATCGAACTCTAAAGGGGCCTAGCCACGGTCAAAATGCATGACAAGCATTCTTATGGCATGAGTTAAAATTTGTTAGTATGTGTGACACCGACGATGCTTGAAGAAATATCAAAAAATTTAGTTTTTTAGCATGCTTGCTGTCACTTGCTTGTGAATGTGTTGTAGTATTATCTCAAGCACGAACAAATTTTCATTTTCATATAATTTTTCAATCAGAAAGTGTAAAAAAAGCGGAAAAAATATTAAAACATATGTTATTCATATGCGTTTTTTTGTTAAACTTTTTCTGTTTTGCTTTTCTTTTTTTTGCAAACACGCTGCCATTATAGTTATTAAAATTTCTTTATTTAGAGACATTTTTCTTAAAGTTTTCGTTCGTTTCAATATTTCAGTATTTCATACGAACACCACAAAATCTAATCAGAAATAAATGATTGACGAGTTAATAAGCCTGAGTGCTTCTAGCCAGCAAGCACACATTCACGAAAATGACAGCAAACATTTTGACCGTGTCTATCACATCATATATATTATATATAACTTTTGAAGGTAAAATTTTGTTCAGTGTACATAGCTATCAGCTCCACCTGTTGGGCGGTGGCTTAAAGTTCTGACGCGAAAGTGTGAAATACATCTCTGTACTTTTAATTTCCTTCTTTTTCACTGAAACCTTTTCGAGGTTGGACGTTCGTTTTATAGCGCTCCGAATTCTAATAAAATAATTAAAAAAATGACCGAAACTTTACAATTACGTGGTACCCTTTTGGGACATAATGGTTGGGTTACACAAATTGCGACTAACCCCAAGGATCCCGATACCATTATTTCGGCCTCTCGTGGTAAGTATATTTGGTTGCCGTAATGCTTGCTGTGGTAATCCAATTGTATCTGAAGAATCCATTACTAAATTTTGAAAATTTATTCATTTCATTTTAGACAAGACTTTGATTGTCTGGAAATTGACCCGCGATGAAGACACCAACTACGGATTCCCTCAAAAGCGCTTGTATGGTCACTCGCACTTCATCAGTGATGTGGTATTGTCCTCGGACGGCAACTACGCTCTGTCTGGCTCCTGGGATAAAACTCTACGTTTGTGGGATTTAGCTGCTGGCAAGACCACACGCCGTTTCGAAGATCACACTAAGGTGGGGAATTGTGTGTTTATTATATGAAATTTTCTATAGTGAATAGGGCCTGATGTAGAATTAGAAGAGGCATGGAGTTTGTAGGGAATGGTTAGATTAGGAGTTCAGAATTTTTTGCACAAAGAGAAAAAAAAAAAGAATTAAAGCTCCATGCCATGGTAAAAAATGTGTAGCCCATGCGGGGCAGAATATCTGGTTGATCATCTATATGCAGTGTGTGGATTATGCTCACCATTTTACGCATTTCTTACTGCTCTATTGATCTCAGTGAATGGGTGGTTTCTCGTAAGTGTTTTATTACATTTGGACATTTTATTCTGTTTTGAATTTGGTTTTATTTTTAGATAAAACTTTTGTAAAGCCGTTTTAATTCCGTACTTTTGATTATTCTAGGATGTTTTATCGGTTGCTTTCTCTGCTGATAACCGTCAGATCGTGTCCGGTTCTCGTGACAAGACCATAAAATTGTGGAACACTTTGGCCGAATGCAAATTTACCATCCAAGAAGACGGTCACTCCGATTGGGTATCTTGTGTACGCTTCTCTCCCAATCATTCTAATCCCATCATTGTATCTTGTGGTTGGGATCGTACCGTTAAGGTATGGAATTTGGCAAACTGCAAGCTGAAGAATAACCATCACGGTCACAATGGTTACTTGAACACTGTTACTGTATCTCCTGATGGTTCCCTCTGCACATCTGGTGGCAAGGACTCTAAGGCTTTGTTGTGGGATTTGAATGACGGCAAGAACTTGTACACCTTGGAACACAATGACATTATCAACGCCTTGTGCTTCTCCCCTAATCGCTACTGGTTATGTGTTGCTTATGGTCCCTCCATTAAAATCTGGGATTTGGCTTGCAAGAAAACAGTGGAAGAACTTCGTCCCGATATTGTATCCAACGGTTCCAAATCTGATCAACCGCAGTGTTTGTCTTTGGCTTGGTCTACTGATGGTCAAACTTTATTTGCCGGTTACTCTGACAATACCATCCGTGTATGGCAAGTTTCCGTTTCTGCTCATTAATTATGGACACATCATGCATTTCGTCCTGCGAAAATACATCTCGTGGTGACTGTCGTTAACAAGTTTTAAGCAAGAAAAGTGTAGCAGTTAAATAATATTTACATGAAATGTATTTTGAGCGCTGATTTGTTTATTATATAAACAAATAAATAACAAGTTTAAAAAATTATGTAGTTTGTTTTACAAGTCGTTTTTTTTCAAAATTGTTTTCATTAAATTAGAAAATGATCTTGAGTCTCTTAAGTCGTGACAAGTGGTCGGTTTTTTTCAAATTTTTGACAATAGGACTTCTTTTTCGAAAGAAGCTGTTTTGTCGAAAGAGAATTGGTAAAAACGTACTACAACTAAATGGAGATAATCTGTTTTGTCCAATGGAAGTTGCCAGTTTTTCTAATTTTCAAATTGTTTTTAATTCTCGGAAAGAAGTTATTTTGTCAAATTGACGGGGAAAGATCTGTTGCACATCTTTACGATTCTCAAGGTCATAGGAACTAGAGCAAAAGAAAAGCATATACATTTTATGGCCACTATGTATAACAATCATGGAAAATTGTCTTATTCTTAAAATGGTGTGCGTAATAACTTTAAAGTCATAGTACTAAAAAATCGGAATAAAATTAAATTGTACACATCTATGCTGAAAAATCTTCTTTAAAATCGGCGTAGCGATTATCTTGCAACAATATAGATCTTAACTAGTATATTTTCGTTTAACTGGTATATTTTCGTTTTATTTTCTCAATGAATCAAAGTTCTCTAATTTATTGTAAAAATTAGGTTATTTATGTATTTTAAATTTATACAACTTTATCTTTTGGTTTTAGAAAACTCGTTTGAATGTAGCACAAACGAGGAACAACAATCATTCTGAGTTGGTGGTTTTAATGAATAAAATTTAATACATTTATTATAAAATAATGATATGAACAAAAACAACGTACATAAATATTTTAAATATAGACAGAAATTGGAAAAGAAAATTATCTAACGAAATACCATTTAAAAATACACATGCACATACATACATCTACATCTTTTATATGTATTTCAATACCAATTTTCTTGACTGGAAAAAGCAAGAATAGACAACAAAATCTTTTAAGAATTAGAGCTAAGATTTTGTTTAAGAGTAAAAACATAATATTATCTACGTTAAGCAGGCTGGTGTAGTGGGTGGGTTTCTGTTTGTTCTTGTTTGGTTTAACTTTAAATCAAAAGCTAACTTAAATATTAAAATGCGTAGGTTCTAAAAACATAATTTGATTTAGCTGTGGGCACTTTTAGTGATACATATTGCATTTTGTTATTATACGCTTTATAATGTGAGAATAAAATAACAAAATTAATTTTGCTGGTGCGTGATTTAGAATGACAAGAGTCTTAACGACACAACGATAGCCTTAAAAGCATACTATTTAGCACGACCACTGTTAGAGCGATTTAAATTTGTCGAAGCGATCGCTGATGCTGCCGATTTGGCTGATTCCTTGTTTAAACCATTCGCCACAGCAGATGACACTAACGATGAAGATGTGTTTGATGGAGAAGAGTTTGATGCGGAACCAATGCGATATATACCATTCTTAAAGGCAATTACTAAAACTGTAATATTGTCCACGGAACCACGATAATAAGATTGTAGCGCCAGTGATTTGGCACCAAAGTCTGGTTCACTAATATGCTCTTTTATAAAGCTGCAAGCTTCCTCATTGGTAAATGTGTCCCAAAGACCATCAGAAGCTAAAATTAGAAACGTTGGCCTAAACAAATTTGCAAATGGAATATAAGTGAGTATTTATTTAAACCTTTTTATTTGGTATGTGACTTACTTGTGATCATTTAAATCAAACGATAAAATATCTGGATTAGCTATGACTAGATTTTTGTCTTTTAAAGGATAATCTCCTAGAGCTCTAGAGGTTGCCAATATACCAGCCACACGCCAAACACCTCTAAAAGCTATAAATCCACCAGCATCATGAATTCGCTTACGTTCTCTTACCTATAAAATTATTCAAACATTATATGCAAAATAAAGTATTGAGTGAGTCAAGCATTTAATTTTTGAAATTTCTGAAACAAATTCAGACTTCGATATTTTGTAAAAAATTAAAGAAAAATGTAGCTTTTTACGTTTAATCGATTAAAAATGTTGTCAAACGACAAACACCATATGACCTAATATGTGTAAATTAGTTACTGATCCATAATAAAGCAAACGTTTAAATATGTACATTCATTCAAAAATAATTATATTTGGCTGCTTAGATGTCAAAACAGTCACGTTGGAATCCGAATTAATTACATAGTTTATTACTAGTGATAAAAGGCATACAGTTTTATGGGCACATACCTGCTGTGGCTTATGATCGAAAGACAAGGGAATAGCAATTCCTCTAGAATTGCACATGACACCTCGTGAATCACCAACATTTGCTACAATTAAACGGCTGCCTTGAATGATGGCAATTAAAGCTGTGGTGCCGGCTATATTGGTCTGCAATATAAGTGAGAATATCATAATTAATATTATAACGCAGAGTAATCATAAATTGCTTACCGTTTTTTTAGCTGCCTCCACTAATTTATGATCGGCCGCTAGTACTTCATCGGTTATTAGTTTACCGAAATTTATTTTGCCATTTTCAATGTAACACTTGGCGTCAAACTGTTGCGGTCCCTTGCCATCGTTTGTCGATGAGTCCTTGTAATTATTGTTATTTAGAAAGCTATCCTTAACACTAGAGCCACCGGTTACGCCACGTAAGAGCGAATTTAATTGTAGAGTAAAGACATCTGATGAATCTTTATCACTAGCCTTTTTAGAAGCGCAATCATCGGTAGCACTGAAAGTTTAAAATATGAAAGAATAAATTTTTAATTTATATCCTTGCTTTCATTTGCGAAAGATTTAATGTTTCGAATGGCTTTTAACTCTCAGTATTTGTGTGTATGCATGATCGTTAATACATTTTTAGTTGTAGCGTTGACTCTTGGAGTATTATGTATTTCGATACAAAACGGAAATTGTTCGAAAATATATGCTTTTTGTATAGAAAAAGCTTTCGGATCGAATTACATAATAATACTTCTGATATCGAAGTTTTCGGATCGGTATTAGTTCACACTTGTTTCAATGACGATGACATACATAAAAGACTTTGGAGAAGAAAATAATAAAATGGCGTCCATAAATTCTCCATGTTCTTATGTTTCAAAACTATCACCTCTTTTTATAGTTCCGGCAGAATGCACTGCTTGAGTAGGGTTCATCCCCTTAGTGCCGGTCAAAGTAAAACAAGTAATTTTATTTTTACATTGCAGTTAATTATTAATTGATTAAAATTATGTAAAACATTTGACGTCATTTTGTAGAATTCTGCTATTTTCTTTCATATTTCATTTTAATCAAGTCATAATGAATTGTGTGTGTTTCCGTTAAAAAAGCAAAATTGTAGCGATGTCTGATAATTCGATTTTTGTTTTGTTTTTGCAATATTTTATTTTTAATTTTTTCTTTTCAATTTGGTGTGATTTATGGAATGAGCATTTTTATTGTGTTAATAATAGGGATAGATAATTAGCGGACTTTTCGAACAATCAAGTTTATGAAAGCATTTAAAAATTCAGATTTGTTAGAGCTGGGAAATTCTTCCAATTTATTCTAAAAATTCTTCAATTGTAACGCCAATTTTGTATCCGCGAAAACAGTGAACTTCTTGTGGTAGTGAAGTCTGCCGTTATTGGTTCATGCGCTCAATGATTCCTAAAAAAATTAATTGCCTATCGAATGAATTCATTCTTTCGTACAATTATATTTAAAGCAAAATATTTTATAAAATGGTTCTTTTGTTACATATGAATGTGCCAAAGAAATATTGTGAAATATTACGTTAATCGTGTTGCAGACAATGATGAGGCCAGTTTGCTTATTGCTCTCTTTAATCTTTCATAACTTATCACTCCTGTTATTATAAGACAATGAACATAATTACAGGTTGGTAATCAAAGATCGAACCATGAAGATCTTTTTAATTACTACATTATATTGTTTGCCTATATTACAATTTATATGTACGTTTCGGTATATAATTTTCCACATTTGGCGCGGATTCTATTATTGACAGTTAGTCGATGATTTCAGTTTTTCCAATTTTGGAATAATTATGTGCTAATAAGAAAAACACTTACCTTGCGGTTTTCCGAAAACTATCCCGTCTTCTAATTGTTAATTCATTTTCCTTATTACTGCCATCAGTGTCCTTTTCTTTACGGCTTGACTTCCTTTTCAAATACGGACTAGCATCATATTCTCCATAGTCTTTATCAATATCTGCTGCATTGGCTACTGCCGTCAAATGTTTGTGTTCTAGTTTTTGGACACTCAACAACTTGGTTGTTTCGATGACCTTGTTATAAATATTTTTAACCAATATATCTTTTGCAAAGTCGGCAGCAAATTCACCGCCATGACCATCAAATATGGCAAAAAATGAAATTCCAGTATTATTGTTTATATTTTCCTCGATAATGAATCTAAAATATAAAGTAAAAAGATTTTTTTTGAAAAGGAAGTAAATAATTACGTACATATTACATATAATATGTATGTATTCTGTCACATATGCATAAATGGGCTAATGAGGTGTGTAGGACTTTAGAAAACACTCCTGTTGCCCTTTATCTTTCATAATATAAATATTGAAAAATAATGTTTTCCTATAATTGGAGTTTAAAATTATTCGAGCTCGAGGAAAAATAAAAATGCTCTTTTAATTTTAAAATAAAACAAATACAAATTTCTAACAATTCATCATACATTAGGATTTTGCCACATGGTTTTTAATAAATAAAAGAGAAGACCCAACACGTTTTTGGCAAATTGACCAAAATTATTATTTTGGAAAAATCTTTTTAAACGTGGGTTTTTAAAAAACATAAAAGGTATGTATATAGTAATAGACAAGTAAATTCATACATACTATCGTCATATATGTATATATTTTTTTAAAGACCTCAGACTTTTGATTGAAACACATGTTACCGCATAAATATCGCATGTTTGCGATATTTATGTTTTTTAAAAAACCGATCTAGAAAATATATTCTAAAATCAAGTTGGCAAAAACGGTTTAACAGATTTATTTATTAATTACAGTTAAACAAACCCGTGTATAATTTTAATTTGTCATTCTTTCATTCAATTTTTCATTCATATTTCATATCTCAACAATAATATTTTTGTCAATTAAGTGAAATAATTAAAGATAAATAAAAAACCAAGAAATATTTAATAAATCTTTTTACATTCGTTTGAACTAAAATCACAAGCATTATTCGCACGTTTTTCTGCGTGAGTAGATGTGTTTCTAATGCGTTGGCGTGCGTGTGTCTAGAAAATTCGTTTGTACTTTGTGTACATGTTTTAAAATTTGCTATTCAAAATTTAATTGCTGGAAATAAACATAAAAAAATTTTACTGCAAATAGTAAAAACGAAAGAGGGTCGCATGCAAAGAAGTAGGTGCATATAGTATAAAAAATATATGTTGTTACTTATGTATGTACATATATACTATATAAGAGTATTACATTAGGATGTTCGAAAATTTAGTCAAACTAAAATTTAGAATACAATTAGTATCTTATACATATTAGATAATATTAACACGTGACCTATAACAATTAGAAAAAGAAATCACAACACCCAGGTGAAGTATTTCTTAAATAAAAGTTTACATTTTAGTATTACATATATAAATAAATAAAAATAAATAAATACATAAATATTTATGTACAATAATTTAGAAATGGATGTTTTGAAATATATTTTTCTAGGCACATCAAGAGTCCAATTAACAGAACACCTAATTCGATTGTAGGTGACAAATCATAAAGCCATAGTCCTAACCATAGAAGCCAAATGCGCTTTGGTTTTCTGCAGCATTCATAAACAGCTGTTATGGTTATGGATCACTCAATGGAACAGGGACTCACATGTTCAACAAAAATATGTATATGTCTACTTTTACAGGGTTTAAGTAGACACGGGTTACTGGTTTGTCCTAGAAAAGTACTCGAACAAACCTATTATTACTGGAAATTGGACTTAACATAATATATGTATACACCTAACAATACTTTCAATTATGAATGTTCACCACATTTATATATAAATTTTTTAACTAATAATTCATTCAAATCTTTTAAATACAACTAAAGTGCTGTTTGTGCAAGATTTTTTTCCCTCAAACTCTTTCTCACTTGCGCAGTCTTTGGTACGGGAACAGTTTTTGATAAAAAATGGGATCCTATATGCTCCCAATGCTAGTACGCGATCACACCTATTACATTTTATGCGAAATTTTTTAATCTAATGATTAGCAAATATATTCAGCAAATATTGAGAATTGAATGTAAACACATACATACATCCATAAGTAGAATTAAGTTATCAAATTACTCGTACCTATAAATTATTTTAATCTTATCAATTAGAATAATAACTGCAGATTAATATGTGCTAAGACAAAATTACGGCAATAGCTTAATTAAATATACATACAAGCATACCTACATATATATTTACATACACATATACATACATATGTACGTATGTATACAATTCCGTTTAAGTGAATGAACTTTGAAATTAAGTGCAGTAGATTTTTCTTTTTTTTAAATGTCATTTATAGACATTTCTTGTTGGCAAAATATTATTTTCTCTTTCGCATAAAATTTTTTTGTTTGATTAAAATCATATCATGCTTAATCATTTATTAAAGATTAAAAGATCTTTTTATTTTAGAGTATTCATATAATAGAAAATATTGTACATATATTTACATATACACATGTATATATATGTAAATAATGGCTATTAAAAATTATTTTAAAAAGACTTGTGGCCTTTTAATTAGCAGCCTTTTAAACAACGTGTGCGCATGGAAAAAGTGTACGAAACGGAAATGAAATACGTAAAAGTACATATTTACTATTTAATAGTACAACGTACTATTTATTCTATTGATTTTTTTGATGTTGTTTTTTACTTGAAATTAAATTACATTTAGATTATTATTCTATTTTAAGATTTAATGTCTTTTTTATTCAAGTGCTATAATTAATGTCTGCAGTTGAAACAAATCAAAAAGGAAAATTATTTCAAATTTTGTTTTTCAATTTCTGCGCAAATAAAATACACACACTTAGCATTTGCTGCAACAGAGTGATAACTCAAAATTATTGCTTTACTGAAAACAAGTTGAACATTTCTGTTTACTCAAACATGAAAGTACAATTTTATTACTCACACTTATTAATTTTATTAAGATACAAATTTTTTATTCAGATTCAAGTTCAAATTTACAATCTGCAAATTTTTTCTTTAAGAATTTATATTAAACTTTTGTGGTTACAAGTTAATGGTAAAATAAGGTAATCTTCCTTTTAGTGGGTGAGTATATAATTTAATTAAAATATTTCCCAATATAAAGCTTCAATTAGTTGTGCTATAACCACAGAAAGCAGTTGTTCGTACCTTATGGAGAACACTGTATCCGTTAAAGGTGACATGCAATAAAATTATAACCATAGCAACCAATTGAATTTCAGTTTTCTGGTGTAATCACAAATAGCTCTCTGTTATGGCTAAACAACAATACTTTGATAAATAACCTATTATTAACTAAAGCAACACCTCCCTTCATTGGTACTGTAGCGAAAGTTCGCCGACGAAGTGAAGAATAAAATAGCTACTGTAATAAACTAGCAGAGTTCATACCCTGAATGCTGGTCCATGTAAAAAAAGTAATATTTTTTGACTAGGGATACCAAGCCCAAAATCATGGCACTTTACGTGATTGGTAGATACAGGGTGTAGATGTTTGTAAAACCAGTTCCCGCGAGATTTCTCAAAGTTATGTAAAAATTTATGAGCAATTTTCTTTAAGTCAACGGTATTTAAAAATTCCATCAAACTTTTTTAAATGTTTAACTCTTTATGTATGTGCTAAAACCCTCAATTGTTGAATGATTGGAGTACAAGTATAAAATATATGCATATATAAAGTGTAAAGAAATATTCATGTACTAACCGATCTTCCATACGAGGCCTTCTTCCAAGTATCGCATATGCGGAGCTTTGTGCACGCAATGTTTCCCATGCTTGATGATCACCTTGGCCGGATGCTTCTAACAATTTCAGCCGATTCGACTTCTGACGGCCACTTAATGTGGCCTGTATACGGCCGAGTAAACCGCGTGACCATGTGTCTACAGCTTGTAAATAAAGTAGTAAAATGAAAAGTATTACACCGCAAAATATCACTTCTGGTCGCAAAACATAGAGACGACATAATTTCCATATGTAGGCTAATGGTGAATTAATGGACGAAACGCCCACAGCAAATTTCGATAAGATCTTCATATGTGATACGTATGTTTGATAGAAAACTTTATCTTCAAGCTCGTCATCCATGTAGTGAAAGGCAAAATATTTAATAAATATTAAAAAAACAAAAAACGACGACTGATTGATTTATTCAAGGAACTTTATAATGTGATTTATGACTAAAATCTCCTTTTCTCTGTCTCTCGCTCTCTAGTTACTGAAGTGTTTTTAAAATAATTAAGTTAAAGGAGATTTTAAACACCCGAAGGAAAATACGTATGTATATAACAAAAATTGCTTCAATTTAAATTTATATAAACGTCTTCAGTGAAAAACAGCTGCTAACTCACTTGATTTTTGTCACATTTATGTACATAGTAAGTCGTCGCTACGCATATAGTTTTGTTCGTTGTAATTAATGTTTGGGGAATTTTTTTAAATTAAGTTTCATATGTTTGTATATGTATATGTATGTACATACGTATGGATCTGTAATGTAACAAAACACGATATTAATAGCAAACAGATGATTTGTTTAATAAAAGAAAGGAACAAATTATAGATGATTTGCACAAAATCACTTCACACTTATCACATTAATATACTTATATTATTATTTTACTTTTTACATTTTCTTATTCGAGGTGACCCAAAAATAAAATTATGAAGTCAAAGTCTTTTAATTATATATGTGTATGTATGTATGTTATTCTTCTTTGGCTTTTATCTTATTTTTATCGCTATATTTTATTTTTATATCATATTGGCAGCTCAGCTGTATATCTAGAGAATTTGGTATTACATGCATTTAAGTGCATATGTACTATTATTTCACCCTACAGCATGTCAATAGGATTAGTTTTATTAATAGATAATTTGAAAAAGTTTCTAAAACGCAATGAAAATTAGTTCTTGTTTTATTTTTGGTAATTGTTTAAACTCCTTTCATATTCAAGTGAATAAAATCTTGAATTAATATCTGTAATGTTTAGAAGAAATACAAATTCCCTGATTTAGTATCTTCATTTTAGAAATTACAATACCTCAAATGTTCAAAAACCAATGGAGAATTAAATAAGAAGAAACAGAGTGGACTTTAATTCTTTTTAACTACAACAAATTCCATTTTCTCTTTCTAATTTTTCTGTTTTCTATTAGTAAACAATAAAAGTATTTTTAAAGCGATTTTTAACCAATATATTCCTTGGTATTTTTTTCCTTATCACTTTCATTTCTCTTGGTTCCATTGATGAGGGATTAAAGTAATTTTATAATAATTTCGATAGGCTTTGTTTAAAAAATAACGTTTTACTTCGAAAAGCAATAAGTAGCAATGTAAGCAGTGTTGCCATATCAAAAAAGTTTTGGTAGCCAAAATGTTTACAATAATTTTTATCGAAACTCCTACTTCACAGTTATTTTAATTTATTATAAAAATGTTAAAACATGTTTACATATTTTTGATTTTTTAACATTGAAACAAAAATAACCAATTATGTATACTCTTTATCGAATTAACATTATATTTGAGAATTCGGTATAAAAAATTAAAGTTTTGGCATTTACTCCTTTTCCTTGGCGATCATTTTACATTATTATATGTAGTATATCACTAGAAAGGTATTTCCTCAGAAAACAATTTATACCACATGTCGATATTTTCAATACACGATGGAAAAAAAATGGCAAACTGTTGTAGAGTTTACTCAAAAGTCGTTGCGATCTTATAAATATTTCTTGCTGCCGAAAGCTAAGTATATACATACATACATATGTATATACGTATGCATGTATTTTGGTTTTTTATACAAAAAGATTTCACCCCTATTTATTTTTGATTTTCATTTTTTTCACATGCTTCACAAAAAGATTCTGTTTAATTTCTTTAAATATACATGTACACAGATGCGTTCACAATCGCGTAATTCGCTTTATAGCGAAAGTTTTTTATATTGAAGATTCTTTTCTATAGAGGTTATTTATAAATACGTATATGTATATAGATATGTACAAATATATTATGTACATATACCATCTGTGATTGTATATGTTTTTATATTGTATACGATAATATCATCATTCCTTTTAAATATGTTTGTTATAAAAATGCATTTTAAAGATATCATTTGCTTGTTTTAAGTTAATAAAAATATGGCGTAAAAGCAAGTAATTTAAATACATACATACATACAGTAATGTGTAAGTACATATCATTTCTTCTTTTATTTTTAACACATATCCATACTTATTTACAATGATATGCAATTAACTTTCAGTAAATGGAAAAAGTAAAATATCTATCTTTATCTATTTTGCTTGTAATGATTTATTTATTTGTCAAGCTTGACCATAATATTTAATTATTTTCGATTTTACCGTTTAATTACTATTCTTGGTTTTTCATTATTTTATATTTTTTCTTGTATTCTCTCTTTAAGGGAGACAAAATTAGTGATTGTCGTCGATTTCTTGTTTAATTATCTTTTATTTGCACTTGTTGACTCTAGTACCGTGTAGCAAAGACTGAAACTTGACAAATTGTGTGTGAGCGACATTGCATGTGTTTGGTTTCTACGTACATACCTCGTACGTATGCATAAATATTTAAATATTACTCTAGTTAGTAGAAGGTATTCTCTTAGTATTTCAAAACAAAATAATACATACATGTCCGTACATACGTAGTACGTATATATTTAATCCGTCTCGTTAAGTGAGAGCACGACGAGCAAATTGTGGGCCCGTTTTACTATTGTTCTGAGAAGTGAATCTTTAGTTTTGTTTTTCAAGATTTTGTTTTAGTTCCAAGTGTTTGTTCTGGGATGAAATAATTGACAATAAATGTCTGAAACAAAAGTAAACGTCAGAATAAAAACAGGGTGTGCAAAATGGCGCAAACGTACACTGCTACCGTTAAAATTAAACAAATAATATGACGTCATAGTTCTTCTAACAAAAAAAAAATAAAAATAAAGCTGTAGATTGTTTTTGGTGGTCCTGTCTCATTCCTTAGTAAATATTAAAATATTTTTATTTTCAATTAGTCATATCTGTGGCAATGGAAAGCTACTCGTATATTAAAGTGTCCATAAAGCACACAAATTATTCAGAACTTTATTGCGTTTATTGTTGTCTTTTTGCACATTATTTATGCATATACAAATATTTAAGTCACATTTTACCATTTTTGGCAAAATGTACATACTAACTACTAGATTCATAAAAATATTTAGGTTTGAAGTGAATTTTAAACCATAATTTCCATAATTTTTTTTTAAATTGAATTTAAAGTAAAAACCCATTTTTTATGAATATGGCATTTAATATATATCTTAAATAAGTTAAACTATTACCATTAAATAATTAAAAGAATTATTTACGTCAAAGACGCTTTTTGTAGCAGATTAAAGAAACACACCGGCAGTTTTCTTTAATCTAATACGAAAAACGCCTGCCACGTAAACGTCAACCCTTTACACAATCAGCGACATGAGGAAAAAGATGCTAACGTATTACACAGTTTTCTTGGTTGTGTCATGAAAAAAAAGGTTCTTAATTTCTTGCGAATGGGCGAATCCTGCGTGACGATGGCTTTGTTCGTTTGTGTAAAATAATTTGTTAAAACTATTTGTAACGAAATAATTATCCACAGAATTGTGTGATGTACGCTACAAAGAACGGAATTAACTTTAAAAGATGAATTGAAATTTGGTATCTTTTAACCCATAGACATAAATAAAAACAAAAATAAAAAAGATAACTTATTTGCACGTAAACATTTTTGTCGGATTTTATCAAAATTGGTGAATGACAAAGCGTGACACACGTTACATTTTCTCCAATTCATTAACCAACTCAGCAGAAATAAGCCTCTTACGAAAATACCAACATATTTTACGTTGGATTGGGGTATATTAGTTTATGCCGAATGTCATGTTGATTTTTAATATCAATTTAGGCAAACTCCTTCCTTTGCCTGTAATGTATCACCAAACATCGATAATTCGACTTTTCGATGTAACGAAGCAAAACCATACCTACCTATGTACATACCCGTACATATGTTTGTACATACAGAGAGACTTTATGGTGTCACAAACGAACTTCGTAGAAACTAGAAAGTACATTACAAATCTATATACACCATTACCCTGCAAAGGTGGACTTGATGTTAAAATATTTGCAATATTTATTACCATATTTTTGGAAGCTTTAATTGCTCTAATTGTTTGAAACCCGAAAGCTAAAGAAGAAAAACTTAACGGACTGGAATGCATATGTATATGAATATTTTCGAACAAATTCTGTGACTGTTAGCAGGGATCATTTAAGACTTTTTTGATTAATGTAAATTGGGTCATCTTTTACTAAAGGAATGAGGAAGTATTAAAAATCATATTTAAGCATTTCAATTCTGTATAAATTTTTTATTTGTTTATTCATTATTTATAATAGATCAAGATCACTTCCGAGTACTCCGCAATATTTCCATGCGATGCAGGGCATTTATATGGATGCGACAAAATAGTGTTAAAAACATGTATGTATGTGATTTTTTCTACATACAGACATACTACATATGAACAAAAATAAATACAAAAGTACATAAGAATGTATGTACATAGATATATATTGTATTAAAAATAAATGCAAGAACACAAAAAGAGTCATATGATAAATATCATTAAAACCCAATTTGGACAAAAGTTTGAGAAAAATGTCATCAATCAGATCGTCGCTTTGTTTTATTATTCATTACATTTATTATTTGTAGAGAGGATACCGATATTGAAGATAGAAATGCGCATTTGTATTTTCAATTTTGGCAATAAAATTTAATTAAGCAAATATAGATATAATTAATAATGAACAAATAAAAGCAAATTAATAAATGACAACGAGTACAATTTAAATAAACGTGACAATATAAGAATAAAATAAACCAAATATTGACACAAAAAGAAAAAACCAAAAGAATGGTAGAGATAAGATTCTTTTATAACATTTACCTGAGTTGAAACTAATAGAACGTTTAAGGGAGCGACTGAACAAGGTTTGCGTATGATGATTACAACTAAAGTTATTAATATTGCTGTTAGTATGCATATTATTTTTTAAAATAATTATAGACTAGGAAGAATGTCATTAAAACGCTGTTTATCATTTTATCGCGATTTAAAGTTAATCGATTTATACTTTTCATTTTAGTTGTTTTATTGTAACATTTTACAATGTTATACTGTGTATTATTTTTATTTTTACTAATTATCTTTATTTATTAACTTTTTCCTTATTTAATTGGATTTAATAAATGTCTGCAAACACTTTCGAGTTCATTGTTATAATAAATCCTTGAATATAAAAAATGCTTTTCTTTCTTGTTATTATTATTATTATTTCATTATTGTTATGCACTGCACTGCAATTATATTCATTTGCTAGTTTAGGGAATTTATCTAAAACAACTAATTTGTATATTTCCCAAACAAATACTTTTTGGCTCAGTTTTTTATATGCTTAAGAAATGCATAGAATGCTGAATAGAAAGCAATTGTAAAATAAGAGCAAAATAGATAGTAAAAATTAATATAAACTATCGTATTCAAATTAAATATTCTTTTCTATTATTCTTTATTTTTCTAGTTTTATTTTGAATGACAATAATAAATACGAGCAAGTGCACCTTTGAAAGCCCACTGCTTACGAGTTTAGCGAGACAAGCATTCTCCCACTGAATTTTGAGTACTTTCATACAGTCTAATACTAAGTGAAGAAAAAGCGCTGAGCTTTTGCACTATGGACTCAATATGATTATGTTAACAAAACGAAAAAATATACCTACAGTACCTAAATGCACTTGTTCTCGAGAAAATGAGTCAAACTCAACATTTTGCAGTTTTCACTTTTTGCAAGAAAGTACCTTACACTCGCCATATCCATCAGTTGTGTCGATATTCATATGCATGTATGTACATATAGTTTGATATGTATAGGGCAATGTAGCAAAACGAACCTTTATGATTTTCTATTACAATTTACAATCGAAAAAGACTACAAAATGCATATATATGTATATATATATGTATATATATATATATATATATATATATATATATATATATATATATATTTTTTTTTTTTTTTTTTTTTATTGTAAAGAATTTGAAAACCCATTAAAAAATATACACATTTTAAAACTTTAAAACCCATTGGCAAAAAAATACGCAATTGTGACAACAAAACTTATGAAAAGTGTCAATTAATGCAGACAATCGGAAGAGATGAAGGTCTGCCAACACTTTTTCATCAATAAAAATGTATTTTGATCCATAGTGAAATTATTGGTTCATGAGAATTTGGAAAATATTTACACAAAAATTAAGAACGTACAAGTTAGTATCTGAGTGCACACACATCTATAGGGTTTTACCATTACATTACTCATACGCCTCGGTGCTTTTTAAGCAAACTTGCAAATTTTATCCACATATGTGTATGTATATGTGTACACACACATTTGTTTTAGTATTTCTGCTCTCTTGTTTCATATAATTCTAGAAGAAAAGTTTTTATTTCTACTCTTTTCATTTAAAATCTAGAATATATGTAAGTATATTTCGATAGATTGCTTGTTGTTTGTTTTCACCATTAGATTTATGTACGATATTTCTTATATCAATTCAATTAAACTAACAACTAGAGTAAGTGTTTCTATTGAAAGTGCATTAACATTTTGATTTTATTTGTTACAAATGCAGAGCAACCTAACTTCTGATTATTGTATTACATACTAATGGCTCAAAAAAGTTCCATCCCTTAACGTATACGAGGAGAGTCAATAAACCAGTAGAAAGTTTTGTTTTTGCCAAAGAACATCCATTAACCTATTTTCGTTTCTATAGAAATAAACCAAATTGCAATTCAAAATACAAATTAAGGGCGAATCAGTGCTTCAATGTGTACATGTTGATTAGGTTAATCAATTAATCGTTCTTTTGTTTCAACCGGTTAATTGCCCGATCTAAAGATATGTAAGTATGTAAATGAGAACAGTAGTTTCTTGCTTTTTTTTATTTAGAATTCATTTACAATCGAGCCCATTCATTTGGCCTTATATGATTGATCAGTCTTACAATCGTATTTGTATAAATATTTATATATATAGTATGTAAGTACAGATGAAGAGTTGTATAGTATATGCAAAAAAACAGATTAGCAGATAAAAGAAAAGATGAAATACTATGGATAAATAAGTACAATGAAAAAAACTGTAATAAGTATTATATTAATCTGTCTATCTGTCTGTCCGTCTATTACCTTTTTACGATATTTTGAGATCAGAGAAATACTACTGCGTGGTTTTTGGAAATGATCCTATGAAGTGGTCAAGGGTGGTGAAATTTTGAAACTGATAACCATGAACATTTTAAACTTTGATACAGTTAAATATACAAAACATCATTGACTTAAAAAGGATTTCTCTGTTGCTAGATTCTTAGCAGTACCATCCTATTGCCATGGATGCAAACGAATATGAGATAGCAAGACTGATTCCGACACTTGGTGTCTCAATATGTCCATACTGTTTACGAGAATTCTGTAGTTTTCATAAAAAATATACCAACTATTCAAAGACAAAACGCAGCATCCGAGCGGTAAATAAAGCTAGAAAGTGCTAAGCTTCATAATAAAAGATTTAAGGCCTAATTCTTATTTGACAATTTTCGAATAGAAATATGTCAAATAACGAGCATCAAAATTTTTTTATGAATTACAACTGTATTGTTTCGAATATATTTTAAGATTTTGTTGCTTAAAATAAAATTATTTAACAGAATCGTTATACGAAGCGTAAAACCATTTAAGTCTTTCTAAAGGGACCTGATCACTTTCTTAAAAAACCGAAAACAGAATTCGCACTCGTTAGTTAAATGTAGGGTAAAGCAATGATCTAATTTCTTGCAATTACTTAACTAACGACTGAGAACGCGAGCCTTAATATTATACAAACTTCTGTTATTTACAGTGTCGTTTCAATCTGAAATACAGATATTTCAATTTAAAAATAAATATACGAGGAAACGAAACTGATTTCATATCAATACTTCATTTCGCTCAGCAGGTCATACGTTCCTATCAGTAAGATACACATATGAACATAAGTACAGGCATATATACGCATGTGTGTGCATACTTGTGGAAAATATTAAGCGAAAAGATAAGGCTTATCACACATAATGAAAATATTATTGGACACATATAAATTTCATAGGGGCGAATAAGATTAGTTACCTACCAGCAATCAAGCTGAAAACATTTAAAAATGCTTAAAGTTAGATATAAATTCAAAAATGAATATATACCAATTGATTCATTTTGGCTAAGAGATCACTGCCGATGTATCAAGTGTTATGACAAAGTCACCAAGCAAAGGAAATACAACTTGTTAGATATACCTAAAGATGTTAAGGCCGATGAAATTGTATATTCAAACGATGGAAAATTATTAACGGTAACATGTAAGTGAAAAGAGAACGAACATTGTACGAAAAAGCCATTAAAAGATTTTTGATTTTCAAGGGAGTGATGGACATGTTTCAACATACGACATAGACTTTATATATTTGGCACAAGTGGAAAATAATAAATTAAATGATGATCTACACTATACGAAAACTAAATGGAATTTGCCAATAGTTCTACAAAATGAGAGACACTTACGTTTTAAACTTACCGACTTGGTAGCAAAGGAGCCTTGTGTTAAGGATTTGGTAGCATCGCTGATACGTTATGGTCTTGTTTTCATAGATGAAGTGCCAATAAATACTACAATGACAGAAATGGCCGTACGTAGAGTATTTCCGGTTATGAAAACATTCTTTGGTGAGATGTATACCTTCTCAGATTCACCCGATCATGCAGATAGTGCCTACACCAAAGAATTCCTTGGTCCTCATACCGATAATACATATTTTTGTGATGCAGCTGGTCTACAAGCTCTCCATTGTCTGGAACATTCTAAGGGTGAGGGTGGTGAAAATTTCTTTGTCGACGGTTTATATTGTGCTCTGGAATTGAAAAGAAGAAATCCCAAAGCATTTGAAATGCTAACAGAAGTTAACTTACCTGCCGAATACATAGAAGATGGCCAACATCATAAACATTCAGCACCAATTATTCGTCTCGATCCAAATACTGGAGAAATTACACAATTACGTTTAAATGTTTACGATCGTGCAGTATTTAACACTTTGCCCCAGCTCAAAATGTCCGAGTTTTACGAAAGTTTCCGTCAATTTTTAGAAATTGTGCAAAGTTCTGACAACCAATGGCGCCTTAAATTGGAACCTGGCACCATTGTGATTTTTGATAACTGGCGCGTATTTCATGGCCGTCATGCCTACACGGGACATAGAACCATGACGGGTTGTTATGTGCAAAGAACTGATTACCTTAGCAAAGCCAGAATTCTGGGTATAATCGATTAAACAATACAATTCTCTAATTTTAATTCAATATATATTTGAAAGTAGACCTCTACAATAATTTTAATAACAGAAACTTAAAAGGTAAACTAAACAAGACTTCTTTCTGAAAGCATTTTGGATAACTAAAACGCTCGAAGTATTTTTACAATACCATAAATTATATATCAAGTAACAAATTTAACAATTCAGTAGCATTTTCACTGAGAAAATGGAAATAATTGAAACTTTTGCACTTATTTTTTGGAACGTTTAGACTTGAAAAATCCTCCGGATTCGTCGGTATCAGCCACGTACTGGAAAAAAATAAATAAACTTTATTAACAATTTATTTATGTACACATACAAACATTTTTACAAATAAAAAATTATTTTGATAAAACAACATACAACAATCATAATTAAATGTGGCTGTCAGTATGATTTAACTTACAAAGTCCTGATTTGGACGCCAGACTTGTATATCGTCATCATCTTCTTCCGAAGAAGAAAACTCGTTATAATTTTTTATAACTGAAGACTGTCTTAATGATTGATTTCGTCGTTTCCTATTTGTATTGACATTTGATTGTTGTGTACTGGTTAGAGGATGTTTGAACCTGTAGTCACGCTGCATCTGATTTTGGTCACCTAGTTTATTTTCAATGCTAGACAATGGTTGTACAGGTGTATTCTCCATTACTTTACGTGCCAACGGTTTAGATGTATGCGTATTGCCAATAGAACCCTATAGTTATATTAATATATAAATGTATGTATATTTTTTAAGTGATTATGTATTTCCCTTTATACCTCTGAGCTGGAGATAATGTCAGAATTGTTGACTTGTGGCTGTAAGGTCATTAGTGGCGGCACAACTTTAGTTGGTTGAGTAAAAGCTCTTTCGATACGACATATTTTATTATTAAGCTCATCAATTACCAGCTAAAAAATAAATTAGCAAAATAACATATTTGTATTTGTTTAATTTTTGAAAATAATAAATCATTACATTTTTCTCTTTCTCCAATGCGTTTTTATCTGAGATACACTTCTTTATGATTTCATCTTTTTGCCTTAATTCATTTTTAAGATTGTCGATATCAATCTAAAATTTAAAATGCATAAATTCTTTTTACCGACAAATTATTTATATTGTATTACATACTTTAATTTGTTTTTCATTTCTTTTTTCCTCATCGACTTGGTTTTTATAAAATTGAAATTCTTTTTGTTCCCGTTCAAAATTTATTTCGAGTTGCTCAAACTTTTGCAATATTTCGTTATGAACTTTATTCAACTGGGTCAGCTCATTTATTTTATCCTGCAATGTTTGTTGCAAATCTTGGCATCTTAAAGAGAGATTTTCAATTTCTTGATTATCAGCAGCTTGTACATTTTGCAATTGTGCACGCAAGTTTTCATTTTCATCATTTTGTATATTCAAAGTTCTGTCATAGTTGGCTTCAAGTTGGTAGAATTTCTCCTTGAAATAAGTAAATTGCGACAAAATTTGACTCTTCTCCTCCTTCAACTGATCTAAATTGGAATTCAGCTTGTGGATTTCAGCATCACGTTGATTAATGCTGCAAGGAAAGTTTTGCAAAATATTTTTTCTAATTGCGGACTGGTGTATATTTTTGCGTATACCTGTGCTCTAACTCCAGTATCTTTTCCTCCTTTTCCACTGTTCCATTATCCAGTGATTGTGCTTCACTAATGACGGACTTGAGTGTGGTTTTAAGCTTTGATACGATATCGTGTTGATTTTTCAAAAATTTATCAAACTCCACATTTTTGGGGAGTGTATGCGATTTCTTGGTTTTGTGTTTTTCACTTTCTTTAGTCATTTTGAAAAATATCTATGTGAAACAGAAAAGTGAGAGCATAGTTTTAGGCGTGTACATGTTGATTTCTAAGTTTGTGAAACTAAATATTTAATTACGGTATTCTTGTTTTCGAAACCTCGAAAATTGAATTGATTGTATAATGTCACATATTTTATTCCGCTCAAAACGTCTAACCTTAATGGAAACTAGTATTTGCAAAATCGTAATGAATTCAATCGGAAAATTCGAAATACGTACGTACATTTATACATACATATGTATATAAAATATATATAGATAATAATATGTTTAAGCAAGTAGCCACAATGGGAGATTTTACTAGGTTTATTTACCATGTCACACATTTTAGGGGCACAGCTTATAAATAAAATCCTATAATTTCGTTCCTTTTTCAAATTTTATTTTTAATCTTTGAACATTAAATACAGATATAAAAATTAATGATTCATGCTTAAAAAGATATGACAAAAGATTTTTGTTTCTTATTCGAGTTATTAAAAAATGCGCTACACAGTATGTATGTATATTTATATTTTTAATTTGTAAAAGGCACATAGTAATAAGGATAATTTTTTTATCTAAATATTTATTAAAATTTTATGTAATAATATAAAAATAATATAGTATTGCATTTATGGAAAAATTAAACTATAGTCGTCTTAAATGAAGAATTATTTCTAATAACATTAGTTTTTCAAACAGTATGAACTTTATTACTTAAACAGGAAAAAATAAAACATGTACTTACTACATACAGACGAGAACTTATCTTTGTTTCTTCGATATGGCATTTGTATGTTGTAAAAAGTTTGTTAATATAATAAATACAAAAATATACAAACGAATAATCTATCTGGGGAGAGCAGCTTTGAAAGCAGTTAAAAAAAATAATAAGAAAATCTTTAAGTAGATCGTATGCTAAGGGCTACATTTCGTTTTAATTTAAATTTTACTTGCTATATTTCTAACACTGTCGATAACGTTCAGCGTTCGTTTGTATGTTTTTCAAATGATTTGAAAGTTCCGCATGCAACGGTTGCAAATCATCCTGAAGTTTTTGCAATTTGTCATTCTTTTCTTTGTATGAATCTTGCATGAGTTTTAGTTCTCGCAATTTCTCTTTAGTATCGACTGTTAGCTTAGAAGCTCTTTGTAACAATTGTTTTGCCCTCTCACGGGCATTTTCCGAATGTATGGCGCGATCAGTGAGAGTCTGGTTGGCAGCTGAGGACGAATATTGAAGTTTTTGAGCATCGGCATGGGCATTTTTGGCCGATTCTTTAACCTTGTCAGCCTCGTTTTTGACATCCTTAGCATCAAGTTCATTCTTGAGTATATTCTTTTGTAAACGATTGACTTTTTTAGCCAATTCTTCGACATGCTGTGCAGTCGCATTGGCCGGAGCTTCAGCTTCGCTAGTTTCAGCATCAATTTGATCCAAATCTTTGGCGGCCAGCTGAATGTTACTGTTGGCGTCCAAAATAGCTCGAACGGCAATTTTTTGAATGTTATCGGCATCGTCAAGATTATTAACCACAGTGTTAGCAGTTGTTAATATTTCGTTTGCGAGTTCTTTAGTGCCATTTGCTTTGGCCTGTAATTCATTGACTCGAGCTAAATCGCCGCGGGTATTGTAAATAATTGATTCAACATTTTTGAGGGAAGACACAGCATTATTAATTTTGCCTCCCAAGTTTTGAATTTCAAATGGATCTAAGGTCAAGTCTAACGTCAGTGTTTTTTGGGCTAGTTCTTTAGTATCGGCAGGCAAAGCGGTCTGATTTTTCATAAAATCGGTTAAATTTTGAATCATTACTTCACCTCGTTTTATATTGAGTTCAGTGCGGTTAAGATAACGTTCGGCGTCTTCATGGGCACTCTTGGCTTTTTGGTAGGCTTCCGAGGCATTTACTTTAGCCTGAAATAGAGCTCGTATTGTTTGGTCGGCTTGATCTTTCTTTTGTTTAATCTCTTGTTCAGTATCTTTGGCAACTTTCAAAGCTTTTTGTGTGCGTGTAAGAGCTCCAATTTCGCAAGAGAGGCCACCACATGATCCACAACCAGCACCGCCGCAAACATTGTCGCAAGGATCGCTCTTGCTGCCACAAACTTCGTTATTTAAATTAGGAATCATGGAGGTAAGTGAAGACAATTCATGATTGTATTGGTCGATAATCTCATCATTGGCTGTAATTGCTGACACATCATCTTTCATTTTGTTAGCCAAAGTTTCAACACGTTTGCAATTGCGATCAGTGTTACTGGCAAAATCTTCCGCTTCATTTTTTATATTCGACAAATCCAAAACACGCTCGTAAGCGTTACGGGTCAAGTTGAGAGCACCTTCAATATTAGATTCTTGCAGCTGGATACCGTGTTCTTTTAAATCTTGAGATAGTTTTTTAACCAAGGCAGCTTGGGTTTGCAGGCCTTCCAGTTCCACCGCAGACAAACTTAAGGATGAATAAATATCTTCTAAGCTGGCCTCAGTGTCGACAAGTTTTTGACTTGCTTTACTCAATTTCGATCTCAATTCGATGACTTCCTTATCCAAACCATCAATATCCTTTAAGCTAACTGAAGTATTCTGTAATAAATCCCTAATATTCTGTAATTTTTTATCCAAAGTATTAAATTCAGATGTGTAAGCTCCAGTGGCTCCAATCAGTTTTATTTCCTTGGCCCTTTGTATAGCTTCAGCAGTTGCGTCTTCAAGTTCCTTTAAAATCAAGTCCCAATTGTTGAAACATTCTCCACAGGGCATGCAGTGTGGCGATTCGCCAATATAACCACGGGCACATTGATTACACTTGTAGCCACCGATTCCCTCGTGGCAAACACACTGCCCCGTTTCCCGGTCACACTGGAAGTCGGCTGAGCCGTAAAGGTCGCAGTCACAGGGTTGACACTTTTCATTGGGGTTACCCCAGAAGTTCGATTGGCACTGATTGCACGCACGGCCTCCAAAGCCTGGCCTACATTCACACTGACCATCATAGCGATTACATTGTTCTGATACAGAGCCAATAGGGTCACACTCACAGGCCTCACAGCCCTCACCTGAAGCAATCTTCCAATGATTGATGGCACATTCATCACAACGCAGGCCAACAACATTCGGCAAACAAGGACACTGGCCTGAAACGCGATCACAATATTGCAATGTATTGTTTGTACCTAAGAAATCACAGTCACATTGCACACAATTTTGTTGCAGCGCATTCCCAAAGAAACCGTCGCGACAGTTTTCGCAATGTTCTCCTGTTGTGTCATACAAACACTTCAAGCACTTGCCATTGCGTCTATCGCAATTGCCGGTGTCGTAGACATCTATGTTGTTACTGCAATCGCATTTCACACAAGAGCCGCCGGGAGTTTCGGCATCACCGAAGTAGTTGTCAGCACAAAAGTCACAACGGGGACCATCGTAACCTTCTTGACAGTGGCAAATCATATTGTTGTTGCGTGAATCTAGGGTACAGTCATCAGCATGAGCATTGCCACTTGCTATGGTGTCGGGACAGCGACAAGCTCGACATCCTATTTCACTGCCCAAGAAAGGGTTTCCATAATAGCCATCCAAACAGGAGTCACAACCGTAGCCAGTAGTGAAGTCTGCACAGTTCAAGCATTGACCAGTACGAGCATCGCACTGCTGGGCATGTCCATTACATTCACAGGCCTGACAATTAGGGAAATTCCAGAAGCCCGGTTGACACTGATCACATTCACGGCCGTAAGTGTTCGGATGACACCCACATTGACCAGTAATGACGTCGCAGTTGTTATCCTTGGCTCCTATGCTGTTACAGTCGCATGCTTTGCAGCCTTCTGGTCCAAAACCATAAGTACCTGGAGCACATTGGTCACACTGGCGTCCAATAACATTGGGTTTACAGTGACAATAACCCCCCTTGGATTCACACTCTTTACTTAATGATCCCGTTGGGTTACAATTACACATGCTGGCACCATCATATATAACGGTGCTTACATAATTTTCCAATTCGCGGCAACGTTCGTCGGCAAAGGCTCCGTAACGCAAGTCGTACAATGACTGATTACAGCCCATTTGGTAGTATTCTTGCCGTCTTGAGTCGGCTACGGGTGTTCCACTGAATACACTCGTAAGCTCAATGCGTGGTATCAATGTGAGCGAATCTATCATTATTGTGGCAGTAGGATTATCTTCGTTGTGCCTCCGTCTTTCAAAGTGTATCTTGAATTTGTAAACTTTGCCAGCTTCTAGGCATACTTCACGCAACGCAATTACTTGGCGTTCTCTCTCCGGCAAGTAAAACGGCGCACGTGATTCATAAGCACTTGAACCGGGTGTTACTGCAGTAGCACAATCACCCTCTGGATCGACTTCATCTGGTCTTATCAATGTGATGAAGGCGTCTTCCCAATCTCCTCGAGAAGTGGATTGATAGCGAATAACTACATCATACGGCATGGACCGGGGAATGTCGTCAACTGTTATAATAAGCTCGGAATTTTCTGGAACTCGTATAAAGCCAATCCCCGTTGAGTCTGGTATACGATCCTGTGGTGGCTGATAGGGCACCATAGAGCAATTCCCGTTATTGGAATACGAAATGCAATGTTTAGCTATTTCAGCCTCGTGGACTAATGACAATTGATGTATGAAATAATTCTGTTTTGGCTGTGAGCAGGTGCGACCTGTCATATGGGGCCGGCAACGGCACTGCCCCGTGATCACATCGCAGAAATTGTCGTAAGAACCACCAACATCGCATGCACAGTGTGTACAACCGTCTACGGATTCAGATAAACCATATGTTTCAGGGGCACACTGATTACAATCTTTACCAGTAACTAAACGCTTGCAAGTGCATTCGCCGGTATACATATTGCAGCCAGAATTATCCACGGTTCCCAAAGTATTGCAAGTGCATGATTCGCAGCCATCCGGATTCTCCTCAACTAAGTTCCAAAAACCATCCTTGCAGGTGTCGCAACGGCGACCTTTAACGTGCGTTTTACAATGACACGAACCGGCCTCAGCCCCGTTTTCAGGATCGTTAACGGAGTCACAAATTCCTTCATCCAAAGAACCAATCAAGTCACAATCACAGGGCTTACATACATAAGGGCTGCGTATATCTACGAGAGGATCGCGATAGAAGAATGGCATGCACTCCTCACAATGTTGGCCCTGGGTGTTGTGCATACAATTATCGCACACCCCTCCTGAAACACGGCCGGATTGCTCAAATACAGTTTCGTCAAAATGGCAACTAACCGCGTGATCGTTACACTCGCATTTCTTACAAGCATTTGTCTGTTTGCCAAAAGCCGGTTTCCAAGGGAAGTCATTGAAGAAGTCTTCACACGATTCACAATTAAAGCCTTTTGTATTGTGGGTGCACTGGCATCGGCCATGCACCATATCAGGCTCGCTATCTTCTGTGCCATCCAGTGGCAGACATTGGGAGGCATGTCCGTAGCAGGAACATGAACCGCGAACGACCATATTGTTTATTCCGTAATAATACTTTTCCTCATTTTCCAAACGGTTGTCTAGCAGGTTGTCGCCCAATTTATGAAGTTTTTTAAACACCACACGTAGATTTGTTACCTTGAGCATGTTCTGTACGTGGGCGGCATATGGATCAGTGACATTTATATTTGGGGGGAGGACACGGAAAATTACTTCACCATTACGCGAAGGTTCCACATTCGAGTAACGAGAGGTACACACTACATCGGTGATATTACGCAAGACAGTGGGTATGCCGGGGAAAGAGTCTGCACAATCGTATGCAAAATAGCGGTAGACATGCCAAGTCTGGCCAAAATCAAAAGAACGTTCGATGTACATTGCCGCCGGACGGAAAGTAGTGAATGACATGATTAAATGAGTAAAGTGGAATTCGGCTTCTAAGTCCAACTGAATAGAAACATCTTCCTTGCCGTTCTCTGACTGCCACCAGGTGGGTATATTGGTGCCCGGCTTCGTTTTGTATACAATCTGGCCAATGCGATGGTTTTTGTAAGGATCATTACGCGTCTCTTCGCGAGTATCGCACAGGAAGCATTTCTTATCCTGCAAATGGGATAATATACAAAAGCGTTCGGGAGCATGTAAGCCACAGGTTGAAGTTGCCGTCAACCGATTTTCGCGACCAATTAACAAATTGCCCGTGGCTGGATAGCACGAGGACCTTTCACAGGGATGTGTTTTTACATATTGCCGAGGAGGATTACGAGGACGATCGCGTCGACCAGCGTGCTTTTGCTGAGCGTCGCTTGTGCGTACTAAACAAGAAATACTAAATAATACAACAACAAATATTGTTGTGATAAACGTAAAGCGGCACAATTTTGTCATGTTGTTAAGCTATTTTTACTGATTGCTTTTCTTATTTAATAATGTGTATATATGTGTGTGTGAGTGTTGTTGTTCCTCTTATTCTTAAGTTTATAAATTTCCGGTCTTAATCACAAGACCACACAAAGTAAGAGATGCTCTAATTTTCGTTTTTTTTTCTTTTGCCTTCAGTTCATAGAGATAAGATTTTCTGTTACACCAGGGAGTAAAAACTGTTCTCTTTTTATAAATCTGTTTGCTTTTTAAAACATATTCGTTGATCCCTTTCGTAATTCCACCTGCAAAAATGAAATGTAAAGTTGAGTTTTGAATTGAATCTGTTCAGTAAACATAAACTTACTTGATTCTTAGAAAATTTCCTTAAAATGTTTATAATAGAGCGCAATATTGTTTAATGGTGATCTGCAATTGAAATGTTTACTTTTAATAATTATTCATATATTTATGTACACATTTAAATCTTAAGTATCAACCTTAAAAGTATGGTGCTTTTTACTTATTTTTCATTCTGGTAATAATTTAAATATATTACGATTTAAGTTAACTGTCAGTCTATGTTTAATTTTGCTTTGTAGATGGAGTGGATTCTTAGTTATAAAAATAAAATAGTACATATAAATCTGTTTATAATAAACATGCGTCTTAGTTCATTGGCTCCGTAGCACTGGTACTGGTAGTCGTTATTGCATGCACGGATTCAAAACTTGCAATTTTTAAAAAGTCTTAAATTTGTTTAATTCTCACTTTGCTCAAATTCAATACATTCCCTAAGAACTTTTATTACATTGAACGCTTTATACTAACGTGTAAGCGAGAATGATAAGTTTTTACATTTCAAAATTTTTTTATGTATCAAAGTTTAAAATAAAAATTTAAACATAAATTCTTAAAGATGCTGATAAGAATTATTGTTAAAAGAGAATATGTAAATTGAGTCCACATGTCAGTTTATTTAAGTAAAACTGATAAAAGGTTTAAAACTATAAAAAGACTAAAAACAATTTAATTTGTAACATTCATCTACATACATATGTATTACATACATATGTATATGTATGTACATATATCGCCTTTCGCTTTGTGCTGTTGTGTGTTAAAATTCTCTCTTTTAATTCCGTGAAATGTTCATTACGCAAGTGCATTCGTGTGCTTCTTAGCGAATATCTGGTCGAAACCGGTACCGAAACTAATAAACTTAGTTCTTAAAATTACAGTGGAGTTCAATAAAGTAATTCAAGTACATCTAAAATTATATGGAAAACGGTTGACCCTAATAGCTCATGCCTGCAGCTTCCTGCTAATTTTAATCCCTAAAAATTATATTATTTTAATTTTCAAAATTCATGCTATAACTTTTTCAATTCATCAGCCGCGTCCCAAGTTGTTATTGATGTAGTTCTTCGAGTCCTATAAAAGAATCGAGAACACTAATTGTTCACACATATAATTTCGGAGTTTTTCAAAAAATTAAGTTTTTCAGAACTATTTTTTTTAATCGGTTTGTGACGATCGACATGGGTTTTTGAATATCAAAAGCTCATCAGTTTCTACATTCGATCGACAAAGCCGTTTAAAAGTTATTCTAAAAAAACAAAAACATATTTGACACATTTTTTTCCCCAGTTTTGTGATATTTCTTGAAATCTACCGGTCCGAATCGTTTCCAATTTAACGATCTAGCCCTTCCCAAAGTTATAAGCAGGTCACGTACTTACACACACACATGCAGACATAGAAACACCCTCTCAAGGGTAATCATAAGATTCCTAGGAGCTTCCTGATTTTTAGATAACTTTTAATTTTCTTAGCAGGAAGTTAAAAAACATATTACAATCAATTCTATGCACTGTGTGTGTCTCCACATAAATTAAATTCAAAGTTGAAGTGTTCTGTTTGATTTTCGTTTTTTTGGCAGATTTTCCACATGCTGTACAGTCATCCATCTATAACTGCAAGAATCATTTAACTACCTTTTCCACTTTTTATTCAAAATTTTTTAGTGAATGTAATCACAATAGGTGTAGTTCACTTATTATAATACATAAGTACATATTCATATTTCGTCCGTTTTTACATACATATTTTTTCTAAGTAGACTTCTTATCAGTGTATTTTGTAGTTGTTTCCTTTTCACTATAAATTAAACCATCACTAATGGCAGAAATGACATCAAAATCTAGGTTTAAACTTAAAAACAATTCAACTGGAATCAAAATATGCAGATATTTTATTATTTATTATTAGTTTAGTGTAGGTATTTATTATTAAATTAATAAATAATTTTAGATATTAAATGGATTTTGTTTTTTTGTACCCCATTTTGTTCTAAGGTTGTTCGACTTTTTATTTGAAATTTTTTAAATCCACTAAGAACCGAACTCAATCAGATACTCGCTAAGACTAAGCAAGAAAAGACATACGAAGAGAACACTTCAGTGAATTGAATAAATAAAACTCAAAATTCACAACATGCAGAAAAGAAAACGCGATAAAAATATTATTCATTGTAGATTTTAGATTTAATTTCCTTCAGTAGCCCTTGCAGTTCTATACTTTTATATAAATTCTTCTTAAACACTGACATGTGGACTCATTTTACAGTTTTCTTTTTGGAATAAAAATTCTTATAAGCATCTTTGAGAATTTATGTTTGTATCCTAACTGAAGTTGTCGCATGCACAAAAAAGTTTGAAATTTTCTAAAATGTATATTTATTGTGAAATTGTAGCAGCGTCAGTTTCAAATCCCTCTTTTACACAAGTTGAATGTTTGAAACAACAACTTTGTAATCTAACTTTTCATTATTTTCGAGAAAATATAAATTCTTTTACACTTTTAATTTTTAGCGAAAGTAATCACAATAAGAGTAGTTCACTTTACAAAAAAAAACATTTCCGCCATTTTTAGATTTTTCCGAACAAATTTCTTATCAGTGTACTTTCTAGTACATATTTCCTTTTCATCACTATGGCAGAAATGACTTCAAAATCTAGTTTTGAATTTAAAAACAATTTAAGTAGAATCAAAATATGTACAGCCGATTACATGCACAGATATTTGAAATTATTTCCTTAGTGTAAATATTTATTATTAACTTTAAAATATTTTTAGATATTAATTTAATTTTTTCTGTACCCGGTTTTGTTTTAAGCTCGTCCGGTTTTGTATTACTTTAAATTTTTTAAATCTACCAAGAACCGAACTCGATCAGATACTCGCTAAGACTGAGCATGAAAAGACATACGAAGAGAACATTTCTGTGAATTCGAATAAAAAATAACTCAAAATACACAACATGCATAAAATGAAAGGCGATAAAAATATTGTTCATTGTAGATTTAATTTTTTTTTCCCAGTAAGTCTTGTAGTTTTATAGCATTTTATCAATTTTTATTAAACAAACACTCTGACTTGTGGACTCATTTTACATTTTTCTTGTTGGAATAAAAATTCTTCCTTATCAGCATCTTTGAGAATTTATGTTTTAGTATTTTTTTAATTTCATTTTCAAGCTCTCGTACCCTAAAAAGTTTGACATTTTCAAAAATTATAATTATATTTTGCAACATTTCAAATTGCTCTGGACTGCTTTATGTAATGAAAGATCTTTAAAAGAATGCATTGAATTCAATTAAAAAAATTTTATATAAAATAGATTATTTAAAGTATTTTGGTATTCATGGGGCTCATTATAGAAGCCTTGAAATTTGTGAGGTTCACTAATCAGCAAGTGACGTATACCAACACATATGGATCCATGCGATATCGTTGCAACATTAAATAGCCAAACAAATACCCTATTCCTCTAAAGAGAGCCAAGTGAAACAATTTCTAGAAGAGGGAAATTATTTTTTTTAATAGAACTCCATATCGCAAAGTGAAGCACAATTGTATTTCTTGAGGGCATGAGTAGAAAAAATGATGGGTAGATATGACTACTTTTATATCGATTCTAGCAAAAAGTGAAAATTGAAAAGTTTTCAGTTGATTCTCTTTAGACGAAAAAAAGCGCCAAGTTTTATAAGAATGCATTAGGCGACTGCAGTAGCTACTTGCACATTTTTATCATTTAAAACAAAAAAAAAACAATAATTTAAAATATTTTGCGTTCGCGAAGACATTGAAATTAATAAATTTTTTTCAATGAAACAGTTAAAAGTTAGCTCATCCTAGTGGTTCATTAATACATTGAGAAACTTACTTTACGCATATTCATTTTGCAATTATATTTTTTGCTTTACTAATTTGAAAAATGCTTCTTTAATTTGACTAATTAATAATTATTTACATTGTATTTTAAGCTTTTGTGTAGTTATTAGAGAAATAGACTTTGATATAGATCTATTACTCGGCTATATTAATATTAACACTTCCATACTATGAGATGGGTTACTCAAAAGCAAAACAATGTATAAGTATTTTCGTTTGCCTTTCAATTAAAAAGCAAATATTATTATCCATTTGCATAAATAAAGAAAATAATGTGTAAACAAAATTGAAGATATAATGAAGAACAAAATTGTTCAATTTTTCTGAGTTTATAGGAATGTTGTAGATTTTTAATTAAAATTTTGCTGATTTAAAAACACACCAAGAATATCTAAACAGATTTTATAAAGCCAAACCGCATTCACATAAACAAAAAAAAATATTTAAAAAATCAGGGCTTTCAGATACTTGCCTCAAAATAAGTTTTTATTAATGTATTATGTATATATCTACATACATATATCAGTCGTTTAAGAACAGGTATACATACATATATCCTTTTTTGAAAAATTTTAAAGTTTGAATATTTCTATACAAAATTTCTCAAATATGAAAGCCATACGATTGAAATATTTTTTATGAATTAGGCTTTTGAAATATATTTTTAAGTGTACAAATAAATCTCTTTTTGTTAAAAAACATATCGAAAAAATGCTACTACAAAACTATCAAACTACTAAATCGATTTAAATATCCAGCAAAAATATATTAAGTGCCTAAAATAGTAACAACTGGTTCTGCAAGCAAATGTAGTTTCAGAGTCCCTGTTTTTTTTTTATAAATTAGTAGGGCTTTTATTTAAATGTTCTTTCCTATTCCCAAATTCGATCCTCAATCAATCAACCTGTTTAATCATCTCTTTTTCTTTATTCATTTTCCATTAATTTTTTTCTTATATTTTGGAGATTTGGGATTCCTAATCGGAATCGAATTAGCAGAAAATGCCCTAACTGTAACACATACTTGCATGTGTACATACATACATTCCGTACATATGTAAGAAGCTTATGTTTCCTGTCGGTATCATTATATTTTGCATTATACACAAATATGTATGTACGTACACAAATATAAGTATGTATGTACGTATGTAAGCTCTATGTTAATGAAATATCATGAATAAGTCGTTTGGTCTACAACATATCACCACATGTTTTACTTCAATTTTATTTACAGAACAGAAATATTATATAGAGAATTTACTAAAAATGTTCATGATAATAATGATGAGATCAGCAAATAAAATGGATTAGAAAATATGGAGAAATAAAAACTAAACATATATCGCAATGTTAAACCTCTCAAAATTTAATTTAAAAAATTTTTTGCTTATAAAATAATAATCAAAAAATGCACACAAGCACATTTATTTAATATAGCAGTAATTACTTCAGTTGGTTTCAATTAAAGTGTTTGGACACTTTTTAATGAACTAAATGAGGCAAAAGGCAGGGCGGACAAATAAAAATAAACAATATTTAAAGAAATACTGTAAGCTTTATAGTCTTCTAGACAAAAGATATAAAAACAAGTATGTGTACGAGGATTTTAAAAAGATTTTAAAACAGACAAACTGATGTCATTGTTTATTAAGAGTAAACAATTTTCCAAGTGGTCTAAACCGAAGTATTCATAGATACTACAATTGAACATGAAATTGCTTTTATAATAGAGGAATTTATGAGTTAAGTAAACCGATAACAGATTTCAAATTAGATGATCAGCAGGGAAACCGGGTTAATAGTATATACACATGCTGACATTATTTTTTTTTAAGAATATTACAATAAATGGAATGTAGCCAAACATTTGAACCAAAAGTAACCTAATCACATTATATATCTTTATCATTATAATTTCTGTAATATTTATTTTATACAAAATAAAGCATTTACATAAATACATACTATATTATGGATCGTTATAGAATTGAAAGCTGCAAAAAAATGTAAATTTTTATTAATAGATATATCACACATATTTTTTCAGGTCAAACAAATCATACTGTAACTCCCTGCGGCTCCCCTAGTGGAAATACTTCTGTGAAACCTTTACTAAAATATTATTAATAAGAAACCATCTTGCTTTTGGAGGAACTTTTATGCTCTGCTTAGCAAAGCAGTTTAATTACCATAAAAAGGGAACTATTACATTTTTATTAAAAGTACATTTATACAAATAGCTTAAATTACCAAATCCAGTATAACAATTGTATGAAAGAATTTGATATACACAAATATTTTTTAACATAAAACAGAAATGTAAAATAAATACATAAAACAAACAAACAAAAAATGCATGAATGGAATAGCCATGTTTTTCTTTAGAAGATCTCTCAAGTGCTACAGAATGCATTTCAGAAGTAGAAGAAGAAAACTAAAGGAAACCATATTAAAGAAAAACTAAATAAGAAGTAGAAGAAAATACAGACAAAGCAAAAGAAAATATGTTGAATAGATCTACAATTTATTTAATAGGAAAACTTTTGTTTTGCTTGTAAATCACTTCAAAATGAAAACTGGAATTTATTAACAAAAAATATTCCATTATTTAGACACCATACTTTTTTAGCAGAAAATACACAAATTTATTTTATTAAATTTAAAAAAGTATATACTCACCATATGTTCGGATAATTAATGTAGGTTTTGTAATATTTGAAAGTAGTTCCTGGGCCCCTTCTTACTGATCATAGTACTTTTTTTAAAACAGATACTGCATACAACCGTACAATCGCACATATTTTAAACACATCTAAAGTTACAACATATAAACACTTTTTGAGTGTACTATTTTTGATTTTTTTTTTTTTTTGTTGAAGTATCGTCCCACAGAATCACAACTTTAGTTAACCATTTCACTTTAACATTCAACTCACAACTAAACTCTGTAAATGCGGCAAAACATTTACAACGTTTGGAATCATTTCAAAGAAACCAAAACAAAACGCTCTACCTCTCTTCTCTTGCATACTAGAGTTGCCAGAAATTATGGACAGGGCCATCTCTCCCGGAAATTATACTCATGTTCTATATATCATTTAACTTGTTCGTGAAATTTACTTAATTTTAAAAGCAAATTTTACCTCATCCTCATATAAAATAGAAACATTTTCCAATTATTATATATCAAAAACAACAAACTCATCACATCTATTCATATTTTGTAGCACCGAGTTAATAATATATTAATATTAATATCTATAATAATAATAATATAATAATATTTAATATTAATATCTATAATAATAATAATAATAATAATACACAGTACTAATTTATAAAATTTCAAATATGCAAAATATAAAATTATAATATTTAGTAAAATATTGGTAAATTCATCATCCTTAAGTTGAACTAATAGAGTAATAAATTAATCTGTTTGTTAGCCCCACAAATTATCTTACGAACGTTATTTGTTTCATAATTTAACAAGGGTTTATATATGTATTTCAGCTGAAAAACTATAAATATTTTTGAATTACAAAATGCCGAATAGGCTTCTATTTTTTGAGCTTAAAATGTTATACAAGAAATTAATTTATTATATAACGACAAATATAATCCGATTAATATTTACAGAATCGGCCCGAATAATTGTTTGAAAAATATCATGCAATATAAGAATATATAATTACTCTGGCAACGCTACATGTATCGAATTCTTCTACAACTCTCTCCATCTCAATGAGGCAAAACACACTGGATGAATTTTTAGTCCGCTTAATTTTTGTTCTTTTCAAAACACACTGGATTAATTCATCTGGCATAAAATTGTATACGTATACACAGCTTTGTGTGTGTTAGTATATTATTGTTTATTTGATGTTTGTCTTTCGTTCGCTGTACACATACATTACGAAACAAACTTAGCGCAAATATGTCTGGAATAAGTGATGAAAAATTTGCAATAATCTTAGGAGGAATTTCTAGTGCCTGTAACTTTGGAGCTGCAGCATTACTTCTAGAAGATGAGAAGGCAAAGAAAAGAAGCGAATACATTTGAGAAAATGTATTCCGGTTGAAGAAAAATTGTCTGTAACTTTAAGATTTTTAGCTACATGAGAAACTTTTAAGGAAATTGCCGAAAATAGTAAATTGTCTGCACCCTATTTAAGATCAGCTATGATTACGATAACCATGTTTTTCAATGCAAAAAGGACATTTAGAAATGTAATAAAAATTGTATTCACTAATTATAAACAATTGCATATACTTTAGGCATGGCCCTCTAACTAGCATATATTAATGTTTTTTAAACAATAAAATATGTCCAAATATATTACAGTAATTTGATAAAAAGATTTTCATTTCTGCACACTCCATTTGGTGATGATATTATTAATATTGTATTGGTGATTATAACTTTTATTGTATTGAGAAAATAAGACTTTTAATATAGGAGTTTGAAGAAAGAAAAAATTAATAGTCAAAAAATAAAAAAGGACACACCAATTAAAAAAGGACACCTTCATTTTTTTTAATCTAAACGTGAAAAGTGAATTTTTAAAGGTACATTCATATAAGTTTATTTCGTCACCAGTAAAAGTTATTTACGTAATTTCAATAAAATTTTCAGTAACCAAAAAAATTTTTATAAATATCTTAAATTACCGAAAAAATCCTTACTGACTCATTCATCAATTTTAATGGTTGTTGGCGCGACCAACCCCCTTTTGTTTTAAATTTCATGTTTACACAAAGATGGACAACTAAAGACTAAAAAACGCTCTGTAAAAAACAAAACGCAGAACCTGTGTTTTCATAAGTGTGTATGTATTAGTTTTGTTCTGCTTGTGCGGGGTTGAAGCTGGTTGAAAAATTATGCCAACCAAAAACTACCCTCTTCACCGAAAATGCCTACAAGCTGCCATGTTATGCCAGCATAATTCATCCAGTGTGTTCTGCCTCAATATTCAAAGAAATAAGGAAAAAAATGAAAAATATCTTAAAGATACAGAACATGAGTTGGGCATCTATATACTTTCGTGTTTCAACGTTTATGATTCAAATTTCTGCTATTTGTGCAGCGGATAATCGAATGGGTGATTGATTGAATTGCTCTTATTACTAATTTATATGTTCCAAAATCGTGTAAGAGTTATTAAAAGGAATTTTTATATTTCACATTATTTATATTTAGATTAACATCAACTTTGTGAACTCTTCGTAGGCTACTACGACTTTGAATGTTTTAATATTAAAATAATAATAATATACCTATGTATTATTACAAACAAAACATGCATATCATTACCTTCAGTTGAAAGATGGCAAAAAAAGAACTTGCTTATGTAGAAGATTTAATGCAAGTTGCAACACACTCGCTGTTTTTTACTGACATACTCACAAATTTGTAAATTAACTACCAAATTGATTAAAATTTGTCTTAGAATTAACATTTTTAATTGTTAACTTCATGGCAGCATATCAGGCTGCTTGCAGCCAACATCATACCGTCAATTGGAATTAATTGTGGCAAGCAGTACATGTAATCAACTTGAAAGCAATTGCCATCAAATGGAAACATGTGTTTAGTTCTACATTTAGTAACATTTTTATTGTAAAATAAAATTTTTTCTGTTATGAAATCTTTTTATTTGACACATTGTTGTCACAATACTATATATAAATGAAATTTATTTGTTGGTGGTTAAGTCTACTGACGATTTGGTAAAGCACCAATGAAATGCATATAGACATTGCTTAACCACCAACAAATAAATTTCATTTATAAAATTTTTTCATTAAATTTTTATACCATATATATATGTATATATATATATATATATATATATATATATATATATATATACATATATATATATATATATATATATATATATATATATATATATATATGTATAAACATATATATACATATATGTACGTCTAACGATATTATTTCTTCGATTAACATTCAAGTCCTCCTTCGTTTCCGTTGGAATAGAAGGTATACATAGGTACGCTAAAGAATTTAAAATGTTCCATAGACAAAACTTAGTTTAAAAAAAGTTCAAAAATCGTTTTAGTAGACGTTCGTGCGCTGAAAACGGTAACTGTTTTATAATTCAAGTTCAATGGCAGGCATATAAGGTTTAATTGCACCTGGCTCTTCTGACCACTTAAGTAGCACAAACCAACGACGATTGCAAATATTATACAAGCTTAGAATAAAGTAACTGGTACTTGCGTATCCAAAATGAATACAGACGTCTTCTAGAAAGAATCCGCATGCATTGGAAACGAACGAAATTACTTGGTAACATTAATACCTCATGATCTCAACTCCCGATTCATGGAATTTTTCCAACATAAGTGCATATACTTATATGAAGCTAGTTACATCGTTTCACGGTTATTACATTATCTCACCTGTGATCCGCCAAAAAATGTTATGGTTGATTCAAAATATTCTATCCTGAGTTATTTAATTACTTTTACTTAAAATAACTTTTTGATTCCAAGGGTAATTTAATATTTCCAACGTTTTGGGCAGTTTGCAATAAAAATGTGTTTATAAATTCAGTGTTGCTTTTCAACGACATGATATTACCATGATAATACACTTTTCATTCGGAGGATAAGACAGTTCATATATACTATTCTGTTTACTCTTCGAAAAGTAACCCAACATACATACGAAACTACACTAGAAAATTTTACCCATACCCACATATATTTATGTGTATGAAATCAACACTGCCACTGACATGTTAATGCATTATTATAACAATAAAAAAACAACGAACGTTATGTTAGTTGATTTTATCAACTTCAGCTGAATGCACTATTAGACGTGTGTTCAGTTTTGGTAAGTTCATATATATATATATATATATATATATATATTTATATACACATATATATAGACAGAAGATCATATATATGTAAAATATCACGTTCATTTATATATATATATAAATGAAATTTATTTGTTGGAGGTCAAGCATGTCTATATGCATTTCATTGGTGCTTTACCACATCATATATATATATATATATATATATATATATAACCTGTGGAGGTTTACTGTTTTGTCATGTATTCGTGGGATATTGACGTCTTTTGTACAAAAGTTTCTGGCAGCTCTATTGATAATGTTGTTAATTCAAATGTCTAGTTTTTTCTTCTGGCAGCTCTATTATCGACGATTATTTCTTGACATATCGTATTTTTCGGCTAATATATTTTTCAGTCGAAATTTTCGCGTTCGCGGAACGAGTTCCAATTCAATGTGACGGTTGTTGCGTGTTTATCTCTGTTTCACTTAATAAGTGTATATGTTGAATAGTAAAATTGTTATTATTGTTTATTTTCTAAAACGTGAAATAACATAAATTTTTACATTATTTGCCTTGTATTATAATATCTTGTATACTTTAAATTAGTAGAATACAAATAGTAAAAGTTCTATGGTGAAAAAATAAATTTTAAATCTATATAAATGCGTGTGTAGGTGTAAAAAAGGAATTACGTTCGGCTGTAGATGTATTCTTAATAGAATTGTGAATGAAGTGGAATTTTAATAGGTCCATGAAAATCTTTGTTAAATCTATAAATCAAGAGTACAAGTATGCACGTAAATAAATAAAAAAATATTACTCAAGAGTAATTTAGACTAAAAAGTGTGTGTGTGGTATAACAAAATATTCGAAAAAAACTGCTATAAAGGGCTTTCATGAAAGCATCTTTTAAAAATGGGAAATATAAATTAAAATGTTTTAACAAAAGGAAATATATAAATGCAAAAGTGTTTGTGTGTTTAATTTTAAACTGCCAATACGTATGTATAGACAGAAATATATACATATTTTCATACATAATTGGAAAATTTAGACATATGAATTTTAGTAGGAATAGGTAAATGCATACTCCTTAAAGCTTAAGCATTACTCATCAAGTCGCTATCATATTTGGGGTTGCCAAATGACAGACTATTCTGCATTGCATTTATTATAAAACTGGTTTTACCCCTGTGTCCTTGCTAAGTAATATCCTAATATTTTGTCCATGTAAACTTCATTAAGATGCTAAAATGCTTAGTAGATAGGTATAAACCACACATACATTGCATTTACATACATACATGCATGCATACGTAGTCTTATGAAATGTAATAAATTTTGGCTACACTTATGATAAATATTAAAAATATTTCTTACCTTGTTTTGCTTATTTCTGTCACATCTGTATGTATAACTTCAACAATAACAAAAACTTTTTCACATTTCCCATAGTATGATGTTTCTTAATTCATGAGTTTAGCGTGTGTTCACATGTATGCATGCACATATTTATAAATATGTGTACACGTATGTACATTCGTATATAAATAGAGATTTATATAGTGTGAACGTACATACCTATCTGTTTTTTTTCTTCATAAATTGTTGTTTTTGCAAACAAACTAGAATCGACGAAAAATAAAGTTGAAAATAAAAACAAACGGGAAGAGAATAGCTTGTTCTTCTCCCATCTATAAAATTACTCTCTGTTTATGTTGTCAGTTAATTCAATTTGAAAAATGGCAGAACGAAAATTTACCCGGGCCTTAAATAAGCCGGGTATGGCTGCACAATTGCGTGAGACAGTATCACAAGTTGTTCGGGAGAGCGCAGTGTTGGTAAGTGTTTTATATATTTTTTAACATAATTATATATAGATAGTAGATACATATATACTTACATCCATAAACACATGTAACTACGAGGCTTTTTTCAGGGTATATATATATATGTATCTACCTACTATTTACATGCACACATCCATACGATGCATGTGTATTTCTCTTCTTGCTATAAATTTGTTTGTTAAAATACGTATGTAAATATTCCAAACCTTTATTTTTGAATTATATGTTAACAAAAAGGGTGTGTCTCATATAATGGAATTATAGTTGCAGGCATAAACACACAAAGTTGTTCCTATGCACACATGTTAAATATATGTATGTACATATGTATGTATGTATGTATGTATGTATGTATGTATATGCATAATTGTATGCACATACATATGTATATGTATATATGGATATGTGCATCTGTAAATATGGACATATCAACAATTGCTTGCGAAAGTCAATAAGAAATAAATTATCCCGAAGAATGCATGCATTCCAGAGTACTGGATGAATCCCTTCGCTCATTCATAAAATCATGTTTTTTTGAATAGTATGTAGCCAAATAAATTTCACTTGAACATTAAAGAAAACTTTAGCTTTTTGTTTTTAAGGTACTACAAATTGGTAAAAAACGTCAAACATAATAAGGGTGATTATATTTTGATTTATGTAAATAAATTACAAAAAAATTAATGGATTACCAAATTAAAAAAAAATAATAATAACTGCAGTGTCATTCGTTGATTAAAAATAAACGATACAAAATTAAAGAGGCCAATTTCCTATTAACTTCACATAATACAAATATGTAGCTATTTTGGCGAAAAAATTTGCAAAAAATTGATTTTTTTACAACTTGCAACATGTACCCATTGTCTATGTATTTTTTTTTTGAAAGAGTATGTTAACTGTTGCTAAAAGATCCTTTTCCAAAAAGCATTTTTTCAATGGAATAGGGACCTCTTAAGAAATTACATTGTAGCCTAATCATGTATCCATAAAATGACAAAAGTATCCATTTCGAACCGATTGCAAAATATTCTTCCTTTTGAAACTAACTAACAAACTTTCTATCACAAATGTTTTTTTTTATTGTTTGGAAACGAACCACGTGCTGATTTTTGTTGTTCTTATGAGCCCGTAACCGCTAGTACGCGTAGTATTATATTATTTTCGTGTTATTTCTTTCATATGAAGTGAAATGTATACGGAACTGAAATCGTCTCACAATGCGGTTGGTTTTTTAGAAATCAGTATTTGTTTTTTATTCTGCTTTGTACGTTAAATGCTTGTAAATTTGATTGCTCATAAATGAAATACGTACAACTAAAATTTATTTATTTAAACCAATATACGAAACTACGATTTTCAAGGTTGTGAGAATCAAATTTATTTTTCATATTAATAAAACTATGCTAAAAAAATTAATGAATAAAAGTACATGGGAAGTGATAAAAATTTTCTTTTATTGGAAATTGAGACACAGCTACAAAAGCTTGAGTTATGGGTAACAAAAATGGTTTTCCTATTTCCATTTTCTTAACAGATTTCCATAGAAGTAATTATGATGTATCTTGTTTCTCCCATTTTCCAACATTTTGTAAATGATTTAACGTTTCAAAATTTGGATCCGTCTAGTGATGCATCGTTATTGATTATTTTCGATTAATAAAAGTGGCAAAGAGAAAGAAAATATGTTCGGGCCTTTTCAATTTTAAAATAAGTTATTCTAAACTTTTTCCGTTTAAGGGTAAAACTGCTCTCACTTTATGTGTGAGCCTCTGTTGAAAGAAATTATTTGCACGTGATAAATTATAATTATATTTGAACTGTTTTCATTTTTTAACATCTTTTCATGTGTGAAATTGTTGGAAAAGGTATAAATAATTTCTCCTAGTTAAATTGTTGTTATTAAATATCAGTATGGAATCAAATTTTATATAAAACTAAAAAAATATTAAAATACTGTTACAAACTCGTCCACTATTGCTTCTTTTCTCAAAATTAGTGATAATAATATTTTATTAACCATAACATTTGCATAATTAATACAAAGTAAATTAATTCGTTTCTTTTCTTTCTCTACTCTTGATTCTCTTTTTTATTGTTATCGCTAAACATCATATGCCAAATTAATTCAGATGAAATATCCAACGAGCAGTCAACGTAATACTGAAAGTAAACGATGGGTAATGTGGCACGGAATGAGCTTTATTGTAAAAATTAAAAATATAGTTTCTATTTTATTTATTGTAAATATTTAGTCCGAATATTTGTTGCTCAACTCAATTCTATTGCAGTTGTTTTTTGTATAAATTATGCTGTTTGATTTCCAAACAAACTTATTTTTAAAGAAATATTTATATGTACGCATACAAGGAAGCAACATTCATCTTTACAATAACTAAATTTGTAAGAATACATATGTAAAATATATGTATGTATAAATACGTAACACATATTTGTGTATAGTTTTGCTAGCGATCTTTTTTCTTACTATTGGCATAAGCTATGAAAATTAAAAAAATTTTGCTAAACGTTAGTTTGAAAACTGTCTCTCAGTGACCGTTAACTGTTAAGACAATTGAATTTTTCCCCATACGACAAAAAAAGAAAACGTGGGAGGTGATGCCATTCTTCTTTTTGACATTGCTGCGAACAACAAGAATGCCTTATTGCGCTTATAGTTCAATAGCTTCGGAAAATATTCGATTTTCAGTTCCTTAACAGATTTTTAAAGAACAAGCTGCGACCTACCAATGGTATATAATCCGCCTGATTGCGTAAGGCGTTGGCGTGTACACCGAAGGCGTTTTTCAAAGAAACAAACAAGCAGTTTCCAGAATTTCTTTAAATAACTTCGGGAGTTTTGATGTGCTTGTAATACAAGTTGCAATCGATAATTGTTTTTGCTTGGTGTTTCTAAAGCAGAACTTATGGAGTAGGGTGGTCCGCATCAGCAAAATGAGATATGTACGACATTCTTTGAAATTTATTAAACAAACTGTTGCGCAAAATAAATGTTTCCGTCTCCGGGAAAATTTTAGACCACAAATAGAAAGCAAAACTATACACCTGCACTGTGTTCTTCTTCCGTTTCTATGACACTTGAATGTTGCTTTGGATTTATTTTTCTCTTTCAACTTCTTGTTCATATTTGATTTTACGCTCTTTCTATCAAATTTAATATTTAATATGAATGAATGAATGTAATTTGTTGTACAATTTGTTTTGTTGTTATCATTTGAATATAATTTCTGCATACCTCCTCGTACTTTGTTGTTGCTTATGCAAGTATTATTGTGTGTAAAAATACCTCGACTTATTCTTGACATATTTTTGATAACAAAGTTTTATATAATCGTTGCACATAATTCTTATAATGATTTTTGTTTTATTTCTGCATAGTTTCCTTTTACACTTTATTAAATATTGAGTCATTGAATGTTGTTTTTATGGCTACAAACTTCTTTACTTATTTATCTGAATGAATAAATGTTTTCTTGAAGAAATGTGGCTTGATTTTGTGCTATACTTAAGGCTTGAAGGAAACAAAGTTCTACTGGATGTGTTTTTAGCAAACCAATATTGAGATTATTGAGATTTTTGTTTTATCTTTCTGTTAAGAGGTTTTTTTTTTCTAAATGTGTATTCCTTTACTGCTGTTTTTAACGTTTTCTTATTTTCCTTTTTACTTCCTTTTTACTGAGTTTATGCCATTTTATCTATTGCTATACAAATTTTACTTATTTGTACGTTCTTACACCAGCAAGTAAGTATATTATCAAATTATTTTGTAAACAGTTTTACGAGTGCAAATACAACTGAACGGATGTGGTGACGGATTCCGGCACAAGTGGATGTTTTTTTTTTTTGCATTGAGATATTTTTAGCAAATATTTAATTACGTTTTTAGAAATCTATGAACAATTCTAGTCCGATCTGGCTACACAAATTTATTTAATATTTTCTCATCAATTTGCCTGAATTTTATTTCGGTTAATGCAACATTTTCGGTATGATATATTAAAAAATCATAAGGTATGCGGCAAAAATTCTGCAAGTACTAAAATATGTTAACGACATATGAGCATATAAAATACACTTAAGGTCATTATTGAAAATAACCACATAAATACGTCACTTGTACACATACATATTCTCTATAGTGCCGGCAGAAGGATTTGCATGAGCAGGGAGCATCACCTAAAAGCCGATGACATGACTTGTAATTCTATAAATTAAAATCCTTTCGTAATACAATTTCATAATAAAAGTTGTGCAAATCTCAAACTTTTGCGATATAATTTCCATCTTGATTTGCACATCGTTACGTCATAACATAAATATTTGTCGCAAGACTTTACAGCGATATAAATAATTTAAGTAGTTGTATTGATCTTCAGTTCTAAGATAAAAACCAAGCCCATGAGAAATTATTTAAATAAATGAAGCTTAAAAGTAAGCGGTAAAATATAAGAAGTGCCAAAAAGCGATTTTTGTTGTAATCAAAATTTGTAGTCGTCCAATAGTTGTAGTTGTAGTTAGAGCATCGAATGAATGCCCCAAAAGTGTTTTCCCTCCCAGAGATATGCGCGTTTTATGAAATTGAAGTACACCAAAGATACATGTATTTAAATCTTTAAAATGGCTCTCTTGAACAAACCCGGTTTTTACCCTTAGCTCACCTTCTATTTTGCGCGCCACATATAATAAATATTTTTTGCGTATGTATTCCTACTTAACACTCCAATGAGTCATCTTGCCTCCATTCACAACATACACTTTCTTGGCGTGAAGTGCGTGTGAGTGTGTGTTTTATGTTTGAATTCTCCGCCAATTATTTATAATAGTTTGCTAAGTTTGTTTTAGCTTGGCTTTTCAATGAATACAACAGCAACAACATCAACAATAAATTTAACGATTACATTACCCAGAAATTATTCTATGAACGACTTCATTCATCTCATAAACAAATCTATTTGTTAGATGTTTGCAGCCATGAGTTTTGTGTATGATTTCCAAAGCATTGATACAATAATAAAGTAAACAGACCCATTTTTATATTAGGAGGGCTCAAATTTTACGGTGGGAAAATGAAAGATTAAGATTTTTGCCACTCCGGATGTTTACAAATATAACACGCAATTTCATTTTTATGATTCATTTTGTTTTCAAAATTTTGAATTTTGAAAATTTTCAAATCCCTTTTCTATATTTTCTAAATAGTATGTTTATTTATTAAAACATAAATTTTGTTAAAAATTTTTACGTTTTATTGTTAAGAAATATCTTCTTTATGATTCTTTATTTTTGAAATTTCCAAGAAGACAAATTCAATTATGTACTGGAGAATTTTTTATTTTATTTTTTCCAAATGTGTTGCTTTTTTTCTAAATTATATAAGAAAAAAATAATTTTTACCGAAATTTAGATTAGGCGTTGTTTTTCTTCTTTCAATAAACTTATTTTTCTAAATAAAAATGTTTAACTTTTTGTGCCCTCTTATTTTAGCAGCATTCAAGTTGATTATGTGAACATTCACTGCAAAAATGTCATTCAAGTATTACAACAACTTGTGTTGAAGAGGAGAACAAACCCAAAATACATACTCATAAAAAATTACATAAAAATAACATATTTATTAAAATAAACTTATATACTTTATTAGTATGCAGCTCTTTTTCAGTTAATGGCAAACTAGTTTCCATGGGAAACTGATGAGCCAGAGGAGTCTAAAAAAAGAAAAATTGTAAGTGTTATGTGGAAACTGAGTTTGAAACTCGTTGTAAAGTTTTGCGAAACTTCATTTGTGCTATTTTTTCTTTTATGTATCGTAATCGAACAAAGGAAATACAATAAATGGCAAATATGTGGCGTGCCTTTTTTAAAAGTACTATTTTTGTTTAAGAATACAGAATTAATCGCCATATCTCTCTTTATATTCATAATAATTTCGTATAAAGTTATTTCATATACCCTCCTTTTGAGAGTAAAACTGCGTTATTATTTTACCATTAAGTTGTTAAACTCGAGTTCTGCTGGAAAAATATTCTTATGTAAATTAGTAAAAAATTAGTTAATAGTTTGATAGAACAAAAAAAAAAAAAGATGGAAATGTTAAATAATAAAATAAAGTTTGCGTTAATTGCCTTTCACTTCTTATGTCATGAGGCCGCCAAACATTTTTATACCTTTGAAATATCTTCGAAATACATACTTCAAGTTGTTTACTGGTCATATGTGATCAAATTAATGAAATAGTTTTTCAACTACAATACACAACTTACACGTATGTTTTAGAAAATATTATCATACAAACGATAGCGAGTTCATCTATTGTTTTGATGAAAACTTTTCAATAACCAGGGCAACCGCAAATATGCAATGTCATGTTTTTCTTTGTGCCATCAATCGAGGCAAGTACAATATATTTATGAATTTTGCCATCGATTTATTAGTGCGTGGTTTGGCATATTTTTGCTCATATTCGACATTTTAAAGTATATTTTGATGCTGATTGATTGTTTTATCTGTGTACTAAAACAATCATTTCAGCGGCTACAGATTTGACTTTATAACGAGCCAATCTGCCTTATTACGAATGACGACATCGACATCACAGCAACACGGCAGCAAAAAATTTTCATTTCTCGATTCTTTGTCGACAACAATTAACTACTATTAATACGCTCTATTAATAGTATACGCCTTAAAGAATACTTAAATTTTGCCAATAGTAAGTAATTGCTGTCGACAGCTAGCGGACAAGTAATAATTTTTTGCTGTCTAGTTGATGTGGCGTCAATGTCGAAATTTGTAATAGGGGGCAATATTTTTATTGTTTTTTTTAAGAGCAAAAATAGGATATTTTTGTTATGCTGTAACGTATGAAAAATAAAAATGAAGGTTATTTTAATATCAAGGACAATAGCAGTTGATGATCGAATTTTGTAGAAATTAATTGCGGCGTACTCGTTTATGCTGTTTTAAACGAGAATGAAAAGATTTGTGTGAAAATGAATTTAAATTTGTATTAGCGAAGAAGCAAACCGAAAGTTGTAGCCATCCTATTTTGCAGTTAAAAGGATCTGTTAACTACTTAAAATTTGGAGTAAAATTTGATTAAGTTCATTTGGAAGCGAAAATCTAGGAACTGGAGCCAGTTCTGCCCAACCTAGTGAATAGAAGTTATGACCCAATAAATACTTAATAAATATATACTTAAGGGATGCACTGAAAATATAAAATATTGTGAAAAGATTCATTTGAAAAAATATATATATTTTCCTGGAGAGTTTTTCGGTCATTGTGGAGAAAATGAATATGGGTACATATTCATTCATGGCATAATAAAGACATGGTGGAGCAGGGAGCTCTTTATATTGCAGAAAAAGTCTTACATCTGAAATAGTTTTGGAATTCGAAAAAATGTCAAAGAGCTATCTACTAAATATTCTGCTGTTACTAACAGATATTCCCCCTTATTCTGTAACGATTTCTCAACGTCACGTCAATACAATATCAAAACTAAAATATCTGCATACCCTTTTTCCTCGTCATTTAATTACTTTTAAGAGTCTCTTATTATTTTCTAGGCCTTAGAGAATAGTCAGAGGCGGCCAGCAGTAGCCGATTGTTATTCACAATCCGAATATTAGTGTCCTATTTTTCAAATTGTCTTGACGTGACATTGACGAATAGTTACAAAATAAGGGAGATTATTTTATTTATTGCAATAACTTGTTTTAGACATTAAATTACACATTTTATTATTCTATTATTATGTTTTCGGTTTGCCTGGTCATAACATAATTTAATTGTTTTTTTGCCTTACAATTGCCTAAAAATATAACGAACCTTGCCTGGAAATTAATCTCTGCTTTATATTTTTGATATGTTTTTGTTATGGAAATGAATTGACACCAATTTCCAAAATATGAAATTGTTCCGCAATTTGTTTTGTATATTGTTATTATTATTATTTATTTATTTATTGTTGTTAAAATTTGCCTTTAATGAGTCTCATCAAATTTAATTTATTTATATAGCGTGACTGACTGACTGACTGGCTGGCACAATGAATTGAATGATTTATTAATATGAGTGCAAAAATAATTTCTTTTTTATGTCGACAATGTAGTTTTTAATTAATTTTTTGCATCAAGGCAGATTTCAGGCACCAGAAAGTGTAACATATATGATATATCATGAAAAATCTGAATACACATTCTGAAAAACTCACTATTGTAATTATGAAGACATGGATTGATCCGCGAAAATGAGGTATTTTGGTGCCACAGTGCACTGGTTGCCACTGCGTATTAAATATGGAAGGGAATTCAGCTTGATTTGTGTTTTTAACAAGATTTCCAAATTTACAAATGGAAATTTTATTAGTTTAATAATAAAGTGACGTAACGTTTATTATTTTGTATCTTTTTATGTGAATATTGGCGAAAATGTCAGTGGGTACAACTTCTTATTCGCACGTTGGTGTGGCTAAAGGTGCGGAGTTTGTAAATGTAACAGTGAATAACAGCCGAAAATTTTTTCTATTGAAAAGAAAAAACTAAATTTAAAGGTTAAAAATGCTACACGACAAGTTTAAATCGATTTTTTGGCGAGTAAAAGTCAGCAAATGGAAAAATTTGCATTATGTATTTAAATTTTTTGTGTTTTATATACTTTAGTATTTTTATGGCCAATGAAACTTAATAGTATTTTGTAAATAAATAACAGCACAATATTTCTGCGGTTAATAAAAATGTTAAAGCGATAATGTTGGAAAATTGTTTATAAATAGAAATGGTAAAAAGTAATAGATTATTGTGGAACATTTAACATCATCAATCAATTTAAGATATAAAATTAAAAAATGAAATGATTAAATTAAATGAAATGTTTTGAAAAAGTTTAAATTAATAATTTAAATCAAGTTTCTAATATAAATAGTTAAAGCGCTTAAATGCAATTGTAAATTTAAAAAAGTAATACATTTTAATTATTATTATTTTCTGTTGCGTCTGCAAGTCCTACATAATTTGTTAAATCATGTTCAAATGCTTGGAAAAACAAAACTGATAAGTATTTATATTTTAATTGATTGCAAGTGTAACAAAACGTTTAAGCAATAATCTGCTTGTGCTCGTATTTGTTTTTACTAACAATTGCATTCTGCCAGACAAGACAACAAATGACTGACGACCCACCAGTTTGTTGTACTGAATGTCGTGTTGGTACGAGTATTTAAGTGTACTAACACACAAGTGGATGTATTTTACTTCTTCATAAATGCAAGAGTTATATTCCGAGTTATTAATTTTAAGGTAGAACGAAATGGAAAGTTCAGCGCAGTTGAGTCTTTAAACATTTGCTTCCAAAATATGATGAATTTCCAATAAAATCAATTCTAAAGAAATATAATTTGAAACTATTAAGAAAAGTCTTATAGAAATAAGTAATTACTAATATGTATCTGACTTTAACAATAGCATGCAAATTTGCCATCTCCCTTGGCAAATCAGTTCTGAGGCAGAATTGCAAAACATGAAAATTTCCATTCTACAGATGCGAGTCTGACTACCTGCTTGGAACTTCCCCCCACTTTTCCTAATTCACAATAGTGTTTTTAAAATTGTTTGTCACATCCGCTCTTTGCTACGAATTTTCGATATTCCTTACAGTTTCAGAGGTTATTGATCAATTTTCAAATGCAGTGGCTGCCTCGGCGGTTTGATCGATTTTAATCTCATACCAAAGTAATATTCATCCCTATAATAGAATGGGAACTCCTTATAATTGAGCGCACAACAGGCCTATGAGGCCTAAGTGTAATCCTGATGGCCCCTGCTTACGTCCCTCTCTTCAACCTAACCTAACCTAGCCTAAAGTAATATTCAGAATTGTATAAATAAAGTATAATTTAAGAATTTAAAACCTGTGCTTCCATAACAAAGGGGTTTTCAACAAAAACTTTGTTTTTCAATTGTGGCAACACCAACAACATGATGGTTTTGACATATAATTTTTTGACGAATTCGTAGTAGATGCACTGGCAATTGTAACAATGAATTAAATTTTGCTCGAAAATCGCATTAAAACAATTAAAATCCACTATGAATGTTGTGGTTGTGTTAAAGTTAAGCTAAAATTACACTTTGTAAAATTTGTGATATTTTCGGAAACATAAGAATTTGGTTGCTAAATTTGAGCCGACAGGCTCAGTACAAAATGTGCCAACACCAACGCGTGTTCGACCGGGTCGTTGAACTGAAAACATCGCAGCCGTGGGCCGCAGCGTTGAAGCACATCCCAATTTGTCAATTCCTCGATGTTGCCAACAATTGGGGTTATTTAGAAAACCACCCCATGACGAATTTTGCGTAAGGATTTGACTTTGAAACCAGCGAGGTCGTGCTGGACATTTGCCAGATATCATTTTTCATTCATAATGGCCGAACTCTTTTTCTCATCGTAATACAATAAAAATTTTAATCATATTCATCAGAATTTTTCATTTTAGAAAACAAAGTAAAGTATAAAATGTATTTAAATTAATTTTACAGAGTATAATTTGCCAAACAAGTGCTTAATATGTTGAGAAAGTTGTTTTGTTTTTAAAAAATAAAGAATTTTAATAATCATGACTTTTGCTTCTTTGGTGGCAACTGAAGTTATGACAGTGAAACTTGCAATTCCATAAAAAAAGAATTCATTATATTCTTTTAATATTTTTTTTTGTTCCAACATGTTGAAAAAAGAAAATATGAAACCAAATAAACATTAACAGAGGAATATTAGCCAGTTGAGCAGTTGGCTACTTAAAATTGAAATACGAGTACAGATATATAAAATCAGATGTGTGCAGTTGATAAAAGGCAAATGGTTAAGTAGGTTCATTTTGAAAGTGAAGCGAATCTGAATATTAACCAGCGACACCAATGCAGTCTCCTCATACATTACAATACAGAACAATTAGTTTCTAATGGCTTAAAAGTTTCCATGTGCCAAGAGCTGTACGGCAAATGCCAGCAGACACACACTGCCATGAATGAATGCTTGTGTGTTTATCCATGGAAAATTAGTAAAAGCTTTTTGAATCAAAAGGTGCTTACAAGCTGCTGGCTGTTGATAAAAAAAAACTAAAAGTTTGACATGTAAAGAGTCGGAAAGGTCAAACAGGCAGGTAGTATGTGACAGCAGAGTGCTTGTTAAATAAAACTGGTTGGGAAAATTTTTCAAATTAAATCAAAACAATTGTGTGTTTGTATATTTAAAAAAATACAAAATTTTAAATGTAGTTGAATTGTATTTTATTTTTAACCCCGAGTATTTTTCAACTTAACGTTGTTTGCTTATCATTGTGTTAGTGTTGACAATTTCCAACAAACGTCAAAACATCGTCTGTACCCAAATGTAAACAAATTACATATTTATTCTTTTAAATATACAGGCATTCATACTTATGTATGTAAATATGTACGAACACATACTATATACTTTTAAGAATAGCAAAAAACAAAAAATAATAATCTTTCATGAAGGGCTGTATCTTCCTACTCCAAAAGACGAGACAGTCAGACAACAAATTTTATTTGATAAACTTCTTGTGTATGAGATCGTTGTATGCCCACATTACAACCCATGTTGTTGTATAGCGTTTTCTATTCATACATACACTTCACCATAAACATCTAGATTCATATGTACGAGTATTTAAGTGTATACATTCCTAAATACATATGTTCTATCTTAAAAGGTAAACTTAATGCCAACTTAGATCGTCTAAATGATTTAAAGTTGAAAACTTCAAATATGAAAGAGATCATTCATTACCGCCTAGTGTTTTCTGAGGGTTTGGGATTATTTGAAACAGTATCAATTAGCAACGAAAAACACTTGGTTTGTAAACTTACGAGGGTTGCTGTTTCTTTATTGATTTAATTAAAGATGCGATTAGCCGGTATCACGATTCTCCTTTATAATTGATTTTCAAAAACCTAGAGTGGCATGAAACGAATTACAAAATGCTCGATGTTTAAAATGCTGTAATAGCTTCAGTGGTAAAAATAACCGCCAAAACAGCCTTCGTATTTTTTGAACAACATTTGATATTATTGATTGTAAAATTTCTATTGTAAAAAATCCTTGACAAAAAACAATTGATAGCGAATCATTATGATTAATCACTCCCTGTCATCAGCACTTGAGCATGAAACTTGTAATTTGAGACATTACAAAGATAACGAAAAAGGAAAAAAAGAAATATTTGTGAAAAGTTAAACGAACTTTATCATTTATTATCATATATGTATTTTGTTATTTAGTAAAAATTCAAAAATACGAATAACTTAACGCACAGCAGAAAATGAGTTGACTGGAACTGTTTGTAGTTCAGTTCGTTTATAGACAACAGAATTAATAAAAATTAAAAAGTGGTCTACTTTCATATTATGTTACAGCAAACAGTTCAAGTAAATAACAATATGCTTATAAACGAAGGCAGGCAGAAAAGGCTTTAAATAGTATTAATATATTGGTACTTAAATCAAAGATATAAGACTCTTGCTTTGTACTATTCGCTTGTCTCGGTGAGTTTTATACCACGATTTGTACTAAAAATAACCTTGTAATGGGCTTATATTTAAAATGGGTTTTTATTTAAAATAAAAAATATAAAATTTGGAGAAACGTATGAAATCTTTATTTGAGTAGATAGAACGATCCGTATAAATCAATGCTAATAAAATTCAATGAACTGCCAAACTGAACATGTTACCCGAAAAAAATCACCCGTTAAATATGTTTGTAGTTAATGAACTAATTTGAGAGAGAATGGCCTACAATAAAAGTTTCAAGCAATAAATATCTATGTAAATTAATATTTAATTATGAAATATAATAAATTTGAATCCAAAGGTGAAACAAATGTGAGAATTGGGGATGGCCAGAAATAAAACCCACCTACTTAACTACCGGAAGTTGCAGCTCTTTCAAGTGTGGCAACGTGCAAATACACTTCCTCTTATTTAAACAAAAACATTCAACCACCACGCTGTTATTTTTAGCTATTGACATTCTTTTCAAACAATTTGTGTGTTTCTTTTAAAGCCAACTTTAATTGTTTTTTTTTTGTAATTGACACAAAATTTTTATTGCAAAACATATTTAGAAGTGTGTACATGAGCAGCATTTATGTCTCCAACAACCACAAAATATAATAAAACAGGAATAAATTAAATACCACATAAATTGCTGCAACAAAATTGGTTGCAGGTTTGTGTTTGTACTTGCAGCACAGCAATGAACCTGAACTAGACCATGACTTTGTTGTATGTGTGTATGTTGTTTGGATAATTGTTGTAAACTGCTTGAATGGTTTCAACCTAAATGCGTGTTGTACGACAGCAACATTTTTATTTAAAAATGCAAAAAGAGGAGGTAAAAGCCAAAAGAAAGAAAGAAAGAAGCGTGTGTACTTGTCGTAACTAGCACTTGCCAAATTGCCCAACCGTCAATATAAAAACATTTTTAATAATAGAAAGTTTTCTTGACAATTACTTTCTGTTGTTTTTTTTTGCCACATCAATTGCAAAATTAAAAATGAACATTTAAAACTGCCATTATTTTCAAATCATTTTTAAACTATTTTTAATTGCTAAAGTTAAACAGCAGTATTCACAAAAAAATAAAGTACACACTTTAAAATAACTTCTCTATGAAATTTTTACTTTAAAGCACACTTGAAGTACGCATTAATTTTTGTGCATACAGCAGAAATTGATTAATTACAAACTGAGCTTTTACCTAAAAATTCAAAAAATATGAACAAAGTATTGTTTTAAATATGATTTTTTTTAATATTATTTAAAATTAAAGTAATAACAGTTCAGCTTATAAAATTTAAAAAGCCTTTTAAGCAACAATTTAAGTATTTCTTGACAAAAAAGCTTTTTTCATTTTTATAATGCTGTTGTGGCCCAGAGAGGAAAAAGTTCCCCTAAGAAGAACTAAACCAACCTCTAAACAACATAATTTTTAAAGTTTTGTTAACCAAATGATATATTTGTATGTCAAAGCAGGTCCAACGCCATAAACTTGGAGCCATAAAATAAAATGAAAAAATAATATTTGGACCCCGCCCCCTTCAGTGGACGTTGACGTACGAAATTATATAAAGGAACTCTGTCCCACCCAGTTAAACATATTAATTTTAGTTACTAACCCCCTTATTCATAAAAATTATGAGAAGCTTATAAGAGTGTAATAGAGCAAATTTCATATGCAATTTTGTTTTATTACGCTGTTATTAGACTCTCATAATTTTTATGAATAAGGGGGTAAATATTTTGAGGGTATTTAAGATTCGACCCGGTCGAATATAACGTTTTTACTTGTTACTAATTAATACATGTGCATCTTTGCAAGTGATCTAAATGAAAGGTATCAACTAATTATACTTCAAATTGTAATTGTATTGGTATGCAAATTAAAAAAACATCTATGTACTTGCAACTACTACATATTTTGATGTCGATGCCCATATTATGGTGCAATTTATGTCTGGCATTTTATGCGTAGTCAGACGACGACGACTGTGGTTGTAAAATGTGGTTTTGCGCACACATTTGTCCAATGAATTTATTGGCTCACCATGTGGGTAAATTTAAACGTTATTGTGGAACACTTAAAGGAATTGCAAAAATTTAATCAAAGGAGCACATTTGGTGCATTCATTTATTACATGAGCCCCGCAGAGCTTTGATGTTGCGAGTTGTATAAAATTTGGCTATTCTTCTAAACGCTTAATTGCAATGTATGAAAAGTGCACTGATGCTGTATTGACGCCGGATTGATACATCGTGTACTTTCATTTTCAATTCCTTATGTACGTTTTGCATCTAAATATTTTGTCTGCCTATGAAGTAGATTGCCTTTAAGAACTTGATGCAATGCGTTGCAACAAAGCAACATGCGCTTAGGAAAACGGTGTTTATTTTAAAATATGTTTTTCTTTGAAAAGTGTATTTAAAAAAGGAATTCTAAAAACCTGGCTCCTCAATAATAGTTTTTTCTTTACTATAAATAATACCACTTTGTATGCGACATTTTTTGTTAACACTGTTGTGAGAATAAAACACAAGTTATACACTTAAAGATAAGTTCGCCTTTTTTTTCTTCCCCATCAAATGGCAAGTATGAATAAAGTGGGACTTTTGCACATATGTCATATGTATAAGCAGCGGGCATTACCATGTAGATGGCTGTGAGAAGTTTTTTATATAATTTTTTTAACTTTAGTTCGAATAAGGGAAAAGAAGCATAAAATAATTTAAACAAATGGGCTTGATCAGAAATAATTATTCATTTATTTATTGCGATTGTGCAATGTACACACATTCATACTACATAAATAAATACAAATATTTTTAATATTTTTTTTCCTCTCATGCGTGAAAATGAATCGTGACTAGTTTAAGAAATGCATTTAATAATATTTGCAAAAAAAATAAAAATAAACGTTTTAGAAAAAAAAACTTTTTTAACATAAATTGTTTTACAATTAATCAACAAGCAAAACACTATTTCAAGTATAAATAAAAATTGAAACGAACGAACAAAAGAGGCAGTCTTTAGTTTTTTTGTTATATTGAATTTCGATTTTGGAAAATTGGAGCAAATGTTGCTTTAGAAAAAATTATTCAATATTTGGATTTACAAAGAACACTTGTGATAAAGTGTGCTGGTGTTTTCCATGTTTCAATGGAAAAGTAACGCAGTACACACACACACACACATGCACAGTGCATTAATTTATTGCCAATCAATTGTGATAACATTTATATGGTTAAACATATTGTTTGTGATTTTTCATATATTTTTATTATGTTTGAATTCAAATTTTACATACTGCCTTCTTCAATTAACACTCTTTGCCTCAGAACCCTTTTTGTAGTTGCATTCATGCTGCATGAGTGTGTTTTATTTTTAAAGTTTTTCTTCAATTTTTTGTTTTTAATTTTATAACTTTTCTTTTCAATTATAAAAGAAACTACGAATTGTATTTTTAATGGAATTCAATATGATAATGTAGACCTCAAGGGAAACAATTGTAGTGGATGCACATGAAGCAATGAAAGCATTAAAATGCTGATATCGACTGCAAGAATTTGCTTGCAATGATCTCATAATTAAAAAAAAAATCAATGTTTAGAGCGGCTTTATATTTCAGAAAAAGTGTTATATCTGAAATAATTTTGGAATTCGAATAATATCACTTTAAATTTTTTTAAAAAATTGGCTTGAGAGGATTAGTGGTCTTAATTTGGTCGTTATAAAAAAATGGGATGGGTACATATATGCCACTATATACAAATGGTGGCTCATTAAGTCCATTATATTGCAGAAAAAGTGTTATATCTGAAATAATTTTGGAATTCGAATAATATCAATTTAAAAAAAAAATTGGATTGAGAGGATTAGTGGTCGTTATGGAAAAATGGGGATGGGTACAGATATGCCACATATTGGCTTCCAGTGCATCAAATATTAAGGGCATGTCCTTATAGAAATGAGCCTTAACATAGGGCCACAAAAAATAGTCTAGAGGCGTTACATCGCATGTCGGCCAATTGACCGGCCTTTTAATGGGCCATTGTTTCGCCAGCTGTGGGGCATGTGGCACCATTTTGTTGCAACCACAGTCTAGCTCCTCCATTTTGGGCAAACAAAAAAGAATTCTAATCATCGCACGGTAGCGCTCGCTATTCACACCAACGTTCCTACCTGCGCCGTCTTTGAAAGATGATGTCACCGGCCAATAATTCACATACCGAATACGGCAATTTTAATTGTTCCCTTATCCATTCAACCGGAAATGAGCACGATGCAATTTCTTAATCCAGCGTGAATTTTGATAATAAAATTCATTATTGTGCAAGCGTTCGTTTTGGATGATTCATGGTTAAATTATAGGCCAAACTGACCACGTTATACGAAACCAGCTGAGCTTATTCTCTTTCTACCAGCCAATACTCAACTCACTCTTATTTTTTGGTAATCCCATTCATTATTACAGTTTATAAATATTACCTTTTTTCAACAATGAGTTAAATAGTATGAAAATATAACAAAATAATAAGTCAATTAACCCAAGCAATTTGATTGTATCGAAAAAAATTTAATTAAATGCGTAAGCCTTGTTAATTTTTTTCAGGTTCCGGCTTTTAAATATGTATGTACTCTAATTAAAACAATATCTTTTGTTTAGTATATTATTAAAGCATGTGTTATTTATGGGCTTTTTAAATTAATAGTTTATCTTGTAAATATTTACGCGGATGTACAAACAAATTCTAAGTGGACTTGTAAATATTCTTGTCTGTAGATTCCATAAGTGCGAGCGAGTGTGTGTATTTTATTAAGATGTTCACTGCCCTTCAAAGTACTTTAAGATTTATACTAAAACTGTTTGCATACAGATCAATAATTTATTTACCCAACACAAGATATCTAAGTTTGTAGACTCGTGAATAAATTGAGATGTTTTGTAAGGAAGACATTAAAGCTGAATATTTTTCTACGGAATATTTAATTGCATCGCATTCCCTTAAAATTAAAATAGTATAAAATGTTTGAAAATCATTTGTAACTGACCTTGGCCGCTTTTATTAGTATATACACATATTTTATTTTTACGTTTTCTATTCAATACTAAACATTTTGATTTGTACACACGAAATGTTTGTAAATAAAATAGAATACAACGGAATAAGTAGTCCATTCGTTTGGTTTTTTTCCTCAATTCCAAATTGACTTTAAACATGTTTATTGCGTAAATGTAAAAAAAAATCTATTTTGTGTGTTCATAAAAATGTTATAATTAATTGTCTTTACCGCTCCAACCATAGAAAAGATGTTGTAGCCCAACCTTTAATTGTATTTGTTTTCTTGCGATTGCTTCTATCATGCCAATGGAATTAAAAGACGACCCCACCTGCCTTATATTTTACAATATATTACATAAGTTTAGGAATTTATGAACGTTTTATCGCTATTGTTTTTAGGTACTTCTACAGTGTATAGGTCCGGAGATCTATTAATTAATTAGGGCGAGTTTTTAGTATTGAGATTAAGCTTAGGCACTAACCACAATTAACTAATCTTAATCTGTTTTTAAGTAGAAGCTTAAACCTCATAAAGTTGCCACACTGCAAAATTAAAAATTGCCAACATAATGTATTCATGTGTCAAATGTTAGTCAATGCAACTCTGCTTTTCATTTTTTATAATTCAAACTTATAATTTTATATTTTTGTTTTTGTAATTTCAGAACAAACCGTTAGTGGTGGAACCAATAGACTTTGAGAATTTTATTTCCAAAAATAAAACTCTTATACAAAATGATCCTCAAAGAGAATTACTCATGTATCCAAATGATGATGTATCGGTAAGATAAAACGAAAACTATTATACCAGTTCTGTTGTAGAAATTCTTTGAAAATAATGTATATTTTACAGTTCTTAACATGTACGAGTACATCTAAAAACTCGTTGAATTCACTTCAGTTGAAAAAGTTTTATAATCTATTTAAATGAATTTATTTAAAACATTTGCACTATCTACTTCTGATTTAAAAAATGTTTATATAAATAGGGTATCAAATTTTGAACAATTTTCAGTTGATAAGTTTATTAATTTAGCAAAATTAAAATTTTCTGGAGAATTCCCAAAATTGTGATTTTTATTTCCTCTAAATCTCAAGGTCTAAACGTATAGAAAAACGTCAGTCAGATATTAGCAAATATAATTATTTTTATATTATAACACATATTTGATAAACTTCTTGTTTGAGAAATTTCTTTAAAAAAAAATTATCAGATAAGCACAAAATATGTTTTATGCGCTAGGCCTAAAATTTATTAATATACAAAATCCCTTAAAATCGCATGTTGAATTAAAGCTGTTTTATTAACTCACGTCCATATTTTAGGAAAAAATTCTTCCCCGCAAATTACGCACAAAATCCAAATCCATAACGGATCGTTTTGAACCACCAAACGAATCAATAGTCTGTCCTCTACATGGTGCGAATAATGGATCAACCACGAATGGCGTACACAATGCAACACGAAAAAATAGCAATGCTTCAAATAGTCCACGTCAGACGCAACGTCAATTAAGCAACACATCGACGACATCTTCAAATGGCTCCACACAACAGCAAAAAAATGGTGGCAGCATTTCTCGAAAATGTTCGCAAACCTCACAACTTAATTCGATTAAGTCACCTACCTCATCACTGGAATCTTATGAGTCTGCACTGTCAACAAATGGCACCAGCAAATCAATATCTTCCTCATCATCGACATTAAAATCAAGTAATTTGGCTCAACCCGAAGAGGACGATGACTTGGATAATATCGGCGATACGTATGAAAATAATTTAGTCGTTCATTCGGCCAAACCGAAATTCGAATGTTCGCGTTTTACGCGACAGGCCTTGTATACATACAAGGCTAAAAATCATTTAATACATTATAAATATCACGAATATGGCTGCAGTTGCCATGATTTGCCAAAGTAAGCTACACATGAGTTTCCCATTTTGAAAACGCTAGCGGAGGATTTATTTATTTTTGTTTCACTAGAAAAACCGCAGCGGAAGTACTAAAGGAAGAGGTGTACGAAATAGATGCCGATCAAGATCGTATCGATGAGCAAATGTCTCGTTCTCAGGCCGATTCCATTACCAAACAGGGCTATTTATTTAAAGGTCCTGATTCGGGCTCAGATCGCATGTTCGCCAATATTGGCAACAAGTCTTTCAAAAGAAGGTTGGTTTACAACTTAGCCATTGCCAAATAAATATACTTTTACTAAAATCAACACTTCATTTTAAAGATATTGTTATTTGCGTCAAGAAGTTGACGGTACTTATATACTGGAACTCCATAAGGACGAGAAGCAGGGGGAAGCCAAGGCCACAATAGTCATGGACTTTTGTACAGAAGTTGTGCAAGTGAGTTGGGAACTTTATCCGTATATCCGTATTTCAATGTATTTCTTTCCAGAATCCAAAACGTGGTCGCTTTTGCTTCGAATTGCGCATGACGGCAGGTCATAAATCCTTCACACTGGCTGCCGAAAACGAAGATGATCTTAAAGATTGGCTAAGCAAGCTCTCATCAGTATTGCAACAAAACAAAATCCAAGAAGACAAACGGGTAGCTTCGCTAGAAAGAACGCCCCCACCAACTACCAATACCATAATGTTTGGCACTCTAAAAGGTCTCGATCAATCTATGAATCCGCAACTGATCAAATATGGACGAGAAACTGATATATCGATTGCTCAGGCACGGCGAGAAAACAGACGGCGGCTTTTTGCTAATTACCAATCACCTTCGAAAGTAGCACCTACCGAAAATGTCGATCAGTATAGAGAACAATTTGGCAAACGAATACTCTTGAGATGCCAGAGTCTAAAATTTCGTTTACAGTGTCCATCTGATAGCCAAAATTCCCCCGATGGCAGCCATATCTGTCAGGTAGAACCTTATATTACTAGTCTGGCTCTGTATGATGTACGCGCAGGCCGCAAACTCACAGAATCATTTTACTTCAATATTAACGATGATCATGTCCGTGATATGCTACCTTCTGCCCCAGTACCATATTCGGTGGCTTCCACAAGTGTCCCGAAAAAAGATGGGCACGATGAGCGCACAAGAAGTACTTCACAAGCGTATAGTACGCTAATAGAAAACCTTTCTGCTGAGTTACAGAAATGCACAAGAGAACATTTTGTTCAATTAAAACAGGCTTTATTTTCTATCACATCCCCCCATCCCGATATATTTCTTGTACTTAAAGTAGAGAAAATCTTGCAAGGAAATATAGTACAAGCAGTAGAACCGTATTTGAAGACCAACAGAGATCCGAAATATGTTCAAAAAATGCACAAGAATGTAAGAAACTATGCTCAGAACATTGGCCATTATAGGCAGCCATTTGGTTGGGCGGCGAAGCCTCTTTTTCGATTGTATAGCAGTGAACTGGACACGGACGAAGATGGAGAATTTGAATTTAACACCATATACCGACAAGAAGTAAATAAACTTAAAGACGAAGAATTGCTGAAACTATTGTCTGAATATCGAAAACCAGATAAATTTAGTAAACTGACGGTAATACCAGGCCAATTAAAACTGATGGTTGAGGAGGTGGAAAAGGTTGAAGGTAAGTTTGTAAAGCCTTTTCGAACCAATTTGAATCTAATGCTATTTTACTTTTTGAACGAATCAATTGTAGGCTCATTTACTAAATCTTTAGTTCCTTTGGTAAACTTCACTTTTCCTCCCACCAAACCGCCCACATTAGAAATTACCGAATTCCAAAGTATTTCCGAAAGAGATTGTCATCCATTTACGACATTTTGTAATCATTTGTTTGTGTATCCTTTAAATTTACAATTCGATAGTCAAAAGATATTTTCCCGAGCTCGTAATATAACAGTCGTAGTAGAATTAAGGGATTCGGACTGTGAAAATTCAAAAGCATTAAAGGTGAGCGATATATTATTAACTAGTAGAAGTGGCATGAAAGTATACATTTTTGAATATGATTTAATAAAATTTTTTTTCAATATTAGTGCATCTATGGTCGGCCGGGTCAGGATTTTTTGGTGTCCCAAATAGCTTCACCTGTTTTACATCACAACACCACACCATCGTGGTACGAAGAAATAAAATTACGTCTGCCACTTGGAATTTTTCCTGAGCATCACCTTTTATTTTCATTTTATCATGTTTCTTGCAATCTGGGCAAAAAGCGAGATGCAAATTCTTCGTTTGAAACACCCATCGGCTATGCGTGGCTGTCCTTGTTGCAAAAGGGGAAAATAAATCTGGATGAACAGTTAATACCAGTAGCAGCTACTTTGCCTGTAGGATATTTGAGCATTCAGCCCTTGGGCTTGGGAAAAGGGGTGAGTGCAAATTTAATACAATGCGTTGTGTGTGTGTGTGTACAGATAGTAAATAATATATTCATGTTAAATGTTGTACAAAATTATCATATATAAAATCTAAAAAATAAGATAAATTCTTGATAGATTTTCCTCACTTTTTTTATTTTAAAGCTTAATTTCTATTTTAGTTTATGAAATTAAAAAAAAAAACTTCAACTGCTTTTATGACCCCGACGTGATTTGAACACGCAACCTTCTGATCTGGAGTCAGACGCGCTACCGTTGCGCCACGGAGTCATATAAATCAATGTTACTTAACATCACATTTATATTGTTAACATTAGCCATGTCTGTTCCCATTGGCATGTTTGTGTTAACATGTTTCTGTTAATAGTCAATTTAAAATATTTTGTGTGAGCGTATTTTTAGAATAAGTGTTGCCAGTTAAAACAAGTTCTCACTGTACAATCAACGTGGAAATGAACTATCAGCAATATTAGATAAATAAATAATTGTATTTAAAAATTCAAATATATTCTCGTATGAAACTGAAGTACATAAAACATTTTCGTGTTCCACATTGAGATTTTCATGGAGTCAATATCAATGATTTCTTTCTCATTTCCATTTTTCTATGAAATATGCTTTAAGTTTAATGTATATACGGCGTATTAAAACTCAATTTTTTCTTGTTTATTGCTTTAAAAATTCTAAACATCATTGTGTATTCCTTTAAAAACTATAAATATCTTAAGTTTGTAAAGTCTTTGCGATTTTTGTAAAACATTTTAAATACATAAAACTAAAAAAAAAAAATCCAATTCATAAGAATCTTGTTCTCTCCAAATTGATTTTTTATTAATAATATAAAGAAATTAAACATGCATTTTTTACTTTTCAAATCACAAACAAGATAAACATTTTCAATTTTCTTAAAACTGTTTGTAACATATAAAAGTAAATTATAATGCAAATAAATTAACGAAAATTCGGTCTTGTATAAACTGAATTCTTTTCATTGAATGAAAAATACCAATAATTAATTAGTTTTTAGTTCTAACTTTAATCGTATATGCATAAAAGATAATTAAAAATGTTTAAGATATTTATTTTTTCACTTTCACATTCGCAGGCATTTCACGTCTGTGGCACTTATACATACAAAATGCACAGATAATATCGTTGTGTATTATGAAATAAACAGGGTGGAAATTACGATCGAAATTTGTAATTTAAATTGTATTGAGTTTTCGAACGAAATCGAATACGGTAGTTTGACCTCAGGTTTTAAAGCATTTTTCCTAAATTTATTATGCTCATACATACAATACATACATATGCAACATTTAAAAATTTTATGTTAAATTTATATGCATTTTGTTAAAAAAAAAATAATTTTTATTTACAAACTTTTTCTAACATTTTTTTTTTTACATTCACATCTATATTTTTCCATGGTTCGGGACTAAAATTATACAAAAACATTTCTGCAACACAACATCATCCTTCGTCTGTCCGTCCCCACTCATGATTATTACAAATCGAATTATCATTGACTACATCATCATCACTCAAACACGCCTTTGATACTTTTAAACATATCCTTCCTATCTATACTATTTTCGGCTATCTACAAAAAAATACCCTATTTTTAGCAGAACTGTGGACCTGACATACAGTGGGTCGACAATCAACGACCACTGTTCGGTGTGGCTCTACGCATGGACTCTACAGTACACACTGCCGATCAGCATTTGCATAATTTGTTTTCTCATTCTGAGCGACTCTTGGAAGGTGGCAAAACCTCAGCTATTCCAGCAGAAACGGAGACTTGCAAAATACTGAAAGCTGCCCATGCCATCGATAATACGACTCTTATAAATTATTTACCCACAATCCTCAACGAACTGTTTACTTTGTTGGTGCACACACAATCCGAAGAAGTGGGCTTAAATATTATACGTCTGCTGATTAACATCATACACATGATAACAGAGGAGGCTGGACGGAAGGAGCTATTAAGTTCGTATGTCACGTATGTTTTCCATGCTCCCTATTACTCCCAGAAGGTTACGCGTACAGTTCATGGCGAGTTGTGCAAACACTTGCCCTCGATTCTGCATCCGCACAATACAGATTTCTTGGTAGTGAATAAATTTATGCGTTATTCCGGTATATTTTTTGATTTAATTATCAAAAGTATGGCCCAACACCTTTTGGAAACGGGCAGAATACGTATGCTGAGAAATGAACGATTCCCTAAAGAATTTCCCGAAAGGCTTGAGAATCTTATTAAAGTGTTAATACCATATCTTATGTCTCGCTACAAAGATCTGCCCTTGGAAACTCAGCATCTGAACAAGTCGTTATCACAATTCGTGCGTCGAGCCTTGACTTTTATGGATCGGGGTTTTGTTTTTAAATTAATACGTTATTACATGGAACAGTTTTCACCAGGAGATCCACGTGTTCTGCAGGAATTCAAATTTAATTTTCTACAAGAAATATGCCAGCATGAGCACTACGTGCCCTTTAACTTGCCTTTTGTCTTGAACCCCAAAAATCGTCCTCCCGAAATGATGCAACATTTCAATCTGACTGAAGACTTTTGTCGCCAACATTTCCTATCCGGCTTGCTACTGCAGGAACTGAAAAGCAGTCTAAACGAAGTAGGCAACGTTAGAAGACATGCTCTAATGGTTTTGAAAAATCTTCTGGCCAAGCACGAACTGGATGATCGTTATCAAAATAGAGGGCAGCTATCGAGAATTGCCTTGTTGTATGTGCCCTGGTTGGGCATAGTAATGGACAATATACAAAGAATCAACGATCTCTCAGAAGTTACTACCCCCAATGGTCATGTTTATGCCGACTCAGCGTCCTATACCCAAAGGCTGTCTTGTTCTAGTAGTTATGTGTTTGGCAAAGATTCGACCTTGAACTCTAGTACGTCGACACCCAGAGGCAAGAACAGAACTACCTTGCACATAGAGCATCCCAGTCCTGTTAGAGCTTCGGTGCACTTAAAGGAAGCAAATTATTTGGCTGCCATTGCCGGTTCTGCCATTGCCAATGGTTGCTCACACTCTTCCCTAAATTCTTTGACATCCGATTCGCAAAACTCCCAGGACAATACGTTGGGCGCTAATAGCAATGGCAATCATATAGAAAATATTGATGTGGCCTTGAGGAATGGGCACAACCGTTCCATAAGCGTTACTCATGCTACAGTGATGCAGAGATGTGATAAATTCTCTCCTGGTGAGAGCAAAGATCTGCTTTTGGGTTTCCTCTTTGTAGTCAAACATCTCTCCCAAGAACAGATCATTGGATGGTGGCAAAATTGCAACGAAACTGAAACTATAAATTTCATGACCATTTTGGAATTGTGTCTCATACAGTTTCGCTACATCGGCAAGAAAAATCTTCAACTAAATGAAGAGTCTAGAGATGCCCGAGCTATGAGAGCAGCCAAGGCAAGTACTCTTCCTGCCAGAACATCTCCAGCATCATTAGAAAGCTCTTCCAATCTGAATGAAACGGGCACTTTAAATCTCATACACAATCGAGAGAATTTATTAAGTGAAACGGCTAGAAGTCATCAGGCTCTGTACGAATCGAATCTGGCTACTGAAGTGGGTATGATTATACTGGATTGCTTGGGCCTATTTGCTGTCCAATTTAAGGTAAAACTAATCGACAGTCTTATATTGCCCAAATTGGCGCGGGTATATCTAAAGTTTCTGCAACTGGGCCAGTCTGAGAATCTATCCAAGCACGTGTTTGCTGCTTTGCGTGCATTTATTAACAACTTTTCACCGGCCCTTTTCAAGGGAAATGCAATACTGTGTGGCCAAATGGTGTACGAATTACTTAAGGCGTGTGACAGTCGTCTGGTGCAAATTCGACATGAATCATGCGCGGTACTTTATCTGCTAATGCGCAGTAACTTCGAGTTCAGTGGCCGCAAGGGCTTGACTAGGGTGCATTTGCAAGTCATCATTTCAGTGTCGCAAATGATTGGCAATGTAATCGGTCTCAATAATGCACGCTTTCAAGAAAGTCTGTCGGTTATCAATAGCTATGCGAATAGCGACAAGGCGATGAAGGGCACAGGGTTCCCAGTTGAAGTTAAAGATCTTACAAGGCGAGTGAGAACTGTACTTATGGCCACTGCTCAAATGCAAGCCCATCATATGGACCCCGAACGTCTACTGGAATTACAATATTCCCTGGCTAACTCGTATGCTTCCACTCCGGAACTAAGGCACACCTGGCTGGTGACCATGGCCCGCAATCACGAACAGAATGGCAATATTTCTGAAGCGGCCTGCTGTCATTTGCACATAGCAGCTTTAATGTCGGAATATCTGCGCCTAAAAGGTGGTGGCAGCATTAATTGGGGTTCCTCGGCGTTTAGCAAAATATCGCGCAATATTAATCGTGACGAACAGGGTCTTAAATTGGATGCTGGTTCTCAGGACTCGCAATATACCGAACAAATGCTCTTGGAGCAACTTAAGCAATGTGCCGTGTTTTTGGATTCCGCCGAACGTTACGAATGTTTGGGAGAATTGTACAAGTTAATTTTGCCCATTTATGAAAGGACAAGGAACTACAACGATTTACAAGAATCGTATGAACATTTAGCCAAGGCGTATAGCAAAATAATTGAAGTGAACCGTTCGGGTAAACGTATGTTGGGCAGATTTTATCGTGTGGTTTTCTACGGCATGGTAAGATTTGTTTGAACCATTTACTCGTCTTATATTCCCCCTTATTCTGTAATTATTTGTGTACGTCACGTCAAGACAACATCAAAAATATGACACTTCAGACAGCTTGTGAATACTCTCTAAAAGCTTAAATTTAGCAAGAGACTGGTAGAACTTATCAATTTCCAAAGAAATGTAGTACAGAAGTGTATTGTTTTTTATATTGTCTTGAAGTGACGTTACAGAATAATGAGGATAGTAATTTTTATTGTTCAACTAAAATATTGTTCTCTGAATTCAGATGTATTTCGAAGAAGATCATGCCGTGGAGTATGTTTACAAGGAGCCAAAGTTAACTTCATTAAGTGAGATTTCTGATCGATTAGCAAAACAATACAAAGAAAAATTTGGTGCTGATGTAGTTAAATTAATAATGGACTCTTCACCGGTAAGCCGTGCTAGCATTTATTGATTCCTTTCTTAATCTCTTTGCCATTTGGTGTAACTTCTAATCGGCTTATTGATCGTTAGTGTGGTTTTATGCATTGAACAGCGTCACTGTAATAAAAATGTTTTCATAATTTTCACATAGAAAAAGGAGATAAAAAATAATTGTTGAAAGAAAAATTGTGAACATACTAAAAATTTTAAATCGAAAGAAATAATTAATTTTTAATCGATTTAATGAACATAAATATAAAAAAATGAAGTAACAAAATTCTAAGTAATTTTTAACAATTTATTTTAGCTGATTTAAAAAAGTTTTAGGAAAAGAAAACTAGTGCGGAAGCGCAAATCTCGGGAAAACGTCTCTGTATTGTTCCGTAATTTTTTAAATTAATTTTGAGGCTGTTTCTTTTTACAAACAACTTTTATTATTGAGTTAAATTTTTAATCTTTACTGATTTTTCGCGATGAAAAATTTTGTTGTAACAAATTTTCGAAATTTCCTCTGTAAACGTGATATTAAATCGAGCTTTTTCTGATTACTGTATTTGCAAACAGTTTTTTACATTTATTTGAATAAAAATTCCGACATTTTAATAGTATCAAGTTCAAAAAATAAATTTCGTCGCTGCATAAACAAGGAGATGGTAAAAAATAAAATACAAAAATATTTTATATTTTATGCAAATAATTGCTCTACACATAATAATTCAGCTTACTTTTTGCGTTTCTGCTTGGCGCAACTTTGAAGAAACAGTAGCTCTTGGGGATTTCGGAATATGTTCCTTTGGCTTTGAACCAAAACGGGTACAATTTTCTACAGTTTTGGCGCTGCTGTTGTTTGCGCAAAACCTAATAATAAAGTGATTTAAAAGGATTTATTTATAACTAATAAACATGTTTGAACTTACTTGTTAGGTGCTAAACCCTTCTCCGTGGAAGTACTTGATTTATTTGAGACTGTATCTTTATTAAACGATTTTGGTGGTTCCTTTTTAAACGACTTTGTACAGGGTTTGCTGGGAATTAAAGAGGCGCATTTGGAAAATTTGCCCACATTGGAACTTTGAACAACTATTGGCTCAGTTTTAGGTTTAATTTCTTTTTCAGGTGGCTTTGCCAAAGTTACTTTTGTCATTTTTCCTGTTGTTGGCCTTGATACCATTGCTATTTTCGAATTGGCGTTTAATCTTTTCTTAGAGTCGTTTATCTCCATAGAAACAATATGCTTGTGTTCGGGGTTTATAATTTCCATATCAGTCTCATTGCAAATTTTTTTATTTTCAAAAAGTTCTTCCATTTTTGTACCATCTTTAGTTTCATTGCAGTTTTCCAATTTTAAATTTTCAACAGCTTTTGCCTTTAGAATGTTTTCTTCCAATAACTCTTGTTCGTTAGATAAATAATTTTCTGCCATCAAATTCTCAGTTTTTCCTTCCTTTAGATATGATTTGTCGGATGTATCTTCATTTCTTTTATGGTCACTGTCTCTTTCAACATCTTCTGTTTGATAGCCTACTGTGGGATTTATCGTTTCAGGCAAAATTGATTTTACAGTTTCGTTGCTGGAATGAACTATTACCGAAGAAGTATTGAATAATACATTCAATTGAATATTTCCCTTCATATTTTCATTCTTATCCGTTTTCCCACCAGTTCTAACATCTTGGGAGGTATTTTGAATACAAAAAGGCTTTCCAATTTCACCAACATCCGTCAAATGTGTGGCTTCTAAATCTCTATCATAACTTTCCTTGATTTTGTCATTGTCATAATGTTCTTTCCGCTGTATATCGAGCAAAGAATTTTCCATTTCACTTGCTGATAAAACTGAACTTGTGGTCTCGGAGCTGGTATTTACCACTGCCGAAGAATTTGTGAACAATACATGAACTTGATTCTCTGCCATATTTATTTCTAATTTATTGTTCAGAATATCATTTTTCTCCACTGTTCCAAAACTATCCACATCTTCGGAGATATTTTTAGTGCCTAGTCTGTCTTTAATTTGATCCAATTTTTTATCGGTTTCATGTTCAATGTTTGCATTTTTCTTTCCCACTATTTCGTCATATATCTTTTTATTTAAATCAATTTGTGGATTTTTTTTTAAATAACAGGGAATAAATTCTAAAGCATTTGGATTTAAACTTGATTGGATTTCTTGGCCATTAGCTAATACAGTAATTATATTTGGTATCGCTGTTTTCTTTGCGCTTTCTGTCCACATTTTTGAATTCAGCAGAGGTGCTTTTGTAATGCGATCACCTGACATGTTTTGAAAAAGCTTTTAGCGCAATCGTTATTAAAAGGTTTTCTTTGAAATTATTTTATTAAAATACAATTTTTTTTCAAACATTTGAAATATTATGGCAAATGTGTCATTCATAAAAACACAGGTAATGCCAATGAAAAAGATATATTTTCATTTGGGTTTGCTTTTATAAAAACGCTGACTCAATAAGAGTTGCCGAAATTCCATTTGTTTAGGAAAATTTATTTACATCTATTTATTTAAAATTTATTTTCAATATTTTTTTAAGAAATTAGTGCTTTTTGTTTGTTATGTGGTCAAGTATGTCAGGCATTTAGACATACTTGACCACATAACAAACAAAAAGCACTAATTTAAGTGAGACAATATGTCGAATAAACGATTTTAAAAAAGTTTTTTAAGAAATAAAATTGCATCCATTTTTTTGAGAAGTCTTTAAATTAATACATTGAAAACATTCGATTATTCGTATAAGAAATAAATTTTATTCGCATAATTTTACAAGATTATAACCTGTACTTTTCTCTTCATCAGGTGAAGGTAAATGATCTCGATCCCAAGTTGGCCTTCATACAAGTTACACATGTGATACCGTTCTTTACAAAAGAAGAACTTGATCAAAGACTTAATGAATTTGAACAAAACCATGACGTTGATACATTTATGTACGAAACTCCATTTACAAAGTCGGGAGCAGCTAGGGGTGCCGTCGAGGAACAATGGAAACGAAAAACAGTGATAAAAAGTATTTATAAACTTTGCTGTCTTCAGAAACCGTCAAAAACTTATAGATATTTTATTGCATGCTTATTACAGCTACATATTCTTTTCCTTATGTCCTGAAACGTATACCAGTCAAATCAAGAGAAATTATCGAGTTGAGTCCCATTGAAGTGGCCATCGATGAAATGCAGACCAAAGTATCTGAATTGGAAGAAACGATACTACCGCCAGCCGATGTTAAAAAATTACAGCTTAGACTGCAAGGCAGTGTAGCGGTACAAGTAAATGCCGGTCCACTGGCATACGCACAGGCCTTTTTGGATCCCAAACTAGTTAATAATTTTTCAGTTGATCGTGTAGAGGATTTAAAAGATGTTTTCAGGTATTTGCAATTGTTTTAAAGTTTATATTTAAGTCATTAATTTGTATGTGTGTTTTTTTAAATTGTTCCTTAACAGAGATTTTATAGGAGTTTGCCATACAGCGCTACAGTTGAATGCCCGCATGATTTGCAGTGATCAAAAAGAATATCACAATGCTTTAAAGGAAAACTACCAGAAGCTGTGCCAGGCCTTAAGCGACTTGCTAGATGAACCCTTCCAACCATTAGATGACAGCACCAATAACACACAACGCAATAGCATGGCCTTATTTAATGCCATAAGTGGAGCTTCAAATAATTCAAGTACTGCCTAAATTAATGTCAACGTCTCATCTCCTTCTTCCTCTTTGTCTGTCATAATCTACTTAGTAGATAAAAAGAAAAAATATCCAAATATTAAACGTAAAATATCTATCAAACGTAGTTTGTGTGTTATCATCTACTATATACATATATTTATGTGTGTGTCTGTGTGTATCACGTTACTAACAAACACAATTTCAGTCTTTTTTTACGATGTAGTATAATCACGAATTTATCTATTTATGACTAAAACATATTGTCCTAGATTTTAACAAAATTTGAATTGAAATTTTTTAGAGAAATGTTTTTTGAATACAATATTAAATGAAGACCCGGAAATAATATGAGTCGCGAATGTGTGTGGGAAGTTTTATTATCAGAAACACTTGATTTAATCCGAAATATTTAGCTTGAATCGAAATTGATAATAAAATCGATTTTTTTTGTTAAGATTCAGTTGTAATCCATTTATCATTTAGCATTTTTTGAACAACTTTTAAAAACCAGCATATTCGGCGGTCCGTCACATTCTACTTATAACTAAAACATTTACACATGGGAAAAGTATGAAAAAGGAATCATAAAATAAGCGACTTCCATTTGCTACAATTCCTTACATATGTTTTATGTTAGCACTTTTCAAAATAAAAAAAAATCCACTTCAATGAGTTATCTGTTTGTTTGGCGGTGCTGCAAGCTATCATTCGAAAATTTTGTTTTTCTTTTAAATGCTATTTTTTTTTAAAGAACAACATGTTATGAATAACTTGAGAGTTCGAAACTTGAATATAAATTTTTGTGTCGAATTTTTCTGATCAGCATTAGTGTGGTTGTGTCAATTAGTCACAAAACTTAACTGGCAACGACGACTGACACTATCATGTACTAAAAAATGACGGCACTATCCTTCGTCGGCCGTGTAGCAAAAATTAGTTGGCGAAATAGAAGGTTAAAATAGCTACAAAAAATTCTTTCTTCTCATCTGTCCTGTGAATACTATAACCTCCTTCTAGTTCCAGTGCAATGCACCTGCATATTTATTTCGGTCCCTGGAGTTTTAAATATTGTTTTTATATTAAAATCTTTTTCTTTGTCTATCTACTAAAAAAATTATTTCTTGTAAACGTACGAGTAGTTATAGTCGATACAGATTTGAAACTAAAAAAATATGTAACTTATGAGAAATTGGCGATATTTGAAATGGGCTTATGTGTGATGATATTTAACTGTCTCATTCTTTTTGTAAAAATGGTGCAAAACTTTAAATTTCTAATTCATATATACATAATAATGTAAATTATTAATTAATTTTTGTTTAACTTTTTGTTTATTTTAGGTTTTCCAGTTTACTAAAACCTCACTGACAGACATTTATTTAACAGACATTTATTTAACATTGAATTTATTAATTTTACCTACGAAAAAGAAATCCAAAACTTTTATCAAAATATTCCAAATCCTTTATAAATTCACCATCATTGCAATCAATTAACTTTTAAATACAGCAACCATAAGTTTATAATATTAATAAGTTCATCTTGCTTTATTTTTGCAGTTAAACTGTATTATTTTTATATATTATAATTTCCAATTTGCCTCTTTAAGCTGAGTAACGCACGTGTTTAAACTTAAGAAATGTCCAAAACAAAAAACTGCAAATGAGTTCGAATCAAAATTTTATAAAAAAAATTAAATATGTAGTTATATGTTTAACAAATTATGAATGATATTTTATTTCTTATTGGGGTGTGCGCTGTGTATCATTCGAGATCATAATTATGCCAATTTTCGTGACACTCTTGCTTTGCAACAGTAATTCGAGCAAAATTTTTTTAATGTAAATCCATTTTACTTTAATTTCGAGCGAAACACAGAACATACTCAAATATACAAGACAGCTCTTACAAAACTTGAAATTGTATATTTCTGAATATTTTTAATAAACTAGATATAATTTGTAGACATTTTAAGATATTCTTAAAGTTCAATTTTATACTCACTTATTGAACTAAGTATAATTTTAAAAGTTTCTTTTTAATAAATAAAATTTATATAAAAACACTTTCCTAGTAATTATATAAACTTTGTACGTAATGTATATTTTGTAAAATTTTATTAATTGTAGTACTTTGCCTTTAATATATTTATATTTTTAAGTTCTTCTGAAACGCAACTACCAAAGTATTTAAACTCATCAATATTTATATGTATGTATGCTCTATATAATCTAACGAATAATCGAAATATTAGTTATTAATTTTGTGTTAAATACAAATCAAGAATAATTTAGGAACCGTCAAAATGTGACGTTTTACGTTAATAAATGTTAAAATTAAATAGAAAAAAAAAACGAAATATATATGTATATGTCTTATTCTTCTATGTATCGGACTGAAAAATAGACCAACCATATTAAAAATGTTCTATTATGGCTTTTTAATGCGCACATAACATTCGTAGGGAACAACCTCTTGCTATATGATTTCGAATTAGAAAAATGTACATTGTTACGCCTACACATAACCACACCTACCGTGAATGACAATTGGAATTGTTGCTGTCTTGAAATTATTATTACCCTCGAAGGGAAAAATGCTATCGTGAATCTCCAGTGGAAATTTTATTCCCTGTTAATTAATCTTTTGTTTTCTTGGCTGCACTTAAAACGGCGAAAATTCACGCATGTCTACCAGACAATTTTTTTCTCCCAATATCCGTGGAGTTTTTCACAGTGAAAATAGGGTATTCTGTGCCACAATGCTGGCAGCACCACCGTCTTAGTCGCTATGAAGAATATATACACAACAAACAGGTTTTTACAATTTTGTTTGATTTTATTTAAATAAATGCAGCTGATTTTTTGTAAAATGAATTTTGTTAACATATTTGAACCATAAAAATAATTTATAATAAAAAATGTGTGTTGATGAGATTTTTTAGAATTTAGTTTCACAACGAATTACAATGTTTTTTTTTTTAATAAAATAAAAATCCATCCATATCAAAAATGAATTTTGTATAACAAAACAAATAATAAACATTTAACAGATTGTTTTTATAAATAAAATTTTTTTGTTTAAATTTTAGCTTAAAATATTGTTTGTTTTTCCCATATTTTTTCTATAAAAAAGGTACATATGTTTGTATGTATGTGTGTGTATGGTCTAACGCTGTACATATACCAATTGTCCATAGATCAATCATAAAGAGGTGGTGGAGGCGGTTTTAAAAATAAATTTGTTTCATCAAATGTTTTACAGGCGAAGACCTGGATTGCGGGAGCGCACAAAGTTCAACAGTTCATCGGAATCTTCACAAACAAATGGCTTAAGATGATGACAAGCCACATCATGCCATTTCACGCCATCATTATAGAAATTGTTAAGAATGGAGAGACAAGATTCATCGTTGCCTTGGGCAGCCTCACGATTATCGGGTTGAGCTTGATTATAGCCACCAGTGTGCGACCAATCGCCAGTGTTGCGTTGAGAAGTGGGGCCAATTTTAGCTCCCGAACCCGACCAAAACCAACCATTTTCATTGGGAGGCTGCAAATCAGGACGATCACAGCCAGCGAAATTACACTTGCGGCCAGATGTCCAAATATAACGTACATTACCGCGGGCAATACGTTGTTTGACAAACTCGTTTTCTTGAGGAGTTTCTAGAGAAACAGCATCCATACAATGACGACGGCATATGTTGCGGGAATCCAACCAATCGACTTCTAAACTACGAGTGGGGGCGTGTTCCCAGCTAAAGAAGTATGAATGGGAAACACCACGAGCATCACGATAAGAGGCATGTCGTACGCCTGCAATATTTTTTTTTTTTTTTTGTAATTTGAAAGAAGACCATAAACCAGATTAAAACAATTACGATCCACTATTTTGTTTCAAGGTTAAAATTAATTTAGTTCCTAATTTTATAACTCACTTTGCGTTAAAAAAATTCATAAAATTAAAATGGGTTTGAAATGTTTTTTATTAAAAATTTTTCATACTAAATGTTCTTAAAATATATTTCAAATACATTTTATTTTTTTATGAATAGGGAGGAGATTTTTTAAAAATTTAACAATTTTTTTTTGTTTCGTACAGAAAATCATACATTGCTTTGCCTCTCTAAGTGCTCAAAATTTGTATGAAAAGTAGAAACAAATAGATCAGAAGGGAGTAAAATATTTGGGATTTTGTTCTTGTGTATACGCATAGTGATTTACAAAATTAATGTTTTAAATTTCGTAATCAGTTAATCTAAAAGTTAGCTGTTATTGATACATATTTTTTAGTTGTAGCTTAAACAATGAACAACAAGAACTGGGCATGTCTTTGTCATAATGTTAGCAAACAACTTTATTTTATATATATATTTTTTTTAGAAAAGTAATATTAGGCCTTATTACAGCTCTCGAATCAACTCGAAAGTTGGGGATAGATTAAAGAACAATTTTGTGTTTCCCATTAATCTATTACAAACTCTCGAGTCGATTCGAGAACCGTAATAAAGTAGATTATTTACAAGCGAAATAATTTACGAGTGTAAGAAAACTTAAACAAAATCAAAAGAAAGTGAATATGATTTGGAAATATTGATTTACACTCGAGCAAAAGTTAAAAGAAATTACAAAACATTTGGGGTTTCTAAAATGCTGCTTTTTAAACATAAACTATTAAAATAAGAATGATTTTTATATTATTAATTGATTTAAAATTAAAAAAAAATCTTAATACAGCAAAAATGTAATGATAATACTGGTTTTTCAAACATAAAGCTTCTGCTGCTGGGATCTTCATGTAGTCCTTTTCGTTTTCTTTTGTATTTTTATATTGAACTTTTGGTTGGGAACCAATTAAATGAGATAAAATGATTTGACTTGTTATAATCTTTATTATTACTTTTTTTTCATTTTAATAAGAATAGAATATTAATGAAATATAGTATTGAATTGTATTTAAGTTTATTGCTTGTAATATATATTGATTGGCCATGAATGGCTTTGTATTACTATGGAAACAAATATTTGTCTGAAACCCAAATACTGAGCAAAAATAATTAAACTGTTAACACACCTTTAACTTAATAAGGAAGATTAGTTTATTAGTCTTGACGTTTTAAATAATTTTAGAGCGCCTTTACTTACGATTAGCACAACTTCTAGGATCAGGTAACGCTAGACGTCTTTGAGCCAGGGTAACTGTGGCCCCCAAAGCCAAAAACAAAATAGTACGTAGCACCGGCATTTCTATTTCTGAAAATAATATTTTTTTCTTTAAAATAAACTGAAAGTAGAGCGAGCAATGATTATATTATTAATAGGATTATATGAGGCAACAACGAAATCATTGGGAATGTAAAATTAGACTGAATAAACACATATTTTTGATTTTGCAAGGCAGCCTAAAATGGAAATGGTTTACAAAAAACGGGCCCTTTTTTATAAACAACAGTTTGGTATTATTTATTTTCAATTTCGTTGTACGTTCATGCATACACACACACACATGTGTACGTTCGAGTGCAGCAACAATTCAAAAGTTGTTAAGCAGACGACCAGACGCACCCAGTGATACGCTTGACTTCATCCAAGACTACTGTTAAGCTGGAAATATTTGTAACAGATTTTTTTTATTTTTTGTCATCAAGTTTTGGGAAATTTAGATTTTTCATATCTAAAATATTAGGGCGGCATGAATTTCGAAGCTCTGGCCTACATTAAACAAGTCGCTTGAAAACAGCTCCTTTCCCGATGCAGTGATTTATTGTTTTATGGAAAAATTTTTTAAAGCTGAAACTTTTAGTTTTGAGGAAAATTATGAATAAAAAATAATTGATTTTTTTTATTTTGTTACATAATAAACTTTATTAGAACAGGATTAATTAATTATTTTTAAAAGCACCTTTCTCATGATATTCTGCCGATTTCACAATGTCGAAAGAGTTCTTTCCATCGTATAAATACTTTTGAAACAAAACAAAATTTTATTAATTTTTTTGTTTCAAATAAGTATATTTATACGAAAGAAAGAACTCTTTGGATATAGTGAAATCGGCAGATAGTTTTTAACTAAAGTACTACAGAAAATATCAACGAAATTTGTAAATATTTTTATGGGAAATGGCGACGGTGGAAAATGGTGTCACCCTAATCTATAAAAGAGTTTTGTGTAATAATTGTTTTCGAATGCTTGTAAGTAGATATTCAATGATTGGAAAATTTAGTTATATTCAAATATGTAAACATACATGTGCACGTATGTGTGCATGTTCATCGTTTTAACACATTTACTTAGTTTATTTATTTAAAATTAACATGTATTTTAAATTGTTTGGTTTATTTCACTAAATAATTTGTATTGTCTTCATTTATTTAATTTGCTTTAATTACAAATTTAAAATTTAAAAAATGCCAAAATTAGATTTGATATGTTTTTATTTTGCATTAAACCTACATTAATTTAAAATCCTAACCAATTGTATTTTCCATAATATGAATGGAAAAAGTTTTGTTTTGTAATCCATGGCCATAAACGTGAGAATTAAAACAAATTAAATTTAAATATTTTTGATAATTATGTATGATTTTGTACAAAAATGTGGTTTCAGTAGATCTCAACCATTACGCAAACACTATCTGCTTTTTTTTCTTTTGATAAATTTAAGTGTGCATGCCTGTGCATGTTAGTTCTGCCACATGCTCAAAAATAATGTCAAGAGAATTGAGAAATCAATAATTTAGATTTTTGGCAGAAATACTGAAAACTGGAATAAGAAAATTTTCAGATTTCTACTGTTAAATGCAGATCCTTGGCCACATATTTTAGTCTAATCATTGTATTTTTATGAAGATCTTGAGAAGAAATAACATTTTGCATTTTGGAGTATTACTAAAGCTTGTTTTTTTTTTTTTGGTGTCACAACACCAGAGCAACGCCAGAGTTCCAAGAACAATAGATCGTTTACGGACCACATTTACTGTTACTGATAATGTGCAGCCCCTGAGACGCCGAACAGTGTACACTGAAGAAACTGTAGCCGCTGTATAGGAAAGCATTGAAGATGATCCTAATCAATCAATTCGTCGCCGTTCTCAGTAAAGGCTGGTTGTCGCATACAGCTGAAACTGAAACTAAAACTGAAACTGATTTTTTTTAAGTTTCAGTTCTTACTTTTTCAGTTCTAAAACAGCAACTGAATGTTGCGTGGGTTGCAACATACAGCTGAAACTGAATCAAAGCAAATGTAATTTGTCGGCTTTGTTTACGTTTTTTTTCAACTATTTATACGCGCTATTTAAATTTTACAAAAAAATGCAAGGTGAATATTCATTCAAACAAAATAAAGTGATAGTTTTCAAATTTGACATGTCAAAAATAACATTTCAGTCGGACAGCGACTGAAAATAAGTCAAAAGTACTTTTTTTCAGTTCGGTTGCTAATGTATAGAATTCAGTTCCTGTCAACAGCAACTGAAAAATCGGATTCAGCTGCTAAATTCAGTTGCTATTAAGTTTCAGTCGCAAACGTATGGAATTCAGTTTGAGTTTCAGTTTCAGCTGTATGCGACAACCAGCCTTAACTGGGGTTGTGTCCTAGCACTTTATATAAGATTTTTTTTGTTGTTGAAAATTTATGTTCCATATTGCGCCTTCTACGCACCAGCCGTGGCGGCCACATGACAGAAATCATAATTAAACATTAATTTCATAAAATTTTCTTTCCAATAAAGCCCGTTTCATTGACATTAAAAATACATTTCCTTTTTTTATTATAATTTAAACTTGTGTCACTCTATAAAAAAACACCCTATACTAAAACAAACGTTTGAACATTATAAAACCTGAATACTATTTTTATTAAATTAAATCCCACTATTTATTAAGAAAATTGAAAATTAAAAAAAAAAAATCGAAAGTTATTTGTTTAACCCCTCAAGAACCCAACAAGTTTTCAAAAGTGTATCAAATCTTAATTTTGACCGAATACTAAAAAGAACTAAGAAAAATTAATACCATTACAAACGTCAAAAAAAAATGTATTTTATCGATTAAAGCAATTATAATCGATAAATCGTGATTACAGCCATATTTATTTTTTAGTCCTCATAAATGTTGACCCAGAAACGGCATGTTAATGCCATACAATTGGCTAGAGAGATTTTTTCAAAGTGGCATGTGTACATCACTCTTTGTCTGTTTTAATTTGTTTTGGATTCTTTTTGCAAATCCGCTTATGAAAATTGCCTGCATAACTTGCAACACATTGCAAAAACTTAAACATTGTTATTTGTAAGACAACATCATCTAGAAGATGTTATCATGTGACTTGGACAAAAATAAAAAATAAAATATTTGTGCATTTGTTTAGCCATTTAATCATCAAGTCTGCCAGTGTAAGCGACATTCAGCTGGTTTATCTAAATGGCCATGAATATGTATAGAAAAAAATCATACCAAATACTGAAGAAGAGACTGCCAAGTCATGCTTCGCGAACTGATTATACTCGTATGTGCTACACTTCATAGCAAATATATGAATCTAATCGACCCATAGATCTGTCTCATAGATACTTGCATTTTTGTGGCAGCTGCTGTTTTTTAGCATTGATGGCTTAAGTAGGCGAATCTTAATAATTGTTAATGTCTCAAGATGAATTGTGAGGTTTAAAGACAAGACGGATTTGCCACTACATTACGCAAGCCGACTTTAATATTCGCCATTCATTTAAGCGCTCACTTCGTTTGTTTTATTGTTGTTTTGCTAATTGCATGTTTTTTTGCTGTGTTTGCGTATTTTTTCTAGCAAGAAATCAGGCCTGTTCTGTAAATCACGTCGGTTTGGAATCGCGTGATTTTAGAAAATTATCTCCACTAATAGAAATATTGTTCCAGACATTTTTCAATATTGCTGTTATATATAGAAGAAAACTGCCGTATCTAATTCAAAGAACGTTTTCAGGACCATGATTTATTTTTGAATTGATGCGATTTCAACCCGACGTGATTTACAGAACAGGCCCGAATATTTTTTTAAATATGTAAGCTCTTAAAGAAGATAATAATCCAAATGAATATGAAGATGAAGTTCAGTGGATGGAACTATATAACTACTCAGGGTTTCTAAAAAATAAAATATATAATTTCACAACTTGGCAAAAGGAATTTCAAAGGCGTTTTCTTTATGAAAAAAAGTGCCTAGTCGCATAAATTCTTTCTATCGCACAAATATATTTGAAACAAAAAGAATGTTTTTAAAATTGTTTTGTTTCAAAAAAACCTTTTGGAAATCATGAAATAGGCGGATAAAGCACAAATTGGAGTATATTTTTTAATTTATATACGAACTTATTAAAGAAAATCAAATGTTTGTTTAAAATCAAATTTTGTATTGTACGAAAATAAATATATTGAAAGCAAGCTGAACTCGATTCTGTATTCAAAACTCTTTGGCAAATAAATATTTTAGTTGTCAGCATAAACATATAAATTACAGAGTAACGAACAACATGTTGTCTGCAATTTTATCAATTCCTTTCAAATTCTTTTCAAACATATTGTGTGCAGAAAATTTTCATGGCATTTCGGCTGAATATTTCCAATCAATTAAAAAATATTAAACAACAACATTGTCATCAATCCCTGTCAAAAAGTATTAAGCAATTCAGCTGGTCTTTAACATTTTTCAATTTTGATTTCTCAAATTAGTTTTAGCTAATTTTTATAACGTGTTTTCCACTCTTTTTTTTGATTCGTATAAAATGATTTATGCCTAAATAGCAATAAACAGAGAAAAATTTCGTTTCTAAATCACATAAAGTTGCTTAAGCAAGTTGAATACTTTGTCTAGATTCAATTTCGCCGCCTTGACTGTACGAATCTTAATTAAAAAACAATTTAGTGTCAATAATAATCATACAAAAAATTAATAAAAAGATTAATGCAAACACATTAAGAAGAAACTATATTTACGTAAAATTCCAAAGCCTTAAATAATTTATTTCTGTTTTTTTTAACTCCTCGTTGCAAGTTTTAAAAAGCCAATAAAGAAGAAGAGAATGGCTTGTGAAACCACTATAAAACAAGTCTTTTAAAAACAGCTTCGCAAAGACTTTTTTTTTTTTTTTTTTAATATTTTTGCAGATGTGTAATTCAAAGGAAAAAAAAAGATTTTTTGAATGCAGTACAAAGCGAATTACACCACTTAAATTATGCAATAAAATGCTTAAATATTTTTTTGTCTTTTTCGTCGCCATAATAATGAGTAGCTGGCTATTGGCAAACGAATCCAGCTGAGTTGCATTCACAAAGAAGCAGAAAAAAACTTCTTAGATTAAATTAAACTTTGTTACGAGTATTATGCCACTAGCACAATTTGGTGGAAAAGATTTCAATTTTGTTTAAGATGTTAGTAACTTTAAAAAAAAGTTGTGGGTTTGGAGACTAACGGCCTAATTCATAAAAAATATTTTATTTGTTTATAGATAGAAATTTTTCAAATAACAAGCTAGTGAACATAAATTATTTTTTATAAATTGGATCTGGATGGTGTTTAAATTTATACTGATTATACATCGGGAATAGAGAACTGCACAAGACTTTTTAAAAGCAAATGCTCAATTTCGATCACTTTCTGTCTGCGGTCTCCATATTATCAAATTAAAAATGTCAATATCTGTTTTTCATATACAATTTTTCACATTTTGAAAATAAACATGTTCCTGTCAGAAACATTTTATATGTTTTTCACAGTATGAATAGAGTATAGGTTTCACAACATTATTTGATAAATATTTTAGTTAATTTTTTTCATATGAAATTTGGCCTCTTTAGCCACCAATACTAAATAATTAATTAACAAAAGCTTTAATTTTAAAACAAAATGAGGCATTTCCATGATGTCGAACGTGACCAACGTACACATATAAAGCGAGGAAAACTGATTTTTATTTTAACAATAAGTTTGTTTTAAAGCAAGTATTGGTTTTAAAAATATTTGCAAAAAAGTCTTTTAATATTTCCTCCAAACTATATACCTCGGAATGCTTTCCATTCTGATAAGATGGCAAAAAATAAATTTTAACTGCACTTAAGACTTTTCTCTTCATAACTACTCCGTTTCCATCGTTAATGTGCAAAAATTTTTATTATTTTGGGGAAAACTTCAAAAATATCTTAACGCTATAATCACTTATTGCAGGTACGATCTGTTTATGCAATCCATTTCTCATTAAGATTTCATGTTTTAGCACACATTTGGCAATCAACAATGAAATCATAAACGCAATATCTGTTCTGATTTTTTGCATTGACATAAACATCGCGGGAGAATTATTGTTTTTGATGAAAGAAAGAGATATAAACATGAAATCATGATACAAACAATGCAATCTAGATCAGTGCAATCTCAAAATATCAAAATATTTTGATGTTGATGAAATCCCGATTGCAACTCCAAGTGAAATCAGAAACACGTATACAAACGATGCAATCTACAATGCAATTTGCCAGATTGCAGAAACGCATTGCATCGTCTGTACCTTACAAATTGAGATTGCTCTCTTTACAGCTACAGGTAAATTAGCTCAAGTAAATTTAAATAATTTAAAATTAGATATTGACATAAATAAATCCGTTATGCAATTTTTTTTTAATTTGTAGTTGCGCTGTCGCCCGGCAGCCAAAATCATAAATATTTAGGGTTTTCTGTAAGCGTAGTTTTTTATTTTGATTGCATTAAAGGTGTGTACTGAATAATATGGTACTTTCAACGTACTGATAACAATCGTTGTTTTCCAATGTCGCACGTGACATCGAAATATGCGATTTTCCAAAGCCAAAAATGTAAAGCTACATATTTGTAGTCAGATAGATTTTCTTCTTATTTTTTCTCTGTACTCTCAAACAGATTTGGGAGAGTAAAAGCCAGTAGACATCGCTTCTCTCTTGGAGTTTTTATCAAAACAAAACATGGTAAAGAAGTATCCGAAAGAAAAAAAATTATATCTCGAAATAGGTCTTATATAGTTAAACTCGATGGTGGTCGCACTATTTGATGGAAATGCCCACATGTATGAGCGAGTATACACTCAAGCACCATGACCTTAGGCAATATTTTGTTTATTTATTTATTTGTTACTTTTTACATCAAGTGTTCCGAAAAAGGCTTTATTGCACCCACCGCACAGCCAAATGCACGTTGTAAGCTAAATTTTTATTTGTTATGGAGAAAGTTTGTGGTAAATTTGATTTGTTTGCATTTGTAATTGTCTTCCGTATATAAATAAATACGCCGAGCATTACAAAGTACGAAATAACAAATGCTTAACTAGCAAAGTAAAGATGGATATTTGATTTTTTTTAGTTATTTACTTGACGCTAAGTTTATTGTTTGAACTATAAATTGTTGTAAATATTTGTGAGTTTATTTGCTTATGAACAAACAGTATCATTTTGTTTAAAATGCATGAAATGTCAATTTTCTACAGGTAATGAATTACGACTACAGCAGATATTGTGCTCATGAATATATTTTCAATAGATAAAAGTAAAAAATTCAGGCAATATCTAATATTTACAATAAATTTTTGTGCTAGTTAGTTTTCAGTGCTTTGAAAATTATTTGAAGAACCCGTTTGTCGGGGTCTTGGCGTAGAAGTAATTGCCAATCATCTACTGAAATTTATTTATTTGCACTAATTGCAGCTAGATTTTATTTTTTACTTTTTTTTAATTAGTATTTAGTGGAGGCATTTGCGAAATGAGTGAACGTCTGTTTGTCTTCTTTTTTTTTTGGTTGGCCAACAATAAAATTCGGGTTAAAATATTTTATCTTCTTGCTGTTGTTGTATATTATTACATAATGCGTTAAAACTGAGTGACTGACTGGCCGCGATAATACCAGAATATTTTTTGTTGTGTACAAATTTCATAAATTGTTTATAAAGCATTGTTTAGTTTTTGAGGACATTAATTTTATATTAGACCGTCAAACTCCGTTGTATACAATGAGATTTTTAAATTGTATGATAATAATATTTCTTATACGCACGCATACAGTTACAATTGTTCACGAAGTTAGCACAAGTTTGCGGTGCAACATGTGTGGCGGCCCACATTAGAATAGCGTTGGTCACAAGTAGAAAGGCCCCAACTCAAATAATTGCAACTTTACAGGATAAGGTAAATATATAACAGAATAAGGTAAATATATAACACCTTCGTCGGCCCTGTAGCAAAAATTAGCCGGCGAAGTAAAAGGTTGAAATAGCTACAAAAAAAAAAAAAAACTTTCTATCTTCTCATCTTTCCTAATCTGTCTCCTCAATACTATCCCCTCGTTTTCAGTTCCGGCGCAATGCATTGCATATATAGGGGTCATCCCCTGAGTGCTGGTCCTACTCCTAAAAAAAAAAAAATATAACAGAAAGTGTATTGAGGTACAATAGAAACTGGCACTAGCATTTGCTTGTAAAATATTGTGCCAAGATGTATTGATGTGAAATGTATTGGAATCACTGAAAAACTGTATTTCTTAAAAGTTTGCAGTTAGGGCCTTTCTACTTGTGACCGTCGATATGTAACAAAGTAGTATGCAAGGTATATAAATACAAGGTAGTGCCACTTGCTTTTATTAAATTTTAATAAGGATTTTTGAAGTTTATTTTTCTACATCATATTGAATATGACGTTGCCACATTATAAAAAATAATTTTCATTATTTGGAAATTTTTAAATAAAATCTGTAATACATATCTATATGTATATATATATATATATATATATATATATATATATATATATATATATATATATATATATATATACATATATATATACACACACACATATATATATATATATATATATATATATATATATAAATATATATATATATATATATATATATATATATATATAAATATATATATATATATATATATATATATATATATATATATGTATATATATATATGTATTTTAAATGAAATTTATTTGTTGGTGGTCAAGCAATGTCTATATGCAATTCATTGGTGCTTTACCAAATCATCAGTAGACTTTAACCATGATTTGGTAAAGCACCAATGAAACGCATATAGACATTGCTTGACCACCAACAAATAAATTTCATTTAACATAGTATTGTGACAACAATATGTCAAATAAAAATTTCATATATATGTATATAAGTTTTTCCATTTGTCTAGCAATTTCGTTAATTAAATTGTATATACTAAACTTCATTCATTGATCTCTAACTTATTTAAATTTCAAGATGTCCAGTTCAGCAATTTCCAAAATAATGGCCTTTTCAGTACCAAGCCACATTTTCATGAGATCACGGACAAACCACCATTATAATATATGGTATTTAACTATTATTTTATCCCCTCTCTTTTAACATATTTCATTTTATTACCTCATTTTCAATTTAAACATACTGAACGTACAACATAGATAGAATCTCCCGCTCAAAATCACATTGTGAATCGTTTTTGCATATTGACAGAGAGAAAAATTTCATTTTGAGGTTTTGAACATAAACATTTTGCAATATTTTGTTAAAATAATTTAATAAAAGCTATATAAAATGTAAAGAATATAGAAAACTATAAAAAATCCCAGTTCCTATGCATTTCCACAAGAAATAAAAAGTCATTGTGTTGCTTTGCATTGAACCAAAAACATTGAAACCATTACATTGATCAATAAGACAATTTAACAAAAAATATGTTTATTCAAGGTTCACGACAAGATTTTTATAATAAATTAATTGGCAAACGGATTTTAATTATTGTTAATTATGACATCGATGCAATTAAAAATTTTAACAACTCAAATCAAAAGAAAAAAAAACGGGTAACTTAAAATAATATGGTAACTTAATTTTTATGGGAATGTCAGAATCCTTAAAATTGTCAGAAAATTATTTTAAATTTAATAGCTCACAGTGGCAGTACCTTGTTTTATTATACCATGGTAGTATGTATGTACATACGTACATATATAAATTTGGATTGTCATTTACAGAATGGGTTACCCGTACGAATTTAAAGAAAGTAGAAAACATTGCAAGTAATTTTAGTAGGTAAGATTTTTTTTTAATTTTTTTTGAGATCGATCACCACGTTCACTATCTACCGCTATCAGGATAAATTGTGGGACACCTTGTGTACACAAAATCAATTTTGTTTATATTGTTGAGAAAGGTAGACAATCGAATTGTGCTTATTTGCCTTTAATGTTCTGAAATTGCAAGATCTGTTTTTGTGTGACATGTTCAGTTTGGTCTATAATTTAGCCATGAATCGGCTTACAAACGAACAAAGCTGGCAGATTATTGCCTTATATTATCTAAATTCATGCTCGATATGTTGGACCCATTTATATGAAATCATTTTGAAAAATTAAATCTTTCTATTGACACAAACAAAGATTTGATACAATTCTTTGCTTTTTAATGAAATCTGAAAACTCTTAAAAAGTCACCCATTATGTTGAAGCTAATTTCGATATCAACAAATGTTTATAAACAAGTTTCTGTAAATACTTATCTAGACATTATTAACAACATATATTGATCACACAACTGCAACTGAATGATTTGGGAAAATTGTGTCATTTTGCATATACATAATAAAATCAGGTCTTCTAAATTGTTGTTAACACACTGTTAACAAAACGCGTTGTGGCAATATGTTATTAACACTTAAATATTTTAAACAAAAGGCTTGTAAGAAATTATCATGTTTGGAAAATTTTATTAAAAATGTATTGAAGCGAAACTTATATACGAGTACAGTCATTACACTCATAACAAGCAAATGTCTATAATTACAGGAACACTATTCAAACATATGCACATGTACTACATATATGTAACTATTTATGTATGCATGTACGAGTGTCTGTAGGTACACAAATATAATAGACTATATCAAAATTTTTTTATAAAAATGAAACTTTTCCTTTACTGAAATTTTAGAAGATAAGAAGAAACCGGCTGAAAACGAAAAGATGTTAATAAATTTTTATTTATTAAAAATGTTCTGCTCAGAAAGAATTAATGTAATGGAAAAAAAAGAATTACATATTTTCATATTAAATTCAATTAAGATAAATGGGCTAATTGTTCAAAATTTCAGAAAGAGATGATAAATAGTGCAAGGCACAAAGGAAAGTGAACAACCGTTTTTAGTTATGCAACTTACACAGCAGAGCAGAATAGCTGTTTTCGAAAGCCGCAACGCTTTCATCATTAGTTTTCATGTGCATTGTGTTTGTCACCACTTATTCTTATTTATAAAAATTTTATTAGGAACTATTTTTATTTTTTTAATTCCCCATAAGGGCATGGCTCATTGTGCAAATGAAAAACTAGAGATGAGCTGTTTTAAAATTATGTCCATATTAATATACAGGATGTGAAAAATATGCTAATTTTATTAAATGATCACTTGTAAAACTAAACGATTCTATTGAATGTATATTTACTATATTATATAATATAAATTAATTGATTGGTCAGGAGAAGAAATACATTCATCCGAAGCTCTCTAGAGACTGTGGTGAAACTCGATCTCGCAAACAACAGGCTGATATCCTACAACACTAAATTGTTTATGATATTTTTAAATGTTATTGCAGTTAAAATAAAAATATTTCTTTTTCTTTGGAAATAACCAATTTCTCATAATAAATATTTATTGCCATACAAGTTGAACGAAAACGTGTTGAATCCATTCTATTCACGTTTTTTTTTCAAATATTTTAATTGGTATCATTTCAAATGTAAACCGGAAACAGCAGCAGTATCAATAAACTCATACATATCAACACATACATACATGCATTCACTAGCATGTTCATTCATACCTAACAAACAAAAAATCACTTAAGAAGAAATGGAATGCCAGATAAATAACCAAGAAATAGTCAAACACTTAAATGAGTTCACAAATTTAACCCACTAACCGCCTTCAACAATAAAGGAGAGAGAGGCAGAGAGAGAGACAGAGAGAAAAAAGAAAAATATATCCAATAGTTTGACAACTTGATAAGTTTTATTTGGACAAGCACGCATCAACTGATGCAGACAGCATACACATGCTGCAACATGTACGTAAAAGGTGCGATACTTTTACTCAAACCAATATTTACAATTTAAACTAAAAATAAACGAAATGAAAAGACATCATGGCAACAAACATGACCATTATTGGTTGTCATCATTGCCGCCAGACATTTTTATAATCGCAAGTAAATTATTTGCTTGGACCCGGTATGAATATGAGTGCAAAACTAAAATAATTTTCTTTTCTAAGTAAACAAGACAAACAAGATCGTTCCGTCCACAGGCAACTTCATTTGCCACTCTTGAATTTCAGACACAGACAGTCAAGCAAAAACAGACAATCGCCACTTTTTACTCTTTGCAGCAGAATTATTGGAAAATAGTCGCAAACGAGAAGTTCGCAAGTGAAAACTTTTCCTTTTTAAAACAACTTGCAAGAAAACAATAATAAGGAAAAAAACACTGCAACGAAAATTTTATGAAAAGCAAACAGAAAAAAGAAACTTAATAATAAATGCTGAAACGTGAAGTCTTTCATCTTTTTGAGAAAATAAAAAAAAAAACAAAAAACGTTTGCAAAACAAAATAAGTTTAAAAGCATGAATGATGGATGTTTTCTTATTTCAAAAAAAATTTATCTTAAAAGAATCGAATGAGATAAAAAAGTGAGCCAACAACGTGACTGCAATAAATTATGCCTTGTGGCAAAAATTAAGCAAAAATCACTAAAAGCATTTTACTTAATTTCGCTTTTGTTAATAATATATTTTTAACGACTTAATGGTTGGTGCTCGTGTAAGTGAATATTTAGAAATATTTTCAATAGCAGCATACATATATTGTGTGTGGCAATTAATTAAATGATAAATTTCAAAGAAAACTTTCTGCAAAATGGCTTAGATGATTCTTAAAAAGGCGTCTTTTGTTAAAGCTGTTGCAACTTAGTTGCTGACGTAGTGGAGTATTTGTAAAAAATAAAGTGGGTTAGAAGTGTTCTTCCAACATTTTTATGAATATGCCAGACACTGTTTAAAATTTCTTACTCATTAATATAAAGTGGTGGTCATATAATTAAATCATTGATTTCAAATTTGAAATTTAAAATTTTTAATCTCTCCTTTCCATTTTAATATGCAACCCCATTTCTCTGAGTATCTGACAGAATTAAATAAAATCAAGCAAGGCAAAATATAAATAATGCCAGTAATTTTTAAATATTCTTTAGACCTTGTGTCAGCCTCGAATGACGCATATGACTAATTTTAATTTTTGGCAACAATTGTGGTCGTATTTCCCCCAACAACCCGCCTCATGTTGTGTTCCAAGTAAGTATTCAATCGTCTTTCGTTTATCGGCATAAAAAAGAGATTTGGAATTAGGCCAAATAATTTGTAATATGCGGTGAGATCGCACGATGTTGAAGGTCAATTTACGGAACCAATAACCAAAATTGTTTGTTCATTAAATGAGTCAAGTATGTTATTAAGAATGCTAATTCCTCCAGCTTAAGTAGGGCTTAATTACTAATGTTAACAGGTTATTAAAATTTACTGCAACACCACACTAAAAATAAATATTTCATAAGAAATTACATTTTTCATCACTTGCTGACTTTATGAGCACTTTTGGGTCAGTATAACAACATTTTCAAGTGTACACAAGTTCATTTGTTGTAGCATAATTACAATTTCTTAAAATATACTCATCAAACTAAATACGGCCAGCGAAATAAAGTACAGCGTCATAAAAATACAATTGATATTTCGTTACTAAAACGAATCAATTTTCAAAAACGGTTTTATTACTGTACATGAAAGCAAAGCAAAACAAAAAAAAACTGAAAACATTCCAATGAAGAAATCGCAAGGTGCTCGTACAACAACTACATTAACAGTAACTTGGCTAAGATATTTATGATGTTGGTAATTGTTTTGGTCATTATTTTCTTGTCAGCATCATCATACACCAGGTACTCAGCATGAAATCATGGCAAGCAATAGCAGCAACCGCTGTTGGCGAATCCAGGCGGATTTCTACTCACTCACAAATTAAATGATATTCACAATAAAAAAAAATTGTGGTTTTAAATAAAACATGGGCGGGAAAGTCCGTGTCTTTTACTTCTGCGCACCAAGAGACCAAACAAAAAATAAAATAAAAATAAAATAAATAAATAAATATGAAAAGACAACAAAACATCAGTTAAAAGCGAAAATAATCGAAAGTATGCAAACACTTTTTCTTGGCTTTTAATCATTTTAGCCAAGAATCCAGTTTGAATTATTTTTTTTTTTTATTTTGAAAAAAGTAAAATGAAAATATTGCCCGCCTACTGTACAAAAAAATCTGAAGAAACTGTCAAACTGTTAAACGCAAGTTAAAACAGATGATCATATTTTTAGGAATTTCAAAGCTGAATGTAATAAAAATTAAAACAAGTGTAAGCATACCCCGCTGTGGCTGATAGGTAACAGACCAACAAATCGCTTCATGAAAAAATATGTTAACATAAAACTTTATAATCACAGTCAAAACAAAGTATACATTAGGCCTTAATGAAAAATATTTTTTCGTATAACCCTCTCATTGGACAAATGCTGTGTGAATATTATAACCATGAAGTATTTTTTATGAATTAGGCCTTAAGAGTTCAAACACTGGCTTAAAATTTATTTTATAAGCCTCTTACGAGTCAATTTTTTTTTATAAATTAGGCTATAGGTATTTAACAAAATCTGATTTTTACCAAAGTCCGATGTTGAAGAATCATTCTTTGGTAAAAAGTATTATCTACATATTAATTTTCCTATTTGAAAATATATAATAAATAGTGGCTCCATGATAATCACAGTTTCCGTGGTGTAGTGGTTATCACATCCGCCTAACACGCGGAAGGCCCCCGGTTCGATCCCGGGCGGAAACACTAACAACTTCATTTTTGTCTCGAAGTAAGTATGTAATTGCTAAATTTTGAATTGAAGAAATAACAGTAAATTGTTTAAATAAACCTAATAAATTAGTAAATATATTGCATTAAAAATTTATTTAATTCGTTCCTAGGACACACAATACAAACTCAATACTAAATATATACAGTATAATTTATCAAATATACTATAAAATAAATTTTTGTATGGAAATTTGGTTTATTAATATGTTATAAGTCTTAATATGAAGATATTTGGAGACCCATTGGTAGATAAAAGTTTCGAAAAGAAAACTGAGGTATAAATTGCGAAAATCAGCAATTCTGTAAACCAATATTTATTTTCTGTTTTGCACACCATTTTTTCATAAAAAAATAGAAATATATTCTTGGAACTTTTGGCATTTTGTTTTTCAAATATATAACACATGGGTGACGTGATTTACACAATTAGGGCTAAACAATATCCAAAATAACAATCCAGGATTGTACCATCTGCATAAATTTTGTGAAAAAAGCGCATCCGACTTATATAGTTTCCGTGGTGTAGTGGTTATCACATCCGCCTAACACGCGGAAGGCCCCCGGTTCGATCCCGGGCGGAAACACTAGCATCTTCTGTTTTTATAATGAAGTATTATTCCTAAATTTTGAATTTTTGAAAAAATAACTGTAAATATATTGCATTAAGAACTAATTTAGTTCGTTTCTAGGACACACACACAGTACAAACTCAATACTAAATACACAGACTCTAATTTATCAAAAAAAAAACAATTACAAAATAAATTTTTGTATGAAAATTTGATTTATTAAAATGTTATAAGTCTAAATATGAAGATATTTCGAGATCCATTGGTAGATAAAAGTTACTGATATGCGAGTATGCCAAGAAAATAAACAATCGACAATAAAACTGAGGTATATATTTTGTAAATCAGTAATACTTATATGAAAATTAAAAACAGTTTTCTAAACCATTATTTATTTTTTGTTTTGCACACAATTTTTTCTTAAAACAAATAGAAACAAATTCTTGAAATCTTAGACATTTTTTTGTCATATATATAACACTTTAGTGAAGTGATTTACACAATTTGGGCTTAAAAATATCCAAAATAACAGCTTAGGATTTTACCATTTGCTTAAATTTTGTCATAAAAGCTTGTTTGTTTATATAGTTTCCGTGGTGTAGTGGTTATCACATCCGCCTAACACGCGGAAGGCCCCCGGTTCGATCCCGGGCGGAAACAGAATTTTTTTATCGTTGTATCATGCATAAGCTTTTGAGAAATAACTAAATGTACATATATATTCGATATATAAAAAACTTACAAACTACTACAAAAATAGCCAAAGGAAACTGAAACTAGGAGACTAAATGTGTAAATGGAGGAGCGTCAGTACTACTTATGTGCATACATAAAAAAGCAAAAACAAATTTGTGAAACATTAAAATTTTTTTAGATATGTTTTGCACGCAATGTGTTCATTACAGGAGTTCTTGTGCATTTCAAAATTTTTAAAAGTTATTTGATAAACAAAAACAAATTCTTGATATATATATATTAATATCACACTTTTCTGCCTTGATTTACACAATTTCCATATATTTGTTTAAAAATCGCCCAATAGATATAGTTTCCGTGGTGTAGTGGTTATCACATCCGCCTAACACGCGGAAGGCCCCCGGTTCGATCCCGGGCGGAAACATTCAATTAACCTCCTTTTTGTTATAAAAATTGTGTATTTCATAAACATTAATTCAACATGTCTGCAATACAATACGATAAAACAACATTTCTGAATATTCCCCAAAATACTATAAATTTAAATTTCAGTTTCCAGAATATCAAAATCAAATAAAATTAAAGAATTTCTAAGTAGAAATATAAGGAATTCTTAATTATAAATGTGTGGCAATGGCTTTAAGAAGGAAAATAAGGTTTTTGATTTCCTTCACTGTTTTGGTAGAATGGGAAATAAAATTAAAAATTTCAACAAACCCAAGAATTCTTGCGAACTCAAGCAAGTATTGAAATTGCAGTTTTGCACAATTTATTTGCTCATAATGAAACTGGGAGTAAAATAAATCATCAATAATTTTCTTTGGTGCTTTATAATATAAGTATTTCACAAACAAAACAGTTTCGAAGTAAATGAGATAGAAACCCAAAAACAATTTACGAAAACCACTACATTGAACGTAACCTAGATAGAAAATATAACAAAAAAGCTTTACAACTATTTCGCTCCTCAGGAAAATATTTTACCCTGACTGGTGCAAATGGAAAGGATTGTTGAAACCAGTACGAAAGTGTTAATAAAATTCACTTGGATTTACTATTTACTGTTCTGTAATATGTTCACCAGGGTCACTATTTAGATACTTTGCCTCTTACCGGTTTACAATAAACTGTATGTGGGAAACTACGCTAAGACGGCCACTGGACAAGTTCCTTAAGTCTTAATTATGACAATCGATCTTATCCCATGGCCAGACCATGCAAAATCTACTGGTTCCTTTCGTATAGAGTTCTGGAACTTTAATTACTTGAACCAGTGACGTGGCTTGTCTTGTAACAGTTTCATGGCAAAATATATAGTCTCCGCTTACACTTTTTTGTTGCAGCAATTCAGTGAGGAAGAGTGAGAAAGGAATACAAAAGGTATATATTTCCATTTCAGCACTCTCACACAAAATAAGAATTGCTCCAACAAAAGTTTCATAGTGTAAACCGGGACATACAATAAAAATTAACTTTCTGGCTTAAATAAGTAAACGCTTTTGTTCAAAAAAAATAAATAAATATTATTGTGAACAAATATTTTATAAAAAATAGTTAATTTTATAAAATATATGAAAACACTTGCCGGCAGCAATCCTGGATTCCGATGTCTGCAAGTTACTACTTTACTTTATCAAATAAAGTTCCGCAGTTGTTACTTTATGGGAATGAGTAATTTGGCTCCGCAAAAAACACGTAGTCAATAGGTGCAACATTTTGACGACTGCGGACTAGATCGTGGAATGAACTAACTAGTGAATATTTAGAATGCTGTAATTTACCCCCAGTTCCAATATCTGCATTTGCTTTCATAACATTCGAGGGGAATTTTGACATTTTCCTTTGCCTTTTTCGTGCTTTTAGTTCTTTTATACATATGAAACATATGACGAAAAAGTCCCCATGTAAATGTGCGTGACTTTTCATAGGGGGCTTAAAAGAAAATTGTCGAAACAAACTAGTCAAAAAAGGCACAGTGTAAAATGCCGCATAGTTGAAGGTATTAAACCATAAACCACAAACTACCGAATTTTAAACGGCCTGATTATTTCAGTTTAATTTAAGTTTATTTACAGTTGAATTAACGTCATTAAAAACGTGATTCCGCAAACGTGAACTGCTTACAACATTTTAATTAATTCTGTAAGAAATAACTGCAATTTAAAAATACAAAAATAATATATAAATAAAACAGTCACAAGAACGTCACACATCTGAATTCATTTTTGTATAGTGATTTTGCAATTTCAATTAAAATTTTGTTTTCAGATCATTCCACAGTTTTTGTTTTAAATCTGTTGCCAATTTGAAGCGAAATTTGTATTAACTTTTAACACTTACACTTGATTTAATGCGTTTTCTTTTGTAAGTAAGTTCGATTTCACTTAAAATAAAAATGAAACTTTGCTTCTTGCTTCGATATTTCTTTTCTGTTTACGTTACAAACTCTTCACAAACCGTACGCAACGATATACTTTTACCAACTGATCGCAGAGACTATCTTACCATGGTTTATAATAGCTTGTCCCCAAAAAAAAAAAGCACAACTGTGAAAAAATCAAATAAGTGAACAACAACAGAAAACAAAACCAACAACAGCAAATGAACCAAACACATACAAAACGAATGTAATCACAGTTTTTGCCACTACATTAAACTACTGCAAAGTATTGAATCTCATCAACATCAACGACATACTACAAACAGTGGGACCGGCGTAATAGATTTTTGCTTTCCACGTACGAGTATGTGTTAAATGTTTCTAACTAAATGCGAGCATCAGTCCGAGACACAACGAAATTTTTGGTATAAAGGCCTGACACCTTCGAAAAATCTTAAAACTTTTATCATAATTTTCTATCTTTCTATTCCCTCCCACTGTTCGTTCAACCGTACATTTGTATATTGCACTGCTACCAACATTTACATACGTACAAAACAAAAACACTGCAAACATACGGCACTTTTTTTCTCTAACGACATACTACCTACCTGCCATTAGCAACAGCAACAACAACAATACCACACCAATAAAGAAGCAACAATAATGTTGATTGTATTGGATTATACCATCCATCCGCAGCTTGGCTCAACCGAACTTAACAATATTCGTTCGTTCGTTCGTTCTTCATGCATACTTTTGTGAATTGTGCTGCACGTCCTCTAGTAAACCCGTGCATACGCTGCTAAGAGATTAACTCCGGCTGTGTTTCATTCAATTTGATGTGTTTAAAGAACATCTTCTTTCCTCCCAGTCAGCTTTTGAGCTTCACTTCATGCGGTACGACTCCGATTACAATACATGAGAAATTCTATTTGTATTTTCGTAATTTTGAATATTTTTGTTAGTGGTTTAAATTAACATACTCGCATCGCAAATGATTCATTTCTATTTAAAATGTTTTTCTATATGTGTTTTTTTTTGTGTGTGTGTGTTTTTTTTTTGTAATCTTTTTGTTGGTGCTTTTTATGAAATTTTCGTTTTTCATACAAATACACCTGTTTACATAAATTACTTACCAACAACCGCAAACATCTACACAAATTTAAATGTTAATGATTAGCTCCATCGTTATTAGCGTTAGGGAGCCTAATTTTTGGCTTTTATTATTATTATTTTTTTTGGTGATGGCATCGAAGAGTTGTATTCTGAAAGTAATTAAATAAAATTAATATTAAAATATATGCATACATACACACGCACATAAGTAAAAATACGTACGTACATATTTAGAATATGAGCAACTTTGTCCAAGTCTGGCTCTAAGTTATTCTTACTTTTACTAGAGTCATTAATAAAAATTCAAATTAAGTGCAGATCAGTGTGAGTTTTAACACTTCATGCATACGTTTTTGTAAAGATGTGGCCCAACACAGGAGTGGAATCGTGTAATTGTACTATCAAAATCTGTATGGAATAATACAAATACAACAAACATTTCTTTGGGGTACACTTTTAGATATTTTATCGCCCGCCAATATTAATAAAACATATAAGTTTTGAAATGTATTTTTATGTAGATTTTCATAATATAAATGATTTGTCCAAGTTCTTAGCATAAATTATGTAAAAGGCGGTTTAAATTTGCTTGAGAAACAACGAAAGGAACTTTCTATATCGTTTTTGTTTTGTAATTGCGAACGTACATGCACATACGAGTATAAAGGAGTTTTCAACAAGAACTTTGTTTTTCATTGCGGCAGCACCAACAACATGATGGTTTTGGCATTTAGTTTTTTGATGTATTCGTAGTAAATGCATTGGCAATTGTTGCAATGAATTCAATTTTGCTCGAAAATTGCATTAAAATAATTAAAATCCACTATGAAAATGGTGGTTCTGTTAAAGTTACTTTTCATAAAATTGTCAATACCTCGGCTTTCTCAACAATTGGTGTTAGCCAAAATCACCTAAGGATTTAACTTTGAAGCCTACACTGTTGAGCTGGTGCAGGAATTGAAGCTATTCTGACCATTCACATTGCCGTAGAAACGCTCAATTCAATCAGGAACAACCCGTTGGTTTTTCAAGCAAAATTGCCGCATCTGTCACCGTGTTCGCAGTGGACATTTGCCAGGTATCATTTTTCATTCATAATTGCCAAACTTTTTTTCGTAACATTTACAGGCCTGCGTGTAATTTGTTTATTGACTGATTTTTGTTATATTTTTTTCAATTTTTCAAACTTGGAAATGGTGTACAGGTTATACAACATGGAGCAAAAACTTCAAGCTTTGAGTAGAAAAAACAGAATGTACATCACACGACAAGTCAATATTAATGGCTGCCGGGATTACTGATACGTCTTCGCCATCATATGGTTTTAGTGTACATATGTGTTATTTATTTCAACCAACCGTTTCTGATCCAATTTAATCATGCCTGCATGAAAACATTTGGCAAGCCTTCAAATATCTATCGTACAGTTAAGTAGAGAAGAAAGACTTCGATAAAATTACTATTCAAAAACACTCTTATTAAAATTACATACAAAACTCCATATTTTAATTAAAGTGTTCATTTTAAGTAAAGCATTGCAAAATAGGTTTGGACTTGTCTCAGAATACTATTCATTCGATTCTTTTGTTTAAGAACCACAAATTCGCATAGTTTATTTTGCCCTCCATTAAATGAATTAGCCCAATGCATTGCTTTTAATGTCAACAAGGAACTCATCAGAAAAAGGAGATTCTAGCATTTCGTGTCCTATGCCTTTCCCCAATGCTTTCTATTTTAACAAAAAAAGTCCATAATAAATAAATGAGTAGTGGCATGAACTTCAGCGAACTTTCGTTCTTGAAATATCGTTTGTGGCAAATATTAAATAATAATTTTTGAGAGTATGTTTAACTAATGCACACTCAATAATAATGTCATTGAATTGTCTTTTTGTTGCATGCACAAATTCAGTTCCGTCTTTTTTTCTTTTTAGCTTTAATTGCTCACACCTTTTTAACAATTCACAACAAACGAATTGCTAAGACTTGCACACAGCTATAAAATAACAACAACAATAAGTATTATCGTGCAATTAAACTTTTTCATTCAGACATACAAAATAAATTTACTCAAAATGTAATTAAAAGAAATGCATAATATCAACTATTATTAATTATAACACCCACCACAAACGCCAAAGCTGTTATTAAAACTTTCACAACACATTTTTTTTAATAAATAAAAAATGCAATTGAAAATATTTCAAAAGGCACGAACAATTAAAATTCAATTAAAGTTTAAAATACTTGTAGTTACTTAAAACAGTCAAAATCGCATAAAAGACTGTTTCATAGTGTACATTAATAAGTAGAAATGCATTTGCAACCACTGGCGTTTTGTTTTGTGCTCGTATCTTCTCCTGGATGGCCAAAAACAGTGTAACACCATGTGCCTTAAATGAGACAATTAAGGCACATAAATTGAATTATCAATTGAATTTGATTTTCACACCTATCCAACTTAATTGTAATTCAACAAGCGATAATGTTTTCATTCATCATTCCATTACATCCTCTTCCTTTTCGTTGAAGTGAAATATCACTGCCATCATTCCTTTTCGGATTTTGTGCCATTCCTCACTGCGTTTCTAATTATTTAACTCGTTTTTTTTCGGTAAAATTTTATTAAATTTACAAACCATCAATATTAGCTGATATTTATTTTTAATATTTTAAATGTGTCTTTTTCGTGTCACGCTTGAACCACGCGAATGACGTGAGTCGTAAAAATAAATTATTAAAGCCACGCGTGCATGTGTGAGCGAGATTATTAATACGTGAACAGTGAATATAAATTATTAAAATCACGCGTGCGTGCGTGAGCGTGATTAAAAAATTTACAACTGTGCGTGATTTTTAATACGTATAATATTCACTCACCCAAAACAGAAGATAATTTTTTTGGAATTTTTAATACTAAGGAAAAATGTATGTACATACACACATACATATCCATGTGTTATAGTGATACATACTTTCGCACACGGTAACAATTTTACTGTGCGCGTGGGCCATTTTGAAATTTTTACCATCGTGCGTGAAAGTACGTGATTCAAAATAATGCTTTAGTGAACGTGCGTGATCGTGAGCGCCTTAAATATTGCCGTGCGTGAGCGTGTGCGTCATCGTAGGTGATCGTGAGCTTAATTTTGCTCACGCGCACATCTCTGATTTTAATATTAAATTTTGTTGGAGAGAATTTTTCGTTCTCACTGGACCTACGAGTTTTTCATAAGGGTTCCATGAAGGAGGAACTTATTTCATTATTTAAAAGAATTAAGTACTAATTGCTCCATTTATTCTAAATAGAGCTCAATCAGGGGTTCCATTGCTTAAATTTCCCAATTGCGTAATTAAGGAGGTGGACTGAACACGGAATACTAAATAAAATAAAAGTAACAACTTCTGTAACCCTTCCACATATTCGTATATATTTTATTAATATAAATCTAGAAATATTTTCAATTTGTAAAAATATATGTTTTCATTTATGTTAACATTAAAATAAATCAAGCGATTAATCAAAAACATTACAAATTAGCTTTGAAATACATGCGCGCGGATATACTTAACATAATTTTGCTAAATATTGCTGCACGACAACTTGACCTACATTAAAGACGTTAGTAATCCTCTTACGCATACTTTGAAACTCCTTTAATAAGCCCACGGGGAGTATCAATTTATTTAAAACCTATTTGAAAAATATTTAACAGACTGTAAAATAAATCAAAGTTATCGTTGTCAAGTTGAGTACTTGATTAATTACCTGACGCCCAAGTTTTTTATAATACTTGGGATTATGAAATGCTTATAGCAAAAAAAAAAAAAAAAAAATTGAAGCAACAATTAGTAGTTTAAATATCTTAGAAAACACTTAACAAACAGTGGTACCGAATGCAGAAATTAAATTATTTTGTGAGTTATTATCTAATTAAGCATGCGAGCTTGAAAAGTCTTTTATTTATTTGATTCTTTGTGTTGGTGGGAAACGTTTCTTGTCAGTTTTACTTCTTGCTACTGATTTTATTATTAAGAGCATTAAATTTGGGGTATTTTCTTTTTAAAAAAATACTTTTACGCGATTTTAGAAGTAAAACAGGAATATCTTGCGAAAGAATTTGACTTTAATAATCGTTTATGAATAGTGTTGCCACTAACTATGCGCTTTCAAGATGTCACCTGTTGTATATCTATTGTATGGAAATATTGAGATTTGAACCTCCTCTACCCACATTAATAAAAATCATTTGTTTACTAAAAATTTTACGAATTTATTAAAGTTATTTTAAAATCATAATTAATTTTCTTCATTTAATCACTTTGTAACTATTTAAGGTCAGTTTTGATCTCAACTGAAGGTTTCTTTTAATGCTCGAAACGTGATCGTACTTGTTGATGGTGCTTGGCTCGCCTTTACCTTTTTTTCCTCTATGACCATTATTATTATTTTTAATTCATCATTTGTTTTTATTTTTGTTTGGTAACAAAACAGTTAGATACAGTTACACTTGAACTACATTATTTCTTACTTTTATTATTTTATTTTGCTATTTTTTAATGTTTGTGTATGTGATTTGAGCTGAAAGCACAATAGGAGTAACAAAAAAAGTCTTGACACTTGACTTTTATTTTTTATAAAGAAAAGAAAAATACTATTTGCCTTAAATGCTGTGCAGTGTTTATTTTATTATTCAATTACGCTTTATTTATCTTCTTTCATACAAAACACAAGTCAAGAGTCATTCTACACGTTAATTATTTCATACACTCATACTTTTTATTAATCGATCTTTTTCAATAATGAGTTAAGATTTACTACTTTGTGTCTTTGATGCACTTTGTTGTAATTATTTAGAATCCTAGAAATAATTAAAAAATAGCTGCATGGCTTTGGACACGGTTTAATTTACAATTAAATTGTGTGGCGATTTTTTCGAATCGCAGGTGTAGATTCAAATCCTATGGACTTCAGATAAAACTTGTTAATTTATTTTAAATTCCTAGCTTATTTTCAAAGAAGGATAAGGATTTGAAGAAACTGACTAACTCTACACTAACAAAATACATTGAAAATGCTCTCAAATACTCTCTTAATTTTCACACGCAATAATGCAAGACCATTTGCACAAGATTGTGAATAGGGCTATTGTCTAAAGTACTGTTGTTCCCTTAACGCCCAAATCAAAAAGCCGCCATGTGTCTTAAGTTTTAAAGTCAATCTAACGAAAGTTTGCCAAGAGTCATTGTAATGTATCAAATAAATTTGTTTGTGTTTAATTATACTCCCAATATATATATTTCTTGCTATTATATACAATTGTAGGGTGAAAAAGCATCAAGATAAATGACCTTGAAATATCTTCCACGTCACTATTTCACTACCTGCTTGATATAAATATGGCCTTACAATATTTATATACAATAATGAAATTACTTTAAAGGAAAAAATCACGTAGAAAAGAAAATTAAAGACTTAAAAAACAAACTCACAGCCACCACATGAAAGAGATCTCCATAAAGTTTGTTGCTTAAGTCTTATGTTTTCTCTCTCTTGTCTCGCTTTTAGCTACGTGAATGAAAGAAGAAATATCTGGGCCAATTGCTCATAAATAGCGTTGCAGACATAAATAATTAAATAAAAAAGTATAAGGAAAAATGTACTTCCGTTTATTTCAAGACAGACACATTTTTATTTTTTTAATACTGTTTGCTTCGTATACGAATATAATATAAATATAATTAATACTAATATTTGTTATTATTGGTTTCGCCCGCTGCAACTATTACGACATTAAATTAAGAAATAATGAGTTGTTGACATTAAAAACCACTTAAAGTTTGTTTAGTACTACAAATTATGAAATGCAGCCCAAGGAAAATTTCATAATTAATGAAAATTTTAAAAGTTGCTTTTACTCTACGAGACGGTTTCTATACTCGCATGTGTGTCATTTCAGTCATCTTCAGTTTTAAAAAGTAGTTTTAGTATTTCGCATTCAAACAGAAAGGCCGATTAATGCATGCAAGTGTTTTCAATGAATATTTATTTTTATGGTCATTAATAAAAATTAATTAAAAAAAAGTTAAATAGTACAAACTATAAAAAATGCGTTAATTGAATTACATTTTCAGATGCTTATTGCATTTTTTTTTTTCTATAAAATAAATGATGCACTGAATTGGCTTTTGAAAAATTTCAAGTTCATTTGCAATTCAAGTGATCATCTTCATATTCAATGTCATGTGTATGTAATATTTATGTGCAAACTAAAGCAACATCTCATCATTATCTTTAATATAATTTATTTTAAACAACATTCTAAAAACGTTTCATAAATTTAACAAGTTGTATAGCAATGTTTCAAAGCTTTGATTGCATAGAAATTTAATTTATTTTACGTAATACGCGGGCATTCGTCTGAACATGGCTGGAATATATTATCTGGAGGAAAATTATGCTTGCAAATATTGCATACAGACAGTTTTCAAAGCATTTCGATTCCAAAATTTACCAAGAAATAAATTAAATGATAATTTTTCGAACTATAGGCCTGGGTTTTGGAGGTGTCAGTTAAACTAGGCTTAGTTAATCTGAAAAAAGATTTGTGCCGCCATTACCAAGTTTATATATAAAGTTTTGTTTAACATCTTGATATTTATTGACAAATAAAAATATCGCACTTCGCCGTTTAAACTTAATCTCAAAAACATGGTCTAAGACTATATCCAAATTTAATTTTTTAAATTAAATGCTTGTTGTTTGCTAAGAAAGAATTGTTTATTTAGAAAGATATTTTATTTTAGTTAATATTTCTTTAAAACAACTACAAGTCATTGTGAAAAGTGCAAGTCATTATAAAAAGTGCAAGTCATTATGCAGTTCATCATAAAAAGTGCAAGTCATTATGAAAAGTGTAAGTCATCATAAAAAGTGCAAGTCATTGTAAAAACTGCTAGTCATTGTAAAAAGTGCAAGTCATTATGGAAAGTGCAACTCATTATAAAAAGTGCAAGTCATTATGGAAAGTGCAAATCATTATAAAAAGTGCAAGTCATTACAAAAAGTTCAAGTCATCATAAAAAGTGCAAGTCATCATAAAAAGTGCAAGCCATTATGAAAAGTGCAAATCATTATAAAAAGTGCAAGTCATTACAAAAAGTGCAAGTCATCATAAAAAGTGCAAGTCATTATGGAAAGTGCAACTCATTATAAAAAGTGCAAGTCATTATGGAAAGTGCAACTCATTATAAAAAGTGCAAGTCATTATGGAAAGTGCAAATCATTATAAAAAATGCAAGTCATTACAAAAAGTTCAAGTCATCATAAAAAGTGCAAGTCATTATAAAAAGTGCAAGTCATTATAAAAAGTGCAAGTCATTATAAAAAGCGAACGTCATTATAAAAAGTGCAAGTCATCATAAAAAGTGCAAGTCATTGTAAATACTGCAAGTCATTATAAAAAGTGCAAGTCATCATAAAAAGTGCAAGTCATCATAAAAAGTGCAAGCCATTATGAAAAGTGCAAGTTATTATAAAAAGTGCAAGTCATCATAAAAAGTGCAAGCCATCAAAAAAATGCAAGTCATTATAAAAAGTACAAGTCATTATAAAAAGTGAAAGTCATTATAAAAAGTGCGAGTCATTATGGAAAGTGCAAGTCATTATAAAAAGTGCAAGTCATTATAAGAAGCCCAAGTCATTGTAAAAAGTGCAAGTCATTATAAAAAGTGCGAGTCGTTCTTTTTAAACTGCAACTCACAAAATATTGTTCGCATTATCAATAGAATATAGCTGAATTTATAGAAATATATAATCAGTTGGCGTTCGTACGCAGACAAACGCGAAAGCTTCAATAGAACAACAGCTAAATAAATTGAAGCCAACGCAGATGTAGAACCAAAAATATGGAAAGTTTGTGCAACCCTCTCTCACTAATTTGTGTGAAATGCATGGGAATCACTACAAATTCGACTTAAGGCCTTTCTGCACATTTCTTAAAATCAATATTATCTCCTTATACGAGGAGATGCCGCATTTACTTATTCAATAGTTAATTTCCTAGTGCAACAGACATTGTAGCAAGATTTACTCCATCTAATTATTCAGCTTTCTTGCCGCATTCCCTTCAAAATTATAATAAATTGAAAATTTCCCTTCAAAAAACAACTATATTTATGTGTGTATGTATGTGGGAGTCAATTTAATCAAAATCATTTACTACCTGTTCGGTGGTGTGGCAAACTATCATTCAATCGAAGGAATAATATTTAAAATCAAAAACAATTTTTAAAATTTACATGCGCCATCACCCAACAGGCACTTAAATTGGTTTCATGTGTTCTTGCCGCCATCGTTTAATGCATTATTTTAGCTAAAATTTAAAATGTCTAAAACTTAATTATTGCAAGGACATTAAACAACAAACTAGTTAGTTTGCATCTACACAGATACACATTTATTATATGCGTATTAACTTTGAGACCCCTGCAGTTCTGATGCCATGAATGTAACATTCAGGTATATTTAGTAGCAAAGTCATGAAAATTGTAATTTATGTACATTTGATCTTCTTACATAAACAGCAATTTTGTTAATTGGGATGAGTTTAAGATGAATGCGTTCTAAGTGGTCTCAGGTATTTTTTACACGTCGGTTGAACTTCGGAACCGCCAAAGTCTCGCATAGTGCCAATCAATTCTAACCGTGAGTACATTTAAAATCTACTGCCTTTTCATTCGTATGTAGTATATCTTATTCGTTCTAGGCGACTCACATTTAAAATCCAGCAAACTGATTTTGTTTACATATTCCCATATGATATCCTGATCACACTGAAAACTACTTGGTTTTAGATAAAAATGACACAAAAACAAATTTGTCAAATAATAATGGAAAAAACGCAACAAGCTTTGCAATGAATATGATGTATTACTTTTACAGTTAAAGTGACACTTTTAGCTTTTTACTATTCACGTGTGCACTGTCACACACATACACATACATATATATGTGCATATGCACTTCTACGTATTATGTGTCTTTAATATCCTGTTGATATTGTTTATGGTAGCAAGACAGTGTTTTGAGTATATGAAATCATAACAGGGCAACGTTTAGTGTTAGACTTTTTTCACAAGATCAATTCTAACTGAAAGAGATATTTACAAAATGCGTTTAAAAATTAAAATTTACTGAGAAATCCGAGTGCTACACTGACTGAATAAAACATTTAATCCATAAGATGCCAAGATGGCACAAGTCAATTGACATTTGAATTAACTTCAACTAAAATTCGTTTGAATGTACATACCCGGTTAAGGATTTGACAATTTACACTTCTGCCTTCAGGCAACCACTTGTGTATTAATTACATGAGAGAGGATGTGCTAAAACTGCATTGCACGCCATCAATATAAAAGAAACAATATTTTGCAATAAGTTTTATTTTAGTCATATTAGAGAACTCTCTTGATAAGTATAATTTCCTCCAGTAGCTATTTTTTTTTTTTTGCAATTTAAAAATTAATAAAAACAAGAAAATGTTTTCACAAATTGTATCAGATAAAATTGAGAAATTTCGCAAAAGCTTCATATCGAATCAAGTATTTGAAGCCTTACAGCCGTTATTTTTTCTAACGTTTCTTTACGGTTTGACGCCGTTTCGGGTGACAAAAAATAAAATATAGCCGTCTACATACTGCTCTATGGCAGCTGTTATATAATATCCTTGCTGCAGGACGAGACTATGGTGGGCTATTTCTTCCGTACACAAATTTCAAATGTCGGCGATACAATGCAAATTTGTAATGGTCTGATAACCGGTGCCGTAATATACATTTCGGCAGTGACTCAACGACGCAAAATATTAAGAGTGTGTCGCATTTTGTATGGCTTAGATACAAATTTCGCCAATATCGGCATTAAAGTGAAATATTCGCGCATTTATCGCTATTGCATAATCATGATTATATTTCAAACTGTTGTGATTGGCATTTATTTTGTGGGAGTGTTTCGTGTGCTGAAATCCATGAAAGTGACGCCATCATTTTGTGTTTGCGTTACATTCTTCCTGCAGCACTCGGTTCTCTCGATTGCCATTTGCTTATTTTGCATCATGGCGCGCAGCTTTGAGCGGCGACTGGTGATATTGAACAAGGTAAGTCATTAAGTTCATTATTAGAAAAGTTTAATTAGCGGCTGAAATTTATACACGGCAAATTCAAGAATTTCGAATGCTATGGAATGACAAACATTCACTCATGCTTCCCTTTCACGTGATTTGTTAGGTAAGACAAAAATTGGTAGAAAAACACACTGCCTCAAAACTAGATTTTTGCTGTTTTTTTATTCTATTGTCAGTCGGCCAATTCGATTTTATATCTTTAAAATGGATGAAGAGCCATGAAACCCGAGACTACTAAGCTTGAAGAATATGTCAAGCTGTTAGTTTCGATCTGATAGACAACATTTTTTTTATTAAAACAAATTTTTATACTGCCTCTTTGCCACTGTTTTACTACTGGGCAAGTCAAATCTGACTCGTTTAGCCAACACTTTCGTTTTGTAGACTAAAAACAAAATATTCACTCCCGTATTCATAGACAAAAAATAAAATGTATTTAAAATCTACTTTAACAAAACTTTGAATAGAATACATTTCAAACTCATTTTAAATTTTATGAATATCAGGGTCAATGTTTAAAAATATCTTTTAAAAAAGCACTAGTCAATCAAATGTCGTAAACATTTTAAGTTAAAATTTACAAAAATGAACGTCAGAACGAACGTTTTTTTGCCTCTCAAATTTCAGTAGAAGAAGAGTTTTTTTTACAAAAAAAAAAATATGCGAGAAAAATTTTATTTATGCTGCATGATCATATTTTCATACCTCGGACTTGCTATTATTATATGCTCCAGAAAAGGATGGGAGAATATATTCACTTCGTCATTCCGTGTGTAACGCAGTGAAATATCCCTCTAAGACCCCATCGAATATATATATATATATATATATATATATATATATATATATATATATATACATATATATATATATATATATATATATATATATATTTTTTTTTTTTTTTTTTTAGGAGTAGGACCAGCACTCAGGGGATGTCCCCTATATATGCAATGCATTGCGCTGGAACTGAAAACGAGGGGATTGTACTGAGGGGACAGATTAGGAAAGATGAGAAGATAGACAGTTTTTTTTTTTTTTTTTTTTTGTAGCTATTTCAACCTTTTTTACATCGCCGGCTAGTTTTTGCTACAGGGCCGACGAAGGTGGGTGCTGCTACTCTGCTTTTAGTACATGATTGGGTCAGTCGCTGCCAGTAATTGTCCAGTGACCAGTGACTATGCCTTCATCATTGAAACAGGCTGGCAACAACTAACACAACCGTGCACAGAAGAATTCAACACAATATTTCATGACTCAGCGGGGGCTCGAACTCAGGACTCTCCGCTTCATAGTCTCGTGTTCTACTACTTCAGCCAACAGCACTCACATATATATATATATATATATATATATATATATATATATATTCTTGATCAGTGATTAAATCTGAGACGATTTAACCATGTCCGTCTGTGGAAATCATGATTTAGTCCAAACGACAAGAGCCAGACCCTTGAAATTTGGTACAAATATATTCTGAAGGATAACACAGGCCAAGTTCATAAATGGACTGAATCGGACCAGAAGGTAAAAAGTTCCCCTAAGAAGACCTAAACCAACCTCTAAAAAACAACATAATTTTCAACGTTTTATTTTTGTAATTTTGTTAAGCAAATGATATATTTTTAAGTAAAGGAAAATCAGAAAAATCCCAGCCCCTTTAGTGGGCGTTGAAGTAACATATTACATGGAAAAATAGTGTAAATATTTAACAAATTGTATTGATTAATCCCACATTCCTTAAAAATTTAATTTTTTCACTTAACAGCCCCAAAAACATTTTGAGCATTTGGGGGGTATTTAAGATTCAATCCGGTCGAATATAACGCTCTTTTTTTTTAAATACTCCATTTTGTGGAGGGCCACTGTACACTGCGATGCAGAGGGAAATCTGTTCGAATTTGTATGCCATTTGCATTGCAATGAGATCTGATCTTAACAACTTCATAAAGATGCAGATTGTTTCGTTGGTTTTATGCTATTAAGAAAGATCGCTGTGTTTTATGTTTCAAGGGAATGCCTGTTTTCTAACGCCTTGACGATTAACAAATTTAGTGAAAAAATATTTAGTCTAACAGCTGAAGTAAAATTGATGACCAGTCAGTTGAACGAATTAGTGGTTGCTCCTACTATTTATTTGATTTATGAAATACAAATTTTACTGCTGTTCACAATTAATTTTTATTGCTATTAAAACTGCTGTAAATACAATAGAACTTTTAATACTATTAATTTTATACTAGTGCAATAGTTAAACACCTTTAAAACTCACTGTTCCATAAATACATTTGCTTAATGAAAAGCAACGTGCACGTAACGTAAATGAAACATCTTAATTCTTGTCAATATTGTTGGCAATAAAATACTGTTATGAAAGAGAACGTATGAAATATTTTATCAAGGGAATTGTTTAAAAAAAATAACAGTCCGATAATTTGTCATAAAGAAAATCAACAAGTTAACGACTCTTAAGCCAGAAACAATAATGAAAAGGACAGGCGGCACAGGACACACTGCAGAATATAAACAAACAAACAAACGAAAAGAAAAAAACAGTTTATTATTCTCTGCTCATGTGAGTAGCATGCAAATGCAATTTTCAAAACAATTATTTAGTTACTGCTTTGAATTGCACCGGAATGGACGAAGAATTTCCGGAAACGCCACACTTTGAAAATAGCGTGCGTAGTCGCATACGAAGATTTTTTTCGGCTAAACGTCTCTACGAATGCCTGCAACCGCTGCTGTTTCTCACCTATTGGCACGGCCTGACGCCTTTCTATGTTACGAGCAACTCCAAGGGCATTAAATATTTAAAACATTCTGTTTTTGGTTACATCAATGTCGCTGTTCATATTGTGATTTATAGCATTTGCTACATAATAACTTTGCTGAATGATTGCGAGACCGTGGCCGGATATTTCTTTCGCTCTCGCATTACACATTTCGGTGACTTTTTGCAAATTCTGAGTGGTTTTATTGGTGTAACAGTGATTTATCTGACGGCTATAATACCCAAACATTATGTGCAAAGAAGTTTGGAAATTATGCAGGCCATGGATGAGCAGTTGCACGGTGTGGGCATAAAGATAATGTACAGCAAAGTTTTGCGTTTCAGCTATATTTATATTTTGTTTATGGTCTCAGCCAACTTGAGCTATACGATTTTCAGCTTTCAACTGTTGAAAGCGGCCAATGAGGAACCTTCCGCTTCCCTGCATGTTACGTTCGTGCTTCAACAAACTGTGGTACTATTTGCTTTGGCCTTGTACTCTTGTTTTACAAAAATGATAGAAATGCGTTACAATATGATGCACAAGGTGAGTTTGATGAAATGATTTTTTTTTGCATATCAGAAATTCGAAAATACGAAAGTTTTGTAATTGTTCTTGTATGCAAGATTTGAGTAAAATTTTGGGCGGCTGTAGTTTGGTATGAGAGGGAAATCGATCAATTTCCTCAAGTAGCGCACTTTCAAGAAACATCTCATTCAGGTTTTTTTTTATTATTATAACTTTTAGTGGTTGGGATATTTTATTCGAAATTGATATTAGATGGCTCTTATGTTTTCGAATTACCATGTTAATGGCATACAGTTTCTATTCGAATCGAATTAAGCAGTAACCAGTAGAAATATGCAATTTGTGTGAGCATGATTGTGCATGTTTCGATCAGAGTGGTAAACATCTCCGCTAGCGAATAAAATTTCATATTTTTCGTTCTTTTAAAATCTGCTTTCGGAAGTTTAAAAATAAAATTGGTTAAAAGAATTTTATTTTGAGCTCTTGGTTTCTCATTTGTGCACGAGAAAAAATTCTTACAAATATTCTCAATACGTCGGGATATTGAGAACGTATTGTGTGATCATTTCTATGTAAGGATGTATAAAAGAGAGGGTGTGTGTAAACATGAGTGGATTATTGCGAAATATTATAGATGATAGTTACGTTTTATTTCTATTGCGAGTTTTTATTTTTAATTTTGGAACGAAGTTCCTTATGGGACCCTAACCACGAAAAGACCTCCGTAACGTCAAATTTTTTGTTTCTAAGTCAATGTTTAAGACGTATGAGTAATACGATTCCATACAAACAAATATTAATCATACGCAGCCGTGCCGTGACAGAGTTCAATTTCTTTTGGGAACAAAATTGATTCTCTATTTCCGTTGGTCGACGAAAAAAAAGAATCATAATAAAAAATGTATACCCGAATAATTATATTCTTTATACTTCGAATAGCACTTAAAATTAATATTTTTATAATAATGAACTTATTCCCTATCCGGTGCCCCACGACACCACACATCTTTTTGTTGTTTGGGAATTTCTATTTTTAATTTACGAGAGAAATTTATTTTGCATTCTTCGATTTTTTTCGGTCTCGAATTTGATTTATAAAGTTTGCAAACAGAAAAGAATAATTTTTTGCAATATGAAAAATAAAATTCGATTGCAAGAAAAAATAATTCGAGCATTATTCGTACTCTGTGTCCCTAAGTTGAAAGAAGTTTTCACAAAAGAAATAATCATAACGATTATTGTGGGCGACCCTCAAAAAAATACTCGTATATTAATTACTACATAAATCATCAAACAAACCTAATAAAAATCTAAAATCTAAAAATATTCTGACTTATACTGAATGGCAACAATTTTTTCGATGTGACAAGTTCTCAGAAAGGAGTCATTGGTGTTGGTCCTTGCCTTGAGTAATCGCACACAAAAGTCGGGACACACTTAGCAAACATCTGCCAAATAAAAAGCGTAACCACTAAATACTAATGAAAAATCGTTTAATTCAGAAAAGGTTTCTAAAAATATTCGAATCTGTGGCACAATCTATTCGTTATGTGTGAAGATGTTTTATTTAATAAACACATATCTGAATCAAAATCTTTTTCAGTAGTATTTAGTGGTTATCTACGCTTTTTAAGAGTTTGACTTTTTAAATTTTCTTCCGCAAAAAACAGTAAAGAACTCGCATTAGCCATTTTATTTTCGAACACTGTTGACAGTCAATTGTTCTTGTTTACGTTTGTATTTCTTTCTCACTTATTGTGTGAGTACGATTTCACGTTTGACCAAATATCGTGTTGTGTTGTTCATTTATTTTGACATTTTTCATATTGTTATTCCAAATGATTGTATGATATTCTTTGTGAAAAGCAATTTATTTAATGTGGTAAATTAACGCTGTCACAAATTAATTATAAAGCCTTTAAAATGAAATAAAACATAGAGTGTGTCAAAACTTATAAGGACAGGATAAATATTAAACAAGTGGGACCAGAATTTAAATTTTTATCGAGAGTAGAATATTTAGGATATTTTATTAAAAAAAAATATGTTTATAATTGTCTTTTCAAATGCGACAAAGCACTGAGAAATTGATAGAGATAGAGTTGTACTTATATTTTTGGCCATTTGTGTAGGTGCTTAAGAAAAGTATTAAGCTGACAACCATTTAAAGAAACAAAATCAATTTCAACTGCAACTGCAAATGGACACAAGACAGTATAAAATAAGGAAACATTTACAAAAACTCTTTAGTTTTTTCCTAACGTACATTTATTTATACGAAAATGTTTGCATTCTGGCAGGAATTTTTCAAACCAACAGATTCTTATGCAGCTGAGAAAACGCTTCTGTCCGTAACCTTCGTTTTGGGTCTCACGCCGCTGCATATTAAGGGCCCCCACGGTCAACGGACAATGTCTGTATCACGTTTGGGTTACGGCATCACTATAATGCAGGGCATATTTTTCGTTTATTGTTTTCTACACTCGTTTCTAGTGGATGAATCCATAGTGGGTTTCTTTTTCAAAACAGAAATTTCCAAGATTGGTGATCTGTTGCAAAAGTTTATTGGTCTCAGCGGTATGCTCATATTATTTGGAGTGAGTATGAAAAAAAGTCATGACATGATGAATCTCTATCACACCGTGGCTGCAATAGATGATCGATTTTTAAATTTGGGCGTGGAATTCAATTATCGTTACATAATGAAATTCAGAAACTCCAAATTGCTCATGATGACAAGTATTTGTGCCAGCTATTTGTTCAGCAGCTTATGGATGTTATTCCACAATAAGATATGGCCATCGTTTCAAGCATGTGTGGCGTTTTTTGTGCCTCATATATTCCTGTTGAGTGTGGTGGTTTTAAATATTTCATTTATTATGCGCTTCTGGCAGCATTTTCATTTATTAAACAAGGTGAGTGATAAAAGTGAGTTTTAAGGATTTGAATTTGAGTGCAATAGCATATCCTTTAGAAACAGTTTATCACAAAATAAAATTTTTATAAATAAGAATTGATGTAACATTCAACTTAACAAATAGTGCTGCACGTAGACAACCAGTGGCGCTCACTGATCATAGAAATGTAGCGACATATGAAAACTGAATAGTTCTCCTCTGCGCCTAGAGTCTTGGAGTATTAATCTCTTTTATTTGTTTTTCAATATCACGTTACGAGACTTCATGTAGTGGAATTTCTATATTTTAAGTTTTAGGCTTAAATTCAATAACCTAATCGATAGTAATAATTTTATAAAGCGACGGGAAACATACATACAAGCACAGTATATTATTCTTTTGAGGCTTGAATAGTTTTTTAAAAAACTTGTGAATTTCGCCATATTACGCAATTTTTAGATAACATAAATATTTTTGAATTAAGATTATTATTATTATTATTATTTCAAGTCTATTATAATTAAAATTACAATAAACAAAAAGAAGTGAAGGCACTAGCAACTAATGGCTATCGGCCATGAATTAAGATTCTATAGGCTAATTGTTCGAAATTTTTAATTTAAATCTCAGAAAGACATGATAAATATTCCAAGGCACAAAGGCAAGTCAACATCAGTTTTTGTTATTCAACTTACACAGCAGAGCAGAACAGCTGTTTTCGAAAGACGCAACCCTTTTCATCAGTGCTCATGTGTATTGTGTTTGTCACCACTTATTAGGTGGCTTAGTTAAATGTGATAACAGTTCCTATTTACACAAATTTTATTGTGAAAAAGAATACGAGAACTGTATCAAGCTGATGTAAACATGTTATTGTTATAATACCCGTGTTACCGTTTGATTATTTTTCTTCATGTCCCATTTTTCTGAATTTTTTGTTCCATCATATATATTTTTTATCATCATAACGTTAACAATTATTAAATATCATGTTCTAATGGAATATAAATTTTTACACATTTTATTAGAAACATATTGGTCACGTTTCTGTTGGACAAATATGAATGTATGAGCTGAATTAATTCCATTATATATTACACTCATATCATTTAAACATTTGTTTTTCCTTTTGTTACCTTTTAAACTTTAATTTAATTAATTGCACCGATAACATTAAAAGTCGCAAACAGTGGCTGTTTTAAAATAACTTCTTGAAAATATGGTTGACATAAATAAACTGTATTCTAGTACTTAAAAAGTTACGTAGAAGTCATGTGTGTTAATAAGTTTATACCCTTAAGTGTACGGATACTTTTACACGATTTACATAGTCCGGGAGATGTTTACGCCTGTTATCGTGTGTTCTTTATAGTGGCTTTTTGCTCTGGCACTACCCCCTGTCACTTTTCATCGCAGCCTATAAGGCAGCTGAAAAATACCAGTTTTGGTTACTTAAATGTGTTGGCACGCATTGGATTCTACATCTTTGTGCTCTTCTATGGCATGAGCAATGAACAATCATTGTTGGCTCATTTTTATATCACCGAAGTTTCAAAGTTCACCGATTCCTTGCAAAAGTTTAATGGCATGTTTGCCATTATAACGGTGTTAATAATTTGCATATTGGAACGCAACTCGCTGATGAGTTTGATGCAACAGTATGAATGGTTGGAGTTACATTTTTTTCGCATTGGCATTCGAATCATACAGAAGAAATGTGCCTGGAAAATAAATTCCGTTATATTTTTCACATTTTTGGCCAACTTTTTATTTATTGCATACGGATATTTTGTGGTGTTCAAACATAATGGAATTTATCTTTCGTGGTTCGCTGTCACCTCATTTTATTCGCCGCACATTATAATCAGCAGCGTGGTAATGATTTTTTATACGGCGTTACATAAAACAACACTTTACGTGAAAGCTGTTAATGAGGTTATTATCAAAAGTGTTTTGTTATTTAAAAAAATTATATATGAATTACATTTTATGCTTCAAGCTCGTGTGTTAAATAAAAGCTGGGACGTATACGTGATAATGAATACTTGTTTAGTAATAAAAATTGCTCATACGACATGCGCTACGAATTATATATGTATATGAAGTGGTGTACTGGTGTACGGTTTGACATGCAAACTGTTCAGTCAGCCAGTGTGTGTTTAATAGCTAATGATTGATTATAATCAGCCGAGAACTAGTTATTCCACTCCGTCATTACATAGAATTACATTTTATTTCTAGGCTGCCAATGAGATTATTATGAAAAAAATTATATCTTGTTATTTACACATACAATAAATGTGTATGAATGTTCTATATGCATACATGTAAGAACAAAATTTATTATTATGAACAAATTTATATCTTGTTATTCACACATACACCAAATCTGTATGAATCTTCTATATGCATTCATAGGAGAACAAAATTGAACTTCTTACGACCCCTTACATTAATCATAAATATTTTTTACTGGTTTTATCATAATTTAAAGTTGCCTTATTCAGTTTTATTGTAAACGGTATGCGAAAAAATTGAGTTGCTTTGTTAAAAGTTTTCAAATTAAATCTACTTTCTTTACAGTGGTTTTATTTTTCTAAATACATACATATCTCCAACTGCCACTAGTGATTTGCAAGAAATGTCTTGCAACGGAAATTCAAGACATACTTTTCCGAAAAATTTAATATTTTCCTATGTTACACCATGTTCAGGCACGCCCATTCCACTACACCCTTTTCGCTTTTTGTGCCATTCGTGAAAGTTTTTACTTTTATTTTAAATATTTTACTAAAAAAAAACATGTAACAAGTAAATCGAGTATAAATTCCTTTTCAGGTCCTCAAAAATCTTTGCCACCAATGGGAACCGCGTACCATAAAAAGCAAAACGCAGAAACAGCGATCTCTTCAATGTCTCGACTCATTTTCTATGTACACCATTGTTTCGAAAAATGCAACCGAGATTATACAAGAATCCATGGAAATACATCAGTTGATTTGTGAGGCAGCCTCAACAGCCAATAAATATTTTACTTATCAATTGCTAACCATCATTTCCATTGCATTTCTAATTATTGTATTTGACGCCTACTATGTGCTGGAGACACTATTAGGAAAATCAAAAAGAGAAAGTAAATTTAAGACCGTCGAATTTGTTACATTCTTTTCATGTCAAATGATATTGTATTTGATTGCAATAATATCTATTGTTGAGGGCAGTAATAGAGCCATAAAAAAGGTTTGTATTTGCCAAAAGGAGAATTGTTTGCAATACATAATAAAAATATATCTTATTTAGAGTGAAAAAACTGGCGGCATTGTTCATGCTCTACTAAATAAGGCCAAAAGCCAAGATGTCAAAGAGAAGTTACAACAATTTTCCATGCAATTATTGCATTTGAAAATTAGTTTTACAGCAGCGGGTTTATTTAATATCGATCGCACCTTGTATTTTACAGTAAGCTAACAAGTTATTTTTTTTTTTTTTTTTTTGCTTTTTAAATAACATTATCAGTAAAAATTTAATTCTCTTGTGCAATCATAGATCAGTGGAGCGTTGACTACATATTTGATTATTTTACTGCAGTTCACAACAAATAGTCCGACATCCCCGCCGAATGTTTGCGATCCAACACTTGCTATAGAATTAAATCAAACTACAATTTAAAACTTAATCTTCGTACTAAGTTGTACTACTTGTTAAAGAAATTAAAATTGTTAATATCAAGTATATATTTATTGAAAAGCTATTCAAAAAAATTTTAATGGTAAGAACTTTGGTTATAAAAAAGATGTACGCTAAAATAAATTTCAATTACCTATTATTTAAACTTTTTTAATTATTGTTTATAAGTTTGTATAGCATATACATATATTCCCGATGATAATGCCAACTTCAACAATCATGTTTTCAAACTTACGTGATTATATATTGTAAATAAAAGCTTTCAAAGGAGAAATGTCAACTACACCAATATAAACACAAAAACAATTTAGTGAAGAAGAGGAATGGGAATGGGTAAAAGATATCATTTATCCTCAAATTGCACGTTAAGGTTAAAGTGTTTTTCTGCAAACACTTAATGGTAGATAATTCATTCATTAACGCAAAATGATTTACAAAATTATTTAATTTAAAGCTATTGCATTTGTATATCTATTGTTTTCCACAATTGAGCGCCATTTAAACTAAAACCCCTAACGTACTTCTGATTCATACATACAAATATGAATAAAGCATTTCCATATTACTTTTAATGATTTCGTATACACTACAGGATTCATTATGAATTTATAAATAACAACACAACAAATGAATTTCTTCCGCCAGCCTAATAAATTATGTCCAGAAATCTAATTTAACGTGAACTTAAAGACTGGGGAAGCGATCTATTCCCTGTGGCCAAGCTTTGCTTAGAGTGTTTTCAACAGACATGAATGATTAGCTTCACTTACCTGATTAATGTGTACACTGGAACTAATTTAATAAATGTAAATGAATAAATTAATTACGTTTAATATTAATTCTTAAATTTTTTATTTCTATTTTAACAAATTAGTTGATTGCATTTTAAACACAATGTTATATTATATAACACGTACACTTTTTATTTACTGGCACTTTATCACCACATAAATTGCGTCCGTAGGTGAAAACATGTTTAGAGATATACTATCACTGTAATTATTATTATAAAGAATTTATTTAATAAAGAAGATATTAAGTGAAAATTTATAGAAAACTTTCGTTCACGATACTAACCTACCTATCAATTAACAGTGATGCCACAGGAGCAGTCACCACTTTCAACAGGTTGCCAGTCTGAAGAAGTCGGCTTAAGATGTGTCACTGACAGTGACTCACTGTGAAAATACTTTTGAGCAAAGCCTTGAATGATGTGGATATATATTTAAGCTGCTAATTGTAGAATTATATAATATTTACATATTTTTTATTGTTATGCGTACTGATTTAGAAAAGCGTATTTATGTGCACGCATCTTTTGAATTCGAAAGGCAGAATTCAATAACGTGCACTTCTGATGGTAGCGCAGTGCAAGTAATGCTCAAGTCAGCTAAAGCAGTTTCTTTCCTGCAACTGGCAACTCTATAAACAGCTGACTGTATAAACCAATATTCACTTTCAGCATTTTACACAAGAAATTTTACTGATTTACTTAACTTGATTCTATAATGGAACAGAAATCGTGCAGAAGGTAATAACTAATGAAATTTAAATATTTCTCCACCAAATTTCAATATTGTAACTTTAGATCATGGCGAAGATTAGTTAAAAAACTGCAGAGGAGCCGCAGAAGACAAAGATTAGCTAAAAACCGGGACAATGAATTAGAAGAAGGTAAGCTAAGGTCTGTTACGCTCCTTTCTAAAAAAAATTTTAAGATTTACTTTATATTAAGCTGAATTAGAAAAACTTAAAGATCCTTTGTACAAATCTTGGCTAGAACAACAGGAAATAATTGAAAGAGATAAACAATTGGCTGAGGAAAATCTACGTCAGGAACAAGAAGAGTTATGGCTTCGCAGAGAATTACTAGCACAACAGCAGTTTCAAAGGTATGAGCTGGAGAGACAAGCAGAGGAAGCCAAGCTAGAAGCTGAAAGATTGAAAGAGGAAGAGAAATTAAAACTTTTAGAGGAGGAGCGTCAAAAGAAACGACATGAAATTAAGTTGCAGGTAGAGAAAGCAGAAAAAGAATTTGATAATATAATGAAAAGTATGGGAGAATATTTGGAAAACTGCAGTATGAAAACACCTCCAACACTGATTAGTAGTATTCAATCTAGACCCGGAGAAAAGATTTGTGAATTTTTTGAGAAAACTAATTGCTGCCGCTACGGCCATAGCTGCTCATTTAATCACAAAAGGCCAATGCTTGCGAAAATTATTATTATTAAACATTTCTTCCAACATCCTTTAATAAAGCAGGAAGAACATAGCGAATATTCAAGGTCTGATAGTGAATTAGAGCTAGAAGAACGGGATTTGCGCGATTCCTATGATGAGTTCTGCGAAGACGTCTGGCCAGTATTGGAAGCATTTGGTAGCATTATAAACTTCCGTACAGTACGAAATGTACAAGCGCATCTAAGGGGTCATGTTTTCGTGGAGTATGCAGATAAGAGGTAATTTACAATATTTAGCAAACCGGAATAAATATTTAAATTAAAAGTTTGCGCTTATATTAAAAATTAAAGAAAGCAAGTTTTTCATCTTTTATAAAATCATTTACATAATCATATAATTTCAGTACTGATATCTGGATTCATTTCTCATAACTAAACATCAATTAAAATAACTACACAAAATACATACATAATGAAAAAAAACATACGTATATTTTGCACATGAAGTTATATTTTAGCTCTGCAATTTTCAAGGCAATTTTATATTATTCTGAAAAAAATGGAAATTTTGTTTTTCCTACTCTTTCTATTACTATCACATAAGATGATAAACATCCTACATATATGTATATATATATATATATATATATATATATATATATATATATATATATATATATATATGTATATATATATATATATATATATATATATATATGTATATATATATATATATATATATATATAATAATGCAAATGAAGCTGAAATAAAGTTAAAATTAAAAAAAAATTTTAAACATATATTTTTAGATCCGCTTTAAAAGCTTTTATAAATCTTCAAAACCGTTACTACGCGTCGAAACGTCTGAGTGTTGAATTTTCTAATATACTACACTGGCGTACAGGAGTTTGTGGTATGCGCTCAGTATCCTTTTTATACAAAAACACAAAAAAGTTCAAACAAATATTTTATGCCTTATTAGCTTTGTTTCCTTAACTATTATTTCGTGATTTTTTTTAAAGGTCTGGCGTTAGATCGCAAATGCCAAAAAGGAGATAAATGTAATTTTTTTCATTTAATGAAAAATATGGATAATAAGTACTGCAAACCCATAGCGAATACAAGAAGATCTTCACGCAGGGTATCTTCTAGTACACGAACAGTACAAGAATCGCCTATAATAAGGTACCGATATAAGGAAAATTGTTATTGTAATTTCATATAACACATATTAGCTTTTTCATTATATGTATAGCTGGAACTCTGAAGATACTTTTAAAAATAATAGTTTGCACTCTCGCAACTGGCGTTGGTCTGAAAGTCCTGAAATAGAACTTAATACTAAACTTAACGAAGAAAACTGCAATGTAAAAGAAACGAAAAATAAAAGCGTATCAAAACCTTTACAAAGAAAATATCGAAGCAGATCAAGGTCAAAACCGTCAAATATGTGTGATAAAAATGCAAAACAGTCAAACAGTTCAAATTCAGATCATGATCAAAATTCTATAAACCCCAAATCCAGAAGTCATCGTTCCTCTCATTGTAAAAGTAAAACAACAACAGATAAAAAAGAAGATGCTAATGGTAACAAAAAACATAAAAGTAAAAAAAGTAAAAAGTCTAATTCACATAGAAGATCCACCAGTCCAAATTTGGAATCTCATCAAGGCAAGAAAAGGACAACTTCAAAAACAACCGTTAAGAGTTGTCATCGGCAGAAGTCACCAAATGAAAGAAAGTCGAAAAACTATAAGTAAACAGCATTAACAAGGTAAGAGTGATTAGGAAAATCTATATTTTATAATTAAACAAATGCAAAATGTTAATTTTTTTATGTATACTTTTGTTAATGAAAGTTACTTTTCGTTTATTTGTTGTATTAAGAACTAATGTAAAATAATGTGAAGAAACATTTACATTTGTCAACAAAACAATGTACTGGTATAAACAAATAGTGTCAGTTGTAACTTTTAAAAGGTCCTCCAAACTTTAAAATATGTATATGCAAACTTCAATCCATTACTGTACTCAATAATGCTTGAAACCATTAAATTTACAAAAAAAAACTTGATACCCTTATGAAACAATAGTCCTAATGTAAATGTGAGCAGTTTTTGGTAAGGGACTTAAAAGAAACGAAGACTAGAAAGTTATAGTGTGAAGAGACACTTTTCGTTTTGAAGTTTCTAAATGGAACACAGCGCAGAAAATAAATTTAATTCCACTTCTTTACCGCCAGCTTCGTTTCTCTACTCTGTTTGCGACATTGCTGCACAATTTATTTATATATTTCTTTAAAGTAGTGGCAAAGTAGTGGTTTTTATATTAATCCATACCATAAAGAAGGACATTCCTGTATTTTTTTGGCGAAATAGTACACAAAGTGGATTGTAAACTTTCCAGTTCACCATCTTTAGAAGAACAATTCCACCGGCATTTTTTGGATCGTGCGAACTTTAAATACATTCAGTTCGACCTTTCAAGTGTTCAATCTATTAGCAGAAAATGCATTCACATTTTAATTCCACTCCTACAACTCCTACAAACAAATTCTTGTTTAATAAATTTTGCTTATTTTAGAACTGGAAAATTGCATTGCATATTTCATATTGAAGTCAAATTGGTTAGAAAAATGTTTTACATATCGCACTTGTTCCTCTAAAGAGTCAACTCAAAATTAAAACATTTTCAATAAAAGCTAATAACTTTATTTTTAATACTATCGCATAACACAAATAAGTGAATGACTAAATTTTTAAATAATTAAGAACTCTAATTTTTTTTTTTTTAATTTTGTAAATATTTTTCTAATAAACTTTGTTATTTCAAAGAAAAGTTATTAAATTTGAATCAAAAACACGCAATTTCGTTTTGTTCTCTGCTGTAGAATTGGGCTAATTGATGTTTCAAAATATATAAAGATTTGCTTTTAGTACAGTCGCTCGCAGAGCCTCAAAAAGTCGTAAAGTTCCCCAAACGAAAATAAAATTCAAAATAGAAAAAAATGCTTGTTTGTGTTTTTCTTTGTAGTTTTATAAATTCTAAAGTCTATTTTGTTTTCTTTATAAAATAAAAAAAATTAAAACAAAAAAAAAATAAAAATAAACATCTCCTATTCGTAATAATTTTAAAGACGAATACCAGGATTGGTAGCAGCGACGAAACGCAGCAATTCATCATTATCTTCACAGATGAAAGGCTTTTCATGATAACAGGCAACATCGTGCCAAGCAATGCCATCGTTGTAGACATTGTTTAGGACCGACAAACACTGTTCCTTGGTTTGATTGATGTCGTATTCGGCGTTGTCAGGTTGAGGACGCTTCTTGTGACCAGTTTGAGACCAGGGATTGTAGCCCCATCCTTGTGGAATGCGGTTGGTGGCTTGGATCTTCTCACGAGTTGCAGACCAGAACCATCCATAAATATTTTTGGGTTCTAAATCGGGACGATTTTCACAACCATTGAAATCGCAAATACGACCGGCAGTCCAGATGTAAGGAACATCATTTTGTTGTATAACACGGAAGATGAGATTATTTTTCTCTTGTGTTTCCAAGGCAACCAAGTCCATGCAATATTCACGGCATAAATTACGGCCATCTAACCAATCTACTTTTTTATCAGACAAAGCGGGAACGTGAGAACTCAAGAACATGTTTCGGCCGCGGTAAGAGAATTCCTTGGGACCTGGAAATATAAGTAAAAAAAATGAATTTAAAATCTGCTTTCATAATAAACTTGTAAGCTTGAATGTTGTTTCCTTAATCTTTTTTGTTCGGTCCGGATGCTTCACCTAATAAATATGCTTTCAGCCATAGATATCTCTATGTTTTTATGTTTAGTAAAAATGTATGTATGTATGTGTGTCATGTCATTGTTTGTAATTTGTTATTTGCCAATTTCGTTTTCATTCATGACTTAACAATTTCATTTAGCCTTAAGATGCTTGTATAGCTGTTATTTAAAAATAAAAATATCTTTGAAAACAAAAATACTTTAATCATTAGCGAAGACAACTTGTGCAACATTATTATCAACCACATCATGATTTCAAGTTTCTTTCAACAGTGGCAAGATACACAATAATACTTTTTTGTAGTATTTATTTTTGTATGTACATATTTATTTGTGCTTCCATGATATTTCAAACACCCTATAGTACATTTTTTTTATAAGGAAGAATAGCTTATTTTTGTTCAGTCTTTCATTTCGATGAATTGTACTCTAAATGTTGTTTTGTATGAAGTTTTGAACAATTTGTTGCTTATTTTAGCCCATTTCATATTTGGCATAGAAATAAAAACAACAAACTTTTCCGCTTAAATTTACACAGTTTTCAAAGTAATAAAAAAACCAATACAATTTTTTTTCTCATATGTGAATGAATGAGAATGTACTCGTATAATTATAACAATTTTTTATATATTTTTTTGTATTGTGTGTCTTTGTGTGCTGCCACAAACTCGCTTTCACAGTTGGTTAGCAGCTTCCATTTCATTAAGTCATTAGTTGCTACAGTCAATATCAAGCAACAATACCTGTGCAAATATGTATGCATACATATATACACACATAAATTGTATATGTTTGTTTCTGTGTGTGTGAACGTTTGCTGCACTCAAATATGGGTATGCAATTGCAGCATCATATTCAGCAACAATATGTTACAAATGTAATAATAGGCAACCTCAACCTATGGACATTGCTAGATAGTTTTACGCTGTGCCATTATAAAATAGACATCATCCTCTTCGTTGCATACGATAGGGTGATGCATTATACTTAAGATCACACTATCGGTGCAATGTACCGATTTTCGTCGGCTCACTGTAATAAAGTCATAAGTACTAAACCAAAATTACATTATTTCTGAATTAATTCTGGATTGAGTCTATATGGCTTTATTACCAATGCAGTGTGGTGCAATTATCTCCTTATATTTAAATTAGTTGACAAATAAGGCAAATTTAGCTTATTACTTATAACTTTATTTCAGTTAGCCGACGAGAATCGGTACACTGCGCCGATAGTGTGATCTTAGCTTATGAGATACAGTTTTCAATATCATTATTATTTTTTATATACATGGATGCATACTTATCTATGCATGTGCGATTCGTGAGAATCTCGCAAGACTATTTTAAAATATTATGGAAGGTACTGGTCTTCATATACGAGGTCTGATCAGAAAATAACTTTTATTTACATCTTTCGTGAGTTACGTATGTTCGATTATCGCATTTTTTTCTGTTATGTTGGTACACATGTCTGTTGTAGATGTTGGTAATATCAGCCATTTTGGATTGTCAGTTTGTTTTTGACAGCTGAAAAGGTTAGTCGTGTTTTGGTGTGCTCTTCGATTTTTTACTATTCGAAAAAATGGATCAAGAAAAGTTTTGTGTAAGAAATGAAATTAAATGCGCAAGGACATTTGAAATGTTGACTGTGGCGTTTGGCAAGTACAAGGACTACTTACAGTCTAAAGTTTAAATTCGTAAACCACTTACGACTATTTTCATTCAAAGTTATTGCTGAAAAAGTTGTTGCATAATTGTATAACATTTTTATTTAACCATTTTAATAACTCTCTAACAGTACTAAATAATTGATAAATATAATAAAATTTTGAACGCACACGAATTTCAGAAAACTTTCTTCAATTAAAAACTATATATTTCGGATAGTATACCAATGCCAGTCTCTGCCAATTATGTTCAGTGATCACTGCTATGCCTTCATCACTGAAACAGGCTGGCAACAACTAACATAATCATGCTGATCAGAAGCAGTCGACACAATATTCACTCAGAACCCTCGACTTCATAGTCTCGTGTTAACTACTTCAGCCAACAACAAAATTTTTCCAATAACAAGTACACCGATACTTTGTTTTGTTTGTTGTAAAAGCTTGCAGCATTTTTTAATCCATGTTTAAAGAAAATCTTTAAAATTGAATATATAGAGGATTTAATGTATTCTCAATTTTGTTTATTTGCGAGCTTGTGATACAATTTTCCAACAGATTTTTCGAATACTTGATCGCTGAAGAGTGTCCCCAAGTCTTAACTTTTGTCTACTATTTCGGAATTTTCAATGATACCCACATAATAAATATCTATAGTAAATAGGATTATCTGGAGTAGTGTAAGTCCATAGTACTGGTGACAGAGTCTATAGTAAGTCAGTACAGTTTCGTTATTGGCATTTCCTGCTGGGTATAAACATAAATATGCATGTGTAGTAGAATGTGCATTGTTGACTAAAAAAACTATGCAAATAGCACGCGTATATTTGTTCAAAAGCCGGGCCGAGCCGCCAGCTTTATTTACTTACAAGCGATCCCATTCACCTTTTAAATGGTTTTGTGTTTGTTCCACAAAAGCTGTAGTAAACCAATAACATACTTATAAATATGTACATATCGCACCCTAAATACAAAAGGGTTACAACTCAAAATACTAAAATACTCAAAATACAAAATACTGTTCATCGTGCAGAAGCAACACACTTAACAAAAATAGGCATAACTGTATTTTTCCAGTTAAAGAAGATAATGATGTGAAAGAAATTTTCGCAGTAGTTAGAGATGTGTACTCTGAATTAATTTATGGAAAAAAGTCAGTTTTGGAAAATTATGGGTTGTGACCCTTTTGTATTTAGGGTGCGATATATAAAAAGGCGTATGTATTTATGACTACACATATAAAAATAATATAACATCTTATCATATTCAACTAAGCCACCTAATAAATGGTGACAAACACAATACACATGAGCACTGGTGATGAAAGCGTTGCGGCTTTCGAAAACAGCTGTTCTGCTCTGCTGCGTAAGTTGAATAACTAAAAACTGATGTTGACTTTCCTGTGTGCCTTGGAATATTTATCATGTCTTGCTGAATTTAAAAAACAAAAATTTCGAACAATTAGCCTTTAAATCTTTTTAATTGAAATTAATATGAAATTAATATAAAAAGCACTAATTTAATTATATTATCTTGTTCGAATATGTAGTTGATAATTTGTAATAACTTGCACGAGTGGTTAGAAAATGTTACAAACTACAGCTAATTAAAACATGTACATATTAAAAAGTTATTGGCTATTTAATTGTTATGGGAAAAGTACGCAAACACACCTATTATTGCAATAAAAAACATTGTTTTTGCAGTTCTAATAAACTTTTCTTAATTTTCAGCAAAATTGCAAAACAAAGCGAAGAAAAAACAACAACGATAATAATGAAGCCATTGCACTTTAATTATCTTTAGCAAAATATAAAACGTTCATTTGTTTTTAACCTTTTATACCTACTACCATTATTTGATTCATTATTATTATGGTTTTTTATACATTGTGTACATATAAAAATGTTTTTTCTTTTTTTGTGAAAAATTCATTATTATCTGCGTCTCTTTATTTATTTATTTTGTTTTTTTTTTATTCATTAGCATGATCTTGTGTTTAATTTGGGTCAAGGCAAGTGCATATGCATTTGGTGTTGATACAAAACATCACATCAAAAATTATAAATATAAATCTAAGGAGGTTAAATGCATTAAATACAGATGCTCATTTGTTGGTTTTTGTTGTCTGTCTGTCTTTGCTATTAACAGCTATTGTGAAATTTTAATTGCCTTTAAAACGAATTCGTAGAATTTTTTATACAAAAAAATATAAAGTAGGAAAATATGTATAGACATATTTATGTACATGTATACAAACAAAAACCACAAAATAACTTCAAATTAGGCATTATGAGAAGGAAAAGTTGAGTTCGTGTATGAACACACAGATTAATTATTTTAATTTGGCAACAATATATATGAAAAGCATGTGAAATTATATTACAGCTTTTGCATTTTTATGAATTTACATTAATTAATATTAAACTGTACCGTAGAACATAATAAATCGTTCTCGTTGGCCGCAGCATTCCCTAAATATTGTTCCTTGCTATGTCACCATTTTCTTGGTGTCCCGGTTAAATGTAATTTGAAATTTGATTGTGTAAATGAAAATTTAGTACGAGAATTATAAATTATTCTAGCTCAAAGCCTTTAAATGATATACATATAAGTATCTCTACCACTAATTCAATAATATTATTGTTGTTTTCTACACGTTTTAGTTCACAGGCCGTTTTCTTTTTTAAATATTTTTTATTTTATTAAATACCAGCTACTTGGACCCGACGTTGCAAGGCTTCCCCAACTATTCGACTTTGTACAAAAGGTTTTCATTTAGGGCTTTGCATCCACCTTCTAGAAAATTAAAAACTGTTTTGATGTATTTTCAGTATAAATATTTTTATTTTTATTTCTTTACTTAAATATTTTCGGATTATATGGACGCGGTGCGATGGACGTGGCCTATTTCTATGATACTTTCCTGATATGTTAACTTCATAATACTGATAACTTGTGCCAAGTTTCGTAACTTTTGGTGAAGAAACAAACATTTGGGGAGGAAAAATATTTTCAGGTTACATGGGCGGGATGCCGTAGGCGTGGTCATCTCTGATAAAACTTAAAATATTTCTTGACTGAGTTGATCACAGGATCTGTGCAAAATTTCAGCGTTCTAAGACCTCTCGTTATACTTTTTTCCATGAAATGCCATGGGATGTATGAAGAAATCCCACTATGTGCCACACCCACTTGAGATATCAAAAATAAAATTAGCCTACTTTACCCCCAAGATATCCCGTAATGTACTGTCAAAATTATATATGTATGTATGTGTAACTTGAACGATATTTGCGGCGCACGCCAAAACATCTCGCCGATTGTAGAATTTTGTCCTACTCACTTGACACTTATCGTTATATTTTGGACAATTTACACAATATTTTTATAAATTATAGCCTATGTGTTATTCTGATGTAGAAGCTAAATTATTGTAAAGTGAAAGAAACAAACATCCACACTCACAAACATTCGGCTTTATAATATTAAGTAGGATTTGAAAAGTTTGAACTAAGAATTAAAAAAGAGATAAATATCTAGAGGAAATTTCAATCTTACGCGCGGCTTCTGAAGAAAGAAATAGAAAGTTATTTTTAATTATTGGGTTATTTCTATGAAATAGGCCAAAAAATATTACCGCGGAACTGAAATTAGCGAAATATTTCTATAGAAATAACTTCAAGCAGCGAAATATTTGTCTAGAACTTTTGTGCATACATAATTAACAGACTGTTCAAAAATTTAATTGTTATGAAATTCAAGCTAATTATATTTGGTGACAAGTACTAAATTATTTACAAAAAAAAAAATTAGAAATAATTTATTGCCAACTTTTTTAATTTAAATATCTTTTTGTCTCGTTTTTTGCTTTCTATTTAATATTTTTATTATTCCCTGCTTTAAAAACGAACGGAAAAATGCATAATAAATAAATCTCGTTCAGTTTGAACCTGTTAGTAACGGCCAATTAAGTTAAACAGATTTAACTGAAAAATGCATTTTTCTTTTTATCCATTTTGTGCTTGTGTATTCACGCAACGTTCGAATCTGTATTGAAAAAGTAACAAATCGTTCAGCAAGAAGCCATAAAAATGACTTAATTTATATTAATTTAATAATGTTACTTTTTTATTGTGCATAATTTATTTTATGCACCAAATTTGGAATTTAAAAAAGTTGTATTCTTAATCAGGACCTGTTCAAAGTTGTACAAGACAATTAATTACTCGTATCAGCTTAACAAACATTAATATCTAAAAAATATATTTGTTTGCTTAATTATTATTATTTTTTGTTTCTTTGTAATCTTTCCAAATTACCTAAAAACGTGTAGGAAAATGTGCTCATCTTCTCATTGTGTTGTGAGTTGTGCATTATTTTATCAAACTTTTAGACGTCATTTCTTATTACCTTTTTTATAAATTAATAATAAAAAAATAATTAAATGTGAAAAAGTGCATTTTCCAACTGAATAATTAATAAGTTTTTTAATGTGTGCACTTATTCAGGCGGATGTGCCAGCTATGCCATCATTTTCGTTTGGGCTTCGTGCCATGAATGCAGATAAAATGATGATAAAGTTCATAAAAGCATTGTTTTGTGTGTACAATGATTTAAACATGTGTGTGTACATAGATACATATATGAATTTTATATGCAAGGGAACATAAATTAAATCCAGCTTTTTATTAGGAAATTTTGTGCAGAATTATGAAACATATAACGAGTTATATTTAACAAATTTCTAGACAACGATAAAGGCTTTTTTATTGGCCATTTGATATTTACAGTTAAAATTAATCTACCTTTATTTTCTTTTTATCAGCCAATAAAAAAAATTACACCGAGACCTTTGAACGTTTGTATTTTTCTTTACAAATAGAAACATTAAAAAAAATTTATTGTTATTTTTCAAGCAAATTCAAAATTATTTTTTTTATCGCTTTTATGTTAAGAAATTGAAATAAAATACATATATATTCCGCCGGGAAGGTAATTTTTAATTTTTGATTAAATGAAAGAGAATGGATCTGTTAGCCTCACAATTGCGAACGCTTTTGAGCACATTTTTCCTTACATTCTCACAGATATCCCAGATATGGAATCCAGATCGCGTGATAGATATTGAACGTGTAGCATTTTCATGATATTAGATCGCGATACGTTAATAATAAGTGAAATAAAATAAAAGACGCAGTGCAAAAAATTTAACAAATAAAAAGTAAAGTTTGTTTTAAAAAGGGTAATGGCAGAAGATAGCGAAAACGAGTGTGTTCTGCCGGTGGAATCGGAATTAACGACCGAAGAAATTATTTTGAAAGACTTAATTTTTAATTTGGAGGCATTGCCGGAGTTGTGGGACTCGTTGGCTGAAGCTTTTTTTTTGTTTTCTCGCGACATTTTTTCAATAAATGATCCGCACAGCACAAAAATAACGTAAATACTGACGCGATAAATATTAAACATTTAGCATACGCTCGTGATCCATCAATCCCTTAAAATGGATCGCGATCCAAATATATATTGAACGTGTAGCAATGCCCGAAAATTCTCCAAAATGGAGCTATTTTAGGTTAGTTTCGCCATGCAATAAAATAATTCATTTTGCCTCTTGGCATAGTCAAAAAGTAGATTTCTTTAGCGAAATATTTATTAAAGTTTCTATATTCTACAGAAGAGCTTAAGGCAAGTACTCGCAAGCCTAAAGCGAACTATATTTCTTTAAAAACACGAACGATTTTGTTAACATATTTTAGCATACTTTAAAGTGCACATCCAGTTATAACATAATGGTACTACAGAGTGCAGCATACACATGTACGTACATACATACATACATACATGTAGTTCAAATATTTTATGACAACAAAACTAATTAAATGCCTTTTAATTTTACCGTAAAAAACCAAGTGACTGAAGCTATTTTGTTGAATTTTTCCGTTGCAAACAATAGCAACAACAATAAAAAAGTTGAAAAACTTTGTTTGCAGTTTTGTTTTTGTAATAGATTGTGTAATAATAATATTTCACTTGCATTTGGCAGTTATGGTTTAGCAAGCTTTTCAGTATTTGCGATTACATACAAACAATGATCTTGTAAGAAGCAATTTTTCGTTTGTGAAAAGTAACTTAAAATTAAAGGTGTGGCACACTACACCAAGTTGAAGATAATATTTAAAACTTTTCGAATTTTAGCTTTCAGCTGTCAATCGCTTATTTTACTATTCCTATTTTCTATTGCCTTAGTATTTACTTACGAATATATTTAAGTTCACGTTTCTCACTCTCTCGTCAAAGCCAATTATTTGACAATTTCTATTAAATTTTACACTGCCTGACACATTCAGGCTCACATATTTACATTAAAAGCAATGAAAGTGACTATTTCCGATGTTTGAATAATTTTTTTTTTAAAGCTACCATCTACTGTCCAAGTTAGTTAAATTGTTTTCTGTTTATGGAAAACTTAAATAATTACACGTATTCTTTGATTTATGTCGAAGAAAACAAAATAGAAAACAAGAAATAATGGTACGAATACTTACGGCTGGCACATTTGGCAGGTACAGGCAGTGATAGAAATCTACCAGGTTTAGTGGAGGTGGTGGTGGCAGTTCTGGCTTGACTAATGGCAGGTTCAGCATATGTGGCTGCCACACAGAATGCAGCTAAAACCAAGGTGATTTTCATCTAAAATATAAAATACATATAATGAAATTTAAAATATTTGTATGAAATTATATTTTTTTTAGCTTAAAAAAGCTAATTTTTATTTTTTTACTGCTAATTTTATTATATTTTGGCCGGCCCATTTACAGACCTTCTTTAAATAATATAAATGTATATGCATATCCCTAAATGGATTATTACGAACTGATTCTCCATTAATAATAAACCCATAATTTGAAAAGAAATTATTATAAAAACGAAAGATGGAGCATCTTAAAATTTATATAAACAAGAGCTGTTATGGCATTCAATCAAGTCAACTTAGACGTCTTTTGCTCAAGTCTCAGTAAACATGCAGCCAAATACAACACCTACTTATAAGTGACGAACAAAGAACATCAAAGTCCGTAATCACACGTCATTTATTTGTTCAACACACGGTGAGAACCGTAGTAGATACAAATGAGTACTGATGCCGGGAATATAGCGACTTCAGAAACTACATTTTTTGTTCTGCTTGATAATCACTTGGGAACCACTTTAACAACAAAGATATTTTCATGCAAAATTTGTGTGATGTTTCTTTTTCATATTTGTTGTTACCCTATTATACATACTTTTTTTTTATATCTCAAAATCTATATATACTCGTAGATTTCTTCATAAAAAACTCAAATATGAAATATTCAAAATTAATTGCTTCTTGCCAAAAATTATGCCCTTTTTTCTGGGCTTTAGCTCTTTTTGAAATTCAAAAGTTAATGACGCTGGAAAATAAGAACGTTTGTTTGCTTAAGAGCACCAATCAAAAGACTTAAGAAAAAAACTTTTATCGCAAACAAGGAAATATTTAAAAATGCTGATACATTTGCATGTTTGATTAAAATGAAATAAAAGAAACAGGCACACAACAAGCAACAACAGCCTTACAAAATGCAAATTAACATTTTTATTACAGCCAAAGATTAACAAATCTGTTTTAATGAAACAGTTCTGCTGGAATTGCCTACTTGAACGTCCGGTCGTGTTCCACTCGAGCTTATAATGAGTTGTTTACACACATAAAGGGTGCTAATAAAAATGCAACAATGTAGAAGATCTTTTGCGTGTGTATGTAACGCGTATTCAATGTTTATCAACTTGTTATTACTGCTTTTTAAGGTTGTTGTCAGTTTAAAGATGATGCCAATGTCTATAAATGATAATTATGCTTGCTGGCGCTGCTGCTAGTGTTGGTGCCGATGATGAGAATATGATAAGCAGCGATTTTACATGCTTGAAAGGCAAACAAACCAAACAGACAGAAACACAATCGTGCATACTTATTAAAAATGCAATATGCGTGATATGGCCGTCCGTCTACGCATTGGAATCGCTTTTAAACACATTTTTTACATGGATGGTTTGCCATCACACGACACCCATGGCCTGACACAGTGGAATATTTCCATTTACACAAAAAAAAAACAAACAAAAAGTTGACTGATACTCAAAATAGCTTTTGTATTGGTTTTTATGTCAAGGATACTTTTTTTTATTAACTGCAGACGTTCGTACATATAACCGGTTAAATTGTATATAAATATTTCAAATAAATTGGCAAAACAATGCAGTAAAAATTAAACACAGAAAAAAAGCTACTTAAAAATGAGAAGAAGCTCCGACTCTTAATTTTGATTATTTCCATTCTGAGGCAAACCAACGTCCGTCCATTAAGGCAGCAGTGGAAGCTAAAGAAAGATATACACGCTACCATACGTTCACAAATACTTGCATGCATGTGTTCACATACATACATCGAAGCGTATTGTGTGTCAGTACGTCACATTTCGGTATAAATTAAAAAGTGTGTGTTTGTGTTTCAGCTGAGAAGAATTTTAATTTTACATGGCAGACAAATTGATAGACAATGACACCCCAATGACCTTTAAAAGTTATTTTAAAAAAAATATTCAATCAAACCAGAGGTTTTAAGCACTTTTTGTGGTTTTTCCAATAATTGGAGGGCATCGATGAGCAATTAATTGAAACTCAATTTTTTTAAGAAAAGTGTACTAACTATACTATACATATGTATGTACATATATAATATTCATACCAGTATATACTTATATAATCATATTACATAATAAACAAATAATTGGCTTGTGGTTTATAGAAATAAATTAATGCTTAAGACCGGGAAGCTGTTGGAAATTAAAGTTGATTAACTATCAAATAACTTGAAACTGGTTCTCAAGGGAGTATCTATTAGTATCTTTTATTTTCAGGAAAATCCTAATACAAATAAATACATGTAAATCTAATAAATATTTTTTCCAAAAATAGAATATTCTTCTACCTGTAATACTAACAGGCCAATTCGTAATAAAAATATTTATTTTATTACCTGTTTGTAAAACAAAATTTATGTTCGCTCTATACAAAAATGATATCTCCAAATATTTTTCATGGTTAATTTTTAAATGAAGTTATTACATTTCAACAACAGGTACTAGAACTGGAAGAGCAGGTAATTTTTCGCAGAATGCCGAATCTCCTCCATTAAAACTCATTGTGTTCAACGCAAAAATAAGTAAATATTAATACCCGCTAATAGTTGCTAAACCAATGTTTTGTACTAAAATTTAATTAAAATTTTACTAAAATATGCGTTCTGTTACAGGTGCTACGAAAAGTCTTAATAGGAGTATCTATAACTAATTAGTTCAAATAAAGCTAATAGAAGAAAATATTGTAATTTTTAGTTTGAAAACCTTAGTTTTCTGAACAAGGTCTAACATGTTTTTGTTATTAAAATGCAAGTACTAAAAGTATAAAATATTTTAGTATTAAGTCATAGATAAACTAAAATATTTCAATAAGATTTTAAACTCTTCTGAATTTGGCTGCTAACAGTTTTTCATTGGGCAATTTGTTTTGAAATCTAAAAAAAAGTACTAAAAATGCAAAACACAATTTTAAAATTTGAAAAAAGCAATGTAAGCTATGGATCTAAAAAAAAAATATATTTTAGACTTATCGAGTTTTTCACATGTAAAAAATAAAATCAGCGCTCATAACAAAATGTGCCAATTTTAAGTACAAAGTACTAAAGTGAGCAGGCAAGTTTAAAAGTTTAGAAAAATACAGTTTTTAGACCTCTCTAGCTCCAAGTGTACTAAATATAAGCAGAGCTTATAAGAAAATACACCACTTTTAACTATAAACTACTAAAACTGATACAAAAACCTTCATCTAATCAAGTGCTAAAAATTATAAAAATTTTAAAATAATTATTTTAAAAAATATTCCATACAAGGTTTTTTAGCAATTCAAATAAGAATTAATAGTTAAATTTTATGTTGTTTTCTTTTCTAAAAAATAATGCTACATTTTTTTTGCACTTTTCAATGGAAAATGGTAACATTATGGCATTTGAAAATAGTGAATTTATTGGAAATTGATCTATCTACCATCCCTTATGAAAATGTGCTTTACTTTAAAATTGTGCCTAATTGTGTTTTTTTTAGAATAAAACGTGACAAAATGTTACATATTTTCCAGAGAAGAAATCGCTATTAGTGTTATGTTCACATCTATCAAATATTTAACGAAATAAGCGTAACCACTATTTTTTTACAAAACTTTCTTTAATATTTTTTGTATGACCGAATGAAACGATAAAAAACAATAGTGATAGTGTATTGATTTTTTTTTTCAAATAGATACAAGCTCATTTTATATACATATATTTTACAAAAATTATAAAGAAAAAATTAAACCAGAAATGATTGGTTACGCTTATTTTGGCAAATATTTGATAGATGTGCTTTAATATTATATTATAACGCAAAATATAATTAATGACTTTTGCACTTGAAAATAAAACATAATAATTTAAAGTACTAAAAAATATTTTACCAACTAGAGTTTGAACTTTCCAACAACAACAACAACATGTAGTAGAATGGAGGTTATACATATATTCGGCAATAATTTTGCAAGATGAATTTTTATCCAGTAGTAGACTTTGTCTGCAATAAATCGGCTTCTTGCAGTCAAAAAATTGTTTTGCTTGTATGAAAATCCGCTATGGAAAGGGTTTTAGAGCTAAACATTTCCGTGAATTATTTTGGTTTCGCACGCGTTTACTTGGATCCTAATATTTGATAATATTTCTTGTTCAAACTTCATATTGAAAAACGATAGTAGAAATTATTTAATATGTGTATGCAGTAAAATAATAAATTTGTCAAATAAATACGAGTAGGAAAAATTTTTTTATTTAAAAACTAAAACTACTTGTCAAAGACTTTCAAAATTTTGTGAATTAAAAATTTAAATCCGGTGTTGCCAAGACCCTCGATTTCTAAAAAATATTTTTTAAGCTTGTTGTTTACGAGTTACGTTTCTTCTGAATCAGCTATAAAAATTATACAAACATTATGCATATAAAATAGTTATTCAAAGAAATGCTTAATAAAAAATTAAGCATTCTTCAAAAACTACAAAATTTTAAATTTAAATGTATATTCTGTGAATCAAAATAAATTAGTAAAAAGTTAGTGCTACTTATGCATGCATGTGTGCTACCTCAGCATTGCTATTGTAATATTAGCTAAAATTTTGTTAAGAAAAGAACAATATAATTTACAAATTTGGGGAGAAACCTGTCTGTCACTAAATCAGTAAATTTGTGTGTCTGTCTCTCTATCGGCTTATTCAAGTCTTATTATTTTTTAACACATTTATTTGTTTATTCTTCTTTTTATGGCTTAATGAATTCCACAAATTTCTGACTTCATTATAATTTACGAGTATTTATATTCATTTTTATTAATTATTTGTGTGTTTTGTTTTTGGCTGTTGCGTTTTTTGTTTTTTTTTTCGGTGTAGGCTTTTGTTGAAATGTATGTTAATCGCATTTGAGTGGCCAGCCAAATGTGGATACATTTATAAATCGAAAAAAAATATATATATAATTTTTTGTTTATTTAATTATTATTCAACATTTATTCGATTTGACAGTGACATTGTGTTTAGATCATTGATGCGACTTTTGATGAGCTCTTCACAAATTTATTGAAATAAAATTGGAAACGGCTTGGAAACTATTTGTCAACTAATTGTTTATACAGCATATAGTTTGTTTTGATTAATGTTTTAATTAAAACGATGTTTATTTTAATGGATATTATTTTTCCTATAAAAGACTTTAAATTAAAATACAAAAAAAAAAATAAAAATTAAAAAAATTTTTTACCCATCAATTGTGTGTAATAAAATTTTTAGTTGAAATATTTGGATAATATTTTAAATAATTTAACTAATTTTGTGATTAACTGGTCTTGATATTTTAAATGTAACGCTTCTTAACCATCAAAATTAATGAATATCAATGTGCTAAGATTTTAGAAATATATATACTCGTATAGTGTGCATATCTACACAAAAATAAGTTTTAAACCGGGTATGTCTCATCAATATTAGTCCACGTTAAGATACTTAAAAGTGTGCAAAAAATAATGTGTGACGTATAAAATAACTAGTTTTATAAATTGCTAAATTATTTTTTATTTATCTTATAGTAGGTGAATATTTGTGGTGGCTTTAATAAAACTAATACAAACTAAATTGTGGTCAAAAAATACATCCTGGTATCAAATACATTATTCATATACGTAAAATTCTCTGACGGCACAAGCATTTGCAATTAATTGTTGGCTATTTCATAGCATGTCTTTGCCTTTAAAACTTTACAATTGTTACACGTTCAACTAAAATGAAATGTTATCCAATCATTAAAGTTTTTGGCCGATTTTAAATTATATTCTCTACAATATTTAATGCTCCAAAAGTTTTTTTTTGCTTGTATAGGGTCCGCCAAATAACTTTGTTTTTTTGAAAATTCTATAAAAAAACTACTGAATCTTTTCTCAAATTTCTTTTTTTATTTGAAAGTACAATCCTTCCGGTTAATAATGGAAAATAACTTCATTGAAATGACTGCATGGCCCGATAACGACCGCCATTAACTGTAACGGTCACGCCACTCCTTGTTCATTTTCGAAGAAAAATGGCCCAATTATGCCTCTGGACCAAAATCCGCACCGAACAGTGACTCGTTTTGGGTGCGTCGGCTTTTCAATGTATCCGTGCGGGTTTTCTGTGCCCCAAATCCGACAATTCGCTTGTTTACATACCCGCCAAGATCAAAATGAGCTTCATCTGAAAGTATGATTTTTTTTTGGCAAAATCGGCATCTTCTGTAAGTCGATCGCAGGCCCACTTAGCGAAGCGAAAACGCATTGGATGGTCGACCATATTCGTTCAGCGGAAGGATAAAACTAATTATCTGTCAAATCAGACATGAGCTAAATGTTACCATTCACGAAATAAGCACTAGTTGAAAAAAACGTTAGATTGCGGACCCTATATTAAGATTCAGTCAGCTGACTAAAATAGAGTATAATTGCAATAGGAGGAAACAGCTGATCGGTTGTGTTATGTGTTACGTTACATTACATTTCACTAACTAACTAATTTATACATTACAGCTATTTCATTCCGTTCCAGTCGGTTAAGTGGGCCTTTTGATTCTAGTGTTTTATTTTTAACAAAATGCTTTAATGTGATCTGAATAAAAATCTGAATAAAACCTTATTATCTTAATTGCAAGTTAATAAATAATAAATAAATAAATAATATTTAGTTAAGAAGGCGTATTGTGTATTTAAATATAATTCAGATACATTGAAAAAATTGTGTCACCAACTTTAAAAATTTTTTTTTATAAAAACATCCAGTGAAAATCTAAAAGAAAATATAAAATTTAGAAAAAAAAATTTTTACAAATTCCATTATTAAATTTTTTAAAATTTCAAACAACATTTTTATAAAAAAAAAATTAAAACAAAAAATTTTGATGAGATAATATTCTAATGAAAACTGTTATTTTGTAACGTTTTGTTTAGATATCAGCGTCTGCGCAATGATATCTTCTCATGCACACTTTTTTTAGATTTTTTTTTAATTTTAAAATATCAATAATGCAGTTTAAAAAATATATATTATTTTCTGCTAAAATTTATATATTTTATTTGTGTTTTCTTGGTCTATTTTTAAAAATTAGAGCTTTCAAATTTTGTGCCACAAGCTTCTCAATCTTTTTTAATACTCAACATGCCTCCTGGAACAATTTGCTTCGATGCGAATAACTATTTAAAAAAATTTGTGTATCAAATATACTGCCCAAGTCCTTAAATACTCGTATTCTTTTTGTTTCAATGCTTTGAAAATAATTAAAAGAAAAGTTTTGCTTAAGAAACTCTTTCATAAAATTTTGCTTTCATAACATTTTTAACGAACACCAAATATTAACTAAAAAAAAATAAGTATTTATTTCAAGATATTGACTTTATAAGTGTCGGACGTTATTATGTCATCTCATCAAGCATAAATCTTCCAGCAGCGCTGAATACTTGTTGCTACGAGTTAAATTATTGCAGCATGATTGACACATATTTTTTAAGAATCTTATTTTTAAACTTATACATATTTGTTCGTTTTGTAACAGTTGTAAATTATGACAGTAAGTAGAAACCCACAGAAACTCACAGACACAAGCACACTAAAGCCACAAAACGAAATCCATCCACAACCACAAGTGAGCAAACATATACAAAAGACTTGAGCAACAAACTTGTTTGGCATAGTTAAACATTTTCATTGATTCTATGAGACTTTTTTCTTATTTCTTCTTGTTTTTACAATCTTTAAAAGTTTTTACTTGTTCACTTTCAGGAAATTACAACACAATTTTTAGCTTAAATAATGAGTTCAGTTCTTTGAATAAAAAGGTCTTTTGTTTCTTGTATTTCTGCGATAAATTTTATCATACGAGTATATTTTTTATTATTATTTTTTTTAATTTTTATTTATTTTTTTTTTGTAAATCAAGGTAATCCATAATAATCCATTTAGTTTGCATCGTTAATGGTAGTAGCATTAATATATGCATGTACATACAATATCAATTGCTTTTATTTAAGTATACATTTTGGTGTTATCCTTTGGTTATACAGGGTTCTTTGGCTCCATTATTTCTTACCTTGGAATGTATTTCACTTTTTACGGATTTTTTGCTGGTGTGTCTGTAAATGACCGGGTTTGGTGTTAACAACCAAACTCTAAAACTGGCGAACGAAAATAAAAATCAATTGCGAGGCGCAAAGTATTTTATAGCAACTTATATTGTTACTCATACCCAAGCAGAAAACTTTTAAACACACACATATCGAAAACAAGTTAAGAGCAGCACATGACTTTGTTGATAACGTTGTTGTTAGTTTAAGTTTTTTGTTTTTACATACATATTCAGTGAGTTTTTGTATACGAGCAATAGTGAAGATGGTTATAGAAAAAACCCACTACAATATCTTCTTTATGTTCAGTTTTTTCTTTTTTATATTTATACATGTACACTCGCACACATATACATACTCGTATACATACATATGTACTCGTATACATACATATACATATAGCTCTTATTTGTTTGTATTCTATGCTGTTAATAAATAACGTCAGCATCATCGGTGAGCTAAAGAGTTGTTTGTATGTATTTGTGCTTTTTTTACAATATCATTTTTGATCTTAGCTTAAGATCAACAATAATAATGATGATTTCTTTTTAAAAAAATGTGTAATAAAATTCTTAATACTCGTATTCAGGTATTAAATTATTAAAAGAAAACGAAGCAACTGAAGCATTAAATAATTATAATATGCTTTTCATAAAATAGTTGTAACGCTTTTGTTCTTGACTTCCTTAAATATTTTATGTTTTCAACAATAAATTGATAAATTTAAATAATAAAAAGCTATCAATAGTTGAATTGTTTATATGAATCAGTTGTAAATTTTTAAATATTTTTTTTTATTATATACTAATGAATATTCAATTTCTGTAAATTATTTAACAATTTTTTTTTTTTAAATATAGTATTTATTTAGATATCTTTTCTATACAAACATAATAGCAGCAGACACCCTTCCCTGTATATTTATGTTACCAATGTCATCAGTTTGTCGCTGAATTGATTGGCTTAGCTGCTACTTTTTGAATTCGTTAACTCGTGAACCATTTAAGATATTTGATTGTAGGTAAGATCTTTCTCACTCCTATCTAACATAAAGTAGCAATCGAGTTTTTTATCTTTGATAGTTTAATTTTGTAAAAGTCATACAAATCCATTTTTCTATAATTTAGGAAATTTTTGTTTGAATCAAATCTGCGTCGTTAAAGTAAATTTGTTCCTTCATGACACCTAACAATTGGTCCAAAATAAAAAAAAAAAACATTAAAAAACAAATCCCTATCTGTTGCCTAAAGCTACGTTCACATCTATCAAATATTTGACAAAATAAGCGTAACATACTATGGAATAAAGCAGCTGAGGCATATGTATCCCTTTAAGCTGCCTTTACTTGGTAATATCGGGTGTTTTTTATAGAGTGATACAAGTTTAAATCATAATAAAACTAGTAATATATATTTGATATCAATGAAACGGTCTTTATTGGATAGAAAATTTTATGACATTAATGTTTAAATATGATTTCGGCCATATGGCCGACACGGCTGGCGCGTACAAGGCGCAATCTGGAACACCAATTTTCGCAAATTCACCATTGACCATCATCGTTTTTGAAGACATATGGGCCAATGACTCTGCCAGCCCATAAAGCGCACCAAACAGTAATTTGCTGTGGATGTAATGGTGTTTCGACAAAAGCTTGTGGATTCTCCTCACTCCAAATGCGACAATTCTGTTTATTTACGTACCCATTCAACCAAAAATGGGCTTCATCGGAAAATAAAATTTTGAATGAATTTTGAAGTGCACGATAAGTTTGACGAACAGAACCATTATTTTGATTAAAAACTTCCACAATTTGCACGCGTTGCTCTGGTGTAAGTCGATCCATAATGAAATGTCAAAGCAAACTAACCAAAAATCAACTGTCAGCTGTTAAATGGGTGTTCAAATAAAGCAGTGATGCCAACTCAAAGTTGTATCACTCCATAAAAAACACCCTTTACATGTATTAAATACTTTGTAGAAACAAAATATTATAAAACTTTCTTCGGCTTTAAGAAATATTGACTATTTTTTATATTTACAAAGCAAAAATATTAAACAGCCAAGTTAATACCAAAATATAAATTGCAAATAAAAATAAGTGTACTTAAGAAACTAAATATTGGCGAAAACATTAAATTAAAAACAAATAAATTAATGTAAAATAAAAAGCAAAAGCAGTTTGTTTTATGTTCTGAAGGTACTCACTCGTATGCCTTAAATGCCTGATGGCGGCAGTTCTGCAATATCTATAAAAACAACATGAAATTTCCTGAGCTGAATTTATTTGTTTTTGTATGTATTCTAGCACCTTTAATATATACAATTAATGCGGCCAATGTTTATTTTAAAATATTCCTCTGATACGAAGAGAACACACTAAGCCATCTTATAAGTGCTGGCAAGCAAAATACACATGAGCATAGATGATGAGAGCGTTGCGGCTTTTGAAAACAGCTGTTCTGCTCTGCAGTATAAGTTGAATAACTAAAAATTGTTGTTGACTTTCCCTTGTGCCTTGGCCTATAAATCTTAATTAAATTTAACAAATATAACAACATGAATGTTAGTTAGAAAAATACTTACATAAAAATAAATAATTTAAAAATGAGGAAACCGATTAACTGTAATTTTCTGCTGACCTAATGGATTAATGGTGTTGTTAGCTTTTGCTTGTTTAGTTAATCTACTGTATCTTTCAATTCTTAGTACTATTTTATGTAAAAAATAATAAAACTCATTTTCATTACACAGGTTTTTAAATTCCATGTTTAATTTCTAAGTGTCATAGAACTGAAAGCATTAATTTCAATTCAATGTAGCACATTTCAGAGATTTAATTGGAATGCTAAAAGTATTTGATTGAAAATTCCCACGAAATTTTAAGTAAATAAAGTACTTACGAAATGGTTAGAAATGTTTAATGTTAAGAATCAATATATAATAATAAGTTTGTAGTTATAAGGGTGTTGGGTGTACTTCATCATTTGTTTGTTACTTTTTGTTGTTGTCAAATGTGTATAAACAAAAGAGTTAAGCAACAAACTTTTTTTGTTCATAATCACAGTCGATAGCAAATATGAACACGTATGAATAGCTTACACTAGTGTATGTAGGAGTATGTATGTATGTGTATGTTTTTATTGCCTTTAACACCCATACATACATACACATGCATGTTATAAACACGGTGTTGCATTTGAAACCCTTTAAGTGTCTATAAAGTGTTAGTTAATGATTCTTGTGTCATCTATTACTTCTTATTTTGTATTTATTAATGATTTTTCATTTGATTTTTTGTTTTAACATTTTTTAATTAAATATTAGTAAATAACTGAACTCTTCGTACAAGCTAAACTTGGCTTTTGTGAGAAAAAATAAAAACTAAATAAATATCGCATGACATTTTTAATGCAATATAAAGATGTCAGGCCCAAAGATTCACTACATACTCGTACGTCATCATCAGCATCAACAGTAACAGCAACAGCATCCCTATTACAATTATGCATGCAAACATATTTGCCATGCAAGGCATGATGTTGGAAACTAGTTGAAATAAAACAAATGTAATAAAGTAATTGATATTTTTTATGCTTTAACTCTAAACAAAGTAAAAGCAAGCTGACATTCTGTTGAGATGATTAAAAACAAACTTTTAAAGTATCAGATTGAAGTCTACTGACGATTTGTTATAATAGCCAATGAATTATTAACTGAGATAATATTCCATTCATATTATTTCATTGATTGTAAATGAAGATAATTTTAATGTGATTATATTTATAAAAATATATTTATAACATTTTCATTTCGATCAAGACAAAAGAATTTTAATAAAAATTGTTCTAGTTTTTTCTTTTATACAAAACAATTCTTGAACCTTTTGCTAGTCTGCGAAGAAAAACCTCGGGTCTCATGATCAACTGACTGGAAGGCTAACAATGTGGCTGGCAACTAGTCACAGCTAAAATTAATTAGAGAATACAGCTGGATGTCTATAAAATCGAAAAATCCACTTATCATCCCTTCTGGTGATTGTAATTTCATTTTTTATATATTTTAAAATGGATTCCTACGACAATCGACGGAATAAAAAAGCTACACAAAAATTTCAATTCCATAAAAAACTATAAACTTTTGAGCACAATACCGTGAAATGCCCCACTGTACGACAGAAAAAATATTATGTTTTTCACTTTATGTCTTCACCATTACATGGCCTCTTATCTTACATCCACGTTTTGAATTCAATGTCCGTCTGTTTTTTCTTAATCGAATTTTTCAGAATTCAAAAATATTTGAAATTGTGTTCAAAAACAGCTCCTGCCTACTTTAAGCAATTTCTTTTGAAAGATTATTAGCAAAACAGCTTAGTTTAAATATTTAATTCTCCAAGCAAACAAAAGCGCTGTTAAAGAGATGAATAAAAAAAATATTGTAAAATTTTTGCAAAGACAAATTGTAGCCGCCACTTTTGTCTACAATTTCGTCAGTGTTTGGCGACATTGTCAATAAAGTGTCTACAGTTTTATATATATGTTTGTTTTAATATTTAAAAATCGAATATTTTTGCATTTATAATTCTTTTTAAACAAATAGTTGACAAACTATGCATTTTCATTATCAACATTTATTTAAAGAAATATTAGAAATGTAGTCTATAATCACTAAAATGTACTAGTGAGTCACTAGTACCAATGTCAATAGTAGATTTTCGATACTTGTTAATTATCTATAGTAAATGGCTTTTGTCTGGGGTATTATAAGTCACTAGTACTGGTAACTGTGCCAATAGTAAGTCAGTACAGTTTCACTACTGACATTTCCTGCAGGCCATGTATGCAAATATATGTTTGTACATTTATGCATGCGTTTGTTTATGAAGTGATAACACTGCGTTAAATTTTCTTAATTATACTTAAGAGACCACTGTACGAGTATATAATTCAACTACATGCATTTATCTGCATGTGTGTAAGTAAGTTTGTATGTAAATATTAATACTTGCATCAAGAATGTTGTAAAACATTTGCATTAGCGTCATCCATGCTAAATTGCAGCTATGAGCAACTCCTCACTGCCCCGCAAAAAACTCATGCATTAAACATTTCTTCATTGCATAATCAATCATTAACTTAAATACATACATATATGTATGTATGGATATGTATGTATGTATATGTATGTATGTACATACAGCTGTATGTAGCTTCAGTAATTACTATTATTGGCAACAATAAAAATTTAAAAAGAATGCTTGATTAGCCAAAGACTTAAATTTTCGGCTATAGTGCCCACAAAATCGGTGTCTTTAAAATTGTCAATGACCCCCAAAAAGTTGTTTAGAATTTTGCTGAGCTCAAACATTTTTAAAAAAATTATTATTCAACATGTTTTCGTTTGCGCTATTCTGTAGTTTCTTCTATCTGAAATTAATAACTTTAAACGAAATAAAATTATTAATCAAATTTTAAGAATTTAAAAATTCACCATAAATTTAAATAACAAAACTGGTTTTAAACTCTAGTTAAAAAATCATCAGTCGAAAAGTTAAAAAAGTGTGCTAAATATGTACAAAAACCACACCGCGCATCACATGCTTTTGTTTGGTTATGAATGTGGTCAATTTATAAACTGGTACGCAAGTAGCAGCCATTGTAATCATTTTGTAAAGTTCAAGAGTCATTGTGACCGTCAGTAGCTCATCAAAATCACGTTTTTTTTTATAAATAAATGCTTGTTTCTCCCTGCTATTTCTTCTTGTGGTCTCTCACTCACAAGTTAGATGCTTAAAGTTGCCAATTATGTGGATAAAAGGAACTGCACAGAGGAGACACGAGTCGGACGAGTCGTACGATTTGTTCAATTCAGACCGAGAGAAGTCGCCGGTGAACTATTGCCCTGCAATAAGTACTTTTAAATACGTGTTTCAGGCGTGTGAGTTCCATCGAGGTGTTCTAAAATAAAATTTTATATTGGAAACGTTTGAATAAATTTTCGCTCAACCACGTAAATTTTAAAAATTTTAAATGCCGCAAATTGTATTACGGAAGTTTTCGATGCACGACAAGATTTTTACATCTAACTTTTCAACCCACACGTAATTCTGCATGTCTGTCAAAAAAAAAATTTTTTTTGTTTGTTTACAGAAGGTTTACAGTATTCGGTCACAAACTTACGCATATTTTATTAAGATAGGCAGCGCTCTCTTATTAACTTTTACAGAAAAAATATTTGAAAAATAACACACGACATGTATGTATTGTGCAGTGGGAAATCTGACATGTCAGATGTCAGGCTTAAGGAAACGGTGCTATATTTTTTTCAGATCTTGAGCAAAATTAACTTCTTTTAAATGAATTGTGAAGACACGTTATTATGATAAAAGTAATTTTTTAAAAGGGTTCTTTCCGGTAAAAAGAATTTTTCGGGGGAAAAAATGCTTTCCAAAGCAGTCTTCTTCATAGATGTATATTTGAAAAAAAAAATACTTTTTTGTGGAGAAGGTAATTTTTTAAATTTTTTTTTCAAAAGGCTTTTTTAAAAAAGTTTGTTTTTGGACAAAAAAGTTTGTGTCCTGCTAACAAAAAGGATTCGTTTGTTGTTCATGTGTTATAAAAACAACAAGATCTGGTAACAGTGGCAACAAAGCCTCACAGTGTGAGCTTGAGTTGAATTTGTGCATGATGGAATGTTTTACAATTATTTACTTATATGTTGGGTGGCTCTCTATTACTTTCGGGCTGAAGATTATAAAACGAAATTTACTATCAAATGTCAGAAATCTCGTTATATTGAAAACAGACCGAATACATGTGATGTTCAATCTGGACTTTTACTGCAGACTTTTTGCTAAATATTACTTATTTGGTTGTTAATTATTTGCTGTTTGTATTGGACGGCTCGGCTCGTTGGTTGGTCGGTGGGTCGTGTGTTCGGTCTGCATATCTGTCTGCCGTTCTGTTTTGTTCTGTACTGCCTGTTCTTGGGTGTTTTATTATTCTTTTTGCACTGTACATTCAGAGTTGGTGTCTGATATCGTTGTTTGTCACCATTAATCTCATATAATCTCATATGATGTGGTCAAACAACTGCACTTTAAAACAAATTAATAAATAACGTTGTTATTTGCACATGTACACATACATACATATATCTTTAAATCTTCTTTTTTATTAATTTTAGTTTACTTGAAGAAATAATATACTGCAAACAGAATTAAAATTATAAACTGATTTATTGTAATAAATGAAATTATTTATAAAAAATTCTATTTTAGAAGATGAAAGCAGCAGAAGTTTAAAATCTAAATGTTCTTCCCATGAAGCTTTCTGCTTAAAGTTGCTGTATTAATATATTAACGAGACTTTAAACATTGATGTCGTTATAAACAGTTTGCTAAATCCAGAGTAACCAAAAGTGTGCTCTAAAAGTCTTACTTTTAAATATAGAAAATGTGCTTTTCAAACATGAATTTCAAAACGAAAAATATATATTTGAATACACTTCATACGAGTATATTTTCTTGGGATACTGATTTTAAATAAAGTAAATTAAAGAAATTCTACTCTAAGTCTAACTAAAGCCAAATATAAAAATAATCTGCATGCTTCTGGTTGTCCTGACAAATAATATTGGGCAATATTGACGTTTGTATGGCAAATAAAAATATTTGTTTTCTTTTTGTTTTTTTTTTGTGGAATCATAAATACCTAAGCAATTTACATTTGAATTCTTATGTGTTTCTAAAATAAATACGAGTAAACAGTTTTTTTTTTTGTTTTTTGTTAAGCTAAATTTTTATGGCAATAACTTGACAAAAAATGAAATGGTTCGTTAAAGATTTAAAAGCAAAAAAGCAAATCTGGGTAAAGTCTAAATATTTATTTTATTAAAAAGTACATACGACATTTTGTGATTAACCGATTGAGCGATTGATTAAAAGCAATCGGTTATATTGTTGCAAGGTACTCCACCACTAGGCTTATAAAATATTTTAATTTTAAACTCATTAAAATCAAAGCCCTATGAATTGCTTTTTGAAATTTTAAACTCCTTAAATCGAAATATTGATATTATTTAAACTATCTGAATTCTATTGACTATTTTTTATATAGTGAGTTTTTGTTCGCCAAGCGAAAGTATCTATAAAAGTTCAGTTTCTTATTCCAAATTCCGGTATTACACTGTTATTTGAAAAAATAAAGTGTTCTTAAAATGTGATTTGAAATATAAATTTCATACAAAAATTTTTTTTAAAACACGTTTGGAGTTCAAATAATTACGAGTACGACTGAAGCGAGTATTCAAAATTCGAACGCATCCAATAAAATGCAAGCTGTCTTGCTAGAAAAAATATGTGAGTGGTAATGACCTTGCTGGCATTAAATTTAACAGGAATGTGGCGAAATATGAACACGATGTTATAAACAAACTCTCAAAAGTATTTTTGAAAAATCAGTCAGACAAATATAGAGAAACTAACGCTTTCTTAATGATCTGAAATCTTTATTAGTGTGAAACATATTTTTCTTTTCGCCTTTGAATATTTAAATTAATTAAATAACTTCCGGTTTTAGTTTTCATTTAACTAAACATAAACCTAAAATTAAAGGTTTTCTCATAGCAAAACTAAACATATTTTTGTTGTTCTTAATAAGTTTATTTAAAAAAAAATTACTCGAACAAAAAATTATCCATTTTGAAAAAAGCCGCAAAAAGCCACATATTTTTAAGCACAAAATTTGAACGCCAAACAAAAATAGAGTTGAAAAAGCAGATTCATAACAATCAAAATACTCGTATACGAGTATTCAATAGAATTTTATAACGACCTTAACCGTTAACAAATGAAGTTTTTCTTGTTTAATTTTCTGGTTGTCTGCATATTTTAATTTGTTTCAATATTTATAGATGTTGTTAGTATCTTCAGACTTGTATATATATATTTTTTTTTTAGAAAGGCGTATTAATTAAATTTTATCTATTAAACATTTTAAATTAAAAAAGATTAAAAGAAAAAAAGATACAAAAATGTTTTTATAACAAAAACCAAAACAAGTCTTCACAAAAAAAGTTGAAGATAAAGGAAAAGACAAATATTTTGTGTACAAAATTATTATAAAAAAAATCTTTGCAAAACAGCTGAAGGACATTTTAGTGAAAACTCCTTCAAGAATTTGAAAAAAAACCCAAGATATGTTTTTAACGTTCTGATATTTCAAGCACTCAATACTCACTTTAACTCTTTTTATATAAAAATTATTATAACAAAATCTTTGCAAAACAGCTGAAGGACATTTTAGTGAAAACTCCTTCAAGAATTTGAAAAAAAACCCAAGACATGTTTTTAACGTTCTGATATTTCAAGCACTCAATACTCACTTTAACTCTTTTATATAAAAATTATTATAAAAAAATCTTTGCAAAACAGCTGAAGGACATTTTAGTGAAAAGGCCTTCAGGAATTTAACGTTTTGATATTTCACTTTATACTCACTTTAAGTTTTTTATATAAAAAAATTTAAAAAAATTGTTGTTTTGTTTTTTTTTTATAAAAAAATGAAGTAGATTTTTCGGTTGTAAAGACCTAGTTTATAAAAAAAAAGTTTGACTTATAACAGATTAATAGTATACATTTTCATACAAAAATTTGTTTTATATTAATAAAAACTTTTTCATAAATTTTTTTGTATAAAAAAAAAAGTTTTATAAAACGATTTCTGAAGAATAAAGAAACTTGCCCAACGATAACACCTAAGAAATCATTTGAGTTAGACAAGTGATTAAAACGCGTATTTGATTTAATTCGCCATTTATCGCATCTCCAACCCAAATTGATTTTAGCACTTAGATATCGTAATATCTTTAAAACAATAACATAAAACGACTTTTGACCAAAAAAGCTGTGAAAATTTCTAAAAATCATTTTTTTTATTATTTGAGGAGACTAATTTCAAACCATAAAATATTGGCTTAAAACTATTTGCAATTTACACTCGTGCTCAAAGTATTAAAAATAATTTCATACAACTTTTACACTGAGCCATGTAATTAACATTATTTTACACCTCAAAAACATTGAAATAGAAATTTTATATTTATGCAACAAACCTCCTTTTCAAGCAAAATATAAGCGTTTCTTTTGTTTTTTTTTTTATTTCACTGTATTTTTTTTTTTTTTTTTTTAATTTTTTGCTTTTGTTTTTTTTAATAAACACGAATTGGTAGATTTCTGTAATTACATATTGTACACAGCTTTTGAAGAGGTGTGCAAACAATTGTGTATCAAAATTATAAATCTTTATATGAATACATGTTTCAATGGTTGTTCAAACATTTTGCTTATAATTCTTTATGAAACGTCATCGAAAACAAAAACATCAATATATTCCATTTAAGATCTTCATTAGATCTTCGTATACGGATGTGGTAATACAGAAAAAAATGTAAATTGCAAAAAAAAAAAATAACATTTAGTATATAAAGTACTTACATAGCTTTTAACTTAAATCATTTGTGAGAGCACGAAAATAGCTGCTTAACTAAAAACACACAAAACTAAAAATAAACATTCGAGTTTAATGGACTTGCACTACAATACTTTTTAACGCTGTTTGCTGTCAGTTATAGCACGAGTAGTTTTAAAATCCGTATAAACTTTGAATTTCCACAAATTTCAATTTCTTTACAAAATCCATTTAAAATATTATTTGTTTTTACAAAATTTATTTAGCATCGCAAAATACTAATGAAAAATATTTCTGACAGATGAAGAAAGATGAGAAGATAGAGAATTCGGTTTAGCTATCTTATACTTTACTTCGCCGAAGAATTTTTCCTGTAGGGCCGACGAAGGAGGATGCTAGTCCTCTGCTCTCTAGGACACGACAGTGCGAAGCGCAGCCACTAATGTTCAGTGAGTTGTGCTATGCCGACAGTAACTAACACAACCATGCACTAATGCAGCCGATAGCAACCTCATTATAACACACTTTCGACTTTGACATTTCGGGTGCTGTTGGCTGAAGTAGTAGAACACGATGCTATGAAGCGGAGGGTCCTGAGTTTGAGCTACAAAAAAACTGTCTATCTTCTCATCCTTCCTAATCTGTCCCCTCAATACTATCCCCTCGTTATCAATTCCGGCGCAATGCATTGCATATATAGGGGTCATCGCCTGAGTGCTGGTCCAAGATTAAAAAAAATATATTCTATTTTCGATTGGACTAAGCGAGCAAACAAAATTTAATATATTTTAAGCCATGTGAAAACATTTTTTATGTGTTCAATGATTTGCGTCTTCTCATATACAAAATATGTGATTTGTAAAGATATTCTAAGTGAGCATCACGGAATTATTCAATTTCAATTAATTTAGCAAATGATTCAATTAAAAATCTAAGGATTGTATATGACAAAATCGGAATTCAAATCTAGTAAAATTTGTTTAATATGAAACTTGGGAGTAAACTTTTTAGCTGAGTGTTCAATGCTGAACTTTGCCAGAATAATGATCACTTTTATTATTTTATTTCTGATTATTTTAAGTTGACCCAACCACAAATGTACATGCTCCACAATTTTATCCACGATAAATATTCCCACAAAATTAGAAAAGTTGAATATGACTTATCATTATGGAAACATTAAATAAATTTTCACCACTTTCTTTTTTTCACTCCTGGTTGATCTTTTTCTGGCATCGCCCTTAAGTATTTACGGATTCCTCTTCTGGATTATTATTTTCGTTGTTTTTTACGATGTTTTAACAGAAGACCGATTAATTAAATAAGCTATTATTGAGGTTCCGTGATCTTGGCGTTATCAGACACTATAAAGGGTGTGCCACAGAGTTTCGGATATGCAAAACTTTTAATTTAGCATCGCCATTTTTCCAAGTATGACGTTTTGCAAAAGTATTTATATACTGCTTTTCCGATGAGGAAAATTATAGTTCAATTCCAAATTTTTGTTTTACCATTCGACTTACACACTAACCCCCAACACTCTTTATGACTACTTCAAAAAAAATGTATGCAAAGACTATTTTTAATTGAAGTAATAATATTTAAAATTATTATTGTTTAAAATTATTATTTTATAAAAAAGGCCTCAAACTCAATACTATTAGTTAAATTAGAAAATCAAAGACCAAAAAATTAGGACAGTATAAGACTATTTTTAGTTAAGAACTTGTTAAAAACTAAAAACAAATAATTCATGTTTGATCTATTTTCGAAATTTGTAAATTATTTCAATGAAAACTAATTTGTAATATTTTTCGTTAGCAATATGAATCTAACGAAAAAAAATTACTGAATAACTTTACATTAAAAATGTACAAAAAAAAATATTATAAAATGGTTTGTTTGTCACGTTCTTTCGTGATGAATAATACGAATATTTTTAATAACTAATACAAACATTTGACTATTTGACTTGATACAAAATAAAAAAAATAAATATTGCTTTTGTTTTAAACCCATCAAACATTTAAAACCAGCTTTAACGTACATAGATGTTTAACAAAGCACAGCAGTTATCAAACAAATATTTTTAAATGTCCATAAAATTGTTTTGTGATTCCAAGCTTCTTTATATATAAACTGGTAGTTTTACAAAATATCTATCGCTTTAATCAATTACGAATCAGAACAGAGCTATTAAACTAAAGCATATTTGATACTCGTATGTAGTTCCTTTTAATATTCTGCACGCATTAAAAATATATTTATGTACAAATGTAGTAGATTTACAAACATAAGCCAACAGAAATTGAATTTTGAATGTCTAGTGGGTTTAAAAAAAAATAATAATCAGCTTCAATTGAAAAAAAGATAATAAATTATAAAAACAAATATCCACTTATTTTAATAAATAAAAAATTGTTCCACTTAGTCATATCAATCGCAATATTTTTAAGTGCATTCCAAATATTTTCGTTTTAAAGTCTTCAGATATCGCACATCTTGTATTTCGAGTTTAGTTTCTTAAAACTGAAATACCCCAAGTTTCCAAAACTTGGCGTAAGGGCACAAAAAAAATCGTTTTTCCTTTCTGGAGAAATTATACTTTTACGATAAAAAAGTGATTAATAACATGTGATTAATAATTTTCAAATCATGCGTTAATTAACAAAAATAAGTCTTATTGCGAATGTCTGCCAAAATCTTTAAATACTAAAAAATAAAAATATATTTTTCAAGCATATTAAATACTTCCTAATGCAGTTTTTTAATAAAATTAATATTTTAGACTTATTTTGTGAATACAAATTATAATAAAGACTGTAAAGTAGAAGGTTTTTTTATAGGGTGTTCATTTAATCAGTTACAATTAATTAACCAGTGTCTAATTAATTAAATATATAAAACACATAGTTCTGTGCAAAATAGTCTTCCACAGAAATATGTAAAATTCCAACACATTTGGAATCAATTCTAGCATATTTACATAGGGCACGTGCCAGAGTTGAGACAATCTAAATTCAATATCTCAGTAAGTGTATTTGATACAAGAAGACAGTTGTCACAAAGATTAGGGCCTTATGAAAATAACAACAAAAGAAATGTCAAATGTGCACAAGACATTAGTTTTTTTTTTGTAATTGAATTGTTAACGAAAATTATTCCCAAAACTTTATTTATTTGTCATTATTACCCAAGGCATATCAACACTAGGTTTACGCAAGAGAATTCATAGTAAAAAATAAATAGTTGTGATGTCAAAAATGCCTTGGGAAATAGTTAAAAAAATTGTGATGAAGAATAAAATAATATCTGTGGTTACAAGCAATAATAGCCTAGGTAGACTTAGGTCAATGTGAGCTATGTATGCTATCATATTCCACTAACAAACCTTTGTATTTACGTAAAATCCCCATTTCTCTAACGATGTTTTTTAAAAAGTCGTAAGTGATTTAAAAAGTGATTTTTCTCTAAAGAATCATTTTCGACTTAGGCTATTATTGCTTGTGACCACAGATATAAAGATTTTTGTGCATAACCGCTATTACATATTAGACATTTTAGATAAAAATTTTTTTAAAAAGGTATAATATTTAAATATTTTTCATTGAGGTTTTTTAATTATTTAAATAATAATATTTACCATGCAGACGAAATTATAGAGCGAATTATATTCACCTGAGCTCTCAAGGCCACCTGTTATTATTTCGCCTTGATATTCATCCAATTCACACGATGAATTTTATGACGTTTAATTTCTTTAATTCTTTTTTGAAATTGCTTCCAAAAGTTATTTGCGTTTATACGATAAATTTGGTTTCCATGTCTAATTTTTTTTTTTTATTCTTTTACACGTATATATGAAAAAATAAAAATAAAAAAATGCGCAAAACGTAGCAACAAGAAACGACATTAAAGACAAATATAAAAATAAAACTCGAAAACAGAAATAAAGTGTATTCATGAAATTCATCGTGTGAATTGGGTGCAAGTCTATTCTTCTATTTCAGACGGGGATTTTCTTCTATCTTTCTCCCTAAACTGTATGAGATTCAAAATCTGTATGTAGTTTTTTTAAAACAGGCTTGTATTTGCTGCAATACTTATTTTAAGTTAAAACCCAAAATTTTTTCAATATAAAAATTAATTTTAACTATTGTTAAGTGTAATAATGATAGAAAAATTGTTCTACCCGGTTCATTATACTTTTCGCTACCAAACTAAAACTGACATCGAAATTGGATGGATTGGGCGATTTTAGAAGCAAAACATATTTTTCCGCTGTCGTTTAATCTTCCCTACACTACGACAAATCTTACATTTAATTAACACCAGGTTCTTTGATTTATTAACAAAAAAAATTAAACCACTTTTTGCGTTCTTTAACTTACCAACAATTATATTTTTATCGTCTGAGTATGTAACCATTTTTCCCTAACGAATAAAAATCTTAAAAAAAAACTTTTTCTCAAAAAAGTTCAAACATGTATAATGTCTTCTCCCAATTCTCTTAGACAGTTAACATTAAAAATTAATTTATAGACATTTTAGATTTAAATTAAAATTTCGAACAATTAGAATCTTAATTCAAATTTAATATAGACATTTTAGTTTATCAAAAAGTTAGCGATAATTTGACTGGATACCCTAGTAGATCGTGACCCATTTACATAATATGAGAGAGTTATTCTGAAAGAATAACAATAATTGAAAAGATGTACATAGCTGTGGTAATATAACATTGAAACCTTTATATACGAGTATGAACATGTGTAACTATAAAAATGTATATCATATTGATATCATTATAACTTTCAAAAGCGAATGAACTTTAAAAGGATATATAGTACTCATTTCAATAAAAACCCCTCTTGAATTTTTAAAACCGGTAAAAACAATCAATCGTTGTCAAAATAATAATAACAATAAATAAAAAATAAAGTAAAACCAAAAAACAACTTTTTATTACCCTTCTTTTGAAATCACATGCTTATTTTTTATTTTAATCTTTGTTAAAACGACAAGAAATTAATAAAAAAGCAAAACATCATATATTCTGTACAAAAGTAGATAAAGAAGATCTGTTAAAATTTAAATGTATAGCGAAAGGCACTACTAGAATTTGTTGCTAGCGTTTTGTTGGTGCTAGGTTGTGCCAGCCGGATTTAAGCACATTTGATTATATTGAAGACAATCTGTAGTGCAAAAATAACAACAATGTAGATACTCGTACGTATGTGTATGTTTTTAAAACAATTCGAGGAAAAATCTCAATCGGAAATTGAAAAAATATCAATCGAAAATTTAACGAACATTTATTCGACTGTGTTGTATTAACAATTTAATTGAAAGTAGACATTGTGGCACAATCTAAAGTATATCACTAAATCTGCGCTATTCTATTTTCTTGATTAATTTTAAGGACTGTTCGCTTAAAATTCGGACGAACTGTGGAACTTCCAGGTATTGTCAAAAAATATTTATGAAAAACAGGAAAAATCGAGGCACAGAAAGTGTAGCCGTTCTGATTAACAAAGCAAGACTCCAATCTCAAACTCAGAGTCGCCTCCTCAAATGCTGTATGAAATTTTATTACCAATTTTTGTTTTGTTTTTTAATCCCCCTCCTTGGATTCTGAGCACATCTCGGTTGTATACACAACCACATACAAATATATGTATGTGATGGTGAATTAGTTCTTCATATAATTATTTCACAACATTCTCAGTTCTGTCGTATTTTAAGCACAGTGGGAGTGAACGTGATCTATTGATTATTATTAACCCACTCCGAATGAAATTTATTGTTTCTTTTTTACGACAAGTGAAAGGAATAATAAAAAACACCAAACAATTCCACATACATACACACATACATATATCTGTATCTACATTGAAGTGGAGCAAAATGTGTATTAATTAAAGCAATTGAATGAACAATTTCAATGATGAGAGCAACATTAATTTAAAAAAAAATTATACTTAAATCAAACGAATTTTATGAAACAGAAGATATTTGAATTTTAAAGAACTTGCTTAGAAGCTGTTCTATTAATGGATATGATAAAATGTTGATTTTACGGCGAGGGGATCTTAGAAATAACTTCGGAGAGAGATCGCACCAGTTGACCTTAACCTTGAATATAAAATAAAAAATAGCAAATAATTTAATTATTTAATACAATGTAAAATTGACAAAATACAATCACAGAAATTAAAATGAACTGAAAAATATTCAATACGATATGATTCTTCACAACACATGAAGTGATGATGATCTTCTTTTATATATATTAAATTAATTTGATGGTTGTTGTTGTCGTGATGCTAAATAAGTTTCTTTATGATTTGCGAAAAAATAATAACTAGTGGCATACATTCGCACACAAAAAAGTGAATGTAAATTTGAACACCGAAAACAAAGCATAGCATATTTCAATGAATGCTCCAAACCAGCAATAAAAGAATTAAATCAAAATGAACAATTGAAATGATAAATACGAGAACAACATAGCATAAACGTGTGAAGTTTTAAATCACAATTTATGTACAACCTTTAACGTGATTAGTGAATTAATTAATTTTTATGTAAAAATGCACATTATTTGCCAACTGCCTTTTTCTTTGTAAATAAAATGAACATTTTTGTTTGGGAGTTTATATTTTAACAACAATATTAAAACTGAAATATGTTATTGCTTTCAATATAAAGTCCCAAACGAAAATTTTAATATTATTTACAAAAACAGGCATTAAATAACAATAAATGTATCTTATAGCACAAAACTTGCTACCGAAATTTTGATTCACTTTTGAAAGATGGAAATTTTTAACAGACTTTTTAATTGTCGTTGACAAATAGTTACAGAATAAAGCGGACTAAATCAAATCATCTTTTAAAGAAAAATGTCCAATTAGAAATCCATAAATCTTAAAAAAAAGTTTATTGCATAACTATCAAAGTAAACATAGCCTTATTCTTTAAAGATAACAATTAGCTAAAGATATGTACATATGATGAATTTAAATATTAAATATATTTTTGTGTATTTTTCTTGGATAGTTTATACTTAACCACAGAAATAAATTTTGCTGACCTAATAGTGTGAAAACAGATGTACGAATATTGATCCGTCAATTCTTTAAAAGAAAAATGTTCACGATAAAAAATTTATTATTTTTCAGCTATTACTGCTAAAACTATCAAAACCATTCCCTATCGTATTGTAGAGACACTTTTTTAGACTAATTTTTAATTTCAGTAGCTTTTAAATTTTATTTCAAAATAATTAATCCGTATACATAAATAGATACATGTAAATAAATGTCTGGTTTGAAGAATTGTAAGGTATTTGTTCTCCTTGTTTTCTTTGTTCTTGTATTGTTTAGTTTTAAGCTAATTTTTGAATCATTTTTAAGCTTATTCATGTTATAGTCACATTTTAATTAATTTTAAATCAATATTAATTTTGCTTTGTCACTAAATCTTTATGAATATCATCTTACCTTAACCTTAACCTAATAATCACATTGCATTTAAAAGAAAAATTGTATATATGTATGTATTTTATTTAAATATTATTTTAAATTGTAACGCCCAAAAAGAATAGTCGTGCAAATGCAAAGCGCCATCTACAGTGTTTTCTGCTTTCTTAAACGAGAATAAATACATATCAGCTGACTTGCATTTAAGTGTCATAACATTAAAAAATATATAGTGGCCATTTTTGTTTTCTGTCTGATATAAATATACAAAGATTTTTGGAAGAAAAGTTTGAAAATTATTTTTACTTGGTTTAAGAACAAAATACATTCTCTGTTTGACAACCGATAGCATCGGTCGTTTTGTATAAGCAAGAGGGATTATTTGGCCAGTGATAGTAGTATAGGTAGTAGAAGACACCAATACACATACAATTACGGGCTTTTTGGTTGGCATTTAACGGACTTTATAGTGAGGCGGAAAATAGTTTCTCGGGATTCGTTTTTTCGTGAGGCGATAGGTGATTGCAGTTGCGATTAGGAGATGGAGGAGCCAGACCTGGAGAGGTCTGGACCGGACAGGGTAAGGCCGGAGAAGAGGCAGGCAGATGAACCATGCTTGATGGAGGAGGCAAGACCGAAACAGGCAAAGGAGGGTATGAAGACTAGGTCGTCAGATGGTGGCAAGAAACAGCAACTTGGTAAGGCGGTAGACGATGCTGGGAAGTTGAATGGTATGTATGAGGGTGTTGATTGTGTAGGAGGTGAATTATTAAAATCTAAATCATTAAAAACGACTGATGAAAATTTGGCACGTGATTCAACAACGGGTGAGAAGGTGACACAAGCTGCGATTAGAGGTAATGATGGGGCAGATGGTGGTTTTTTCTATGATAGCGATCATAAGGGACCGTTTATGGTATACGTGGACAGCACGCCGTTTGAGGACGGGGCTAGAAGACCTATAAACGCATTATCGTTGGGCAGAGTTATTAACCGAATGGGAGTGAGGAACGTGTTGGAGGTTTTTAAAATAGGATTCGGTCGATGCAAGATTACCTTTGGCAATTTTCGGTCGGCAAATGAGTTTGTTGTTGACGAGAGGCTCAGAGATGCGGGATATGCGGCACGTATTTTGGCGCATTTTGTATCGAAGGTGGGCATAGTGTTTGACATCCCTAGGGATATTACCATGGAAGAATTTGCCAGGTCGGCCCGATCGGGTACGCCCATATTGAAATGTATAAGGATGGAGAGACGTGACGGCGAGAATGGAAGGGTGGCTACAGGCAGAGTTAAAATAATTTTTAGGGGTCTAGATATCCCGAGTGAGATTTTTTTGGACTACACCAGAATTCCAGTACGTCATTTTATATCTTTTGGTCAATGTTATAAGTGCTATCGCTTTAACCATTTTGCAGAACACTGTAAACAAACATTTACAAGATGCAGAATGTGTTATAGTAGACACGAGGCAAATGAAGTATGCAAGGAGGTGGTTTGCACTAATTGCAAACAGGACCATCCACCTACATCAAAAACCTGCCCAGCACGGGAGAAAGCATACGCTATCAAGAGGACTATGACGATAGAGAACCTATCATACAAGGAGGCTACGATGAGATACAATCCGGTATTTGGGAACAGTTTTGAGATATTGAGTGACAACGAGCAGGCGGAATTTCCCGCCATCGGCTCAAGGGGTAACAGGACACCCACCATGAACAATACCCGGGAATCGGCTGGTTATATCCATAGCAGACAATCGTATGCACAGACTGTCAAGAATAACACCAGATACAGCATTAATAAGGAGAACGAGGCGCGCAACACCAGGAGGACTTTTGAGGAGCACGATAGGGTTTTAAGGGAGCATAATATGGACTTATCTCAGATTAATAGACAGGTAAGGAACCCCTTCAGGACGTCAGAGGCGGAGAGGGCGAATAAGGGTGGCTTGAAAGGAGGAAGACGGGAGGAGGAATCTATATATATGATAAGGGCGAAGGAGGCAGGTAAGGCCCTGCATTTAACAAACTTGAAGATTAATGATCTGTTGAGGAACCACTATACTGACGGTAATGGTGAGTCGGCAATAATGGACGAACTCAACAAGATAAGGAGTGATATAACTAATAAGTTGATAGACTTGGACTCACTGGAGCTGTCCCAGAGTGGCCCAAGGATATGTATTGAGACTACATACTAGTTCAGACTAGTCGTTATGAGAATTTTGCAATACAATATACAGAGCTTGAAAAAATGTGGAAATAAGGAGATGCTGGAATTCTTTTTCGAGCAGAATAGAATTGATATTGCTTGTATTTATGAGACGTGGTTACACAACAATGCGTGTACCAGTATGCTGGATTTTAATTTTTATGGTAAATATAGAGGGGATGGATATGGCGGTGTGGGTTTTTACCTACGAAAGGGAATTAAATTTAAGATTGTAGATATGGATAGCAATTTGGAGGTGGCTATTATACAGACACTGAATTTGAGGGACAACATGGTGGTGGTATGTATCTACACGGCACCAGATGTGGACAACAATGCCTTTCACACCGAGTTGTGGCGTATTTTAGACTTTTGTAATGGGATCGCACTACCAACTATGATCTGTGGGGACTTCAATGCGAAATCACCTCTCTGGGGCCGTCAGGCATCCAACTCGAGGGGGGTTCTGCTGGAGGACTGCATACAGGGCCAGAATTTCTACTGCTTGAATAACGGGGATGAGACATACACGGTAAACAATACTTCATCGGCCTTGGATCTAACTCTACTCAATGACAGGCGAATTGATTTCGACTGGAGGGTGGTTAGGAACAAGATTACGGGGAGCAATCATCTACCAATCATAATCGAGAACGCAGTAGAGATAAGGGGACCGAGGACACACAAGATCGATCACGTCAGGATGAACCTTGAGTTGAATACGACGGAGGTAGGGGATAATATTGTGGAATTTTATTGTAATATGAGGAATATTATAAGGCGGAGCACAGTGGGGATCAACGCGAGATTGATGAGGACGTCAAAACATTGGTGGTCAGAGGAAACCGGCAGACTTTTTCGTTTGAGAAATGCGGCCAGGTGCAGGTACAACCACAGCGGGAGTACGGGGGACTTGGCTGACTGGGCGGAGACTGAGAGGACACTTAGACTCCATATGGGGGAGAGGAAACGCATCAACTTCAAGGGGGCCATAGACTGCATATCGGTACCAAAGTCGGTGTCTGAGATGTGGACTACTCTGGCAAATGTCAAGAAGTACGACCGTGTGAAGGATACCAGGAACTCTTGGGACGGTACTCAGGAGTCACAGTACCTTGACTTGGTGGTGGGGGACGGTGCCACGGCTACCTATGCCCACCCCTTTGTACCACCTTACGTTAGTGAACACAGACCGGAATTCGGAATCGATGATTTCTTGGGATTGCTCGCATCACGTAACCCCAGATCCGCTAGGGGAGGGGATGGAATTTCTTATAGGATGCTTAAGGGACTGTCAGAGGATGGGAAGCATGCACTGTTCGGGATTCTGGCGGGGCTGTGGGAGGATAGCACCATACCAGACGAGTGGAGGATGGTCAGGATACACCCGATACCCAAGAGGGGGAGGGACTTAGGTAACATAGCGAACTACAGACCAATATGTCTACTTTCGACCCTATTGAAGCTGACGGGGGGCCTGATAAAGCTCGAACTCACGCGATTCATCGAGTCAAGGGGACTGTTACCTAGTAGATGTTACGCTTTCAGAAGGAGACACTCCACTTCACAGTGTATTAATGACCTGATAAACGCCATCTACGCCCATAGGGAGAGGGGATACGAGGTTATGGGGGCCTGTGTGGACCTGGAGAGGGCCTATGACTTGGTTAACATCGGGAAGCTGAGGGAGAAGATGTATGGTTTGGGGGTTGATTCGCATATCATAGAATGGATATATAGTGTGTTGGGAAATAGGACGATAACACTGGGTAGGAACACGAGGACGTTGCGATCGGGGCTGATGCAGGGCAGTGCACTTAGCCCACTCCTATTCAATCTATATACAATATCTCTTCACGGGATCTCTGATGAAGACTGCATGCTGTTTCAATTTGCGGATGACTGCTTTATTGTGGTCTTTGGCAGGGAACACGCACACACTAATGCCTTGTTGCAGCATAAGATTGATCAGTTTATGCAGATAAACAGACAGCTTGATATGAGGATCAACCCGGCGAAGTCGTACATCATGAACTTCAGGAATACGAAGAGAAGTATATCGGTGGTGGCTGGTGGTTGTGTTATTCACCAGACGAGCAGCATAAAGTACCTGGGGAGGATTGTTAGCATGAACAATTCCCCAGCTGACCACGTGCAGATGATGCTGGACAAGGTTAGGCGTACATGTGGTTTTAGGAAGATATTATCCGGATGCACATATGGGGTACAACCTATGCGGGGCTTACAGATATACAGGGCATTCACGAGGTCTAAGATAGAGTACGCGGCATCCTCCTTTGCCAACATAGGGAAGACGGCATTAAGGCGAATTGTGACGAGCATTAACGGCAACCTCAGGGGCTCCCTGGGCCTACTGAGATCAACACCGGTACAGATATTGTACCATATGGCGTCGGAGTTACCTGTGAAATACCGCCTGGAGCTGGCTACGGCTAGGGAATTGGCCAAATGCTTTGCTTTTGGCCTACCTATCGTTGACACCATGCTGGGGGCGGGATATAATCCTAAGACAAGCTGTGCTAGGATTTTTCATAAATACCAACGGACACTGACTAGGATAGTATATGTTGGCGGGGGCGACGAGGTTGGGTCCAACCTGGTGATCAGGGCGGATTTTTTTGGGGGCGTATGTGGGAGCAAGGATGGGGCCAATGCGGATATGGTCAACGCGATTTTGCTGGAGAAGTTGCATATGCTGGAGGGTTATGAGGTCATATACACTGACGGATCGGTAGGGAAGGACACGACTGGGGCAGCATTTTTCCATGATGGCAGTGAGCACATAGGACGTTTCAGGGTACGGGCGAAGCTGTCATCGATGTCAGCGGAGCTTTTGGCATTGGAGGGGGCCATCGGGTACGCCAGGAACAGGGGATTTGGGAGAGTCGCCTTACTGACGGACAGCAGATCGGGCTGCCTAGCACTGATGAGGAGGAGGAGTGATGACTACCTCATTAGGAGGATACACAGGCAGATACTAGAGGCTGGCTTTGATAGGATTGAGTTGCATTATATACCGGGACATTCGAGCATATACGGTAATGAGATGGCGGACAGGGCTGCCAAGGCGGCACTGGATCAGGGCGAGGTGGTTGATACGGAGTTATCAATCAGGGACGCAGTATGCAGTATTGAGGACGAGTTATGGCAGGAATGGGCGCAGGAATATGAGGAACTATGCGCGACGAAGGGCCGACAGTACGGGGCGATATACCCCCGCGTGAATAGGGGTGATCCGTGGTTTAGGCGGGTCAGGAACATGGTACCGAACGATATGAAGGTAGTGAATAGGCTGATGAGTGGGCATTCATTCGGTAGGGCGACTCTGGCGAGGATGGGAGTAGGCGATTCGGACTTATGTGAGCACTGCGGTGAGGTGGAGGACGACTCACATGTCATATTTGAGTGTGAGCGGTACGAGACGGTTAGGAGGGCATACCCACTTTTGCTTGGGCATACATCTGTTGTCGACTTTTTCCGTCGGGAGCGGGTAGAGGATTACATGGTGCTGGTAGAATTTCTTAGGGAAATAGGAATTAGTTTGTAGCACGGCATTCCGTGTGAATTGGTGGTGGCGGAATAGTTTTAGGACTGGCCAAATAATTCTTCAGTCGATGATTGAAGTAACAGAACAGGAAGAAAAAAAAAAAAAAAAAAAATAAGAACAAAATATTTAAAAAAATTCAAAAAGCGAGAAAAAATGTCTATCAGCCAGCGCTCGTTCGCGCAAAAATTGTCAAGGTAAAAAAGAGAAACCTTTTGAAAAAATTCAATATTGAAAAAGGGCGAGGCTGATTGTTAAAAATAAAATATTGGAACCCTCTAAAATAAATAAATAATAATTCCTTTGCAGGACTCATGCCAGCGATGTTCGTAAAAATGTTGTCAATTGTCACATGCAAACGAAAACTACGGATTCTTCGATGTGCTCTTCAACCGTATGTATTCGCCACTCGCAACATTTAAGACTAAGGAGTGTCCCAATATTGTTTTCTACTCTTCTCATTTTAGCTTTCTTTAACCGAACCCGTTGAGCCTTTGGATTACGAAGATTTCTTGAATTCACATATAAGCACGATAAATCGTGATCCCCTAAAAAACATACTCGACTTTCCTGCAGGGGATGTAACCGTCAAAACCATACCGCGTAAAATAAGAACCATAGGGCATGTTGTGCCAAAGGAAAATTTGTAAGTTGATTCCTTTTATTATACAAAATATTTTTATTAACAGGAGGGTTAAATTTTAATTAGCGCTGAACTGCCGCAACATGTGCAGGAGTGTGTAAATTGCTATACACGTTCTTGGAAAGTGGTGGAATATGCCCAACGTCATTATTCCAGTTCTTGTTGTGCAAGGGAACGCATTGATCGTGGGACTATAAGTCCATCAGCTTATCAACAAGAATTTGAGATAGATAAAGACTTTGCATCATTTGACGAGTCGTCTTTGACCGATCAAAGTAACAGTTGCACTCCTAGCTCTAGACAATCTATAGCTAGTTTATCGTCGGTAAGTTCTTGTACTGATACTCTAACACCACGTGGCTCTTGGGCAAGTTTCGACTTGAGACGTTCAGTTAATGACCCTTTAATTCCTCATTTATTGGATGATGTTCCACCTGACCATATTGATCAGTCAAACGAAACAAAAAGGCAAGAGGATCGGCAAGAAGCTCTGTTTTCGCTCTATCCGGAAGCAGAAGCTGAAGATATAATTGAGCGCCGATTGTCGGCAGAATTTCCCTTAGAACACATGGGTCACCGCATTTTTGTAAAATGTTTGCAGCTAAGACTGGAATTGGAGGTTGAACCCATATTTGCTTCCATGGCAATATATGATGCCAAAGAGAAGAAAAAAATTTCCGAAAACTTTTATTTTGATATGAACTCTGACACCTTAAAGCGTATGTTGCATACACATGTCCGTTGTGCTGACGAAAGCACACAGAGCAGAGCAGGTATTTTCGAAATAAGCTATCCTAGTAACGATTTGTTTTTGGTCATACGTTTGGAAAAGGTACTTCAAGGTGACATCAAGGATTCAGTCGAACCATACATCAAAGATGACAAAGACAAATGTCGCGAAAAAGCTAAACAAAATGCATCTGACTTTTGTGAAAGATTGGGAAAATACCGAATGCCGTTCGCATGGACTGGTATATATTTGACTAGCATTTTCAACGGCGATAGCTTTGAGAGTGGAAAAGAGGGCAGTGGAACTGTTGGTGCTGCTCCCAATCAGGACAGAGAAAACAACGGCTCGTTATGTTCTGCAGCCAGTTCCAACAGCCTGGATCGGAAGTCATCGACTAGCAGCTTTGACCAACTAAGACGCAAAGCGAATGATATGAGTGGTACTCTGACCCGTAGAGGATCGCTAGAACGAAAGGAAAAACGACGCTCTTGGTCACCTGATGATTTCGCCAATGTTGTGGAAACTTTTCGACCAATTACCATCACCATATCTAGTTTTTTTAAACAGGAAACGGACAAGATGAAAGACGAGGACCTCTATAAATTTTTAATAGAACTAAAAAGACCTAGTTCAGCTATGAAGAAATATAAATGCATACCAGGTACTATTAAATTGGAGATTTCACCTTGCCCTGAAGATGTGAAAAATGCATTGACGACCGAATTAGCTAAGGTGGAGCCGTATGTGGAGGATAAAACGAGACCAGTCAAAGAAATCCTCGAGATTCCTCCCTCAGCTATTTACAATCCCCACTACACTTATCGTAATTTGTTATTTGTGTCACCTAAAGAACTTAATTTTTCCTCAAGAGCCGGATCTGCCCGTAATATCGCCGTAAGGCTGCAACTCATGGCGGGAGAGACTCAAAACGATGTTGTTAATGCCATATTCGGAAAATCCTCTTGTCCAGAGTACGCCTACGAAGCTTTTACTGCTGTCAATTACCACAACAAATGTCCATCTTTTTATGACGAAATAAAATTTGCACTACCAGCCAATCTTAAACAAAACCATCATCTCTTCTTTACTATCTATCACGTGTCATGTCAAAAGAAACCACAAGACGTGCAACCTTCCGTAGAAACACCAGTAGGCTATACATGGTGGCCTTTATTAGAAGATGGTAAACTTAAAGTGGGAGAATTCCAACTTCCTGTTATGGTCGAAACTCCTCCCGAAAATTATTCTTTTATTCCGCCGAATGTTCACTTGCCGGGAACCAAATGGTTGGATAATCATCGTCCTGTTTTTTCAATCGTCGTAGAGGCAGTAACATCAGTGCATACATTAGATCCCAACTTGGATCGTTTCTTCTTGATGTGCGATTATTTAAACTCCAGAAAAGTTCCACCGCGTATAGGTGAAGGTAACATGGAAGCTGAAATGAAGAAGTGTTTACTTGAAATCGCAAATGCCGAACGTGAACCCCTGGTCAAGAACTTGCATTTGGTGTTAGATAAACTAATAGAACTCTTAGTAACAACATATAAAATTGGCGGACAAACACTATCGCTTGGATCCACAGTATTCGAGGTCTTGTGCTTAGTATCGGCAAACTTATCAGTGAGTTTAATAAAATTTAAATTTTACAAAATATTGTCGAACGTACTTTTATTATTTCTTTAGATTTTAAGTGATGACTTAATAGTAGACCAATATGGGCGTCAATCTCTGCTCTCCTCGTATGTGCAATTTCAGAGCAAGATCCCTCATCCGTTTAGTGGAAAAAGACGAATTACATGCAGTCGCAGCAATGCGGAAGAAATGCATAGCTCCTCTGCTTCGTCAGAAACTTATAGCATCTATGATAATGTCGTAGCTGGACGCAGCTTAGACCGAAAGGAATTGGCCATGGAAATGTCGCCGACATTTGTAGGTCGCGATGGCCAGATACGGTTACTGCATGAAGAACTGGCTCTCCACTGGGTAGTAGCGAGTGGTCGCGCTGCTGATTTGGCTATGAGCAATTCTTGGTTTTTATTTGAACTTATTGTTAAATCTATGATAGAACATTTAGATTTTACGCGTTCACTTCAAGCGCCTCGAAAACAAAGGTTCCCTCATCAATACACGGACGATATATCTACACTGGTCCACTTGGTTACCACCAAAGTGGTGGGTTATCACAGCAATGAACCCAAATTAGCACAGTGTCTTAACGCCAGTTTAAGCTTCTTTATATTTGACTTGTTCAGTGTCATGGATCGAGGATTCATATTTGGATTGATAAAAACCTATTATAAGGTGCTAATATCCAAAAATGCCTCCATACCTGACTTGATGAACTATAAAATAGATTTCTTGCGCATTGTCTGCAGTCATGAGCATTATGTCGCCCTCAATTTACCTTTCGGAACTCCGTATACAACAAAGTCAGCACCCTGTAGTCCTACCCCAAGTACTAACTCGAACACCAGCGGAACGTCATACGTAAGTAAATAATTAACTGCAAAATAATACATATGTAAAGGTAAATATTATATTTGCAGGGATCTATTGAACGCTCTCTACATGCCGACCTAAGTATCGAATTTAGACAGCAACATTTCTTAGTTGGTTTGGTATTAAGCGATTTGGCTACCGTTTTGGAAGTACCGTAAGTATACCTTAAAATCGAAAAACCTTGAATAAGACAATATATGTTGCCTTCTCTCTCCTAAGAAATCCACAACTACATGGCAAGGCTATAAGATGCATACGTAATTTAATGACATCACACGACCTGGATCCACGCTATAGCGAATGTGAAGCTCGAGCTAGAGTTTCTTCTTTGTATTTGCCCTTGTTGGGAATAGCAATGGATGCAATACCTCAACTACATCAATATCTTACGGATTCTAATGACCGTTTGCATAGTATAGGCTTACTGGATGACTACCAAGGTCCACATTCTACCATTGCCACTACAACTATAAGTCCGGAAGTAGCATATGCCATATCGGGGTCTAGATCATATGCCTACATGAATGATCATATAAAAAATAAATCGCCACTGAGCAGCGAAAATACACGTCATCTTTTAGCCTGCTGCACTTGGATTCTGAAGAATCTAGAAAAAACTGCTCTGTACAGGTGGACCCTTGGGCTCTCGCCTCACAGAGTACATCAGATGCTGCAGGTGCTAAATACGTGTATACCCTGTTTCGAATACAAGGGTCAGAAGCGTTTGCCGGTATTAAAGCGCAATACACAAAGCTTTCGCAAACCTACAGATCTTAAGGAAAAACTGGAGGAATGTATACGGGGTACAAACTCAGCACGATATGATTTAATAAATCGCCGAAAAGATCGTAACTCTACTGAGAAATTTCGTTGGCGAAAAGATCAAATGCCATACAGAGCACAGTTTTATGACACCATTACAAAAAGTGATCCCGAAATGGAATTGAGCCACTTCATAGAGGGATCGTTGGCCACTGAAATCACTTTGGTGATTTTGGATTGTTTGGAAATCATCGTTCAAGTGGCCACAAATTCCGAAATTCATCATAATTTGTTGGGAACTGTGTTGAAAGTTTTATTGCATGCTTTGTCGAGAAACCAAAGTACTCTGGCGTTAAAGAACTTGTTCGCCTCTCAAAGATCTCTTATCTTCAAGTTTCCGAATATATTGTTTGATGAAGAAACCGACATTTGTGCTGACTTGTGCTTGCTCTTGCTAAAACATTGTGGTTCGCAGTTACCAGGTATTAGATCTCAAGCGGCTGCTTCTTTGTATCTCCTAATGAGGCAAAATTTTGAAATAGGAAACGTAAGTTCGCATGGATTTTTATTTAAACGCATTTATATATCAAGAAAGGCGTGCCAGAAACGATAGTTTAATTTTTTTCTTTCAGCTCTTAATGTCAGTTATTATTATCACAATACACTTCAATATCCTACAATCTTAACTTTCCCGAAATTAATTAGCTAATTTTTATATGATTGCATTTGTTCATGATTAAAGCAATAGCATTTCATTTATTGCAGAACTTTGCTCGTGTTAAAATGCAAGTGACCATGTCGCTGTCCTCTCTTGTGGGAACTAGTTCATCATTCAGTGAACAGTCATTACGGCGAGCACTTAAAACCATTTTAGTTTATGCCGAGTCCGATTCAGATCTTCAGGACACTTCCTTTCCTGAGCAAGTACAAGATCTGCTATTCAATCTTCACATGATACTCTCCGATACGGTTAAAATGAAGGAATATCAAGAAGATCCCGAAATGTTGTTGGATCTCATGCATCGCATTGCCAAAGGCTATCAAAATAATCCAGACTTACGTCTAACTTGGTTGGAAAACATGGCTAAAAAGCACAAAGAGCGAGCCAATCATACCGAAGCTGCTATGTGTTTTGTTCACTCTGCTGCTTTAGTGGCTGAATATCTTAGTATGCTGGAATCGCAACCACATTTGCCGGTAGGAGCCGTAAGTTTCCAAAAGGTCACCCCGAACTCGTTGCTGGAGTCAGCTGTTTCGGATGATGTTCTTAGTCCTGGCGAAGATGGCATATGCCTTGGTAATCACTTTACAGAATCGGGCTTAAAAGTGTTGCTTGAAGAGGCTTCCAATTCGTTTCAAATAGCTGGCATGTATGAAGCCATGAATGAAGTTTATAAAATTCTCATACCCATCTGTGAGGCGAATAGAGATTTTCAAAAACTGAGCAAAGTTCATGGCAAACTTCAAGAGGCATTTAATCGCATAGCACAACTACAGGGTAAGCGCGTCTTTGGTACGTATTTCAGAGTGGGTTTTTATGGTGCCAAATTCGGTGATTTGGATCAACAGGAGTTTATATACAAGGAACCAACTCTAACTAAACTCCCCGAAATATTTAGTCGCCTCCAAGTGAGTCCTTACAATTTTTTACAAAGAAAAATTATTGTCTGCACTTGATAAATAAAAAAAAAATTTCCCATAAAATGTATGGCTTCCTTTCTAGAACTTTTATGCAGATCGTTTTGGTCCAGACTCTGTTCATATTATAAAGGATTCCAATAGTGTAGATGTTAATAGCCTTGACCCAGATAAGGCTTACATACAAATTACATACGTTGAGCCGTATTTTGAGAACTACGAATTGAGGCACAGAGAGACCTATTTCGAAAGAAACTTCAACATAAGTACACTTCTGTAGTGAACAGATTAAAATGGGTACATTTTAATTGTCTATTCTTAATTTTTCAGAACGTTTCATTTTTGCTACACCATTCACAAAATCGGGTAAAGCCCATGGTGATTTACACGAACAGTGTAAACGCAAAACTATTCTAACTACAGCGAATCATTTTCCCTATGTAAAGACAAGAATTCAGGTCATAAATCGCCAACAGATAATTCTAGATCCCATTGAAGTGGCTATTGAAGATATACAAAAGAAAACTTTGGAATTGGCTGCGGCTACAAACCAAGATCCGGCTGATCCGAAAATCTTGCAAATGGTTTTACAGGGTTGTATTGGAACTACAGTAAATCAAGGACCTATGGAAATGGCGGCAGTATTTCTATCGAATCTCTCGGACGGCATAACTATTCCAACTAAAAATCAAAACAAACTACGTTTGTGTTTTAGGGAATTCTCAAAACGGTGCGCTGATGCTCTCAAGAAAAATAGAAACTTAATTTTGTCGGATCAAAAGGACTATCAACGCGAACTAGAACGTAACAATGACCGTTTTGTTGAACGTTTAACTCCATTAATTACGTTAACATCCACGCAGGCGCAGGGTGTGGTAAAGTAAGTTTATTTCATTATTAATCTATCGAAAGAAAATTTAAATTTTCCAAAAATATTTTCAGGGCGAACGCCGCTAATAATCGTAGTACACCCTTAAAATGGTAATTTACCGATAAATAATATTCATATAAACATTTCTTTACAGATTACTTTAATGTACTTATTGTATGCTTTACATTTTTTTAAAGCTTCTGTAGAATCCTACAATCGAATAATTTATTTTCCTTCCCTTTCATGTCTGTTCGTAAATTGGAATTTGCTTATTTGTAATTTTCACTGTTTGTTTTACAGTGTTTCAGATTATTTTAAGTAGTTCATAAGTTTATTAAATTTTATTTATCAAAAACATTACACACTCATGCATACTTGTATGGACGTAGCCAATTTTCTAAAATTAAAATCAAAAAGTATTGGGCACTCTAATAACTGGACCAAGTACTTAAATTTAGAGTATTTATCTCCAACGATTTAAATTTATATGTATTTTCAATTAGTAATTTGCTTCACATCTTTCCAAACCAAAAATTTAACACCAAAATTGAGCAATTTTTGTAGTCATATAAATATACACATACATCTCACCTCTCACCTAAATAAAACATTTCCTAAATTTTTCGAAAAAGCACACATCATCCTCATCATCATATTTATAAAAAAATTCATACATACTAATATACAACATATACCTACACACATAAATTTTATACTTTTATAGCGTATAATAATAAAAAAAATTACAAACTGTAATATATCGTTGTTTAAAAACAACTACATGGAACAACTAGAAAAAGAAAACAAAAGAAAAACTCAGTTTGTGTTAGAAATTTCAAAATTTTCTACGAATTCTTTTAGGTAAAAAAAATATATTTTACTAGCGACCCGGTACGTGCATAAATAAAAAAAAAATTGCATAAAGTGAAATAATAAAAAAAATTTATTGGAACATCAAATTCATTTATTCAAACAAAAAATATTTTATTAATTGCTAGCTGTTTTAAAACTTAATCCAAAACATTTCGATGAACAATATTTTTTGTTTTTTCATTTTGAGCATGAATAAACAAACGCCTGGGAGTAACGACTCTGGAACAGGCAACATAAAGTTGGCCATGTGAAAACCATGATTCCTCCAAATTTACACCACAAACGTGAAGTGTTTGCCCTTGGGCCTTGCTGACGGACATAGCAAATGATAAACGCACAGCATATAGTAATCGTTTGAACTCAAATATCATGTCAGTTGGAATCATAGGGATACGGGATATCAAACAAACTTCTCTTGATTTGGCAGTTAAGATCGTATCTTCAATCAAATTTTCACTGCCAATCTGCCAATTTGGTGGATTAATATTTCGCAATAATATAATCAGAGAACCAACTTTCAGATTAAAGCAATGTGGTGGCATTGATTTTTATATATTGAATTCATTTGTTACAAAAAATGTGATAAATGAAGAATCGCTCGACCGATTTTGTGCAAACTTCACATAAACCATCTACTAAATATTTCGAACAAAGCCTAAAGATAGGGGAGCCCGTTCTTGAGTTATAAAATTACAACGAAAAGTGACATTGATTTTTATATAAATAGATTAGAGAAATTTTAGTAGTAACAACTTGCTGTTTAAGAGAATAATAAATATTAATTGCAACCATTTATCATTGAAAGTTGAAGGCAAAGCCTTTAAGACTTTCAAAAAATTTATTTTGATTTGAAGAATCTTGAATTAAATGTAGTTTGCCGACACAATTATCAGCCTCTTCGGAATCCTTAGGAGGTTTTAAATGTTCAACATTTTCATTTGTAAACCTTTGCCACTCAGATATATCAACACTTATATTATGGTAATTTGTATCTTTTGTTATATCCTTAGGCAATACATGAGAATTTTGTAAATTTTTTAAGAATTTCACTGAAAAGAGAATAATTAGGAACAGTTTTTATAAAGCAAAAGTAACGCTTACTGTTAATATCGTTAAATTGCAGTTTGCTTGAGTTTTCAGACCACCATTTAACTATTAAAACCAGGTGATGTTTTGTTGTTTCCTCAGACTCCTGAAATAAGCACGTCAAATAGTTATCGCAAAATATAATATGTAAGAGTTGGACAGATATCCGCGAAATTTCGGCCACTTCCAAAGTACCTTACAAAAAAATAAGAGTAAGTCTGGATAAGATGGCTTAAAAGCAAAATAATTTACTTACAATGTTGCTTTTTATGAAGTAGCCACTGTCTAAGAAGTTGAAATATTAGAGTTACTACGCTCAGACATAGTTTAACATAGCACTCACACTTTGGATTCGAACCATCTGTAGCACCTTCGTGATCGGTTGTAGTCGTAATAATAGAAGATTTAATTGTCGAATTTGTGATTGAGTTTTGTGCAGTTATTTCAAAGCATTTTCTAATATTGCTGCTAGTACTATTTGACGAATCATTATGTTTTTCATTATTTACATCATTTTCTTCGTCATCATATGAAGGTAAAAGTTTTTTTAAAAATGTTGGAGGCTTTTGAAAACACTGGTATACAAAACGTATATGATTTAAGCATAATACAACAAGAAGCTTATAATATTTTAATTCAAGGCGCATACTTAAAGGAAAAGCTATTTCAACCAGGCCACAGTAAACCTTAAAGGAAGTTAAAAAAAAACGAATATTGATATTTCAAGATTTCATGTATAAATATATACATACTTTTTCATCTTCCTAGAAAGGACACTTACCTGAAGTAAACATGAGTCGTTACAAAATCTGTATGTAGATCTCACTCGATCCGCGACAAAAGTCGATTGTGGACTATTCACACACAATAATTCCAAAATATTGGGCAGTCTACAGCTGTGGTTTAGGACAGTTGCTATTTCCCGAAAAACCCAAGCACTTGGACGAGAAAATATCAGAGACTTCAAAAGATCAACTACCATTTCTAATAAGTTTATTGGCATATCTAACGATACATGTAAAAGTAAACTCTTCAACCACACGGCTAGAGCTTCTAGCACCCCAAAGTGTTCGCAAATCTCACGGGCAAATCCCAATTTCATAACTGAGTCCGTGGCAATTTGTAAAAGAAAATAATCACCATGTTTTTGTACTAAAAGGGAAGATGTCAACGTAGGAACTTGTTGGCATATAATAGATAAAGCAGCAAGGTAACGGCGCAAACATATACATCGTTCATCATCGTACAGTTCAAAGGGTTCTTGTAAACAATGAATATAATCATCAGTTCTTCGTAAGCATTTCGCATTAATAAGAGAATAGTCGTGATAGGGATGTATACGACGATTCTTGGGAAACTCTAAACTATGAGTATAAGACCAAAATTCAGGTAATACTTTGCTTACTGAATCTACGCAATTCTGTTGAAAGTTTTCTGGTAATTTTTCTACGCCTAAAAGCTGCAGCTGAGCAAGTTTTGTTTGTATATTTTCCAGTTCAAGTTGAAAAACCGTTCTCTGTTTCTTTAAACTCCCTTGGTCCGCTGCATGCTCATAAATTAATGGATGTATTTGGTTAAGTGTGCATTCTTCTAATTGAGTTAGCAAAGTCATATCTAGATCTATACTTGGCATTCTCATAAGACACTTCGAAACCCGTCGCTGCTCATTCTTTGTCGCAGGACACGATTCTTTTCGTTTATGTTTAATGTTCACTTTTCTGATGGATTCCTCACATAAACTTTGTTGCAATCGCTGTGTATCATCGTCATATCGCATTTTAACCAGCGAGCATTCCATTTCTTTCATACGAACTTCGGCTTCTTTAGCCTGTACCGCTTTAGCCAATTCATCCATTTTTGACTGACATTCGATTTGAGCATTTTGTGCACTTAACAGCTTTTCCATTTTCAAGGTTTGAGCCTGTTGCTTTAAGTGTCTTAACTCATCACGCAGCAAAGTTGCTTCACCTTCTTTTGAATTGATTTTTGTCTTCGCCTCTGTCAGATCGTTGCTTAATTTCGAGTTCTCCTTTTTTAAAACATCTACCTTTTCCATTAAAAATTTAATTTGTCTTTCAGAAGCCAACTGCCTTCTGGCAGCACTTTGACTGGAAGGTAATGTTGTTTCTGGCCCTGTATTTTGAGATAATACAAATTCCATTGCATCTTCTGATACATCTTTTGATGTGTGTGGTAGTTGTGTGACTTTAGTTTTATGTGAGATAGCGCCTATCAAATTTGTTGGAGGTGGTGGAACGGGCTTTTTGAATTCCGCTGGATCACTGATTTGAGCGGCGGCCAGTAAATCAAAGTCATCGTCGTCATCTTGAAACATTTGTGACAATATATCCGGTATTCCATTATGCGTTTGCTGTTGAGTACTTGTAGTAGGTGCATTAAATTCTGAGAATGTTATTTCGCTTTCAGTCAGGTTCATGCCACCATACTGATGCGCCTTTGTTTGACTATAAATTCTTTCCGCTGCAACTGCTGCTTCTGCCACCTGAGTAGCCAACAATATCACGTCGTCATCATCGTCATCCCAAAAATCAGTGCTGGTGGTTTTAATAGGTGATACATGTCGCCCTACTGATTCCTTTTTAGATACAGTACTCGCTATCCCACCTGTAATACTTCTGCTACATATATCCAACTTAGGCTTTTTCATAGAACGCCCGAATTCTTTCATGGGTTGAAATCGCTTCGCCATTCTAACTCTAATCAATTAAATGAAATAATTAAATTACATTACCAGCATTACATGACTTCATCTGGAAATGTTTGTTTATACCGGGGTATCAGGCTCATCTAGGCAAAAATATGCTATGCGCGATATTATTGCCGAACCAACATTGCTGTCAAACCTCATACATTAAACGTAGTAGTCAAAATTTTTGCTATGCATCTTGACACTGTTATATATATGTATTATCATTGCCAATGACCAAAGTGATTATTTTGATGTATGCCCATTTTTGTTTGCGAATGTCGTCTTACTGTTTAACATCCCTGTTTTAAAACATGAAATTGACGGCGCCAGATAAAGTTTGTGGGTAATGGGTTGAAGAGGTAGAGTGTTAAGTACACCACTCTCAGTACTCCTGGCTGTCTTTCAATTAATATTTTGCTTGACAATGCTAACGGCATAACAAAATAACAGGTGAAAATGTGTCTGCCTTTGACTATGTCCACACGATGAAACATTTGCTGCAGAAACATTTATTAATTCCCTTTTGAAGCTGCATTCGTGTCCACACGGTTGAAACATTTGTTTAGCAGCATACATATACTATATTATATGCAGAAGCGGAAAATGGCGTGCTCAACAAATGTTTCATGTACATGAAACACCGTACCCTTTTCCACTCGTCTTTCCCCTCTCATCAACAAACACAATGTTTGTGCAGCAAATGTTTCCCCGTGTGGACATAGTCTTTCGATTTCGTAGTTGCAAATGGGGACTAACCTTAGCATTGATATGATTTCGAGATCAAATGCGAAGAAGCTTTCGAAAAAGCTTAAATTGTACACATTGAGCAAAAAAATTATGTTTCAACAAAAAAATCAATTTTTTGCAAAGAAATTAGTCAAAAATTTTGTTTGCAAAGAAATTGGTAAAAAATTTTGTTTTCGAAAGCTTCTTCACATATTAAACTCCTTTCAATACTTATTTATTAGAAATAAACACGATTTGGGTAAAATTGTGTTTCAACCAAAAAATTTATTGTTAGCAAAGAGGTACGTACCCCTTTCCAAAAATATTGGTCAAAAATTTTTTTTGCTTAAATGCGTACAATATATGCTTTTTTGAAAGCTTCTTCGCATTTTAAACTGCTTTCAATACTAATTTATTAGAAATAAACATGTTTTGGGTAAAATTGTGCCATCCGGCGTAGCTGTACCACTTAATATTTATTTCACCAAGGATATATCTATGGCGAATTGAATACTACACAGTTTTATTTAGTTTTAACTTTATATACAAATAATTTTGGGAACAAATCTGTCACCATATTGATCTATACATGGACCTAACAAATTATGTGAGCGCTCACATATATAGAGAAGAAGAGATTCTGGCAACACTACAATATCATCAGCTGTGCTTTCAACGCGACCTTGTGTTATAGAGATTAGTTCGCCTTGGCAAGCACTGAACGGTACTGTCCAAGGCAAATTCATAGCACTGAACGGTACTGTCACTTCGAATTTGCTTTGGTTTTACATACTTAAATGTTTACATTTCGTTTGCACGTGCAAGTAGCAGTGTGGTTGTTTTACCGCATAGATTATATATAATAGTAAAAACTCGGAAATATGGATACTGAAAAACCTAGATTGTATATGGACGAATACAAACTTAAACAGGACCCACAGGATTATGGTCTCGCCGACGATCCTGTAGATATCGAAACATTTAAGAAGAAGATGCAAATAGTTATCGTGAGGTACGCTAAGCACATTCATATGTATACATATATTTTTTTTAACTACTTTGGTCCTTAGGTATGAAAATAGTGAATTGGAATTTGACATGATTGGTGTGCATCCCGCTATTGCTAATGCATTTAGACGTTTAATGCTTAGTGAAGTTCCTAGCATGGCATTTGAAAAAGTGTACATATATAACAATACCTCAATAATACAGGATGAAGTTCTTGCTCATCGCATCGGGTTAATACCATTAAAAGCTGATCCACGTTTATTTGAGTATCGAAGCGATGATAATGAACAAGGCACTGAACTGGACACATTAGAATTTGAACTAAAAGTTAAATGCACACGTCGTAAAGATGTCAAAGATTCTTCGAATTTTGACACGATCTATAAAAATCACAAGGTATATTCAGGGCAAATAAAATGGTTACCAAGAGGCAAGCAAGCACAATTATACTCTGAATCTGATTTGGGCTGTATACAAGATGATATTCTGATATCACAAATGAGGCCAGGTCATGAATTTGATTTGAAGCTTGTGGCTGTTAAGGGCATTGGCAAAGACCATGCCAAATTTTCTCCTGTAGCCACTGCCTTTTATCGACTTTTGCCAGAAATTAAACTTAAGCGGGAAGTAATTGGAAAGGATGCTGTGATATTGCAGAAATGTTTTTCACCCGACGTTATTGGTATTGATGAAAATGGGCGAGCATATGTTAATAACGCACGTTACGACACATGCAGTCGAAATGTTTATCGCTATCCTGAACTAGCCGACGCTGTGGAGATGTCCAGAATTCGTGATCATTATATATTTTCTGTAGAATCGGTTGGAGCTCTTAAGCCAGACGTTATATTTGTTGAAGCTGTAAAGGTTTTAAAGAAAAAATGCCGAAAATTTTTAGACGAAATAGAAGCTGCATAAAATTTATACTCGTACATAATTGTTACTGTTAGTTTTTAAAAATAATAACATTATATAGTATGTATGTAGTTATACACATTTTCCTAATTTTATAAGAAAAAAAACTTTACATTAAAAAGTTACTAAAAGAAGCTAGTTTAAAAGAAATACATTGCACTTGGATGCCCTTGCCTTAAATGTTAATTGCTTAACTAATCTGACGAACAGGTGAACAAGTTTTGTTTCGCATACATATAAAAGTGACAACCACGTATATTGCAATTTAAGTACTAAAATATGTAAAGCAATTTGTATGTTTTACAAAAAAAAATACGTTTATTTTAGTTTTTTACATATAAATGAAATTTATTTGTTCATTTACAGGGCACACTGCCCTGGTTCATTTATATATAATAGTATTGTGACAATGTGTCAAATAAAAAATTTCATAACAGTAAGTTTTTTACTACAAAATAGGAAACATATCTTCTATTCTGTTACTCCCGCTAAAAGTCGAGAGGATTTTTTTATACCTCTCTTTAATATGTTGATTCTATACATCGATGGTCACAAACATAAAAGCCCTAAGTCGTATTTTTACAAAATTGATTTTTTCAGTGATTCACTCGAAAACTTTCTTTGCAAATTGAATATCACCACCCTCGTTACAAAAATATGGCATATTAAGTTTTGTATACAAGTGCTAACTTGCATCCACACAAGGCAGATTTACCAGGTACTCTCAGTACCGCAGCTGTATATTGAAATTTGTTGAGCTACTGTCAAAAGTTTACATACAAGCCACATAAAATGTTTTTTTTTTCTTAAATCTTCCTTGTTAATGATGCTTCTTCTTCCTTGATTTTGACATTAGCTCTTCATTTTCTACCAACAAAATACGTGTGGTTTTTGGTGTTGTTTCATTGTTGTACTAGTAAGAGTACCTGGTAAATCTGCCTTGCATCCACACATATAGTAAGGCGAATTGAATAATAGATGAACTCAGTTTGTATCGATTCGCCTTGACAGTGTCATTCAATCAAAACAATAAATATGGATGCGAATTCTGGCAAGTTAATAACATTTTAAATATCAGTTTAGTAAATTTTTAAGATATTATATTTTTAGGTAAATCTATAATTCATACATCTATGACTCCATCTGCTCCAGAGAATAATCAAGTAAATAATTGATGTATCGAGCATCAGTTAATATTATTAATAGTTGGATACATCCGTCCTAAATTTAGGTTCATACATTTGAATTGTATAACTTATTTTTAATTATCATTACAGAGTGGACCTCCTCCTCCTTCCTATGAAGAGAGTTTAAAAATGAGTAGCTGTATAGCATCGGCTCCTCAATATAGTTATTCTTATCCTATAGCATACCAACAACAAACGCTTCAGCATCCATCAACTTATGCATTACCAGCACCATCTCATCTTTCATGCGGTTATGCTAATCCTTACCAAATGCACATTCAACAACAACAAATTTTTCACAATACGCTGTCCACAGCGCCAAAATTGAGTTCTGTAAAAGCCTCGGAAAATGTTCTGTGTCTAGCTAAAGGTGCTAAAGTACGGACTACAGCATCTGGTGCTATAAGCATACCACCGCCGCCTCCAGGATGTGTTCCCACACCGGGCCAAATGGCTGCTATGGCTGGTCAACTAGAGTTGTACAAAACAGCTCTTTTGAGTGAGCGCTCTTTTCCGCTCCGCTCACTTTACTGAATTAATTCATTCATTTCTTTCACTAGCTCAGTTGATTCCTTAGCTCAGCCATAATTCATGAAATGAAAATGTCATGAAAGAAAATGAAAGAATCAGACTAGCTAATACAACAACCACTTATGCCTTTTTATTTTTTCCTTAATATGTAATATAAAACACATTTATTGAACATAAGTAATAACTAGATAAATATTTAAGTGATTTTAAATATTTTGCTTTCGAACCTATTTTAATAAAGTAATATTTTCTATTTAACCTTGTATTTTGTACATTTTTCTCAGTTAATTTACGTATATGTTTATATATGTATATATACGCACCAAGTTAATAAGTACTGAAATATGTATCATGGCAGTGCTGTTAAAAAATTTTCATCTGGCAGCTCTAATAATATAAAGCGCCACACCATGTGTGTATTGGATTGAGTGAATTAATTCCTTTTTTCATATAGATTTTGACATACCAGCATTGAAAAGAGCTACTGAAAGAGACAGATTCAATGACGCAATTGAAACAACTGAATGACTGAATCAACTGAAACAACTGAAAGAAGTGAAAGAAAAGAGCTACTGAAAGAAGTGAAAGAAAAGAGCTACTGAAACAAATGAAAGAAAAGAGCTACTGAAACAAATGAAAGAAAAGAGCTACTGAAACAATTGAATGAAAAGAGCTACTGAAACAAATGAAAGAAAAGAGCTACTGAAAGAAATCGATTCAATGAAACAACTGAATCACTGAATCAACTGAAACAACTGAAAGAAGTGAAAGAAAAGAGCTAAAAACGCTCAGTAAAGTGAAAGATTCACCTCGCTCAGTTGAATGAATGATTCAATTGAATTAATTCATTCAGGAGCCGTACAACTCTATGGTCAACCAGTCGTAGTAAAAAAACCAAAAAAATCATTCTTTTAATATTGTTTCTGATAAAGCTGTACGTACGACAGTGCTCATCTTAAATATGTCAAGATATTGATTCTTATGTAAATATACATTTTGTAAAACGCAATGTGGGTCAATAAATACTATTATAAGTTTACAAAGTTGTCAAGTTTTGATTTTCCAATTGTGGCTTTAGCAAATAAATAACTTACCCTATTCTCATTGCGACATAAGCAATATGTGCATATCTATTTAGATTTATAGAACTGTTGGCTGACCGTAGCGGCAAATGTAAATTTCAAGAGCTATTTATTTCTTTAGGTGTATAATTATTAATTTTTATTACTTCAATTTCATATGTGTGTATACATATAATTCACAAGTATATATTTTAAATTGAAAATAAAGAAATAGAAAAGAAATAAAAGATAGCTTTAAAATTTTATTAATATTTTTGCCGTGGTCTTATTGATGGTTGAAATGCAAGAACGTTCCACCTTTTTAACTTTATGGTTTGTCACGAAAAATTCTTTTGCCCAGCTTGACACGTATGCATGTACTTTTAGCAACCGTTAAAGCAGTACTTAGTTATACCTATGTACTTATTATATGGTCATACATATGTGCATTTATCTGTATTTGATCACGGCAAAAAATAGAGATATATATGTACAATGATGAGAATTGATATTTAACAAACAATGAGACCTCTTAAGAGATGTAAAAAGAGATTAATAGAGTTATACGTTAGCGTTTAATAAAAGGCAGATTTTAGCCTGCTGTGGACGGCGGCAACATTCCCCGACCCGTAAGCGAGTCCGTATTACAAGCTTGCTCACGATCTTCTCCGACGTTCAGTACAGCCACTTTCGTCACGGGTCTTTGTATGGTTCCAAACTGCGTTTTGATAGTCACTCTTCGTACTTGACCATCTCTGGCGACAACGGTGTCAACAACTTTTCCTTTCGGCCAACATCTTTTCGGAAGGTTTTCATCTACGACGACGACAATGGCTCCAACGGTTATTTGTGGTAACTTGTCAAACCATTTGGTCCTACGGGATATGATTGGAATATATTCCTTGATCCAGCGTTTCCAGAAGTGGTCAGCAAACAATTTTGTTTGTTGCCACCGTTCACGTAGAGTTCCTTCACTCTCATAGAGTGGTTTGTAGCCATCAGAGGATCCAAGCAGCAGGTGGTTTGGTGTAAGTGCGTCATCGTCTTCGTGCTCCACTGAGACGAAGGTTAAAGGCCGAGAGTTTATAATTGACTCTATTTCACACATCGCCCCTCTCAAGGTCTCTTCGTTAAAATTCGCGCTAGGGTACAATGAATATAGGACTTCTTTTATGGACCTGATTAGCCTTTCCCATATTCCGCCCATATGTGGTGCAGATGGAGGGTTGAACATCCATTTCGTTTTGTCAAATGTTGATGATAGATTCAAAAAATTTATTTGTTTTACACCATCGCTTAATATTTTTTCAGCTCCTTTGAAATTTGTGCCGTTATCGGTGTAGATTTCGCGAGGCACACCACGTCGAGCTACAAAATTGCGTATGCACAAAATACATGAGCTAGTATCTAGGCTATGTGCAACTTCGATATGAATCGCCCGTACAGTCAGACAGGTGAAGACCACTCCCCACCGTTTTTCACGCCTACGACCAATTGATATGAGAAAGGGGCCGAAAAAGTCAATGCCGACAAACGTAAAAGGGCGTTGAAATACGCCTAGGCGAGCGGCTGGCAAGGGCGCCATTTGCGGTGGTTTTGGCTTGGATGCATCGTTTTTGCACCTTTGGCACGAAGCGCGGACCTTTTTGTATAATACACGTAAACGAAAAATATGGAACTGGGATTTTATTTTGTTGATGACAGCCTCATGGAATTTGTGGTGAAAGTTCTCGTGAAAAGAGCGCACTAGTAGCAATGTAATGTGATGGTCGTTTGGCAGCACTATTGAGTCATCATGATTGTTGAGTTGTTCAATTCGGCTGCGACATCGTATGATTCCATATTCGTCCAAGTAGGGCGTTAACCGATAGATCTTACTGGATATTTCAACACGTTTACCATGCTTGAGGCTAGAAATTTCTTCATTGAAACGGCTTTGTTGTGCTATTTTGAAAAGATAACGTTGCGCTTGTTGAATCATCTCGTAACTAACACCAGGCGAATCAGAAGAGTTATGATCCATCTTTTTTAGTTTTCTCATATATAAAATGAACGTTGCAACAGCACGATATAGCCTTTTCCAATTCGAAAAATATTCGGTGTTTAGGTAACTGCAACTTTCAAATGTTTTGTTCAATACCAACACATGGCGTCTCACTTCAGATGTTACCATTGGACCTAAATCATCACACTGTGGCCAATGATGTGGATCACGACGTAGAAATTCGGGACCGTTGAACCATAACGTCATATCTTTTTGATAAGCGGCTTTCGTAGCGAAATCTGCTGGGTTTAATCTAGTCGGCACCCACTTCCACTCGTTTAGGTTTGAATGCTCCAGAATTTCCCCCACACGGTGCATGACAAATTGTTGTAGTTTTCTTGGGTCCATGCGAAGCCACTGTAGCACTGTTTTGGAGTCTGACCACCAGTATGTAGAATCAATGTGTAGTCGTTTGGTCTGCTTGACCTTATTTGCCAATCTGGTGCCTATGAGTGCCGCCTGCAGTTCCATTCTAGGTATTGACATGGGCTTAAGCGGTGCTACTTTTGCCTTTGCGATAATTATATTAACATCAAAGTGTTTGTTGCGTTTTACAAGGAGGTAGCAAACGGCAGAATAAGCGTGTTCACCTGCATCAACAAACGTATGCAGCTCGACTTTATCTGCTCCACAACGTTCAAGAGAATAACACCGTTTGACTTTAACCTCTTTAATAAGTGACATCGTTGATTTCCATTGCATCCATTTTGAATATTGGGATTCGTTGAGCTCATCATCCCAACCGATACTCGAGCGCCAAACGTCTTGTAGCAAAATTTTAAGGCCAGTTGTATGACAAGATAGGAACCCTAGGGGGTCGAAAATAGACATCAGGACTTGTAGGCACTCCCGTTTGGTTGGTATAATATTTTCCTCAATTACGTTACGGCGGAGGCGTGCGAATCTGCAAACATACTCAAAAACATCGTCAACTGGGTTCCAATACATACCCAATATTTTTTCTGTGGTTCCCCATTGCTTGGCGCGTTGGGACTCTGTTGATGTGTTGGACAGCTGATTTAAAACACAAACGGAATTTGACGCCCAGTTGCGTATATGGAAACCGGCGGCAGCGTGAATCTTCGTAACCTGTTTTGCTAGGGTAAGGGCTCCCTCCTCGGTGTCTTCACTGTCGATAAGGTCGTCAACGTAATGGTGGCTCTTAATCGATTCAACCGCACGGGGGTAGTGATACTTAAATTTTTCTGCGTTAACATCTCGTATATAGTGAGCGATACAGGGCGCACAATTCAACCCAAATGTAAGTGCTCGCATAACAAATTTGCTTGGTTGATGTAGCTCGTCACCTCTATCCCACCATAAAAAGCGCTGGGCGTGCATATCACTCTTTCGAACATTTATTCGGTGGAACATCTCTTCGATGTCTCCACAAATTGCAATTTTGCCTATTCTAAAGGCTAAAAGAATGTCGATAAGGGGGGTTAGCAAATCGGGCCCACTTAGCAGGAAATCATTCAGGGAGACACCACCTGACTGCGCCGCTGCATCCCATACCAAACGGATTTTGTTGGGCTTGTTCGGGTTTAATACCGTGAAAATTGGTAGATACCATACCTTATTTGTTTCGTCACATATTGCGTCTGAAGAAATTTTGGTAGCGTACCCCTTTTGTATCAAGTTATCAATTTGAGACTGCATTTTCTGCCGAAGCGAAGGATCTTTTGCAATTTTCCTATGTAAACACATTAGTCTACGTAATGCGTTATTATAACTTTCAGGTAGTTGTACGTCCGAATTTTTCCACATCAGACCAACTTCGTAACGTCCCTCTATCTGTGTGCATGTTGATTTTAATATTTCAATTGCATCGGAATCGGGTTTTGAATCCATTATACATGGTTTAGTCTTTTCTATGTTGAAGCAATTCTTCACCACGTCGTGAAGCTCTTCGTCACGTTTTTGACAGACACACGTGTGGATGTTTAGCCTATGTTGCTCTAAACTGCCTGATTTACCGCCTTGTATCGCCCATCCGAGTCGTGTTTTAGTGGCTATTGGTTGTTGCCAGCCGCCTTCACGGATTTTAACTGGTACTGCCAGTTTCCAATTGTTCGCGCCAATTAGAACAAGTGGTTTTGCTCTTTCGTAGGACTGTATCGGCAAATTTTTTAGATGTGGGCATCTTTTAGCCATTTCCGACATGTTGAGTGACTGAAGAGGTAAATCTAGGTTTTTTACTGTATAAACGTTTGAAAGTGCAAACTTTGTGTTTTTGTTGACACCGGAGACAGTCAAAGATGTTTTGACTGACCCATTTTCTACACGTGTGGTACCACCCGTCCATTGTAGACACAACGATTCAGGAACGCCATCTATGGGCAAACTTTCAAAAATGCTTTCGTCAACTAAGCTGACGGATGACCCTTCGTCTAGAAAGGCGAATGTATTAAAAACAGTCTTATGTAAATGAATGCGGATTGGCAAAATACGAAAATACGGGTTGCGATCGCTATGGTGTGCATTTATTTGCGCGTTCCGCTGTGTGTTGTTGATTTCATATGTACTTACAGTTTGTAAGATCGGTTGATCTCTTACCGCTTTGTGTAACAATGGGTGGTGTTTGAATTTACATCCAGACAATCCACATACTTGGCTCTTATGGCATCTTCCCTTGTGCTGGTTCAGACACTGACGGCATAAATTTTGAGACTTTACGACGTCCCATTTTTGGCTTAGTTCTAAGCCCTTAAATTCTTCGCATTGATGCACCTTATGACTGGCTGTTTTGCAAACAACACACATTCTAGTTGCATTTGTTTTGACCTGTACGTGAGTATTTATGCATGCGTTGTTTTTACCAAAAAACGGCGTCACAACTTGGCTAGCGGCTTCGGCAATTTGGTAAAGCCATGTGCTGAAGGATTTTATGATGGGAACCAGTTCGTCTTTTTGACACATTGCCCAACTAAGTTTGTGATGATTGGGCAGCTTGTCAACTAGCTCTTTTACCAACATCGGATTGTTTAGGTGTGACTCCATGGTAGCACATATGTTTTGCACGGTTATTGCAAATTCAATTATCGACTCAAGCTTGTCTCTAGGGGATGGCATAGCTCTTGCCTTATTTATTACACGTTCCAGGATGTGTTCTGGTCGTCCAAAACAGAGTCGCAGAGTGTGGATGATGTCCGGCACGAGTGCAGGTAGCAGCAACTTGCTCTTAACTAATTCCCTTGCCTTACCTTTTAAGCAATGTTGAAGCCGCATGAGGTTTTCGGCATTGGAGAATCCGGCAATTGATGTGCTTGTCTCAAAGCTGGTTATAAACATCGGCCAATCTTCCGGGTCACCATTAAACGATGGGAGTTCACTCGGTATCGAGCGTCTGGCTGCAATTTGAACGGATGTGGGGTAGACACCATTAAATACACGTTGACTATTTTCTGTGCCGAGGGGTGCTGGCATATTACTTTGATTTAAATTAATTTGCTCGTCGCTTTGCATGTCGCTTTGCGTTAATATTTTATATTTACGTTCCAAATATTCTTGTTCTATTTTCTTTTCCTCTTCTAGACGCTCCAACTCCAGCATTTTTTGCTTTTCACAATAATTTTGCACGCTTGTTGCACGTTGTACACATGTTTTGCTTAAAAAACGCTGTTGCATATTTGACGGCTTTGTCGTTTGCTGTGGTATATAAGGGTACAGATTGGCTGAGCCCATTGCACTTGACGGCGCCATTAACGCATGTGCGGCAGCATAACTATGTTGTTGCATGGTCGATGTTGAGACTGGTGCAAATGCTACTGTTGCTGCATATATTGGGGGTGTAGAGCTAGACAGGCTATTATTTATCGGGGTAGTCGCTACTGATGTGGCAATGTTTGCGGGAGTTAAAGCTGGTGATGAAGTTGAGTTCGGATGAGTTCCAAGGCCGGTTACACCAACAGCAGCAGTTGTGACGGATTGCTTGGGTTCGCATAGGTCGCAGTTCCAACTGTAATCAGCCACGTTGCTGTCGACTCCAACACAAGTGAAGTGAAACCATTTGTCACATCTATCGCACATTACCATTTGACTGTTGTCCAAATTTTTGCATTTTCCACAGCTGTAGCCAGGGAGACAATTTTCTTTTTCCATATTCATCTCAATGGAAATAGTATTAATAAAATTTTAAAGAACTGTTGGCTGACCGTAGCGGCAAATGTAAATTTCAAGAGCTATTTATTTCTTTAGGTGTATAATTATTAATTTTTATTACTTCAATTTCATATGTGTGTATACATATAATTCACAAGTATATATTTTAAATTGAAAATAAAGAAATAGAAAAGAAATAAAAGATAGCTTTAAAATTTTATTAATATTTTTGCCGTGGTCTTATTGATGGTTGAAATGCAAGAACGTTCCACCTTTTTAACTTTATGGTTTGTCACGAAAAATTCTTTTGCCCAGCTTGACACGTATGCATGTACTTTTAGCAACCGTTAAAGCAGTACTTAGTTATACCTATGTACTTATTATATGGTCATACATATGTGCATTTATCTGTATTTGATCACGGCAAAAAATAGAGATATATATGTACAATGATGAGAATTGATATTTAACAAACAATGAGACCTCTTAAGAGATGTAAAAAGAGATTAATAGAGTTATACGTTAGCGTTTAATAAAAGGCAGATTTTAGCCTGCTGTGGACGGCGGCAACAAGAACTTTAGATAAACATTTTTAGAGTAATTAATTTCTGCCTACATTTTAACTCACCTCTACAACTCTGTTACAAATGCATGTTATTTTCTCAGTGTTCTTGAATATATTTGATTATTGATTCTGTTCACATACATTATATTTGTATAAAATGTGAAAAAATGTCTATATTCCTCTGGATTTAGCTTGTATTACATAGAATAGTTAGTATAAATAACGCCAATTTATGTAGAATTTTATTAAAAAAGGGGTTCGTAGTATGTACTATCAAATGTATTTACACGCACAAACCCATCTTCTCCACCTGAGCCATAACTTTTACCATCTGGATGGAAAGCCAAACTGTTAATAGGACCAAAATGACCCTTGAGGCGTGCGAATTCTTCTTCATATATCAAATGGAAGAAACGGGAATCAAATTTGCCAGCCTTTGTGGACGTTGTTGTAACTTCCATAGCATCTTGACCTCCGCCCAAAACTACATGATCCAAAATTGGACTAATTGCAGCTGAATTTACGGGACGTTCCGTTTTGTACGTCTTGAGGCACATTAAAGATTCAGAGTCGAATAACTTGGCTGATGTGTCCTTTGAAGCAGTTACAAACATAGTACCATCTTTGTACATTTGCATGTCGTTTATACCAGCAGTGTGATCATTAACCGAATTAACCTCTCGTCCTTTTCGAATATCCCAGATAGATATCTGACCATTGTCGTGACCTTCAATATTTCATTGTTGAAAGTATATCATACAATTTTCTTTCTGTTTATTAACTTGCCTGTTATAATAGTTTCATCCAAAGAACCCCACAACATAGATGTTATTTTTGATTGTAACATCGGTATTCGTAAAATTGGGCTTTGTTCAGCTAAACTCGAGTCTGCGGTTCGGACATCTATAATAAAAAGTTCAGAATTTTGACCCATAGCCTTATCTGTAGAATAGGCAGCTTGATTCCCAGAATAGCTGAAGTTGCAGGTACGAACCGAGGACTTTGCAGGCAATGATGCAATCACTGTACCATGTTCAACATCCCAAACTTTTGTTGTCATATCACCTGCACCTGTTATAAGTTTTGATGTAGTCCAATCTACATCCAAACACCATACGGCACCTTGGTGACCGTCATAAGTCCCTAGTCGTTCGCCATTAAGTGACCACCAAACATTAGGTTTCTGATCTTTTGACGATGAAAACAAAAGATCACCCTCCCGATTATATTTTATTTGCGTAATGGAACGCTCATGTCCCTGAAGCATCAAAGGTCTCTAAAATGTGTCACAATTGAAAACATGTTTAATAAAAATTTGTATACGGTTAACAACAAAATAGCGTTTGTTAGGTTATGTATATCAATACCAATATGCACAAAATTTATAAAAAAAAATTGCCACTAATGATACAATTAATTTTATTATTTTTAAGAGCTCCACTATTTTAATAATTACCATTCTATAGTAATTTTAATCACTTTTCTTATTGAATAAAATTATATGCGAATTATATTCGCGTAGAGAAAACTGTCAAAAGAGAGCGTTCGCGTTGGCTATCAGTGCTGACAACTTTAACTTATTATCCCTTTCTACTGGTAATACTGTGCTTCAGCTGTTTATTAACCTCCAAACAGTGTAGCAAATTCATTTATTCAGAAAAGCGCATTATGTATAAACAACTTCGAAGCTCAATTAGTTGTGACTCAACAATAACGCCATAAGTATAACACAATACAACATATTGGTGCGGGCAACTGCCAAGGTAAGATGCAGTTGTTTCGTCTAAATGGTAACATCGACAATCATATATATGTTTGGCTATCCATCCATGTTTAATTGTCAATGTCTTCATATATAATTTCAAAGGAGAACAGCAGATATTAGACCGAATACCGTTGCCACATACAGCAATATGTATATATCAATACCATCACCAGATCCACCAGTGTCATATTCAATCCCATGGCTCTTGATGATCTCTTATATTACCAAGTATATGTCTCTGGTCAGTCCGTCCCCACATTAAAAATCGGCAGCACTAAAAAACGAAAAGATGTTTACAACACTGAAAAAGGCCGGTGGATTTCAACCCATTACTGTGCTTTTACGTAAAAATTTTATTTAATAAGAAAAACAGTAATTTTACGTTAAAATGTCGTGTAATTTGCAAAGATTGCTCATAAATTGCCGTAACCAATTTAGCAGACACAATAGATCGTTTAACAAATCTCTTAATATAGCAGTGCAAAGTCGACTGGCTAGTACAGATCCAGTTAAGGGGAAAGGACCAGTTTCATGGAAGAGCTTTGCTACTATAGGCGGTCTGGGAGCTGTCGGTTTAGCTTTCATGCTCTATGTAAAACATGAAAAAGAAGAAGCTATTTTGAAGGAGCGCAAACGACAATTGGGAAAAGCTGCAATTGGTGGCCGATGGGAGTTACTAGATGATCAAGGTAACTTAAGAAAGTCCGAAGACTTTTTAGGGAAATGGTTATTAATATATTTCGGATTCACCCACTGTCCGGATATATGCCCCGACGAATTAGAAAAGATGTCTGCTGTAGTTGACGAAATAGGTAAGTTATTGATTTATTCTTATTTTATAGCTTTCTATATATTAGAGTGGTATTGGAATTGTAAGTTTTCGATTTCGTAGCAGTGAAGATATGGCTACACTTAACAAATATTTGCACAAAAAAAGCGTAAGAACTAAATACTAATTATTTATGTTCTATATTTGTTTTGTACAAAGTTTTTAATTCTTTATAGTGTAATTAATATTGACTATTATTAATATTATTTTAGAAAAATCCCCTCAAAATTTAGAAGTGCAGCCTATATTTATAACAGTTGATCCTGAACGTGACACAAAGGATGTTGTGGCTAAATATGTAAAAGAATTTTCTCCAAAGTTACTAGGCTTAACTGGGACTGTGGAGCAGATAAGCAAAGTTTGCAAGGCATTTAGAGTTTATTTTTCCTCTGGGCCCCGTGATCAAGATAATGATTATATTGTGGATCACACCATCATAATGTACTTGGTAAATCCCGATGGTGAATTTGTTGACTATTATGGACAAAATCGTGACAAAGATCAGTGCGTTGCATCAATATTAATGAATGTAGCAAAATGGAATTCAATAAATAAGAAGTCTTGGTTTAGTTAAGGAAAGAATCCTGATAAAACTTAATGAAATAAGATGTTATGTTACAAAATGATCTGTATAAAAAAATTTATTGCATTAACGGTTTTGTGAAATAAAGAAATTTAAATATTTATTGCTATTTTTAATTTGTTTAGAATGAAAATGATTTAATAAATTCTGATCAAAAAGAAAAGATTACATCTTAAGTTTTGTAATAGCTTTTTGAAATATCCAACCAAACTTAGTTCCAGTTGAGGTCCCATCATTAGGTCGAAGTCAGTGATGATTTGTTGTAATACGGGCATATATGTATATGTACGTACTTATGTAACCCGCAGCAAACAGCAAATGTTTAATTTAAATTATTTAAATCACTTGTCAATTTCTCCATTAAAGAAATCTAAGTATTTACCATGGTATAATAGCATTTATTATACTATGAGTATCCTAGCAACGAAGTTGTAGGAATAAAGCTGAAAATAGTTAATATTCCTTATAGCTTCACAAAGATATCTCGGAGCGAATATCAACAAAATACTTAAAAGAATGAATGCTTCTCATACATGAACACAAGATATTACAAATAACTTTAAAGAATTCGTTGTCTTGGAAAGCAATATCAGCCAATACTTTTATTTAAATGTTGTGGCGTGCGTATTGTAATGAAAACTATCGGTGATACATTTCCCGCGATTTCTTTTTTCCGAAAATATCGATTTTCTTGCTCAACATTAGTTTTTAAACATAATCATACCGTTTAAAATAAATTTCTTGTTGGAGATTTTTGTTGCTTTTTGGTTTCAAAATTTTTATTTCATAAATTTTTTATTTTTTCTTAACCGGTTTAATATTATTATTTTCCATTAGAAAATGTTTGGTTTTAATTACTTTTTTCTTGTTACTACTTATTATTATTTTAGATGGTTATTAGATTTTATTTTGAAAATGTTACATATGTATGTATGTGTTATTTTTTTTAATCAACGACCGTCTGTCTAATATGAATGTGATTTAGTATATCTAATTAAAGTACTGTCCTTACATTTCAGTGTGTTGCAGTTTTCATATTTTAATATATTCATGTGTAGTTTTTCCAATAATGCAACGCTATAATTTTTTCCATTATATATGTTTGTATGAGTATATAAAAAATGAAAATGGTTCCATATTTTTTATGATTTGTTTATTTTATACGCTATTTAATGTATTGTGGTTCTTCTCTTAATGATATCTACAAAAAATTCTTAAATGTTGTTTTATTTCACTTTAATAAGCTTGTATTATTTTTTAGCGTTTTCATCGTATTCTTTTGAAAACTATTTGATAAAAAACACTGCATAATAAATGTATAGCATAGGCATTTTTTAATTGCTTAATATTGTTTAAGAGTCACGAAAAAATGGAAAAGTATTTTTTGAGATTTATATGTATGTATATAGTTCTTTTATTTTTATTATTATCAATATTTTTAGATGAAATTATAACTTAAAATTGTAATTACATAATTCATTCTTTTAATGAAATTATTGTTGTTTTTTTAAATAAAAAATATACTTTGATTGATTAAATAAAAAAATATACATTTGAATAAAAGATTACTTAAATAAAAGAAATTAAAAGAATAATATTAAAACAAATGTAATATAACAGTAACTTAATGAAAATTACATTTTTTTATATTTTTTTAAAATACCAAGCCATTTCTAGTTCGATCGATTCCGTATAATCCTAATTCAAAATTAAATTATGTAGGCTAATAAACTATATTGTGTGTTTTGAATATGGCTGCACGATTAGTTTGTTAAATTTTTGATTATTGGAAAAAATAGAATCTAACTAGGCATTAAAATTTAATAATTATTACTTTCAAAATAAGAAAACAAATTTGAAATAATTTCGCAACAGTAATTTTTTTGTACTACAAAACAAGATATACGAAACTTCAATCTCATTTGATATTCCCGTGAGCAATCCTCTACAAAAAATTTCATCCGACATCTAGATATCATCAACCATGACTTTATTTACGTAATAATAAATTCATAGAGCATGGAAAACTAATAAGAAAACGCCATATCTAGCTAAAAATAAATTTGAAATCGACACTTGATAATTTGAATTTTACATCTAATACTGTTTACAACGCACGGCAATATAAAGTTCGCTACCTGTTTTACAACTCCTGTTGAAGATCAACTATTTTAGTATTTGTTCTTAGTATCTGTTGTAAATAAAAACAAATATGACTTCCATACAAAGTTTTTATACATTTCTGATGCGAAACATTTCACCTACTTTGAAGTGTGTGTCACTAATAATTTGGTTAACGGCTTTTTGATACCGCCTGTATTTTCAATGTGTTATACAACATTTTGCATACTTTGTTCAAAAACAAAATAATTGATGTTTTGGAAGGCAAGAAAAACCAACTTATAACGGTTCGCAACATCTTATATGTGTATGACGGAAAAAAAGTTATTCTAACATTTTAAAATAATTGAGGTTTGAAAAGTAGTCAACCTCTGGCATTAGATTTAATTTAATTCCAGATGAAAACATTTTAATCCTTTTGAATTTATTTCTAAATGTTAATTCTCGCATAAAAAGTTGCGGCATTACATCGTGCATAAGTGATTTTCTTAATTTATCAAAGTTTTGCGGATAACACCAAAAAATAAGGAGATGGATGGGTAACATTTTGCCTACTTAACGGAAGATTTTTAATAAACAGTAAGCACATTGAATGTGTTTTAAGAAAAGAATATAAAATATGGAATTTTTAAAACATTAGAGAGTTCTAGGTGTATAGTAAGTATTTTGGTTCCACATACATACATTCACAAAATGTTTAAAATTGTTGGGCAATGTAAACACAGTTTATCTGTCCACCTGTTCATTGGTGTCGTAGTTATCGTTCGATGTTACAAATAACACTTAAAACACAAGCACATTTTAAAATATTGTGCGATCGAACGAAATAAATCTCATTTTTACACGAATCCTTCAAACAGTTTGCTGCTTATGTATATACTTATTTTAATTATGATTTTTTACCAGCAGTTGAATACAATCAAATCGCAACCTTGGAATGAACATATGAATATACACAGTATTGCACTGCTCCATTTTTAGTTTAAATGCATCAAAACATATTTCTTTACATTTTTATTTTTGTTAATTAACGTAATGAAATACGTATTATGTATATACATAAATATCTGAGAATGGCATTTTTGGAAATCTTTTAACGAAACGCTAATTTTTGTTATCGTACGTGGTCTACGTGTATACTATTTATTTAAAAAAAGTCATGCATGGACTACTATATTTGAAATTAAGCGTTATATGCAAGACAAAATATTCCTGCAGTTAATGGGCCTTATCACGATTTTCGAGTCGAGTGCAGAGTTTGTTAGATATTAAAAAAAATAATTTTTTCTTTAATCTAGTTATTGTTTTAAGACTTTGAATTAAAAAAAATTGGGTTTGATTATTTATTAATATTATTTTTTACAATATACTTTACTGTTTATTGGTACTATTGTTGTTTAATTTCTTTTTGAATATCATGTTTATTATAATATCATTTATTTCTAACTAGTGGTCATCTAGTTGTCGCATTTCAACCGTAATTTAAAAAAAATTAAATAAAAATATCGGTAAATTAATAACACTAAAAAGATCTTCAATAGCTAAAATAAGAAAGCAAATCCGTTTATAAGGGAACATAATTATTTCTGTATACCTAGCTCATTTATTTTTGTATTTTACTATGATTTTAAACTCTTAAAAAGACGGTATGGAAATGATTTGTGGAACGAAGTTCTTTATCGAACATTGTGGGCTAGCAAAAATTACATAAAATGGTACTTAGATATTGCCCTTGTTCTTATTTTCATTGTTGTTTTGTTATTATATTTTCAATTCTCTTTTAAACACACTTCAAACTTATTTATTTTGTTAATCACGGGTGTTGCGTAGTAAAAGGAACTTCGTTCCAACCGACTATTTCATATGCTTTTGTTTGATTAGCATTGGGATGTCGCACTTGAAAGTATGATTTCGGAAATTTAATTTCGTTTTCATAATTTTCTTCAGAGATCTAATAAAAGAATACTTTATTTAAATTACTAAATTTGAGTCAGGTTTCTATGTTAAAAGCTGTGTTTTTCGTGTGATGATCGATCGCATTCAATACACATGCATTTTTTACAATAAAATAAGGTTTAATTTTCATTAAAATAACAACATGTTTTAATGGTTCAAAATTGTACAATTATTGTTTTAATGTAAAAAGTTATAAATGAAAAAAAATTATATGCTGTTATTATGTTTTGTTCTTAATTAAAATTATGTAATTATTGTTTTGATAATTCTAGTTTAAAGGCTAAACCACATTAGGGTGTGTATTGTAGTACATTTTTTAATTATTTTAAAGTTTTGTAGTTTTTCTAATTTATGTAACACATATTTCTGATGAAATGCCAGTTAGAAATCCCTTTTTATTTTTCTACTTGATGTCATTTGTTAAATAGGTAGTTTTTAATGGGGCATCTGTGCATATATTTTTTTATAATTATATATACATACATATATATATATATATATATATATATATATATATATATATATATATATATATATATATATATATATATGTATATATATATATATATATATATATATATATATATATATTTATATATATACACATATATACATATATATATATATATATATATATATATATACATATATACATATATATATATACATATATATATATATATATATATATATATATATATATATATATGTAATTTATATATATATATATATATATATATATATATATATATATATGTAATTTATATAATTTTTTCTTCCTTAATCAATTGTTTATATATGTAAGTATGTATATAAATATTGTTTTTATTTATGCATAGTAATTAAGTTTTTTTATTATATCATTTTATATTATTTTAATACATATGTATTTATTTTTTATAATTTTCAATAACATATAATATAATAAATGTTAAAATTTACTTGTCGCTCATAATGTATTTTATCATTCATTTTCATTATCAATCATTATCATAGAGAGGGATTCGACAAAGAGCTAGGTTTCATTCAATGGATCTTATTTTTTAAGTTTTGTGTATTCTTATATAAAACATCGACATTCAGTCATAAATATATTGTTCTAACTTTGAAAGTAACATGTCTTTATTGTGGAAGGTATTTCCAAACGCCAAGATCATGTTTTTTACTATTACAAAAGTATATCAATAATCAAATTACACTGTAAAAATGCAAGTTTAATGTCTGAGACTTTGGTGTTATTATAATAGTGTTATTTATATATAATATTGAATTAATATTGATCTGAATAATGAACTTCAAATTGTGAAAGTTTGGAAATACATAATCACCATTTACTTTGAATATACTTCGAGTCGCTTTAATGCCTACTAAATGTCGGGATATAAATAAATAATTGTTTTTGTTCTTTTTTATTTTATTTATAAATATATGTATTTTTATTTTATATTTTTGTGTAATGGCTGCCTTTTCTAACCTCTCTATTCTAACAAAAAAAAAAAAAAACACAAAAACGACATCTTAAATATGCCGTTTAAAATCAACTCATATTATTATCTTACTTAATCGTTGTTGTTTGTTTATGTTCTCTTATCTAGACAAATACTTTCGCTAGGCCATCGGAACCCGCACTTGCTATATAAGGTTTTGTAGCATGAAACGCAACATCAAATATGCTTTCGTCGAATTTCTTGCGGTGAGCTGTAATTTCCTGCACACACGTCTTATTGTCTAGATTCCAAAGGCGTATTGAACAATCATGAGACCCCGACAATAAATACAGTCCATGTGCATCGACTGCCAGCGATGTAACTGGTTCCAAATGAGCGACCATCGAATGCACTAATGTTCCTGATGTGTTGTCCCAGAAACGTATGTGCCGATCCTCATGAGCAGTGATCGTTATAGGCAACGTTGGATGTGAGATCACTTTGTTTATGAATTTCCCCGTATTGCCAGACATCTCTTGAGCTGCTTCCAGCTTAATGATTTGCTTTCCGGTCTCGGTATCATATATAATGCAATGAGCACTGTTGTAGGCAACTACAATGTGATCGACTTCATTCCGCACAAAATCAACAGAAGAAGGAGCGCCTTCAGCATCCGAAGCTGTATAAGTGCGAAGCAGTGGTTCCTCGGTATAGGGTGACCACAGTTTGACAGTACCATCTGCCGAACATGATACAATACTACTGTGCATTGTAGCCAGACCCCAGACAGCATCTGTGTGTCCTTCTAAGGTTCCAGAGTGTACACTGGGATCGTAACAGTCGTATGGATCTATGTTGGGTGATGGCAATTGCCAACACTCAATATTGCCATCCAAGCCTCCCGAATAACAAGTGTCACCCGTGGTTGACATTCCCAAACATAAAACCGGTCCCGTATGAGCTCTGAATGTATACAATGGCTCAACATCGAGACTAGCTGATTTTTTAGCTTGCACCGTTTTTTGAAGATTCCACAGCTTTAACGTATGATCTTCTGACGCTGTTATAAGCACCGGCTCTTCTGGATGGAAAATCAATGAACGAACTCCATCAAAATGTGATCGTAATGTGTATTTGGCATTCCAAGTCTTGCGATAACCAGCTCCACCGGTGGTACCCTCTTTTGCATTCGAATCATATGAACCTTCTGAATCGTTGTTGACAGTTAATTGTGCCAGCTCTCCAAGTCCCAAAGATGCATCTACATCTTCATCACCTCCAGCATTTACCGCTGTTATCAGATTTCGTCGAGCAGCTGCTGAAGCGGCTGTATTAACAGTATTATTGGTTTGTTCAACATTCGATGATGAATACCCTTGATGAGACAGGCCATGGGATATTAAGGTAATTGTTAGAGTTGGTTTAATGTCAATGAGTACAATTTTGGATAAATATTTTCATCCAATTCGAATGTATCCATTTATAAAAAAATTATGTATTGAAAAAAAAAAATTTTAAAATAGATATATTAGATTATACCGAAAACAACAAAATTAAATAAATCATTTATTTGCCTGTCATAATAAACAAAATTTATTCTAGAAAAAGGATAACATTTTTGTTCAAACTTGTCCAAAAAGCTGGTTAAAAATTGTGCAAAATTAAAAGGTATCTGAAAATTTGTAGTTAACAAAGCCTATATTATTTGTTGAAAATCATATTTTAGCAACGGCTCATCAGAGATAGGGACATAGCTGATGACGTTATTTTAAGTTTATCGTCTAGTCCCATCTTCTGACGTAGCCGTTTTCAACATTTTAGTTAATTGAACAAAATAAAGAGTGCAGTGTTTCAAACATAAGCTATTAAGGATTGAGAAAAGCAATAACAAAAACTACATCAATAACATAATAAGCACCTTCTGTTATAAGATTTATATCATTGAGCAGCTGCTCTCCCAACTCGGCTCCCAGATCTTTTTACAAAATTATTGAAAAATAAATAAAACAGTATAGTATTTCGCATATTTGATTAAGCAAATAAAAGTTTCAATATACGAATAAATAAATATTTAGAAGGGAATGAAAAAAATTAATACTCTTCGTGTTGCAATTTACTCGAAAGAAGTTACAATTTTGCTTAATTAAGTTAAATACAATTGACTTTTGTCAAAATAATAACTCAGACAAATAGACGAGATAAACGTGAATCAAAGTTTACAATATCATAATGCAGATGAACGGAGCAAAACGAAATAGTTTGAATTAAAATATAAAAATAATAACCAGGTCTGAATTATAAATTATTCTCATTTACCTTCACTAAGCATGTCTTTGCCGGATTTTAGACGCTTTTGTGTTTTAATGTCAGTTTCATCATTATCGCCGGTTACCATTTCCAAATCATCTGAAATTTCATCATCATCGGACATTTCTGTGGGTCCTAAAAATTCAAAGTTGGCCATAACAGCAGCTTCAGTGTCTAATATAATTGTATCGTTTGTTTGTTGAACCTTTTTCGCAGGCGTGCGACGCCCTTAAATATGTAATTAATGTACGTGAGTGAAGAGAAACGATTTATTTAAGTTTTAAGTAGTTAACTAAAAAATTATAGTGTTTATTAATTAATACCTTCTGATTCCGAAGCTCGCTTATTGTTCTCATTTCCATTGACGTTAGGACTCATATTTTCTTCTTGGTCGGCATTGTTATTTAGTCCTAAAATCGATCGTACACGATTTGAACGAACGTCAATAATATTATCGGTATAGCCAATTTCTGCCAAATATTGACGTAACATTTGTCTACCCTGGCGCCAAGTAGTATTTGATACTGAACTATAGGGAACTTCTGAATCTGGAGCAACCTCTCCACCCAATGATGAATCATCGGCCGATGGTTTCAATTCATTTAATTGTGGGGGATCCGTGCCATATTTTAAACGGTAAAATTTTACACGTTCCTGTCTTAAAGCATATTCTAACATCTTAATGCGCCGTGTCAAATCCGACTTAAGACTTTCCAAACATTTCCGTTCGCCCAACAACATGGCAATGCGAGCCTGTATATGAATACATAAAGTTTACCACTGTATTAAAATATCATTTTTGGTTTTTTAGAAAGCTTCTTTTTAATAGTATAAAAATGCTGAACATAATTTCAGTTCGTAAATTTATATATATATACATATATATATACATATGTATATATATATATATATATATATATATATATATATATATATATATATATATATATATATATAGTATATATATATATACATACACTATATATATGTACATATAAATATATATATATATATATATATATATATATATATACATACATATATACATATGTATATATATAAATATATATAAAAACATGCACATGTATACAGTATGTTTTGTTACAATTTTTTTATTGTATACAAGTTTTTCATTCAATTTGTTAATTTATTTGGTTGTGGCACTAATATGGTCTGAGATTTATATTGCATGCTGTGCTGCTATTGTGCTATGATATTTTGGTGCAACTGTTGTTATCGCCTGATTATGGAAGTGTGTTCATTGTCACGGACGGTAGTTTACTTCAACTTTTATAGCATTTTGTTTAAATAAATAGTTATAATTTTTTGAAGAAAATGTAAACAAAGATTCCAAACTTGTTTTTTGTTGATGAGAAATGTGCATGTTTACTTCTGTAGTATATTGTATTTCATTTGTTTTTTTTTTCACATAATTTGTAGTAATGCATTAATTTTTGCATGTATAAATTTCTTTGAACGCACATACATATATTTTTTATTAAAAAGGTTTTCTGTGGCACCATAGTTTTGGAGCGTACATTACTTCATCGAGTATTCTTATTGGAAGTTTCCTGTCCTGTAATCTTACAATAAGAATTACCGAAATAATTATGAATTGTTTCAGTTGGTGCAGCTAGGTTGGGAAGAGATAACTCTCGAAATACATCAAGGTTTAATACAAAAACATCAACGTTCTAGACAAAAAAAATAAATGTTGTACACAACAAAAAATTTAAAGAATATGAAGATTTACTATTGTAACATTTTAATAGTTTTGCTTTGCATGAACAAAATTTTAAAATAAGTTAACAAATAAATATGTTGCGAAGTTGTTCCCAATTATGTGGCCACCACTATGTATGCGTATGTGTTCAGCACAGCCAGTATAACGCTTTTTATTAACATTTATATCTGGCAGTACAATTTCAGCAATATGTATATTAAAAATAATTTTAATGAAAGGTTTTATTTAATAAAAATTTTTTTTTATTAATGTAATAGATACGCTTGACTTAATTGTAAATTTTCTTGTTAAATAATTTGAATCCTGGAGTTTTATCGTGTTGTATTAGATTTAAACAGTAAGGCAAATTATTTTAGAAATGAAATGTTATAAAAACCAGTAGAAGAAGAAACTACTATTGCGTGAAGTAAGAAACAGCGTAGAAAAATCCAATTTCATTAAAACGCTTTGTTTAGAAAAGAAAAAAGCCTGAAACTCCGGGCAAACAAAAGAAAACTAGACACAGAAACAAATAGACGGATCAACGTTCAGTCGATTTTTGCAAAAATCGGAAATAAAGTGATCCCAGCAAGAGTTCTCTGACATCTTGTGCAAGCCCAATAGCCTGGAAGTCAAACTGATGCGTGAAAAAATGTATACGGTTACAATTCGCTAAGAATCATTTTCTTTGGTCTACATGCTACGACGAAAAAGTAACGAAATATATCATAAAACAAAATTAAATTTGTTTTAAACGGCTGCTAAAAGGTTGTTCGTCGACATAACGGAAAGAAATTTCCTGTCAAGTTTACAAAAAAAGAAAGCAAAACATGGCTGATTTAATAACATATATATGTATATATGTATATATATATATATATATATATATATATATATATATATATATATATATATATATATATATATATATATATATATATATATATATATATATATATATAAATAGTAGTTACTATATACTTTGTTTTAAACAACACAGAATTGATACACAAACACATATTCATATGACTAAGCGTTTTGTGTATCAAGAAATCAGTGAAGCGAAATTAATTTAATTGAACGTCCTAGTGAAAGTATGTATTGTTATTTTTATAAACCAGACTAAGCAAGAATATATAATAAATGGTTACCAAAGTTTCGTTTTTACAGAATAAAAGTGTTAACAATTAACAATATGCTCACCTGTAATTCTGCACGGTCTACATCCCACTGAGAACGTTCTAGTTCAAATCGCGACCATTCGTGTTGAATAAAATGTAAAATTCCGGGTATTGTGTACTGTGGAGTGGCTTGCTGGTTGTTAGCAATTGATGTACCACCGTTACCGTCATCTGCATTGCTTGTGGAACCCACTCCCTGTCCACCGGTGTTAGAAACGTTGTTACCACCAACTAAACCAAGGCTTGAATTAGGTCCTAAACTGTTATTAGCGGCACTACCAATGCTACCACTACCCCCACCACTTCCGCCAAGGCCAACAGAACCGCTCAGGCCAGTACCGATAACACCACCACCGCCGGCGCCTGTGCCACTCCCTACCGGTTTGTTAATGCCAGTTGTGGCTCCTGAATTGGTACCCATTTGAGTTGTTTATTTGATGTTATGTGATATTTTCTACTTCGGATTTTTCTTTTCAGTAAAACTTGCTTTTATATTTTTATATATTTGTAAACAAATAAATTGTTCTTTCGTATATTATTACTCCAGCTAATGCTATTTGTTTTAGTTATAACTATTTATTAATGGTGTTATTACGTTTTCTTTGTTTTTTCATGCAGTTATTGCTTAAGTTGCTGAGTTGTTTTTATTTAAAATGACACTTAAAAAATATTTTTTTATAAAAGTATATTAATTTAGAAAGATATAATTTCCCCTTTGAAGAATGTATAAGATGTATGTACTTATTTTTGGTCCTGCTGAAATATTTCAATTTACAGTTGTGTCGAAAAAATTTAATGGATATTGGCATAAGTTGGAATTTACATTCATTTTATGTATGTAGTTATGAAATTATGCACCCATTAAAAGGTATTTTTTCTAAAACACACAACTACTTTGTTTTGTAAATCTAGCCCACTTTGTTACTTTAGATGGCAACTATCATCAAATAATGTCACTGCAAGCATACATATATTGCACTAAAACTTGTCACATAAACCTACACTCATCCACAATTCAAAAACACATTTTAATTTAACTTAAAAAACTCGCAATTAAATTTTAATTTTTTTTTTCTTTTAGGAAAGCTTTCTCTTTTTTGTCCAACGGATTGAAATGTTTATAATACTATTCTTTTTTAAGGCAGTTACTAAATTTTGTTACTATTCATTTTCATCAATTTATAGTTGAAAATATCATTGAACAAGAGAAATAAGTTATGCTTATTATTTTAGAATATATTACAGTACTCTCAAAAATTTTTTTACTTATTTTCAGGCTTAACTTAATTTTCTTGTACTTAATACTCTTATTTATATCCTCTAGACAAATGGCAATGCTTTTTTCTTTTGTTAATTTATATTTTTCTCAATGGCTGAACTTTAGTGTTGCCACATTTAAATTCAGGCTACTTGTTCATCCCTAAAAATATCTAAAAATATATATTAAAATTTATATATTTTTTACATCTTGTTTTTAAAAGGAAAATATTATTTTTTGCTTGTTTTGATTCAATTTTAATAATTTTTTTGAGTTATATTGCTTGGCCGTTAATGTCTACGTCGTCGTACTTCACTTTTTTTCTTCAGCCAACAAACATACACACACACAGAATATTTGCTTATTTAGGATAATTCTGCTAATATTTTACAAGTTACAGCGATCCCCTTGTTCTTTTTGATTAGTGCCTGCTTTTGGTTTAACATAAAATCTTTTAAAATGAAATTTTATGTATTTTTTCTTATATTTTATCAAAAAGAAATAAAATTTTCTTTACCCAAGAGCAGAAAAATTTCTTTCATTTCAAACACAAGCACACGAAAATGAATGGGTTTGACATACCCATAGTTGTAGTGTTAGGTACTCTTGGTTTTTTTACAATCAGCCATAATACAGTGAAATCTATTTACTTCGAATTATCAGTGAAAATGTATATTAGTCGTACGATATAAACTTCATAATTGTTTATATAGTTCATAACTGTTCATATTTTATCCTCAGAAAACAACTGATATATATATATATATATATATATATATATATATATTATATATATTGTTTATAGTATATATTCAATATATCTGATTACTGTTCTTATACCAAATATATAATCCCCAGATTAATTTCAACCACTTGGAACAAATTCCATTATAAAATTCGTTATACATATATGCAAATTCATTCGGTGACTAATAATAGTCATTTGTAGCAAATTTCTTTTGTAGTATGTACTAATGATGTTTCTTTAAAACAAATTAGTAACAAATACTTCTTTCTAATAAAAACCCTGAAATAGAGAATTAAAAGTGTCAGCAATTTCCTACTTGGTCTATAATAATTTCCAAGAAATATAATTTTGTTTGCCGAATGCAAGGCAGAATGTTTCTGCAGCCAGTAATGCTTGGCATTGAAATTTGCACAAAAACACCGAAAGAAGAAATTTGGCAAAGAAATACTTGTAATGCTAACATCTTATCACTTTTGTTTGGTAATATATACCTACCATAACTACCGATTACGTTATACCAAGACATCATCCGCCCGACGTAAACAATGGGCATCTAATTTTATCTAATATTAGAATCTTCACATGGCATAACTCCGAAATGATTTTAACTATCTTTCCAGCATTTAAAAAGTATAATGAAGTTTTATGCTTCATTATTGAAATCTTATCTATTTATAATTTACATTAGTTTAAATTTAATTAAAAGCAAATTACACAAGTAAAGAAAAATAAATTGTTTAAATGCAATGCAAACTGAAATAATTTTACGGACAAAACAAATGAAAATCTCTAAAATTTATAAAAACTCTTCGCACCAATCATTTAGACAGTTATAGCAATCGGAAGCTTGTTTAGAACTGGCATTGCACGTATCTTTCATCCACTCCTTGAAAAGTTCTTCATCTTTCTTCAATACTAAATACTGACCCAGCACTGTATAAGCCTGCAAGCATTAAATAAAGAACAGTTAGAATTCAAAGTTGTCTACATATAGCGTTAACATAGTAAAAATGGTCACCAAGTGGCAAGTCATATGTAAACGCCATCTCAAATAAAATTATACAAACATATATATGTATGCACATGTATGCACCCATATGCTAATTACTTTTACTTACTTTGTCGAAGCCAGCTTCAATTAAACGTCCACCTAAAGTTTCACCAATACCAGCGAGGTCTGTGACAGGTTTATCACTCATGGGTTCGGCAACGAAATTCCTATACTTTTGAGATGTACCTGACATGATTTTTAGATAATTTCACAATATATACAATTTGTTTCCCCTCAGGCAGCAAAAAGATTCCTTTATTAGTATTTTGTAGTCACAATTGTTAAAAATAGTTTCACAAATTCGCTTAGAATGACGCACTACTTGATAGTAGCTTGTTTACGAGTAGATGCTTTTTATGGTAGTAAATGCTAAATCAATTTGTCAAGGTTGATCAAAAAGTATTTGGGCTTCATGTCTTAATGGTTGCAATGTTTATTCGGTAATAATTGTGAATGCATTGAAGTTTACCTGTTTGATCTAACTGTTACAATTTGAAATAAAAAAAAACTATTGACAATTCCGAGTTATATGTAGAGTAAATTTATATATATATAAATAATGAAGTAGTTTTGAATGGAATAAAGACAATTCTGACTGTGTACATACAAGAACATGACACACATTAGAAAAACTGATAACTTATGGTACGTCTCTTATATTTGTTGAGCTAGGTATGGAAGTATGTATGTATGTATATGACTTTTTTACGAGCTTTTTTATTTCATATGCATGTTGTATTGTTTATAAATGTGCAAGTTTGGTTAGCCTATTTAACAGTGGGATAACTAATAAATTAAACATTTTATCAATTTAAAACTTCGAAACCAAGGTAAACTCTTTGGCACCCTATGGTAGGCTAACATTGACTATCATAATAAAAACACATTCCTGGGTATATATTCTACAAACACACACATGCATATATGCATTTCTATTAATATTAACGTTCTTGTAAACAGGGTTCGGATTTTCATTAATTTAGTGAGAGATGCTTACGCATAGAATACTTATAGTCCTAAGCCATGTAGTAACACAGTTTCATATTTTAGCGGTAAACGCAAATTTTTGCATATATTGGCAATAAATGGATATATATGGAAGATTAAAATGATATGATAATTAAAATTTTTTATTGGAAATAGGAACAGTGACATTTTTGGTTTTGGCACTTCCGTCTAGAAAAAGTGGAATATAATTTCAAATATGTAGATTCATTAACCGCCACTGTAAGTTCTTTACACAAAGGGGTAATTTTTCAACCATGAAACAAAATTAAATAAATAAATGCTTCTAAGAGAAACTGTTATACCACATAATTCAATATATAGATGTATTCTGGATCCGTGTATGTAGATAAGATTTATGTTAGTCTATACGCGAAATCTATTTTCCGAAGTCCTCAGCTAACTTACAGACATACATAAGTATTTTACTGACGTACCCATGTCTGAAAAGCGTAGAATAGATTCGCTGTAGCAGAATATAGCTATTACAGTTTTCTGTCTCTGAGTATAGAATAATTTTAGCAATATTAAAGATTTTACCAGTATTTATATACATATGTATATATGTGAACAAAAAACTATACAATTTGTGCAATTTAGCATATTTTCATGAACATCCGACACCTGCTGTAAATAATAAATCATTTATTCTGGAGTATAAAAGAAGAGCTTAAAACTAAAATAATTATTTATTGCAATTTTAACATAGTAGTGAATTTAAACAAAATATAAGACAATTTAACAAGATATAATTAATATAAAATATAAAGAGATGAATATAGAAGGGATTAAAAATGTGTCGAAGGATTTAAATTTCTTTCCTAAAGTGGTGATACTTGTAATTTTGTTTAATGGTAAGTTAATTAATTGTTTTAATAAATGTATGTACATATATACATATACATAACTTCATAATATATGTATTTTGAGCAAAATTATTATCCTCAGATTATCTTCAAATGGGTAAATATATGATATAATAAAGATTAATTTAACTTGTACTAAAAAACACTTTAAAACTGAAAATTTTGCGAAGTGTTGATTCTTTATGCGTAATGCTTGTCTTAATATATTTGTTTATATGTAATAACTGACCTAATTAGATTGTTGATATGGTTTTTATGTATTATGCAGTCCATTTAAATTGTATCACTCATTAAAACGATAATAATCGAAAAATTAATCATCATTGAAACCAGTTTCTTATAAATACGGATGGCACATGTGCATGTGTGTGTAGTTATGTAGTTTCAGTTAAGGATTTAATAATATATTTGTAATAAAATCATACTCTTTGATACTTATATAAGAGAATTATAGAACAAAATAAAAAGTTTTAAGGCTGACTGACCACATTTTGAAACATTATTTAACACTCTTTCATTAACACTCCATTAAGATGGAAGTATTTAATAAAAGAAAGTAAATATTAATATTGTTTTTTAATGCCTTGAACGTATATTATTAACTATAAGAGAAGATATTTTTTACTAAATTGAAATAAGTGATGGTGCTACAATTTTGAATTAAAATGAACATCGGTTATGTTTTTGTTTAAAATCATAAATAAATGTTCATATTTTGTTATGCTAAAAAACATAATACTGGAACGATAGATTATACGAATAATCTCAGTTCAAAATTAGCAAAGTAATTTGAAAGTAAAATTAAGTATTAAAAAAAAAAGAATTAAATGGCAGCGATTACATCAGCTCATTGTTTGTGCAACATATTTAGTCCTTGCCGAAATGAACTTTCGTCAACATTCGTATTGATCCAGTGGTTAATTGGTGGGGTTTCAACACTATTAAATGTTTTGAAACCGGTGGTACAGTTGTGTAATAAATTTTCATTTCGATATAAAACTCCCACTTATTTTTTAATAAATTTATCGATATTTTTCTTTATTACAAAAGTGGGTATACGCGGTCAAGTTGAATTAAATGAGGAAGATTATAACGATACTTGGATGTATATGCCTGATGGCGACGGTAATCCACAAGTGGCTTATTTAATCGAACCACCACCCGAGGATAATCGTAATGATATACCAAAACTAATTCAGTTCGAATACTATGGCGAGTAAGTACTTGAATAACTCACTCTTTTCTCGTATTTAAAATATATTTAATGGATTGTTTTTGTAAACAAAATTACAATATTCGTTTGGAATTTTATATTGAAACAAAAACAAATTTGGATTTTTTATTTTTGTTTAAATATGAATACACAAACCAAAATTGTTATTGTATTTACAAAAACAGGCAGTAGCAAGGTATATAACTACAAGGTATTCCCACTTGCTTTTATTAAATTTTAATAAGGATTTTTGAAGTTTATTTTTCTACATCATATTGCATATGACGTTGCCACATTATAAAAAATAATTTTCTTTATTTGGAAATTTTTAAATAAAATCTGTAATACAAAGTGTCCAGATCAGCAATTTCCAAAATAATGGCCTTCTTTTTAGTACCAAGCCACATTTTCATGAAATCACGGACAAACCACAATTATATTATATTATACCATGGTATTTAATTATTATTTTATCCCCTCTCTTTTCACATATTTCAGTGTATTATTTCAATGCTTTGCATTGAACCAAAAACATTGAAACCATTACATTGATCAATAAGACAATTTAACCAAAAATATGTTTATTCCAAATTCACAACATTTTTATAATAAATTAATTGGCAAACGGATTTTAATTATTGTTAGTTATGCATCGATGCAATTAAAAATTTTAATAGCTCAAATCAAAAGAAAAAAACGGGTAACTTAAAATAATATGGTAACTTAATTTTTATGGGAATGTCAGAATCCTTAAAATTGTCAGAAAATTATTTTAAATTTAATAGCTCACAGTGGAAGTACCTTGTTTTATTATACCATGGGCAGTAGTAAATATGTAGGTAGTATTTGACAGAAGTATTTTACTTTAACCAGTACTCGTAATTGCATAAACAATTGGCAATTTATTTTGGAAAAATATACTTGTTATTTTATGTATATACATGTAATTGAATTACATACTCGTAGCCTTATTCATAAAAAGAAATATTTCATGCTTATTATCTCCTTATTTTGTATAGAAATTTTTCAAACAAAGAATTAATAAACATAAAATATTTTTTATGAATAAGACCGATGAAGTATAAAATATATGGGCGGTAGAATTCTGTGACGTGATATAAAATCGCTCAATTATTAAATTTCCAGTTCCAATTTCCATACACCATTGGTAAATACAGTTGTATTGGAAGGAGATCACATTTCAATCCATTTACGTGCTAAACGTGATACTTGGGAAGAAATGGCGGAAAAATTCAATCCCAAATTGGATACAAAAATATTGGTCCATGGTTGGAAATCAAGCACACAAAGTAATTCTATACAATCAATAAGAGGTGCCTACAGGAAAAAGGGGCATATGAATGTTTTTGGTAAGTTTTATTTTCCTTTTTTTTTTGTTAACGACTGGTGCAAAATTATTTTTAGCCATTAATTGGAGAGATCAAGCTGATAACATATACTATTTGAGACCGGCGCGTTATACTGTACAAGTTGGTCGAGCCGTGGCAAAACTAATTGATTTATTAGTTGAGGAGAAAGGAGCAGATCCCATGCGTATTCATCTTATCGGTCACAGTTTAGGTTCACACATAATGGGGTATGCTGGTTCTTATACAAAATATCGTGTAGGAAGAATTACTGGTGAGCGGAAATGTATAACACATTATTCATTCACATATCTAAACTCTTGCTTGTTTTCGTTGGTCTTATCAGCATTCACTCATTTTCCGAGAAATATTTTTGAAATCACCTTTTTAAATACAATCGTAAAAGAACATTGCTTCTGTATTGATAAAATATTCTTCTCAAAAGTCTTTATTCAAATTTACTGTCAGTTTTTGTAAACAAAATTAAAATTTTTGTTTGGGATGTTATATTGAAACAACAATAAAAGAACTCAAATTTGCTATTGCTTTTAATAGAAACATCCAAATGAAAATTTCCATTTTATTTGCAAAAACAGGCAGTTAAAAACGATATGACGACACTTATTTATTAGCTTAAAAATTCCGACAATTTCCAATTCACTATTATTGAATGCAGGCTTGGATCCAGCCCGTCCGGCTTTTGAAGATTGTATAGGTCCCGAAAACCATTTGGATCGCACAGATGCTGAGTTCGTTGACATAATTCATAGCTGTGCTGGATTTTTAGGTTTTAAAAATCCCATTGGTCATGTCGATTTCTACCCAAATGGAGGACATCCGCCTCAACCGGGCTGTACGGAAATTAGTCAAATTTTTAGTGAGCTTAGCATATTAAAAATAGGTAAAATTTATTTTTAAAATTAAATTTCCTTTAGCTGGTTGCAGCCACGGAAGATCATATGAATACTATGCCGAGTCCATCAATAGCGAAAAAGGATTTTATGCAATTCCGTGCACTTCATTGTTTGATATTAAGGGTGAAAATTGTACCGGGACGAAAATATTAATGGGAGATCCTGTACCCAAATCAGCAAATGGAATATATTATTTAAAGACTTCAGACAAGCCAGCTTTTGCACTTGGTATGGAATAATCTTTACTTATTGTTTTTAAGAGAATTATAAATCTTTCAGTTACTGGCAAAATATGTATTGTTAGTTTTAATAAAAATTATCTTTTGTGTTTAAAAATTTATATTTATTCAGTAACGATGTATTTGATAAAATCATTCAAAACGTCTGGGAATAAATCAAAATCTTTGCTTTTATTTAAATTGTTAATAAAACAAGTTGTTCCATTAATTGACATTAATTAATCGATTTGTTCGTTATTCGTCATTTTAAAACTATTCGAATAAAAGTTTGGTTTTGTTTGATCGATTAATCGAACTATTTTTAATCGGATGTCAACACTAATTACAGCACTAGACAAATCGAAACGTGTCGAATTGTATTTTTTATGATATCTTAGTTGCTATCGATAGAGGCTCCTGTTGAATTTGCAGAAGGAAAATATTGTTTAGGGTATAACGTCGGTTCTTCTTCTAATGATATTACTGCCAGAACGTATATGATCACTATTGAGTACATCCTCCGGTCTAGGTTTAATTTCGTAGTGCATATAACCATCCACATCATCTAATTCTTTTGATGAGAATTTCGCTAGCAATGTTCCGCGGCCAGAATATGGAGGTATATATTTGAAAGTAGATGCTGCAGTGCCACCGACTGGAATTTCGGCAATCTTTTTCGGAAATAAAGAAATAAAATTAAGAAAAAAATAAATTTAAATTTGCTTTGAGCCAATGCTGCAACTCACTTTAAATCTCAAGGGTTTGTCTATACCAGGGCCTTCAATATAAAATATTCCCTTTTTCACAGGTATTGGTAAAGGATTAGTTAATCTAACTATAACATCAACTGCCTGTTGTGATACTATATCACCTTGGAAAGTAAATTTTATGTCCGGCTTACGTACACGGAAATCATCTTGAGCATAGTATTCGTATTCGGTGTCTTTGACCAAGGCAGAGCACGAAATATTGAATGAAGCCTGTAAAAGAAAACACATATGCGTGTATGTGTGTTAAAAGAAATGGGGATAAAAATAATCTATTCTCACCTGTGTTGTCAACTTTTTAAAGTATTCTTCAAATACTACTTCCATGCGTACATATTCGGTGTCTCCTGGATTGATTTCTACTTCAAAATTTATTGATTTGACTTCCTCGCTATTAATACCCGTATACAAGACGGTATCACAGTTCAATTGGCCCGTAGCGATGTGGGGCTTCTCTTTAGATTTATTTGTAATACTGGCAATAACCGTAAAATTTTCACCAACTTTAATATCATCCTTCAACTGCAAATCGAATTCAACTTCGTTGAAACTGTCATTTAAATAATAACGGCTAAAAGCTTGTCGGGATTGTTTTAAAGCTTTCAGCATAATATTGCGTTCTTCATCTGATTTCTCTTCGTATTTGTATGAACTGGTAATGTCTTCACGTTCCCATTTCAACACAGCTTTAGTACTTATTAAATGGCCAATAGCTAAGGTGTCTTTACGTAACAATTTTATAGGTTGGAAGGGACCATTGTAACGCCAATAAACCTTATCAGCGTTTACTTCGGAGAAAACAAAGCCACAATCAAATGGTCTTAAAATTTCACCATTTTTTACTGCTGTCACTGGGGCCGGACCAACTCGGTACATGTTATCAGATGCTTCTTGTGGTGTCGCATCTATAGCTTGCCAACCATCATAGCTAAGGCCATTTTGTCCTACACCCAAGTCAGGTCTAGTCATCCAAACTTCATTCCATACATGATAATTCCAAATAGAGTCTGTTGTTTCAGCATCCATTTTTTTGTTATTCTGATCAATAAATATGTCCACGGTTAAAGAGGCTTGCGTGTCATGAGCCGCCGAATAGCAGGTAACGATTCTGGAAGGTATGCCCAGGGCACGTGCTACCGTAGTAAGAACACCTGAAAAATTCCAACATTGACCATATTTTACAGGTTTTTGTGTTTTGAAAAATTGTTGCAAAATCTCCGTAGAGCCCATCCATTTTGTGGGAGCAACACCGCCGGAAAAGTCTTCTGTCCAATTGCCTAATATAACCCCATCATCGTCAACGGAATTAACAGCTGCCGATAAGGCTCTTGCAACTCTGACTGGATCTCCACGATAAGCGGCCGGAATACGTCCTACAGTGCCCAATAACTTTAACGAGCACTCCAAAACATGGCGCTCAAACTGTCCAATTTTCCATACAGAAGGTCTTAGACGATTATAAGAACCACGCCAAATAAGAGTGGTATCATGCATAACATATTCCTTACGCTCATCACGATCAGCAAGATAAACTTGATCCTCGGGACACCAGGGATTGAAAAGTACATAAATTGGTACTGGCAAGGCAAAGGATTTTGAACCATCTCCCAGCAACTTGGTATCGATGTCTAACCTCCATTCTGTTACCGGACTTGTGACGGCAGGTTTAATTAAAAACGTTAAAGAATTATCCTCATGTACTTCTATACCGGCACCCCATTCCAGAGGATCGCCCAAAAAATCAATGCCATCCCTAGGTACAATGCCTATTAAAGTACCATGGCCGGGACTTGGTTTATTATCATCAGCCACAGTAAAAATAAAACTTATAGCATCACGACTAGGACTGAAGGGACGATTAAAATTCACTGTTATTCGAAAAGGCTCTCCACGACGTATAATAAGAGCATCCTTGGCTGCATAGAAATGATCTGTATGATGTTCATCATGATTATCATCACGATGTAATTCGAAAGAAACTACTTTTAAAATAGCATCGCTTGCAGTGTCTGAAATGAAAGTAATAAAAAAATAATTTATATATAAAAGTTATTTATTTATTGAAATATGTACTCTAAATCACATTTGAAATTCCAAGGCGAATCTACAAACAGTACTTAGATCCCACATTCAAATTTAATCGTGTTATTGGTTGGGTGTTGTTGGTATCACGTAATTGATACAAATATATGATTTATGTGCAATATTTGTGTATTTGAAAAATTCATCACATTTACTAGCAAACTCAATAAATAAATCAAAATAAATTTTTCCTATCCACACACTACAACACAAAATATATGTAGGGACTTCAAGATTTTATTATTATTTTTTTTCAAAATGCAGTTCATTTTAAGAGCAACAGTCATAAAACATGTATAGATGTGTATACTGAAATGAATAGGTAACTACTTTGTGTGGCACACTTTTTCCGCATAGTAAAATATTAATCTATTCCGAAATTTTAAAACGATCGGTCTTGGCTCTCTATAATATACAAACATTGAAAGACATATCGGTCAACTTATTATTGACAACTCGAGTATTTGCATTAATCAGTGCAAAGTAATTGGATTCCAACGTTCCAACGTCAAATATTAGAAGCGCGCTAATTGGAGTATCTTTTTTTTTGGTTATATTCATCACTAATATGAGTGGTACGTGCACATTGTATTGAAACACGCAGTGAACATTTTCGATTGAAGTTCAAACTGCTTGATCTTAAGATATGTTCATACATACTTACATATGTATGTATGTATGTACGTACCTATGTATAAGAATATCTGTACATTGTTTTCATTGTATCGCAATACTTAATTTCCATGTTCTATTGCATCTTGCAATGAATTACAAATGTGTGGCACAAAAATGTTTATTTAAATGATTGAACTTAAAAAAAGCTATTAGGATAAATTGCTTCGATTACTTGACAAATAATAGACAAAAATAGAATTTGCATCCGTTAAAGATGAGGTCATCGTTTCAAACAAACTAATAATTTACACACATGCATACATACTAATGAAATTGCTACTGAGGGACTTATTTACATTATTTTATTTTATATTTATTAATGGTCCAGAGATGTTATTATAACTTGAGAGCCATATGTCCAATTTCGCAGCAAAATCATTTTTAAAATTCTGCTTTATTAATTTTTTGTGCAAAATTTAAAAATTATAAAGTATATAAATAGCTAAAATTATATATAAGAATGAATATATTCCTTAAACTAAATCGAAGAGTCTAAAAATGCAAACAGTATCGATTGTGCGCGAAATCAATATGTAACAACAGTCGAAGGATTCGCAACTGCTACTGTTACTTTAATTTTTAAAACATCTTCAATACAGTTTTATATTTTTTATTTTACTAATGCATATACTGCAATCAAACCGCAGCTTTCAATTTTTGCATATTTGGTTTCTATTTCAGGAATTAAACTTGGGAGAATATAAATAAATGAAACGCTACAAAATTGCGCAAAAACCTAAGATTGTTCTTCTATTCCTTGAGAATAAGCGTTGGATAATTAACATTCAACGTGCACAATATATGTATGTATCAAAAAATTACATACGAGGAACTTTATTTTTATCATTCAATTTTCTGTTTTTTTCATTCCATTCAATATTTATTTAAAAAGCATATCATATTTATTTTTTATTGACCTTTATTTTATTATATTTATTAAGCTCTAGATCTCTTTATAAAATTATTAGAAATGTTATTTACTGATATTCAATATAGGGTTAACAGTTTGTTAACATCGTTAGGAATGTTACAAAAAATGTTACAAAATTTTTAACGAAATATTGATTATCAACACACATTTTTTAATAATTTTATAAAAGTATAATAAAATAAACTAATCATGATTTTTTTTATATTTTTGTCCATAGTATTTATCTTTCAACCAATTTTCAAAAAAAAAATTATGGGTTCTTAAATATCTAGGAATCTTTTATAAATTCAGAAACTATTTGATTAAAAATCATGTAATTTGCAACTGTAATTGTACTTTTTTTAAATGAGTTTAATTTTGTTTTTATATTAGCCAAATATATTTTATAAAAATATTTTTTTGGCATTACAAATAAATTTATATTCAAGTTATAAATTGCAAAAATATTTTTAACGTTAAATAGAGGCTTTATTTAAATTACGATTAAGAATATATGAAAAACTGCCAGAAACATGTTTGACAACAAATATAAATATTAGCAAAGAAAAAACAACAACAAATTATTTAAATAATAACAAATAGATGAAGTCACAAATTCAAAAAATTTAGTTTTTATGTCTACACTCACATATTTATGTAAGTATGTTTGTAAAGAGATTATATCAGATGCGAAATTCCTATGTGCACTTTTTATGTGGCCTTAAATATGGAGATACACACTTAGTAATTTCTTTCTATAACACCTTGGCAAATTTTGTTTAATAATATTTTTGTTTAACATTCAGAAAAAAATCTTACTTTCTGTTGTAGGACGTATACTACGATAAGGATTTAAACGGCGCGGGGGCTGCCACCAGCGATTAACCCAAGTGGGTACATAATTCGAATACCAAGTTGCCATATTGGTTTAGTATTTTATAAAAGTTTTGTTAATGCTTTTTTAATAAATTATAATTCAATATATATTTTCTTTTAAATACCACAACGTTATTCCGCCTAAGTTGTACTCTAACGCGATCGCAATTGTTAACTGAATATAACCATAACAATGCTTTGTTACCCTCAACGATTGAAAGTTAAATATATAAAAATAATAGAGAAAGAGAGAAAACTTTTGTTTTCATTAATTATATTTTGGTTATTTGGCTAAAAAGAATAAAAATCAGCGGTCGAAGGGTGCTCATTCAGTCTCTTAAACAATGAAACAGTTTATTCAAACAATTCAGCTTATTACAATTACTGCTACAACTACACAACTACATTCATATGTCGCAGTAATATTATATATTTCTTTTTAATCCTAATTTAAATAAAGCCTCTATTTAACGTTAAAAATATTTTTACAAAAAACAGAAATATTTTAATAAAATATACTTGGATAACATAAAAATAAAACTAAACTCATTAAAAAAATGTCAATTACAGTTGCAAATTACATGAGTTTTAATCATATATTTACTGAATTTATAAAAGCTACTTATACATATATTTTATAACACTTAAATTTTATTTGAAAATTTATTTTCAAAAATTTACAAAAATATAAAAAACATTCCTGAGATATTATCTCAGTTAATTTATTAAACATAATGCTTTGTTTATTTTCGAATTAGATTGAATTCTACTGATGACTTGATGTAAGAACCAATGAAGTGCAGGCATACAGATTCACTTGACCACACAACAAACAAACCATTATGGTTATTATATATTAAAATGTTAATTTACTATATGTATGTATGTATATGTACATACGTTTGTGGCAAGTATTGCAATATTACTAAAATGTACATATGTATGTGTTGCTCAATATCCAAAATTGAATTTGATTTCTTCAAGACAAAATAAATTAGTAATTTCTTAGATTTGCATGAATGTTGGGCTTACGTACGTTCGCTACAATTAAAATGTATTTGAAATCTTAAACTAGTTGTTCAATAATAATAGATATATTTATTACGACCAGCATTCTGGGGATGACCACTACTGATGCAATGCCATTATTATAGACGGAGAGTCACTTTTGGTGGGAAAAACAAAATAAAAAAATATTATCTTAAATACTTTAAAATCTGGCTGACCAACGACAAGAAAACTTTTTGCTGTTCAATTGATAGCATCATCATTTGAAATTATTGAAAACTCAAAACCAAAAGCCAACATAAAAAACCATTCATTCATTAATTGAAGTATCATACAACTGGTTTTATATACCTACTATGTATATGGAGATATGTGCATAAAAATCCGCATATTTCGTAGAAAAATTTATTAGTTATTTGACTGATGACAATTTCAATCGTTATTTTAAATTTGTCACCAACAATTTTAGACAATTTCTTGGAAGTTCCACGTTGTCTGACGTCACAAATAGTTAATGAAGAATTGTTAGGTCATGATTATATTTTTAAATGTTTACATACATATATGCAACGCACCTGAGTTATTCTTTGCATAAATATTTGTGAATGCAATCTATAAATTTTACATATTATTTAATTGTAATATATGTATGTATATAGATATACATACATATATAAATACGTACACATAAACTATCCACGTTATTGCTACAGAAACGTGGGCAAAATTAAACAAATTCTGTGTAATAGGCACATGTGTTTGTTTTTGTGTAGAGTGTGGGCATTTGTTCTTAGTTGTAATTCGTATATAATTAAAAAAAAATTTCAGTATGCTAATAAATACTTAATCATCCCAATTATGAGTATCCGCAAGTATTTTCCCTTCCTATTTTCTTTTCCCGAGAAAAATCTTCAAAAAGTACATGGAAATAATAAAAGAATTTTCCCTTTTTAGTATTTGCTGCAAAAATAGTTGGACATTAATTGGAAGATATTATTATTATTATTATTGTTATAATTATTATTATCATTGTTATTATTATTATTATTATTATTATTATATGAATAAAGTAGGTTTTAGGTCAAGAAAACAGAAATTATAAAAGTATCTTTACATTAAAAAATTTTAAGATCTGAAAATAGAAACTAACTTTAGAGAAATAAAAATACAAGCTAAGAAATTCCATTTATGTATTCCATCGTGAAATGGGTTAGTTTCCAAAAGCAGTGCAAAGCTTTTTTCGATTTTAGAACTGTAATTCATAATACACGATCACTGAAATTGATTTTTTACTTGCTACGGGTGTTTATATGGTGTAATATGTTTAAATCAATTTGAAACAATAATGACCATAAATAATTATTCATTGCAATATGTTGTTTTTAAACTATTGTGCACTTTATTGTGTAAATATTTATTTATTTGCAAATCTATTTTAAAATATTTAAAAATTTGACTTATCTCACCTTTTTCATCTCTTTTATATTCCATTATTTTTATAGAAGAATTAGAAATTTCTCTAAGAGGCATGAACAAGCATTTGCAACATTTTAATCCACAATTTTTCTTTTCTTCTATTGAAAACATTTTATTGCCCATAATTTAATATTTTTTAATACATGTATGTAGATTCATTTCAAATAAAAATCCAACCAAAATTGATTATTAGTAACGAAATTATCACAAAGACCCTATATTCTTTTGTATATAGTTTTATTTCATTGATTTTTCCACTTCGTTACTAATTCAAAAATGAATTTGAAAATTTTAGTTTTCTATAAATATACATACATGTGTATATTTTTTAGGGTCATGTTTTTATTTCATTTTACTATTTAGTACATTTTTTATTGTTTTATTACAAAATTCTTATTTTTTTAATTTAAAGTAATCTGTTATTGTTATTATTTATATATTTTTTTTAAGTAGAAACAATTTAAAAGAACATATTTTGATGAGTTTAAAAAGTATTATGAAATATATTTTCTAAAACGAAATTCTATTTACGTTTGCTAGCAAATATGTCTTTGCTTATATTTTAAAGCTGAAATAAATCTCTGCTTATTTAGTTTCTTGTTGACCTTGTTCTTCCAAAAGATATCCACGGTCGTTATCACAGACAGCTAAGAGAATGTATCCATACAAACAATAACGTAAGTATGTATAGGTCCATATACAAGTTAAGAACAATCCCAAATATATTAAATTCGTTTCCTTACTATGTCTAAAAGAATATTACTATCAGTTTTTGTATACAGTTTAACAATTTGGCAATGACTGGGCGACAAAAACACTTGTGTTAACTGATGGTGTACAATTCCCTAAATTTAATAAAAACCATATGCCAAATTTGTTTATTTGATATTCTTATATACATTTACATATTTTATAGTTATATGTGCATAAGTAGAATAATAGCTAAAACCAAACTATTTGATGGGAAAAATTGCATAGCAAGTTTTTAGTTATCAATAGATGCATCAAGCTGGCATAAGTCAAGTTAAGGAAACGTTAAGGAAAAAGTACTTTCTGTTAACAAAAAGTAAAATAGTGCGTTTTGTTAAAAAGAGACAAAAAGCATGTATGGTATGGTATGTGTTAGACTGTAATCATTTTACTAATTGGTCTTAAGCCTGTACATACATAATTTTCTTGTGAAATACTTTGCAAAGTATCGGTACACATTTCCCGCACGGGTGTCTCAAACCATGTTCCGCCGACGTTATTAACCCGTATATATTCTGTTTCTGTGTCTGACTGTTAGTTGGCATCCAGGCCACTATATATGAGTTTTACAAATATAAAAAGCACAGCGAATAAATTTTAGCATCAGTATAATTATAAGTAGAAAACATCTTCATACAATTAAATATACATTTAAGTTTATATTAAATACAAGAATACCGAAATTGATCACAATATGCGAAAAATTCTGTAGCTTTAGTTACTCGGTTAACTACCGAACACTGGTGAAGTACTTGACATCCAAAACACTAATGCATTGCAATTGAAAAAAATCGCTAGTTATCGTCACTCGTGTCAACGCAAACAGCTGCATATTTTTAATAATAAAATTAAAATAGATTAATTTAAATATACATGTGTATATATTAATTTAGAAAAATTTAATTTTAATAAAAGCAAAGATCATTGGCGATGTCAGAAAATTTGGAATTACAGTCAGAAGAACGAGAAGCCCTGCAGTCGATATATGAAGGTGACGAAGACTTTAAAGAAGTCAACAGCACCACATTTCAATACAAGGTAGTATGCAAAAAGTCCGCAAACAAAAAATAATATAAGTAAATTTAAAATGTTTTTAACAATAGTATGGAGAAGAAAATAATTACAAATCATTTTTGGTAGAATTACAATGGGGCGAAAATTATCCGGCTGAATTACCCAACATCAATATGGATACATTTTACAATAGGAATATGTAAGTCGGTAAAAATACAATAATACTAAACATCAACTATGTCTACTAAACCCTTTTTAGTGTGCCCTCAGTAAAGCTTGCGATTCAGAATGCTTTAAAAGAAGAAGCTGAGCAATGGCTAGGTTGCGGTATGACATACACTTTGTTTGAATGTTTGAAAGAGCGCATTGATGAATTGGCGTCGGAACAACCAGAACATCCAACAATGCAGTCCATAGATTTGGATAGAGTAGGAGTTAGTGCAATACAAATATCAGATAATACTGAAACGGGGAAAAAAGAACCTAAGAAAGAACAATTAACGAAAGCTCAAAAACGAAGGCAATGGGAGAGGGCGGATCATAAAGGAGATCGGCCAAGAGGATGGGACTGGGTTGATATTGTAAAACATTTGTCACAAACTGGGTATAAAGAGGAACAAAATGTGGGAAAGAATAATTCTCCCATTTTGCAGCCTTTAAATAGCTGAAACTGTTGATGGCAATCGAATGCTGAAATTATTGAAACTAATTTTACCGCCTCAGACGTCGTTTATCATATTTTGTTAATAAACTTTGTTGGAAAAGAATGAAAATGTAAAATTCTCAAACTTTGTTGTACCTAGCAATTAATGAACATCAGAGATACAGGAAGTGTTTGCTTTATGGATTGCTTATTAAGGTCCTGTTAAAGTTTGGAAACATATACTTTAATAAAGTAAGCCGTTGGTTTAGTGTTTCCTCTTTTGTTGTAGTCTTATGGCTGCTATCTATCCTATCATAAAATGTGGGAAACTAGCGACTCAAAATTTGGGCTGCTATTTACTTGCGCTTTCTAAAACGTGGAAAATTTTCGGTTTTAAGTCGAACAACGTCAGTACGAATGTTATCGATACACCTTTTTCGATAAATTCAGAAAACTAATGAATAATTGAAGTGGTCATACATAACATAAACTTTTGTCTTAAAATTTATATTACTGCTCACAATCAAAACAACTCAAATTATGTTTGCTACGTGTTTACAAAACATAAAGTACTTTGGCAACACTTCTATCAGTTGCATGCACAAATTATCAACACGGGAAAATAACACGAGCGTAACACGTTGTTTTTGTTTGGATATCAAAATTAATTTTAAAAAGTTGTATTAAAAAATGGATATTACTGATATCGATAAACCAATGAATGTTGAAGGCCACATTCAGTCAGCAATACTTCCGCAGGATATTGTTGCAACGAGCGACATTCAGGGAGAAGTCTTAAAAAAAGATGTTGCAGAAAATGATATCGAAACCAATGTGGGAGAAGTAACAACAAAAGAAACTGCGCCAGGAAAGGTAAAAGAAACTGTGGAAATACTTAATGTAGAATTGGTCGCCCCACGTAGAGAAGACCAAATTAAGCCTGTCAGCAGTATTGCTGAGGTATATGAAAATATTCCAGTTATTGAAACGGAAAACGTGGAAGTTTCGGGTTCCGGTTTACAAGAAGTTGCAGTTGTGCCCCAGACGCAAAGCGAAACTGCTTTGCAATTCGGTGAAACGGATGCAGCTAATATGACAAAAAAAAGTAATGATACAGAAGAATCCATTCCGAACCTTTATGAACCCATGGTCACAAATAGCCTTTCTCTACTAACCCAATATCAGTCTGATGATGACTCAGAATCTGTTATTGAAGTTCCTATTACATCAACTCAAGACTATCGCAACCAAGTGGTTGAAATAGATTCGGATAGCGACTCTGGTGATAGCACCGATTCTTCCGGTGTTGAGTATCTTAATGAACTGCGTACAACAATAGAAAAGAGCATAGAAGTTGCCGATGAAAACGAGGAGGATGAAGACGAGAATGAAGAAGGTACAGCTAAGAAACGTCACCAAACATCGTCAAAATTGAGGGTAAAAGGTGAGATGTTGCTAGAAGACTTACCACCCATACAAGAATTGCATATAACTGTTTCTGAAAGTGAATGTATAGAATTTGGCAAAATTCACTCAATCGTTGATCAACTAATCTTAGTTAGTGCTTTACCTAATTCAATATTACTGAATTTGGAAACGGTGATATTTTTGGAGAAAGGACAAAAAGTTTTGGGGGAGGTATTTGATGTATTAGGGCAAGTGGCCGATCCTTTGTATTGTGTGCGTTTTAATTCGAACGAAGAAATCAAAGAAAAACTGATAAGTATCGGAGATGTCGTTTATGTAGCTCCTAAAAGCCAATACACACAGTACGTAATATTATCTAATTTAATGAGACTTAAAGGTTCCGACGCTTCATGGGAAAACGACGTGGAACCTCCACCTAGATTTCTAGACTACTCGGATGATGAGCAGGAGCAGTTAGCCAGGCGACAATTACGTAATAAGGACAGACCGATTGACAATGAAGATGCCAGCAAAAAACCTAGAACTGTGGATTCTGAAGACAACTCTATGCAATTCAATAACACTAACAGACATAGAAATCGATATAATGAACAGCGAAATCGGGGTAGTTCATCTGGATACGCGACTGGTGTCGCTAGACCGTGCTACAGTGGACCGCAACAAAATCAACAACGCCTACCAAATCACCACCGTCATTCGTGGCACTCCAATTACTATCCCCATTCGTTTTCTTCTCATCCCTCAGATGGTTATGGATTGCGTGCACCACTAAATCAACCACAAACATATTCTTCACATGTTCCGGCTTATGATGGTCCTGCTGTGCATAATATGCCGTATCCTCCAACACAACCACCTCAGTATGGTCCACCAGATATGTTTCATCAGCATGTGCCTCAAGTAATGCCAAATACCTATAGTATACGACCCTCTACAACGCACGGGCGGCCACATGTTTCACATCAACATCATTATAGCTCCACTCCACCTCCTCCACCAGGAAGTCAGTAAAAATTGATTGACTCATTTTTAGCGCACTAAGTTTTATGCTACATTTATAGTGAGTTGAACTACTTAATAAAAGGATCTTGTTATATAAGAAAGTTTATTTTTGTTATTGGAATTACATACATATGTAGATAGTACATATAAATATTTGTTTGGTACAAAAAAGTTTTTAGTGTATAATTAAGATGCATAGTTGCTTATAATATATTGTTCTATTAGAGAATACGGAGGGATGAATGAAGGTTTATTTGTTACACAATGATCGTAATGTTCACTGTATTCTAAAATGTTGGTAGACTTCTGGCAAACTTGATTCTAATTAAGGCTAAGATATTGTACTCTAAGCAATAAACCTATTTAAATAATAATGTATAAATTTTGTTGTATCGCTTTTATTCCTAGATATTGAAATTCAAACTTTCTCTTTGCAACATACTTTAATACTTTGTAACTAAGTAAAATATTTAACAATAATAAAATATTGGGTTGTTGTAATCGAATTCTTACTAATGCTCAATATATTAAACAGATCTATTTATACATACAATAACTATAGCTTGTATACACCGTTGACATTTGTTCGCATAAATATTTAGAGATTTTTAATTTTAACCAATTTTACTTGCAGTTAGCACACCATACTTTAAATGGAAACAATTTTAGATTAAATTGTTTGGTTTCAGTTAATTATGAAGGTTGCAAGCATTATCAAAAATCAATTATTTCAAATAATTTCCATAATTATAAGTTTTATTTTTAGGCACAATATTTTGAAGCTTAAATAACTTTATACATGCTGTGGCTGATTGTAATGTACAATTCTAAACAGACCAAATGCGAAATTTGAGAACTAAAATATTTTCTAAATTTCAAATACTTTCTAAACCATACTTTATATGTATTCAGAAGTAGATCTACTTTTATATAATTATTATACTTTGAACTCTTAAAGCAATTTTATTGTTTTAGACGTGCAATTATGTATATATTATGTTATATGCATTTCGAAATTAAAATTCGTTCGATAATAAAGTTCGAATCATTGCATTATGAGGATTTGTTTAAAGTTTTTAAAAAACATTCCTTAATTTGCTGAGGATCCTTAAGCAGAACTATGATGACAGTTATATTGTCTTGAGAATCGCCTTGTTTAGCTAATTCAATGAGATGTTTAGGTATATCATCCAAAAATAAGCCTTCATCAATAAGAGATTTATAAACGCAGTCAACTATTTTACTTTCTGCAACGTGGTCAAAAAGACCATCTGAACCTAATACAAGAAAGTCGTGTGAAGCTTGAAGTGGTACATCCACGATGTCTGGTTCGGCTATAACCGCCTTTACAGTGTAATCGCCAATTGAACGTGAAACATTGATGATACCATTAACCCTCCATTGGCCATGAACAAATAACACTGACCCTCCTGTTTCGGCTGACTCTATACGCTTTTTTTCATCTGTGCAATCTGGTTTATGTGGTTTTACCAGCTGCAAATGTACAGTAGGTGAAACTAAGAGACATCTGGAGTCCCCAACCCAAGCCACGTACAAATGCTTGAAATTTTTAAGGTCGTCCTTTACTAAAAGAGCACAAACCGCTGTTGTTCCACTGCTCAACTGTTTGTGGCAGAAATTAGAATCAACTTTTAGAAAACTCGTTTCTAAAGCATCTCTATAAATGTCGGTATCAACAGAGCGAGAGTTACGAATGGGATTTAGTTGCTGCGCCACAAGATAGGGAATTTGGTTGGCAGCGTATGTAGCAGATAAAGATCCGGAGTGACCATCGAAGATACCATAGAAACTGAGAGATTTTTCAATTTGATATATTTGGCTAAATTCTGGCAAACATATATACCGATCTTCCATTTTTCTTGGTTTATTTTTCACATGAGCCTCTACATACCGCGTGTATTCATTTGATGACAATAAATTACATTCGGGAGGATTGTCTTTATTACAATCTGAAAAGTTTATCAAATTTTCTTCTTTAGAATTATCGGACAAGTGTAATATATACTTTTGTAGTTGGTTATGGACAAATTTGTGTAGCTTTAACAAATCTAGCATTAAGATGCCCGGAGTTTCTTCAGCATGCTTGACAGTCACAGCTTTTAAGTCTTCTTGAATTTTGGAGTTCCTAAGTTCACTTGTAATTCCATCGATGGCTGATAGCAAAACCCCGATTTGAAAGTGCTGTGGACATTTCTTTGCACGCAGCCAATGCCATACACACATTATTACTTCAGCCAACAATTCATCTTTACTTACTGTATAACTCTCGTTATTAGAGCGCGTCAATATGAAAGGCCGAAATTCAACACCGTCTCTGCAGCCATTACATGACACATCAACGCCATCTCCGCCTCCCTCGCCAACACAATCATTAGTTACAGCATCTTTTGACAAATCACTTAAAAATTCTTTGAAATATTTTAACTGGTTGCATTGCTTTTCAACCACACTGCAGCCAGTCGTATGTGTCATATCATTTTTAGACATTTCCTTCTGAGTATTAGCCATTTTTTATTTTATAACTTTTCAATATTACGTTTCCAAGCTTTTAGCATTTTATATGCAAGAATTTTTGTCGACCTTTTTTAGATTTTACGGTAGTATTTTAAGAACACTACTGCTTTTCTCATTTATTCTATGATTCTAATACTAAAAACTCATTTCACGTTCAGGCATTTTTCAATCAAAACAAACAAATCACATAAAAACAACAACAGCGATAACGATTGCAACCACCTAGAAAACGTCAAAGTGTAATATCAAGGTCAGCTGGAAAAAGACTGACGGCGTTAGCTTAGCTTTGGTCTTGATATATCGATAATTGGTTTTGTACCACGCTAGAAAATTCAATTTTTTTTAAGAGCTTTTGAAGTTTACGAAAATTTTCCCACGAAAATGGAGTAGTGGGTAACAATTTAAACTATCGTGCAATAAATTTAAACTAACCTTGGGTGAGTTATATATCTTCAATACAGATTTTTATTAACTAGCTCAAAATAAACTAACTTTGACTAACTCAAAACTGATGCATTGGCTTATGACTTGCTTGTGCAAATATGTTCCGGTAATTCAAAGCTAATGCAGAGATGAAGAGATTTATTTTAAACTATTTGCTTTATAAAAGACCGTTGGCTTAAGTAGTTCAGTACTCCGCTCAGCCAACTTTATAGGATCAAATAGAAACTAAATTTTAAAGTGATAAATTTATTTTGTTATTTCTTATTAATAAATCATTGCTTAGCTGAAAATTAGTTAGCTTGTAGTTAGCTGAAACTTATTCACTGTGCGAGTGAGTACTGATGTATTGTCCAGCAGTGCTGGATTTCCTACGGAAATCTAAGAATGATTCGAAAAAACACAATACTATTCCGTTCTGTTGTGTTATATATTAAAAAAAATCGTTCCTAATAAAATAGTTTAAATTATGAAATTTTAAATAAAAATCTTTGTGACAAATAAATACAATTCGTCATTTGAACCTTCATAAGTATGTTCATTCATCTTCTTGAATCCATATGTGAAATAAAATATCTAAATCTTTTAAATTTTGTGTAAATTTGTTGTGATATTTTATTTAATATTTTGTTTGTAAAGGGAATGTAAGAAAATAGGTAATTTTGAAACATCAAACGTTTATGAATTATATGAATGTATATGTATGTGGTATATGTATGAAATGAGTAGTTTTCAATAAATACGTAATCTACGTTTACATACATACATTTATTATTGTAATTTTATTAAAAGCTTAAAAACTAAATTTCATTTCTACATAATTGCCTTAGCTGTATATATTGCTCTTAAAATCGTCTTGCTTTAAAATAGTATAGTACTTCTGATTAGGAAGGGGCAAATTAGTTTTATTTTCTTCAATCAATGATTTCAATATTCTATACATTGACACAATTTTTAAGGCAGAAATGTTGCATTCGAATTGGAAGTTTTTTTTCGAATAAAACAAATAAATTTCATAATACGTTGTTAGTAATTTAACTACTACTAGTAATAAGTAGATATGTAGTATATATGTATATTAATCATTTATTTCTATTTTTATGCGATTAATAAACATATTTTTTACAAAATACCAATTTTGTGGAATTCTAATGAGATATGAGATTACTATAATTATGTTTAATCCCATTATTGAACATATTCAAGTATGAGACTTTTGTGTAGGAGTTACATATAGCTATTTATATACATATGCATATATAAAAGGTTTTCTACGAAAAGTGAACTAGGAAAATTACAAAGCATTTAGAAGACAAGCAATTTCAATTTTATTTATCTAAAATAATTTGAAATTTTTTTTAACACAAGCCAATAAATTCTGCAAAAATAAGTCGAATACAATAATTATTTGCTACAGATAGGAAACTTGGAAATATCAGTCATAGCATCGAGTGGTAAACGTCCCCAGCAAAAATGATGCTTAGCTATCCATTAAACCACTCTTTATTTATGTGTTAAATAAGAATAACATTTTGTATGAGTTAGAAAAAATAAATAAATTTGGAACTTTGTTTTTTTTCCACAACTTTGAATTTATAAAGTTGAAGGAAATTGGAATGTGTTTTTTAATTTAGCAATAACGGAAACGCTTCTTTCTCATGTTGTGAGTTCATCATTTCAAAATTGTCGACAAAAAGTTGAGCAACAAAACACTTCGATGAACTTTAATGTAATTTGCTCCAATTTTTGTTGCTATACTTAAATACAATTAAAATTGTTGGACTAAGGTTATACTTAAAAGCACGTAATAAATATTGCAAGGAACAAGCAAAAATCAACATCAGTTTAAGATTCAAGTTACACAGCAGAGCAGAACAACACTTTTGCTACTATTCTCCCATCCTGAGGACTTATGTGTATTTCTAATTGTCATCGCTTGTTAATTGGCGACAACAGTTTTTATTTAAAAAAATTGTATGAGAAAATTGAGAGCTGTATCAATAATAAACTGATGTTAACAAAAACATTTTTTTTTATATTATGTATTTTTTAATTATTGTGTTGTTTTCATTAAATGTGATCCCATATAAAAAAAGCTAATAATCATGTAATATACATGTACATATGTATTTCTTAAACAAACTACTTTGAATTTGAGATACTTACACTATTGGTACTGATGACAGCTCTAGGCATTCCAGTTTAAACGATATTCATCTACCATTAGCAGATGCTGCGACGTCAGCCAACCTATTTTTAGAAAAAGAAATATCATATTAATTTGAGTTAATTAAAAAATGCTATAGCATTTATTAATATAAAGTGTATGGAATTATAAAAATAATTTTATGAAATTTTTTTTATTTGACACATTGTTGTCACAATACTATTATATATAAATAAAATTTATTTGTTGGTGGTTAAGCAATGTCTATATGTATTTCATTGGTGCTTTACCAAATCGTCAGTAGACTTTAACCACAGTTAAAAAAAAAAATAGATTCATATCAAATATAATTTATTTGTTGGCTTAGTATTGTATGAGTTTCAAGGCCTACTATTCTTGTTCTGCTGTTATTTTTGAAAATAATTAGTAATTTACAAGTTGTGAATTCTCAGATGATTTTCGGAAGTATATGCATAAGATAAGAGGTTTTTAACTTTTCAAAACTGTGGTTAAAGTCTACTGACGATTTGGTAAAGCACCAATGAAATGCATATAGACATTGCTTAACCACCAAGAAATAAATTTCATTTATAAAAAATTATTTTAAAGAGAAAAATTTTGTATATACTTTAAAGAAACATTTGGTAATTCAAATTACGTATTTCATAATATACATTGCACTGTATTTAGAAAACATGAAAATAACCAGTCATGCCACAGAATTTAATTAAACTAAATCAAAGTATATCTATATTTTGGTTCCTCAGAAAACGAAAATATCAACGGAAAGAAATAATTTTTAATATAATAAAGGAATTGGCTAATAAAACTAAAAGATTTTATTCAGAACATTTTTCTTTTTCACTTTTCTGAAAATACGTAACGAGTTCCATTCCCGAACGTAATCGGATTCTGTGACATGGTTGAATATCTAGTTCTTGAAAACATAAATAAAAAAGATGCATAAAGAACAGAGAACCTATAATAAAATTAATTAAATGGTGAAATTCCAAGTAAACGAAGGAACGTAAAAAATACAAACAAATTGATAACATCATTATTTTATTTCGGCTAAAATAAAAATTTACCTTCTTGTTGAGCTAAATTATAAAACTCTTGCCATTTACTTTGGACATCCCAATATTTTTCTTTAATTTGATTACGGTCTTGTAAATAGGACACGGCAAAGAAATATGCCTTCAAAACATCTTGAGGCAGTGTGTCGAAGTGAAAATAAACTCCTAGAAACCTTTTACTTTCGGCAATAATAAAACGTTCATGTGGATCAAATGAGGAAACGATATTGTCAATAATATGACTTTGTTTATATTCATCTATTAAATGTTTAATTGATAAACCCAAGCGTATATTTAAGGAGACAGAAACAGTTTGCCCCAGTGTAACTCTTTCCAGTTTATTTACCTAAAAGATATTATAAATCATTTGATAGCGTTTTTATGAATGAACTATTCTTACTTGTTTAGGTGAAAGCATTCGTCCGGATCTAAAGAATTCCTCTAATGTTATTAAATAACGAGATTCGTTGAAAGTTTTTAAGCAAATTGATTTAATTGCTTTTATATTTGCATACAAATGCAATATAACTACTACAGAGAAAATGGTATAAAGAACCCTGAAAGAAGAAAATTAAAGTTCAACCTTCCCTTTATAATACAAATTATTTGTAAAAAAATACCCTGCAGTTTTGATAACATTCAGTAAATATAAACCAACAAATGAAGCTATTAGATTTACGCAAGTTTCTTGTGAACTATCTTTAGAATTGACATCAGCCAAATTGCCGCGAACAGCCTGGTGTTGGGTTAAAGCAGCTCTTGTAGCACCACCTTCAAAGATACGAATTTTTATTATTTGCAGAATTCTAAAATATAAATTAATTATTATCTACCTGCAACACCTACAATGGCTTTCAAAACGGTTGTGCCACATAATATTTGTGTACCCAAATGGGTATACTTGGGAAGCACGTAAATTTCTATGCCCATTGCTAAATCGTTGAGAAAATCTGCCCTTAAGCGCCATTTTTTACTGTCTATATCCAACTGGGCACCCTTCCACCAAGAGAAAAATATTCGCCCTACATGTCCACTGCCTTCTTTTAAAATCCATGTTACAGTAGCTGAGTAAGCATTTATATTTTCGTTGCCGACACCGAGTCCCTTAAGAATAGCATGTGTGCATAATGTACCTATATCAAATATATATATTTGTAAATAATGTATGAGCATATGTACAGCATAAATAGTACAAATGAGTTTGTTTCTTAAGAGAATATTTGATTCATATTGATATAATGCAGTTTTACTTACATCTATAATTTATAATTACATATGCGCTTTTTCACAAAACGGAACACATCTGCTAAAAAAATTTCTTGAGTGTAATTTTGAAGTTCTCTAACAGTAGTTTTGTGTTCTAAGTTTTGAAATATCTACATATATAAAAACAATTACTAGAATAATATTTAATAAGAAGTCTTCCAATTAAATGAATGAAAAGGATTAAATTCGTAAATGTAGGATTCGTACTAACAATTTATATTCATAAAAATGTTTTTCAAAAATTTAAGTAGGTATTAAACTTCCTTTATTTAAACTTCCTAAATTTTTAAATTTACTTTTCAAGACAATAGGTACATAAGTACGCATTTGATTCGGTTTTCGCAAAACACTAAATTTTTATGTTTATATAAATAAATAAAAGCAATTGTAGTATGTCTTTAGGACCTAAAGTTTAGGTCTTATGATGAGATCTAAAAGTTAGCATGGAAACGCATGCATGCATGCTCTGTGTTAGCTAATAACTTGAAATAAATAAATTTATATATACATATATGTATCTATTTCTTAATGTATACAAATTAACAAGTATACATACATATGATGAATGTGTAATTACTTAACAACATACCACATATAGTACTGCAAAATGCCTGGATCGTGTCCCAAATTTGATAGGCCGCATAATCTTCACTCACACTATCCGGATAACCTTTCGGGAGGAATATTTGTTGGAATAATCGAAAAAGAAAGAATTTTTCATGTATAACCGATTTATTTTCACTTCTTAGCGGTACACGGACAATTGACTTTTGCTCTGAAATATATAACAAGTATAGATTGCATTGTATGTAAATGAATTCAGATCGCATTACTTACCAGCGGGTGTTACATAGAGTATTTCTTCGCCTCTTGAGCCATATTGTTCTCGGAAATGAACTCTCATTGTTGTGCAATTATAAATAAAAGCTCTCGGTGCAACTAAAATTTCAGTGTTTGATGTGTGTACGTTTTATTTGGTTTGTCGCCTCTGGTCTTTATTTACAGCCAATAATTTTTATTTTATGACACAATTTATTAATATTCTTAAACGTTTTGTTGTCGATATGCAGATTAAATTTAAATTTTTATTTTTCCCTTGGCTTTGTAAACACACGTCTGCATGTTTATAGTTTTTGTTTTGATTTCCTATTTCAAGTAAAATTTGTGACGTATTTGTATTGTGCTATATTTTTCATGAGCTGGCAGCACTGTTACCTTTAATACAGTGATGCCCATTTCATGCTATTCCTCGTACTGAGTATTGCCATTATAAAAAGTTGTTAACAAACTGTTGAGAAAGTACTGTTAAAAGATAAAAAACAACTTTATTAAATTCATTACTTTTGCTGTTAATTATCTTTTATTTGACAATTTTTGTGTGCAAACTTTTCAAATAAAAGTTACACTACAATTTCGTGGAATGTATTGGAATCGTTGAAAAATACAATTTGTAAAAAATTTTAAGTTAGGACCTTTCTACTTTATACAATCAATATGTACATATGTATATATGTGTGTAAGCCTACATGATTGCACGTTTATTTTACATACTTCCATATGCACATACATCCATATGCATATAGGTAAATATACTGTGTATCCAAAATTGTTTACATCTCAATCAAATTACTCTAAAGAAGCAATTTCTTTTTTGATATAAAGTAGGCAATTTAAACCTACACACATTCGTATGTATTTCTGTGGACTCCTTGCAAATCCTCTTAAGTCGAATTAAGATTGTGTTACATATGTTGCGGGTATGTATGGATATTGATGTTTAAGATATCGGCTGGTTATCTCGGTATTGTATGTAACTTTGATTTTACTTAAAACAGAAAAAAAATCCTACGTAGGTATATAACATAACAAGTTTATTCAGCTTCTCAATAATATATTTTTGCTCTACTTAAAATTTTTAAAATTATACTTAACGCGTTTTGCCAAAAGTCCACAGATTTGAATATTTGCTAAGTACTACATGTACATATGTGCATACATACATGTATTTATGGATGTAATTCCGTACTTTTGCTTAATCAGAAAAGAGTTTGTACCCCAAGGTAAGCAATGAGTATAATAAATGTTCTATATTTGCTTTTATTGATCATTTCCAAATTCATAGCATCTGCCCCAAAAAATATAAGAGCAGCGTGTTTTGTTGCAGTTCGTTGCCTTAATATGGGAATGTTTTTATTATTGTTAGTGAATATTAATTATTACAACTTTTTATTTAACACATGTACGCAATAATTAACATTAGTAAAAATTAGTTATTGCTATTTTTACATGCTTTCCTCTTACTAATAAAGAAATGAAAAATGATATATAAATAAATGTATTTATTATTAAAAATAAATGCAAAATTATCAATATTGTTGATGTTCCCGTTTAAATATTTTACCAGAATTTGCGCACAAGTTTATATAAGTTTTACTTGGTCTAACTTCCCATCGAGAGCATCGGCCAGCAGGCCTTCCTATTTTATAAATAATATCTTCATTGTCTTCATCATACGTGCAAGCAGTGTAATAACAAAAGTTGTGAATATTTTCCATTCTAAAATTTAACAAAGCGGTTAAAAAAAAAAAATTTTTTTTTTCTTGAGTTACATACTCGCCACAATCAGCTCCTAAGGCAACAGCGCAACCTAATCGTGAAACGCGGTCATTTACCATGGTTATAAACTGGTTTGCATTTTTATGACTTGCGATAAAATATTATTTATTGTCAATTTTATTTATGCTTACATTTTTATAATTTCATTACATTTACCCACCTCTCGAGAAATTTTTTTGGCATTAGTTCCGGATCGCTTATAAGGTTCTTCGTGTCAAACATTTTTCGGAGCGATAAAGAAATAATTTCTAAAACTGGTTTGGCATCATTTAGCGTTTCGACTATCTATTGTTGGAAGAAATATATATATATATATATATATATATATATATATATATATATATATATATATATATATATATATATATAAATTGTATATTATATACATATATAAACTGGACGAATTTGAAAATGTTTTTCTCAGTACCCACAATTTTCCCCATTTTTACAAAAATTTACTGGAAAATTAAAGTAACATTAAACTATCAGCCATGGCACAGAATTGAATTTCTTTCGAAAACGGAATTGATAGCGTTTTTCGTTATTCAGAAAATGAAAACACAGGACATGATAAGTGTACTAAAAATTATTTCTTCCTAAAAAACTTTCTTGGTTTTCGTTTTCTAAAGACGATATAATTTCGCGGAATGAAATAATTTTTAATATCGTGAACTGAATTAGCTAAGAAATTAAAAGATATTTTCAAGGAATCAATTTCGAAATCGGATTCTATGAGATGACTGTATATTTGTTCTCTTGCGGCATCGCTAATATGTCTTATTCACAGCATTTTGAAATTATATGCATTGTCATATATTTTATTCCACTACAAAGCAAGTGATATTGTGGAAATCAGCCAAACTTTTAGTGTCCTAAACTTTGAAATTTGATTGTAAATACACAATTTTCAAGCACAGCAATTTTGGCACGTTTCCATGAAATTATTCATAATTGGAATGGGTACTCTATTTCCATTTCCGTAACATCACTACTTTAATAAATGCGAAGTTTTTAAGCATATGCATTTACATGTGTATTATCTTTATACATATATGGAAATTTCCACTAAGCTTACCAAGTTTTGACCAACGAATTTAAAACGCTGCGTACTGCGGCAATTTACTTCTCCCGCACAGACAGATTTCGTGCGAACATGCGATAAATAGCTTAACTCATTATCCCATATTAGCTCCCGCATACGAACGGCTCTTGGAAAATATGTTTTTTTATTATTTGCCCATCCGCCTGCTGTACGATTGCGGTAATAATTATGCCAATTCAAAAAGGATGTCTTAACTTTTCTCGTTAATGGTACATGGGCCAAAAATTTGCTAGATATATTGTATGGCTATAATGGAATATATGTAAATGATAATATATCCTATTTTAATGGCACACTGCCGTAAACTTACTTTTGCTATGGAGCTTTTAGAACCACAAACGAAATGTGGACGTTCTCCACATAAAGCACTTTGTATTTCACTCTTACAAAACTCCCAACTTCGGCATGCATTTAAGAATATTATCTGCCGAATTAAAAGCCATAGTATTTTCATTTTATTTCGTTGCGTTGTACGATAAATTTATGAAAATCAAAGTCAGAGCACACTCATACAGGTAGGAGCGATAGCCCAGTTGATTATTTTGTTGTTGGGAGAAATTCAAGTACAAACGAGTTTATTAATTATCTGGCAGTTTAATAAGTGTTGTGTACAGTTCTTGACAGTTCAGGTTTAAATAGCCTTGATACAGCTGGTGATTATGTATATAGGGTAATAAGGGAAAGATTTGGATGTACATAGAAGTAAATCTCTTTGTAGTAGGAATTTTAAGACACTAAAAAAGTTGAAATATTGATAGTCAATTGGAAAAGGCCTCTAAGGCTCAAATTCATAGTCTTTAGTTAACGAATGGCAACAGTTTAACTAAGGATTATTCATGTAAATACTATTGGTTATATCAGTATCATTAGCTAAATAACAAGTCAACTCTGAGTGCCCTCAGGCTCAGATCTTAGCGAGTAAAGGCTGTTGATTTAGACGCGATCGTATTTATCAATTAATAATTACAAATTTTAGATAATATTAAAGCTAAAATAAATCTAATTGTGTAACTGCTAATAAATCTAAATATGTAAATACTGTGTGTGTAAAGCACAATATACAGAATTTAAAAAGAGTTCCTAAATCACATTCACGCGTTCAACTCCTGAAGTTTTTTACTTTTAATGATATTTCAACTTTAATCTTGGTGTTTAAAAAAAAGACTTCTGAGATTATTTGGGGACTTTTAACAATAATTTCTTAAATACAGTGCAGTATCAGGTTTTTAATAATAAATTGAATAGACACTGTTTTATATAAAAGGAAAGAGTAGATGTTAAAGCTTTTCAAATCATAGTAAATTTTTATTTTTTAAATCAGGATTTTATCAATAAAAAATAAACTTAACAAAAATGGATTTGATTGTTTTTGAAGTATATATGTATGTACACATATTTATACACGTACATACATTTAGAAAAAAATACTAACTGCAAGGCCCACCACTAAGTAGAAAGAAAATGTCGTTTGTACAAATTACATTGAAACCCAAAAGTAATCTAAAAATTCTGTTCTTGTTTTATAAATAAATTGTACGATCGAAACGTTCTTTTGACATAGTGGTCCTGGCAGTAACTTTTTATGTAATTAATTATATTTATTAGAATAGATGTATTTAATAATTCATGATTTTCATAGAAAATCAATACAATAAACAAATATTTTTGAGCTTTCAATATAATTTAAAAGATCTATTTTAAACAACTGAAGAAAAATATAAGTAAAGACTTTGTTTCTGTTACATAATCTTTAAGTACAATGAAAATAAATTTGTTGCTTCATAATTGGGGCACAATTTGATGATTTTAGTCATAATATTTAAATAAAAAACTGAAACAAAACATATATTCATTCTTCTTCTTGGTTTAGCACACACACACAGATAAATATGCGAGTATGTTTAAAATAGCATCTTTTAGTTAAGCTAGGATTTTTCTGTATGCTTGTTTTTAAGTTTAATTATACTATAAATAAAGTACTAGTGCAAAGATATATGTACATGCGCATGTATATGCAGATATATCTTTTTGCAATATACATTCCATATTAATATCATACATTTTAAGTTTTAAAGCAATAGTCTTTTTGTTTGTTTTTCTTATGGAATAAATTTCGTTTAAAAATATCTCAGTCAAATTGAGACCAATCAAATGGTCTGGCAACAGGATGGTGTAACAAAGTTTTCAACTAACCTTTACAATTGTGCAGAGGGACTACGGAAAATATTTGTTTGAAGAATAATATTTTAGAAAAGTCCTTAAAAACTTATTTAGATATTGAGATGATTAGTGTTTGTTTTTCCAAATGCCCAAACCAATTTATGGCTCTGATAACTGTAAACGTATTTCAATTTCTTTCTTCATACGATTTCTTTTTTTTCTGTTTTTACCGAATATCTTAAACTTAAAGCTAGATTAAAAAATGATGCTGGTTTCTTAAAGTTTAAAGATTCTCTTAAATAAACTTAGATATTAAAAACGCAAACACCAAACATTATTCCAAAATATAAACTTTTCGTATTGTGTATATGAATCAGGCCGAATAACATTAAAATCATTAGCACGAAAATATACAAGTAATTATATTATTGTATATGATGTAGATGTATGTTGTGTAGATGGGCTTATTATTTTGGAAGCTTAAGAGGTAAAGGCGCTGTTGAGGAATCACATATGATTTGATGATGAGGATGATGAGGCAGATAATTTCTCCAGGCGAGCACACAACTCGGTAGCTAAACGCATTTGTGTGGCAGCTGCAGCAGCGCATGAGGAGGAGGCATTAGTAATTGTAGTAGAGTTTGAAGTTGATTGATTAAAATGCAACATCGCTTCCGGATAACTGGGACAAACGCCCAACCAACGAGCTTTACCACAGGCATGTGACTGTTGTTAAGAACAAAAAATATAATTATTAAAACTATGAATGAAATTTGTTTGCATGTATTTTAAATTTAAAATACAGTTGGCATAAATACATACCATGGTAAAATCACGCTTCCATTGGACACCACACTGGCCGTCACATAGAGGGCAGGGACGTTCGATACTATAGCCACCGCATTCACTGCAATCCAAAGAAACATGATCATCGGTCCATGATACACCACAGGTGAAACAGGAACCAATATGTTGTCTCAGTTCTTCAATAGTTAAAACATTATCCACCGAAATTTCCAAAGGGCTACCAACTAAATCAGACAATGATGACGACATGCTGATACTGCTGCGACTAAAATTGTAAAGAAGGAAAACAAAGAATAATTGTTAGAAAATATGTACGTAATTAAACATTTCAAGTTTAAGTTTATCTTTCCAAATAACTTGCTCTAACCAGAATTTCAAGAAGATTTACAACCCGATTAAACGTGTGACGCAAAAGTAGTCTTAATAAATTTTATTACGAGCATTAAAAATGTATCAATAATAATAAATTATGAAATACGTATACGTAAAACATTGTGAAACGTATAAACAATCTATTAATGAATCTGGCTCAAAATGCTATGGGAAACAATCGTTATCAAATTCAAAAATAGTTATGAACTTGATGCGCCAAATCGGGGGGTGTCATACACACACATGTGTATGTATGTATGCATGGATATGTATTGTATACATGAAAAATGAGTTAATAAATTTTCTACTATTCCTATTTCAATAAATGATTCAATGCAAGTGGAAATAATTACATTTTTTAATCAACAACAATTTATGACTAATTTTTGTATATTGAAGTAAAGTTAATTTAAATTTAATAATAAAAAAACAGATGAGCACACGCATATAAAAAAATTAGTTTTCTTTTATTTTATTTGATTTAAAAAAATACATATTAACATTTCCGCATGGAAAAGTTAAAGAAACGTTAGGTTCTTTTTTGGGGGTGGCAGGGAACTTTTATATTAAAGTAAAATAAAATGTTTTTTAATGTGCATGAATTGGTTTTATGATTGCATGTTTAATTTCAGCAATAACGTATTGAATGTTGGCTTATTATTTCTGGTTTATCGGCGTAAGTATTTAGACAGATATGAACATGTATATAGGAGAAACATAGGCTAATGACGTGGAATCGCATGAAAGAGGTGACCAGTTAATTAATTCATTGTTTGGGCTATGTGGTGTTAAGTTCTGCTAAAACATTGTCGTGTTTTACCTGAGCCATGAATATGTTATAAAAATGTTGTCAATTTATAAATCTCCGATTTTTTAAGGTCATAATATACTGATCTCCCAAATTCACTTCTGACTGACTAACACTAATTGGCTCATTCTCATAGACATTAACAAAGTATATATGTATGTATACTTTAATTTAAAACCAATATTTGCACACAAAATAATGGCTTAAAGCACTTGAAGAAAACTTTGTTTTTATTAAGAGTATGTTGTGTTCCAAAATCGAAAATTGATTTCGGAAATGCTCGTGTACCACTAACAATTTCTTTCCATATTATTTATTTACTTACCCCAATGTACTACAAATATCCGCGAATTGAGGACCATGTACACTTGCCAAAGACATTGTGGATGGTACTAAAAATAAGGAAAAATATTAAAAATTAGTAAAACGTGTTTGTAATAAAGTCGGATATTTATGTAGACATAGTTAATAATTTTTATTTGTGGATTGGAAATAAAAGATTGACCTGCTTATAGTTAACAAATTAAGCGGTTTTTTATTTTCTAAAGTTTATTTTAAAATTGTCACACTGAATTCGTTTCTTTGTATTTTTTTATTTATTGCGTATTAATACAACTATGTACTTTGGCAGACAAATTAAAAATGTGGTTTTAAAAAGTTTATATCATTTTTACATGCACACACTGTGAGTGTATGAAGGTACATACATACCTGCATACCTACTTACAGGTGTACATACATATGTATGTATGTATGCACATTCATATGTATCTGAAAATAACCAAGCTAACAAAATTTACAAAAAATCATTGTGTGAGTGGTCAAAACTTTTAAAAATCTTATTTATGTAGGTCAGATTAAGGTAGTTTTAAAATAACCCAATAAAATTGATTTCAACCTAAAAATAAGCAAGTAAATAAAAAGAACGTAAATTTTGAGAATAAAAAAAGTTTGTTGTTTAATAAATTTTTAATGTATTTCAATTCTATGTAGGCCCAATATTAAATGAAGCGTTTCGGGTTCAGTTTAGCACGATTTTGTTTTTATATAAGTATGTACATACGCATCTACATACATATTAACATATGTATGTATGTATATGTACATTTATACTTGGTTTCGAATGGTTTCTTTATAATTGTACTTTATTTCCCAATGTTCCCATTTGAAATATTAATTCGTCATTAATTTAAAAATGCAAAAAGTTGATTGTCTTTTGTAAGTAATCAACCACCTACAACCAGTTAAAATTGTATTGGTTCTGTTCGGTCTGCAATTTTACTCTTTTTTGGATTTTGTATAATAAAGAAGTAGAATATGAATCGTTAGATTAAGGCTGATTGTACTGGTTTTTACTGAAAAATATAAATACCTATCATCTATGATAACGATTTTTGTAAATTTCTTTAACACTCGATGAAAAAAGAGAACAAATGAAAAAAAGGTTCAAAAGCGAGCAAAGACTGCTTAAGTGCTTGCGGCAAATACTCGTATTAAAGTTGGGAATTTCCAACGCAAAAATTCAAACAAAATACAAATTGCTTTAATGTATTGCTAAGGTGCTATTGAACTAAAAATTTCCTTGAAATAAAAATACTGGTTCTTCTAAAACATTATTAATAGTTTGTAAAACGTAAAAATTTTTTTTCTAAAAACTACATACATACATACATACTTAGTACATACACCAGTAGTAATTCCACAATCGTTTGTTTATTTTCTAAGTAGGAGTACATTCCGATTGCAAATATTCACACTACGGAATGTGAGTATGTATGTACATATTTCTAAAATTTTTATATGTATATGATTCTTCGTTATAACAGCCATAACAAGGGAAAAACTAAAATATTGTACTTTTTCTAGAATTCCCCATATATATATACATATGCAGTTTTGGTTCAGCAATTCATATTTTGTTTGAGAGTAGGTAATGGAAAAGAAATGTATACCATATATGAAACTGCAATAAAAACTTCATAGTGACACGCATAAGATAAATATCTATTAAAAATCACTTGTATTGGTGACTGTGTCAATAGTAAATCAGTACAGTTTCACTATTGACATTTTCTGCAGGGTTTTTACAATGTACATACACATAAATACATTTATGCAAAGTCTCCATGTGTGGGCAAAACCAGCCATTGTTTCTTTATTGCAGGTAGACATTCATACATACAATGTATGTATGTATTGTTTAGTTATTTTCAACGATGTGATGAAGATTGGTTGCTCGTACTATATATAGGGAAGTTTGATTTTCCAAAGTACATATTATAATAACCAGTTTTTCCTAAAGATCTTGTAGAATTCATATTTATTTTACAAGGTTTTTCGCAAATGTGCAACTGCAACAAACTACGTGTAGGTATTGTGAAAATTAAAAGTTGATTCAAGCCAGGTAAATATTAAAATGATGAGTTGTAATGTATGAAAAGAATGTATGTATATCCATTTACACTAAGAGTTATGGCTGGCATTTTTAAATGATTTTAGTGTCTTTGTTCTCATTTCATTTGATTCTCTTTCAAAAGTTGAGAACATGCAATTGAATGCACCAAATGGAAGAGCAAAAGTATGGCAACACTTAAAATCTCGAACTAGACAAAACTAAATTTAGCAATAAAAAAAATTATATAAAAATACATTATTTTTTATGCATCTAATAAATTTTTTTTAAATATACATGCCTTCTCATGTGTATTTGTATACTATTTGTGTTGTGTGTATTTTAAAGTGTATAAAAATAGATAAATATTGCCATTAAATATAGCAACTATAGAGAATAGGAACATAAAGAAAATCTGTTATGGTCAATTGGCAGTCAATTAACTGTATGAAGGGAAATATAATTGTTTTATACCTCAATAAATGTTGCCCGCTCTATAAATAATTATTTGCAAAAATTGCTTGACGTCTTTTGAAAAAGTTTAATATTATTGTGATTAACAAAACATTGGGAGTTCATAACACTTCTAAGTAAATACGATCCACTTGCATTTCATAGCTCTAATTCATAAAAAATATTTTATTTTTATTAACTGAAAATTTGAAATATATATTTTTAGTTTTGGGTGACGATATGCACATATGATTAACGTATATGCGTATGGGGATCCAAGTTAAGAATTTTCGAGGAAAAAAGAAGCATTCTGCTGCTAGAGAGAACTAAGTGGCTTGCACACATTGTTAAAATAAATTATACATACTTTAAACCCCATCCCATATTCATAAAATATAAAATGAATTTGAAATAAATTTTGTTTAAAATTATTCATACAAAACTTTTCAATTACATTTTATGAACATAAGCTACTGGTTTTAAAGACTTCAAGTATACTTCTTTTAAGACTATGGCCATGGGTCAATCTCTACAGAGTTGTATCACAATTTTGTGGTGTAATAAATTGCATGTTCTCTTTTAAAAGTGAAAAAATGTAATAGTTATGTACATATGTTAAAACATAATTAATAAATTGGGGCATTAATCATGTAGGCCACAAAATATTTAGTAAGTCGACCTTCAATTTCGGAAAATTTTTTAAACATTGTCTGTAAAAGAAGCAAAAACTTGGTGTAGGCAATTACCAATTTTAAAAAGTGTTTTAAAAGCATTGGTCAATCTTTTAAAACTGAATTCTTTGTAAATGTACAATACTATTATTCAAAGATAACATTTTTAACATGACAAATGAACTATGTTCAAGCTAAAAATAGTTTTACTTGGCGAGACAATTAACCTTGATAAAAACAAAATACTGTAAGTACGTTATTAAAATTATTGTTAAGATTTATAAAATACGCATTTCTTTGTTTATTTAATTTTATTATGCAAATATTTATGTATGTGGAATATTTAAACTTACTTTTCAACTTTTATTTGAATAGAGCTCTTAACAACTGTGACACTTTTGTGTAAACTTTTGCTTCAAGTTATAGGTTTTTTAAACTTTTTTAGATATTTTAAATTTTCAAAATGTTTTCTTTTTGTATTTGTTGTTAGCAATTTCAATAAAATATTACTTTGCATTAAATTTAACAATAAATTTTGCACAACTTTTTCTTTCTGTTATTAACACTAGATTCAAGACAAGTTTCTTTATGTATTTCTGTTACTATATTTGAAATATGAAAATACCGACAGAGTTGTTTTAAACAACTTTTTCAGGTTTTTACGTATTTTTTGTTTGTTTATTTATTTTTTTTCTGTTTAAATCAGTTTTAGGTTTGCTGTTCCGATTTCCGTATACTTTCAACTTTTTATTTCCTTTCCAAGAGTTCTGACAGCCACGACTAAATTCAATAAACTGAAAATGTTTCATACGATACATCGACTTTTATGAGCGCGATTCATATTCGATATTTGCAATTTGTTGTTGAGTTTGGTATTGAAGCAGATTTTATATGTGCATGTGGAATATGTGTGTACATATTATATAGAGAGGGAAATACCATTTTCTGTCTCTCATCGTATATTGTTTTCATTGTTAATTGTATGATAATGTTGGTATATTCAGCCAGAGCTGCCAGTTAACTTTTGCTGTTATCCCTAAACAAATCCGAACAATTCCTAAATTCCTACGTGGTATTTTTATTATAACTATTTATTATAACGTTGTAAAATATATTCGATTACGATTGGTAGACTAATTGTCCGAAAATTTGTTTTAAATTCACAAAGACATGATAAATATCCCAAGGCACAATGGAAAGTCACCGTCAATTTTAATTATCCAATTTACACAGCAGAGCATAACAGCTGTTTTTGAAAGTCGCTACACTCTCATTATCAGTACTTTTTTTTGTTTGTCACCACTTATTAGATGTCTGTTCTGCTCTCCTGTGTAGGTTGCATAATTAAAAGTGATGTTTACCGAATGATGCGTATATTACGAGTACATTGAATTGAATAAAGCAGGATTTATTACTAAGAAATTTCCAAAATCACAACTCTCAAATCGGCCAAAAAATATAATTTTAAATTCATAACTTGTGGACATCTGGTTACTTTACTATCTGTATCTACACAGGTTGATATGTATATTCATGAGATACGTAAAGTAAGTCCTCGTATGACAAACCATACCCAGAAAACATACAGGATTGATTTGGTATTGAGAAGTGTTGCTTTCTCGAGTTTATTCTTAAAATATTATCAAATACGCAGTCAATTAGTTTCATTGCAATTCCTCTTTCTCACATCCTGCCATAACCGGTTAAGCGACAAAAGGTAAATTTTATAGAAAAAGTATTAATTTGCTTAAATCGAAGTAAAGCCTTAATATTGTATATTAGAATTTTTAATAAATTTCCTTGCAAGACAAGGCATGTTTGTGGCGGTTAAGATGTTCTTCTTGATGTCATGAAATATCAATAAATGTAATAAAGTTTTTTTTGAGTCTGGTAATTGTTATCTTTAGTAAACTGTTCCTATTTCCCATTAGGTTTGTTAGAAAAAGAGAATTTTAGCATAACCGACGTTTTGCGGTTACAAAAAATTTAAAAAAGTTTAAAATTTAAGCTAAAATTTCTTTTGCTGTATTTCGTCAAAAAAAAGATTTTCGAAGAACATGTCGCTTAAGATTTTTTTTTTGGTGGTTATGGCTCGAAATGTTTAAACAATAAAGCGTTTGCTGGGTAACAACAAATCTACAATAAAAATAGTAAAAATAAGTGTCAACAACACTACCAGTGCAGACAACAATATTATGCTGCCTCAAATCAATTTACGTAAAAGGTTTTTCAACAGGGACTTCCGAAATTTGATAACGCAAAGCTATTTTGCTGGTATAGGAGCAAGTTGTGATCATAATGAAATTGGTGGTATGTTCGGGCAATGTACCGCACGATTTTTTATCGAAAAAATCATATTCAGCGATGAGACTTATTTCTGGATGAATGACTACGTGAGCAAAAAAAATTTTTGTACTTGGAACGATACCAATCACAGTCAACTGCGATCGCTATAAGTCGATGATTACGATGAGGACTACTCTGCGTGCAACACAGCCCATGCCAGATTTGATATTTTGCACGAGTAATTTGAGGGCATGGTCATCTCTCGTGGTGGGGATGTGAACTGGCCGAGATCGAGCGATTTATGCAAATAAACTACAAACCGCAGCGTCCCTCAAAGCCAACATAACAATAAGCTCCAGCCAGAGTATCCGTGACGGACATTTGAACGATGTTATAATTCTACACATGAGCCCATCAACAGCTCCTTCCAACAAATAAAAAATTTCGATATCTCGCACGCACTTTGTTTTATTTATATTTAAAAACAAGAAGCATTTAATGAAAGACCCTTTATAATGTAATACATAAAAATAAAAGCCAAACCATCCAAACGACATTGAAGCTAAGGAAATACTTGAAAAACACAAGCAGCACAATTTCAACGATCCCATCTAGGAAAACAAAATATGCACATATATTCCTAACCCTTTAAATTACATGTTTGTGAAGCTGCTAGCATACACACATGCACTCACTACCACCATCGAAAGTGGCCAAAAAGTGACACAGAAAAGGGATGTGAGGGAAAAAGGTGGTGCCAAAACTGGGATTTAATAAAGAGAAGCAACCACCTTTACCAGCCAAATAATTAAAGCGAATTCTGGAATTTTAATTCATTTGTGGGATAGCATTGATCAGTTCAAATGGCGTCAAAGCTGCGATGTAATAAAACGAGTCAGCCATCTTTAATAACCAAATAATTAAAGCAAATTCTTGAATTTTAATTTCGTTCGAATTTAAGTAAATGAGCAGACAGTTGGTGAAATGTCTATATGAAAATAATTTTATAAGCTTTTTAATTAATTATCTGGATGTTGTCAAAAATATATGCCCTAATTAATACGATAAATGTGATTAAAAGGTGACTCCCAAGCTAGAGTTTGTTCGGTTATGGAACTTTGATTTTTCCAAACAAATTTCATTTAAATTGCGCGACCCTTTGGTTTTGTTCGGTATGTAAATTTCATAAGTGTCTAAAAATTTCAGTCTAAGCAACGTAAATTAGAGAATGAAATTGAAGTTTGTATTTCATTTTTGACCACCACTTTACTTTTATTGTAGATCTGAAATTACTAAACACCTCAATTTAAAAAAAAAAAAAAAAAAAAAAAAAAAAAAATCTACTTCGAGCCTTTCTACATGAGACCAACGATATGCATAGCATTCGTAGGCATGTATATACATGCTTACATACATATATGTATTTATGTACATACATATTTATATGTTTGCATGTGACAAGTAAATCCGAATAATTACAAAAGACAAAAGTTAAGTTCTGAACTATGAAAACATTTATAACATCCCTAAAGGAAGAATTTTTCTCTCATTTATCTACTTTATTTTTAAAAAAATAGGTATTTTACTTTGGGATTTAAAAATAAAGCAGAAAAACAAACATGAATTTTATTGATAACAGAAATAAAATAGCAGATTATTATTAAGATGATTATGATGAAATTCACAAGACATATTTCATAGTGTGCTGTTTTGAGTAAAAATATATGGTTGGCTCGCCATAAGCAATACGATCGTCTAAGAACCACTTGAAGGAATTTCTTCACACATATTCGTCTGTAGAGATTGGAAATTTGCTAAATTTTACCACAAAAGTTTACAAGCGAAAAATTTAAATGTAACCTTATCCCATTTCGCCACTACATTAAAAAACTGCCAAGAAAGGCAACACTGTTAGTTTATAAACAATTTAATGTATTTTTTGAAGTGAAGAAACAAATAAATACTGCAGAAACAAATAAATTTTTTTTTAAATGTGAAAAAGTTCAGAATATGATAAAATATTTATGCTTTTGCTTAAAAATAATATTACAGAAACCTAATATGTACAAAGAAAAACAAATTTTGACAGTTCAAATTTGAATAACCCTGGCACAGCTGATGATTACGTAGGCTACCTGATATTGATTCGCCTTGGATAAACACAAGAGCAAAATTATTATTTCAATCTAGAAGTTTTTAAAAATACACTCACTTTCAGAAATAAAATGAATGCGCAAAAGTTATAAACCGGCATCTGAATTTAAATATTTGTCATTATTTATGTTTTTTTCGGCAAATATTTGAACTCAATAAACGCTTGTCTGAATAAAATAGTATTTCATTAGTATTTAGAGGCTATGCTTTTTTGTGAAGAGTAAAGAAACTAGGCTTCTGTAGAATTTTATTAAAATAGCTTGAACGATTTACGAATTAGTAATCTGAGTATTAAGTTTTTCTATGTTAAAATTTGCTTTTTTTTAGAAAGTTATTGCTGTTAAAATAATCCAAACATATGTATTTATCAAAATCAAGATAAAAGCAAACTTTATGAGCTGCTTTGCTATTTTGGTTTCGTTCTACGAATATTTATTGAATCAGTATTCTATAAAACAAGCTTCACAACATTAGCCAACAAAATTATTCAAATCTAAGTACTTTTTAAATTTGCTGTTACTTAATGACACACATTCTTTTCATTAGTTTCTTATTATCAAGGAATTTTAAAATACCACGCGAATTATTAATTTTATCAATTTGATAAAAGTCACAAAAATTAAAAAAAAAAAAAAACAGGTAAGAACGTTATATTCGACCAGGTCGAATCTCAAATACTCTTCAAATATTTAGTAAATAAAAACTCTATTTTGTAGAGATCACTCCGGGCTGTGGGGGAATATCTCACTTTTACCATAAAACACTAAAATGCCATTTTTTTGGGGGGTTATTAAGTGTAAAAAATGTTTTTGATAGGTCCATTTAAGGGGCAAAGGTTAATAGCTCAGCTTCGTCATAAAAACTATAAAATGTAATTTTTAAGGCTTAAAGTATAAAATTTGTTAAACATTTACATTATTTTTCCAAGTAATAATCATAAAATGAATTTTTTTCGATTTTCTGACTGCATGCTAAACGTTATGGACCTTAAAAATATATCATTTGCTTATCAAAATTAAAAAAAAACTTAGTTGTTTATTAGACATGGTTTATTACTTCTTAGAGGAACTTTTTTCCCTCTGGTCCGATTCAGCCCATTTACGAACTTGACCTGTGCTATCCTTCAAAATGTTTCTATACCAAAATTCAAGGGATATTTCAATACGTTACACACGGAATGACAAAGTGAATATAACCTCCAAACAACATAATAAGTACCTACAATTACGTGTCGAAAGTACTTGTACCGCAAAATAGGCATATGAAGATTAAATGTTTTTGCCGTTGACGTGTGTTATGGTTAAATTTTTAACAACTTTGAAAAGTTTATGAAATTTGGTTGGTTGTTCTTCTAACGCTGGTGACACACTTCCGATTCGTGCCTCCCTGACATACAACAAAACGTGGCCATCTTATGTTTAAAAAGTGTTGTAAGCTTTTCAAAGAATTTTTTCTACCTGATTTGCTTTTGACTGTGAATTACCAGCAAATGTTGTTGGCTTTAGGATCAAAAAACATTCTCTGGATTGCTTTTAGGAAGAAATCAACATTGATTAAGAACAGAACCTACATTTTATTACCATATGCTATTTGGAATAATAATATTTAGAATGGCATAAAAAGTCATGGGTTTCTGCTTTAATTGAACAGGATCAAATTGATTTTTAGATAATTTCCCTTTCTTATTTTTACTTGAATTTAAAAGTTTGTATTTTGTCGTATCAACGTTAATTAAATGTTTATATTTTTATTTTCATTAAAAATTCCAGTAAAAGCGATAACAAAAGCACATGTGTTTGTTATCGATAAACATTGCAAAAAAATATTGTATAAAACCTTTTTCGTCTGTGGAAAATTTCTAAAAAATTATATTTTACATAGCAAAAAAAATTAACTAAAGAAACTAAATGGTAATTGATGAATAATTGAACATGATAACGTGGGCAACAAAGAAGCGCTACCATACTGACGCAATATACACCGATTTTAGTAAAGCTTTTGACAAAGTAAATCATATTCTTTTATTAAAAAAATTGGATTTATTGGGTTTTAGTAATATTTTCATCTCGTGGATAAAGTCATATCTTGTATGCAGAACGCAATCTGTTAAATTTAATAATGCAGTCTCAAGAAGTATTCAAGTTAAATCTGGCGTGCCACAAGGTAGTCACCTTGGCCCAATTCTATTTTTACTTTTTATAAATGATCTACCGGAGGCAATTAAACACTGCAACGTATTGATGTATGCTGACGACGTTAAGATATTTTTAAGTATTAAACAGCCAGCTGATCATCTTCTTCTACAGAATGACCTGGATAATTTTTACAAATGGTGTAAAATTAATTTAATGGAGTTAAATTTAAAAAAATGTAAACATCTAAATTTTTCAAGAGTTCGTGGTTCTGTATTTGCTTACAAGTTCGATTTGTACTGCTTAGACACTGTTGAAACATTTATGGATTTGGGCATATTGTTAGACTCAAAACTAAGTTTTGTGCAACATATAACGATGTCTGTGAACAAAGCGCGTAGCATTTTAGCTTTTGTGAAACGATGGTCGAAGGAATTCAACGATACTTTCATAACAAGACAACTATACATAACACTCGTAAGGCCAATTCTAGAGTATGGTTCCATCATTTGGGATCCTTACTACCAAATACATATTGATCGCATTGAGTCTGTTCAAAAACAGTTTCTTATTTTCTGCTTAAGAAACATTTACCATGACCTAACTCAACTTCCGCCGTATTCAACAAGATTAGCTGTAATTAACCTGCCTACATTAAGAAGCCGGAGAATAATGCTCAATGTAGCTTTTTCTTATAACTTAATAAATGGTAGAATCTGCTCCGAGTTTTTATTGAGCAATGTCACGTTTAACATTCCACAACGCTCATTACGATCATTTCAACCATTATTTGTTAGAACTTTTCGTACCAACTTTGCTATGTCTGATCCACTAAGAAGATTATGTTGTTGCTTTAATGAAATGTATAATTTTATCGATTTTTCATTAGATATATATACTATTAAAATGAATATAATACTATTTTTAAATAACTAAATTTTAATACCAGATTTCTGGTTTATTGTAATAATATAGTTTGTAAGGAATTAATCCATAAACTAAGTAAATAAATAAAATAAAAAATAAAATAATGTTAACAAAAAAAAAAAAAAAGATTCACAGGTTGCAATTCAACGGTTTTAAATGTAACACATTAGTTTATTATAACATGCACTCTGCAGTTAACTGTTTAACAAATCACAGTGGAAAGTTTTAACATCAATATAGACTACATATTAAAAACGTGGCACATACATACATACATATCGTCATATGAATTCATAAAAGCCCAAATGACATCGAAAAGATTTTGCAACAGAAGCAAAGAGCCAAACAAATTTTTTCAAGTTGAAAATAGTTAATAAGAACGTTATTTTTAACTGTAGGAGTATACAATTTTGAAGTAACATTCATATGAGCCCTCTTCATAGACATCCAAAATGTTTGCTTTTTATATTTTTGTGTAGTACATAATTTAGGGATTTAAATGGGCACATCTCTAAGCATAATGTTATAGGTATTATTTTCGAGTTCAATGTGTGTTCAAAACAATATTTAAAATTAATGGAGCTTCCACAGCCTACTTTTATATACTAAATGTTTTTTTTATTGGATTACAATGTTCCTGAAATAACCGGTTAAGTAAAATTGTCGTATAATAGTATTTACTTTGCAAGGGCGTGGCACCGACCATTTTTAAAACAGAAATATTGCATTGCCACCAACTCTACACAAGCATAGACATATTTTCAAATACCGATATTAATTTAGCTTTAAGTCATTACCATTTCTTTTTTGGTTTGAAGCTCTTTGGAAATGAAATTTGAAAGTCTGCAAACGAGTTGGCATAATTAGCAACGAAATGTCGGTTTAATCCACAAAATTAAAAATAAAAAAAAAAGTTAAAAATAATAAACTAGTATTTATATGTACATTTCCGTTTAAGATAATATTTTAGAATTATATATAAATTTTAGTGTCTATTACATGAAATCAGATTTGTCTATCTTAAAGCATTAATAAATAAAAAGAAAGCGATCGTGTTAAAAGTGCGAGTATTATTTCGCGCTTATTAGTTGCTGCAGATATTTACATTGTGTACAAAAATTTATTATATAAATACAGTTTTTATTTAAGGTATGTAATTGCAATGTTTTGATTAATAAATTTTCTGAAATTATATTATAGTTTCAAATTACGTACACACATGAATTCGTTAAGTATACAGACGTATTAAAATGTGAAAATTAATATTGAACTGATTGCATTTTAATTCAAAATAATCAACGGAAATTTCCTTCACAAATTCAAGCAAATAATAAAAAATAAAATTGTAGAAATACGAAACCTCAATTTATATTGGAAATTTATGCGCTTATGAATATTTGTTTTTGGATGTTAAAAGGAATCGTAGTTCAATGTATTTCGGTGATAATTTTTTTATACATATATTTCAATAGCAAAATTCTGCCAAATTATTTCATTCGATTTGTTTCTATCTGCTTTGGCTAATAAATAATATCTAATACAATAATCGCAATACTCCATCTTTTGAAAAAGCAAATATATTTATTTGTATCTATGTATTAGCATAACTAAATGATTAATTTTATAATCTCGATAGTTATATGTAATTTGAGGATTTTTTTACTATCTGACCTACATAATTACTGACATAAGCATATAACAAAATTCTGAACAGAAGGAGTAGCAAAATAGATTTTAAAATCCAACTTTACCGCCACCCCACCACCTATCACCTCTATTCATTTTAATTTACTCGTTTTAATAATAATTTTCAATTAAAATCAATTAAGTGGCCAATAAAATGTTTGAACAATTTACATTAATATTTGCAAACAAGTGATTTTTTATTTCTTCCCAATAATGTTGTTGGCTGTATGGATTGATTAAAAACAAAATGTCGCCCATAGTACAGTCTCATTCACTTTTATTATGTTTTTGTAGTAAAATCCAAATAATTGTTATGAAAGTGTGTTGGAAAAAGCAGTTAAAAATGTTATATTAGGAGTCGTACAAATTTAAATAGAAGACACGACACACACACACACACACACGCTCGAAAACTGTGAGTCGCTTTAAGAAGATCATGCCATTAAGTAGTGATTTGAAGAATTTATCAAAAATATAAAATTGTGTGTTATTATTGTCGTTCGTTCTAATCATTTAAAATTTTATTTCTATTTTTAAGACTGTCGTTTGTAAAAAGCACAATTCTCGCATTTGCAGACAAAAATATTAAATAATTTCTATTCTGTTGCCAAGAAAAATACATTTTCTCTTCAATCTATTGCAAGAAGCTCACAGTAAATAAAAATAGCGGGGGTATCAAGATCACGTGAAATTTATTTTGACTGTTGGTTGGCATTTTTTTTTCTTTTTATAAATATTTTTTCATTAGATGCACATACATGCCCAATTTTTATTCACACCTCTTCATTTGTTGTTTATTTTCAGCGAAGTGAAAATAATTTGTTTGATTTCAACCATACTGTAATACATCATCGCGAGCCCCTAAATACACATGCATGCATACATACAATATATTTATGAAAAAAAAAAAAATAAGAAGAAAAAATAACAATAGCTCAAATGCGGTCGCCAGAGTACAACTCAATAACATTTCACACTGGCATAGTGAGGGCGTTTCCTAAGGCGTGATATACTATATGTAACAAAAATAGCAGAAAGAGGCTTTTTTTCGGAAGAATTATCATTCATGTGATACATATCTAAATAGTATCACATTTTTGTTAAATTCGTTGCTTGGCATTTGTAAAACTTCTTCAACAATATATATTTATTTTCTTTCAAAATCGGTCAAAAAAGTTCTATTGCTTTACTTCGTACTCGTGTTTGATGTCGATTCCATTTGAGGGCAATTCCGCAAAAATCAGGCAACTTATAATGGAAAAGCAATGATTACGATAATGTAAAATTTATTGTTCTTAGAAATAAATATTCTGTAATAACTTTTTATTGAAATTAATTTGAATTGAAGTAAAACGGTTAGTGTTAGCCAGAATCTATAAAGCTTTGCTTTTAACTTGTTTCATTCATCGATTATTGTTATGAAAGTAAGAAAAAAACCAAAAATAAAATAAAATCCCCACAATTTTAACAAATACAGCAGAAAGCAAAACTAATTGAATTCAAAATGAGTGAAAAGCTTGTTTCATTTTTAACAAGAAAAAATCAGTGAGAGAAATAAAAATAAACTAATTATAATAACGACGACATGCCGTTCCATTGATTCACAATTAGTTAATTGTAAATGTGTAGAGGCAGTAAATAAATGCACACGTTTACGTCGATCTTTCTCCCCCTCCTTGGATAGGCAGCAAAGTAACGGTTATTGAATAATCGTATTCAAACAAATATTTTTGCATACAGACGATATTTTTCGGCGTAATTGTGTGTTCTGCATAAACTTATCAGGTCTTTTTCCCTACAAACATTTTTCTTATTAATCACAAACTTGGTCGTGATTTCTGCAAACTCTGAATATATTATTATTATTTTTATTTTTTTTTAATAAAATTATGTTCTTATATCGTTGCCAATAAGGATTAAGTACTAAAGTCGACTTAAAATTTTAAATTTAAATGCCAGGAGCGTAGGAATTTTAGTAAAAAGTTTTTTTTAGGAGTAGGACCAGCACTCAGGGGATGACCCCTACATATGGAATGCATTGCGCCGGAACTGAAAAAGAGGGGATAGTATTGAGGGGCAAGATGATAGGATAGACAGTTTTTTTTAGCTATTTCAACCTTTATTACTTCGCCGGCTAATTTTAGCTACAGGGCCGACAAAGGTGGGTGCTGTTACTCTGCTTTTTAGTACATGATAGTGTCAGTCGCTGCCAATTATGTTCAGTGACCAGTGACAATGCTTTCATTATTGAAACATGCTGGCAACAACTAACACATCCACGCACTAATGCTGATAAGAAGAATTCAACACAATATTTCATGACTCAGCGCGGGCTCGAACTCAGGACCCTCCGCTTCATAGTCTCGTGTTCTACTACTTCAGCCAACAGTACCCACAAGTTAACTTAAGTTCTTTTGCACCTTTTTGCCACAGATAGCAGCTTTAGTCACGGTCTTGTGCAAATGGTCTTGCATCATTGCAATTGCAAAATAATTGTACTCTGCACCAACAAAATACATTGAAAATGCTCTCAAATACTCTCTCAATTGGCAATTGCAACACCATTTGCACAAAACTGTGAATGAAAAGGTCTATTATGAAAAACGAATTTATTCAGACACATACATACATATAACCATATTTGTCATATTTTGGGAATTACCAAATCTCCGGAGCTCAGTCTGCTCCTAAAGTAGCTTAGTTTTTAAGCACTTTAGTTGTCGTCGAAGAAAATTACTCCTTACAGGTTTGAAAATATCCACTGCCCAATTTTACGGACATGGAAAAATAATTCATACCTTCAGTTTCGAATTGTTGTTGTTGTAGAAAAATTGTTGCGACAATCGTCTACATTAGTCCCAGTTCATACTATGAACATTTTTTTCAGAACTTCTTATTTTATGCAATACCGATGAAATAAAAATAAATAGTATTTGTATTCCTCCCTCGCTCTTCCTTATAGAAAAACGGAACTTCTGAAAGACAACTTTCATAGTATGAACCTAGACTCAGATGTGTGTAAACAGTTTGCAAAGTAAGGTCACACTACAAAGTGTATCGAAAATGACAGACGTTGCCCCTAGGGCACACCATCATGTTCCCTTTCGCTGTTACAAAAAGGCATAATTGTCAAACGTCTTCAATATACTCGTACATATTACTTTTTTCAGATCGTTTGTTTATGTTTTGAGGTAAGTTTTATTTGTGCGCTAGGAAAAATATTTTCTGAACTGTTGATAAAATAGTTCAAATGCTTGCTTGGTCGCATGGTTTTGGAATTAATGTTTCATTTTAAAAATTTCAAAAGATATTTATTTGACAGATGAATGACAGATAAATAAAATCACACCGAAGTATAAAATACAATGACCTTGTTTTTATTTTAAATAATGTTTAGGTAAATGTACTCTATTATTTGTAAATTACCCGACAATTCTGATGATTCTGTCAAAACTGGATTGAAAAGATCACTAACACATGCACGAGTAGATTGACTAGTAGGTAAGACGCACAAGAACAGCACTTGGATTATTATTTTTGATTTTGTAATGTAATCAAACGTCGTTAGCGGATGATGAGTTAATATGGAAAAAAATATAATAACAATGAAATTAAAGTAATTTTCAATTTGCAAATTTTTAATCGTCCAAAAATAAAAAATAAAATTATATAGAGGGCTAAATTTGGATCGATATCGAATGCCGTAATTTGCAACTTTTTCAAAAATACTTTTTTTTATAGAAAACTGTTCGGCAATGAGATCTACATCTCTGATACAAATTTCAGGAAGAAACAATCACTTGCGGTCCTATTTCTTAATCTTTATTATTTGGCTACCAATCTTTTTATAATAAAATAAATCAGTTTTTTTCGTCTTCTTTCTTTCTTTCGCAAACGAATTTTATTTTTCCATTCTTAATGAATTATCCAATTTAAAAAATAAATTCCGAAACGAAAAAATAAAATTATCAATAGAAATAAATTCGGAAGCAGAAATAAAGTAGAATTACAATGTACTTTTACTATACGATTTTTATTCAAAAGTAGAATTAAGCATATGCCAGCCGACATTTTAAAATATCGGACTCATATAAACATTTCGACTTAAAACAATTTATTTACTTTAAAAGGAGAAGAATCTTTTGTTTATACCAACAATCAATCCTGTTATTTAAATTATTCCAATTATTATTTTTTGTTTATTTTTTTTAATATATATATTTTTTATAATTACTGTTTTATTTAAATAATTAAATAAGTAAAATTGCGTCAACGGGCTTTTGACAAACAAACAAGTATCTACGTACGTACATTCACATGCATACAGACATGTGCATGTATGTACATATAGTATAATATCCTCTACACATTGGCACATTTGTGTACAGAAAAGTGAGTCTATGCACAGCTCAGCACATCTATTTTAAGGAATAGATTGTTTATTATTCTTTACTCGTGACGTTTATTTAACTTTAAAAATAGCAAAAGAAGTAGAATAAAAAACAACAAATAAATTTATTCTCTAGCACAAGTTGTTGGTTTGAATTCCATTATGAGTGAAAACAGCAAAGTTGATATAACCGAAGTCGTGACAAACTTTGAATGGAATATTGAAAGTACGAAAAGTCGTTCCCGTAGAACGACTCAATTTCTCTTGCCAGCAATATATCGTATGCTGTCAAACTACTGGGCTCTATTACACGCTTTGGCATAATAGTATTTGACGTAACAGCATGAGTCTGGCTAACGCAGTAATTTATGACGCTGTTTATAATTGACTAATCCAAGATCAGTATACGAGTAATCGTGAGATGAGGACATTCTTAAGACTTTTATCGTATGCAATTAAAGCTATTTTTGAGCTTCAGGTTTTTATTTCGTATATTATAAATTGTATTCACTTTTCTTAAAAAACTAAAATCAAAATATAAAATTTCCTGAAGAAGTTAACTAAAGGTTAACGATGTATGGAAAATAAAAATGAATACAATTTATATATAAAATAAAGACCTTAAGCTTTGAAAAATTGTTGAATTACATAAAAAGAGGTCGAAAGAAAATTAGATTAGAAAAATCAACTTTTTTCATTACATTTGCAATACTCGTATTCCAATGTTTACAAATTATTCTTCTTCTACGCAAGTCAAACTAGTATTTAAATATTATTTTTAAAATACAACTTTCTCTATTTTAGAACTGATTTGACGAATTTTAAACTAATAAATAAATTAATTTATATATAAACGCACTGCAAAAATGCACGAAGTGTTGTAAATCAGGACGTTTGTAATTCTTGTAGAGTCACTATCTAAAGTAAAAAGCTCAACCTTTAGCACAAACGCTTTTAATCATCCTCTTAACGTAGTCCATTGGGTAAATATTGAAATCATATTGAGACGGCAGTAAAATTAGTTTCGTGTCAACACTTTTACTGATATTGACCAAATACATACATATAAATTTACTGATGCATTAATTTATTTAATTTTAACAAATATAATTAATTTTTTGTTATTAGCTCTTCTTCTGAACGAACATTCAGCATAGAGAATTGAAACAAAGAAAAAAAGTATTTGTGTTTGTATTTCATTCTAACAAATGTATCAATTATTTTTATACAAGAAAGAATTGGAGGGGATATTCCCTTTGTCATTCCGTGTGTAACGCTGCGAAATATATTCCTCTAAGATCCCATAAAGTATATATATTCTTGTTCAGTGATGAAATCTAAGACGATCTAGATATATCCGTCCGTCCGTCTGTGGAAATCACGATTAAATCCGAACGAAAAGAGCCAGACCCTTGAAATTTGGTATAAATACATTTTGAAGGAAAGCACAGGTCAAGTTCGTAAATGGACTGAATCGGGCCAGAGGGGAAAAACTTCCTATAAGAAGTACTAAACCAACCTCTAAAAAACAATTTAGTTTTTAAAGATTTTTTTCAGATCTTCCCCACCGAGGTCCCCTAAATGGCCTTACAAAACACTTTTTTTTACACTTAACAATTCCAAAAATATACTTTTTAATGCTTTATGGTAAAGGTGAGGTTTCCCCCCCTACGGCCTCCCCCGAAGTGACCTCTACAAAATAGAGTTTTTATTTACTAAATATTTGGAGGGTATTAAACGTTCTAATTTGTTTTTGCAGAAAAGGCCAAATAAATTTCAGGTAGAAATGCCATATTTGCCAATTTATGGGCATTTGCCGGTTTTTTATTTCAAAATAATCGAAGTGCCGATTATAAATTTTGCTAGATTTTATTAATTCTTGGAGTGATTATCACAACCTAACACAAGCGAAATCAAAAATTTTCAAATAAATATGTCTATAAATTTTTGGTTACGGTACTTCTTTGCCATAATTTATACATCAAATTAATGTAAAAATTTTGTGAACACATTCGTTTGTAATATTACCTTCAAAATTACATTTGTAAATTCTGCTTTAATGTTTCGTAAGCAAAATGAAAAAATCTCAAGTTAAAGTAAAAATAGCGAAATAAATAGTTTTGGCCTCAATAAAAAAAAACGTGAATAAGTTTAAATTTTTTGCGGCTTTATTTAAGACAGAATACAAATACTTTCATACATACATATGTACTACATAAAAATTAATGGGTATATACATACATATGAATGTATATATATATATATATATATATATATATATATGTATATATATATATATATATATATATATGTATGTATATATATATATGTATATATATATGTGTGTGCATGTATGTATGTATATATTAGACATTAATGATATGGAAAGTGTCACGTAAATATAATGGTATTTCTGCCTGTATCTGATTACAGTCCATGACTGCGACCAAATGCTTCTTCAACTCGAATTAGAATAAAATATTTCAATTAGAATAAAATATTTGAGCTTCTAACGAATCCTTATAATTTTACTTACGGTTACCAAGAATATTAGTTATATGGTACACATAAGTATATAAATGTATGCATGAATGTATTTATGTAGATTTGTATGTAGTACAAGCGCACATACATATGTACATACATACATACATACACATTCATAAGTCTTTACTCAGCACCACATTTTTCCAGTTTTCTTTCTTTTAATTATAATTAAACTCTACGTATGTATGTACATATGTATGTTCAGTCTTCTTTTCACATTTTTTTAAAATAATTTTATTGCAAATTATTTTCATGAACACCATTTACAAATGACGTTAGTTTTATTATTTAGCCATCTATTAACCACATATGTACATACATACATACATACACACACACACACACACCCGTATATAAACACATCTCTATGTAAATACATATTCATGCACTTACATATTTACATACTCGTATGTATGTACATACATACATCCATACGTATGTATGTATACATGTAGATTGTACATATTACAATTCTATAGATACACTAGTATATGTTTTTAATAATTTTTCAATCAGGAAAAACTGATGAAAAACTACGCAGTTAAAAAAGTTAACGTGCTTATAACTGCCGTACACTGCAAACAACTAGTAATAACTAGCCAAAAGTACAGTGTGGCAGAAAAGATAACAAACACTTGCCATTCAAAAATATTCGACTTATCATGAACGAATTCTTCAAAGTTCTTTTCTGTTTTTCGTGTTGGTTTGCTCACTTTGTTTTCTCTGGGGAATTGTTTTTTATATTCAACTGAATATTAAATAAATTATTTAGAATTATTTTTTACGTCGAAATCAATAAAGTGTAGAGGAGAAACCTCCTGCCTACTGCATGCGCCTGACTAAAGGTTTCCAAAGATGTGGGTCTGTGTTGTAAAAAACTCCCTTGAATGGAAGCATATATTTTTATTATAAATGTTATATAAATGATATACAGGGTGTCCGCCGGGAAGGTATACTACTTTGCAAAAACTTATCCGTTAGCGAGTACTGTGCATTTGTATATAAAAGATGCAGTAGAGGGATTTTAATTCTCATTCTCTTTCTATAAAATCTTCTTCCTTTTTTACATTCACTACGCACTGATAGCGTGAGCAAATGTGCCTCTTGCCATTTGTATTCAGTACTATTCAAAATAGTTTTATTGAAGTTAAAGTTAGGAAAATGGTGAAATTAAACATTCCCTACCAGCTTGTTAATTCATTAACTACGGTTCTGTCGATGAATTCAGCACTGCGTTGCGTAATAGGCACAGTGCTTTCATTATAAATAAAAACCCTAAAGCTGTTGTTTATTAAGTTTTTTTTTGAATTGTTTTATTAGCAAACGCTCATTCGACATTTTTATAATTCTGATGACGTTTGTTAACACCTGATGACGTTTAAAAAAGCTAACAAAAATACATAATTTGAGAGACATTCGCAACTTCTAAACACAAACCGATTACAACTCGTACATTTAATAAAATTTTTTATTCTTTTAAATTTTTTCAACTATGTAATTGAATAGTTCTGGAATGTATTTGAAGATTTGTTCGATATTTCGTTGCTGTCAGTGCATAATGACAAAGTATTTTTAAAACAATGATCCGTAAGAATGTATTCAATAAATTTGATAAAGTTAAAAACAGGAATGGGAAATTAAAAAAAAGTAGTGCAGTAGGAAATCCCGTCGATATCAGTACTAATTTTTGTTTTCACAAACACAAGAGCGTGCAAGAAGGTGAAGTAAAAAAAACCTCAAATCAATTAAATACAAAATTTTTATTATTGCAACTTTTTTATTAAGGCGTAACAAAATGTTATGAAATCTTAATTATTTTCTTCAACGTCGGATATACATACGATACGAGTATTTACATATAAATTTATTACGGTGGTGTTTGTTTCCTTACATGTGCCTGTTGCATTTTACTACTGTACGAATACATTTATTATCTACAGATATTTCTTCATTTATTGGAATTTAATTGATGGCTAAAAATGGAGAATTTGGAAATAAATCAAATGGAAACTAAAGAAAAAGAAAATAATATTCAGTAGTAGAAATAAATCAGCATTAATTTAATTTATGCATTTTTCCAGAATGCATATTTATATAGAGAGACTTCATTCAGACATGCCAGTTAACAAATTTGACTATTTCTTTATACTCTTGTTTATTTTTTTGCCCATATATTATTTTAACCTTCGCAAATGACGTTAAACTTTAACGTTCTCTTATTTTCATACATAAAAAAATATAAATATTTCTCTACTTCTTCGAATGGAACGTGTGTTCATTAAATCAAAACAATTGCAGCTTAGCAGTAAAAGCAATTTAAAAAATTTACGGAAAATTGTGAATAAATATACATATTTAAAACAAAAACAAATTTAAAATTTTTTTAAATTTGTTGTTCAATACATTTACGAGTTTACGAAAAATATCTTCAAAAGCCTTTTCTCCATAGGATAACTGCCACTTGATACTTCTTGCATTTGATATATTTTGTATGTGATTTGAACTCATTTGATCATTAAACATTATAGTCAGATCTATGGTTGCTGTAATCGTGTCGAAATCGATAAAATGTGGCAACGCTTAGCATATGCTTAACATTGGATTTATTTTATTTCGACTAGGAATGCAACAACTGCAACAATCGCCATTGTTTCATTAAAATAGTTTTATAAAAACTACACCTTTTAACTAAATCCCAGCCGTTGTAATGGATTAACCTTAATTCATTTTCATTTCCGATTTCCCAAAACGTATGGGAAAATAATAAATTTCAAATTGATTTCTTTTAAAAGTGTGCAAAGTAGTTCGTATTCGACAATCAAATTGCGTATTAAACAACAATTGGTGTATTCTATAAGTGTGTAAACACTCCTTCACATTTTTAATGCGTTATTTTGTTTTATTTGCTTTTGTTGAAAAGTCAATTTCATATTTAAGATAAAAATAAAGTACAGCTTAGCATGTGTTGCACTCAAAAGAGCATTTACATTCCGTTTATTTACCTTTTAATCTTAAGAATAGATGAAATAATTTATTTGTTTTTAATGGGGAAGGAAGTTGACTTTAAACGAAATGTGCAAACAAAGATTTTTTGATGAATTTTTGTTATTGCGAAAGACATTAACGAAAATGATATTGAAAAATACGCATTAATTAATAAATCATTGACCAAAAGGCGAACAACTAATGAAACAGCAGTTCTTTATTGGTAGATGTCTGTATTTCCGCAAATTAACAAAATCTTAAATGATATTCAAGTTCAAGTCTTTCCCACAATCAAATATTTGATTTTGGCCACTAACACTTTAACTAACTTTTTCAAACAATTTTTTTTTAAATCGATTTTATTCGAATTCCATAGCTTTTTCAGATATAAGACTTTTTCTGCAATATATAGGGGGCACTACATTTCTAGGTAGAGGCATATGTGCACCCCATTCCCATTTTCACACAATGACCGAAAACCTCCCAGGAAAATATATGTACATACATATATATATTTTTTAAATGAATGAATAAGTTCGGCCTTGGATGAAGCAGTCTCACGTGGGATATTGACACTCCCTCAGTTGCACTGCTGAACATAATTGAGGAGTGGGCAGAGAGGAAGGTGACAAGTAGGTGTTCAACAATTACCACCTGTAGGGTATCCAAAACTCTATGGTCCTCACTTAGCAGAGTTAGGACTAGACAGTTTCTAACTTTTGGGAAGAAGTCGTTGGCACTCCTGGTAGGGGTCTTGACGGGGCACTGTGCAATTGGGCACATGTGACAGCGTTTGGCCTTTTGCCATGATGGTCACTGCAGGAACAGTTTCGATGAAGAGGAGCCAGTACAGCATTTCCTTTGTGACTGCCCAGACCTGCAGGAGCGTAGGCTTAGACATCTAGCCTCTCGTTTCCCGCGAGATCTGGACTGTCTCAGGGATGAACCGCTGGCTGCCCTGGCGGGTTGTGTGAGAATTTTTCTCAGGAACCAGTACTTTGTTTTGAAAGGATTGTGTAGGGTGTAGTCCCCTGGGCATCAGAATGGGCCTTTATGGCCTCCGAGTATTTTCTCGCTTACTGCGGGCAGCTCTTTTTAACGTAACCTAACCTAATGAATGTTTTTACAATATTTTATATTTGCAATACATCCCGTAAGTATATCTTGGGCCATAATTTCTATTCACTAGATTTTGGCTTCCAAATGAATTTAATCAAATTTTACTCCAAATGTTAAGTAGTTAACAGAGCTCTGTTACCTGCAGAATGGCTTTGGTACAACTTTCGGTTTGCGCCTTTGGTAATATAAATTAATATTCACACATTCAGTAGAAAATAAAAATTAATTGTATTTTTTATCCAGTTCGCTAGAGAAAATAAAGTGACCATTATCACACGAAAAAGACGAAAAGTGCTTTGAAAAAGCAATTTCAAAGGGGAGATTAATTGCGATAACATTTTTGGGAAGGAAACGATTTTGACAGAAAAATTATTAACTATAGGGGCGATTATTGTTTTTTTTAGTGTTGCATTGTGCAGGAAGCAACTGCTGAAAGGCATTCAAGATCAAAACGGCGATTATACCCACATTTTCCTTAAACATCAGATGTATTTATAATTTTTATTTGATGGAAAAATTTACATTAACTTTCGACAAAAAAAAATCTTTTCTAAGTATAAGGTCATTTCAGATTAAACATTTTTAAACTTGATAAATGTTTTTTGTTATTTATTTTATTATTATTATCATTTTTAAATTATTGTTTTTTCGCGAGGTCGCCAATCTTTCACTTCGTTCGTTATAATGACAAATAAATAAGAATTAATTTGTTCGTTACACAGTAACAATACAGACACTTTAACGAAATTATCAAACCACACAATAAAAACAACTGAACGTGTGTGATTTGTGCAAATAACCGCACATATTCATAATTAAATTTTACTGGACTTGGAGTAATAATGGAATTTTAAGCCGCGAAAGGAAACGTTCGAATTCTTTTTCGAATCGCATTAAAAATCCATTACATTTGGTCATACTAATAATAGGCACTGGCTGGCATCACGTGCTAACCTCATGGTAAGAAGTTGATGTTAATGATTACGCAAAGTCCAGGTTTTTTTTTTGTAAATAATCAATCGCAGACATATTTTAAAATAGAAATTTAACAAATTCTGTATTTAGTGTGCTAAGTCAAGGAGATTTCCAAGACAGTAAAAATTTGTTGATTATGTACATATTTATATTTATAGAAGGGATCTTTCCATTCTAATATAATACATATTTTTCAGCTTATCAACAAGCGTTCTAAATTTAAAATATATTTTTATAGACACAAACAGTGTTTATTTTTAAAAATTAAAAAAGCCTATACTTAGACATTTTTTATTACTTGGAATTGAATTGATAAGAAATCTTCGTGGTTGGTTGTCATCAAAGTCAATCTCTGCTATTCACTCACTATGAAGCGTCTAATTACAGCAAATAATAATATAATTCAACGGAATGTAATTTTTCTTATTTAATCGTTAGCAGTAGCAATGAATACAAACGAATATATAAAAAAAGTTGAACGTTTATGCATAATATTAAGAATTTTAGTGATACTTTTATGTATGCATTTCTAGAGTTTACAGCTGGAGTAAAATCAAATTCAGTTTCTTGCTGGGATAAGTCAACAGAATCCCCTCAGCACTAACCTCACATTTTTCAAATGCATATTAATTCTTATTTTGAAGCATATATGAAAAACCCAATATGTATTAGGACAGAAGAAATACAGCAGTATTCACTAAAGTAGACTTGATCAACACTTTAAAATAAATTTTCTATGAAATTTTTACTTTAAAGCACACTTGAAGTACACATTAATTTTTGTGAATACAGCAGATATTCTTTATTTTAATTATCGACTGACGACTGCATACGTATTGGTCCTTCCCTGAGTGCTGGTCCGAGTTAAAGAAAAGCTGCTTTCGTGAAAAATTTTCCTTTGAATTGTGTTCCCTTTTTGTGATATGCAATTCAATCGAGAAGTGCATGATGAAAAATATTCTCATTCAAAAACTTCGCCTTATATTTTTTTTCAAAAGCTGTTTCCCTCTTTTTCAGGTTTTTTTACTTTCATTTCTCTAGAGAACTGGATAAAAAAGTTGATTTGCTTTTGTTTTCTATTGAATATTTAAAATTATTTTTTAGTTCCGAATCAATAAATAAAGAGCAAAGCGTTATCCTGTTGAATAGGATGCAAAATAACCCACGCGTTCTATACACGTAAACGAAAAAAATTAAGCAGTGACGCAGTTGGTGTGTCTCCTCCTCCTGCAATAAAACAATGACACCATTTCTAAATATTAACACCCTTTAAACTAGAGTATTTAAAAACTTTATTCGCACTTAACATTTAAATTAAAATTTATATTTAGTTATTGTATCGGATTAATTTTGATTTAGTATATCTTAGTATGTGTGTTGTTATCTGTCTATATGTATAGAATTCTTCCTTGCTTTACATTCACTGCGTATTGAGGGCGAGAACAATCTATGCCATGAAATTCGTGCGGGCAAAGATCCCTTCATGGGAATGAAAATTTTATATTTATTTACGATAGGATGAATTCATAGTAAATTAAAAGCTTCGTTACTGCATTTAATTCTATTCACACAAAGGAACAAAGTAATTTCATTTCATGTCAAGCCATAGGGGCTCAATGTTTTTATCATCGTATTCAAACAGTCACAATTTGGGGATTAGCTGAGAGCATACGAGTATATTTTTTGACACATACTAGTTTTAAGAATATATAATAATATTTACATTAATTATCTGAATATTGTAGACAACATTCTGAAAAGTACAAACTGTACACTTCTTGTCCTGGTGCTTTCAACGTGAAATATTAAATCATAAAAATTAGTTTGAAACATTTTCGCTGGAAGAGTAATTCCAATTAAAAGCAGACCACCACTGCAACAGCGATGTGGGATTTTCTACAGTTCTCATGCATTAGGATTTGTCGCCTACATAATAATTTCTGTAAAAAAAAACAAATGAAATTCATTTTAAGAGTAACTTTTCTTTACTCTACATATATTTCTCCATTTTTATTAAATAATGAATTGAGTATGTAGTTTGCATTAATATATATTAATACATATCGTTATTTTAATATTGAAAGGCCCTAAGTCGTTTTTCTTTCAAATCGGGTTTTTCGCATATTTTGATCAATAATCCTCGAATACATCCATGGTAAAAAAATTGTTTCGATCCGACCAAAAACAACGAAAATATGAGAAGTATTAAAAAGCCCTAAATCACTCGAGTATTTTTTTTACAAAAAAAAAGCCTTAACTCATTACTAGAAATGATTTCAAGTGTACCGGGGAAAGTATTTGCACGATGTGAAATACTATTTTGATTCACAGATGGTAGGCGTTGAATTTATTTGACTTTTTCTTTTTATTTGGCTTCGGTTTTTGCAACGTGCATTACTAAGCATTTGGAAAATTTCCTTGTTGGTTCACCACACGTTCACCACATAATTCTTTACTCAGATGGATGTTTTTATCAAAACAGAAACGTAACATTATCCAACGCATTATTAGCTTTCTGCGAAAAAACTGGCATAACAATAGAGCAAAAATATTTGATAAGTGGCCATACACAGATGGAGTGTGATGCAACTCATTCTTTAATAGAACGAAAAATACATAAAAAACAAATAAACTTGCCTTCCCAATTTGTAGATCTCATTAGGGAGGCGAGGAAGGATCCATTTCCCTTGCAAGCCAAACAACTAAGATACGATTATTTTCTGGATTACGAAAGTATTCCGAAGCGATATACATCTATTCGGCCAGGTATTAAATATCTTAAAATAAATGTACAGAAAAGTTATAAGCAATTTTTACGTTTACATATAGGAAGAAGCAGTGGAGATCCAACTGTAAATATGTTACGCGCCCTAGGTTATGATTCATCTGGATTATTATATTACAAGACAAACATAAGTGCAGAATATGATCTTCTTACTTATAGGTCCAGGAAGTGCGATAAGGACATTACTCCAACATGCTTATATAAAGAGAGAATACCAATAAATATAAAAAAATGGGAACATTTACAATATCTAAAAAAGTTCATTCCTTCCGATTGCCATATTTTTTACGATACTTTACCCCACAGCTTGTAAATATAACTTATATTACAATAAATATTTCTCCTTTCATTGTTTTTGGTTAAAAAATCCCTGTCTTAAAAGGAAAATATTACTTTTTTAATTAACAACGAAAAGCCCTAACTCGCAAAAACTTTCAATAAATTGAATCACTAAAAGCCCTAACTAATATAATTTTATGAAAATCTCTTAATCTAACGTTTTTTTTAACTAGTGCTTATTTCGTGAATGGTAACACTTAGCTCATGTCTGATTTGACAGATAATTAGTTTTATCCTTCCGCTGAAAGAATATGGTTGTGTACACGCTTGAACAACGCTGGGAAATATGGGCCTGCGATCGACTTACAGAAGATGCCGATCTTGCCAAAAAAATAATCTTTCAGATGAAGTTCTTTTTGATCTTGGCGGGTATGTAAGCAAGCAAAATTGTCGCATTTGGGGCACAAAAAACCCGCACGCATACATTGAAAAGCCGACGCACCCAAAACGAGTCACTGTTCGGTGCGGATTTTGGTCCAGAGGCATAATTGGGCCATTTTTCTTCGAAAATGAGCAAGGAGTGGCCGTTACAGTCAATGGCGATCGTTATCGGGCCATGCAGCCATTTGAATGAAATTATTTTCTATTATTAACCGGAAGGATTGTACTTTAAAATAAAAAAAGAAATATGAGAACATATTCTGTAGTTTTTTTATAGCATTTTCAAAAAAAAGTTATTTGGCGGACCCTGTATATATGAAAAGGAACAAAACTTAAAGGTGTGTGTGTGTGGTTCAATTTGACTAGCTTTTTGGCGCGAACAAGTTATTATATATTAAAAAAGATTGTCTGTGCAGTGACATTTATTAGTTTTTATCGCAAACTGTTTCAAATTCATATTTAAAAGCATATTAAGTTCATTTGCAGAAAAATTGTACTCGATTGTTTTATTTAAAAAAAAAACCTATTAAAACTCCTTTTTTTTAACATTCATTTCATAAATAATGCAACATGAGATGGGAAATCGGTGCTTGTTTCCCTACGCCTCTATTTTAGTATTACAAAAAACCCATATCGAGGTTTATTTCTCTCCACTGTCTGAACATTTATTGTAAGTTTATCGACTAACACGAAAACGTAAATGAGTCAAAATATTAGAACTAATTATTAGTTTATAACATACACGCGCTGGCTGATTTTATCTAATTTTTTGTTTATAAAATGTGTTGTTGTACGTTTGTCATCATAATTCATTATTTAGTTTCGAATGAAAAGTTATAAATACGTATATATTCACGCACACTTACCTGCCTACACTACAAAGTAGGTAAAGAGTGATTTCTTTTAGCAACTTTTTGGCAACACAGTTTTACAATTGATTAAAATTTTTTCGCCCAAAATGGACGTGGTTGACTTGTTTCAACAAGACGGAGCCACATGCCACACAGCGCGCGAAATAATGGCCCAATTGAGAGGTGAGGTTGATGTACAGTTTATTTCACGTTTGAGACTATTTTTTTGTGAGGTTATGTTAAGGTTGATCACTATATTGACAAGGCCGCATAGGTTAACGCACTGGAAGCCAATATTCTAGAATGTATTCGCGAGATACCGGCCAATATGTTGGACCCACAGAATAAACCATTTGAGGCATAGCCGAGTTCAATATTTACACGAAATCATCTTTAAACATTGAATTATAAAGATCATTATATCGACTCAAATAAAGATTTAACACATTTTTCTGAATTGTATGCGATTTTTTAAATCAATTTCGAAAGCTCTTAAATAATCACCCATTATATTGGGGAAGCCAGACTGAATAATAATAATCTTAGTTACATAAAGTACCTATTACTTCGTATTTATTTAATATGCCTACAGTTTTTTGTGATCTTGACTAAATTCAATGAACTTTTGTATTTAAAAATTTAACTATTGAATAAATATTTGTTATTATAAACACCAGAGAGAGAGAGAGAGAGAGAGAGAGAGAGAGTCCAGTGTAAATGGCGTAACAATATATTATCGTGTTGATAAATTTGTTTAAAAAAGTTTACAACAAACAAAAGCGTTTTACCTTAAATTACTGTTTGTTTATTAGAGTTCGTTTACATTTAATTTATTTAAATGAATAAAATGAGAAAATATAATTAAGTTTGCATTACATTTTTTTAACATCCCTCAACACATCTAATTAAAAATAAAGAATATGCACTTACATAAATCTGTCTCCCACTTTTTCATTATATTTTGAAAAAACTTCTAATCGCTTGAGTTAAAATGTTTACACGTTTCATATGTATGTATAGCACAAAAAATAAGTGAAATAATAGTAATTTTAGTTGGAAAATGTCTATGCCGGCTAGACCTGAAACCGAAATTCAAAACATTAAAAACAAATAAATGCGCATTATCTGTGCTAAAATTTGCAAATCTTGTGATAAACAAATAGCACATGATCTTGGCAAGATCATTAATGTTTTGTCCAATATTAATACATAATAATATTAGAAATAACGTACGAGCACATAACGCAAATACATACATGTGTACGAGTATTGTATGAACAATTTCAATTTATAAATGTTTCATTGTAAAAATTTTAGCCACGCGCAAACGAAATTCAATACTTAAGTGTCGCCAAGCATCGTTGGCAAAACGAAAACGTCTAAATCAGCTAAAAATATTATTTATAGAACTAGCTTATAAAGTTGCCATATTGGGTTGGATAAAAGAGGATTTAAAAAATTTTATAACACAAACTACCGTATTTTATTGAATTCTCAAATTACCACGTTTGCATCCTTGAAAATCCGGTGATTGAAACTCGTATGTATTTAATTTCCTTTATGATGATGGTTTTCATACATCTGGCCACGCTATTTTAACACAAACACTAATTATTCGATCCATAACAAATATAGAACACAATTACAATTTTTAATGCTTAAGCGAACAAATATTGCGTTTCTGTTTTGATTTTTAAAACGAATGTGTCTGCCTTTAGAGGTTTTTTTTTTTTTTGTAAAATGCAAATTTATAAAAATAGAGCTACTTAATTACCATGACACAGCGGTTAGCTTTAAATTACACAACAAGTTACACTTGAATAAAACGCCAACACAGTGGAAAAATTAACTGTTATCACAAAATGCACGGTGGGCTGGAAAAATAATTTTAGCACAAAAGCTCTGTAATTACATTGAAAAACTTTTGAGAAGAAGCAGTAGCATTTACGAGTATTTTGATTAATCGAAAATTAGATTTTGACTTCTGTTGTAAATTGGAGTATTTTTGAACTCATATGACGGACGATATGGGCATTTGTAGAAAAAGGTCAAGTGTGTAGAAGAAGGGATAAAAAAGTTAAAAGTTACGAAAAAGAGAGCAAATGAGGCTTGAGGGAAGAGCATAAACAAAAATTTTGAATATGTGGGGAAGTGTGAAGTTGCCACCCAAAATGGGTTAATATAATACCACTATTTTCGTTTAATCTGGAGTGAAAAAAAAAATACTCCAGTGAAGTTACAATTATGGAAACTTGAGTTTTTCTTCGTGACACGGACGTTTGATATTTATAATACAAAATGATTTTAGTCAAATACTCAGATCTTTTATAAGTTGGATTTGAATTGAATGATGTATCATCCGAACACCAGCAGCTATAGAAGGCAAAACTGAAATTTAGTTTCCATAAATACTTCGAGAAATTACTCACGCGAAAGAGTTTGAACTCGATCACTTAAAATATGTTGCCCGGTGTTGCTGGACATGCGGCAAAATTCCAAAGAGCAAGGGAATAATTTTTACATTTTACTTTGTTTTTAGAGGCCACAAATACCAATTTCTACTTGGTACAATTGTATGTAAATTCCAGTGCTATTTCTTCGAATCATGCATAACAATTTAGTTCAACGTTAATTTAACCCATTTTCGTAAGTAATTAAAATGTTTAATTTTCGCATTGAATTCTAGACTAATCAAACATTTACAGGAAGCAAATATTTCGTGGGACTATGTATACGATATACCCATACATATGCACGTGTATCCCTTCTATGTGTTTATACAATGTATATACATTTGTATGTACATACACTTCATCATATACACAAATATTTTAACCGGTTTTTTATTACCAAATTCATTCATCAATAGAAGAAAACAAATTGATCAAGGTAAACAAACGTCTGCGGCTTAGCTATTTTTATACAAACATAGATCAGCAACAATTGTTTAAAATTAAATCACGATAGCCTATAAAATAATATTAGAGCCTAAACATATCTAATAATATTTTCGTAATTGCGATAAACATGTTCTCTCGATATTGGATCGGATGATGTCAACTTGTGATCGAAATTGCGTTGTTTGGTTTGGGGGGGAATTACAAATCGATGACGATGTTCTGGCCAACTTTTAAATAAGATTTAATTTATTTATATGATTTTTTGCAAAAGCAAATTTACTCTTTACAATGGAAATAACATTCTTATTTAAGATTGTTATTAAATAAAATTGTGTGTTCTTTTTTTAAACAAATTTGTAATAATTTCTTAAGAATTTAGTTGCAGTATTTATCAGCTTAACTGTTGTGTGATGGCCTAACAGTTATTTGCGGGTATTTTTTTTTTTTTTGAATTCACAGGACTTAGACGTTATTGTTCTTAAAAGTTATTGTTCGGAATGAATTTAAAAATTAATAACTTTCGTTTTTTTTCTTTTCTTAAAGTGCGAATAGTGTGTTGAAATTTTCGAATTACAGTACAAAGCAGCAAATAAAACAACATTTTTTAATAACCAATCAGGCAAAATATATATAAGAAAAATAGAAGAATCCATGAACGCTTCCGCACGGTTATGAACATGAGCAAACAGTAGACAAAATTCATACCATGTAATTGTAATTGAGATATATTCCATTGCTTTCGTTCAATTCAATTTTCAATTATAATGGAATGTAATCGAGGAAGTTCAGCTGTAGTTGTTCTATAAAGTCTGCATTTAATGCGTAATTAATTTAACAGTACAATAGACATTTTAAATTGGCAATGAAACTAGTGAAAATTTAAACATGGGAGATGACACATACCTGAAACCTGTCTGCTTGCTTACAAAATAATTTTCGCGTCGGATGACAGAAAGTCGTTGCGAATTCAATCAAACAGTATTTTTTGTAATTTTTGTTTGTACACTTTTTATGAAAAATTTATTTTTATTTCTCTGGAAGATGTATACCAATACAATTTGCAAAAAAAAAACAATCACAAAAGAAATTCAATTGTACTCTTCAATTAATTAATTTTATTTTCTTTTTGGAAATTGTCGGATTTTTATCGGTATGAATTGGTTTTGTCTAGTATTTTGTTGTAAGAGAAAGATTTGATTATTGTGAATTTCGAATTCTAACACAAATATGTGTATAAATTTATTTAAATAATTAATAGAATGACTAGAGAACAGTTGGCTGCTTTCTAAGGCAAACATTTAATTGGTGGGGAACAGTTTAGAGACATTCGCGTCATTGTTTATTTAGTAAATTTTAGGAATTACTTAATAACACTCGCACACAAGGAAAATTAACAAGAACAATTTTAGTTTCAAATAGTGTTTCCAGCGTTCCAAAGTTTTCTGCTTATTCCAGGGATTCGACCATATTTTTTTTTATTTTAATTTTATGGGGGATTCCCACAACAGAACAGAAATCCACATCTGATTGTCTATTTAATAATTTCCCATGTGACTGGTCAAGGTTGGACAGTTGAGCTAATTTTTTCTTAACTAAACGAAACATAAGAATAAGTATATTATTTCAGTAATTTGACTTCCAGCACTTTAGTAAATATTGATGAAAACGGTTTCTTATGGTTTGATATAACGACAGAGTTTTTGTCTTAATAGCAGAGTTGATTGGATTACGATTAAAACCTGAAACAAATATTTTCTGTTCTTTTAAAAACTTCGGTAAACGGTTTCTCATATGATGGCGTCACTTTCAAAGTCCCATTCATTAGGGTCTATATGCATTCAATCACAGGAGAAAATTAACTAAAAACTATTTAATAATCCGCCTGATTGTGTAAAGCGTTGGCGTTTACGAATGAGTCGTATTTCGTAGTAGATTAAAGAAAACTGCGTGTATGTTTCTTTAATCTTGTACAAAAAACGCCTTTGGCGTAAACGCCAACGCCTTATACAATCAGGCCGATTGTAAAGCTAAATAGTGAAATTTCCAGATTTTATTACGTCAAAATGGTCAAAACTGGCGCTACGTAGTACTTGTTGAAAAGCAACTTCTTACCAACGGGATCACTATTTGATCAACAAATCAAGCAGATATGAGATACTCATCATTAATACTCGACGGATTTTCAAGTCTGGTGGGTTAAGAAAACCAAGTCTATTAACATTTGGTGGTACCACATTTCCATTAGCACAATATATAAAAATAGAAATGATTTTGCATTGATTCAATCAGCGTTTGTATGAGGACATGACAACCATCCCATATCTTTGATTTTCATAGAAATTTAATCGTGATAAACATTTTTAAAGTTAAACTGCATGAAATAGTCGGGAGCACGGTCATATCACATGATTAAGTGATTAAAATTTTGTACGAAGAAATGGGTATGAGATAGAGTGGGCCATGAACCAGCATTTCCTTGTTCGATAACAACGAAGTATAACTAATTTTATTAATTTATTATATTTCTTTTGATATGCCATTTTCATGTTTTTTATTTATTAATTTTATTAGCAAGTGGGCATTTTTTACCACAATAGTAGTATTTAAGATCGATTATGTGTGGCCTTGAGGTCAGATTACTAAAAAAACTTGATATATTATATTAAAGGTTAAACAAATTTTTTAAATAATACTGAAATTAATCTCCAAATGAATCACTCCATGATAAAGATTGTATTTGTATTTGTATGTTGAAATACTTTACAAAGTAAATTTGCAAAGTATTTGGTGCACAGATGCCGACGGAGTGACTTAGACTATATGCCGGCGATGTTATTAACCCGTATTTTCTTCCGTTACTGTGACTGACTGTACACGACCTATGCCTTCACATAGGAAGTAGCAACGTAGTTAACCACGGAATATTCCTCAGAAGAACTGTAAAACTATACAGTTATCTGAGGTGTTGAAATTAACTAGTGCGAGTGAGACGCAAAACTCTCGAAAGAGAGTAAACAATCAGTGGTCTGGCTGCACTTAAAAGATAATTGCCAACGAGGCTTGATGTTAACTGACTCAGAGCTGCTTTGCGACTGATGATAAAGATATTTTAATCTATCGGCGTGTGCTTAAAAAATAATTTAAAGTAGATTATTTTTATATTGTGATTGGAAATGGTGTTAGAAAACAATTCTCAGAATATTAGCAAAACGTCTTAAATTGTCCATATGACAGGCTTTACAATAATATTAATTGTCATAACAATATTAATTAACACAGACACCAGGGAATGAGTGTATTACTCCGTACAATAAACCTACAATCAATCATTATTATAATTACTTCTATGCATGTATGTATGCATGTGCGTATGTGTTTGTGTAATTGTTAAACCGTTAATAACTTTTGGCTTTGTATTTAAATACAGTCTTAAGTCATTATAACTGAATTACAAGTTACAATAATTCGGTTGAAATGAATTGTATAAGATGCACGTGAGGAAATTTAATTATTTCACGTTACAAAACATGAGAAATCGTTGAGATAAAAGTCGTTCTCACAATATTTGAATTCAATCATTTCTTGAAAGTATTTGAAAAAAATGTTTCGTAAGCAAAAAACAAAAATTTATTTGCATTCAACATTTTAATTGGATTCATCGTTTTACACAACTGATTCAGAATTCCCATTATTATCGTCAGGAAAGATATATTGCCAATTATTTTTGATTAGATATTTCGTTTTTAATGGTCCGTTAAGTTTTTAGTTTGAACATTTGCAAACCCTTTAATTTTTTTAATATAAATATAACAACTTTACAAATCATATTTAACAAGTTAGCGGCAGAGTCGAACTCAATACACCACTTAGAGCACCATATGTTCCACAAGCAGGGAAATTTTTATAAATAGTTAAAATGCAGCATGGCGAAATGCAGTGCACTCTAACATAGATGGACACTGATCGCCAAAAGGGGTTTCTGCGCTGCTCGGAGTCATTAATTTACAAGATAAAAAAAAAAAATTAAGTGCACTTAAGAAACTGTATGTCTAGGAGAGATGCCCTTGAATTACTTAAAAATATGGCAAAATAAATACATACATACAGTTGATCCCTTTGTGACACACGCTACGCAACGCACGTCACATTCTCCCCAATTTTTTCAAAATCAGCTATTGGCCCCTTCGTATAAATAAAAGTCATCTTCTGGGCTCCCATTCCGTACGTTCCACGAGCCGATTAAAATAAATTAAAGGAGCAACAGCATTTGTAATATTCTTATTCACTTGATGCATTCACTCGTCATACAAAATTCATTAGCTTCGCCACAGTACACTTTTTTAAAGTCCGATGGGAACATACATCATCGCTACACTTTTTCTGACTTATATTTATAAAAATATAGAGCCATTCAAAAATTTAACTAATTAATTTAAAAAATGCTTCACTGGTGGACTGTTTCAGAAATTTGCCCATATGTTACAGCTGAGAGAGAAAACAACGCAGGTAATACACGATCAAGCATGCTGACAACGATATATGACTACTGAGACACGATGACATAATTGTAAAGTAACAAATAAAGGCACTCACAAATTACGGAAGCGATGAACCAATATTGTACTTAAATTTCGAGGTTCAGTTTGCTTAATTAAAAAAAAAGCATTAATATTTATAGAAAGAGGCCAGAGGTGTGTGGTGAAAATATCATAAGGAGGAACCAGTCTATTATTAAAACTATATCAATCAATACATTCCATAATCAAGAAAGCTCATTATTTAAAGAATATTAAATATAATTAAAAGTACCAATTCCAAAAACTGTTTCTATGTAGTTTTTCTAAAAGTCCACTTTAAAAACAATAAAGTTTGAAATAGTTAAGAAGACACTTAATTCGCCAATAGTATAAAATGTTAAGTGTCTGTCCTCTTAATTATTTGCGTTAACGGCTCTCATGTCTGGAATGTTTAAGCGATTAATGATAAAAAATCTGAAGTGTGTACCTTCTCACTATCCCAATAATTTTTAAAACACTAATGCTCATTCTGATTGATAATAAACATTTGCTATCTAGTTTTGCCGCTATACTAAAAATGTTTCCTATTCCGCCTCTTGGCATATAGAAGCAGAAAAAAAATGTCAATCAATTTCATAATGAGAAATTAAGTTCTTAATTCACCTTTTTAATTCTTGGAAAATAATATCGCAAAATATCAGATAATTTTTAAAAACTACAAATTTAGTCCAAAAGACTCCAACTTTTTTGACAAACCCTTTGTCTGTCTCTTGAGAATTTTGACTTACAAATCATTATTAGGAAAATAATTTTTTATAATTGTTGTGGCGTAAGTTAAGCAAGCTTTCCTAAAATAATTTTCCTAAGAGCATTGATTTCCCTTAATATCAAAAGTGACACTCAAGTTAGGAAGCACGAAAGGAGTATTAACATAATACCGATATTATATGAGACAGATCATGCAACGCCAAGATCAACTTGTATACAAAAATTAAATTTTTTGCATATCTGCAGGGCTAAATTTCGTTAGAAAAAAGAACGCGCATCTGCTTAAGTGCATATTTTGGATAATGACATTCGATTTTTGGGCAGCAATGCTCTTTTCTTATACAACATATCATTTTTAAGTGCCTATTTTTTTTTATTTTTTTTTTTAATGAATTGCGTCCGTTTTGTTAATACGTTAGTATATATTTATAATAAATTAAAAACGTAAATAAAAAAAATTATAAATAAAATAAGAAAATAAAAACTTTTACCTGAGAGCACAGTTGATAAAATTTATTTCAAATTTCATGTAAGTAAAATATGTAGAAACATTAGACACACATACCCACGCACACACTAAATTCAACTACTTCAGCATTTCTCTTTAAGTACTTTGATTATTATCATTTAAAATTATGATTTGTTTATTAAATTTTGAAAAATAAATATTTATCGCAAAGGCATTGAAGCGAAAAGTGATTTTTAAAACCGAAAATGCTAAAAGTTTAAACACACAGAATATTTAAATTGCGCATACAAGCTTCCGGCAATTGGGGTATGCAGACATATGTATGTCATAAAATAGTAACACGCAAATATATGACTTGTGTGAACAGCCCGCCATAATTTTATTGCGCTTTTTAAAAATTCGGACAGCTGATATAATAATACATTTCTAATTATTTCTTATCAAAGGAAAAGGAATCTAAAACATTTGTAAAATCTTCTAAAAACTCTACTTTTATTTAAAACTATAAAATGTATCTTTTGCCTCACAAGATTCTTGAAATAAATTTGTCTGTATGAGTAAAAAAAAAAAAGAACAGCTGCTGCCGGTGATGTGAACTGAAAAAATTATTTGCAGCGACAACTAGAAAAACGTTCCGTGGCTGCCAGTTGCATAAGTTTAAAAAACAAAACTTTTCACTTGTATATTTTTATACTTTGGGGTTTAATTCTCTCTTAATTGTTTTTATGTTATAAAAATGTTAGTTATGTACAGAAATATTTTATGACAAAACAATATAAACAGACCGCAAAAAATCGTATTATTTTATGCAGTGCAACAACAATTATTTAAAACTGTTCTAAAATAATAAGACTTTATGACAATATGAGTAAAAATCACACTGTGTGAATACCCCATATGTCATTTTTGATATCTTTCCCGAAGATCTGCTTTTACTTCAGGTTTTATTAAAAGCCTCTTCAGGCACTTTTTTGTTCAATTCTGGGTTATAGAAGATAAGATACATATTCCCATTTGCTTCTATGAGAAGGGCGCGGAAGGTAGTAACTTTTTTTATTGATTTTAGCAAAATACAGACAAATTAATTTAAAAAAACATGCCAAAGAAGCCGTTCAGAGGCCTTATTAGAACGCATATATGTGCATGTGTCGTATTTGCTGTACTCTTTTCTCCGAATAATTGATATTTTTGTAAATTCTGTTATTGACAAAGACTACAATTTCTTTGTATTTTTATATTAAAATTTGTTTACAATAGATTTTTTGGGCAAACATTTATTAGCATTCACGCGATTTCTTTTGTATGTGATAATGAAATCATGTGACTTTTGTGGCAATAAACATGTTAAATGTCACTGTGCTTAAACTTAATTAGACCATTCCAATAAATTATAACAGTGTATTATAGTGATTATAAAAATATATTTAAGTAAGCGTATGACTTTAATAATATTAGAGACGATAGAGTATTTGGGGAAAGAAAAGCAGTATCTAATGCCAGAAAAATTCACAGACAAGTCCAAAAAAGCAATTATACAGTAGACGATTGAAAAACTATTCGACGAAATTTATTCTAGTCAACCTTTTTATGAAAAAAATTTAAGAATAAGAGCCAATAGGTCAAGTGGAAATAATTGAAAATGCAAATAGCTAAACTGTGCTAAATTTAAAAAATTTGTATGCAATAAATAATTTAGTTTAGTTTTTTATATTTATACAACAACAGGGTATTCTTTCCCCGCTAATTATTCCAAGCAAAAAAAGTACCTAAAATAAATACCAGCTTCTGTCAAATCTCTCCCAAGAAGGAAACTACTATCACTGCTGGAATTCATCCAAGCTTTTAACTAGACACCTAGACTTCAGCTAGATTTGAAGAAGGTAAAGTGCTCAAAATAATAACAGCAATAATATGCGAAATTGCCATGATGAAAATTAAATAAAAGAACTTTTTTTTTTTTATAAAAGAACTGTTATTTGTCAACGAAACCATCGCCCGCAAAAGTGTAAATTGCCAGGTGTTTTCAATTATTTTCTTTAATAATTTGTATTTTTTTATTATTTATTTAGCTGATATTAAGTGTTAATTAAAAAGTATTGATTACTATTGATTGTAAGGTTGTGTTAATTCAGTTAGTTTATTTGCTTTTTGATTTCTGCACTTATTATAGCAGTTTACTTTTTTTCTACTCTAGTAAAAAGGGGCGATTTTTCTTGTGATATTTACTTTCGAGGCCGCCATTGTTGAAGAAAACCCAATACTTAGTTTTGAATATTAAACTGAATACTCAACGCTGAGGTAATATGACGTGGTCTTTAAATATTCTGTAACTATGCCGTTCTAGTGGTAATAAGACAGAACTTATAAAGATATTAATTTATATTGTACGTCTTATGCACGACATTTAAAGAAAAATTTACTGCAAATAAATTAAAATTATCAAAATTTTTACTGGGTATGAGTGAAAGCGCTGCAATGCGGTGGTAAAGCGAACTATATTCACAATCTCTACAGCTTTTTACGAAATGCACTTATTAATTGCATTTTTTTTTTTACTCAGAATACATGATTAATACGAGTATGTGTATATGGAAATATGACAACGAATTATATACTGATGATAATATTAAAGTATAAATGTTCCAACTACCTGTGTTTGTTTTATTTTATATCTTATCGCCTGTTCCAAATAAAATTACGTCTTCGTCTGGCTGCATTGCATGATGTGCATAAATTTAAGGGAAATTCCATTTGTGGAATAAATATTCCACGCTTTTTTATAAGGAATGAATGAATATGCAACGAAATTTAATTTATAAAAAAAGTACCTACATATAACACAGTCTTTAAATAAGACATCGAAATCTAATTTCGATATACGAGTAGTAAGTATGTGCATAATTATTAGATTGAGTATATTCAATACAAAATAATTGTAATATTAGAATTAATTTTTAATTTTTTTTTTTTTTTGAATAATGTGTCGGACTGATATGTGATCCATTTGACATTACCGAAGAAAACAAAAGCAAACAAATTAGAAAGAAATGAAAGTTTATTTATGTACGTGGTTTAATGCAAAGGTTGATTTTATTGTACAACAATCAACTCGGAATGTATTAGCGCGGCACTGGTTACCTTAATACTAGATACAAAAGTTAATTAATTAATTTCACTTAACAACAATAACGTTTATTTATTGCAAAACTTTATTTTGATTTCATATATCGCTGTTCTCAAGTAGAAAGCTCCCATCTCGTACTTTTAGGAAATTGAGTTTTTCATCGATTCCAATATATTTCACACAGATACAGCTCGTCACAAAAACTTTGGTAAATTGGATTCAAAAAATAACGATTTTATAAGTATAAAATTACAGCTTCTATTATGATGAATACAGTTTCTGCTATATTTTTACCTTGTCCTGTTAAATTAGAATTATTTCAGTCAGGTCCTTTCTATTTCAGACAAAAGATAAGTAGGTATGTAAACTTCAGCTTTTAGAATTCTTATTGCCTGTTTATATGTACAGTCGGTCTTCTACTTTCTCTTGCATACAGTACATATTGATAGTGGAACAAAAGTTTCAAAATTTCCTAACATGGCGAATGAAAATTTCATGGGATTGAAAATTTCACATTTTAAACATCTTCGAGAAATTAGTTAAAAAATAGCAAAAAAAAACTTCAAAACACAAAGAGAATTTTTTTTTTCAATTTGATTGAGATAATTACTTTTTATATACACAATGACTAAAGGCCTAATTTACTGACCTAATTTATATTTAAGTACATAATTACATTCATCATCCTTGCCGTATTGTGGTAAAAATGTAATAAATTATTAATTTATTATATAAATGCATTCAATAGCATTTCCTCCCCAAAAATAAAATTGAACGCCCACTTAATTTAAAATAACAAGAAAATGTTGTAGTTTATTGGATTGATGTACATGCACATAAGTAAGTTATTCCAATTTTCGGTGAAAACCATTTTGTTTATAAATACATATATACACATATTAACAGTTGTTGTTTTCGCAAGAAACCCAAACAATCATTTGTGGATTTAATATTTATTATTAATTAATTGACATCACAAATTAAAAATAGTGCAGTGAGCTAAAACATGTTATTCCGCAGGCCTATATCACAGTGTTGTTTTTAATATACATATGTATGTACATATGTGTGTATGTAAAAATGTATGTACATATGTATGTATCTTTCTGTACATACTTATATACCTACATAGGTTTTGTATTTATGAAAATGTGATTCAAAAATAATTACGTGTCTAATTAAATGAAACTATTTTTAATATTAACAAGATTATAAAATAATAGAGCACTAAAGAGAGTATTTGTATGAGGCAGTAAAAAAGATTTTAAAATAAATAGGTATATAATATTTTTGAAAATTTATTACAAATTTCATCAGCTCTGGAATGCAATAAATAGGGAAATGTGTGTATGTAAATACGTACATACATACAAATTATTATCTTTGAGATGTTTAATGACGCACTTTTATATTGTATTTAAAAAAAACAGAAATAAATTAGTATTAAATGAGCAAACGTTACTTTTGCAAAAATAAATTAAAAGTACGCAAAATTTGATGGCAATTTATTTTTGGTTAAATTCTGCGAATTGGAAAAATACCAAAATCAAATTATCTACTGACAAAATTGTAAATATTTGTGCTAAATTATATACGAGGGTGGTGCAACAATGACCTGATCTGACTAAAGAATATGTATGCATATGTATGTACATGTTATATATGTATACATACAAGAAAGCACACAATTATACATGAAGAACTAAACTAAATTCTAATACATATTTTGGAGGAGTCGATTGGACACCCATAAAAAGGCACAATATCTTACACCTTTCATTGACATCAAAACGGTCATCTAATACATATTTCTTTCACTACGATAAGGAGTGGAAACAGATATATATTTTTTTAAATTAATAATTAATATTAAGTGAGCTGCAAACAATTTTTCTACTTTTTATAATGTTGTAATTTGTTATTTTTTTCTTGATGCTATTCATATAAAATTGCAAAGATAAATTGATCTAATGCAACAATAATTATTGTATAATTATTATTATATCACGTAATTATTTTATAGCAATAGAAATTAGTTTATTAATAAACTTTCAAAATAGTTAATAGCTTATCTGTTGTTGTTTATTAATAACTTTTCAATTTTATATTTTAAGGCCACTAAAAACGTAGTTTACTCCATCCGCTTTTGATGAATACTCATTCATTTGTATACACAAATGCAAGGCGAGATAACGATGAACCCGTCTTTACACGCCAAACTATCAATCATGTTTTTCATTCATAAAAATTAACAGATTTAATTAAATTAACAAACAAAACATAATTTTCATATATAAATATGTAATATAAATTTTAAATTGATAAAACTCAGGAAAAACCTTTGATGTATAAAGTACTAAAGCCATAAATTGAAATATAAGATTAGCAACAAACATGATAAAATTAATAAAAGTTTAAAATTAAAACAAGGAAAATGATTTCGCGTTTTTTTTAACTACAGGTAAAACATTTGTACGATTTGAGTTCGATAAGCCAGTTATGTTTTAGAAGTGGGGCAATAAATATATATGGATTTCAAATTCCTGATATTTTTCTAGACAATAGAATTTAAAAACACAAAGAAATTAGAGCTAGGGTGGAAAGGTAAATGACATAGCGCCATCTGGCAATGGAAATACAGGCGAAAATGATAATGATAAAGAACTGTCTTCTTCACTATATTGTTTCATTTACAATAAAACTTTCAATAGACATATATGATGTGCAAAGTCTTTTAAGTTTTTATTAACGTGAACAGTATTTTTCAAATATACTAGAAGAACATTAAAAGGACATTTTAGCAAAACTTCGTGTTTACTAAAATTTTGTTCAGTTTAACATTTCAGATGGGAAAAGTTCATTTAAGCATGCCAGTCCATTTGTAGCGTTATGGATATTAAATAAATTTGTTTTGCCACATCCATAAATTGTTTTGTATTTCAGCAAAAGTTTGCTGTAAGTTCATTGTCTTTTAAAATTATTTTTAATAATTGTTGATCTATTTTTAATAATTGTTAAATATTTACCATCCTTTCATTTTTTGTTGTCTATTTGAATTTAAAACTCTAATAATTTAATTAACTTTCCAGAAAAATTTAGTGTCAATGTTTAAACAAGTTGTTTTTATTTTCTTCATATATGACGTCAATGTCTGTCTGCTTTATTAAATAATTTTGTAAGAAAATGCAGTTGGTATTATAAAAACTTGAGAATTGCTTAATATCACTAGTTTAATCTCACTTAGAATATACAATATTTATTAAAAGCGTCCATTTAGTTGATGCTAAAGTGTAATATTTTTTATAAATTGCAACTGGATTTAACAGCAAAATGTTAATTTTCTTCTAAGGAAATATCAAGATGTCAGCAACGAAAGTAGACTTTGCTTATTTTCCAAAAATAAATAGACAATGAAATTGCAATGGAAAATGAATCAGACCTAAAATCAAATAAGTGACAGCCCAAAAGTTGTTTGTTCCTCATCGTTTTCTGAGAAACCAAGATATGGAATAAAATCAGTTGAAACTGAACTCTGTGACAAGGCTGAAGTTTAAGTTTTGTGTCTACACTTCTATTAGTAGTTTATTTTTTTGCTGCGATGGATTATTTACTGATAACAAGAAACATGTTATTTGAATATTATAAAATAATTGCCCCTTAAAATTTACTATTTTCGTACTTTTACTTCCCCACATTAATGAAGACGTTCCAAGTTGTTGCATTCACATTTCTCATAGTTTTTAGCATTTTCAAAAGAAGAAAAAAATAATAATGAAATATATTCGTTTATTTAATTTCTTTTTTCTTTGTTTAAAATTTAAATATAAAAATTTGAAGCAAACTTGTATTGAGTTTCCACTGAACTGTTTTTTAACATTATTTTAACAATGAAACAGCTTGGATTGTGTGTAACGGATACCTTTCTTTATACACTGAATGTGGTAACCAGTGGACGTTGACCTAATACTGAAGCATATAATTAATTGCTTACTTTAAAAAAAAGAAAGAAAAATCTGTTTATTATGGGCTTTTTTGCGAATAAAACAATATTAAATACCAGCCAGACGATAAATGAAACCTTTTAAGATTCACACACTTATGGTATCGTGTTTATTTGATTAAGTGGGCATTTTTAAATCAGAATGAAGTGAAAGACAATTTAATATCAAGTTTTCCGCCACAGCTAAGACTAAAAATATGAAACTACACTTTTTCTATTTTTAATTTTCACAGCATTATTTAATAATGTTTGTTAACCGAGGATTCAGATTCTGTTTTAATTACTAGAATTCTGTTAGTACCAAGTTTTTGGGATTTATATAATGAATGCACAGAAAGAAAACTTACCTTTAAAATTAAAAGATCCACCTGAAAGGGCACCCAAAATAGGAGGTGGTGGCATGCAAATGTTATTAACCGTATTGGGACTATCCACAAGACCAACATTACTTAAACCTGCAGTTCCAGTCGCATTAATATTACAGAAATCGGGATCATCAGCATCGAAAAGAACACTATCCTCCCATTCAGTAACGATATTAGAAGCAGCTGGACGATTTTTCATTTTAAAGGATTGTAGCTGAAATAGAAAGCAAAGTGCATGCATAAATACAGACATATTTACGTAGATAATTATACATCTTTATAATAGAAATCACTGCAACTCATCGCTTATCTATAACAAATTTATAAAGGTTACCGTTGTAATAAGTAATTTTCGGAAATATGAAGTATGAAGTTGAAAACAACAGTCTCCGTTTTCAAAAGCATAACACTAACTTCTAAATCGGTGAAATAACAAAAAAAAATACAATAGGAAAACTTTGAGAAAGTTCATGTCAAAAGTCTTTGTCGCTTTAGTCCGTCGTATGTGCGACAAAGCAATAATGGACTGACGATAGACAGCTATTTTTTATTTATTAATTTTTTTATTAAATATTGCATGTTTGGTTAAATTACGTGGCGTATTATATAAAAAGTATGTGAAAATCAATAAAGTTTTCATATTTAACACTTAAAAGGTAAAAGTTCATACATATTATGAAATTCAAAAAAGTTACTGGCAAAAGTAAACATGGCATTTATGATTTAGCACCGATATCTAAAACATATGACAATGCAGGCGCTTCTTAAAGTTCATTGTTTGTTTGATGGTTTATTAGTACTGAGATTTTATAGAAAACATTAGCTATAAGTTTATAGTTACTATATTTATGTATATGCATTTACTTGTACACTTCCATTATGCCTAGTTGCTCTTCAAAACCATTTAATGTTGGTCATGGTTAAAAAGCGCAACGAGCAACACGGACATGCATACATACAAACTTATGTATAAATATACATACATATGTACGTATGTATGTTAACTAGGTTGTGATGACATTATAAATATTGCATACGATTGCGAGCCAACGGTTCTTTCTTCAGAGTGGTGTACATAATTATTGATGTATTAAATTTATAGAAAAACGTATTAAATTTGCTATAATAATAATGGGACTTAAAGTGTCATCAAAAAATAATTTTAGAAAATGTCGGAAATCGGAAAATTATGTGAAATAACAATACAAACGGAGTACTACGGAAATTTTCATCATCCGGAGATCATTGCACAATTTTAATTTTTGGGTTTTTCCTAACTTGATTAGAAACTAGGGTTGAGTCATGCTCCCACTGCTCCATCCCAAATGAATTGCAGCATTACACTTAATAATCCGGAGTAGGTAGCTGCTACTTTAACAACTTGTTTACGATTGTGGTGATATTAATAATATTTCCTTTTGGGAAAATGTATAAACATTTCACTTTCAGCACACATTACGCGTATAAAATAGAACCAGGCTTTACGTTTCAATAGAGTAAGATCCACATACTATGTACCTACATCTTACAAGCCATTAAAAAAAACGTTTAATATGCAATAAAACGGAATCAGTCAAGAATGAATGTAGTGGGGTATTGTGAAGGCATGCGTGGTTATGGCAAATTAGCAGAAGATGTCCAAACACATTAAGAGGAGTCCCCTTCCATATATGTATGTATATATTTACGTATGTAAATAAAGCAAAATTATATGCAAACGTCAAAGGGAAAGTTTTGTGAAAAATTTGCAATAAGTTTATAAAATATGATACATACTTACCTCTTCAATAAATAGAAAATATTGCGTTTATATATTTAGCAACGACTGGTGCCAAGAAACTTTACAGAAATTAATGAAGGAACTAACCAGACAATTTTTTACAATAGTATCACTTAAACCAAAGCTATATTTTTTCTGTTTTTAATATTCAAAGCACTATTAATGATTTCGTTGTTTAACTCTAATCTAATATTTAACACAAAATTTTACAATTGAGCAAAAATTCACTTCTAAAGAAAAACACGACAAACACTAACACTCGTTTAAGTTATTGCTTTTTTTCAACAATGCAACTTTTAGTTTTGCAGTGACATTCACTGCAAAGTGTGCACTTTCAAGATTAAAGTTAGCAAAATTTTTTATGTTTGCAACAATTACTTTTCAAATGTGTTTAGCTTTGGCAGCAACCGGTAACAAAATTGTCCGTTAAGAGCAATGCATATGATTTTAACGTAATAGCTTAATAGGAACCGAAGCCGTAATGTCTCCTTTTTCATCTTTAAATGTCCATCACTTAATAGGTACAGATCCATATTAGATTAGACTTAGTGATGGATATGGAGAATTTATAACTTTTTATCTGGCAGCACTGAACACATCTTTGCAGGTGCCACTCATGTGAAACTATTAGCATATCAAATCCTGATACGCAGTGATACATTAGGAACTTTTGACATTTGGCAGTTTACGTCAAACTACGTTCTTATAAGAAAAAAAAACAACAAAATCGAAGTCGAGTAAGAAAATTTCAAGTAATCTTGTAATGTTTTTGGAAATTTTAAGTATTATTAGTAACAACCATTTAATAAAATAACTGAAGTCAAGAATAAATGGTTTGATAGAATTGTTAGTGAACTCAAAACAAATTATTATTGCTTTTAAAAAATGGATGACAATTTATGGTAAGATTTTAAAGTTTGCATCTTAGTATTTTCTTATCTCTCTTACCTTGTTTGAGTAGGAATATTTTTATCTTCCCTAGTCTGTAAACTTATTCATTTTGCTAATTATGAGTCATTTTTACACCTATTTCTATATTATTCTCTTTTAGGCTTATTGAACTAGAATCTGCTCTTTTGGACGACTGCAACGTCAATGACATTTATGCGATTTGCCAAGGTAAAGCCATACCAGAAGCCCTAAGGCCAGATGTTTGGCAAGTATGTGTCGACGTCCGGCACAAAAGTGATCAGATGTCGTTGTTCAACGAAATATATGATTTGCCTTTTCAAAACAAACTACGCGAGGACTGCCACAAAATGGTAGAACGAATAGGTAACGACGACGAGGACAAAGTGTCAGTTTTGTCGGATTTGGAATCAATTTTGACATTCTATTGTAAAAATCGCAACCTCCAGTATGAAAGTGATAACGGTTGGATAGAATTGCTTTTGCCATTAATGTCTTTAAAGCTAAATCGGTCCGACACCTACAATCTGTTTGAAGCAATACGTGATACCTATATACCTAACGGCTGCCGACCTAAGGGAAATGTATTCCATGTCTTTCGTTTATTAATACTATATCATGACCCAGAGTTATGCACCATGCTCGACACTAAAAAGATTTCACCAGACTTGTATTCTCAACAGTGGTTCCAATGTATATTCGCATCTAGCTGTGGTTTGTCAGTGATTCTTTCCATGTGGGATTTATATTTCCAACATGCAGACCCATTCTTAGTGTTTTTCCTGGGTTTAATTATTTTGATCAATGGACGTGATCAAATTTTGGCCATGAAAGATGCTTCTAAAGAAAGTATTATAAAGTTCTTAGCTAACATGCCTTGTGCTTTGGACACCGAGGATGTAGTTGACTTTTGCTCATTAGCTCAGTACTATTCAATGAAAACACCAGGATCATTTAAGACAGACTTTCTTAAAGCTCTGTATGGGAAACAAAATGAAAAACGAAGCCAAGAGGAACCGTGTCTTGTATCTCAGGTATGATTTAAAATATAAATGTAAAATATATTTGTATAACTTGGTAGAAGCTTTTAAATTTAAAAAAAAATGAACCTAAAAAAGGGGAGCGCGTTAATGTTCATATATAACATGAAGTGAAAGCCTTTATAATATCGCTGATTTGCTTCCTATATATTCGGATATTTTACAGCTGAGAAACCTTTTTAAATTAAACCCTCAAGTTTCGATGATAACGCTACTTTAGAAACACCAGTATCTTTAATTTAAATAAAATCTTGCGGATTGTTTCGTTATTCGTATCTGTCAATTGGCAACGACTGACACGATCATGTACTAAAAAGCAGAGTAACAGCACCATCCACCTTCGTCGGCCCTGTAGCAAAAATTAGCCGGCGAAGTAAAAGGTTGAAATAGCTACAAAAAAACTGTCTATCTTCTCATCTTTACTAATCTGTCCCCTCAACACTATCCCCTCGTTTTCAGTTCCTGCGCAATGCATTGCATATATAGGGGTCATCCCCTGAGTGCTGGTCCAAGATAAAAAAAAAAAAAAAAAAAAAAAATTTCATTTCAAGAATAATATTTCATTAATTACATTTGATTAACTATCTCTTATGTAACTGGTTCTAGGCTCTTTGTCTTCCAGTCTCTGTGTACGAATTGGTCGAAAATTCATCTATTGAATTGACTTCTCCGGATGCTGTGCGATTCTTCTTAGTTGATTGTAGACCGGCAGAACAATATAATGCCGGACATCTTTCTACCGCTTTTCATTTAGATTGCAATTTAATGCTACAAGAACCCATAGCATTTGCTACAGCCGTCCAAGGTTTGCTATCAGCTCAACGTCAATCTATTGAAGCAAATTCAAATGCAGGCGGAGAACATTTGTGTTTTATGGGTAGTGGCCGAGTGGAGGAAGATCAATATACGCACATGGTTGTAGCCTCTTTTCTGCAAAAGAACACACAGTATGTTTCTCTACTGAGCGGTGGCTACAATGCCATACATGACTATTTTGGTGATCATATGGCCGATTGTCTAGAGGACCACGACCCTAGAAAATGTATGGTATGCAACAAGAGTAGCGCTACAGAATTACATTCTGTGCAAATGAGAACGAAAGCAGGACAGACGAAAAGGGAAGCCGCAGCTAAGCAAGGTTCATCGTCAGATTTTTTTAACCGCTTTTCTCAAGTTATGAAACTGAAATCGGCTGAAGTTAAAGGCAAACTAATGGACATCATTGTCAATCCTACAAATGGTACTAATACTGGCTCATATACAGGAGAGGCCGGTAATCAAGCAGCTATACAACAGCGCCATGTCTCCGCTGCCGATCGAAATGGAAAACGTTATCGTAATGTAGCTCCTGTTTTCAGTATTGATGATGATCATGACGGCGACTTGGAAACTGGACATGGCGCTCAAGACGAAGGCAGAGATTTGGCAGCAAATGCAGCAACAAAATTGCCGAGCGATACTAAGGAAATCGTTAACATCATTAACTATTTAAAGTCACCAGATATAATGAATGCGTTTAAGTGCCAAGAAGTACATATTGACGGATGCATGTACGATTCACATTTGATTATAACACCAACACACTTGATTGCCTTGCGTGAAGTAGGGAAAGGGCAGGCGCAAATTATAGTGCGGCGGCCGTTGGCGAGCATTGTTAAAATTACGGCCAAAAAAAGGCATCGTGATTTAATAACATTTAAATATGGTTTCCCTGATGGTGATGGCCTTCTTATTACCGATATGGATCGTTTTCTAATACCAAACGCTAGTGAAGCAACAGCTATAGTATCTAAGCATATTGTTCAGACTTTAGATGGTTCCCAATTAACGTAATTGTTATGTAATTATATGTAGATTTTAGAATAAAAAGATTAAAAAAAAATTAGCGCAAAAATCCCAATTTTTGCTTGGTTTATGCATAATTACAATTTGTATGAAGATGTTTTCAAGAATTTTCTGTTTATTGCAATAACATTTTCATTTGTGTCATTTTGTTATCTATTTTTACAACAATAATAGAACGCTGGTACTTATTGTGTATTTAAAAGTTATTTTTAACAGTAGATTTTTTACACCAATTCATTACTTTCGCTTTTCCAAATAGTAAATTCTTAAATGCTTTAAGTTATGAATTATTTCTTATCATTCTTTTGTTTTAAATTATTTAAGTTTAGCGTGCAAAACTTTAAAATATGTAATACCAAACCTAGAACATGCAATTTTTAATAAAATTTCTTTATTTCTGATTTAATTAAGCTAAATAAAAATTATTCATTATTACAATCCCGGCCGTTCTGTAAATTGAATCGATATAAAACACTAATATGATTAAAATTACATGCATCAAAGGGAACTAATAATTTATTTTAGAAAACGAGAGGTAGTTCATACACATACACTTTTTTTATAAATTCAAATTACATACATTTATTTGGAGACAAATTTTATAAGAATAAAAACTTTAAATTTAAATCAATCAAATGATAGAACAATTTCGATTTAAACATCTATTTGAATCAAGATTGTTTTGTTTGTTGGGAGATTGTTGGAAAATAACACCGTGCCAAAAACAAATTTATGTATGTATATGGAAAAGCTTAAAGTGTGCTTCATACACTCCTAACTTCTAACTACGCATGAACTTAAATACTTGGAGCTCTGAGAGATATTTACACTTTTCTGTTTCCTTTTAATCTCAGAAATACGTAACCACACACATGAATTGATGATATAAAAATTGCGGTTTACAGTCATTTACACTCTCACAAGCTGATTTTAAGTGTCAATGACGTACATATATACTTAAGAAAGCAGCCGAGAAAAACTAGGCACATTTTGCTTTTTCGTCAGAGCCAAGCAGACAGACTTGACACCTTTTTTTTAAATGCTAATAAAATAATGCACATGCAATTTCTTACAACCAAATACTGAGAGAAAGAACGAAATACCACCTAAAGAAAAGGTTTACTAAAAATTAAATGTTTTCTTCAAAATTTTGCTTTCAAAACAATCCCTTATTTGTTATTTTTTTAAGAATAAACTTACATTTACACGACACTTTTTTCATTTTGACGTTATTAAGCAGCATGTATTTTGTTTAATGAAAGATTTTGTATCTTTAAATTATGAAATATTCACATTTTGAAATAAATTAAACAACACAAGACTTTTGCTTGTATTATATAAAAACGCTATTTTAGCCACACTGTTTAACGGTATAATTAGTTGGGGCACGAATGATGAATGAAAATATTTGGTGTAGAAGTGCGTCTATGTGTTTGTACACAATATCAGTTGAATAAGAATGAAAAGAAAGCAGCAACAACATTAGCGGCTACCACCGTTAGAGAGACGGCCAAATAAAGAATATGACAAAACCAATAAGTCTGCACTGCATGTGTGGGTAACACGTACATGCATGGTGCATATGTATGTGTGCATGTATAAGAGCAACACTTACATTATTGAAGATAAATCCGGGACTGCCTGGCCGGCCCCCTACGTAAATCTACTTTTTCCTAATTCTGTTATTTTTTTTCTTTCGCTTTTTTTACTGCTGGATGTTGAATGAATACCAACAAGCAAGAACAGCAAAAGTAAACTTCAAATTGAGGCCAAAAATACAATAAAAACTGTTGCTTTGTTAAAATTTTTAACAGTACATTCAGGACTCTGGTGCTGTAAACATATCCTGGAACCAAACATTTTTCTAGCAAAGAAAATAAAACTCATTAGAACAATTATCTAAGAAGTGAACTTTCAAAGTGATATTTTGTGTGTGGGTGTTTTTTAACTTATATAAAAACCAAACAAATATTCTACCTGAAACTAATTTATGAAAAGTGAAAAAAACTTATTAAACAACAACATGAAGTCGTCGTCATTATATTTACGATCAATAAATATTTTCAAATTATATTTGTGTTTGGCCTTAATTGCAACTGTTGCTTCAGTGCCAACATCTGTTTTGGTACAAAATTCCGAACTGGCCTCAAGTGCTCAGCAAAACCATGCAAATTCGAATAAAAATTTCAACAACAACAACAATGTCTTAAATAAAGGTATGTATGTATGTATGTAAGTGCATATGTTAAGCATTTATTTGTCTTACATGAGTGTGTATTTTTTTAAAGGTTTAAAACCATATGTTACAGTCGCCTTTTACCACTTGTGAATAAAACAGATGGTTGTTGTTGTTTCGTAATTGTAATTTAGTTAGATTATTTGGTTAAAAATAATATCATTTCTAAGGGTAAATTTGTTAACAAAAGCTTGATAAACTTCATAATAAGCATGCAGGTACTTTGCATGTCATTAGGGTGTAGGATTCTAGACTTAAGTCTTTGAGAAGTTGAAAATTTGAGAATGAGAATATTTTTGTATTCAAATATTCATTTATTAATGGTTTATTTTTACCGTGCGGTAACAGAAGTAATAGATACTCATCCCAAATGAAGAATTTGTTGGATTACACAAGTCTATGAAGTAAACAGTAAATAATAATCAAGCTTGTGATCCTTTTTTATAAAAATTATATTTTGCCTAATTTTCAGGGAATAAAAATTATTAAAATTTTTTATAGAAAAATAGTTTTGAAACATGACATAAAAAAATTATTCAAAATATTTTTTCAAATAAAATTTTTTTTAACATTAACATTTTATAGTAAAAAACTAATTTTCAACATTAACAAATCATTATTTATAAGAAAAAAAGTATACACATGTACTTGCTAGCAAATAATAAAATGAGTAAATAAATATCACTCAATATTTTGAAAACAACTATTGCAGCATAACAAAGGTTTTGAAACTTATTTTTCGTCTTATAAATAAGAACTGAAAAAAAACATTCTCAATTATGCTTTTTGTCGTCATAAATTATTAAAAACAAACAAATCTGATTCCCTGTTTACATTAAAAATTTGCTCGACGTAAGAATTCATGAAAAAACGCCTAAGCGAATGACTTTACTCTAATCCGGATAAAAAGGGTAAAAAATCACCAAAAAGAGGGTAAAATGCATTACAAAAACTGTATAAAGCATCGATTAATACATTTTTTTAAATACACATAAAAGGGAAAAGCGACCAAACTGGCAACACTGGTTTAACCTGCGATTAATTGTTGCAGCAAGCAGTCAGCTTAATTCATTAATATTTTTAGAGATACTGAAAGTATATGCAAGTTTTATGACGTAAAACTAAAAAGTTATAACTGAAGAATACAACGGAATATTTTTGAAGTAAAATCTTTCTCGCTCCCGCAGACATCAATTAATAAAGGTTGTCATCAGACTTGAAGAGTTCTCGCCAATAGCATTAATTTCCAAATTCGCAGCCTTTCTTTTCTGTTCAATTTATATCCTTCGTAATAATGGTAGAAGATAAACACTTGAAGCGATTTTATTATTTTGAAAAGATTCCTAAGATTTTGTTTTTATACTGATTATAAATGCAAATGTGAACTCAACAACAGCAAAATTACGCATTTACATAAAATTTACATTTTCAAACAATTTTAATGTTTTCCAAAGACCGCTGAAGAGGAAGAATATTTTCCTTAATACTTTGTTTTGAATAGAATAAATTGATTATGAAAAGGGTCAATAAAAAGCGTAACAGCTGTATGGAGGCAAGAAAATACTATTTCTCATTCAGTGTGTTGTCGGAAAATAGTAAATTTGAATAAATATTTTAAAACTGTCAATAGATAGAAAAATTAAAAATAAATAGAAAAGGAAATAAACAATATTTCACTTAACATTAAATATAAATGGCCAAACGCAATAAAGAAGATGGCTATAGAAACACTTTTAAGTGGAAAAATTATGCAGCACATCTGGGATCCGAATACTAAAGCGACTTGTTGCCTATAATTATTGCATTCAAATCGAAGGAAATGAAGAAAGGAAAAAGGAGAAGTGCATACTCTTTGTAACAGCTGCAAATATTAAAAGACGCAATCTGAACCAAACATATGTGGCTAGAAAACAATGAAAAATGTTCCTGCAGGATACAGGCTGTTGTGTGCAAAATACATATTTAAGCGTTGAAACTTTTAATAAACATATTGGTTTCTTTTAAAGAACGTGATAATTGTTTTTTTTTATCTAAAACACGACAATATTTCTTATATTCGCCGGAAAACATAACTTTAAGAAATTTACTTTCGTACGGTGCTCAGCTACAGTCTTCGAGCAAAACTTCAGGGCTGTTTTGTTTGAATGCACGCACAGTGGCGCTTTTTTGTTCCCAATACTTTTAATGGCGGAAGCTTTTGAATACGAACTTGGCCTTATTTTTCTTATCTGTATTTTCGTGCGGCTAAATTTAACACAGAATCTAATAATTCCACAAGACAATTTATCCTGTCGTATGAGCAATATTTTTACAACAATATTACTCATACTCACACAAAATATTTGATTCGACATACTAATTGCCCTATTAAAATAATTTTTTTTTTATAAATTAGGCCTTTTCCGTTACGTAAAGAGAACCCAAGAGTTGGAAACATTGGAAAATACATTCATATTTTAATACAAATAATTGTAGACTTTTAAAAATTTAGATTTAGCTTCTGCCAAGACGGCCAATGACACTAACAAAGTATAAACCCCATATTCATAAAAAAATAAAACGTATTTGAAATCTGTTTTAAGAAAATTTTTTATGAAAAAACTTGATTAAAATACATTTCAAACTCATTTTAAATTTTATGAATACCGGGGTAAATATGTACATATCGCTCATTTACTCAAAGAGCGTCATAACTCAAAAAAGCGAGTTTGAAGTTTTCAATTCTGCATGTTTTGAGTTATGACGTTGTTTGAGTAAATAAGCGATATACATACATATATTATTTGAAATTTCCTTAGGTTTTTTTAAGAAATAAATATTCAAATTTTTAGGCTCCTACTACTAGAAAAACTGGGCCTTAGAATTGATATTACATATTTTCTTTCCGACTGATACACTCGACTAATAAATAAACTTTACTAAAATGCTCGTGCCTAAATTTCGACATAAACTGCAGCTGGTAGATTTTAAAGTATTTTTTTTTCCATCCGTTAGTTTAATAGTGTGTGTACACAAATTTAATTGCAATACGTCACTAATTTAAAAACTTGAGGGCGAATGTGCAATAAATGAGCAGATTCGAACGTTTAAAAAACTTAGAATAACAATAATGTATGTACATATATTATTTGATTGAAATACATACGTACATACACGCATACTATATTTGCACAGGCAAATATATAAATACACACATAAACACATTTACATTTATTCATATAACATATACATACATACTTAGCAGTTGAATGAATTCTAAAAATAGAATTCAGCTGAAGTAAAAACATTCCACAACGACATACTCCCGCAGCTGGTTGAAAAGGAATTTTTTTTACTCAGAATTAAAAATAAGCAACAATACAAACACCAACAGGTTCTAAAAATAAAATAAAACTGTAAAATAGGACAAACCATTGCAAATATTCAACACAGCCTTTTTACACTTTATATCAATCCAATATACAATTTTGAACAGAGAATAGAATGGGATAGACTAAAAGCATCTTTTGGCAGGGACATAGTGAAAACCTACAATGAATCAATATTGGCTATTAAAATTTAATTAAAAAATTTATTGATAAATTTTTAATGAGTTTAAATAATTATATTTATCTCCATTGGTTTTGTTTTGCTAAAATAAATATTTTTCTTACAATTTTTTGTCCAAACATCTACGCAAAAATGTGGTTAATAATAACAAAATGGGGTTTCTTTAAAAATATGTATATTTCGAAATTATGTCACATTTTTCATAAAGTTAACCGCACTCAGACGGTATTCCGGTTTAAATTTTTTTATTATGATTTCTTTTTTTCAGAATTCATGCGAAACAGGTGCATATATCCACATACCTCCCTACTTATGTACATACACATATGTACATATATAAAATAATATAAAAAAACATAACAATATAAAAAGGCATCAAAAAGCTCTTCCTTTTTCTTGGTAACAAAAAAAAACACTATAATCCCACTTAAAACATGCGAAAAAAATGTGTTTTTGTTTCATTTTGTTAAAGCAAGCAACGACCTACGCAATTTCTCTTGCTCGAAAGAGCCACACACACACACACATACACGAAATGCCGTTACAGGAAAAATATACAAGTCGTGTGCTAAAGGAAGAGAAATGTGCTTTAAAATTAAAACAAAACAAATTCTCACAAACATACTCGTACATATAATCGCATCAGGGATGGAAATCTAAGTTGTAGTTTTTGTTTCTATAGTTTGGAAAAGGGAAACAGGATACGCTAAAGCTAAGCTCTGGCTAGGTGTTTCTAGCACGTTATTTTTAATTGCGCTTCTGTCGTATATTTATACAAAGTTTTTGGGAAGCTTTAAGACAAATTCATAGATTTAAAACAACATTTACTCTCCCATCAAAAGCCTTCCAAGCCACCGTATGTGCTTTGACTAGGTTTCAGTTGGCTTGCCTTAAGCCACACCATCTAAATTACAAACAACTTGGATATCTGCATCTGTATGGCTTTTGTGTGCATAAATCTTGCCTGAGATGATAGTTCGCTAACACCATCCTCTTATTAAAGGTTTATGTATTAATTGATATTGTTATTTTGGATACTGCGGCCGCAAATTGGAGAGTGTATAGTTTAAAGCTTTTCTTCAATTCTTGATCTTGGATTTTTGCTTGATCCAAAATTAAATTTTGCTTCTCATATTATACTAACTGTAAACAAAGCTAGAGCTGCTCTTGCCTTCATAAAACGTTGGGCCAAGGAGTTTTCTGACCCTTACATAACGAACCAGCTATACGTATCCTTAGTGAGGCCTATTTTGGAATATGGTTCAATCATATGGGATCCGTATTATAATATCTACAATAATATTCTTGAGTCTGTACAAAAACAATTTTTATTGTTTTGTTTACGTGGCCTTCAATGGAGCTCTTCCACAAATCTTCCATCCTAGACTAGTAGACTAGCATTAATACAATTACCGTCGTAAGATGTTAAATGTGACTTTTATGATAAACCTTATTAATGGTAACATTTGCTCCGAATATTTGATAAATTCTGTCCAATTTAATATTCCTACTCGTACTACTCGTCATTATAATCCTCTTGTTACTAATTTTTGTAGATCTAACTTTTGCTGATCCATTTTTGAGGTTATGTCGTGAATATAATTATTTGTCTGAATTCGTTAATTATTCTTCATGTTCCAATGCTGTGAAACATAAAATTATTGTTTATCTTAATTCATAAATTTTGTACTTTATTTTTATTTTGTTCCAATATTATACTAATACTCGTAGTCTGTAAGGATTACATCCATTGACTATATATTGAAATAAATAAATAAATAAATAAAAATAATACACACATAAAAAATAAAAAAGTAAAAGTAAAAAATATTTTATAAATGAATACGGTAACATTAATTTTGAGAACAAAATATAATCGGCAAGCAGGGACACCGAGAGAAGGAGAGAGAGAGAGAGATTGGCTTTACATTTGCATTGTTTCCGTTTTGGTGTTAAATTTTTTTTAGAAACAGGTCATTTCATACACACATTGTTTGTTTTGCTCAGTTGCATGCAACATTTTCTCGTCCTTTTAGACTAGCAACTCATACACATATCCATATATGTACGTACATCTATGCATGTGTGAAACACATGTATGTAAGTATAGCTCATTCATTATACCTCTGCATATGCTCGTGGACAGACACACATGTAATACTTATTTTAATTGGTAATAATTAATTTTTGAAAGAATTATAACGTCATGTCCATTTCAATTTTTTATGAGGTATTCTCAGTTCCTACTCAAGAAAGGCTGGCACATTTCTAAAATTAATTGGATATGCCCGGACGTGTGTTTCAAATACTAAGAATATTAAATTTATATGTTTGTATTATTAGAAGAATAACAAGATATAAGTTCAACAAACTTAAGTTCGACTACTGCGTTCGCGTAATTATTATTGACTGAATACATGTAAACAGCGAGCAACAGTTACCCTGCATTTAAGCGTGTAAGTTATAACTTGGAAGTAACGTGTACTTTCCTATAAGCAAGGGAAATTGCAAAGAAATTGTTTCAAGAACACAGATTATTAGCTACTCAAACGACGGACAATATCGCTGATATCGAAATATCGCCAATATATCGGTATCGCTTACATTCCTAAAATACATCATATGTTTGTGGGTGTGTTTTTCGTATGTGATTAGTTTTTTATACCAAATTAGGACAAATTGCGGTGCTCAAAATTATTGAAATCGAAATTTCAGGTCATGCTTTTCAAATCTGTTAAATTCTGTTAAGCAACTGAAATTCGTGGGATATTCTCCGAAGCTTTGGAGTTCTAAAATTTGGTTGTACTCAATAATACATTCACATGTATTTGTGTTTCAAGCTTTTTTTGTATCATACTGTTATTGGCAACTGAAACTACGAAATAAGAAAAAAATTAATCATTTATAAAGTATAAATACAGATTACAGTTCATTTCGAAACCAAATAATGCCATTAAATGTGTAATCGAAATTCCCAGGACTCAAGGCAATGTTTGGGAATTGAACATTTTCGTTGGGCCTTTCTTCCGACATTTTCCTAGAACGAAACCCTACTTGCAAGGCATACTCGTGGTATTAAATATGAATATAGCTATTTTTATTTTATGCAGCACTTCTCTTTAGGCGCCACTATGCTGTTGTCTATTTTTAACTTTCAACAAGCTTTCGTTTTTGCTAGGATTCATTGAAAAATGTGCAGTTTGTGGTATAGAAGAATATAATAGATTTTCGGCTGCAGCAGACAAGGGAGTTTACAAATACTTGTACTGCAGTTTGTTTTTTTATTTAATGTAAACTTTTTCTCAAACTCAATATCAAAAATGTGTAATAACAGAATACCTTTTTTTATAAAAAAGCATTTCTTTTTATTTGATTTATTCCTAGGGAAACACATACACGTACAAAAGTATATCTTTACACATGCAAATGAATGAGCCCTGAAGGAAACCTGGGGACGAGTGTCCAAACCAGGCTTGTATACTACAATGGCGACTGTTTAGTGATATTGTCACTAAATTTTTGTATTTCCCTTTGATCAGAAAAAAAAAGTTTTGTGGAGCCGGCAGATGACTGAAACGTCCTTATTTTTGTTTTAATATTTAAAAACCCGACTTTTACGAATTAGTCTTGCATTTTATTTTGTTTTTTTTTCACTATCAACATTAATTTTAGAAAATATCCAAAGTTTAGATTAGAATTACTAACATGTACTAGGGAATCACTGGTTCCAATGCCAGTAGTGGATTTTTCAATAACACGCACATGTCTCTACTAAATGAAATTCATGTCTCTAGTAAATAAAAATTATCTGGGGGCATTATAAGTCACAAGTATTGGTGACTGGGTCGATAGTAAGTCAGTACAGATTCAGTATGGATATTTTCTGCAGGATATGTACATAGACATATATGTGCATATGTACATAAAAATATTTTGAGGCAAAATTATAAATTCAAAGATGCAGATAAGTATATAAATTGTTGAGATTTTAATAAATATCTATTACTAGACTATCATACAATATAAAATTGTTTTTTTATAAAAATATTTATTCCAATATTTTGCCACTTCAGGAATTTACAGAATTTGTTTAATTTAAAATCACATTTATCAATTGATTGAAGCGAAGAAATATTGGAATAAATATTTTTACATAAAAAAATTCTAATAATAAAAAAGTTCGAATAAATTTGAGAAATAAAATATTTACCCCCATATTCATAAAATTTAAAATGGGTTTAAAATGTATTTTATTAAAAAAAATTTCATAGGAAATTTTCTTAAAATAGATATCAAACAAACAGGGCACACTGATACAGGTAGGAGCGATAGCCCATACGGTTATTTTGTTTTTGGGAGAAATTCTAATACAAACGTCAAAATTTCTTTACATATTTACATACATACATACATACAAAACAAACATGTATATTTTGTTTTTGTACTTTTTCGTTTTGCTTTGCTCTACACAATTAATTGTGACGTTTGAATTAGAATTCACAAATACAAAATACATGTAGGTTTTTATTTTTGTAAAACCGCTCCTACCTATATCAGTGTGCCCTGTCAAACAAATTTTATTTTTTTATGAATACTGGGATTATTATTTAAACCAATAAAATTAACACTGAAAAAATTTTTGTTACATGTTTTTAGTATGTTTGCATGTGTGTGTGTGTATTTCTATTTATTTCGGATTATTTTTCTATAAATACAAGAAGTGGAAAGCGTTATAATATTGCAGTTTAATAAATTTTTTGTTTAAATATTATCTATTGGAAAATAGTAATCTGTGGTAATAATATTAAAACAGCAAAGAATTTTGGGCGCTTTAGATAATTTTATTACTTCAAATAAGGGAATACATATTTTCAAAGGGAACAAAATAAATTTCATTCATAGATTACAAAAACTTCAGAAACTATTTTTATTTGTCAAAAAAAAAGGGAAAAAACACCAATAGAATAAAATTATTGAGAGCACTCATTGTATTTATTTGGATTAAAGTTTGGCCATTTTAGCTTCCATCTCTTGCATTAGACTTTCTAATGGCTTTGAATTGAATTATTACATAGATTCTGTATTAATGTTATCCACAAACACATTTTTTAAAAACATACATATTTCACAAGACATTGAAGAGAAGGAAGAATACTAGAAAATTTCATGGAGTTCTTTACATGTCTGACATTATGTCGAGCATATGTTTTCTTTTATGATTACATATTTATTTTTATTAGTTACAATTATAATTTGTTTATGAAAATGCTCAAGTGAAACAAAATAAAGAAAATCATGTGCATTAGTGTAATTTAATACGACTATAAGATTAGAACTGAGTGTAAAACAGTGGGATTCGCATACTAAAACATACTAAACACATATTGACAAACGCATATGTCTATCAGCATTGTTGAAATTTTTGCCGCAACGTGTAGTAGTCAGAAATGCTTGTTAAATATTACAAGGAATAAACGAAAATCCACATCGACTTTTTATTAATCAATTTACTGATTACACGTTTCAACATTTTTCCAAAATTGCAATGGGTTTCCTTTTTAAAAAGTATGTGCATTTTGCTTTAACAACTTTTTACTTTAGAAGTAAAATTTATTGTGTTTCGTTTTCTTAAAGCGGAAATTGTTTTCCAGCTTTTACTTGTCTTTGATACACATTATTGCAGTTTACTTCCAGCTGCTTGTGTTCAGTTTGGCTCTTTCCTTGGAAAATTTTCGTTTAACAATTTCATTTTCATATTCCAAATACTTTTTTTTTTAGTTTTTGCTTGAAACAACTTCCTGTTCAGTGAGTGTTTTATGCTTTTTGTCATCATAATTCAATTGATTAGCAGCGCCATTGAAAACTTGAAGGCAAAAGATAAAGAAGGTGTTGTACAAGTGAATACTGCCAAAGGCACGCTGAAAGTTTAACAACAAATTCCTTTTTTTTATCTCTTTTATTTTTTTCAGTAGCATTTGCTGGCGATATAATTTAAATTTTTCCTCAAAATTTTTGTCATATTCATGAAAAAACTCTTGCCTTATATTTAACATTGGAGTGGTTTAATTTCGACAACGACTACAACAAGGACCAATAATTTGTATTGAACTTGATAGGGGGAGTATAACAGCTTCCGAGTAATCCGGGGAAACTGATGAGTTGTAATGAAACATCAACCACGTCTAGTTCTTTTTAAGTACCTCATTACGAAATTTTGCCTAGCAAAATCTCTTTGCTACTCAAATAGAAATTATTTCAAAATAACCGCAATAGATCCTGTTTCTAATTTATTTTTTATCTTTTTGGAACGAAGTTCCTTATGGGACGATGCGGAGCGGTACCCTAACCGGGAAAAAACGTCCGTAACGTAAGATTTTTTGTTTCGCAATCAATGTTTAAGAGGTATGAGTAATACGATTCCAATACAAACAAATATTAATCATACGCAGCCGTGCGTGAGAGAATTCAATTTGGTTTGGGAACAAAATTGATTCTGTATTTTCGTTGGTCGGCGAAAAAAAATCATAATAAAAAATGTATACCCGAATAATTATTTTCTTTATACCTCGAATAGATCTCAAAATTAATATTTTTTAATAAGAAAATTCATTCCCACGACACCACACATCTCTTTTTTTATTTTTAATACATTTCAATGCTAGAAGCTTTTGAGTTTAAGCACTTGTATTCATAATAGATTAGATAATTCGTATCCATATATATTCGAACTGTCTAATATGTAATAAAGATGATTAACAAAATATTTTCCATATGCTACTCAATGACATAATGATAATATATAAACAATAAAACCAATAGATATGAATAATATTTTTAATTAACATAAATGTTTGTACATGCTGACAGGATTAAACCACCAACGTTGGCCGCTTATGCTCTCAAATAAAAGTAGTTCATTATGCAGTTAAAAACTAAAACCAGAGATTAAGGATGATTAAATTCTAATTTTAATTCCAAAAACTATAATTTCATTTTAATAGAACAAACAAGGCCAATTTTGCGGCATTTTCTTTCTTATTAGCATTATGATTATTCTTTTATTTATTTAAAATTTTCACGACAAACTTATCCAAAATATAAACGTATTATGGAATTTTCCTTAACGTTTTTTATACATATATGCCTGCCTAAATATTCAGCAAATGAATGGATGGATGTCCCGAATTTCTATTGAAGTTAAAGTGAACTAAACTCAAGTAAAATAATTTTTTATTGTAAAAAATAAATAATATTTCAATTTGATACTAGTAAGACTTTCAAAATATTGAACATGTATTCATAGTAAAATTAACTAAATTTTTTACAAAATAACAGCGTAAGATATTACAGTGAAACTTCCATATAACGAACTTCGTTGTAACGAATAACTTAAGATAACGTATGTTTGACTGAGTCCCTTGAGAAACCCAAAGTTTTTCATAAAAAAATACACAATAGCTATAACGAACATATTCTGAGCAAAAAATCCCCTTCATAGCGAAATCAGAATAAATCATAAATTGTATAGTACCGTTATAAAAACAGCCAAGTCTAAATGTATTCACAAGACCAATTGTAAAGCCTCTATACAACGAAGTATTCGTACAAAAACCTCTATACAACGAAATGATAATAAAATTATGTATACCAAAATAGTAAAGTACCGTTATTAAAAGAACGAATTCTTAAAGTGTGTGCAAAACTAAAGTTATGACGAAAAAAATTCTTTGCTGATTATATTTATAGCGAAGTAATGGCTATAACGAAGTATTTTCGGAACCCCTTGGTTTTCGTTATATCGAAGTTTCACTGTATTAACTTTTAAAACAGCTATTAATATTAATAAAAGTATTTTCAATTCCGCAAAAGCTGTTAATATAGGGTCCGCAAAATAACTTTCTTTTTTGAAAATACTAAATATGATTTTTTTTTGCAAGATCGGCATCTTCTGTAAGTTGATCGCAGGCCCATATTTCCCAGCGTTGTTCAAGCGTGTACACAACCATATTCGTTCAGCGGAAGGATAAAACTAATTATCTGTCAAATCAGACATGAGATAAGTGTTACCATTCACGAAATAAGCACTAGTTGAAAAAAAACGTTAGATTGCGGACTCTATAGAAATAAATACTCTTACTCTATTTCAATAAAAGGAACTTTGAATTTTTGGCTGTTTTTAAATATACATATTTCAAATAAAGTTTTGTAAGCAGATGAGGCAGCTACGAAATTTCTATACTTAGAGCCTTCTTCCTTTTGAGTGACGATATTTAAATATGTACAGTATATTATGTATGTATGTACGTACGAATATTCGTATGTGTATCTGACCAATTAAAGCACATTATACTTAAATCCCTCCTACTTCAGCAAGTCCTTAGAAAATTTTTATTTAACAAGTTGTTGCTCAGCAACACCTCCAGCCACGAACAAATAAAGAAAATCTCATTTAATCTTGTACTAATTACAAAAAAAAAAAAACAACAACAACAAAAACGACAAAATGGATCATCTATACACTCACTAATTATTTATAATAAATGGTAAAAAAAAACGAACAGCAATAATGAAATTTATTATAAAATCTCAAACGCCAGGTACCATAAAAACTGACCAGAAACAAATTAATAAATATTGTGAAATATTTTGCAGTCCCTTGCAAGTATTAAAAAAGAAGTAGGACAAAACCTGAGCTCTGCACTGCAACTGTAAATTACATATAACTGCAGCTTTACACCCACCATTTGGCAACATAACGGCAAACGCCTACTTACACAATTTTCCACTACCAACGTACTAAAGAACCTTCAAATTCAATTAAAATAGTAAGCAAGATAATTAAATTAGAAAGATTTCAGCATATCCTTGTAATTGAAAATAAAATTGCATTTAATAAAATAAACAAAATGTAATAAAACCGCTAATTTGCTTATTTGTCTGGCATTAAAGGGGAAATATATTCTTGCCACATTCCGTATTAAAAACAAATTAAAAGAAATTATTTATTTAAATGAATTAACTCAAGCAAACTTATAGCAGAGGAAAACTAAAAACAATTTTTATATTCAATTCAATTAAGATTGATAGGCAAATTGTACGAAAATTTGTTTTTAAATTCAGAAAGACATGATAAATATTCCAAGACACGAAAGACAGGAAACATCAGTTTTAATTATCCAACAGCACAACAGAACAGCTGTTTTCGAAATCCGCTACACTTTCATCATCGGTACTCATGTGCAATTTCTTACCACCACTTATTAAACTTAGTAGAATATGATAACAGCTTTTGTTTATAAAAATTTTATTAGGAAACTGCATACGAGAATTGTATCAAACTTTTAATTTTATTTAGAAGATAAATAGAGTAGCAACCACTTTCACTCCCTAAATGTATGAACATCCCAAAAGTACCCAACACTGTAATGGCCATTCGAGCGCTATCGCCAACTAACTTCTTTCTGATTGTGTAAAATATCAACTTTTTCAACACACAATATTAATTTCTTCATAAAATTGGAAGCATAAAGTACCCTCATTCAATAATTAACTCATCAATAATATGTTTATTAGCACAATCGGAATCAGCAAGTGTTTGTAAGTGCCCAATGTTGTTGCTCAAAAGGCATAAATGTAACAAGGCTCTCAAGGACAACCATAACAAAAAAGTGCACAGCAGGACCAATTACGTCAATGCACAAAGTCATTGTAACACTTGAAAACGCAAGTAACAAGTAAATAAAGAAACATGGCTACAATGGCACAGGGATATGATGACAAACAAATATTTATACAGCGAAAAATAGAAAAAAGTAAATGAAATGAACACAACCATCAACAATCATCTTCTGAAAGTCACACCAACCATAAAAACACTTTTATTTTTTACATTTCTATTTTATTGTATTCAATAAAATGTAGGCGGCAACACACAATTCAAGGGAAAAACTAAAATAAAAAGATATTTTTATCTTTAAAATAGATTCCGATTAAATTACATTCTTACCTGTACACAGAAAGTATAGATTTAAGAAAAGTAAACAACTAAACTCTGCCAGATTTTTTGTTTCCAATGCTGTTTGTATCTCGGAAAATAAAATAAAATCTCCAGGGATCCCAGTCAGGAGTAATGAAAAGTATTAATTTTCTGGAATTCTTTGATTGTTTTTGCAATAATCAGCTGAATAAACCATTAATAATATTTTATTTTAAATTGTGCTACATTATAATCGCAAAAATATTTCACAAACATAATAATTTCCAAGTAAATGAGATTAAAAGACTTTAAAACATGCCCAAAAACAGAGAGATGCGAAATAAGGAAAAATGCAGTTTTTCACATATTTAAACAAATTACATTATTGAGAAAGAAAATAAGCGTTTAATACAGTTTCCCTTACGTTTTCACGGTTACAATTATATGAGGGAATTTTTACACGCGTGTTGTAGACTTCTGTCGAAAAAGTTGAACTAAAATACTAAATAGTTTATTCATTCATACTTCATACTGTAATTTCCAGTGGAAATGGTTGCACTTGCTTTGCTTAAACATTCTCCTCGACTGACCGTAACTTATTTCTGCCTCTCAACTGGGCGGAAATGGCAAAAATGTGTTTTGTGTTTGGCAACTGTATTGTAAGGGCACATAAAAACCACAGGATCTTATTGAAAATAGTGGTTATTAAATTATAAAGCAAATAATAACGAGCATACAAATAACCCATGGTGATATTTTTCAACATCTGAATTTAATTTCATGCAGCAAACAGTTTGACTTCAAAATAATTGTATATAATAAAATACAATAGAAGTTCGATTCGAATTTAATTTTTGCCAACTTGTGCATGAAAGCGAATTCACGGCATCAAATATAGTACGAACAAGTAAGAACGTCATATTCGACCGGGTCGAATATTAAATACCCTCCAGGAGTGGCCGTGAAGGAGACATCTCACCTTTGCCATAAAACACTAAATATTCAGTTTGTGGGGTTATTAGGATTTTTGTACAGGGTCATTTGGGGGGCAAAGTTGGAGGCAGGGCAGGGCAGAGGAAGATCAGAGCATATCTCAGCTTCGTTATAAAAGTTTTAAAATTAAATTTTTAGGGAATTTAGGCTTAAATCATACAATTTGTTAAATATTTATATTTTTCCATGTAATATATTACTTAAACGCCCACTAAAGGGGGCGGGGTCCAAAAATTGATTTTTATGATTTTCTGGCTGCAAGTTCAACGCTTTGGACTTTCTTTAACATAAAAATATATAATCGCCCCTATTATGTATGACGACACAGACGCCATATCAAGACGACAGCAAAATATTGCCGCTTGTTCACTTTTTTCGACAGAAACTGACTACTATTGACATGTTCTATCGATATTATGTGCCCTAGAAAATGCTAAGAAATTGTCAAGAGTAACTAATTGTTATCGACAACTTGCAGGCAAGTGATAATTTTTTACTGTCGAGTTGATGTGACGTCGACGTCGCCATTCATAATAGGGGCAAATATATTTGCTTAACAAAATTACAAAAAAAAACTATAAAAATTATGTTGTTTTTTAGAGGTCGGTTAAGTTCTTCTTAGGGAAACTTTTTCCCTCTGCCCCGATTCAGGCCATTTACGGACTTGATCTGTGCTATCCTTCAAAATATATGTATTTATACCAAATTACAAGGATCTGGCACTTTTCTGTTGGCACTTTCCTGTTGTGATTTCCACACACGGACGGACGGACAGACATGTCAAGATCGTCCTAGATTTCATCACTGATCAAGAATATACATATATACTTATTGGTTATTCCGTTACACACGGAATAACCAAGTGAATATGCTCCCCAATTCTTATTTGGAGGGTATAAAAACAACAGCAACTCTGTCTTTGGAAAAACCAGGCAAAATTTTATAACGAAAATATGAAATTTGCAAATAATATTGTAGGCTTTTAACGATTTTTATTTAGGTATATTTTTTCACAACTCAAATGGTATTCGAAGGCAATAACTAGCAAGAAAGTGGTCGAATAAATTCGTTCAGATAATGATACAAGGATTAGATTATATTATTAAAATAAAAGAAATTTATACACTTAGCAAAATAATAGCCCTATTCACAATCTTGTGCAAATGGTTTTGCATTATTGCATTTGCAAACTGAGAGAGTATTTGAGAGCATTTTCAATAGCCCAATTCACAATCCTGTGCAAATGGTCTTGCATTATAGCATTTGCAAATTGAGAGAGTATTTGAGAGCATTTTCAATGTATTTTGTTGGTGTAGAGTACAATTATTTTGCTCATGCTACGATGCTAGACTACTTGCTCGAGATTGTGAACTGGGCTAATGAGATAAATCACTAATGCTTTTCAGTTTGCAACCCAATACATATCAGTCAACTATGCACATTTCTAATTAATTTCTTTTACTTTCCATTCATGTAGTAAAACGTTCCAGTGGAAGCAACAAAAACGACAACGGCAACTCGCTGGCTGCCATTATGAACAAAAAATCAAGCCCCGAAATTGTACCAGCCTCCTATACAGCTCCTCCCAAACCCAAATCAACAATGCCACAACTGCAGCAACAACAAAAACAAGATAAAAATGAATTAAATTTCAAGAATAGTGCAATGGAAAAGAATAACGATTTAATCAGTTCAGCCATTGCAGCAGGTTTAACTGCAGCTGCAGTAGAGGCAGCTGCTGTGGCAGCAAATCAACATGAGCTGGAACAACTAAGAAAACAACATCAATTGTATGCGGACATTGGAGATGATGAACAAACTTCGTCGGTTATTAATAAACGTGGAGTAAATAATCAACAATTCCCATATCGTAGTGCCTCGTCATCCAGTGGTGGTTTCGGTTGGGGAAATAACGACTTCAATAACGGTGCTTACAATTCGGCTGGTTATTACAACACATTGCCATATGGCAGCTTCGATGCCATGACACCCGTTGGCAATGATGTTCCTCAAGGTGCTTGGGTTGATGAACTGGATCCTGGCAATGTTGTTTATTCTGACCTTGATGATTACGTTCCCGTTTCAAAGTGTAAGTTGTTATCTCGTATAGTTCTTGTTTTATTTTATGAAATAATTTCATTTGATTCATTTTGTTTGCGTTATTTTCAGCGTCCTCGTATAGAAACAAGGCTTATGATAATTTGCAAAATATCTTAAATTCTGAATCTTATTTGGACACAGTTCCTTCATTACCTTACAACAGTGGTCGCTATTATAGTTCTGGTTTGGAGACTGATCGTAATAAGAGGGCTTACAAAATCTTTAATCAATTAGCTACCAAATTTCCAGATATGAGGTAATTATTTATCCGAGAAATGGATGTTATTGTATACTACAGATAGCACATACACAATTAGATTCACAAAATCTTCTGTTCTATTCTTAACTCTTCGCCTACGGCAGTGCTAAAGGTCAAGTTCAGGTTCACACACGCACACACACACACGGTGTACGAATGTATTACACTACAGTCTTCGGCCTGATTTTAGTCTATTATAACTTTTTCTTTCCGTCATCATTTATTAAAATTATGAAACTTGGAAGTTAGGCAGCCGAATCAGGAATATTATTATTATTAGTGAAATTCTTTGCAAAGTACCGATCCACAGACGTCGACGGGTTAACGCGTATGTTAACGGCGATGTTGTCAACCCGTATTTTTATCCGATACTGTGACAAACTTTACACTACTATGCCTTCACATAAGAAGTAGCATCGTAGTTAATAACCGTAAATTTTGTACAATTATCTGAGATGTTGAAAACAACTAGTGAGAGTGAGGTGTAAAACTCTCGAAAGAGAGTAAACGATCAGTGGTCTGGCAGCTCTTTAAAAATAATTGCCAACTTGATGGCTTGATGTTGACTGACTGAGACCCGCTTTCGACTGATATATAATATATTCAATGATGGCGCTTTTGAATTTTTTGTTCATGAGGAATTTCCAACTCTATGGACGCTCACTATGGACATAGAGGCGAGATTACGTTCGCAGATAATTCTTGGTCAACAAATGATGAAAAAGCTCTAAATTTCCCCCTGACAGTCTGAAGCATTTTCATTTGTATGAAGCATTTTCGCCATATGTAGAGAAGAACTGAGGTCTTGGAAAGAAATTTAAAAAAATATTCTTAAAGAGACCCTCCATTCCTTTTACGAAGGAATGATGGGTAAGTTTTTGCTATCATTATAAGCTCCTGATAATGCAATATCAAGGAAAGGAGAGAGAAGCATTCACTCCCTTAATAAGCTCTTGACTCAGTATAAAACTTAATTCATAAAACAATTTTTCGGGTTTCAAGAAACTTTACAAAGAAAACTTTGTAAAGCGCTATTAGATCTGCAAAAAGCATAAATTTTAAATTAAGGAAAAGTAATGTGATCAAAAGAGGGCCAAGTTCCTGATGGATAAAATGTCATACCATTGGCTGGCAACATGTTAACTTGGCAATATTCATGTTTTGAAAAGCTGCCATTAGCTGCAATTAAATTCAGGCACAGAGATTAGCTTAACTCCCAACAAGTACACACTTTAGGAAAATAAAATTCACAGAAAATGTAGCGCACAATTTCTATAAATCTTAATTTTTAATTTATTATTCTTTCCAAAACTATAGACTTAAGCGCGACACAAAACTAACCCCAGCCGATATGTTGGCCTTAGTGGCTTTAGTAGAAGCCGGTGAACGGGCTCGTAAGGATACCGATGCCGATGCTGGTTACACATATCCCTCAGAAAATTATGTTCCCAAAACATATGGTCTTAACAACAACTACAACACGGCGAGCAACGTCTACGATTATCCATTAATGCCCCAAGCAGACGATAGTTTAGACTACAACAACAATGGCTGGTTTGAGCCCCAATCAATGGTAGACGCCTACGGCATGCCACTAAATATGGATGCAATGAGCAAATATGAGATACCCAAGGAAATACAAAGAGAAAATAAATATAATGATAACTTTCCCTTAAACACAAACGGCAACCGTAAGTTTTTAACAATTAATTTAACAATAACAAAAAAAAATAAAACGTGGTTTATTTTTCAGATTATAACAGCAAACGTTTTATGGTGGCCAAAAAGAAAAGATCCATCGCCAAGCCTTCCGTACCTTACAAGCCCGAATCATTCTTTTAAAGTTTTGCGCGGTATTTATTGGTAAAGTTTACCGATGATTAAAATACAAATCTGAACTTGAAAAGAAATTGTCGTTCTTTTTTTCCAACAAATTAAAAAGAATTAAATTAAACGAAATTGTAAGATACTACACCACAAAAAGAATAAAATTATTAAATATTATACACCATAAGTAATTATTATATTAAAATCATCTGCCTCCAGGAAGTTTTTCTTTTTTCCTTATATTTATTTGTGTTTTTTTTTGTGTAAGAAATAACAAATCCATTTTGTGACAAATTCCTATATTTATAAAACTATATTTGTATCTAACGTGCAATTGATGTAAATGCATTTATGTAAATTATGTATATCACTTTCAACCAACAAAAAAAGAATATATGAAAAATTTATAATAATTATTCATTTAAATTATACATACAATATACAATTAAAAAAATTATTTATAGCATATAGAACAAAAATATATATTAACGAAAAAATGTTTGTATGAAAACATTAATAGTATTTAAAAATGTAAACTATATGAAAATGTCAAGTAGTCTGAAATTATTAAACGAAATCAGAGCTGATCTGAGCTGTGCAAGCTTTTTTATATGTATAACCAGCCCTGTTATACTTTTAGTCAAATTACTTTTCATCTTGCACAAATTTTTAATGCACTTCAAGGAATTTTTGCACTACAAATATTTACATATGCAGTTTACAAACAAATGTCTAATATCATTTAACTCCAGAATCATAAAGTTCTTTCGGTATTGGGTAACGTAAATCATAAGCGGTGGTAAATGTTATGAATTTTTAAAGCACTTATTTTTCTATTGCAATTAATTTTTTATCACTTTAATTGGGAGTCAATTTAAACAAAAGTTATTCACCTCTATCGTGAATGTTAGGGAATGAATTGTTTTGAAGCAAATCTAAATTCCCATTCTCAACAAATCAGTATCGTAAATATTTTGGGAGTAAAGTGCCTATTGTGAATTGTTTCAGAGTAATACTATCTATTGAGTATCGTAAATATTTTGGAAGTAAGGTGTCTATTGTGAATTGTTTAAGAGTAGTACTATCTATTGAAAACTATTTGCTAGGGCTTTGTGCAAAATACAGTTTTTTGGTGCAGGAACAGGAGAAACAATAAATAGAGAGATTGCAGAAGATGCGTAGGCGATTAATCGAATCCGCTTTCACTAATAACTATTAAAAGTTGAATATAGATGAATTCCGATATCTGTTGCACGTAGAATATTCACGGTACCTCCCCTAGTGAAAATCGCCAACACTTTGACAGGCGATGACAAATTTATGTCGGTTTTCCCCCTTCGCTTACAATTCCTCCACACAATTTATTTGCTCTTTGTAATTGACTCTTGCATTCGCATACAAATTTGTTATGAATTTATTTTATAAAGTAATTCACATGAATAAACATTGGCGATGCCATACTTTTAGATTTGTGAATTTATCGCAAACATATTTTTGTTATTGGAACCATTCACAATAGCAACTCAGGCACATTGATAGCAATTAATTTTATGCTCAAAACGCTCGGTCGCAGTGCTACATCGCCATTCTTCCCTTTTGAGGTAATAAAAAATCAAAATTTATTGATTGATTATGATGTAAAATAATAAATTGTTTCGTAGTCATTTGACTTTTAGTACAAGAATGATAAAAAAGCTCAAGAAAAATATCACCAAACATAAAAAAACTGATTTTATTTTATCAAAATACCAAGCAACCACCACTATTTTGAAAATAAAAACGTTCATAGCAAAATCATTGCAAAAGTGGAACAAAAATTTTCAAAAGTTCGAAATCTGAGACTTCAATAATTCTGCTCGGTTTTCTTAATTTGATACGATATTAATAAGAAAATTTTCGCAGTTACTGCTAATATATTTGATACTTATAAAGAAAATATATGTCTTTGAAAATAACATGCTTACACATACCTACATACATACATACATATACTATACATACATTCCTAATTAGTCGTACTATGACTTGTTAAATTCGAAGTGTCATAAAATATATTGAATCGATACCGGGGAAAAGAGGCCATATTACGGAAGTATTTTAAAATCTCTACGATATCGCCACATTAAAGTGATCAACAAGTCTTCTTCGTAAAAAGTTACAATGCGAAATGTTCACTTAATAACCCGCTTGAAATATTGCATCTCCATTTAAAAAAAAACTCTGTTGTATGTAAATCATTATAACAATAATTATAAAAATAAAATACAAAGAATCATAAATAATTAATAAATGTTAACAGAAAATAATTACTTCATGTAAAATTTATTATTTATAGAAGTTACTATATTGAAAAAAGTGGCTCATCGCATTATACTTTACCAAATATAGTTATTTAAATTTTTTTTTTAAATATTAGATAAACTAATCCTAAACATAATTGTTTTTTTCGAAAGTTATTTAAATAAAATATTATATACACATAAACATATTTTAAAAAATATACATGCATATACACAAATATATTTAAAAAAAAATATTGACTTTAAACATTTATTTAAATAAATATAATAAAAAAAAACTTTTGCCAAGCGAGAAAAGTTGAAATTAAAAATTTTTAAGGTTCAATTATTTACAGAATTGGGTCACAGTGGAGGTTGTCAAATCTATGAAACATACACAATCAATTACAAAGCCCAAAATAGGAAGTCACACATGGATTCATATTCCGTGCCATTAATCAGCCTCCTTAAATACATACGTGTGTGAGATAGGAATCTGAACTTTTCTATACACACTTGCCTTGGCGTATCATGGCGCTGTATCATACATCAGACTATTATCCTGCCACTTCTAGCATTATTTTTTATAATGAACTAGATGTGTTAATTTTTATTATATTTAGATATGTAAAGTAAACCAATTTTGAAAGGAGATCCACATAAAAACAGAATGTGTGGCGAAGTACATGTAGTTTACACATCGATTTTACATAGAATCGAATCCGTTTCTATGAATTTTCAACTATAAATCGATGTGAACGGAAATGAAATTGTTATGGCTTTACTGCTAATTCTCTGAAATTCAATTTTACGATTTATTGCAGTTTTATTGGTAGCCAAAAAAGTTTAGGACTTATTTTTAAGCTTCCTCAATATTAGGCGATTTGTAGACGGTTGTCAAAACAATTTGGCATATTTGAAAATGAAACCCGTGTGCACTGCATTAGTTTATAAAATTTTTCGGGACAAAAGTAATATTTTGGAAGATGTTGGTCCTCACATATTAACAAAGAAATTTCCTCAATTTTCATTTTCGGGCTTTTTGCTGGTTTTGTAATTTTTAGTCAATTATGCGACTTGATCGAGACATTGACATTTTCTTGTCAAAAGTGGCGCTGTTTTACGAATTTTCGTTAATATTTTAAATCCATATTAACAGTTCTTCCAAATTTAACGTTTTTCAGCCATTTTCATGGTAGAAGAGATTTTGACCAGTTTTTCATGTATGTGCTGTGAATCGCACGATTTTCGAATCACATGCGACTTGAAAAACGCCAATTTCTTTTGAACGATTTTGAGCGTTTGCGACCGCCAGCACACCAATTTTGCGACTTCAAATCGAAAACGCTTTATTTCATGCGATAAGCGATTTCTATCACATGGCCGTTTGGCTTTTTTTACAGCATTACACAAATTTTATTCACCTCGTAATAGCTAAATAAGCTTTAGAATTAAAAAAAAAATTTGATTAAATTAATTTGTTTGGGAATTGTTGTTATGAGTAAAATTTATACATATTTCATTAATCTGGCAACCTTCACTAAGTCAAAGTAAAAGTATAGAATTATTTTTCTCTTTTTTAGCACAGTGTAAGTAAATAAAATCAAACATACACAACACAAATGCATACATTTGCAAGATATTCACATACACACACAAATACCTATCCATACACACACACACATGTACATATATGCACATGCAAAAGTAATAACAAATATGCTAAAACTCGTGTGCTCTTTATAACTTATAAATAAATAATAAAAAATGAATGGAAGTATACTCGTATTAAAACAATAAAACATTGCAAACAAGATCATGTATCAAATAAATACACAAATCGCATTATTATGTGAATAACAATTACAATTTAAAATAAATAATAGTGCAATTCAAAATCAACTGCAGGTACACTTTTATTCGTATTTAAATTCCAAATACAAATGTAAATTGCCAAAATACTTGCAGTATACGACAACCAAAGTTGCCGTGTTCATATAAAAAATTTAGTGTTGATAAGTTCATAATTTTTTTTTTTGGTTTTTCGCGGGTATTACATATGCTTTATTTGTGATATTTTTATGTTAAATACTCATAGATCCATTCAAACAGACTTATACATATACATAGGAGCACATAATTGTGTAATAATTTATAAATTACTTTATTTTTGGCCTTATTTTAAAAGTTAAGTTTTCAATAAAACAAACTACAAAAACTAAAAACCTAAATGATGTTTTGCTTTCTTCGTTCTTTAGATGATTTAACGAAAAATTTTCCGCAATTAATAAAAATATTTTAGCCCTGTTTAGGGTTGCCATCCGTCCTCTTTTCCCCAAGGCAAAAAAAGAGTCCTCTTTTTTGAGTCAAATGTCCTCCTTTTTTAAGGTCGTTGTCCTCCTTTTATAAAATTGGAAATGGCAACCCTACCCCTGTTTCACTATTCAATTTAGTTACACGACCTGCCAAACAAAATGCCAATGTTCAAAATAAGTAGAAAAAGAAATGTGTATTTTATATTCAGCCACCGTTTTGCTAATAACCTTTTCCTTTACATTAAAAATCAATATTCTAAAATTAAAATAAAGCCCCAAAACAGCCCTAAATTTACTGGATCAAAAGTTAAGTTAAAATTTAAAAGTCATAGGTATTTTCCCAGTTTCTTTACAAAAGCAGCCGTTTTAATTTCAGTCCATATCAGATACACGTACGGTGTTTAACGATGTCCAAGCGATTTTGTTTATTTCAAAGGAAAACCTTTTAAGCGAAACCCCATTTAATTAAAGCATATTTTCCTTAGAATAACTCCAGTTTATATGAAAGAACCACTGGGCAACGGTCCATTTTTATTTTAATAAATTGAAAGCAATTAGAAATTAGAAAAACATGTTGTTTTTGCTTGCGACTACGACCTCATAATAAATTTTATGAAGGCTGCGATGGAGGAAGCATTTTAATCAATCTACATTTTGAAAAACATCTGATCAATTAGTGTTCTCGATTCGACAAACTACAGCAATAACTGCTAATCGCATGAGAATGAGTTTATTCATTTAAAAGTTATAGTAGTTTGAAAATTAATCTCTTAAAATTTGCTCTAAGTTGCAGGGATGGCCTTTAGGGTCTACCGTTTTCTAAATTTTTTATCTGTTATAAGAATATCCCGCTATTCTGTGTTCCAAAAAAATGCTCTGACGATTCGTTAAATTTTATTCGTATTCCATTTTGTTGCTATTATTTTGTCTTTTAGAGAAAATATATTTTTTTTAAATATATTTTCAAATCTCGATACAAAATTTATTGAATAATTTAATAATAATAATGTATTTAGCAAAAACACAAAACTTTTTTTATGAATAAGACAATGGGCACAAATACACATATATAATACATGTATGTATGTACATATGTATGCATTGTATGTATATATTTAGTCTGCTCGTACCCTTTAGGAAATAAAATAATCGGTTTATAAAAACACTAATTACAAATTTACTATTTTGCAACAGATATCAACCAAACAAAAAAACCTACATATTTTGAATTTAAGTTTCATTTTAAGTCATGAAATGTGCTCGAATTTTTATTTAAAATCAGTATCAACGTTGTAAAAAGATATCTTTTTATTATTTTTAATAAAAAATTGATTGAAACTTAACTATTTATAAATGAATTAATAAAAAAGTGTTTTAAATAATTTAAATTAAACTGACTACAAACAAATTGGTTGAAAAATAAGTGATTAGTAATCAATTAAAAAGTCATGCAGACCAATTGACTATCGCCTATGTCATGGGTCGACGACATGGAAAAAAGTCACTATATACGCTAGTTGTGCTTATTTAAAAACCAGTTTTAAGTTACTTAAAAATGTGTTTGACTTCCTACAGGGTTCTTTTAGCAAACTGATGTTGAAATCCATACAAACATACTTACATTTAATACATACATACGAGTATTTTATTTGTCTCTTAATATTTTCGATTCATTGTTTGTGTGTTTAGCAACGACTTAAAGTTTTATTTCACAATCAATGTAATATTTTATCTGTCTCGAAAGTTATCAATGAATGCAATTTTAACTGTTGCTTACGAATACATACATACATATGTATGTATGTAGTATGTATGCAGTTACTTTACTATAAATTACAACAGCCAGCCAAAGTTTTCGTCATTATCGACGAAAGCAACAAGTTTGCAAGTTACCAACCACCAAAAGCTACGTGCTACAGAGAACGTCATAAGCCCCTTTTAACATTAAACAATGTCAAATAACAGCAAGAGAAAATGTATATAAAATTCAAATGTTTAAATATGTACATATTTAGATTCGTACACACATATACGCATGCACCAGACGTTTTTTCGCCAAAATAAGTTTTTAACAAACTTTAAATTATGCATTAAATCCAACAATAATCACATGTATTCCGAATCCGACCGTTATATTCCCCTAAAATTGGAAAAATTCTCCCTGATATAAAATTTTATTGAATTTTATTTAAAACAATGCAAAAATTATTAATGAGAAGAAAACAGGTACACAAACCAACAAAGTTATACTGGTTACATGGAAAGTGCGGGTGATGTGGTAAACACGTAGGTATACTACGACACCGAAGATGCCGGGTTCGATCTCACGCCACGTCATGAATATGAAATTGTTGTGATCTGCACTAGTCTCATTGGTCTGTTTCAATGATGATGGCGTAAACTCGTAATATCAAGTCAAGAATTTCATATTGTATTCTATTCCTGAGGTGAGTTGGATATAATGAATTTTTGAAACATGAAAATTTAAAACAAGCGTTGCCACCATATAAATTGCAGCCAGAGTAAATCGTTTTGATAATAATCAACTTTTGGTTGAAACTGATTTACACTAAATGGAATGTCATAATAAACATTCAACACTGTGTTGGGAATCAGGAACGTTTCTACAATATCCTTGATAACAATAATTGTTATGTGTGATACTAAACTGGTATATTTTATAATTAAAAAACAATATATTTTATATATAAAAAGCTTCTTTGTATAAGAAAAATATATTTCTCGAATATCTACCATAACTGCCTCAGCCATTTCAATATCTTAATTTAGTATCAAATGATTTTCAAAACTAATTTATAGTCCGATTTAGACAAAAAAAATTACAACTTTCTAAATCGCAATATCCACAAATCGTAAATTGGTACCCCAAACAAGTCCGAAAATCATAACGTTTTGTAAAAGATAAGATCCGACATCCCCGGCTGGCACGCACTAGCAATATCCGTTGATTTTAATCGATTTCATATGTTTACACTTCTATTTTTACACTTCTATTTTTAATTGTCACACTTATTAAGAGAAATAGCCAAACTCAATAATAAACAAATATGTATATGGAATTCAAATAAACATTATTAAATAAATAAATTTAAATTGATTTATATTCCTGCTTCGTTATTTAGTCATGCACACTTTTTAATTCAAATTTTACTACATTTTTCGGGTTTCTAATATAAATAAATTTTATGCATTCGATCAATTGAATATGATGGCATTTGATTAATTTGTGACTTTGAAGAAACCATTAAATACAATCAAAATTGTTTCATTCAATGCAACTGTATTCGAATAAAACGCAAAAACTGTTACATATTTTTTTCTTTTTCCCCAATTGAATTGTACAATTAATAGTTTTACCATCCGTCCTTCCCTTCCTCATATACAACTAATCAACAGTTTTAAATTAAAGTGAATTCAAACATTGAAATTATATTTAGAAATAACAACAAAAACAAAAAATGGGATACGCACGCGTTATACATAAATCGTTCAAACCGTTTGATCGTTATGTTTTGTTGAGATACCCAACAACAACAAGAACACATCTGTACACAATAAATTATGCCTAGAGATAAGGAAACCATAGAGACAAATTGTCAATCACTCCAGCAGACATTTAATGCGTACACCGTTTTAACAAGGAGGTGCTCATTTAAGAACATTTTTTTCCAAAATAAAAAATATTTAGGAATTCATATAAAACTAAGACTTATTGTTGTGTATAGCTACATCAGGACATTCACAATAGGGGCAGAATTGTGAATTGAACCAATACTTAACCACAGAAACATGGATTGCTAAAACCCATGTGCATGATGTTGTCGCTGGTGCGTACAAACCGAGGCATTTGGAATCTACCGTGTCGGCCTTTTGACGATAGAAGCCCACATGCGTGTCGTTTCTTCAACGTGTAGCTGATCACCGTTTAAAACTAAAGGGCCAAATAAATTGCACAAACGGTTTGCGCATAAACGATACAAACACACATTTTTAATTCTATTTTTGCAATGTTTCTTCATACCGTTCGTGCTGTGGCACTTTGACTCGAGAAGTTAGAAAAATAATTTTTGGGCAAACAAAAGTTACATTTTTGTAAGTTACAATTAATTGAAAATACTTTACTCTGCACAATTTCCAGTAAAATGATAAATTCTCACCCCAGATAGCACGTAAAGTTTGACAAACATTCAACATGTCTGTCAAATATCAAAAATATTGTTCAAACAAAAGCTTTGTACAAACATAAACTTTCCTCTAGCTTGTCAAACCGCTTGTGTATTTTATTAGGCCTTCAAGTTTCGTAAATATAACTCGAAAAAAATCACCCTTTACATAAAGCTATGTAGTAATAACCGACTGTAGTGATTCTATTGCAGCACGACTCTTTTGATCATCATCTTCACATAAGTGTTTAATCAACGAACCATTGAAATTTTTATATTTATACCAGTTCACCCCTCAACATTATTTTATATAAAAGTCCATTGACCTCGTGAAGTCCTACAGTGCACTAATTTTGTTGTGGAATTGTTGAAAGCACATATTTTTTTAATAGATCAGTTGATATCTAAAACAATAATTGTCTTTGTTAGTATGCACATACACATCCACACTTTAATACACATATATTACGTATGGGTGTAGGGGTACATATCAACAAATGCATACTCATGTATGTGCATACGTTATTCAAGGCCAATTGATTAGGTCTATGCATTTGAAATAATTTTTGTAAATACATGCATACATCCAGTAATAAACACATGTATGTACATATATCTCTTTTCGGATCCTGTCAGCCGATCCGAACGATTCTCAACGCGTCTAAAAATTTCATAATCCTCTAACATCTGCTCAAAAACAATTAAGATGTAATTGAATATTAAATTCTCTTTGCGAAATCAGACAAAGTTTGAACTTCTCCCACACATGCATACTCATGTATACACATATACATACTTAACTATTTACAATCAAACCAAAATAGTTTTGACATAAACCGAACAAAAATCCAGGAAAACGTACACACCCGTAAAAATATATGTAAATCATCACTAATAACACTGGGATATGAATGAATGACAGCAAAGTTAAATTGGATATGGTTTACATTTCATAAACATCTAAGGACCAACCAGCCTAAGTGCAAGTATGAGAAGTGCATAGTAGGCATTTTGACGGAAAAATTCACAGTGTGGCACAAAACCAGAAATCGTAACTAATACAATCACTAACAAACAATTAGAAATCTTTGCTGAGCCTAAGTGCAAGTATGAGAAGTGCATAGTAGGTATTTTGTTGGAAGAATTCACGGTGTGGCACAAAAACAGAAATCGTAACTAATACAACCACTAACAAACAATTAGAAATCTTTACTGAGCCTAAGTGCAAGTATGAGAAGTGCATAGTAGGCATTTTGATGGAAGAATCCACAGTGAGGCAATTTTGAAGAAGTTTATTAGTTAAATGCTTTATATATTAATGCTACGGACTTGTAATATATCACTGCAAAGGTAATTACGTCTACGGTTTAACAACTTGTTCAATTGAATTGTATATTTCGACTCCGCTTTACTGGAAATAATCAAAACCCAATTTTTTTCAGTTATCCGATTTTTTCTCAAAACATAGTTCGGATTATTGAAATTTGTTACAGTTAAGCGTACTTCTTGAAATTAGTAAAACAATACTTTTTATATCAAATATTTAACCTCTTGCATTGACAATATAATAATATTCAAGTTAAATTGGATATGGTTTACATTTCATAAACATCTAAGGAACAACCAGTGTTGTCAGAATTTTTGGCATAAAATCTGCAAATTCAATTTTTAACGTAAATTTTTTGCATATTATTTAAGCAAATTAAAAACTTTGTGTAACTCACATTTTGACAAGATTATTTGATGTAAAAATGAATTCTTACTGCTATAATAAATCTAACATTTTTTAAAAGATTCTTTGACAAATTTTTTGTAGACATTTATCAAGTAACTAGTTAATGATCATAATATAATTTTTATAAACTTTCATGTCCATCTAGAACAGGAATGTATGTCAAATTTTTTGTTTGGTTTTTTTAGGATAAGCAATTGGAACTTTCGTTCGTAGATAACATACACAAAAAGAAAATATTCTCCAAAAGATGCATTTTTCAAATCTATATTTCTTTCTTTCAAAGTGATAAAATTTGTAAAATGCATTTCTGGCGACAGTGGGTGCAACCAATCTTTGAAGTTCACATAATAATACTGTACAAAATGCAACGGACTAAACAGATCAAATAAATGTAAAGTATTTTTGCTGTTTGTGTTTTTTACATGGTTATAATTCGATTTGGTCTTTGATAATCACAGTACTGATTTCGATGCTATAGTATATGCATACGAGGAAATATGCATGAACGTATGGTGTTTGCTACAACGGTAAACAGATGTTGTTTTCCAGTAGCGATGCATAGATCTAATTAATAATGTGCGTTGGTGGTACATATTTATTCTTGTTTACAAGCAACACGTCGTCATGAGCGTGCATGAGTAAAAACGAGTGATTTTTTAGCAACTTTGTTTTTGACAACACTGTTTTTCGCAGCTCAGCTACTGCTAAACATGTTCAGTTTGGTCTATAATTTAACCATGAATCGACAAACGAACAGCACTTGCAGATTATTCAATTTTATTATAAAACTTCGTGCTCGGTAAGAAAGTGTATCGAGCATTTCTTGTGTTCAGTGACGAAGCCATATTTCTGGTTGAGTAGATAAGTAAAGAAGCAAAATTTCCGTATTTAGTGTGAAGAACAGCCAGAAGCATTGCAAAACTGCCAATGCATCCCGAAAAATCCACTGCTTGGTGTGTAGGTGGCATCACTTTTCAAAGACGACGAAGGCAGGAACGTTACTGTGAATGACGAGCGCTAATGGGCGATGATTGGAAATTTTTTTTACCTAATGTGGAAAAGCGGGACTTGGCTGAAATATGGTTTCAACAAGACGGTGCAACATGTTACACGGCACACGAAACAATGGCCTAAATGAGAGGCGATAGTGCGATTTAACGCCTTTACCGGTTTTTGTGGGCCCTATGTTAGGGCTTATGTCTATAGGAGACAAGCCCTAGACGTCCTATCGACTCAAATAAAGATTTCATACATTTGTGTAAGTGTTATGTGTTTTTTAATCAAATTGGAAAGCTGTTAAAAAAATCACCCATTACATACATTTTTTGTATAGCGAACGTGCAAGATCCTTACAACCTAAAGTCAATTCATGTTATTCTCGAAGGTTTCGATTAGCTGCGATTACAAAAATCAAGTACATTTAACGGAAATCTAAATACGATTATTTTAATAAACATTTTCCACGTCTGACAGTACCTTAAGACAATCTAAAATCTGTGAAACGTGACGTCACGGTACAGTCAAACAAAATGTGAATACCCATCCATACTACGAATAGGTATAAACAAACATCCACAAGAAAAAACTGCATTCGAAACCAAACAAACAAAACAATATGTAGCGGTTAGGAGAACATTAACGTATGCACGTATGCATGTGTGTATATATGTATGTATGTATGAGTTAATAAACACAACAGGCAGTTTGTTCGCTCTCTCTATATTTGACTCATTGTACTCTGTTAGCTAAGCCCATTCATTTGCTTGGGCTAGTTTATACTTTTAACAGAAATGTTGTTTATACACACTATGGCACCGAAAAGACCCAAGAAAACAAAAAGCCGAAAGTTATCCAGAATTCAGTGGTAGTTGTTCATATACAGTTGGTGAAGATTGTTGTTTAAGCGGAAAACAGTTCCCAAATAAAGAGGGTACATGAAAAAATATTACAAAAACACCGGATGTGTTAATAGTTTCGGTTTTGTTAAATAAAATAATTTCTATAATAATAAAAAAAAATATTGCTTATTGATAACTGCCGAATATGGCTGAAGAAGTACCAGCTAAAGGAAGCATTTTAGGAAGTAAGTTCTAAACGGTATTCATTTGTTTTAAAAATTTTAAAAGAAAACTGAACAAACAATAATATAACAGCTGCCATGCAAACAAATACTTTTAAGATTATAGTTTGTTGTTTTTGACTGTCAATCAAAAATCCGTGTTTTATTTAATGTGAATTTAAGGCGCGTGTGACCTTATAATATTCCTTAAAGGTCATTATGACAATCAGACGCATTCCTACGCACTCCCACATAAATAATATGTGTGTATATCCAAACATACAGGCATGTGTATGTATGTATGTATATTGCCAGCATATCTGCTCTCATCAGATTGGTAAATCCTGTAGGACTCGTTGCCAACTGACGCTGCTAATAACAGCCGAAAAACCAGATGAAGAGAGAAACCGTAATTTAATTTAATAAATCGTGTATTTGCGTGTTCATACGTACATCCATACATACATATGTATATGTAACTCGTATGTATGCATATATTTCCATCTGCTCTACATAATTTTTAGTTTTATTGCATTAATAGTGAGTATATTTATCTGTTCGCAAAAATTTTGTTATTGAAAAAGCATACAAGAGATCATACCAGAGATTTCCAAAAATTATTCAATATTGTGATGGTATGGTAAAATAAAGGTCGTTTGGAAGTCATTGATTCTTCAAGTTAATAATGTAAAATATTTATATCAATAAGATTGCACAAACAAAGAAAGTAGAATGCATTGAGAATATTAATTTCATTAATTTTAATCTATTTACTCTTGTATTTAAGATTCGAATCGGTAGAATATAACGTTCTTACATGATCTCTATGTTAAGACAACTGATTTAAATAATCCTCATCAACTGGATTGGAGGCGTCATATTCACTAAATTCAGCAAATTCATATGTAACGTGTTATGTGTGTAAGTTGTAGGGCATGCTATCTTAACAAACATGTGACAACCACTTTCGCTTATTGAATTTTTCGCGGGAAAAATCCTATCATCAATCATTATTTCTTGATCATGCTATGTGAATATGTAGTTATGTACATACAGGCGACTCCGCTTTACTGGAAATAACAAAAAACCCAATTTTTTTCAACTATCCGATTTTTTCTCTAAAACGTAGTTCGGATTACTGAAATTTGTTACAGTTAAACGTACTGCATAAAATCACGATGTGGCACAAAAAAAGATATCCTAACTAATACAATCACTAACAAACAATTAGAAATCTTTACTTAGCCTAAGTGCAAGTATGAGAAGTGCATAGTAGGCATTTTGATGGAAGAATCCACAGTGAGGCAATTTTGAAGAAGTTTATTAGTTAAATGCTTTATACATATATTAATGCTACGGACTTGTAATATATCACTGCAAAGGTAATTATGTACGTCTACGGTTTAAAAACTTGTTCAATTGAATTGTATATTTCCACTCCGCTTTACTGGAAATAACCAAAACCCAATTTTTTCAGATATTCGATTTTTTCTCTAAAACGTATTTCGGATTACTGAAATTTGTTACAATTAAGTGAACTGCTTGAAATCAGTAAAGCAATACTTTTTTATATCAAATGTCTAGCCACTTGCATTGACAATATAATAGATAAATACAATTAGTACGTAAGAGCGAAAAGGACAAATACATTTTACCATTTAATTTTTTAACAGGCAAAACATGTACAATTTTTTCCGGCTTAAGTTATGCAATTGATGCGATGTCATTGTTTATTTTTTCAAAAAGCGAAGTAAGTTTCATACAAAACGTAGTTGTGGGCTTGCTTTTGGTTTTCAGTAATACGATATTTTCAGTAAAGCGATGTTTCGCTAAAGCGAAGTGAATAAGACTAGCTGCGTTTAAAATCAGTGCTTTCAGTAATTCGATTTTTTTCAGTAAAGCGTGTTGCGCTAAAGCGGATTCGACTGTATAAAAATATACAAATTCCAACAGAAGTCGTTCACTTTGCAAGTGAACGATTTAAAAAAAAACTCCTAAAAAATTGCTCACAAATTTTAAAACTTTGCAATCAGAAAATGTTACAGCGATTTCTAAAGCAGCATTCTAACTTTAAACGTTTTACTTTGAGCTACGAATTCAAAATCACAAGCTAAAAATTATACACCGGAATTCTCCCCCATAAAAATTTCCGCCATTCTTTAGATTGCACTTCTGTTAGATTATTGTTACCTATTTCGCCTTTCACCCATATCTAGACACAAAAACAACTAACATCTATATATGTATGTATGTACACCTGGAACTAATAACATACACACATAAGTGTATTTAGCAAATTACAAAAAGAATAAATAAACAATGACAAATTTTACATCAAGTTGTTGCTTGCTGGACTTTTTTATATGACGGGCCAATTCAGCAGAGTAAAACCGCAAAACTGTGGGTTGTAAATATACACGCGCTTTTATGTATTCGTTCATACATACATATATGTACATATGTATACTATGTAGATACCAATTACTCTATAAATAGATATAGAGAACATTTTTAGATAAATAATCATACATACATACGCAACGCATTGCGGGCTACAGGATCAGTTAGCCGATTGGTATGGAATGTATCTGTAATCGAAGCAAACAGAAGATCGATTTTTTATGTATTCGCCAAGTTGATAACATTTGCTGAATAGATGTACTATTACCAGTGACATCGTCGCCCTGTCTATTCATGACTATTCATGTCTTGACGTGTGAAATTGACAAATAGTTACAGAATAAAGAGAACATTTCTTCATCATTATCGTGCTATTGAATAATGTCTACCAATTCTTCATATTCAGCTATTCAGTTGCTGTAGGATTTTAAAAAAGGAAATTTACCGATAATCACGAATTTAATTTTTCCAAACCCAAAAAGTCCATTGATTTAAAAAATGAAATTTAGCAAGCTTATCTAAGAAACATTTAGAGTTTAAAAAAATCGTGCTTAAAAATGCCTTTTCCCAAAAAGCACTTTCGCAAACGTTGAATACGGGTACAAGGCCAATATTCAGAGATATAAATAAAAATTTTGCACCTACATAATTTATAACTGACCCACCACAATGTTTTTAGTCAAAATAAAACAAATATTTCATTTATTTGTTGGCATGTTTATTTTTAGTTTCTGTTTTATTTGAATCCACGGAAGTTGCAATGTTCTCCATTTAATATTTTCAATATTATAATTAAATAAATTAACAGTAAAGGCATGAATGCATGAATATAGATGACAGAGCGTAGAAAATAGATTATTTTTTCAAATGTTTTGCAAATTAGCCGACTGTAGAGTACATTTTTCTACAATTGAATAGAGTATCTCATTTATAACGAACGCGGTCATAGAATATTTAGACGAAAATAAATATTTTATAGCATATTTTTGTTTAATATATTATTTATCTTTTTAGACACTTTTCACAAATTTATACTAAAAAGTCATAAAAAGTGTGAAACAAAATATGCGATAGAATTTTTGTTTATCAATATTTTCGGCTGAAAATTCTCAATTATTTGGAAAATTATTTAATTAATGGAAAGAAAAAGAAATGAAGCCCCTTCATTTTTCAGCATTTTTGTCGAGTTTTTTTATATGGAACTGGCTAAAGCCCCTCAATAATCAACTTTTTTGTTTTGTAAATTTGGGAAAAGAATCAGCACGAATAAAATTTAAAAATTTTTGCCGAACCCAAAATTAGGTCTTAAATTGGATCTTAAAATTGATATTTGACATAGAAATAGGTGCATATAAGTATTTTGGAATGATATAGTTTCTTCAATAACTTAAATTTTTTTTAAAATTTCTTTTTGTTACATACCTTTTAAATAACTATAAATATCACGTAGGTATTTTTGGAATTTTTGTTATATCTAAGGCGTGTTTTTCTGCAAAAACAGATAACATTTTCCTTTTTCAAATTTGAACTTGAACTGTTTAAATTTTTTTTAATATAATTTAAAAGTTTTGTTTTTATTCGAGTAAGATTTGACTTCCTTATTAGATACACTAATTCTAATGGTATTTAAATAAAGACACAATTTCTCAGACTGTTCTTAGAATTGGATCGAAAACAATCTTCGAAAAGTGTCGATTGTTATTTGAAACTATATCTGAATTTTCAAAATTATATTTAGGGAACCGTTCGGCGATGTCACCAGTCGCACAAATAACATTTAAAAAAAATGTTTTTGAATTTTTTTCAATCCTGTCCTGAGCCCATAAACTTAAGGTTCAATTCATGAACAATAAATTTCGATTTAGCGCGTGAACATTTTCCAATTTGTTTTCGTTTTTACAAACAAACAGATTTCTTGAACATAATCAGCCGGTACTGAGAAAATGATATATGTATAAGAAACGTATTAATATTGAGGAGAGAAAATTTTTATATTGAGAAATGCAAATTAATAGTGAGAAAATTTACTCGATTGTTGAGAACAATGCAATTCTACTCTTTATTTTCAATAAAGGGTCCGCCATCTAACGTTTTTTTCAGCTAGTGGTTATTTTGTGAATGGTAACACTTATCTCATGTCTGATTTGACAGATAATTAGTTTTATTCTTCCGCTGAACGAATATGGTTGTGTATACGCTTGAACAACGCTGGGAAATGTGGGCCTGCGATCGACTTATAGAAGATGCCGATCTTGCCAAAAAAAGATCATCTATTCAGATGCAGTACTTTTTGATCTTGGCGCGTATGTAAACAAGCAAAATTGTCGCATTTGGGGCACAGAAAACCCACCCAAAACGAGTCACTGTTTGGTGCGGATTTTGGTCCAGAGGCATAATTGGGCCATTTTTCTTCGAAAATGAGCAAGGAGTGGCCGTTACAGTCAATGGCGATCGTTATCGGGCCATGTTGAACGAATTTTTGTTCACAAAAATTGAAGAGGAGGATATTGGCAACATTTGGTTTCAACAGGACGGCGCTACGTGCCACACAGTCGAAACTAAACTGGATGTTTTGCGCCCTGTTTTTGAAGATCGCATTATCAGCCGCAGAGCTGATGTCGTTTGGCCACCACGGAGCTGCGATTTGGGGTGCCGTCAAAGATAAGTGTTACGCCGACAAGCCAGAGACAATTGACGCTTGAAAGGACAATATTCGTGAAGCCATTGGTGAAATACAGCTGCACACAATCGATAATGTGCTTAAAAATTGGACCGATCGTGTAGGCTACTGCATGGCCAGCCGAGGCAGCCATTTGAATGAAATTATTTTCCATTATTAACCGGAAGGATTGTACTTTCAAATAAAAAAAGAAATTTGAGAAAACATTCAGTAGTTTTTTTATAGCATTTAAAAAAAAACCTTATTTGGCGGACCCGTATTTATTTTTATTTGGAAGTCAACATAATATGGTGAAAATTAAGATCAAACAAGCTGAAATTCAAGTGAGAAAAGTAAATATTATTGAATATAAAAATATGACTCATATTTGATTCTAAATTTATAAAATTAAAATTTTACTTATGTATGTATGTATGTATGCATATGGTGTATGCGTACATTTAGCAGTTCAAAAACGTATGTATGTATTTGCCAAATGTTTTGACTCGTATTTTGCTTGGAACTATAAATTTCGTTTCTAAGCATTTGCACTACAAGGAACTTCTGCAATAGGTTGTAATCATAGCTTGGGAATTTCGATTAGAATTAGAAATCATTACGATTAGAGAAATAAAATAATTTCATACGGTGCATGTGTGCAGATTCTGCTTATATATAATTTAAAAAAATTTACATTAGACTTCATTAAAGAACAGGGTGCACCGTATGCAATTTTATGCAATATTCAAAAACTGTTACATTATGTAAATATAGCACCAAATGTGATAAATAAATATTTTCTTTTCACAAAAATAGTTAAAAATAGTGGATCTAATCAAAAATAATCAAGAAATCTAATCAATTATTTTTTGGATTAGATTTGATTACAAATGCTAATCGTCACTAATTGTGATTAGATTTTTGATTATTTCTAATCTAATCAATTAGTAATCGTCTAAAATGGCTAACTAATCATAATTAATCAATTTTTCAGCACAATTAAAATTTCTAATCCAATTGCTAATCATTAGGATTTCTAATCATTATTCCCAAGCTATGGTTGTAATATTTGGAGGAAAACCGTCCATATGAAGTGAAATAGCGGAAGCCACAACCGATAGACAAATATTTCCATTAAATAATGTTAATTATGCTCTTTTACATTTTACTTGCTTACAGAATGTCTGCCGGCACGATATATTTTGGCCATTTTGGGTTCCATAGGCATGGCCATTATTTATGGCTTAAAAGTAAACCTTAGTGTCGCTATGGTAGCCATGTTGAATCACACAGCAATTGGTCAGGGTTCGCACGGCGGCAGCCACGGCGAAAATGTCAGTTCAACATCTTCGGAGTATGAAGTTTGTGAACCACCAGGTGGTTCTACGAATTCTAGCACAACAGTTGAGGTGAGTGGAAGAGATAATTCATATTTTTGAAGGTTATTTATTTTTGAAATTTGATTGCAATTTCAGAATGGCCCGTTCGTCTGGAGCGAGCCTTTGCAGGGAACATTACTCAGTTGCTATTTTTGGGGCTATTTGGTTTCCCAAATTCCAAGCGCACGCGTGGCTGAAAACTTCTCTGCGAAATGGGTCATGTGCTTTTCCGTGGCTATTAATGTTGTATGCACCTTATTGACCCCCGTTATGACCAAGTTACATTATGTGGGCTTGATAGTGATGCGTGTATTGGAGGGAATTGGTGGTGGTGCCACATTCCCTGCTATGCACTGTATGATTGCAGCTTGGTCTCCGCCCAATGAAAGATCTGTAATGTCTACCATTATTTATGTGGGCACATCCTTCGGTACGGCCATATCTATTCTCTTGGCAGGCGTATTGTCCGGTAATTTCGGTTGGGAATCCATCTTCTATGTGATGGGTGGCTTAAGCTGTATCTGGATGTTGTTGTGGGCAATTTTAGTACAAGATAGTCCCAATAAACAAAAATTTATCAGCATCGAAGAGAGACAAATGATTAACTCATCGCTGGGCCTAGAAACAGAGAAGGCGCCCGTTACGGAGGAACATCCACCAGTGCCATGGAAAAAAGTTTTAACTTCGGTTCCATTTTGGGCTATTTTAATTGCTCATTGCTGCAGCAACTGGGGTTGGTACATGTTCCTGATAGAAATTCCCTTCTATATGAAGCAAGTGTTGGCTTTTAACGTATCCAGCAATGCAGTAGCCAGTGCTTTACCCTATTTTCCCATGTTAATTTTCAGTATTATTTTAGGCAAAACTCTAGACACTCTCAAGGGAAAACGTAAGTTGTAAACAAGAAAAAAACATTTTTTTTACAGCCCAGCCAATAATAATTTTGAATTTTCAGAAAAAATTACCACCACCACTGCTCGTAAAACTGCTACTTCTATATGCACCATAATTCCCATTGCTTGTTTATTGAGTTTATGTTACATTGGCTGTAAACACACAGCCGCTGTCATTATCATGACCATCGGTATTATAGCTATGGGTGGTATGTTCTCAGGTTTTCTCTCCAATCATATTGATATTGCTCCCAACTATGCCGGTACTCTGGTGGCCATTACCAATACCGCAGCTACTTTGCCCGGTATTATTGTTCCCTTATTTGTCGGTTTTATAACCAAAGGAAATGTAATTATTTTATCTGTTTAAATAGTATAAAGAAATCGATTTATGTAATTTGTTTACTTTTATAATTTTAGCAAACAATCGGTGCTTGGCGTGTTATATTCTTTGTAACAATTGCCTTGTTCATTATTGAGTTTTTGGTATTTGTTATCTTTGGTTCTGGAGAAGAACAGCCGTGGAACAAAATGCCTCACAAATCGGATGCAGAACAAGCTCAACAAGATGAGAATACTCCCTTAAAAGGCACGAACCAAACAAATGGTTCCTAAAGCAAACACAATACAAGTAACAAATGTACAACTTATATCCTCTAAAGGATAAAAACAAATATATATTTTTAGTTTAAATTAACTGTATAAATCGTATAAGTTTTTAGATCAATACCTTTGTACTTATTCTTGTTTTAACAATTAAATAATATGTACATCTGAATTGTATTAATTTTATTTTTAATTATTTTCTCACTGTGTACTTTTTAAGATTTTAAACTACCTCTGAATTTATATTAACGCTTTTTATTAAACAATACATGTTAACGTATTCATGCAAGTATGTAGTATAACAATAATATCTCCGCCGCCTTTGTACTTACATACAAACAAATTCATTACACATATGTATTATCACTTTTAATTTCACTATTGAATGATAAAAAGTTTAAATAAAAGACATCAAAATATGCTTGTATCTGGTTGCCGTTTTAAGCTTACTGACTTACTGTTCCATCTTCATTGGCACAAAATAGTAAACCATTTGCATACTTTTAGGAGCGAAAAACAAACTAAACTGAAAATATTTTTGTCTGCCTTTCAGTTTCATATTTGTAAATGCAGTCTGAGATCAGATTTTGAATAAAAATTCGTCATTCTGGCAACACTACCCAGTAGTATCACCCAAACATCTAGTTAGAAACCCTACACAATAAAGAACCATATGCAATAATCTATTACAATATTGAACTGTTCCTAGACATATGCCCAACAGCTGTTCAATCAACAGAACCGGCAGCAGGTTCTGTCAGCGGAAAAGTGCCAGAAGGAAAACAAGGCGTGAAGACAAATCTTATTCTATTGAACGTTAACTTAATAAAAGAAACAGCATTTTTAATGTTAAAATCCCGCAATATCTGCTCGCTGCAAAAGCGATGGAAAAGCGGCAAAGTTCGATGGTCAATACAACAAAGGAAGAAGACAAATACCGATAGAGCTCTTGAAAGTTTCGATGATTTTTATGGGTCAGTTTTTGGACTCAGATGGAGGAGTATGAGAGCTGCTTTGTTAACGGAGCACAAGTACATGGCCATGGTAAATAATTTTGGCGATACGGAGAAAACGTGTAGTCAATTGGAAATGGATGGTATTCAAGAGTTAACCGGCTAAATTGATTTGAAAGTAATTTATACAAATTTAATCATTTTTTTCAGGAGCTATAAATGTTAAATATTTAGTAAATTTAGCCAAGGAACGTTTAGAGAATTCGCATCCACTTCCATTGCAAAAAAATACCCAAGATATGGGACACAAAATGGATATAATTACAAAAAAACAAACGGAGAAAGAAATACAGTCATTGTATCCAGAAAATGAGAGCATATTACCTAATGAATTGGAATACAAAGAAAACATTTATCATAGTGATAAATCAGCTGATGTAGATGATAAACCAATCATGAGTATGGGCCAATCTCTGGAATATGATGTTGACATTGATCACAAGCGTATGATAGATCCCGATGTAAGTACTGGTGGTCTTTACGAATTTGTGCCAGCTACACAAATAAAAGGAATGGAAGACTGGATACCAGAATCAGATCATTATAAATATTATCAAACAACTGCAGACTTTCCTTTACATATAGAACTAGAAACAGATTTTTTCTTTCCTGAACATTTGTCATTGTACACCTATGAAATCGGAAATTGTTCAGAATTTCGGCGGCCAAACAAATGTTTAACTGGTTAGTATCGAGTTGGAAATGTTTTCTTTTTTTGTGTCACTTTTTCAAAGCATTATTGTGAACAAAACTTAACATCTTTTTATTTACTGTAATGAAAAGCTAACACTTACCAATATCTTCCACAGGCGTTCTTTCCCACTATTTACTCGATGGTGCTTCAGTTTTACCACCACTTCTATTAGATGTCAAACTCGGTGAAAGAGTTCTGGATGCATGTGCTGCGCCCGGTGGTAAATCGTTATTAATGTTACAAACCCTTCATCCCGAACTATTGGTTTGTAACGATGTAATGGAGTCGCGCGTAAATCGCATTCGGAAAGTTATGAAAGAATATTTATTCGACTATGAGGAACGCTGGGAAGGTCAACGATTAATACTTAATCAGTGTGATGCACGCAATATTGGCGATTATGGCACCTATGATAAAATCTTGGTCGATGTTCCTTGCACCACAGATCGCCACTCCATTATGGAGAACGATAACAATATTTTCAAGCCCGCACGCATAAAAGAAAGATTAAGAATGCCAGAGCTGCAAGCAGGAATTTTGGCAAACTGTTTGCGTTTACTAAAACCTGGTGGAAGTTTGGTTTATTCCACCTGTTCCTTGTCACCCGTACAAAATGATGGTGTTGTACATATGGCCTTGCAAAAAGTATTTCACGAACATGCCTTAAGTTTTACTGTTAAGGATTTAAGTAATATAATAACTTTGTTTAGCGACATTTATAAGTTTGAACATCCAAAAAGTTTAAAATATGGACAAATGGTTTTGCCATATTTACCTGCCAATTTTGGGCCGATGTACTTTAGCAAAATAAAACGAAACGAATGAATCAATAAATGTTAGCAGCATATTTGTAGATTTTAAGATTTGTAGTTACGTTTTTTAATAAATATATTTTCTTGAAATAATCGGTTATTACACCTTTTTCTTCTTTTTCGGTTTAGTAGGCAGCGGACCAGGAACTTTAAATACAGTGCTAAAGAAGTAGAAGAGAATATTTTTTAATTTCATTATATGTAAAATAAATATTTTTCTTAATGTATTTATACTGCATTAAGTCAGGTAATTTAAGGATTTTAACAGCTCTTGAGTGCCACCATCCTCAGTAGCTAATTTTAAGTTCTTGTTACATAAATGGGCATGTAAAATTTTATAACTAACTCTAACATAGTTTTGGCACTTACTGACATGTGGTGCATATAGGGCTAAATTTGCAAAAAACTGAAATATATGAAAAAAAGATTACGCATTTAATAGGTTAAAATCTATTATATTCTTACTCGAAAGGCACACGGAACAAACATAGCCAATATCTATCAACTCCCGATGGCAGAAACATGCAGCTCTATAATCGACTTTCGAAGGAGGAGGTAATACTAACTTAGCCCTCATTTGAGGATCAGGTAAAAATACCCACAAAAGATACTGAGGCAAGCCATCCAATTGGGTTAAACGTAAATATTGTCCACCAGTTATATCACATCCTTGCTGTAACAAACTCAACGATTTGTCCAAAGCACAAACGTCAAGAACTATGCCTAGTTTCTGCGCGGTAAAGAAAACATTCATATAGGTCATATATTGCGAAGCACATTCATTGCTGCCGGTTAAAATTAATATACGCGATTGGATTTTGGTACCAGCACCACTATTTCGTTGCATCTAATAAATAAAATGCATCATAGTTTGTTTTAGCACTGTAATATTAACTTACCCTTGATATGTAACACAAAGCCATCGACATACTACCAGCCAACAGACTTTCAGTGGATTGATTTATCTTGGGTGCATTTGTAATGATGTGACTTAGACGTTGCTTTACAGTTTTCTCCACTAGGCTAAAAGCTTCATATTGCCCATCAACCTGGCGCACTTCTAGCTGTTTAACTGGCATTGGATATAAAAAATCTCTACAAAATTGCAAAATAAAGATGAAAGGTAACTAAACATTTTCTGCTAAGCACATACGTTGCATGATGATGGCAAGATATCAGGGCCAATTTGTTTTGAGCTTTTTGCATTAAATGCGCATTTCCAAAAGCAATAATGGCATCCAAACATAGCGACAAATTTTCAGGATTTTGGCGCACTATGCGTTGTGACGGGTTTGTATCAACTACAATTACCAATAAACTTACAATATTCAGATCTATTAAGAATAAATAGATTTTGTATAGTGGTTGAAGTAAAAAATATTTTATTCCAAAACATGCATACCTTCAGTTTCTGTAGCCGGATTTTCCATGTTCAATTAAGTAGCTCGATGAGTATCAATGCTGCTTCTTCTGATTATGAGTACACAGATAAATTCATTCACTTGTTGTTAATAGCTTCCCCATCTAAATCCCTTTATATAATAAATCATCGATATAAATTACGGTAATCAAACATTTTTTCGCGAAACTCTTGTTGCAATAAATAACAATATATTTTATTAATTGTTATGAAAACGAAAACATAAAGCCTGATAAACTTCAATATAATCTATTACATTTCTCAATTGCAACAGCCAATTAACGACACTTAATTTTTACAGTGTATAATACACTGAACATATCCTAGTGTTTATCATTGGTCAGAAAAAACTAAAGGTTGAAGTAATTTGCACTTGCATAAATTTATGATATTAAAAAGAAAATTCGGGCGTTTTTAATATTTTCAAACAAGTTTTTAATTAATTGCAACTCAAAACCATTCCTCGACCTCGCCATAATGCTTGTTTTGGTATTGGGTGATCTTCATATACCCCACCGTTGCAGTAGCTTACCAGCTAAATTCAAGAAACTTTTGGTACCCGGGCGTATTCATCATATATTGGTTACTGGAAATTTATGTACAAAAGAATCTCATGATTATCTTAAAACACTAGCCAATGACGTACATATTGTAAGAGGAGACTTCGACGACAATCTGTCGTATCCAGAACAAAAGGTCGTAACTGTTGGTCAGTTCCGCATTGGACTCTGTCATGGCCATCAGGTAGTACCAAGAGGTGACCCAGAATCATTAGCCTTAGTGCAACGGCAGTTGGATGTTGATATTTTAATAACTGGCCACACCCATAAATTTGTGGCTTACGAACATGGCAATAAATTTTATATAAATCCAGGATCGGCTACAGGTGCTTTCAATCCTTTAGATACCAATGTTGTGCCATCATTCGTATTGATGGACATACAAAGTTCAACGGTTGTTACATATGTTTATCAACTGATTGGCGATGAAGTTAAGGTGGAGCGTATCGAATATAAAAAAATATAAGATTTATGTGCTATTTGAATGACGACATGGTCTCATTGCTGTTATCATTTATGTATCGGAATAAGAGGGTGTGTGTTGTCGTTCTTTAGGAATTTTTCTAAAATTACGATAAGATAAATCCTCTTGTGTATGTAATGCGTTAAGTTATACATAGTATTTTATAAATAAAAGAAATAATCATACATAATGTGAATTGAATTTATTATTCTCATTTATATGATTTCATAAACTATAAATAAAGATTTTGATTTATAAGAAATCAATTTGAAAGTTTTTTCTTTCATTACAAAAGGACCGAATCAACGGATCGCCATGAAGAGGTGATCGCCCTTTGAAGTGATTATTTGCTTTTTTTCCGACAATGATACAATTGTGAATTGAACTCGAAAAAAAGACAGGTATTGAAAATACCTATCGAAACAGTGCAGTGAAATAATAAACACGGACTTCAACATCAACTAAACAATTGCTAAAAGCAGTTATAAATATATGAAATTTAAAAAATTTCTTTGGTTTTGCTTGCGCATTGTCTTCTTTCGCATAAGCTATTTCATTAGAGCAAATTTGTTAAATATGGGTTGGAGCACACTTAAAACTAGTCTGGGGATCTCCAACTCACATATAAACGTGAGAATATATCCAACAGCGTCTTGAGTTAAATACGATTTAGACTTCTTGCAACAAAATCTGTTATTCAACAATTTTTATGCCATACAATCCCCACCTGGTGGTGTATGTGTGATTTAACTAAATAAATTAGGGGTTTGAACTAAAAATTGAAACGTTTCTTTGATTTATTCATAATTGGCAAAAGAAATTTTTCTTTTAATTTGCTTTTTAATTTAGGAAATCTTAAAAAGTATAAAATAAGCAGTTACAAATATATAATTTACTAATGTATGAGTTGAATAAAAAATAAAATGTATAATAAATAAAAGAAATAAATGGACATTTTAATCAAGATTGAATTAAGACAAATAAATATCAATGAACAATTGTTAATGCAAATTTATTATCTGAAACAAACTAGCTTTATTATTTTTAGGGTACACATTTTTTAATAGATTTTATTTATCAAAAAGTTTTTTATGTTTGAGTTTTTACTGATAATTATAATTAAATGTAGCAAATGCTTTTATCGATTGGCATTTTTTATTTTGGGGGTTGTATAAATGATTTTTTTTATTATTTTAAAAAAGATATGCCGTTTTTTGCAAACGGATGCTGCCGCTTGAAACAGCTTAACCAAGACTATCAACACAAACAGTTTTCAAAGTTTTGCCGGTAACAGTGGTCTTAAATTGTTCGGGTACAGGCAATTCAGTCTGCAAGTAATAATGTTGAAATTAAAAAAAGTAATACCTATAAAAAGTTATAATCATATTTGAACATACGTAATCTCCACTTTCTTCGGGTAACATAATATTCATTTCAGATGATTTAGAGCTAACAACTTCAACGCCCAATGATTCCTTGGACAAATACATTTGGCAACCGTCGGTTTTGTCAATCGAAATTGTCGGTACAAAGCCCAATACTTGCATCTGAACCGATTGGCAATTGACAAATTCAATTGAAGCCACAACAGAGTCAAACACCAGCGAACATTTCTTGCACGAGTCTAATACAATATTGTTGACTTTGCCCTTGACGGACAAAACGGAACCTTCACACTTGAACATGTAGACCACGTTATTCATTTCAGCATTATCTACCAACAAACTGTTGTTATTTTTCTGGTATTCAATTAACCATTTTTTTCCATCACGGGCAAACACTGGATCCTTAACAGCAGGTGCTGATGCAGATGTTTTGTTGGCGGAACCAAACTGCGTGGGAGTTTTGAAGGGAGCAGGTCCAGTTCTTAAAGTTGGATTTTTATGGGTTTGCATTTCGTCGGTAACCTTTTTCAAGTCTAGAAGCGAGAAGCAACAAAAGATAGTCAAAACTCTTGTTTATTTTTATATACCCACATATTGTTTAACTTACTTTTAGTAATATTTTCGCCCTGATTAATTTGTGCAAACAAAGCACTGCGATCGTCCGGGCCTTCGCCCAAATTCATGTTGGACATATCAAAAGTTGGTGGTGGAGGAGGAGGAGGGCAGCCGCCCATAGGAGGTGGTGGTGGAGCAGCACCACTTGCTGGTGCTGCGCCTTTGCCAGACCATACCAAGCCAGTAGTGTGGTACTGCTTAATATATTGCTGCAATTCTGTCAAGGTTTGCACCCAGGCACGTGCCCATTCAACATGTGTGGCGTTTTTCTCCTTCCACTCCTTCAGTACACGGTTGGCGTAGAATTGACCGGCATCATTCATTTCCTTAACATGTGGACCAGGAGTGGGGGACTGAAATTTTGTGGATAATTATAAATAAATAAATAATGGTTTTATATTATATGAGCTAATAACTTACCACACACACCCAACCCAAAGCTGGAATACTTTCACTAATTGCTGACAAGTGATTGAAATATTGTGAAGCTCGATTCTTTTCGCGGAAGTCTTGTATAGCTGTTATTTGATCCGATGTGGGTTTCAACAATTCCATCTGTTTGTTTTGATTAGGTTGAGAACATTGTGTGGCCAAAGTTACATACTGCAGCTGTGCACTATAAGACAAAATAAAAATATTGGCTACACGATTTAATTCAAAGACTTACTCAAAGGCCTTTTTTACTAATTCAGCATGCTTAGCAACATCCCCGCCAATTTTAGCTGACAATGTTAAATATTGGCTCAAAGGTCCAGCCATAATATCTTGATAGCCCAAAACGCTCATATTGAGTTCAAGTGGAGGTGGCGGTGGTGGTAAGGATGAAAAGTCGTCTAATACAGTAGGAATAATATCTTCAATACTACTGTCTTTTGGCAGCTGAATGTGTTTGTGTATTGAACTGTCGCTATAACCGTTTAGACTATGACGTACGTTGATCTTTCCCAAAGACTCCTCTATACGTTCTATACGTTGATTGAGCTTAACAGTTTGTTCGGAAGTCGACAAGTTTTCAGTTGGCAAAGGCGGCAGCTCAGTAGATTCTAAATCGAAACTAGCTCTTTTTTTCTCTAAAACACTGTCGAATGTACGATTTGCTATTTCCAATTCGCGCGCACTTATGGAGCGTTCTAAACGTTCTACGAGTTTCTCTAGACGATTGACCAAGTGTTCAAGATTCTCAGCAACTGAAGGTTTTAAGTCAGGATCGCAGTCTATCGATGAAAAATAAACTTACATCAGATTGTTTCAATTTATTGTGAGTAAAACATGATGGCATGGAGATACATTCTAATCATTTTTGTGTTACAGGCATGTAATAAAAATGATTTTGAAACGTGATTACAGTTTTAACGATTTGCAAAAATCGATTTATAGCGAATCGGAAATATTTAAGATATAAAATTTAAAATTATTTATATAAAAACACATTACAAAATCCGAAAAAGCAGATATGAATTTATGATATGACAATATTCAATGAGAAGCACTACGAACACCCCGAAGATATGTTGTTAAACGTTTCTTTTTTAAAATAGTTTTTACTACATACCCGATAATAATAATTCGAAAATAAACTAATCAAGTGTAGTTAAAAAGGTGCAATCGCAATAGAATTAAATGTTGCTCCAACATAAGCTGCCTGATATACATACATATAAAAGAAATTGTTGTAAAACTTAATATTAAATATAGAATTATTAAAAAATTGTGCTACAAATTAGATTTAGCTTGACAGTAATCGAGTATAATGTTATGGTCATGATCGAGTATAATATTATGGGATTTTTTTGTAAGGCTCAAACAATTTTAATAAAAGAATTCGGCAGCTCATAGAAGATTAAAATTCTAATAGCTTTTTTTTATTTTTTTTTCTTCTGGAAGACAATAAGTAGGTGTGGCAACTTAAATAACAAATGACAGGACTTATACTAGGTTAAAATTAAAGTCTTCCAAAAGTGAAAAGTTGCAAATTCACATCGATTTTCAAAAATTTAGTTTTTACAAGAGATCTGATCATAAAATCGAAATCAACGATTACACCAGAACAACAGATTTAGAATATGTTCGATATATATATATTTTATTTTTCGACACATACATTTTCTATATGACTTACTGAACCTTAAACTTGAAATTTTATAAACACATACAAAATTTTATAAACACATACTAATTTTCAATGCAATACATACTTTTTTTAATTTTATTTTTTCTTACGCCTACATAAAAAAATCCAACAACATAACGTAATTGTTGTTATATTCGCGGCAGTTTAAACACAAGTTTCCTTATTTTATAAAAAATTGCTATTTCATGATATCGAAAGAATTTTTATTTCGTACAATTACTTTTAAAACCAAACAATTTATAAATTGAATGGTTTTAAGTGTTAAATGCAATTGTACGGAAGAAGAAATTGTACGCATTGTACGAATTGACGTACGCAGTTAAATTGATGTTTGATTTTACCTGGGTTTTGACAGTTTTTTATTTCATTTCAAGAACTAAATGTTTGACCCATTAACTTTTAGAGACTTAGAACATAATGCATGTTCTACACTCAAATCAAGAATTTATGTATATCATAAATTCAACCTCAGAAAATCACAAATTCACTATTATTTAATTTATAAATCAATTCTGCTGTGTTATTTTATTACGAGAAAATATTTTCAAAATCTTGTTCATTATATGCACGAGTATGTGAACGCCACGGCTGATTCACTGTTATTGTGTATTTAGTTGTATGTACACAGAATAAAAAAGTAATAATTGTATATAATCTTTTAAAAATAAATATGTACAAACGTATTTACTTTGTACACAAGTGTTGGTAGGTAAATGCATATGTTTGTATGTATATAGTATATGTGTGTACGTTTATTGTATTATAGTTTTTATTGTTTTTTTAATATCTAAGAGTTTAGCGGCATGTGTCATTAATTCAGTTATTTCAGCCAGTTAGTAATAAGTATAAGCAAAAATACATGTACATGTACGATAAAGTACGTGGTTATAAATTTTGTTTAATACTTCTTTTGGTAGTATTATTGTTGACAATAATAATATATAAAATACACACATACAAATACATAATTCATAAAAAATAGCATCTGCTAGTTATGAAATTATATGCATTAATGGTATAGCTAGATTTTTATTTTATTTTTAAAATTTGATTATAAGGCCGAATAGGCAATAAAAGCAATACATATGGTTTTTTTTGTTTTTAGCTGTTGTTGTTAAAAAAACGCGCAAAATTTTTTAATTTGTTTTCCGCTCGATCCTTGATACAATATTTTTAAAACGAAAATAGTCCAATTCCAATATTAGAGATTATTTCATTTTGCACTCCTATTACTGTTATAACGTGTAACAGGAAAATTAACTTTAACAAAAACGTGGAAACAAATTCGAATTTTTTCCAATATAATTATCTTGCAAACTTTTATTAGCTTTATTTATAGCTTTATATGTTCAAATAAATATGAACAAATATTTTATAAATAGTAATAAAAACAACTTTAGTCCTGCGAAAGGAATAAATTTCTACCATATTTGTTATTAATTTATTTTCCTTTAATTTAAAAACACAAAAAATACAAAACGAATAAATTTATTACTATTCACTTGTTATACATACTTATTGTAACTTTATTTCGTTCGTTTCGTTTTTAGTGAACTTTTTAAAAATTTTGTATGGAATACATTCTCTTTAATTAGTTTTCTGCGGCAAACATTACTCTAGTGATAGCTTATAAGCGCTCTGTCCTGATCTATCACATTACGCTGTCATTTTCGGTATTCTCGGCCTATTAATTACAAATTTATCCCGAAAGTATAACTTTCCACCTATTACGATGTTTTTAAAAATAATTAGCTGATATCAAATTTGAACTGGAGTCTGAATAAATAACTCTTTATCTCAATAATATAATTGATAAGTTACAAAAATAAAACTTTACATTGCCATTTATTATATTATATTAGTCGAAATTATGATATTTTGTTAAAAATTAGTTATAGCCCTAATGTCCATGGACGCTTGTAAATACGCAAGTATGTATACCATAGATGAAGCATAAAACTATTCCTGTGATTTAGAAATTCGCACCACTAGACTTGAAGTTTAAAGGTTTAACATCGGCACATATTTAAAAATGTTTAATATTTATTACCGATATGCTAATTATCGATAGCCTCTCATCCCTTAGTTATTAGGAAAAGTAGAAGCAATTGACCTTTTTTAAACTTAAAACAAAAACATAAATTTGTATTACGTTATTTACTCGTTTATTTCCCGCAAAGATTATTTTCAACTAAACTAAAAAAATACTTTTAAAAATTGTATTTTGCCAAGAGTATTGTACGAAAAAGTTAAAGCTTTTCCGAAAGCTGTGCTAAAAATATAAATTTATTTTGTTGTGGAAATTTTGTTTATTAATTTTTTATTTAATTAATGGCTCAAAAAATATTTTAGCTGTTTACGTATGTGTGTAGATACATAATATTTGGGCATGATCATAAAATTTATTACAAAATACATATAGACATACACATACATATGTACATATGTATATTGTATATGTACGTAAATAATACTTGTATAAGTATTTTTAACAGTATTATGAAAAATAAAATATGAAGAATATTATTGCTTATTTACTGAAAAGTCCATCTACATATTAGATGGACCCCAACATCAAATCCCCGTGACGTCTTTGATTTTTTTTTGTCACATTTTTTCTGAATTTTTAAATTAAAATTTTTATGCTTAAGTATAAATTCTTTTCTTTTATTTGGAAAATCTGTACACGAAAACAATAGAGAAGAGATCGCTATATAATATATACATGAGAAAGTTTTTGAGTTTGGATTATTGTTCCACTACCACACTACCACACAGATGTTATTTTGCAAACTTTTAATAAACTTTTCGTACCACATCTTCTTTAAATTACTTCACATAAGCGAGACTTCACTGCATAGTTTCATAACTCAACACATACATAAATAAAAAGTATTGATAAGATAAAATATTATTAAGTTTGAATGTGGCAAAAACAAGCATGCAAAATATACAAAATTTAGTCATAACAATTAAAGATAATAAAATAACAAAAAAAACTAGAAAATTATAAAATAAAAAGTAAGAAAATAAATGGCCCAAATTATTAAAATGTACATTTGAGATTAATTACTAATTTATTATCTAATAACAACAAGCAAGTCATTGAAATAATTGCATTGATCCCAGATTCTAAACTGTTTTCATTTCTGTATTTATTGCACTGCAAGATCAAAATTTATTCTTGCATTTTTCACGTTTTCTGCAAGCACTGTGGTGTTACAGTATGATTGTAAGTTCTGTTACACACACATATTTATATGTATGTACATAGATATTTCAAATCTGTCACATAAGTGGGATTATATGACAATTAGCTCCAACATTTCTCAAACAGGAATAGTTCATAAACAAAAAATTGATGAATAATGAAAATCAAAATAGCATGCCAAAATTTGAAAAAGTATAGACGAATTTTGAATAATAATCACCTCCCCGACGTTCATACAGTACTGATGAGAACGCTGGTTGTGTATCGGTGTGACCAGTTATAAACGGTTCAAAACGTGCATTGTGTTTAACGGCAGCTTGTGCTGCTACCAATAAGTCTTTATAAATTCGTTGACGTTTTAGCTCTAGCTCATCACGGCCAACAGGTGTAACAGGCGGTTCAATACAACCTCTATAAATTGAACTCGTTACTTTCATTGAATACGTTTCAGTTAAAAATAAAACACACACACACACATGTAGAGAAAAACTCGATTATAACGAACTCCTTGGGACCAGCAAAAATTTTTCGATACGTGTAAAAGACATTTCCTTCGTGAATCCCTGGATTCGCTATAACTAAGTTCTTTTTTTTGTGAAAATGGCCACCGAGTTCGTTATAACCCAGTGTTACTCTACATACTCGTATATTTTGTAATCAAAGTCGTACAAATTATAAATGATTGAAAAATTAGTTCGTACAAGTTGTAAAATTTTGCAAAATGAGATTTCCTTAATTATTCTTTGAAGCTGAATGAAAAATATATGTACATAAACACGGCAAATAGCTTTCAAACTAAAGAGGGAGAATTTCAAGGGAAAATAGTTCATATTACGCATCATTGATCCGTTCATCGTTAAACCACTCGGGTAAACCATGAGCATACGCTAACGTTTCCGAAACAACATCATCACTGTTGATGTCGCGTTCCACATACGGAGCACACATACTTTCCCGTTTTGGTGGCGGCACAGAATCAGAGAACACATCATCCTCTTCATCGCCAATCGATGATGTTAAGGGCATTATAATTGGCAACAAAGGATCAGGTTCTATTATTTCAGCGTGTACACTTATATTTACACGTTTTTTAATCGACGTGTGCGTTGAATTATGACGAGAAAGACATGATTTTGGTTTTCCATTACTAACAGTTTGTTCATTTGTATCACAGTTATTATATTGAGTTGTCGATGGAATTTCAGCATTGTCATTTGCCTGACTAGAATTTCTTTCGTTGTTTGTAATTTCTGTAGAGTTGGTCGGTGTTTTATAACTTGTTATCGGTTTTACATCAATCGTATTATATTGTAAATCACTATTTGTATTTTGCAACGTTTTGCAACCAACAATTTCCGCATCATTAGATTGCGATACATTAGGAACTGCAAAGTTAAACAAGCATGGATATTGTAATTGCTTGGAAAATATCATCAAATTTAAATAATAAGAAAAGGCAAAATGTGTAGTACGAAATAAAAACACAACAAGTGAAATACAATACCGAAATACAACACAATAGTCTTTTCAATAGTTATAAAATAATAAGTTAATTTAAAAATTTTTTTTTTTTTTTAAATAAATTAGTCTGTAAATAATGTCCACAATTTACAACTAAAATTAATACCCAATATTATATTCAATTATTTATGTAATTACATGTACGAGTATATAAAAATTAGTTAAATAAAGTGAAAAGATATTAAAACCAAATTGAGCTCAAATACCATTTATTTCCGCAATCTTAGCAGTTTCGGCTGCATTTACTTCCGCTTCAATTGATTGCGTTGCTGTTGTGCTTTGTTCTTTAGCAATATCCGTTCCCTCCACCGATTCATCAATTGTTTCCGTTGCAACAGTTGTTTTATTATCGTTTAATTCTTCTGTTTCGTTAATCACACATTCAAACACTGTAGCTTTACCGTTTTCTTGTTCGTTATTTGATACATTTTCTGTTGTCTTACCATTTTCTATGGTTATCGTTGGTATTATAAGCTTTTTATTAACATTTTTAGACGATGCATCATTTAGCTGATTTTTTTCGCGTTGCTTTTGTTGTTGATTTTTCGCGTTATCTTCATCTAATTTTTTAGATTTTTTGGAATTTTTTCCATTTGCACGACAACACGAAAACATTTTATTTTATTTTATTTAACTATATAGATACTACGAGTGTAATATTTTATCAGACTTTAAAAATGTTTTTTTTTCTTTTTCTATACTTCATAAATAAAATGATTGTTACGGCGATTTACAAATTGTATATAATTAATAAAAAAAAGCAAGAAACCTCTCCTTTTCCAACAGGATTATTTTAAGCTTGTGTAAATGACACTTAAACGAGTTAAGTTATATGCTTAAAAAAGAATTTATTACTGACATGCGAAACTTTAATCAGGTCAATTGTAAATGAATATATGGGTTAAGGGAGTGTAGGATCAATATATTCTTGTGGAGAAAAATCTTTCAAAGCGACAGTTCCAATTAAACTGACAATAATAAATTTCATAATACATTATTGTAATATTTCTAATAATTCTTTCTAATATTTTCATTAATGCTTTTCACAATGAGGAGAACGATTAAAAATTTCAGTCATCAGGCAATATCTTACTGAATACTTTCTAGTGGTATCAAGTACAGTAACTCTGTACCATCTACTGATCGGTATCAAGTGAAGTAACTCTGCACCATGCGCATACATAAATATTTTGGTAATGTGAAAATGTATAAAAACAATACAGTGTGTAAACATAATCGACTTAGAATTGAATTCGATTAGTGGAAATTAGTCATATAGAAGTCAGAAAATCATGTTTTAATCAGAATTTGGTATACATATATAATAAATGATGTTTTTATACCCTATAGAATTCATGGAAGGAATCGCCATATTTACTTATACCACCGACTGTAAAACAAAATAAATAACTTAAATATTCAATTTGTACTCGTAGTTAAACAGAGATTAACGATTTCTTTGAAAATGTTTTTATTACGAGCATACAAAGTTTCTGCATACAACTAAACTCAAGCAACCATGACTACAAGTTTAAATTTAAAATATGTACATGTAAGTATTTATGAATAAGTTAAAACAGTTTTAGAATATTTTCAAATAAATAAGTATTTCCGCAAACAATTTTTATTTCTTTCTTTAGGTGAAGAGCTATTCCATTGTGGTTATTTTTAAAAATTCCTGAAATTGCTATTTTTATGACGGAAATATTTTAGTGGTTTACTTTTTTAATTTAGAATTTTATTGCACAATATTTTAATTATTTTAATCAAACTTATGTTTAAAGTTTTTATGAAATTTTAATGAGTCCTTTTAAAGCACAAATGAAACCCACTTATTAATATTCTAAATAAAATTGTAGAAAATTCACAGCATTCAAGTCAAGTGGTTGAAGTATAACTAAATGGTTTAACTGGTTCGAGTTACGTATGTATGTACAAGTGCACACAGGCAAGCACATTACTCACATAATGTAGAGAGAAGAAATATCCTTGGAAATATAGAGTTCTTTCTCACTAAGAGAACATAACCAAAAACATGTGTACATGCACATACACATACATCCATAAATGCCAACATCAATGTGCATGTATTATTTGTACAAGGATCTAGGTCAAGCCGGAACAACAAACGACGAATGAAAATTAATAACATAAAATATGAAATGGCAAGCAACCCGGTGAAAAAAGGTTAAACAACATGGAACACCACAGTCAAAACTTCATTTTAGCTGTTTAAGGTGCAACACACCCCAAAATGTATTTTATTATATTTGTTTTGTTTGCGTTTTTGCTATTAATATGTTAGATATTTTGAATTTTAGTAGAATATCAACTTTAGAAACTGAAAAATAATTTCCATTTATCTTCTTTTTTTCGATAAGCATTTCTTATGCAGAAAGTTCAAAGTTTTAAAAATTAATCGTTCTAACTTCCTTTTCTATGATTGCTGCCTGTTTTTGACTTCACATTTGTTTCTTTAAAATTTATTTCTTTTCAACATTGAAAAGCGTGTAAATTCTGAAGAATTTCTTTTTTACTTATTGAAGGCCTATTTAGGAATTGTTTGACTCAATTACCATTCGACATAAATACATACATTCCAGCTTCCGATTCATTTGTTTTACCAAAGGTAAACAATTCAGATGCTGTTTTAAAAGCCATTGATTAGAATGTCGTTTAGAATACCTGTGTAAGAAAGATATTATGAGTGTTGGATGGAAAACAAGGACAGAGACCTTCTAAAAGTCATCCGTACTGCTTGCTTCTTTTCTACCCTGGATTTTCTTTTTTACAATTTATGAAAAAACAGATGAGTTCAAATTGAAAACATTTAATAAATCGAAATTGAAAACATTTAATATTGCACATCTTATCTGTTTAAGATAACAGTGTTAACAGTGTTAAGAGTGTTTTTTAACAACACGCTTTATCTCAACTGCCTATTAAATGTAATTAATTTGAAAGAAACTTTCAATAGATTTTTAATGTTTTTGAACTTCTTGCACGTTTTTTATGCAAATATTAAATAAAAGTATGAATAAATTTTGCTTAGCATGCACTTTTTGCACACTTCTGTAAACACGCGTTCACACTTGATGAATAATTCAATTTCTCTTTTATTTTCTAACTTTTCTGTTCAATTTCATAAACATTACATTAGTTTTCTTTTAATCTTCAAAATAAAGCAGAAAAATCACAATTAATTACGAAAATGTTTACGACTGGTTGCGTATTTTTGGAAATGAGCAACACAAACACAAAATGTTGAATACACAAACAACTGGATAGATATACATACTATGAAACCGTTGTATAAAAAAGGCATGTTTTGTTCAATGATATAAAATAATTTGAAATAAATCAAGCGAAGAGGAGGAAGAGGGAGCATTCAAGTTTGCAATACTAGTTGCTAAAATGCCAATGAAAATTAATTTTTATAAAACAATGCCTTGTTAAAGCATAGCAAATATTCTGCAACTCCTCAATTTGTAGGTGTAAAACTTTGCTTTTGGCATAAGGGATATTACGCATATATTTTTTAGTTATTAAAAGTTCATTGACATGTTCACAGCAGTAAGCCTTTTTAAAAAGCACAACCTGACCATAACATTAGATACATCTTTACATTTGGGTTCCTTTTACAAAAACATATTTATCATACTACAAATATCACTTTATTTCACTACAATTTGATACTTTTATTAACTATTTCAATAACGTTACACATATGTATAATGGAAAACTTTTTAAATTTAACAGCGCCACGTAAAATATATGATAAGTAAAACTTGTTTCCAGCACTTTACAAATGAAATGAAACTAAATTAAATTTGAAATAAATGGCCAAACCGTGTATTTCTTTTTGTATTCGCACTTTAGTTAGCGAATTAAAATGCTGCTAGCTTACAAGATGATGATGATGGCGTTGCTTGGTTTTTTCACTGAAACATCAAACTCTTCAGTATTGAAAACAAGCACATACCGGCGTTAGATTGGGGCGTTGTGAGTATGAAGAGGTAGAGAAAACGCCAACTTATTTCTTCGATAAGAAGAGAAAGTGGTAATGGTAAAGTTGGCATGACAAATGGAGACTACGGACACAATAAATTTAATTTTCTTCGTTTGATACCACATTATTGCACATCAGGGTATCCTAACAAAACTTGTTACTTTAATATAAAAAAAATTAAACAACCATACAATAAAAATATTTATGACATATATTCAGCAGATGGTGTTCTAAAAATTGAGTCTGCGCTTTAGCGACTTCTCTCGCACATTTACACTATCTGTCACAAATGTACGAATTTTACTACAAACTAGGATGGGCTGTCAGTGTACATTATTACTAAATAACATGTCATTAACAATTAATGCCGTCACAAGTACTACAAAATGGAACGAAAAGTAGGAAAATATCGCTTGCAAATATAAGTATGTAGTTATTAAATGTGTGGGATGTTCAAAAATAAAATAGTTATCCCATAAATAAACTTCTATTGTCTAGTGGAGTGTGTTGTTTTTGGTAAAGTTACTTCACGCACTTTGATGAATAACGGAAACTTAAGTAGCAATTTAAAATTTACTTCTTTTCATAATAGATTTCTTACCAGCGAATGGCAGACAGAAATAATGATAGTTTTTTACGTGTCAAGTGTTTTTCTAAGACTAAAATTCTTTTCTATTAACAACTTTTTGGTATTTTGAATCTATTAAATAAAAGAAATCTACCTTCATGCTTATTTAGTTTTCAAATTTTTAAGCTTAAATAACTGTGATTGGCCTGAGTTCGTTTACAAAAATAGTCACACACATACGCAGTGTGTACATGGCATTGTTTTCAAACGATTAAACTTACATTCAGCTAACTGACTCGTTAATCATTCAAACCCGCATCATTTAAACATTGTTAGCTACACATGCTTCTCAAAGAAAATATCCATAAAAACAAATAGCGTTTGGGTAAATTCGCACTTTATAAATTTTCAACCTTTATAGCAGAAATTTAAAACTTTTTTATAATTATTTTATGAAACCAAGTACCTAGAAGCTTCTAAGCATAAGCACAGTTATTTATGTACTTATATACTATGTCAGTCGAAACTAAACAGAATAACAATAACTGAAGTTGAAAATAAATAAGAAGTCACTTATATATATATGGGATGAGAAAAATTTTTAACAAAATTTGCAAATTTTCAGCACTATTGATCATCTGTGTTGGTGACATTTCTCTAATGGACAAATGCACAAATTCATATTTTAACTTTAAAATTGACTTCTCTTAATTAAAATGTTCACGTTAATTTAAATATTTTCTTAATTTAATTTTTCCTTGATTTGCAGAATAATATGTAGTTATGTATTTTTTTATATTTTTTTAAACACCAAAAACCACACCTAACTCAAACGAAAATCGCGTAAAATATAATAACGAACGTATGAATGAGCGAACGTTTGAAAATATACTAAATAGTTAAAGTTGCCAAAATAAATTCCAACAATGCGTCTAAAAAATCATCTCAACTTTTAAAACAATAGTAAACGGTTGTTAGCCTCACCACTCCTCAGTCTCCATCCATAAGTTATAGAGGAAAAGAATTAATTCCAAATTATATGTCCATCCGTTTAATTAATTTTTACATGATTTTACGCACACAATAGATAAAGCACCTACATATAAAAAAATTCAACACGCATTTAAACACAACCGAACCCCACAATACAAAAAAAAAACCTAACTAAAATATTGTACAATAATAAATGCCTTAGCGGCTACTCGTATATGCACACATACGAGTACTTAAATATGCTATGTATGTGCTTTTATAATATTTAAAGTATCAAAATTACTTGGAATACTACTCCAAAAATTTTCATTTACCTGTTTTTCATTTCAATATACACATGTACGATAGAAAATGCAAATGTTAATATTAGCATAAAGAAAAGTCTACTTTTTCTGGTCTATGAGTTAGAGCAGCATTCTTATTTGTGCTATCTGCTTTTTTTTTTGTTTGTTTGCTTAGCTGCAAAGGATAAAATAAAGTCATTCATTACGAATAAGATTTTAATTATGTACTTTTAAAGTAGCTGATATGTAATTTTTATTCTTTTTTAACACAATAATAATACTTTTTTTATTTGGAAGACCGTTTGCCAGATATAACAACTTGTGCTTAGGGAGCCTAATAGATAAGGTTATTAAGTATAGCCAACAATATAAAAAATAAATGAAAATTAGTATCCATTTTTGTTGTCCATTAAGAATGTTAAAAAATAAAAATCGTTTAATTAATTTCTTAACCAATTTGTAATATTCATATGCCAATAAGAAGAGTTAGAAAATGCAATATAGAGGGCTTCCTTGGCCACAAATAATCCTCCTCTCAAGCTAATTTTTTGGATTTTTTTTTATATTTATATTAATTGAATTTTAAAATTATTTCAGATATCAGACTTTTTGTGCAATATAGGGGGCTTCTCAATTCGCGGGTAGTACCATATGTGTATTCATCCCCGTTTTTTTTTTTTTTTTTTTTTTTGTAATGACTCAAATTATGACAACTAGTCCTCATCTCAAGCCAATTTAAAAAAAAAAAATATTTTTATGTAGTAAGAATTTTAACGAACATTTTTTATATTGCTATATTAAATTGAATTAAGACCCTATAGGCTAATTGTTCCACCTAATAAATGGTGACAAACACAATACACATGAGCACTGATGATGAAAGGGTTGCGTCTTTCGAAAACAGCTGTTCTGTTCTGCTGTGTAAGTTGAACAACAAAAACTGATGTTGACTTGCCTTTGTGCCTTGGAATATTTATCATGTCTTTCTGAGATTTAAATTAAAAAATTTCGAACAATTAGCCTATAAAATCTTAATTCATTTAATATAAACATATTTTTATTTTTAAATTTTATATTATTCGAATTCCAAAATTTATATATGTATGTCCCACAATTATATTGGTTTAAGTCAATAACATCTTTGAGTTCGGTTCCTAGAGTTCACTATACAATATTCGCCCCTAGATTGCACTTAAAACATACTGAAATTACAAAATCAAAACATCCAATATTTGTTTTAAGCTGTCGCTTAGTAATTATACTTCTATATCTATTCTTAGAAAACCTTGCACCTAATAAAAATGAAGTTTTCCTAAAAAGACACAATTAAAACTATTAGTCCGTGCAGTAACTAGATGCTTATGAAACTTTCGGATCAGAAATAGGAGTCATTTCTAATTAGCCATAGTCAACAAAAATTATAAATCATACATACGTTTTTACGTAGGGCCTTATTAAAGGCCTGTTTAGGAATTTGTTTAATTCAATTACTATTATCTTATAACGGCTGAGGAGTATCTTATAAGAGAAAAGAGGAGTACCGTTTTATTTTTTGTTATTTGTCATAGCAGGGTACAAGCCATCGATTCTAAGGCATTCAAAACGAGATTGGAGAACCCAAATCGGAATGACGTACGTAAAACAGATTTTAGTGTAGAATGGGGCGAGCGGGTCTTGTATATCCAAAAGAATGGATACAGAGGGATTGGGGAAGGCACCTGTATTTTTCTTTTTCCCGCTGGGTATATTTCATGTTGATGTATCATATCTACAAACATACATACATACGTACTTGTATTGACAACAAAAACAAACAAAAATAATGTTATGAGTCACATCTTTTGAAGGCTTTCGGCTGCAATTAACACTACGAATTCCATTCATACATGTTTTTGTTTAACAAAAATAAAGATGACATAAAAAGTAACACACATTCACAGGAATTTAAATTAATAAATATTTTTTTGGTATTTTCAAAGATATATCAATAAAATCCTTTTTTAAAGAGGAAGGAGCAAACAGCCGTCTTAAGCCACAAGCATCCGTTATATGGCACCTGTTCGGAAAAGTTTATATGTAGCAAGATTTTTAGAAAACTTGAAACATACTTACGCCTATACACACATCCATATGTATATATACAAGTAACAACTTTCATATTGTAACTTGATATACCTACATAACTTTTTATCTTCTAAATTTTGTATATTTTTATCTATCAGAAGCTTAAAAATACATTGTGCATTAATTTATTTAACGCCTCATAGAAGTATATACATATAACTATGGCTAAGGTTGCATCAAATAGCCACCACCCATAAATTTGTAATGCACTAAGCCTCCCCCTTTTTAACAAAAAGCCGGCTTTTCCTATATTTCCGAACTTTTTAAACAAGTTTGTATGGATGTCTATAATTTTCGATTACACACATACATTGCACAAAATGCAATAGTTTTTCTTGGTTTTATTTGAATTATGATAAAAAAAAAGTTAGTAGCACTCACCTTCTATTTAGTTGTTGTAATATTTGTCCTCTTCCAACAGTATAATTTGCAATAAGTCTAAAATAATTATAAGATTGGAGCAATTAGAAATTATTATGAACGATTCGTCGAACTAGAAACCAACAACTGTGCAGTGAAGATAATTCAGCTTCTTCTTATTATTCAGGAAATTCAGCAAACGTAGTGCCAAATTCGTTGTTTATCTCATATATAATTATGCCAGATCGATGGTATTGGAAATTTAGTCTGGCACTTCTGATAGTTATTTACTGACGTGTGTATTTTTCTCAGCTGTCATACTTGTTGACATTTATGGAAAGAAAAACATGGTACAGCCGGGAAACGAGAGAAGAATTTTTGCTAAAAAGGGTACTTCATGAAATATTTCGGGTTTGATTTTGCTGGATATAAATCAAAATTGATAAGGAAGCATAAATGAAAACATCATAAAATAGATGTCGGTGCTAAAGGTCATTCAGAATAAATACAAGTAATATGAATATATTTGAATGCCCGTAATGTTAAACTAATAAATAAAAATTTGCAATTCGTTAAAGGTTAAGTAAATACCAAAAACTCAGGAAACTTTTTTATGTTTCAACTTGGAACCGCAGCATCGCGGCAAATCAGATTTTTGAACAGTAGTGAGGGCACATGGATCTGTTTAAGAAATGTATTTACAAATACCTGTGGCGGTTGCTGCATTACCTTGTAACTCTGTATGACTTTTGTCTGTGGCTTCGTTTACGTATAATTGCTTTTGCTTTATGGTCATATGATCTCTGCTGTACGACAGCAGAACGAGAAGAAAATGATTATGTGTTTCTACAACAATGTAAAAAGCATTTGAACAAAATACCCAAACACTTAAACCTTATTGTTGGCCCAGAGAACAAGCAAGTAAATGATGAACTCTTAGTACGTATATTTTCCTATGCTCTACATATGAATATATATTGCATCAGTTATTACGATACTCGTTACACGAACACATTGGGCTCATCAAAATCTCGTTTAGTTGAATTGGAGAGGCTTGATTGTCCCAAAGGATGGAAAAGAAAAGATATTGATGCACATCATTCTGTATGGTATATATGTAAAGGCGAAGCTGCGAATAGTGTTAAATATAACGGTAATGTAGCAAATGGATCGAACAAGCCATTAAAGTCCCCGCCGCCAGCAAATGGTAATTTGTCTAATACATCGTTACCACAAGTGGAAAATAACTGCTTAGAGGTAAAATATATGTAAATACAAGAATGAACGCATGCATTTAAACAAAGAAATGTTTGCACATTTTTTTTTTTTTTTTTGGAATGGGGTACCTCTTTGAAAATTTCAATTTTATGATTGCAACACAATTTTACCCAAAACATGTTTATTTCTCATAAATACGTATTGAAAGTAGTTTCAAATGTAAAGAAACTACTTTTGAAAAAGTTAAAATTGCATGATTTGAAAAAGTTAAAATCGCAAGCATTTAAAAAAAAATATATTTTTGGAGAGGGGTACGTACCTCTGCAAAAATCAATTTTTTGATTATTTTGGCAGAATTCCATAGAAATTCAAAAATTAATTATTTTTAAAATGTTAAAACATCCAAATTTTTTTTTATAGTATGGGTATTTGCATTTATTATATGTGGAGTTTTAAAGTTTTTCCAACAAATGGAAACGCTATATATCGTAGGGTATTTTTATACGGCGCTATGTACGATATAATTAACATAACTAAAATGCCTCTCCTTTAAATGTAAAATTGCCTATATAATTGCTCATAACTAAGTAAGATGTCCCACAAATTGGATAATATATTAAACAAATTTAAAGCCACTCATGACCAATATTTATATGTACATACATTTATATTTATTACAAGCAATAAACCTAAACATGAAGCAATGAAAGCCTATCACCAACGATCATAGTATTTTTCCCACCATTTCGGGAGTGTTGGTTCCCAACAAAGATATTTGTAAAAATAGAAATATGTAAATATGTATGTGACTTCTCTAATATATCAATACATGTGCATGTACATATCTGTTTCTTAGAACAAAATATTCAATAACATGCTTATAGTTTTGCTTAAAATGTTTATTGTTAGTGAATTCACACAAGTCAAAAAGAACGAGGCAAACATACCAAAGTTTAAATCAGTAGCTATTTGTTTATTTAATGTGATTATTTCTAAATACTTATATATTTGTAATACTTAATTCGTAATGAATTATATGAGACAACAATATTCTGTGGAATACGAAAATGTCCTTGTCTCATGTCCATTTCTCATTTTTTATATATTTCGTAGCAGTTCGGCTATAATGATAGTAAATATTTATATTATTTCTTTTTAGATCTATGAAATACAACCACAGAATAACAGAGCGCTGTTAGCGCGAATATGTCAAGATCTCTTTAAGCGAAAACATACGGCTGAAGTTCAGAGCCTTGTGGAAAACAGATCTTTACTATCAGAACATCTAAGCATGGAGTTATCGCATCATCTGGGGAATTTAACAGAACCCGAGTTAAGTATTATATTTAATGACGAGTTTTGTACATTTGGCATGCTACCATGGCATACCCGTTTTACCGAATTCTATCAACATACCAGTGGTCAACATTTCGATGTTAGGACCTTTGCTCAAATACTATACAAATACTCCCGATGCGAGCAAAGATGGGGCAAATAGTTTTCCTTTTTAGGATATAAAATAACTGTGGGTGGGAATAACTAAGGCTGGTTCTAAGGCACTCATAATATTTTTCATCGTGTTTGATATAAAATTACATAATAATAAATGCCTGTATGTACATATGCGCATATGCATATATAAAACATGGATTTATAGCAAACTATATACCGATGGATGATGTTCCCTAAAGAAAAGACTTACGTTATATAAAATAATATTAAATGACTTTTTAAGTTAGCAAAGTGTAATAAATTAACAACAACATTGGCTAAAATGTTGATAAAAAAGTTTCGTAAAATAAACCATTAAATTAAATGTTAAGTTAAACTATGTCATGAACACCAATGTCTTGTATATTTTAATGTGAATTGACTGATTTACGATTTATGAAAGGGGTCCTTTTCGTATGTAGTTATTTTGGAGTTAGATTGAAGTCTACGGATGATTTGGGTTAAGAATCAATGAAATACCGGCATATAAACTAATAATTTCAACTTCGTAAATTAAAACAACTTTTTTTATATTTTCTTTATTTATTTTTGGCACATTCTTTGGTAAATTTAAACATTTATAAATAAAATACATATAAAGCAGTTGTATTACGAGCATAGTAAGTATTTAGATATTCAATTCATTCATTAAGTGCACTAACAGTTGTGTCGGTTGTGTGCGCAATAAAATTTACAAAAGTCGTCAAATTGTGGTTAATGTTCTTCATAATGTACACAATCGATACAACATTTACGCCCCTATTCATAAAAATATTTCTTACGTACAAGGCCGTTAGTATATACACTTTCGAATTTCTTCGTCGTTACGTTAATAAACTCATTCGCACTAAGAATTAAATTAATTATGCAAAACAATAATGGTAAAACTTAAAAACTATTAAGGCAAATATTATTATTCTTTCGCCGTTTTAATTACTTTTAATAACACTATTACATACATAATGAATATTGTTTTAATAAAATTTAAATATAAATATAAATGTACAAGAGTATATACTTGCATTTATAAATAAAAGAGCTTAATCGCTGTAATTTAAGCAATTGAATACGATTTATGATGTTAATATATTGCGTTTAGACAATAATTTTAATTCTGTCTCATATTTTCCTAAATTTGGTTGTTCGCCAGTAATTTGTGGCATTTTGTTTTGAATTTCTTCAAATGTTTTATGCAACTCCTCTAGCGATTCTCCCAATCCCTTTTTTATATTACTAAACTCTTGTGATATTATTGATAATTTGCCTAAAAGATAGTTCAAGTTTGAATCCATATCTAGCATACGATCCTTAATATCAGTCACTTTGATGCCCATTATATTGACACTGTCAAAAGTGCTGTTGACAGCCAATTCATTGCGAGCATCAACCGACTTGAGCAGATCCTTTGTATCACCAAGCTCTTCATGCATAATCGATATTTGATGCCATACTTGTGTTATTTCCGATTCAATAAGAGCTGAGAAATTCTGCATTGTCTCGATTTGATTATTCATCATCATTTCGTCAACATTGTCGAAACGTTCTTTCATTATTTCAAATAATTCATCTCTTTGTTTTGCCAAGTTGTCCGTTACCTTTTGCACAATTTGCACTGTTCCAAATTCAACCTTACGTTGCGTATCCAATACGTATTCGGAATTAGTCATAAGAATATTATTAAATTTGTTAAATATTTCCAAGCCTTCGTTGAATTTAGTGTAGCTGTTATTCATTTCAGTATAGAATTTGTTCAACACTTCTGCCGAGTCAATGACATTCTTTTTGACCTCGCCCACATCTGTGGCAATATTTGTAGACCGGTTCTCAACTGCGCTATAAGTTTTGAGAGCAGCTGAAAAGTAAATGCAGAACAAGACACATTCTAATCAGTATTATTATATTATTACACAATTTACAAAGTGCGCGCTTTCAACTTCAATTATTAATATTGAACATATAGTATATGTACATATGTATGTACGTACATACATACATATATGTATATGTACACATTTCTTTAGTTTGATATTCAATTCAAATCTTTAAAAAATTTCAAATTAACTTTAAGAGGTTCACGTTGTTATCACGCTCGCTTTTAAAGGGAATTAAGTAAAAATTACTTACCCGCATCGGAGGCCGCAAGTATTTCGGCCTTAGCATGTTCCAATGCATCAAGGGTTCTATTATTTAAGTCTTGTATAAAATCTTTGTCTGCTACTAAAAGACCGATCTCAGACTTCGGCGTTTCTTTGAGCTGAGCCAAACCTGTATTAACTTCTTCAAACATTTTAATCATTTTGTTTTCAAACACCGTATTATTTGGTTGTATAATAACGGGAGGCGATAGAGTCGGTGCTGGTGTTGTCACACTATAACTAACCAAACGGTCTTCAATACTCTTCAATTTTTCTTGAGTAGCTGGACTTGTCTTAAACGCAACTTCAGTGTGTTCTAGCATGTTGTGTGAAACGTCTAATAACTTGTCAACATTTTGGGATAGAGTTTTCATGTGTGTTATAAGTTTCTTGTTTATTTCCTCTTGATCCTTAACAAATGTTGGTGGTATTGCTGGCTCCGCCGTTATAGCTGCAGGTAATAGAGCTGCACCCGGTGCTACTGGTGGCCGTTTATAACATTCGTCGTTATCTTGCATCCACTTAAAGATACGCTCTAAAACTTCTCCCACCTTTTCAGTTTGCACATTGTATTTTTCTTCTTGCTTTAAGGATAATTGAAAAAATACATTTTAATATTATTTAAAAACTATTAGCTTGAAAATAATTCGACAACTTCTAACAGGCATGCAATTATCTTTAAAACTGTAACCAAGGGTTATCTAAATATGTACATATAACCTACTTATTTGACAAATTGCTATACAAAAGTTATCAAATAATGTTCGAAATGGTCAGCTGTGAAGATCGGTGTACTATATTTTATTATTAAAATATAAAGGTTAAAGGATTACGTCCCCCGATAAAGAAATAATACCCGGGAATTGATACTATTTTTCTTGTAGCGATTATAACAATTCCTTTTTGAAAATTCTTGGTTTACTGAGAAAACATAGTTTTCATCCAATTTTTAATTAAATATAAAATTCTTAAGGAATAGTTGATACCTTTCGGAAGATATATAGTTTTAAACATATTTTTTTTAAATGCAGCGATGATTTTACGAAGTTATTATACAGGATCCGTATTATAAATGAGTTTATCAAAATTTTGAAGTTATTTCGAAAATACCGAAAACTACTTATAAGATAACGCATTTATTTTTGTTTTAGGGTGTTATTTATTAGAAAGCCAACATCTAGTTAGAATTAGAACGAGTTATTTCAAAAATAAAAATAAGATACACGAGTGCTTAATAATTACCGCTATTAACATGGTTTCTATCTGACTGACACGTTCATCTAAACGCGAAAAGATTCCATTTATTGGCTCTAGATTCTTTTGGCCTTTTTGCAGGGCCATCATTCCCTTCTTCATCAGTTCACCCAAAGCTCGTTCGCGATGTTCATGTCTTTCCAATTTATTATCTAACTGATTGTAAGAATAAATTAGAGATTGGAGAGTTCCTCGAATGTCACCAAGCCTAAAATTGAAGAGTTTTTATTAGTATAAATATGAATACAAAAAGAACAGTTGGTAGGTTTTAAAGTCTGCCTTAAAGGATTTTTTTAGGTTCAAGTGCTGTTTTTCTTTTTTGGCTGATGGCATCAGTTTGGCCATTAATAATTCTAGTGGTTAGGCTGTTGTCGTTAGCTGGCTGAAGGCTTTGTAAATGGTATTTAATGTTAAAAATTAAAAACCAAAGTTTGTAATTATTCTACATCTTTATTGTTATTCTACTTCTTTTAACTCTATATAAATTTTCTATTCAAGTTGGGGGACGAGTTGGGATCGTGTTGAAGATCGAAATTTGTTTTGATCGATCAAGTTGTTAAAATTTCTTTTCAATTGATGCTTTCATGATAAAAATATTATAAATAGGATAATCTTTCAGTATGTATTTGCAGTCAGTCAGAAGTAAATTGTGTCTTAATCACTTTACATTAATTTGCATGTCAACATCCTCTTTAAGTGCCTACCATGCCATCGTATTACTTGTGTAAAAGATCGTTTTCATCGTCCATATAAAAGCAAACATAAATTCGTACAATATTTTCTAAAAATAATCGTGTAAATGACAAACATGATAGAAACTCCTACATGTGAACGAATGAGTACTTATACATATATTTTTTATTATTTAAGAAGGGAAAGCATTTCTTAGAAATTTAATGCATTTCATTTCATATGTTACAATTTTAAATGAAATTTCTTTAAAAAGTTGACCCCATAGGTTTTACTTACAAATATAAAGAAGATGCGTAAAAAACCATGATGGATTATTATTTAGTAAACTAAACAAGGAACAAAAAAATGCATACACACATATATATATATATACATAAATTCAATTGGAATAAAACTCAAATCCCCATTCATGTATGGATGTACATATTTACATTTGGTAGATGATTGTTAGGCAAATAGATTCCAGAAGAAAGAAATAATCTTATTTCCGCACATAAATAATTACAAATACATATGGATGTATATACATTGATATAAATATGTATGTATGTATGGATAAATATGTATATGTAAAGAATTCAACATGAAAATCTACTTTAAATAAATTTTTGTTATTCACATGTACACACATACATACATGGATATGTGCATAAGCTCGTAAAACTTTTCAGTACAAATAACTTTTCCCCCACTTTTAAAACAAAGACCACGAAAAAGCTGCATCCAGTCAATCGCGTTTTTCATATTTTATTATAATTCTTATAAGTCTGACGTCTGTTGATCTTGTGCATGCCCTTTGCATCATTATTATTAGATGACGATGAACATGAAAAGAGAACAAGGCGGCGCTATGTTGCAATGACTGAATGAATATTCTATTAGAATTGATGCTTTTGTAGCACTTCAGCAGCAAGCAAGCAATTGTGTGCCTGTTAGTTTTATTCAAAATTTATTAAAATCAATAGTTTCATTCATTATTAATCTTAATATGAAATGGCTACAAAGTATAATGTTTGAAGTGTTGATCGGCAAATACATGCACAGAGGATGAACTGGATTTATAAGAAATGAAAACAATTTCTTCTGAAAACATAAATTTTAATTTAAGTTCAGTTGGCAACCGGAACGAATAACGGTATCGGCGCCATTTCTATTTATTTTTGTTTCAAAATTTATAATATTTTTCAGAAACTCCAAAATTGCGGTACTATATTTGAGAAAAGCAGCAAATTCAATCATGAAATTATTATTTTTTATTGTTATGAAATTTTTAGTCGACATGTTGTCACAATTTTTTATCAAATCATCAGTAGACTTTAACCGCCGTATTCATAAAAAATGTTTTAGGTTTATTACAGGTTTATTTGACAAATTTCCCATAGAAATACGTCAAATAAGCGCTTAATAAACCTAAAGTATTTTTTATGAATACGGCAGTAAGTCTAAAGGTTAAAGTTTAAGGCTAAAGTCTACTGATGATTTGGTAAAGCACCAATGAAATGCATATGGACATTGCTTGACCACCAAGAAATAAATTTCTTTTAAAATTATTTTTTATTTAAATAAGAGACTTGTAGTCTTATATGTATGTATATGTATGGACATGTATAAAATAATTGGCACTATTAAAGGTATTTCGGGCCTTTTGATCGTCCCGAAATAAATGCTAAAATGATGCGTACCTGACACAAGAATCGATTTGCATACATATAACTTCTTGAGGAGTCGAAACATCTTTTTTTAACAAATCCTGGCTAAAAGGTCTTGAATACTACATGTGGTGGTAATTAGTGTCCTGTCTTTAATCTCAGTCAAAATTCGTTATTCTCTGTTTCTTCAATTAAAAATACGTCTTGCTAATTAGTAAGCATGAATACCATTCTAAAACTTATGGTCTTAATAAATTAATTCTAATTGCATACATACTACATACATACATATGTACATACATACGTGTGTGTGTTGTATGTATGTGTAATTTTAAATTAGATTAATTGTTGTTGCTGTCGTTTCTTAATAAAAGATGGGAGAACAAGTTCATCTCTAACAAATAAATGCCATTGAACTGAAAGTTTTTATGTAGTTTGTGTTTTTATTAATTTCAGTTAGAAAATAAACTGTCATTAAAAGAATAATTTTCAATTTATTTTCAAACTATTTTATATGATTTCAGTTAATTTTTGTGCAGTTTCCAATTCGCAGGTTTTTTATTTAAACGTTATTTTTAATACAAATTTACAAACACTGTGACCGATTGGAACCTTGACTCGATCACTGTAGCACATATTCTTTAGTATTATGAAATTTAAACCTTTCATGGATTGGATATTCAAACATACCTAAGAGTATTTTTATATTTTTAAAGTAACTTACGTGACTTGTGCTGGTGTTAATTCAAATAAACAGAAACTAATTAAAGTTAAAAATAATATTTGTGTAATTTGTTTCATTGCTGAAAGAGCTTAATGTTGCGCTCAATGAAATCAAGTTTCGATAATTTCGCCCTCCTTCTTTGTACGTCGTCCTTAATTATGTGCCTCTGAAAAAAAGGAATAGTAATAATTAGGCATTTTAATACACATACTACATACATAAATATTAATTTAAAATATTTAGAATTATATATAAATGAAATTTATTTGTTGGCGGTTAAGCAATGTCTATATGCATTTCATTGGTGCTTTACCAAATCGTCAGTAGACTTTAACCACAGTTTTGAAAAGTTAAAAACCTCTTATCTTATGCATATACTTCCGAAAACCATCTGAGAATTATAATTGATTAATTTAAGAAATATATAAAGAAAATTCATTTATAATTTTCAGGTGGGGGTTTGCTTTTTTTAATAAAAAAAATTATCGGCATATGCAAACGAAATATCGATTCCGATCGATATTGTTGCCTGTGCCTAATGCACAAACATGTCTAATTATTTGCACATAATGCAATAAAAATTTCATTTTACTTTTTTATTATTCCTTTGAAAATTGCATCTTTATAACATAAAACATCGACCCAGTTTGTTTTGAATATAATTTATGGTGTTGTGTGGCATCTTTTTTCAATATTTGATTGTTTATTTCAAATTATTTAAAACTGATATTCCACACACAAAAAAAAAATATTTATTTTTTCATTTTACAATAAATTTATTAAATGGAATTTATTTAATATGAGGAGCCAGTGGGTACTGTGTACGTGTGTATGTATGTGAAGTTAATGTAGTACATATTTTACAATTGACGTACAAACATATCAACATACTGCATTCATATGGATGTTGTCTTTAAACAAGGAAACGTTATGATTTAATATTTATTAAATTAATATAAACATTCACATGTATACACACATATAATTATTTATAAATATATAGCAATTGGCAGTGCTTTTTATTCGTTAATAAAATTTATATACAATACTTGTACACAAATTTCTAGCTCTGGAATATTTTTCGAATAATAATTACATTTGTACGTTTAAAATAATTTTTGAATTTAATAAATATTCATAAATTTAGTCGAACAATTATTTTTTGAATAAAATAAATATTCGATATTAATCGCACCTCCAAATATTGAGTTGAAATAAATTGCTTATTTTATCTGGTGCATAAACATTAGAACTGCAATATTATTTCATAAACTAAATAATACCAAAGGCTTTGTGAGGCGACCACGAAGAACAACCAAAGCTTTAAAAATAAAATTCAGAAAATAGAACATGAAGAAAGTAATCAAACGGCAACACGGGTATTAAATAAAAGTGTGTTGCAGTTCCCGTACGTAATGTCCTAATAAAATTTTTATAAATAATAACGGTATTCAATTAAGTCACCTAATAAGTGGTGACAAACAAAAATTCACATGAGTACTGATGATGAAGGTGTTGTGGCTGTTCTGCTCTGCTGTGTAAATTGGATAATTAATACTGATGTTGACTTTCCTTTGTGCCTTGCAATATTTATCATGTCTTTCTGAATTTAAAAACCAACTTGCCTATTAATCTTAAATGAACTTAAATTTTTATTTAATTTTACTCTTCTGGAATAAGCCTGGGGCAAATTACGGCATTTTGTATTTAAGTGGCACCAGATTATGATTTCCGAATCCACTGCAAATGCACCGATTAATAATTTTTGGCATATACTGAAACTTTTAATATTTCGAATTAATATCCTCTTGTTTATGAAGAAGAAGATGCCACAATTCTGTTTAGGACTACATGGTGTATGTATGGATCCAGAATCGAAGGTGGGGATAGCAAGTATTTAACAAAGGATCGCATGTAGCCTTCTTTTCTGATAGTCAAACAGCTCTAACGTCCTTTCTTTCATGGGAATTCCGGATTAAGTCCGTTTTAGAGAGCATCGGCTAACTACAAAAGCTATAGATAGGATGTAAGGATTATACTAACTAAACCTTTGGTGAAGTAAACTGGTCGACTGTCATGTCACTAATCGGAGATCATGAAATCCCGTCTGTAACAGAGACGGGAAATCAAAGCAGTTTTGATTTTAAAATGAACTATTCATACTGCCGATAAATATAACGGAGTTTTTTGGTCAGAAGCTGAGAACTAAAAAGAAAATCAGTTTTAGCTACGATTTTGTTTTGCAGCTTATTTTTGGATTTTAATTTTATTTTATTTTTTTGTATGTAAATATCTTCAACTTGCACAAGATATGATGATTATTTACTATTTTATTACCCCAAATATTTTTTGACAATTATTTAAAAAGTAAATTAAACTTCTTGTTTTCAATTCACGAGTAATTGACATGTATGTATATGTATATGTATATATATATGTATATATATATATATATATATATATATATATATATATATATATATATATATATATTTGAATATATATGTATGTATATATTTATGAATTTTTATTTTGTACCATGTGTCTGGCAAACTGATTTCTTTATTTTCATTTGACTAAATAAACAATATTACAAATATAATTTCCTTGCGATTAACAAAAATATTATTGCACAGTTAATTTTTAATCAGTTATTGTAATCAGCCTTCTGTATGAAAAAATGTCACAAATTATAATATAGTTGATTAGTAGAGTATTCAGAAAGCTGATCCGGTTTTGCGCTTCTATAAAATAAATTAGCCGTTGTCGAATATTTTACGCTGAATAACCATAGTTTTGATAGAAAATACTTCCAAAAATTTTAATAATAATATTTTATTTTTCACACGGTTTTTAAATTTATTTTTTTTTGTATTAGCATTCTAATTATACTTTCCTTCAGTTTGATTTTATATTAAATCCTATAAATAATATATTTTCACAAGATGTAAAAAAAAATTCGGAATTATCCAGTAATGATCATTAATCATTCGTTACCAGTTTTCCCAAGGCAAGTTATAGAGTAGAATGTGAAAAGTCCTGTTCCGTGGTTTGTAATCTTGTGTAAGAATATTCCGTGAAAAAATTAAAAATATTTTTTTAATGTAGGTATTCGTAACACGTCAGGCATGTTTTATATACCATTAGAGGCGGGTTCAAAAAATCTTCCATCTCATAACACCAATTCCCAAATAATGTCTTAAAAAATATATAAATAATAAACTTTTTCCAAGAACCGCTTTAATGTATAGATACTAATTATATTGATTATATATGTATTTCAGTCATGCTTTCCTCCCAAAATGATATTTTGTCTCTTCATCAATGAGTGCAATAAGAAAAGAAATGCGTTTATGTCAAGAAAACTCATGGATACAAATGTCACTGACTCATAATCGAACTGAGCGCACAGAAAGGAAGAAGATTCAAACGTATTATTCAGTGTAATCCAAATTTTTTTACAATCAACTGAACAATTACACAAATGTACATATGTGTAACTTGCTTTAAGCACAGTTCATAAAACAACCATGCTTTCCATTCTTTATGGAAAATTTGTCGCAATAATTAATCAATAAAATACATTCAAAATAAATCAATATATGTTCACACATACGTTTCTCTACCTGTGTACAGAACTAGATGGCTTAATAACTCGAAACCCGGTTGTATGAAAAGTTCGGTTTTTTTGAATACTCTATTATTTACATAATCTAATGACTTAAGCAAAATATCGATCCCTTTTCTAGTTTCAATCTAATTCAAAGAAATTTTTTATCAATTATTCATATGCAAGGCTGTAAGTGACTTCCATAAAAATTTCAAAACAGTAACTATAACTTGATTTCAAATTCATCACTGGTTGAGAAATAATATATTGAATATACATTATGTACGTACATACATACATACACACATGCACACAGTCATACAAACATATAGCATTTATAATAAAAATTGGTCAAAAGGTTGAGATGATGTATTTTTGTCAATAAAAAAAAGTTTTTACTTTTGCAAAAAAGATTGTGAAAAAATAGCTCAAGATTTACAATTATTCGACACCACAAAAGCGATAATTTCATACTTACAGCTACGATTTCTTACAATAAAACTAATTTATTTATTCAATTGTTTATGTATCACTAATTTCTTGTTGTTGTTGCTTAGCCTTTTTAATAATTTATTTTCTAATGTTGACTATTTTCTATTTTTCTGGTTTTCGCTTTCTTCTTCAACTTCTGTTTAAATCTTTTTGAAATTGATTTCGATTTTCAAAGTTTTTTTTCACTCTTCCCCGTTTTCTTATCAGTTACTTAACGCCACCAGATTTTGAATACGAATAAAATTCATTCAAAAGTATCTTTGCTTTTTAAAAGATATTTTGCTTGTCTGCTACTCATAGAATAGCAAATTAATCATTAAGAGCAAGAACACGTACTAGTAAATATAAAATGTATCTAAGAGCAAAAGCACTCATGCTCATGTTTTTTTTCCAACCGGCATTATCAGTATTTTGTGAAAAACAATCCCTTGTAGAATTTTGTGTTGCAGAGAAAATTAACGTAAAATTGAGAGAATTCTATTAATAACAAATAATCAATTTTCTTTAGAATATTTATAGGCACGATTGCATATTCAAACTTATAACTTTGTCTTAGCGTTGTAAATACACGATAATAATTAAATTTTTATTATAAACTTAAGCGGCATGGCCACACATCAAACTGACGCTTCAAACTCTGCTTTTCTTTGATAGTGTTAGTGAAAAAACTCACACGTATGGTTTGATGTGAGTTTGAAGAATATCAAACCAATTTAGATTTTCACTCTCAAACTGAATTTTACCAACACATACACAAGTTTGAAGCACCAGTTTGATGTATGGCCATGCCGCTTTAATGAAAAAAACTCACACGTATGGTTTGATGTGAGTTTGAAGAATATCAAAACAACTTTGATTTTCACTCTCAAACTGAATTTTACCAACACATACACAAGTTTGAAGCATCAGCTTGATGTTTGGCCATGCCGCTTTACTCTTTGTAGAATTTGTAGACTATCTCCTTCTTGCTCACAGAAAAATCAAAAGTTGAAGAGCTAAAATTGAAGTGTGTGTACCGTTAGCGTTTTCCTTTTCTGTCATATATTAAAAATATATTAAAGGGTCTTTATTTTCCGTTTCATGGCTATCATTGTTATGGAAATGCCCATATGTACTATGCGGCACATGATTCTAATGTTATGCTTTTTTTATAGTTGGAATTGAGCATGTAATTTCTTTCTATTAACAATATGCATATGCGGAGTAAAGCATTCAATAAAAGCAAAAAATGATTAATTGCCATCATGTTAAACATATGCATGTTTCACAGCCATTAAGACTTTAAGTACTTGGGCGATGATAATACCCAGAGAGCAATTTCTTACAAAATTTCGTTAGAATGTCGTTGAGGAACTCGTGTTCTGCCAGAAAACTGTTTAGAAAGAAAATGGTAATTTAAACTGAAATCAGACAATGTGCAGACATGCAGGATACAAGCGGAAAGATATGAAAATAATATATATGATATGATTTATCTATTCTGTCATATATCTTGAATAAAAATATATTTTTTGACTAATCTGACTTCATTTGGATAAAATGTAAGAAAATGTACAGATGTCTTGAATATTTTCAGATTAGCGAATAAGGACATTTTAAAGTACACAGCTATTATCGAATACATCAACTGAGCTGACAGCAAATAATTACAATATATATATTGTTTCTGCCATAAGGTATGCAGGTAAATAATGTGGTTTACAGAATGATTCATATTGCATCATATATTTCTATTGTGAAATATGTGAGGCAAAATAAGATCACCTGTGTATAACGAAATTGAAACCGATGTAATACTATACCATTATAAGTTCTATTACAGTTTCTTAGTACAACTAATTAAAGTAAAGAAATCGATTAAATCAACCATCAACAAAAATGTTAACGTATATAATTGGGCTCAACTATGACTTCGAGACTGGCATTTTGAAAATGGAGCACTGCCATATCTTATTATAAGCGTGCAATTAGTATTACCACAAGAGACTTTTTACTAATAACTTCAGCCAACTTCACGATTGTTATTGCCATGTGAGTGTCAAACTGCGCAATGTTTTTATTTCACTTTTGAGAAATATTGCACTACATTTCTATAGTTATGCAAGCAAATTAACTGAATTAAATAAATCAAAATAAACGTACAGCTGAATAACAACAGTGTTAATTGATGATTTAATTATTACATGAATATAATGTATCGTTTATTAACGATCAATCGAGTAACACGAGAAAATTGCCGTTTAGTCGAATACGGGCGTAAAAGACATGTGGGTCTTAAAGATGCTGGTGGTGGTATTTTCGGTATACAAGGTTCAAATGCACTTTTGTTGCAACCGGCTAAATATCAACTCATGAACAGTGAGACTCAGAAAGCCGTGTATTGCCATTTTCAGCAAATCTTTCCATTAACAAAACCCTTAATTCATACTCAACTTCTTGCGAAAGGTTCAGCAGCATGTGAAGGTTATTATAAACTATACTCATACAAATATATATTAAATTTTTAAATTCTTTAGAAGATAGTTCAAAAAAGGTACTTATGGCGGCCCGTTCCCAATCCACATCGACAACTAATGTTGAAACTTTACTGAAAAGGAAAAAGTCACGAAAACCACGCTACGCCAAATATGTCGAACTTTTAGAAGGTTAGTACTAAGGATATGTGTGAAACAACACAAGAAAAGCAGTTTTTATTATATTTAAATAAATAACACTGAAATTTACTTAACAGTAACTGATACTGCCGCTAATGAGCGTAAATCCCGCGTAAAACGTTTAAAGTCAAAAAAGTTGCAAGACTTCATTTCAAGAACACAAAAAGAAGTAATAAAGAAAATAGAAAATAAAATGTTGAAAACAAAAAGTAAAACACATACTGTAAAGTTAAATAAAAAAAGAAATTCACTGCCTTCCGCAAAATTGGCTCAGCCTATTGAATATCAAAAGATTAATATAGAAGCACTGGATAGTAACATACTGGAAAGCTGCTGTTACGATGACAAACCAATAATTTTCTTTGGCAAAGGTGAAGAAATGATTTCAAAAAAAGTTCTTGATAATCCTGAGCAGATTCAACAAATCATTAAAAGTTTTCATAATTTTCGGGATATTCTTGAAAGTCTGAGGCACGACGGAATTGATGATGGTTACAGGTAAATTGACATTTTACTAATAAAAATAAATTTTTCAATTGTGTAATAAATTTAAGTGAAAGTGCTGCAAAGCAGAGTATCGAAGAAGACATTGTGAATTCATTAGACTCCTCTGAACCTTATGTAATAAAATCACCGGCAAGTCAGGAAAAGTTAAACACAGTTACAGAAAAGTCAAATCGCAGGTACTTTTATTGTCATTTTCGTTCAATTGCATTAAATTGTAATTAATCTGCCGTTCTCGAATCGAGTCGAGTGTTTGTAATAGATTAAAGAAAAATTCTGCATTTTTCTTTAATTTGTTATTACATTCTTTCGAGTTGAATCGAGAACCGTAATAAGGCCCAATTTTTCCAGATATAAATCCAAAATCCATCAAAATGAAATTCAAGAACGATTAGCTAAGGAACGAGCCTTAAGGGTTAATCTCATAACATATTTGCAAGTTTGCGTTGCAGTAGGTTTGCAAAATCGAGCCTTATCGACAATTTTGACTTATCGACAAAGAATCCAAAAGCCCGGTACCACAAATAATGCAATAAATATAGATTACTATAATATTCTGTTGCACGCCTATGCCGAAAAGGGATCATTTGATCGTTTTCATAATATATTTGCATTAATTAACGAAGATAAATTGGAATTTAATGAGCAAACATTTGCTGCAATATTTGAATGCTTGGGTCGCTTAGACGCTTCTCCTGATAATACAGAAAAAATACAAATGTATATTAAAAAAGCTGAGAATATGAATATCACACTAAATCAAATTATGGATAAATCGAAATTTGTGGATGATCAGAGGGATATTACATTAGATGCAATACGACGGGTGCTTCCTGATTTTGAACCGACATATACACCGCCACTTCTAGAGTATAATAATCCTCTAGTTAATAGTTTGAATGAAAAAATATTGCCAGTTGAAGCGAAAGTAGAGAATAGAACCAAAAAAAGCGATAGACCACATGGCGCAGAAGAAATGAATTCCAAATTGGGTTACAATAAACAACAACTGGAGGAAATGGCTAGAGAGCAACTGAAGATTGAGTTGGATGGTTGTATAACAATTAAATCTATAGAAAAAGCGAAAGAATTTGCAAATGCCGAATATTGTGTAAGTTATTAGTATTGTTTATATGTTGTATGTTTCAAAAATGAAATTCTATATCATTAAAATTTTAGCGTGAAAAACTTAAAGATTTCGAAAAGCATTGGCGTTCTCAAATAGCCAATGCAATAGCTAGAGACTTGAATACATTTAAAGCACAACTTCGGTACAAACCACAGGGTTATATGAATTACTATACCTACTTAAGAACGTTAAATGCATCTGAGTATTCTGATATACTAATTAAAGAAATATATAAACTTGCTGAAGGTTCAGAAACGTATAGTCCCACAGTAGGCCAATTGTATAAAGAATTGGGACAAAAAGTTCAACAACGGTTTGTAGCAAATTATTTAATAACATAACATTGAGGAAATGTATTTCATGTTATATTTTTCTAGCTATCTTATCGAACAAAAAAAGAAAAACGGTACCTTGGAAAAAGTCGGCACAATTTATAATGCTTACTGTGATGCTCGGCTTCAAGCAAATACTATTGATAATACCAGACAAATTTGGCAGCGTTTGATCCATAAGGAACGTGTTTCAGGTCCGAGTATGGATATAATTGAAGTTTCTTGGCCGCCTAATGTTTTAACTGGCGTTGGACGTTTCCTTTACAATATATTAATGCGTGACATTAAAATAGATGCATTCGTTATGAGGCAAAATCAAAAAACTAATTGTCAAAATGTTTTACCCGCCTTTTATACTCTATTTCGCAATCAGGGCAGATTAGTTAAGGAGGAAGTGAAACCCCACCCAGTATTGGCAAAGTAAGCTACAAAATTATTAATTTGCATGACAACTAAATTTAATCTCCATATTTTAAGGCTACTACGAGCATCTCGTCAACAAACGCTAACTTTCGAATCTAATCTAGTGCCTATGCTTTGTCCACCACAACCCTGGAGTACTCCTCATACTGGTGGATATCTTTTAAATAAATCTGACTTGATAAGACTACCACAACAAGTAAGTTTTTTAATATGACTTTTCTCGCCCTTGTGTAAAGCAAAGCTGTTTTAGGCAATACAACAATGGGAACGAATTACCGCAATGCCTTTGCAAAATATTTACCCTGCTTTAGACTCTTTGAATCAATTGGCCAGTGTACCATGGCGTGTAAACACAGCTGTAAGTTGAATGGCATGGGAACAAAAAATATAAAAACTTTATTTTGTTTTCTTTTTCACGTTAGATTTTAGATGTAATAATTGAAGTTTTTCAAAAGGGCGGAGATGATACATTAGATGTGCCACAGTCTCCAAATTCTCTTCTGCCCCCACCATCTGTGCCTGAAAAAGAATCCCCAATGTCGAATAACGAGCGTGCAAAAATATTCAAGGAGAAATTGACCCACAGGCGTAGGCAAGCTGAAATGTATAGTTTGTGGTGTGATACATTATATCGTCTTTCTCTTGCAAACCATGTAATATATAAATTTATATATTTCATTTAGTTTCAAACAGTATAATTTTTTGTTTGTTTTTTAAATAGTATCGTGATAAAGTTTTCTGGCTACCTCACAATATGGATTTTAGAGGACGTGTTTACCCTATACCGCCGCATCTCAATCACTTGGGGTCGGATTTGGCCCGATCAATTCTTATTTTTGATCAGCCTCAACCACTCGGTGTAGACGGTTTTAGTTGGTTAAAGTTACACTGTATTAATCTTACTGGGCTTAAAAAGCGGGATTCCGTTAGAGAACGTCTTCTTTATGCCGAAGAAGTCATGCCAGACATACTGGATTCAGCAGATAATCCATTGACAGGCCGCAAATGGTGGGCAAAGTCTGATGAACCTTGGCAGACCTTGGCCTGCTGCATGGAAATAGCCAAAGTGTATAGATCCCCCAATCCCGAAGAGTATCTAAGCCGTTTTCCTATACATCAAGATGGCTCTTGCAATGGATTACAACATTATGCTGCTTTGGGCCGTGATAAAGCTGGTGCGATCAGTGTAAACTTGGCGCATTCGCCCGTTCCTCAAGATGTTTATAGCGCCGTTGCAACCCTGGTAGAAAAGATGCGTAAACAAGATGCTGAAAATGGCCTGCATGTTGCACAGGAACTCGATGGTTTTGTGAAGCGTAAAGTTATCAAGCAGACTGTAATGACTACGGTTTACGGAGTTACTCGCTACGGAGCCAGATTACAAATTGCACGTCAACTTAAAGACATTGGTGAGTTTCCTAAAGATTGGGTATGGCCAGCGTCTACTTATTTGACTACAAAAACGTTTGAGAGTTTGCGCGAAATGTTTACTTCTACCCGAGAGATACAAGATTGGTTTACAGATTGTGCTCGTCTTATATCTGGAGTATGCGACAAGAATGTTGAATGGGTAACACCACTAGGTTTACCAGTCGTACAACCTTACAATAAGCGGGAATTTAAACATACGCCTAAAACAAATATCCGAATATCTGAAGCTATGCCGACCGATATGTACGAAAAGCCAAATGTTATGAAACAAAAAAATGCCTTCCCTCCAAATTTTATACACTCACTGGATTCTACACATATGATGTTGACATCATTGCACTGCGAACGTGAGGGTATAACTTTTATTTCTGTCCACGATTGTTTTTGGACGCATGCTTGCACTGTGCCTCAACTTAATAAAATATGCCGTGAACAATTTGTTGCGTTACATTCTCAGGCGATTTTAGGGGAGTTATCTCAATTTTTTAAGGAAAAATATGGTTTTAAAGAAAGGTAATAAGAGCGAATATAAAAATATATAAAAAAGTTTAAAGTAAAAACATGTTGTGCAACTTATTTTCAGAGATTTCTCTTATGATGATACCCCAGAAGACCTTTCGAAGCGACATTTAAATAGAGTTTTATGCCAACTGCCTCAAAAAGGAGATTTTGATTTAAGCAATGTCCTCAACTCGATATATTTTTTCAGTTGAATACATTTTGTTTAATATTGGCTTATAAAAGTAGTATTTAATTAGCAACTAATGTATATACGTATGTACGTAATTGATTGAACATTTATTGGATAAGTAATTTTATAAAAGTATTGTTTGTAAGAATTGAACTTAAAAAAATCTTGATAATAAAACGGAAAATAAACTTAATTAATTATTGTACTTTGAGACCAGTTTTTCTGGAAATCCAATTTAAAAAATAAGTTATTCTGGAATAAACAGTTGGGAAACCGATTTCACAACCGCCCGCACTACCGAAAGATGTTACACCGACTAGATAATTTTTACCATTGAGATAATAAACTAATGGTCCACCCGAGTCTCCATCACAACCGCCAGCACCATTAGCACCATCGGTGCAAATATGTGAACGGCTATTTACCAAACTCGGCAAAAAATAACACATACACTTTTCGTAGGCAATAACACGTGTATCCACGTAATAAAGTTGAACATTTAATTCTGTTGAATTTTTGTCACTTATTCGACCCCAACCGGCTGCTGTAACAGTTTCACCTTGCAAAAATATTTGTGTCATGTAACTGGGAGCTAAAGCAATTGTTTTTACTTTATCTGACAGAACAACAGGCTTTTGTAGCAGAATCAGAGCAATGTCATCATTAAATCCCAGGCGACCATAACGCTCATGAATTATAAAATCACGCGCTGTGACATTGTATACAAAAACAGCAGTTTCAGCGCTTGCATACATGTAAGATCCAAAATAAACCCGGCCCTCAATACATCTTTATATGAAACAATAAATTTCGCTTACAAAGAAAAACATAAATAAGGCACCACAAATTATTTATTTACCTGTACAAACAATGTGCTGCTGTTAAAACGTAACGTTCTGTTATCAAAGATCCTCCACATTGGTACACCCTAGGAGGCCGGTACAGTAAAAGTCCAACTAAATAAGGAAACATATTCATTTCTGCTTTAAGACCTCCTGTTATCAAATTTTTAACCGAATTTTCAATATTATATTTTGCACATTTACGTCTCCAATTATTGGCAATATACTCTTCGAAATCTGGCCAAAATGCAAATCCAGTCGCTGAATCGCTCCTAATATTTCCCCTCCCTCTTGAACGGTTGCCATTATACAATTGTCTTTTATTCCACTCTGCTTTAGTCGTTGTTACTGGACCCATCAGAAAACTAACAGCAACAATGAGATTGTTTAACTTCATTATGATCACAATTGTTGGCATTTGATTAATAATTCTTGTTTTTATATGCCACTTTCAAAATATTTTATTAAAACCTTATGTAATGAAATGTTTCGTACATACATCCATACATGTACCAAAATTTGGTATGAAATAATTATTCCTCGTATCAAGATTTTGATTATAGATTGCTCATAATTTCTCAAATAACTACGAGCTGTGGGCACACAAAGATGAAAATTCAAATATTTTGTACAGAAATCTCAAAAAGCAGCACAGATTTTACAAAATGTAAATCAATTCGAATCATTGACAAAATAAAATACCAATGCCCACGCTTTGTAATCGTGCTATTTGCTATTAGAGTTAAGTAAAACAAAATTAAAAGCAACAATATGACATCTGTTTTAATTGTTTTCACAAGTGATTTCGAGTAATATCGAAAAAATTACTTAAATTTAGAAGAATTTGATTTTTTATTTTTTCTATATTAAACAAAAATTAATTCAAATAGGATGGAAATAACGGATACTTATAAGGAAGTTAAAAAACAACTCACCGTTTTGAAATCGCTAGCTTGTACCGAGATCATCTGTCATATTTTATTTAAACTACTATGCTTGTTATCATACTCGTAAGCATTTCTTGACAATACAAATTTAATCAATTCAAGAAAGGTTAGGGACCACTGGCTTTTTATCGTTAACCAAATTGCTACATCAATCATTTTCTGCTTTTCATTCTGCAGTTAAATTTTAATTAACGATATTTGATTAGTATGCCCATACTTATAGTGTAGTAATTACCTCTTGCTATTAAAACACCAGATGCATAACAGATACATATGAAAAGGTCTCTATGCCACAATTTAGCAATTTTCTCATATTCTGTCGTTCCAACATTACATATCGCCTTTCATAGCTCCAGCTTAATGCATTGCAGGAGTAGGTTTCACACAATAAGTGCGGGTCCAAGTAAAAAAAATGTGCATGAACCTTAATATAGACTGTACATATACATATGTATGTATGGATGTGTGCATGTTATTGAAAAGCACGTTTATATATAATAAAAAAATACGAGATCTGTTCAAAAAAAAAAAACAAGTTGGATTCTATTAATGGTCGCACATTCGTGTCGAATATAACGTTTCATACAGTTTCAGCTATTTAGCATGTTTAGTTTGTTTGTGAGAGTCATAAAAGTTAGAAGTGTTTTGCGGCTTCGATTTTCTGTAATCAAAAAAAAAAATGTATCAAAGAGTATGCAAATGACGCTGGACGCCCCAGCACATCAACAAAATGAACTGTTGCTGAGGCATACCGGTTGGGTCATGTCATGCAATTTTTGGAAAATTTGGTTATGATGCGTGTGGTATGACGATAAAACACAACACCATAATCATGACGCACCAATCACATTCACTAGATTTGGGCTCTACGACTTTCTGTTGTTCCTAAGATTTAAGAGGCCCATGAAAGGACGTTGGTATGCAACGATTGAGGAGATAAAAACCGAATCGCTGAAAGAACTCAAGAACAATCCAAAAAGTGAATGAAAAAGATTGCAAAAATGATGGCACAACTGTATAAAAAAATAGTTAAAGTAAATTTCTACTAGTATCCTTTTAGGAAAGCAGTTGCTACAGAAATAAGAAAAGTCTAGCTTTTAAATGAATTATTGAGCTCCACCAAAAAAACTTAAGATTTTTTACATGGCGACGCATGCCTATATTTTTATCGCATATTTAAGATTGTTGCCTTCATTGAAGCACTCAAAAACGATAAGTATATTCTTTTGGTATCAATGCCTAAATTAAAAATTAAGCTTATTTTTTCTTTTTAATTTTTATTGTTTATGAAACATTTTCCTTTTTTCTGCTTTATGCAATTATCTTCAGGGTTTTTTTTGTTTGTTTTTCTTGCATTTTTTAAATGAAATTAAATTAATAATAAAAAACAATAGAAAGTATATATAATAATAGTAATAAAGGGATACAATTGCAATATTTTAATGATAGAATTAATAATAATATAATTAAAATTGTATTTCATGCATACTTTTTCCTCTTTTTTAAGAGATATTTTATATTTTTGATTAGATAATTAAATAATAACGATCAATAATAATTATTGTTATGTGAATTAGTTGTTGTATTTCTTTTTTTATTTTTTGCTTTTTTCAATCGTTTTTATATTTTTAATGATAATATAAATTAATATAGATATACGAGATAAACTAATACTACAATTTCTTTTAAGACACTTTGTTTTTCCATTAAATATTATTACTACAACTATTTCTATGTTTATATATATATATATATATATATATATATATATATATATATATATATATATATATATATGTATATATATATATATATATATATATATATATATATATATATATATATATATATATATATATATATATATATATATATATAAATTTGTCTTCTTTATAAAGAAGATTATATATTTAATGGGGATTTTAAATTTATTATTTAAAGCTTACAACCTAATTGCTTATAAATGTTATTTAAGTTATTACTATTAATATTTATTTTTGTTGTTTTTTTTTTAATATTTTTTATAAATATATAAATGTTTCTTATTGTTTTATATTAATATTAAGAAATAAAAGCCGTAAAGTAATGTTTGCATTTTGAGTTATTAATTAAAAAAAAATTAAGATATTACAAGGAAATGGAGGGCTGTTATAAAAATGATCTTATGTTTTGCAAAAATATTTACTTTATCTATTAAAGTGGTGATAATATTCATTTTTTTATAAATACTTAGCAAAAATAGTATTTTTGTTATTAGTTTTAACGAATTTTTATTTTTTATATACAATGCTATTAATATGTTTATTGATAGTTTTATTCACAATTTATTGCATACATTTTACTATATCATATTATAGAAGGCTCTGTACCTTCTATATATTCATTACATATGATATATATGTGTAATAATTCATATATTTTAAAAATATATATGTATTTATTATTAGGCTATTAGATATATATGCATACGTACATGTTTATTTAATGTGCCCTTTCTATTACCATAAGTGTTGCTATTAAAGATTTTATACTATTAACAATAAGTTAGTTGGGTTCGAATGCCGTTTAATAGAAAATAAATTATAAATTCATTGTTTTTCTCTCTCAAATTAAATTTATGAAAAGTAATCCAACTTGGAGTAGAATTTTGTAATTCAAAACCACAAATTTCCTACAAATTTATGAATCTTGAAAAAAGTTAAATAATTAACAACTGCTGAAGAATTAAATGGAAAAAAAGAATTTTTCAAATAGTTCACTACTTAAAGCAAATAATAATATAATTTGTGAGATGCAATTTTCAAAATATGTATCTGACTTTTGTTTGAGATCCAATTCATCAGCAGCTGCGTACTATATGTGTACTCACGACGTACACAACTTTGGGGTTATATATCATTTAAATATGAATGATAGATATTTATTGAAATTTTTCTACTTGAGAAAATGTGTATATTTGAAAAGTTATATCACGAATTCACAGTTTTAGACTTAACAAAACGGTAAGGTAAAAAATACAGACTTAATAATAGTATTCGGCTTTATTAAGGTTGTCGAATCGAGTGCTCTACACTCTACACCAATAAATTAAAGAAAAATGCATTAATTTTTTTTAACTCATACCAACTCTCGAGTCGATTCGACAACCGTAATAAGGCATATTATTTAAATTTTTTATTCATAGTATCGTTGAGTTTTTTCTATCAGCAAAATCAATATGGATATAGGTATTATTAATAAAATTCGCATACAAAATAAATATTAATAAAATTCGCATACAAAGTATGAGTATTTTGTAACATATGCGTTATTAATAAAATTTTACTACGAAAGGGTACCATTATGTGTTGAATTTCTATTGCAGCGTATTCTATTATTAGCGTTTTTATTTCAACGATCCCAAACTTTTACATACACATTTTAATTTTTGCTTTTTCCCATATTTTTCGGTAACAAACAGCAGGTAAAACTTTGTCAATATGTGTTCGGTAAAAATTATGTCAACCAACTTTATTATTCTATTTGCAACATAAAAAACTTTAAATTTTCCTAATAAACCAACTTTTTATAATGCTTTAGTTTTTCCAATCAAAAATAACAGTAAATAAGGAATATAATTCAAGTGAAGTGTGTAAATGATTATTAATTAAAATATAAATAACAGTAAACTATTTAGAATTTTTTTTATTTTATGAAAATGAAAAGAAATCATGACATTTACTTACGACCTATACCAAAAACTAATTAAAAGATGCGAAAATTAATTAAAGCCCGAAATATATAAACAAAATTCCATGTACTTTTCGTTTCAAATGAATACTTGTGAAGTTTATAAACTTGCGAAATTTGCTCATAAAAGTTTCTACAGGAAATTGAGACGCAGGCAGAAGTAAATACCATAGCAATGCTTAAGTCCCAGATACAAAAACATCGATCATATCTTTCAGAGTAAAAATAATAAATTCGATAAGCAGTATGCATTAGGAAATTGATAGATATCTGTATAAAACTAAGTTCAGTTTTATGAAGTGTCTATAAATGAACATATGCTTTGTTTGTTGCCAGTTAAGTGTGTCTATATGCATGCATTCCGTTGTCATCAGCAGACTTCAAATTAATTTCGAAAATAGCAATTCCCGAACTTTAAAAATCATTTAAGAATTACCAAAGAAAAAGCACACCAGGCCAATGAAATGCAGGCATAGACATATTTAACACGCAACAAACAAACCATATGTTTAACAAATTTAATGAGACAACATCTCAATGTTTCATTATGGTTTTAAAAATATACCTTTCATTAGATACAGTTGAAAAATTTACCAAGTTAAATTATATGCTTGTTTGGTAATTAAAATTAAAATTGTATATTAATATATTACAAAAGGATACATAAATTTTCAGGAAATGTAACTTATTTGTAAGTATAAAAAAAAATCAAGAAACAAAATATAAAAAGCTTTTATTAAGCTCTTAACTTTATGGGATTTTTATATTTAACAACATATATTGACTAGAAATTAAAAATCAAACATACTTCTTGTAAACAAAAGGAAAATATGTATAACTTAAGATTTAATGATGTATTTTTTATTAACTCTGCTGTCTGCATTATTAAGCTATTAGTGATATATATATATATATATATATATATATATATATATATATATATATATATATATATATATATATATGTATATATATATATATATATATATATATATATATATATATATATTTATATGTATACACATGTATATATACATATATATTATTTATATTTAAAAAAATATAGTATAAGTGTATTTTTTATATTATTGAAATATGTTTACAATACTATGACTATTGCGTTTAATGACATTATTTAAGGCTGTATCTTGTGGTGTATCATTGTTTTCTTCATCTATATCATCATCATGAATGTTTATATTGCTGGTTGCTGCTGACGTGGTCACCGAAGCTGATATTGTTGCAGTTGGATTAAAAGTTGACTGAATGTTTATTGGATCTACCATCATATTTAAATTCAAGTCGGCATCATTATTAATATGTTCAACATTATTTTTGTCAATTGAATAGTTGTGACCACGATGATTTATATAATGTTTCGTGTTACGGATATTTTCATTATGTTTGGCTTTGTTAATTGATGCGGTTATATGCGTCGTAGTTGTGGTCATATAAGAAGTAGAGGTATTGGTGCCTTCTAATTCAGATGAAAAACTAAAGTCCATATGATCATCAAAATGAACCAAACTTAACAAGTCGTCATCGTCTTCAATGTTATCCGTAAGATTTTTATCATGATGTAATGATGATATCTGTTCGTTACGTAAACTAGTTTTCCTACTACTGCTGTTGCTACTACTACTTCTACTACTGTTAGTAATACTTATATTTTCTTCATTAAAAGCAAATGTTGGCATGTGACTTATACTTTTATCATTAGTATTATTTACCTTTAATAATTCATCGACTTCGGCCGTCGTTAAAGTGTCGGATATTACTGCTGATGGCGACAACTCCAAATGCGAATCAACATCATCATTAAGAATGTTGTTAAGACAGATATTAAACTCATCAAAGTCCACAAAGTTAGGATGATGTTCAGAAAGCAATAAATTGGCAGTTTCAACAGCAGTAGCATCATCCGCCAAAGCTAGTATATCATCGACTGGTTCATCACCAAATGCTGTCATACTTTGATAATTGTTCTTCATATCGACATTTTGCTGATGTTTATGATTATTATCATTAATATCGTCTTCGGCATGAAAAACTTCTTTATGATTTATATTTTTATATTGATTATTCTGCGTCTCGGCCATACTTTTATCTATATTTATTTCTTTTAAATCTTGGAAGTTTTCTTCATCTTCATAATCATCATCTTGGAATATATTAATTTCAATTTTATCCTCAGAGTCTATAGCCGAGGCGCAAGACAATGGTCACTTATAGTCTCTGGATCCTCTTCGGCGACGTCCCTCTGTTAAAACAGTTTCACCCACAACTGAAAGTTAAACAAAAATTAACTAACAAAATCATACATGCATGCATATTATTAATCTCTTCCTATATACATGTATATATACATATTTAATTTGTAAAATTCGCATAAAAAACTTTTTTACTGAATAAGAAGAAAAATTGTGTTTACAATCATATTTTTTTTTTTTTTTTTGCTAAACTATTAAACTATAAAACTATTTTCGCAAAAATTGATTTGGCAAGCAATGAAAGCCTTTCGTACTAATCAAAAAATAAAAGTATATTATTAAATTTTATTAAAAATTAGTTAATATTACGATGAAGAGAAAGACGGAAAAGTGTTCCATCTTCTATCAGTGCAATTTCCTGCCAGACTTAGACAGTGTGGCGAATCAACTGACTGAAGTGGATTGCACAGGAGCGGCGATAGCCTTTTGAACCTATCTTAACCTGACCTATGATTAAATAACTGAGAATTTAAATTAAGGGAATGAACTCTGATTTCACAGCTATCAGAACTAAACAATGTAATAAGAAAGAAATGTATTTACCAGCACTTCGTGTTTTTCTTCGAGCTTCTGCAACACTTTCAGAACTTGAGTTTACCGAGTTTGCTTTGCCAACAACTTTTCCAGTAGTTTCACTGCTGGTGTTATTATTATTATTAGCATAGTTATGGATGCCCCTACTATAAATCATTTTATTCGCCGCAGCTGAAGCACGCACACTTCGTCGTGTTCCGATTTTCTCGTCACAAGGGATATTTGCGTTGATGTTGGCATTGCCAGCATGGTTCGACGATGTTGCATTTGCAGCATTCCCAGTAAGAGAGTTAACAAGACATGCTCCTCTTGTAGCATGCGACGGAGCATATGACGATGCAGTTGAGTTTAACGTTGGCGTTGTTGCAGAACTTGTTGTCAATACGGACGAATTATTTGAACCAGTAGTGGTGGTTGAAGTATTGGCATGATTATTTGCTTGAGAAGAATGATTGCTGCTGATTTTTCCACTCTTTGATGTTGAAGTAGTACCTAAATTTGAACTTGTGTCATTTCCAGTAGCCGAAGTAAATGTTTGTGCTGGTGTTTCTAAAAGAAATTTGTTTAATTTTTACATTACGTTATATTTTGACTTAACATGTATGTACATATCAGTGTATAATATTTTCATGCACGCCATTTTACTCGTTGTTGTTCGCCTTTTGCGAATTGAGCCTCGCAAATATGCACTGGAGTTAATAAAAGTGTTTTTTTATTTAGAATTTTAAAAAATTCAACTTTTTGATATTCATACGATAAGCAACATACATACTTATGTAATTTAATTGTGCAGTTTTGGAACCCCCCGATATGTTTGTGCAATTGATTCATTTATTTGAAAGCTGTTGGTATTATAATTTTCCCTGAGATTTAGCCACATATTTTCATAGTTAAGTTTTTGTTTTTTGCAAGCAGTAACTTGTCTGATGAAAGTTAAAAACAAATGTTTGCATAAAATAAATAAAGGTTAACAATGTACGTTTCCCTTAATAGTTTATAGGTCTGTCTGCGTACACATATTTTGCATTATTTTGTGCAAAATGTTGCAAAATCTTGCAAAATGTTGTCTGCGTACTCCAAATCTCTTGCAGCGAGAGAGCCAAAAAGAGAATTTTTTGACAGTTGGAATTTAGAGAACTTGCAAAATGTTGCTGGAGAAATTTCTGCTTGCAAGATTTTGCAACTAGTTTGAACAGCTGTTTTTATTTACTGTTTGAATGAAATAATTTTTGTGAAATAAAAATAAAAATTGGAATTTAACAATGCAGAGGCAAGTAGTTAGAATTGTGTTGATTTTTAACGTTTATAATAAATGATAAATAACAAAACATTTTACTTCGTGCTAGAAACGTCCAAATATTCAGTGCGGCCGTGATGACCAGCAGAACTTTGTGAGACAAACTTTGCGTACACATATGCTAAAATTATTTTACTTTGTTTTTTCAATCGTTTACTAACCGATCAGCTGTTTTCTTGCAAGATTTTACTGGATGCTGTCTGCGTACTTTTTCAGATATTTTCAGCCGACAGAGTAAAATTGGTCTTACTCTCCCAAAAAAAAGTTACTGAGTATTTGCTACTGGAAAAGTACGCAGACAGACCTTATATGTAACTACACATAATAAGAATGTATGTATGTACTATGTATATCTAATAAAAGAAATAAACATTAAAAGCGTTACCGGATCTCTAACTCTTACAATGAAAGTAACAAATAACTAATTCGATAACTAGAGTAAACATAATTACTTACTATTTTGTTGTTGATGTGATCGACTATTACGTGTAACTTTTTCAGAAGAGGTTTCTAAATTTGTTGAAGTAGAAGAATTCATTTGAGAATTATTGGTGTTGGTTGAAAATGAGGTGTTAGTTAGATCGACGCTGGTACCTGCGGCTTTGGAATTTCTGACTTTACCGGCCACCTCTATTAGAGGTTCGTCAGAATCGGACGATTCTTCAACTTTTTTGCTTGAAGCATTTGCGTTTTTCACAATTCCATCATCCGATTTTTTACTAGATGTAGATTCATTGTGATTGTGATTTGTAATAATTACAGCACTGCTACCACCTGTGCTATCACTTCTGGCTCTTTTGGGATCATTTTCACAACTTCCGCTGTTACAACTACCTTCAGATTCTCGGCGTTTTCGTTTATGATGATTTTGAAGATGTTGTATTTGGCTAATGTTAACTGCAGAATTTGCACAACTACTATTGACGATAGTGTTTGTGGTGGCACCAGAGTGTGTGTGAGATGAGTTACCATGAATAAGTTTTGGGCTTACGCTTACACGTTCATGAGTATGACTTGAGGATCTTGTAGAAATTACGTGTTTTGCATGCAAAGATGATTGTGAAGTTAAACTAGAGTCCAAAGATGGACTTGGTTTTATGACATCCATAGGGCTACCCAAACGACTACTCGCTCTAGTTCTTATACGTGGAGTATCGGTATCTGTAGCCTGTGGTATTTCTATTGATATTGGCGTCGACAGATTTGTGTGAATGGATTCAATTTGTTTACTGATCGCACAATCGGGTTTCAAATCTATTTTGGGTTCTTTGCTTTCTTCAACTTTGATAAGAGATTCTCTTTGAGTTTTCTTCGTATCAATTGTTTTATCTTTATCGTTATTGTTGTTACAATTGCTTTCGATTTTAATGGAGTCATCTTTTTTTATAATTGTTGTTGTGTTGGTGATCTTTTCCTCAAAGTCTTCTGTCTTAATATCTCTTAAGTTATATTTGTTATCTTCCTCCTTTACGTCAAGTTCTTTAAGATTTAATTTCTCTTTTTCCCTTCGTTCATTTTCCAACTTTTCCTTGGCTGCTTTTTCGCCCGCTTCATGCTCTTCAATAATACTGGCAGTGAGGTTTTTTATTAAATCTTCTTCATCATCATCATCGTCCTCGTCGAGATTATGGTGATGATGAATGCTTTTGTAAATCACTTTGTTTTCCTTTTGTTTTATCAGATCATTCTCATAAATGGAATGATCGCCATTTGTTTTCTGTTGGTGGTGTTTCTTGAAGCAATCATCATCTTTTTCTTTCGTACTTTCCTCAACCAATAGATTATTCTCATCGTCATCTGTAAATCCCTCCATTTTGGCCAAAGCCTTTTCGATTTCGTCGTCGGCTAGTGTTAATTGAGTTGCCACTTCCTCACTTGCCTTTATTAGATTTTCTGAAGGAGAAGCTTTAGCCAGTAGTTGAAGAGGTGGTTTTTCAGATGTCATTTGGGGTTGCAAGGATTGGGGACTACTGGAAGTTAGTTGGTGTGGTGACTTTTCCGATAGGGCATCCATGGATTCTATACCGCTGTCTTCTCCACCCGCACTATTTGTATGCGCTGGAGTACCACCGCCAGTACTGGCAGGGGAGTTACGTAAAGCTGTTGCCAACGACGACTGATTATAGTTTAAATTTGTGTTAGTAATTGGGATAGATGCGTTTGAGGCAGTCGTTGATGATGCTATTGTACCAGTTGCGATTGAAGAACTTGCAGGTTGATTACTTATATTTCTGCTTGCCGCAGCCAAGCCTTCTGTTTTGCCAGCTGTGCTGTCCACCACAGTTACGCTTGTTTTAGCGTTTGGGGATTGCGAAGATGAAGATGATACGGTCGACGAAGATGTCGACGATGACGTCGATATTGTGGTTGCCGTAACATTAGTTGCACCAGGAACAGCTTGGCTGTTGGATTTTATTGTAGCTGTCGCTTTTGTGACCGGCTCGTTAGATTTGATCAAAACATGTTCTACATTACCCATGGCATCTTTTCGCTCAACTTTTGTAATTTCGACCCGTTTGAGAGTGGTAGCACTAGGTAGCATTGTTACTGCAGCTGCAATCATTTGTTGTTGCGTTTGCTTTTCAGTTAGTGCCGCCAACTGCTGTTGCTGTTGCTGTTTTTGCAATTGTAATTGTTGTACCGCCGTGATATACGACGGTGGTTTATGGTTTTTTGTTAAAGGCTTGCCCTGTATCGGCGTTATAGTTGCCGTTGTCTTCAGATTGTGTTTTACTTGTAAAGTATTGGAGTTAGCTCCGAATCCACCACCTGCGTTAGAGTTATTTGGATTTGTAATTGTGCTGAGGGTAATGCTATTTGGCAAAGATGTAATTTTGGCCAATTGCTGTTGTGTCGAGGGCTGCAGCAATTGCTGAGGTGGTAAATTTGTGACTGTTCCCAAATTTGTTGAACCCAAACTCTGCGCATCCATTAACAAATTTTGAGGTTTATTAGTTTCGGATGAAGCAGTTCCACCAATTGTAAGACCATTTTTTCCAGCAACCAAGGAAGTACTCAGCTTGTTCTCTGTATTAGATTGGATTTGGGTTGATAGATTTGGCACACCATTTATTTGAGACATTGATGTTTTCGTTACATTTTGAGCATTTTTAGAATGTTTTGCTTCCGTTCCGCTTTGTTCATCCATAGAGGCGTCACCAGTTTTAGCGGTGCCGTTTGCATTGTCAACAGTCGGGTGAGCACGTTTAAGATGTGACTTTGTTTTGTTGTTATCCAAAGAGTCATTTTCTACCGATGTACGAGAAAGATTTGAATCATTTGAACTTGTGGTACTTTGAGTTTTCTTGCGCTCTTTTCGGGAATTTTTTATAACAATCGAGCTTTTACCACCTCGCAAACTAATGTGTAGTGGCGGAACTCTGGGCTCATCTGTAGTGTTAGTAGCTGAAGAATTTGCAACCGATGTGGTGATGGCAGTGCTTATGCCAGCTCCTCCTCCTTCTGCTGATGAGGACGAAGTGTGAGGAAAAGTATTCTCTTGATGTTGATATTGTGGCGGGTTCATAGATGACTGCTGTTGTTTTTGCTGCTGCTGCAGCTGTTGTTGTGTTAATTGCTGCTTCATTTGTTGTAAGGAGTGCTGATGTTGTGTGTTTAAATTAGGATTATGTTGAAATTGAGAAGATGTTGAGTGGAGATTGTGCTGCACCTGTTTTTGCTGCATTACGCTGTTTGCGAGTTGTTGAGCATTAACCAGAGATTGTTGGTGGACATTTTCAGAGCTAAACGTTACATCAACTTTGTAAGCCGGTGAAACTGGTTCCGATTTTCCTAACTTAAGTCGTAGTTTAATTTTTTCAGTTGACGCTACATTTGTACCTGCTGGCGTTGTTGTTGTACTATCCATTGTATTAATCATGGAAGAAGTAGTACTGTTTGATATTGTCGAGCTGGCGCATATCAAATTACCCACTATTGCACTATTTTGTTTAGTTTGTAAATGAGTCTGTGTTTGAGATACTGTAGGAGAACCTGCTTTTGATTTACTACCACCTTTGAGTCTTTCTCTTTTTGGTTTGACAACTCCAGCATTTACAACCTCCTTACTTTTCTTCTCTTTCAGTCCCTGTTGCAGTTTTTCCCTTAATAAATTTGTTTTTGACTTCTTGTTCGAAGTATTTACACTTGTAAGCATTGCTCCTACTGATGGGGAGGATGTATTTGACCGTGGAGAGCCCATATCGCCAGGCTTGGTACTAGCTACACTAGCATTTATATTTAAATTACCTTTTGACGATAAATTTGATTTGGACTTTCTGTTCTTTTGAGACTTGTTCGATATTGATGAATCTCTAGATCTTTCTGTATCAGAACCAGCTCCCATGAATTGAGGCGTCGATGAACCAACACAATTTTGTTCACCAGTTGATAATTTGGAAACGGCAGTGCTGCACGAATTGGAGTTGGAGTCTTCGGAAAAATGCGATGAATTCGGAAGCAATTCGTAAATGCTGTTTGTGCTATTGTTATGGGTGTAATTTGTTCCTTGGGAGGTAGTTGTAGCATTTGAGATGTTATGGAGGGCAGAATTACGAGATTGAAGAGTCTCTTGCTCACCTTCAGTTTCGCTATCGTCGCTTGGACTGGGTTCTAGTTCGCCGGTCAATGGATTAATAAGAAACTGTTTAGGTTGCGGAGCTGCTGATTGTGCACTATTTGACGTTGAGGCAGAAGCAGGTGGCAAACCAGAAGTGCTCATTGAATGTTGTTTTTGTAAAGAATATTGCTGCTGGTGTTGACTTGTTGTCATATGGAATTGTTGGTGTTGTTGATTTTGAGGCACGTTAATTTGTTGATTCATATGATGCTGTTGTTGATGCTGTTGTTGTTGCTGTTGTTGTTGCAAGCGTTGCTGTAAAATATGTTGTGATTGCTGCTGCTGCTGCATATTATGATTTTCTGTCATTTGTAACTGCCGTTGTTGATGTTGAAGTTGTTGTTGCATTTGTTGCGATTGTTGCAGCATCAATTGTTGCTGCAAGAGTTGTTGCTGCTGATGCTGAGGTTGCAATTGATCCATTGCTAAAGCAACATTTGGTGGCAGTTGGTCATCTCCCGCTAAAATTGACGAAGCTGCTGCCGCCGTTTCATCAATATCCATTCCCTCAATGAGGTCCAAATCAAGATCCTTTGCATCTTGCAGCAGGGACTCCAATTCATTTTTGTCATCCAGACTTAGGGATGAGTCAATATCACAGCTTAAAGTAGGCAACAAAGCATCTAAATCATTTGTAGTTAAAGCATCTAAGTCGGATAAAGTTATCAAAGGATCAGTTAAATCTTCAACCGATTGGGTGTCGAGAGCTGTATCCACACCTTGAGCGGATGAACTTATACTAGTTAAAGAGTTTGCTACTGATGAATTTGTATTCGCCACTCCCACTACTCCGACACAAGTAGCACCCGCTCCGTTTACACCAACGGGTTGATGTAGGTGACTGTGATTGGATGAAGCGCCTGGCAAAGAGTTCGCAATTTCAGAAATAATTTGTTGTTGCTGTTGTTGGGTTTGTTGCTGTTGTAAATTGTATTGCATTTGATATCTAGTGAACTCTTGAAAACTTGTCTTTGTCGCTGAGTCCATTGGTTTATTTAAAGCAGCCGGCCATCTTGAGGAGGCAGCAGCTTGATTGTAATCTGGTGGTGGCGGTAGATTCATACTTGGTGCAGATGGTGAAGAAGGTACTATGTGAATGGAGGAAGAGGAGGCATTGTGCGTGAGACCGGTTGATGGGGATTGCGGTGGAGGCAGCAGTTGCTGCGTTAGAGGCGATGGTGTAAGAGGAGATTGTGTGGGTGTTGCTGAAGGGGATAGCAGTTGCTGCTGTTGATGTGAGTGTTGAGACGACATGTGGGGACTATGTATCGAATGATGGCTGGATGCAGGAGAGTGCGCTGCTGCTGGCGAAATATTTCCAGCGGTGCACGAAAGATATTGTTGTTGTTGTTGTTGTCCAATTATACGTTGTTGATGTTGCTGTAACTGTTGCTGTTGCAAGGCTGTTGCTGCAGTTTGATGAGATAAAGTACCTACTCCGCTAACTGATCCAACTCGAACTTGCCTCATTTGTTGTGGCTGATTGCCCAATATGGTGTTAACACCCAATGATTGTTGCATGATTTGTTGCTGCTGCGGTGTGAAACGTTGTTGGTTTTGAATTTGATTGGCAGCTTGTAACTGCTGTTGACGTTGCCGCAACAATGCAGCTTGTTGGGGCGAAATTTGTTGTTGTTGCTGCTGCTGTTGTTGTTGCGGCTGTTGTTGCTGTTGAAAACGTTGCATTTGCTGTTGCTGCTGCTGTTGTTGTTGTTGCTGATGGATGTATATACTGCTATTGTTCGGACTCAGCATAACTTGCTGAGAGCCTGGTATAGATCGCATAGTATTTGCTGCAGCAGTTGGAGAAGAAGGCACAGTAAGAACATTATCAGGAGTTCCAGGAGCCGAAACAAGTTGTTGTTGCACCTGATTTGAATGATGTTGCATCATGAATTCGCTACCAGGCGTTGTTGTTCTTAACGGTGAACTCATAACTTGCTGCTGAGGACTCATCGCCGCCATCATCGGAGACTGTTGTTGCTGCTGATGCATTAATGATTGCTGATGATGCTGTTGTTGGTGCTGTGGCGAAGGCAAAGGAGATAATTTCACTTGATTGGTTTGAGGATTTGCAACTGAGTTGTTATTATCATTCTGAAGTAGATTCACCAAAAGCGGCGAAGACATTGCTATATTATTGCTGTTTGCGGAGCCAGCAGCATTCGCTGCTGATACTACTGGCGTTGATAAAGGTGCTACTCTTGATTGTAAAAAGCCTGATATAGGTTTCGCTGATGCAGGGGAATTTTGAGAGGACGGCGACGCCACTGTGCCAACACCCGGATATGGAGGAGGTGGTGGTTGTAAGAAATGAGATTTACTAGAAGCTGTAGAAATAGTTGTAGTAATAATTTCACCACTTTGAGGATTTTTTATCACTTTAAGAGCAACATTAGGAGGAGGACCCAATGAGCCCATAAGCTGATGCTGTATGCCAGCGTTAGTTGAATTAACAGCCACACTAGCCACAGCAGGCTTAGCAGCTGCTAAAGGTATACCGCCAGGAGTTTGTATTGATGCTGTTGATGCTGCTCCGACTGTATTAAACGAATTATCTCGGCCCTGCAATACTCGAGCTTGACGCATACTTTCAAAAGGGAACTCCCTAGAATTAGACGTATTTCCTATTAGCACAGGTAGAGGCGGAACCGGAACTTTACCATCCATTGGACAAACCGTATTCGGTGACTTAAATACAGGTTGTTGTTGTTGCAATGGTTGTTGTGAACTTAATACAGCATTGAAAGCATTGTGTTGCTTAAACGCCGCATTACTCGTACTAGGACCTCCAAGCATTACATTACGACGCTGTTGCAGAATTTGTTGTTGCTGTACTGACAATGTTCCATCAGAATTTCCAGTGACAACATTTGATCCAAAATTTATATTTGGTGCGATAGTACCTCGTTGCTGCTGTTGGAGCAAGGATGGAGAAGGTTGATGATTTTGATGTTGCTGTTGCGGCTGTTGTTGCAAGAGGCTTTGGGGCAATTTCACAAATGCGCTACTTGCAGCAGCTCCACCAAGATTACCCACATTTAAAAGATGGGATAAATCACTTATGTCTGCATTGCGAACTTCTTTTCCACCGATTCCAAGTCCACCGTTTCCTTCGCCGCTCATAGGCGTACCGGACGTCACATGACCAACGGCAGACGATACGTCTGCAACATATAAATAAATATTTGTAGTTTTAAAATGAGATGTGTCTACGTACGTATACCCGTACGCACGAATATCTGATTACCTGATACTTTGACATCAATCTGCTGACCGCCGAGGTTAAGAGATATTAGCGAGTCACCTTCTAATTGTACAGAGTGTATACCCAGGGCCCGCAGTGTAGGGTTACCCTCGGTAGCCAGCTGGCGTAACCTTTGCGCCGCATCCTTAGGGATTTGCACTGTTATCCGCATAAACGGTTCAATCTGCTGTAAGAGTTGCAATAAACTTATATTATTCATCTTTTCTCTTTATTATTTATTCCATTAGCAAAACTTTACATTTTTAAATCGTTGAAGTTAAGATACATATAAATTTTCTTTCTTTTACTTAATTTACTTCTTTTTTGGTATTTACAATAACTTTTTATTTGTGGTGTAGAAAATCGAAGGAGTAATCAATTTTGTTCAATCTTGTATCGGTTATATTTGGTAGAAAAAAAGGATAATGGTACACATTATATGTGAATATATTGTTTTGCATAATAGCCTTGCCATTTATTCTGATTTGTACTATTCGCGTACTATTTGTTAGAGGAGGATCTCCATTCAATGCGTTGACTTTCATAGGAAAGCCATACTCATATTGAAACAGTTAAGCCCTTTATGGGACTAAAGTCAATCAGTGGTTTGATTCTTATACACGATATGTTATGAAACTAATCCTGTATATTTATCTCAAATATAAAACATCTGTACTGAACGAAATTATAAATGTTCACGATATGTTTATAATATAAATAGGTATGAACATACAAATATAAAGAAAACATATTATAAAAAACATAAAATGTTATAAAAATATATAATCTATAAACAAAATTTCATCTTTTTTGTTCAATTCTTCATTAAAAAATTATATCGTTCTCTAATATGTACGGACGTTTTATTTAAAAATCTTACAACGATTTATCATCCAACATCAATATAATAAATATTAGTTCAAAAAACTAGATAAAAGAATTATCAAACTATAAAAACAAACACCTATATCATTTGAATAAAAACCGTTATGAAAAATTTACATATTATTTTTTTGTAGAAAAGCCGCTTTAGGCCAAATATTTCGGAGAAAATTTAACAAGACTTGGGACGAACTGATTCACTAACAAAGCAATGCATTTGAAATGGGTTTGATCCCAGACTTTTGTCTTAAACGAAAGAATTAGTTCCACTTGTTTTAAAATTTAAATACATGGTAGTGTAATGGGGTGATTTTTTAAGACCTGTAGAATTTAATTTAAAAGTAAAAGTAGTAAAATTTAGAAAAAACATGAAACGGTTATTTCAGTCGATAGAACGAGCTGCATAATTCGATGTTTAAATATTAATATCATGCATATGCTGGCGATTGCTACTCCTCAAATTGTTCATAAGGTGGGTCCAATTTTTACATGCAACCCGCAGAAATAAATTTTTCTCCATTCACAGTAACGTTCCGGCCTTACTTGTCACCGGTCCATAATAAACACAAAATAATGCATTGACAGTTCTTGCAATCCTTCTGGCTGTTCTCTGGCTGAAATGAGTATCCTTTCAACCAGAAATGAGCACGACACACTTCATTAACCAGCATGAATTTTGATTCGACTCAATCTAAAATTACAGACCAGAATGGATATGTTTAACAGCAAAATGTAACACGAAAACGCTTGAGCTGGCAAAAAGCAGTGTTGACAAAAAGAAAGTTGCTAAAGAATCACCCATTACCTACATAGTATCAGACAACATACACCCTGAGCCACTAACTTACAAAAACAAACTTCTTAATAAACATGGCAACTCTTCTGAATAATTATTAAAACTATAAATAAATTACTAAAACAATACATAAATATTTACGCAGATTATGTATTTATTTTGATATTACATTTTTTAAACAACAATTTCTAAAATTGGATCCTAGGATTTTAATTAAAACATCTAAATCTATGTTTATTTCGGAGATTTCAACGAAAAAATTTTTGACACTAGGTTTTTTTATACAAAATAGATTCAACATTCCAGTACATCAGCACAAATCACTTAAGAAAGAAAGAGTACAGCATATGTTGAAAAACTATTAAGGCTGGAATATTAGATCCAAATACTTTAGCTAGTATTTATATTAAAAATAGTGGTAATTAAAAAAAAATTTGTTTTTGTTAGTCCGTTTATTCAACAAATAAATATTTATTTCTGGTCGTTTATCACATATTAAGAGACTCTGAAATAAATGGCCGCCATTTTGGCAACTCGTTACATTCATTTAATACAGGAATATGTAACAAAAAATTAAACTAACGAGTAGCGAGTGAAAACTTGTATAGAAAATAAGCGCATAAGAGTTACCCATTCACAAATTAATGCATACTTAAAGGGATGTATTTCTACTAAGACTCCCAATGTTGTTTATGCAGTGATGTTTACAAAATACAATTATTCTCCATATCGCTTTATTTGGCTACCGATATACATATGTTTATCAAATATCTACATATGTATAATTTTCAGTAATATTTTAACAATATCATATTTCATATGTTAACATATGTATCGTAACTATTTCGTGCTGCGTATAAGTTCTATATGTTTGTACAACTGCTAGAGCATATATTTTTATATATAGATATGTATATATTTGTGAAATTTAACCTGTAACACACATTTGGGTACTGCAATAGATACTTGTATGTTTAGATACTTTGTATGTTTACAATTAAGAATAATGAACTCACCTGTTTAAGTTGCATATCATTACACGACGAAAATCACACTTGACGGGAGCTGTCTGGTCTTCTTATAAATTATGTTTATTTTTAACAAAAATTAAGCGAGTATTCACTTACATTTAAGTTAACCGATATCTCGAGGTGATATTCATATATACAATGTACTAAAACTTAGATTTATTGAATTTTATTTATTAGAGAAAAACATTTTTGACACAAATTAATCAGTTGTTTTAAGGTTCAAATGTATAACCACAATTTTGCCATTTTCGTAATGAAACTTTTGAAGCACTTAATGGTGGTAACGAACAAATTTAATATAAAAATTTTTAATGTACACATTTATCTTAAAAAAAAAAAACTCTTTTCTAATATATGGCAACTCCTTAGGTTTATAAGTGTTTCTTTTTATATAATTTTTTTTTAACTTTACTTTTATTAAACAAAATATATCTTTAATATAATTTCATGGCATATATAACGTTACGTTACGCTTGTTATATGCCTTCCACTTTTGCTTTTTCTGCAGGGCTGCATTTTAAATTATAAAAAATATGAGACGTGATTTTTTATTTTATTATTCTTTTGTTGTTGTATTACGTTGCCTACCCGATCGTTTTGTTTGGGGAGTTTCTTTCAAAGTACTATTGTTTCTTTTAAATATTCTTTTTATTGCAACCAAAATATATTAAGACATTGCAGACTACTTCAGTACTGGAAATGTTGCACCATTCTTACCACGTACTTTGTTTTTGTATTAGATACTTTATATGTTCACTGTTTTCTTTATTTTTCTTCAAACATTTTCACGAGTTCCGAGTAGTTGCTATCAAATTTTAATGACATATATAAAAAGTATATTGTAAATTTTATATATGTATGTATGTACACTTTTTTGGTAACTAGAGGAGTCCTAACACAACACAAGAAGCTTATTTGGAGATCAAGCAGCGCGACAAAAAAATGTTCAGAGGCGAAGAAAACGAACCATACGAAGTAGCAACTTTTTTCTTTCCTTTTTGCTGTATTTGTTGCAAGGGGCCTGAAAAATATGACTGACGATAAATCTCCTTTTCTTAGGCAAATTTTAAGCCAAGATTCCGCTGTTTATATCAACACTTTTCAATAAAATTCTATGCACGAGTTTTTAAGGATATTATATTTTAAAACCTGCAAAATTTTGTTACAATTAAATTGTATATTCTAGATGAAATTTGTAAAAAAAACCCGTGTTGTAAAAATTTTCGACCACGAACAATAACAACCGCCATTTGCATTTGACTTCCACTTCGCGACTTGCACGATTTCTCATTTATTAGTAGTTTCAACGAGATATGAATGAGTAAAAGTGAAACAACAATATGTCAACATAGTAGATTAAAATGAACAAACAGTATGATTTCCAATTCCAATATAGTGTAGCCATTTTATATAATTTTTGTGATGTGTTCAGCTTCATATAATGCAATTACCTATACAAGATGTGTTCAATACGTAATCTACAAGTAGGAAATTATTTTAATATAACAAGTTTTTATTCATCTTTTCCATTTGACTTGTTTTTGATATAAACTTGTCTTTCATATATACATGCATGTGTATGTAAATAAAACTAGGCATAATTTAAGGAATTTAATGGTCAAATGATCAGTGGTTTATAAATTATGTAGGAACAAGAGCTATCAAATCTAACTTACCTACATACATATATATGGCATAAAATGTGGACAAACTAAATAAAATTAATATTCATACATCAAACTTCGTTTATATATTAATAGATACATTAAACATTACTCTGCACAAAAATCTCTGAATAGACGTTAATTATAGATAAGGAGATCCCAGTAATGCAAATTAGGAGCTCGTGTCATAAAAAACGTGGCATCACAACTCATACTCAACACATCATTCAATAATTTTGTTACCGAATGTTACATTGACATTTCGAAAGAAAGTCTCGTAAACTTTTGCATATTTTACTGAAAGGAAGGTATACAAATTTTTTATATCATATGTATTAAATATATTCAATTAAGCAAATTGTTAATAAGGGTATATGTGATCAGGTGCAATATCAAGATTTGTTCAAATCCATTTTTTAATATTAAACTTTGATGACTAAAACTTGTTAAAAATTACGTAACCATAAATTAATCAATATCCCTTTACAGCACTGGTAAATATTTGATTATAATGGCCAACACTCCAGCTCCTGCTTCTGGATCTGCTCCAGTAATGCGTGGTTTGCACAACTTGCAAACAAAGCGTCAATTAGCTATTGCTATTGGCTTGACAACCATAGCTACAGTAGCATTCAAGATACTTGTCAACGACCCAAGAAAGGAGGCGTATGCGGAATTCTACAAGTACTTGTAACGCATTATATCAGAGGATATAAATTAATTTTTTCATCATTACAGAAAATATGATGCCCAAAAGTCATTTGAACGCATGAAGGCCAATGGACTTTTCCAATCCTGTTAATTTGCCTTCGGAAGGCAATGGTATTGGTAGTTTAAGCATTAACTTGAAATAAACTGAAATGAAATAGAAAAATCTATAAAAAAAGTATTTGCATGAATGTTATTATATGGTTCACTAAACATTCGTTCATCTAACTGAAAACGTTCTAAAATAAAACTTTCTTTGATTTGGTGTGAAAACCAATGAAATGCCTGCATAGACGTACTTGACCACACAACCAATAAATCATTATGTTTAATAAATTAACTAAGATAATGTCTAGCAAGAAATAATATGAAACGCGTTATTTAATAACTCAATAATACATAGTTAATTATTATATAGTATACATATATTGGGAGTTCAGAAAATTTGGAATCTCAGTTTTCATTAATAATAATCTCTGTAGCCGCTGAAACTTCCATTGCATTTCAAAACCCGTGTTTCGTCTTCCTTTTTATTAAAGATCTAAATAAAATCTTAGAATTTGGTTTATTTACATACGTTTTTTATAACGTTATACAAAATTTAGGTAAATTAAAAAATATATGTTCTTTATGTCATTTATTATTGTATTTAAAAAGACAATCTCAAACAAAATTTCTTAAAATTATAACTACAGCATTTTTGTCTTGAAAGATTTTATTTGAAATTGTCTTAAGAGTGCTTTAGTAAAATGTACTTTATTAAGTACTTTTCATAAAAAGTACTTCATGAGAAAATATTACTTTCAATAGGATTGGTCTAAAAAGTCAGTGCTTCAAAATGTTTTCTGAACGAATTTTTTTAATATCGTTTACTTGCATTTGTAAAGGAGCTATGTTCAATGAAAATTTTTTTCTGAAATGGCAAAACTCTTGCTAAAATGCTTAGTTCCCAATATTTTCTAAAACTGCACACGCACCAAATTAGTTACATTTTGTTTAAAATTCGTATTTTTTAATTGTTTCAGACACTTTTTCTTTAGCAAAACAAGAGTTAGAAGCATATATTAGCAAATGTTTTTTTTATTATCGTACTGCAGTAAAAACAAAATTTTTGAAATATGTGGACTTCGATTCTTTACGATTGAAACTAACGAAAAACTTTTCCTTAAATGATGTATATCATGAAATGTAGTTGTCTTAATTTAAACTGATATACATTTCTAAAGTGTGTTTTGAAGAAAATTTTATGATAACTATATACATACATACACGCATGTATTCAGTTACCTTGTTTTAAATAGTGCTCTGTTATAAATTTTAAATAAATTCCTGATAAAGGAATAAGAAATATTTGCTAACAACAAATACTTTTCCAAAATTAGCACATTATCTTAGTAGGACAATTTTTATATTTGCTAAATTTGTTTCTTAATATAAACAAAAAAAAAAAACAAAATTGCTGTTGCAAAATGTTGAGCTCATTTTTGCTGTGGAAGTGCGAAAAGAGATGTTTTAAAAAAAATAGTAACACCGGTGCCCCAATTCCTGCCGATGGTTTTAAGGCATAATGTTGAGCCATTTTGCATTTTCGTTTTGGAGGGAGTTGTTATTTTTTATTGGGCCGAAAACAATATTAAAAGCTTTTCAGTCGTTTATTTTTATTTTATTAAATTATAATATACGAGTATTGATCAAGACAGACAGTTTTAATTAAATAAATCAAATTTTCTTACGGTCTATGATACCTATGTAGTAAATTAAGCAAAAATAATATTAAAATCTAATTTCGAATGTCTTATAATCTAAACGATTCAGTGTGCCCATGTTCCGTAAATCGCATTTTTCAATTTGGCAACCTGGAGAACCTTTTTTCGACAGCCATTCAATCCTGAAAAAAAGAATGTATATGCTCATGCTTAATGTTGTAAAAATTTTTTTAGTTCAAAATTTATTTTTTACATTTTGTCCACCTCTTCCTTAGGTCCTTGCATTTTACCTACAATCGTACCTTGCTTTGAGTTTTTTACCCATCCTGTAATTCCAGCTTTGGTGCATAAATCTCGCGTAAACTTGGTAAAGTAACAACCTGAAATTAGATAGCATATGCATACATACATATGTACATACGCAAATATATATATATATATATATATATATATATATATATATATATACATATATACATATATATATATATACATATATATATATATATATATATATATATATATATATATATATATATATATATATATATATATATATGCTTGCACTTTTTTTTTTGTTTCTTTAAATTAACTCCGTTCCCCCCCAGAATTCCAGGGGATGGGAGATTTATTTGGCGGAACCCTTGGGGTCAAACAGCCATCAACAAATTTATTTATTTTTCTTCTTCGTAGAATACTTTACAAAAATATTTGCAAAGTATTGATGCACAGATGCGAACTGGGTTCTTCAGACCGTACGCCGGCGATGTTGTTAAACGTTTTCTCTTTTCCGTTACTGTGTCTGACTGTACACGACCTACATATGCCTACACATAGGAAGTAGCAACGTAGTTAACCACGGAAAAAACCTCAGAACAACCGTAAACCTATACAGTTATCTGTGTTGTTGAAATTAACTAGTGCGGGTGAGACGCAAAACTCTCCAAAGAGAGTAAACAATCAGTGGTCTGGCTGCACTTAAAAAATAATTGCCAACGAGGCTTGATGTTGGCTGACTCAGATCTGCTTTGCGACTGTTTAATTGCACTTGTTAAAGCTCTTGAAGTGTTCTGGAAACGATAAAAAAACATCGCATTTGTGCCAGTGTCGTGTGCTTGTCATTTAAAGGGAGACGTAGATACAAATTAGTCCATCTGCATCTGCATTATTTATGTTTTCCCAAAAGCAAATAAATATTTTCAGTTACAATTGGAAAATAAAAATCTGTGAGCCACAAAGAGAATATAAAAACCTTTTCGCCATTAAAATCAATTAAGATTGATAGGCTATTGTTCGTAACATGTGAAAGTGAACATCAAGCATGCATAGCAGAGCAGAACAGCTGTTTTCGAATGCGTTACACTTTTGTCATCAGTTCTTATATGTATCTTTACTTATTACCACTTATTAGGTGGGTGGGTAAGTTGAATGTGAGTTTCTCATTGTTAAACTCTTTAAATATCTGTGTTGCCGTTTGATTGTTTTCGTCATGTTCTATTTTCTGAATTTTTGTTACATTTTTGACTAAGCCAAACTTTTTTGGATTTTAATTATTTTTACTTATGTAAGGACTTGCGAACATGTTTTCTGTGTTTTCAGCTCAAGCCAGTAGATTAAATTTCATGTATTCTGTATCGAACTATTTATTGCTATATTTTAAGTTTTCATCAAGCATTGGTGATAACACTTATGTACATGTAGCTGACTGCACGCACACAACTATGTATGTGATTGATGTTTTTTTTTCAATCGTCTCCAGTCCACCTAAGGCGTTTCTCATCAAATTTATTAACGTATGTACAGATGTGACTTGAATGGTAAAGCAGCATGGCCACACATCAAACTGGCTCGTCAAATTGGCATGTGTTTGATTATGTTTGTAAAAAAATTCACACATTTTTACGGCCGTGAAATTTACTTTTACTACATTACACTTAGTTTACTATAAAACTTTACAGATCTTTGGCATTTTCTTGGTAAATTTTTGATTCAGTGTAACAATAATTCTTTACCTTGCACATGACCGTATACTTCGAACTCCACTGTTATTAATTGGCGTATATCTGGAATACCCATTGCACTAAATATTTTCACTTAAAAAAATTTTAATTTCTGCTTCTTATATAAACAGTTTTGTTTATTAATACAAAATTATTATAACCAAGTGAATTAAAAAATTTCTTATTTTATATAACATTCAAACGTCATTCGTTGCCGTTTATATTAACTTTTTTATGGCAATAACGATTGTTATTTGCATTATTTTTGTGTGCAAAAATATATTTTTTCTTTATTTCGTAATTGTACAAAATATGTTAAGCTAGTAAAAGGCGAACGATATCGGGAATCGCATTTTCTTTTCTAAATTCTTTGCGCTTTAAAATTAAACTGAATAACATAAATTAAATTTTATTGTGATTTCCCTTAAGTAAATCTGTTTGCTTGTTTGTTTCGCCAACTCTTGAAACGTGTAGAAAATTATTTTCTATTCAAAATTAAAAAAAATAAAATAAAAGAAAACAACAACAATTGAAATTGTCCTCGATTGATTTGCATTATAATTCAACAAACACCACATGCCTTCTTTTAGCATTTTCTGTTTTTTGTTTTAATTTTTTATTTGAATTTTTATTTATTTGCTACACTTGATGGTTCTTTCTTGTCTGCAGTTGGTTCTGCATTAATTTCACTTTCTAATAAAACGATTTTTAACGCTATAAAGGACGGTGGGCATTCGCAAAAATGTCTGGCATTTGATGCCCCTGTAATTAACACACTTCCGACGAAAGTTATTATCTTCCTCGTAAAATAATCATCTCTCATCATAATATTAAGTGCACATGCACCTATTGGAATTAGGCAGCGACTGACACTATCATGTACTAAAAGCAGAGTAATAGCACCCTTCTTCGTGGGTTCTGTAGCAAAAAATTAGCCGGCGAAATAAAAAAGGTTGAAGTAGCTACAAAAAATGCTCTATCTTCTCATCTGTCTTCATCTGTCCGCTTAATACTATCCCCTCCTTTCTAGCTCCGGCGTAATGCACTGCATATGTAGGAGTCATCCCCTGAGTGCTGGTTCAAGATAGGAAAAACCTTTTTCAGGTAACGGTATATGATTTCTATTAATAGAAAAAGTGTGTCAACACTAATTTGTCCTAACAAACAGGTGACCAGCTGATAGTGCAAAATATTAATTAACTCTTATGAAATGTACGCCTTATCAAAAATTTACATTCCGCATACTACTATCCCATAACATTTTGAGACCAATTTTAAAAATAATTTTCCATAAAAAATTTGTCAAATAAGCAATTTGTAAACATAAAATATTTTTAGAATGGAAGTGGAAATCAAGTTCATTTGGAGTGCACCTCTACATATATTTATTAACGTGTTAGTGTTGCCTATAAAACACATTTTTATATCGAATAATCGAAAACCGAGTTAAGTTTAAGTTAAATTTAAATTTAGAAACAATTTGTGAAAGCGTACGGTTTCCAAAACAGAAATTTCCGCCAGTATTATTTATTTTATATCAACCATTTTTATTTATTTAAGCTTTTCGATTGTATGCATAATAATAAATCTTCATATTACAGAAATATCCATTAAAATCTATTTCTATTGTAAAGGCTTTCTAAAAATGGCTTAGAATTTTTGGCTGCACTTTAGCATTCATTTACTCAAACTTTTTTTTAAACAAAAAGTCGTCATTTCGTTTGGCATGGTGATGATTTTAAATACAATATAGTACGAGTATGTTCGATGGTTTTTCGTTTAAGACATATTTTATTTTATTTCATTTTATTTTTCTTGTTAATTTGTTTAAATTTTGCTAAAAAAAAATTTAACTTACAGACAAAATAATGAGATATACATACATACAGACACATACATACGTACGTATTTACATGCACACATACATACATACATATGTACATATGCATGAATATACGCGTATGCTCGTACAAATAATATCAACTAGTTAATAATACAAATAAAATATTTTCAACAACAAGAAATTTATAATAATAAAAACTTAATATATTAATTACACTGGTACCTATACAATAATAACAATAGAAATAAAGCTAAAAACTGAAGGTGTTGCCTAATAGGTACATATTATAATAATTATTATCTCTTTGGAATGCTTCGTGTTGTAATTAAGGATATTTTTTTCCATGTGACTTGTTAGGCGTGTGAGACGTGCGTACATTCATATGTATGAATCTGTGTTTGGTTAAATGTGTGCATATATAATTACATGTGACACGGCCTCAGCTCGTAACACCGAAATGCGTTCACAACTTTTACAGACATTAAATTTAGAAGAAAAAACTTTTGCTAATATTTATTTTAAAGATAATACAGCCCTCCGAAAGTCACAAGCGCCAAGATTCTAAAATCTATATATGTAATTGCAGATTCGAAACTGTGAGTGAGCCTTTTTGTGTTAAGCCTAGAAGATCCGTTTTGAAATATAAATGACTAGAAAACGCCAAACAAAATGGTCATATCTACCACTTGTAATACGTTTCCTGGTAAAAAAAATCGTTAAGGCCAAATAACTCAAAACTACTAAAAGCGATGTGTGAATTTATTTCTTAAGGTTAAATTAGTCGCGACCTATCCACAACTCCATAACCCAAAACCAAAATGCATTTGGTTCCTATGGTGAGAATACAGTGTTACCCCTTAGTTTGGTTCGAGCTGCATTACCATTCATGGTTATGCTGTTAATGTGTTATTATCTCAAAACTAATTTGAGCTTCACGAGGGCAGATTGGAAAAGCCTATTTTTCTTTGTTCATTGTGCATATTTTACTTTTCTCATTAAAGCTGCAACGAAGGCGAAAATTTTGGATTCAATTGCTACCGTTCTATTTTCTATTACTCAATATTAGTAAAATGTTAGACAACATTGTTTTTGGTCACATGAATAATTGAACCAATGACGAAACTAATTAAAACTAATTATATTGTAAACACATATTTTGTTTTTCCGGCCACATGAGTAGTTGTGGATTCCAACGATTGGCAAAGAGTATGAAAGTTTTTGCCCATTTTTTTTTGCTTTCGTTTTAACTAAAAAATTCTTAATTAAATTTTGCAAATTGTGTGTGTTTTTATACAATTTTTACAACTATGTTGCAATTAGTTATCAAATTAATATTAAATAACCAAAACAAAAAACTAATATTAAATATGTATTTGTTTTCTATTTTGTTTAAGTATTTGGTAAATAGAGCTCTACTAAATTGATAAAGAAATATTTTCTTTATTCTCGTAAAATTCAGTCCAGTTTTGGTTAAACCAATTGCGTCGCATCCATTCCAGTTTGTATTTTTATATCAGGTTTCGTTGGTTTTTCAATTAAAACACATTGTGCCTCTTTATCATGAGCTGATTTAAATTGAAGATTCGGCTTTGATTGTGAGTATATTTGGTTGCCGGTATTTCGTTTTTGGCGCTCTCTGTCGAAATGTAATTTTACATAATTTATTGGTATGTCGACGCACTGGCCACCAGTGCCCTCGGCATCTATGTACACGCCACGCACCAGTATCGAATTCGAACATTTCAAAGCGGCCAATAATAAAAAAGGTATGAGATGTGTTAACCAGTAACTCAAAATTTTATTTTCTGTAAAATTATTATAACCAAATAAAATATACTATTCCCATTGGGTAGAAATGTTGAGTGTCACTAACCTGGATACAAATAAACATCTAGGAGATTCCATATACCACGCCAGGCATTGACAGCTCCAAAAAATTCAGCAAAATAATAAATGTCACAAAATACCAGCTTCATTATGCCATTGAGACGTTTGCAAACCCAACGTACCACAGGGTGCAAAATGAATGTCAATAATACCGTTGTGTATCCCATGACCTACAATTATGTAATCGTTGCTTTAGTATTTTAAAAGCAGGCTGTGTGTTGTGTTTTTATTTATATTTTTTTTACTACTTGCCAATGAGCTCATTGCGGATTTTGCTTTATCTTCGGGATAAAGCGTCAGATCCATTATGCCCCACAGACCTCGCCAAGCTATAACCACAAGTGTTCCAATGACGAATACTGAAAACAGTGTATCCATTACATATAATCCCGGCTGGTGAAATCCCTGCGGATCAGACACAAATCATGTAGCAAATATTTTATTAAGTCGCTAGGTAATTTATTTCGAAATATCCTGGTTTGAGCACAGCATTGTGTTTAGCAAAGTAACTGAGACAATACCCCTTATTTTGTAACTGTTTGTCAATGTCACGTCAAGGCAATGTCAAAATAAAAAAACACTTCTGTACTCATTCTCTTCCACAATTATCAATATCTAACAACTTCTTGCTATATTGAAGGTTAGGTTAGGTTGAAGAGAAGGGCGTAAGCAAAGATATCCCAATCCTCGTAGGCCTGTTGTGCGCTCTATTATAAGGAGTTCCCAATCTATTATAGGGAGCCTCCATTAAAACTATGGACAGCTTTGAATTTGATTGCGTTAAGAACCTAGTTTCCTCAATGTATCTTCTTAAGTCTCTCCAATTAGAGCCCCTAAGAAATTCCATATCTTGTATAATCTCCTGATGAAATGTTTGTCTTTTGACTTGACTAAGAGCTGGACAGTAGCACAAGTAGTGCTCAAGTGTCTCGTCATCCTCCTGGCAGGCCCTGCATGTTATATCGCCAACGATACCCATGCGTGCCAGGATGCTAGGATTTCCTTTGTCCTCTTACCATCTGTGTCACCCCATAGAATTCTAGTCACCTACATTAGAGTGCTGCCAATCTCTTGTATGCAATTCTATAGCCCATTGCTTCAGTTCGTTCTTAAAAACTTGAAATGGCTTAGGACTTTCTATTGTGATGTTTGCCATTAATGCTCCCATCTTTGCTAGCCTATCTGCCTCAATATTTCCAGGTATTCCTTGGTGTCCTGGAATCTATATTATCTCAATGCTTTCACACCGCGTGTATGAGTTTATTTCATCCTTGCATTGTAATACACACCGAGATTGAACCGCATAATTTCTTAGGGCCTCGATGACTTTCCTACTATCCGTGAATATACGAACCGGTAGTCAATTTCCTTCAACCATTTTATCCCTTCCGCAATAACCTCTATATTGAATGTCAAAGAGAACAGTCAGGGGTTGTCAGCAGTAGTTAATTATTGACCACAAGGAGTACGTAAGTGTCCTATTTTTAATATTGTCTTCACGTGACGTTGACAAATACTTACAGAATAAAGGCGAATATCTCAAATAAATTACTATTAACATGCCTTAATTGGGAGGCATTAAATCAATTTGGGGCATCATGATACATACAATAATAAATAGTTACAACCAATTGATTCTGTTAAACATTTATTATTTTCTAACATGGCGTTTATATCTCATATTCTGATAAAGAATGTCTTCTATAAGTCGTCGAAACCTTGATAATTGTTTCTAAGACAACAGAATATTAAAGTCAACATATAATATTTTCTTTATTGCAAGTATTTTAGGCAAAAAGTTTAAAATTGTTGGAAGTGTGTGTGCATTATTAGTGAATAAGTGATACTGTCATGAGGGTGCTGTTGGCGGAAGTAGTTAACTCGAGACTATGAAGCGGAGGGTCCTGAGATCGACTCGGCGCTCAGTCATGAATATTGTGTTAAATTCTTCTGCCTGTTTCAGTGATGAAGTCATAGCACTGGTCACTGAACAATTACTGGCAGTGATTAAGACTGTCGTGTACTAAAGAACAGAGGAACAGCACCCTCCTTCGTCGGCCCTGTAGCAAAAAATTGGCCTGCAAAGTAAAATATTAAAATAGCTACAAACATTTCCCTATCTTCTCATCTTCCTTCGTCTGTCCTTTCAATACTATCCCCTCCTTTCTAGTTCCGGCGCAATGTGTTGCATATATAGGGGGCATTCCCAGAGCGCTGGTCCGAGTTAAAAAAAACTGCATACATTTCGTCACACAAAATGCAAAACGCCTCCTTTAAAATTTTAAGAATTTGCAGGAGAATAATTTTGAATATGAAAAACATATTCAAACTTATATTGCGCATGTTCTGTTCTGTAATCCAAGAAACAAAATCTATGGAATTTAATTTTGTAACGACTAGAATTGGGAGATATATACACTTATATACTTGTTTGTAAAGTTCCCAGTGCTAAGCTTTGCCACGATGAGTGTGATGATATCGGGACTATCGACACAAATACAAAAAGTCTCTGAAACTATTAGAACTGTTTAAGATTTACTGGTTTTCTCTTGAAAAATTTCGCCGTGTTAAGTCTTCTTCTGTACTTTCAACAGTAAGAAATTTAAAACATTTGAAGGAGATATAACAAACAAAGTTATCGTTTCATTAGAATAAGTCTAGGAAATCAAAAGTCAAAATAAATGATATCTTACCCCAACTTTAAACATTGTTTCCACTTCAAAATAATCGCTTTTATGATCCATTACAACGGAATATGGTGCGGCACCTAAATTTCTTACAGTGCGTGTGGCAATAAGAAACAGCATCGCCACCAGTGTTACCACACAAATAATAATTAGCGAATTGGCACTGGTTAGCCAATCGCATAGCACCCACGACCCCCTCCACATGTTCACACATACAATGCCAAAGACGAATGTGTAGCAACGTGAAAGTACATAGAACGTTAGACGATTCTTGTCCGGATGGAGGTTATCTATGAAGAAATGCTGTGTTAATGTGAAAATGATGTGGCCTAGACCTCCGATGAGAAAAGAACAGATCGCGGATAGAGGTAAGTTTTTGGGAAAGATCAGGACACCGATTAACTCCCAAGTGCCACGCCAATAGGCAATAACACATGGTGCTACAACCAGACATGAGAGTACGCAGTCCAGTGTCTGGAGCAGAAGGTCGTGTAGACTTCGAGGCTTCTTCGAAGTTGTTGTTGTTGTGGTTTTGTGGTTTGTGGCAGGTGGATTTTGTAGAGATGGTGGCTGTTGATGTTGTGGAGATTTCTGGCAGCTTGTGAGACATGGTGCTGTGGCTATATCTGTGTGTTTTGCATCACGAGTTAACTTCATAGTGAAATTGCTTGAGAGATTATGACTCGTCGATTTTTAAATCTAAGTTTAAAGGCAGTTATTGCATAGATAAAAATTTTTACTTCCGAGTTTTATTATTAACTTGAATACATTTTCGAGAACGAAATCGCTCAATATTTGCTTTAATTGATATATCGAAATATTTCGCTATATAAATGTTTGTATGCATGTGCTTGCGTTACATGTGTGTATTGTGTAGACAGATAATAATTATAGTTTTATTTAGTTTTTATTGATTTGAAATAATAATATTTGTCATAGAACTATAACCATTATTAAATTTCTCTCTGCGCCTGTTGCCTTTTGTAACTCTTGGAAGTGCAAAATGTCAAGATGCCTTCCCCCTTAAAACATCCAACATGATGTTAGGCGGCTTGGCCTCGTTTCCCACTTTGTATCAACTTTTATTATTTTTAATATTTCTGTTCAGTATGTTATCCGAGGGTACTTAATGATGAGATAATTGTTTATTACTTTTTGTTTGTTCCGTATATAGATGTGCCTTATTTTTATTATTATTATCTCTCTCAGTTGCTCTTAATTATTTTATTGGATCATTTGTCTAGTTACTGTGGAATAAAGGGCTCTATACGAGAACTTTCTTGGAATTTTCAAATATATCTTCAACAAGAATCGTGTTATATATTTTCCTTCAAAAAATTGTTTCTAATTGCTTTTCTGGGCACCGTTTATGGATTTTCTTTAAAATTTCTTCTCAATTTGAATATCTGCAAAGAAATATAATTTTTAGTTATTAAAAAAAGTAGAACTACTTTGCGATAATTAATAATAAGTTAACCGAATGTTTTGTAAATAAAATAAAAATGCCTGAGTATTCATTCATATTGAAGCAAACGAAAATTTTTATTTTATTTACAAAAAACAGGCAGTAAATAAATGTAAACTGAGTCAAAACTCATTTTAGATGTTTTTTTTCATATTTGAACACATACACGGCAACGCCACAGAATTAAACTTCGTTCGGAAACGGAATTCACGCTGTATTTTGGTTCCTCAGAAAACTAAACATTTTGGCGCAATGAAATAATTTTTAATATTATGAACGGAATAAGCTAATGGAATTAAAATTAATTTTATTCCTAGAAATTTTTTAAATTTTTTGAAGTACCAAAATACAGCAACAGACAAGTGTTGCATTTTCTCCTTTTCCTATTTCCTTTATATTGTGGCATAAAATCTAACAAGACCGGCCGTAACTAACAAAAGCTCAAAATAGATATTTATAATTGAGAATGAAGTAGTTTTGCTAATTTACATCATACTCAGTTGGAAAGGATCACTAAAAAAAGGAACATTCAAGAGACCTTAAGAAACATATGATGTAAATGAGCTCAATTGATTGAAAACTGTTAAACGAATTCAGTTCGGATTTACGTCATATGCAAGAGTATTGGCAAAACAAATATGTTTAACAATCGGAAGGTCGCTTCCAGCTTATTCTTTCGAAATATTTTAAAGAACTCAAAATCTGAAAAGCTAATTTTTTTAAACTGAACTGAAGATTTTGGAGCTATTTTGAAATTTTAAAATATTAATCAATTCCGTTTCCGTTCACGAAACAATACAAAATATGATGCTGATATTATCAATAAAAAAGTTTGACTTTCTGCAGATACACACATGTAGTTTGTAAAAGTTTTCTTGCTACTGTGCTCTTAATAATGATATAAACGTAATTATTTAATTTATAGTGGAACATTTTTTTGTAAAAAATTATGTGCATAATTACGACAATTATTTACTTTTTCAACAAACGTTTTACGTTAATTAGATTCAAAAATGAATGAATATACGCTGTAAGTATTAGCTGACACTTGTTGCGTATTGATTAGATTATTTTCACTCCTCAAAATATCAGTAAACAGCGAAAAGTGTTGTAATTGTTTGAAAAATTGTTCTTGGAGCCAAATTGAGAAATACCTGATAATAAAAAGCTTGAGAAAGACACTTAAAATACCTTTAGTTTTGCATTAATTGGGAGTGCTAATAAAGGTTTTAATTGTTAATATTAATTCATTTATTCTGCTAATGATACTTGTAAAATAATAGTGATTGTTAATGGAATGTTTATTAGGCATATACTATACACTGGTGCATATGTATGCACTTGTAGTAAAACATTTCTGTCTATGCATGTATGGCTGTGTGTACTAAGAAAAAATTACTATAATAATCATTTTGACAAAATCAAGAATCGGTTTAGCCTCAGCTCCTATAAAAATGCACATCTACATGCACTTATTTGTGTATGCAAAAAGCTTATCAAATGCAAATGTCATTCGCTTATTTATCTGTGCGCACAAACAATTATAATATTTTATTAGATTATTTTCACAATAACAAGTGTGTGGCGGAAACAGTGGGTCAACAGCTAAAAATGTTTTCAATCAATTTAGATAAGATTTACGTTTGCATGGAAATATTCTCAGAAAAATTAAGAGAATACGATTTCAATAAAAACAGCAGCATTTTGAAGACATTTATTTGAAGATTTACTTAATATACAGCCTGCTAAGTATTTTGTGGAATGTGGAACTGATCTGTTGTCTAGACTAGTTTTATTAAAAAAAACCAATAGTAAAGCTCAAATTAGCCTTTAACATAATTATAATACGATAATTAAAAGAGAAAAGATATTATAAACAAAACATAAGATTTCCAAAAGAAGTTAAATGCAGGTAAACGGCCTAAAGCTTCAAAAAAATGTTCAATTATATCTACAAAAAGAAGAGGTCGAAAAAATGCTAAATATGATAAAAAATAATAACCCCTTAACCTTAATAGATAATGCAGTTCACACCAACCTCCAGGATAACACTGATTCCATTATACCGAAGCCGTAAGAAGCAAATGCAGTTTTGTCTTGGTTTATGGCAGGAATAATTGAGTTTTAGTAGAGATTATTTTTCGCTGTATCATAAAAACTTTGGCAGGATATCTTAATTTTAGCAGAATAGGATTTGAATATTTTTGTAGAAAACATTCAAAATACTTCTTAAAACAGCAGTCTTTCGCCTTTAGTTTAAACTCGTCCCACTGTGCTTTCTAAGAGTTATGAAACTTATTTATTTGCAAGCTTTTTTATTTAGTCTTTCTCTATTTAATTGTCGTAAGCATTTCATTAGTGTCTATTGCATAAAATTTAACTTATTGTAGGCAACAACCAATTACATTTGTTGTACAGAAGCACATATGTACATATGTATGTGCATATGTATGTACATATGTGCATTATTGCAATCCGTACTGCTATATACAGAGATTTCTTTTGTTGCTTTTCGATTGCTGGTTGCATTCAATTATTATGAAGATAATTCAATCAAAATTTTTTTTTAAATACAAATATATTTATTTTATGAATTTTTGTATTCATAATTTCTATAATTCAGAACATGAATAAAACAAAATTTTTTGTATTATAATTACAATCTAATGCTTACAATTGAAATTATCCGATCAGTTTTATGGTTATGATTTTCTTAATTGCCATATTTTATAGTATTTGGGGTTGCTGTTAAAAAATTATAAAAAAATTAATTAAATATGTTCATCAAAACATGTTTGCACGTAGATAATTGATAAGCAAAGGTTATCCTGGGGTAAATTTTTAACATAAAATGTTACAAAGTCAGTGAACTCTAAAATTGTTTTTCAACTAAGATGAATGTAAATATATTTTAAACTTATTAAGTTAAATAACTGAAGCACATACCTATATACATATGTATATGTATGTATGTATATATGGAAAAATTAATAAATTTAGTTGTATTTTAGACAAAAATTTGTGCATAAGAATATGACACTGATAATTTCTAAGAGCTAAGGAAATTAATATTAATTGCAAACTTTGGCGGGAGGATACAACAACCTTATTTGGCAAATCTTCCATAGAAATTTTTCAAATAACTAGGTAATTAACATAAAATATTTTGTGGCTTACATTTACATATGCCTGATAATGCATTATTTAAGGGCAACACTATTAAAGCAAACTTCTTATTTAGTTTCATTCTAATGAACAGTTGCAATTTAATTATAACATACGAGTATAGAACTTAAACTGTTACATGCTTGATTAATACGTTATGTCGGTATTGCAGTTAACAGGTACAAAGAACATTCTTACCATCATATAACGTGCAGTTTTGCATTCATTAATGCACATAAACACACCCACGCACATGTTATACATTAAACAAGTGCTTCAGCATGCAATTCATAATAACTGTACTATACACACTAATGCATATTTATGTATTTACATACACGTACATATGTACATACGTACACGTGTGTATATGGGATTCCATAAAAATAATTTCGAATTAAAATATAAAATATTATTAAATATTTTTAAAAATACCCGTAAATAAGGTCTGTATGGGTGTGTACGTATGCATATGAACTAAGTCATGCAAATACATAGACAATAAATAATTCCTTGGCTGAATGACAGTCTGGCTGACAGTTGACATTGCCAATGTAAAACTAAAACACAAAACATTGCATTAGAATCGAGGAAGTCTTGCTGAGTTTGTAGATTGGATTTCTGCATTTATTTGTCTGCTGTTTCTTCCATTTGAAATATTTAGATTTTACAACAATTTCAACTAAAGGTGACCAACCAGCAGGTTAACTAATTTTGTGTTTATTTTATTCAACTTACCAGGGTTGTCTTTTTTTTGTTGTTGTTGTAAATGACAATTACTAGAAAAACGTTTCCATTTGATGAACGCTGAGGACTGAGAAAAACTTGATTTGGGAAAAAACAGCGAAAATAGAAAGTTAAATAAAAATTTACGAATAAAATTGTATATTGAGAAGGAAATGCTGTATTCGTAATTAGAGTCTACTTTAAAGAAATCAATGTAAACTGAAGGTCTTCGCTACTATAAACTGATGCGTATAAACTGTTTCTTAATGATTGCCGTGCTGTTCTTTACATTAATGATTGATCTGCTTCAATTTGAATAACTTAGGCTCCAAAAAATGATAAGTACATAGTGCATACATATATATATATATATATATATATATATATATATATATATATATATATATATATATATATATATGTATCTATATGAGATAACCTCAGTAAATATATAAGTTTCTTTTTTTAATTGTACTTCGACAAGTCTTATAGTTGTGAAGAGCAAGTGTTATTAGCAAACTGACTGACTATTAATGGTGCACATCGAATAATAAAAGTATTTAACACGGTTCCCACTAACTCTGTCTTAAATCACTTAAAATCTATACAATTTCGTTCCGATCAATTCAGTCGATTAAAAGTTACAAACAAGCGTAAAATATAATAATATGTAATGGATACGTGTAATAACAAAAGTTTCATTATGTGAAACTAATTAAGCAAGTTAAAAAGGTGGACAGCTTTTACACGCTTTTAGCCACGATAATACGACACACACGAAGATTATGACTTCAGCTTTTATGTAGATCGCTTGTAAACTGTAATAAATATAGAGATGGAAATAAATCGATAAGTCAGGAATAATTCAAATAATAATAAATGCATGTGAATTGGCATAATAAAAACTAAAACATTCTTGAACCAAAAAAAAAATAAATAAAAAAAAGTTGCAATAGTTTCTTGTTGAATGTTAGAATTTTGGAAACTTTAAAAAGTCCTCCTTTAAGACAGCTCAAGTTTGTGTAGACCTGGTGGGAGAACCATTTACCATCTTCTTTCAACCGATTTTTCTCTTGCACACATTTCTGACAGCTTCTCTTAAAATAATAAATTGGCAAAACTTTGTACGCCTCAAAAAATATGCCACTCAAAAAACAATATGATATTGTTGGAAAGATCGCGAAATAGCTGTAAATTTTTTTGGCGTTTTCCGTGATCGACCTTCTCTTTATGTTAGGAAATTTTATTAATAATGAAATTTTGATTAATATCTTGAACGTTTTACAAAATTCCGACATATTTTCAAAATAAAAGGTTTCTAAGCTACTCTGCGTTGTCTGGTGTAATATTGGTCGGAGAAAAATCAGAATTTTTAAGAACAGGGGTTTGAAATAGCGTGGGAGAGCACGATATATAGCGTATGTAAGTAACAGGGAGATGACAGTCGTAGAAGATGATGTTTGCTTACTGCACCTGGCGCAAATCGAGACGGCAGCAGATAGTAAATCCGCTATTTTTAGTAAAATTTTTTGTCTTTAAAATATCGCAAGTAGCATAAAATGAAATTGAAATAATAGTTAAAATAATGAGTGCAACACTAGAAGTGCATGCGAGTATGTTCGCTGGCAATATGATAGTTGCACTTGTTGTCTTGTTTTAAATCACCAACTTCCTCTAGAAATTAAGGCAAATTAATAATGAAATAATTAAAAGTGCTGCTGTGGTCTTTAGAGTATAAATATTGTGTGTGTGTGTTTTTTTTTAAATCTGTACCATTTTCTTTTTCTAGTTGCCAGTTGTCCAGTGTTTTAATTTATAGCATTGATCTAATTAAAAACCAACAAATCACCCAACGAAATACAACAACGCAAAAGACTTAATTTGTTTAAAAATGTCATGTAAATTTTAAATGAGAACGTGTCGACTGTTACTTACAATCTACGTGGGTTGAATAATAATTCTCTGTAGGCTAAATTGCGCTGACTTATTTATAATGAATGCACTGGCGCTATTAACGAGAAACGTTTAAGCCCATACTTCTGTGATGTAAACAAGAGCTGCTTGGCAAGTGATTGATAAGTTATTTTATAATTTTTTATATTACAGGAGGCATTCTTTCTTAATGCACACCTCTTTATATGAACGTTTTTATTTTAAATTTAAAAGTTTTAAAGGAGAGACCAATCTTGTTATTTATATATCTATTTACTCTACAGTTGGATGCCACAGTTTCACATCTCATCAGCCATGCGACAAGCACAAGCACTTTGTTTACCGGATTATAAAACTTTAGTTTTGTTTTGTAGAAAAAGTGGTTCAAAAGCAAAAGTCTTAATGAAAAAGTCTGCTAACATTATGGGATTATATCGACTTTTGAAAACATTTTCAAAATCTTAAAATTATTTGTAATTTAAATAATGATTATGTTTTTAGCGCCAGGGGGTTGTTGCAGCATTTCCCACATGTATCAAACGGAATTGCATTGGCCTTCCTATAATTGCCGTAGTAGCTGGCACCTCAAAACTTATTGAAAATTGCATTTTTTTTTCTCTACTTAAAATCAAAAATTCGTGTGCACACCTCCGGAGAAAATAATTGGAGTGCCACTAATGCTTTTTCCGAAAAATTAATATAAAAAATAATATTAAACTAATTTTTCGTTTGTCAAGATGAATGAGCAAGCACGTCGTTATATATGTACATGCATACACACAAACTCACATACACACACACATACCCATACACATAGAAAAGTGTGCTTTTTGTTGATCCACTTAATATAAATAAAGCAAGACAAATGAGATTTGATTCGATTGCTAATTTTGTGACAAAAAGGTGCGTTGACTTTTAAATTCGCATTTATTTCTATTTTCTATTTCAATGCTTGTTGTTGCAGGATTTGCGGCGATAGGTCAAGGTCTTTTAATCATGACAAAGAGAATATTTAATTCATTTACAAAGTTTAGAAAACTATATACATTTAATTGGATTTGTGTATGTAGCGAATCCCAACTTTTTGATACTCACGAACACGAATGCGAAGACGAATATCTGAAACAATATTTGCGAATACAAGTATTATATGTAAAATTTGAAGTTAATAAAAAGTTGCCAAACTAAAACGAAATATTTATGTAGAAATATACATAAATATCGGATTTTTTAAAATTCCTGTTCTACAGCAATGGCTAAGACCGTGCAAAATCTTGAAAACTGAGTTGAAATTCCTATCAACTTGTATCTTTAAGAACAAAGTACATATACTACATATGTACATGCATATATATAACGTAAATATTTACAAAATTTAAATAAATACTCATAATAAGGTCGGTATGCTTACTTTTCAATTCTTTATATGAGTATCAGAAAGTTCTTTTTAATAACTTTAAAAATATATTTGCTATCCAAATACTATTGACTATCGTTTATTTTTTTTTTAACAGCGCAAATACCTACAATAGTTTACTGTTAACAATATGTATCAAAAGAACTCAATTACGCATTTTTGTAAAACAATCCCTATATTGCCCATTTCATTGTGTGGCAATGCTTTTTTTTATTTGTCACTGAAAACAAACTTCAATCCTTATTAAATTTAATAAAGACAGAATGGAACTATTTTGTACCCTGCACACATACATACATAAATGAAATAAAATATGTATAAAAGATCCTCGCAGCTTGAAATAACTAAATTATGTATAAATGTTTTTATATAAAGATACATTTTTAAGAAAATAATAACGAAAAAATGTTATTTATGTATTAATTATGGCAGTTATTTTTTTAATATTATTTATTTATTGTTTTTTTACGTTTTGTCAATAAAAAAAACTATTTTTTTGTTTGTTTTGAAATGCATACAAAAGCAGATCTTTATTCAAAGGCCTTTTGACAAGTATTCTGTGGAAGGCTTTCTAAGAGCAATAAGAATGAATCGAGAATGGAAGGATATGTGTTTGTGATGGTACGAGAAGGCATTTTCTTTCCAAAAGAGGCCTTCTTGAAGGCATTTCTACTCCATCTTTTTCCCGCTAGCATAATTTTTTATCAATCGCAAAATTGTATGCAGAATGTAAAAAATTCATAAAAATTTTACATAAATAAAACAGCAATATGTACTTTTGAATCCTAAATATTACGCGATAGATAATATATGTAAGTAATTTTATTTTTAACTCTTTAGTCAATTTATTTACTTGTTATAATGAAGTTCATATTCATTCAGACTCTGGTGGAAACTGCTACATTATGAAAATACAGTGAAACTTCGATATAACGAATTCTAAGTACATTCGACAATTCGAAAGTATTTATGAAATTGTGTAAACAAATATTATTTAGCAAGTCTTTCACATTTTGTTTATCTAAAATGAATAAAAATTGAAAACAAAAACAAACACATCGAGCCGTATTTCATTGAATTCGACGCTGAAATTATTATTTACAAAACGAGTTTTTATAGAACTCGCTATAGTTCAAGTGAAATTGAAATTTTCAAGCGAGTTTTTCTCGCTTCTTATATTTTCTAGTTATGAATCTGTTGCCGAGTTAGAATCATATCACAATATTCATAAACTGACACTCACACACACATATATATACACACATAACAATTGCAAACTGTTAAATAAGTTTTAAAGGATCTAATTGATGCTGTTTATGGCAGTGAAACCGTGTGTGTAACTATATAATTCAATCAAGTAAGCCAACGAATAAAATACTTTACCTTTTTAAACTAAAATCCAAAGCAACTACGATGAAGATGCACAGCTTTAATTTGTTGGTTTTCCTTCAACTGCTAAACCGCTGACATCTATGAAGATTTTTAATTCACTATAATTGTTCAACAATAAGAATTTTAGTTTTCATTTTTGACAAAAGAACCACATCGCGTTAAATTGAAAATTTGCACAATATAAATATTTAAATAATATTGTAGAGTTGTCTTTTTTTGTCGTTACATATTAATAATATTATTATCTTTATGATTTATAAATGTTTTTTTTTCACAAAGGATTCAAAAGAATTCCTAGAGTCGCATAAATAATAAACGAATACGTTTACTCGTACTAAGAATAGAACACTAAAACAGATTGTTATGCTACAACTGATCATGACACGAGTACAAATTCTTTACTTAAAACTAAAACAGCATGTGTTTAATAATTTTAACAATAATTCTAAATAAACAAATAATATTTGTTCGTTTTGTTGTTAATTTTTAGCACACATTTATTTTTCAAATGTTATGATGATTGTTGTGTATCATGATGATGATCGAGAATGTAAGCAGCAAATAAAAACTGAATAAAAAAAGAATTTATTGGTAAATAAAAAAAAAGTATTAAAAAGCAAATGAGGATAGACAGTTTGTTGTAGTGATAGTTACAAACGGACACAGATTTTTAGTTTTTTTGCTATAAGTAAATTTCACAGAAAAACCATGATCAAATCTTTTGAATTTATTTTATTCTCCAATTAGTAAATATTTAATGTGTAGGCGCACTGAGGAATGCAAACATACCGCAGCTTTTTTGCAGGATATTGTCAGATCACTTAATAAGAAAAAAATCTATTAACTCTTTCACCAAAATTTTACTCAATTATTTTGAGTTCAAGTTTATTTTTATATTCTTTTAAACAATAATAGAGTTGTTTTTTTTTGTTACGCGACTAAACAAATACAAAAAAAAAATAAACAACAAATTACAACCTGTTGCAGAAAATAATCTCTTGAAAATGCGTTCGTTCCGTTAGTCAGTCACCAGAATATCTAAGCACACGATCGACTCTCACTTTATTAAATACAATTTTTCTTAGTTGACTTCAAGATTCTATCTGAGCTCGAATGATAACTGTAATACACTAACATATTTACGAATAAAATTTACAGCTAAAAAGTTTCAAAAGTGCTAAATTTTTTTACTTTTGAGCTCATGTCAATAGCAGCGTTTTCCACCATGCTTCGCTAATTGGGTTTGTATTTGTGTCCCATTGTGAATTTGTTCATCTACTCTAAGGGAACAAACAGCACTCAATCTTATCGCAAGTTAGCTTTTTTTTATCATGTTTAAATTTTGATTGTGAGCGTGTCGGCAATAAAAACCACTCAATAAAATGTCAAAAAGATTAGACATAAATCAAAGTAGAATTTTGTTGACGAAATCCATTTTGTTTGAGTTCTCATGATACTTTCTGAAATAACGCTCATTTTAAATAAGTGCTTCCCCTGAGTGGTTCAAAGATAATTATTGCAAAAGAGTCTTTATGAAAAGTACTATTTTAGAGGTGCTTTTCTTTAAAAACAAATATCTTTATATTCATAAGAAATTACTTTAAAAACAATTTTGCTATTTTTTACATATTTTACCCTAATTCTAGTTTTGTATTAGTATCTTTTAAAATATAACGTTTAAAAAATCACATCAATAAATTTTTTGGCGCGTATTTTGAAGGGATATCTTAAAGACACGTCAATACTTTGCATCAGGCAGAACGCCTCTGGGCGTTTATCTGTTCTTTGACAAAATTCTATATAACACGTTTTCATAGAAATATTTCAAACTTTCAACAACTTTCGTTTTGGCAACTCAGTTTTTGGCAGCTCAGTTGTTTTCGTTTAAAATGTTACTGTTAAACATGTTCAGTTTGGTCAATAATTTAACCATGAATCGACTTATAAAAGAACAACACTTGCACAGTTGCCAAAGTATCCCGAAAAATTCACTGTTTGGTCTGGATTATGGACCGGTGGCATCATTGGGCAGCAACGCTTGACACACTGGCAGCCAATGTTGACAAATTTATTCGTGAGATACCGACCGATATGTTGGAGAGATAGTATGCCAAAATTGGACCCAGCATAGGAACCATTTGTGGCTTAGCCAAGGTCAAAATTTAGATGAAATCATCTTTAATTATTAAAAAAGATATCATACATTTCTTTAAATTTCATGTGTTCTCTTTTAAATTAAAGCTGAATGCTTTTAAAAAACCAGCCATGATTAAGTTTTATAACGTTCTTATACATGCACACATACATTCTCGTACATTTGCGTACATAATTTTTTGTTTAAGGTTTTTATGGTTCATCCGAACAATAAAATTTTATATTTAGACTAGATATTTCCTCGTTTTCATATATTTCATTATCTTCAAAGAGATGTTATTAACTGCTGCTTTCACTCGTATTAGAAATTGCTTGAACAACACAGACACTTGCTTAGCTCTAAATGGTAAATTTCACACTAGTGTACAGATCTTCCATCCACAAATACATTTAACCATATGATGATTTTATTCGAATAAAAAGTAATTCGCCTATTACCCATTTTAGTATTGAACGAACAATTTTTAATGGTATAATTTTTGCTGATTAATTCATTCTTTCAAACAGCAGTGTGACTTGAAAGCATTTTGATTTGATAATAGATCGGTAACTCGTGATGCAATCAAGATACCTTAATAAAATTTCAAGCAGACATGGCTAACATGTTATCGAGTGCACCGTTTACTAACAAGAAGTGGTTATGTCCAAAGTGTATCTATCCCCTTTACTGGAAATGACCAAAATCCAATTTTTTCAGTTATCCGATTTTTTCAGTTATACGATTTTTCTTTAAAACGTAGTGCTTAAAATCCCGGTGTGGCACAAAGTCACTAACAAACAATTAGAAATCTTTACTTAGCCTAAGTGCAAGTATGAGAAGTGCATAGTAGGCATTTTGATGGAAGAATCCACAGCGAGGCAGTTTTGAAGAAGCTTATTCGTTAAATGTTTTATATATTAATGCTACGGACTTGTAATATATCACTGCAAAGGTAATTACGTCTACGGTTTAATAACTTGTTCAATTGAATTGTATCCGCTTTACTGGAAATAACCAAAACCCAATTTTTCAGTTATCAGCTTTTTTCTCAAAACATAGTTCGGATTATTGAAATTTGTTACATTTAAGCGTACTGCTTAAAATCAGTAAAACAATACTTTTTATATCAAATGTCTAGCCACTTGCATTGGCAATATAAAAGAAAATACAATAAAGTACGTAAGAGCGAAAAGGACAAATACACCCTACGCTTCGGAGGTTTTCTCCCAACCAGTTTTGAAAAAAATCGATAACTCGACGTTTTGAATTCCTAGGAAGCTTTCCCGGCTACTCCTGAAAGCGTGTCACTATGGGTGTGGGTGTGTGCGTGTGGGTGTGAAATTGTGAACCACGTTTAACTTGCACATTTAATAAACACAAGCGAAAACTTTTTTTGTAAACAAAACTTTGAGAGAAGTCGAGACAAATAATAGTTGAGTAATAACACTATTTATTAAACTAAACAGTTTTAAAATCAATTCCTTATTTATTTCATCCTCAGTGTATTAATTGTGTTGTGACAGAGAATAAACTACACTATATAAAAAAAAGTTTGTAAAAGTACTTCTCTTCCACAAATTACTTTTAAGCCAATTTTTGTAAACAGACAGATAACAATTACCCTTATCTCTATGTATTCTGTGCTATTTGTTATCTCTTTACACACTAGTATTAATTGGGGTACTTATTATGAGGTGCATTTTCAGTAGAGATCTTTTGGCAGATAAATCAGAAGCTGGCCCAATTATATATTTTACTATGAAAAGTTGCCTCCAGTTCTACCTTTACATATTATTGGGCTGTATTCCCTATGCACACAATGTAGTTTTTGTGCAATTCCAGGAGTTTTTGTGAATGAAGCTAATTAAGTACAGCAAGTCCTATAACCAATTAATAAATAAAAGCAAACAATTAGCAGTACTTTTATATAATATATCTTTCCTGATCGATGATCAAAAACAAATGTATGACTGGAACTGAGAAGTAATAAAAAGAGCAGAACAGCCAAAGAACACAACGTACACTTTGTCTCATAGACGCTGAATAAGCAATAAGTTAATAGAACTGATAAGAAATAAGAAATTAATATGTTATATTAATTGACAATAAGAAATCGACTTTTGTATCATACCTTATTTATTTATATATAGGCAATAAGCGATTAGAATTAAAAAATAGCAAAATAATTTTGTATACAAAAGAGCTCCTCTTAAGCCATGCACATCTTTAATACACTTACGAGTATTTCGCCCAATCTTATGGATTTGTGTATATTTTAAGTTTGTTGGAAATTTGTGTTAAAAACTGTGATATTAAACAAATATGCAAATATATGTATTTATCACTATTAGCCCGTCTGCTTATGGCAACACTGCCCACAAGTAAACTGACTCCCACACACACACACTCTCTTACTTCTTTCTCTTTGCACTGAGTTCTTCTTGTTTAAGGGAGCGTATGAGTGATATCACATTTCTTATAATCATTATAATTTTATTGCACACTTTCATACTATCATTCTGCTTCTCTAATACATTTATAATTTCCATAATTTTTTTTCTTCTTAACAGTTATGTGGCTGTTAAATTATTTAATATATCCTCACTTTAGTGTTTATATCAATATTATCTGATATTTTATGGCACGACAATAATAATTTCGTTGTACAACGAAGAAAAGCACAATTTAGATTAGAGCTAATATGTATTTGTTTGAGCTCATTTTTTACTTTTTGTTATACTATTTTTAATAATAATGATAATAATATAATAAAAAAAATCTAGTTTATGTTTAATGCTAAAATGTATGTGTATTTTATAATCTCTATCGCTCTCATAGTGATCAAAAAATAAAGTCCACAATATGTTGTTGGATTTCGAAAGCCACAGTTGTTCGTTTTATGAGTTAAAATTGCTGAACGAAAACAGAGTTGTATTTTATACAACAGTTGGGCGTTTACTGTTCTATTCATAAAGAATAATTTAGCTTTAAAATGTATTTTAAATCAAACATTTTTTCTTAAAATACCTTTCAAGCTCACATAATTTTTCATGACTATGCCTGCTCCAGTTTCTATTGATTAGATATAAAAAATGGTGAAAAACACGATAATATATAATATGAAATTCCAGGCATTCTTCATATTCTGGCATTTGGAAAGAAATTAAGCAATAACAGCAGTACTTTCGAGTATCGAATGTCAAAGGGACACTGGAATATTTATATTTGTTTTATTGACGAATTGATGCATGGACTTCTCGAAAAAATTTATATTTTTCAAAGTAAATGTTTACTATTTGGAACCATTATTTTGGCATTTGACAATTCATAATGACTTGTTAAACACAGTTTGACATTCGCAGCTCTCAAACCATAGTTATCGGTGTCGATAGCTCTTGTGCAGCTAAAAAATGTCCCCATGTCACCACTTTTATCTACTATTAGTCTTTTTATATTAACAAACTAAAAATTTTCATTATCAACATGTATTTCGGAAAATATCAAAAGTGTAGACCAAAATTACTAAAATGTACTAGTGAATCACTGGTTCGAATTTCCAATAGTGGTTTTTAAATTACACGCATATGTTAAATATCTAAAGCAAAAGGCATTGTCTGGGGTATTACAAGCCACTAGTACTGTTGACTGTGTCAATAGTAAGTCCAAACAGTTTCACTATTGACATTTCCTGCAGGGTATGTATGCAAATATATTATAGTTTAGTTTTATTAATACATATAATGTTTGGTAAATTTAACCCATTAATTCGATTTTATTATTCAGTTTAAAGATTTTATTTGATTTTCATTTAACGAAAAATAATTTTTTTCCGAAATAATTTTCAAAGCAAACGTTTTACTTTTAAAACAAATTTCAAAAGTCAATAAAGTTTCTAAGCAAATCACAAGTTATTTATCTAAAATCGTTTGTAAAATTCAAACAATTATTTGCCTCATTAGCACCTTCTTCTTTCCATATATGAACGCGAGTGGGAATATAAACACATTTAAACACGTATTAATGAAGCTCTTTGAGCATTTCTTCGAAACTATAGTCTTTAGAATATTGAATAAACTATTTAAATTAATTTAGGCAAATTATATGAATAACTGCTTGAAAAAAGCAGTTATTTATAAAAGTTTTTAATCTAAATACGTTTATAACGTTTGGTACAAATGGTTTGCAAAATCTTAAAGCAAATAAATGTTTCTTATCGAATTTGATTGCGAGTGATAATATCTTGATGTTAAATACAGTCAACATTTTCACAAGTTTTTAATAAAATCAAGGAGTTTCTGCTGTATTCTTTACTTTTTTATTTTGTTATTATATTTTTAGATATTTGCCGATATGTACTTTTCAAATTTTCTAATACTCCTACATTTATTTTGGTTGTCAATTTTTTCGATATTTTTAGAGATATTTTTTAGATATAGAGAACATGTATCGGCGGCAACCATAATGTAAAAGTAACATTCATTCCAAGGCGAGCTAATAACAGGTGGCCTGGAGAGCTCCTGCGAGAACCTGAATCTGTTCTTAAATTATGAAATTTACCAACAAACAGGAAATTGCAGAAAACAGGAAATTGCTAAAATAAAAATAAAAAATAAAAAGACAAAGAGAGGAATGAAGGAAGAAAAGTGCAAGATGCAAATGGACTTGGGAACTAAACATAATTTAAATGAATGGTATGCAAAAGTTACATTAATGTGCCTCTGAAATTGATTTTTACAATATGTAAATTTAATATAAATAACTTTATGTAAAAAGGTATACAGTATTTGCCAATTGATAATAGAAAGTCATACGAAGATCATGCAGAATGTGATTTTATATAATGAAATAATCTGTTTCATATTTATTTAATTTTTATTAAAAAAATTATCAGTATATTTATTTATTGTTATAAAAAGTGGATTTTACAAGTTTTAATATCACGGAGCAAATATATAAAATATTCATAATAACAATAAAACTGTATACAGACAGTGCGTCGGAAATTTCTCTATACAAAAAGAAGTGAAATACTGCAACAAAAAATTATTGTACTGATCGATTACTAAGATTAACGATTACATTGTTAATTAAGCAATTTATGAATAGACTTGGAACTTGAAGAAAATGCTTCCTTGTTATTTAATACAACTTCTACATCTCACGATTCTGCTACAAACGTCTGGTAAATCAAATTGTATCAGAAAAAACTATGAAAATAAAATCATTGCAACGATCATGATTTGAAGTTCACGTTCTGTCTAAAAATATTTTGGTGTGCCCGATCGTTTTCCTTTTACGTCTGTACAATTGTATTTACTATGAACTTACCCATTGTTAAAAAAACTGAATATACATATTTCCTCAACCTGATAAGATGCAAAAATAATATATTAATAATATGAATAAAATAATTATTATAATTCACAATCTCTGCATTGTTTTGAATATTAAACGAAACGAGCAAAGTCTTTTATGATCTTTTGAAACACTTACGTATATTAAACTCAGAACAATAGGGGCATTCACAGTGAGTTGTTAGTTTTAATAGTCTAAAGTTAATTTATAATTTATTTGATTAAAGTAAGAATTTTGCCCAATATTAAATAAAGTTTCTTTTATTTTGTTGCTGAGCGTTTTTCCACTTATAAGATTTATTTGTCAAACTGTACACAGTGATTTTGTTGTTATGAAAAACTAGAAACTTTACAATGCGCTTTAAGATTTAAATTTTGTAAATGAACATTTTAAAATTATGAAAATAATTATACACAGTGAAAAAGTGATTGGAAATCAAATTGTTTCATATGGAAATAATATGGAAATAGTGCTGGGACCAATTACTGCATTAATTTTAATACAAATTTCGATATCGAAAGCCGTAATTTGACCTCTGGTTTCCAAATAACAGATGGTAAAATAGCCTTAAGAAGGATGACTATGATTTTCAATTAACAAAATTGGATGTTAACTATTTTAGATCAAACCACCACAAATATATATGAATTTTAATATGTATTTACCTAAAAATGTTAAGCTAAATTTGTTTTGTTAAACATTTCTTTTGTTTGTTGAGGACTAAGTATGTCTGCATTTCATGTGCCATTACAAGTAAACATATATACATGAATATATAAATACATATATCTAATATTATACTATTCATATTTTACATCCTTAGGCCTACGTAAAAAAAAAATTAATTTATTTTTAACTGTCCATATATAAATGTATACAACAGGAATAAAAGCATAAATTTAGGCTCGACCACATTCTAAGAGTTGCCACACTTAATGTGAATAAAATAACTAACAAAAACTGCTATGCATTTTTATATTTACTCAAGATAAGCACCAGGTGAATTGATCTGCTAGCGGCCAAACAATTCCATAGAATTATTTTAATTGCAAATATATTACATTTTCTGCTAACCAAAGCTGTGACAGAGCTACTTACAAGAAAGATTTTACTATTTAATTCAAAATATTGATCGTGAATATGGATAAAGCAGTTTGTTCTTCCGGCTGAAAAATTTCACATTTTATTTAATAAACCCGTTGGGCTAGCGCTATATTGATACGAGTTTCTAACCGATTTGTTAGAAATATTTTACCTCAATGATCTCCAGATTTTACAAGAAAATTTAATCAACATGTGTTTTTTATTTCCTTTATTTTACATCTATAAATATATAGTACACGTTAATTGCCTTTTTTTGAAAATAAAGTAAACATTTTCGTTTGTAATATAAAAAAAAAAACAAATGAAAATTTTTATTTTATTTACAAAAACAGCCAGTAAATGATTTTTTTTATAAATTCACTTCTGAATATTTCTTTTCATACATAAAATTGGATATCCACTTATTTGAATAATTTTCATAATATGTAAATATTAATAAACAATGCAAGATATATTAATGTACATATATTACTTAAAAAAATATTTATAATAAAAAATTGAATAGAAGAATAAAAAAACAACTTAAGCTTAGTAAGAATTTTTGAGAAATTAAAAAATGTATCAACTAAAAGTAATCACAAAATTATATTAAATTAAAAGATCATAAAAAAAAACTTATTATAATAAACTATTAAACCTACATAGCTTGTGCATTTGGTTAGTGGTTGAATTGTTTAAGGAATGTATATTTATCAAAAGGATATATTAAAATAGAACAAATTAAAAGATACAACCGATGAGGCGTCGTATATGTTGTAGTAAAAAAATTGGACCTACTTAAACTACAATATGCACAAGGCATCATCAGAATACATAACAAATTACAAAACGTGTTCAATTGGTAGAGTACATATTTTTTTTGAAGTATATTAAACTACATACATACATTTCTAAGAATGAATGCACATTCTTTTATTTGTTGTAAACTCTGTGTTAAAACGATTCCTTTAACAATATTGATTTGTGTAGTGCACAGTGTGTACAATTATACATACACATGGGATGCTTTGGTTTTGCAAATTACGCTTAATTAATATGTAATGCCGGGCAAGAGATGAAAATTAGATGAAATACAAGTTTACTTCCTAATGACAACGATTAATGTTAATATTGAGTTTAATGAAATTTTCGTAAAAGGAATCTTTCTTAATTTTGTTTTGTCTTAGTCTTAATTAATTATGCTATTCAATATTTTCTCAATTTTTTGCAATGACTTCTCTTCCATTAAGAACGTTCGATGATTACCCTCAACGGTCAAAACATTAACTGATTTGTTGCATACCTGAAAATACGAATATGAAAACAGTAAACAAAAGATTGTGGAATTCTTTTATTAATTAATTGTGATGCAATTGCAGTGAAATTTACCTCGTTAAGACCATAATCCTCTTCTAATTTGGCATAATTTTCAGTGGGTTTCACTAGTGTAACATCACACGATACTTTGGTAGAGGCAACATATTTATCGGCGGCTAGAAGTTTCTTGTAGAATGTTGTAGCTGCTTGCTCAATCTGTAATTGACAACACAAATATAATAACAGAATATTTCAAATAAAATAATTTCGGAAAACTCTTCTAAGCAGAACAATTATTATTACACTCTATTCCGACTAAAACACTTACCAATTCTCTTGGCTGATTAATTTCGCCTGCAACAATTTCCGCACATTTAGCTACTTTCATATCCCAGGTTGGAATGTTAAGTAACAACATGGATACTAAATTGTAATCAGTGTTGGCCACTACCATGCCAAAGTAGGCCAAACCGTATGCTTCGTTTTGATCATCGGATGTATTTAAACGTTGTTTAAAGTTAGTGGTATACCAGTTGACATATTTGGGAGCGCCATCCAACATAACTAACTGAGCGTCTTCCTTCATCTTCTCCAATTGTAGAACCATGACAAAAGCCACTAAAGCGCCGAAAGAATAACCGGCAATAGCATAAGGACCTTTCGGTTGGATAGTGCGTATTTGTTTTAAATAGAAATCGGCCAAAGTGTCAATGGAATCGAGATCGGCTTCTGCTGTACACTGCAGACCATACACAGGACAATCCAATCGCGACGCCAATTTTGTAAGAGAAACTGCAAAACCTTCAATGGCAGATACCACAAAGAAAGGACGTTTCTTAGAATCATTAGGAGCAGCAGACTGCAGACGTACGATCGCTTCTGTGGGCATAAGTTCCGCGGAAAATACAACCTGCGTACCATCACCAAATGCACTTGGACTGGGTGTTCTGCGTACGGGCGATGTAGGAGAGACTGAAGTAACCAGTTGTTCGGTTCCTCCGCCAAGTTGTTTCAATTGACCAAATGTGAGTTGTCTGATATCTTGAGGGGACATCACTATATCAAAGATACGCTCAAGTGTTTGTTTGATTTCTGCACCCATTAAAGAGTCCATACCCAAGTCTGCCAACGAGGCGGAGTCTTGTATATTTTTAGTGTCTCTTAATCCAAGAATATTGGCAACGCAAGCAATTAAACTGACACCGCCAGATTGATCGGATTTACGTTTCTCAGCCACGACCATAGAGGCCAAGACAGGATGAGGTTGCTGCAGGAAGAAGTCTATAGTTTGTAGACATGAAGTCATGCGTTGTGGCAAAGTGCCACCAATAACTGTATCGTTGTCGCCAAGATTTTCAATAACCAGGCCAGTGTCGCCAATAGCACCCCATTGAATGGCCAGACCTGGAAAACCACTAGCCTGCCTGAGTTCACAAATACGTTCCATAGCTGAGTTTGCAAGACCATAATTAGCTTGACCAATATTACCACGTCCGCAAGACACACTTGAAAAACACACAAAGTAGTCGAGTTCGGAACACATACTTCTGGAGAATAGATCTAAATATTTTGTGCCTTGTACCTTTGATTCACAAACAGTTTCAAAGTCTTTGGCGGTTTGATCTTCGAGTAGAGCATCTCGGAGCACAGCAGCCAAATTGAAAATACCACCAACCAATGCCAGTTTGTTGGCATTTTCCAGCAGTTGTTGGCACCCTTTGGAACTGGTTACATCGCTGGTATCTATCAACACGGTAACGCCTTTATCTTGCCATCTTCTGACCATAAGAGATTGATATCCAGTCTTGATGCCTGATCTAGAAGTGAGTACTAGATATTTGGCTCCTCTGGATACTAGCCAGTTAGTGAGCTCCAGGCCAAAACCGCCCAATCCACCGACAATAATATAACTTTTTTCGGAATGCATATAAGTACGAGGTATAGCATTGACCAGACGCGCTGCAGGTTTGAGAGTCTTATGGCCTTCTTCTTCATCTCGGACCTTAACGACAACCTTTCCAATATGCTTACCAGAAGCCATGAAACGGAAAGCAGTCTCGACTTGATGTTCATTAAACAGAGATGTGGGCAAAGGCCTGACGGCACCAGATTTTATACCTTCTGCGACTAAGGATACAACCCGATTTTGAGTTTCCACCTCACCTTCCATGACGCTGTCCAAAAGAATTCCATGGAAAGAGGTGTTTTTGAGGAACACCGACATGCCAAGAGGGGAGTTGTTGCTCAAATCGAATTTACCAATTTCCAAGAATCGTCCATTTAAGCCCAAACAGCGTACAGAAGCTTGTAGTTTTTCTTCAGCCAGGGAGTTCAATACCAAATCTACACCGCGCCCTTGAGTTTCACGCATAACCATTTGTTCGAATGAACAGTCGCGAGAGTTCCCTACATGACTGTCTTTCAGCTGGGGAAAACGTTTTTTCAAAAATTCTCTCTTTTCCATGGTACCAACAGTGGTGAAAACAGTCAAGCCAGCGTGCAAGGCAATCGAAATGGCAGCTTGACCTACACCACCAGATCCCGCGTGAATCAAGATCTTTTCACCCTTTTTCATTTGACCACGAACGACTAAAGCGTAGTAGACGGTGGCATAAACACAGGGCACAGTTGACGCCTCTTCCATAGTCCAATTATTTGGAATCTCCCACATCATATTCTTGGAGGCAATGCATGTTGTAGCCATTGACTTGGCTGGTACCATAGCCATTATTCTGCGTCCCTTGGAATCGCGACCAGAAAACTCTAAACCTAAAACACAGTCCTGTTGACCCAAATCACCGGGTAAAGCATCAGCTGACAGTTTGCCTGAAGACAACATGACGTCGCGGAAGTTAATGGGCGCATAGTAAACAGTGCACAATTCCGAGTTACCGTCCAACAACCCTGTATTTACTTGAGGAGCTTCAATCCATTTCAGGGAAGAAAGATCACCTTTCGTTAAGGCATTCACATAAGCATGTTCAACTTGCAAAGTGGCCACATCTGTCTCTAATTTTAAGTGGCGGAATAAACCCCAGGCGGAGTTCTTTAAAACGTTGTTAATTAGATCCTTCGATAATTGCTCTGAATACAATTTGCTGGTAAGTGAGAACTTTTCTGCATTCTTATCTTGAATATATATCATGCGTGCGTATTTCCCACCATTTTCATTTTTAATGCAATTCATAAAGCCTACAGCACCAAATAGTTCTTCTCCCTGACACACGATGTACACAAAATGTTCGATTTCAGCAGCCTTGGCCAAAGCTTCTTTAAGATTATCCAACCAGTTAAAGTTGGATTCAGTAACGTGCACTACTACCGATTTTCTCTTTTTGATATCAACAGGTTTGCGTGCCATTACCAAAACCCGGGAGCCTCCTACAACTTGTTCAGTCACCACGATTAGACCAGATTTTCTTAAGAGGTCACCGCCAGTTTTATCATACAAAGTTGTGGATTCTTCGAAGATCAAAAAGCCGGTGTCTTTAATTGTAGCTTTGGCATTTTCCAAAACCATAGTATCAGGTCTCGACAACACATCCAAAGCATATAGGAAATGACAGTTCTGCTCTACCGGCTCTTTGAGTATATTTTTGGATATAATGCGAACACCTGATTCGGCACCTAAAACAGATGCAATGCTCTCCTCGTTCTTGTTATAAGTTGCCACGGCGATGTCAGCGGTAATGGTTGGTTCTCCTTCAACGATTTGCAGCAATTTTGAAGCCATAAGCACATCGGGATTGCGCCCATTGGCCAACTCAATACCCTTAATTTTGATGGCCCCTTGTGAATTTTCAATGATGGTGTGAAGAGCCGCTGTTAGGGCGCGTAAGCGAGATTTTTCCGAATTTTCATGTAATTCAGCATGATTCACATTTGGAATGAAATTATAACGTTCTAGGGTAGGTGGGTTTTGATTGGAAGGTCTCTTTTGGGCTAAAGAGGCTTTCAAGCCTCTCAATTCGACACCGCCGCTCTTGATAACATTTATATCTCCGTACATATAAACTGGCATACCTTTCTGTATGGCACTCTCTTCAGAATAGTTGGACAACTCCTGCAAATGTTTGGCGGGGTTCAGAACGGCCCTTTCAATACGGGTGGGCAAATACAGTTCCCTTAAATTCTTGCTTAAGATACTGAACTGCAGCATGGTATCCATAAAGCTTATCCAATTACCGACCCATTGCAATTTGCCGCTATTGGCCACGGTATCGGAGTTAACGATGCCTTTGAAGACGCCTGCGTAATCGTAGCCACGGAGTCTCAACTCCTTGTAGACATCGTTTGTATTTAATTCTTTGCCCAAACTGCTTGCTGGTAAAGGATTCAAAGGCAGTTCTTCACTTTCTACATCTTCCGGAATATAAATTTTGCCCGAAACAGCTAAACTGCCACCCTCGCAGATTTCAAAGTTGCCAGAGCCATCCAAGAAGTTCAAACCGAATTTAACTACGCCTTCTTTGCTCAAAATAGTAGCTCTGTGGAATACAACATTTTCCATGACTACGGGACACTTTTCGTATTCTAAACCTTTCATTTTAGCGAAGGTCATCCAAGCTAATGTCATGTAACCAGTAGCAGGGAATAAAATTCTGCCATCAATGGTGTGACCCGCCAAGAAGGCATCTTCTTCTTTATCTAAATTGATGTCTATAACTGTTTGCCCTGAAGTTGTTTCCTTGCCTAAGTTGGGAACCATCCATCTTTGCGAATGATCCCAGCCAACCTTGGAGTTCAACATGGGTGTGCCCCGTCCCACAGGATATGAAATCGGTTTGAACAGAGTCAATATCTGGGGTTGTGCACCAGCAGCATAGATTTTGCCAATATTCATCAAGAAAAATTCAACATTGTTCTCATGGCCACGTTTTACCAAACTGACGTTGGTGGCATCTGGACCCAAAGCTCGCTTAAGTATGGCTTGTAATAAACCGGTTGGAGCTATCTCAATGGCAATAGCATTTTTGGGAACGTGTTTCAATGCCTCATGAAACAAAACTGGTGAAAGCAAATTATTTACGTGATAAGCTGCGGAGGATTGTTTAGCCACAGGTGTGTTCCATGCTGATTCGGGAATGCTGGTACTTTTCCACTTGCTAGTGCGGTTCTTGGCATTGGGAATGATTTTTTCCAAGCTCTTGCGCAATTTTGGTCCAGCATCGGCGATATATTTGCTGTGAAATGCATAACCAGATGATTTGACGGCCTTAGCAAATATACCTTCTGAGGACAGATTGGCTACTAAAGCATCAATTGATGCTTCAGGGCCAGAAATAGTGCAATTATCAGTACTGTTATGACAAACGGGGAAGCAATCAGCAGGCATACGTTTGTGAGCCTCTTCCCATTCCAATCCTATAGCAGCCATCTTTCCAGGAGGCAATTTCGTGTCCTGAATGCTTTTACCTCTCCAGTAAGCAGCTAAAACAGTTTGTTCGGGGGTAAAGCAGCAATCGGCATAAGCACAACCCAATTCTCCCACTGAATGACCCACGATGCCATCGGGTTTAATGTTAAGTGAAGTAAGTAGGTCAGTCAAAGCAACCTGCATGGCGGCGATCGATATAAACGAATTTAAAATATTATCGAAACTTTCTTCGGTAGATCTAGTTAAAACTTCGATCAAGTCAATGCCTTCAGATCTTAGAGCTTCGGCACATCTATGAACAGAGTTTGCAAATACTTCAAACTGCATAAGATCCTTAGCCATACTGGCCCATTGACTACCCATGCCACTGTAAATATACCAAATTGGACGGCTTTCATCGTTGAATTCTATGACCTCCTGTTGCAAGGAGCCTTTGTTGTCCATTACGCAATAGCCCCGATAGTAGTGCGTAGGAATATTTTTAAAATGAATATCGTTGATTAAAGCTAAGTATTCATCGTCATCTCTATGGGTTGTGGCGCTTTCCAGCAGTTCTTGTACAGCGTCGTAGGTACGTCCGGAGCAAACTACAATTTTTGGTGGTCCAACGGTAGGCGTTATAGCCTTGGGCTTCGGATTAGATTTCAAAATAACGTGGGCATTGGCTCCGCCGAAACCAAATGAGTTTATACCAACTATGCCACCATCCCAAGCAAGATTTTTGTCAACCACCTTCAAGCGTCCATCCATTAAACCATATAAATCAGGATTAGCATTTTTGTAATGTAAGTTAGCCGGAATAACACCTTCTTCCATGGCAATCAAGACTTTTGCAATTGAACAGACACCAGAAGCGGGCTCTGAGTGGCCCATATTGGATTTTACTGAACCAATAAGCAAAGGAGTTTTACGATTCTTGCAGAAAAAGTCGGTTATAGAATTAATTTCCTGAGGATCACCTACTTTAGTACCAGTACCATGAGCTTCGACGTAGACCACATCATTGGGATCCAAGTTGATTTCTTCATAGGTTTCTCTAATCAATCGATTTTGCATCTTCCCATCAGGATACGTAATACCTTGCTCCTTATAACCATCGGTATTGGTACGAACATTCAAAACGGTGGCATAAACTCGTTTGGAGTTACAGGTTTTTTGCAAAAAGATCACTACGCAACCGTCGGATCTTACATAGCCGTTTCCAGACTCATCGAATGCCTTGCACATACCATCTGGACTCAACATGTTAAGACGTTTAAATTGCAATGACATAGTTGGCTTCAAAATAACACCTACGCCAGCTACGACCGCAGAATCACATTTGCCATCCTTCATATCAGAAAAGGCTTGTTCCAAGGCATACAAAGAACTCGAACAAGCTGTGTCAACACTATAACTGGGTCCTTTAAAATCGAAAAAGAAGGAAACTCGGTTGGCAAACATAGCTCGAGCACAACCAGTCAATCCGTAACCATTTACTCGATCTTGATCGGCTGTCCAATATTGCTCACATTCCGAAGCTGAAACACCAATGTATACACCGGTTCTGGAACCTCTGACATCCGTTGGGTTTACACCAGCATCAATAATTGCCTCGTAAGTACACTCTAATAACATTCTCATTTGCGGATCCATGCATAAAGCCTGCTTCTGATGAACGCTAAAGAATTGTTGATCGAAATGTTCCAAATCTTCATCTTTGATTTTACCCAAACGATCTGGCAAACCGTACAATCCCTTTTCCCATCTTCTGTTATCATCATTGACCATGTCCACACCCTCGAACAGATTGTTCTTAAACTCTTCGATGTTTGAACTTTCTGGCAGGCGGCCAGAGAAGCCAGTAATAGCAATGTCACTGGTTGCTATTACACCATTTGAACGTGAACCAAAACGTCCCTGTAGGTCATGGTGAACGTTGTGTTCGGCGTTTTCATTTATAACACCATCTGCAAAACGGGCAGGCATATTTCCAATTTTATTGTTAGCTTGGTCGTTTGATAATAAAGGGGATGAAGTGCTTCTTATTGTAGCTTCCTTAACTACCACTACTATCTGATCGGTTTCGTCGTTTTGACTTTGAGGTTGGTGATCCTGTTGCGTTGGAGAAGAATTTCGTTGCTGTTTATTGCGCCTCTTTTTACGACGATTTGCAGATTTTCCTTTATTAGCTGATTTTTGTGTAGATGGGGATGATGATGAATTGACGTTATTCTGTTTGTTAACTGAATGTTGTTGCGTTTGGTTAACACTTTGTAAAGAATTAATCTTCTCGGTTTTCAACAGTTTGAAAGAAAGCTGTAAATAAAGTAATGAAACAATAAAATTGTAGTTCAAAAACTTTCTAGAGTATGTAATTATTTAAGTACATAATATATGTATATTTTAGGGATCAATGCAGTATATCTAAGGCATGGCTGTGTAACTGTTCATGTATGTTTGTTGCACAGTAAACTGCCAAGGTTATTTTGCATAAAAACCAATGACATCTTTTTTTGTTTACTAAATAAATAAATTTATTATTTGAGAATATGCTGGAATATCGTAATCTAATTTTTATAAATAGATGCTGTTATCACATTGAATTAAGCCACCTAATAAGCAGTGACAAACCAAAGTGCTGATGATGAAAGCGGCATTCGAAAACAGATCTTCTGCTGTGCTGTGTAAGTCAGATAATTAAAATTAATGCTGAGTTCCCTTGTGCCTTGGAATATTTATCAATCTTAATTGAATTTAATATATGTGCATATGTAGCAATAATAGTTAGGTACAACTAAAGGTACATACATATGAGATTTTTGATCAAGTTGAAACTTCAATGGCTTGGTGAAATATGGTCTACTTCCCATTGTCCGACGACAAATTGTTTATAACATCGCCGACATATGGTCCATATTTTTTAAATAAAAACTAAATTCTTGCTATAATTTAGTATTTTGTGTTTACATGAAAAATATTTAAGAAATTTTACAAAACCCAAAATGAAATTATTATAGGTATATTGTATAAAAATTAAGAAGATTTCCAAAGAAAAAAAATCGGATATGGTGGATTTCCCATTCCCTGTACATTATTTTAAAAATATCAACTATAAAAGGATAAAAGTTGTAAATAGAACAATTAACTGATGCTTTAATGTTACAATAATTCATATTACGGGCTCCTATATTTTTAAATATGTACATATGTATGTTTTCATATACATGCATACCTATACATGTGTATATACTATATTAACATATTTGGGGTATTTTGGCGATATTCTGTGCCTTTTTGGAATAGAAGTTACTTTCCAAGTAAACATGCATACGTAGTTACCATTTTGTACTGAACTTGAACGATTTAAACATTAATGAAGTAACTTTTCCTACATTTTTTTATGTTTACAATCCTATTTGTAGGCACGTATTTATGTATGTACATATGTACTCGTATGTAGGTACGTACATATATTAATAAACACTGTAGATTTATACATATATGTACATATAAATATATACCTACATATATAAAATTTTTGTGAGACTGGAACTGGAAACTGGCCGTACCGCCAACTTTAAAATAAAATTTCTAAAGAGATATACATACATTTGGGGGCAACGAAATCAAACAAAATATTTGAGTGTGAACATAAATGTAAGTTCAAAAGAAATTTGAAGAAAAAGTGATCAAATAAACTTGATGTGTGTGAAATAGGGCATACGCTAAAGATTTTCAGGTGACAGACTACCAATGGCAATAGCATTGTCAGTCATAATTTTTCCATTAAAAATTGTTCCGTTAATTTAAAATTATTTTACAACAGCCGTATTTATAGACTTAAAAAAAACTTTTTCTCTTCATTATTATGCAGAATACTCTTAAATAAAGTTTTAGATTTGAATTTCACTTCATAACTATTGAGCAAGGCAGATTTATCTGCCTTGCTATTGAGCTTTCATTTCTCTCTGCTACTTTCATTCCGTTTTTTGTTCGTTTAAAAAAAAAAATTGGAAATGAAACGTTAGTATACACTATGGAAATCAGGTGATTTTTGGGCAAACTTCAATGGTCTGGCTTTCTTATATATGTATGTACATGCATATATGAGTACAGATGTGTATGTACTTATGTGTTATGTTTGAGTACGCATTTTCTAAACGTATGAAGAGAGCGGTTACTATTGTTGTAGGTTATTTTTTATACACGGATAAGTGCCGTATGGCATGATGCCGGTATAACCCAACAAACACAACAACTTCAAACATTTGATATATAATTATTTTATTTTTTTTAGGAGTAGATATATTTCAACAATATCTTCAACAGCAGGTACTATAATTAAGTAAAATGAAAATTTAATCAAAATAAATTATATTGAATTGTAGTTTGATATCAATTATTTTCAATATTTTTTGAGCGTTAAACCGCAATAAGCGGTTCGTTAATAAATTAACGAATATTGAATGATCGATTTGATTGCAGGGAAGTCAAGTACTTCAGTAGTATCCAAACCCTAAGTACCTTCCATAAGAAAATATGTAGGTATCTATACGACTAAACTAAAAAACACTTGTCATAATGTTTTATTTACAAATTGATAACGAAAAATGTATACATGTATGTATTACAATATTGTTCAGCAGTTCACCGGTACTGTCCACATTGCATTCGCAACTGATTTCTTTTAATTAGTGACATAGGTAAGACTTGATATTAGTCAGGACAGCTGTTAAAAATTACACTGCGGTCATGTAGGTATATATTGTTTGTAAACATAACTATTAAAAGCTCGAGTATAAGTCGTGCATTTACATGCAGGGTTTGCAATTGTTCATACACACATATTTATATAGTACGTAGGCATATACATTTACATACATGTATGTACCTACTTATAATTTAACTTAAGATCACAAACTAAAACTTAAATCTATCTGCTCAGTTTTATTTGATTGCGACATTTCTCTTGAAAAAGTGAGACATACGTAAAGTGGCGTGATCAGTTTTTTTTTCAAGTTCAATGTGAGTAATGAATAAGAAACTCCTCGCATGATTTATATGCACGATTACAATAAAAAAACACACGCTTGTTTTTGTATACAAATGAATATTTGTTAATATATGTATATACATACATACATATGCATATAGTTTGCATGGAGATATGTGTGTGCGGATGTACATGTGAGCTAATTCTTTTCTATTCAAACTGGTGATAGGTACCCCTACATTAAGCTTTACAATATTTCAAAACTGAGTTACAATGCACATTTTGTAATCAGGAATTATTTTTCGTGATCAACAATTATTTTCATTTTCAAATTTAAAGACAGGCACTTTAATCAATGACCCATTTTCTATGTAATTTTATTTATTCACGCGTGGCACGAAAAACTCACTCACTCATTTTTACATTATAGTGATTACTCATGCAGTCTGGTCAGTCTATTCTAGTAGTGGATTAACATTAAGACTTCTAATTAAAATTCACTTAAAATAGATACCTATTAGTGAAATTAAATTTAATCAATTTATGTACACTGAAGTAAAACAATTAATTAAACTTTGACATCAATTTGTCATATGTAGTATGTATGCTTAATTAAAGAAATTATGCATTCACATGTGTATCACAGATTGAACCGTTCTGTATTACATAATACAATATATCACATTAATTAAAGTACAAATGTATTCAGTTTGAAATAATGGCATTACTACTAAGTTGAGCGTTGGACATGATAAATCTGCTTTGTCACAGAATTAGATTTATAATATGCATAAGCTAAAAGAAATATACGTAAATTATTCTGTAACTATTTGTCAACGTCACGTCAACACAATATCAAAAGTAGGACACTTACATACTCCTTGTGGACAACAGTTAGCTACTTCTGACAGCCTAGGACTACTCTCTATGGCGTCCAATATGGCAAGAGGTTGTTAGAAATTGGCATTTATTAATAAAAATTGCATTGTTTGTTACAGGAATATTTAACGATCAACAAACAAAGCAATTTTAGTAACGATTTAGGAAAGTTCAAGAGAACTTGAAAGATGTCTACGATTTAACTCGCAAAGTTTATGGGAATTGAAACGTAGACATCTAGTATAGACTTGAATATACATGGGCACCGCTTACTGAGACGGTGTTGCGACCTCCGAAAACACGTTTTAGCATACTAATTCTGATGTCTTGTTCAGTTTCCCAAAAATATACGAAATATTCTAATTTTTTATTATGTTATGAAATAAAATCAGCTACCTATTACCAACATTCATAAAGTTGTATATTACCGATTGCACATACGTTTGGAACGTGATTGACACAAATCGTACGATCGCACAAAAATATGTCGTGTTTTTTTCTTGCTCATGTATGTGTCAATACTTTGCGTATACATGCACACATAGATACACGGGTTTTCATATTTTTTGTAATTAGAAATACCTATAATGTTTGTTTACTTTTGAGAGTTTAAAAAGAGCGAGCGTATCGATAGAATACATATTTTAATTATGAATAATGACGTAGAATTTGTTTTTTTCTTTTTTGTAAAAAAATGAACATCGGATGATTTTTAAATTAGTAAACTGATTTTGCTTACTTGCGGGCGATTATTTTTGATTTAAGCGTCTAAACTACCACAAATTCTACTTGTTTATGTTCATATTTTGAATGTATTTACAAAATATGTGTCGTATTGAATTGGATGAATAATTGTTACTTTCATTTTATATAGAGCATTTGTAGGATATTTTAATTTCACTTATAATGAATTGTGAAATAAAGGTAATCATGTAGGATAGTTACGGTGACCATTCGTCCTTTTTTTAAGAGGACAGTCCTCTTTTTTTACATGATGTCCTCCTAGATAAACAAAAATTAAAGTGTTCTTTTTTTAATTGAAATGTCCTTTATTGTCCTTTTTTTATTATTAATACTTTCTTGTTTAAACTCCAAAATTAAGTTTTATTTTCTAAATACAATAAAAGTCAAAATCACCTAGGTATACAATAGAAATTATTATCATCAAATGGATTGTGCAGAAATTAAAATCTTTTTCTCAAATGACTGTGATATTTCTGGACATATACATATTAAGTTCTGGTCACCGTAAGGATAGTGTATGAAGTTATTTACTTAACAGAATACCAACTTTAAACATGGTTGGATATCAAATTAAAGTTATTAACTGAACAGAATACCAACTTTAAACACGAGCAATCCAAGTAAAAGTATAAAATACCGGTAATTGCCTAGGTACCTAACCTATGTATGTACATATATACTTATGTAGAATAAAATCTATTTTAAGTAACTGCCTGTTCAGTGATTTCGCAAGACATCGTTCGATCGATAGCTTACGAAATCATTTGTTTCAATTAGTGGTGCGATCGGACGAAAGCTTGCGACACCGGTAAACAGCAGATGTTTAGTAATATTTATATTTATAATTTCTTACAAAAACAATTTTGTTGTATATGTATTTTACTTGTGGGTTCAAAACACTAAAACATATACCTATAACTCTTAACGCCAAAGTTAACTACATATTTGCCCATGTAGTAAGCTTTACTTTGAAGCAAAAATCTAGCCCGTAATGAATAGATTTAGAGTCAAAACAACATACATAATTAGCAGTTTTAATAGGTACAACTACATAATTATGTTTACGAATGTTTGTCCAAACTATTTTTATTTTCTTGTGCTTCTACATATTTCTTCTTATCTTTTCCAAAAATTACAAAATAAAGCCAAAGATCAATGTCTTACTGCTGGCGCTTTTTTACTCCCTATTTGTATTTTGCTTTCATGTATTTATACTCGTAATAGAAATGAAAAAATGAAAACATTTTTCATGTGCATTTTTATACTCTTTCTTTAGTCATTACTTTTCAAAATCACGCCATATTTTACAATGTAAATACTTGGGTAGGTATTAAATAATTATGTACATGTTTAATAAATATGTAGTTACAAAAAAGTAAATAAATTTATTCATTAAATTTAGTTTGTCAATATAAATCAATCAACAAACTAATTGTGAACTTTCTGTTTAGGGCATCCTTCACTTTAATTTAATTGGTGAAGTCCTATCAAATAAATATCTGGTGATATACATACATATGCACATACATACATATTTGTGTATATAGAAAGAAACCTTAGAATTTGAATAGAAATAAATAAGAATATGAGCGTGACACAACAGATTTGTAAGTAGGGAAAGGGTAATAGAGGGAAATACTTTAAGCAATTTAAGTTTTTTAACTAACCTATTCAATTACTAGCGTTTCCATTCTTTTGTAGGTATTTACTTAAAAATATATACCTATTTATGTATGTGTGCTTATGTCAATTTATACCTATTAGGTTCTTCTTAATAAAACTCCCATACATGCTGACACATGAATTTTGCAAATAAAAACAGACAAATGAAAAATGGATTCATTCCTTCGATTTTTGAATACTTACATACATTTTTGAAGGCATAGAGATATATAATGCTAATTGAAAGAAGTTCAGTATATATACACACATTTTTTATATAATCAAGTGTTCTACATTTTTTTAGCAATGGTGAATATACATACTTATGTACTTGCCGCTCCGTTAGTAGTATTTTTACACAAAATGAGTAGTCTAATTAGAGATGGTCGTATGTCTTAATATGTAAAATCGATTTATAGATTCCATACCTTGGTGTTAGGCCTTGTACTTGTCAGCAGTTTACCTAAGTGTATTATGAAATTTCGGGAAATTTGGCAATTTAAACACATATTTTAAATTATATAAATATGTTTATGTATAGGTACCTAGAATTATTTTTCTTGCTGGGTAAGTGCAAGTAGCATATTTTAAGTTTAAGCAATTATATTCCCTACATTAGATGATTAAATTTATTTATGCACATTTGCAATTTTATTGATTAAACCAGAAAAAGTAAGAACATACATACATATGCATATGTGATATACATGGACGTAATTATCTGTAAATATAACAAAGTATGTAATTGATATTTTCTAAGTTTTTCACCGGTTAGGGTATAGCTCTTTAAAATTCTTAGTTTCTGTTAGGACACACCTAAATGTCAACGTGTCACTGGGTTCAATTTTTCAAAGGACTCATTGCTATAAATTCACACACACATACACACACATTCTCAGCGTGCACTCGGTACATGTTATCTCTAATATACAACTTTACGTATGTATATACATACACACAAACAATATGAATACATACCTTAAAATCAGGCGACTTTAATAAAAATTCAAGCTGTTTGTCTTGTTCTTGATGTTGTTGGGTGAAGTCCTTTTTTAAAGCGTTTTGCTTTTCCAATTGGTATGGTGTTCTTTCAGATTTAGTGAAAAACGTTTAAACTAACTAAAGAGTGCTATACAGTAGGTCCAGTAAAGTAAAGCACAAATCCAGTTAATTAAATAAAAAACTTCAACAATTCACTAAATGACGCACAAACTTAAAAAGTTTTCAAGATTTAAAAGTTAATATTACTTTTATACTTCGTTTCTCTTAAGACTGTTGCACTTTAAAATTCTTTATTAATAAAATATTGTTTAACAACTTAGTTTTTTATTTTTGCGGTTTTGTATAAAATTCCGTTATTTATGATATTCCAAATATGTAATACAAATCCGTTGTAATTGGAAATTAATTGTAATATAATATTCAAATTAAGAATATCAACCTTACAAAGCTTTTGATTCGCTAAACCCAAAACAACTATTCCTTTTGAACTGTCAATGAAGACTAATACCAAATGGTTAATGTGAGCGTGAATTTAATCAACGGAAAAAGTAGTTGAAAAATCAAAATGGAAAAGAACATTGTCGCTCTATTGCAATAAAAAAGAAAGAGAAGAACTAAAAATACAGACAGCGTGCCCGTTGTACGGCACTCGTAAAAATAATATACATAAGTCCCTTGCATATACATACATATAATGTGATTATATATTTTTTTATATTCCACATCAAAGAGATGATAAAAATTTATTCACAAACAAGAAAATTATTGCATATAGTACTGTGTTTACACCTGACTAATATGTCAGGACAATAAATAGTACTCATTAATTGTCTCTGTTTTGTGCGCGTCTTCTAAGTAGAAACCTTTAAGCTTTTATCAAGATATGCCAAAGCACGGTTCTATTCTAAACAAAGTGTATAAGGGATATATGCTTCTATAAGTAACCGTGGTAAATCTAACTAAATCTCCATTTCAAAATCTTATGAATCGACATATTTCCCAAAGAATATATGGCCAATTTCTTCAAAAACTTCCTATTTTCATCCCGCAGATTCCCCAACATCCCATTATGCCATTATTTGAATTTTTCAATGGTCACATTGAGCTACACACAAATAGTATAAACTTGCAACAGATGATGTGAAATAATGAGAAAGGCAATCCAGCAAAAAAAGCTCTAACATCAGGCCATATAAGATCAGTGCTGCCAGTTCTGTGCTAATTGTCATGATTAAATGATGTTTTTGTATTATGGATATGTATTGCAGAAAATCTTTTTAACAAGCAATGATATTATAAGTTATAAAATACAAACATTGTTATCTTCTTAAGGCTCACAAGTAACGTTTCATAATTGTTAGAGGAGTATAAAGCATATATTCCATATACATACATAATATGATATATATTCCTATATTTTAATTACCCAATCCTGGCAGCATTGAATGAAAGTTAACTTACGCATTTAGTTTTTCTCCTATTATTTGGTAATGCCACAAGCTGCTCGGGCTAAAATAATTGATTCTCTTACAAAATTACAAAGAACAGAGTAAAGTTAAAAGTGGAATACCTAAATTGAAACATCTGCACTTAATAAGAGTTGGAGAGATATGGATTTTATTTCGTACCGTTAACTAATTTCTTTTCTTACAATTTGCATTTATTGCAGAGGAAAATGTGCGTGTTGGTGGATTATTTTGGTAAAATAATTAGTATTTATAAACAAATTACCAATTCGTAAAAAATATTGTTTTCGGAATCATGAATATATATGTGTGTACTACAAATTGGAAAATACTTTATTTTAAAAATGCATTTGTACATATGTCTGTATGTATATACGTGCATTGTACAATAAACATGAATATGCAATAAATAAGAAATGGCGGGAAAATTGTCATGAATGTAGATAAGAATGTACATATGCATTCATATACGTACTAAAAGAGTATGCACGTGTACATGCTTATGTGTGTACATATGTATGTATGTACCATGGCATATTAATAAGTACACCCAAGACTCATTAACTAATTATTGATAGACCTTGTTTAAATCAAAGTAAAATATTTGCCTTGAAAGATAAAAGCATAAATATGTACAGACACATACATACATATGGACATATCCAATGAGATTGATAAATATACTATGTGGAAGATTAATTATCTAAACAAAACTCATTGAACTCACAAATCTGCATGTATATATATGTATATATATGTATATATATATATATATATATATATATATATATATATATATATATATATATATGTACATACATGCATACGTTCATATACGCAATCGTATACGAAATAATTATCAAAATTGTAACTGCGATCTCGGAATCAAACTGAAGGCCGGTATGTACCCATTCTTACTATCTTAATAAATAGTTTCTTTATATATTAGGAGTACCTATATTGAGAATATATTGGTAATGCAAGGGCACCTACATACATATGTAGGTATCTAATATGATCAGTGTATTATATTCGCATTTTCGTTAAAATTAAATGCACTTATAAAAGCAGGCAAAATATTTTCTATTAATATCTACCTATACTTTTTGATTAATATCTATATATTTTTTTAATTCGGACCAGCACTCGGGGGATAACCCTTACAATTGCAGTGCATTGCGCCGGAAGTAGACAGGAAAGCTAGATGAGAAGATAGACTATTTTTTGTATATATTTCAACCTTTTATTTACTTCGCCGTTTAATTTTTTGCTCCAGGGCCGACGAAGGAGGATGCTGTTCCTCTGCTTCTTAGTACATGATACTCAGTTATGTTTAGGGACTAATGCTGATTAGAAGAATTCGACTTAATATTCATGACTGAGCCCGGAGACTCGTGTTAACCACTTCAGCCAACAGCGCCTTTGAACTGTTATCGAAAAGTAATGTACTACAACACTTCTAACTACATACCTATGTTATAAATACATACATTCCAGTCGGCTAACTGTGCCTTTAGTCTTACAATTTGATTCGTTATGCTTTAAATTGATAATTTATGGCTGCTGATGCAAAAGAATCGAATGATTTCGTCTTTAAATTTTTAATCTGGAAAGGCTTTATTAATCTCAATTCTATTTCAATAGTCAAACGAATCTACATTCACACTGTTAAAGAATTTTATGAGAGTGATACCTACTTATTTATGTATTTCTAGAAAAAATTCCTTTCTTTGATAATGATAAATTTATTATTATTATATTTTGCATGCCAACGGGAGCAAAACATTAAAATAAATATGTAAAAAAATATATATGTATGTATGTACATACATAGCATATGTATGTATGTACCTTCAAAAGACAAGAAAAGTACATGCATAAGCCATTGAACTTTTGATCTAATAACTTAATAAAACTTCTTCGGTTGTCAGGAGAAGTCTATTTTATATGTGCATATCAGTGCTATTTTGGGTTATCCGAATTTCATGTACACTTCAAAGAAAAAATTCGATCGTATCACGTTTTCCACTATAGGAAATATGTATGCTTTTTGATTGTCTGTGACCGACCAGGGTATTTAAATTTTTTGTCTTCAGATAAAGTGTAATAAAAGCAATGAAAATTGTTTAGAAATTTTGGGAATAAACCTATTCTAAAAATGCATTTCACTGTCGATCAAAGCTATAAATGAGATAAGTGTGGTGCGATGATAAAAAAAGAAAAATAATGTTAAAAAGCTGTTTATTGTTATTTATAATTTTTTTTACTTTAATCTATTTTCGTTTAGATTAATTGGTATGATCACGCGACAAGTAGGCAAATAATAATAAAATTAAGTAAAAAAAGAAAGAATGATAAAACTGAAGTGCCCACTCTCACATTGTACATACAAATGTGCATTGAAATTATTAATAAAGATTTAAATTGTTTATTTTTAAATTACAGATTAGTGAAATTTTCTATTAAATATTTTTCTATATTCATCAAAGATGTGGAAATAAGCTTTTAATTTGGAAATTATACAAGAATATTATACTATTAGAAAACTTCAAGTTTCAAGCAATTAACAAGTAAAAAAATCTACATATGTATATTTATGAGCAATATTGGGCGTTCGGCCTCAATGTGCACTGCTTGAAAAAATTTAAAAATTTTACGACTAACCCTAAATATCAGATTAAACGATTAATAGATATCCGATTAACTGTTCGATTAATTTAAAATTTAATATTTTCGATTAAGGAATAAATCGGTTGATTTCGATTACATATTCGTATTATTATTATTTCTCAAATGATAAACTGTTCTTAATCTCTAAGCATTTAAATAAAACCTACATCCAGAAAAATATGGTGACTTACATCAATTGTCTAGTCTTATCAAGCCAGCAATATTTAATGCATTAGAAATTATCGTTTATTTAGCAGTTTTTTTCAAGTGCAAATAAACTTTGATGACGTTTCACGAACTATTTAGCATATTATTTTTTTAAAGCCTGTTGCTAATAATTAAAAATGTTGTTGTTTTCTTTCATATTGCCATGATCGAAAGTTTTATACAATATATATACGTGTTTTGTTTCAAAAAGTCTTTCTATGTATAATAGGGATCATGCAATAATAATTACTAGCCAGTCAGCAGTTCGTTAGCAAGAAATAACAAGCATGTGCTAATCAGTTCATTTAAGTCATTAAATTATAATTTATAAAAAAAAGAAATAAATTACAAATAGATCTACCAGTTAAAATTATTTTAAATATTCAGAGTTTAATAAACCTCTGAGAATTTTATTCACAAACAATTGAAAATGGGACAATAATTACTCCAAGCTGTTAGGGAAAAACTAACGTTAGTTTATTTCTATCCAGAGGCCGCAACATAACGTCTTCTGTGTTTCATTGTATAAAACAAACAAGAAATTTTTCAGTTTGTAAATTGTTTTATGACAATTTCAACACAAGGTGGATAGTAAACGATATTTTCACTATTTTGACTTTTTTAAACCGACTCAAAAATGATTTGAAAATTGTTTTAAACCTTTTTTCAAAATCTTGTCATATTTTAAAGTCATTGTTTTAGAATTTTGACGATAGTAGAAAAATTTTGCTAGATGTTTTTATGTCTTTTGTTACGTACTGCATGGACCGACGACGTTCCTGGCTAGCTCACCTGTCTCAGGAGGTCCCAACCCAGTCTTCCGGCCATCGAACGAAACACTAAAATATTCTGTGGAACGCAAAACCTATACACAATACACCACACACAACTTAGGAGACTAGATGTCAGTCTCTTTAATGCCCTCCCAACCATGTTGCAGAAAATCCTCTTCTCCATTTAATCTGCAACCCAATGCTTACCGACCTTCCCTTATACCACTTACCGGTTCATTATTGCCATGACCTTATTTTAATTAAGCCGACATGTCTTACTATTTTCAATAAAAGGAAGACATATTTATTTTAAATATCTATAAATAAATATATAATAATGCCGAACTAACAATAAAATGAATCACAATTTCTATATTACGACCAACACTTAATTTTCAATTAGGTAAGTATATATATGTATAATCGAACAAATTTTACTTATATATATATTTTAGCTTTGTTTTACCATTCTATATAGGTTTTCTTGTAATCTTCGCTAGTGCTCAAATTATTTGATCCCTAATTCGGGACTCGAAATCGAAATAAATCCCTACCCTTAAAGGAGCTCCCTGAAGAGTAACTGATTTCTAGCTCAATTTTATGCTCGAAAGCACTACTTTCATTCCGCGTCGTCGCGCCTAATTTGAGAACTATGTATTACAACTATTAACCTAATATTTGCCTAACAGATATATATGTATTTTTTTCTTTTGAATAAATTTTAATAATAATGATAATGATTCTTAATACTACACATTTATTAACACTCACTATGCACACAGAAGTTCTCACTATACACTACTACCTTAACCTAATAATCTTAAATTCTATGATAGAATTGCATTATTATCTCGTTTGTAACCTCGCCTTCTATTCAAACTTTATATGCTGGGAACAAGCCGTGTTCCTTTGCTCACGGATTCAATGTTTAATACGAACTTGGCACTAAGGATAAATACCTGCTCACTCGATCTGTCGCAAACCACTCTAGATGTCTCTTCCTGAGCGCTGCATACCTTTCCTTAGCTGGGGGTTATATGGGGAAATTTCCTGGGCAGATTCCCGGTAAGGCCACCAATTCGCTTTAATACTTGTCTGCTCCGCACTTTCTGCTCGGCACTTTCGTCTCGGTCAGATCTTTATAATATTTTTTTCTTCGCAGAACCACAATTCACTTCGTCTCGGTGGAATTATTTCTTTAAGATTTTGAAATTTTGGGTTTTTTTTTTTCTTTAATGTCCTTTCAAGATTTTAATATTGTTCGCTCCAAGTTTTTTTTTTTTCTTCAATATCCTTTCAACATTTTAATATTGTTCGCTTCAAGTTTATTTTATGTTAGCGGGGACTACTTCATCGTTCGACACTCGCCTTCAGAATCTCGTCCGCAGAAAAAATAATCTTCACCTTAGCCTCTACCTCAAAATATCTTCGTATTCCCGCCTAAGATTTCCCTTCCAGTCCATCCATAAGTATATCCCTCATCTCTTCATTTTTTATCTCATCCTTTTCTAACTCCCTATATTAGTTTTCCCGCCATAATTAAATTTCTACCTGACCCTATATACCTTTTGTTTTTCTACCTGAATCTATATATCATCCTATTATCTTTGACTGCATCTTTATTATCCTTCTGGCGGACAAAAGACCGCCAAAAATCTTCCACCGATACCATTTTCCCCTACGCCCGCGCTCCCGTCTAAGTCCTATAAATCCTACCTGTTTCTTATCCGGCACACAGAAAAGTAGCAGGCTAACAACATATAATTTTTATACTACTACAATTTTGGTATTTCATTCATTCAAATTATCCGTTTGAAATTTACTATGGAATTTCATTTATATATATCCTTTCTTCTTTAAACGACTCACCCTATCTCTTTTACCAACATTCACGCGATGCCAACCTCTTGGTGCTCTATTGTATGTTGACCTCCCTGTTTCTATCAACTGTTTCCGCACATTTTCCTTCTGGCTCGCGTATGTAAGTATCTTCCTAAAATTTTATTATCATGAAATCTTATATTTTCAGGCCACCTGGACAACTAAAAACTGGGTATCTCGCATATCGTTCTATAAGATTTTGTTGGAATAACTAATTAACTTTCTGATCTCTTCCTAGATTTTTCAATGGGTGCCGCATGGTTTCTATCTGCCTATCAATAAGCGCCTGACACCAGCTACTATTTTTCATTTCGGGACACTGGCTAGATCCCCTCCCGGTCAGCTAATTTAATAACAAAAAAAACTGGACTCGAGAGCTTAAGAGTATCTAGCCTCCTCCAGAAACCTATTGTGTTAACAACCTCCACGCAAAACAAAATCCCTATCTCAGTGGCGTCGCTCCTATGGTGATCAAGGGGGGGTTATGCATGGCCTGACAGAAACTAATGCCCATGTCATTTAGGACACCCGCAACAAAACTCCGGGGTCGCTGTCGCTGGCCAGAGAGAACGGTGTGCGGGTCCATTCGTCTATCTCGTACCTCTGTAATACCAACGTGGGGAACTCTCACACCCTGAAACAGAGTCTTATGTATTTGCAAGCCGGGCATCACATATATGTTCCTTTACGAGCCCCATACTCTCCTACCTAACCACCTATATATATATATATATATATATATATATATATATATATATATATATATATATATATATATATATACTGTGTTGCGAGTATCCCTCCATTCGCCATCCGTAACAAATGTACCAGGCGATTGTTATACATTACGGGAAGTATTGAAAATTTCTTTTACGATAATTATATTACTTTGTGGTTATTTTCAGATTGCCTAGTGGGAGTACGCTACCTCATCTAGCTTGCTGTTGGATATTTCACTCACCCTTATATATATTTTCAATTGGATGGACCAAATACTTATATCTCAGGTGATATCATACTATAATTTTACGCGACAAGTTGCGAAAAAAACATCGGGTTTATTGTGACCTTTACCCATCAGGCCCAGTGACGTACATATTTTTACCTTTTATCCTAGTATTGCATGAGATTCGATTTCTATTCTAATTAATTATCTCTTGTTGTCTAAAATTTTATATCCTTTATGTGGTACACGCCTATTGATCTCCCCTGCAAATCCTCCAGTTCACACATATTATTACCTACAGGTTTCCTTACTCGACATTTTAAAAATTTTTTACAAAATTTTGCATTCTTATTTTTCCCGAACTCACTGAGGACTGTATTTCTACGAAACACTTCCTGACCTGGAATAAGATTTACTTTTCGTGCTCTTTTATTGTACCTAGCTGCGCTTTTCTCATAGGCTTCGTGCATATTTCTCTGGATGTTTTCCCTAATTACTTCGAGCTTTTCATGATTGGTCAGACTCTTTATTTCGTGATCAGTGAGGGATGTTAACTTCCTTGCCAGCTTGTAGTCAGATCCATTCGAGAACATATGGAATCCGAACAGCGCGAAAAACGGAGTATATCCTGTAGCTGAATGAATTGAATTACGGAGAGCGCACTCGATTTCTGATAAATATAAGTCCCAGTCCCTATGGTCTTCTTCGAGATAAGCTCTTATTGCTGCTAGGACCGACTGGTTAACCCGCTCAGAAGCGTTTGACTGCGGAGAATATACAGCCGTCCTTAGATGTTTTATTCCAAATGTTTCCAGTAAGTTGCTGAAACTTTTGGACACAAATTGAGAACCATTGTCGCTATGTATTAATTCGGGTACACCGAATTTATAAAAAATTTCTTGTGTTAAGAACTTGATTACATTCGCAGTGGTAGCATCCTTCATGGCTTTCAAAAATATGAATTTTGTAAAGTGATCCATCACGATGAACACGTAGCAATTTCCACTTTTGGATCTGGGGTATTTGCCCAAGAAATCAATATACAATTTCTGAAAAGGTCTTTCTGTGATTACTTCTTTGCCAATTTCGGGCATCAAATTTTTGTTGGCTGGCTTAGTCTCTTGACACGTTTGACAGTTCTTCACAAACTGTTTTATTTGAAAGGTCATTTTAGGCCAGTAAAAGAAACGTTTCACCTTTTCAAGCGTTTTTGCCATTCCGCCATGCGCACAAATATCTGGTGAGTGTGACTTTTCTATTATGGCATGTGTCAAACTAGGTGGTATCCACAATTTCCACTGGTATTCTTCTGTATCTCTCTTGCAGCTTGTACGCTTAAAAATCTTTCCCTCGTCGATTCTAAGATCGGGCAACTTTTCTTTATTTTCTTCTATTTGCTTTACCAACGATAGATATTCTTCAGATTCAAACTCCGCTGTTTCGAAATCTAACAAATTTCCAGCGTCTATTTCTTCGGCGTATGGTTGCTGGGGATAGCGTGATAGCATGTCAGCTACTACATTTTCTGACCCCTTTCGATGTTCAATCTGAAAATCGAATGCTTGCAGTTGTAATGACCATCGGGCTAATCTTCCCGATAAATTTTTAAGTGTCATTAACCATTTTAAGCTGGCATGATCCGTAATTATCGAAAACGGCATCATTTCGACGTAAGGCCGAAATTTACGCACAGCCATAACTGCCGCCAGACATTCCTTTTCCGTTACTGTATAATTCTTTTGGCATGAATTTAACTTCTGCGAGTAAAATGCGATAGGATGTTCTTCCTTATTGTCGCTCAGTTGGTATAGAACTGCCCCTATTCCATAATCCGATGCATCGCATTGAATATAAAAACGTCTCTTAAAATCAGCATGACGTAACACGGGGGCTGAAGTTAACGCTTTTTTCAACTTTTCGAATGCCTCTATTGCTTCGGGTGTAATCAGAAACTTTTTTGACTTTCTGAGGGTATCGGTTAAGGGTGCGGCTATGGTGGCGAAGTCTTTTATAAAACGTCTATACCACCCTGCGGTCCCGAGAAAACTTCTAACTTCCCTAGCAGATTTCGGCAATTTCATATTTTTTATGGCTACTATTTTATCGTGATCCGTCTTCAGAGTTCCTCCTCCTATGATAAACCCTAAATACTTAAGCTCCTTAAAACAGAACTGAGATTTTTTTAGTCCTATGGTTAAATTGGCGTTTCTTAGGCATTTTGCTACCTCCCTTAAAAGCTTTAGATGTTCTTCAAATGTGCTTGATATGATCAACAAATCATCCAGATACATAAACACGTTTTCCCTTAACTGGTTGGGTATGACCTTGTCCATTAATCGACAGAGCCGTTGAGCCGCGTTACATAACCCAAACGGCATAACTCGAAATTGATATAAGGGCCTTCCCGCTACAGTAAAAGCGGTATATGCTTTACTCTCATCATCCAATTCGATCTGCCAAAAAGCATATTTAAGGTCGACACTACTCATGAAATGAGTCTCGTCTATCCTGCTCAGAATCCCGCCGATATTCGGGAGCGGATACGCGTCCTTCACTGTTAGCTTGTTCAGCTTACGAGCATCTAAACAAAAGCGATTTTTGCCTGGCTTTCTAACTACGGTGGTTCTATTTGACCATGGACTGTCACTTATTTCAATCACGTTTAATGCTAACATGGTGTCGATCTCTTTGTAGGTGATTTCTTGAACGGCTGGTGAAATCGGATAATATCGATCCTTTACTGGTTCGGCTCCATTTATCAATTTGATCGTATGCTTCTCCAACTGAGTCATCCCTAGACCCTTTTCCTCAAAAGTATTAAATTCTCTAATAATATTCTCTAATTCTTCCTTTTGTTTCTCATTGAGTGGATGTGGGCCAAGTTTGTAATTATCATCTCCTACCACTAAATCTTTTGTAATTTTCTCCATATCTAATTCGTTTACCCCTATTATCGCTGGGGCCAGTTTAAACAATCTCCAGAAATCTATCCCTAAGTAAAGAGCTTGTTCCAAATCGGGACAAAGATACAGCAGCATTGAATCTTCCTGATCTTTATACCGTATGGATACATTTACTTTTCCTAATATTCTATGACACTGACCACTAGCTGTTTTCACATTAGTCAATATCGATTGAATATTCAGGTTTAAATCCTGTACCAGCTCTCTACATCCTTTTCCTAAGATACTAACAGAAGCGCCTGTATCTAACAATCCCTTCAATTCTTTTCCTTCCACCAATACATCTGCGAAACACCTGCTGTCTACAGTTTCACGGTCTGCCCTCTTTATTGCTTCTACTACTAACCTTCTTGATTTTCTCCGTTCTGCGAATTTCTCCCGTACTTTACGAATTCTATTTGAAATTACTTTAAAGTTTTCGTTGTTTTCGAAAATCCTAGAGCGGACTTTTTCATAATTCTGCTGTCTGACTTCCTTAGGTAGATAATGTCTTATTTGCGATGCGTTCTGAACCTTTAATTGGTATACTTCTTGGCCGGGGATATACTTCCCGATGAGCGTTGGTCCCCCTTCATAACCAAGCCCTTGGATTGGTTTCCCGATTTACAATTAGGACATTTCGGTGTAATTGTATTCGGCTTTCCGCATTTGTAACAAAAGAGCGTTCTCTCCTCTTCCGTGCAGTCCATAAAAACGTGCCCAGGCTGCCTGCAATTCCAGCAGTTAATGGGTTGTTTTCTCTGCTGGGTTCTCATATTCAATGCGGCAACCTCTTCATACTCCATTGTGCTGTTTTCTCTATCTATCGTTTCTTCTTCATCTCCTATATAGATTTCATTTACGTGTCGGGCTTGACGTTGCATAGGCGGCATGTTTCTTGGTTCTCGCCTAGGGAAATGTTTTTCGGCCTCGTTGCATTCCACTCGTAGTTGTTCAACGGATGAGACCGCTATGGGGTATACAATTCTACCGATGCTGTCTTTTATATTTCTCTTTATAATTTTTATTAAATCGTATTCTGACATCGGTTGACTCAATCTTGATCTAATTCGAGACATGGCATGGAAGTAGCTATCAACTGACTCTCCTACTTGTTGTTTCCGCTCTACTAACTCTGTCATAATTTCAAAGTTCGAGCGTAAAATTTGGTATTGGCTCATCAATGCGTGACGTAAATTTGGCCAATCTATGACGCCATGGGAGCGAACGTATAACCAATACCATTCTCGGGCTGTACCTGATACTAGTAAATGGAAATCCCTTAGAACTTCAGCCCACGGTATTTGATAATGTCGCTGTAAATGCTCCAAGCGGAAAATAAAATCGTCTATGCTTAAGTGTGCCGGGTTACCGTCGAATAGAATCCCTAATTTGTCTACCCGAATCCGAACTTGCTCATTATTCGGTACGTTTCCTAATGGCTCATATGCCCTTTGATATTGTACTGGCACATGTCCGTTACTTGTAGTCGTCGTATTATCTGAGCTGCTCTCCGATCCAACTCTAGCGCTAAGCGTATTGTCCACCTGTGCCGTATTTATGGAAGTGGGTATGCTTTGAATTGCGGCTGCTGCGTTCTGGTTAGACGTCACAGCTGAGGACAAATTTGCCACTAATCTAGTTAAATCAGCCAGACCCTTCCTAATATCACCAATCTCACCCTGTACCATATTTCTAACGCTTTCCTCTAGACTTCTTTGGTCGCCTGTTGCTCCATTAGCCCCCGGTTCTCTATCGTTAATATTCACGGATGGGGTAGGTACATTTTGAGATGTGGTTGGCCTGTTAGGATGCATATTTGATGCCTGATCGCCTGAGATAATGCTATGGGACAAATCTATAATCTGCTTATTTGTTATTTCGCTGGGTTTTGACATTTTCCTATCGATACAATTAGTTTTCCTGACCTTTGGGTCTGTGGGTGCTACTGATCTATTTAAATCGAAACTAGCCTGTAAAGTTCTTTTTCGGTTTTCTTTCTGGGATCGGGTTTCTACGCTCATAATCTATTGAACGTTCTATTTGTCTATACCCCTTTTCCCCTTTTCAGTATATTTTATTTTCTAAGCTCTGAACAATTAGCTATTCTTTTGCGGCGCGACCTGGTGGTGGAGGTTAACGGGCTTAGCAAATGAAATCTTATTACAGCTGTAGAGTTTTCACTAATTGTGGCAGATGTTTAGTCAACAGTTAATTTATAAGAAAAAAAAAATTATAAGATCCAAAACAGCTAAATTTTATGCGAGAGGAAAAGAAATATTTTGTAATGGATATAACTAAATACTAAAGGAAAATGATGCCTCAATAATTAAATAAATAAATAAATATGATATATAAATATGTAGGCGGTTGTAATTATAAAATATTTAGACGACTATACTATTATATGTTAGAATTAGTAATTCCTGACGTTTTATAACTAGTTAAACACGGCTGCTATAGATTTAATTAAGAACACTAAATAATTTATAAATCCTTATCTAAGTGCAGAATTTTAGTTGTGTCACTTGCACAGAAAAAAATATTAATATTATACTTCTCACGTATTTCAGGTTTGGCAATAATGAACGGACGTGACAATTGCGGCGGTTAAAATTTATGTTTCTAAGTTCGTGTGTGGCATAAGATCAGTTTACTCCTATCTTGTCCAGCGTCTGTGATTATCGCACTACATTCTTTATTATATATAAACGAAATGGAATCGCGGTAAACCGAATCTATTCAAATACAACTTTTCTTTCTACCCTATGGTCGAAAGAGGCTACTTGATATATGTTCTCCCTAGACGCTCGATGCATTGCAAAATTAAACTTAATCTAACTACTCCACGTTGATAAAAGTGCAAATGGGAACTTAACAATACAATTACACATTGATATAAAAATCTGTGAAGCTACTGTCTACTGTTTCCCGAGTTTGGTTTTAAAAGGAATCCTGAACATCACAATTCTCTCTGGTACAACTCTTATATTCACTGGAATTCTAGAGGCTATAGGGATATTGATTTTTTTGTTCAGGGTATTCCATTCTGGGCTATTTCACATATTAGTAGGCTATTGCCACATGTCTAGATGTACACATGTACTGTTTCGTGCATCAAAATTACAATTAAGATGTCATATTTTAGTTTGGGCGCCATTTAATGTTACGTACTGCATGGACCGACGACGTTCCTGGCTAGCTCACCTGTCTCAGGAGGTCCCAACCCAGTCTTCCGGCCATCGAACGAAACACTAAAATATTCTGTGGAACGCAAAACCTATACACAATACACCACACACAACTTAGGAGACTAGATGTCAGTCTCTTTAATGCCCTCCCAACCATGTTGCAGAAAATCCTCTTCTCCATTTAATCTGCAACCCAATGCTTACCGACCTTCCCTTATACCACTTACCGGTTCATTATTGCCATGACCTTATTTTAATTAAGCCGACATGTCTTACTATTTTCAATAAAAGGAAGACATATTTATTTTAAATATCTATAAATAAATATATAATAATGCCGAACTAACAATAAAATGAATCACAATTTCTATATTACGACCAACACTTAATTTTCAATTAGGTAAGTATATATATGTATAATCGAACAAATTTTACTTATATATATATTTTAGCTTTGTTTTACCATTCTATATAGGTTTTCTTGTAATCTTCGCTAGTGCTCAAATTATTTGATCCCTAATTCGGGACTCGAAATCGAAATAAATCCCTACCCTTAAAGGAGCTCCCTGAAGAGTAACTGATTTCTAGCTCAATTTTATGCTCGAAAGCACTACTTTCATTCCGCGTCGTCGCGCCTAATTTGAGAACTATGTATTACAACTATTAACCTAATATTTGCCTAACAGATATATATGTATTTTTTTCTTTTGAATAAATTTTAATAATAATGATAATGATTCTTAATACTACACATTTATTAACACTCACTATGCACACAGAAGTTCTCACTATACACTACTACCTTAACCTAATAATCTTAAATTCTATGATAGAATTGCATTATTATCTCGTTTGTAACCTCGCCTTCTATTCAAACTTTATATGCTGGGAACAAGCCGTGTTCCTTTGCTCACGGATTCAATGTTTAATACGAACTTGGCACTAAGGATAAATACCTGCTCACTCGATCTGTCGCAAACCACTCTAGATGTCTCTTCCTGAGCGCTGCATACCTTTCCTTAGCTGGGGGTTATATGGGGAAATTTCCTGGGCAGATTCCCGGTAAGGCCACCAATTCGCTTTAATACTTGTCTGCTCCGCACTTTCTGCTCGGCACTTTCGTCTCGGTCAGATCTTTATAATATTTTTTTCTTCGCAGAACCACAATTCACTTCGTCTCGGTGGAATTATTTCTTTAAGATTTTGAAATTTTGGGTTTTTTTTTTTTCTTTAATGTCCTTTCAAGATTTTAATATTGTTCGCTCCAAGTTTTTTTTTTTTCTTCAATATCCTTTCAACATTTTAATATTGTTCGCTTCAAGTTTATTTTATGTTAGCGGGGACTACTTCATCGTTCGACACTCGCCTTCAGAATCTCGTCCGCAGAAAAAATAATCTTCACCTTAGCCTCTACCTCAAAATATCTTCGTATTCCCGCCTAAGATTTCCCTTCCAGTCCATCCATAAGTATATCCCTCATCTCTTCATTTTTTATCTCATCCTTTTCTAACTCCCTATATTAGTTTTCCCGCCATAATTAAATTTCTACCTGACCCTATATACCTTTTGTTTTTCTACCTGAATCTATATATCATCCTATTATCTTTGACTGCATCTTTATTATCCTTCTGGCGGACAAAAGACCGCCAAAAATCTTCCACCGATACCATTTTCCCCTACGCCCGCGCTCCCGTCTAAGTCCTATAAATCCTACCTGTTTCTTATCCGGCACACAGAAAAGTAGCAGGCTAACAACATATAATTTTTATACTACTACAATTTTGGTATTTCATTCATTCAAATTATCCGTTTGAAATTTACTATGGAATTTCATTTATATATATCCTTTCTTCTTTAAACGACTCACCCTATCTCTTTTACCAACATTCACGCGATGCCAACCTCTTGGTGCTCTATTGTATGTTGACCTCCCTGTTTCTATCAGCTGTTTCCGCACATTTTCCTTCTGGCTCGCGTATGTAAGTATCTTCCTAAAATTTTATTATCATGAAATCTTATATTTTCAGGCCACCTGGACAACTAAAAACTGGGTATCTCGCATATCGTTCTATAAGATTTTGTTGGAATAACTAATTAACTTTCTGATCTCTTCCTAGATTTTTCAATGGGTGCCGCATGGTTTCTATCTGCCTATCAATAAGCGCCTGACACCAGCTACTATTTTTCATTTCGGGACACTGGCTAGATCCCCTCCCGGTCAGCTAATTTAATAACAAAAAAAACTGGACTCGAGAGCTTAAGAGTATCTAGCCTCCTCCAGAAACCTATTGTGTTAACAACCTCCACGCAAAACAAAATCCCTATCTCAGTGGCGTCGCTCCTATGGTGATCAAGGGGGGGTTATGCATGGCCTGACAGAAACTAATGCCCATGTCATTTAGGACACCCGCAACACTTTCTATTTTTATTCTGCATAAGGCACTGATTCCTACGTATCTTTTCAACTTCGTTATTAAATCAAATATGTATTAATATTAGTGTTTTTTGTTAGTTATGTGGTCAAGTATGTCTATATGCCTGCATTTCCTTGGTTCTTACACCAAATTATCAGTAGACTAGCCTAATTTCACGATAAAAAAACCTCTAGTTTGTACATAAACTCCCAAAAATTAATTCAGAATTACACAAGCAAAACCATAGGATTTAAAATTTTTGGAAAAGATAAACAAATTTTATTTTGTCGTTGGCGAACAAGAAAAGTATATAAAAAAGGCACAATCCTTGGGCATAATGAAAAATGAAATCTATATAAAGCGTTTTAAAAAAACCCCTAAATATGTATTTTTAAAATTTTGTAAGCATTTATTGATTGTTTAAATATGGAGTGATTGACCTCAATAGAAAAGAAAATTTCGAACAATAAAACTAGACTAAATATAATTTTCATATCAATGACAAATTATATAGGAGCGATTGGAAACTCAAATTACTAATCCAGCTTAAAAATAAATATTTGAACTATCAAGACCTCTGATATTTGAAAGTACTTTAAAATATGTGTTAAATCGCTTTCTTTACTCTATAATATATACAGAATATATTACATAAAACAAAAACAACACAACAATTTCAAAATTCTGCTTTATTATTTGATTTGATTAAATAAAATATAAAACAATGGAAATAAATTATTAAATTAATCAATTTGAATTACAACTTTTCCTCGTAAATGTCCACGGAGAACTCGCTCAAACGCTGCTGGCAACTGGTCGAATTTAAAAGTGCTGTCTATTATCGGATGGATCTAGTTTCAAAATCATAAAGATAAGTTAAAAATCATAATGTACGTAGTATACCACACACATATGTACGTACCTTTTCCCCTTCCGACAAATTTTTTAAAAACTTAATACCTTGAGGTGCAGGAGAAAAGAATCCCCACTTTACTAAACCGTTTTGTTTAGAAACTGATTTGAAGTTGGTTTCCAAAATACTGCTCACATTTTTGAAAATTCCGAAACCTAAGCCGGAACTGTCAATATTTTTTAAAAGCGGCGATGAAAATGTTACATATTGCTTATAGCTAAAATTTAGTTTTTCAGCGCCCTGGGGTCCTTGACCACTACAATCAAGTACCACATCGTAAGGAGCAAATGAACGCAATTTTTCCATTTCGTCGCTGTTGTTATAATTAACTACAATATCAGTACCAAGAGCTTGAACCAGATCTTTAGCATTTTCGCTGCAGGTTGCCAAAACTTGAGCACCTTGAGCTTTTAACATTTGTATAGCTAGAGACCCAACACTACCTGAACCACCTAAAACTAAAATGCGTTTTTTTCCACCTCCACCATCGGCCGTAAAAACTCCACATACACCTCCAATATTCGCAGTGACGTAAAGACCAGACCAGGCTGTAAGTCCAGCATATAACATTGAAGCTGCTTCTTCGTCGCTAAGATTTTTAGGAGCTAAAGACAGCTGTAGAGCGACGATCAGGAAAATTATTATTTTTTAAAAGATATACTATTATACCTATAACTTACGCAATTATTTGTTACTGCCACATATTCAGCATGGGCTCCGTTAGTATTTTGTACTGGAATCACACCCCAAACTCTTTCCCCTAATGGTATATCAACATTCATGCCTTTTTGCACCAAATAACCACTAAATTCGCGACCCAAAGTCAGTGGAAATTCTATAGAGTCAACTTGGCAACGTATGGTATTCAAAAAGGTAGCGCCATAGCCATCTGAAATAATCAGTTTGTAATTTGGGCTTTAAATTTGTATATGTATGTATTTATTTCTATTATTACTTAACATTGCTACATCTATGGGGTTCACTGTTGTAGCAGTTACTCTAACAAGGCATTCGTTGGCCTGTTTAAGCTGTGGCACTTTAAGTTTATCGGAAAATTGCAATTCACTTACATCTCCATAACTGTGTATTTGCCACCCGAGCATTTTCAATTTTGAATTAGCGTTTCCATCCTTCCTTTTCTTTATGGCGTTTGGTAGCTTTTGATCTGGAGCTCCATCAGAGTTTAGGGTGTGCATATGGGTTGTATATCGTTTCGTTATTAAGTAATTATAACGAATTGTAGTTTTCATTAACGATTTGACTTGCATATTCATGTTTTTACACTGATACTCAAGTAATTAAGTGAATGTTTATGTTTATTAATATTTAGATTCGTCAGCTGTTTAATTTTTGAAGAGATGCCGGCCGATTGCTTTGCTGATGCCAAGGTAACCAGAGTGTGTGTTCAGTGATACTGAAGCTGTTCAGAGCAATTCCAGGTAAGTTTATGGAACTCTAAAATCATTTTAAATCGGTTTTTATGGGCCGCAAAAGGTTTTTTTTTAGATTTGCAGACAAAAAACTTTAATAGTAAAAAGTAAAACTAACGCAAAAGAAATGTATATATAAAAGTGGTATAGCGTGAATTTCAAAAGTTGAGTAGTATAAGAGAGAATAGGAAAGTAGTCAAATAAGCACTGTAGATTATAAAGACGTTAAAGTTCAATGTTGAAAAAAGCATTATATGGGCAAATAGAGATTTCAAACAAAAACTTCCGCACGGAACTTGTATCCTGTTTCTATTTTATATATAAGTGGAATACGGATTTAATTTTGAAATTTGTTTAAAAAAAGTAAAACTTCTATAGTTAGTTACAAGTTGTATTAAACTTTAATAATTTTATATTGGCTATAAACACAAACAAGTATTTGTATATTAGTTATTTTCGATTAAAATACTCATTATAAATATATATACATATTACATCCGCAACTTTTCTTAATTGTTACGCTAGTTAATTAACATAAAAGCTTAAAGACTTTTCATAGACTAAATGAAATGAAATAAAAACTTAGCACGAAATAAAATGTGTATCACATGAAGAAATATTTAACCATGGTGATGATGACCAATACCCTGTAACGAGTTCAGGTTAGACTCCGAATTCGAAAACCCCTTAATCCGTGCCGAATGGCATATCTCTTCTTCGCTATCCGTATAAGAGCCAACGGAGCGACAACTTCTAAATAGAAAGTACAAAAATATACAATCATATCTACATGTTAAAATATTTACATCTAATACCAACCGTTGCAAATTTGTTGTTATAAGTACTGACTGATCTTGTGTATTGATAGCATGCGAACTCCTTGACGCTTTTAACAATGTATCCGTTGTTATTGAAAATACAGGCACATTATGATGAAGATGATGCATCAACGTTGTAGGCGGAACCATATGATTCATATCGACTGATGAATGTGATTTTGATAGTGAATTATCCTGTTCGCCATTCTTAGCCTCTACTTGACTAGGCAAATGTAGCTCATTGTGATCATCGATGTGCTCATGATAAATGTGATTATTATGATGAATAGGTTGGTAATGCTCAGAACCATCAATTTCACTAGAATTATTTAAAACCTTAGATGCTATAGTTTGTTTAGTGATGTACATATCACATTTGCTTTGTTCGATTTGCTCAAATGCTGCAAATATATTTAGTAAATTGTCAATGGTGGCTCTCATATCACAATGTATATTGGTAATTTCAAAACACAATTGGGCAATATTTTGATTTAACAAATTTATTGCATATTTTACTGGTTTCGTGGGTATTGACGATCGGCTGTAAAGAGGAAATCTGAAAAAACAATTGTAATAAATAATCAGTATTTTGATAACAATGACTCTTGAGTTTATTACGTACTCTGTTGATGTGTACGAGGGAATATCTTTTATAATATCCATAATACGTGTTCTCGAACCTTCATGTATAATAGGATTTCTGTATGAAAGAAAGGCATATATAATTATATATACATACTTCTAAAAAATTGTGGTATGGATGTACCTTAATGGACGATTTAGTACGACTGAAATCATTTCGACTAAATGCGCCACATATCCTAATGAAGCACTCAAAGCCATTGGAGTAATATTTTCAGATATGTGAACGCTTTGAGCGCTTTGAGAGTCGAAAACATAGCCATCCATTTTGGGAAAGGCTACACCGCAAATTGTATAAAGACCATAACGAGTGCGATCAATTGGATATATGTCTGTTAGTTCTAAACACAATGAGAACATTATACTTTCCACATGTTGGGAAACTGAACGTTTGCGTTGGCGACGTTCCAATTGCTCGACGAGAAGACGATCTAGTTCTAACTTTTCCTCTTGGAGTTTTACTTTTTGTTCTGATAACCAAATCTGCCTTTGCTGTCTTGAGGTTGCGGCAGCATTTAATTGTTCTCTAAGATTAGTAATACGGTTAGAATAGGTTTCCTGAGCACTTGTTAGAAGTCTATGTTTACTTCTCACTGTCTCCAGCTCTTTCTGAAGCAGTTGGGCTTGTAGAAGTTGATGAGGATCAATACGCTGCTCTTCTGCCAGCAGCAGACTAAGAGTACGGCCCATGGAATGATACTGCAAGGCGGACGATGTAGATGCTGATGTCGAAGAATTAATTGACGTGGTACGGTGTTTTCGCAACAATTGTTCTTTGGTAATACATCTTAAACTTAGGCGTTTAATGTCTGCTGTCATTTCTTCACTTTCACGCAATATTTGTAGACGTTGTCTTTGAAGTTGTTGTAATTTTAACAACTTCTTCAAATCGTAACTCGGTCTAACCTCGGATCGTAGGCAGTTCAACTGTACGTAACGCGTTTTTGACATTCGTAGCAAATCTTTTTGCCAGTCAACTGCAACTGGGCTCGAGCTACGTGAAACTTGCGGTGAATTAATTGTAAATTCATCGGGCGTAGGAATGCTACACTTTGGCACACTGGCCGAATACCGTTCATAGTTTAAGGCCAACTGTCCCCTTAAACACTCTGTACTCAAAAGTTCTGGAGAACCAAAAAATTCGTCATTCATTTGAAATATCAAGGAATTGGAGTTACACTTTATTTCGGTATTTTGTGACAAGGGTACAAGACCGGAAAAGTAAATGGCCCATTTAAAGAGCAGGGTGTCTAAAGTTTGTGACAACTTTTGAGATTTAACGAACGTTTTTGTTAAGGCACTAGAAAGATTAAAGATAGAAAAGACTTGAGAAGTTTTATACACTGACAATATGCTTACCTGACGGGTTCCTTAATTTCCTTTGTTCTAAGCTGCGAGTTTTCAAACTCCGCGGAATTAGCTGCATCTTCTTTGGGCTTATAGTAATTAACGTTGTTAAAAGTTTCAGTCTTCGTAACACAGGCCCAAATTTTAATGCATACACAATTTGAATTGGACTTTAGTATTTCTGGACATTGTATCTCCGCCCATTTTACATTTAAATGCTTTCGTAAGGCTACTTTTTCACTTTGATAAAATGGCTCATTCTCTGGATGATCATGCAGAGTGTAATACAACAGGTGTTGTGTAGTCAAACACTGCGATAAGTTGGAAAAGTCGTTTATTTCAATATTTACGCCATGTACTGCTTGCAGGTTCCTTAATCTCAATTGCTGCGTACTTAAAGGCAGCCACTCACGACATCTGGGCCTTATATCCATATTGTTTTTACATAAAACACTTGCGATATATGAATAGTTACCATTTAAGGAAGCATTATCGAGCAAAAATATCTAATTTAAAACTCAGTTTTATATTGCTAAATAATGCAATTTTGCAGCTAATTTTTCATTTGTTTTCTTTATCTTATTGTTAAAAAGAAATGTCAAAAGATGTGCAGAGGAGTGCTGCCACAGGCAGCAAATTACATATTTGCTTTTCGCTGTTATATCCTATCTTCGGAATTATAATATTGTTACAAAGTTTAAAAATAGATTCAAATATAACGACAATGTGGCTATATGTACTTGGCAGCACTGTCAAACCATCTCTGGTTGTCAAAATGTTACAACCCTGGTCAACACCATGCAGATAATATTTGAATTAACGGAAATGGAATATTCCGGATACATCGTTGAGAATATACAGGATCATTCGAGGCTGTGCAATAATAAGTGTAAATAACAATAACAAAAACCCAGCAACATCAATGCTAAGAGATGATGATGTTATTCTTAATGATCTTGTACGCAAGTATTCGCTGCTAATAAAAACTAAACATGTACATCAATATACACAGCAACATACACAGCAACATGCCCACATAGCACAAGAAGAAACAAAACTACACAACACACAGAACACTCATACATACAACCACACATAGTTACAATAAACAAAACACAAGACAGCATTGTCATATATACAAACACACGTATATAGCTACATGTTAAGTAAAGCACAACCAACAACAACAATGACCAGATGCTTCGCGAAGTTACCAGACGACGTCATTTTGCTATATAAAGTCGCTGCCAGTGAACAGCGGGATCAGTGAGATTTTTAATCTAGACGTGTTTACATCGCTAAGTGTTTAGTAGTACAAATACTCGTGTTAATTAAATAGTAAATAAAGTGTTGCCGCATTATATTTCTAAAAGTAATTGTCTGTGTTATTAATTTGATGCAATTAAACGAATCCTTGAAGGATAAATAAAAAGCGTTTTTACGAAAAGGTCTAAAAACGTAACAATTGGTGTCAGAAGTGGGATTGCAAAAATAATTAAAAAGGACATTGCAATTTAAGGAAAAAAGGACATTAAAAAAAAAAATAATTATGAAATTTGATGAGCTAAAAGTTGAACAGCTAAAAAAGGAGCTTAGTAAGCGGGAATTGCCAACAGCAGGTAACAAGGCTGAACTGCAGAAGAGGCTGATAGATGAGTTTAAGAATCGCGGCATGGACATCGGGACATACGAGTTTGAGGACAAAGACGATGTAGAGGTATGTCCTCCTGCCACGACCAGCAGCATGGACATAAATTCAATGTTCGCTGCTATGATGATCCAGATAAAACAGAACTCTCAGCAGATGCAGGAGGCATCAAGGATCAGCACTGACAAACTTGTAGCCGAAATAGCTGAAATAAAACAGAACTCAGGAATCAGCAGTGAAAAGCTTGTAGCCGAAATAACTGCAATTAAACAGAACTCAGAAATCAGCACTGAGAAGCTTGTAGCCGAAATACAGGAGTCAAATAGAGCCACGAACGAGACTCTGGTAGAGGTTTCTGAGGCTATTAATAGGAGGGTGGATTCTATTGAGAATAAATTCTCAGAGCTGGCAGATAGAGTCCAACATCTAGAAAGCGGTGGCCTAGAGCAGCATGCAAAAGAGTTCGAAGAAAAATTTCATGCTCTAGAGGACAAAGTGCATAACCTCGAGCGTAGTGGCGGGACAGTACGAGCAGTTGCGGAGGTTTCTGCGCGAATAAAAGCGCCATGCTTTGACGGCAGCGTACCATTGAGCATCTTTAGATTCCAGTTCGAGACGGTCGCTAGTAGAAATGGATGGGATGCTGAAGAAAAGGCCATAGAGTTGATTTTGTCCTTAAAGGGTACAGCCGCAGAGGTTCTTGAGACCGTGCCAGTAAGCAGCAGAAACAACTATAATGAAATAATGGCAGCATTGCAGCGCAAGTATGGTGGTGAGCACAAGCGCGATTTATACAGAATGGAATTGCGATGTAGAGTTCAAAAGCCTAACGAGTCTCTACAAGATTTCGCAATGGAAATCGAGCGGTTAGTGCAGCTCACATATCCAGGCGAGAGTCACCCGTTACTGAACCACTTTAAAACTGAGGCGTTCGTTAATGGCATTCGCGACTCTGATGTCAAACTGGCTGTGTGCGCAACGCAGAAATCTACTTTCGCTGAGACTGTTTCATTTGCGCTGGCTCAAGAGACTGCAAGGATGGTTTTCAAGCCACAGATATGTAAAGTGCGGAATGTGGAGGTTTTGCCCGAGGAGGATAACAGCCTAGTTGCTAGTTTGAAGGAGGCAATGCGACAACTGTTGGCGGAAGGTGCTACCAAAGAAAAGCCTAAATGCTTTAACTGCGGAAAAATTGGTCATTTTCAGCGCAACTGCAAAGCACCAAGAAAAAGAGGTAGATCTGTTTCACCACCAAGAAACAGCAAACGGGTGAACCAAACAACATCACAAGAGTCCCCGTTAAACTAAAACGAGCTAGCGCTAAGGGGCAAGAGCTAGCTCCCACAAACGAGGGCCCCACAATCTCCATATCAGTGATGCAGCAGAAAAATAGCAACCTTACTGCGTCTGGACACATCAACGGGGAAAAGCACGTATTTACCATAGACACAGGGGCGTCGCAGTCAATAATAAGGCCCGATATAGTAAAGGGGAAATGCGATCGTTTAAGCAATATACGGCTACGTACAGCTACTGGAGAGCCTGCCACTGTCTATGGTAAGATTGAATTGAAGGTGACTATAGCCAACATCAACGTGAGGCATGTGTTTATTGTTGCCGATATTGTCGATGAGGTAATTATTGGAGCCGATTTTATGATTAATCATGGCATTAATCTACACATGGGGCAACAGCTGATGATTTGGCGTAATGTGGAAATACCCCTTGATGTTGGGTATGACAGCAAGCCGCAAGTAAGAAAAGTATTTGCTATTGAGAGTCAGACGTTACCGCCGCAGTCTGAAACAGTTATATGGGCGCGTATGAAGGGAGATTGTGAGGACAATCGGTTGTGGGTTGTAGAACCAGCAGATCTAATGAGAGAGCTTATAACAGCAAAAGCTCTAGTAAAAACTAGTAAAGGAGGAATAGTCCCTATAAGAGTACTTAACTTGGCAGACCATGAAAAAGTCATCAAAGAAAATTGCGATATTGGCCAGTGTACTCCAGCAGAGGCAATAATAAACTGTGAGAGGAAGATAGAGCCTACCAATTTGTCCGCCAAAGAACGTGAACAATTTGAGGAATACGTAGGAAAATGGGTAGCAGGACTGTCAGCGACAGAAAGAAATAAAGCCAAACAGTTGCTAAAAAGGCATGCCAGTATCTTCGCCATGGGAAACCAAAGTCAGGGTAGAACTGCATTGGTTAAACATGAAATAAACACAGGCGAAGCTAGGCCGATTAAACAGCCACCTAGAAGTGTACCCCTAGCAAAGCGAGATGAAGTCAAAGAGCTTGTAAGAGAAATGGAGCGTGAAGGCGTAATTGAGCCATCTTCTGGTCCTTGGAGTTCGCCAGTAGTCTTAGTTAAAAAGAAAGATGGCAGTACTAGATTCTGCGTAGACTACAGGAAGCTCAATGACATAACCAAGAAGGACAGCTATCCGCTCCCCAGAATCGATGACACCTTGGACACGCTAGCTGGTACGAGATGGTTCTCTACGCTAGACTTGCGAAGCGGATATTGGCAAGTGGAGATTGCAGAGAAAGACAAGGAGAAAACTGCCTTTAGCGTTGGTAACGGATTATGGCAGTTCAAAGTTATGCCGTTTGGTCTCTGCAATGCTCCGGCCACATTTGAACGCCTAATGGAGAAGGTACTGAAAGGACTCCACTGGAAGACATGCTTGGTATATCTGGATGACATAATCGTGATGGGGAAAACTTTTGATGAACACCTCAAAAACATGGCAGAAGTTCTTCAACGGATATCATCAGCTGGATTGAAACTCAGCCTGAAGAAATGTGCATTGTTCCAGAAAGAAGTGAAGTATTTGGGGCATCGTGTTACAGCAGACGGAATCTCAACAGATGAAGATAAAATACAAGCAGTAAGGGACTGGCATCAACCTAAAAATCTTCATGAATTGCGCAGCTTTTTGGGCCTTTGTACATACTACAGACGCTTTGTGCCAAATTTTGCCAGTGTAGCTGCAAGCCTGCATGAGCTGACAAAGAAGTCGAGACCATACCATTGGGGCGAGCCACAAGAAAAGGCATTCCAGAAACTTAAAGGATTATTGTGTACGTCACCAGTACTAGCGTATCCCATACCTGGAGAAAAATTTGTGCTGGATACTGATGCGAGCGGCTATGGCATAGGGGGCGTGCTCTCCCAAGTAGTTAATGGCACTGAGAAAGTCATAGGATACTATAGCCGTGTACTCTCAAAACCTGAGAGGAACTACTGTGTGACACGACGTGAGCTTCTGGCAGTATTGGAATGCATTAAACATTACCATAAGTACCTGTATGGTCAACACTTTACATTAAGGACTGACCATTCCGCACTGAGATGGTTATTGCAGTTTAAAAATCCTGAAGGGCAACTGGCAAGGTGGATTGAGCGCCTGCAGAGCTACGACTTCAGTATTGAGCATAGAAGGGGCACAAAACATAACAATGCGGATGCTCTTTCGAGAAGACCCTGCTGTTTAGAGTGTAAACATTGCGTTAGAACCGAACAAAAGGAAGGCGTTGTTGATGTTCGGCTAATGCACATCGACTCTGATGAAGACTGGTCAGCGGCACAGAGGGACGACAATATACTGGGAAAAATTATAGCAGCCAAAGAGGAGGACAGAAGACCGTCCCGGAATGAAATTTCGGCTGAGAGCCCACTCGCCAAATCTTATTGGGCTCAGTGGAACAGCCTCAAGGTAATAGAAGGGTGCCTATACCGCGTATGGGAAAGTGTAGATGGCAAAACAACTTCAAATTTGGTAGTTGTGCCATGCTCCAAGATAAGTAAAGTTTTGCAAGAATTTCACAATGGACCTAGTGGCGGTCATCTTGGAGTCACAAAAACACTTGAGAAACTGAAGCAGCGTTTTTATTGGGTTGGATGTCAACAAGCCGTAGCCGATTGGATAGCAAACTGCCCACAGTGCATAGCAGCCAAAGGCCCAGTAAGAAGAAGCCGGGGACAGCTACAGCAATACAACTCAGGAGCACCATTCGAGCGGATCGCAATGGATGTAGCAGGTCCTTTTCCCGTCACTGAAGCCGGAAATCGTTATGTTCTTGTGGTAATGGACTATTTTAGTAAATGGCCAGAGGTATATGCCCTACCTAACCAAGAAGCAAAGACAGTTGTAAATGCATTCGTCAACAACTGGGTATGTCGCTATGGTGTCCCAATAGAATTACATTCCGACCAAGGAAGGAATTTCGAGTCTGCCATATTCAGGGAAATGTGCGAATTATATGGGATAAAGAAAACCAGAACAACGCCTTTGCATCCACAGTCTGATGGCATGGTAGAGAGGTTCAATCGCACCTTAGAAGAGTACCTGCGAAAAGTGGTAAGCAACCATCAGAGGGATTGGGACGAGCACATTCCCAAATTTTTGATGGCATATAGGTCAGCTGTACACGACTCCACATCGAGAACGCCAGCTAAAATTATCTTCGGGACGGAATTAAAACTGCCTGGTGACTTGGAATTTGGTGTTAAGCCAGCGGTAGAAGAAGGAGCCACTACGTCCCAAGAGCAGGAGAACTTAAACGAGCTGCATGATTTCGTGCGTAATAGAATCAAGATGGTCAGTGACAAGATGAAGGCTAGATATGACCGCGCAGCAAATTCAGAGGGATTTATAGAAGGTCAATTGGTTCTACTTTATAACCCACAACGGAAGAAAGGATTGTCCCCAAAATTACAGACTCACTGGGATGGCCCGTATAAAGTGATTAAGAGAGTGAATGACGTTGTGTACCGGATACAGAAGCACAATAGCCCAAGGTCGAAAATGAAGATAGTACATCTCGAACGATTGGCGCACTATGGAAGAGGTGATTGTATGCCTATTCGGGTCGAACAGGCTTAAGTGGGCGGCAGTGTTACAAAGTTTAAAAATAGATTCAAATATAACGACAATGTGGCTATATGTACTTGGCAGCACTGTCAAACCATCTCTGGTTGTCAAAATGTTACAACCCTGGTCAACACCATGCAGATAATATTTGAATTAACGGAAATGGAATATTCCGGATACATCGTTGAGAATATACAGGATCATTCGAGGCTGTGCAATAATAAGTGTAAATAACAATAACAAAAACCCAGCAACATCAATGCTAAGAGATGATGATGTTATTCTTAATGATCTTGTACGCAAGTATTCGCTGCTAATAAAAACTAAACATGTACATCAATATACACAGCAACATACACAGCAACATGCCCACATAGCACAAGAAGAAACAAAACTACACAACACACAGAACACTCATACATACAACCACACATAGTTACAATAAACAAAACACAAGACAGCATTGTCATATATACAAACACACGTATATAGCTACATGTTAAGTAAAGCACAACCAACAACAACAATGACCAGATGCTTCGCGAAGTTACCAGACGACGTCATTTTGCTATATAAAGTCGCTGCCAGTGAACAGCGGGATCAGTGAGATTTTTAATCTAGACGTGTTTACATCGCTAAGTGTTTAGTAGTACAAATACTCGTGTTAATTAAATAGTAAATAAAGTGTTGCCGCATTATATTTCTAAAAGTAATTGTCTGTGTTATTAATTTGATGCAATTAAACGAATCCTTGAAGGATAAATAAAAAGCGTTTTTACGAAAAGGTCTAAAAACGTAACAATATATAATATAATCAGACGGATTATATAAGGAGTTGGTGTTTACGCCAAAGGATTTTTTGTATAGGATTAAAGAAACAAGCAGTTTTCTTTAATCTGCCAGAAAAAAATCTGAAGCGTAAATGCGAATGCCTTACACAATCAAGTGGAATATCTCTATATACATATGTAACCCGGTGCTATTTTCCTGTTATATGTGAAATATATTTCGCAATAGATTCTATCAAATATACTAATTTTGCGAATCGGCTCACAAATTAAGGATTTTTAAATTGTTTATTTAGATACTTTCTTCATGTCAATACGAAGACATATAGACCAAAAAGTTTTCGAAACATATAAATTCTAAATAAGAACTATGAAAATTGAATAATATGACTTAAACTCGTAATTTATTGATTCTTATGTCGCATTTCGGCTGAAAAGTTGCAGGGGGCTTATACATCCCACAGGCATATGACCGCACCGCCATCGTAAGTGAAAACAGAATAGCTTGCAGCGACGACTTTTTCAAAAATTCTGGTAGCACTACGAACAGCTGTTGTGTATTTGCGTTGTTTTATGCATACATGTCTGTTTTGTTTTGTGCAAAGTATATTTATAATTAACATAATATACAGTGGTTGTGAGCTTATTCCAATTAGTTTTATTGGCAAAACCATCGAAAGGAAGAACTGGTAGTTTGTGAATGAATTCTGTTTTGTTTTTACACAATACGAGAACGAAGGCCTTAAAAAATTTCAATAGTTTGTTAGAAAACAATAAAAATGGGTAATCAACAGGCCAAGAAAGGCGAGACGCTACACTTTACAGCTGATGAACATAAAATATTGGAACATTCATTTCGCCACACATCAGGAGGACACACAGAAAAAGTTACCGAAAATAAATTATTGGTATGTCAGCAAAATAGTTTTATCGGGGCACACTCTATGTGTGCATACATAATAGATAAGTTGTGTACATGTGTGTAAATATGTGTGCTCGGTATAAATATGTATGTATATGTATATAAACGCAAATATTGGAATTGTAGCAAGATCCCTGGCTTAAAAACTGTTGTTACAAAATATGCATCGTCAGTAAATTTTGTTCCTGCCGATTGCCTATTCTTGTATTTGCAACGCAGAAGTGTGACACGCGCAAAATGCCTAATTTATATTAATCACAAAATCAGCGTTTGATGGATAATCCAAAACTGCTATTTTACCAGGCCAAACACGCATACGTAACGTAACACTTAATGTGTTTGTTAACTGATCGTGCTGACGAAAGCATTGATCAGTTAATAAAAGAAAAAGATCAGCATGTCTGTTTGCAGTTAAAAAGACTTTTTTTTTTTTTTTTGTTATCCATGTCGTTACAGGAAGTTTATTTTTAGGAGTTTACTTAACATTCTACAAAGAATGCTTCATGGTCAAAAATTTATTTATACGCACATATTGATTTATTTATACATAAATACATAGCGACATGTTTTGTAGGATATCTATTTATGTAGCAGCATAGAAAATTTTTTAATAAAAATAAAATAGAATTTACATACATATGTATAAACGATTGATTCCTAAGTGAAAGCGACAATAACAAAATGATTAAATAAAGATACTACACGACTGCAATTATTTGAACAAAAGAAGTCAAACAATGCTTATTTATTAAAGCAATTGACAAATTACTTTAGTTAGAGGTAGTAAACATTAGAAATGTACTTCATTTACCGCAAACAAATTTTGCTAGTGATGAGAAATAAAATTTTGGAATTCGGCACTAAATAATAATGTTATACATAGTCTTCTGCAAGTTTCGTATTTTACACATTTATAGCATTAGTTCTTGTATTTATTGAGTCCAAAAAGTATCAAATTATTGTATTAAAATTTAAGACGATATAAATATTTCAAGAAATTGAAAACTAGTTTTTATGCTTTAAGGAAACTTGGTCTACAATTGTCGATAAAAATTTGGCGCAGTTTATTGCAAATTTTTTATTCACTGAAACGACCACACAACAACAAAATCATCATCATCTCCAATATAGAAGAGTTGGAACAATAACATTTAAACGATATGCTGAACCCTATTACGTTGTCGAACGAGGGTCCATAGATGAACAAATCAATTTTATACATCTGTCTTTGGGAGGAAAATCTGCAAATGAAATTGATTTAAAACAACTTGAAATGGTAATTTTTATATTTTTCGGTTTTGTCATGGAATTTCTTTTCGAGTGAATAAACAATTCCCTTCGCAATAGCATAAAAAAACAATTTATACCAAAAAAGTATAAAACTCTAACTCCCACATTCATAAAATTTAAAATGATTTAAAATGCATTTTCGTAACGTCCCTTCGAATTATTGCCGCAGTTAATTTATTAAATATGAGTGGTTTGTTTGTTATGAGGTCAAGTATGTCTATACGCCTGCATTTCACTGGTTCTTTCAAGTCATCAAAAGGCTAATCTCCAAATTTCAAAATAACAAAACCTCTTATAGACATACTTGGCCACATAACAAACAATATATTTTATTCAAAATTTTTTATATAAATTTTCTTAAAATAGATTTAAAATGCATATTATTTTGTTCAAAATATGGGAGTAAGAAATTAATGCCAGTTCGCCGAACGACAGGCAGTTAATGTAATTTTGGATTAAAATACATAAATTTCGAATTGAATGCTTGACAGGACTTTTAATATTTTTTGTAAACGAAACCTAATGTTTTAAAATTATTAGTATATAACCTCGGTTTTATTAAGTTACTTGCACATCATGAAGGAGGAAAATTCCCCTGAATACGAGTCATGGACAAAATTTGGTTTCCACTGCAATGACCGTTCAGGACAGTGTTTCGCTAAAGGTTTAATACGCCTGTTGGATAAGGAATCGGAGTCAGAGACTACATCGAAGCAGGCTTTAGAGAAATGGCTGCAAATAGATCCCACATTTCTTATAATATGGCGTAATGTTTTCTCCTATCTCTACAGCCATAATAATGGAAAAAATTGTAAATTAGGAACGAAGCAAATAGTAGGACAGCAAATATTGCCGATACAAGAAGGTAAGTGCAAATTTACATATTATTAATCACCTGAAAATGGAAATAATTGTGTATTATTAATTAGAAAAGCAAATCTTATAAACCATTAATAACACAAATTATTAATTTTTACTTCAAGGCTTACCAACCGGCACAAATTACTCACCCATTTTGGATATACCCCATGTTATTTACATCAACAGTAATATGCCCAGTGACTTGAGAAGCAAATGGCGTTTTTTATTTTCTTCCAAAATTATGGGCGAAAGTTTTTCTACTATGCTGGGCAAACTGCTTAATCGTGGACCTACACTTTTGGTTGTAGAAGATGAAGATCATTACATATTCGCTGGTTATGCTCCGGAATCCTGGGCCTTAGGGCCAAATTTTCTCGGTATACAGACAATATTTGCGTCATGAAATTTAAATGTATACAGAATTATTTTAATTTAAAGGTGATGAGAGTGCCATGCTTTTTACTTTAAGTCCGGCTATGCGATGTTTTAATACTACCGGCTATAATAATCATTATCAGTATATGAATCTAAATCAACAGACTTTGCCAAACGGTTTGGTAAGTACTTTTTTCAGTTCCCTTTATTTTACTTTGTTTTCCTTTAATCTGATGCATATTAAAAAAATCTCAAAAGCTGCCTACTCAATCTAAAAAAATTTATATAGAAACTGCTAAAAACTCTGAGCACTGTTCATTTAAATTTTAAACCGTGCGCATTGTGTAAACGTCAGTGGAATGGCAAAAGTATGATATAAATATGAATATTTCCGAAAGCTATTTTTTGTACAAACATGACCTGAAAAGTGTCTGATATATTTCAATTCGAGTTTTTCGAAATTTGCAATGCAATAATTTAAATTTAATCCGTTAAACTTCCATAAATTGATTTGTACTTTTTTTTATTATTAAGACACAAAAAAGGCTTTGTACAAAAAAGTATTTACTGTTCTAATATTTTTAGCCTTTAATTTTTTAATTTAAGTAATAATATTGAGGTTTAACATTCCACAATTTTAAAATTTGGTTATTGTTAATCAATTATAATTATAATCAATTGTTATCCTGAAGAAGATATCCAGAGGAAATCGAAATATTGAAAAATAAATAAATAATAGTGTTTTAAAGTTATTATTTTATAAAAATAAGCCTGAAGTTCAATATTATTACTTAAATTAAATTACTATGGACGAAAAACTCCACAGAAATATAAAAATTATCGGAAAAAGTTTCAAAAGAATCTGTTAAAGTGAAGTTGTTAAAAGTAGGCAATTGCTGGAGAGAAGTAGTACGTAAGAGATCTATTTAGGATATTATCTTGACGTTGACGAGTAGTTAAAGGGAATATTTTTAATTACAAGGTACGAAGTAAAAGAAAGAAACACTTGCTATAAAATATAGACACAGTTACTATAAAATGTGAATAAAATTAAAATGTATTCCAAATTTAAAGTATTATTTAAAGTCTCATAATAATTTTAAAATTTGATTTTTTGCTGCGTTACAGTACGCGGTAACCTAAACGCTTTTAATTTTACTTGCTTTTCTGTTTTTATTTTAAATCACTCCTGAATTCCCACGTTCTAAAATTAACAACAATTCACTCTTCTCCGTTTAATTAGGGCATGGGTGGTCAATTTAATTATTGGGGACTTTGGTTAGATTGTGAGTATGGTCTAGGTCAGAGCTCTGAGTCTTGTACCACATTTAAAGATTACGTTCAACTTAGTAAACGTAAAGATTTTCGTATACGCAATTTAGAAGTTTGGGGTATAGGGGAGGAACCCAAACAAGGCGATGACAGCGATGAAGAGGAGAATGTAAGTAAATATATTTCAATCTCCATAAACGTTTGAAACCATAAATCAATATTTTTCTTTTATAGGGTTCCAACAAACGTTCCGTATTGGATCAACATTTGGAAGATAAAGTCATGCTGGAACTATCCGGCCGTAAAATGCATTCAGAAGGGCTAAGAGAGCCTGATATGGACTTGTAATTTTATTAAAAGAAACAAAAAATATATCGTAAAAAATTATCAAAAATATTATCGTAAGTTTATGATGTAACATTTTCATCTGCTGCAAAAATTAGTTTTAACCAAAGACAATAATAAGTTCAATTTGAGAGTAGACGTAAAAAGTTTGCACTTTGCCAACAAATTTATATGTTTAAAATTTAAACTCGCATTCCTTTTAAGAATTCCCAAAATATAAAGAAAAATATTTTTTCTCGGAACTAAAGTGAACAAAACAGCTAGAATTTTAATTTTGTTTTGGCATGCACGCACAAGATTCTGCCTGCATACTTTTGTTTAATTGTTTCCGAGAGAAGAATCCAAAACCAAGCTTTATTAAAAAAATATATGTGTGTAAATATAAATGGTTGTTCGCATAACAATATTTTCCTTTCTTCGATTAAATTTCATATTCCTCTTCGTCATTATTGCCTGTCGCGTCGTCTGTTGTTATGTTGTTACTATAGTCGTTCGAGTAACTGCTTGGCTGTTTGTTCACCGGCGATACATCTCGCTGATTAAATTTAGATGCTCCATATTGAGGCGAACTGTTTTCTTCAAAGCGTCTTCCGGTAGGCCGTAGTTTTGGTGTTTGAAATGTTTGTTGATTGTTTTGATTGAATTCGTAAGTGGTCGAGTTATTGTCAGGTCTATTGTAATTAGTTTTACGCAGCATTGCCTTGAAATTGAAAGGTGGTTCTTCCGAATTCTGTAAACAAATTGTAATTCATAAAAAAAATGTTTAAAAGAACAATTAAATAGTCTCAGCATAAACACCTCATCATAATTATCGCGACGTTCCATTAGATGCTGCAGCTCGTTTACGGGATTTTGGGCCGGTGGATAAGAATTGCGCATGTTCTGTTGATTCATTTGTCTATTGTACATGTTCTGTTGCATGGGTGGCATCATGGGCGGCATAGGAGGCGGTGGAGGTGCGGGATAATTCTTTAAGCTGTTACGCCTCGATCCCGTTCGAATGCCTTGCCAAGGAGGAAATGCATTATTGTTATTGTAGTTGCTGTAGCTGTTGTAAGCATTCATTTGCATCTGCATTTGGTTTCTGTAAGAAAATAATTTATTTTCATTATAGAACTCCAAAGTCATTACATGGGAAAGACAGACAACCTTCTCATGATGTTAGGATCTCGGTAGAAGTTTTGATTGTAGATAACATCACTCTCTCCCATACGATCCCAGTTAGTTTGACACGCCTGTTCCTTTTTGTAGGCATTGTATGTCATAAGGTATGAAGTCATGGAGGGATTTCTCTGCAGCGGACTGTCCCAGGACTCATCATCATCCATTGTAACGGTTGCGACCGACGTGTAAGTTTGTCTTGCCAGTGAATTGGCCGGATCTACCATGTACTGAGTATCATAGAACGGTATTTGATCTAAACGCATTGGTAATTTACGTACCGCCACCTTCATGTATAAATAAAATTGTTGCAATTTAGAAATAATATTTACATATAATTTTGAATAACATAACTCACGGGCATTGGTCCTAGTTGTGAGGAATGAACTTCTCTGGTGTTAATGCGATCGAAAGGGACGGTACGTGTACATTTATTAAGACCCGCCACAGATCGCTGATTGTAAATATGAACCTTGAACAGACAAGCAATTTACATTTTTATTATAAATTATTTTTTGTCATCCCTTAAACTTATTTGAAGTATTTTGTCTTTATTTCGGGAGGAAGCTATAGGAATGAAGTTTTATAGAAGTAAATACATATACATATACAAAGTTAGTGTAGCTGAAACATGAAAATGTTCATTTGAATTATTTTAGATCATATTGTTTAGCAAATTGTTTTGAATATTTATTAAACTGAATTATAAATGTTCAACTTCTAAATAAATATCTTTATAGGTTTCGGTGACTATGAAAAAGAATTTGCAATAATTGGAACTTACTTGTTGGCATAAATTTACAAAATCTTGAAATTTTACAGCTCGATAGTGCAAAAGAACTTGAAACAATGATTTCATACGCCACTTACGCACATAATGGCGTATAAATTCCGCAGTCTCTTGATTTATTTGGCCTGTCCTTTCATTAACCAAAGGAGCAAAACGTTGGCGTTCACGAAAACCTCGGTAAGCTAAAAAACAACAACAACAACAATAAAAAGTAAAAAGTAGAAAGCAATAAAAAGAAAAAAGTAGTAAAAGAATATTAAACGCTTAATAAAATTTACAACTTTTATTTATAACAAATAAAATTGCGGAGGAAGGAAGAAGGGGTGTTAATACCGTGTTAACAAAAACGAAACATTTGTTACATGGGTCAAGGCTATTGTGCGGTTGATATTTGTCTTTCTAATGCGTTAATTTAATTAATTTTTCATTTAGTTTCAATAGTACATTTTATATATTTTCTCGTCTATAAAAGGTTTCATTTATTCGATCAATAGATGTTATAATAATAATAAGAATAAAAAAAAAAACGAAATAATGTTTACAATAGTGTTGCAAGAAGGCCGTAATAAGCAGCTTTTCTTTTTTAATCTGTTGTCTCTCTAGCAAACATTTTGCAATGTGCTTGTAATCTTTTATTGTCTACTTTGAAATTGAAATGAATGTATTCATTTCCTTGAAAGTATAACATTTCAATCAAATCATATTTGGCAAGCAACTAAGAAGACTTATTTGTTTGAATACTTTTTCACATTCAAAAATTTTATTGAACATTATTTTCGTTAATAACTAAGTATTGTAATATGTATGTGTGTATGTATATGATTGCTTTTTAAATATCGTAAATAGCGTATAGTATATGTAATAAATGGTTGTTTGCTATTCGTACATATATCGTAATAATGTTTGCTTAACATGTAGTATGCATTAGGCTTTGTAAAGCCGGTTAGAATGCGTCTAATTTGAATGCATTGCAACAAATTATGAAATGCTTTCTTATTCATCTTGATCGACTATGGCATTTTCTCGTTCAGCTAAAGCAGCGGCTGCCAAGGCCTCTTCTTTGCGATCATCTTCGAAAATATCTTCTGCTTCAGAATTAGTCTCACTTATATCTAAATAATCAACTTCAGGTATATTTAGATGATCACCATCACCCTCATTTTCATTACCTTTTTGTATTTTAGCTGCTGCAATATCTTGTTCTCCCACGGTTTTTGCTGCAAGTACAATATGCGACACGAGATTAGATATTTTGTTGTTGTCTAAATTGTGTTAAAGATTTCTCGATATGTTAGAAAATTTACCTTTTGCAGCACTGCTACTGCCGCCTTTCATACGTTTTCGTGCCAGCAGAGCTCTGATCATAGACTGAACCTTAATGATTTTCTTCACTTGGATTTCGTATAGTCTGAAAATAGTTAAACAAGTTTGTGTAACAATTATAAGATTTAAATTTAGGCCCATTGATTTTTCACAATTTCTGGTTCGACAAATTTTCTTCTTATTTCTGCACATAAAATAAAGTTCTAAATCTACGTTTATACGACTGAGTAATTAGAAGTGAGTGAGATTGATAATAATTCTTTTTGCATATTTTTACAAAGATGTCCGAGTAAGATCCATAAATATATATGATCTACATATTCCACCTGATTGTGTAAGACGTTGGCGTTTACGTCTCTGTCGTATTTCGTAGTAGATTTTTTAATCTTGTACAAAAAACGACTTCGGCGTAAACGCCAACGCCTTACACAATCAGGCCGATTTATTTCATCACAATGGGCCCTTTAAGCCCTCCGAGTGTTTTCTCGCTTATTGTGGGCAGCCCTTTTAACCTAACCTACTTACATATTTATTTTGTGTATAAATATGTTTTTTATCACTTTGTCATTCCGTATGTAACGCAGCGAAATATACTTCTGAGGCCCTATAAAGTATACATATATATTCTTGATCTAGCTACATCCGTCCGTATGTGGAAATCATGATTCAGTCCAAACGAAAAGAGCCAGACCGTTGAAATTTAGTATAAATACATTTTGAAGAATAGCAGAGGTCAAGCTCGTAAATGGGTTAAATCGGACCAGAGGGAACACGTTCTCCTAAGAAGAACTAATCTAACCTCAAAAAAACAACACAATTTTTTAATTTTATTTGTAATTCTGTTAAGCAAATTATATATTTTTATGTCAAAGAAGGTCTAAAGCGTTGAACATGCAGCCAGAAAATCAATTTTTGGACCCCGCTCCCTTTAGTGGGCGTCGAAGTAACATATCAAATGGCAAAATGGTGTAACTAGTTAAAAAATTTTTAAATACATTCCTTAAAAATTACATTTTGAAAGATGTGCTCTGTACTTCCTCAGCCCTGCACTACCCCCACCCTTGGCCCCCCAAAAAAACCCTATAAAAATTGTTTTTTACACTTAACCTAAAAAACTGAATTTTTAATGTTTTATGGAAAAGGTGAGATGTCTCCCCCACACCCCCTCCCGGAGTGACCCCTACAAAATATAGTTTTTGTTTATAAAATATTTGGAGGGTATTTAAGATTCAACCCGGTCGAATATAACGTTCTTACTGGTTGTATAATAGTTTGACAAAATTTTGCAAGAGTAAAAATGATCAGCACTATTATGTTTGTCGCAGTCGTTACGAATACGTCTACAGCAATAAGGACCATTTATAATTACCTGGCTAGAAACTCGTCATTGTAGTAGCGCAAAAATACTTTCGTCTTTCCAATGTCCCAACCTTCCATTTTCAAACGAATCAAAAGTAAGCGGCAATTCTCTTTAGTTATATCGACTGTTTCATCAAAATCGAATGCTAGGAATTGATATCTTCAGCAAAAATAAATAAAAAAAAACAGTTAAATTTACACATTTTATTATAACATTTTCAGAACATCAAGAAAAGAACAAACCTTTTAAGGAAGTCCTCAAATGTTAAACGACATGAGTAGCCTTGTTGTCGTCCAATAACTGTATCCAATACGCCCAATGCCTTCATTTGTTGTTGCACCATATCCAAATGGAAATTCCTCGGCTTGTATTCCAAATCAGCGCGAATACAACGTACGAAATGGACGCCCACGTTAGTGTTTTGACTTAAAATTTTGAGCATTGTCAGACAAGTGTAGCGGAAATTGGCAGCCAAAGTGCGTAAATTATTTACTTGTGAAATAACACCGCTGTTCAAGTGATTAAGAATCTGAAATTATTAAAAGGTAATTTTAATATTGTTTATTGTATAAGAAAAAATCGAAAGAACAATTTGTGTACTCGGATTTGGAATCTTACAACGTCTTTACTGAGAGCCGCTTTTTGGAAAAATGTAATTCGTCACAAAACCCATCGGTTTTATTTTTAACTTAGTTCGAGAAACCGAATATTCTGCAGAATCAGAATTTTCATAACTCTTCCAAAAATTCATTTCAAATATTTAGCCGTGTCAAGTAGTTGAATTCCGGTAGAAAACGGAATTGTTTCCCTATTTTGCTTCCTCAGAAAATGACAAATGGAAGTATTTTTCGGAAGAAAATAATTTTTAATATTACGAATGAAATCGGCTAGTCAAATTAGAAAATACAACTCTGAGGATTCAAAATACGGAATCGGGGACATGGCCAGTTATTTCGAGATTCGTGTTTTGAAGAACAAAAATACGGAGTGAATTCCGTTTACTAGCGGAATTTTGTGACTGATCATGAAGTGTATTTAATTGGAGGTCACAGGTTAAATGTTATCACTGTTTTTACAAAATGGGTGAATTCCAAAACATCAAATTACTTTGCAGTGATGCCAAGTTACATTAGTTACAAAAACAAAACACATGAGACTTTGCATCACTGCAATGCCTATTGATGTTTTGGAACTCAGCCAATGTTACAAGTATTCCCATCTACACATTTATGGTTTCAAAGAACTACTCGTATGAACTATTGGAAACTTTGTATGCACTCACATAAACTTGCTTCTTATCATCTTCAGCTTTGTGCTGTACTTCGAAATTCATTGTTAAATTGCCAGCTTTAGTCAATTGATTGGTAAACATGATCATTATATTCTCATCACAAGACGATCGAAAAGCCTCGATCATTTCAGGTGGCACAAAATCACGATTGATGTAAGTAAAAGCTCGAGTATCGTAAATAATGCGTCCCGTGTAATGAGCCACTGAGATTTCCGTGTTTGTGTGCTTCTTAATAAATTGACTGTGTTTCTCCACAACGCGATCTACAAAAATAAGAATTGAATAAATAGTAATCGATAAAGCATTATTGTGCTTTACCCATTATTAAGTCCTGATCTTGACTTATGCGCGAGGCATCGTCAATAATGTGAAACAGGCCATCGGGTTTTGTAAGCAGATTATCCAAAGCCACCTTGTTGTCATAGAAATTTAAGTTCACTGTTGGTATATCCTCTGCTTCCTGCAAACCAGGAATTGAAAAAAGTATTTTATTTTAGATGTCAAAAAAGTGTTTTCTCTTGTTGGCTCATATTCTCATACCATTTCCATCATTTCATTGACAAAAATACGTTGATTGTAGTGATATTGCAGTTGCTCATTAAGAGTATTAATCATTAATTGCTCCAAGCCATTGCGATTAAAACATTCAAAGCCATACATGTCATGAATGGCTACGGTGAACTGATCGCCACTATGTGAGTGATGAGATGTTTAAAATTAATATGGAATTTTTTAGACAAAACACTTGAGTTACTTACAAGACTGCCCTGGGAAATGCCATATTCATGTTTATCTTGTTTATAATCCAATCCACTAGTCTGGAATAAATGGTCGAGGCTACTGCATCACGAGCATCTCGGGCTTCTTCGGTTGTATACTGACGCCTCTCGGCTATGCCACCCTTGACCATAATGAAATTCGTCAAAGACCAAAAGAATTTCTTTTCATCTACTCGCAGCAATTCAGCAATGCGGGTCACGATTTCAGTATTGTCTACTTCAGCATATTTGCCCGATTGGCGGAATCTTATATTGCCGATATTCAATATGGCAGCCAACATTTTACGTATTGTCTCACATTGTTTATGATTAAAGTCGAGATCCTTTAGTATGGACTCAAACTGACGATAGTGCTCTACATTTCCTTGCGGATCATCTCGATGATATTTTAGTTTAGTGGGTGGTGCATCAGGTGGTATGCGCAAATAGCGATAACCACGATCGGGCTTTAAACCGTACTCCTTCAGTAGGCCCTCGGCATTCATGTAGTCGTAAAAGAAGTAGAATATATGGAAGTTGTGTTGATTTCTGCAAGAGTTGGCAAAATGCTGAAATAGAATTTTGGGAAAATATCGCACCCAACTCACCCATCCATGGTAGAGACTCTTAGTTTTTCCAGCATATACATATTGAATACTGCTCCCGACATCTTGCCAGTTTTTCCAAAGGTCAAGAAGTACTGGAGGACACAGCGTGTCGAGTTGTTGCTAATGGGTGTGCCAGCGTTAATTAACATCAATATTACTTTAATGGAATTCTCTACACGATCAGTGGCCCCTCTATTGCCAGCACCCAAATAGCACAAGTGTTTGATCATGAGTTTTACATTTGTTGATTTACCTGAAAAGCTTTCGCCTGAAAACACCACATGTTGCGGCTCCTTGTGATGCAACATATCTTGATAGGCCACATCGGCAACCGCAAAAATATGAGGCAAATTTTCGGACCGCGATTTGCACACGTATTTTTTATGAAACTCTTCGGGAAATTCATTTTCCAGATCATTTGAGTTGACGGAAAGCAAAATGTCACCGATAAACGAATAAGTATTGCCCAGTTCGAGGCGAACGCGCAAATTTTCCAAGATATTTTCCTCCACAGGATTTTCTATGGCAGCCAAATCTTCCTGATACATGCGCTCTGGTTTTCCTTCGAAACGTTTAATGTAGCCGCCATCGACAAATATTTCAGGCTCCTTATACAGCGCGCCAGCATCCCGTGAGAGTTCAATAAGTTCACGTATATCGGTTTTCATCTGTGCAGGCAGTGGAAAACATATTTGTGACATCAACATTTTCACTTCTTTGATATTAAAATTAATTATCGTAATACATTAAGGATTCGCTTTTAAATTTCTTAAGTCGTGCAACTTCTGGGATCGGGGGGCAAATTACACCATATGATATCGATCGAAATTTGTATTTAAATTGTATTGAAATTTCGATTGAGATCGAATGCGGTGATTTGGCCCCAATTAATCGAACGATCTGCTAACATGGCGACAGGTTTCAAATATTCTGCCTTATTACGAATGACGACATTGAAGTCACATCAACACGACAGCAAAAACTTGTCATTTTTCTCGCCTCTTTGTCGACAATAATTGACTATTATTAATACCCTCTATCAATATTATACGCCTTAACGAATACTAAGACATTGTCAATAGCAAGTAATTGTTGTCGACTACTTGTAGACAAGTGAAAATTTTTTGCTGTCGAGTTGACGTGACGTCGAGTCGCCATTCGTAATAGGGCGGATTACAGGGAGACTTTTAATATTGATAATTAAAAAAAGTTCTATACAATTTTGACAAAACGACTTTTGATTAGAGAATATTTGTCTTTCAAGCGAATGATTTAAGAAACGATCTTTTGAAATGCTGACTAACGCCATGTTAACGCGATATTTACAGATAGAATTGGAAATCGTTTTACTTCATTCCACGCCAATTTCGGTATGTAACAAATCTTGCGGCAATTTCGAAAAAAAATTCGGCAAAATATAAGGTTCTACGTTTAGTTGGTTTGAGAAAGTATACCGAAATCGGACCCAGCGTATGAACACTGAGACGTAGAAATAATTTTTAAATATTGAATTATATGGATCGTTCTCAAATAAAGACTTAAAACATTTCCCTCAATTTCTGTTTCTTTTTAAAATAAGAAAGATCTTAAAAAATCACGTACTACTAATTGCACATTTACCTCGTCATCGTTATCAAAAAGTTCAGTCAAAAATGGATGTTCCACCATTTCCACCATCATGGGTCTATTCTCTTGATTCTTTTCCAAACATTCGGATATGAAGTCATTCAGTTGTTGCGACCAACTCGACGGCTTAAACAACGTTGGCGGTGGATTGCGTACAATCTGAAATAGCGCACGCGATGGATGCATATCAGCAAAAGGTGGCTTGCCGTCGGCCAATTCGATGGCAGTAATGCCCAAGGCCCAAACATCGGCACGCGTAGTCACTTCTGGTTCTCCTAAGCGAAATGAAGCGAAAAGAAAAAAAATCATTAATATTTGTAGAAAAATGAATCAATTCTGCACTTAAAAATATACTTACTGGCATCTAGAGCCTGCACTGTCTCGGGTGCCATCCAACAGGGGGAGCCAATACAAGTGCCACGTTTGCCAAATGTCGAGTCCACTTGACGCGACAAACCAAAATCGCACAGTTTAACATTTCCATCTCGTGTTAGTAAAATGTTATCGCCGCGAATATCGCGATGCAACACATGATTGCGATTAAGTTCAATAGCTCCGCGACAGGTTTCACGTATTATATACGCAATATGCTCCTCACGCAAGCGACGATCTAATTTAATTAATTTAGTAACCAAATCTATGGCTGTGCCACCGCCACAGTACTTTTGAAATTATACGATTCAGAGCATCAGAGAGAGAGAGCCGTAATTTGAATAAATGCTACACTTACCTCCAGCACAAACCAGATTTCATCCGGCCCATTGTCCTTTTCCAATTTATAAACTCCATAGAATTCGGGTAAATTAGGACTGTTGCAATAGTCCCTTAACGTGTGATATTCCTCCTCTATGGACACCTGATGTTCCTCATCGTAGTGTTGTATTTTCAAAGCCACCACGCGATCATTGTCCAGCTCTTTGGCCCGGAATACTTTAGCATTAACGCCCTGAGCAATTTCTTCATAAATTTCAAATTTATCCGTAGGATCCGGCAGTTGGGTATAAGGCAGATACATTTTGCTATTTAAAGTTCAGCAACTGGCCGCAGTTTTCCAAAAAAAAAAAAACGAGAAAAAACAAATACAAAAAACGTCTTTTCAGTTACACGCTCTTTGGTCAAGTGTTTCGCAACGAACTTTTGTAATTCGAAAACACTTTGCAAAATAATAAAAAAAAAAATAAAATAAACGAGGGTGGAGGGTCAATTGCTTCGTTGCACATTCTTCTGCTTTCGTCTTTTAGCCGCTCGTCTAAAGGTGCCACAATCAATGTAAATCTCATTAGACACCGCGAGAATGTCGGCTTTGCAAATTTTGTGCCTAAAAGAATATATGAAGCCTTACAACAGAACTAGAAGACTGACTGGCTGACTGACCCTGGTTTCAATGATTGTTTGTTTATTGTTAACAATTTGGCCAAATAAAATGTTGCCAATTCCAAGTGGCCTTAAGAGTTGCGACTGCACTAAAGTATGTCTTAAGGTTAATTGTTGGGTGGGGAGATATTTTCAATCTGGCTCATTTACGAGTTCAATATCTACTTATTTCGTCACTTACGTATCTTTTACAATGTAAAATTACATATAAATTTAATCACATCTAATTGATCGATCACTATGATTGACAAATTTTGTTGTTGTTCATTTGAGTCCGAAAGGTGCAAGATTATTTTTGCGCCTCATGCAAAAATCTTCGTGCAGAAATATAAAGTTTATCTTTCCGCGATCGAAACATATTTGCAGATCATTATAATTGGTGACTATTTTGTATGAAATTTATTTTTAATTTTGATGTCTGAAGTTTAAAAAGGGGGCATGTTTTATATTCTACTCAATGATCATCGCATCGTATATCCGATCACGCTACTTTGTTTGTAACTATAGGTCCTGTAAGTATTGACGAGGTTACTCGCCAGTATAGTGGAGAGGGCAAAGAAACTCGTAGGAAGCACTAGGTTAGCCAACTCTGTTGACTAACTTGAGTATGGGAATAAACTTTGCCTGCAGGTCTTTCCTGTTATATAAATATGATATGGGAAAATTTATTCGCTCTATTCTCCTGGGAACCACTATAGGCAACGTTAAAGCGCAAGAAGTAGCTAAGAGAGGAGCCTCACTTCAGGATGCCGACATTGGTCAACTAAGTGGTGGGACTCCGCTCAAATCTTGCTGGAGACGCTTTGATGCTGTATTACTTGAATTAGCTCAGACAGACAGGTGGCTCAGAGAATCCACTTGCGAGATATCGAGGGTTTTATGGCCCTGCCTAGACTCTAATAGGACAAAGGATCTTTTGAATTTCGCAAAAGGTCATCTACGCAGTATAATGGCCACAATCACTGAACACTACACTTTTGGGGTCCATGCCAGGCGCATATAATGGCTACGGCTCCAGTTGCGATGACGAGGAGGAAGAGGAAAGCATTACACACTTCCTCTGTCTCTGAGTAGAATACGCTTCAGAGGCACATCGGCGATATCAGGCATAGGACTGAAACCCCTTAGTCTCTTCATCAGCTGACCAAAATTCTTCCTCTAATACTTTCTTCCTCTTCAAACGAATTTCTATTCTATTCGTTCCTTCTTTTCCTCTTTCACTCATACTATCTTCCTTTTTCTACCCAAGTGGGCTGCACTGTTACTCTCCTTTACCAGCAGCCTGCCTGTTAACGTAACATAACCTAACATTTTCCTTCTCATAGTCAAGTTTTCTAGTTTGAGCACAATTTATTGCGTGAGTCGAGGTCATCTCCTGATATGCCGGTCCCAATAAAAAAAACATGTGCACTTGACTGTCTGTCTTTGTATTTTCTTATTGAAAATAAAAGACCAGAAGCTAATTCTATATAAGCGCTCTCACAAGATTTAAACTGCGGCAGCAAAGATTAATTTAGTAGATACGAGTGCCGTTGCCTGATGTACTTAATACGTTGACTACAAAGCCGAAGGCTGTAAGTTCGATCCCGTACTCAGGCAAGTCGGGGAACCAGGGGGGAAACAATTAATTTTCTTTTGGTTATTCCTAACGATGTTAACAAACTGTTAACGAAATATAGAAAATCAATATTAGTGATAATTTAAAGAGACAATGTAAATTATTAAGAGTGGCGTCATCGACGTCACGTCACGGCGATTCGACAGGAAAAACTTGTCACTTATCTACAAGTAGTCGACAACCATTACTTACTATTGACAATAGCTTAGTATTCTTTAAGGCGTATAATACTGAAAGAGGGAATTAATAATAGTCAATTACTTATTGTCGACAAAGATTCGAGAAATGGCAAGTTTTTGCTGTCGTGTTGTGATGTGACCTCGATGTCGTCATTCGTAATAAGGCAGAATATGTCGAATATAAATTTTTTTTGTAATAATTTTATAAACAGATTTTATAAATATAATAAAATTTAGTAATTATTTTTGGGAGGGGTTCCTTTTCCGTTGGCACTGGATGTGTGGCTTGATAAAAGAAATATTGCAAAACAGAATTACACAAAAAATGTAAATGACAACAATTTATTGTTGGCTTTACAGTTTATTAATATTTATTAAACAAAAATTAATTAGTTTTACCTGAATTGAGAAGTTTTTTTTTAATACACACGATTACAGTATTATAGATGTAAAATTTTAGCTTCAATTCTTTGTTACGAACTCGAAAGTTTTTTATTCGAAAGTCTAGTCACTCTGGTAATTCGAAGATATTTTCCGATGTATTATTTTCAATTAATCACTTTGCTTCAAATAGTAACAACCATTAAAAGTTTTTTATGTTTTATTATTTTTTTTTGGTTCTCCCCAAAAATATCTATTTGTTCCTTTCGAAAAATTCAAATTTAATGAAGTAATTCTCTTCTCCCGTTTGGTTTTTCACTTTTTATTTAAGTAGCAAATTTATTGTAGCCTTCAATTATCCTTTGCAAACTCTTTTTAATATATTTATTTATTTTGTTTAATTTTTTTTTTGTATTTATTCTCGCCACTGTTTGCTTTTTATTCCACCGATGAAACGTGCAGTCTAACAAGCTGCCAAATGACAACTAAAAATGTTAAAAGAACTTAAAAAGGTTTTAACATTTGTAATACCTCTTAAGTGAAGCCTTAGATAACATTTCTAATGTTGAATTTGTTGTTGTTGTTGTTTTTTCTTTTTTGAGGCTGAAAATGAAAAAGCAAAATAAAAGTCCGTGGCTCCGTATCTGTAGAAGGAAGAGGTGGATAGCGATTACGTGTTTGCTGTGAACCGAAAAATATTTTCTTTTCCTTCAATTACGTGAGAGTGATATCATGAATTTTGCTGTGTATTCACGTGAAAGCGTCGTTAGTTGTACTTCGGGAGTAAGAGTAGAAAATTGTTAAAGTAGTGTTTAAATTACGGTCTGTTCCGCCGATTGTCAGATATTTCAATATATAAGGCAGATTCCAAGTTTCCAAATTCAAAACTTCCTAATCGCTGCTCTTCATGATTGAATTCGTCAAACACAAAAACCTTGACGTCAAGCGTTTTGGTTTTGAATTACTCTTGAGTCCATTCCGCAATCTTGTGGTCTGTCGCTTTACCAAGTTCACATGTACACCAATACCTCACTTTACGTCGTGCTTACGTTCCAAAAAAAAAAAACGCGACTCAAATTGAAACGACGCAAAGTGAATTCTGATATTCTATAGCAAACCCTGTAAAGATCGAAGATAGGTTCCAGGGTTACGAAAAAAATACTTTTTTAAAAGAATAAACTAAACATTTAAAAAACAAAAATAATATAAAATTATATATAAATAAAATATATTATATAAATAAACAAAGTGAAAATAAAATATGTATTTAAATTGCGTTGATAAGGGAATCCCCGAGTTTTGCTGGCCTGGCTCAATAATGTAGAAACAAAAGTCGTTGCCGTCATTCAGAAAAAACAGAAAATTAAAAAAATTAATTTAAAAACTCGAACTCAAAACAACGCAACTTCGAAAATCTAACGACGCACAGTGAAAATTAATACTCAGCAGCGATGCAACTTTGAAAAAACGCAAAACGAAACGACGTAAAGCGAGGTATTGGTGCATTTTAGACTTGGGTCCAACTAGCTCATTCGCTCAGTTTTGACAAGAACCTTTAATCAAACCAATGTAATTTAAATGGGTTTGATCAGAGGTTCTTGTCAAAACTGAGCGAATGAGCTAGTTGAACACAAATCTAGTGTATTTGTCTAAAATCTGGAATTTCTACCTGAGCTGGGATTCTTCTTTATAGAGCTTTAAGATATTGTCTACCCTCGTGAGAAAAAAATAAATAATTATCCGTCACGCCATCTCTATTAGAAAGTAAATCTAAAAGGCATTGCACTCGAGGCGCCCATCAAAAGGTTAATTAAATTAAAATTTGTTTAAAGGATATACTGTTTGCTGCTGGTTTAATTTAAGTTGGTAAATTGCAGGAAACATTATATGCAATTGTATTTTAATGAGGCTGTACTATTAAATTTTATTATTTATTTATTTATTTTTCGTTTCAATACAATATTTACAACTAAAAAACTTAGATTACATTTGTATTTGAATTGCAATTTTTTGTTGTATATTTTTAATTTGAAATGAAGGAAAACAAGAGAATTGTAAATAAAAGAGCGTATTTTTGCTTTAGAAAAGTAAAATTCATCTAAACTATATTTTACAACAGATGCTGACACACGTACCGATACATTTCAGTTATCTCAATGTGACTTATCATCAACTTGGTTTTTCTTTTTCGTTTAATTATTTTTATAATATTTTGTTAGAAGCATAAATTTAAAAATAATATTTGATATTTTTAAGTGTTACTATTTTTATATGATATTTTCTTTAAATTTGTGTAAAAAAGTCTTTGTGGATGATGTAGAATTTAAGTTGATTTTTATTTAATTTTTAATTTAATATTTTTTTTTGCTGTTTAATTGCAGACACTAATCCATTCCTCGACATGGCATTCGTCACATTCTACATTGCAGCACCATTGAAATTTACAATGACAACGTTCGGCTCGTCGTTCTTTAACTAAACTGTAGCCACGGCCACAGCACAACGATGTGCAACCGTCACTCAGAGTGCTGTTGCGGTTACATTTGCGTCCCACGGTGCCTGAAATTGAGCAAAAATTAGATTTTGGTAAGTTATTTTTTTATTGCCTTTACATATTTTCGATATTTAAAATATTAGAAACTGTTAAGTTTAATTGAAAGCTTTCTTAGTCCCTACATTTACCATCGCTGACAAAATTTAGTTCAGACACACTACAAATGGCAAGAGTTGTTTGTACGCGATACGGCAACTCCAATTTCTTTGTAGCACAGTTTCATTAACAACAATATGGCAGCTACACACGCATTTAAAGTCTTTTGATATCTTGACTGTATTTAAATTCTCTTAAATGATTTTTATTTTATTTTTCGGCATTATTATGGTAAAGTCTTGTTTTAAATATGTACATACTCATGTACACATAAACATACACATGCATATGTTTTGGCTATTTTTAAAAATTTGTACAAACTATTTAAAAAATTTATGATAAATTGCGTGTAACTTTGTTTACATAAAGTCACATAGCGCCAGTGTTTGGCAACCAATTTTGTTGTTTATTATATAGGGTGTTTTTTATAGGGTGACACAAGTTTAAATTATAATAAAAAAAGGAGATATATTTTTAATATCAATGAAACGGTCTTTATTGGAATGAAAATTTTATGAAATTAATGTTTACATATGATTTGTGCCATATGGCCGCCGCGGCTGGCTCATAGAAGGCGCAATCTGGAATACAGATTTTCAACAAGTAAAAAAATCTTCCATAAAGTGGAAGCACACAACTCCAGTTGCTGAGAACGGCGACGAATGGAAAGATTGGGATCATCTTCAATGCTTTCCTGTACAGCGACTGCAGCTTCTTTAGAGCGCACTTTTGAGAGTCTCACGCGATGCCCCTTATCAGTAACAGTAAATGTGATCTAAAAAGGATCTATTATTCTTTGAATTAGCCGCTGTGAAGGAGGATTACGTGCGCCATAAAATGGAAGAAGTGCGCGATGAGTTTGACGATTAAAAATTTCAACAATTTGCACCCGTTGCTCTGGTGTTGTGACACTCTAAAAAAACACGCTTTACAGAGTGGCGCAAAACTAAACATCCAATTTGGGGCGTTTCCGTTCTTAAAAAGGAAACTTCCTATGCTTCCTTTAAAAGGTATTTCCGTTGTTAATACCAAATTATTTGATTTAGTTCTTTCTTGTTTTAATCATCTGCTTTATGTTAATTTCTAAAATGTCAAGAAATTAATTTATTAATTCTTTACCTCTTATTGTTATTTATTATGTTGCATTTAAATAACTTCTAATGTTCTGTCTTGGAATCGTTTATTCTTTTTATTTCCAACACACAATTATTTGTTTCGTCTAACGTTTAAAAAAAATTGCTACTTAAGAACACAATTTATTAACTACTGACTAATTAACTGATTTGTTGGCCGGCCGGTTGGTTGTTTATTATTTTTTGTGTTTTTTTTGCCCAGATGCACATTAAAATAAAATAACGTTAACATTTATTATTAAATTAAATGCAAATAAAAATACAGCAACAAATTGCATTCAAATTTTAATAACAAATACGTGAATGAGATATAAAATACAATTTATTATTAAATAATTAACACTTTTTTACTGCAATCTGTCAATTTGCAACTGCAACAGCAAGAGCCTGAGTTACGAGTTTAATTCTGTTTACGAATATTTACAAATTTGTAGTTATTTAATTTCTTAGTAAATGTGGACATGTATTTGTTGATACACTTGGAAAAATATCAAACTGTACCAGGGGGTCATGTTTGACTAGAGCAGTGGTTGTACTGTGGCAGTAGTAACAAACGAGATTTTCACATAATTCGTCTCTTTAGGTCCTAATTGAGTAAATCACAACACCAAAGTGATGCTCAGCTTTTTCCAATGTAAACAATTCATGTTGTATAGATTGATATCAATGTAAGAAATTTAATTTCAACTTAAAGAAAATTTTTACAAAATAAGACTTTTTTTCTCGATTTTGAAGGTTTTTGAAAGAAAAAAAAGAAATGGCAACACTGCCCGATGACTTGAAAAATGTTGCTCTGTGTAGTTGGTGCTCGCAGCAGTGAAAAATTGTCTAAATGCTGAGACACATAGAATACGTCATACGTTATGCGTCGCCTTTTTTAACTGACATCAACGTACCGACGGAGAAGGTTGGCACAATGAGCACTTTGTCGACGGATGTTAAATCAGCTGTTTGTTCTCCATTTCATTTATTTCATAAAATTTTATAAAATTTTATAAATTTTTTTATATATTATTTAATTTTTCCTGCACACAACACAAAAATATGAATCGAAACAATTTGAAAAACTTACTGATGTCAGTCAAAACATTCAACGTGCGTCAAAATTTAAAAGTTGGGCAACTTTCGTACTTTACGTTGACGCAGAAGTGCTAAATGTGACAACTCACATAAGAAAACAGGTATTTCAACTCAGTTGTCAGTTGAAAATGGCGGCGCATAACGTATGACGGATTCTATGTGTCTAGGCCTTTAAAAGTTGGCCAACTTTCGTACTTTGCGTTGACGCAGAAGTACTGAATGTGACAACTCACTTAAGAAAACAGGTATTTAAACTCAGTTGTCAATTGAAAATGGTGGCGCATAACGTATGACGGATTCTATGTGTCTAGGCCTTTAAAAGTTGGCCAACTTTCGTACTTTGCGTTGGCTCAGAATTACTCACATTAGAAAGCATGTATGTATTTCAACTCAGTTGTCTGTTAGAAAAGCGACATATAACGTATGACGAATTCTATGTGTCTCGGTCTTTAATTGCTTTCAACGCTTTGACAATTAAAATCATATGCCCCTTAGGCTTTTTATTTTATACAGTGCGATAAAAAAAACTTTTTCTTTTTGCATTATCAATCCAATTAATCAAATGAATTAAAATTTTAATAAATGCTGTACATATATTTCTTTCACTGTACATATAAATATGAATTTTTTGCCAACATTTTTTATCTCTGCATATAACGAGCGCCATTTATGAGGTGTGTATGGCTGTAAGTGAGCATTTACAAAGTGGTGGTGGGTCGTGTAAATTAAAAATATGAAAAAATAAGATTACAAAAAAAAAAAAAACAAATTAATGTTAAATCGGTGTTGAAAGTTTTAATTTGTTGTTGCCGTGTTTATTCATTTATTAAATTTTTTCCTCTTAACCCGTTGCAAGAGGTGTTTACTAATTCTGGCTCTTTTGCGCTTCACATTCATTTTGTTTCTGTTTTTTTTTTTGATATTTTATAACGGCGAATGAAGTTAAAATACGGTCGAGGAAGTCAAGGGGGGAGAGAGAGAGAGGAAAAAATGAGCAAAAAAAAATGTTTTGCATATTCCATTAATAAAGCCTGTCAATGGAAGTGTTTATTAGCATGATACTGCACGTTTACATAAATTAAATGTATTTCTGAAACAATTTGTTATCAGCGGTAATAATAACAGCTTTTTCAATTAATCATTTATTAATTAAGTGGTTATTTTGCCAAAACGATCCGTACAACACGTTATTTATAATATTTTATATATTTTACAACAAAACTTACCCAAAATATCCGCCGAAGGATCTTTTTCGCAAAAATTGGGCGATCTCTGATAGTAGAAGAGTGAAGTCTCTAATTTTCTAGCCGATCTTTGGGCATTCTTTTCCGTGTTCACTTTTGTATTGGATGGCCTTTCGTGCCTCTCATTGGTGCGTTCTGTATTGGTTATGCCATTGTTTGATTTTTTGTTGCGTGATCGTTTCAGCACCACTATGGGCTCGCCGTTGCCCAAATTCGATTGATCGACTAGCAGGGCTCGCCGAAATTGATGTTTTAAAACTTTGCCGACGACATGAAAGTCTGGAGCAGATTTCCAACATGTTTTTAGCTGGCAGCTGCCGGACATGCCATGACATTTACAGCGGAACTCCATGTTATTTGAAACAGCCTTTTTAAAGAAATTGTATTTTTAAAAAAATTCAAAATAGTTGCATATATAATTTCGGTTTTCTAACAATCCAGCCGGTTGATATTTGCTGAAATTTTTATATACAAATCGTTCTAGAAGTTGATGCTGTACTTGGAAATCTTCTACACCGTCTGGATTGTGTAGACCGCACTTTCGTCTAGTGTAAATTCTTAAACTAAATATGGGCATTTCCAGAAAAAAGTCCACCTTGATCGAAAAATTAAAAGTTAACAAACAGATTTTTTCCTAATGTATTATAAAAGAGAAACTTCTAAAATAAATTAAATTTAGGAGCTCAAAACTTTCTTTTGTTGGGATGGTGAAATACTGAGCTACAAGTTTGAAGTTCCCGTTTTTGTAAGTGTTTCTTAACTTCAAGGGCATTTTCTCTTTATAATTAACATTCCTAAAAGCAATTTCATAATAATACTCTTAATGCAAAACTGTTGCTACAAACATATTTAATCATAAAACAAATGCAAAAAATAAATTTAGTATTTTGTAGTTTTTATATAATTTTCTAATATTTATGTCTTTTTCGCATTTTTTTAACATAATAAAATAAAGTGGAAATTTTAGTAATGTAACGCCAGTAACGTAACGCCAGACCAATTTTCATAAAAGAAAAAAAAGGAAAAAAGATTTGTTCAATTTATAACTTGGAAAATAAATGTATATTGGTCCAAAACCTATCAAAGAAAATTTGATTAAAAATACTTGCCTAATTCGCAGAGTTCAACAATTTTGTTATCAAAGTCAAATCGCACTTCCGTTTTTTGTAACGTAACGCCAGGTCACTTTTTGGAGTATATCTTGAAATTCTTAGGCTCAACTATTTCCATTTTTTGGCTGAATATAGAGCTATCCAATCACTTCTCTAATGTGAGAAAAAAACTTTTTTAAATTCTGGTTTTTAACGTTTTTTTTCAACATATCGTCGTACAAAAGTAACGTAACGCCAAAATGGAAATGCCCATATGTGAAGTGAGCAAATAAACTTGATAGAGGTTTCCATGTTGAAAACAATTAATAATTACGCTTATAGTACGTTTCCATCTATGGGATTTCGGCCAAATCATTTCATTTGCCCAAATTAAGTAATTTGTGACATGATTTAAAATATATTTTTCATATGAGGAAATTATGTCAAATGAGTTAATTTGCTTCAAATTCTTTCGAAATTTGTCTGTGCAACACTGCGCGGCTGCTCTTCTTACAAATGCAACTTTGGGATATCCATTATTGATGAGTTGCAAATCCGAAATAGTGACGTTTAAGTACGAATGAAATCGCGTCGATTTTTTTCTTTTTTCTTGTATTAAAAACAAATAAACAATACAAATGTCAAATTGATTTCGAAAATTCGAAAACCAAAATACTTATAACGTATTGGAAACACTTCCACATAATTTACTCAAATCAACTTAATTTGATCATAGTGGAAACGTACTATTACCGTGCTGTTTTCTGCAGGGCGATCCATAGTAATAACATCTTGATTGTATGAATCACCCTACAAAATTATAAAACAAAAAAATACATTCTTACGTATCCAGTGATTCACAGGATGACAACAATTCTCATTAAAATTACTGAACATCATCATCACTGACGTTTCAAAAACAAAAATTGTGACAAACCCCTGCAAGTTTGAGAGATATAATGCATTTTTGAATGCTTCTCAACAGAAATTTGTAATCAATACAAAATAATGCAGCATATGTGCAAAATCTTTGCAAACCAGGCTAAAATATGATCCAGAGCATCTATGGAATGAATTGTTGTTGCAAATTTTACTTACTATTCTACCGGCATGATTATTGTGCAGATTAATTTTTGATTGGATATCGCCTGCCTTTTCTCTACAATCCAGGAAAAGTTTGGAAAACTCTACACCAAAATCCATGTTGTGTGAACAGCCGCCCCATTTCCAACGGCTGGCAATTTTCGATCGTTCATATTTCTTTTCGTCTTCGGCCGTTAAGATTTGATTCGTTTCCAGATATTGCAGAAATTGTTTCTTCTCTTTGTCCAGACTTTGCCTTAGATTTTTGTTAAGAGTTTTGCGATTCACTGACGGATCACAGCCGCACGACATTAAACGTCCCTGACTGCAGGCACGTGCTACACTGTGTGCCACTCCGGCAGCTGAAATTGCAAAAGCAAAAGCACTTTCTCGATATCCTGAAAGGACAAGGAAATCGTTTATGATTATTAAAAGATATTGTATTTAGCGAATAAAAAAATTACACTGAATAAAAGTATTTTTCGAAATAATTTTGCTTTTAAGGCCAGAGTGATTATTAGTCGTGGGATTTTAATGTTGTAATCAGACAGAATTTGGCATGATCACGGTAACCAGGAACCAGTGAAACTGAACATTTCACTACTTACAAAGCAGAAGAGAACCCATTCCGGTCCTCCTGAGCAGTTTAGTGGGCAAGTTTAAAACGTTAGAAATTTTTATGTGTATCTACGTGAAACATTTAAATAACTGTGTTACCTACCGTTGCACAGTGGGACCAAAAGCAATTTTGTTGTTGCAAGCATAAGAAGGGAGAGCCCATTAGCCCTATACAAAGTAGTTATTTATTAATTCAAAATCATAATTTTTTTATTTAAGCACTCTTCTGCTGAATTGCCTAATACCTTCCTATTTATTTAAATTTTCTCCTACGATGTTTCAGTTCAATAGCGCCGTTACCCGCTAAGGAGAGGATGTTAATTGGAACCGATTGGGACCGGTAGATTTCGAGAAATAGTAAAAACCCGACATATTTTTGTAAATTGTTCTTTTTTTTTGGAACAACTTTTAAAGGCTTCACCGTTCAAACTCATCAGCTCTTGTCATTGAAAAACCATGTCGATCGCCACTAATCGGCCCAAAATCGATTAATGCGTTCGTGGGATATCGTGAACGAAAAAAATTCAAAAAAATATTGTTTTGACAAACTCCTTAATCATATATCTGGTCCATTAGTATTCTAAATTTTTTATAGGACTCGAAAAACTACCTCAATCACCGGTAACCACTTGGCAATCGCTTGCAAAAGTTATAGCAGTTTAAAAATTAATAAAATAGTGTTTCATCAAACTCTTATTAGACTTTTGAGCTCTCAGAGATTAAAAGCCAAGAACAACCTTTTAAGCTGTTCTAGGCTTGGCAGTTAAAACTGTAGCAAAAAATTAGCTGGCGAATTAAATGGCTGAAATAGTTATTAACGATTCTCTATCTTCTCATCTATCTTTATCTGTTCTCTCAACACCTTCCCCTCCTTTCTAGTTCCGCCGCAATGCACTGCATATGTAGGGGTCATCCCCTGAGTGCTGGCCGAATTAGAAAAAGCAAAAAGTTGCAGGGATGGTATTTAGTAGAGATGTGCAAATGCCGCGATTTTTTATAAATTATTAAAACCACTCGTGCATGAGCGTGATTAACAAATTTAGAACCGTGCGTGATAGTGCGTAGTTTTTATTACATATAACATTCACGCATACGAACGCGATTTTACTGTGAGTGTGGTCGATTTTGAAAAAAAAAATTAACATCGTACGTGAAAGTATGTGATTAAAAATAATGTTTTCGTGAACGTGCGTGATCGTGAGCACTGTAAATATTGCCGTGCGTGAGCATGCGTGAAAAAATGAAGTTTCGTGAACGTGAGCTCAATTATACTCACGTGCGTGATCGTGAGCGCTTTAAATATTGCCGTGCGTGAGCGTGCGTGAAAAAAATTGAGTTTCGTGATCGTGAGCTCAATTCTACTCACGCTCACATCTCTAGTCTTTAGGGTCAACCGTCTTCTATGATTTTCCATGTCCTAGTGATGTAGAATTTTATGAACTTTAAGCGAATATATTTAGTTTTTTTAAATTAATCCGTGAAACGAACGCCTTTGGCCCCATTGTGCATTCGTCTACTTTTATTCATGGCCCTTGTAAGTACATATACATAGATGCTGATCTTTGCTCTTTTCCACTTTAGAAAAACTTTCTGTTCCAAATTATGCTACGACGGTGCTATTCACTCCTTAAGTGCCACTATGGAACGGAATAAAAGTTGAAATTAAATGTGAACAGGGAAAATGACCTTCTTGAAAATGTATTCTTTATTTGCACTGCATATTAAATAAAAGTCAAGTATTTTGGAGCAACAGTAGCCGCGACACTGCCAGTGGCAGTGGCATTCGCAAGTAAAATGCGATAAACTTACGCTTTTATTCGTTCGCTAATCTCCTGATGCCAGCCTTAACGTTTCCCATGGGATTTGTTTCACAGCATATTTGCGGCACTTTTTTTTCTTTTTTGCCTTAAGTGAACTTGCAACACAAAACTTTTTTAAGATCGAACACAAATAAAATAAACATAATTCCAGCGCATAAAAACAGTGTCAAAAGACACATTTCAGCAACGTGTGACATGCCGTTTTAGGTGGTTCAACGTGTGGCCATTTGAATGGTCGAACGACGAACGTATGGATTTCCTTCATACAGAGACGGACAAGGAGACAAACTGTTGTGCCGTCTTGTGAACATTGTAAGCTGTACACAAATAAATGGTACGTAAATGATTGGCATTTTGCTTTTGCTTTGTTACGCATTGTCAATATCGGATTGAGAACAGCGCATCTAAACAGAGAAACAAAAAAAAAAAAAAAGAAAAAAAGAATCTCACTACAAGGCCTTAAAAATTCAACATTAAAATAATAGTAAAAAATTCCATTTTTGTTCTTTCTGCTCCCATTGTCGCACACACGCACACGCACTCATGCAGCACACATTCTGGTCACCTTTCCACTGCCACAGAAATTCTCGTCTCAGCTGGACAAAAATGTGATGAATCTCTCTAAAGTGCTGGAGCAGATTGTGTTCGCTTGTATTTCTAAATAGATATTGTGAAAATACTAGCAAAGATTATCTCAAGAATTTGTCTACATTTTTCTCGTACAAGACTAATTAAAAATATGTTCATTTCACTGTCTTTGGCAAAAGACTCCAAATAAACACTTTTTGGTGCCATCCGAACAGCCAAAATAGCAATCCTTAAGTGTCTTGAGCCTGGAGCAGATAGATGCGGCATAAAATTATTTCCATATCTTTAGTTTTAAGTCTATGTGTGCGTGCATGTGTGTGTGTGTGTGTGTGTGTGCAAGAGAGGCCAGGAAAAAGAGAAGTTGTATATCCATTTAAATCGTTCATCTGTCATTTAAATCGTTTGGAAAGATATTTTCAAAAAGACAACTTCTATCTTAAGATACTCGTATCAGGAAAACATCTTTAAATCGTCGCTGTCCTCGTTGACGTTAGCATGAGAGCGGTTAAATAGCGTTTAGCATATCTTTAGCTCTGTTGTTGTTTTTGGTGTTCTTTTTAACGTTGGTAATGCTCGAATACAGTCCGGACTAAGTCAAGATCTTAGGAATGGGCCTTGAAGTAATTTTTTTTTTATATTACCTATTTTAATTTACTTCCGTTTTGTAAAAGGCTTATATTTGAAAAAAGTACTTTTTGGAAAAAGTACTTTTTTTGGAAAAAGTACTTTTTATGGAAAAATTACTTTTGTTGGAAAAAGTACTTTTCTGGAAAAAGTACTTTTTACAAAATGATATTTAAAAAATATATCAATGATATCTTTCTATACACAAAATACAAATACAAAATATATTTTTAAAGAATACTTAAAAGAAAAATTTTTTTCACAAAAATTTTATATAAACTACCTTTTAAGAAAACACTTTCAAAAAAATAAAAAACCCTTTGTAAAAAAATTATTAAATGAAGAAACATGGAAATTATTCCAAAAAGTACGTTTTGTTTTTTTAAAAAATGCATTTTTCCAGAAGACAATTTTCCAAAAAGGATATTTTTTTTCTGTAAAAAGATGTTTAAAGGACTTTTAAATGTGTTACTTTTATTCGAAGAGTTATTTATGCATATGAAGAGGTACTTTTTAAGGATGTGCATTTTTGTACCACGTTAATAAAATGTTATTTTCAAAAAGTACTTTTCAGAGTAGAGCCTTCAAGCAATACCTAAATTACAATAAAATGTACTTTTTTAAAAAGAAAAATTAATACTTTTTTAAAAACTACATAAAAATGTTTTTTTCAAAGTACTTTTTTCCAAAAAAAATGTTATTCTTTTTATGGAAATGAAAAAGGTCTATGTTTCAAACAAATATTTTTTCATAAAAGTACTTTTTTCAAAAAAATATTTTTACAAAAAAGTACTTTTTTCAATAAAGTATTTTTTACAAAAAAAGTACCTTGTTCAACGGTACTTGTTCAAAAAGTACCTTTTTCATCGGTACTTTTTTCAAAAAGTACCTTTTTCAACGGTACTTTTTTCAGAAAGTACCTTTTTCATCGGTACTTTTTTCGAAAATATCCTCTTTTCAAAAATGTACTTTTTTCAGGAAGACACTTTTGCTTTTTTATTCCTCCCGAATTACTGGATATTCTTAATTGAGACTTTTTTTTTAAAGAAATTGTTTTGAAAATATTTCTTCTTGAAAAAAACTAAAAATAAAAAAAATGTTTTTAAAAAATGAGATTCCTAAAAAAAGGGACATGTTAAGAATGCTAGTAATTGAAGACAATTTGTTTCAGAAGATGTTTGGGCTTTTGCGAAGGCAACGCAAGTACCCATAGTGCGGCCCTGCAATTTTAATGTATTGGAACCTAAAATGCATGAGTGTATAGAAGGAATTCTTTTACATCCACCACCATTAAATACTCGAACGAAACTTTACTACTGCAATTTTATAAATATACGGATGATGGCATTGCGTTTTTTAATCTTTCCTGATTTACTCTCATTGAAAAGATTTCTGCATTTTTCTGTATCGTTTTAAAATCATTTCATCGTTTATTTTGCGCATCCGTCAACTTGTGATAAAATTTTTGTTTTAGAGTTTTTGTTTAGTGTTTCTTTTTTTTTTTGGTCTCAAATTGGAATCGAATGAAGAGATTTAGTAACAAAATATAAAATTATACAGCGCATGCAAATAAATTACATACGTACAAGTATTTGTGGGGCTGGTGGAAAAATCAAACAATCATACGGACGGACAGACAGGCAGGCAGACAGCAAACAAAAAAAAAATTATTTTTTTCATTCCTCTATTTAGCTTTCGGTGCATGTTGTCATTGCAATCGTAATCATGAACATCAATATCCTCGTCAAGTCCGCCATTTTCGAATGTTTTGAATGCATTGTTTTGCGGTTTACAAGATTCTCTGGGCAACAATTTAATGTTGATGATTATTGTTGGTCAAAAGGCAAAAAAAAAAAAAATAATAACAAATTCTTAAAAACTTCAAAAAAAAGTAGTTAAAGTCGATGTTGAGGAGATATTTTAGTTACTGTGTTGAATGGAATGCCATTGTAAAGCAGTTTGACATGTTGCTGACACGTTTTGTCTCCAGAGTGTTTTTTAAATGTCGTATTATTTGGTCGATTATGGCTGAAAAATCATGGTCTTTAAATTTTATTTGCCAAAAAAGCGATATAATTGGATTTTTTCTTTAAAATCTGGAAACATATTTGTATTATTGTTTTCTGGGCTTTTAGTTTAAAAGTAGGAGAAAAGGTTAAGGTGTTATTTAAAGAGTTAAGGTGCGAATTGTTTTCATAGATTTTAATAGATTGTAGATTTATTTTTAAGGTAGGGTTAAGTAATGGGATCAAAAGTAAAAATATAATCTCTCTCTTTCTATCACGTTTGCAATAAAAATATATATACTTATAATCAATGCCTTTCAATTTGTTGTTTTCTTTATGATCGTTTTGTGTGCAAAAAAAGGGAATACAAACAAATCATAAAAGTAAAGCACCTTAATTCGAATACGATTGGAGACTTATTTATTAATACTCTAGCCTTTTAGTACACTTGTCTCGAAAACAACGAGTGATTCTTTGGCAGCACTGTTTTTGGCAGCTCAGCTGTTTCAGTGCAACACTGTTAAACTGTTAAACATGTTCAGTTTGCTCTATAATTTAACCCTGGCAATCGACTTACAAACGAAGAACGCTTGCGGGCTATTGAATTTTATTATTAAGTAGATTCCTTTCTTATAGTGCGTTTCCATGTATGTGATTTGGGCTAAATCATTTCATTTGCCCAAATTAAGTAATTTGCAACATGATTTCCTATACATTTTTCATATGAAAAAATTATCTCAAATAACTTAATTTTTTTTTCAAATTAAGACGAAATTTGTCTGTTATTCTTACAAATGCAACTTTGGGGTAACCATTATTAATGAGTTACAAATCCGAAAAAGTGACATTTAAGTACGAATAAATGGCGCTGAATATAATTTACAAAAAATTCAATTTTATTTTGCATTTTTTAGGCTTTTCTTTTTATTTTGCCATTTCAAGTTAACATTGAACACAATTTTTTCTTTTTTCGTATGTTAAATAATAACCAAATAATACAAAAGTCAAATTGATTTCGAAAATTCGAACGTGAAGTTATTTACAAAATAATGAAAACTCTTCTACATAATTTCCGCAAATCAACTTAATTTGCTCATAGTGGAAACGTATCCCTATTTTCACCTGTTGTGGCAGCAGTACGTTCAATACGATTAACATGCAATTTCCCGCAGAATAACTACTGAATCAGTCACGATTGCGCTGTCCCATCTTGTAAATAAACCCAATTTATATAAATCTATTTCCCACACTTCTGTATGAAAATTATTCACTAATAATTATATTTTATGCAAATACGTATGAATAATATTTCAAAGATATGACATTTATTCCGTATAGTTAAAAAAAAAAATACCAAAACCAGAGAACGGCTTAAAATACATATTTATGTATATGCAGTCGTATGTATGCAAATAACGATACCCCAAAAGGCATTGTATGGGCAAGGCTTTTGAAACAAACTCCAAAAATTAAAACAGAAGAACACTAACGCAACACAAATGTTCCGATACAATCCCCACATGGTCAACAATCAAAAGTAATTTGACAAAATTCGCACATATTTAATGTGAATTGAATTTGACAGTAGCTCAAATGTCAAGTTAAAATGCAAATGCTATTGCAGCGGTGACATTTATTTAAATTCAACAAATTCAAATCAAGCAGAAGCACATACACCAGCCAGTCAGCCAGCCAGCCAGCCACTCGCTAACAATCAGTCAAACGAAAGTCAAAAGCCAACCTAACAAACAAACAAACAAACAACCAATCACATCACAACTCTTGTCAATCACATTGAAATAATACAAAAACCAAAAAGAAAAAAAAAAACATTTATAAAATGGCGCAAGGTTTGCACCGCTGCAGCAAAGCAGCAATATAATTCAAATGAATTAAGATATTTGCACCACCATCATCATCGTCAGCATCACCATCCGCATCAGCCGTAGCCGTAAAAGTGGCAGTTTCAAGCGCCACTAGAGTAGTCGCAGCATTAACATCACCAGCCTGGCTGTTTGCACATCCGAGTATGCATTTGACGATAATGACGATGATGCCTCTAAATTGAGCAGCCGATTGATTGTTTAACAACATGTCAATTGTCATGATGGCAATCAATAAACCTACAAGCGCTGCTGCTCTTGTTGTACACTGTCAATGTTATTGGGTTATTTGCATAACATCAACACATGATTGTCAAATCAGCATACATCAATTGTCAATCTGGGTACGCACACACACATGCATATACATACATACATCACACACTGGTCGCATGCCATTACACACATCAAATCTGCGAACACTGGAACCGAATATTTAAATATATTTACAACGAGACACGACTTACATCATCAGTTGGTGAACAATCTTTAGGCTTTAGAGATCAGCAAGTGATCAATGAGAGAGGGGATGGTGGTGAGGGGGAAGAAGACGTCTGATATTAAGAATGAAGTTGTTAAACTACTGCACTTCAATTATGCACTGGCCGAAATGTTTGTTTGATCAGTTTCGGAAAAGTGCAGTTGAATGCATTCGAAAGAAGCTCATGGAAACAACAATTTAAGATTTCGAATGACGTCCGTTTGGAAAATCTAATTTGCTTCAGACAAATAAATTTTTCATGGCTCCCAGTCTTCTTTGGTGTCTTCTGGCTCTGGCGTCAGCTTTGCACCAGTGAGATTTGGGCGAGTCTATTTCATACTTCAAGAAGTTTCGCACAGTTTAGGGAATCTATTTTTTTTAGCTCGGACCAGAGAACGACCCCTACATGCGCAATGCCTTGCGCCGGAACTAGAAAGGAGCGGATAGTATTGAGGGGACAGATGAGAAGACAGATAATTTTTTGTAGCTACTCGAACCTTTTTTCTTTGCCGGCTAATTTTATTGCTACAAGGCCGACGAAGTAGGGTGTTGTTCCTCTGCTTTTTAGTACATGATCGTGTCAGTCCCTGCCAGTTATGTTCAGTGATCAGGACTATGCCTTCATCACTGATACAGGCTGGCAAGAACAACACAATCATGCTCTAAGGCTGATCAGTAGAACGCGACACAATATCCATGACTGAGCGTGGAGTCGAACTCAGCAGCCTCCGCTTCATAGTATCGTGTTAACTACTGTGGCCACCCCTCTGTCCCCCAACTGACCCTAAAAAAATATTTTACGTTAATAACCCTACAAATTTACTTTTTAGTGTTTTATGGCAAAGGTGAGACGTCTCCCCCACGGCCCCTCCCCGAGTGACAACTACAAAATAGAGCAAATATTTGTAGGGTATTTAAGATTCGACCCCGGTCGAATATAACGTTCTTCTTCTTTTTTGTTAAAAATATTATTCAATAAAAAACAAGCAGTTTTGCGTCACCCTGTACAAACTAAACTGAAGTATGAGTTTTTTTTCTAATTAATGGGAAATAATTATTCTCAGTGTATTTGAAAATCTTTCTGCTAATTTTGAAGATCTCTGAAGGTGTTCGGAAGGATTGACAAAATTGTCGATTGATTGTTTGACATATTCCAGCGGATTGCACGAATCCATCATTAAATAATGCACTCGAATGTATTTAGCGTTGGCGATTGTTTCACAGCAAGTGCTGTATCTATGTGTGTGTGTGTGTGTGTATTCGATTGTAAGAGTGGCTTAAATTTTAGCTTGTCTGTCTGTCTGCCTCTCAAGCTTGATAATCAATCTTATTTCAATGTACAATTCGGTTGTGCTACTGTCGTTGTCAGTCAATTTCAGCTCTAAATCACCAACATGTGACATTTGCAAATCACTTTCGTTTATCATTGATCATCGTTTGTTGTTGTTGTTGTTGCTGGTGCTGGTGCTGTTGCTTTTGTACACAATACAGTGAACGGCGGATGACGCTGAATGTCATTTGCATTCGAAAAAAGAAGTAGCTGACCATTCAGTTGTTTCGAAGGGGGAAAACATAAACAGACAAACAAACTTTTCATTGAGTCTTTGTTGGGGCCCATAAATTACTGATAGTGACCCTTCGTCTTGGCGAAGTTAGTGACCCTTCGTCTTGGCGAAGTTTCTCAACGAACGAATGAAGGAACGCCTGCCTGTGCTTTTTTTTGTTTTTTTGGAAGCGTAATTGCATTGTAAGTTACATAAGTTTGGTTGATACGTTATTGTTTGCGACATTCCTTATCCAATCGTCATCATCATCATCATCATCATCGTTGTCGTTGTTGTCGCTTTCGTTGTCTTGGCCGCCGTTGTCATGGTCGAGTTTATATTTGAAGATAGAGATCCTTGTTGATTCATGATCACAAATGCCATCTCCTAAATACACTTTACCCAACTATTGATTGACAATAATACATTGTCTTTTCGTTCTTCTTGCTCTTGGCTGGTTGGAGCATTCAAAGGGAAAGCAACTTTGACTAGAAGGATGTTTCAGTAACAACAACAACAATCAGCCAGATATGCAAAATAGTTGACCTGTCATTAAGTTAGAAGTCGTCAACTAGACTTAAAGTTATGTCTCTGTCCGTCCGTCCGTCCGTCTGTCTGTTAGTCTTTCTCATTGTTTCTGTCAATATTTTTAACTCGTTACTTGAACGTCGTCTACGTCCACATATTTTTGTGGTTGTTTTTGTGAGAGTGTGTGTGTGTGTGTGTGTGATGATGCTGCTGTTCTTGTTGCTGTTGTTGCTGCTACCTGGTTCCCAGTTGACATCAGATTTCCATATTGGTCTTGAAGTTATTGGGAAGTTAGTTGCTCAGAATGCAAACGACTCAAGATTTATGGTCACTATTGTTGTATTCTTCGGATACATTTGGGAAAATATGGAAATTACTTTATTTTCGTTTTTGGTAAAGCAAAACCGAAATAGGATACAATATCAATATCAATATGATCGTGGCAGTACTCGTTTTCTCTCCCAAACTGACGATAAATTGTAAGGACACCAACACGTGAAGGTTTATTTATTTATTTATTTTTTTCTTTTAAATTGGCTTCATGTATTTGTTCAGTTTTACTTACTTATTTTATTTTTATAATTTCATTTGCTTGTTTTTGTGTTTCTTTATCAGATCAAATGCTCTTTAAAATATAGTTCAGGCACGCTGGGAAGCGTAGCTGAACTAAAGCGAAGATGAGTTGATTCATCCGCAGCTCATTTAAACCTAACGGCAGTTATTGATTAATGGTTTTGCAATGTATTAACAAAAGATACGTTTGAGATCAACAAAAGAAATCTCTTCCTTTTTCTGCCAGAGATATTCTTTTCATCGTGCATTCTTCGCTTTCCACATAAAGAATTAAAACTGAAATTGGCAACTCATTTCAATTATCAATCAATTAATCGAAATTAATGTTTAGCTTCATTAATACCTGAAAAAAACTTAAAATTTTTAGGCTTGAACTTTTGTTTTCGTCAGTTAACAAAATTCAATTATTCAATTATAATTTTGCTTTAACAAAAACGATGTCTGAAAGTCAGTCTTAGCTGAACCAATTTTTTCTACATTCATTCCCGCTTTTTGTCAACAGGAAACGACTGCTCTTCTATTCTGTAGTTGTTAGATGAATGGCATAGAGCTGAAGTCGTGATTTGAATTCGCCGACATAACGGTTTTCAGCACAGTGGAACATGATGGTAATTAATGGTGCCTCAATCTGCACTACATTTCATTGTTACAAAAATTGGAAACTCCACGTTCTCAGTGAAGATCTTTTTCAGTTCTGGTAACCAAGCGATTGCGCAATGTGTTGCACAGCCGCTTCCTGTGACTTTCAAGGATAAATTTGAATAGCATAGAATTCATTTTCCTTCCATTAGTAAACACGAGACTATGAAACCGAAAATCTCGAGCTCGATTCCGCGCTCAGTTATAAATATGGCGTCGAATTCCTCTGATCACCATTAGTGCATGGTTGTGTTTGTTATAGTCGGCATGTTTCAGCGACGAAGGCATAACGCTGTTCACTAAACGTGAATAGGCACTGCCATAAATAAAGAGCAGAACAACAACATCCTCCTTCGACCGCTCTGTACCAAAAGTTAGCTACAGAAAAATTCTCTATCTTCTCATCTTTCCTCATCTGTCAACAGCAGATGAGGAAAGACCTCCAAGATGAGGTAAGACCTCAATGTAGGAGTCATCCCCTGAGGTAAAAAAAAACACTTCTACTATTTGAACCTAAACCTCGCGCTATTTGAACCCAAGCCCTAAAAGGTAAAAAAAATTGTGTGTTCCAATAATGGCCTATGGAATACAGAGATCCGCTTTCATGGGTGTTACAAAATACCCAGAGACTCCGCATGGTTTACTAAACTTAATGCCGATTGGCCCTCTTATATTGGCGCTATTCTGAAGTAGTCTGACAAGATTACATCAAGGAATTGTGTTCATGCCCGGATCCTGGATGAATTACCGCCAACACTGAGGAGGTCTTTGGATTACATGGAGCCTCATCTGGTTTTGGACAAGGAAATCAAAGTCCTAATTTCATTTAAGCAGATATAGAAGAGAATCTGACGTCAGCGTATATACAGATATATGCGGAGTCTCCTTGGTATGTTTTTGGGGCAGAATGATTCCGTCTCCCTAACGAAGACAGTGTATTTCAGACTCAAGCTCTAGAGGCAAGGGAAGCAAGTGAGGTACTAATCGACAGAATGGCGCCTCTTTCAGTCCAATGGGAGGAGTTGGCTGGGATTTATTTGGTGCCAACTTTCTGAGGAGTTACTGCAGATCAGAAGTTTGTTCAGTCCACATCTTTCCATAAGGGCTTTCCCATATGCAATCCGGGAACATCAGCATTTTTGTCAAACTGCCTAAGATCTTTGCAGAAATGACCAGGTTCGAGACAGGAATGCAATCTGCGTGCCCAAGTTAACAGACTGGTGCACTCTCCACTTTTCCACGAGGCATACCGATCATCGCATGACGATAATTTCCTTCTTCGGTAGTTTGACACGCGTGCACTTCTTTCTAGATTATTTAACAAAAAAGTGCATTTCCTATTGGCCCTTGTCTTTGTGTTACTTCCAATTCCCGATTTCATTTCAATGAAATGAACAAAAATGTGTCAAAATGTCTATTAATTTTTTTTCTATCTAATCGCATCAATAAAATACTGTTCTGTATGTTCGACTGACCACGAAGACCACACATTTAGGAATTTTAGAAGCCACGTTATTTCACTGATTGCAGAGGTTTAATAAAATGCACACAAAAATGTGTATTGAATGTAAGAAAATTGAAAATGTCAAAATAAAAAGTCAACTTCATTCATTATTTTGCATGTGTAACGAGCTACTGAAGTGAAGAAGAAATACTCGTCGCCACATTTAAATGTAAAATGGCAGGGTTTGGAAAATCTCCCAGGCAATTGATGTGTTTTCGAATATCAAAATTTTAAATAATCTGCTTCAGTGCGGATGAAATGTTATGGTTCACCCCAATTAAATTACGTTGATTTGATCGTAAGTGTTTTGCCTACAAAGAGCGTAAGAATGAGTTGATTCCAGCTCTTTTTTCTTTCTTGCGAGTAAATCTGTTGGCTGAAGTAGTTAACACGAAACTATGAAGCGGAGAGTCCCGAGTTCAATCCCGCGCTCAGTCATGAATATTGTGCAGACTTCTTCTGGTCACCATTAGTGCATGATTATGTTAGGTGTTGCCAGCCTGTTTCAGTGATGAAGGCATAGCACTGATCAATGAACACAACTGATCAATGAAATGACACAATCTTCTACTAAAGAGCAGATGAACAACACTCTCCCTTCGTCGGTCTTGAAACAAAAAATTAGCCGGCGAAGTAAAAAGTTTCTAATAGCTACAAAAAATTCTCTATCTTCTCATCTTTCTTCATCTGACCTCTCAGTAATTATCCCCTCCTCTCCACTTTCTTCGCAATGCATTGCATATGTAGGGGTCATTCTCTGAGCGATGGTCCTACTCATAAAAAAAAATCTACTGTGGCCGTAGAGCAGATTTTTTTTATGGTCCTAGCCTCAGCGCCACTTACCAGGTCAATATATATTTGACACGATTTCGGTTGAAGCCTCACAGAAATGCTAAAGTCTTCGTTATTTTAGCTGATTTTTCATTTTTACGAACCCTGGCTTTGACTGTGTCACAAAGAGTGATTTTTTAAGAGCTTTCCAATTTGAATAAAAGAAAAACGCATAAAATATATAGAAATGCATGAAATAATTTTTTGAGTTGCCTACCGCCACGCCTTAAATTTCACGAATAAATTCTTTAATAATGGCTTTTACTGCGTCGACTGAGGCTTGCAGCAAATACACCCAGTTCTGCTTATTGATGTATCCATTCATGTATCCAGAAATGATAAAGAAATTTCAATAATCTGCAATTCTTGGTAAAATAAAAAACCAAACTGAACATGTTTAACAGTGAGATGTTTAACAGTGGGATGCTACACGGAAACACTTGCGCTGCCAAAAGCAGTGTTGCCAAAGAGAGAGAGAGTGGGTTGCTAAAAAAATCACCCGTTACATACATTAGCAGGAAATTTACGAACGTCGTTGGCTAGCATCAAGTGATCATGTCAATCGATAAACGATCGATTGCAGCACAATATTTCGTCTTTAATGCAATACAAACATAAAAATGCAAGATTTGCGGAGACACACTGAATTCAGCTCCAGTCATGATTGCCATGAATACACGGGCATTATAAATTGTTTTAGATTGTTGCTGCTGACGACAGCGACAACGACAGCGACGTCGATGACGCTGGTTGTTTGTTGTTGTTCTCGCTAGTCTTTTTTTTAAATTATTACTGCTGACTAGTGGCTGGTTGATCTTTTCAAATATTGTCAACGATTTCTTTGCCAGATTTTCCTTCTGTTCTCGTAGTTGGTACTTGGGGAACCCTTGAGCAATAATTGCTTGTTGCTGCCAGCACATTTCGGCTACTTATTTATTAGTATTTTTCTTTGGGGCTTTTATTCCTTTAGGTGTGAAGTCGAAGTCTCCAGGGGCTGCAGCGGCAAATGTAAAATGAAAAGAGATTCAGTTAATTTCTATTGTGTTGCGGTTTGTAGTTGTAATCATCACATTTTCCGGTTAACAGTATCAGCGCTGGAACTTAAATTTTCTCACTGCATTTTTGTTGTTGTTGTTGCTTGTTTGTTTGTTATTGCTTATTGCGAGTTTCTGCTGATGATGATGATGATGGGGCACGCTTCAAAGCTCTTTGCGAGTAACTTGATACTTTTATTGAGATACAGATTACAAAGAGAAACCGCCTACTAAAGATTTACTTCGAAATGTTGTTTAAGTGTTTTAAACAACAAAACAGTTAATAAGCAGAAACGTTCTAACAATGTGTGTGTTAACATATAATATTAATACAATGCGTTTAGTTTAATGGATTTAAAATTAATTTCTATCTAAAATATGGCTCAAGCATTTTCACTAACAATTCATTTCTAATCAAAAGTTTTGATTAGAGCAGACAGCGACAGGCTGGCGGTCGATAGAATGGAGTGCTCAGGGTGCTGGGAAAGTCTTAGACTTTCATAAACCAAGAGGAGCGGTAAGTGATGGTTGGTTTAGGTGCCTGCCCCACTTCGCCCAGGCATTCAGGGAAATTGTAGGTGATTATTTTCCAAATCACTGCACTCGTCGGGCGCAATCTATACAGAACCCAATCCAAGTACTCGGAAGCAGGGATGGGTACTAGATCCCACCTGCCACATGGACACTGACACCGACTGTGGCCTGTTCTCTAGTATGCGTCTCCATATATGGGAGAACACAAAATGTGCCGTAACAGGGAAAGAGTTTTGGCAAAAGAAGTCTTAATTTCCAATCCTCTGGCAACAGATCAAGGGGGAATACAAACAACAATAATTCAATAACCGCACTGTTACTATTACATTTTTCACTCGAGTTCTTTAGCATCTTCTCTAGAAAGAGAAACTACAAAAGAAAAAAAAAAAAAAACAACATAAATACAAAAAAATTAAAAATAAAAGCATTTAATATGCACGTTGTACAAATAAAATATTTATGCTCTCAGCTGGCAAGCGGTAAAATGAAGATGATCAAAGATATTGCGAATTAAATAACTAAAGAGCTTAAAACAAACCGCTCTAAGAGGGGGGAAGAAAAATAAAAAAAGTCCACAAAATAATAGTGATGCGTCAAAAGTAACTTGATATGTGGTCAACTGAACTCAAACTCAAGTCAACGGGTCCATCTTACGCTTGTACTCGCACAAGAATCACCACTACGTACGATCTAGATCTCGGCCATGCAAGAGTTTGTCATGGATATTGTTGCCACGTTCAGCGAACTAACCAACTGAAAGCAGGCAGTAGTCCACAAGCATTAGAAAAGGCATTAGAGTCGCAGTTTATGCCGTAATAAAAATAAAATTCAAATGGGAAAAAATAAAATAATTAAAACAGTAAACGACAAACGATCGCACATGTTAAGGTTCACTGCTTCCTTTTATATCTGCAGCGACTGCTGTGACGCCTCCTGCTCCCTCTATCCCTGGGCTCTGGCTATTTAATAGGACTGCACGCATGTCCATACAACTGCGAATGAGTATTCATTCATTCGGCTTAGTTGTGGTTATTTTTGTTAAGATTTTGTAATACAATCTACTGGCAAAGAGTTCAAATACAACACACACACACACACACACACTCGCTCTTCCATCTACTTATTGTGGGTAAAAGTTTAAACAAAATGTTAGTAAAAAAATAAATTGTTGCAATTTTAAATTCCTTTTTCTTTATTTTTTTAATTATTTATTGTTTTGAAACCAGGAGAGAATAAATTAAAAATCAATTCTCTACTTCCGTTAGAACTAAAGTATTTATTTAATCGGGCTTTTGCTTTAATCGCAATAGATCATAAGATCGTATTTCGATTCGATGTGATAGTGGCTAACATATTTAAATGCTTAACCGGCAAACATTTTTAGATGTGAGCGTGAGTTAAATTGAGCTCACGATCACGCACGATCAAGAAACCCACATTTTTTTCACGCACGCTCACACACGACAATATTTAAGACGCTCACGATCATGCACGATCACGAAACTCAAATCTTCTTCATACACGCTCACGCACGACAATATTTAAGGCGCTCACGATCACGTACGATCACGAAACTCAAATTTTTTTCATACACGCTCATACACGACAATATTTATGACGCTCACGATCACTCACGATCAAGAAACTCAAATTTTTTTTCACGCACGCTCACACACGACAATATTTAAGACGCTCACGATCACGCACGATCAAGAAAAGCAAAAATTTTTTCTTGTACGCTCACGCACGACAATATTTAAGGTGCTCACGATCACGCATGCTCACAAAAGCAGTATTTTTGATCGCGAACTTTCACGCACGATGGTAAAATTTTTTTTCAAAATCGCCCTCGTTCACAGTAAAATTGTTTTCGTGTATGAAAGTATGTATCTCTATAACACATAGAGATGTATGTATGTATGTGTGTGTATGCACGTACATATTTCCCATAACATTAAAAATCAAAATAAAATTATCTTCTGTTTTGGCTACGTGAATATTATACGTATTAAAAATCATCGTGCACGACTCTAAATTTTTTAATCACGTGCACGCACTCACGCGTTATTTCAATAATTTATAGTAACGATTCACGGGATTCACGCAATCACGACATTCACACATCTCTAGTTCTAAATGTTGTTTTAATTGTACTTCTTTGAGGGAACGACTCGTGTAATTGCTTCTCGTCTTTCAACTAACATTTTTCTTTGAGTGGACTCTAATACAGACTTTCTGAATTTTGCATGTTCAATAAAACGACTTAATAACTTAATGTTATTTGCGTTTAAATGTTTTCTTTTCCTAAAAGAATGCACCAGATTGAATGAATGAATGGATGGTCGGATGGATGGATGGATGGTTGGTTGGTTGGGTAGTGGTCACATTATTACTCGTATGTCTCTAAAGTTGTTGCCAATGTGTGTTTGTGTGTGCTATTATTTGTGTGTGGGTCCTCTATGTCTAACAGCAAATTTAATTAGACACTTTTGTATGCACGAGTTCATGTTACGATAACGTGGACGACGACAGTGTTTGAAGTTTTATTTACTTTTTGCTTGGAAGTGAATCAGTTTGTGCACCAGTTTTGGTCAGTGTTTGAAAACTGGCATATCCCAGCGGAAACTTTTGATTTTATTTAATTTATTAGGTGACGGTAAATATTTAACTTGCGAACCATTTGACGTTTACACCTTCTGTTTAATGCAAGAAGTAATCAATTAAGACTACAATTACTGACTGCTGAATGGAGGAAGTAATTCATTCATTTGTTCTTAATTGCCTCTCAGGCAACTGAGCATGGCAGGTTTACACACTGTCTACAAAAGAAAGAAAGTTAAGGACTTGGCATATAATAAGTTTTATGATGGTTATACATGACCATTTGGATCCGAGATAACTCGGAATATTCCTCCAGACTTTCAAAATTTTCTAGTTTAATTATCAGCATTGGGCAACTAAGATTACTTTGTGTAGGAAAACTTTTCCTGGTGAGTGTAAATTTTTCAACTAAGTCACTTAAAAAAAAAAATAAATAAAAATTAATAAAATAAAATTTCCTGATGCTTAAATTTAAACCACAATAACGTTGACAGTGTGTTGTGGTTTTTTACTCACGCTTTTCAGCACACACTTACAACGAAGTCTTGACATAAATGTGAGCACAAACGAACGGACGCATGCATGTTGCATTGCACGCACGCACAGTCTCTACCACAGCAAGGATTATGTCTGTCTGTCCAATCAAAAACTTAAATTCAAACTTTCCACAAACTAAGAAAATATTTTAGTTTTATTCTCTTGCCAAAGCTTAACTTAACAAATTAAACGTCTCAAATGGTCTGTAAGCTGCTCTAGGTGGTCATTTCGTTTTAATTTTATTTGGTGTCATAATAAATGTAAAAATATTGGCTAAGACTGCCGCATTAGTTGCTACTGCCTGCTTTTGTTTTACAAAAAAAAAAATCTAAGATATTTGTGAGAAAAATCTTACCTTTTTTCAATAGATTTGAGGCATGCGGATTGCGACTTTTCGTATTTAATGATGAACAGTTCCATCTATGCCATTGGAACTGTAAATGAAAACGGAAAGAAAAGAAAAATATTTTATTACCATAAACATAAATTTGATGTTTTGCTGTAATTTAAGTTACCTGCATTTGACATTCTTTTATGGCCAAATCTAAGCCCTCTAAGGCAGCCGTGGTTACATCACTGGCCTTATAACATAATTCCAATTGATCTTTGGTTAAACCGGGCACCGAACGACACGTTGCACGACCATCAGGTAAACAATGAAGCCTGCAAGCAAACAATCAAAACCAGTAAACTTGTTTAGAGACCAAGGAAAATAGAGAGTTAAAGAACATGATTTATTCCCATCAAATAATGCCAGACAGGCAATTTGCACAATATTATTCGAATAAATTCGTTCGCTAATACTTAAATGTCGAATCGAATAATGTATTTATTTGGTTTTTATATGTTATGAAATACTATGTGAATAATGTTATTTGAATAATTATATATGACTAATATTCGAATAATATTCGAATAATTTTATACGAGTAAGTTTGTTCGCCAGTGCTTACAATTTGAATCGAGTAATGTATTTATTTGGTTCTTGTATTTTATGAAGCACTATGAGAACAATGTTACTGGTATAGTATTCGAATAATTTTATTTGAATAATATTCGAATAATTTTATTCGAATAATTATATTCGAGCATTAGCAAAATGCCTACAATTACGAATCGAATAATGTATTTGTTTGTTACTTATATGTTGTCAAATAATTCACATAGTATTTCATAACAATGTTATTCGAATAATTTTATTCGAGTAAGTTTGATCGCTAATATACGGTTTTTATATGTTATGAAATACAATGTTAATAATTTTATTCGAATAATATTATTCGAGTGATGTAGTAATATTATTCGAGTGATGTAGTTTAGTTACAATTTCGAATCGAATAATGTATTTATTCGATTTTTATATGTTATGTGTAATGTTATTCGAATAAATATTTAAATAATGTTATTCGATTAATATTCGAATAATTTTATTCGATTAAATTTGTTTGCTTATATTTTTTCAATAATTTAATTCGAACCATATTATTTAAACTATTTCATTCGAATAATTTTAGTCATATAGTTATATATAAACTCTTCAATTCACTGGTAATATGCGACCTTGCAAGTGTTCCAAAGGATGTCATAACAAAAGTATAAAATTCACCACAAAATAAATCATTGAAAATTTCAATTTAAATCGACAATTTTCATTTATACACAAGACATTATATGCCCAAATTGTAAATTATAGGATTAAATAAGATTCGATGCGGCCATATAAAGCTCGCTGACTTGTTCATTTATCAAATTGAATGAAATTGGTTGAAGAAAAAAACATTTTTTTATTTATGAAATGTAATCTCAATAATCAGGCGATTAAATATTTGTAATACGAAATAATCTACTAACGAAAAATTTAATTATTAATCTACAGTTTACATCTGAAACATTTGAATGTTGTTTATAGATGAATTAAATTCACTTGACACTCGCTACTTTAATTTAATCTTTGTTTACACACGTTTCAACCCTTCTTCAAGTGTATTGAAGAGAAAAACATTCAGTCGGAGTCGAATCTTTTATACCCTCCTTTGAAATGCGATAGTAAATTGTCTTCTGCAAACGAGGCTTTTGATTCTTGTGTCATATTCGAAAGTGTTTGTTTTCCACAGATTGATTTCTTGACTGTGGATACAATTTGATAGGGATGTATCTCTTGCTCAGCACTTCCAAAAAATGCATAAATGTACATGCGAATGCAATAAACTTATAAACTGTTTGGTTATAGGGTGTACAAACAATTATTGAATATCAAAATAAATAAACGACAATGAGCTGATAAGAAATGACCGGGAAAAACACACAATTTTGTGTGGCTTATTTCGTCGTAAGCCTTTGAATTCAACGTTTGTTTTGTGGGGTAACAAAAAATATATTTCAATCGAAATTATTAGTTATCAATGAAAAATCGGTTCTCAAAAGTTGCAAAATTGAAGGAAAAATGTCAAAATTGTTCAGAATATTGACTATTTTGCTGTTCATAAATGGAGTAAGTTCCGCGCATAAGAGCTAAAACAGCAATTTTTAATGTTTTATAAATTTTAGAATTTTGCCTCTGATGAAAAAACGTTGTTTCAAGATACAAATAAAACTGAAAGCAATTTTACTGAACGAATGGTATCACAAACTTTAAATTCGACTAATAAAGAACTGCTTGAGGATGTTCTGAAGGAAGTGGAAAGTTCCACGGAATATATCGTTAAGGTAACATCAACAATGGCCTCAGCTCAATCGGAGTCCCAACACTCAAACTTGGGTAAAAGTGAGTTGGTCAACTTGGTTTTAAATAATGTAACAAATTTAGATACCAACCAGGAAAATATTAAATTTAATGCCACAAATTTAACGGAGCATTTGATAAAAGTTGCTTCGGAGGAACTACAAACCTCAAATATAACAGAAACTGGTGCCGCTCAAATTAATTGTAAGACCTCGGCGAAAACTGCAGAAAACTCTACAGACTCTTTGTTTGAAGAAACATCTATTGCATTCTCCGTAAATACAACAAATCCCTTAATCACGCGGAGGGAATCACAAAACTCCAGTTTGCCGGAGAGAGAGTTGGATGGCAAGAAGTTGCCAGATTTATTAAACATACAGCGAGAAATTATGGCATCTTCACACCCCTTAAATAGTGTGTCAAATATAGAACACGTTTCTAAGGACTTGAAGCATTTCGCAATTAGACCAGAAATGAAAAAGGATAATGAAGAAACTGCCTCTAAGCCGTTCTCTAGTTCACATTCGACCGATAGTGCGGTATTACAAATTGTCTTACAGGAACAAGAAAATTCTGCAAACAACCAAAATCGAGATGAAAGTGTGGGCAAAAATTCCACTCACGATCATGAGGCAAATAAAACAATTTTAGACCGTTTAGAGCCAACAGAGACTCGCAATCAACCTGATGCCGACTTGGCTTATAAAGAGGCTCCATTGCTATCAGGGAACAACGAAGTTACTAAAATTATTGCTGGGCATGGAATAGCCGCCAAACCCACCAACACCTTGAATATGATCCAAAATACCAATTTCACGGCAGCTGAGAAGGATTTATCAGAAAAAGAAGTGGAAAGAAAGCAGACGGCGGCAAATTCCTCGGAGTCCTTGAACTTTACAAACCCCACTAACAGTTTGTATATATCCCGAAATCCCAATTTAAGCCAGTCCGTTTTGGTTTCCAACAAACCTGAAGGAATTGTAAAGTCTACTGCCGATTCCGAGGAATTGCTAAGCGATAAAGAGTCAACAGCTCTAAACGAATATACAGTAGCCACGAAACCGTTAAACAGTTTTGAGTTGTCGGAAAATTTGAACATGACTGAGAGTGTTTTGCTTCGGATAGTTTTGAAGGACGCTAGAAATTTGACAGAAAACTCTTTGCAGTCTTCATTTGCAGACGCTGCTGCCAGCCAATCCATTTCAAAGCCATCAAACAGCCAACAACAATCCCAAAATTCCCATTCATCGGATAGATATTTAGCTCCAGTAGATTTAAAGGACGCTGCCAATTTGACCGGCAAATCAGGCAACTCTTGGGAATCTGCGTTGGAAGTGGATACGACAACTCAATACGTCATCAGTTTGGAGGAATATGCCGTTAGGCAAATGAATTATATACTGGACCACTTGTTGTGGGAAACGCAAGAGTTCGTTGCCAATGTGCTGCAGGCGTCTCTTAACTCCGTCTTCCCTAGGGACAATCTAAAACGCTATGCCGAGGCCTTGAATCATGTTTTGAGTCCCGTGAATGATGCAGACTCTAGCGAATATAAACCCATAACTCCCGATCAAATCTACGAGGAAATTATGCGAAAATTAAATTTCCTGAAAAGCAAACCCAGCAAATATCTGCAGAAAAATCTGCCCCAGGAGTGGCTGAACGATTTTCGTGCCAAGAAGGCGGAAACGGCCATATGGCTGGACAAGGCCACCTATGAAATGCACCAAGAACTAAACACTTATATCTCCGAAGAAGAGGATCACATCAAATATCAATATTTCAATGAGTCCTTCGACGACATGTCCCGGGCCACAGAGATCCATCAGAAGTTGGCCTTGCTGGCGGACTTAGTGAAGATCATTAAAAATAAAAAACAAATAACGTTTACGGATTTATATATGCAGACTTAACTTGTTATTATTTAAATAAATGAATTTGTATTTTCACATTTCTTGGGATTGTAATTCCTTAAAGCGGGCAAACAATTTCTCTCTTTGCACAATATCCTGCTCATTGTTGATCTCTGCCAGCAGATCGAACAGTTTTTGGTGTCTCTGTATGCCCTGTTCGCTGAAACGTTGGCGTAGCAAAGTGGCTGCCTTGGAAAACTTATTATTGCACTTGCGCTCCTCGATGGACAGGCGAGCCAACAACTCAAACATGCCCAACAAGCCGCGTCGCAATATGATGTCCTCCTTTTCCTGTTTTGCCAAGCCCGATTTAATTGTGGCAATCAAATGCTGCAATTCCATTAACAAATTCTCCTTATCCTGTATGCTGCCGCCCTGGTCCCTTAGACGTTGCGAGTTAACCCGATATTGATGCAACAACTCGGCCGTGTTGCCTCTGTCGCCCAGCGGTATTGAATCGAGTAGTCTTTCCACAAACTCTTGTGTCATCCGCAGCATATTGTCCAATTTAATATTCATTATGGCGTCCACATAATTGTAAAACTGTGCAATGACTTTGCGTTCATCTTCGGCATTATAAACGTAGGAATTCGCCACAGACGACTGAACAGAGATGACCTGGTTGAACAAACAATAATAAGACGCAATTAGCTGAGATCGTTTTTGTTGTTATTGCTGTTGTTTTCTATTTCCTACTCACTGTTGTACCGATCGTTCCCAAAATAATTAAAATTGCTGTTGATAATGTGAAATGCATGTTCCACCGGTAGTCGTTCGAATTATACTGTCGCTTTAGGCGATCACTTTCTGTGAAGCATCCCGTCTAATCTGTGTTTTTAATTTCTAATTTGAATCTCTTGTGGCAATGAAATCTCATGACTGCTCTCTTTTAGTTGGCATCATGATCAAGTCACTCTATACGTAATTAATTAAATCATTTTCAATGAAAGCAAGTGAAAGACAAACATGAGCATAATTTCCAAAGAGTAAAGAAAGATGAGATAAGAGTTTGTAATGCACTCTTCAGACAAACCATCAGATCGATCGTATTCTTTGTCTCGCCAATTAAACAGTAACACATATGAACTTAACTGAAAGCTCCACTTTAACTCTTTTTCAATCTTAAGAAGAAAAAACAATTATTTTCAGTTCATTACATTTTTTTAACTTGAAGCGGCACTCGCAGGATGATCTCTATTCATGCAATACAGGGAACAGATGCAGCCTTATTATGGTTGTCGCAGTCGACACTAAATCATTAACATGTGGCAACGCTTGTTATACATTCGAGTAATTTCAACTACGAATGACAACCGTAATAAGGGAGGAAGGTCAAGAGAGAGTGAGAGAGAGAAGGAATTTATAGAGAGAGGCCGTCCCATGGTTAATTGCAGACCAAACCGAACATGTTTAACAGTGTTGCACCGGAACAGCTGAGCTGCCTGAAACAGTGTTGTCAAAAAGAAAGCTGCTAGAAAATCACACTTTAAATATTGTTGGCTTTAGCTCTGTACGAACTGTTCTTCAGTACGCACTGTTCAGTAACAATAAATGTGGTCTGAAGTTGAAGATTCTGTTCATGCAACAGAAAGATTTTAGCGTGCCGCTTGGTCAGTTTAAACTATAAAATATATTTTTTTATTTACTGTGAGTTTAGTTTCAATTAATTAAGAGCACTTTTCTTCTCATCGTCTCGTTAAATTTAATTTCAAAAAAATACAATAAAACAATCGAAGATTAAAACTTAAACATGGATGAGATTGTAGGTGGCAGCAAAGAAGGGGTCGGTTGCATTCACTTGTGTAATCTCGTTGTTATTTATTATACTACGAGTATAAATTACTAGAGCAAAGCAAATTCATATGAGATAATAGAAGCAATAATGCTTAACCCATTTCTTGTTGCGCATTATAGAAAGAAACGATTAAATCGATGGAGTTTAAATAAATTGCGATCGAAAACGAAATTCATTTCGTAGTTTCTTAGGAAACAGAATTTTTCTGAATGAAATGATCAGAAATCGATTTCTTTCGGAAACACAATTGAATCCGTGTTTTGATTCATTAGAACACAAAAAAGGACGAAATATTTCGGAATTACATCTTTTTCATGATATTAAAATGTTATTTCATTCCGAAAATTTGTTTCTTTATTTTATTTTCTTCTAAGCAATCAAAATACGGATTGAATTCCGTTGTCGAACGGAGTTGAGCTTCTGTGACATGCCTGCAAATTTAATTTCTTTAACTATTTTCATTCATGAAATTAAAAATGATTTCATTACGCAAAACTCTTTAGTGTTCTGTTTTCTGGGGAACCAAAATAAGGTCTGACAAATATTTTAAATTTGCAATTTTTGCAAACTAAATGAGAGTTTCAAGCACCGCTGTATCTTAAGCGCTAATAATCTGTAAACATGTCATGATGTTCTATTTCCGTGCTTTTATTTCGCCAGCAGCCTGACGATTCATCACCAAAATTTTACTGAATTCTCAGTCAATTTTTTAAAATCTTGGACCACCCAGAAAAGGTTAATATCGTAACGAAGCCGCGCTGCCTCGATAATTGCTGCTATTCAACAAAATTAGACTTAAACTTGTAGTTGTAAAAGTTTGATCAAACTCATGTGCTATAAAATTTTTTATTTGAATCCAAATACTTTTTTGTTTCAAATAAATGGAATCTTTATAGTCCAAAAAACTAAAAAAAAAAATAATTTAGAAATAGTTTCACGCTTCATAAACAAATAAAATTACAGTTTATGGCGCACAGTTAAATTAAAATTACGTTCGTCACTCTACACACGGCCAACTAAGTTTTACCAGTTCTGTGCTATTAAATGTTTAACGCATGTGTGCATTGAAAATTGACTAAAAAAAAAATTTGGTAAAGAGGCTGGAAGTGAACAATATTCATCTAATTCCAGCCATCCGCTGTTTAACATTTAAGTCGTTTTATTGAACTGCGACTACGACAACCGTAATAAGGGTCATTATTTTAGCTGTTGAAATATCCAAATATCTTTAAATTTCGTTGTTGCTACTAAATATTAAAAGAAATTGCTTATTTTTTGTTTTTGTCAAAACAACTTTTCGTTTTTGTTTGAGACACATGAATTAAAATCAGTTACGGTCGCGTACAAACTTAAAATGATGAACTTCACCTGAACTTCAGCCATAAAAACGACTGTCGTACAGCATTTTTGAACGTGTGTGAAAATGACACGTACGCATTTTAGCGTAGGATATTTTTCTCTTTCTTATATAATCAGCTAGCAGCTCTAAAGTAACACAAAAGAACGATACCAAAAAAAAAAAAAAAAAAAAAAAAAGAAGAAGAGAGAGATTTGAAAATGAATTAACGTACGATCATGTTGAAAAGGCTGAACAAATAAATAAAATTGTTATTAAACAACAATACACTCGTACATCATTTCCACCAGCCAGAGTTTGCGTTGTAATTTCAAGCTTAATTCGCAGTTACACTATAATTTCGATTGTAAAATTCATTTTATTGTAAATTTCTATAAAAGCGTTGGCGTTGTTGCCACGAGCGTTAGGAAATATGAATTATTTTGTTTTTGTTTTGGGATTTTTTGATACTAGAAGTTTTTTTGAATAAAATTAAGACAATCGATTGAATTGAAGTGTCATATTTGTTATCAATTTTCGGGTTGGCAACACTGTTTGTGGCAGCTCAGCTCAGCTGTTTCAGTGCAACACTGTTAAACTTTTAAACATGTTCGGTTTGGTCTACAATTTAACAATGAATCCATCGACTTACAAACGAGCAACGCTTGTTGATTATAAAATTTTACTAGCAAAATTTATGCGCAATTAAATGGATACGTGAAGGAGCAAAATTTGCCGTACCCGTAAAAAAAAATTGGGCACGTAAGCCCACAAGGGTTGACGAACTGCAAGCCAATATTGGAGAATATGAGGGAGAAAGTACGGCAAAATTGGAGCCAGCGTCTGAGACATTTGAGGAGTAGCCGCGCTCAACAATTACATGAAATCATGTTTAAACATCGATCGTTCTACCGACTCAAACATTTCATAAATTTCTATCAATTTGAAAATTTTTTTTTGGAAGTCAAATCCGAAAGCTCTTTGAAAATCACCTATTATATGTGGCTTGCACTTGAATCACAGTTAATATGTGGGCTGTAAATCAGCTTTTGCTGTAGATCAGGCATTTGACTAGTGAAAACCCTGCGCCTGCGCAATTGATTTTACCTCCCGGTTCGAACAGTTTTCAAACGATGTAAAGTGTTAAGACGCCACTTAAGTAAATAATTGCTCGTATTTGTAGGGGTTTTTGTAAGCTGTGCCATGTTTCGTGTTCCGTGTTTTATTGTTGTAGAGTCGTTGTAGTTGTTCATGTTTTAAAACAAATTTATCTATAATTTGAGATCACCTCCTGACCCTGAACATGCCAACATGTTAAGCAAATGAATTTTTGCTACAGCGATATTTTCTTAATCTTCCTGCTAAACGAACGATATGAGGTGTGGCTTGTGGGGTTTTTTGTTGGGAATCTTTGACTTTTTTTGTTTGTTTTTGTTTTCAAAGAAGAAGCCACAGAATTGTTTGGTTAATGCTGCTGCTGATGGCGATGACTCTTTTTTTTCATGTTTTATGATGGTGATAAACAAATTATGAAACAATTTCATTTCAACAAATCTGCTCGTTTTTTTCTTCTTCTTCAACCGTATTTCTTTCAGCTTAAAGAACATGTCTGTTGGTTAAAAGTATAACGCATTTCGGAGTGTCTGTTGTGTTCTGGAACCTGTCCGTCTTGTGACATGTCAATCATATCATATGCCGGCTGGTGAATCACTCACTACCAATTCGCTGTGCACACTACGAGACATTAAGGTTTTATGGCCAAGTTGCTTAAAACGTTTTTTTTTTCTCATTATTGTTGTAGTTTTCAAATAAATCTAATAATCGTGGTCATAAAAAAATTTGTTTGGATGTTTCTTGGCTTGAGATTTGAAAAAAAAAGAAAAATATTTATGATTATTATTTCAGATTTAATTTTAATTAAATTCTCGCGAAAAGAAATAGCAGCAATACAAAAAACAAACATAATTAACATTCAAATTCCATGAATTTTATATAAAATCTCATGTTGGCCATCAAAGAGAAACAAAAAAAAAGCTCAAATTTGAAATGCAGTAGCATTTCATTTTGAAGCCATTAAAATATGACGTCTGTTTGATTAAATCTAAATCTGTAAAAATGTTTTAACAAACAGAAAAACAAACAATAACTGGCAATTTGTTGGCATCTAACTCAAGGTTAATTATTTTAGCAACAATTTAGTTTTCGGAGTTTTGTTTTTGCTCTATGATGGCTGTTTGTGTGTGTGTGTGAATGAAAGAATGTCTGCTTAATTTGATTTGCAAACTTTTCAGAAGCTTTCATTGAAACATGATTGTTTGCGTGTGTGTGTGTATAAGAGAAGAAACAATTCGTTTCTCACATTCCTAATAAATTGAAATTGTTGCAGTTCTTGTTTCAATTTTAATTTAAGACTTGCGGTTTCTATTGGATTTAAAGTTAATTGTTCTGCTCTGGTCTAGAGTTAAATTCTTGAAACAGAAATTCTTAAAACCTTTTTTTGTTTCCACAGTTTTTTGTTTGCTTAATTTTTACTAGATTTAAATAAAAAGCATTCACTTGTTTTGATTTAAAATGTTCATGGAGTTTCAAATATTTTTAAAAATGTTCTAGTCAATATGTTCAGAAGAGGAAAAGCTTTTAAGCTGAAGTAATTAATACGAGACTATGAAACCGAAAGGCAAATATCGTTTTTATAGGGAATATTTTTCCGAATGTAAAGTTGTGAGTTACAAATTTTCAAGAGGCGTGCTGTTGGCTGAAGTGGTTAACGCGAGACTATGTAGCGAAGGGTCCTGAGTTCAGCCCCGCGCTCTGTCATGAATATTGTGTCGACCTCTTCTGATCAGCATTAGCGCATGATTGTGTTAGTTGTTGTCAGCCTGTTTCAGTGATGAAGGCATAACTGGCAGTGACTGACACAATCTTCTACTAAAGAGCAGAGGAACAGCACTCTCCTTCGTCGGCCTTGTAGCAAGGAATTAGCCGACGAAGTAAAAAGGTTCGAATTGCTACAAAAAATTCTCTATCTTCTCATCTTTCCTCATCTGCCCCTACTATCCCTTAGTGCGCTGCATATGTAGGGGTCATCCCCTGGGTGCTGGTCCGAGTTAAAAAAAGGAGTGCCTTCCCATGCTTTCCACCTCAAGGTAAACGAAGAAATAATTTTATTGTAGAGTGTTTGCTTGTGCGACTGCCATGTGAAATAAAATTGAAAACAATTCAAATTCTTTGAAATATTTTCTTTGAAAGTCTTGTATTTGATGGTCTCATAAATTTTCCATAAATTCGAACTTATTTGAAAATTATATTGAAATAGAATTTAAGAAATATTTTAAAAATATTTCCAGTATATATTTTTAATAAAATGTATTGTTCGGGCTAGAAATTATTGTCTCTTGTGGCCGCTGATCTTTTTAAATCATTTTTAGATTTATCGATCGGTCTTCGATGTGGTTCTTTTATGATTTCTTTTCTGGCGAAGCGGCAGCCAGCAGCAGTAGTGGAAGATTGTTTGTATGTTTTCGCAATGTAAATCCTTGATTTATTAATAATTTGCGGTTCATTTGATGAAGGCGCTACAAAAGAATGTCAGCTTTCCATCAGCAAAAAAGCAAGAAGAAAAAAAAGAGTACAAACGAAGTATAGAAACGCTTTTTAGAAATCCTTTGTTTTAAAACCGTGGGAAAGATCTAAAAAGCTTTTAATATTTTTCACATGGTCCGTTCTTTGTGCTAAAAATGTATTTTTATATATTTTGCCTGCTAAAGTTTTTTGTATAAAAGATTTGAATGGGGAAAAATAAAAGTGCAGCGTCAATGTATTGAAACATTTTTCTTAATGGAACGTTAAAGTTACAAAATCGAAAAAGTAACAAAAGATTGCAACATCATCAGCAGGAGATTATCGAAAAATAACAAGAAAAAGAAAAAAACTAACAATAATAATTATAAAAACTCTTAGTCGGTGTTGTTAAGCTGTTGGTGATACACTTTCATTTGGTCATAAATTGCAAAATTAAGCGAAGGAAAAAATAAAATACTTTTTATCTAAAACACATTTTAGCGCTGATAAGCGCCACATTTAACACAATATTCAGCTTTGTGTCCAACAGCCAGACAGACAGACAGACAAAGGAATGAACGGACGGACGGACAGACGGCCAGAGCGTAACTTTAGAGTTGGAGTGTGTGTTGCAAAGAATATCACGGCCATTATTTTTAATTTTAAATGCATACCAGCGATAAATTTATAAGCGATCAATTATCGATCGCTTAAAAGAGAAGAGTTGATTTTTATATAGTTTAATGTTATTTGCCATCTTCGCCACCCCGAGCAGCAAGATCAATATTTAAATGATAATCATACTGCTGATCGTCATCGTCATTGCGTGTTTTACTATCTCAACCTGAAGAAATGAAATGAAATTGAGATGATTCACCGTTTACAAATACACACTGGCAAGAGTTTCCTGGCCTGATCACTTTACGATCATTTCGTACTTAATTGTTTGCCATTCTTGTTGGCTTAAGCTATTTTCTTAAAATCTTTAACATTTCAATTCTTATCAATTTTATTGACTTAAATGCTGTTTAAATAAACACTGACAGAAACTCTCAAATATTTGCATGCAGCTGCATGCACTTGTACCCTCAATCACATTGTACTCGTGTGCCTTTTTGATCGCGTTCGTTCCTTTACTTTTTCTCAGTGTAAATAGTTGTACTACTCACTGCCTGCCGTTTCTCACAGCTTATAAAGCTGTTAACACAACGTATTTATCTGTTTTCAATCTTTATTTGAAATTCTTTATCGGTTCGTGTTTTTTTTTTTGTTTTTTGTTTACCATCCAGACTGCAGAAAAGAGATCCTGCCATACAAAAAGTAGGAATGTTTTGCATTAAAATTTTTGAACCCAATTAAAATGCATTTTGTTTGTTGCATTATCATATTTTTGCATCGCCATATCTCGTCCAAAATGCCAAAGAACTAAATTGAAAACTGGAACTGATAATAAACAATGTTTTCTTTATTTATGGCATCCCAGGGGTTTTTTTTTGACACTTTCATAAAATTATTTAAATATTTTTGAAAGCACAAGCAGAAACAGCGAAATATAAGAAAATTGTTAAAGCACACTGAGTGCTACTAGCAAAGACATGCGTGGCTTTGCTGCGCGCTATTTTATTCGTGACTGGTCAAGAATCCTTGTTCGGAATCATTCACCAAAATGTTCGAAAGGTCATCTTTCTAAACATCAGAAATATTTACAGTTTCCAGTGATCGCTGGCAGGAAAAAAACGCTATAGTAGACAAAGTGTTTCAAGACTCTTCCACTTCTGCTTGTGCGCTTTCTTCACAATATCCCTTGTAGCTCCTGCTTTATGCGTGGTTGCTCTGTCTTATAGAAACCACATGTTCAACAAATTCAAATTTGAAGGTTGGATCGTATTGAAGTAGATTGTTTTAGTCTGCCTTTGAGGAAAAAGCTTTCATATAAAACTAATTGTAAAGTAACGATCACTTACGAAGACTTAAAACGGATGGACTTCCCAGAATTTACTCACCCGCTGTCGTAAACAACTATTCCCATGAAAAAACTACCAAAGTTTTTGATTTGCTGTAGTGAATATTTCCCCATAGCGAATTCACAAACATATAAAATATGGCATCGCCAATGATTACTCACGTGAATTATTTTACAAAATGAATTCACAATAATTGTTCATAGAAACTAGAAGGGAAAATGGGTTCTATTAAATTTCTTTTTTATTTTATTGAAGGAACGCAATTGCTTTTAGATATTGACAGAACTTCTCCGAAATGTTATTCATCTCCTCAAAATTAATATATTTTATTGTTGCACAAAATCTGTATTATTTTATTTGTACAAAATGAAGATTGTTTATTTTTTGTTATTTTTTTACAAAATCTGCAATTTTTCCATAACTTCTTTAAAAGTTCACACAATTTACAGTAGATAATGTTACTCCCAAACAATTCACAATAGAGCTGTTAATTCCAGAATATTCACACATTCACCGCTATCGTGAATAATTTTTCCCTTTTCCCTAAAATTGCAATCATGAAAAAAATTCATGCTAAATTAAATTCCCCTTATCGTGAATGATTTAATTTAATTTATTATTTATTTATTTGGAGGGCGAATAGAATAGAAAACTTAAGTATTTCCTACTATAATTCGAATATTAGAGTTTACTAATTTTATTTTAGGGGCAAGATCCGTTAATAAGACACAAACTGATATTTTTTGCAACAAATCAATTCCCTGTGTCTTTGTAAAACTTGTTGCTCCAATTCTAAACATTAAGAATATTATTGTAATATTAATCAAGCTTGTGGTCGTTTTTTTATAAAATTTTATTTCTTATAATTTTTATTCGATATTTCGTTAACAGCTTGTTAACATCTTCAGTAAATAAAAATTAATTTTATATTAATTTTTATTTCCTGAAGATGTTAACAAGCTGTTAACGAAATATCGAATAGAAGTTAAGAAATAATATTTTATAAAAAACGACAACAAGCTTGATTAATATTACAATAAACTGATAAGGTCAATAAAAATAAATCAACATTAAGAATATTATTAATTTATTTTGTTTGGTTTTCAAAATGTATCCAAATTATTTTACTACTAAATATTTAGCCATAGTTTTTAAAATTATTAGTTAAATGTAAATTTTTCAACACATACTTCTTGGATTTTTCATGTTGTTTTCAGATTCTTCTCTTTTTTACATTCACTGAGAACTGATAGCGGGAATAATTTCTCACGGGAGATTCACGATGCCTTTTTTCCCTTCGAGTGGAATAAAAATTTCACGTTAACAAAAATTCCACTTGTTATTCACGACAGAGATGGTTGAATATTCACCATAGGGATGATTGTGTTATTGTGAATAATTTTTTTGTATTACCATTTTGCGTAAAAGTAACAACGTTCCCTTGTGACACTTAAATTGTGCGTTAAAAAAATGCATATTATATTTTTTTTATCAAAAAAACAAGAATGTGTTTATTGGAGGAGCCAAGTGCTTTTGTGTGAACATGTTTCTCTTATCCTTCAGATTTTAGCCAGTAGTACGCATTTAAGTGCCCCCTGCTGCCAGTGTTCCCTACTTTGCGGACAATGATATGTAACTTCAAAGCTTTGCTAACTTGATGCTACACATTTTCCATTTCATACACGTCAATTGTGTTGCCGTTCAAGGAGAAGCGTAAATGCCCGCGGCCGTGCGAATTCCTTTGGAAAGAAATAAATAGTTAAGTGAGCGCGAAACTTTCTCTTCACAAAAAGTATTTTACTCGTCTATTTTGTTTTCTGCTATTTTTGCTAATTACAAAAGAAACGCATGCTTTTGCTTGCGTGTGTTTTTTTAATAAAACAAGTGAAAATGTAAAGTATTGCATACCTCAAGATACAATTAAATGTGCAAGAAGCATTGCATACTTCAGGGGCCTGAGTTGCTTGTGGTAGTTGTTGTACACAGAACGGTTACATTTCTATTTTAATCCGGCTTGTTTTTCGCTGCAAACGAAGGGTTTATATATATCATACGAGTATTCAGTGTATTTTGAAATTAATAAATACAAGAATGGAATGACCTCAAAGTAAAAAAGGAACCCACCACCCGCCTACGATATCACTTTGCTGCGTAGAGTGGCAATGTTATAGAGATATAAATGTGCGGTTGCAAGTTGGGGCTCAGTTACAAGTCCTACTATTAAAAAGAACCTGTAAGCACCCTTTGCATTTCGTATACAATAGAATTCTAGCGTGTGTGTGCACACTTTGGCTACGCACAGCCGTAGAACCGTGTGTTGCACGAAGACAACTCGCTGGCAAATGCAAATAAAGACGCCTTTTTTTGTGGAATCCCCTTACAGTGAGTAGGGAGGCTGTGCTGGTGGAAATAAATCATGCCTCTGCTGTCAACTAACTGCACCGTGTAAAATGTTCAGCTAATTTATAGACTCCTCTTCAAGGAAAACATTCAACCAACCCATCATCGAATGTATAATTTGCATCCTCAGCTGTACGAGTATCATTCAAACAGTGCGTGCGCTTGTATTGGTATTTGAGCTTGGGTGTGTGTATGCGTGTGTGTTTGCGTGAAGCTCATTATGCATTGCCAATTATGAATTGTAATGGCGTCATCCATCAGCCAGATGCATGGGTACGCTGCAAGATCTAGTGCATTGCAGTTAAGTTTCCAATGCAGTTCTTAACATTATTTTACTTGTTCGTTCTTTGCTAACGTCTTAAGATGTCAACAAGCCAGAAAATTATGTTGACAACAATAATAGCAACCACTGAAGAAGTATTTTCATTTTCTTTTTCTTGGATTTTATTTTATACAACAGTTACAAATATTGACATCATCTCAAGCAGTTGCATTTTCAGTTGCATCGTCAATTAGTCGGTGGAAATTCGGTGTGAGTGTTGCATCCCACACGGCAGCAGGTGCCTGTAAACATGGATGCTTACTTTTAGATTAACTGCAGCAGTAGTGGTTGATAGTTGGCGACCATGTGTGCGCACTGCTGCTGATGAACGAGGATTTTAATACGCGTAGTTTAGCGAAATGACTGACAGCATAAAATTGCATCTCATTACTGGCGTAGAGTCCTAAAAGTATGCTATGCATTTTCTGCATTCGAAATATGTATCGTATGTCTGAACAGGCACTCCATCTTAGCTTCTCCTACTTGCACGTTAATATTTATGCATAAGTCCTTAAGTCTCTTCCAAGTAGCTTTCAAGGAGGATCACCGCATCAACTTACTCATGAAATGTTCATGTAAATTAATTTTTTTTTTTTATATTTTTAACTTGGGTTACTGCATAATAATTGAAGTGCAGCTTTAAAGTAATACTAAAAATTTAAAATTTTAAAGGCAGTTGCTTTAATCTTGTTGCCTCGAATTCGATTCAGGAGGAGAAACTAATATCTGAATTAACTCTCAGATGCTAATTTCTGAAATAAGAAGTTGACGAGTATTTCTTGGGAATATGTAATTATGTAATTAGTAACGACAGGGGTGAATGAATGAATGGTTTTTGATAAGAACTAAAAGTATTTTCTTGCTGTATTTTCAAGATTTAATTAAGACGCAATTGATTTTCTCGGAAGCACTGCTTTATATATAGTATTTTTTACTTTGTTATGATTTTAATAAATTCGAAATTCTAAAACTGTTAAAACCTGGTTTTACCATACGATATTATTTTGTTAAACCACCTTAAAACCACTTTCTAATTGACTTTAAGTAGGTTTTATGAAATGCAATCTTGTTTTTGCCTGTTTTTGGCTGTACTAAGTTGAGTGCTGCCAAGTTTTATATTGAAAACAGCTGGTATTGTTTATGTTAATAAGAATGTAAACTGATGCTTGAACTATTATGAAAACAGTTTTTTTATATAAATATATAATTTTAAAATATTCATTCACAAAATTCAAAATAAATTTCTATTTTAGAACGGATTGGACTTTTTTTTCTTTTTTCCTAAAAGAAACTGCCATGTTGTAAAAATAGGGGCCAAATACATCAACAAATTTACACATTTCTATGAGCGATTTAATTTGTTTTGAACAAATTTATTATACAGACTGTATGTTAAAAACACAATTTGCAGTGTGAACGCAAAATCAGCTGTTTATGGTTTTAACACTAAAACACTATTAGCGTTGACAAATTTTTGTATGGAAAAAATCATATAAAATAAATTAAAAATATGGCAACGCTAAACCTTATCTAGATGCTACATTTTTATATTGCAAACTTAAGAATTAATATATTTTAGTGCACAAGGATTTTCGTGAGATCTTACTCGCTAAGAATCCAGCCCCAGCAGCATTATGAAAATTAAAGTTAATTAATTATTATTATTATTATTATTATATGCACGACAGAACACAACATTTTTGTTGAAGGCTCCAAAGTGGTATAGAATTGCTCAATGTTTGCAAATAATGGGTGAATTCCAAAACATCAAAATACTTTGCAGTGATGCCAAGTTACAAAAACAAAACACATGACACTTTGCATCACTGCAATGCATATTGATGTTTTGGAATTCAGCCAATATGTCATAAAATCGCTCTGAATTTAAAACCAATTTATTATAAATTTATCACATATAATAATAATATCTTTTTTCATTTTTCTTGCAGTTTAAAAAGTGTCTAAGCGTCTACAATCAAAAAAGGTGTTGAATTTGCTGTAAACAACTCGTAATACCGCAGCCCAGAAGAGATTTAATGAACGTGTAAAAACATGTTGTTGCGGTAAGTGACAGTTACATCTTTTAAAACGCATTTATCAAGCCGCCTCCTGTGAGCGCTGCTAAGCAAATGGGCGTGTTTGCCTTTTCTGTTGTTTTGTTCAATTAAACAACAATTCTATTAGAGCTGCAACTAGCAGCGACTCACATTTGTCGTGATTAATTGTTTCTTTTTTGTTTTTGTTCCCTCCTAATGATGGAATAATTAAATGATTGATTAATTTGTCTTGTTGGGTGTCAAGTCGCTGTTTAATTTTTTTTGTTTATCACAGTGAATATTTTAATTTTAATTTCGTACAATTCTTTATGGCCTGGTTAACAATCAATTAAAGGAAAAACACCTTTTTTTTTGGTTTGAATAAATAAAAAAGCTGTTGTAAGAAAAAAGTTGTGACGACGACGAAATGGACTGACTGTCTCGGCTGGTGACTGTTTCTAAAGATGGTTTTTACTCACTAGTGACAATAAATAAAAATACGAGTGGTTGCCGAAAGATACCCTATGCCGCTGTAAATTTTTTATATGTAATTTTGTATTGAATTATCGCAAGGAAAATATTTTCAAATTAAATTTTACTTGACGTGATGTCATACCAATTCTGACTTTCTTACTTCACTTATGAAAATAGTTCAACGAAATCTGAATAGAATGTGTTTTCAAAAGGGATCTACAAAAATGCATTGGGGAACTTTAATATTAGAAATAGTAGAACCTTTAATTTATTGCTTTAATCACCTCTATCGTGAATAATTTTTCCCTGAAAGTTTTTCCATTTTCCCTTAAATTGCAATCGTGAAAAATTCCCCGTGAATGATTTCATGCTAAAATTAAATTCCCCTTATCGTGAATGATTTTTCCTCGTGAATTTTTTCACTTTTCCCTTTAATTTATTCACTTAGTTCTAGGGGAATAGAGTAGAAAATTTAAGTATTTTCTGTTATGAGTCCAATATTAGAGTTCACTAATTTTATTTAAGGGACAAGATCCATTAATAAGACAGAAACTAATATAATTTGCAACAAATCAATTGCCTGCGTCTTTGTAAAACTTGTTGCTCCAATTCTAAAGATTAAGAATATTTTTAATTAGTTTTGTTCGTTTTCCAAAATGTATCCAAATTATTTTACCACTAAGTATTTAGCTAGAGTAGGCCAACACTACGGAGGTTGGTTTATTTAATAACAGGACATACAGAGTTAAGGACTCACCTGGCACAAATGGGTATCGTTGGCGATATAACATGCAGGGCCTGCCAGGAAGAGGACGAGACACTGGAGCACTACTTTTGCAACTGTCCAGCTTTTAGTCAAATTAGAAGACAAACATTTAATCAGAAGATTATACAGGAGATGGAATTCCTTAGGGGCTTTAATTGGAAAGACTTAAGGAAGTACATTGAAGAAACTAGGTTCTTGACGTAATCAAACTCAGAGGTTTCCATGGTATCGGTGGAGGCTCCCTACAGTGGAATGGGAACTCCTTATTATAGAGCTCACAACAGGCCTATGAGGCCTAAGTGTAGTCCATGACGGATTGGGATGCTTATGCCCCTCTTCTTCAACCTAACCTAACCTAAGTATTTAGCTATATATTTTTTTTTTAATTTTTTAAAATTATTACTTAAATGTAAATTTTTGAACAAAAATTTTTTAGATTTTTCATGTTGTTTTCAGCATCTTATCTCTTTTACTTTCACTGGGAACTGATAGCGGCAATAAGTCTCACGGGAGATTCACGATACCATTTTTCCCTTCAAGTGGAATAAAAATTTCACGTGAACAAAAATTCCACTAGTTATTCACAATAGCGGTGAATATGAAAAAACCTGGCGTTTGTTGTTGCCCATGTTACGAACAAACTATAACAAACATTGGCCCCTAAAGCCCTTCTTTCGGGGCTCAATTCATATCCCATATCATATAATTCCCAAATTTTGAATTGAGCGGATAAGTATTAGAATAGTTTCGAAATTTTTTTTCTGCCCGATTAATGAGTCCAAGAAAAATATATAGAGTTTCGCCGACCATGAAAAATAATATGCCTTATTACGAATTGCGACATCGACGTCACATCAACACGACAGCAAAAACTTATCACTTCACAACTCTCTGCCGACAATAATTGACTATTATTCATATTATGCGCCTTAAAGAATACTAAGATATTGTCAATAGTAAGTAAATGTTGTCGACTACTTGTAGACAAATGAAAATTTTTTGCTGTCGAGTTGACATCGATGTCGCCATTCGTAATAAGGCAGAATGCTTCCTGTTCCACCGGCCATAACAATTGATTCCAATCTCAACACTAGACTGGGTCAGAAAGCACCAAGGCACCCTAAAATAGTGACACTTAATCATGTGTGAGCACACGTTGGCGGACATCAGATTCACGTCGGTCCATCTCTGGTTGTTACTGCGATGGTTGGCGGTTTGGCTACAAATAGTTGCAGACAAAAGTTGTTTGGTTTGCGGTGATGTTGATGAATTTGTTACGATTTGAATACATATTTTTTTTTGGTCTTCTCAGTTTTACATTTGGCTGGGTCGTTAATAAATGATGTACGGATGTACGTACGGGGTGTGTGTGAGAAGGTATGAACACGAGTACTTACCATCTTGTACAACAAGCCAAGATAATCACAATAATTAAATGCAAATGCAGGTGTAGGCAACGAGGCGTTACAGTTAAAATTGCCGTTGATGTTGTGTGCAGATGCCTTTTTGTTGTTGTTGTTGCTGTTGCTCTCGTTGCTCTTTTGGCAGTGTTTTTGTTGTTGATGTTCGTGGTGGTGGTGCTGCTGCTGCTGCTGTTGTTGCATGTTGATGATGAAAAATCGTTTGTTGTATTTGTTTTTTGTATGTGTGACGGTGCTGCTGGTGGCAAAGTTGCTGTTGTTGTTGTTGTTAGTGCTGATGTTGATGATGACAATTTGTTGATTTGTGATTGCTTTTGGCATTCTGGTTGTTTCTGCTGTTTGCCGTTTTGTTGTTGTGTGGGAAATTTCAAGGAATGTTGCTGTTGCTGTTGTTGTGGTTGTGGCTTTTGTTGTTTTTTCTGTAGTTTTAATTGTGTAAATTCGGGCAATACAAACATTGCTAATTCTTTTGTAAATTTGTTGTAATTGCTTTAATTGCTGCTGCTGCTGTTGATGTTGTTGTTGTTGTTGGTACTGCCGTTCTTGCTGTTGCAAAAGTGGCTTTTTGTGCTGTGACTGATGCTGTTGTTGTTGTTTTTTGGAATCTGTTAGTTTTTTGTTGTTTCTTTGTTGTATTTCACTAACACAAACACTGTGACTCGGCTCAATAAAAATTCTTGTAATTTTAAAAATGGCCGTAAACATTTTTGCGGTAACAACGGCCCAAAATACAATTTAAACATTGAATATTTCAACATTTAAGCGATTTTAAACTCTTTTTTCTTTTATTTTTTGTGTGATTTGTTGGTGTGTTTTTCTTTTGTATATTTTTTAATATTCTGCACTGAGATTTATTTTTCACATAGTATTTTTTTCAAGGAAATATTTCATGTGGCTGTTGATGAGGCGGCTTAATTATAAATAATTATTTAATTTTTTTTTTGCTTAATTTTCGAAAAAATTTATTTGAAATCATTAACAAATTACAAAATTGTTTTGTTTGTATTATTATTCATGTTGTTGTTTTTACTGCTGCTGTTGCATGTCTTCGAACTCTGTTCTTTGGAAAATGAAATGAAGTGAACAACAGTCGAGAGTGACTGGAACTGACTGTTTGTTGGTTAGTTTGTCTTCTTGGTGGCAGTAGTTTTTGTCTTGTCTAGAGCGATTTTGTTTTTACTTCTGTTTCTGTTGCTGGCCTTTTTTTAAATGTGATCTTAAGCCTTTTTCATGGCTTTGTTGTGTTGTTATTGTTATTATTGGGCGGTATTTTTGAGGTTTATGTGTTGTTTGCTCATGTGGTGTTTCGTATTGCTGTTTGCTCCTTTTCACTTATTTATTTTTTGTACGTAATATTCATTACTTAAGTAGCATTTGCAATCACTTCACTTTTGGAGCTTTTCCCATAAACAAACTGTTTGCCTTGTTTCTATTATTCTTAAATAAAGGAAAAGTTCTTCATTTTGTTTTCAAAGTTTTACATTGTTTTTGCTTTTTGCTTTTGAAGAAGTTTAACTAAATGACGAAGTATATTTTGATAATTTTTCTTAATATGCAACTGAAAAATTTAAGGCATAGCAAAATAATTAGCATTTAATAAAAACATAAAGAGTAAAATAAATAAAATACTTTTGGCACTCATTTAATTGAGACAATATGTCGAATAAACGATTTTAAAAATATAAATAAAATACATTAAAAAATGAAATAAAATTTATTTGGGTGTTTGATAACATGAAACTGATGTTGTTTGATTTTTCTCGACTACTCGACGGCTGCTGATTGAGGTTTAAGCTAATAATGGAGGAGTTCAGCAAGGAGTTTAATTCTGCGATTGCTGCTGTACTCAACGTACGCCAATGATCTTCTCGAGCAACTTCAGTACTCGTATGTAAAATACAAGCAGATGCCGTTCAATTATTTCTCAGTCAGACAAGAGAATCAGTATAGGCTTAATTAAATTTTTATTTGCATCTAATCTTTCCCTGGAGCTCTACCAAAGGTCTGGGAATCAATTCTTCTAATAACACCTATACCCCACTTTGCGTCGTTTCGTTTTGCATTTTCTTTTTTCGTTAGCGTATGAAACATTTGAGCCGCGGTCGACATTTACAAGAAATCATTCCTAAATATGGAATTATAGCGATCTTTGTACGGAAGATTTCATAAATTTCTCAAATTTTTATGTATTTCTTTTTTAAATCAAATCCGTAATCTCTTAATTTTAAAAATTCACAAAATTATTATAACTAAAATCCGTAGTACAACTTTATTAATCTTTAAGTTTGGAAACGGCGAGAATACGGCCACATGCCATTCAATTAGGGTGTGCAGTCAATTTTTATGAATTTTAATTCTTTACTGCGAGTTCATATCTCTGGAATCGTTTTCCTAATTATAGGCAGATTACTGAGAACGCAATGAGATTTAGGAAATTAGTTTTCATTTATTGCAAAGTTTTTGATGAACTAGTTTTAATTATTCAATTAATTTAACTTAAACAAATTGTTTCATTAGTTTGTTTTTTTATTGTTATTAAATTCTTCTGGTTTCTTGACCTCTTTTTAATTATTATTGTATTCTGATATTTTTGAGCTTAAGGTCTCTTTATTTTAATTTAAATTTTAATTTCAATATTTCGTCACTCCTTTGTGTGACTTCTTCAGGAAATATTTATTGTTATTTTAATGTCCTTCGATGTTCTTTTTTTTACAAAATTTTTGTTATATATATTTTTTTTCTTTAATTTTTGTATTATTAAACAAGTCTCCTGACCTCACTTTTCTTTGTATAATTATCCCGATTCTAATGTTGTCTTATGGCATAAGAAAATCTTTTAAAGTAACTCAAATAAAATATATAAATTTAACAAATAAAAAACGTATATTCTTATCTGATATATTAACCCCGGTATTCATAAAATTTAAAATGAGTTTGAAATGTATTTTAATCAAATATTTTCATACAAAATTTTTTTAAAACAGATTTCAAATACGTTTTATTTTTTTATGAATATGGGTGTAATTATTTAGTAATTAATTATTGTTTTTATCTTAATATATTTGTGTATGTTTATAAGGGGGTACAACATTTTTACAATTTTTGAAAATATCAAAATGGCCCTATCCATACCATGTAGTGCATAAAAACCAATAAGAACTGCATCTGTAGATTTTCGATATCGTTAAAAAAGGTTTCGCGTTAAATGCAATTAAGTTTGGGATCAGTAAGTTCTAAAAAAATAAAAATATTTTCTTTATAAATTCATTAAATGATAAATAAATTACAAGTTTTTCCATTAAATATTGAATAATATTCTGTATAAATTCAATTAATCGTGATAAAAAATCATATAATTACATTAAGAAATGTAAATAGTTTACTAATTATAAAATAACAAATTTTGAAAAAAATAAAAAAATTTTGAAAAAATAAAAAATTTTGAAAAAATAAAAAATTTTGAAAAAAATAAAAAAATTTTGAAAAAATAAAAAATTTTGAAAAAAAAAATTTTGAAAAAATAAAAAATTTTGAAAAAATAAAAAAAAAATCTTAAAGGTCTTTTAGAAATCGGCTTCGACGCGGAACGTTTTTGTTCCGAAATGACTTGAGGAAACATTTTTCGGTTTCAGCACAACATCGGCTACAGCGTGGTGATAGGGCCTTATTTTGGTTGTACCCCTAATATTTATATTATTTGCAGGTGTATTTTATTTAAATTTTGTTTGTGCATACTTTCATCTACTTTATATATTAAGTGGATAATTTATGTTTTATTTTATTTTACTTTTAACTTGTTTTATTTTTATGTATTTTAATTATTTTTACCTATATTATTTTATTTATTTTATTTTATTTCTTTTGTGTGTTGTTTTATTTGATATTTCTATTTTAGTCCATATTTTATTTATATTAAATTTTTGTTTTTTATTTTAGTGTTATTTTTATTAATTATTTAATTTTTTTTTATGTATATGTACATATATCACTTTATTTAATATAATTTTATTTAATTATTTTAAGTTATATTATTCTACTTTGTTTTATATTCACATATTTTACTTTATTGTATGTTGTTATGTTTTATTAATTTTGTATTATTTAATGTTAATTGATTTAATTTATTTTCATGTAATACATATTATTAATTTATGTAATATTATTGTATTCAATTTTATTTTATTTAATATATATTTTATTAGGTTATATTATTTTATTTTAATTCAGTTCATTTTATTTTAGATTAACTTAATTCATTTAACATAATTTTAATGTTATATATTTATTTTATTTTATTTTATTGTATTTCATTTAAATGTAATTATGGTCCAGTTTGCTTAAACTTTTGGCTTTGCAATTATTATATTTTTTTTTAATTTTGTATATATTTTTTTCCAAAAAGCCTATTTTCAGAATAGCTGCAAATTTATGTTATTTTTTATGTTCACACATCCAATTTATTGTTAATAATTATTTCAAATTGAATTTTGTTTTAAATCTCTCATTTCGATTTCAAGTCCTTTATTAACTTTCACAAAAACTCTTTAAATGCGAATTGCGCCTCCTCCAAAATCTTTAATTCCACTAGTTCTCATTAAAGTTCCTTTAGATGCTTAACATTTAAAAGGATTTAAAAATGTTTTTATATTTCAAATTTATCCGTTAGAAACATCCTTGTGCGGAGATGGATTAAAACAATCTGAAACAAATTGTTACAAAATTTCGTTCATGCAAATTCTCAAGCTGCTGGTTTTCATCTATTTTTTTATTATATGTTTTACCAGCAACAATAACAACAACAACATGGTAGTAATACAATAGAAAAAAAATACGCTCTCTCCACACAACACTTCTGTTGAAAGTTGGAAGAAAAAACCACGAAGAAGAAGATGATAAAATATCCTGTAAATTAATGTGGCAGTGCGCGTGGCAAACGTCCTTGTTGGGGTGCCTGTAAACAGCGAATGATACAAAAGTTTAAGCACGACAAATAACAAGGATATTAAAGCCTTTACACAACTAACCACAATAACAGGAATAGAAACAGCAGCAGCAACAACAACAACAAACAGCAGCACTCTATAAGACAGCAGGATGCCCGAACTTAACAAAAAAAAAAAAGAAAATAAAATAAAATTTAAAAAAAGGGAACAATAACAAACCAGCGATGAGCAGAATTAGAAACAAATAAAACAATAATTCTCTTTTTAAGGATAACAACAAGAAACAAATACATCCAAAATGCATTGACTGATGTCAGTCATCCTGGTGACTGAAACTTGCTATCATGCCTGGCAAAAGCACTTTTTTTCGTAGTAGCTTTCTGTTGATGATGGGTGCATACAGCCAAGGAATGCGCAATTTTCTCTTGTTGTTGTTGTATTAAAAATGCATACACACACAAGCATTTATTTGGTTTGAAGCCAAATAAATTAACGTCTAAATGGAGGAATAGATGCGTTTGCATTTCAATTGCACCGTAATTAACTGCATTTTACGTATCGCTTTTTGTCAAAGATTAAAGAAAGTTCAAATTGTTTGAAATTAACACGTTTCATTGGAAGTCAGCAAAAAAAAAATAATAAAAAAATCGAAAGAAAAAATAAAAAAAAGTGCCACATCTCACTTTCTCATCATGAAATAAAATAAGGAAGAAAAAAAGGAAATCAAGAGGAATTTTTTGTATCAACTTGAGACGTTTTTTTCTCTCTTATTTCGAAGCGCTCACTCTTCTCAAGTTTTATTTGGCTAATAAATCGCTTCATTTAAAGCAATTACTCTTTGATTCCTGCTTTTTTCATTTTACTTCCACCACTGGCCCAGAGATATAAAAGTTTCAAATGTTGCGTCTTGCAAAGACATGCGTTTGCATGCAACAATAAATAAGTTCAAGATCGCCTCTCTATCATCTCATCTTTCCCCATGTTTTCTTTCAATCTTATCGCCTGCTTTTCATAATTCAAGCTCAACGCAGTTCGTGAGAATGCGTCATCCAGCGAGTGGCGGTCTTGAAATCAAGCAGATAAAAAAGTCAAGAGCATAGCGTTTCTGGAACTCAAGCGTAACAATTGAGAAACTGCTGAGAAACTATTAATGCGAATCAGTGATGAAGTATAGTCTGCTGTGGAATGTTGCAATATGAGGACCTTAAAGAAGATAGTGTTATCGGGAAACTTCTGAGTTCCCAAAAAGCAATATCATGTAATACCCAATTCACACGATGACTAAAAAACATGACTTTTTCATCAGCGAGTGCTTTACCTCACTCGCACGAAAGAATGTATGTTTTTGTGGAAGATTTTTATTTCGGCATCGGCGGGATCTAAGGAAATGATTAGCGTTGCACAGTGGGGCATTGTAGAAAAAAAACTGGGTATAATTTGCAGTTTTTGAACTCGTTTAAATTTTTATTTATATATATATATATAATCGGTTGAAAAATGATTTAATTAGTGGAAAGAAAAACAAAAGAGATTTGTTTCCCCACAATTCCCAAAAAAAATTTTGAAAATCCCCTAATTGGGATTTTTTAGAATTTTTTTATTCTTCGCCAGGCATGTATAATTTTTTTTTAATTTTGAAATAATTTTTCTTCTATGTCTGCGTCGCACTTTTTTCTAAAATATATGGGAAAATTTCCATTTTTTAACTTAAACTCTTTAAAAGTTATAAATTAGCTATTCTTTTTTTATATTTTTAGCAAATTTTAAACAAAAAATTCTAATTTAATTTTCAAATAGGATTTAACTTCCCTGTTAGCAAAACACTTTCATGTATTTACTTTTTCTTTTGGTTTTTCGCAATCCTCCATTAAAAGTTGCTGTAATGAAGTCCACGTCGTACTAAAACATGTCCTTCCATTATCGCTTTATAATTTTCTTCAATTCATTGATTCAACTCCTTGCAATCGCTGTCTGTATTAAATCTATATTGTCTTGTCTTTATTTATTAAATCATCAAACGATTAAGGGCTTCCTTGCCATGTGTTCAACAATTCGACAAGGACATCCCTGCAGTCTGAGTAGCTCTTCAGGACTGAATGCATAAATAAGTATGGAAAAAATTGCAAGAAAAAACATTCCAAAATAAAAATAACATCAAAGGATTTTTATAAAACCATTAAACGCAAAATTTCAACAACCAAAATGAGAGGAAAAAAAGCATCAGCCGGCAGTGGCAAAGTTTATGAAAATAAAAGCGAGATCAGAAACCGTCATCGCCGTCGTCGTCGTCGCAGTGTCTAACTGGTTCAAGCATAAATATTTTTCGTATGCGGAAGCACAAGAATGATGTTAATTTGAAGATGAATTTCAATTTGAATATTGTGCGCCAAAAGGCAGACAACAAGCGGACAAACTAACGAAATGTAACACAATGAAACTGAGTCACTAAATGAATTAGCGCGGAATGGTAAAAAACATATAAAATTTAATTGATTGTTGTTGTTGGTTTTTTTTTTGATGTTGTACGCTCATGTCATGTGTTAAGCCGGGTTATGTTGAGTCGAGGCAAGTCAAGTGAAGTCAAGGCACATGATTTCACAATACTTGCACTTTTTTTTGTTACTTCTATCCCCCTTCCGAGTGCAGCATTATTTTACAATGTAATGAATTTTATTAAAGGAAATCTGGGTCGGGTTTTACTTTTTGATTTCTTCTTTTTTTCTTCCCATTTTAACTTTGAACTTTACACATTAAAGTTTCTTATTAAAAATGTGCTTTATGGAGGCCACTTGTTGCCTGGAACTCATGTAAGAGTGTGTGTGTTTTTGTGTGCATGCATTTGCTAAAGCCTTTCTGCAATTTCTCTTAAGTTACTAGACTTTTCCTCAAGCAGAGTATGACTCACATGCACTTTAAATGTTGCAACTATCAAATATGTGATAGATTTGTGAAATTTCTTTCAACGTCAGTTGAACTTGAAATACAACTTTTATTTATCAACCGATTTGTTAACTGATTATTCCTGAGGAATAACAATGAAAATGAGAATCGATGGCCAAAGAGAAGGTATCATGTCACATTTACTGGCAAAATAACATGCGTAACCCTTTTGAAATCATCCACCGTGAAGATGATGATATTCTGCACTAAAAACGTGAGCCAACACACTTTTGCCTAAATTAAACATAAATTATGAGGATTGCAGCGACAGCGAGATGTCAACAATGACAAAACAAAAGTACATCATGATGTTTGTTGTCTTTCAGTTCTTTTGTTCCTGAAAGCGAAATCAACATTGAAAAAAGGGAATGAATGAGAATAACAAATAAATAAAGAATCGCTGCATTTAAATTCGATCATTTAATGCTGATAATGAACAAAAGAACTTAATGTCCGTATTTAGTGTGCCACACAGTGTGGCACTAGAAAAAGAAGGACACTCGAAGATTATTCTGCCAGGAAGTACGTTTTGATGCTACAGAATAAAAGATATTGAGATATTATTTACGCGATTGCTGGATCTATTAAGTACCAGTACCTGCCTGTAAAAAGTGTAAAATGTTCTAAAGCTTCGCTGGATTATAACCAACAGACCAGCTACTATCTGGACATTGTCTCGTACGATAGTGCCGGATATCCCTAAATGGAATGTAATTGTCAAATGGCTCTTTGTAAAGGAATCGTTACCACCAATAAAAATGCAGAGGGTTTAGCAGAGATTGAAGTCAAGCATCCTGCACTTTAAGACTCATGGGATTTTATTGGTGTCGCCCTCTGGCGGACAGAATACTGTCGCAATCTTTTTCACGACAATAAATATCTGGCCTCGCAACAATATGAACAAAAAAAGTTTGTAGGAAGCATTGCTCAGTCGAAAGTTATGAACCGTTTATTTCAAAATTTGAAAAATCCCAATATTGGGATTTTGGAAAATGTTTTAAGAATTCTGGGGAACTCAGAAATAAATCTCCCTTACATAATTACATTATTTTCCTACTAAATAAGAAAAGTACAGCACAAATACTAAAAAAAATCCCAATTTTTGGATTTTCAATAATTCGATAGGAATTCTAGGGAACTCAGAAATAAATATTCCTTACATAATTACATTATTTTCCCACTATACTGTGGGAAAAATCCCAATATTGGGATTTTGAAAAAATTCTGTAGGAATTCTGGGGAACTAAGAAACAAATCTCCACTACATAATTACATTATTTTCCTACTAATTAAAAGAAGTACAGCAAAAATCTTGAAAAATTCCTATTTTGGGATTTTTAAAAAATTTTGTAGGAGTTCTGGGGAACTCCGAAAGAAATCTATATCACATAGTTGCATTAATATTCCACTAACTGAGAATTTTCAGCTGAAAATATTGATGAATATTGTATTTTAAGAAAATTCTGTGATTATGAAGAAATTTTATTACAATCGAATTATTCATTTAGAAACTGCACAACTATTTCCAATACTTTTTTAAATTTCACATTTTTTATGTCTAACTCAGCTAAATCACACAAAATGAATAAATTATTTAGGCTTAATTTCTTGCACGAATAAAGTGTTCTGAAATTTCAAAACAACCGTCGATTTGAAGATGCTTAAAATCTGAATTTTCCAATATTCCATACGCTTTGCCGGTAATCAATTTGAAGAAGTGTTACTGTCATGTTTTTTAGAAAACACACAAAATTCGAACTTCATTTTCCATTCCAGGCTTTACAAGTTTGTCAGTATACCAGACTAAAGGAAATGTCCTTAAGCTTTTGTCACATACTGTTTTGCTAATCCTCAAGGTGTGCTTGTGTCGTACAAGTTTTATGGGAATAGTGGTGATGCGAGTGTGATTGAATAAATTGAATGCAGAATTTACAAAATAATGTTCTCACATCAGTCTCTGCAGCACACAGACAACATGCTGCTTCTATTGCCAAATATTTTTTCATTCATCCTGTCGGCTGTTCATCATCCTCGACCAAATTTAATGGCAAAATCTTTTATTAACGTTATCATATCACATCAGATGTGACAAATTATCACATTTTGAGGCTGATGGAGGCAGGGGTTGATTGTTGTCAAAACTTGCGAGTGCAGTCACACAATATGCATCCACGTCATGTATTCAAAGTCGTAAACGACTAAAAGGTTTAGTGGACACATCGATGCTTTAGAAGATTATGTGGCTGGCATTTTTTACTTGAGGAAAATGCACTTTTCTATTAGGGATTAAATTTGTTGCTGATATTTAAATATTTGGCAGTTGTCGAAAAGGGTTGCTAGCGATTTGTAGGAAAATATTTTTTTTTTTGTTTTCACAGATGACGTGTAATTGATATGTCACAACATCAAATTACGAGTATTTAGGATTTTGGTTTAATGCCTGCCAGAAAAATTTTTAATGTTCAATTTCGTTATCTGATGTAGTTTTATTATTTTATAAAGCGTTGACAGATTTGGAAATATTTAATATAGAATAATATAAAAAGTGTGTATTGTGATGCTAAAGAAGAACTTTAGCTAATTTTAAAAAATATGCTTGGCTGCGTTGATTAGATGTTCTGTGGATTGATTGAGTTGATTTGAATTTTGGTCACATCAGTGTTGTCTTGGACAGTTGGTTGGAGCTTTATTGCTTTGCCTGGGAAATAGCCATATAAAATGAAGCGGTGGGAATTATTTTTTTGCCATTTCACTAAGTGAGCCGCCTTTCGATTGGTTTTAAGTAGATCTTATGAAATGCAACCTTGTTTTTGCCTGTAAAATTCAAGTCATGCGATTTTCTTTTAAGAAATTAATTTCGAAAATTATAATGAAGTCTAGGGAAATGGAATAATCGTGTGTTTTGTAAATTAAATTCCATTAAGATTGAGAGGCTAATGTTGGAAAATATGTTTTAACTTCCGAAACACATGAGCCCTATTCACAATCTTGTGCAAATGGTCGTGCATCACTGCATTTGCAAAATAATTGTACTCTACAGCAACAAAATACATTGAAAATGCTCTCAAATACTCTCTCAATTTGCAAATGCTATAATGCAAGACCATTTGCACAGGATTGTGAATTGGGCTATTGTAAAGGCAGCAGGGAAAGTCAATATCAATATTCAATATCAATATTCAAATATTCAACTTATCCAGCAGAACAGAACAGCTGTTTTCGAAAGCCGCTACACTTTCATCATCAGTACTCTTGTATATATTTTTTTGTCAGCACTTATTGGCTGGCTTAACTGAATGTGACAACAGTTTTTATTTATATAAATTTTATTAGGAAACTGCATACGAGAAGTGTATCAAACAGATGGTAGCTCAATTTTAATCCCCGCGCTTTCTGCATGTCCCATTTTCTGAATTGTTTTCCTATGGAATATCAACTATTTAACTTAAGATACCAGTATCCCTTGTCGTACAGCTGTTGTGCAGTAGAAGAGTCCCAATAAGAAAAAACCGCCTGAAGGCTGATTAAATGGTGTTAGCAGCACTGATCTGCTCTATTACTATTAATTAGCTTTACCCATACTCCAATGTGAATAAAAAAAAAACAACTAATCGAACTCCATCCTGAATAATAAATTTGAAATAAATAAAAAAAAACATAAAAAATACTTAAAATATTTAAAATCAATTAAATAAAAATTCCTTGTAAATCAGCTATTTGACAAATTAAATTTCTTTCAAACTAATTTATTCGTTGTTTAAATCTTTCTTCGGCATTTTTTAACGCTCGCTTTAGTAAACCAATTTACTTACAAGCACTCAAGTTAAATTTTATTTAAAATGAAATTTAATTGAAATTCATGCACTTTTTTGTTGTTGTTTGTTTTGTTATATTAAATTTCAACCAAAATGGCAGTAGAAATACCGAAAGATTTTTGCCTACAATTTCTACATACCGTGCAACAAAATGTACGAAAATGTATAACGAAACTCTCGAGCTAAAGTATGCTACTTGCCACAAAGATTTCCATCCGAACAACCCACCCCAAAGCCACATGGAAAGGAAAAATAATTCAAATAATCAGCTCAAGTGGCTGAAAGGAGAGACTGAAAATTTTTTAAATGCCACGAGTAGTGGCTGTGTTCTACAAGTACAGCAACAACAACAAAAACAACAACAACAGCAGCAGCAACGTAGTGTAGCAAGCAACAGCAGCACTGTTAGTACGTGTAGTAGAAATAAAAAAATCCTTAGTATCTATTTGTGTTGTAGGGAAAGGGAAATACACACACACACGCACACTCACACGCATGCACGCTCACATGCACACGTACACATTAAGCCAGAGACAGCCACATAGACAGACGGAGCATTCATCTCAACAACTAACCATCCATCCATCCAACCATCCATCCAACCATCCAACCATCCATCCATCTGCTGGCATAAACAAGCTAAGGAATTTCAGAATTTCAATAATGTTGATATAGAAGCAGCAGCAACAGCAGCAGCAGGAGCAGTAGTACAAGAGCAATAAAATAGATTTAAAAAATACAATTAAAAATAGTTGCATGTGCTTTAGAAAACCACAAATAAGTAATAAACAATGAAATAAAGAAACGGAAAATGAATAAAAATCAAATAAATAAAAAAATCTCCATCTCCATCCATCATTCCAAATTATTTGCAACAAACATGAAATATTTGTTGTTGCTATTGTTGTTGTTGTTGTTGCTATTGTGGATGAGATTGTTATGGCTGCTGCTGTTCATACTTCTGATGGCGAGGATGTTGTTGGCGGTGATGATGACGATGGTGATGGCGATGATGATAAAATGAAAGTTCAAGTACATCTTGTGTAGCGAATTGCAGCAATGGAGCAACATTGGCAGCAACAGCAGCGGCCATCTTTAAAAGTACAGCATGTTGTTGTTGAAGATGCGAATGGAACTAATGACGATGGTGGTGCTGCTGATGATGATGATAATGATGACCAACATGCAATTCTTACAACAACAAATGACGATCAAGTCAAACAGCCAACCAACCAACAAACAAAATGAGCCCACAAAACAGAAGAGGACATAACAAATGCAAACATTATTAATTCGTACAAACAAACAAACAAACATTCATGCAACATACACGACAATAAATAACTAAAATGTGCATTTGCTGTGATTTTATTCTCAAAATTGCAACATGATTTCACTTGTGTTGCAACGTTGTCTTGTACGAGTGTGTTGCACTAAATGCATGTTGACTGCCGGGCTGGCCGAGTGACTAACTGCCTCACGGTTCAACAATTTACAAATGAATTGTTGCTTGTGTTAGTAACAAGCAGCACAACAGCAACAACAATATTGATGCCATAAACATCATCATCATCGTCATGATTTTCATATGACACTCATTGAGTAGCAACAGTTGTTATTGCAATTGTTATTATTGTTGATGTTTTTTGCTCGTGCTTCTGCTTGTGGTTGTTCTTGTTCTTCTTATTGTTACAATTTAAGTGGCAACAACTTAAGGAAACAAAAATCAGATTGTGTTGTATGCCTCCTTTTGCATGAATGCAGGCAGCTAAACAGAAAAGAATACAAAAACAAGAGGGCGTGACTATTGATTACAAAGAAAACAACAACAACAACAACACATTTTACACACACACGCACATGCTGTTATTTATTTGGGTTTTCTTGCAATTCAAAAATCGCTATTACAAGATGACTTCACTGTGCAGTTGTTGTTTACTTTTCTTGCTTCTCAATACCAAAATCCTAAAATCATTCCATTTCGTTTAAAAAATAAATGATGGCTTTTTTTCAGTTGCCATTTTGTAGCACTTGCCATCAAAATAATTTAAAATTGCTCACATTTTAGTTGAAAATTTCTTATGTGTAAAGGCTTTGCCCATAAGGCCAGTTTGAAGTTGAGACGAAGAGAAAAAAAATGTTGTGATATTAAATTCAATTGGAATTTATAGGTTAAGATTTGTAATATTAAATCCTGCAATACATGATCAATACGCTTAGGATCGAGAGATATTACTTTTTGTGTTGGAGAGCCTGATCTTGTGATCCTGACATATTTTTGACTTTGAATTGAAAATATTTAATAAAGAATTAGGAGTCAAATAATGCTGCTAGCGTTTATAAACCTGGCCAATGGCAGTGACATCTGAACTGAATCAAAGAGATTGGGTCCTGGAAGCATTTAAATTTACCGAATTTACTGGATCACATTTAGAGCGTTTATACTTGTGTATACATACAAAAAACTAAAGTGAAATGGATCTTGTTGCTGTTTATCATGCATTTGACAGCTTTTTAAAAATGTTTATGCTCAGAATTTTGAAAAAAGTATTTATATGGGGCTTATCTACACGAAAACATCTTTCAAACTATTCATATTTTATTGAAAGTGATGAATGATAAGATACTTGAAAATGTACCACAAAAATATGTGTGACATATTTATATGCCCACTGGAATTTTGGTTCGTCGTTTCTCCATAATGAGGAAGTAAAGCGTGAATGAAGCTTTTATTCTTGTCAATAAAAATAGAAAAAAAGTGAGGAAAATATCAAATTTTATTCTGCCAACAATTTTTTATATCTTATTTTAGAAAATTTTTAAAATGCTTTCCAACATTTTATTTGTATTCAGTTTCAAATTTCCTGAGCATGAAGTTTTGTTTAGAATGTCTTGTTTCTTGCAGAGAATTTTCCAAATAAATTTGTTTTATTAAAATTTTATTAAAACATTTGCAACATTTCATTCACATGCAATTTTCTCGAAGTTGTTAATTCAGTTTTTGCTTCTCTGTTTTGTTGGATGCAATACAAGAAGTGTTTCATTTGCAGGTACTTTTTCGAGAAGTACCATTTATAATGGGTAAATTATTAGTCGTATGTGAAATGAGATGTAGACTGCGAGCAGAGAAACAAAATGGTATTGGGCAGCGTAAGCACGACTCCAAGAATTTGCTGAAAATTACACATGATTAAATTTCAGGCTGAAGTTGTTCGTTTTATTAAATACAAATATTTGAGTTTTTTGGTTCATTTTAAGTTTCCAGCAATTTTCTCTTTAATAATCTCTAAACAATTTCCATTAATTTGATTTTCACTTCTGTTGTTCAGTAAACTTGAACAATATATTTCTTTAAATTTACTTTGGCTTTTTTTTCGTTTTTTGATTGGCAAAAATCTCAACTTTATTCGCTTCTCCTTAAAGTAACAATTAAAAATGAAAAATGTTCCCACGAGTTGGCCAAACAAAAATGAAGAAGACCACTCACCACTGCTGGCTGCTGCTGCTGCTGGCACTGCCAATACCAACGCCGTCTCCAACATCTTATGCCAACCATCCTGTCTGAACAACACAACAACAAACAAAAAAAAAACCGCCATGTTTTATTGTGGAGTTTAAAAGCTGTAAAAGAAAAACCAACAACGAGTTGTACAATTTAACCTTTTTGCTGATGCCTGGTCGCAAGGAACACACACACAAACACATGGATGGCTGGTACATATCGAACAAGCAAATTAAATCGGCCTTGCAATTGGTACCGGCAATTGAATAAAAATTGGCAATCGCATGCAACTCCCTTCAGTTATGCTCGAATAAAGTTTTCAAATATGGAGCAGCAAATTTTTTTTTTTGTAATTAGGAAATAATTAAAAAACGGGGATTTTTTTAAAGTTTTTGTTATGCTGGAATATTAGAAATATTGTTTTCAATCTACGAAAAGAGCGAATGGTGTTTGATTTCCCTATTGGCAAAACAGTGGGTCAAAGTGGGTAAAAAGCTAAGTCAAGTATTTCCTTGACTGTAGTGGAGACCCATACAGTTTTTCGGACTTACTAATCTGTAAGATATGAAAATCTGTCTAAACAAATCTTTTATTTTTTATCAGTTGAGTGTGATAACACATTTTATGCATACAAAATTATATTATGAAATAGCATACGAGAAGTGTAGCAACTCTAAACCAACTCTTAACACAAAAGCAAATTTTTTTACCAATTTTCCCATCTCTGGTGCGTAGTACGTGTGCATACATGTGTGCGGCCAGTAATATGGGGTATCTTGTACATACAACAATAATAACAACAAACAATTTAGCAACAACATCTTCCACATACCGCTACAAATTACACTTGTTTTTGCAATAGTGCGTAAACGATGCACGCAAACACTAACACAAGCACACACACACACACACTCACCCATGCACAGACGCACAATCACTTTCCCACTTGTTCACTCACTTGTTTACTCACTTTAATATATAAAAGACCGGCAACAACATCAGCCAAAAGTTGCATATTGTTGTGGTAGAATGCAGGCTTTAGCCCAGGAACACAACGCATACCGTATGAGAAGAATCAGTTGAAGTCATGTCAAGACTGCATTTTTTTGTCTTCTTTTTGCTACCAAAGATGATGCACTGATTTCTTTTGCTTGTCAGGCAAAATAACCCAAAAAAAGAAACAAGTACATTTTTGTTGTTGTTGTTTTGTTGTTGCTCTTGCTCTTCCCAAGAAAAAGTTCCAGTAGATTTGATGGTCTAAAGGAATTTTTCCCATAAAAATTGGTTAAAAATTTCACAAGCAAACAAAACAAAAGGACTGTTTTAGCCACCAGATAAAATTATTTAAACTCTTCATACACAGATGTGCTGATTTTTTTTGCTTAATTTGTTGATTTCTACAAGTCGGCTGGCTGGGGCAGTGGCAGTGGCCGGCAAGGAGTGCGTACATTGCGGCATTCATACTGCAACAATGCAAAGCAAATAAAAAACTCTTTCTTCTTTAATCAACCAAGAAAAAAGTTAGAAGAAAAAAAATTGCACAAAGAAAAAAGAAACAACAACAGCAACAACAACAAAAATGCAAAAGAAAGATGGAAAATATGCCAACTGGAATTTTGATTCGTCGTTTCTCCATAATGAGGAAGTAAAGCGTGAATGAAGCTTTTGTTCTTGTAAATTAAAAAAGAAAAAAAAGTGAGGAAAATATCAAATTTTATTCCTTTCGTTTCGTCTCTCAAATTACTGCCAACAATTTTTTATTTCTTATTTTAGGAAATTTTTAAAATGCCTTCCAACATTTTATTTGTATTCAGTTTCAAATTCCCTGAGAATGAAATTTTGTTTAGAATGTCTTGTTTCTTGCAGAGAATTTGCCAAATAAATTTGTTTTATTAAAATTTTATTGCAACATTTTGCAACATCTTTTCAAGTTATTCAAATGCAATTTTCTTGAAGTTGTTAATTAAGTTTTTGTTTCGTTGTTTTGTTAGATTTAATACAAGAAGTGTTTCATTTGCAGGTACTTTTGCGAGAAGTACCATTTATAATGGATACCTTATTAGTTGTAATTGAAAGAGTTTTTTTTTTGGCGTCAAGCATTTTCTTCCAGTTAGTTGTTAAGGAATTAGATGTTCTTGATGGTCTTGATGGTCTTGACATGTAAATTCACTGTGCCTCTGCACTTTTTTTTTTTTGGTTATCAAAAGAATGATTCAAGTTCCTCGGCTCTTAAGACATCTGTTTGACCTCCTTAGCAAAACAACTTTGTTGTTGGCAACACTGTTGTTGGCAGCATGTTCTGTTTGGTTTACAATTTAACGTGAATCGACTTAAAAACGAACAACTCTAGCAGGTTATTGAATTTTATTATCAAAATTCATGCTCGGTTAAGAAAGTGCGTCGTGCTCATTTCTCGTTGAATGGATACGTGAACAAGGAAAACTGCAGAAGTTGGTGACGATTATGGGCCGGTGGCTTCATTTTTAAAAAGACGCCGAAAGCAGTAACGTTGCTGTGAATGGCTGTTGAACAGTTATACAATTTTTTTGTCCAAAATTAATCTGGACTTGGCTGACACGTGGTTCGACAGCGCGGTGCCACATGCTGCACAGCACGCGTAATTATGACCCAATTGAGAGGCGAGTCCGCTGAACAGGTTATTTCGCTATAAATGCGCGTGTGATGCAAAAAGATCCGCTACATCCATTTAAAGCCACTGTGTGATGCCAAGTTCAGCGGAAGGAGGGATTGTTTCGTATTTTCGAAGGACGCCATCGGCAATACAGCTGCTGTGACTGGTGAACGCTACAAGGACATGGCAAGTAAACTTCCTGTAGAACGATTTAAGTAAAACAGAGCATGAACTACAATGGATATTGTGAAGGAATCTACCATTTTGGCGATTTGTAATAACAAAATCACCTGAATTAAAACCGCCAGAATTCTTTCTTTAGAATTAATTGAAGCAGCCTTTTTATAATATTGGACAAGAATACAAAACAGCTGTGACCGGAATACTTGGAATATATGATCAAAATGGCACACGTGTGTTGCAACTTTGGCGGCAGTTAACTGAAGGGTGCCACCTTTTTCACTTCACAAAAAAGGAAATGTCTGAAATAAGGATTTCGTTCATAAATATAATTTTTTGTTTAAAAAAAAGAAAAAAAAATTAAATTGTAGTAGGATAGAATATGTGAAATATGGTTCTCCAAATTAATTGGTATGTTTACCTGCAGGTGCAGGAGACTAAGGACAGACGATCCATTAAATTGTATTACAAAATTTCGAACTAAAGACAGACAGGAGAAGATTTCTATAACAAATCGGCAGTAAGATCGAAGTGGTCCAATCTTACTTTTACGTATATGTATGTGCTTATATGTATTTATATAGGTCTTTCCGTGTATTGTGGAACGCACTCTTTGCTGAGTGCTTTCTTCAAGTGCCAATTTGTTTAGCGAATAGTTTTGGGTTTTGATATTGAATCATTCACTTAAAGAATTTTTTCTCAATTCTTTACAGGCACTGCTTAAAGCAACACAAATAATCTTAAATTGCCAACAATCAATATCAGTGTTGCCAATTTAATTTAACAAAGAATGGAAATAATAATTTTTTCTTGGATTTTGTTATTTAATTTTCTCTCTTGTAACAATTTAATGGTTTCCATGACAAAAACTAATTTTTGTTTCCAAAATACTTCTTTGGCAGTCATCCTCTTATACAAATTTCATGTAAATTATTTAGTTTGTAAGCACAAGTATTTATTATATTTTAATTAAATTAATTTAAAATGACAGTTTTAATTGCCGTTTTAACTTCAAGAGTGCTGCTCATTCTTGTGTGTTGTTTTCCAGTATTAAAATGAAATTATTTTCGCATGTGATGGGATCACTTTCCTTTCATACGTTTTGTTGTCTTTGGGGTTGGATTTTCACATATAAAAAACATACACACACATACACACACACACACAAAACACCAACTACTCGACAATTGTTGACGCAATTCTGCTGGAAGAGCGCATGCTGCATCATAGAGAAAGGAGGAGCCACAATTAAAATGGCATAAATCATTTTGTAAGAATACAGAAACTTTCCACGAAGCTTTTGCATGTAAAAGCTTTGCAAAAGCTTTGTTCTATTAAACTTTTACTAAAGCTTTGTTATGCTTACAGGCTAAAGCTAACATTAAGGCAAAATGTTGTGTTATTGTAATAAATGTACATATATCAGTTTGCGGTTATAGTGTTGCCAGATAAATTTTGCGGGAAAAATCGTCTTAACGAATTTTGTAAAGTTTGAGTTTACTAGGATACTGTTCAATAGGTTGGGTGGGTGTTTTTTAGAGGCATGAAAGTTTTTTTTTTTTGTAATAAAACGCAACATATTTAATGGCATATAAAAATGTTTCGGTTTATTATTGTAGCTCAATAATTTTATGACATTTAATTTTAAAAAATAATTTGTGGCCTCGGCTGCTCCGCCATTTTATCGTTGTAATGAAGACACCTGCGTGTAAACTACACCAAATCCCGTTATTCTGTAACTATTTGTCAACGTCATGTCAAGACAATATCTCAAATAGAGCAGTAAATGTTATCGGAAATATCGGGGTAAATGTGGCCATAAATAGATCCAAATTATTAATTATTAGCTGTTCATAGCATCGATTATGCGCAGCGTAAACTTGACGAATTCTTTTATCAGTTTGACTAAAATCGCCCAAATGATGATGAGGCGGACAGACGTCCAGGTTGGCTGCTATTTTTTAAAAGCTTTGGCCCAAAGCTTTTAGGCCTTGTACAAAAGGGTGCATGCTTATAGTCATGCCAAAAGTTGTTAAGGAAAACGAATTAGTGGTCCCAATTTCACTCTTAATTGAAATTTAAGTAAAAACAATTTGCAAGGAACTCAACAAATTTTGTTGCAGTGACTGGATATTTTCATTCTACAGAATCGCTTACATCTTTTATTCAGTTCAATATCTCTTTAAAAAGTTGCTAATAATGATGTTAACAATCTTTTTTTTTTGTATCAAACTTAAAGTCATGCATTTTTTTTAACTTAAATTGCGTGCTGTTGCGTTGGTTCAATCGCTGCAAAAGTCAAAGAGCAACAACAACAAAAAAGCAAGAATAAATTCAAAATTCGTGAAGACTGCACGCTGTGCATTTAAAGTTGCGAATTAAAAGCAGAAATGCAAAAATTAAAAGTTTATTAAATGTTTGCATAATTCATTGGTTTTTCCTGCCAAATGAGTTTGCAGTTTTAATTTAAGGTCAACATAAAGAGGCCTAATGAAAACGACTTTTTTCTTTAATGGTCATAAATTAATAAAATCAAATGAAGACTTAAGAAGATACACTCAAAGAAATTTTCAGTTTATAAGTCAGCGAAGGGAAAAAAACTGAAAAGTTTAGAATAGATTTCCATTCAGTTCTTTTATATTCTGTGCTTTCCATCCCTCAAGCACTCAGTTGGTGTAAATTGCTGCTCGGCTGGGGGTCTATTGTTGTATGGCTGTTGCCTCTTTATTCATGCTCGTTGTATTTGTGTTTTCATTTCAAATTTATTATATTTGCTTATATTGTTGTTCTAATGGATGGTTGGTTAAATGCTTTAATACATCATGATCATTGCGATCGACGTCAACACTTTTATTCAGCTTTTATTTATTGGCCAATAAAAAATAGTCAGACATTCTTTTTGATTGTCGTAACAAATTATTGCAAATTACTGCAAATACCGAAATCGAGAACAAAAACAATTAATTGTGCAATAAAATAAAATAAAATAAAATCTTGTGCTTTTGTTTTGCGAAATCGTTTAAAAAAAAAAGGTGTCTGTAATGATGCCATGTAAGGACCGGACCGCACACTTTGGTTGGAAATTAGCCAACTTGTTACTGACTGTTTTATATTTAACCCATTGAGAAATTTTCATTTATTGACAAAAATAACCCTCTACGTTCTTTTAAGTAAGATCTTTTTAGAAAAGTACCATTTTCAAAAAGTACCTTTTTCAAAGAAATCATCCTTTTAATATTTTTTTTTTTTAAAAGTGCAATTTAAAAAATAATGCATTATGCAAAAATGTACCGTTTTTGAAAAGTACCTTTTTCAAAAGAGTACATTTCTTGGGAAAAATACCTTTAAAAATACTACCTATATCAAACCATTATGTTTCTAAAAAGTAATTTTCAAAGATTGCACATTTTTAAAAGCACCTTTTTCAAAAAAGTACCATTTTCAAAAAAGTACCATTTAAAATAAAAGTATCTGTTAATAAAGTTATTGTTTCAAAAAGTGCTTTATTTTTTAGAAATTGTCCTTTTAACAGTTAAAAAAAATGCAATTTAATGCATTTTGCAAAAAAGTGCCGTTTTTAAAAAGTACCTTTTTTAAAAGAGTACTTTGTTTGGGAAAAGTATATTTTAAAAATGTTACCTAATTCTTTTAAAAGATTATTTTTCTAAAAAGTGATTTTTCAAATGTTGCACCTTTTCAAAAAAGTACCATTTGCAAAAAAGTATCATGTTAAAAAAAAAAAGTATCTCTTAATAAAGTTATTATTTTAAAAGGCGCTTTCTTTTTTAGAAAAACCATTTCAAAAAGTACCTTTTTCAAAGAAATTGTCCTTTTAATAGCTTTTTTTTAAAAAAGTGCAATTTAAAAAAATAATGCATTTTGCAAAAAAGTGCCGTTTTTAAAAAGTACCTTTTTCAAAAGAGTACTTTATTTGGGTAAAGTATCTTTTAAAAATATCCATTTTAAAAGATTATCTTTCTAAAACTTCATTTTTTAAAGGTTGCACATTTTTAAAAGCACCTTTCTCAAAAAGATACAATTTTCAAAAAAAAAAAAATCCCTTTGAAGAAGTAACTTTTCATAAAGTTCCTTTATTTTAAAAGTACTTTCATTTTTAGAAATCTTAAAAAGTACCTTTTTTAAGAAATAGTATTTTCAAAAAAGTACCTTTCTCAAATAGTCCCTTATGAGTTAACAACATTACAAGGAAATTCGTGCTTTGAAAATATTACCCTTCAGAAAAGTTGCTATTAAAAAGTTCCATTTTAGGGTTAAATTTGAAATAGAAGATCCTTCTTAGTGTGAATTCCAATCAATCATGTGCTCTCAGAAACTCTTCATGTCCAATCATAATATTTTATTCAAATTATATTTTCTGCAAGTTTGAAGCATAAATAAATAATCAAAACACTTAAAGTTGTTGTTTGTAGAGGTGGAAATAGGGAAATATAAGACTTTGATCCTTTTGCAAGATCGGCAAAATCATTATGAACAATTGACAACAAATATTTTTTTCTTTTGCATTTAAATAATCGAACGATTTAAATACAAAAACAAAGAAAAGCATTAAAATTAAAAAGATTTCATTTTATAAAGTCGCGTCTTGTTTTGCCACACGTAGCAAGTGAATGATTTTGTTGGTGGAGAAACGGTAACAGGACGGAGTAAAGAATCAACATGGGAATGATGGTGGAACGAGGATTAAAGTGCTTTTAGAGATTAAGTTATTAATTTTTGTGGTTGGGCCATTCAAACGCAGCGGGTGTTAAAAGTTTGGCTGAGAAGCAAACGTAGAGAAAATATAATTTATTATCAAATTTAACTGCATTTTAACAGTTTTTGTGTTTAAAATAAAACAAAACACGCTGGCATTTGGTGCACCAGCATAGAAGAGACACGTTAAAGGATTAAAAAAAATTTACATCAAAATTTAAATGAACAAAATGTGAAACAGATCAAGTGCGAAATCTTTGATGGTGGTTTAATGGTGGGTCTGCTACGTTTCGTTTCGTTTCCTTTTTTTTTTGGTTTTTTATTTCGTTTTACCTCGATTATAAATATACATTTTGTGTTTTATGTTCATTTGTTATGTGTGTTATTTAAAAAATATATATTTTGCCACCTCGGAGGTCTCCATTTATGCCCATCATCATCTTTGGACTCCCCACTTCTCTTAACTCGTCTGCCATATGGTTAAAAGTTATAGCAACTATAACAACACGAATATCAGCAACATCAGCAGCAGCAGCGGTCAGGCAGGCAGGCAGGAAAAACATCTACCAAAAGGAATAAAATTTATTTTAAATTCTTTTTGTTTTAAAACGTTTAGGGAACGTACGAGCAGAAATATAAATAGTGTTTGTGTTTCATACAATAAATGTGCTGATGTATTGGCCTCTGGGTAATAAACAGAAATTAATATAATTTTTATGTGTCGTATCGCCATAGTGCAGGCAGCAGCAGGAACAGCAACACCAATCATAAGAGACTGTTGGTGTTTGGTTGCAAGGAGTCGAAGACAACTTCAGTTGTACTGCCATCCATCCATCCGTCCAGGCTCACTAAAAGATGTTAAAAATGTTGTGTTAACACTTGCAACGAAAAATTTCAAAACCCAAGTGTTTTATTTGATTTTATTGACGATTATCGATTAGGGACTAAGTTGTTCTTCCTATAGAAACATAAAACTAGGGTAAAACTAAACATTAATTTGCAAACTTAAACATTTTCTTAAGGTAACAATAAACTGCTGAAGAATTTCAGTTGAGTTGGTTTGACTTAAAAGTGAGCTTTAGTCGGTATCGGCATGCTAAGAGTCTACAAAAATGTGACTAGTGGCGAAGGTAAATGATTAATTAATAAATCACAATAATCGAACTATGCTGAACAAATTCGGCTGTTGCGTTCGTAAGTTTTCGTGAATTAACAAAATTAGAAAAAAATTATTTCTATAAAAAGCTCGAAAATAATATATCTCGATTCTGTATAAGGCTCGAAAAATTACATTAATCGTTTAAATTATTTGATTTCTGATTCTTCCACCCTTTTACATTTTTAATTATTTATTTATTTTTATCAAGCCTTAGGCTATAAAGGCTTTTTTATAAAAGAAATTGAAATTTATTATTTATCCGATATTTCAATATCCTCTGGATATATTTTGCAGGACAATAATTATAATTAACATTTTTTAAAAAATTATTTTTGTTTTTTTTTCATATATAAAATTGAATAAAAAAAAGAAATAAAAATTAAAAAAGAAATAACTAAAAAAATTTAAAAAAATAGAAAAAAATTAGAAAAAAATTTGAAAAAAATTAGAAAAAAATTAAAAGAAAAAATAAAAGAAAAATTAAAAAAAAATTAAAAAAAAATTAAAAAAAAAAAAATAAAAAAAAAAAATAAAAAAAAAATTAAAAAAAAAAAAATTAAAAAAAAAATAAAAAAAAATTAAAAAAGAAATAAAAAAAATTAAAAAAGAAATAAAAAAAAATTAAAAAAAGAATTTAAAAAAAAAATTAAAAAAAAATTAAAAATAAAATTAAAAATAAAATTTAAAAAAAATAAAAATTAAATAAAAGAAAAAATATAATAAAAGAAAACAGAAAAAAGTAGAAAAAGAAAAATTAAAAAATTAAAAAAAAAAATTAAAAAAAAATTAAAAAAAAAAAAAAAATAAAAAAGAAAATTAAAAAAAATTTAAAAAAATTTCAAATAATTAAAAGAAAAATTAAAAGAAAAAATAAAATAAATTAAAGAAAATAAAAAAAATCAAAAAATTCAATTTTTATATAAAAAACGAAAAAAAAGAATACAAAAATAATTTTTCTGTTATAAAATTTTTTTAAAATATAAATTACTAATCTTAATTATAATTATTGTCCTGAAGAAGATATCCAGAGGATATCGAAATATCGGATAATAAATTTCAATTTCTTTTACAAAAAGTGATTAAAGCTTAATAAGAAATAAGAAATTATTAATCAGTTTGAAAATTGAAATATTAGTGTTTTTTAGCAGTTATAATTAACAGTTATAGTTAACACAGATATTTATCAGCTTATTATTCATACATAGAGTTCTGATATAAAATTCTGTCATCAGATTTTTATAAATAAAAACCGTTGATATCTTCAGGTGATTAACAAAAATGCACTTGAATACTGATGATGGAATTATTGGCACTGGCTGCTCCACTGGACGGTGTAAATTTGATAATTCGCCCGGCCTCTTGAATATTAACTTGTCAATTTTGATTGAATTAAATATATATTTTTTGATTTTGATAGAATTTTGTAATGTCGAGTGTTGTTGTTGTTATAGAAAATATTTAATTTTGTTGCTTGGTGTAATTTTTAATCAAACTTAATTTATGCAATTAATTACAAAAGCTGATAATAATTGTTTCTCTGTGTTAGAAATAGAAATGTTCAAAATTTAATTATAATTCTAATTTGTCTTAATTATTTTTTATCAACATTTTCGTAATTTTCGACTGAAGCACAAAAACACCCGAAAATATCGTTTTTGTTAAGAGATCTTGACGTTTGTTTCACTTGTCATCTGTAGGCATTCATGTGTCTTCTTCTTCTTCTTCTTCTTCTTTTCTTTATCTTTATCGTCTTTGACGTAGTTTCGCCTAATGACGTTTACTTGTAGCTGCCCGTCCGTCCTTCTATTTTGTGACGACGATGAAAAGATTCGTATCATTTACTTTCAATTAATTGCATCACAACTTATTAGTCATCAATCTAGAGGCAACATGATTTGAACATAATGTTTTTGTAGAGCCCCAAAAACAAAAAAAATTAAATAAAAGATAAATTAATAAAAAAAGAACGAGAATTTAAAGAAAAGAAAATGAAATCTGAATGAATGAATTTCAATGAGCAGAGCGACTGACTGTAACTGCAGAGAGTGTGGCTGATGAAGAAGCCGTCCGTTGACCCAATACCTTAATCAACCTTGATTTTGAATATTGATAAGATTTTGGTTTGTGTGTTGTTGTTGTTGCTGTTGGCATTTTGAAATTTTTAGTTGTTGTTTAAATTAATTTGGCATAGCGCCACAACAATGCAAGGGGCCCTCCTGGCCTGATAAGAAAACAGCGAAAGAGAGGGAGAAAAAAAGAAAAAGTAAAAGGGGACACCAAAACACACAAAATAAGTCTTTGCCGCTTAAAAGCTGTTGGCTGCCTCCGAGCAGTGGACAAATTAAGATTGTACTAGCGGCCACAAGCAACGACTGGCACAGTGCCTCCGCAAAAATTGTTATTGTTTTTTATGTAAAAAAACTAAAGTGGATCTGTTGCTCGAAAAATCAATTTCTGTTAATGAAAAGTGCGATAAATATTAAGTGCGATAAGAGTGACAAAGACGATATCTCCTGCCAAAAAACAAAAAGCCCCACGTTAAAATAAAACCATTAAGGAAATGCATTAAACTGGTGATAAATTTAATAGTTTATTACGAGTTAAATATGAAGCCCACATTAATTAATTGCATTTGGCGCTAAAAATGGCGCCTCCAAATTTCCTTAATGATTTGTCCCTAGAAATCTCAGCCTAAATCTCTCAAGATAAATGTTTTAGATTTCAAACATGATTTTACATTTTGTTTTCATCGTAATTCATTACGTTCTATATATATTTTTTCTTAAAAAAAAAAACACCATCCACAAATTCGTGTTGTTTTTTTCACAGCCCAAGATGCGCAGCATAAGAGTTAATGGCTTCATTTTAACTGGGCAACACCCGATTTAATTTACTCTTAAAAATTCGAGATTTAAAAAACCTCTTGCAGCCAAGATTTGCTTAAAATTATATTGGGCCACAGGATAAATGATCTGGGCAATCATAAAGTTGATTATGATCAACATGATAATGAGTATAAAAATCTTATTTTATTAAACTACAAATAAACTGAAACTGGCTCTCCATGCCCTTTCTTTTAATAATGCTTTCAATGGCTGGATGGCTGGCTGGCTGGCTGGAGAAGTTTGAAGTAAGAAAAAAATCTAAGATGCAGCAGATGAAAGAAGGCAGGAACAGAACACATGAACAGAGAGGAAAAAAAGCTCAAATAAAATAACCATTTTAGCCAAATTGCATGTTTTAACCATATGTCCGTCTTATTTTAACCATTTGGCTGGCTGGATGGTTGCCTGCTTGGTTGGCTGGCTGGCTGGCCGCACAACACAGTCCAAGGATGTTTAAACGTCAGCAAACGCATACAATTGCACACATACTCTTACACAAATACGTCTGTTTTTGTGACTTCCTCGTCTTTGCTGTTGCTGTTGTTGTTAGTGTTGGTGTTTTTTTTAAGGAAATATAAAAGAAACATGAAATTCCTGAGTAATTTGTATGGAAAGGCGTGAAGAACACCAACGAAGGCAACACCTTAATTAATGTTATAAAATTGGTATGGAAAGGAAGGCAACTGAGGCAGCAGCAGCAGCATCAGCATCAGCAGCCGGCACAAAATCCTCCGAACAAATTTTACTTTTCGTCTTATTTATTTTTTGTTAAAACATCTATACAGATCGTTAAAGGAAATACTAATCGTAGAAACTTTAACAGAGGAATTCAATTTTTATTTGTTTTTGGTTTATTTTGACAGGATTGGCTTGATCGACCGTGAACATATTTTCACCATACGATCTCTCTTGTTTCAAATATTTTCTTATCCTTTTGCAAAGTAATTGATGGCTCATGTGCTTTTTATTTCTATTTCAAACATGTACTTGTAAGTCGTTATTTATTTTTTGAAGTAATTTGTTTCCTTTCTTGTTCAAAAGTTTTTTTATTTAAAACGAATTGGAAACAGCGACAAGAATAAGAGTTAAAGTTTTCTCACAAACTGCAATTAAAATTAACAATTAAGTCGCATTTTAGTTTTTCAGAAAACGAAAAAATATACATATTTTTTTGTTTGTTTGTTTATGCAATAAAAGAAATTTGATAAATAGACGCCAAGTTATTTATTTACACAGCAAATCAAAACATTAAATATAAAATGCACAGAATCATATTTTCAATTTCAGTCACACTTTCCCACGATGACAGATTTCAATATCTACTCGTATATGTGCCTTTTTGAAAAAATTTTAATACTTTTTTTTTATTATTATGTGTCTCACTCCGTTATTTTTTATTCTGGTTCTATTTGAGTAACTCATGCTTCCATTTATTTATGTCAGCATTCCCCTCATTAACACAAAATTAAATTAAAATTAATATCAATTTAATAATTTATTATTAAATTATTAATGTTCTAAAAGTTGATTCATTGTTTGTTATAATTAATCGAGAATTAATTTAAATTTGAAACAAGTTTCGTTACGAAAACTTAATGCAAATAAGTTTATGTTAGAGATCAAGATAAAATGCTTTTGTTTTGTGGAAGCTGAAACTTTTATGTATTTAGGAAATTTTTTGTTTGTTTTATTAATTATTTTATTTCTAGACTCTTCGAAATTTATTTACTTGTATAAATGAATTTCTCTTAAATCTTGGACTCTATTATAGGTAATGAAAGTGATACTTCTTTCTATATTGTTTCCAAATTTCACACAGAAACTTATCCATTATTATCCATTTTGCATTTAAAAAGATTTTTTTTTAAATATTCTACTAGTTATTTTAACAAAAATAAATAGCCCACAATAAAACAATATAAAAGTTGTTATGCTATACGGTTTTTAAAAATTGTAGCTTATTTCGAAAATTACCTTTTTTTAATTTTGCCATAAAAACATAAATTTTCGAAGATTCATTTCATTCCTAATTTCGAAATAGGTCAATAAAATAATAATAAAATTAAATACGGTATTATAATTTAATTGATTAAAAAATCATTTTTCGCCAGCATTTCGAAAGTTCGAATTTGAATTCGAATGCATGTTTGCAAATGTGTATGAATTTAAAAATTTCCAAATTACTCCTTATCAACACACTACATTCTTTGAAAGATTTCGAAAGTTCGAATTTATATTCGAATACATGTTTGAAAATGCCAAAGTACTAAAACATTGCCTAATTAGCTTATATCTACAAACCGTACTCTTTGAAAAATTTCGAACCCAACTTCGAATTTTCGAACATAACTTCGAATTTTCGAACATGCTAAACTTTGACCTGTTTAGTTATTTTTCTATAAAAAAAAGATCTTGGATCTACAATCAATTAATTACTTTCTCATAAAATAAATTTTCTTTCTAAAAGACCCGACAAATAAAAAGTTTGGATGTTAAATTAGAAAGTGTGGAATTTTGTCCATATTCTCTAATCTTTTATAAGTTTAATTACTTAGCTCGCTGGAACTTTAATGAATTAGTTTTAAGCAGGATGATGCCACTCGTCCTCTTGTCGATTCAAAAATTATGGTAGATTGATTGTCAGGACTAAAATCCTACAGTGTGTGTGTTTAAAATAATTGACCACTTTTTCAATTACTTTGCAGCAAAAAGTAATGTTTCATTTAACAATTGATGCAAATAGTGCACTTCTTTGGGGCATGCTAAAATGATTATAGTGTACCTGCTGTTGGCTGCAAATATATTTTCGTAGTGCGCCACATACTTTTTTTGCCTCTTTGGTGAAGCTGTTACCTGTATGTGTGATTGTTTGTATAAGTACGAGTTTAATCTTTTAATGATTTAAGCCAATTCAACACAGACAGCACCGTTACCACCACCAGCAACTCTCGATTAACTACAAACCAACAAAAACATCAATAATAAAACACCAATAATTATTAAGAAAAAGAAAATAATAAAAATGGAAAAAGAACAGCAGTATCTTTACGGTTGATGATGATGATGACGATGATGGCACGGATAGATGGATGGCTAAATGTTTAAACAAAGTTAAGAAAAAGGTGAGGAGAAGGCGTTACCACTTTTGTCGCAGATATGCATCTTAGATTCGATCTGAAAGAAACTCCAAAAGGAATTTACAAAAGGAAGGAAAAAACTGAAAAAAAAATGTTTGACCGTTCGTTCGTCCGTTTATTTATTTCTTTTTCAACATTCACTATTGTGTCAGAATATTTATGATCATTTTCTTCTTCTTCAAATTTGTGGTGTTTCTGAGCTCCTTTTTTCTCTCTTTGTCTGGCAATAAAATCTTTATATTTGATTACTTTTTATGCATTTGATCTACTGCTGCGGCAAAATGATGGCTAATGTTGCAGCCACATAAAGAAATAAAAAAACGGAAAGAAAAAAGGATAAGAAGTTCCTAATTACAGCATTAAGGTGTCAAAATGATGACTTGTGGAGATATAGATCCACAATCATAAATTTTGTGTATATCTTGTGCTCTTTTAATTAAGAGAAATACAATTTTGGGTAGAATGGATTTTATATTTGAATTTCAATGTGGGCTGCAGGATTCAAAGGCCATAATTAATTTGTTAGTAGTAAATAAAGGTAGATTTTGAAAAGTGCAGTTCCATAATTCCTTTTCATTTTGCGAATGAATTTTAAATGCCAAGCTTGTCCCGTTAACTGTGTTCTATTATTCTAATACTATAGAAATCTGGCAATGGGTAACAGTTACTGGTAGCAGAGTTGCATAACTATCGAACTACCCACGGAGCTCTTTTATATAAAAATCGAATCGTTAGTGAATCCAGGAACAGTAACTGTTAAGCTGGACTCAGCCATTTCATTTGAACAAAATTATTGTTTATGTGAAGTTTAGCGTCTCCCTCTCTCTCCCTCTCTCTCCCTCTCTCTCACTATAACAGAACCGTTTTGAAGAGAAACTGAAAACTCTTATCGTCAAAATTATTTTTACCATCGTTTATTTTTTATCTTAATTATTTACAAAATATGAAATAATTTAAGTATTGAAAAAGTAGTTGTTCAATTCCCGAGCTCACCTTTAAGTTGTATACGTTGTTTAATCTTCTAATTTTACAAAATGAGTTGTTTAATCGTCTAATTTTACAATATTGTAATTTTATTGTTGGTACGCTTGAATTAAAATTGTTATTCAAATAGGTTTATTGAGGCCAGGTCTGGGTCCAACTATTAGATGCAGTGCACGATACACTTGCTTAATCGAGCATGAATTTTGTTAATAGAATCAAATAATCTGCAGGCGTTGTTCGGTTGTAAGTCGATTCTTTCTTAAATTATAGACTAAACTGAACGTGTTTGAGAGTAACGAAAACAGCATGAATGCTACGAAAGCTTAACCGACATAATTTTCAAACTCTTTTATATGGAAATAAATTATATACGATCGTTAATAATAAATTTTCATAAAAAAAAACAAAAAAAAAAATTATGTTACCAAATTTTTTGGCGTGTAGGGCTGTTTTCTTAAACACAGAACTGAACTTTTGAATTGAATTAAATGTTTTTTAAGTTTTTTTTTTATAAATATTTATTCGTAAAGAGATTTTAGTCTACTTTTCTTTTAATTAAAAATAGTACATAGCAAATATGTGTATATATTATAAAAATTAAAAATAAAAAGTCAAAACATAAAGATATATTACAAATATTATCACGTTAATACATTTAAATCGAAGAAGGAAAAAGAAAATTAAAACTTAATAAAATGAATACTATATCGTTAACTTAAGCACTAAAACAGCTGGTTGTTAATAAATAATGAAAATTTATCACGTGTAATGGAAAGCTTCTTCTTTTTTGTTTTATTGTTCTACTTGTGAAATTAATGTACTCGGGAAAAGAACTAAAGACAAGTATTGACTTCCCGCTTTTCGAGGCATTTTTCACAAGTCACTTCACAGCACCACTTGAAAACACATTTACAATTTACCCATTCGGAGACGACATGATGCTTGTGACCCCGACTACAGCACAAGAGATCACAACCATCGACACCCATTGAGGTGGCATTGCACTCTCGGTCTTGTGTGCCCAGCGAGCCGGTTCGTATATTCGGCGCACAAAAGTCTGCCGAATCGTCTGTGTATACCAGATCGTATTTTGTGGGCTGTTTGATGTCTTCGGTTTCGGGCATGAAACTGTTGCCATCATTGCGCAGCACAACTTTGTAGGCGCCATCGAATCTCTCTCTCAGCCTTGTGGACACTTCACGAAACGAGGGCATTTTTAACCAGCAGGTCTTGACTGTACACGATCCAGAAAGGCCATGGCATTTGCACTCTAGACGTATAGAATCTCGTATAGCCTGCAAGGAATAATTTAATAGGTTACAATTCTCTCTATTGCGTTAAAAAAATAATTATTTGAAATGCAATACACAGGAAATGATTAAAAAAATTTGAAATGTTCTTCTCTTGCAAAAATGCCGATCAGAGGAATTCGACACATTAAGCATGACTGAGCGCGGGGTCGAACTCGGGACTTTCGGCTTCACAGTCCCGTGTTAACCACGTATTTTTGTGGTACACTTTCAAGTATCTCATCCTCCACTAATTTTGATGAAACACACATTGCTTAACAGGCATTTTCCTGTAGATATGCACAGTATAAACAACTTTTAAAAGATCTTGGCAAAAAGTCATTTAATTATGCTATAAAAGCAAAAACAAAATCCTCCTGTTTCTAAATATTTCAAATTCGCTTTAGTTTTATAAACGTTCAAAAGTCTCTGAATAGTTTTCTTTGGCTCTCTATTGTTCTCCTAAAGTTAATTGTGTATATAGTAAATACATTTTCAAAGTGGAAATATTAAGTCCACGAATTTTCATCAACGGACGATTTACAAAACATACGTGCCATGTAAATTCCAAAATGATCATGTGCCATTTTTGCTGAATATCATTTGAAAAATGTCGTACATCGTTCGAAATGGCAATATGCGAGGATTTATTTTATTTTCTATTTTAATTGCAACATCTCTCAACAACTCACCAATCTCCCTGCCATGTTGTTGTGCAGCTTCACCAGTGTTCTTAAGTCACTACGCCGCCGATATTTCGAGTCTAGAAATATTCTCGAGTGACGAAAACCAAAGTTGACATTATCGCTACAACCTCCCCACTCCCATTCGCCTTCGGGAAATTTTATATTTTTCAAAAGTTTACGCCTCTTGTTGCCTCTTCTCGCGTTGCTGCTGTTTTTGCCATTGTGACGAGGCCTTGAGATGTTGTTCTCGTAGGCGGCCTGCTGCTTTTCCAATGCAGCCACCGCCGTGACCGCATTCACCATTTGTGGTTGGCCTCCCATGCGCCGTGAATGACTTTTGTCGCAAGAGCACTCCATCAAATTGCCCAAAGTACAGGCCTTGGTCACCGCATATGTAACACCGGCAGCAGTGATGGCGTTAACGAAGCCTGTCTCTCGCGTGTCTGCAAATATTTTAAAAGTAATACAAAATTTATTTCAAGTTATTACAACAATTTTAATTATTAATTTCAATACGAATAAATCAAGAGTAATTTTTTGTTCTGCCTAGAGTTTGTGTGTCCGTTCTAGTAAATAAACACACTTCTAAAGTGACAACTATTTGACATTTGTCACGTTCTCATTTGCATATTCGTTCAGTTCTCTGTTTGTATGAGCCAAATACACGAGCAAATAAACATTTTTACTAGACACAGCTGCCGCCGCTTAAAGCCTTAAGTAGTGGTCTAAGCCAATATTTAGTATTTCGCTCAGGTGCAGTACAACATCCGTGAAATCATAAATAGAATTTAATGAAATAAAATGAAATGAAAGAAGAACGTGTAAATGAATGCATGTAAATTAAAGCAAATACGAATAATAATCGTGAGAATTTTTTATTATTATATTTTTTTTTACAAAAAGCTAAACAGTCAGACAGAGAGAGAGAGCTGCAGTTCCCGTGGAATACGTGTGACGTGTGAGTTGGTGTTTTGGTGTCATACAATTTTATAATGACACATTGACATGAATAATGGCACTTTTGACAATCGTTTAATTCTTTATCTCTCAATTTTCTCCCTGTCAATTCATACCTACTGATGTTGGTAGTATATGTTTGTATGTACGTGCGTGTGTGTGTGTACGCATGTGTGTGCCTTGTAAATAATGCTAAACGATTCAATGAGTAATTAGCATTATTTAGCAACTTTGTATTTGCATTAGCAAGAGTTTTATTATCTATTTACACACATTCTGACGTGTTTTACATAATTTTGTTGTTGTTGTTGTTGTTAATTTGTTGTTCAGTTCATGCGTTTTTCATTTTGACACTTCACTTGTCAGTTGTCAAATTTAACAGTAAAATAAAGTTGTTTGTATTTTCTCACACGTATTTGTATGAGCTGTCATCAGCCAGTCAGTCAAACAGTCAGTCAACCAGTCAGTCAGGAGTTAGTGAAGTGAAACGTATTTAATTTTTGTTGTTTTACCTTAACTGTTTGCTTTTTATATATTTGTTAATTGGTTTTTAAAGTTGTAAAACTTATTTGTTGCTAATTAATAAATATTATGGGGATTTTTGTTTTTATATAATTTTTGCGGCCAATATTTTTGTGCTGTTCTTTCCATAATTTGAAATATTTCACTGATAAGAATTATTTGCACGGAATTCATGGACGGCATTTATGAGAATGTACTTTCTAGATGGGATATTCAATCGTTTAACCTCCGTTAGGGGGTTAACCGATGGGATTAATTTAAAATGTTCGTTTAATTTAAAAACGAGTCAAAGTTAAAGGCCTAATTCTTAAAAACTTATACTTATAACCTGATCCTTTGTAACTTTCTATATAAAATTTATCCCCGAAAAACTTTTTAAACATAAAGTACTTTTTATGAATTAGGCCTTAATCGGTTTATTAAATAAAATTTAATCTATTTTTGATGTGTTTAATTGTGAGTTTCTTCCGATACATAAAAAGAAATATCTTCTATAAAATTAATTTCAAAAAGCAATTTACAAAAGTACTTTTTTAAAGAATTTTTCAAAAAGTATTATATAAAACAAGCCATTTCACAAAAAAAGTAGTTCCCCTTTTAGAAAAGCACCCTTATTTAAACCGCATAGTATCTCTCAAATTTCAATTTTAAAAACATTTTAAATAAACAGCATCTAACAAATTTTCAAAAAGGTAAATTTTAAAAAATATTTATTTAAAAAGTACTCCAAAGGTACTATATAAAAAAATATATTTTTCTAACAAAAAAAAAAAAAATAAAATATTTTCGCAAAATAAAACTTTAAATGAAAAAAATTTTTATATATTTAAAAATAAGTATTTTGAAAAAAGTACCTTTAAAAAGTACTCTAAACTATTCGTTCTTAACAAGTTCGCTTTAAATAAAGACAATTTTCTTTTAAAACCAATAAGTTTCTTTTGGAAGCTGACAATTTACTTCGTTTTAAAAAAATATATAAGTTTTTCCATAAACAAAAAAATATACACTTAAACAAACGACAAAATTACAAAAAATCATTCAGGGCAATTCCTTAAAAAGTTACATTTATACAAATCAAATATCTAGAAAACAACAAAAACTTTAACAGCATTTAATGTTGTTTTGGGCGTACATATTTTTCCCACAGATTTGAAACTTGTTCTTTAAAAAAAAAGAAAAAAAAAAATGGGCCGCATTTGATATTTTTTTATAAAGAAATTATCGCAGTTCTTTTAAATTCAAAAAACTCTTACTGATGCTCGTGTATGCGTGAGTAAGTGATATTATTTCCGAATATTAATTTCATTTACTTCACCGACCGTCTCTGGGTCAGAAATGACAAATCGAATGACAAAATCTTGAACTTTAGAAATTGTAACGTTTCATAAAAAAGTGACTGGCAAAATTGAAAAAAAAACACACACACCGTCTTTCTCTTTGTACCTGTTAATTAGCCAATAAGCAAATTTCTTTTTAACGTTCATTCCTCTTTAATTCTTTTTGAATTTTGTGTGCCAGAAAATATGTACGTACGAGTGTAATGAACAAACATACGCGAGCATTATTCATTTAACATTTTACTTATTCATTCATTGTAAGTTTAACTAATTATTGCAACAATTTGCAATACATTCTGTCATTCAACAGAAGACCAAAAAACCAACCACATCATCCATCACGTTGCATAATAAAACCTGATGAATAGCGCTTGAAATGAGCATCCATGCTGTCAATTTAAATAAATTATGGCCAGCCGCCATCCACTCATCCATTCAGCCCAATATACGCAGCAAAACAGCAGTTACACAAAAAGTTGCAAACAAATGAAACGGCCCAAGACTCAAGCCAAAAGGAATTTCAAGTTGCCAGTTGGCCAAGAAAAACAAGAGTTTTGCTTAAGACAGAGGATGAATAGAAGAAAAACAAAAGCCGTTCTGGGTAATAACACTTTTAGGCTTTTCAAACAAAGAACGAAGTCCGCTACTGATGCATTAGGAGACGGTTTAAAAACTGTGGCTGGGGGGGAAGTCCAAAACAAATATTTGTTGAAGTGAGTCGCAAGCCTTTCCTCCCCCCCCTCCTCTCTCGTTGTCAGCCTGTGGTTCTTTGTTACACAAAAATTATTAAGTAGAAGGTGTTGGGTGTCGCAGTTTACAAGAATGTTTGAGGTGTGTGAGAATGAGTTGTTGCTGCTGCTTTTTTGAAGCTTAAGCGAAGTAAAAAAATGTCAACAGTTTTTAAAATGTACGTACAAAAACGACGCGTTGCAATATTTAATGTGCAATAAACGGGGAAAATCACTTGCATATAATTGCCGCATGACACCAAGAACACAAAAAAAAAGAGAAAACACGAAGAAAAAAATTCTCAAATCATCTTGAGTAATAAATAACGAAACTTAAACTTGGATTAAATTGCTGCTCGTCAGCCACTGGCCTGGCTGTGGAGTTTAAGTGCGTTTCCCAGCAGACATTGAATAACGAATAACGAAATATTGCATACACTTTTGCAAAAGTTACTCTTTGGTCTTCGTTTAAACTAAATCTCATCTAATTAATGTGGGCGAATTTAAGGCAATTATATTGGGTAATTTTTTAAAAGCTTTCGTATTTGATTAACACAAAATTTACAAAAATTTATGCAGTTTTCATTTGAACGATCGATATAATTCAATTCAATTTTGGACTTTCTCTGTAATGTGCGAATTCGACTCTTAACAATTAAGCTGAACCAGTTAACATGTAGACTACGGAGTCGAAGTTTCCGGGTTCGAATCTACACTTAGTCATGGCCTGCACTAGTGCATGGCTGTGTCAATTTTTGCGGGCGAAGGCAAAGCTATGGTCGCTGAACAGGATCGACATCGATTGTCTGTAGCGAAAATTCGCCCACGAAGTTCAATGAGTACAAAAAGTTCACTCCTTCTCTCTCTCTCTCTCTCTTCCTTTTCATAGTTCTGGCTAGAGATGTGCGAATGTCGTGATTTTATCGTGATACGCGTGATTCTGGCGTGAATCACGTGAATAGTGATTATAAATTAATAAAAGCACGAGTGCGTGCGTGAGCGGGATTAATTTAGAACAGTGCATGATTTTTAATTCGTATTCACGCACCCAAAACAAGATAATTTTACATACTTTCACACACGAGAACAATTTTACTGTGAGAGTGGGCGATTTTGAAAAAATTTTTACCATTGTGAGTGAAAGTACGTGATTAAGGGTAATGCTTTCGTGAGCGTGCGTGCTCGTGTGCGCCTTAAACATTGCCGTGCGTGAAAAAATAGGATTTTCGTGATCGTTAGCTTAATTTTACTCACGCGCATATCTCTAGTTCTGGCCCAATGCCATGCATAAGTAGCGGGCATTACCTGAGTACCCTGGTATACTAAAAAAAATAATAAATTAAAAAGTGTGTTTGCTGGGTGGTGTTACACACCTCTAATGCCACATACACTTATATCTTAAAAAAATAAACAAAAACAGCAACTAATTTGAAATATATAAAAATTGCTTGTTTCAATATTCTTGCTAAGATTTGAGTTTGTGCCCAAACTAAAATGAGTTCCCTTGTGCAGCGCTACCTTTTGTGTCAATCTGTCAACTGGTGCTTTTTGGATGTTGTATTTGTAATGCATTACAGATTGTGGAAGTTGTTGTTGTTGGCCGCTCGTTACACTTGTTTAATGTTCAACATTTCATTAAACAGATGGATGGACGGACGGACGTACGGACCAAAGCAGAGGAACAAACAACAAATAAAATACCGAGTGTCATTGGTAACAATTTATATGTCCAACTTAGTTAACTAATGCGAAATTTATTACGAATACCGATTGCTTAAGAGCTTAACTGAACGGCAACGGCCGAAATGCCCAGCCAGTGAGAAACAAATGGCCAAAATATATTACAAAAGAAGCGAACAAAAGAAAGAAAAGAGGAAAAAAAAATACAAAACAGAAAGGGATTAAGTCAAGTTTATTACGAGTAAATCAGTTCAATTTAAACTCTGCTTTTCCCCCCTTTCGCCCCACAAGTCCCCCCCACATTCCGACCAGTTTCAATTCAGATTTTTTGTTTTCAACTTGAATTATTGTGTTTTATTGCTGGTACATTTTGCAAACATTATTCTTTCTTAGAAGTTTTATTTTCTTAAAGAAATTTACTTGCAGTTTTCTGGCTGAAATTATAGTTTTTTTCTGTTGTGTTTGATTACGACGAGTGTGTGCTGCTTTTCTTTGTGCCATTTGCGTTTAAATTGTGGTTTATTTAGTTAAATTGTCTTGAGGTTTTCGCTTAAGTTGTCTAAACGGTTCGCTTTTAAGTGAATCAATGTCACTGGGTATTACAGTGATTAATTTAGGAGATTAAAAATTATGAAACCAAGAAATCATTTGGATTAAAAAGGACATTTTGCTTTTAAGATGATCATTACAGCGGCTGAGAGATCGGAAATCGTGTATGAATGTAATAGCCTGTGTGATCACAGTGTACCATACGGTTGATCATAATAGGACTAACATTTTATACCGCAGAATTATATCTTAAGATTTGTTAGGTCTTTCAGCAAGATCAGAAGAAAAATATATGAAGACTGAAGAGAGAAAATCTTAAAAAAATCATACGCTCTGGTAAACGTATTTAAACTAGTTTAAGCGGAAAGTATTTTCTGGTTATTATTGATCTACAAAAATTATTTTATTTTATTTTATTTTATTTAGTAAAATAAAATAAAAAAAGTTAAGAACATTATAAAAAGAAGTTAAAAAAACATTGTCAAAATATTGTTTTTAGTTAAACAAACCACATAAAGGTAATGGGACAGACAGTTAAGCAAATATTGAACGGGAATAAAATTAGGCACGAATACTGATGATAAAAAAGGTACTTTTTATAATGAAATTTTTTAGAAGGTACTTTTACCTTTTTACCTTGCAATTCTTTTTTTTTAAGCGCTACTTTTTTAAAGTTGCTTTTCATAAAAGTAACTTTTGTAAAAGTTAAATATTTAAGTAGTACGAAAATTGTTTTTTAAAGGTACCTTTTCAAAAGATACATATTTTAATCTTACGAAAAGTGCTTTCTAATGCTTACCGCTTGTTTTGAAAAGGTACCTTTTTAAAAAGGTGCTTTTGGTAAAAAGGTATCTTTGGTAAAAAGGTACTTTTGTTAAAAAGGTACTTAAGTTAAAAAAGTACTTTTTTGAAAAGGTACTTTTGGTAAAAAGGTACATTTGTTAAAAAGGTACTTAAGTTAAAAAGGTACTTTTGGTAAAAAATTACTTTTGTTAAAAAGGTACTTTTGTTAAAAAGGTACTTAAGTTAAAAAGGTACTTTTGGTAAAAAGGTTCTTTTGTTAAAAAGGTACTTTTGTTAAAAAGGTACTTTTGTTAAAAAGGTACTTTTGCTAAAAAGTACTTCTGTTAAAAAGGTACTTTTTTAAAAAGGATACTTTTTTAAAAAGGTACTTTTTTAAAAAGGTACTATTGTAAAAAGCTACTTTTTTAAAAAGGTATTTTTTTTTAAAAAGGTATTTTTTTTTTAAAAGATATTTTTTTTAAAAAGGTACTGTTTAGAAAGGTACATTTTTAGAAAGGTAGTTTTTAAAAAAAGGTACTTCTTTAGCAAGGTACTTTTTTTAAAAAAGGTACTTTTGTTAAAAATACACATTTTAAAAAATATACATACCTTTTAAAGAAGATATACATATATTTTTGAAATGGGTACTTTTTTGAAAACGTATTTCTATTAAGAGACAATTGCTTTTATGGTGCATACATTCTTTGGAAAAGTACTTTTTCTAATTAATTTAAATATTATTTTTTTAAAGTACTTTTTTTAAAAGGACCTTATTGTTAGAAATAATTTTTTGCGTAAAGTGCTTTATTTATATGGAATTTATTTCAATGCTGCTTTTTTGGAAATGTACTTATCTAAGACTTTTTTTAAAATGATTTGTTTTTATGCAAATTTGGACGATTATTGCTTCTTCATAATTAATTGTAGGCAACTACGAAACGGGCCATTCACAATTTACATGTATTTACGTAGATGCCTGTCTGTGGCAGTTAAAGTTGCTAATCTTAGAATTCATTTAAATAAACGTACTTAGTCGTACCTGCAATTTAACGTCAATTACCTTGTGACTCATTCGACACAAAACTCTTCAAGTTTATAAGTTTTAAAAGCAAAATATCCAAACTAATAGTTGTATAAAGCACACATTAATTTATGCGGTGTTAATTTAAGTTATTGTTGGTTGCTCTTTTTTTACTTCTCGTATGTGTCTTGTGTTTATTTTTATTTTTTCCTCACTGCAACTTTAACAACTAGAGTAAGAGTAAAAAATTAAAAATGAAAAGAAAAAAAACTTAATTCACTTTGTTTAACTAAACATGTCAACACTTGCTTTACACACACATTTTACATGACAACAATCGTTTTCCTGTAAAATTCATTCAAAGCGCCGCACTAATAGACGAGGACAACAACTACAACAGAATGATCAAGAAACAGCGATCTACATCGCATTTACACAATCAAACAGACACACACACAAACACACGAATATAAAACATTGCAATGCACTTTTAAACACCAACAACGGAGTTTAATTTAAATGCACACGCTTGCTTGAACGTGTGTGTGAGTGTGTGCTTGTATGTAAATTAACGTGCCTGCCGCAATGCATACAAACAGAAAACAAGTGCAATGTGTTGCTGCTGCTGCTGCAGCCGATGATGATGATGTCTCTTCTCCTGTTGCTGGTTGTTGGGGTTTAAATTTGAGTTGATGTTCGGTTGATCTTGATTTGGTTTAATTTTTTCTTGTTTTTGTTTTTTTTTCGTTGCTCAGTGTATAATAATGAAGTTAATTTGTAACATGTTTATAAATGTAAATATAAAAAATTAACAACAATGACAACAGCAGCAACAACAATAACAAATGCACTGCATTTTCACATCCAGAGTAATAATGAGAATGATAGTAGTGCTGCAGCAGGTATTTCTAATTGACGATAGAGATCAGTCGCAGTGAGGAACGGAAAAATATTTCAAGAGTGCCTCTGTGGCTGTCAGTCAAATGACCGTGGGTTCTGTTCCCATCGGAGGAAAAAAAATTTCATACAATTTAGAACAAAACTTCCTATTAGAACCGACACTTACAAAATTACTATAAATTTTGAATTCCTAGGGGACTAGAGCGCTTCTGGGGGCGGCTTAATCTGTGTATGTCAAATCGGCGAGCATTCAATATAAATTTAAAAATTGTTAAATTTGTAGCAAAATATATTTTAGACACATTTAAATTGCTTTAAATGGAAACAGTCATCTGAAGTTTGCAAAAACAATTTAATTGGGTTTAAGGCAATATGTGCACGTATACAATTAAAGAAGGCATACATTTAAGCACCTGCCAGTTGTTACAAGTGCCTCAACAATATTGTGCAGATAGTTTCATTTAATGTTTCATAAGCAAATTACGAAACCTTTTTTTTATTTAAATAATGGGTTAACAGTGTTTCAGTCGTCATTGCCACAAAAAAAAATTCTCCATGTAAAAAAAGGATTCTTTAATTCTTCTACAATAAAACTCAGCAGATATCTGCACGTTGTGTTGGTTTATTCCTGGTCTGCTATTTTCGTATTCCAAAAAAGCAACCAACAAATCACAGAGCGCATGATGAGCAACGTTAATGATTATTACGCTGATAATGATGATGATAATGACGCTGATAATGATGATGATGATGTTGGGATAGATGCAGGCAAAGTAATACTCATATTTAACTTAATAAATAGTTCTTACCTCTCATTAAGATTTTCCTCATGCTTTTGCGTAAAGTTGTGCAATTCCAGCGACGATTTCGAAATTGAAATTCACATTCTCGGAAGCCTAGATTAATCCCATTGATGATCTCTTTTAGAAGGCCAGAATCGTGTCGGCAGATTTCAGCCATTTTACCACGTAGACGACGTGTCTTTTTACACATTAAATATGGATCAAGCAAGATATTAGAGCCCTCAGCCCTGTTGATTTTTTTGTTTTTATTTTATTTTATCATGTTGACCAAGTTAATTTTTTTTTTTAGATAAAACGTTCGTGGGTGGAAGAGGAAGTTGTTGGTTGAGTCATGAAAAGAAATAAAAGAAAAGGCATTTATTTTTAGACAACATGAACTTTAATATTAATAATGCAAATGATGAAACAACTTGAGTAAAATAGAATCAACTTGAAAAAAAAAAACATATTAATTTACAGAGTCGATGCACACACACACACACCTGATCATTTTTAAGAACCCCAGTAATTATTTCAAAATACTTGCAACACTTTCCTTGCGTCTAGACTAAATCATAATTTAAGCATTTAATTGGGCACAACTTTAATTCCTTTCACTCTCCAAAGAAAATCGCCTACACTGCCACCCCATCAGCACTCCCTCCCCAGCCCCTTGCACATCTAAATCAATAACTTTATTGTATTGATAAAATACACCGATGCTCAATAATTTTTTCGATAATAAAATCAAATAAAATAAACCTCCAGCTGTTTTATTTAAGACTAAATTGTTGTACAAATTAAAAAAAATAAAAAATTAAACAACAACAGAAACTCATTTCCTAACACCTCAATTGAGCACCACAAACATTTGAGAACCATAAAAATTAATAAAATATCGACCAGCCAACCAACCAACCAGCCAGCCAGCCCACCAATTGAAATTCTATTGACTCGATGGCTCGACTGTTTCGGATAAAATCGACAAGTTAACAAATTATAAGGTGTCGCCGGAACTCCTATTAAATCATTCAATTTATTATCATCGATTAGAGCCAATGCAAATGCAATGCACGAGTACGGGTACGTCACTTCAACTGTTTCTTTTTCTCCTTGTTGTTGTTGTTGTTGTTTTTCTGTTTGCTTTGTTAGAACTAAAGATAAGATACGAGCACATTTTGTTTAGCAAAATTTACTATAAATAATTTATTTAACAATTCCCACTCGAACTTTAAACAAAAATTTGCATAATCGATTTAATTTATTTCAAAATAATTGTTTTTCACACTTGACTAACGATTTCTAATGTCGTTTAAATGGCAGTTGAAACAAAAATGTTGCAAAAAAAAAAATTAAATAAAATTAAAAATAAATTTAAAGAAAACATAAAAAATAAAAGATTTATAGGCTAATTGTTTGAAATTTTGTTGTTTTCAATTCAGAAAGACATGATAAATATTCCAAGGCACGAATGAAAGTCAACATCGGTTTTTAGTTATTCAACTTACGCAGCAGAGCAGAACAGCTGTTTTCGAAAGCCGCAAAGCTTTCATCATCAGTGCTCATGCTGCATAGCTGAAAATATGAATGTTAAAAAATAAAATAAATAAAATTAAATAAAAAAATGTTAAAAGAATCGAAATTCCAGAGAAATAAAAAAAATTTTAAATCTCTTATATATTTTTTTTTATTTTGTGCCTGACCTTAATCACGGCCCATGTATAATTAAATTTCATAGGTCGGTAGCCAAGAAAACCACTGAATTATTGTATCTGGGAATTTCTCTGATGTCGAACGGGGCTGTTAAAAAAAAAATCAAACTAAAACCGATTTTTATTTCATTAACAAGCTAATTTATAGGAATTGGGTTTACAATTGCTGCTAAGATTTTAAAATTTAAAAAAACCAAGGCATTCGCATGTGACAAGATATAAGTTTTTGCCGGACAACGATGTTTCTTTGTATTGTGTATTGATGTCTCTTTAAAATGGTTTCGATTTCGACTTTAAATTGTTTATACGAGTCCTTAGTTTTTATTCAATTTTAACCACAGTCGCACGTGACATTTTTGTTCCATTCATATTTTTAATGCTTCTGTTGCTTTTTCTGCGGAATTATAAATAAACAAGCAACATTACTGCTGTTTTTATATAATAAAAACAAATTTAAAGAAAAAATAGTATCAGCAACAGCAAACCCATTTCTGTTGCAGAATGGCCAGCCCTGGTTGCTTTTACTTTTTTTAACATTTACAGCCAAAGAGCTCAGTTACTGGAAAACTGCAAAGAAATAATTCTTAATTTTTAATGCGTTCCAGTTTTTCAAAACTAAAAACTGTTTTATCTAATAATTCTGCAATATTATTGACGCCAAAATTCGTACAACGCCAGCGCCGACGTTGCCGTTGCCGCCGCCGCAACTGTTGCATATCATTCACCGTGAGAGTCAATTAAGAAATAATATTTTCTTTTTTATTGTGTATATTTTTCTTTAACTCTTTTATTTATTTTCTTTTTTTTTACCATGGAAAAGTTTATTTTCACAATACGATTCGACACCTCCGTGCAACAGTAAGCAAATTGCAATGCGGCATGCAACCCCTCGCCACAAAACCCAAAGAGAATGCGTTCTATTCGCTTCTTGTTAAATGCATTCACAGCAGCCAATTTGAGTCAAAGTGTTTTTCTTAAATAATTGTTTATTTGTTTAACAACAAATCGCTAAAATTATTAAATGTTTTGTTTTATTTTCTCGCCTACTTGATGAATATTCAAATACTCGTTCGCATTAGAAGAAGCATAAACTTTTCATAAATGTTAATGATGTGGAAAATTGAAAAATTTAGGTGAGATACAAGTGATTTGCAATTTCGGCCAAGATTTATTTTGCACGCTGAGATTTGGTTTTCATTTTTTTTCTTTTTATTTTTTGACTTGAGCAAATAAATATGAACTGAAACTAAATGAAGGTTGCGCAAAGTGAATAAATAAAATAGAAATGGAAAGCTAATTAAATGTTAAGCAGTAAAACGTCTTTTTATATGACGAGGCATACGAGTTAGCTGCCAAACTAGAGTTGTGAATATTGGAGTTGTTGTCATGAATCATGCATGATCATGCAAGATCATGCATAGTAGTGATTGAAATTGCCCATTAGAGCAAGTCTGCGAATGTTTGGAAATGGAAAATTCCAACCTCTAAAATAAAAATCTAATTGATGTAGTTTTTCCCTAAATAGAACTTGTTAATTTAAAGAACAGGATTTTTCTTAAATTCTGTAATTATTTAGTGATCGTGGTAAATTTTTCAAACCCCCCTAATTATTGCCATTTATTTTGTAACACTCAATCATTTACTGCACTAAATTCACTTGACAAAGTTTCCATATTAAATTATTTAAAAATAATTTACGATTTCAATTTCACATTTTTTAAACAATTTTATTAACACTTTCAAATCTAATATTGAAATACTACATTTTTTCTGCCAACATATAAGAAATAGTGTGAAGAACATTTTCGTATTTTATGTTTGCTGATTGTCATCAATAAAAATTTTGCTTTTATCTAAGAATTTTTTTTATAGAAAAATCATTTGAAATTAAATAAGATCACACACATGGTGCAAGATTAAACAAGCGTTATAATGGACATTCAAATGGAACAGCAACAACCAACGTTCAGCTTGTCGGCATTATTAGAAAATTATAAAAAAATTATATAAAAAAATAAACTTCAAAAGAAAATCTGGAAAGAGGAAATATGCCTGCAATAGAATTTAAAAATCCGTTTCTACGCTTATGGCGCGATCAGTTTTTGAAAAGTTTAAATTTTCAGATAAGTTATGAGCATCTTGTAAATAAATCCTGCTGCATTAAAAACATATTTTTGTGAGTTACTTTAATTTAAAAAAAATTTCTTTTAAATTATTTTTCATTTATTTTCCATGATCGGCATCGCTACCAAAATTTTTATAAATCATGCTTGTGCCACCACCTTCCCTGTAAGCGCCTTTAAATGCCCTTAAAAAATACCTGATACGCAAAATACTTCATATTCTTCTTAGCCTCATCTGAATCATGAGCTGCGATCATCAGGGTTGTTGAACCAACTTGTCAATTGTCCCACCACAGAAATACAATTCAGCTGTGCATTCGTAAGAATCAAACATGTGGGCATGCCATGAAATTCATTTGTATACTCAATAAGTTTTAAGCAAACAGAACTTCAAATTAAAAAATCTCATCTCCATCTCCATCTTCATCTCCAGTTTACTTAAAGATTCAAATAAAATTTTGTTTGCACTGAAATGACACATCTTTGGCTCATTGAAGTTGTACGAGCACAGACGCATTGGCATATGAGTGAGTGTGTGTTCTGGAGGTGCTGGCTGATCGTAACTGATCGCTATGTGTCACTGTGAATATGATGTCTTAAGTAAATTTATCTTGAGGCTGGTCAGTTCTTTCTTTTGTTGTTTGTTTGTTTGGACATCTATTGGACAGCTGAGCTGAGCTGGGGCTGTCTGTTTGTTTGTTCATTGATTTCTTTTTTTATTTTTTATTATTAAATATTTATTTTTCATAACACACTTGTTGCTAAAGTCATAAGTAAACTTTAGAATAATGGTGTGTTGCAGCGATCAGTCAGGAATGTAGTGGAAGAAACAAGTGTTAGGTTTTGCGTTTGTGGGTGTTCTGTTTTGCACCAGACACAGTGACAAGTTTTTTTTTTGCAAATTAAATTAACACTTTTTTTCTCCAGTTTCATAAATATTCGTATATATATATCTGATTTATTTCTGAATGTTTAGCGGCTGGTTGGTGTTGTCCATCGACAACAAAAAATTTTATTAGAAGTTATTTGTTGTTGGCTTAAGGCTTTTTTTGCTGATTGTCTGAACACCACGCAGCTTTATTCGTTGTTTTCTGTGATTGTTAATGGCCGAATGCCTTGTTCTGGCTTCCAGGCAGGGCTTTTGTTGCTTGTCAGTCGGCTGGTGGTCCCAACTCTAAACAATAGATTGTCATGTTTCTTTAAATTGGTAAATTAACATGTCAATAGGTGTTATTTGTAGTGTTTTGTGCGATTTCGCTTACTGTTTTTTATTGTGTATAAGCGCCGTGTGGTAATTTTGTTTCCCATCTCTTTTCACTTTTGCTTGGGGAGTACGTCTGCTGCTGCAGCTCATTATGAATATCATTTGCATAAAGATGATTTATATGTGGAATTATGATAATTTCCTGTTCGGTTGTTAGTGATGCTTAGCGGCTGTATAGATTACAAATGGGAATATGGAGACAACAATGAAAGTGATCTGAAAGATCTAGAAAGTGACCATTATTAAAACTAATTTTTTCTCACAACAATGCACTATGGGATCTAAAGAATAAAACTATAATTAAATACTTAATTGCTAATTTATAAAAAAATCTGATTTATAACAGGTTATTGGCAGCAAAATTCGTACAAAAATTTGTTGTATAAGCCGCCTATTATCCTCAAGGACGCTACGCCATCTAAGCATCATTCTTTTTCGCCTCTGCAGTGCGTAGTACCAACTGCTTAAGCAATGTTATTAACGAGGTTCTGTTTTTAATAGCTAAAAAAAGTAGTTCGTAAACGTACGTTTTGTAAAAGTACCGCTTAGTAAAAGAGCCTTTTAACAAAAATTCGATTTTAATAAGAACTTCCTCTCAGCAAAAAGCAACTTTTAAGAAAAGTGCCTATGAAAAAAGATATTTTTTCCTTGTAAAAAGTACTTTTTAACGAAAAATACTTTTTAATAAAAAGTATCATTAAAAAACTACCCGTTAACGACGAGTACTTTAAAAAAGTACTTTAACACAAAATGACTTTTAACGAAAAGGGCCTTTTACAAAAAGTACCTTAAACATTTTTTTATTTAACAAACAGTACCTCCAAACAATTCTAACAAAAAATGACTCTTAACGAAAAGTACCTTTTAACAAAAAAGTACCTATTAACAAAAAAGTACCTTAATTTTTTTTTTTTTTTAAATTAACAAACAGTACCTCCAAACAATTTTAACAAAAAATGACTTTTAACGAAAAGTACATTTTAACAAAAAAGTACCTTAAAAATTTTTTTATTTAACAAACAGTACCTCCAAACAATTTTAACAAAAAATGAATTTTAACGAAAAGTACCTTTTAACAAAAACGTACCTATTAACAAAAAAGTACCTTTGAAAAAATGTCTATTGAACAAACAGTATCTCCAAACAACTTTAACAGAAGATGACTTTTAACGAAAAGTACCTTTTAACAAAAAAGTACCTTTGAAAAAAATTTCTATTGAACAAATGGTACCTCCAAACAAATTTAACAAAAGAAGACTTTTAACGAAAAGTACCTTTTAACAAAATTACTATTTAACAAACAGTACCTCCAAACAAAATGTACAAACTGTATGTTTTAACAAAAACTACCAGTAAGAAAAACAGTTTTTAGAGAAAGAAGAACGTACCTTTTAACAAAAAATTACCATTTCATAAAAAGTATATTTAAATAAAAAGTAGTTTTTAACACAAAAAACCTTTGAAATAGTACTTAAAGAATCGAAATATCGTTTTAAAAAATTTAAAAAAAATATAAAAAAAATTTTTTGAAAATAATTACCTAATAAATTATTAATATGGAGTCCTTTAAAGAAAAGAAAGTTTATTATTTTATTGTCCATAGACGTTGTGGTCAAAGATTATTATTGATCGTTCCATCACTAGTTCTGCTACACAATGATATTTAAAATTTTATCCAAAATTATCTTCTATTCACGATAAAACAAAATGCGCTTAATTGCGATGCCTTTTCAGTCATTCGCAACTGGTTGTTTCACTGTTACGAGGTGTATTTACTTTTCTCACGCCTCTTTGACTTAAAACAACTGAATCTAATTGGGAATTTTTCATTAACAATGCCACAGCAAAATACACTAGCCACAATATATTTATTTTAGCTACAAACGAATAAACATTTTCTTTTACACAATTTTTGTTCAAAATGATTTCCAGTATAGTCACGTTCCTGTTAAGAATAAAATAAGGTGTAGCTAAATATTAAAATAACAATGGCAGCAGCCAGCACTGGGAACATTTGCAGTTGCATCTCTACGTACACACGGGCACCAAGAAGTCTTGTGGCTTTTAAAGGATAAAATTGTTTGTGCAAAACTGAAATTGATGGCGGTGATGGAAAAACGTCGACATTAATCATAAAAAAGGAAAGAAGAAAAAAACAAATTTCCGAATTCGTTGCGGCAAAACGATCAGGGGACAGTGAGTTTGCAAAGAATCTTTAGGCTTCATTTATCACAGGAAGTGTTGAAGATGGCAAACACCGAAATTCCACAAAATATGCACGCTGCATAGAAAAAAACCATTTTATTAATTTCCAAATAGTTCCGACCTAGGAAATTATAAATGATACGCAAAAAAAATTCAATTCTATTCAATTGTTATGCATGCGATTTGCATTCATTTTTCTTCTACTAAAACACTGTGCGTGGTGCAGTTTAAAAATAATTTGGTGTTGTTGGGGATAATTGCGTCAAGACAATTTAAGCGTAAAATGACAACAATGTAAAAAGATAAAATAAAGTTGAAAAGAACAAGTAAATAAGACAACAGAGTTTTCAAAAGAACTCAAAACTTCGCAACTGAGAAGAGAAAAAGGCGCAGAAAGCCGTTCGTGGAAACTTCAAAGCGCCATTCGATTAACAAGTGGAACTAATTTACTCGACGCAAACTGTGTGTATTAGAACTTTTGTTTTTTTTTATCTACCTCTCTGGGTAATTTGCTTGAGCAACATTAAAACGATCTTATCTTTTGCGAAGGTACAAGCACAAATACTATTACGTATATTTTTATATTTTTGGCTCTCATATGATTATGATTTGTATTTAATTTTGTTTAATTTTCTAAATAAAAGCCACCATGAAAAACTAACAACAACATTTCCGCTTGTCTGCATTTTGCGTTAATTATAATGTCCACACTTTGGCACGATCACTCAAAATGACACATTGTACTCATAGTATTTGTTATTCATTTTACGATTTTTAATTTTTATATTTGAAAATTTCATGTTTGTGTATTTACCCACAAGCTATGCAAGATTATGCTTATTGCCATCACATTGTGCCATAATGTTCGCAATCGGGTTGCAGTGCCTTTTAATAGAGTCGTAAAGATTTTAATTGTTGAATTATTTGTGGTCTGTTACTGCTCTTAGAAAAAATTTGCCAACTCTTTTGGCCAGAAAGCATATTAGATTGTCATCAATGGTCTATTTCATCATGTGCACAGTGGGAGCGGTGCCAAAAATAATGTTAATAAGACTGCATAATATAAAGTGTTGATCCCAGACGAAAATATTCGGGCAGTGATCACTGTAGAGTAAAATGTATTTTAGAAGTCATAATTGTCACAAATATCAACCGATCTTTCTTTAATATAGAACCGGCACTCAGGGGATGACCACCACTCATGCAGGACATGATGCCTTGCAGCCTTTTATAGAAAATCTCTAATCCGCAAAAGTTACCTTTTTAGAGGTAAATGTTCAAAAAGTACGTTCATTAAATAGTAATTTTGCGAAGACTACATTTTGATAAACCAAACTTTTATAATGAATTTTTTGTTATTTTCAAAAAAAAATTCTTAAAATGTACTTTTTTTAATTGGTAATTTTTGTTAAAAGGTATATTGTATGCCCCTTTTATTAAAAGGTACTTTTTATTAAAAGGTACTTTTTATTAAAAGGTACTTTTTATTAAAAGGTACTTTTTATTGAAAGGTACTTTCTATGAATAGGTACTTTTTATTAAAAGGTACTTTTTATTAATAGGTACTTTTTATTAAAAGGTACTTTCTATGAAAAGGTACCTTTATTAAAAGTTACTTTTTATTAAAAGGTACTTTTTATTGAAAGGTACTTTTTAATAAAAGGTCCTTTTTATGAAAAGGTAATTTTTACTAAAAGGTACTTTTTATAAAACGTTACCTTTTGTTAAAATGTAGTTTTTATCAAATGTAATTTTTTGTTAAAATTAATTTTTGTTGAATGGTACTTTTTTTTCTAAAAAGTACTTTTTAGTAACAGGTACTTTTTACTAAAAGGTACTTTCTATAAAAATTTGCTTTTTACTAAAATGTATTTTTTATCAAGAGGTATTTTCTCTTAAAATTATTTTCATTTAATTTTTTACTAAAAAGTACTTTTTATTAAAAGGTACTTTTTGGTAAAAGGAACCTTCTATATAAAGGTACTTCTTATTAAAAAGTGCTTTTTATCAGCTGGTATTTTCTGTTAAAATTAATTTCTGTTAAATGGTACTTTTTGTCAACAGGTACTTTTTTGTTAAAAGGGACTTTTTCTTAGTTAAAAATGCTTTTGCTTTGAAAGGTGCCTCTTGTTAAAAATTACCTTTTGTTAATTGACACTTTTCTTATAAAGTACTTTTGTACAAAAAGTAAAATTTTTTTAAAAGTTATTTTTTAAATTTTGTATTTCTGGATAAAAAGGTAATAATGTTTGAAAACAAAAGTGGAGAAAGATGAGAAGTTGATGCAGCATACTTGCAGGAATTTTGCATAACTGTATATTGCGTATACGCCCAAGTATAAATTGAAGTTGTTAATTCATTAGTTTAATTTAATAGAATAAAAGTTGTTTGTTTATTTTCTTATTTTAAAGGTATTTGTTCAGATTTTTGGAAAAATATATCTTCAAAAGTAGTATTGAGCAATTATTAAGTTCCGAACGAAAGCAGAGTTGGCGGGCAAATAAGTAAATGAACTGGATTCGGGGACACTTTTGTTACTTCTGCAGCCTTTTTCGTAACATCTATAGCGAGTTTTAAAAATGTACTTTTAAGAGCATAATCATCTTCAAAAAATATTTTCTTGTTAAACATCTCTAAATTTCAATATTCATTAAGGAATTCATGCTAAAATTTTTGCATCAAAGAATAATTATTTAACCATTTTTTATTAGACATTAAAAAATAGTTCCCAATCTTATAATTAAAACTAAAGCATCGTCTTTTTAAATATCTGCATATAAAAATATCAGCGATCATAAATTGAGATGCGAAAATTAAATATTAATCTTGAAATATTGTTAGCAAATAAATCTATAACGCAACATCCTGCTGGTTGTACCAGCACATGTGGCACGATCATAAGCACGAGAACATGTGCGGTGAGTGCACAAATTGCAAAAGGGGATTTATGCTTCTGCACGTTTACTGTGTGCGTCCCTCAACTTGAACATGATTTCCACGGCAAATGCTTTTTCGATTTAATGCTTTGCACTTAAGGTGACATCGTTAAATTGGTTGTTGTTACACTCCTTTCCGCTCTCCCTTTTCTCTTTGATGATTTTTTCTTGCTTGATTTTCAATGACCTTTAATATTCGTATTTGTTCTTTGCATTTAACGAGCAGCTCTGGCAATTTACTACATATTTTGACAATAAATTCATGCATTCATTTTGAAATTATATGCTGTACATCGCGTTCGCGTTGCGCTTTATTGGCAGCGAGCCCATTGTGTCTGTTACAATTAGGCATGTCCGTCCGTCCGTCCGCCTGTCTATCGCTTTGTTTTGTGTCGTTAGCAGTTTTACATAAATTTTTTAATTTGGTTTTTACCTTTCTTTCAGGTGGATGCTTGGCATTTACAATGTGATTGATATTATTTTTTGTCTTGGATCATAAAATGTTTAATGAATAGAAAACTCTATCCAGTACGGGCTGTTCATAAATAGTAAAAAAAAATTCATAACGTTTTTTTATCCTTGGCAATTCTGCCAACTTTGTGTGCTAAATTAAGTCGGACACTCGGTGAGTGTGCTAATTTCATAACAATTCAATTAATTCAACATCAAATAAATTCTGATCGTGTCATTAAAATGCTGTCTGACCCACATTCTGTAATACTTTTATTGCAAACATGCTAGGAAATTTGTTGAAATGTTTTTCTTTACTTAATTTAATTTTTTTTATCAATGAACTACTTAAGTGATCAATTTATGTTTTAGTTTTTTTGTTTTGGATTTACCACATGCCAAGATTGAACTCATTAAGCAGTGATCTTGCTGTGTAATAATTTTTATTTAAAAAATATTACCACAAGCATTTTTTAACTTTAAAAACTCAAAGTTGAAAACAAAAAACGATATCTTTATTTATTTATTATCAACAATTAGATTTGCTTTTTAATTAATGCGCTCGTTTCCGCAGACGATCATCCGTAAGCAGCGCCATCAACCTGCTTATTCAATATGATGATGGTTATTATTGAGACGTTATTGTTTGTTTCTTTTCACTGAAATTTGCAAAATACTAACTTATGGGGCAAATCGAAATACGAGTACTTTCTAAAGCCTTTTAGCTTGTTTTGTTTCAAACAACTGCCAGCCACTGTGGCCATAATGATCATCCGGTACATTTGGTTTTGTCAGTCTGTTTGTCTATCTCTTGATCTATTCTTTTAAAGTGTTTTTTTCCTTCTAAATCTCTACAATTTCATTGATGCAAAATTTTCATTCAGTAAAAAAAACGGCAAAATCAAATTTGATAAATACGGAAAATTTTCTTCAACACCACTAATTTGTGGCGATTCTTTTCATTCCTTTTTTAATTTGTGTAAATTTTTCCTAAAATTTTTAAATAAATATTTTTTTTAAATAGATTTATATGCAACTAACAAATGATGTAATTCTTAGAAAAAGTTTGGCAAATAAACGTCTCGTATGTATCAACAGAAGGGGCAGCATGTGCTCGTATATTGTTGTTACATTCATGCATTAATTGTAAATAATTTTGTGCTCGTTTGATTTCTGATGCAGTCTAATTCTTTTAAAAATGCAACTAATTTTAACAAAAACAAAAATCGAAAAAAAACCAGTGGTCATATCTGTGGTGATGACATAAATCAGCATGAAAAATTCAATTAAGATGTTTTGTGTGTAACACACGAAACAAATGCAACATGACGACGATCAACAGGCAGCAAATCTATCCGCAAACAACGGAAAAAACCAGCGCACTTTTCTTAACTCAATTCCAATGGAAATTGGGCCTTTGCTCTCTATTACTGACCGGCCACACGAACGAACTACAACTGTGGCAGTCTGACGGACTGACATACATGCGAGTAAATGCTGCCATTAAACCAAAAGATCTAACACAGTGATCAAGATAATGACAACAAATAACGTCATTTACTCGCCAACTTTGAGTATCTCAATGTTTAGAATTTAAATGGAATATTAATTTGAAAACATTTAAAACAAATTACAACTGCACTCACATGTACTGCGGATACACATACTGACGAACGGGCACATGGACGGACCAGCATTCGTACACTGGATTGGATTTTATCAATCATAATAATGTGAGTTTCATTACGTTTGATGAATACAAATTTTTTGTTGAGAAATAGTAAATGAAATTCATGCGGATTTAACTGATTCGAAACTTCGTATTGGAAGTTTAATACCGAAAAACATGCAACTAACTAAAGTTCACTGCTAATGAGTTTGTCATGTCAGTGGGACGTTTAGGAAGGCAAATAATTTGTTTTATATGAAAACAATGGAGTTCAGTTGTACGACGGTGGCTACTCAAATGGTCATTATAAAATTAAAAGTTACTGTTTCATATATGTATAATGTTGGTGAAATTCGAAATTTCTTATTAAAACTGGAATAGGTGCCCTTTGGAAAAGTACCTTTTTGAAAAATTATTTTTTAAAAAAAGTACCTTTAAGAAAAAGTACCGTTATGAAAAAGCACCTTTATGAAAAGGTACCTTTTTGAAAAAGTCCTTTTTTGAAAGTACTTTTATGAAAACGTACCTTTTTGAAAAATTATCTTTTTGAAAAAGTGCCTTTAAGAAAAAGTACCTTTAGGAAAAAAGTACCTTTAAGAAAAAGTACCTTTTTAAAAAAGTACCTTTTTGAAAAAGTACCTTTTTGAAAAGTACCTTTTTGAAAAAGTGCATTTTTGAAAAAGTACCGTTTTGGAATATTATTTTTTTGAAAAAGCACCTTTAAAAAATATTCCATTATGAAAAGGTACCTTTTTGAAAAATTACCTTTAAAAAAGGTACCTTTTTGATACCTTTAAGAAAAGGTACATTTTTGAAAAAGTAATTTTTTTTAAAGTACCTTTATGAAAATGTACCTTTTTGAAAAAATTTCTTTTTAAAAAATACCATCATGGGAAATCACCTTTATGAAAGGGTACCTTTTTGAAAAAGTACTTTTTTGAAAGTACTTTTATGAAAAAGTACCTTTATTGAAAAATTATCATTTTGTAAAAGAGCCTTTATGAAAAGGTACCTTTATGAAAAAGTACCTTTTTAAAAAAGTACTTTTTGAAAAAGTGCCTTTAAGAAAAAATACTTTTTTGAAAAGTTCGTTAATGAAAAACTAAGTTGACGAAGAAGTAGTTTTACAATATAAAAGATGTATTTTGTCTTTTCTAAAATATAATTTTTAATTATTTTATAGTTCCATATACATAAACTAACTTATGTGGATGTGTATGTGATCGTATGTATGGTTTATGTATTTCTTTCAAACAGCGCATTTGAAGTTCACATACGCGACATCTTCAATACTCTCCAAGTATATTGTCTTTAATAAACAATTAATTATAATTTGAACAAATATTGAAGTAGAAAATATTTTTGCGATTTTATCTTTTCAAGTTTAGCTCAATATGAAACTTTTTACTCGTTCATTTTTTATTTATTTAATTTTTTTCAATATTCCCAATATGTCAGCACATTTGTTTGTGTCGTTCCGTCAATTTTTCAGTGGATGCAAGCAGCACCCATATGGAAATTAATGTTTCTACAGCGAAGAAAGAAACTGAAACACAAATAATGATTGTTGTGGGTTCCACTTCTAGTTAACGCTTCGTTTATTGGCAAAACCTTGAATATCGGCAGCTTTTCAGAAGCAAAAATAGAAGGCGTGGCATTAGTTTATTTTTCCTTTTATTTATTTGTTTCGTTTGTATTTTTTGTCGCTTTTGTATTGTGCAAATAATAAACTAATTTAATTAGTTTTCAATTAAGTGTGGAAATACGTTTTTCTAATTAAGTTATTAGACTTGTACCAGCATTTCGCAGGCAAGAGCCGAACATGTTTTTTTAGATGAAACAATTACAGCAATTTTAAATAAATAAAATACACGAGTGATGATTAAATATTTTTCTTTCAATTTTCGATTGGAAATTTTCAAATGACATCATGAAGATGACGTTAAATATACGAGTTTTTCCCAATAATCGTTGATTAAATCAAATATAAATCAGTTGTATCTTTTATAAATAATTTATAAGTTTTCGAGAATATATTGGCATGCATCCGTTTCATTTGATTGATTTGTTTTATTCAGAGATAACTGAAGCTTTCAACAAATAAATTAATAAAATATTCGTTAGAAATTAAAAAGTGTTTCATTACACAAGAACCTTTTAAGATGAATGTTTCTTTACATAAATTGGTTGCTAAAAAATTTACTACTGCAATGAAATATATTTTGAAAAATATACATTGAAAAAATATTCTTTTATAAAAGTACCTTTTTTAAACAAAAAAATTAAATACATATTAAAAAAACTTCTTTTGGAATAATTATCTTTTGTAATTTATAAAAATTTAGATAAGAAATAATTTTTTAATAAATATCCTTTTAAGAAGAAAAATATTGAAAATAGCTACAAGTTCAAAAAATCATGTTGAAAAAAGTACCTTCCAAAAAGGTACGTTTAGGTCTTTTTAAAAGCACCTTTTAAGAAGGTACCTTTTAAGAAAGTATCTTTAAAAAAAGTACCCTATTAAAAAGGACTTTATTAAAAAGTACCTTTTAAAAAAGTTACCTTTTAAAAAAAGTACCTTTTAAAAAAGTTACCTTTTCAAAAAAAGTACCTTTTAAAAATGTACCTTTTAAAAAAAGTACCTCTTAAAAAAGTACCTTTTAAAAAAGTACCTTTTAAAAAAGTACCTTATATAAAAGTACCTTTTAAAAAGGTACCTTTTAAAAATAGTACCTCTTAAAAAAAGTAGCTTTTAAGAAAGTACCTTTTAAAAAAGTACCTTTTAAAAAGGTACCCTTTATAAAAAGCACCTCTTAAAAAAGTAGCTTTTAAGGAAGTACCTTTTAAAAAAGTATATTTTAAAAAAGTACTTTTTAAAAACAGTACCTTTTAAATAAGTACCTTTTGAAAAAGTAGGGTATAAGAAAATATCAGATGAAAAATAAAGTTTTTAAGATATATTTCTTTAAATAAAAATTTTTCAAATACTGGTAATACTTATTTTTAAAAAGTATCTGTGCAAAAGAGGTACTTCTAAACCAAATACCTTTTAAAAAATATGTTTTATAAAAAAGCGTATATTAAAAAAATTATCCTTAAAATACATACCAAAAAATATTAAAAAATAAAATATTCAAAGAAAAACCTTCTGTAATATAAATATTTAAATATTTTTATTTGAAAACGATTTAATTAAATTTGATATTCAAATTATTTTCGTATTTCCTATTTCCTTAATTATTCATGGACTCAATCAGACTCTTATTAAGCACATGCAACATAATTATTTATTAAAACTAAAAATAAAAGAAAACTTGTCAGAAATTGTAGTCAACGTCACACACATTGACCTTCGCCAATCATACGCTTGATTTACTCAAATCAAACCAATCTTTCGACTATAAAATAAAAAGAAAATTTTTAAATATATTTTTTACCATCTTGTCGTAGCTGCCACCATGAACGAGCAGCAAAATAAACTTGACATATTAAAGAAAATTAATAGAAAATTTTATGGTAAAAAAAAATAAATTAAAAAACAGGAAATTGTCACAGCAGTGCAACGAGCATTTGAGAAAAAAAAATTTGTTTCGAAAATCTAGTGAAATTTGGCCACAACGAAAATGTCCAACAATTTCACATAAAAGCGCGCGCATACACCTCAAAGAAAATGTGACTGATTAAAACATCAAAAGTTAAAGATTTTTTGTACACAGAAATAGTGTCATAAAAGAAAACAGGAATGAGGAACGAGCACAAACCCCCCCAAAAAAATTATGAAATTATTATATATATAATTTTCTTTTTTACATCAACGAAAAAGTTGAGATCTTCGAAATTTTGGCAAATCTTGAAAAATGAACTTGTCAACATGCGATCAATTGGCAAAAGGCAAAAAAGACTCAGTTACGCAAATGATTTTTAATTTTCATTTTTATTCTGCCAACATTTTGCTCAATAAATTAAGAAGAAAAGGCAAAAAAAAAAAAAAACAAAACAACCAAGACGAAATAAAAACTAAAATCCAACTAAAGTTGCCAACATAAAATTTTTTTATGATCTGAGGATAGACTGCATGACGAGCACCGCCACCCACTTGAATTAGATGCAGCAAATTATTTTATTTAATTTTATAAAGAGGCATACAACGAGAAACAAATTGCATGTGGAAACACATTTAATGTGATGAAAATTAATCAGTTTCAGAATAATGAAAAATTATGCAGTTGAAATGTTAAACATTTTTTCGCCTTTTTCATTTAAATTTCTACGGCAGGTGGCTGGTACTTTTCATTGAGAAAAAAATATGGTTGCAAGTGTTATCTATCACTTGGGTGGATTCTCTTAGTAATAAGAACTGACACAAATAACTTTTTTTTTGCTCGATTCTTTTTTGAGGTAGTTCTAGAAATTACTAAAGGGTTAGTTTTTAGCAACTTTCTTCTTTGCAACACTGTGTTTGGCAGCTCAGCTGTTTTCGTGCCACATGTTACTGTTAAACATGCTCAGTTTGGTGTATGACTTAACTATGAATCGACTGCAGACGAGCACCGCTTGCACATTCGGAGTCTAGCGACTAAATTTCACACCAAATTTATAATATTGTACATAAAACCGCATACGTAGAGTGCGGACAGAGGAAAATATGGCTGCTATATCCGGCAGTGTTGTTGACGATCACCATTCGCAGTAATTGGCCCCCAGTTATTCCAGTACTTGGAAAATTTTGCGGAAGAATTTTGGTGTAAAATTTTAACGCAAAATTTTAAAACAATTTTTTTTAAATTTTGAACCAATTTTTTAAAATTTTCAAAAAATTTTTTTTTTCAAATTTTGAATTTTTTTTTAAAATTATCATTATTTGAATTCCAATATTATTTAAGTTATAAAAATTTTTGTGCAATAGGATGGGCTTCCTGGGCTACCATTTGTGTATAGTGGCATATGTGTACCCATCCCCATTTTTCCACAATTCCCACTTCTTCGCTCAAGACAATTTAAAAAAAAACATCACCCACTTATCTTGGATAATTTTATTCTCAAAATTTTCCCTTTTCTCCAAATTTGCAATCATGAACTATTTCCCCGTGAATGATATCATGCTAAAATTAAATGTCGCTTATTGTGAATGAGTTTTTCCCCGCGAGTTTTTTTCACTTTTCCCTTTAATTTATTCACTCCATTTTTGGTGGGAATAGAGTAGAAAATTTAAGTATTTTCTATTATAATTCGAAAATCTGTTATAATTCGAATATTAGATTTTATTTTAAGGGTAAGATCCGTTAATAAAATACAAACTGTTATTTTTAGCAACAATTCAATTGCCTGCGTCTTTGTAAAACTTATTGCTCCAAATCTAAACATTAAAAATATTTTTTATTTTGTTTTGTTCGTTTTCCAAATTCGCATCCATCTTACTTTACTACTAAATTTCTTTCAATTCTAAAGTTTTCAACACAAATTTCTTAGATTTTTCATGTTGTTTTCAGCTTCATGTCTTTTCTTGCATTCACTGAGAACTGATAGTGGAAATAATTTGTCAAGGGAAATTCACGATAGCATTTTTCCCTTCAAGTGGAATATAAATTTCACATGAACAAAAATGACACTTGCTATTCACAATAGGGGTGAATGCCTGTCATTTAAATTTTATTCAAAGATTTACCGGTTGCTATAGCAAATGTTTCTTAAAATTAATTATTTTGACTTGAGAAAAGGAAGAAACTTACCAGCCGAGTCCAGTTATTGGCATTGCAAATATAACAATTGCAATCACCATAAGTAACCGCATATCACCATATAATAACCACAGTGCCACCGCTCGCAAATTGTTTGTAATAATTTTTAATGTTTTTTTTTAAATTAAATATCTGGAATAATTATTAAATGGTTACAAGGGTTTGAGATTAGTGTACGAGTAGTTTTTTTGCGTACTGGCTCCACTGTAATACCGAATGTTCTCTGTTTGTTCTGGCCACTCATCAACTACGAACAATAGCCGGCTATAAAACAAAAGTTTGTCAACACAAGTTTTATTAAATTGTACATTTTGTTTTAGTTGTTAAAAGCACTTTGTGAATATTCTATAGAGGAAAAAGATTTATTGATTATTGACTTATTAATTAATTTTTATATCTCTTCTTTTAATAAAGTTATTTTATGTATATTTTGCTTGGCATCATATTTTTTTAATCCACAAATAAAATGCGTCAATTTTGCAGTAAAGCCTCACGCGTACTGATACCTTCGGTCGCTCGGTCTTTGGAAACTTTAAATTAAATACGTTTAACGTTAAATGTGCCTGCCTTTAGTTTAGGTTTTGAATTTTTTTTTTCGTTTTTTTTTTTCTTTCATATATATATTTTTTTTAACTCATGGGAAGGAGTTGATTTTATTTTTGCGTTTTTATTTTGTTTCTGTTGCGCTGTTGTGTTTTGGCGATTTCATGGACGGTTTTTTAAACCAACTGGCCATACGGAAAAAGGGATACACCGTGTTGAGTTGGAAGAAAAAAAATAAATAAAAATGAAACTACAACAAAAAAGGGAAACAAAAAAAAAATTAAACAACCAAATCTTATAAAAAATAGTTTTTAAAAGCCGCTTTGAAAGTGATGGGAACTGTTTCTTTTTTCGTTTTTTTTCTTTACATATTTTTTATTTAAGTGCTCTTGTGTCGAAGTTTAAAGGATTTTTTTTTTGTTTTTGTAGTTTTGCTTAATTTGTATCAGCAGAGAAGTCTTTAAGGGATTTTTTTTTTGTTTGCAATTTATGAAGTTTGATTTTTTCGTTGTAAGCTGCAGTTACACTGTGGGCTGTTACTTTGTTTCGTATGAAAGTAAAATTTTAAAGCGTGAAAAATGCCATAAATGTGATTTAAAGGGTACTACACCATTTCCTTTGGTAAATTACATAAACACGATGGACTTTAATTGCGACCTCAAAAGTGATTTTTTTTTGGAAGGAAGGAATGCATAAGTCGTGCTTGTTTTAAATACATATGCAAGCTGTGAGTTTTTGTATATCTAAGGGCCATTACAACTTCATGTTAGTTAAAAGTTGAATTTTCCATTTGAAGACAATAACAAAAACGAAAGTATTCGCTTGTGAAGAACTGAATTTAGAACGTTGTGCCCTGATGTCTCTTGAAAATGGTTTTGGTTTTACACAAAAATTATTTATACTTTTTTTTAAATAAATTTTAATCTCAGTCGCACGTGACTACAAATACCAAACACAGTTTTTTTTAGAATAGGCAATCGAATCCTTGACCATCGCAGTAAAAGAAGTATTATAACTGGAATAGTTATTATTTCTTTATATATTTTAAATGAACTGTAAACCGCGAAATGCTTTTCTATCTGATCAGAGGACATCAAAAACACTCAAGTTATGTGAGGCATAATCAAGTTTTAGAATTCATTTTTTACTGGATTTTCGACACCCTCCGCGGTTTCTTTTCCATAAGGGAAAACATATTCAACTCTACCCACAACAGAGTTCTTATATGTTTTTTTTATAAAGCTTTAGGTGACTTTTTTTTAATTTAAATTTTTTATTATCCGATATGTCGATATCCTCTGGATATCTTCTTCAGGGCAATAGTTGTATGTATTTAAAATTAATATAACAATATTTTTCTGATTTTTAAAAAAATATTAGTCTTTATTATAATTATTGCCCTCAATAGGATATTCAGAAGATATCGAAATATGGAATAACAAAAAATTTCAATTTCTTTTACAAAAAAGTGACATAAAGCTTGATAAAACAGATAATTGATAACTTAAAAGGTCGAGGAATATCAGCAATCAAGTAACTGAGTTAGAAAATTTCAACTAAAATATTTATAAAAAATCCTCTTCCAACTGCTGGCCACCACGCTCCAGATGTAAAAATGGGTACTTGGCAGCCACTGAAATTATAGCATCTCAATTTGAATAACTTAAAAGAATTTACATATGAAACACATTTTTTTTTTTTGGTTTTGTACTTAAGATGTTGCACGTGACCAACTTTATATGAGTTTCGTGATCACAAATATTTATGAATATTGTTTTAATTATTTTTCTGTCTTCATTTCTTGAGCCACCTGCATGCACTTTCGACTCACTGATAATAAATGTTGTTTTCCAGTGTCGCACGTGATAGGGTAATATACAGTTTTGCAAGCAAAAATTTACTACTACATATTCGTAAATCTTTTTTGAGTCTTTTTAACAGTAGACAACTGCTACAGGACCACAATTGTGGTTGTTATAAAAAAGAATCATAAATTGCCTCTTACATAAAAAAATTTTTTTTAATGAAAAAGTTGCCCTTTTGTGACTTTGCGGTCAAATGTTTCAAAATGGGTAGTGCCCAGCCTTAATTTTATTGTTCCTCTGTTTTATTGTTCCGCTGATATCAAGAATGGTCGAGGACCATTCCTTGCAGATGCTCATTTCCTGTAGAAACCAACACAAAAATGTTCGGAGTACAGAATGTATGGAATATTTTATCAGAACGGAAACTCCATAGGAAATTTATTAAATAAATTTCTTTAGAAAAATTACATGTTTGTGATCAATGCCACTTTCCACGATCACAACTGAATTGGTGGAAAACAATTCGTTTGTACTGGTTACTGTGGCACCACATGATTGTGAGATCTTCTTATATTTTAGTTTTAGTTTATGAATTCGTTGGTTATTATATGAGATCAGTTGCAGTTGACCCCTTTTCTGGCACTTTTCTGGTACCTCAGATATTAACTTTTGGAAGGCCCTAATACAGTCGGCTCAGGCCTTGTAACAATTGTCACATTTTATCTTGCTTGCAAACTTCTGTAGGTTATTCTTTATAAACTCAAGTAGAGTTGGATACATATTTTACAGCTGGAATTAAATTTAATAGGAAATCACTTAACACTCTTTAAGAATGTACTTTTTCATAGGAAAACTTTTACTAGATTATGTTGGCCTTATTATAACAATTTTCAAAACGCGAGTGTGCTCTTTTTAAAAAAAAACTTTCGATAAGTTTCCAAAGATAACGCCACCATAGAAATAAGGTTTATATTTTTTAAATGATTTGTTTCAGAAAATATTGAAAAAATCGTTTCCTTTATTACTTATTTGAAATTGTGTGAGATTTAAATTTTTTTTTTAATATTTAATATTTGCACTTATTTTTTCATTATATTATTATTGTAAATATATTACGAGTAGGTATTCAGCATATTAAATTATTTTACTTTCAATTCATAAATTTCAACAGCACATCACAAAAAGAAAACAACACAATTTTTGTTAATTAATTTATTTAATTAATTTATTTATTTTTTGTTTTTAGTTAAATGTGCACTTGACCACTATCATCCACCACGATAAACTGAACTTTGTTGGCTGTTGGTCGTATTTGTGGCCGCTGTTGCACATAGAATACACGATGAGTAGAAAAGGAAAAGCAAAACACGAAAAATAAAACATACAAGATGAAGAAGATGAAGAGACTTTCATCATCGCTATCGGCGAATCTCACAGGTAAGTTAAGCACTAAGACGCCGCCACAAATACCCACTGAGTGCATTTGCCGCCGTTAACGTCACCTCAAACTTTGTTTATACGTACAAATGATAATGATCGCGATGATGATAATGAAGATCACAATATTGTGGCGAAATTAAATTAACAAAAAAATATATAAAAAAAAAAAAAATAAACCGCTCTTGGTTTAAAAAAAAACCATACAAAACACAGACTCCGTATTAGATCAACGGCTCAGCCCCACCAACCAAGCGACCGATCACTCAAACTGATCCACTTCACAGCGCAATTGTACATCAGCGTTTGTTCAATCCCATTCATTATACTGAAGAATTTTAGCGATTTTTCCCGTACTTTTCATCACACACTTTTCACACATAAACAAATTGTTTGTGAAAATCCACATATTTTTATAAAGATTCTCATACTTTTTGTTTTCAAAACACTCCTCGCTGAAACGAGTGCAATTTTTTTTCTTTTTTGGATTTAGATCAAAAAAAATTGTATTTTTTTTTGCTTACATTTCATTTCAATCTCATTACGCTCTTTTATAATTATCTAATAGATAGCAGTGCTAAACAGCACATACTCGCGTCGATCTCACACACATTCACTTGCCTCCACTCACTGTAATCATTCGCAAGATCTGCACTGTATTTTCTACTTTTGTTTTGTTGTTGCTTGTCTATTTAGCAAAACACAAAATGTATTAAAATCTGCTTTTACACACTCGATGTGTCTCTGTTGTTAATTAAACGCAAATGAGCCGTTTTTAGCCGACAATTTTTAGCGTTTCACAGTTGATTTTATTTCATTCTTTATTTTGTTTCTTCTTAGAAATCTTTGAGGGCCAGCAAAATTGCATTATTGCACCGTCGTACTATTGCCTCACCAATAGAATCGGCAACAGAATAATTCTTTGCAGTCCTCATGACCGAGACTGTATGTGCGGCTTGAGTTTTAGAATCTCACTGACATTTTGGCTCTGCGTAAAGAAAAGTTTTACCGTGCAATTTTAAAAATTTCAAGATAAAAAATTGAGTGCTTTTCATCAACTTCATTCATTATTAACTTTCTTTCTCATCATTCTCGCATCATGAGAATGTTAGCCTCCTCCCGATTTCTGTCTGATAAGCGCACTGAAATGTTTGTTTTATTTTGAATTCATTTCTTTTGGTTTTTGCTTCAAATGCACGTGAGTCCATTCAAATCCGTGTGTAAATATGTGAAATTGTTACGCTCAAACGTTATCAAAAGTTATCTATAGTAGTTGTAGCATTTATACGAGGGTAGGTCAAGGAATGCTTAAAAATTAATGCTGTTTAGTGGTATTTTTAAAGATCTAAAAATCAGTTATTGAAAAAAATCTTAGTCACTTTATTTCAAAGTGAATGCCTTTTAATTGTTCAACGGCAGTGATTTGCTGTTAAATGCCGAGGGGTACAGTATGACGGCAGAACCATAAGTCTATTCACAGTGGGCGCGATTGGCTCAGTTTTAAATGCTTTTTATCATATTTATATTAAGAAATTACAAAAATTATTTGTGCTGTTTTACTTCACGTTCACACCACTTGATTTTGCCGAAAATTGTGTCCAGTCAGCTGATTTGCAACAAAATGTTGGGGTCAGTAGGGATCGTCTGCTCTCAATGAACTATTGATATCCGTGATATGAAACTCACATGAGAACCACAAAAATCTATTTCTTAAAATCAAATTTTAGCGATAAATTGATTTAATGAAAGGGATCTCCAGTTTTTCCTGTGGGGGCCCATGAAATCACCGTTTGACGCTGATAAACCAGTATGAGACAGTCAGCATTATTCATGTTATTCGTGACATGCACTTGGAAAAGTGATCTTAAATCGTACGCGCTATTTCTTAAAATTAGCAGTTTTATCGTTCTTGGAAAATATTCTCTACTTTTCGAAATTCTGTCTCCATGTTGTTTTTGGATTAGGTTAACAGGCTGCTGGTAAAGGGGGAAAAGAGCCAAGCCCACTTGTGTCCAATTTGCTTGTGATTCCTTTGTGCCATGTGTGTTGTTTGATACTCTGGAAAAATAAAAGGCCATGAAAGTAAACATATTTTTTTGAAATTCTAAGACCCTCGTACTGTTTTGAATGTTAAATGCCTGTTATCGCTGTCTGTCATTAGTTCAAGATTTATTTAGTTTGTGATCGCTTCTATTTGACGAGTTTGTTTAGTTTTCTCTACCGAAATATTGTGTTCCAGCGTTATTCTTTAATTTTTATTTTTAGTTTCAAGTTTATTTACTGAAGTTGTAAATTAAAAAGTGAATCTGTGTAAGATTAAGATCTTATCTGGGCACAGTGTTTTGATAATGTTGTTGCGTAAGCAAGCAATGATTTTAAAAATTTGTATTGAAATTGTTTTACGAAAAATCCATGAGTTATTTTAATGAATTTTCTATTCTTTTCGATTTTTAAAGAATTAAAGAACTGGAGGGTATATTCACTTTGTCATTCCGTGTGTAACGCAGCGAAATATCTCGCTAAGACCCCGTTTAGTATATATATTCTTGATCAGTGATGAACTCTATGACGATCTAGCCACGTCCGTCCGTCCGTCTGTGGAAATCACGATTCAGTCCAAAAGAAAAGAGCCAGACCTTTCAAACTTGGTGTGAATATATCTTAAAGGATAGCACAGGTCAAGTTCGTAAATGGATTCATTGGGGCCAGAGGGAAAGAAGTTCCCCTACGAAGAACTAAATCGACCTCTAAAAACACAACATATTATATAAAGTTTTTTTTTTGTAATTTTGTTAAGCAAATGATATATTTTTATGTCAAAGAAAATTCAACGCGTTAAACTTGGAGCCATAAAATAAAAGAAATAATTTTGGACCCCGCCCTGTTTAGTGGGCGTTATTATATGCAAAACTAGTGTAAAAATTTAACAAATTGCATTATTTAAGCCTACATTTCTTAAAAATAAAATTTTTAAGCTTTGATGGCGAAGCTGAGACGTTACCTGCTCCCTTATTCTGTAACTATTTGTCAACGTCATCTCAACACGATATCAAAAATAGGACACTTCTGTGCTCATTTTCCTCGGCAATTGATAATTTGTCACAGCCTCTCGCTTTACTCAAGGTCATAGAGAGAAGTCGCAGGATATCAGAAGTATTTAACTGTTGTCCACAACGAATAGGAAAGTATCCTATTTTTGGACAAACAGTTACAGAATAAGGGGGCTGATCCTGAAGAGGTTGAAAAATCTACAAAAATTTCTCTATCTCCTTATCCATCTTCTTCTCTATCTTATCTTATCTATCTTGTCCTCTCAATACTATCCCCTCCTTTCTAGTTCCGGCACAATGCACTGCACATGTAGGGGTCATTCCCTGGGTGCTACTCCGCCTTAAAAAAAAAGACACTAAAAGTACATCAACTAACAATTTTCCGGTCACCAGGCAACGCCATCTTGTCTACTTGAAATTGTAATTCTATTTGTCGTTATCGCGAAATCATCGATGAATGTCAATTTGTGTTTGGCATTCTACAAGAAAATTTGCCGTGTATTATTTTTAGAGTATCACAAACACCAGAGCAACGCGTGCAAATTATTGAAACTTTTAATCAAAATAATTGTTCCATTCGTCAAACTCATCGTGCACTTCTGCTATTTTATGTCGTACAATACAATTAAGCCCGTTTCATTGATATTAAAAATAAATTTCCTTGCTTTATTACGATTTAAACTTGTGTCACTCTATAAAAACAGCCTTCTTCTCGGAATTATTCGCTTTCATTTTTGATGAAGGCTGGAGTTAATTTAAGGCAAACATTTAAAACTGAAAGAACAAAAAAAAGACTGGCTATTGCATCTTGAAGAGGTACTGCTTCAAGCAGTTTTAAAGCCAAATTCAATTGATACCGGAAACAGCCGGTGGCGGACACTTTATACGATTTTGTTCAATAAAATTCTTATACCTGTTGACCGCAGCCTTTTTCATATCGAAGTTTATGATTGTAATTTTTGGTTAAATTTTTTTTTTTTAATCCAGAGCATCTTTACCAAAACACTATTTGTTTTCTTCAGTGGCAAAGCATTTAATCTCTGGGTATTTTCTAACTAATTAAAATATTTCTTGCCAACCACTTAAATGAAGTATATCTTTGTAAACATTATTAACACGATAAACTAAGACATCAAGAAGATAAAAATACTGTTGCACGAGCACTCTCTTGATTTCAGATTGCTTAGATACAATTTAATTTTCCACAATTTCTACTCATTGAATTCTACGCACAGATTATTCGTTGTGGTCGTGACTTGATTAAAAGAATCATGTTGAAATGAATTTCAGATAAAAATCGACTCAACTGTTACGAAAAGCAATTTTAATATGAAATGAATTTTGAGTGAAAACTTTTATGAAAAAAAAAGAAACGAAAATTATATTTTACGAGTAGTTCAGTTTGTTTATTTGCTTAAGATGTTTTCTTTTTTAGTTTTTATTTTTCTTCTTATTTTTTTTGTTCAGTAATACATCATCGCATTTAATTGACTTTTAATGTGAAATAAACAAACTCTTCATTTTATGACGGAATATTTTACAATGTACTTAAAAACTGAAGCACTGTTTTTAGTATTTAATTATTTTTCTTTTTCGTTTCTTTCGTTGGTACAATTTAAATATTTACTTAATGATAATCGGGTGGTTGTTGGATCATCTTCATGATGCTGATCGTGCTGCTGTTGGTATAGAAGATGTTATAATTTTCACAAGTTGTCAAAATTTCAAACATTCTAAAGGTGAGATGATGGATGTTATCGTTAAGTATTTTGGTATTCATATGAAATGAAACGAAAACATTGGAATAAATAATTTTTGGTTTAATTTTTTTTTATAACGGACTATTAAATAGAAAGCCAACTGAGTAAAATCGCGGTGATCTCCTTGAAGAACGGAGTCCCACTTCCAGCACAATGCATCGCATGAAGTTTTACTTTACAAACGAAGTTTTCGTTTGAAGGAAAACAGAAAAAGTTTTGCAATGAGTTTTTCTCCTCCCACACGTCAATGAAATTTTTTTCATTAATCTCCATCCATAATTTCCTTTTTCTCTTGCATTTTTTAGTTCTTCTTGTGATTGCATCCAATTTGAAAATTTATTTCATAATATTTCAGGCGTCAGTATTCTTGTAAACAATACCAGCTGTTTTCAATATATAACTTGGCAGCACTCAACTTAGCACAGACAAAAACAAGATTGCAATTTATAAAACCTACTTAAAACCAATTCGAAAGTGGTTTTAAGTTGGTTTTAACAAAATCCTTTTTTATGGTAAAACCAGTTTTCCAAAGTTGGTTTTAACTTAAAACCGGAATTTATTAAAATCATGTCAGTGCGAAAACACTATATAGGCTTGACACAACACACGGTGATCTAAACAAACGCCTTTTGGCTATCAGCACTTAGTACTTACAAGTACTAGTAAATCGCATGTAGTTGCAGCCTGAATTGTGTTTAGACTTTCGTGCCATTGTGTAGCTGATGTTGTTTAAAGTTTCCAGACTTTCTCAACAAAATAATTTCGATTGTGTTCTTGTCTTCTTGCCATGTAATAAATTCATTCATACGGTAGCCAATAAAAGGGAGGAATTTATTTCACTTTTTCACTTAATAAGTCTATTAAATTGAATAACGAACAAAAACCAGAGGAAAAAGTAAAATACAAAATAGTTTCTTTTCATCTTTGGAAAATTTATGCAAGGAAAACGTTTGTTCACACTATCAATTGCTCATAAAAGTTTTATGAGGCCCACGACCACGAGCAAGTTGTTAATGCCAAGCGTCTGCTTCGTTCTTGCCTGTTCTAGAAACCGAGAAAATGGATAATTATGGAGAAGACCAACCGACCAGCCGACCGACCAACCGACCGACAAATCGACCATGTGTATGGTCGATATCAGCTGCCTGCCACTGTCAGCCACTTGGCATTAAAAAATCTGCAGTTTTTGTTTCTTCTTTTTTATTTCTTTTAATGAACTTTAACACACAAAAACGAGAAAAGCTAAATTGAAAATATTAAAAAATTAAACGATGAGTAGAAAATGTTTCATGGTTTGTAACTTTTGTGTTTCATTTGTTTAGTTATTGCAGTTGTTGTTGTTGTTGTGAGTATTTATTTTTAATGAAATTTCTGGCTTTCAATGCTGCCTCCTAAGAAAACAATAGATTCCATAGGTGAAAATGCTATTCAATTTGATTTATTCGATTATTTTAATTTTTGGAAATGAATGAAAACAACAACAAACAATTAAACGTAATAAAGAGAAGAATATATTTTATGCAACTTAAATATTTTCGAATTTGTTATTGAAATAAGTACACGTTGAGTTTTTGAGAAAGTTTTTTTTCAAAAATCCCATTTCACAAAATTAGCTCTTTTTAATGTTCAGTTATTCTTTGAAGAAATTTTTTCAGACAGCACTTTTTTATCAATATAAAATAATTCCCTTTTGAAATTCTTGTAGGCAGATTTCTTCCTATTAATATTTATATGGTTTCAAAAAAATTACTTTCTGCAAAAGGTACGTTAAAAAAAGGGTATATAAAAAAAGTACTTTCTGCAGAAGGTACTTTTAAAAAAAGGGTATCATCTACTTTCTCCAGAAACTATTTTTTCATAAACGTATTTTTTCCAAAAGGTACTTTTAAAAAAGGCACTTTTTTAAACAGGTACTTTTTAAAAAAGGTACTTTTTAAAAAATTTACTTTTTAAAAAAGGTACTTTTTAAAAAAGGTACTTTTTAAAAAAGGTACTATAAAAAATGTGCTTTTTAAAAGGGCTCTATCTCAATAAAAACTTATTTTTTCAAAATCTTTTTATAAAGGCTTCTTTATGCTTTTCTTATAAAGGCTTCCTTATGAAAAAAAGAGTATCTAATAAAACAAAATTTATTATTTAGAAAAATGCATACTGTGAAAATGTCTTTTTAAAAAAGTATATTAAAAATGTATTGTTTTTGCAAAAGGTACCTATTTCATGACGAGGACTTTTAAAAAGAGCTACCTTTTTTCAAAAAGTCATTTTGCTTAGAAAATGCTCTCTTTTAAAATATGTAGTACTCTTTGTAAAAAATGTACTTTATTGAAAAAGGTATTCTTCTTAAAAAAGACGCTCCTTTTAAAAAGATATTTATTTCAAAATTGTACTTTTTCCAAAAAAGTACCTTTTTCAAAAAGTATTTTCTTACTCGTACTTTATTCAAAAAAGTACTTTTTTTAAAAATGTGCTGTTTTCAAAATTCTGCTTTTTTCAAAACGAAATTTTTCCAAAATGGTACTTTTGTTAACGGGCGCTTTTATCAAAAAGCTACCTTCTTCGGAATAAGTTAAATATTTCGAAAATGCATTTTTGTCACAATATTAAAACGCAATTAAAAAAAAGCAATTCCTTACAACTCTTTCAACAATTTGAAATTTTTTGTCTCAGTGTTAATTTTTTTTTTTAATTTTCTTAAATAAAAGCTCATGATAATTAATGAAAAAATCTGGCAATAACAATTTAAATGCAATAAAAATTAATAATACTCTCTCAAGTATTAGAAGAGGCCTTTTCCACAGCTCCTCGCATCATGATCTGGTTGGTAATGGGAAAATATTGGTCAATAAAGATTTTACGAAATAGCCAAAGCAACAACTAACAAATTTTCGCAATTTATTCAAAATTGTATACTTGTGGTATTTATTCTCATGAAATGAAGACATAAAAGATTATTAATAATTTTTTTAATGCGTAAATTAATTCGAGCAAACAAAATTAAATGGTTGATTTTACACACGTACACCACGCACACACACACGCTCATGCAGAGGAACTTGAAAACGGGAAAATATGAGTTAAAAATTTTAATGATCGTTCGCTTCTTCACCGTATTTTGTTTATTGTTTATTTGCTTCAATATAATCTATGAATTTTAACGATTTCATTTCACAACCTTGTTGCTGCTGCGGTTTTCATTGTTTCTCTAATAAAATTGATTTATATTTTATTGAATTCTTCTCATGCGATCATCGGCAGCAATTGCGCGCTACAGCATGTACTTTGAGCTGGCGTATGAACAGTTTCCCATAACCCGTTAGCAGGCGACCACCCGACCCGTTAAATCGCCCAATCACATGACCTATCTTAATATTATTGGCAACCATCTCTAACTCATCATCTCAGCGCTGGTACTCACTGAAGTAACAACACAAAGGAGAAGAAGAAGAAGAACAAACGAACGACCTCCCATTGTTTTATTAAACAATTAAAACAACTAATACCTGCCGCGTTTTTTATTTTTATAATTTTTATTTTCTGCTCCACATATTGTTTTGATTTACAACCCTTTCCATTCCAATCGCTGGCACATGAGTCCGAGTCAAGCAAGAGGCAGCCACAGCGCTTGAAATATAAAATAAAATAAAGCTGCTCCAATTTGTAGGCTCTTTTTGTTCTTCTGTTCTGTTCTGTTCCGTTTTGTTTTTATTTATATTTTTATTCTCTGCTGTTTACCAGTGTTGACAGCTTGACTTGAAAGAATCTATTGACTAGCTCTTCTTCTCTATTCCCGCTCCCTCGAAAATTATATGTAAAGATTTATAACTTTAAATTAAATGTTGCTTCTTGTGGTTTCTTTATCGAACAACAAAACACTCCATCATTAAGTTTTATTGTTTTGCTGAAAGAGTTTTTCATAATATACAACATATTTTATTAATGGTATAATTTATTTAAAACTATCTTTTATTTTTGTTTTGTTTTTCCGGTTTATAATTTAATAAAAATGATTTTTATTAAGCCCAACATCGGCACACTGTGTGAAGTAAAAAAAAAATGATTTGCCTCATATTAAATGGCAAATTAGTTCAACAAGACCTCTCTTAGCTGTGATCAGTTTCTTTAAATTGTTCTATTCGTCAAACCCATCGTGCACTTCTTCCATTTTATGGCGTACATAATTGTCCTTCTGAGCGCCTAATTCGAAGAACAATAAACCGTTTTCGGGCCACATTTACTCTTTCTGATCATGTGAATCCGGTGAGACGCCGAACTGTGCGCACTGAAGAACATGTAGTCGCTGTACAGAAAAGCATTGAAACTGATCCTAATTAATCAATTCGTCGCCGTTTTCAGCAGCTGGGGTTTGTGAGGTCGAAAATTTGTATTGTTAAATATGTTTTTGTACCTGTTTAATTTTTACTTGATTTTGTTTTTTTTTTAAATTGAAATTTTTTTTTATGAAAAACTGATTGGCGTTGATTTTTATGGAAAGAAAAAATTTGAAGGGAAAAATAGAAAATAAAATATCGGATTTGAAGAAAAGCAAAAGTTCTAGCCAGATTTTCATTTGGGAATTGAATAAAAAAATAAAATATCGGATTTGAAGAAAAGCAAAAGTTCTAGCCAGATTTTCATTTGGGAATTGAATAAAAAAATAAAATATCGGATTTGAAGAAAAAGCAAAAGTTCTAGCCAGATTTTCATTTGGGAATGGAATAGAAAAAAATATCGGATTGAAAACAAAGCAAACGTTCTAGCCAGATTTTCATTTGGGAATTGGATGAAATAAATCTTCCTCATCTTATTCTGGAATAACGGTTATTGGAATGAGCAAGAAATATTGAAATACTTAAAAAAAAATTTGATTACATTTATTAAAAGAAAAGTACAAGCAGTTGTCCAACAGGAAAATTTTAGAATTTCAAAATATTCTTATGTTCTTTGGATTAAGGCAATAATATTAACAATAACATTTACGACGAAAATTGCAATCTTATAAAAAGGAAAAAAAAACTGAAAAGCGGTGTCGGTAGTACAAACCAATTCCAATTGCGGAAAAAAATACATCCATATATATAAAAATTATATATATTTGAAAAAGAAGAAGATATTTAAATATATATTAATTTATCTAAAATATCAATTAAAATTACAATTCCTGCACTAAGAAATTTACATTCCAACAGTCATAAAAAAAATATACATATGTAAACAATACAAAATTTATTTTATCTGTAATGAACTGTTCCATCTTCATAGAGCAAAGATTCCACCCCAATATCCCTGAGCATGGCCGGAAATTAAGTAGCAAGGGCTCTTGAATTGGAACTTAACGTTAGCGTTCGTTACAGGTTCTGTCCTTCTACTTTATGGAATATTTTTTTAGTTGTTGACAATTCGTGTTCCACATGGCAGAAATCATATTGAATTTCATAAAATTTTCCTTCCAATAAACCCGTTTCATTAACATTCAAAATATATTTCCTTATTTTATTATGATTTAAACTTGTGTTACCCTATAAAAATACACCCTATACCATTTTATATGTCAAAAGCAAATTCATTTGGCTTGAAATTTTAGTCATGCAGTTCTTCTAAAAAAAATTATAAACTAAATTCATCTACATTCGCACAACGCATTAAAATTCAGTATAACTTTTTTGTTTTTCATTCAACTCTAGAAATAATTTCCATCCGGCTTTAATTTATTTAATATCAAGAAATTATAGATATAAAATGGTTAAACAATTTCATTAAGTTTTAATCTCCATAATTATTTCAATAATTAGTTGGCTGTTAAATTTTACAAGTAATTTAAATATATTCATAATTTATAAGATTAAATTCTTGGTGGTCTTCATTAACTTTTATTTTTTATTTTATTTCTTTTAACTCATAAATATGAAATGCGTTTCAATTCCAATCCGTATGTGATTCTCTGAATGAAAATAATAATCTTTACAAAATTGTCTGGCTTCATTGTTTAATACTAATTTATTGTTAATTTACACGTTTACAATCTACCACGAGCATCACAATATCGTAAAGAGTTTCGTGTCAATAAACACAATATCCTGGGAAGAACAAATAAATACAGGCACATGAGCAGTCAGTTGTGCGTATGTGTGTGTCATTAATTTTTAGTTTTCTTCATGAAATAGCAAGTAATTTCTTTAATAAAAGTTTAAATGACATAGTTTTTCACGCTGAAAATTAAAACCATAAACAGCTGATTTTGCGTTGAAACTGCAAATTTGGGTTTTAACGTACAGTCTGTATAATAAATTTGTTCAAAATAAATTATATCACTCATAGAAATGTGTGAATTTGTTGCTGTATTTTCTCCCTAATGTTACAACACTTAATTGACAGCCTGTACAACAGAAGTTTTCGTTTGAAGGTAAACAGAAAAAGTTTTACAATGAGTTTTTCTCCTCCCACACGTCAATGAAAATATTTTCATTAATGTCCGTCTTTAATTTTCTTTTTCTCTGGCATTTTTTAGTTCTTTCATAATATATCAGGCGTCAGTATATATTCCTATTAACATAAACAATACCAGCTGTTTTCAATATAAAACTTGGCAGCACTCAACTTAGCACAGCCAAAAACAGGCAAAAACAAGGTTACATTTCATAAAACCTATTTAAAACCAATTCGAAAATGTTTTTAAGTTGGTTTTAACAAAATCATTTCGTATGGTAAAACCAGCTTTTAACAGTTGATTTTAACGTTAAAACCAGAATTTATTAAAACCATGTCAGTGTAAAAACACTATTAAATTGGGTCTGCTGCGTATTTCGATTCGTAAGAAAATGCTTTCGAATTACTGTGTCAATAGCATACAGTTTCGAACAGTTTTCTATTCGAATCGATTACCCCCCAGATAATCGTATAAAATATAATAAATTCGTAAATGCATTTATGCCCTGCAGTAGAAAGGAAAATGATAACAGCTGTTTCTATTACGTCGTTATTTTTTTCATACGGCGAATTTAAATGGAGTAATTTTACTGGCGAATTCGTGGCGTTAAGTGAAATTTTTCATTTTAAACAAACAGAAAATTCCTATAGAATATAAAAAACGATTTTCGTTTGGAAAATATTTCCATATTTGCAAATGGCGGATACAATGGAAACCTTTAATTTTTTATATTTTTCTGTGTGCATTCTACATATTCCTCCGCACTTGTTAGATGTACTACTAATAAAATATTTATAAAAAAAAAAACAAATTGAGACAGCTCATGCCAAATTAGCGGAAAGTCTGGAAATTTGCAAAGAAAATATAAAAACCGGCCATCATCACTTCAATTGTTAATTTTATTGTTTAAACAAATTAAAATATTTTTACTATTTTTTTAAGACTTTCCACCTACAACACGATTACCTATATACTTTTTTATTATCTCTTGTTAATAATAGAAAGAAGAAAAAAAAGCAGCGAATGTTGGCTTATTTACAATTAAACAAAAAGAAAATTTCAATTTAAATAAACATCCCATGAAATTAAAATGAGCAATGATTTCGCTGAAACAACAAATCGAATATAAGAAAAAGAAAAAAAACACAATTCCTAGTAAAAAAGCCACTGTAATCAAAACTGTATTTATAAATTATAATTGCAGATGATGATATAATATTTAAGTAAATCAATATTACACAAACAACAATCACTTTAATATTCAATTAAGCAGCCAGGCCAATTAAGATAAGTTAACAACAACAAAAACAGAATTGAAAAAGCAGATGAACAATTATGCAAATCGAAGACATGCTCGTACATGATTTACTGATCGTATAAAAACAAACTGCCAATATATCTGTAACGCAGCGCTATTGTTTACAAAAGTATAAACGTTTAATTATAAAACGATATAATAAATTTATTAATTATGCAAATGCATACGTTTTCTCTTCGTTATTGAGTTGGATGTTTAATTAAATGCTAAGGGAAATTTTTCCATGGAGATCTGCACACTGTATTCTTTTACTTGGGAAAAGTTTATAAAAAAACGTATTTGTGTTTGTATTACAATTTTCTTTTACTCGGTATGTATGTATGTGAATGATATGTGGTGTATACTGTTTTTTTTACACCAAGATCATCTTGAGGCATATATTGTGCATATCTGTATAAAAATTCCTTTCGAAAAATATATGCTTGGCCTATATTGGTGCACTATATAATAATAAAAGTGTTCCACAAAAAAATGTGCAGCCTATTTATATTCCAATGTATGACGAAAGTTCGGAAAAACTCTGCCACAGCAGCCAAAAAGGGCGTTTCTTGCCATCCGACAGGCGAAAATATTTTTTTTTATATTCCTCACTTCCTAATTAGATGTCAGAATGTATAGAAATTCCAATATACGAGTATGTGTCACTCTCAAAGTTATTTTGTACTGTTTTTATTTCCTTATTATTTCCCCGTTTTGAAACTGTCGAGTTACTTCTATATATATATATATATATATATATATATATATATATATATATATATTTCAAACTCTCGCCTTCATGGGTTTTAAGATACATAAATAAACCAATTGTAGAGTTAGACCCCCCGAAGGACGAGTTTTGTTAACGTCATGATTGGGTGTATTTTCATTTTCCAAAAAAAATATTTTGTTTTTGGAAGTGAAAAAACCACTTTTCGGTCCAGTTGTAGTCGATGCAATTAATAAAAAATTTAACAAAATACTTTTTAAATTTACTAAATATAAACATGGCAATTGCTAACATCTCGCTATTATTATAATTATTTTTGTTGTTGCTACCATTAAACAATTTCCTCACTAATGATTCATTTTATTGAATCACATTGAACTGTTGCCATCTTCTGATTGATACACATGAGTCACATGATATTCATTCCATTTTCAGATTACTAAATCCTATTGTTTAACACGAACAACAACAAAAACTGTCAATTCTACAATAATTAGTTCCCAGAGAATTTCGAATGCTTTGATCCTTTCGGCTACACTATTACGAATTGACACTCATAATTTATATATTTTTCAACTCAAAATCTGAATATTAAAGTTCAGTTGTTGTTTCTACCGCTTGTAGAAGCTTCTGTATGATTCTGTTTCAAGCTTCTTGTATTTTTATTGTTGTCTTAATGACAAAAAAAAATGTTGTGTTCGTTTCATTCTACCCGTTTTGTCTTAAAAACTCGTAAAACTACGGATTTGCTTGAGTTGTTGGTCTGTCTGCTTGCTGCTGCTGATGCTGTTTTATTTGAGCGAAAATGTTGGAATTTTGGCCTATAAAAGGGTACATGTCATCGACTGGCAAAACATGCGTGTGTTTATAAAACATCGGCTGAATTTAGAGGCCAAGAGCCACTAACGAAAAAATAAATAAATAGCGCGAGCCAAATCAAAATATTATAAAATAAAGCGTTTGAAAACAGAAGCCTAAAAGAAGCAGTTTTTCAAATAAATTTTTCTCATTTCATAAGGCCGTAAAAAGAATTGAAAATCTTAGAAAAATATACTCGGGCTTACAAATATGCATTTTTGTCTCCCATAGTGAAGAGAATCTGTCACGTAACTAGCAACCGGCCACCGGTTCCTTATTGGTACGCCTTCACATGCGAGGAAATGTTTGATTTAATTCGAACACCATGTGATGGCTCCTGGGCTTGGTGTTAGTGTGCTGGGTGAAGTGGCAGATAGTATTTCTTTTGCTTCATAGAGGTATTGTACTGTCTTTAGGTTTTCTGCAAAAGCGGTATGTAATTGGGAAATGTAATCTCGTAGGTGCTTAAAAGTTTTGGTGTTCATTTGACACAATGAGCCGGACTACATATTTTATTTTAACAATTTGCCTGCTGTCAAATTATATTTTTAAAACTTTTGCCCTGTTAGCGATCGAGAGCTTGTTGAACCGATTCGTAAATGCAACATTGCCCCGCATAATATGATTACTTTGGACTGCCACTGCTGATCTACCCGTTCATTGCATCAGCCATTTTTATGATTAGTTTTTTATATTTATTTGCGTCTAATATGCTTCAGTGTTGCATTTTCGAACAGTTGATATATGCGATGTTGCCAATTTTTGCATTTTCGAACGTTATGCGCATAACATGCAGAGCAAGGTTGCATTTAGGAGCAGGCCCTTTCTTAATATGATATCGTTGTAGCATTCAAATAAATTCAATGCACTCCTTTACAGACACGTGAAAGCGATCTTCGAAAATGTGTGTAAAACAACCGAAAAAAAAACTATATATTTCAGCGGATGATACGTGTTTATTTTTTTGTTTGTTTATAATTTCGTTATTAAAGCTGTTTGTTGCTGGATTTGTTGTAATTTAAAGCATGTTTAAACATGAAATTATGATCTACATTTTTATTTTGTTGTGAGGTCAGTGAAGTTTGTTTTACGTGTTTTTTTCTTTTTGTGTATTTTGTGGCTCAGACTTTTTTAATGGGGATAAATAAAAATAAACACAGAGGCGTCATTAAATCGCTTAAAATGAAGACATTCCCACAAGATGCAATAGCTTTTTTCCCAACTTCCATACAAACAGTTTCTAGTTGAAAGTTACCGCTCGCCGCTTCTGCTGCTAGACATATTATTTTCTCACACGACTTTTTTTCACCGTTCCTTGTTTTTGTTTTATTTTTAAAGAATTTCCTTTAAAAAGGAACACCAAGAAAATTATGTCCTATTTTTTTTGCTTCATTGAAATAATTCTTAAAACAAAACCTTCAATTTAATAAAATTATTTTCAAATTTACCTCCTCAAGTTTTATGAATGATGCTGATGCTGCTGCCGCTAATATTATTACTGATGATGATCGTGTTGATGAAGCAACACAGTTGATCTTCTTCTTTTTGGTGTTTTGCCTTAATGGCTCTAACAGTGTTGCCAATACATTTACGGCACAGAAAGTGTTTCAATTATGCTTTAGAAAGAAATTAAACATGCGAACATATCGCCCTCGTTCCTCCGAACAAAGTCAACTAAAAATTTTTATTAGCCATTTTTTTGCAAGAAAGCGTTATACGATGATCATAACAAAATATTTTTAAGTGTCACAAACACCACAGCAACGCGTGCAAATTGTTGAAATATTTAATCAGAATAATTGTTCTATTCTGCAAACTCATCGTGCACTTCTGCCATTTTATGGCGTACATCATCGTCCTTCATAGTGGCTAATTCGAAGAACAATAGATAATTTTCGATCGACATTTACTGTTACTGATCATGTGCATCCCGTGAGACGCCGAACAATGCACACTGAAGAACCTGTAGCCGCTGTATGGGAAAGCATTGAAAATGCTCCTAATCAATCAATTCGTTGCCGTTCTCAGTTAGATACTGGAGTTGTGTCCTTCCATTTTATGGAAGATTTTTTTAGTTGTTGAAAATTGGTGTTCCGATTGCGCACCAGCCGTGGCGGCCATATGGCAGAAATCATATTTAAATATTAACTTCATAAAATTTTCTTTCCCGTTTCATTGATATTAAAAATTTATTTATTATTAAGATTTACACTTGCGACACTCCATAAAAAACACCCTTTATGTAGAACACTGTCATAATCTACAATGTGTGTGTTAACGCATTAAGTGGCAACACTGGTTCTTATACATACGTGATGTGTTACGGGCGGTAGAGTTTGGAAAATAAAGTTTTAGCTGCCGTAGTGTGTTTGTTGTAGTTTTAGGTCATGAACGGCTTTTAATATCTTCACTCAAACACTTGGAGAAATTCTGTGACAGATAGCGATCATATAAAAGATATTGAAAGTGAAACTACTTTCTAAAGAGTTCAAATTGCAGCAGGCTGAACGAATTATTGGGGGTAACTATAAATATATCGGCACTTAGATGCTGATACAGAATTATGTTTTATATAACAGGTCGGGTTGCACCAGCTCACAGTGGCAGTTTTGTAAGACAGAATGATTGTCTTGTTTTTCAAATTTTAATCCAATTTGACAATTAAAAAAAATGTAACCCAGATATTCATAAAATTTAAAATGAGTGAAATGCATTTTATTCAAAATTTTTCATACAAAATTTTCTTAAAATAGATTTCAAATACATTTATCTTTTTTTATAAATATGGGAGTAAAATTACATAAATGAATCTATTAGCTTTGACTTATGGGTTTGTACAGACAAAAACTTAAGAAAAGCTTTTTGAGAGTTTCCAATATCTAACGGAGGAGCCGAGCCGTTACGCCTTGACGTGGTTGCCTTATCTGTGCAACAGTGATTCCCTGGGCATCTACAGCCCAACATCTACTTGCAGTCGAAGTATAAAGTTTTCTGTTTAAAAAATGTCTTGGCGCGTGCAGAACATCCTAAATTTTCGCTGCAACTGGACTATTATTTTGCTCAGTGTACTGGCAGGTAGTGGCAAATGTTTAGTTAAAGTTTTAGCTACTACGGTGACTACTATTCCGTACAACAACATGTTGTTGTACATTTTGACTACCACACTCTATGGCGGCACAACATCAACACTTTCATGAAGCGTGGCCTTTAATTTTGTGTGTTCAGCCACACTTTTTTTCGCTTTAAAGCTCAAACAAATTCATTTCAGTCTCGCAAACACACAATCGTTTGTGAAAATTTCGTTTGATATATTTTTTTTTCATTTTTATTAAAGTTGAAGTTTTTAAAGAAAGAAAAAAAAAATAAATGTAGCAGAGTTTAGTGTGTGTGTGGTCTGTTTAAGGCAAAAACCTACAAAAATAAGTGATTTAATTTTTGTTGCTTTTGCTGCATGCAACAACAGCAATAACAATAATAAATATCTTGATTATCTGGAGTATTGAAACTGAAAATTCATTTGCTTAAAAGTTTCCTACAAGAATTTCTTTTGGTATGTATTTGTTGCTGCTGGCCGGCTGGCTGTCGGTCGGTCTGTCTGTTGGCGTTTAACTGATTTTTCCCTAAAGTTTTGCTTTCAGACTTTCTGGCCCACCATTTTTTTTTGTTTTGTTTTTTTCCTGTTGTTCTGTTTATTCTTTTTCATTATTATTGCTCTTTCGTATATATGCAAAATGTCATAATTCAAAAAAATTAAATCATAAATTATTAATATTGATTTTTATTATTTCTTCAGATATTTTTTTTATTATATATTTTTTTTTGGTAACTCCATCATCATGATTATTTTGACTTTGTGGCCAGTTATTGTGTTGTAAATGGCGGTAAATATCTTGTCTTTGTAACAAGATTTTTATTTTGTTTTCCAAGTGGACCTTATGAACCTTTTATTGACTGTTTGGCTTGTTTCCTTTGGCTGCAATGGTTTTGTGTTGTTGCCATTGTTGCTGTGGCCAGTATCAACCTGTGCCTTTTGCATGTTGTTTGTTGCCGTTTGTCAGTTCACATGATACTCTATTTATTTTTATTTTTGTCTCCGGGACGATCGTGGTCTCTTGGAAGTAGAACAGTTTTTTCTAGTTTTTACTGCCTTTAAAAGTTCACTGCTATTTTGACCATTTCAACGCCATTAAGTTTTTATGATTTTTGTTCGACAAGTTGTTTAGGTTTTTTGTAATAAGGGAAAGTATTCCAGCATACAGCAACTTCTCATATAAAGAAATTGCGGATGAGGTGGTTAGGCCCGGCCTCCAGTACAAACAGCAGCTTTGAGCATCATTTTCATAAGACTGCAAGCAGGTGACTCAGTACATCGTATTCATGGCAGCACCGTGGGCGATCTGCTGCAACGACAGTTTTCCACATCTTTTACAAGGGCCTGGTTCTGCGTCCATGGAGACAGAAGTTTTCAGCATTCATATACTACATGATTTTTCAGAATCATCGGAGCATCATCATGAGTGTTCTGTTGACTGAAGTAGTTAACACGAGACTATGAAGCTCTCAGTCATGAATATTGTGCAGACTTCTTCCGGTCAGCATTAGTTCATGATTGTCCTGTATCAAAAAATTAGCCAGCGAAGTAAAAAAGGAAGTAGCAAAAAAAAAATTCTCTATATTCTCATCTTTCTTCATCTGTCCCTTCAATACTATCCCCTCCTTTTCAACTCCGGTGGGATGCATTGCATATGTAGGGCTCATTCCCTTAGTGCTGGTCCGAGATAAAAAAAATTGCGGAATTACTGGACCCGGCCCGGCATCGGCAAGAATGGTCTCTAACAAAAAGAAAAAAAAAGTACCTGCGCAGTTATTTCTTTAAACAAAATTTTCGTTTCCGGTGAATTAGAAATCCTCGCGGGATATCGATTTTCAGCCGTAACATTCACTCAGGGTCACTCTGGGGTGTATCCTTCACGCGGCAGGAGTACAGCTGCTGTTACTTGCAAACTCCACAGGATTATGAGATATGACTTCCTAGAGCCGAAAATGAATGGATCTTGCGAAGGAAGCGTTTCTTTGTCGCTCCTATTTTGGCTTTTTGCAGGAGCGCAATATCGCTCGCCTTAACCATCCCAGACTTTCTTTTTTAAGGCTACTTCTAGTCGAGGCTTAATGAAATTTAAGGAAAATATTCTCCAAAAAAAAAAAAACGATCAGCTTTCACCGGAAATCCTGCTCACCGGAGGGATATTATATTTCCTACTTAACAGAAAAAAATTTCAAGATCTAAATAAAATTTTAATTTGTGCAGAACTTCACGAGAAATAAAGGACTATAAATGATTATCGCAGTAGGCAACCTGTTCACCTAAATTTATGGCACAACTCAATAATTTCTGTGGACATTCTTCCCCTGGCAGATGACATTGAGAATTTTTTCCTTTAGTTTAGTCTTTGAAACATATTTTCAAAAGCATTTTATTTATTAAGTTTTTGTTGTGGTTACAGCAGGAGTCAAATAGCTTTAGCCAGCACTATTTTAGAGATTTAAAAAATCATAATCTATGGCATCTATTTATTTCTTTACGTTCGCACACACAACAACGAGATAAATTGCTGTGAAATACAAAATCTATATAAAATTAATTTTTGTTGTTGTTGTTGTTTTCATTCAAAGAATCGAATCGCCTTCGTATGTGCGTATTTGAAATGAAATTGTACTCAAGTACGAAACACAAATCCTAGAAGAGAGCAAAAAATAAAATAAATAAATAAAAGGAAAATAACTAAAACCAACATTAAAGCCATTAAAATGGCACGATTTCTCAATAAATGTTGACAAGTTTTTTCTTTTTGAAATGCAACCAACAGCTTGAAGAAATATACGTCTATTACAGAATGATGATAATGATGATGTTGATGATGTCCTGAAGGAAGTGAAATGTGATACACTCTTATGGCCAATAACTTACGACCATCACACAGTCAAAACGCTAAAGTCACATTTGAAGTTGAGAAAAAAGAAAAAATTAAATGAAATAAAACTAAGTAAAAAGATTCAAAACAATCTTGTTGACTTGCCTTCATAAGCAATTTGAATTTCTCTCTTTGCGGTTTTTAAATCGAATGTAAAGTTAAATTTTAAACAGCCATTCGCGGTTGCTTGACTCTGTGTGTTTTTGTAGCCTCCACTGAACCGTTTGGTGCCTCGTTGTTGCACTTGTTCACATGAAATTTTTGTGTTGGTGTTTTTGACTCTACCTCGATTTCTTATTCCTTGGCGCTAGCAGCTGTTACGGCAGAGCCCGCTCTACTAAATACAACTAAAAGGCATTCGTTCTTGTGGCCTTTTTTTGTTTTTATATTTTTATTTTGAGTCTACCAACATAAACCTACTTGTTGTTGTTATTGTCATTTGTTCACCTGTGGCGTTTAAATGTTGTTGTCAACGTTGTTAACATTTATATGAGGAGGTATAAATACAATATAAATAGTTGTAGTAGTTTGTATCTTGTATCTGGCTGCTTTCAACGGCAAACAGCTAGCGAACTCGACGTTTAATGAATGTGTTAATGAGCTGAAAAGTGAAAATATCAGCCATTATTAGCGAACGCGGCATAAATTAGTGTAATATTTTTAGTCCAAAAGAAGAAATAGTACTTCAATGACAAACTTTGGAGACACAAATTTCCCACAGTCCAAAGCATAAGAGTGCGATGATCGGTATGGCTTGAATTTGAATGTGTTTGCAATCAGTTTAAATGATGTGATCGCGATCATTATTTTTGTATGTGACAAAGACACACTCCATCGTTGAGTAACAGCAATTTTAGCTCCGTGACTGAGAGAAGTCGTTGTATAAAAATTTAATATCCGGTTTCAGCGAAACTGAAAATTATTTTCGTGTTGTAATGAGTTACGAGAATCTCGATCACTTTTGTGTTAAGTCTGTTATATACACTTCTCGTTCGCTTTAGATATGAATATTCATAAAAATTAAGTTTGACTCGAATTGCATTTTAAAACACAATTTCCTTAGGAATTTCTCTTACAACCTCAAAATTATATTAAGACGACGGTGTTTGTGGCTCTCATAGTCCTGGACGACAACTAAAATCTGGTCAGAAAAACCGTTAATCGTTTTGCTATAAATAAGAGCTAAAGAAAAAGGGTGATAACGAGGGAGATAGAAAGAGAGAGAGGGAAACACAGAATAGGCACTATTTTTGTTAGCCCGTTTTCGAAGAGTATTTCTTAAAGGTGCGCAATGCATTTGCATATTTTAAAAGATCTTTTTATTAAAAGGTCCTGCCTTTTATTTTTGTTTGAATAATCTCTTGGTCATAATTGATCAATAATGTTTTTGTATTTTATATTCATTTGCATCTTTTAAATAACTCGATTTTGTGCCAATTAAAGGGATATCGTCAACGTCGATCATTAATTGGAAACATCCTTTTCAAAAAGCACGAGTAAATTATTTTAAAAAGGTATTTTGTTTTGGAAAAGCTATTTATGTCAAAGGTACTATTTTGAAAAGGTACCTGATATGAAAGGTACTTTTTCATATCTTAGAGGTACTTTTGCTAGAGAAAACCTTTCTTTAAAGGTATATATATTTTTTTGAAAATAAGCTTTTTATAAGGCAATTTTTTGGAAGCGCTTTTTTCAAAAGACACGTTTTGCAAAATATTTCTTTCAAAACGTACCTGTTTTAAAGAGTACTCTCTTGAAAGGTACCATCTTCAAGGGTACTTATTAAAAGAAACAGTTTCTAAAAAACACTTTGCAAAGAGTGCTTTATGGAAGGTACTATTTTGAAAAGTACCTTTCGTAAAAAGTACTTTTTTGAAAAGTACGTTTCATAAAAAAGTACTTTTTTGAAAAGTACCTTTCATAAAAAGAACTTTTTTGAAAAGTACGTTTCGTAAAAAAGTACTTTTTTGAAAAGTACCTTTCATAAAAAGAACTTTTTTGAAAAGTACCTTTCATAAAAAGTACTTTTTTTGAAAAGTACCTTTCATAAAAAGGCCTTTTTTTAAAAATACCTTTCAAAAAAGTAATTTTTTTAAAAGTACCCTTCGTAAAAAGTACTTCTTTCAAAAGTACCTTTCATAAAAAGAACTTTTTTCAAAAATACCTTTCATAAATAGTAATTTTTTAAGGAACTTTTTTTATGTACATACTTCTGGTAATAGGTTTTCCTATTTTTAACAGTTTTCTCTTCTTTTAAGAATATTAAATAAAAATAATTTATTAAGAAAATTATAATATTTTTTTAAATGTACTTGTAAAAGCAGTTTATAAATTTATTTCAAAAAGAAAGAAATTGAAACAAAAATTTCTTTAAAAAATTATTTGTGATTGCAGAAATTATTTCTAAAATATAAAACAGATGTGGGCTTTCAAAACAATTGAGCTGTTTATTTTGATGAAAATCCAAGAAAAAAATATTGGAAAATATATAAATTAAATATAAAATTCACATTTTACATAAATGATATTTGCAAATTTATTGCTTTAGTTTTTTCTAAACCAAGTAAAATATCGATGTTTCAATGTGATATTTTGATATAAAAAATTAATCTATTGCTAAAGGTTTTAAATATTATGAGAATTACTATAAACCCTTCGCCAATAATACTCTTGCACTGCAAATAGCGTAAATAAATAAGCAGGTAAAACCCTTCATAGACATCTCAAGTAGATCAGTTATGAAGACGTAAATGACTTAAAGGCCAAACACTTAAAAACTTACACTTCAAATAATAAAATCAAACATGACTTCAAACTAAAACCTCTGCTGCGAAAAGCTTACGTACACCTGTGAAATCACAAAGAATGACTATCAAGATGATGCCGATGCCGCCGCCGCTGCTGCTGCTGCTGCTATAGATGAAGGAGCTAAAACAAAACAAGATGAAAAAAGCACAGCTCAGGCAGTCATAATCTTCAAAACGGTCATGTGAAGAAAACTGGAAGTAACTACAGCAGAGTGAAGTGTAAAAAGCCAAGTGTTCCTAGACGAACACCTACCACGATGAATGAATGGAAATGAATTGTTGAGGTAAATCTTAATCACGATGGTTAAGTTCAAGATTGAAAGTGTTAAATGTGAAATGGAATCTGCTGGAAGAGAGGCATATGGAAAAGTAAATATGTAAAGCAGAAGAAGCATCGGTAAACACTGACAAGAATGCTACTTTGGAGGGCTAAATAAGACTTTAGCAAAAGGGAAATTATTTGCATTTCCATGCGGTACAACTTTTTCAACAACCTGCGTACAGTTCAGCTCAATTAAATGCGATTTGCATTCATTACATAAAGCATGGCATTTCATGCACCATATAAAATAAATAACAACAAAATTAAAATGATCATTGATCGATCATCTACTTTATGATCATCATCATCATCATCATCATCATCGTCACCGTCATTCCACTCGCAACCATTCTTGCATCTTAATTGCCGTCATCAGCAACATTATTTGCCGTTAATCGTTGCCGTTGTCGTTGTCTTTGTTGTTGTCGTCGTTGTGAAATTGAGAAATGAATGTCAATGAAATTATACCCCCTTCTTAAATAATCAGGTAGTCATCATGAATGATCAGAACTTTGGCTCCTTATGACTGGTTATTAACAACTTTTAGCGTTGATTGCATTAAATTTGTCATCGATTTAAAAATCACTTTTATAAGCTGACGGCTGATGAAGATGCAAAATATTGAACGATGACGATACACGTACAGAAGGACGGGTGGACGGACGGCACGCACATTTCTTCAACTCTTTGCATTTTTCTTTCTTTGGACTTTAAATATAGACAGAACTTAACAAAAAAAAAATACTTTAAAGCATATAACACGGGATCAAGGCTTCTAAGTGTATTAGGTTTGGTGTCAGTTTATCAATTTTAAATATTTTGTGGCAGCTTATTCAAGGCAAATTAGCAACATGTCAATTTTAGCGATTTTATTTGCCAAATAACAATTTTATCTTTAATGATTTCAGTGAAGCGTCATCTGTGATTTGACAAAAAAAGAAACAAAAAAATTAAACTAAATAAAATTCATTTCGTTTTTAGGCAAGAGCTTCTCTGGAATTTTTGTAAATATGTACTCACAAAATTTCATAAAAACTCACAGGATGAGCGAATCTATCTGTTAACAAAAATCATGAGAACACAATAAATTTATTGTTCATGCCACAACTGAATGATAAAAAACTGGTTGAGTTGCCAAGAGAAAATAAAAGCGGATCAATTGTTTGTCACACAAGACACTCGTACATTTGAATTGTCCTGAAAACAACAACATTTTTCATTCAGCCATTATTTTCTTTTCTATGCAAATGATTCAAAATTCTGCTTTCAATTTCATAAAAATTATTTCTTATATTTTTCTTTATAAAAAACTAAAATAAATATCCTGCATATATTAATTTATAAATATTTTTGAGGGGTTCCATGCACATGAGAACCCTTTAAAGAGAGAGTCTTGTTTTGTGCAAAATCTTATAGATAATTATCTTTACGCCCAGTTTAATTTTGTTTGGGAAAAATACGTTCAAAGTTAAGTTTCTATGAAAAAATTCAGTGAAAGAAAAAATAAAAACAAAGAACCTTTTCATTGTAAATATTCCAAGGCACAAGGGAAAGTCAACATCAATTTTTAATTACGCAATTTACACTGCCGAGCAGAACGACTGTTTTAAAAGGCCGCCACACTTTTTGAGCTATTCTGCTCTGCTGTGTAAATTGGATCATTATAAACTGCTGTTAACTTTAGCGGCTGATAAATTTTCGAATTTTCCTTAAGGTCCTCGATTGTCTGAGACTTGTTCCGACGACTTCATCTTGTCCCAAAGAAAGAAGTCTGGGAATATGATTTTTAAATCGAACGACCTTGCTGGCCATGCCAAATCGACCAAACTATACATAAGGAAAGTAAAAATTAATATCAAATTGTTTAAAAAAAAAAACGATCAAATTATAAACCATTGAAAACAACGAAACCATCATTTGAAACACATTTTAGGACTTAGTTGCGGAGAATCCATTTTATTTTGAACTGAAAACTTTTTATCCAACAATTCTACGTGCGACTGCCACTGCAACTGACGGCTGTGAAAATAAATAACGCTTTGAGTTACAACTTGAATGTGATTCTCAATAATTTTCTTTGTTTAAAAGTGTGAAAATAGAAATAAAACTTAAAACTGATATCTCGTTCATACTATTGAATACACATTTCGCAACGACATCACACATGTGTTCTATTTAGAAGCAAGACAACAGCAAATCATTCATATTTGAAATTCGATATCGTGTAGACGGTGACCGCAAAATAAAATTAAAAAAAAAAAATAAAATAAAAACTTGAAAATTTATTTTGTTAAAGTTTTTGTAGCAAAATTCAAATGGGCATTTGCAAAAAATAAAATTTCATAAATAAGAAACAAACATATCGGACGGAGAATAAATTGAATTCTATTCGTGACGATCATAAGCTGAAATTTAATATCATCCAACTTAATGTGTCATAGGCAATTTGCTCAATAAACTGATCTTTGATCTCATCTGATTAGTTTAATTTAATAAAGCATTAATGAAACCAGAAAGAAAAAAAAATAATAATAAATGAAATAAAATGAAACATCTCAGAAGAACAACACTCGTGTCAATTATGAAAAAGTGTCAAAATTGTTTAACACTTCAATGAACAATTTCATTTGAACGAAACACTCAGTCAAACAGACGTTGAAACCCACAGACAGACGATTGCAGGCAGGGCCGATCGAGGTTTTTAATTGTAAAAACACAACAACTACATGAAAAGTAAAAACCCAAAAGAACTTTCGCTACAGTGTAAATCATCTTTCATCCATCCACTTTATAAGGCCATCAAAGAAAAAAAAAACCTAAACAAGCAAATATTTGTATTTTTATAAATTTTAACAAAAACCTGCCTCACACTTTGTGGTCAACGATTGTGCCTTGCAAGAGCATACAAATGCTTTCAAATAACAAATTAACAACAACAACAACAAAAAAAGAAAGAGAGGAAATTTTTCAAAATCATCAAAAGTTAATATTAAATTTAAGATTACTTAATTTACCCAAATTGCCCTTAATTCACGCGCTGAAGTGTGTTAAATTGGTACCCCCATCCCGACTCACAAAAGCAACGAATTAATGGGCACACTCACTGCAGGCTTTGGAACACCGACACTCCATGCAGCAGCGACGCTGTAAGAACATAAAAACCAAATCATTTCACCAACGAAAACGATCTCAAAGAAAAGACTCCAATACCGTGGATTCAATTCTTTATTTCTGTGAAACCAAAAGAAAAAAACGCAGAAAAAACTCATCATCGTATTTGTTTTAGAGTGTGTTTAAGGATACAAGATTTAGATGTTGCAACGTTTGCATTTTGCCACCCTGCCGGTTCCATGGCCAATCAACGCCTCAAGCTAAAAATGGTGCCGTTGTTGCCACACATTAATACCAGCAACATTCAAAACATTCACATCTTCATTTGTTTTGTTGGCAAACATTGTTGTTGCTCTCGCTCCTCGCTGCTGCCGTTGCTGTGAAATATAAAATATTTGTTTGTTGCCAAAGCACTGCTGTTGATGAGCTCTTGCCCGCTAACACACAGCATTTTATTGCATGCAACGCTTGTAGTTTTTAAAAGTTTAAACATTATCTTTTGTTTTGTAGCTGCGCTGTTAGCCATGCGTACTCAGCCGGAGGTCTTAAACGAATAAAGATGTTGTTTCGTGACCTGGACTGAATGTGTTCCAAAAAAACTCTTCATTCACTTATACCCAACATGACTGCAGAGAAGAAGCTTATATGCTGTGTGCCGAACTCTTTACAACACTGTTTCTGAAAAAAATTTTGGTTTTTGAAAAAGTGTCTACATGTTAGAAACTCCCATTTTTTTTTAGTAAAACAACTCTTGACAGAAATATCGGTTTAGTTTCAAAGATATTTATTATAACGTAAAAAGTAACTATTTTCTAAAAAACTTTTTTTTTGAAAAGAAAATCATATTCGAAAAAAATAATTGAAAAAAGTTGTAGTTGTGCAAACAGTACTTCCCACAAAAACAAATTTTAGATAAAAAGTACTTTTTAAAACTGTTGCTTTTAAGAAACTAAAAAAGTACTTTTTAAAAAGTCAACATTAAGAAATATATGTAGTTCAAGCAATTTTTTAAAAGAGGATATATTTAAAATAAAACAGTTAAAAAAATACTTTGGGCAAAAAGTACATTGCAAAAAAAGTACTTTTTGAAAAACCTTCTATATAAAAGTGTATCTTAAGAAAAGTGATGAGAAAAAATCTTAAAAAATTGGGGCCAAATTACCGCTGTCGATATCGATCGAAATTTCAATACCATTTAAATGAAAATTTCGATAGATATCGAATGCAGTAATTTGCCCCCTGTATTTTAAAAGAACTACCGTTTAAAAAGTTAAAAAAAAAAAGACGTAAAGAAATGTGGGGGTACCTTATAAAAAAAATGACTATAGTAATTTTTGATGACTATATTAAAAAGATACTTTGTAAAAAAATACTCTGCACAAAAAGTACCTATTCAGAAAAGCACCATGAAAACGGAAGATTTTAAAAAATCTGGTATTTATCTTAACAAAATGATAATTTAAAAAGTACTTTTTGAAAAAGTACTTTGCACATAAAGTACCTATTCAGAAAAGCACCATAAAAAGTGAACATTATAAAAAACATGCTACTTTTATTAGAAAAATTATTTTAAAAAAGTACTTTTTGAAAAAGTACCTTTAAAAAGGACATATGAAAAAGTACTTTTGAGAAAAAAAAATTATATATAACAAAATGCGTTTACAAAATTGTTTATAGTAAAGAATTTTTTATTTACAATTTTACATATACAAAAAGGTACGCTTGTAAAAAGTACTTTTAAGAAATATCTGCTTTCGCATAATATGAAAAATGTTAAACTAAATATGTTTTCATATAAATAGATCCTCAACCTTAAAATATTATTATTAAATTAAAATAAAAAAGTAAGTTTGAAAATTTTGTTTTTAATAAATACACATGACCATTTCCAAGTTGCGTGGAGTATTTTTTTTAAATTACATATATTAATTAGAAGAACAGGGTTGATAGAACATGCTAGGACTTGCTGATGTACTCCTAAGTATTATTTTTACAAAGTTATTAAAATCTAAAGAATGTCGTAATATATTCGCATTTATCAATTTGTTCTTGAAAATTGCAAAGATTAATTTATTGTATTATAATTTATTTTTTGTCGTAAAACTTAGTGATTTAAATCCAATGCATACATTCATAAAAGATTATTTTTCAATCAGATTTATTGAAATTTTTCACAGTTTAAAGCACAAATTAGAAATTCTGTACGGAAAACCTACTGAAACATTTTAAATTTGTCACTTACGACAATTTGGCGCTAAGCTGTCGATCTACGTACACTAGCACTTCGCAATAAAAGCCATATCAGTTGTACGTGTGTATTGATTATTAATATAAAAAAAGCAGCAACTTTAAAATCGTAAAACATTTACAAAAAAATAGTTATTTATAAATGAAATTTGTAACTTAATTACAATCAATCAGGACCACCCATGTCGAATGGGAAACAGTTCAATTCAGTCTTTTAACAAAAAAGAAAAAAAAAACAAAAAATATTACAAAAATAAAAAGCGATCGTCTTCTATTCATCTACAAAACTGCTACTCTAGTGAGCAAAAGTTCAAGTACTTAAAGTTTGTCGTGGTGGCAGTTGTAAGTGCGTTTGTGTGAATTACATTGTCTTACCAAAAATGGCAATAAAACCTTAAATTGTGTGTGCGGGTTTGTTTTGTTTTGTTTTTTTTTTTGTAGTTGCTGCCTAAGATGGCTGCATATTTTTGAGGCTTAAAAATGATTGTAATGAATCCGTATGATTCGTAACAATTTTTTGCGTGATGTTAATTACATTCACATAACGACAACGGCCACAAAAAATAAATAAAAATATATAATGGAACCAAAAGGGCCACACACGTACCACATTACATGGCAACACTATTATACAACTTCAGTTAATGTCGCAAGTGTTGTTTAGCTTGTTAAATTGTTTTTCTGTTTTTTTTAATACAAGTGCTCATGTTGCTGTTGTTGGTGCTTTTGCTGCTGCCGTTGTCATTGCTTAATATGTTTTTCACTACAAAACTGTGTTTAATAGTCGTTACAATCAGAGTTACAGCAGCCGCAACGGCAACAGGCAACCGGCAACACGACCGATCACAATTCAACAGTAAAAGTGTCGTGTTGGAATGATGATTGATTACTTGAACATCGTTACAAGAAATTGAATGAATTTTTTTTTGAGTCATTGTACGAGTATTTTCCTTTTTTCGTGTCTCATTGTTTCCATTTCCCTTTAGCAGCATGCATGATTACGCATGTCGTTTTGTGTGCTGTAAATTTAATAATAAACTAAATTAACGTTATTGAAGAAATTAAAAGTATAATTTTTTTATAAACAGAGTTCATATGCTCGTCGATCAGTGTGCCAGGCGAAGTTAAAAAGTACAGGGGCCAAATTACCGCATTCGATATCGATCGGAATTTCAATACAATTTAAACCCAAATTTCGGCCGATATCGAATGCCGTAATTTGCTCCCAGAATTGACTTGACACAAAAGTGTAATTTGGTTTTAAATCAAATTATTTTCTCCGTTCAGGCCACGACTGATAAGTTTATCAAGTCCTCCAAATGTTCAAAATAATTAATCAAAAAATAAATTAGTCCTCGTAGAAAATTATGGACTTCGATGTCGATCGAAATTTGTATGTAAAGGTTGCTTTTTTTATAGAATGATACAGATTTAAATCATAATAAAACAAGGAAATATATTTTTAATATCAATGAATCGGCCTTTATTGGAAAGAAAATTTTATGAAATTAATGTTTAAACAAGTGGAAGGATACAAACTCCAGTTGCTGAGAACGGCGACGAATTGATTGATTAGGATCACCTTCAATGCTTTCCTGTACAGCGGCTATAGCTTCTTCAGATACCCGTTATCAGTAACCGTAAATGTAGTACGAAAACGATCTATTATTCTTCGAATTAGCCGCTCTGAAGGATGATTTTGTACGCCATAAAATGACAGAGGTGCATGATGAGTTTGCTGAATAGAACAATTATTTTGATTAACAATTTCAAAAATTTGCAAGCGTTGCTCTGGTGTTGTGGCACTCTAAAAAACACGATTTAAATTGTGTTGCCATTTCGATTTATACCGATTGTTTGATTTTATCGCTGTTAATGCCTTAAGAATTTCATCTATTTCACGAATTAGTGTTAGTGGACGTTCGATTTGAACCTCCCCAAGTTAAAACTGGCAGGGAAGACCTCTGCAGGAAGTTTTTTCCACATACGACCCGTTCGGCCAAAGAACGAATTTTCTCTGTAATCTGTGGTGCTGGCAACTCAACCACAAAATGATGCGCTCTGTGTGAAGAGCGGGTAGCTCGCACAAGCACCCTTATGTCACCAGAACACATTCCGTTGTAGTATCGGGAAAACAGTGAAACACACCCCACGTTGTGTCGATGCTCCAGTGAGTCAATAGTGTTGGCTACCCTAGTGTCTCCGATGAGCTTCTTCCTTCTCTCTTGTATGCGGCCTAGCAACTTCACAATAGACTTTGCAGCACCGGTACTCCGCGATTGAAACATCCTAAATGAAATATTCCGGTACATATGCCACACAGTGGGACTTTTCGCAATTTAGGCGATCACAATTAGTAATCATCCTTTCGAAGAAAATATCAAAATAAAATTGGACGTTATTCTGCTGCTTTTAAAGGTCGGAGCCATGCATAAGTGGTCTTTGAGATTCAGCAATCCGTGTTACCCCCGTTTATGTTCATGCTCTCAATCTGAATCTGATATCCTTTTGCGTTATTTCAAACTCAGGGGCGTAGTAGCGCTTTTTGCTAATATTCGAAATAAAAAAAATCGTTCGTTCCCGATGTATGTGTGGAAACAAGGTAGCTATTGGTTTGATAAATCAGTGTAGTCAACTTGCAAGAATCCGTTACATCCACTGAAACTAAAAAAGCCATTGTTTTGCTTAATGCCATGCAACACATACGCCAGCAGTTGTATCAGGATTATGCAAAACATTTTAATCGATTTACAAATTCATATGAAAAAAAAATATGCAATTTGTTTTGTTCCCGTTTTCACTTGCACACCCACACGTATTTACAGGCCTCGGTTGCACTTGCAGTTTGTCAGCGATCGACAGACACAACAAATGGTCGTCGCTTGTGCTAAATAAAAGATTGTGAGAAAGATTGTAAACTCGCTGCGATCCTTAACCAACCGAACAGTGAACAGAACAGTGAACAAGAATTTAGTAAATTTTTCAAAAGAAGATACGAGTATTGCAACTGCACTCATATGCACTGCAAAACGATTGCAGGACAGAAGACAGAGGCACCAAGTAAAACTGAAACAGACCAAAAATGTTACAAGGTATTGCCGTAATTAGTGCTCCACTAATTGATATGAAGCATTTCCTTTCATTTGGAAAAGAAATGAACAGCGCGGCACACTGAGATTTCCGTAACAAATAAGCAAAACAGAGAGACGGTGGGCCGGTGCGATGGAGGGACGACTGGATGGATGGTGCAACCCACAGACAAACAGCCAAATGTTCTGTAACGTACGAGGGAGCTGGTGGCTCAAATGGTTGGTTCGTTGACTGACTAGTTGGCTGACTGACTGACTGACTGGCTGACTGCAATCTTTTTATGAGATTTTTAAACGTTTTCCTTTGACATTTCAGGTATTTGCTATACAAAAAATATTATTTTGTATTATTTTTTATTGCTTGATCGCTCGCACTCTTTCTTAAACTACAGCGTAAGTAAGCGTTTGTTTTGTGTTGCTGCTGAAGAGATAATGGCACTTCCAAAAACAAACAAACAAGCGAACGAACAAACGGTCATACTTAGGAGCAACGCGAAATGCGCAAAGCTCAACACCACACCACGCCACAAAACGGACACAGCAAAAAGCGCACATCTGTTGCAAAAGTTTTTGTTGCACTGATAATACAAATTCCGCTGTTTGTGGCTGCTGCTGCTCGCAATAAAGCCGCAATGCGGTGTACAAAAGCAGTGCATTTTTGAAATGCCATTCCAAATGAATGATTAAACAAGCGATTGTATGCCCATAATACGAGTATGTAACTGCATGTGCATGTGTGTGTGTGCGTGTGTGTGTTCGTATGAATGAACGGTAGATAGAGTTCAGTTCGCAAAACTTCTAACCCAACTGCGTCTGTGTGCGAGTAACCATCCATTTGTGAATTTGTTGCAGGTTATTTGCGATCACACTGAGATCTTTAGATCGAACAACATGGCCAGCAATTAAAAAAATCCTTTAGCCACTACGTTGCATGCCCGCTTGGCCAGTTGGCCGTGTGAGTAGAAGATTTTATATCTCAGCCAAATGCTGTCTATCTGTCTGTCTGTCTGGGTTGAAACGATCACAACAAGTTCAAGCCAGAAACAAATAACCAACACATACGACTATTTAGATGCTGCTGATCTTTCGAGCCGATCCAATCTCTTGCACACAATCTTAGCAAAATGCAGCATCAGCCAGTAACTTCCTTTTCATTTATTTACTTTAGGCTTTTACAGGGATTTTTCCAATATCTTTTTAATTTGTCTGTCCACGTCCCTTGATGCTCTGGATACTCGTGGTACTATTGCCTCTCACCAGTGCCGAGCTGGTGTTGGCTGGCGGGTTTATCATCAGGATGTGCAGGCATAACTTTGACTCAAGTATTTAGTTTCAATTTGTTGACCCCACTTTGCTGTTGTTTTTGCTTTCATCTCAGTCAACATTTAGAAGAAGAAGAAGAAGAACAACAACAACTGCTTGAACTACCGCAACTACAAATCTCAAGTCAATTGATTTTGTTGCTAAATCATTTCGCTTTTCTTCCTTCTTGCTGTTGCTGCTCAAAATGTTCAAGAAGAATATTTCCCTCTAAACTGTTTTCCAATTCATTCAACATAATTCTGGTATTAGTCACGCGATTTTCTTGTGAGATCACCAAAGTTGTTGGCTGCTTCACATATAAGACGAGAGATTCAAGGCGAACGAAGACGAAAAATGGAATCATGGATGGCTGCTGGCTGCAACAACATCATCATCTCTGCAAAACACTACTTTTCTATTAAAGTTGACAAATGATTTTTATTAAAGTTGAGTTTATTAACTCAAAACTATTTCTGTGCATGAGAAGTTTTCTGTTTTTTGTTGTTGTTGTTTGTTTCTTTCTTTCTTGGTTCATATTCCCTGCCTGGTTCATTGTGAATGTGTTCTGGGTAACAACTGCAATATGTTTAGACGTCCGTAGCAGCAGCAGCAACAACAGCAGCAATAGCAGCAACAGTGTTGTTTATTAATTATGTTGTAAACGAAAGGATATTAAATATCATGACGTTAACAGGCCAACAACATTAACAACATTCAGGACTGTTGTAGTCAATAAATAAATAATATTTTATGCATTAAATACTTGCACGAGAGTTTGTGTGTGGCAAATAGCACGAATGTAATCGTAGTTAAAAATTATTGCGTGCAAAATATGATCTCTTTTTCTCTTTGATATGCTGGCAAGTAGGATTTGCTTTCCATACAATAGCTTTCAAGTGTTTGCGATATTTTTAACCGGTCGAATTGAATGTAAAGGAATGCTTGAAGAAAAAAAAAATAAAAAAAAAACGCAAGAAATATTATGAGTTCATTTTGATTGCGACACCAAACGGGTGTTACGTAAACATTTTATTGTGTTTTTAGTTGGGAAAATATATTCTCAACCACGTAAAATCCTGAGATTTAAGAGTCTCGATCGAAACAAGTCCGACAGGTCGATGAGCAAAAATATATTGGCGAAAATGGGACCCTTCACAGGTGGTAGGCTACACGCTCTGCAGTGTCCTACTCAATAGGGAGTTTTTTTAGTGGCATATGCCGATTTGATGAAAGAACTACTTCTGTAGGCAAGTACCAGTTATCAATATCGGGCAGAAACGGGTCTGTACAGTGGCATCATACGGAATATCTCCATAGGTTAAGTTGAGAGTCGTTGAAGCTCAGACCTAAGGATTAGAAATCAGTTGCAATCTTTCAGATCCCTGAAGAGAATAGAATAGAACAAAAAGAATAGGATAGGATAAAATAGAATAGAACAAAAGTACTTGTACCGTTTGTCTATGTTATATCAATCTATGTTATATCAATTATGTGTTGTATTTTTACTGGATCAAAGTTCAAAACGTCCTGAGTGATCAATTTAATAATGTCATTTGTCTATAAAAATGTTCGACCATCTTTGACCACTTAATACGATCATTACTAAAAACAAACACCACTTTATGTTATTCCCCGGATATTAAACTATCTCTATGCCAAATTTCATCTAAACCGGCTCAGCGGTTTGAGTTTAAAAAGGTAACAGACAGAGATACAGAGTTACTTTCATATTTATTATATTAGAAAGGATAAAAGTGAAAGTCATCATAAAAAGTGCAAGTCCTCATAAAAAATGCAAGTCAATGTAATAAGTGCAAGTCATTATAAAAAGTGCAAGTCATCATAAAAAGTGCAAATAATAATAAAATGTGCAAGTCATCATAAAAAGTGCAAGCCATTATAAAAAGTGAAAGTCATTATGAAAAGTGCAAGTCATTATAAAAAGTGCGAGTCATTATGTGCAAGTCATCAAAAAAAGTGCAAATTATAATAAAAAGTGCAAGTCGTTATAAAGAGTGCAAGTCGTCATAAAAAGTGCAAGCCATCATAAAAAGTGCAACTCATTATAAAAAGTGCAATTCATTATAAAAAGTGCAAGTCATCATAAAAAGTGCAAGTCATTATGAAAAGTGCAAGTCATCACAAAAAGTGCAAATTATAATAAAAAGTGCAAGTCATAATAAAAAGTGCAAGTAATCATAAAAAGTGCAAGTCATTATAAAAAGTGCAAGTAATTATAAAAGGTGCAAGTCGTCATTAAAAGTGCAAGTCATTATAAAAAGTGCAAGTCATTATGAAAAGTGCAAGTCATTATGAAAAGTGCAAGTCACCATAAAAAGTGCAAGTCATTATGAAAAGTGCAACTCATTACAGAATGCGGAAGCTTATGCGCTCATACCAGCGTGTGTGAAGTATTAAAGTTGGGTTTTTTTGTTATTTTATTATACTTTTTACCCGCGAATTTGTCCGCGAAGAATATGGAAACTTCAGTTAATGTCTATGATATGTCAATTATGTGTTGTAGTTTTACTGGATCAAAGTTTAAGGCGTTCATGTTATCAGTTTCAGAATTTCATGTCCATACAAATTTTCGAACATGCTTGACCACTTAAAAGGATAATTACCAAAAACAAAAACTGCACAATGTTATTTCTCTGATCTCAAAATATCTCTATGCCAAATTTTATCTAAATCGGTTCAGCGGTTTAAGCGTGGAAAGGTAACGGACAGACAGACAGATTTACTTTCATATTTATTATAGGATTCTCTTCTAAAATGTTAAAGATTTGATTAGTTCAAAATCGTTCAGTTAACAAAAAAAGAAAAAAACGCGTCTGCCAAAAAAATCATTAATTTTCGGATTAAAACTTTAATTACAGACACCGATAATGACAGATCAATTAAATGAAAATTATGAATCTTCTAAATTGATGTTTAACTTAAAATACTCGTACCGAATTCCAACAGGCAAACAATTTTGCTGCTCCGCTGACCCAATATTCAGTCCTCTTGAAACTTTTATTTGTTTCTTTATAAAACAATTATAATCTCTTCTTCCGCATAACAAGAAATCAACAGCAACAACATGTTAAATAACAACCTTCAGACATGTCAGTGGAAGTATCGCGTCATCATCCACATCGTCAGCATCAGCAATGACAAAAACAACAACAACTGCAGCAACAACGAGATACATTTATATACAACCAACTAAAACTAAAAAAGCAGCAGCAGCAACAACAACAACAACAAAGACTGGAGAAGACTTCATGGGAAATTGTCTCACCGATATGGTGTGATGACAAAAGTTTACAAAGTTTTGTGATTCTTGAAATGCACGTGTACTGCATAATTAATGTTGTTTGTTTTTGGACAACATCTATTGAGTGAAACATTGACATCGATAGCACACACACGCACACTCACACACAGACACGCACTCGCACTGAAGAGCTAACAGTAACAGCCGTAATGTCACACTCTTTAATATACAAACGCTTCATCTTCATCATGTTTGAATAAATGTTGCCTTCTCAAACATTTTTATTTAATTTATTTATTTTTTATGGCATTTGTTAAGCTAAACCTGCAACAACAACCACAACAACACTAGCAGCAGCAACAATACAAAACGTGTGGCGTCTGCAATTATCTAACCTTTATTGGACTTTTGCAATGCATTTGTAATTGAAGAGCGCAGCAGCAAATGGGTTGACGAAGAAGTGGGAAGGGAGGTGAGGTGAGGGGAGGAAACTGAACAAACAACCAGGCAAGCGTCACTAACTGAACATGCCAAAACATGACATGTTACAACAATTGTCTTTTAGCACATCATCACCATAAACGCAAAAAAGAGGAGAAAAATGAAATGAATTGAACACCAGAGGAGCTGCAACATCATCAGCGGACAATAAAAATACCGAAAGTCCACAAAGAATCAATGGACCCAAACGATTGAACGAACGAGTGAGTGAGTGAGTGAATATGAGGAAACATGAAGTTTTTCCAAACGACAAAACGCTGGCACACTCAAGTGACTTGTAGCCGAGTGTGCTTGATTGTGTGCTCTTAAGAATTTCTTTGCTTTTGCCCATAAAAAGCTCTTCTGGTTGTCTTATGCATTTGCTTAGAATGCTCGCGTATGCAATCAGCTTGTACGCGTGCGCTTCATACTTGTCCCAAATATGGCAGCATTGTTCAGTCCAACTAACAATAAATGTTAAACACTAGACACTTCAACAATGCAACACACACACAGACACACACGCACTGAAATATGCCACCACTTCGTTCGAGTAATAAATACTGCAGAAATTGCTAATCCACATTTCAACATCAAGATTTTATAGTCCATCTTTAAGGAAAACGCACGTCCCAACACACTTGCGATCAATCGAACACTCTTATAGGTGGAGGGATAGAAACATCTAGCGATCGTTCGTTCAATCGGTCGTTCCAACGTTCATTCGCTGTTGACGCGACCGAAGGTATAGACGCTCAGATATTTTTTGACGCCGTCTATTGTCTACAAAGACAACAATTGTCGCCTTGGTGTGCCATATTTGTTGCAACTGGCATTTGTGTCACATGCTTTTCTTTTCCACCTCATCTGATCCCTCTCCAATTGCTTCTGTGCATGGATGGATGATGGCTGGCTGGCTAAAGGCATTGTTTTCTTTGATTTGGTCCCTCTTTACGCGCGCCAGCCCACTGCGTGAATGAGTGTTTGTTCGTTTGTATGAATGACTGGCTGGCGGTCCAAAGTGTTGATTTCTATTCCATGTTTTTTTTCCTTGCTCACAAGAAAGCAACGAAATCCCAAATGGAAAACTATTGAACATCAGTTGCAGCTTTTAATGCCGTTGTGGTCCCCCAATGCAAGTGCTGCCTTAACAATTCCAGTGCTTTCAACACTTATTACGGCATACATATTGATTATTATGGTTTCCTATTCTTCTATGGATTCCTTTGAAAGTTCGTAAGTGTCTGGCTGAATGCGTGTGTGTGTTCAGTTTTCTTTCTTTTTTCCATCCAATTAACTGCAAAAGTTGTCAGAGTATTAAATGCGTTCGTAGGCTTGTGTGCGTTAATTAGATTGAAGGTAAACATGAATGCATCATGTTTTCTGCGTTGTTTCGCTTGAGTTTCGTTGTATCTGGGGAAAAATTAAAAACGGTTTTGCTAATTTATACGCAAACCTTTTCCGGGATGAACAACACCAGGACAACAACACTAATACCATTTTGTAAATTACAAAAGTAATTAAAACATATTAATTCATGATCGTATCTGCTCCGTTCATTCATTCATCATCTAAATGTGTGTTTGATATAAATCTTTCTTAAGGATATATTTCTCTCCAAGGATTGCTATTATGCAACGATCGCGTTGTAATGATCAGTACACGAAGATAAAAGATTGTGTTGTGACGTTAAGGAAAAATGGTACATTTATAAATTGTGGAAATTGTGAAATCAACAAGCTGGAAACTGTACTCTTGCTTTAATTATGATCTCCATTAAAGCCTCGTCCGTGGAATGCATAAGCAGGCAGGCACATTTTGCAAAAGTGCAATTATTTTAAAAAGTCTTTTTCTGTTTGTAATAAAAATTTTCAAAATACCTTGTGATATGTTTTAAAAAAGTTCGCTATGAATAAGAAAATTAGAATTTTTGTTTTGAGAAAGTGAAGGGCGTGACTTTTGCTAAAGGCCGTCGCTTTTCCTAAAGGCCGAGACACATAGAAACCCTCATACGTTATGCTCCCTCTTTTTTTTACTTCTCCGCCGGTACGTTTATTTCATTTAAGCCCGAGACAAATATAATCCATCATACGTTACACGTTGCCTCTTTTTCAACAGACAACTGAGTTGAAATAGATGTTTTCTTATGTGAGTTGTCACATTCAGTGCTTGTGCGTCAACGCAACGTATGAAAGTTGGCCAAATTTTAAACGCCGAGACCCATAGAATCCGTCATACGCTATTCGTCGCCTTTTTCGACTGACAACTGAGTTAAAAAAAACATGCTTTCTTATGTGAGTCGTCACATTGAGTACTTCTGCGTCAACGCAAAGTACGAAAGTTGGCCAACTTTTAAAGGCCGAGCACATAGAATCCATCGTACGTTATGCGCCACCATTTTCAACTGATAACTGAGTTGAAATAACTGTTTTCTTATGTGAGCTGTTACATTTCGCAATTCTGCGTCAACGTAAAGTACGAAAGTTGCCCAACTTTTGATGAATGTTGAATACCTTGACAGACATCAGAAAGTTTTTAAATTTTTTTTTGTTTTGTGCGTACAGGAAAAATTAAATAATATATAAAAAAAATTATAAAATTTAGCGTCGCATAACGTATGACGGACTCTATGTGTCTCTGCTTTGAAAATTGTCCTATTTTCACACTTTGCGTTGACGCAGAATTACTGAACGCTGTTGTCAGCTGAAAAAGCCAATGGATGACGTACGACAACTTTAAGTGTCTCGTATATAAGTTTTTTTAAATGTTGTATAACTTTTTTTAAAACAATTAAAAAATTAATTTTTAAAACCAAATAAATGCATCGACTGAAAGGAAGTTTAATGGAGCGAATAGAAGCTGAATAAACATTTCACAGTAAAGTGAAGGAGGAGAAGCAAAATTAACGAGCACTTTGGACTATGAGCTTGCCGGGCTTCATCTTCATGATGCCTTTAAATATTTAAACCTTATGATGCCAGTCTGGTTTTACAATGGAAACCGCACATAAACGAATATTCATGGTTTCAGAATTGACTAAGACACTAAACGGAACCGGAAAACAAGTCGCTCCCAATAAAGGGCTCTGAGACTTACTTTTTAAATTCAACTCCAATTCTTTTGTAAACTTTTGTTACAATCTTACAATCATTTTAATCAATCATTTTAACAATCATCAAAAGATTCCTTGTTACAGCATGTAAAGTTTGTTAATTTACCATTAACTACTGGCCACAATAGCATTTCTTTTCTGTTTTCTGTTTCATATCGTCATCATCATCTTCATCTCCATCTCCATCATCATTGTTGTTCTCTTGTTGTTTCTTTACGCATTCCACCATTAATTTAACATCACTTCAACATAAGTGACTGTCTTGTACGAATGTCATTTGTATGGTAACGCTTGACAGGACAACGACAAAATGATACTCATTGTCAACACAGACATTTGCACAAAAGACTTAAGAACGAAGCGCGCACACACACAGACAGCCGTCTGTACTGCAGGCTGCAGGCTGCAGCAAAGGAAACTCTAAAAATAAATGGGAAAAAGCTCCAGCAGGAATTTAAAATAAATAAAATGGATAAAAAGAAAAGAAGAAAAAAAACAGTCAGCATTTATAGAAAAGAAAAGTTGTATCGAACTTAAAATATCAGCGACACGCCACTAACCCACCGACCAGCCGGCCGACCACCATTCAGTCGAGTATTTACGGTCACCTGAGCATTGGACTGCCAATGGCCCGATACTTGTAAATCGCACACAAAAACAGAAAATTAATTTAACTTAATAATAGTTTAAGCAGCAGCGCATAAAACGAGTCATACGTTATTATATTTGACAATAACGAAAGGAGCAGTCGGCAACACAGCAGCAATAATTATAACAACAATTTACAAATCTATAGGTATTCATCTTTAGTTTAGTTGTTGTTCTGTTGTTACAACAACACGAACACAGCACAATGCAGCAACATTGAAAGAGGAACAACATTATTTTAAACATGAATATGAGTATGACATGTTTGGGAATGGATTGTGTGGCCAGCAGGACATGAAGGAAGAGGGGGAAGGGCACAAGAACACACATTAAACAAACAAAGTTCGATTAAGGGCTGGCTGGCTGTTACTGCTGCCGTTGCTGCTGTTGTTTTTGTTGCTTTCGTTATTGAAAATGATTACGTTCGCAAAGCATAAGCGCGTTCATCCGCAATGTCAAACAGATTTCAGGTGACATTGTTGACATTTATAGCAGCGTATGCAGCGGAGTATGTACTTCCAATCTTTCCATCGTGGTATGCAGATGTAGGAACCCTTGCGGACGAGAGCGGACGCTGTGAGATCCATATTCACTTTCATACGCTGACTATTGGTCGCCATGAAACAAAACTGTCATCATCATCCTCAGTTAAGTTGATGGTACGAGTAGTTGTCGTCGTTGTGAAAATGATCATGATCATTATTGTGTTTGCTAAAATGATCATTAAATTTGTTAAGTTTTCTCAAAATACTTACTTAAAATGCTGTTCCTACAAGTACAAATACAATTCCGGCCAGTATTTATTGCTTAACTCCTCGCTGCTGCTAAGGAATTTCTCTGCGACCGCAATATTATTGATCATGAGAAAAATATGCAACAAATGGGTGATCATGGCACGGAAACACATACATGTTTTTTCATTTTTTCATTTATTTATTCTTTATTTTATTCTTTTCGGTGAAAAGAAACCAAAAGTCGTTTGGAGAAAAAGATACAATAATAACGATGCTAAAACTGAAAAAATGTTTGTCGTCTAGATCAGCTGCTGTCAACATTGTTGAAAGCGACTGGAATCTGTAGCAATTGTTGACAGTTTGAGTTGCGAATTGTCCATATGAACAATGCAAACAACAGCAGAAAAAAGCAGGAGATGTCGGTAAAAAGGAGATGATTTAACTGACAACTTAAAGTATGTGTATGAAATGGTTTGATTACCAACTGATCTTCACCAACAATACAAACATGTACACATACACATGCATCCACATACATACATATTTGAGGTGATCATAATGTTTTTGGTGTTCGTCTACATCGGCTTTACAAAAAATTAGGAATTTTAACTCGTATATAAATATGCATGAAAGAGTTATTTAGAATTTTATAAAAAAGATACTTTTTCAATGGACGTCATTGAAGTCAAATTTTTCAAAGTACTTTTTACGTACCAGTGCTACTTTTTTTAAAACAAGATGGCGTTTTTAAGATACTTCTTAAGAAAAGGCACTTTTCAAAATATATTTAACGAAGTAATTTGATAAAAATTATTGGTTAAAAAAAGTACATATTTTTATTACATAAAAAAATGCGAAAGAGATCCTTTATAATTATTGTTTTTAGAAAGGTACTTTTTAAGATGTACGTTTTTCCAGCAGTAATTTATATACTTAATTTTTTGTAAAATATAAAAAAATTTAATTTTTGGGAGAAGCTACTTTTTAAGAAAATGTAATTTTTGAAAAAATTTAATTTAAAATCTAAAAAAGTGTTTATTGAAAAAAAAGGTACTTGTTAAAATGAGTAGTTTTTGAAAAGGGCAATTTTAATAAATTTGGTCCTTGAACAAATTTAAATTTTTTAAAAGATATTTTTTGGTAAAGGTACTTTTTGAAAAAGTACTATTTGAATAAGGTACTTTTTGAAAAAGGTACTTTTTGAAAAAAAGGTACATTTTGAAAAAACGTACTTTTTGAAAAAAGCTACCTTTTAAAAAAAGTACATTTTGAAAAAGGTACGTCTTTAAAAAGCTGCTTTTTGAAAAAGTTACTTTTTGAAAAAAGGTACTTTTTGAAAAACGTACTTATTGAAAAACTAATTTTTGATAAAAGTTACTTTTTAAAAAAGGTACTTTTAAAAAAAGGTACTTTTTGAAAAAAGTTACCTTTTAAAAAAGGTACATTTTGAAAAAGGTACTTTTTGAAAAATCTGCTTTTTGAAAAAGCTACTTTTTGAAAAAGCTACTTTTTGAAAAAGCTACTTTTTGAAAAAGGTACTTTATGAAAAAAGTACTTTTTGAAAAAAGTTACTTTTAAAAAAAGGTACTTTTTGAATAAGGCACTATTTAGAAAAGGTACTTTTGAAAAGATATACTGCTAGCTTATTTGGGTACAAATTCATTTGGAAGTGTTCAGTTCTCGTTTTTCTTAAAAGTGACAAACATAAATTTTTAATCGGGTCTCTTAAATGCTCCTCCAAATTGTCTCCTCTTTTCCCTTACAGAAATTCAAAGCAAAAAAAATGTTTTTTTTATTAAGTAAAGAATTTCTTTTCAAGTTAGAAATTTTTGCTGAGAAAAAGCAAACAAACTTAAGCCGGATAAGCGTTATTTGCAATATCGAAAGTATTTATTGTTTAATTTATTTATTTTGCAACTGTTTTAGCAATTGTTAAATATTTTTTTCCAGCTTAAAGCCAGATAATTATACGTAATTGAACATTTAATATGCCACACATACGACTGCGATTAGATGCAGACATGAATTGAAATCAACATTTCCCATTCGTTTCTTAATTGTCGCTATTGGATTTGGTTTCCAGTCATTCATTCATATTTTTTATGCAGGTGACGACAGCTGGCTGATGTTTCAGCCAACTATTTCTTCTTCTTCTTCGTCGTTAAATAATCTAATGACAACTGCCAACACGAATAAATCATTAACATATTTGTGGCTACAGCTGACTGTTGCAAATTGCTGGTACAACAAAACGTATTTGTGTTTAATTAAATTTGATGTGTGGCGTTCGTTGGTGGCTTAAGGAGATTTTCCGATTGTTTCTGTATTTCCAAATGAAATGGAAAATCCTTTCTATGACTGATTTTTGTGTCATTATAAAAATGTGCTGTTGTATTTGGATTTGAGCTGAAAATTTTGGGTTTAAAATGCTTTTCACCCCTCTGGATATCATGAAAGTGAAAGAAAATTAATTAAATTAAACAAATAATGGTGTATAGGATTGATTCGTTAAATAAAACTTTGTTTTTTCTTTAATACATTTTTTAGAAAAGGCGATCTGCGAAGTGTCCGATCTGCCAAGGGATATGGCAGAACTATCGAAAGGGGGGATAATGCCGACAGAAGATACGGTGAAAACTGGAAAGGTATTAATATGTGGCTGTTATATAGCTCTGTCGGCGAATTAAGGAGAATTATTTCTCGCGATGCAATGCGTTTTAACGAGTAGACTACGAATTCAGAGATCTTTTGTTCGTCCCCCGCATTCATGAATATGGGATTGAATTCTTCTGATCTGCGTTAGGATGTTGTTGTGCTCCCTCTTTCGTCGGTAATACAGCAAAAAATTAGATAAAGTAATGAAAAATGTTGTTTCTACTAAAAATGTTCTGTTCCCCTTTGCCTCTACAAAACTATTCTCTCCATTCCATAGTCATGGAATAAAAGCTACAATTATAATGGCAAAAAAAAATCTGTATATAAATATATCAAAAAAAGTTAAGATCAAAAATATATTGGGAGTTGGTTTGACTTGTTTAGTATTGGGGCTCCTTTACGAGGGCAGGTTAGGGAAAATGTAAAAAAATTTGAGGGGAAAAAATAGCGACTTAGGGACAGGTGTAATGTATTTTATGGATATTTCTCCTGATTGTGTAAGACGTCAACGTTTACGCCTCAGTCGTTTATCGTAGTAGATTAAAGAAAACTGCTTTAGCGTTTTTTTAATATTGTATAAAAATCGTTTTCGGCCTACACGACGACGCCTTATACAATCAGGCTGATTATATCGTGGTTTCCTATTTCCGATTCCTAATTTTTTTCTCATACAATTTTTTTTTACTCTTCACAAAATTAGATTGTGGTGTGTCGAAATTATAAGGGTCGTGGCCTATTCTGCACCTAAGCAAAAACTCTGACACCTCAACATTTAAGGCTGAGGACGCTATTTATGTTCATTTTGCGTTCCTGCACGTACTGCGGTACTCAGTTGTGTGTCATAAATGTTAAGCAGTTTATTGAATCGTGAAAAATTAAAATTGTTAAAATTCAACTAATTTTTTTTTGTTATTGACAAAGTGAATTGAATGCCAAAAATTTCTACAAACAAAGTTTTATTTTTTTTTAAATTGGGAAAATAATCATCACGAATAAAATTAAAAAATTTTTAGTAAAAAAAATTGTTTTAGTCTCCTTAATTATATAAAAAACCTATCCAAGAAGTGCTGCAAAGTCCATCGTTTTTTTATATTTTTCGAAAACCTAATAGAGATAGAGCATCACACTTATTGTCAATGTATCGCACGCGCTTATCTGACTCTTTCCCATATAAAAACTACAATGGAGTTTTTATGAACGAAAACAGTGATTTCGGTCCCAGATTTACTAGTTTGTTATTGTATTAAGTCAAGTCGGGCTGTTTACACGACTGAGGGGTAAAGCACTGGTCGCTGAAAAGTACTGGCAGCGATCGATACAGTCGTGTAAAAAAACCAATCAAGTGAAATAGTAAATAAAAAATCGTCTGAACTCAGGACCTCAAGAAAACCTCAAATTTCTTTGGATCCTTAAGATCGTAATATTTTTTACCTGGACCGGTACTCAAGGTATGGCCACTACACTTGAAATGCATTGTACTAGATCCATGAAATGGGTTTGGGATAATTGGCTTCGTTGTTCACGTCTGTACAACTTCGGCCAACAGCACCCTCATTACCTCACCGATGTTACTCGTGCTGAGCCCATTACTTCCGGCTAGAGAAAATTCTTACCAAATGACTGCCCTTTCAAAAAATTCAAATAAAATTTAAAAGATCTGTGTACATATTATACATATCGTTATGTGAAATCCAAAGGGCCGTAAGTGACCAAAGTTTCTAAATGAACGTTTATAATTGATTGATAATCAATCAAAAATTGTATTTAGCTTTAATTTCCAGTTGCAGCCGCTTGCGTTTTGGGTGACCATATTTGAGTAAATAATAAAACAAGAATTGATATTTTTGTTGGTTATTTTCAAATATAGAATTTATTTTGCTTTTTACGTGTTTTTTTTTTCCTTCAATTATTTTGCGGTTGTAAAAATTTCGTATTTCACTTCAAAACTACATTTAGATCGACATGATATTTAAGTAATAAATTAATTAATTATAAATATAAAAAAAAATCAATAATACAAAATATAAAGAATTTTTATAAAAAAAAATCGGAATTATTATCAACTTAAACATTTACTTAAGTACAATAATTACGTATTAAATTAAGTGCTTAACTTAAGATGTAAAAAATAAACTAAATTTAAAACTAATAATTACAAATGAATTGAAACATAAGCGCTATTCACAAGCTTTGCTGTCAAGCTTAAAGTTGTATGTGAAAATAGAATTCCAAAAAAAAAGAGTTATTAAATTTCAAGTGTGTGTTTTATTTAAAATTCTGTTTTTTTAGTACAACTTTAAGTGATACAACAACACGGCTGGTGAATACAGCAATAATAACTATAAATAATATATACAAATTAAAAAAATTAAATTAAAACTATTTTTTTTCCTTCAAAAATTAAAATTTAATCAAAATCAAATTTGCATCCTTCCAATAATTTTCAGTCTTTAAGAGAAATATTACAAATTAATTATTATTATTTTTTTATTTAAGAACTAAAGTGTTTTTAATGAATATTTTGTAAAAGAAATGCATTTTGGGTAAATATTTTTTAGAATTAAAATGTTCTTCTGCTTTTCTGCTAAAAACAAGAGAAAAGGAAAAATATTTTCTTAGTCGCATAAATCGAATAAGAAAAAACTGGGCTTCAGGGTTGCTTATTCTTGCCTCTAGGAAATTAGAGAGCCAGTCAAGAGTTAGAGAGCTTAAAGGAAATTTACTCCTGCTAAAAGGGCTTTTAATTATTATTATTTTTTTTTTAATACTGTTTGAAAAAGTTTTTAAACTTCTTTTAATGTGTTTTTTGCTTTCGTTGTCATGGCAAATTATTTAGTTCCTTCATACCCACAAAATAGCAGCGCTAGAAGAGAAGGACGGTTCGGTTGTTGTAGGTTGTTGTTGTTGTATTGAAAATATAAGAAAGACAACTTTGCTATGCGTTTAAAAATAAATTAAAAACTTAAAACCAGCGCTCATTGAAGTCAAAAGCGTTTAAATTTGTTTTCTTCTTAAAATTACTGTTGCTTTAATAAATTAGACCACACAATTTGCATTTACGATTTTGTTGCTGTTGCTGTTGCTAAAGTTTTAAAAATAAATTCATTTTGACATTTACAAAGTATGGCAAATTAATTTTTTGTCAAAATCATTGATTGTACTCGTGCGGTTGGCAAATTATTAATTTTTCCTCATTTGTTTTTAAGGCAAGCCAAGGGATTATAGATTCTTAAATTTTTCTTTTTTTTCTCGCATCATTTCATAAATACATTGTTCAAGTTAAAATACACACATACACTCAGATGTGTGTGTGTGTGTGATTGTGTATAAAATTAAATTATAAAAAAAATTCAAACAAATAACAAGCCTTGTTCTAGGACAAGGTCTACTTTACTCCACATACGCTCAGCCAGGCGTACGTCGTGATATGCTTTCATGAGTGTGTGTGTGTGTGTGCGTGTGTGATGATGCCTGCACCAGCTGCTGGCTGCTGGCTGCTCTACAGACACGTGTGTATCGTTTTCTTCGTTCGACACAATTTACACTTGACTTCACAACACCAATGGAATGTGCAGGCACAACGTTCGACTACAACGACCTCTTGGGTGCGATAGCCACGGCCACAGCACATCAGATCGCAACCATCCACTCCAATCGATGTATCGTTGCACTGGCGCCCATGTGTGCCCTGAATGCCCAGCCGCAAGTTCTTTTCACAAAACGATGGCGATGGCTCCAAGTAGACAATGTCTTTGGTACCTGGTGGCTTATGGTCAGGATTGTGGGGTTTCAGTTGGAAGGTATACCTGAAAGGACAACAAAAGAAAAGGAGACTTTTAGCGGCTGCAGGAAAACAGTTGATGGCGCTTATTTTCAGACGATGAGTTTGTGGTGTTTTTACAGGTTTTATCACAGTGATATTTTTTGTCCTTGTAGTTTGTCTTTATTTTTATTAAAATATTTATTTTATTTTTAAAAGTTTTGCACAACAATTTCTGGTTAGTAAGTGAAATTAGTAAAATTCATTAATGGTCTCTGTCTGAAGTGCCTATGAAAATTGTGTTAGTTGCGGCTTAGGCCAGAAAATATGCCCGCACTTTGATGTGATGAAAATCCGTAACAAGAAAAGAGAATTACGAAGAAGTGATCAAGGGGCGATCTCCTTAAAGTGGAGTGTTATTTCAGTGTTCGGAATATTAAAAATATACATTTTTTCTATAAATAGTAATATGTTTTAATACGAGGGCGGATCAATAAGTCTCCGGACTTAGCCCCTAGTGACTACTTCCTATTTCCAAACCTAGAAAGATGGCTCGGTGGAAAGATATTTAGCCCCATCGATAAAATTATTGACCAAACAAGTGCCTATTCTAAGGACCACCTCGAAAAATTTTATTTTTTTGGAAGGGATACAAAAACTGGAGAAACCTTGGACTAAGTGTATTGAGTTAAATGGAGATTATATTGAAAAATAAATTTTTGTTTTGCCAAAAAAAAATGTGTTTCATTCAAAAAGTCACGGACTTATTGATACGCCCTCGTAACATTAAAAATTAATTAAAGAGCCTCAGTCTCAATTTTGTGTCTTACAGTTAGAAAATCATTTTACAATTTTTCTTGTCGATGAATTGAATGTGAGTCAACACCGAAGTTGTTGACTCAATTTATATTTTAATTGCCTCAATTACGATGCATGTCTGAACACGGTATTCAACTGATATATTTACTTAACAGTTTCAGTAAATAAAGAGAGTTCTCAATATTATTTAACAATTAATGTGTGTAGATTTTGTAATAAAAAAATTTGGAAAACACTCACCTGTTATTCTTTCTGCCCTGCCTCTGGCGTCCTCGCACCGAGTTACGCGACACTGCATTCGGAGCGGGCAAACTGTTCGGTGAAGGCATATTGGGATGATGTTTCATGACATGTTCATCATTTAACATTCTGTCGTCGTCGTAGCCATTCGTGCTGCCCGAGTTCTGGGAGAGACCCGAGGAAACACCCGCAGCATTGGGACTGGCAGCACCAACGGCATTTGCACTGCCGCTGGTGCGCAAACTATTGCTCATCATGACACGAGAGGCGCCGTCGAAGCGATCTTTGAGATTATCGCCAATAACACGGAAATTGGCCAAACGCATCCAACATGTTTTTACCGTGCAAGAACCAGACATGCCGTGACATTTACATTCTTGACGCATTTCTGCCTGAACGTGCTGCAACAAAAGGAATTTAAGGAAAATTAGTATTTCACAAAAAAAAATTTTTTTTTGAGCTTCAAATGAGTTCATTAGTAAATCTTTTTGCTTTTCTTGTCGTTGTTTTTGTTATTGTTGTTGGTGGTGTTGTGGCAAGCAGAAATATAATTTATGTGCTGCTCATTTTTGACATTTTATGGCGTATTAAGAGCCACCCTTCTGTGCATTAATATGTTTTCCACTTAATTATTTTGGCTTTAGCTGTTCTTTTCTTGGCTTAATGAAAACAAAACAAAAAAAAAAAAAGAAGAAACAACAAGAAACCACTCACTCACTAGCAAGATGCTGCAGCAGCAGCAGCAGTATTTATTTGTGTACCAGTACAAAACGATCAGGTAGGTTTGTGTTCATGGCTTTTGTGTGTGGATTTGTTATACAAGACGCGTGCAACAGTCTCTGGGGATAAGACGATATTGTCTTGTGCAGCGTTGCATTGTGCACGGGCCCAAGTACGACTATAAAAGCATGCACCAACAAGAGACTGATCGCTCAGCTTGCACGGTGCGGCCAAGCGATATTTGCAACATTATTAAAAAGCAATAAATGTAGTTGGCTATACAAGAACAATAATCAAGCAACTACTTGGTGGGTTATTTGGGAGGGGGCTGGTGCTGGGGCAGATACCAAAATGCATATGGCCAAAAAGCAGCACCCAGCATGAGGTCAATTTTTATATCGATGTTGTTGATATTATTACAACGCACAATACAACATATTTAAGTTTTAGTGGAAATAAAAAAAAACAGAATTAAAACCTTAAGAGGAGGTCGTTGTATGCAGACAAAATAAAAAAAATTAAGTAAATAAATAAAAAAGAACATGATATGAGTATTAAGCCAAACAAAACGACTTTATTTTTTCTACAATTTCAGTTTTGTTCATGCAATTGCAAATATGAATTTTCTGTAGCGCATATAAACTACGAGCTCAATGCCATATTAATTGCTGAACAAGAAACAGCAACAGCCACGGCTGCACACAGATTCCAACACGCGGCCGGCAACAAACTGAAGTTGTCGCCAGCTTAAGATAATGAAACGGACAAGCTGATGTTCACCTAGACCGTTAAAATCGCCAAGTGTCCGAATCGCAGAGGCACACAAATTGAGGAAATTTATAAAAATTAAGTGATTTCTACTGGAAGGTGACTTTAACGGCGGCAAATTTTTATGTTTAAATAGCGGCCCCAAAACGTTTGTAATTCAAGAGCCTGCAGAATCTTGTGCTCGTGCACTGCATTAAATGTTGTTGGTCGCATGGTCGCATGCTCGTGTAATAAAAATTGAAATTTGTGTTTTTAGAGCAGAGAGGATTAGTTTCAAAATTTATAGGCATTTCATGAGCTGAAGATCAGTTTGTTTTTAAAAATTGTTCAAAGCTGATCATGTGAATGTTTTAATTGTAAAATCAAGAGGAGACTGCACATGCGAGAGTGTGTGCGTGCGTGTGTGTGTGTGTTGTAACTGTTGAAATGTTTTATCAACATTTTCATAAAAAGCTGTCAACAGTTTTAGTACGCCATCCTCTAAACAAACGAGCACATACACACGCACACGCTCATATACTCAGCTAAAATTAAACAACATGTTGTTGTTCCGCATAAACATTTTACAAGACTTGCAGGCTCAAACTTCTTGGACACTTGAAAGTTTGAGAAGCGCAAGAGGAGTTACAGCCACAACTATAATGGGGCGTTGGTAATATATCGTCAAGTAGTTTGTGTTTAATGATTAGAAACAAATAAAAACGATCAGCATCGTCATGATCATCATACTACTATGTCAGAGTCTGGCAATAGAGCTCGCAGCATGTGGTCCCTGCAATGTAACTATTTTTATAAGTTTCCTTGGTTGCCGTTAACGTTGCGAACAGCGAACAGCGAACCGGAGAAAAGCCAAATAAATAATAAATGTTAAACGAGTAAGGAAGCTTTTTACTTTAGTTTATAGTTATTTGTACAATTAATGAGGATCACACACCATGCCACACACCACACACACACACACCACAACAGGCACAACGCAGCACAGCATAATTTGCCAATATAACAACAACGTTTGTTTTATGATCTAATAACAACAAAATATTCATGATTAGAATGTGGCTCTAATGAAGTTATGCCCGGCCTCCCATAAAGCAAAAATGAAGCTTTATTTTCAGCTGCTAAAGCATTTACAAATAATATAAATTACTTTAAAAGACATGGGCTTCTTTCAGGAGCTGAAAATTACCAAGTCAATTTGATCATGTTCCAGCTGCAGTTGAAGAGTGCAGGGCTGCGACTGCTAAATATCGTGGATAGTTGTCTGAAAGCAGGTCTATTCTTTTATATCTCTAAATTAATTATAATTAATTTCAGCCAATATTAGATTCATATATAGAAAGTAGCAAACGCTCTACTGCGTAAATGGAGTATTTGGCAACCATGATGAATTTTTTATCGTAACCTTAACATAACCCTCTTGATAAATTAAAGCTTCCAACTTCTTAAAACTACATGCTGTACGAAATGTTATTATAATCGTACTACTCTTTTACAAACTGCACAATTATTTTAATTTTTATTTTCAAAATGCCCCACTGTGCAGTGCAAAACTATGAAAGTATCAGTAGAAGCAGTTCTTTTTTAAATGCGAAATTAAAAAAAATTCAATGCAGAATATTTCTATAGCTACAGGAGCTACCTGGCAGTGTTTTTAAATCCAAAATTACAATATTTTTCCTATAGCTACAGGAGCTACCTGGCAGTCCCTTTCTTTTAATTTCTTGTAAAATAGGGTTATTAAATTGTACTCTCAGAATAATCCCATGTCTACTATGGGCGTGGCATTATGAACAGAACATGTGCTTCATCCTTCAATTGGATGGATTTTCTTGCCCAGGATTTTATCAAACAATTTGTTTGCATTTCATGCGTTACAACAGACGCTATTAAGAGTAAAAGTATAGGAAACTTACCGCTCTGCCCGCCTCGTTGTTGTGCAGATTCATCTTTTCCCTCAAATTACGTCCACGTTCACCAGTATCGACGAACTCGCGCGAGAATTTGAAACCGAAACCAATATTGTCGGAGCAGCCACCCCATTCCCAGTCTCGTACACCAGCCACACTGCCCGCCTGAGCATTAGCCTGCGGAGATCTTGACTGATGGCTGTAATCACACGTGCACGATTCTATGGAACCTTCACTGCAGGCTCTAGCAATCGAATGAGTCACCGCAGCACTGGTGATGGCATAAATGAAACCCGTTTCACGGCAGCCTTAAAAAAATTAAAAAGAAAAAAAAATTAAAATTTCATACATCTTTTTTATTTTTTTTTTTCATTCTGTTAATATTTAAAAGTTTTGTGTAAAAAAGTACTTAATTTTGTTTAGTTTTGACAAGATAACTACTTTTGCCACCCAGCTTGTGTCTCTCTCTCTCATACTCTCTGTCTGTCTGTCTGTCTGTCTGTCTCTCTGCTGGTAGATCGTATTTATTATTACGAATACATATTTTTAATTTATGGGTATTACACTCGTATGTATCTTATAAATAATCTTTATCATGTTTATGAATAATAGCACTTGTCTTTAAAATCATTCGTTGTTTCTGTTCGTGTTTTACATTGTTGGTCAATTATGACACTTCAAGTAATCACTGCCACCAAATGTTGTTTATTCATATTTTATGACAATGAGAAAGAAGATGAGATGATCTTGATCATCAAGTGGCAAAGTTTTAGTAGTTTTAGTATTCATAGTTGTTTGTCTCTCCGTCTGTCTGTCTGTTTGTCAGTCTGTCTTTTGGTCTTTCTGCTGTAGTTGCTCTTCACTTGCTTTGAATTATACAGTCCCATAACAAAATGATCGAGTACAACAACAACAACAACACCACCAAAAGGAAGGATTAAACAATGGAAATTGAATTTTTATGTTCTTTTATTGAAGTGGTTTTATTCTGGTGTGGGCAAGTCCAGCCACTATTTTCGTTAATGTTTATCAGATGTGGCAAACAAAGTGAACCAACAAACAGGAAAAGTGCCAGGAGACACTAGACACTCATGACAAATGCCCTCAAATGCTTAGTGTAGTGCAATGGATCTGAAGAGCAGTGAAATTGTGTAATAAGCCTCATGCGCCACGATTTCTTTTTAATTGATTTATCTAAAATCGAGATTTGGAGACACAATAGCAGCGACAAGCCACCAAAAGTAGGCAAAGAAAATAGAATATTGAATTAATGGCATCTCGTTTTTTGTATGGGACCCGTTCTGAAACGGAATTGAACCCAATGGCTGATTGTTTTAAAATTTTTTTTTTTATCTTGGACCAGCACTCAGGGGAATGCATTGCGCCGGAACTGAAAACGAGCGGATGTTATTGAGGAGACAGATTAGGAAAGATGAGAAGATAGACTTGTAGTCAAGTGATTAGGAAATTTATAAAAATATCACTCTTCATAAAAATAAATTGAATTTAATAAAAATAATAATTTGCAGAATGCAAATTTGAACTTGAGTCCAATAAAGAAATTCTTATCTTAATAAAGAAAATTAATAAGTTCGACAAATAAAATTTACATTGACGTTTAAAAATATCAAAGTTTGAGGACGCTGTTGGCTGAAGTAGTTAACACGAGACTATGAAGCGGAGGGTCCTGAGTTCAACCCCGCTCTCAGTCATGAATATTGTGCAGACTTCTTCTGGTCAGCATTAGTGCATGATTATTTTAGGTGTTGCCAGCCTGTTTCAATGATGTTTCAAAATTGGCAGCGACTGCCACCATCATGTACAGAAGAGCAGAGTAACAGCACCCTCCTTCGTCGGCCCTGTAGCGAAAAATTAGCCGGCGAAGTGAAAAGGTTCAAAATTCTCTATCTCATCATCTTTCTTCATCTGTCCCCTCAATAGTATCCCCTCCTTTCTAGTTCTGGCGTAATGCACTGCATATGTAGGGGTCATCCCCTGAGTGCTGGTCCAAGATAAAAAAAAAAATTAAAACCGGAGCTAAAATTATATCGAGTGTTAATTTGTAGCTCATCAGAGAAAAACATTTAGTGGTCATCTGTGTTATTTTCCTTGTTGCTTAGTGTTATTAGTAAACGATTATTGTTTTTATATATATTTTTTCTTTTACACATGAAGTTTCAGCTTCATCTGCATACGTGAGGATTTAAATTTAAATCCTTGAGAACTAAATTGCCAAACAACAATTGGAACAAATACAAATACTTTTTAATCGCACTCTGCTTAATAAGACGACTTGAAAGGCAAAGAAAAAGGGTCACTTTAGAATCCACAAAAACACAATTGTTGCTCAGCACAAAAAACATCCTCAACTCAAGGGTGCTCCGTTTAGGGATTTAAATGAAACAAAAGGATCACTTTAAATACTTCTGCTCACTGCTACAACTACTGTTCAGCACGAAAATGATTGTGATGACGATGATGGAAAAAGATCAATTACAATTGCACAATAGTTGGGAATTAAAAAAGGAGATTTAAATAAAACTGACCACGCCTCCCGAATTTAAAAAAAAAAAAAAATACCAAAAATAAATAAAAATAATGATGAAACTGAAATATTTCTTTGGAGTATTTAGAACGGAAATCCGTTTAAATCGAGCACTTGGAAATAAATTTAGATGATTTTCTCTTTTGGCATTTCAATCAAAAACATCTCAAATTACACTGAATTGCCTAAACAAATCAAGGAAGAGGCGTTTAATTTTGAAATGCTATTGCAGCAATTTGTTTTTTTTCTCTTTTTGTGAAATGTTTTAATTTCACCAAAAACTGTTTTTGTTTTTTTGTTCATACATTTTTTTTTCAAAGCTGTTATCAGCCTTGATCTTGTTTAAATTAGTTATTTTGTGTAATTTATGTTTTATTTATTTATTTAACAACAACCGCGCCCTTTTCAACTAAATATTTTCAAGTGAACATGAGTTTCTTGTGTTTTTAGCAATATAACGCCTTTTTTAATAACAATATTATTTTTTTCTTCCTCCAACTGCAAACAGCAATAGCAGCAACAACACGAACAACAGCGACGATAACGTGAGTCATAAACTGTTGAACAAGTAATCAGTTTTATGTCATACACTAAATAATTTTTTTTGTATTTTTTTTCTTTAATTTCATTTATTTTTTTGTGAGTTTTTGTTAAACGACAACGTGCTGGCATTTCATTCGTTTGGTACCTGTTAACTTTATTTAACCGAACTGGCAGAAATATCTCAATTTTATTTTACTTGGGTGTTCTTGCTTAATAATCACTTAATTTACACAAATTTCCAAAGCAGCTGATAAATATTTTTTCTTTCACTGCTTTTTCTTATAACTTTATTTTTTCTGTGGTTTTTTTTTGTGTGTGTAAAATTAACCTTTAAACAAATATTTGATTTGGTTTGATTTCTTGGGAAACAGTTTTCCTCATTTCTGGCAACAGTAAACGAGAATGGAGCCAATAAAACTAAATCGAGTTGTAATTGTGTTATTTGTTTGTGAAAAGTAAGTTTTCCTTGTACACAGCAAACAATTAACTTGAATTTGTTACAAATTTCATTACATGAACAACAAACAACGCCTTTTAAAACAAATTCCCGGAATTGATTTTTATTGTGGAAATAAAAACCAAATAAAAATTAAAAAAAAGCAGAAACTGAGTGTAATAATTTCACCATTTGAGGGGGTGTTAATTGACATTAAACTCTTTCAAACTTTAGGAAATAATCAAAATGACATTTCATCTGTCAGCGAGTTGAGTAAAATGTGTAGCAGCACATAAAACATTTAGAGAAGAAATAAACTGCAATGACAGGTGAAACACATGCAGCCTGTGATGGTGTTCAGTTTGAAAACAGAGACGCTGAAATTATAATTAATTTGCTCATTTTATAGGGAATTAAATGACATTTTACTCACTCTGGATGTGCTGCGCTTAAGCATTCTAATGTTTTGTAACTTGCTCACATTTTTTTTTTATATAGAAATAAATGTCACGTGCGACTGTGATTACAATAAAATACGAGAAATTATAAACTGGTTTTACGTAAAAGCAAAAACATTATAAATCTCTATTAGTGAGCAAAATTCAAGAGAAAATCTGCAATAACTTCGTTGCCTTAGTGTTTTAATCGTTAGCAAACATGCGAGTGCCTCAGTTTTTTTCTTAAAAAAATCAATTTCTTTTAAATTATAAGACTAATTTAGACCTGCAAGTTAAGATTGTTGCCAAAATATCCTTAATTTTAAAAGTGCATGGTCACGTTCAACATATATGGTCACATGCAACATGATGGAAATGCCCATACTTCATTTTACATATATTTATAATTTATTTTATTAATTGTTTCTTGTTACTTATTTCTGATGATGTTAACGAATTGTTAACGAAATATTGAATAATAAATTTAAATTGTAATAATTTTATATAAAAACCGACCTCGAGCTTAACAAATAATAAAATATATGTTTTATTTATTTTCCATATTTTATGAAAAAGAAAAAATAAAGATTTCAAACTTTCTTTAGCACACGTTTAAGAAATCATCTGACTAGTGCATACTTATTATTCATATTAAAAATATTATTAATATTAATTTATTGCAAACTGCGTCGCCGTATTTTTTGGCCTGTAGAACCGTAGTGGGCTAATCAGGAATATAAACTACGATCTGCAGAATAGTATGAAAACCTGTAAATATGGATTAAATATATTTATAGTCTCTGCTAGTTCTGCAGCACACACAGTCCGTCCACTTGGCCTCCGAATCGGAATTGTTTCTAGTCATGGCAGTTGAAGATGACCTGTAACGTCTCCTGCCAGAATAGAATTTTTTACAATTTACTTTTACTGGAAACTGAGATCGAAAGCTTAAATTTTTTAAGTCGTAAATTTCACTGTGACCGTGTCTTTAGTAAATTTTTTTTTTCTATAAAATAATCTTGATTAATTTTCCTTTCTGTTTTTTTTCATTGCAGGCATTTGCTCGTGCTTAGAAAAATCTTTCCATAGGTAAGTAAATTTTAGTAATAAGACTTTTTTCTGTAAATCCTTTTTGTCAAAAATCTCCTCTATCATTTATCAAACATTTCCAAGAATATTTGATAAATATCTTAATTTATTGTCAGAGAACTTACACAAGTCTTGTGTAATCTTTTAAGGCAATTTGTTCTGCCAACTATTTTTCCTTTTTCTTCAACATTTTATTTTTTTGCTTTTTCTTGCTGTTAAACTCAATTTACCACAAAGTCAACGCCCAGAGGAATTTCACAATCCGTATGAGGATTTTTTTTTTCGTTTTTTTTTTTATAAAAGTCTTTAGCAAATCTTTTAACATAATTGATTTGCCATACAGAGAAAAGTTGTAGCAATTTGCAAAATTGTTGTAGCAATGAAACTAAGTAATCTAGGCGTAACAAATTTACTTTTTGTTTCACCTACATTCACTGCAACGGAAAAAATAAAACAGAAAGAAAAAAAAGAGCAAAATATGTCCAGCTGGTTTAAGGAAAGAAGAAAAAAAAGTCGTAATAAAATTTGAAAACTAAACAAACAGAAAGCAGTTGATTGCTTGGCAAAGGTTTAAATGCCTGAAAGACACAAAAACCCAGGGCTTAAAATTCAAATTTATGGCCCATTTGTCAGTGGCATGGGCTGGTGTTAATGGATTTTCCAAAGGTGTTAATTATTTTCCAATAAAAAATCATTAGCTGCTTAGTGATTGCTCAACGCTAAAGAAAATATTTTTCACAAAAACTACTTGCAACCGTGAAAAAGGAAAGTAAAAGTAGCGCTACTTGACAAATCATAAAAATTATTTTCATAGGTTTTTTACGTAAAACATCCAACTGCTGTTACAATTTTGTAAATGTTTCATAGTGAAAGATTTTTATGTGAAATCTTGAGTTTATGGCTTAATTCCGTGTTCAAATAATAGGTCCAGACACACATGACAAATAAATCAGCTGTGACTCCAACAATGAGCCCTTACAGCAGCACACTTTCCTTAAAAGAACTAAATATTTCTTAAGTGTCATAAATTATAATTGCAAAAATTCGCTCTCACGCTGATGACATTTTTCCCAACAAAGACACAGTGGGACTTTTATTACTATAAAGTGCAAAATCTAACAACAAATTAGCACCACATACACACATTCACACCTTCATACACATGATCTGCTGATCAGTTCATCTACAACAATTTTATTCTAAATTATTTATATTCAAATAATTTATAAGAAGAAATTTGCTTGGAAATACAACATTTTGATTGATTGTTTTTTTTTTTAATTCAATTCATATACAAACAACAGCGAGAGAAAGAGAGTGTGGGCTTTTGAAAGAAATTGCTCAAAATGTCTTATTTAATTAACATGCACTTGATAAGCTGTCATTATGTCAATATGGTTGCAAGAAATGAAAACAGCAACAACCACATTTCAAAATACAACAACTGTAACAAGAAAAAAAAATTATAGCCAGCGTATTGTGTTTAAGGCACGAATATTTTCTTTTCTGTTGCTGTATTCTTGTGACAGTGCAAAACAATTGCAAATAAAACAATAAATAAAAGGTAACAGGCAGGCAGAAAATATTGCCTTTGGAACAGATCTGAAACTGAAAAGGGCCAATGCCATAATGACTATAAATCCAAAACAATTTTAATATTTTTAATTACATATTAAATTGGGTTAATCATTTTACATAAAACGAAAATAAAAAAAAAAAATTCATTGCGATTATCAAAACACACGGAATCATCTGATAACATGTGCGTTTTCCAGTATCAATCAAAATTGGAAATTTTCTATGGTCCCATCGAAATTGGCAACTTTAGAAAAAAAAAGCATTGAAGATATTGGAAATGCTATTGTCACTTTAAATTCTCAGTTTCTCTGAGCCAGCCTTACTGACTGGAAGATTTAGAGATTAGTCGATGAACTCATTGTCCTTAGACATATGAAGGAACCAATAGGTGATTTGATTAGGCGTTAACTAGAGTGCAACACCGACAAAATTTGTTGGCTGCAAATAAATTATTTTTGAATTCTCCTTAAATTCGCCTTTATTTTAAGAACTAGATTTTGTGTGCTTTATTAACGAAACTTTATTATAAAATACCATATCATACTTCAACTCTCAAAGTTACTACCATTTTTTGTAGCGTGCGTCACACAACTTTGTGGTAAATTATTTTGCAAAAAATATTTTCTAAAAAAAAATTACGGGTCATACCATTCGACAATACACTTGAATTGCGCTAAAGATAATGTATAAACTGAACATATCCCTTTTGAAAGGCGAACGCGCTCGTCATGCAGGCTTTGGCCATATTTATTTTAAATGTTACAAAATAAAAATAAAGCAGTTCCTACAGTAAGAAGTAACTACATGTAGTGAAATCTTAAAAAACTTTAAAGTAAATGAAAATGGGTTCCTCCTTCAGCGTCATAAGAAATCGTATACTATATAAATACGCACACATTTTTATGTGGTACGCTTTTAAGTATCGTATCCTCCACCAACATTGATGAAAAGTATATGGTTTGAAAGGTATTATTATGTAGATGTGCACGGTATAAATATACTGTGGTAAAAAAACATTCCAAATTTGTGTAACGAATAAAAGGATATATAACAAGCCATTTACAATATATTTCAGTTGAACGAACTCGAAGGTCATGTACACATTCGTAAACTAAAGTTTAATTTTAACTCTAAATATCAAGTGGTTGAATTCTCACTAATGGGCGACCTTAAATCTTTTGCAAAGTTTACCCCCGCCGCGCTTAAAGAATTTCGTCGACTCTGTGATTGTGTAAAATGTAAATAATATATCTGCCGATGATTAAGCGCCGCAAAAAAAATTGTCTCTCGTCTTATTTGAGTTCTTAGCTTTCAACTTAAAAAAATTTTTACTTTTTTTCACCTAATATTTTGCGACACTTTAATTTTTTGTTATATCCATTTTTTATCCCAAACACATTCTCTTGATATTTATTACAAAAAGTACTGGATATATACGTAACTGACATATCGGACCATTATATTATTGATTCATAAATATTTTTAAAAATATTTTCCATATGTAATTTCTTTATATTATAAAAGCTGATATATTTTTTCACAAATTGCAAACTTTCGCCATTATAATATTTTACGTAAATTGTTTATCATATTTAAAAAGAAATCCTTTACCCCACTTTTTAAATGAAAAAAGTTGTAATATTAAAAGAGAATTTCTTATAAACTCAACGAACATGATGAGGGAACTCTAAAAAACCGCATAATTTTTTCATACAAATTCCCAACACTGAAGGAATTTAATTTTTAATTTTTTATTTTCAATGACAACACAGACGTGCCCTTCCATCATCTTTTGGGTACGACGACTGTCATCCTGATAAACACATCATCGTACACACGTTTGAAGAGTTTTTATGTTTCCATGTTTTTTTCTTTCTTCAATAAACATGATCTTAAAATTAACTTAAAATGGTATCAAAAATTAGAAGGGTACTCGAAGCAAAAAAAATAAAAAATACAATAACAATAAAATATGTTACATGTGCACGCTGCATATGGCAAAATGTATTTTTGTTGTTTTTTGTTTTTGTTTATATTGTTGACTTTTGGAATATCAAATTACAAAACAAGCCAATGTACGAGTACTTGACCGATAACAAGGGCCATAAACAAGAAGCAGCAGCAGAAGAAGGGAAAGCATGAACATGAACAAAATAATATTTCGTAAACAAATGAGACACAAAAGGACAACCCACAAAAATATAAATGTTTCAGTACATGCCAGGCATACATTTTAGTAAATACGAACAACAACAGGCAACAAGAATGACATTGACAACATTAATGCCAAGCGCCACTTTATGTGGCAGCTTCAGATTACCAAGTGTGGGAATATTTGTTTTCTTTCCTAAATAATGGCCGCCTTAATAAAGTGATCTTTCTACACACACACACACACACACACACACACAAAGACACACACACATAGATACACTTACCTCTATCGACAATTTTTCCAAATAGGTTTTTGCCTCTTAGAAAATTTCGTGTCGAACAGTTCCAACGACGATTTCTAAACTGATGTTGGCATTCGCTGATGGCCAAATTGGCTCCCTTCACTAGAGCACCCAAGACGCCGGGATTGTCACGCACTAAACGTCTTTGTTTTCTTCGTAAAGTCGTGTGTATGGCTGGATCGACGTACATTATGCCCGAACTAATGGGTGAAATATTATTTGGTTCGCCTACTTTGGCAATGCCCCTGGAAAATATTCAAAATAAAATTTCGTGTTTAATTGAAGTTTTTTTTCTTTCTTTCAGTTTTTGCTGTTTGTTTTTAATTGGAAATTATTTTCAAGCTTGAGTGAATTTTCTTTTTGTGGTTTGTGGAAAGTTTTTGTTAATTGTGGAAAATGTTATAATTATTTTAATGATGCAACAGTTCGACCTCTTTAAGTGGCACATTTTGAAGAATTTAAATCCGTTGATGGCATTTTTTCTTTTTAAAAATAACTTGGCAATTTTTCCGTTTTCTTGGTTTATTAATTGCTTTATATTATTATACTTGTTTGTTGTGTTGCTTGTTAAACTATAAAATAAATGAGAATGATTGTATCGAAACCTCACACGTTGCTTGTTGGCTGTTGCATTTTTAATCGATTTATTTTAAATTGTAAATTATTTTATTGTAAAAACCTATAATATATGGCCGACGATCTTTTGTTGCCGTTTCAGTCTTATACAGGGTGTCTATTTGGATGTGCGTTTTCTATAAGTTAATAAAAAATATTTTCATTGGCTAATATGTCGTATATAATTCTTTTCTTAAATTTTTTTTCAATGTTTTTAATGTGTTTTTTATTGGACGGTATGTAAATAAAAAATTAAAATTGAAATATAAATTGAAATTTTGTCAATAAATTTTCCTGTTTGGTTAGTGGTGTTTAACACTAAAATTATTAACTTCAATTAGGCTAATATATTTTGCCAAAATATTTTAAAAATTTAGACCTACTTCCGATTTTTTTTTCTTAAATCATGAAAGTTGTAGGATAAATGGTGAAAATTGGTAAAGAAATAATTCGTGGTTCTATTTTAATTTTATTTATTATTTTACTTCGCCAGTGAATTTTGCTGCACTATCCACGGAGGATCCTGATGACCTGTGATTTGCATTTTTAAAAGTTTGATTTTGTTTCTAGTTATTTTTGGACTGTTAATATTGTTTGAATAATCATTTTTTTAAAGTTGATACCTTTTTTATCTAAAATATTGTTTTAATATATTTGGCCTTTAATTTTTTATTTAAGTAATAATATTGAGCTAGAGGCTTATTTTTACAAAATAATAACTTTAAAAAACTATTATTTATTTATTTTTATAAAATTAATAAATAATCGTTTTTTAAAGTTATTATTTTATAAAAATAAGACTCAAGCTCAAAATTATTTGTTACATTAATTTTTTTTATTTAATTTTATGTCTACAATATTTTATTTTTGGAAACGTAAAATGAAATGAAAAAAAATATGTAAAAAATATTTCAATTTTAAAAAAATTACTATTAAGATTTTTTACCAATCTGATTTTATTTGCAGTTCTTTGGAGCCTTAAAAAACTTCCCCAAAATTTTAACAATTTTTGTGGCTTTTGTTAAACAAATTCTAGATCTCTTTAAGCTTTCAATTAACATAAAGTTACACGAATGGCCTGCAAGATAAAAAATTGGCCAATAGTGCTTAATTCAATAACTCGAATTGATTTTGCAATCAACGTCATTCTCTATTTCTTTAATTGACTAGGACGATGTTTTCTGTCTTGATATGCCAGCCTTACTTTCACTCCATGTAATTTCAAGCGTGATTGGTGGCGACTTTAATTCCATAGTGCACGCAAAGAATTATAACTGAATTACAAAGTACGTCAAGAATAAAAGGCACAGTTTTTTTGGCTACTTGTATAATTATATTTTCATGGGCACGAGTACCAAAAGGACTTCCAAAAAGTCCAACCACAAAAAAATCTTCCTATATTTTTATAGACTTTGAATTCAACTATTTACTGTGTTGACGCGTTTGCAACAGTTTTCTGGCTGTTGCTGCTGCTGCTGCTGCCTATGTTGTTCTTGTTGTTTAGTATGTTTCATTGTTAAAAAACATAAACAGCAACAACAGTACAATATATTGTAAGCAGTAATAAAATAACAAACAAACAAAACAAAGAAAAAAACACATAAAATGGTAATAAACAATTGCAAAATAAACTAAATTGCGAATGCTAACAATTGCGGCGATCATTTTAAATTGCTGCTACAATTGTTCGGACAATCAATGGTTGCTGGCTTTTAAAATATTTCTTGCTCCGCAATACTCGAGGGATTTTTTTCGTATATTTTTATAAAAAACATAAAAATAAATGAATGGAAAAATCATTTACAGAATTAAAAATTAAAGAGTTAAAGGCAGGTTTAGCTTTTGATGCCACTCAAAAGAAAAAAAGAGAGACTCGGCTGGCTGAGTTATAATGTTTTGAAATTTAAAACTTATAAATACTTAAAATCTAAACTCCACTTATTTAGTAGATGTTTTCCTCATTTCAATTGGAAAATAAACTTTTAAAAGTTGATTACAAGTATCACAGATGAATTTAGTTGCAAAATAAATTTCATATTTTTAAAGAAAAATTTTGTGGAAATTTACATTTTTTGTACAGACTTGTCAGTTATTTTATGCTGTTGTCCAGCTTTCTTTTTCTTCATACTTTTTTTTTATTTGTTATTTTTATTGCTGTTTCAAAACGTTAATAGAATTTTCAATTAAAATCCAAACAGCATCATTCCCTACTTTTTGGTTTCTCTTCAATAACAGCTTCCGTCCAAGTTAAATTAACAAAAAAAACAAAAAATAGACACAAAGTCTGTTGAAAAGAAAATCCAAAATTTAACTCACACGTTTCTTTAACAAAACAGTACTTTTCTGCTGTTGAGGTTTCTTAAGTAGCACTCGCAGTTCATCGTGACATGTGCTTACAAATGTTGTTTCAACAATTTTTGTTTTATTTCTTGTTTTTTTTTTTATTTATTTAACTTTTTTCTTTTGTAATAATATGAACTTCAGCTTAGTAGTCTGGTCTGGCCTGGTCCGGTCTGGTGTGGCCTTAGCTTAAAAAGTTTTGTTTGTTTTAGTAATACTTTGTTGTGTGTGTGTGTGGAGATGCGAAGATGTTTGTTTTTGTGATCTTAAGTCATTTAAGCGGAAGTGCTAATTTCTAAAGGAAATATAAATCAATTTTTGTTTGTTTGTTTGTTTTCTGCAGCGCCACCAAAGCTTTGTTTTTGTCTATTTATACCTATTTATATATTTTTTTATTTATTATTATTATTTTTTTGAGATCATTATTTCCAACAAATGAAAAAAAGCCATCAAAATTTTAATTTATGTTCCTAAAATCAAAAGAGTTAAGACAGAAACTTCATATAACACAGTTGATTGCTAGCCATAAACCAAAGACTTAAGCCACAAACTTTGTAATAAAATACCCAACTGTTCACAAAATTAGTTTTTATATTACAACTGCACTTTGTATTCTACAATAACTTTGATACCTTCTGATAAACAGTGGAAGTATAATTTTGAAAATAATAGTTATTCGAAATGTATATGTTTAAACTAAATCTGCCTGAAAAAATTGTTTTTAAAACACAATTTACTGTTTTATGAGTAGCGCTTAAAATTTGATATCTTTAAAAAATAATTAAGCAAATTAGTAATATAAATTTGATTTCTTAATTATTTTTATTGGCTGCATAAAATTATGAAATAAAAAATTTCTTTTTAAGTTCGAATGCAAAAAAAGTATGTCAACACTTAATAAGACATATTTTGTGTTATTAACGATTAAACAATTATAACAAACAGTTTAACAGTCCGGTCAACTGTTAGTAATTCAAAAGTTGGTTAAGAACTAGAAAAACTATTGTGGGGTCTTGTTGCGACCTCGGAAAACAGTTTTAAAGATTGTTTTTGCTCTTACTTTCTCAATAAATTATTAATTTGATTTCTAGTTGTTGTTCACTTTTTAGAGTACTATTTACTAATAGTTTATTGAGCTTGATGTCTTAAAAAATCAAACATTCAAGATTAAATAAACATTTTATTTTAATTAATTAATAAAATTGAAACAAAATTATATATTTTTTAGATATGAGACATACAATTACCAATTAACTATATTATTTTTACGGGTCTAATGCACAGCAGCGCAGCCAATTAGAAATTATTTCGGAACTAAGTCCACAACTGCTTGAGTGATAAAATAATAAAGACAAGTACAACTTATTTTAAAATTTTTTTTCATAAACATATTCACGAAATAAAATTTATTTAATGCAGCAACAAATATATCGGAATGATAATATATTGCCTTATCCTAAAAAATTTACGATAAGACTCTCTGTTCCCAGCTGAAGCTATTAAATTAAAAATACTTTTCTGTATCAGTTATGCACTTCAAAGCTTAAAATGTTCCTAGACCTCAACTTTATTAAAAGTCGCTATATAGCATCCGTGGGAAATAGGAAATGTAAATGTGTACATGTTCTACATGTTCCGGAAATTGCCAACCAACGGATTAGAATTTTTTCAAATACGCTTTTATATCAAAATAGATCTCAAGCTTAAATATAAAAAATAATGAAATTAAAAATATAAAAAAAAAAAATAAAAAAGCTTTGAATTTAAGAAAATATTTTTCTATTGAAAAGGTCAAAAAAGAAATCTTTAAAAAGCCGATCCAAATATAAACATAAAAAAAGTAATCATTTATATATATAATACTTACCACCACATGGACCCTCTCCCCCGCCCTGGTTTGTGTTTGGCTTCCGCTTTGCTTACAGCTAAACTGGCGAAAAACAACGTTAATAGTCTTAGAATTGTGCTTAAATCCATTGTGATAAAAAAAATATGTGTTTGTTTTGATTGTTTTGAATTATTTAAAATTATTTTTGAAACAATTTATTTTCGTATGATTTTTTTTATTAGAAGGCAATCTTTTGCTGGTTATGAAGCAGCAAAATTAGCCCGGCACTTGTAGCAAAAGCCAAACCACTCTTTTTGGTTACTTTGACTTGCAAATGATAAACAATTTGTTTAAAATATCAAAAGTATATAATTTTTTAAATCAACAGCCAGCCCCCAGCTTTTAAAGCAATTTCACAAACAATTGAACTGATCAATTGGAAAATTAAATAAACTCTTAGTTTATCACTTCATTTGTTTTAACTTTTTGTATAATTTTTTAAAGTAAAACATTTTTATTTGTACGACTAATTAATTATTTCAGCGACGGATGGATTTTATTATGATTCGAAAAATTTGTTGTTGCTATCTGTTTAGTATTATTAACACTGTTTTTGTTGTTGTTATTAATTAAATCTCTTTTGATTTTGTCAAACAATACAAAGAATTCGTTGATGCGATATTTCTTATAAACCGTTTCGTTGTAAAATTTTATTATTGGATTTGAAACGACACAAATATTTTCATTGAGTCACCACCAACAAGCACGAGTACTTTAAATTCTGTGTTACCCGGTTTAGTGCCAACATTAAACTGAATGTGTTCGAGTTCTTTTGCTACACTTCAATATCTGTCGTTTTTTCTTCTTGTGTTTTCAATTTCATTCCATGTTTTGTTATATTTATTTTTTCTATATCGTCTCGCGCAACTCATCTCTTCTGTGCGTGTATGAATTGTTATGTTTGTTTGCATGTTTGTTTTCTTGACGATCGTCACATTAACAAAAGCTAAAACAAACACTTTTAAACACACACACACACTCACACACATGTTCATGCTGATATACAACAAAAGCAAACAAAAATACAATTAAAACAACAATGAGAGTGTTGTCTTGCGAAAAAAATGAACGCCTTCCTTTTCCTCTATTTCTACTCTTTCAATTGCAAGATCAAAAGAGAAGACCTGCTTAATGTCTGTACGACTGTCCCTTTTCAGCATTGAGAGGCAGAGAAAGAGAGAGTGTGTGGGTAAAAGTGTGGTATATAAAGGTCTTGTACATAGCTGCTCTCTACGTTTGAGTTCAGCCAATAAGATTTTGTTGCTACAAGTTTGATCATGTATGGACATGTTTTATATAGCATGTGCTTGATGTTTATGTATTTCTTGTATTAAACGAGGAGAATTTTGCTAATTTAGCTAAATAAGAATATGTTAAAATACAGCTGAGCGCAAATAATTAGTTTACATGTGCTTTTACATATCTGTCATAATGATCAGTATGATCGTTTATGGTCGATAATGGATTTTTACATGACAAAAACGCCAGTTGACAGTTCTGGTAATTAAGTGCACTCTTGGTTTTTGTGGCGCTATTGCATGTTAATTTTGTATAAATTTATCTAGAGCTTTGCCGAAAGTTGACCTTTCTCAAGATTTTCTGTCTGAGATGGTTGGATCAGGCGATTACGCGAATAGGAAATATCTGCTTTACAATATCTCTTGTGGTTCATGCTGTGTGCGCCATTGCGCCTCTTTATGCAAACCTCATGCTCCCCAAGCCACATTCATGCCATTCCAACAGTAAAGAAGTCGTTTGTCATTACCCCGTAAAATGCCCTATTAATTGCTTCTCCAGTTTCATAATAAACTTTGATCCAGTAAAAATACAACATTAACAAAATCGCGGGTAAAATGTGTAATAAAATGAAATAACCCAACTTTAATACTTCATACGCGCTGGTATGACCGCATAAGCTCCCGTTCTATATAATGAGTTGCACTTTTCATAATGACTTGCACATTTTATGACGACTTGCTTTTTTATGATGACTTGCACTTTTTATAATGACTTGCACTTTTCATAATGACTTGCACTTTTTATGATGACTTGCAATTTTTATGATGACTTGCATTTTATATGATGATTTGCATTTTTTATGATGACATGCACTTTTTATGATGACTTGCACTTTTTATGATGACTTGCATGTCATATGATGACTTGCATTTTTATGATGACTTGCACTTTTCATAATGACTTGCACTTTTTATGATGACTTGCACTTTTTATGATGACTTGCATGTTATATGATGACTTGCATTTTTTATGATGACCTACATTTTTTATGATGACTTGCACTTTTTATAATGACTTGCACTTTTCATAATGACTTGCACTTTTTATGATGACTTGCACTTTTTATGATGACTTGCATGTTATATGATGACTTGCATTTTTTATGATGACATGCACTTTTTATGATGACTTGCACTTTTCATAATGACTTGCACTTTTTATGATGGCTTGCATGTTATATGATGACTTGCATTTTTTATGATGACCTACATTTTTTATGATGAGTTGCATTTTTTATAATGACTTGCACTTTTTGTAATGAATTGCACTTTTTTCCTTACTAATATAAAAATATGAAATTGATTCTGTCTCTCTGTTATTTACCTTTTCATGAAAATTGGCATAAAGATAGTGTAAGATCCGGAGAATTACATAGGGTGGTGTTTGCTTTTGAAAATGATCATATTAAGTGGTCAAGGGTGGCCGAAAATTTGTATATACATATGCAACTATTAAACTGATAACTAAGAACGTTGTAAACTTTTATCCAGTAAAAATACAATACGTAATTGACATAAAAAACATATTAGCTGAAATTTCAGATACTCTTCGCGGACAAAGTCACGTGTAAAAACAAGTATACATATGAGTTCCTTACGATTTCACAAATAGAGAATATAGGGCCTCTTCAATTCGACCTATCAATCAATATTTAAATATTGTAAACAACTAATATTTGTACCTGCCAAACTAATGAAAAATTGGTATAACTCATTATATTATAACTAAAAAAAAAAGAAAGAATTGCCGCGAATCGCGCAAGTCGAGAGATAGCTGTACTTTTCAAGAAGCCCTTCTGTTTAATAGCCATATTTCAAACAAGTGCCACCAGTGAAGTATATTTTGGTTCTTATTGAAATAATTGGGTAATAATTTAACCTGATTTTTTAAATTAAAAATGAAATGAAAGACAATATTTTCTTAGAAAAGCCAGAGCCGCACCCAGGAAATTGTTTTCATACTCTGCTGGCATTAATTGCGACATTAATATTGAATTGGAGGTGCATATTTTTTTTTAGAAATTTCAGTTCTATTTGATTACATTATTAAACACATATACATATACATACATATACATACATATCTATGTATATACATATATATCTCTTACTGAAAGGGCGAAAATATTGGTATTTGTAAATTATTTGAAAATTCTTGTGGATGTACTCGTATACACGAGTAAATGATTTTATATAAATAAAATTATATGAAATTATTAAATACACATACATGCAAATGCTTATATGCAGCCATGTAGTTTTTATTGTTTGTATGCAATTGTTGTATACAAATATGGAAAAGTCTTTATCTCTGATCTGATTAAATTTAAGAAATCCTATAGAAGTGACTCTCTAACGCTGTTTGTATAGTTTCTTTTTAACTTTAATAAATTCAATATTTTGAAGTAGCAAATCGGAAGTTAAGTATTATTTTCAGAGTGGCACATATTCTCCCTCTCCTTATGGCCTTGTGTAAATAAATTTGTTATATACCAAACGACGATCGATTCTCTCTATTTCTCCTTACAGTTTTTTTTTTCATTTATTTTTTTATGTTTTTTGTTTTTAAGACTTCATTATGGATTTTTTTTGTGAGTATGCGTGTTGGTTATTTTCTGTGCTGAAACTAATTGGGATTTTAGTTTCCTTCTCTTTTCATTTCCATTAGCCAGCTCTTTCTAGCCACCGATCTTTCTTTCCATTAATAAAAAACAAGAATGCCTTGATATTATTTCATTGCAGTTCTTTTAGTAGGTACACTGGATATTGTAGTTGTTGTAAATATAGAATATTAAAATACATTCGATATCAGGCCCAATTCTAAACACTCGTACTGTTGCTCAGCAAAATCTTTTGAAATTTTTGTTAATGTGTAGTAGTTATTTAATAACTTCAAATGTTTCATAATTTTTTGGTTAGAAATCTAACTCCCTGGTAATGAATGAAATAATTAAGAGTACTTATGTATCTCACTACCTTCATGTAACTAAATCTATTAACTAAATAGACTTTTTAATGTTTTAAACCTAGAAGTCGTCGTAGTGTGCACTTGTTCTTAACTTGGATGAATGCTGAACTGAAGCATAAAGAATGAAGTGGGAAGATTTTAGTTTGATGTTTTCAACAATTTTATAGAAATTAAAATACATTTCAATTTTAATATATGAATGTTTCAAAAATATTAATTTGTTGTATAGGGTGTTTTTTATAGAGCCACACAAGTTCAAAGCATAATAAAACAAGGAAATAAATATTTAATATCAATGAAACGGGCTTTATTGGAAAGAAAATTTTATGAAATCAATGTTTAAATATGATTTCTACCTTGTGGCCGCCGCGGCTGGCGCATAGAAGGTGCAAAATGGAACACCAATTTTCAACAATTAAAAAAATCTTCCATAAAGTGGAAGGACACAACTTCAGTTGCTGAGAACGGCGACGAATTGATTGATTAAGACCATCTTCAATGCTTTCCTGTACAGCGGCTACAGTTTCTTCAGTGCGCACTGTTCAGCGTCTCACGGGAAACTTATGATCAGTAACGATCTATTGTTATACGAATTAGCCCCTCTGAAGGACGATTGTGTACGCCATAAAATTGCAGAAGTGCACAATGAGTTTGACGAATAGAACAATTATTTTCAATTTTTATTTCAACAATTTGCAGGCGTTGCTCTGGTGTTGTGGCACTCTAAAAAAGGCAGGCAGAACATAATGTGCTAGGCAGGTGCCCTCCACTGTACATGTAGCTTCATAAATCCGTGGTCAATTAAGAATGAAAAATAATTTTAATATTTGGCTTTTGTCATCATCTTCTATCTGTTGCTTGATTATCCGCTAACTTGGTCGTTGGCGATTGCCAGTCCTCTCACAAATTCGTTAGCTACTACGAGTAGTTTGTTATACCTAATGCTTTAGACATGCAAGTACGAGTGAGTACAGTGAAAGCTCTCATATGCGGACACCTACCGTCAGCGAAGAATTTGTCCGCGAACTGGAGATGTCCGTTTTTTGGAATGGCAAAAAAGAAATTTTTAGAATATTGTTTCATTTTAAAAGTTTAAATTATTTTTATTAAACAAAAATGGGTACAAAGTTGGAAAAAAATCTAAAATATTTTTTGTTTGTTTTAATTTTGCTTCATTTTCTTTAATAATTTTTTCTCCATAATAGCACTCTAGATGTTTCAAGGGCTCAAATGCTGTATAGTCTTCTTCTGCAAACTTCAATAAGCGCCTAACTTCTTCTAAGCTTCTAAATATCTTCTTTAAAGAATTAAATGAAGATATTTTGTTAGGTCTTCTTCTAAAATGCTCGTATCATTATTTTCTGATGAGCTTATTTCCACTCTATCAACCAAAACTTCTATAGTGTCAGATTCTGCTAGAATATTTTCATCAATAGAAGTAAACTCACTATATTCTACATTTTGTCTAGCCAATCTCGAGAGGATAGATAAAGGGATATCATCCTCTGCATCTAATTCTGCATTATCAAAATCTTTCATGAGTCCTGCTTTGCCAAAACAGTTCTTAATGGTTTCGCATGTTACTTTTTCCCATGGTTGTTTAATAAAGTACAAAGCATCAAGAACAGTTATGGTTTTCTTATTTGGTATTTCTCTAATATTTACATATGTATATGCAGCTTACACAATAAAAATAGGAGAAACACTGAAAATTATTTATTGTACAATTGTTTGACATTTTTACTACAGTTTTAAACCGTACATGCTCTATTTCTTTTCCCAATGTCCGCTTATTAGAATGTTTTGGCAAAAAAATGGGAGCGTCCGTTTTGGGGAATGTTTTTTGTTCGGGTTTCTGATATCGGTTCTAAAGTTTTAGGAATTGACCGCTTTGGAGAGATGTCCGTTTATAAGAGCTGTCCGCTAAGGGAACTTTCACTGTATTTATTTTTTTTTTAATTTAGCAGTGGCATATTTTTTCCTCATTTGTTGCAAGTTATTGCTTGTTGCATCTGTGTGAACCATTAAAAATATTTTTATGGCATAAAAGTCTCAGGAGATGTTTGTCATAATTGTTTTTTAATGTTTTAATTACGTTTAACTATTTCAGATAAATATTCCAAGAATATATTTATATAATAATTTTATCTGCTACTTTTATTTTTTATACTCAATTCTAGAGTGCATTTATGATGTTAAATTTGTGCCATGTTTTATTAATTAAGGACCATTAAAATTTCTTGCAAGCTGGTGTTGGCTAAAGCCAGCAGGTACTCGCTTTATTTCAAATGTTGTAGGTTATCTGTGAATATTTTGTTATTGAGATTAGGAAGACATAAACTTGTAAAATAAAGTGGTTTAGTTTTTGTTTAGCGTCATAAATTGCTGCTACTAAATATATTTTCCAGTGTGTGTGTGCGTGCATGTGTGTGTTCAAATAATTTTTTTAATAAAACTTAATTTGGCCGATGAATGAAAATAATTTCTTTCGGCTATAAAATTAATCCACTGACCACCAATGATGCCAGAAGGCTGCTGTGAACTACAAAAACGTACCAAAACTTCCTTCTCACCTTGATAATGTAAATGGATGAGTGTGTGTGTGTGTGTGTATCAAACCTACATTAGAGCATTTGTTTGTTTGCTTAGGCCGACGACTAAATCTGCTAACAATTTTCTCGAGAATTTTAGCCTGTGAAAGCCGTAAAACTGGACTACTGAATGTTGATTGGAAAAACTACAAACGAAAAACCTTTAAGACTTCCTCTCACTTTTCCCTAAACGTTTCTGTTCTAGCCAGTGAAATGCAACAACGACTCAAACAAAAGATGTTTAAATTAGAGGGTTCCTATTAATTTTATTACCATGCGATCACAGCAAAATTATTTACACAAAAATAAAAGAACAAACGATAGCAATTACAAGAAATAAGTGAGTTGGTTTGTGCGTGTAAGCGATTGATTTCGAGTTAAGCGTGATGAGCAGTAAATACATCATCAGTAGTTGCACTACTACGGCCGGAATGTGGCAGTTGCACTAACAAATCCTGAGCAGTTTTCACAACACATTCGCTAGTATTGGAAAATTGTACAAATAAACCATAAAACCACCAACTGATGGATGCTTTTACAACCCGTTCGCCGGTTTATGGCTGGCTGGTAATGGCCAAAACTCAGATTACGGCCGAGACAGACTCGAACAACATGTGAAATAAATGTGTGAGTGAAAAAGTACGTGTAGGTACGTAATTTTCTTACAACTGGAAGCGCTCACGTGTGTGTCATTCACTATTTTACTTCTCGCATATGACGTGGCCAAAAAATTACGCACAAATTCAACATAATTTTGAAAATATGTTTCACTGTGTGAAGTAACCTTGGGTGGTGCGTGGATTGAAGTAGTTAACACGTAAACTGCTCAGGCGAACTTCCCGGCTTCTATACCGATCTTAGTCATAAATACGGAATAGCCCTGCTTAGTAGCGAAGTCATAGTACTTATTAGTGAACAGCAAGAGAGCGTCATGCAGCACCTTCTTAGATCGATATTGCAGCAAATAATACAAAAATAAAATATCTACCACAAAGTCTCTCAATGCTGAAAGACTCTCTCTCTCTCATCTCTCATTTGTATCCCCTTCACTTCTTAGGTTCAGGTCCCAGCTAAAGAACGAGAAGAAGAATCTGGCTGTTTTGTTTGATGGATTGCTTAAAGGTTCTGGTTTCTTTGGTGGCATTGAAGTTCGAAATTTATCCACTTTTTTTGTCCATTGATTTTTGGCCACACATTTTCACACGATACGTGTGTCTTTAATATTTTCCATTGTTGTTTGTTTGTTGGGCATTTTAGAGGGCTGTGAAAGGGTTAAATTCGAAAATGTCTAGACCTTTTCCTTAACTGAGTTACCTATCACTTCTTTGTCATTCGTTTTACATGCCTGCCAGCCAGCCAGCCTGCCTGCCTGCCTGGCTGCCTATATTTGCTTAAAGGTTATTTGTTTACTTAAATGCACAGGAACCCTCAAAAGTTTACTTAAAGCAAACCTTGTTTTAACACTTTTCCACTGCGTAAAATTCTTTTTTGGTAATTGAAGCATCAGCATCTCTTGTTTGTGTGTCTGATTAACAAAATATCAAAATAAGATCCAAAGACAATCATAATGAAATTATAAAGAAATGATTACAAAAATATCGACTGCCAGTAAAACCGCATGCGAAGAAAAAAAAAACAAAAAAAAACTGCAGAAAGGATTTGTTTTGCGTCTGTTCTTGTGGCCAATATTTATAGTTAAACCAAATTTCAATGTCATTTGGAATTATTTGAAATATATTGAATAAAATCGTGGCCTTGAGTGTGGACTGTTGTCCACTTGTCACCTTGTCCAAGTTGTATTAGAAACCTGTCACTGTCAGCTATAGGACAGCAAATGTAATCGTATGTTTTCCCATTGATAGCTGCGCACAATGGGACCAAAGACGGTAATTTCACAGATAAATAAAAAAAAGTTCATGAAAATTTTGAAGTACATAAAATTTGAAATTAAATATTGTGAGAGAAAACCGAAAAAAATTTTAGTTGCTTTGATGAATTTTAGTTCTTCAATGAAATCCTAATTGCGTCAAGTCATTTTGAAAAATATATAAATTAACCCTGCAACGCCTATTGTGATTAAATTTTCAGTACAGATTTCTGGAGGTACAATTAAGTGGCCATCCCTATTGTTTTTCTTCAAATACACGAAAATTAATAATTACGTTGTATGGAAGGTAGCCGTTTCTCCCCTTCAAAATTTTATTAAGAATTGCCGTTTGTGCTACAAGTGCCGCTCATTATATTTAGAGAGGCTGTGAATTGATGTGCGATAGAAAAAATACCTTTTGGTCCCACAGTGCAGCGTCACTGGGCAGTGTGCTCGTAGTATGTGAGCAATTTTTAATATAATTTTTGTTTAAGTGTCCTTTATTTAAACTCTCGAACCCGGTTTAAGTAGTTTTTTGCATTTCGCTTGTGATGGATGACCTTGCAACACCAGCGTGCAACATATCAACCGTTCAATAAAATGACATTTTATATATTTTCTTCTTTTGCTCTCTAGTATTGAATTGAATGCTGTTCGTTTCTGTTTATGGTGTTCGGTTTGTTCACCATTTACCGCTTACAGCCCAGCCCGCTCACTGTGTTTGTTGTCTTGTTTTACATGTTTTCCTGCGTACCACGATTTGGCCAAACATTTTGCTTCCGCTTGTACCTATCGAATGGTGTTTGTGTGTTTGCGTTCGTGACAATTGCTTTGACATCTCTGTTCTGATATTTTTTCATGCAGTTCGCTTTGAAGGTCATTTATTCATTATTCCATAATATTGACTTACAAAAGTGTAAAGAATGTGTGCGCTTTAATGGGAAGAACGCGGTCAACCGATTCTTTGGTTTTCTTTTTATTTTCATTTCTACTTTCATTTAAAATGGGGATGTCCAGCGCTGGCATTGAATGTAGTTATGGTTCAGCCAACATGACCTTGAGTCGATAAGTTTATAAGCACAAACTTCCAGAGACAAATGTGGGATGCGTGGAAGAAGTTATTAGATGTGGCAAATGTTGGAGTTTATGTTCGTGGTTCCTTTGCATGATATATTTTGTGTGTTCATTTTGTCGCCCTTAAATCCAGGGGAGTAGAAAAGAATGAGTTTTAAAAATTTTATAACAAGCAGCTTCAAAAGTAATTTTTGTTGAAATAAATTTAACATTTTGCATCTCACTTAGGCTGAGGACGACTCTTTAAATTTTTTTATTTATTTTACTCTGAAAAAAATATGTAATTGGATGGTATATCACTTTGCCATTCCATGTGTAACGCAGTAAAATATACTTCTGAGACTCTATAAAGTATATATATATATTTATATATATATATATATATATATATATATATATATATATATATATACATATATATATATATATGTATTCTAGATCAGTAATCTAAGACGATCAGGCCATGTCCGTCCGTCTGTGGAAATCACGATTCAGTCGAAACGAAAAGAGCCAGATCCTTGAAACTGCGTATAAATATATCTTGAAAGATAGCGCAGGTCAAGTTCGTAAATGGGCTGAATCGAACTAGAGGGGGAAAAGTTCCCCTAAGAAAAACTGATCCAACCTCTAAAAAAGAACATAATTTTTAAATTTTCTTTTGTAATTTTTTTAAGCAAATGATATATTTTTATGTCAAAGAATGTCTAAAGCGTTGAACTTGCAGTCAGAAAATCAGAAAAATAAATGTTGGGACCCCACCCCCTTTAGTGGGCGTTGAAGTAACATATTACATGGAAAAAGTAGTGTAATTATTTAACAAATTGCATAATTTAAGCCTCCATTCCTTAAAAATTAAGTTCTAAAGCTTTTATGACGAACCTGAGATGTTCTCTGATCTGCCCTACCATCCCCCACCTTTGTCCCCTAACTGATCCTATCAAAAAATAATTTTTTTTTTCACTTAACACTAAAAATTGCCTGTTTAGTGTTTTATGGCAAAGGTGAGATGTCTCCCCCACGGCCCCTCTCGGAGATTTTTTTGCAAATAGAAGGGAAGTGAATGCTGCGTGACTACGAATATTTCATGCTTTCCGGCGAACTTAAATCATAAAAAGAAAATAGGGTTCACTTGAGAATCCTCTCAATTTTCACTATCGCATGCGTACCGATTGCAGAAAATCAAGCGGGGATAAAAAAATATTTGGCTGGAAATTTTTAAAAACTTTTAGCACACTTCTCTGCGCCAGTTTGTCTTCCACACCTCGTCTGCTAACATAAAAAAATTGCGCGCATCACAAGTCATGCAAAAAGTCGTAGTGTAAATATGTTGTTGCTTGAATTTTCTGTTGAATAGGTGTTTTGAAAGGAACTTTTATTATTCCTTAAATAAAATATGTTGGGAAAGATGCTGTTACTGATGTCAGTTGCCAAAGCTGACTGCTAAACTGTATCCTTTTGGAAACTTGCAACACTCAGCATGGACACATTTTAAGAAATAATTTTTACTGAATTATAGAATGAAGAGGATAAGCAAGAAAATGTGCAAGGATCACAAATAATAAAGTGTGAAAGAGAGTGTTGAATAGAGCGCTCGAATATGCGTTGGGGACCCCAACGGCGGAACTGGATGAATTTTAGCACGTCCCTTCATCAGCTGTTTCATAAATATTACAACAACTTTGTCATCATTTCTTTATCGTGTTGAGTTATTTGGAAGCAAATGCTAACAGTCTGCCACTTTTATGGCAAATGCACACTGAAGCCTGCTGAAGCCGTGCAAATCAGGGGTCAGCGTAACGAACTGATGGACAAAGTAATTTTCGTAGCCACTACTGCTGCAGTTTGAAGCTGTGAATGCATGATTTTAATTAATTCTGGAATGTAAAATATTTTCTGTTGCTCTTTTTCTCAGGCAGAAGAGACACCAACAAACAAAGAGGACATGTTCATTCAAAGGATTTTTTTTTTTTGGGAAATAACTGAAAGGTTGAGTTGTGAAGGTACCAGATAAACGATGAACAATTTAGGATAAACAGTTTTAAATAAGTTTTTCACGGTGCATGAAAATGCTTGGCTGCAGTGTTGCAAGTAGCACACGTTGCAAATAATTTCACATAATTGCTGACCATATAAATTTCGATCGACTATTGTTCACTATTGTTCTTTTGTGTTCGCAACAACTAAACAAATAAAAATACAAATACAAATTGAATAGTTTGTTTTTGGGATAGAAATGGACAAACAAACAAACAAACGGTTTTATCGCTTGACATGGGCTGATTTGATGCTGCACGTTAGTTACGCTTTTAGTTTAGTTTATTACCAGATTATTCGTCATAATGAGTTTGACTTAATCTCTAGATTTTTGTGTCATAAATTATGGTGTGTTTCTCTAAAGGCGTTGTTCAATGGGTGGTATTGGTCGCTTTCCTCGGCCTATAAGTTTCCACGAAATCTTTTGATTTAAAAAGCAGATATGATTTTTTGACTTGTGCGAGTAGATATTATGTGCGATATTGTGTATCTATTTAGGGGAATTTTCTATTAAAAAGTTCTTTTGAAACAGGTAGAAGAAGGTCTGCCTGTTGCTGCACTCCGATTAGAAAATGAAGCCTTTTATGTTTTATGCAGCTTCAATTTAAATGCTTTTTTTCAATTTGAGTTATATATCCTCTATAGGGTGTTTTTCATAGAGTGATACAAGTTTAAATCATAATAAAACAAGGAAATAAATTTTTAATATCAATGAAACGGTCTCTATTGAAAAGGAAATTTTATTATTTTTTTTAATCTTGGACCAGCACTCAGGGGATGAACCCTACATATGAAGTTCATTGCGCCGGAACTAGACTGAAGGGGATAGTATTGAGGGGACAGACGAAGAAAGATGAGGTTTAGCTATTTCAACCTTTTTACTTCCCGGCTAATTTTTTGCTACGGGAGCGACGAATGAGGGTGCTGTTACTCTACCTTTAGTACATGATCGTGTCAGTCGCTGCCAATTATTTTCAGTGATCAGTGATATGCCTTCAACACTGCAACATGCTAACAACAACTAACACAATCATGCACTAATGCTGGTCAGAAGAATTCAACACAATATTTCATGAATCAGCGCGGAGTTGAACTCAGGACCCTCCGCTTCATAGTCTTGTGTTCTACTACTTCAGCCAGCAGCACCAAATTAATGTTTAAATATGATTTCTGCAATGTGGCCGCCACAGCTGGCGTGTAGAAGACGCAATCTGGAACACCAATTTTCAACAACTAAAAAAAATCGTCCATAAAGTGGAAGGACACAAATCCCAGTTGCTGAGAACGGCGACGAATTGGTTGATTTAGGATCGACTTCAATGCTTTGCTGTACAGCGGCAACAGATTCTTCAGTGCCTTCTGTTCGACGTCTCTCGAGATGCTCATTATCAGTAACAGTAAATGTGGACCGAAAACGATCTATTGTTGTTCGAGTTAGCCGCTTTGAAGGACGATTGTCTACGCCCTAAAATAGCAGAAGTGCACGATAAGTTTAACGAATAGAACAATTATTTTGGTTAAAATTGTCAACAATGACAGCTATGACACTCTAAAAAAGACACCCTATATTTATAAGTACGCCACACATCTATGCTGGAAGAATGCGAAATAATTCTGCAGATTTTTTTTACTCATAATCGATCGGCCGTTTTAAGGAGAAGGGAATTTTGATGAGCATGGTCCCCTTAGGACTAGTCCTTCTGTAAAGCATATCACGGCCTTGACTGTTGATGTCGCTGAGAACGGGGAAAGGCCAACATGATGCAAGGCGAAGTTTCACATAATTAAAACGGCCACAATTACTAGCGGTAATCAGTTGACAATATTTTAAGCTAAAAATCAGTTCAGAAGAATTTTTTATAAAAACAATCCAAATATTTTCCTTGCCTTGTTACCAACAAGTCTTATGTTTTCCATAAAAATTCATTTTACAAAATTGTTGGCACAAACGAACGCTTTACATCTACTCGTACATATAAATTAACGACTACTAAATGAGCAAACTAACACATCTGCTTAGAAATTGTTTCGAACATTTTGTTATCAATTTCCAACGGCCCAAATGCGGTGTCATGTACTCGTCTCCATTAGATAGGGTACGTGTAAGAGAGTGTTGGCTCTGCCATTCTTTGTTGCAACACCTTTCGAAGCAACTGAACGTTAAGCGTTTACGGCCGACCATCTGTCAAGCGGACGAGTGAGTGTGCTTGCATCATGTTGACACTCTATTTGTTGTCACTTAATCAATGAATAGTTTTCTATATTTTTCTAATAAAAATTAGTTCTTTCCCCTAAGGATTCTAGGAAAAGCAACAAGAAACATCTTAATAGAGACAATAAAAGTCAGTACAAATATGGATGTGTATGTACAAGCATGTGTCTGTGTATGCATGTGAAAAGGAAAATATATTTTAGGCCAACATTTGAGGAGATTTGTTTTCGCTGTTTTTTTTTGTGTAAGAGTGTGAAAAGGTTTTTACTTGTCCAACTATTGTCTATTGCACAATGGCCTGCTGTATAATTTGGAACAATTGTGGCGTAAATTAATTAAGCATAAAAATTACCATTAATTTAACTTTTCTTGGAAATAACTTTCATTTTCTTGACCAGAACAAATTTACATTTTTCAAATATTTTGGTTTTTTCTTTAGAACTAACAGACTCCAAGGATATAAATCAATTTTTCAAGAAATATAGCATCCCATTTATTAAATAGCATTATTGGAATTATAAAATTTTCCTTGCCCGTACCTGAAAAGGCCGAATTTCGTAATACAATAAAACAACATTAAATCTAAGATATTATTAGCTGATAAAATTATTATTGCTTCACTTTAAATGAATTTGTTCACTCTATAGGAAAACAAAAGATATGAAAGAAAAGTTGCTTGGCGCCATTTGTGCTTCAGCTTTAATGCAGCCGTTTTTCCACATTCTCAAGAATTTCATAGACAAATTTAATTTCCCTAAATTTTTGTTACTTAATAAAATACTAAATTTATTAATGCATGTAATGAAAGTACTTAAAACAAATAAATTCCCATTAAAAACATTCAAAAACTATTAGCCAAAGCAGACAAAATTCTTGTACGGAGAAACTGTCAGACAACACTATTCTCGTACAGCATGTCGTAAAGGTCTCAGGTGTATACGAAAAACCTCGACTTACGGCATTAATTATGGAAAATTCCTTAGCCACTCGATGTCGGTTCAGATAAGGCGACTGAGTACAAAACTCAAGTTTTGAATTGCCTTTGAAGTATGAAAATTAAAATTCCTTTTCATTCATTTAATATTTTTCTTCAAAATTGTTCCTTTTGTCCCCAAGAGGCTACCGTCCGTCCGGTTGTTGTTATTTTCGAGCAAGTGGTAAAAATGCCCGAAAATGCATTCTTGGGCATTTTTCTTTTACAAATTGTATTATTTCTTCTGCAACAGACTCTTGCGTGCTTACAGTTTACAGGTTATGGCTGTTCGGGTATTTGTTTTTAAGCGTTTTGAAAAAGATTTATTTATTTGTTGCTTTTGTGACTCTTTAATTATTAATAATGTTATTACTTTCAATTCTTTTTTTTTATGTAAAAGGTTGTTTGTTTAGACAATTTATTAATCCGAAAGTGTTGAATAAATAGAGACACCATACGAGTACATGCACCACCGGAGACAGCAGAGACAACATAAAGTGACAAATGTTTATACGTGGCAGTTGTGAGTGAGTGTGCAGGTCGTAAATGTAATTTAAAAGAATGCATTCTTCACACATGTCTGCATACAGTATTGGAATGTTTAGTTTGGTAGATTGTAAAAAGAACTATGAACCTTGAATCGTGGCTAAGGAGAGTGAATGGTTTGACTTCGAGGGACATCCATACAATCGCTTGAGAATCATATGGCGGAACTATGGAAGAAAGAGGATATTGTTGAAAGGTCAGATGGAGAAAGATGAGACGGTAGAGAATTTTTGTTTCAGATCTATTGCCATGTAATATTTTTTAGCTTGGACCAGCACCCAGGGAATGACCCCTACATGTGCAGTACATTGCGCCGGAAGTAAAAAAGAGGGAATAGTATTGAGGGGGCAGATGAGGAAAGATGAAAAGATAGAGAATTTGTTGTAGCAATTTGAAACTTTTTACTTCGTCGGCTAATTCCTTGCTACAAGGCCGCCGAAGGAGAGTGCTGTTCCTCTGCTCTTTAGTAGAAGATTGTGTCAGTCATTGCCAGTTATGTTCAGTGATCACTGCTATGCCTTCATCACTGAAACAGGCTGACAACAACTAACACAATCATGCACTAATGCTGATCAGAAGAATTCGACACAATATTCATGACTGAGAGCGGGGTTGAACTCAGGGCCACAGATTCATAGTCTCGTATTAACTACTTCAGCCAACAGCACATCAAACGTTGAATATAACTAAGCGATAATTTATATTATGGCTCATCATGGAATCAAAATCACGACCTACGGCTTCGTAATAAATGCGTTAACTACTTCCACTAACAGCATCCATATCGTCCAATCACGATAGTTTGACTGCCGTTCACTTCTTAGAAATATTGTTTTACTGAAACCCTTAAGTTATAGGATATAAAATGTTTATAGAATCACCCAGTGCTTAAAATTTTGGCTTTTAAAGTCCTCTCTCCTTGGCATCCAATGAAAGATCAATGAAGTAATTTTGGAACGATTAAATATATGTATTTGTACAAAAACAAAATAGCAAGATATATTTATTACTTTTCCAATAAATTTCCTCCGACGCTTTTTCATGACTTTTATGCCAAAAATTTTTAAATAATATTTATTTTATGATTATCTGCCTAAAAATACCTTTCAATCCATACATGCTTCATAAATATCGAAGGGCAATAACCAACTTAAAAATGTACCACAAAATCATGTTTGTATCTAATTATCTTATCAACTACATCTCGTACTTAAGCAAGAATTAATTATTTGAAGGCTCTGCTCCCTATCGCAATCCCTGCGTTTATTTCAAGTAACTTCATAGTCTATGATGCTGACTGTTTAGTTTTTGTGTTTGTGTTTATGTTATTTTTCGATTATTTAAAAGGGATTTTATTCAATATTATTTCAACTTAAACTAAACAATATGTTTTCTTCATATTCATACACTTAATTACGAGGTGTTTTCCCACCCATTCCCGAACGAGCAAACAGACGCACTTCTGTCTTTTTTTTAATATATTTTGGTTATGAAAAAATTAATACGTCGTTGTTTTTATAATTTTTTCTAGTTGTTTTTAAATTTGTGCGTGTGTGTTTTTCTTTATGAAGTCTGGAAGAAGTCAAGTCTGTCCAATTCAAACATTTAATAATATTTTAACAATTTTATGCAAGTCTTGGGAAATTTTTTTGTGCACAAAATATGTTGATTTTGGTTAAACCGCGCGAAATGGATATTTTTGTTGTGACTTTATACGAAATGACTTGTTTAATGAGTTTAAGTTATTAAGCAAAGAGTCGAGGATAAGTGGCATACAATTGCCACATGCATTTTTACTGGTCTGTAACATCAGGTTGGAGAGTGTCAAGAGAAAATCAGACGGCGACTTTGCAACAGTTTAACATAAATAAGCTGGGATTAACTCAAACTAGTATCTGCGAAAAGTTCTTGTTGTATATGAAAGTGTACACTTTCAGATTGATGTCATGTGTCCAAATTTTTATTCTAGACGTGTTCGTCTGTACGATTCTATGAGTTGGATGTGGTTGGTTTTATTTTCTTAAAAACACTTTTTATATATCTTAAACTCTTGTGATGGAAAATCAATAACTTAATCTGTTCTTCCAAATTCGTAGTAGACAACAACAGCGTGGCCGAAAAATATTTATTTTCAAATTAAATACCAAGAATTTGCAATAGTTTATAAGGAAAAAGCGTTCAATAAATAAATGCAACTTATCTTCTGTCTCCTGTCTGTGACTTCGTTAAATAAAATGTTTATTAAAATGATTATTTTTTTATTTTTTGTTGAATTTTTTTTGTCAAAAAATTTATTTTAATAAGCTGCTGGGCTTTAATATCTTGGTTGGAAAAAATTATAAATTTTTTGCTTAAAATCATCAAAATAAGAAAATAATACGAAAAAACTAAAAGAAAAAAAAAATGTGTGAGACACATTTAAACATCCTTTCCCGTCGTGTAGCTTTTGTTGTTGTTGCTAATGCCGTTTGTGATTAAAGAATGTACGATCGATCCCTCACACATCAATCTCTGCTTGAAAAGCTGTCTCAGCTTCTTTGCTTGCTACACCCTTCATAATTTTTATTTAAAAATGAGGAGTTTTTAAATTTGTCATCTCGTTTGCAAACGTATTAAAATGTTCAAGATTTTTTGGCAACCTATTGGCAAAGAGTCCTCACAAAAAACTCAGGATGACCAAAACTGTGAAATACTAAATTATTTATGTCTTGGCAAACATTTGCTTAAGGCAACATTTTGTCATCAAAATGAGTTAGAGGAAGTCCATGGCACATCTCCATCATCATTTCGGAAAATTCATGTGTATAAAAATTTCACAAATATTTTTGTGGTACACTTCTAAGTGTCTTGTCGTCCGCCAATATTCATGAAATTCACATGATGTGAAAGGTATTTCGTTGCAGATGTGCACAACATAAATATTGTTTTCTTAAAAGTGATAGAAAACGTTTTTACCAGCTGGATAAACAACAACATAATTTTCCTATTTCGTTTTTGATTTGAGCTCTTGATTTTTTTTTTCAATATTTAAAGTTGTACTAGTGGAAAAACTCCTACATCGAAAAATTTTTAAAAGCGAAAATTAGTTGCAGGGTAAATAAGTTTCAGCTCAATCCATTGAATATTCAACTATCCAGATACTCTCTCCCTCTCTCTTCAACCTCCGATTCTAACAGACAACATTTGCAAAAAATTTATTTGCAATATATTTTTTTAAATTTATTTTACCGTGAATTCGTGCTTAATTGTGGTTGTGCAAATTTAACGCATTTTTCTTGCTGTTTTACAAAACATTCGTTTTATAACCAACAACGAACGAATGTCAACTGTTATTCAAAAGTTGGCTAAAGCAAATTCTTAAAGATATAAAATGAGATGAGACCAGATGAGATGAATTGATGATCAGCAAGAAGAGATATACAGATTCGTAAATACAAATGCATGCACGTCGACGGTCAGATCGAGCGGCGGCAATACAATAAATTGTCATGTTGGCTGGCGTATCGTAGCGTAGAGATATTCGTCATCCGCTTGTCTCCATCTCATCATAGTTTTTATAGGTCTTCACAGTTTTCGACAGTTTTTAAGCAGATTCTTTAGTTTTTTGTTCAAAGCGTTGATGGATTTTCAGTTTTTGCTGGGCTTTTTTTTTATTCTTTGTCTTTATGTCCGTTTGTACTTAAAAGCCATTCATTCTATTTTAATTTAATGTTTTAAATAGCTTTAAGCCACATTTTTTGTATGACCACTGTGGGCCACATTGTGCTCACTGCTGCTGCTGCTGCTGTTGTTGTTGCTGCGGTTGTGGGACAAAATAAAAAATAAAAAATAAATACGTTCTTTGACAGTAAGAATTCACATTTTTTTTATTTTTATTTCTTTTTTTGGTAGTTGATGGGTAAAGAAATTTTAGTTTTTTCTGCTGGAATTCCACTGTCCCAAATAATAAAAAAATAAATCTCAGTTTTTGTGTGTCTACCTTTTTTCCCAGTTCTGTGAAACACTCCGGAGACACAATCAGCAGAGTGAGGGACAGGAGAAAAAAAACCAACGCGAAATAAAAATATTGACAGAATATTTGCTCATCTTTTAAATCAAGGATTAGTTTTTGTGTTGACCAGCAAGAGATGAAGTCCTCGCAAAAAACTTGCACCTTCGTTTGTTTAACATTCAGAAAATCTGCCAATAATCATAAAAAAATTTATTTATGGTTTTTCTCTTTGTTTTTAATTCATCACAAACTGTAAATTTTGCATTGTAGATTTAAACTGTCAAAAGTTTGGGATTGTTTTTTTAACAAAATTGAAAAAATGCACTTTATTGGTTTCAATTTTTAAATTCTTCTCTAGAGCTTACAATCTTCTTGGTTAGTGATGAAACGATTAACCGATTAAAATTTTTTTTTTATAATTTGTATGAAAGCAATTTCTTTTCGATTTTGGGAAAAATTTGCTGCTAAGTTCCAATATCAATTGTTAATAATTGTATTGGGGTATTAGAACCGGATCTTAAGACAAAGAAAGACAACAGGAAATACTTTTTAAAATAGGAAAGTGGGCTGGGCTACGCCCATTTAGATTAATTTTATATTTCTAAGTTCTCTCCACTGGTATTAAACTAAGTAATAAGAGAGGGGTCATATTCTCATGACAGACAGTGAAACACACTTGCTGCCACTGCTTCTGAATAATTAATTCAGAGTAATCAATAAAAATTAATACCGCAGTGAAATGCTGAGGCTCGCAAAAATCTAGAAAGACATATATTTCATATCGAAGAAAATTAAAATAATAACGTTTTGTATTCTAATGGAAATCGATACAAGGAACATTTTTCATCTTCCAATTCTGTTATATTGCAAAAGGAACTTTTCAAAAATTGAATATTTCATTGGAAATAGATCCTTTTCAGTGCACAAATTAAGCTGATCTCCATCCTCCATTTATGAAGAGGCAATTCCCAGGGAAAATTTAAAATCTACAAGAGAAAAATTGTAACAATAAAATTGGCTTCGATTGGTTATTTCCATTCGAACATGCATTAATATCTTCTCTGTTTTTTTCTTAATGACTGACTGATCATAAAGTAGGAGGGCAGGCTTTCAAGATGGCGTTCTATCTAAAGCATGACTTAACAGAAACAACAAAATTTTCAACACACAATTTTTTTCCAAGAATGAATGGAAATAAGCCTTAATCATCATCACCATCATCAACAACTGTTAAGAGTTACTGCAGACTGGCTGAAAGCCAGACAGACACAATAAACCGACATGGAGTTAAATGGCCAAACAGCTAACATGGTGGCTAAGTTATTAAAAATAAAAAAGTAACACATTTGGAAAAAGGCACAATTTAGCCACCACCAACACCATGAACCAACGTTTAAGTCAAGACACACACACACACGCACACGCACACACTCATGCACTTTTCGAAAATAATAAAAGAGATATTAATAACCAAAAAATAATAAACACATAACGCTTCAAGCGTTTTTATAACCATTAACAAAAACAACAGCACAGCACACAATACAGCAAATTACCAAAAAAAAAAAAAAAATTATAAAAAAAATGGAAGGAAAAAATCCAAAAGATACAGCAGGCGAGAAAAAGTGTTACATAGGAGGTCCATTTTTTCGACTAAAGCGTCAAGGTTCACGCACTCAACCAACAAAATATTTTTAGTAATTTCTTGTTTGTCTTTTGCTTTCATTCCCAACAACCCGGGGAAGTATGAAAAGAAAAAAAAAACTGTTTCTTTTCTTTTTTTTTCAGTTAATAACTGCAGCCAGCCTTATTTCATTATTTAGTTACGCTTAGATGACAAAGTGGATTTGAAATACGAGTACAAACCCGAAAGTGAGCAAAGCACTCACTCGTAAGTGAAAATATTCATTTTAATACAAAATGGTTACGCATTTCGTATAAAAGGCGTTAGTAAACGAACATGTCACTTAATAAATATCATTTAAAAAAAAAGTTAGTTGCCATTTCTTGTACCAGACACAGGTGACGTGACTGGTTTCCAAGGATTAGCATCTCGTTCGAGTTCGATAACTTTACGTGAAAAGCAGCGATAAGTTTCACTTGGCATTGCCATTAGGAAATTGTTACAAAGTGTAGCGATGCATTGCGCTGACTTCTCCAAACGAACTCAAATTTCCTTTTTGTCTTCTTCTAGGCTATATATATATATATATATATATATATATATATATATATATATATATATATTTATATATATATATATATATATATATATATATATATATATATATATATATATTTATATGTAAGGCTGACGGTCAAAACGCCAATCGCTTTGTATTCCAGCGAATTTCATAATGTCGCAGTATCAAATATGGCAACGCTTGCCGTTTCAAAATGTTGTCGCAAGTACCGGAAACTGCGCAAAAGGATGAAGATCCGCTTAGGTGTTACTATGTTGGCACGCTCGTCTCGAAAATATATTCCGTTTACGCTGTTTAGTTTGTTTGTGAGAATCATCAAGTTACAAGCGTTTTGCGTCTTCAGCGATTTTTTCCTTCCAAAAAAGAGGAACCTAAAATTTTCATAAAATTTTGTGTAAATGCCAAAAGAACTTGAAATATTGCCAGAAGCATACGTTAATTGTGAGACAAGCTTTGCTAAGAAGTTTTCGTACTGGACGCACCAGCACAGCAACAACCAACTAAAATTTTAAGAAAATCGTCAAATCACTATTAGACAGTCTGTATAGAATGTTGGAACACTTGGTTCTCTGCGATTTTATACTGATCCCAGGATTGTAGGCCACTGGTGTATTTCAACTGGGAGGGACTACTGTGAAGGCAACAAAATAGAAATTGACCTCGCTTTCGCAGAGTTGCTCAAGCCGCCTGACACAAATTTAAATCATAATAAAACAAGGAAATATGTTTTTAATATCAATGAAGCGGTCGTTACTGGATAGAAAATTTTATGAAATTAATGTTTAAATATGATTTCTGCCATTTGGCCGCTACGGCTGGCTCGCAATCTGGAACACCAATTTTCAACAACCAGAAAAATCTTCCATAAAGTGCAAGGACACAACTGCAGTCGTTGACAACGGCGACGAATTGATTGATTAGGATCATCTTCAATGCTTTCCTGTACAGCGGCTGCAGCTTCTACAGTGCGCACTGTTCGGCGACTCACGGGATGCTCATGATCAGTAACAGTAAATGCGGTCCGAAAACGATCTATTCTTCCTCGAATTAGACGCTCTGAAGGACGATTGTGTACGCCATAAAATGGCGGAAGTGCACGATGAGTTTGACGAATGGAATAATTATTTTGATTAAAAATTTCAATAATTTGCACGCTTTTTTCTGGCGTTGTGGCTCTCTTAAGAAAAATCACGCTTTATTATAGTTGAACCTTTAGACTTTCTTAAATAAAATATTCAATCATTGATTAAGGAGTTTTTTTCTTTTGTTATTTATATAATTTTATATTTCATATGACAATATGGAAAGCCAAAGTCATATGTTATGAAAAAAATGACTTAACGTGTGAACACTCCTACAACAACAACTATCTAAATACTAGTATTGAAATTAATTTCCTAATTCCATGATTTATATTTTCTGGCATAAAAAACAAGAACAAAGAGTAGTAATAAAAATTTTTACAAAATTAGTGTTAAAAACCTAAAATTAAGAAAGAAAATAATATTACAACTTGCACACTGGGCAATACTTTAATCTGTTCATCATTAGCTAATAACGGGTGTTAAACCATTTATTTTTTTCTGCTCAATCTGATGCACTCCCTGTACACTTCCATGAATTGTTATCATAGATTATCTCTTAATATACGAAATTATTCTATTACAGCAGTAACAGTGTTTGGTTTGGCAAACAAAATTACTAAGCACTTTTTCTAACCTCTGCCGCTGCCATGTCTGATATCAAACGGTTTGATCGAAATTTCAAAATGTCTGCAATTACTTTAAGTGCACAACTAAAATCAGTTGGTACATAATTTCTATTGGCGTGCTTTCAAACTGAATTCACATTATAAAATAAAATATTTTTAAGTTTGTGAAATAACTTGGAACATTTTATTTGAAGTCGGTAAGGAATTATCAGAGGAAATGCTAAAGATTTCTTGTAACTCCAATCACGCTCAAACGAAATGTCCCGAAAACTTTCTAAGCACACATTTCCTTGAATCTCTCTCTCTCTCTTTCTCTTTCAGACAACTTAAGCTTTATCTCTAGAAAAGTCATACGCCGCCACTGCTGTCCCTTAAGTTCCATTCAGCAAACAGGCCACAAGACATGAAGCAGGCAGCAACACGATCGCATGAATGAATCGATATTTTAATTTGAACAAAATGGAATGTCATTATCAAGAGACATAAAAATCTTAACTGTGCCAGTAAGTAGATGTTTTAAAAATACATAAATATTCATTCGTAAAGAAAACATTATATTGTTGTAAATGATCCCATAAACTATAGAATTTAATGTTGTACTCGTAGGCCAGTCAGTGTTGCTGCTGGTGTTGTTGTATCATCTAACTCGGCTGGTACTGCGTACGAGTATTTGTGGCTTTTACTTTTTCCGGTCATCACAAATTATATAATTATCACCTGAATTTTTGTGTTTCTTTTTTGTTGTTTGGATACTCACTCGTCTTTGGCTTATCAACTATGAAGATCTTTCCCAGCCAACCTGCTTTTTATTTCTTAACATCTGAGAGTGAGTGCCAATGCACACCACCTCTTCAGATTAGTTGATCATTTATTTTTAATGTTGGTTGCTTTTTTTCTTTGCTTTTCTTTTTGTTCTTTCTTGTAAATCTTAATATAGTCAAATGCTATTCACACAAATAAATAAGGCACAAAAAAGAAGAAAGAAAAAAAAAGAACAACAAAATATAGCCACTGCACAGAAAGGCGAGCGGGTTTTACGGCTTAAAAGGGGCGCAAACGTTCCAATTTTCAATTTGTTACACTTTATGTCTTAATTTAGTATCTTTGCATCCTTATCTGCAGCGTACTGCTGCTGCTCGCTCTGTTTCTCTTCTTTTTTTTCTTTCATAGTCAGTCAACAATATCAATTCAGGTGAATAGGAAAAACACCAAGAATTCATTCGCATGTGTGTGAATTTAAATGGCCATTATTGGTGGCATCAGCCAGCGTTCTACACTCTGGTTTCTACTTTTTTCGCTGGAATTTCGAGCCACCCAGTGCGTTCTGATATCAAAATTTATTTAGTAGCAGTTCTCAGTTTATTTGTTTCATAATGTTACAGAAATTTCCTCTTTTAAGTTGGGAAAATATTTGTTTTTATTGGGAAAAAAGTGGTTGGCTAAAGTCCTTGTTGTACAGGTGATTGTGTGTACAAAACAATGAATGTTGGCTCTCATACAAATAAAATATTAATCATACGAGTGTCTAGAATAATTTTTAAGACTTTTATGTAATTAATCCTTAAATATTGTATTCAGAAATAGTCAACGAAATCGCCTTGCTATTTATCACCTAGAGTGAAGATAGACTCTGTTTTGAATGTCCTTAATTCTCGAATTTGAATGTCAATTTTTTTTGAGTCTTTCAAGCGGCTTTTTAACGAAGTGAAATATTTTTGTGAAAGGATGTTCTTCACTTCCCAACTCTTGTAACAATCACAAAAGTTCAAAAAAATGTTTTTTTCTAATTTAAATAATAATTATTATCATTTATGATCCTGAAGAAGATATCCTGAAGATATCGAAATATTGCAAAATAAATAAATAAAAGTTTTTAGATTTATTATTTTATAAAAAGCCCTCAAATTCTATATTATTACTTAAAATTAAAAAAATTACAACAATATAAAAAATTTTTTTATATTTTTATTCAAAATACTTAAGCTTTTGATATCGCCACTTAGAACGCAAAAAGACCTAAATGACAAAAATTTTAAATAGGCTTTTTGAGCACATTTTGATGATTTATCTTTGTGAAATCACATTGTAATCAAACAAGAACGGCTTCTTGGATCCTAATTTTTTTTTGTTACGGCCTTTTGCATTTCGGGTGAAGATAACAAAATTTTAAGTTGTTACTATATCATGATTTTTTTTATATAATTTTTTTATTTTATTTCTATCATCATTACATTTAAAAATAATTACAATTTATTTTTTATATTGAACAAATTTTGGATTTTAACTTAAAAGAAGCTTTGCAGCAAATACAGGCCTGTTTTAAAAAATTACGTACAGATTTTGAATCTGATACAGTTTAGGAAAAAATTGCATAGTAATCAAACAAGAACGGCTTCTTGGATCTGGGATTTTTTTTTTGTTACGGCCTGTCGCATTTCAGGTGTAGATAAAGAAAATTTGAATTTTATTTTTATATCATGAAAAAATTGGAACAATAAAATAAAACTGGGAAATAAATCAGGTGTGTTTTGACTATCTGCGCTGCTTCGAACTTAAAGGAACTGACACAATTTCATAAAATGGTTTTATATTTGCATGACAGAATGGTTTTTGGTAAATTAACTGACTGTTTTTGTAAATAGAATAAAAATTAAAAAAAAATTAAATTTTTGGTTTTTATTATTGTTTCAACAAAAATATTCACACGAAAATGTTTATTTTATTTACAAAGACTTTAATTTACAGGCAACTTTCACCATCTGTCCTCTAAAAATTAGCCCCCTTTTTCCATAGTTCCGTCACAAAATATTGCACGGATAGTCTTATACCTATTTGAATAAAAATGTTTTATTTACATCAATCGCTAAGCGTTGCATTAAACATGCTCGCATCTTTAGTTGCCACGTCTGGCAACTCAATCCGATACTTAACACTAAAAATTCCGGTATATCCGGATCCATTTTCCCGAAAGAGAAAACTGAAACTTTCGTATGGAAAAATACTTGTAAAATGGCCGCACATATTATTTATTTTAAAAACCGGTGGCTGCTGGGAAACAGAAGTTTGAGCTCAAGTTGACGTGACAATTAAATCAAATAAATAATAATAAAAAATAATTTCTAAAACGTTTTCCACTAAACGATGACTTGTTGGATTTAGTTAATAACACCTTTTTTATTTAATGCATGCCAGCTCTATTTAATTTGTTTTATATAGTTGTTGTACTAGCAGTAGCTGTTGTTGTTGCCTTTCCTGTTGTTGTTGTTGTTGTTGCTGTTGATGTTGCTGCTTTTGTGAATGTTTATTAAACGGTAACCCATATTGGGCCACCAACTTGGCGTAACTTATCTTTAATACACACTCGTTTTCTTTTCATCTTTTATCTTTTTGTAACTTGACTAAACTATGGAATTTACTGTTTTTAAAAATCATCTACTGGCATGATCTATCCGGAGAAATAAGAACCAACTGCTGCTATTTTTCTTCATCTTCTTCTTCTTCTTTAAATGCTGATATTCGTAGTGATAGTTGTCGTTGCTGTTGCTGCTGTTGTTGTTGTTGTTGTTGTTGCTGCTGCATTTTAACTCCAAGGTGGCTAATATGTGTAAACCGCATTAGATACGCTTCAAAACAATAATGAAGACATTATTAACTTATTTAGTTTTGTACTTTTTCTATTGACTGTATGCCAGTCGTACTGAATCATTTACGTATTACTGTTTAAGTATGTGTGTAAATGGTATGTGAAATCGTGTTTGTGTGTATGAGTGTTTTTCAGTTACAATAATAATTCCCATCAATTTGTTGTCGTTGTTTCCTGTTCAATACAGCACAGCTTGAAATCATGTCTCTATTTAATATTTTTTTTCTTTATGATTTTGAAATTGTGAAATATTTTTCCCATTTGGAAGTTCATTCTTAAGAGTTGAAGAGAGAAAAAAAAGAAAAGAAAATGAATCTTGTAAGAAAAACAATTTTGGTTTAAATGTTGACAGCAAGTTCTGGGGGGTTGCTAAGAGAAAGGAAAAAACAAAACAAACAGACTGAAATTTATGTAATTGTGAGGTTAGGGCAGTTGCAGGCAATACAACGGGACCTACAACTACTGTTCCAATCATCAGCCATCATCAAGCATCAATGTCTTCTTCATCAAATGCATGTAGAGTTTGGAAGCGAATTCAGTTGAGTTGAGTTGAATTCAAGAGATAAACGCCTCTTGTGCCAGAACACTTTAGTTTGTCCGTCCGTCCGTCCGTGCGTTTTTGTCGGTTGTTCAATTGGCAAAAATCTTTGGCAATGATGTTGTTTTTATTTAATTTTTTATAAATGACATGTTTCTCTTTTTCAACAAAAGGGGAAAAAATTAAATAAAAATGTTGAAAGAACAATGCATGAGGGTGGTCTGGTTGTTGGTCTATTGCCTGGCCTCGTCGCATGATTTAAGAGTTGCATTTTTTACATGTGTATGGGTTTCTTTTTTATCTCCTGTGATAATGATGAGATGAAATTGATGTTGACGATGTGGATGTGTATGTGGATGACTTCTGTGTGCCCGTGTGTGAGTTGATTTTCTTGCAATTTACCGTTTTCTTGTTTCATGTTCTCCTTTTGTATTTTGCTTCCTTTAATGTGTATTAATGAGTTTTTATTTTATTTAAAACTAAAGTTGCAGTTGCAGTTGCAGTGGCAATTACAGTTCCAGTATGCAATTTGTACCTGGGAATTTTCCACTCCGGACCACCCTGAATTTACGGCTGCAGTTGATTTAATTGACCACTTAAATATGTTCATATGTTGCCAATGGGCGCTTTAAAAAGGCGTTGACATAATTATTCTTGGAATTGTGTAAAATTAAGATGTCAGATTTGTTGTCTTTTACCACCAACAAACTATTGGTAATAAGCATCTGGTCTTGCAATTAAGTTGATGTGTGTTATTTTGATAGTCGATGTCGTTTATGTTTTACATGTGCATCTCATATGCTGCCGCTGATCCAGGTCGAAGGATACAGTTGCCTTCGCAGCTTCCGGTTAGCGAAGACTAACTTTCAGGAGGGGCTCATTTCACATGTTGTTGTATGGGAATTGGCATAGGAAATCTTCCAGTCCCTACATTTTAGCATTTAGCACAACATGTAGTGTTTGACTGTTTTACGAGAAGAAGTTTTATTTTCACTATTCGCTATTTACCGCTGTATTAAATGAATAACAACTTAAACACCAGCAATAAGTCGTTACACTGTAATTAAAACGAAAATCATAGCATATTTTTATTTTGTTTTTGGAATTATTTATTTTGCTAGTACATACAACCTAAAAAATTAGTAAAAAATTTTTTTCTTCAAATGCATGCGATATAAGCTTTTTCAAAAGCTTCGGGGCACTCGAAACCCCTTTCACTACGCATTTATTAGAAATAAACACGTTTTGGGCAAAATCGTGTTATAGCCAAAAAATGGATTTTAGCAAAGAGGTACCCCTTTCCTAAAAAATTAGTAAAAAATTTTTTTTCTTCAAATGCATGCGATATAAGCTTTTTCAGAAGCTTCGGGGCACTCGAAACCCCTTTCAATACGCATTTATTAGAAATAAACACGTTTTGAGCAAAATCGTGTTATAGCCAAAAAATGGATTTTGGCAAAGAGGTACCCCTTTCCTAAAAAATTAGTAAAAATTTTTTTTTCTTCAAATGCATGCGATATAAGCTTTTTCAGAAGCTTCGGGGCACTCGAAACCCCTTTCACTACGCATTTATTAGAAATAAACACGTTTTGGGCAAAATCGTGTTATAGCCAAAAAATGGATTTTAGCAAAGAGGTACCCCTTTCCTAAAAAATTAGTAAAAAAAAATTTTTTCTTCAAATGCATGCGATATAAGCTTTTTCAGAAGCTTCGGTGCACTCGAAACCCCTTTCAATACGCATTTATTAGAAATAAACACGTTTTGGGCAAAATCGTGTTACAGCCAAAAAATGGATTTTAGCAAAGAGGTACCCCTTTCCTAAAAAATTATTAAAAAAATGTTTTTCTTCAAACGCATGCGATATAAGCTTTTTCAAGAGCTTCGGTGCACTCGAAACCCCTTTCACTACGCATTTATTAGAAATAAACACGTTTTGGGCAAAATCGTGTTACTGCCAAAAAATGGATTTTAGAAAAGAGATACCCCTTTCCTAAAACATTAGTAAAAAAATTTTTTCTTCAAATGCATGCGATATAAGCTTTTTCAAAAGCTTCGGAGCACTCGAAACCCCTTTCAATACGCATTTATGAGAAATAAACACGTTTTGGGCAAAATCGTGTTACAGCCAAAAAATGGATTTTAGCAAAGAGGTACCCCTTTCCTAAAAAATTAGTAAAAAATTTTTTTTCTTCAAACGCATGCGATATAAGCTTTTTCAAGAGCTTCGGTGCACTCGAAACCCCTTTCAATACGCATTTATTAGAAATAAACACGTTTTGGGCAAAATCGTGTTACAGCCAAAAAATGGATTTTAGCAAAGAGGTACCCCTTTCCTAAAAAATTAGTAAAAAATTTTTTTTCTTCAAATGCATGCGATATAAGCTTTTTCAAAAGCTTCGAGGCACTCGAAACCCCTTTCAATACGCATTTATTAGAAATAAACACGTTTTGGGCAAAATCGTGTTATAGCCAAAAAATGGATTTTAGCAAAGAGGTACCCCTTTCCTAAAAAATTAGTAAAAAATTTTTTTTCTTCAAACGCATGCGATAGAAGCTTTTTCAAAAGCTTCGGGGCACTCGAAACCCCTTTCACTACGCATTTATTAGAAATAAACACGTTTTGGGCAAAATCGTGTTATAGCCAAAAAATGGATTTTAGCAAAGAGGTACCCCTTTCCTAAAAAATTAGTAAAAAATTTTTTTTCTTCAAATGCATGCGATATAAGCTTTTTCAGAAGCTTCGGGGCACTCGAAACCCCTTTCAATACGCATTTATTAGAAATAAACACGTTTTGAGCAAAATCGTGTTATAGCCAAAAAATGGATTTTGGCAAAGAAGTACCCCTTTCCTAAAAAATTAGTAAAAATTTTTTTTTCTTCAAATGCATGCGATATAAGCTTTTTCAGAAGCTTCGGGGCACTCGAAACCCCTTTCACTACGCATTTATTAGAAATAAACACGTTTTGGGCAAAATCGTGTTATAGCCAAAAAATGGATTTTAGCAAAGAGGTACCCCTTTCCTAAAAAATTAGTAAAAAAAATTTTTTTCTTCAAATGCATGCGATATAAGCTTTTTCAGAAGCTTCGGTGCACTCGAAACCCCTTTCAATACGCATTTATTAGAAATAAACACGTTTTGGGCAAAATCGTGTTACAGCCAAAAAATGGATTTTAGCAAAGAGGTACCCCTTTCCTAAAAAATTAGTAAAAAAATTTTTTTCTTCAAACGCATGCGATATAAGCTTTTTCAAAAGCTTCGGTGCACTCGAAACCCCTTTCAATACGCATTTATTAGAAATAAACACGTTTTGGGCAAAATCGTGTTACAGCCAAAAAATGGATTTTAGCAAAGAGGTACCCCTTTCCTAAAAAATTAGTAAAAAATTTTTTTTCTTCAAATGCATGCGATATAAGCTTTTTCAAAAGCTTCGAGGCACTCGAAACCCCTTTCAATACGCATTTATTAGAAATAAACACGTTTTGGGCAAAATCGTGTTATAGCCACAAAATGGATTTTAGCAAAGAGGTACCCCTTTCCTAAAAAATTAGTAAAAAATTTTTTTTCTTCAAACGCATGCGATAGAAGCTTTTTCAAAAGCTTCGGGGCACTCGAAACCCCTTTCACTACGCATTTATTAGAAATAAACACGTTTTGGGCAAAATCGTGTTATAGCCAAAAAATGGATTTTAGCAAAGAGGTACCCCTTTCCTAAAAAATTAGTAAAAAATTTTTTTTCTTCAAATGCATGCGATATAAACTTTTTCAGAAGCTTCGGGGCACTCGAAACCCCTTTCAATACGCATTTATTAGAAATAAACACGTTTTGAGCAAAATCGTGTTATAGCCAAAAAATGGATTTTGGCAAAGAAGTACCCCTTTCCTAAAAAATTAGTAAAAATTTTTTTTTCTTCAAATGCATGCGATATAAGCTTTTTTAGAAGCTTCGGGGCACTCGAAACCCCTTTCACTACGCATTTATTAGAAATAAACACGTTTTGGGCAAAATCGTGTTATAGCCAAAAAATGGATTTTAGCAAAGAGGTACCCCTTTCCTAAAAAATTAGTAAAAAAAATTTTTTTCTTCAAATGCATGCGATATAAGCTTTTTCAGAAGCTTCGGTGCACTCGAAACCCCTTTCAATACGCATTTATTAGAAATAAACACGTTTTGGGCAAAATCGTGTTACAGCCAAAAAATGGATTTTAGCAAAGAGGTACCCCTTTCCTAAAAAATTATTAAAAAAATTTTTTTCTTCAAACGCATGCGATATAAGCTTTTTCAAGAGCTTCGGTGCACTCGAAACCCCTTTCAATACGCATTTATTAGAAATAAACACGTTTTGGGCAAAATCGTGTTACAGCCAAAAAATGGATTTTAGCAAAGAGGTACCCCTTTCCTAAAAAATTAGTAAAAAAATTTTTTTCTTCAAACGCATGCGATATAAGCTTTTTCAAAAGCTTCGGTGCACTCGAAACCCCTTTCAATACGCATTTATTAGAAATAAACACGTTTTAGGCAAAATCGTGTTACAGCCAAAAAATGGATTTTAGCAAAGAGGTACCCCTTTCCTAAAAAATTAGTAAAAAATTTTTTTTCTTCAAATGCATGCGATATAAGCTTTTTCAAAAGCTTCGAGGCACTCGAAACCCCTTTCAATACGCATTTATTAGAAATAAACACGTTTTGGGCAAAATCGTGTTATATCCAAAAAATGGATTTTAGCAAAGAGGTACCCCTTTCCTAAAAAATTAGTAAAAAATTTTTTTTCTTCAAACGCATGCGATAGAAGCTTTTTCAAAAGCTTCGGGGCACTCGAAACCCCTTTCACTACGCATTTATTAGAAATAAACACGTTTTGGGCAAAATCGTGTTATAGCCAAAAAATGGATTTTAGCAAAGAGGTACCCCTTTCCTAAAAAATTAGTAAAAAATTTTTTTTCTTCAAATGCATGCGATATAAGCTTTTTCAGAAGCTTCGGGGCACTCGAAACCCCTTTCAATACGCATTTATTAGAAATAAACACGTTTTGAGCAAAATCGTGTTATAGCCAAAAAATGGATTTTGGCAAAGAAGTACCCCTTTCCTAAAAAATTAGTAAAAATTTTTTTTTCTTCAAATGCATGCGATATAAGCTTTTTCAGAAGCTTCGGGGCACTCGAAACCCCTTTCAATACGCATTTATTAGAAATAAACACGTTTTGAGCAAAATCGTGTTATAGCCAAAAAATGGATTTTGGCAAAGAAGTACCCCTTTCCTAAAAAATTAGTAAAAATTTTTTTTTCTTCAAATGCATGCGATATAAGCTTTTTCAGAAGCTTCGGGGCACTCGAAACCCCTTTCACTACGCATTTATTAGAAATAAACACGTTTTGGGCAAAATCGTGTTATAGCCAAAAAATGGATTTTAGCAAAGAGGTACCCCTTTCCTAAAAAATTAGTAAAAAAAAATTTTTTTCTTCAAATGCATGCGATATAAGCTTTTTCAGAAGCTTCGGTGCACTCGAAACCCCTTTCAATACGCATTTATTAGAAATAAACACGTTTTGGGCAAAATCGTGTTACAGCCAAAAAATGGATTTTAGCAAAGAGGTACCCCTTTCCTAAAAAATTATTAAAACATTTTTTTCTTCAAACGCATGCGATATAAGCTTTTTCAAGAGCTTCGGTGCACTCGAAACACCTTTCACTACGCATTTATTAGAAATAAACACGTTTTGGGCAAAATCGTGTTACAGCCAAAAAATGGATTTTAGCAAAGAGGTACCCCTTTCCTAAAAAAATAGTAAAAAATTTTTTTTCTTCAAACGCATGCGATAGAAGCTTTTTCAAAAGCTTCGGGGCACTCGAAACCCCTTTCAATACGCATATATTAGAAATAAACACGTTTTGGGCAAAATCGTGTTATAGCCAAAAAATGGATTTTAGCAAAGAGGTACCCCTTTCCTAAAAAATTAGTAAAAAAAATTTTTTTCTTCAAACGCTTGCGATATAAGCTTTTTCAAAAGCTTCGGGGCACTCGAAACCCCTTTCAATACGCATTTATTAGAAATAAACACGTTTTGGGCAAAATCGTGTTACAGTCAAAAAATTGATTTTAGCAAAGAGGTACCCCTTTCCTAAAAAATTAGTAAAAAATTTTTTTTCTTCAAACGCATGCGATAGAAGCTTTTTCAAAAGCTTCGGGGCACTCGAAACCCCTTTCAATACGCATTTATTAGAAATAAACACGTTTTGGGCAAAATCGTGTTATAGCCAAAAAATTGATTTTAGCAAAGAGGTACCCCTTTCCTAAAAAATTAGTAAAAAATTTTTTTTCTTCAAACGCATGCGATAGAAGCTTTTTCAAAAGCTTCGGGGCACTCGAAACCCCTTTCAATACGCATTTATTAGAAATAAACACGATTTGAGCAAAATCGTGTTATAGCCAAAAAATTGATTTTAGCAAAGAGGTACCCCTTTCCTAAAAATTTAGTAAAAAATTTTTTTTCTTCAAACGCATGCGATATAAGCTTTTTCAGAAGCTTCGGGGCACTCGAAACCCCTTTCAATACGCATTTATTAGAAATAAACACGTTTTGGGCAAAATCGTGTTATAGCCAAAAAATGGATTTTAGCAAAGAGGTACCCCTTTCCTAAAAAATTAGTAAAAAAAATTTTTTTCTTCAAACGCTTGCGATATAAGCTTTTTCAAAAGCTTCGGGGCACTCGAAACCCCTTTCAATACTCATTTATTAGAAATAAACACGTTTTTGGGCAAAATCGTGTTACAGCCAAAAAATTGATTTTAGCAAAGAGGTACCCCTTTCCTAAAAAATTAGTAAAAAATTTTTTTTCTTCAAACGCATGCGATATAAGCTTTTTCAGAAGCTTCGGGGCACTCGAAACCCCTTTCAATACGCATTTATTAGAAATAAACACGTTTTGGGCAAAATCGTGTTACAGCCAAAAAATGGATTTTAGCAAAGAGGTACCCCTTCCCTAAAAAATTAGTAGAACATTTTTTTTCTTCAAACGCATGCGATATAAGCTTTTTCAAAAGCTTCGGGGCACTCGAAACCCCTTTCAATACGCATTTATTAGAAATAAACACGTTTTGGACAAAATCGTGTTACAGCCAAAAAATTGATTTTAGCAAAGAGGTACCCCTTTCCTAAAAAATTAGTAAACAATTTTTTTCTTCAAATGCATGCGATATAAGCTTTTTCAAAAGCTTCGGGGCATTCGAAACCCCTTTCAATACGCATTTATTAGAAATAAACACGTTTTGGACAAAATCGTGTTACAGCCAAAAAATTGATTTTAGCAAAGAGGTACCCCTTTCCTAAAAAATTAGTAAACAATTTTTTTTCTTCAAATGCATGCGATATAAGCTTTTTCAGATGCTTCGGGGCACTCGAAACCCCTTTCAATACGCATTTATTAGAAATAAACACGTTTTGGGCAAAATCGTGTTACAGCCAAAAAATGGATTTTAGCAAAGAGGTACCCCTTTCCTAAAAAATTAGTAAAAAAATTTTTTTCTTCAAATGCATGCGATATAAGCTTTTTCAAAAGCTTCGAGGCACTCGAAACCCCTTTCAATACGCATTTATTAGAAATAAACACGTTTTGGGCAAAATCGTGTTATAGCCAAAAAATGGATTTTAGCAAAGAGGTACCCCTTTCCTAAAAAATTAGTAAAAAAAATTTTTTTCTTCAAACGCTTGCGATATAAGCTTTTTCAAAAGCTTCGGGGCACTCGAAACCCCTTTCAATACTCATTTATTAGAAATAAACACGTTTTTGGGCAAAATCGTGTTACAGCCAAAAAATTGATTTTAGCAAAGAGGTACCCCTTTCCTAAAAAATTAGTAAAAAATTTTTTTTCTTCAAACGCATGCGATATAAGCTTTTTCAGAAGCTTCGGGGCACTCGAAACCCCTTTCAATACGCATTTATTAGAAATAAACACGTTTTGGACAAAATCGTGTTACAGCCAAAAAATTGATTTTAGCAAAGAGGTACCCCTTTCCTAAAAAATTAGTAAAAAATTTTTTTTCTTCAAATGCATGCGATATAAGCTTTTTCAAAAGCTTCGGGGCACTCGAAACCCCTTTCAATACGCATTTATTAGAAATAAACACGTTTTGGGCAAAATCGTGCTGTGTACCCCTTTCCTAAAAAGTTAGTAAAAATTGTTTTTTCTTCAAATGCATGCGATATAAGCTTTTTCAGAAGCTTCGGGGCACTCGAAATCCCTTTCAATACGCATTTATTAGAAATAAACACGTTTTGGGCAAAATCGTGTTACAGCCAAAAAATGGATTTTAGCAAAGAGGTACCCCTTTCCTAAAAAATTAGTAAAAAATTTTTTTTCTTCAAATGCATGCGATATAAGCTTTTTCAAAAGCTTCGAGGCACTCGAAACCCCTTTCAATACGCATTTATTAGAAATAAACACGTTTTGGGCAAAATCGTGTTACAGCCAAAAAATGGATTTTAGCAAAGAGGTACCCCTTTCCTAAAAAATTAGTAAAAAAATTTTTTTTTCAAACGCATGCGATATACGCTTTTTCAGAAGCTTGGGGGCACTCGAAACCCCTTTCAATACGCATTTATTAGAAATAAACACGTTTTGGGCAAAATCGTGTTATAGCAAAAAAATTGATTTTAGCAAAGAGCTACCCCTTTCCTAAAAAATTAGTAAAAAATTTTTTGTCTTCAAACGCATGCGATATAAGCTTTTTCAAAAGCTTCGGGGCACTCGAAACCCCTTTCAATACGCATTTATTAGAAATAAACACGTTTTGGACAAAATCGTGTTATAGCCAAAAAATTGATTTTAGCAAAGAGGTACCCCTTTCCTAAAAAATTAGTAAAAAATTTTTTTTCTTCAAACGCATGCGATATAAGCTTTTTCAAAAGCTTCGGGGCACTCGAAACCCCTTTCAATACTCATTTATTAGAAATAAACACGTTTTTGGGCAAAATCGTGTTACAGCCAAAAAATGGATTTTAGCAAAGAGGTACCCCTTTCCTAAAAAATTAGTAAAAAAATTTTTTTTTCAAACGCATGCGATATACGCTTTTTCAGAAGCTTGGGGGCACTCGAAACCCCTTTCAATACGCATTTATTAGAAATAAACACGTTTTGGGCAAAATCGTGTTATAGCAAAAAAATTGATTTTAGCAAAGAGCTACCCCTTTCCTAAAAAATTAGTAAAAAATTTTTTGTCTTCAAACGCATGCGATATAAGCTTTTTCAAAAGCTTCGGGGCACTCGAAACCCCTTTCAATACGCATTTATTAGAAATAAACACGTTTTGGACAAAATCGTGTTATAGCCAAAAAATTGATTTTAGCAAAGAGGTACCCCTTTCCTAAAAAATTAGTAAAAAATTTTTTTTCTTCAAACGCATGCGATATAAGCTTTTTCAAAAGCTTCGGGGCACTCGAAACCCCTTTCAATACTCATTTATTAGAAATAAACACGTTTTTGGGCAAAATCGTGTTACAGCCAAAAAATGGATTTTAGCAAAGAGGTACCCCTTTCCTAAAAAATTAGTAAAAAAATTTTTTTTTCAAACGCATGCGATATACGCTTTTTCAGAAGCTTGGGGGCACTCGAAACCCCTTTCAATACGCATTTATTAGAAATAAACACGTTTTGGACAAAATCGTGTTATAGCCAAAAAATTGATTTTAGCAAAGAGGTACCCCTTTCCTAAAAATTTAGTAAAAAATTTTTTTTCTTCAAACGCATGCGATATAAGCTTTTTCAGAAGCTTCGGGGCACTCGAAACCCCTTTCAATACGCATTTATTAGAAATAAACACGTTTTGGGCAAAATCGTGTTATAGCCAAAAAATGGATTTTAGCAAAGAGGTACCCCTTTCCTAAAAAATTAGTAAAAAAAATTTTTTTCTTCAAACGCTTGCGATATAAGCTTTTTCAAAAGCTTCGGGGCACTCGAAACCCCTTTCAATACTCATTTATTAGAAATAAACACGTTTTTGGGCAAAATCGTGTTACAGCCAAAAAATTGATTTTAGCAAAGAGGTACCCCTTTCCTAAAAAATTAGTAAAAAATTTTTTTTCTTCAAACGCATGCGATATAAGCTTTTTCAGAAGCTTCGGGGCACTCGAAACCCCTTTCAATACGCATTTATTAGAAATAAACACGTTTTGGGCAAAATCGTGTTACAGCCAAAAAATGGATTTTAGCAAAGAGGTACCCCTTCCCTAAAAAATTAGTAGAACATTTTTTTTCTTCAAACGCATGCGATATAAGCTTTTTCAAAAGCTTCGGGGCACTCGAAACCCCTTTCAATACGCATTTATTAGAAATAAACACGTTTTGGACAAAATCGTGTTACAGCCAAAAAATTGATTTTAGCAAAGAGTTACCCCTTTCCTAAAAAATTAGTAAACAATTTTTTTCTTCAAATGCATGCGATATAAGCTTTTTCAAAAGCTTCGGGGCATTCGAAACCCCTTTCAATACGCATTTATTAGAAATAAACACGTTTTGGACAAAATCGTGTTACAGCCAAAAAATTGATTTTAGCAAAGAGGTACCCCTTTCCTAAAAAATTAGTAAACAATTTTTTTTCTTCAAATGCATGCGATATAAGCTTTTTCAGAAGCTTCGGGGCACTCGAAACCCCTTTCAATACGCATTTATTAGAAATAAACACGTTTTGGGCAAAATCGTGTTACAGCCAAAAAATGGATTTTAGCAAAGAGGTACCCCTTTCCTAAAAAATTAGTAAAAAAATTTTTTTCTTCAAATGCATGCGATATAAGCTTTTTCAAAAGCTTCGAGGCACTCGAAACCCCTTTCAATACGCATTTATTAGAAATAAACACGTTTTGGGCAAAATCGTGTTATAGCCAAAAAATGGATTTTAGCAAAGAGGTACCCCTTTCCTAAAAAATTAGTAAAAAAAAATTTTTTCTTCAAACGCTTGCGATATAAGCTTTTTCAAAAGCTTCGGGGCACTCGAAACCCCTTTCAATACTCATTTATTAGAAATAAACACGTTTTTGGGCAAAATCGTGTTACAGCCAAAAAATTGATTTTAGCAAAGAGGTACCCCTTTCCTAAAAAATTAGTAAAAATTTTTTTTCTTCAAACGCATGCGATATAAGCTTTTTCAGAAGCTTCGGGGCACTCGAAACCCCTTTCAATACGCATTTATTAGAAATAAACACGTTTTGGACAAAATCGTGTTACAGCCAAAAAATTGATTTTAGCAAAGAGGTACCCCTTTCCTAAAAAATTAGTAAAAAATTTTTTTTCTTCAAATGCATGCGATATAAGCTTTTTCAAAAGCTTCGGGGCACTCGAAACCCCTTTCAATACGCATTTATTAGAAATAAACACGTTTTGGGCAAAATCGTGCTGTGTACCCCTTTCCTAAAAAGTTAGTAAAAATTGTTTTTTCTTCAAATGCATGCGATATAAGCTTTTTCAGAAGCTTCGGGGCACTCGAAATCCCTTTCAATACGCATTTATTAGAAATAAACACGTTTTGGGCAAAATCGTGTTACAGCCAAAAAATGGATTTTAGCAAAGAGGTACCCCTTTCCTAAAAAATTAGTAAAAAATTTTTTTTCTTCAAATGCATGCGATATAAGCTTTTTCAAAAGCTTCGAGGCACTCGAAACCCCTTTCAATACGCATTTATTAGAAATAAACACGTTTTGGGCAAAATCGTGTTACAGCCAAAAAATGGATTTTAGCAAAGAGGTACCCCTTTCCTAAAAAATTAGTAAAAAAATTTTTTTTTCAAACGCATGCGATATACGCTTTTTCAGAAGCTTGGGGGCACTCGAAACCCCTTTCAATACGCATTTATTAGAAATAAACACGTTTTGGGCAAAATCGTGTTATAGCAAAAAAATTGATTTTAGCAAAGAGCTACCCCTTTCCTAAAAAATTAGTAAAAAATTTTTTGTCTTCAAACGCATGCGATATAAGCTTTTTCAAAAGCTTCGGGGCACTCGAAACCCCTTTCAATACGCATTTATTAGAAATAAACACGTTTTGGACAAAATCGTGTTATAGCCAAAAAATTGATTTTAGCAAAGAGGTACCCCTTTCCTAAAAAATTAGTAAAAAATTTTTTTTCTTCAAACGCATGCGATATAAGCTTTTTCAAAAGCTTCGGGGCACTCGAAACCCCTTTCAATACTCATTTATTAGAAATAAACACGTTTTTGGGCAAAATCGTGTTACAGCCAAAAAATGGATTTTAGCAAAGAGGTACCCCTTTCCTAAAAAATTAGTAAAAAAATTTTTTTTTCAAACGCATGCGATATACGCTTTTTCAGAAGCTTGGGGGCACTCGAAACCCCTTTCAATACGCATTTATTAGAAATAAACACGTTTTGGGCAAAATCGTGTTATAGCAAAAAAATTGATTTTAGCAAAGAGCTACCCCTTTCCTAAAAAATTAGTAAAAAATTTTTTGTCTTCAAACGCATGCGATATAAGCTTTTTCAAAAGCTTCGGGGCACTCGAAACCCCTTTCAATACGCATTTATTAGAAATAAACACGTTTTGGACAAAATCGTGTTATAGCCAAAAAATTGATTTTAGCAAAGAGGTACCCCTTTCCTAAAAAATTAGTAAAAAATTTTTTTTCTTCAAACGCATGCGATATAAGCTTTTTCAAAAGCTTCGGGGCACTCGAAACCCCTTTCAATACTCATTTATTAGAAATAAACACGTTTTTGGGCAAAATCGTGTTACAGCCAAAAAATGGATTTTAGCAAAGAGCTACCCCTTTCCTAAAAAATTAGTAAAAAATTTTTTGTCTTCAAACGCATGCGATATAAGCTTTTTCAAAAGCTTCGGGGCACTCGAAACCCCTTTCAATACTCATTTATTAGAAATAAACACGTTTTGGACAAAATCGTGTTATAGCCAAAAAATTGATTTTAGCAAAGAGGTACCCCTTTCCTAAAAAATTAGTAAAAAAATTTTTTTCTTCAAACGCATGCGATATAAGCTTTTTCAGAAGCTTCGGGGCACTCGAAACCCCTTTCAATACGCATTTATTAGAAATAAACACGTTTTGGGCAAAATCGTGTTACAGCCAAAAAATGGATTTTAGCAAAGAGGTACCCCTTTCCTAAAAAATTAGTAAAAAAATTTTTTTCTTCTAATGCATGCGATAGAAGCTTTTTCAGAAGCTTCGGGGCACTCGAAACCCCTTTCAATACGCATTTATTAGAAATAAACACGTTTTGGGCAAAATCGTGTTACAGCCAAAAAATTGATTTTAGCAAAGAGGTACCCCTTTCCTAAAAAATTAGTAAAAAAATTTTTTTCTTCAAACGCATGCGATATAAGCTTTTTCAGAAGCTTCGGGGCACTCGAAACCCCTTTCAATACGCATTTATTAGAAATAAACACGTTTTGGGCAAAATCGTGTTACAGCCAAAAAATGGATTTTAGCAAATAGGTACCCCTTTCCTAAAAAATTAGTAAAAAATTTTTTTTCTTCTAATGCATGCGATATAAGCTTTTTCAAAAGCTTCGGGGCACTCGAAACCCCTTTCAATACGCATTTATTAGAAATAAACACGTTTTGGGCAAAATCGTGTTACAGCCAAAAAATGGATTTTAGCAAAGAGGTACCCCTTTCCTAAAAAATTAGTAAAAAAATTTTTTTCTTCTAATGCATGCGATAGAAGCTTTTTCAGAAGCTTCGGGGCACTCGAAGCCCCTTTCAATACGCATTTATTAGAAATAAACACGTTTTGGGCAAAATCGTGTTACAGCCAAAAAATGGATTTTAGCAAAGAGGTACCCCTTTCCTAAAAAATTAGTAAAAAAATTTTTTTCTTCTAATGCATGCGATAGAAGCTTTTTCAGAAGCTTCGGGGCACTCGAAACCCCTTTCAATACGCATTTATTAGAAATAAACACGTTTTGGGCAAAATCGTGTTAAAACCAAAAAATTGATTTTAGTATAGTTCTTTTAAGTTTTATAAAACTTGTTAACCATTTTTTATGTGTCTTAATCCGTATTAAAGCCAAATAATTTTTTTCTTTTATTTCATTAAACAGCTCGCATCCTGTTTTCGTTTTACTTTGGGTAGCAATCCTTCAAAATTCTCACTTGGGTAACCGTCTTTTTGAATGTTGCTGAGATGTTATTTTTTAACCATGATGAAGCCTTGCCTGGTGATAACTTTTAACAAAAATAAATTTATGGTTTCATATGTATTAATTATTAAAATATAATTTTAAAATAAAAAAATTAAAAATATCTGCACATTTATTTCAATCAATCAGTTACAGTAAACGCTATATCTTGTATTTTTTACTATTTTTGTATATAATTTTTACTCTTTGTATTATTAAGTTCTATATTTATTTTACTCCTTGAAGGAAGTATAGTTAATTGAAGTTTTATTTTCAATACTTATTTATATATTAAGCAAAGCATGCACATTCAGGAATAGTTGATTAAGTTTATTTACAAAAAATTTAAAAAATAAATAAAATTAAAGAAATACGATGTATGTATGTATATTTCAAATGTAAAAAAAATACATTTTAAATAAAAACATTGAATCACAAAAAAAATGCATTTTTCTTAATTAGTCCATCAATTATATAAAAAATATTTCCTACGTGATATAATAACGTAAAAGCCCTATCAAAATTTTTTTTACGATATCATTATTTGTGGTTACACCACATGAAACTAAACTGCTAAATTGTTTCAACGAATTTTTATTCGTTGCAAACGGCCTATTACTTCCTGAGTTATACATATATGTATAACCAATTTCCTTTGAAAACGCAAATAAAATCAGAAAATAAATATTTAAAGGCCAATTTATTCCTTATTCAAGTAATAAAAACGATAATTTTCAGTCTTAAATTCTTCTATCATTAAATGACACTTGTTCCATAGAGATAGCAAAAAGACTTAAGACACAAACTCGAAAAATTTCGGTCATTTCATGAAATCTTTGTCGTATCAAATTTTAATTGTCATTTTCGGATTTATTTTACTAATTTTTTAGGAAAGGGGTACCTCTTTGCAAAAAATCCATTTTGTGGCTATAACACGATTTTGCCCAAAACGTGTTTATTTCTAATAAATGCGTATTGAAAGGGGTTTCGAGTGCCCCGAAGCTTTTGAAAAAGCTTATATCGCATGCATTTGAAGAAAAAAAATTTTTTACTAATTTTTTAGGAAAGGGGTACCTCTTTGCTAAAATCCATTTTTTGGCTGTAACACGATTTTGCCCAAAACGTGTTTATTTCTAATAAATGCGTATTGAAAGGGGTTTCGAGTGCCCCAAAGCTCTTGAAAAAGCTTATATCGCATGCATTAGAAGAAAATCAATTTTTTACTAATTTTTTAGGAAAGGGGTACCTCTTTGCTAAAATCCATTTTTTGGCTATAACACGATTTTGCCCAAAACGTGTTTATTTCTAATAAATGCGTATTGAAAGGGGTTTCGAGTGCCTCGAAGCTTTTGAAAAAGCTTATATCGCATGCGTTTGAAGAAAAAAAATTTTTTACTAATTTTTTAGGAAAGGGGTACCTCTTTGCTAAAATCCATTTTTTGGCTGTAACACGATTTTGCCCAAAACGTGTTTATTTCTAATAAATGCGTATTGAAAGGGGTTTCGAGTGCCCCAAAGCTCTTGAAAAAGCTTATATCGCATGCATTAGAAGAAAAACAATTTTTTACTAATTTTTTAGGAAAGGGGTACCTCTTTGCTAAAATCCATTTTTTGGCTATAACACGATTTTGGCCAAAACGTGTTTATTTCTAATAAATGCGTATTGAAAGGGGTTTCGAGTGCCTCGAAGCTTTTGAAAAAGCTTATATCGCATGCGTTTGAAGAAAAAAAATTTTTTACTAATTTTTTAGGAAAGGGGTACCTCTTTGCTAAAATCCATTTTTTGGCTGTAACACGATTTTGCCCAAAACGTGTTTATTTCTAATAAATGCGTATTGAAAGGGGTTTCGAGTGCCCCGAAGCTTTTGAAAAAGCTTATATCGCATGCATTTGAAGAAAAAAAATTTTTTACTAATTTTTTAGGAAAGGGGTACCTATTTGCTAAAATCAATTTTTTGGCTGTAACACGATTTTGCCCAAAACGTGTTTATTTCTAATAAATGCGCATTGAAAGGGGTTTCGAGTGCCCCGAAGCTTTTGAAAAAGCTTATATCGCATGCATTTGAAGAAAAAAATTTTTTACTAATTTTTTAGGAAAGGGGTACCTCTTTGCTAAAATCCATTTTTTGGCTGTAACACGATTTTGCCCAAAACGTGTTTATTTCTAATAAATGCGTATTGAAAGGGGTTTCGAGTGCCCCGAAGCTTTGAAAAAGCTTATATCGCATGCATTTGAAGAAAAAAAATTTTTTACTAATTTTTTAGGAAAGTGGTACCTCTTTGCTAAAATCCATTTTTTGGCTGTAACACGATTTTGCCCAAAACGTGTTTATTTCTAATAAATGCGTAGTGAAAGGGGTTTCGAGTGCCCCAAAGCTTTTGAAAAAGCTTATATCGCATGCGTTTGAAGAAAAAAAATTTTTTACTAATTTTTTAGGAAAGGGGTACGTACCTCTTTGCTAAAATCCATTTTTTGGCTGTAACACGATTTTGCCCAAAACGTGTTTATTTCTAATAAATGCGTATTGAAAGGGGTTTCGAGTGCCCCAAAGCTTTTGAAAAAGCTTATATCGCATGCATTTGAAGAAAAAAAATTCTTTACTAATTTTTTAGGAAATGGGTACCTCTTTGCTAAAATCCATTTTTTGGCTGTAACACGATTTTGCCCAAAACGTGTTTATTTCTAATAAATGCGTAGTGAAAGGGGTTTCGAGTGCCCCGAAGCTTTTGAAAAAGCTTATATCGCATGCATTTGAAGAAAAGAAAATTTTTTACTAATATTTTAGGAAAGGGGTGCCTCTTTTCTAAAATCAATTTTTTGGCTACAACACGATTTTGCCCAAAACGTGTTTATTTCTAATAAATGCGTATTGAAAGGGGTTTCGAGTTCCCCGAAGCTTCTGAAAAAGCTTATATCGAATGCGTTTGAAGAAAAAAATTTTTTACTAATTTTTTAGGAAAGGGGTACCTCTTTGCTAAAATCCATTTTTTGGCTATAATACGATTTTGCCCAAAACGTGTTTATTTCTAATAAATGCGTAGTGAAAGGGGTTTCGAGTGCCCCGAAGCTTTTGAAAAAGCTTATATCGCATGCATTTGAAGAAAAAAAAATTTTTTACTAATATTTTAGGAAAGGGGTGCCTCTTTTCTAAAATCCATTTTTTGGCTACAACACGATTTTGCCCAAAACGTGTTTATTTCTAATAAATGCGTATAGAAGGGGGTTTCGAGTACCCGAAGTTTTGAAAAAGCTTATATCGCATGCATTTGAAGAAAAAAATTTTTTTACTAATTTTTTAGGAAAGGGGTACCTCTTTGCAAAAAATCCATTTTTTGGCTATAACACGATTTTGCCCAAAACGTGTATATTTCTAATAAATGCGTATTGAAAGGGGTTTCGAGTGCTCCGAAGCTTTTGAAAAAGCTTATATCGCATCCATTTGAAGAAAAAAAATTTTTTACTAATATTTTAGGAAAGGGGTACCTCTTTGCTAAAATCAATTTTTTGGCTGTAACACGATTTTGCCCAAAACGTGTTTATTTCTAATAAATGCGTATTGAAAGGGGTTTCGAGTGCCCCGAAGCTTTTGAAAAAGCTTATATCGCATGCATTTGAAGAAAAAAAATTTTTTACTAATTTTTTAGGAAAGGGGTACCTCTTTGCAAAAAATCCATTTATTTGCTATAACACGATTTTGCCCACAACGTGTATATTTCTAATAAATGCGTATTGAAAGGGGTTTCGAGTGCCCCGAAGCTTTTGAAAAAGCTCATATCGCATGCATTTGAAGAAAAAAAAATTTTTACTAATTTTTTAGGAAAGGGGTACCTCTTTGCAAAAAATCCATTTTGTGGCTATAACACGATTTTGCCCAAAACGTTTATATTTCTAATAAATGCGTATTGAAAGGGGTTTCGAGTGCTCCGAAGCTTTTGAAAAAGCTCATATCGCATGCATTTGAAGAAAAAAAATTTTTTACTAATTTTTTAGGAAAGGGGTACCTCTTTGCTAAAATCAATTTTTTGGCTGTAACACGATTTTGCCCAAAACGTGTTTATTTCTAATAAATGCGCATTGAAAGAGGTTTCGAGTGCCCCGAAGCTTTTGAAAAAGCTTATATCGCATGCATTTGAAGAAAAAAATTTTTTACTAATTTTTTAGGAAAGGGGTACCTCTTTGCTAAAATCAATTTTCTGGCTACAACACAATTTTGCCCAAAACGTGTTTATTTCTAATAAATGCGTATTGAAAGGGGTTTCGAGTGCCCCGAAGCTTTTAAAAAAGCTTATATCGCATGCATTTGAAGAAAAAACATTTTTTACTAACTTTTTAGGAAAGGGGTACACAGCACGATTTTGCCCAAAACGTGTTTATTTCTAATAAATGCGTATTGAAAGGGGTTTCGATTGCACCGAAGCTTTTGAAAAAGCTTATATCGCATGCATTTGAAGAAAAAAAATGTTTTAGTTCAAACACGATTTTGCCCAAAACGTGTTTATTCTAATAAATACGTATTGAAAAAGGTTTCAAAACTGAAGAGGCTTCTAAAAAAATTGTCTAGAAATTCTAACTTTTTAGAAATTCGAACTGCCCGGTACACAAAGCGGTTCTAATTTGTACGATTCTGCTGTAATAATTCATTCACATCATGTACCAACATTTTGGCTACAAAATAGTCTGTCTAATGCGCCATTTTTAAAACAGTTTATATAAACAACTCAAGACCATTTTAGCTTCTGTTAAAAAGCTTGTTTCATTATGGTTTATTTGTCTTCAGGAGAAGTCTGATTTTGTATTGTTTAAAGTTTCAATATTTATTCAATTTTATTTCTTTCTTTTTTTAATGAAAGACAGTCATTCGTTTTTATGGATGTCGTCTGCTTAATATTTATTCTCATAGTGTTTGTGTTCAGTTGCTGGGAAAAGTTAATATTTGCATGGCTATTTGGCTGCTGGAGGTAGATTTTTACTACTGATGAGCTGTGACAAGTTGTCGATCATTTTTCAAATAACCAGCAATTGGAGAAGCTTCCAAATTGATTGTTTAATAGACTGACAAAAAATAATAATAAACACGTTGGTAAATATGAATGTAAACAATATCTGTTTTTTATTTGATTCAAAATTTAATTTTAACTCAAAAGTTTTCTTATTTATTTTTTAACAGAAATTATATTAAATTAAATTCAATTATGATTAATAGGTTAATGTTCGCAGCGTATTGTACTCAGAAAGCCGTGATAAATATTCCAAGGAATAAGGGAACGCTAATATCAATATATTTATTGAACTTGCACAGGAGAGCAGTACAGCTGCTTTCAGAAACAGCAGCACATTCATCAGCAGTACTCATTTATCACTTCTTATTATTAGATGAATTTAATAACAGTTTTAATTTTAAATGAAATTTATTTGTTGGCGGTCAAGTAATGTCTATATGCATTTCATACATAACAGTTTAAATTTGTAAAATTATTTTAAGGAAATAGTATACGAGAATTGTATTGATACTAAACACAAATTGATAGTTAACACAAATTAATCATTTTTTTTATTTTTATTTTCTAGGAAACTGTGATTAAAGACATTTCGCAACCAATTGGCTTAAAAACAAAATTTGAACATTAATCACAGAAACCCTCTTTGGCTTCCCTGAAAAAAGCAACACTTTTTCCTCAACAGCATTTTGGGCTCGCTTTTTAATTATTTCCTAAAAAGTCCTGAAAACAGCAGCCCGTAGTATGAGCCAATACTAAACATTGTGTAAAATCTAAGTGTTTGCTGTAGTAAATTTCAAAGCAGAAAAGCAGACAAGAGCAATAGTTTTGAAACTTTTCGTTTTGAAACTTATTTCACCACCAGGCTTAAGATGTTTATGATCAATTCAACTTTGAACATTTGCCACGATCGTGCAGTTTTTATTCGAATCGGTATCTTAAACATTAATCAATTCAAAAGGAAATAGAATTCGATGTTAACAGATGAACAACATACAAAAAAAATAAATAAAAATTAAATAAAAAAATGCAACTAGAAAAATCCCTGAGAAGCTCAAATGCATGGCAACCATTCATTCATTAGTTACATACGCTTTCCTGCACACACTTACAAACAGAATGTAATTTGTTAAAAAACAACAAATTAAAATTCCCCGCATAATGAATAAATACTTGTGCAGATTTGAAAATATTTATCATGTGAGGATTAAGTAAAATTGAAGAGGATCAGTGATGTCAAATGCCAAACACAATGTACGTGTACGATCATGTCTGTGGAATAGCAGGAACGAACGAACGCATACACTGTGACATTGTTACACATTTTTTGCCTTTGTTTACTTTTTTATGCAGAGGCATTTAAGAACAAAAACAAATTAGGAGGTGCGCAATGTATGAAATCCAAAGGGAAAAAACTGCTTTCTCCCTTAAGGACTCTGCTCGTTTGCTTCTTTTTTTCTTCCTTTACAGCCATAAGCCAAATTAACAAAATACAGATCAGTTACATTTAACAGGGAGCAACAAACAAACAGACAAACAAAAAAACAAGCAAATAAAGATTTATTTAAGAATTGTATTGGCATTTAACAAAAGAATTCCATAACATGCACTCGAACAGCTCAAATACATTATCAATGCATTTGGCAACATTTCCTTGTTGCTGCAGTTGTTGTAACACGGATCTCTTAAGTATGGGAAAACAAAAGTGCATATTGCTGTAGGGACAGACAAAGAAATTTGGTAAAAAAATCTGAAACAAATTCAATTTTATTTAAATTTTTGCAAAGTATTTCAGATGCGCTTTCAATGATGCAAAAGGATGTATTCTCTGGGGCATGTCGTATATTGAAGCAATTCCATATTTGATACACGATTAAAGTGTTGATTATTAAGTTAATAAATAATTTATATATTTTTTTAATTGTATCGATTTCTATTCAGTATTATTTTATTAATAATTTTTTTAGCTTGGTGCTAGAGTTAATGTCGACGCCGTTGACGGCGTTTCAACGCCGAAAAAGTTGAACTTTTACGGCTTTGCAACGCGTTGAGATTAACTGCTCTCATACAATTTCATACGATTCAACTTTTTTTTTGACATTTGACACCGTCGACGACGTCGACATTAACTCTAGCATGAGGCTTTTTATTTAAATTTTAAAATATATACATATATTTTATATTTTGGAATATATATATGTTTTTTTGGTGGCCTCATCAGGAAGAGTGGCGAAATATTGAAATTATAAAAACACCTCAAGCTTAAAAAATATTAATTATTATTTTAATTATTTGAATCTTGAAATATTTTTTTTAATTAATTTTTTTTAATTAATTAATTAAAGTCGTTAGTATTCAATTGAATTAAAGGAAGATTTTCATGAAAAGGTAATTTTATATTTTCTGCTTTCCTATGCAGCTTCCACAATTAGTGTCCTTATCAATTACGTTTAAGTTGATTCTATTCCTAATTAATGTAAATTAAAAATCCTATTTCAGTACTCATTTAGAGGGCATTAGAAACGCATTGTAAGTCATAATTATCTCTGATAATTTATAAGTGAATTAATACCTTGACACCTCTGCTTTCACATGCGCCATAACGTGTGGGATTTATTTTTGCATCATCTATTGTATCGACGACGTTGTTGTGCCTCTTGTTAAAAATATTTGTTTAGGCCCAGGAAGTGATTTTCCAATGATTAACTTTTTTGAAAGATTCTAAAATAAAAATTAAAAAAAAAAAATACATACAGAAAAACAAGAATCATACAAACTCACTTCATATATTAGAGATTGTTCTCATTTGATAAGAATTTATTTAACTAAAAGATTTATTTCTTCTGCAACTCTGTGTGTTTGATCTTCAGCAGCTAAAGAAGTAACAATTTTTGATCTTCGGTAATCTTATATGCAAACGAATATAGCAATTCATTTGCTTTGCTTTCATGTGCCATTCCAGTAAGTCGTTCACATGTGAACGATTAAATTTATTCTGTTGAGCTGCTGTCCCGGCTGCTCCTGACAAAAAATGCTCAAAGACCTCTTTCTTACGTTGTATCATTTGCGCATGATCTTTTATTTTTTATTTGTTCGATTTCATTTCTCACTCTCTCTCTCCGCCTTCGGTAACCTTCCAAATTCGGCTTTTAGTTGTTCATCCTTCATTCAATGTGAAGCTGTCATCATAGACAAAATAGTTTTTATCTTCAAGAAACCATCTCCGGTAGATATATATTTTTCTCTTTTTTTATTTCCATTGTCTTTCTGGATATACATTTTTAAGTTGCGCTGAAGATTAAACTTAAAGGGAAAGAAAAGATTCATTTCATTCATAAAAAGGGTGGCCAACGGCGCTAGCTGAATGTAAATGACAATTTTGTTTTAACTTGTGCTTTAAGTTGTTTTAGTATGAGTTAATCGATCAAAACAGAAATCCAAAGTAACCGTGTTGAAATCATATAAGAAGCAGTTGACATAAATTGCATATTTTTCCCCCAAACAGTATTTTCAAAATTATAATTTATTTTAGGCAAATGTTGTTCAATACTAAATTTTAATTTAACTGCGCAGTTTTTCCCCACCTAATATCTTAAAAAAATAAAATTGATAATATTAGGGATTATTAGCAAGTTCATGTGTGCATTTCAGTGGGGTTCATGCAGATATATATTTTTTGTTCACGATTCATTTTCATCTCTTAATTAAAAAGTAATAAAATATCACAGCGTCTGAATGTCTTCAATTCATACCAAGAATTTTAACATAAAAACTATTTAATTTAGGCTGCTGATACGCAATAAACAGACAACATTTTTGTTGCATACTTTCATAATTCGGCGTAATTACTCCACTTTTTAGAGGCTTGTGGACAGAATTAGACAGCAAATGTGATAAAAAGATCATTAAAATTATCAATGTCTTATTATCATCACCATAGCAACAACAACAACAACAACAACAAATCTACCAGCAACAAGAGCAACTGCAAGTACTTTCATCCAGCATATGAGTTGTCACTAACAATTCAAAATCCCAAAGCGTAATATTGACTCTATATTTTATAGAGTTGAAATAGACATTTCTGCTGCTCTACTTCGCTTAAAAAAACAGGTATAATTGATTAACTTTGCTGATCACGCGTAAGTAGATGCTGATCGTGCATGGGTTGTTTACGAGTATTAGCTTCGGTATCATATAACATGTATTCCTTCATGTATTTATATTTTTTTAGTAATAACTAGCTTTCGACCGCGACTTTGTCCGAGAAGAATTTATCATAAAAAGTGCAAGTCATTATGAAAAGTGCAAGTCATCATAAAAAGTGCAAGACATCATAAAAAAGCAAGTCATTATAAAAAGTGCAAGTCATCATAAAAAATGCAAGTCATTATAAAAAATGCAAGTCATTATGAAAAGTGCAAGTCATCATAAATAGTGCAAGTCATCATAAAAAAAGCAAGACATCATAAAAAATGCAAGTCATCATAAAAAATTCAAGTCAACATTAAAAGTGCAAGTAATCATAAAAAGTGCAAGTCATCATAAAAAAGCAAGTCATCATAAAAAATGCAAGTCATCATAAAAAGTGCAAGTCATCATAAAAAAAGCAAGTCATTACAAAAAGTGCAAGTCATCATAAAAAGTGCAAGTCATCATAAAAAGTGCAAGTCATCATAAAAAAAGCAAGTCATCATAAAAAGTGCAAGTCATCATAAAAAGTGCAAGTCATCATAAAAAAAGCAAGTCATTACAAAAAGTGCAAGTCATCATAAAAAGTGCAAGTCATTATGAAAAGTGCAAGTCATCATAAAAAGGGCAAGTCATTATAAAAAGTGCAAGTCATCATAAAAAGTGCAAGTCATCATAAAACGTGCAGGTCATCATAAAAAGTGCAAGTCATCATAAAAAGGGCAACTTATTATGAGAAGTGTAAGTCATTATGAAGTATTAAAGTAGCGTTTTTTTATTTTATTATACTACTACAAATTTTTGGCCACCCTTGACCATTTAATAGGATAATTTCCAAAAACAAAAATCACCCTATATTATTCCGCAGACCACAAAATGTCTATGCCAAATTCCATCTAAACCGATTCAGTGGTTTGAATCAGTTCAGCTATAGTTGTCAGTTAGTTAAAGAATACTGAATTATATAAGTTTACATTCTTATTAAGAATTCTCATATAGTTTGCTTGGGATACACTGACAATTTACTGAAACAGTCAATTCATTTTTGCAACTCATCCACACCAACCGCATTACAAATAGTACAAAGAACTTCCTGTGTAGTAGAAATATAAACCAGAATGTCTCGCTAAACTTCGCCTGCATTATAATTATCGTTTAGGAAACACTCTTCTTAATCATCAGTATTGTCCTCATGCTGATAATGATGATCGTAGTACGAGTACTGCCAGCCAACCAGTTGCAAGGGCAACAAGAGACACACATAACTATTTATGAATTGCCTATAATAACCGATCGTAAGAAGGAACGGACGAACGATGTAATGACCACCCAGTTTACAAGCACCCCGCTTGGCTTGTAATGTTGCTTGTTTAGGCTGGTGAGTACAACTGAACTGCTTCTGCTGTGGATGCTGATTTTGTCGCAAGAGCTGTCAACGTCTTCACAATCATCTGCTTTAAGATTCATTATTTAGTTCTTAGGTTTTTTATTGTTATTGTTGTTGTTGCTATTTTTTGGCTGTTCATATATTCCATGCAGTCTCCTGATTGAAACTGTGTGGTACTTGGGCAACGTCAATGCATGCCTCAATATGTCGCTGCCATTATGGGTTTTTGTGTGTCTATCCTTTTTATTTGTTGCAACTGCAGACATTTTGGTTTGCCGGAACTACTGAAAGGGTCCTCGTATTCATCATCATCTATTTTTATTTTTTCCTATAAATGTTTTTCCTTCTTGTCCATAAAAATTTTAAGTCACACACACAAATTCTATGTGCTATGAATCTAATTTAGTTTTTCATATATTTTAAAAACTAATCCTGTTGATGTTAATAACTGTGCAACATTTAAGGATGGCTGAGAAACGGAAAGAATTTTGCAAACTTTACAGCAATTAAGAGATTGGAATAAAATGATATTTGGTTTTATGTCTGAAAATATAAAACAATACGAATTTCTTATTTCTTAGTTTTTTTAAAATAACATAAAAATTTTTTGTAATAAAATAACATTAACTGCTTTCGACCAGAAATACACCTTGTAATTGCAGCCTTTTTTGCATTCAAATAACTAAAATTAAAAAAAAACCAACATCATCATTGTGTTGGCCCCACCCTCTTTTTTGTTAGACTATTTACGAAAACAAATAGTAATTAGAACAGCATACGAGTATTATTTTTCCATTATAACAGCTGGGCACGAATATTTTGTGTGTTTGTGGTCTGTGTTTTGTTCAGGTTGATCTATAATTCAATTATATTTGTGGATCCTCCGTTTTTTTTAACAAAACACTTGAGCGCATGCGCCGCTCTTGCTTCCGCTGCCTAATGTTGTGAATACAAATTTATATGTTTGTATCTACTCAATAAAAAAGGGATAATTAAAACATTTAAGATATTTTAGTTTCGTTTCTCTTCTTGCCTTCTTTCGTATCTTTTGTTTTGCTTGATTGACTTTTTCACTTCGATTTAATGTGAAAACTTGTTATTTTATTGTCTTTTCCTGCGTCAAGATGTTTTACAGGCTAATGGCGCTTGTAATATGTCAAAATAGCTCTTCGATTGTTAGATAAAATAAAATGCTTGGTCTCACACTACTACCACTTTAGGCACTCTTGTAAACTACATATTTTTTTAATTAAATAATTTTTTATACATCTTCTGAGCATAAAATTTGTATGAGGAATTAAATTATCCATTAAAATCTTTAGTTGCAATACAGATAGATTGCTTATTAAAAGGGATCTGATTCCCATGCATTTAAAATTGAGATTCAGTATGTCTTATACAAGTGGTGCTCTTAGTTTCTATAGTTTTGAAAGAAAAAGTAAAGTCTGTATAAACGAGGAAGACTAATTCATACAGAAAATATTCTTTGCACATAAGAGAATACTCGTACTCCCTAAGAAGTTCTTTTGAGGAAAACAAATTTAATTCGAAGACCATTTTTATTGAAAATAGAATCTTTTAAAACGGAGTTTTATTACTTTTAAAAAGTGCATTTTAATAAAAAAAAAGTACCTTCTAAAAAGTACTCTTTAAATGAATTAAAAAAAATTGGTTTTTTTTTAGTTTGCATTTTAAAATAAAGTCACTTAGGAAAAGTTCCTTTTAAAAAGTACCTTTCAGAAAAGTACATTTCAAAAAAGTACATTTCAAAAAGAACCTTTGAAAAAAGTACCTTTCAAAAAGTACCTTTGAAACCTTGAAGAAAATACCTTTCAAAAAGTACCTTTCAAAAAAGTACCTTTTAAAAAGTACATTTATGAAGAAGTGCTTTTAGAAAAGTTTTTTTTACAAAAGTACCTTTTAGGAAAGTTACTTTTTAAAATTCTTGATAACAAAAGTACCATTTAAAAATAATAGTGCTTTCAAAAACAAGTGCACCTTTGAAAAAGTAAACCTGCCTTTTAGAAAAACTGAGTGATACATTTGTAGTGTTTAGCTCTGAAATATTTACATCTTCCAGGTTGGACCGATGATTGAAATTACAAATAAGACATGTTCGATCGGTCTGGCTGTGATTTTTATAGTTGTTTTTTAGGCAAGAACTAACTTTTCATTAATACTTTAATTATGTGCCTTTAAGAAAACAATGAAAATAAATTTTTACAAAAACTACAATTTCAACAGAATGGAGTTTCACGTCAATATTTTATAAAATATTTATTCTAATGTATTGTTTATCTCTCTGCTAGAAAAATATTTCTGTGATAAATTAAAACTGTCCCTTTTAAGTAAACCTGATAAAAAATGAAATATTTTATTATGAAGAAATGAAAATGCTAATTTACGAGAACGAATATTTGTGCAGTTAATTATTATCCTGGATATGGAACATTAAGTACTATTAAGATATTAAAACCCCACCACACACATGTCCAATAACACACCATAGGAAACCAAGCAGACTTAACTGTGGTCCAACAACACAAACAAACACACATTAACGAAACAGCTGCCGATTGTGATGGTGGACTCTAGAATCAACTCACACAAAAAAGAGGTCAAATTCATAACAACAAAAATACTTACAACTAACAACGGCGCGTCACCTTCGACGTCGCTGTCGATGTCGTCGTCGACCAAATTGATAAAGTTGTTGAAATAAATTCCAAAACTCCCAACTAAATAGAGATTAAAGCCAACAACTTAAAGGCTTTTACGAGCTGCAAATGCCCTGACAACATTTAAAAGTAAAACGAACTGGAAACAGAAATTATGTCAGAAGCTTAAAAGACACAACAATAACAACAACAAATACAAATGTAAAGAACATAAAAAGCAAAGCAGCAATATGACATTAAAACGTTAAATACAGATACAGATGCATATAAATACGACCGGAATTACGTGGTGTTATATGTTGTAAACCAACAAAAAAGAAAAAAAAAATACAAATAATAATAAAGTAAATGAGAGCTCAGTGTCAGTTTTAAACTTAAACACATTTACAGATACAAATCTATATCGCTCGGCCAAGCTGCAGTTAAAACGTTTCGTCCCTTAAGAGTCAACGAGCTGCAAAGCACTCCGTTCTGTTTCCAGTCAAGATACAAAAAAGTATTCATTTCACATCAACCAGGCCAACATTATCGAGCAAATGCTGTCCATTACCGATAAGATTACTTCAAATTTTATAGCTGCTCTTTATTTTTTAATTTAATTAATTTAATTTTTATTCAAAACGAATTGAAATAAAAAACTTGCAGCAACAACAGAATAATAATGACGATGATAAGCCAAGTTTTGGACTACCACCACCAACCAATCAACCAACCATTCATGCCGGGCGTTGGGACAAAAATATCATGTGAGAAAAAAAGGAAAATTCAGAAACAACAACAACAACAAAATGAATAAATAAAAATGTAACGTGAAAATAAAAATGATCGTAATGGTCATCATAATGTTCACAATGATGACGACGTTGATGAAGGCGATGATGTTGTCTGACAGCACTATTCACTTCCACTTCTTCTTCTTCTTATTCTTTTGTGCGCACTAATTCACCATTAACAAACAGCTCTGGAATGTAATGCTCTAGGTGCCAGTGTGAGCCGTTAAAATAGGCGTTACACGTGTATATTTATTTCATTAAGTTTCAGTTCTAGCACCCTACAGTGGGTGCCATCAAGAGCATGCACGATCATGCAAGATAGAGAACAAATTATTTATGCACTGAAATTTATTTCAACAAAGATTCTCAGCAGTCCTTATGGGAATCACCAAGCCTACAGCAACCTATTTTGATGTTGCGTTGCCTCAATGACTGAGTGGTTAGCCGAAATGTCATACATACTATCTATCGACAAAGATTAATTTGCTCAACCTTCACGCTTTTGTTGAACTTTTAACTGCAACCATGTTGTTCAAGACCAAAAATATTAAGAAGTTAAAACTACTATTGTAGGGTCATGTCATCAGTCTGTTCAACCTCTCACTATGCAACAAGTCCTAAAGGAACATTTTTTTCTGAAACAATTTTTTAAAACAATTTGTTGTAATCTTTGCATGATTGTTAAAAAAACGGAAAAATATTACGATAATAAACACTAATTGATGCCGACCTCTTTGGCAACTCCCCAAAAAAAAATTCTCTACATTTTTTCCCATTCGTCCAAAATTCCCAAAAAGGAGATGAAACATTTTAACGGCAGCATTCTTATGCCATGTTGATTTTTATGCTGATCTGATCTCATATTGTTGTTAAAATTTTATTATTATTGCTGTTGTTGTTGCACATGCATGAATATTTTACTGTTGTTGTGTTATTTTGAAAACAAAATCCTTAAGAGAAAACGAAACCTTAAGAAATAAAAAAAACTGTCCATTTAATTTAAAACGATGATCATGATGATAAAATCTGAAAATATTGTGGCTTAAATCGATTAGTGAGTGCCTAATCAGTGCTTTCAATCTACGCTTGTCCATTCATTTGTTTTCATCATAATCATCCTTTTTTCCACGTTTGTTTCAAGCAACAACATGCAACTGCTTCACCATAGCCTTCAATGGTTAACAGTATGTGCAAGCATTATGATGATGATCATGATGAAATTCATCTAAAAGATCAACTCTAATATTCATGGCTTAAAGTGCCACAATAAGTTTGACTGACCATTTCAATTCATTTCATTTCTTTGGGACCCATCTCGGATCTTGTGCTTCATTGATTTATTTAATACATTTTTGTGCTTTTATTTGTTATTGTGGCTCTTGTTTAATTTTCATACATTAAAAGGTTTTAATTCTCACATTAACTCCACACGATCTCACACGCACACACTGCGAGCAGGCAGGCAGGCAGGCAAGCAGGCAAGCCAGCGATCAAGCGATTTAGATCATTCATTTCATCATGAATGTTTCTGAGCTAAAGATGAGAAATGAATGGATGCATGCATGGAATGTGCTCATGCATACAGCCAGTCAGCCGGCCATGTGTGTGTATGTGTGTGTGTGTGGATGTGTGTTTATGTGTGCGCCAGTGTTGTTATTGCGGTTATATCTTGCATTGTTAATTTTATTTATATTTTCAATCCTGCTGGCGCTTCTTTTCGCTTGTCATCATGTCATGTTTTATACATTTGACTTCTTATTCTTCAATTTATTATTGTTGTTGTAATTTGGGATACATTTCTGTTGCATAGAATAGGGACAAGTTTAGTTTTCGGTTTCAGCATGAACAGCATTATTTAACTGAATAGGAAGATGGAAAAAGTGTACGGAGAATGATTTGATTTGCAAGAGTTCTTGGGGAAAATTCTTGGCTCTTCATGTTGCACTTAAATTTATCTGAAATCCAAAAGATTTGAAAGAATATTTACACTCAACATTCCCTCCAATACGATCTTGATACCAGAATTTTTTTTTAACTCGGACCAGCACTCAGGGGATGACCCCTACATATGCAGTGCATTGCGCCGGAACTAGAAAGAAGGTGATATTATTGAGAGAACATGGCGGCGCCCAAAGCAAGGCGAAGAGAACACTGTTTGAGTTTTCTGGAGCGAAAATCGACTGCGATGGCTACCGACTATTGAAATTTCTGTTTCTTAAGTTAAATGTGCGTGTAATTCTCATGAGTAACAGAAAAGCCTAACGGAACGACAAGTTTTTTCCTACATCGTCCCTTTTTTCTTAGTGTCTTGCATAAATTTTGACACATCCTTTCATGATGTGAAATATAAACAAATAAGAAATCTGTAAATAAAGCTGATAAGGATTTTTGGTCCTTTTGAAAATCATTTCCAAGAAATTTGTTTGAAAAACTCCTTTCAAATTATTTGTATTTGAAGGAAAAAAAATTAAATGTAACATATTCGCGCCTTAATAACAACATGAGAATTACCAGAATAAGAAAACATTATTTAATAGCATCTACTCACAAGTGATAAGTGATGCAATATGCGCACGTGCACATAAACATAAAGACAGCACAACAACACTGTCACCAGCGACTTAAACATTTAAACAGATCAGGCCAAAAGGGCGCGTGAGAGGGCAAAACCTTAAGGGCGAGTTAAGGCAAGATCAAGTTCTTAATTTTCAAAAGACAAGTGAGTGCTTCTTAATGCTATTTCTAAATATATTTAGATCTTATCTTGAAATACTCGTATATTTTTTTCAATCGTATGAAAATTTCAAAACATTTCGGTAAAATTAACATAAACACTTTGCCAATTGTTGCCAAAAATAAAGACACATACCTGCAGGCTGCTACTCGTAAAACGAATATTAATCTACTGTTTTTTGATTAATATTTATTTAGTTTTATTTTAAATCTCCTCTGGAACACACAACGACTGCTGGTGTAAACTTAATGCTTTTGCACATGAATTATTTCTGATCTTTAGCTAAAGAGATTCACTTAACATTTTCTTGTACATTTAAATATGCAAATCCTTAAGATTACAAGGGATTTATTAGTTTTTATTAGATAGTGAAAACTAGAAATTTTGGCAACGCCATGCATGCGCGTGCAAGATGCTTAACAATTGAAGGGAAAACAAATTGTAGCTGGATTTACGTTTGTTTATTGCAAAATGTGCAAACAAAATAATTCCCATCGTCTTAAATCTAAGATCTTTTCTTTTTTCTGCTTTTGACCTTTTCTTATTCAACGATACTTTTAAGAAGCCATTTTACTTATTTTCATTCTTTCTTTCCTTCTTTGCATACAATGCAAAAAGTTTCTGTATGACAAGTGCTGCTTTCTAAGTAGAGGAGGGACAATGCAATTGTTGTGCTCACATATATCACTTATTTATCAAATGTTGTAAATACAATTACAAATTATATTGATTTGAAGGAGAATAGTAAATAACACAGACATTTTCAACTGTCTTGTGGAAAAATGTTCAGAATCTAAGTTGGGAATCGAGCCCACAACCTCCACATTGATAGACAGGTTTACCGCTCACTTGTGTATAAACACAACTAGAAATATATTTAAGATGTCAATTAAAATACAACCCTAATTTTATAGCACAATTATACAGTGTAATGCAAAATTAGTCATACTGTGCGAGTGGCATCGTACGTCAGTCCCATTTGATATTAAGGAACTGCAGAATACAAACAGATAAGGAATACAGCGCTATACTACTCAAGATCCTGGAATAATTGTTTATCAACATGTCGCTCATTTGCAGCAAGAAAGGCATAACTCAAAATTTTCGACTTTAAAATAAATGCGTTTTAATTTTTCAATTGACTATAGCTGTGAAGAAAAATGAATAAATGTAAATATTTTGATATCATCTTGTAAATAACTTATATTTAATATATCCGTATAGAAAAAGTAGAGTAAAAAATTTTTAATAATTGTTTTCAGATGGAAAACTGTTTATACTTTGAGTTATGACGCTATTGCTGCTAAAGTTCATTCATAGTAGTGTACTAAACTAAAATGTGTCGTTCTTAATGCGAAAACAATTTTTTTATAATCAGATGATTTTTTTCAACAAAACAGTCACAACACAAAATACGGCAGTATATAAGAATTGTTACTACATAAAACACATTTTACCTTTCCACTTATAGAGACACAACGCAAATTATGTCGCTCTTTCCGAAAACAAAACGATGTTCACACCTTAACGACTGTAGCGTAACTAACGATGTGTCGTTGTTGTGAGTAAAAGAAGAGCAAAACATAGGAATAGAAATAACGGCATATATAGTCCTCTCACACGTTCTGTATAAAGATATCAAAACGAGTATTTTACACAAGATAGAACATGATATTGCCAATATTTCTGTGTTATTAACTCAAAAATCGCGAATTTTGAGTTATACCGTTCTTGCAGCAAATGAGCGATATGGCTTCGAAATTGTTTATTAAAGAAACGTGCTGAAAACAGGAAAATATAGGAAACGTTCCCCAAAGCCCCCTTAAGGCTTCTTTCTGCCACCACCGATTTATTCATTCCGCCTTTTAATAGGAAATTCATTTGCATTTATAAAACTTTTTTTTTTTTTTTTTTTTTTATCTTGGACCAGCACTCAGGGGATGACCCCTATATATGCAATGCATTGCGCCGGAACTGAAAACGAGGAGATAGTATTGAGGGGACAGATTAGGAAAGATGAGAAGATAGACAGTTGTTTTTGTAGCTATTTCAACCTTTTACTTCGCCGGCTAATTTTTGCTACAGGGCCGACGAAGGTGGGTGCTGTTACTCTGCTTTTAGTACATGATAGTGTCAGTCGCTGCCAATTATGTTCAATGATCAGTGACTATGCCTTCATCATTGAAACAGGCTGGCAACAACTAACAACTAATGCTGATCAGAAGAATTCAACACAATATTTCATGACTCAGCGCGGGCTCGAACTCACGACCCTCCGCTTCATAGTCTCGTGTTCTACTACTTCAGCCAACAGCTTAAACCAAATTACAGGATTTTTAAGCAAATTTTGTATAAAACAATTTCAAATTTAAATTAAATAAAGTGTCTATCTACCTGCTTGAGAGAAAAACTCAATATCTTTTTAAACAAATAAACAACATCTGCTTTCAAACAAACACTTCATTGAACAATTAAAACGGAATTCCACTACCAAATATTTAAATATGTTAAATTACGAAAAGAAATGTTTTCGAGTAAACATTTTAAATCTTACACAAATATTTGTCCAGTTCTTTTTGTTAACAACGTGATCATTTTAGCATCATCCTGAAATCTCCTTTTTGCTTCAGTTAATGTTTTCTCTTATTGTTTTTTTGTGTATTCGATGAAGCTGTAAATTAGAAAGGAACAGTTTAAATTGACCATTTTTGTAACTAATATTAGTCAAAAAGAATGAAATGAAAAAAAAAAATAAATAAACAAAAAAAGGCCAAAACATATTTATTTTTTGGCTTAAATAATCACTCACGCTGCCGTAGTCATGTGATGCTCAAACAAAGCATTTTCCAACATATTTTCCAGGCACCTTCAACATCATTCACTAACATGCCGATGCACTCAACAATAAATATTTTAAGATGCACATGAAGAATGCAGAATTATTGAGGACCTCGTAAGAATATATCCCCTTCTATTAGTAATACAGTGATCAAGAGTTTCCAACAATTCAGTTGTTTACTTTCTCCAAACCCTTTTTCTATTTTTTGATTGTATGTCAAAACCAATTTAAATGCTTTCCTTTTTCTTTTGTGGTGTTGATTGGTTTGCTGAAGCTGGGGGTCATGTAAACAAGCATCACCAATAACAAATTTAAATATTTTGTTAGTGTCCTTTAATCCCCTTTATGGTCAAATGCATTCAAAATTTTTACTAGAAATATAATAAAAAGAATTAGTCAAGTGTTTTGTCAATAGGAAATGTAAATAAATACGGAAAATATATATTTTTTAAACGACTTCATTACAGAAAGTTTTTTATTTATTTATTCTTTGTCTTTTAGTTGAATTTTTGGTACAAAAAGTTTTAGACAGCGACAACACTGTAATCTGAGATTTTGGCAAAAGTAAAAATATAGCAAAAGGTTGCGGTATTTTTGCCTAAATATAGAAATAATAAAAAAAAATACAAAGTGGCACTAAACAACCACTTTGGGGATAGACATGGAACCACTTCAATGATAACGTCTTGTGAAGAGACTTATTCTTCTCAGCGAAAAAATTTAAGAGCGAAAGCTACTTCCTTGGTAGTCACAATTGTAATTGAATTCCTATGAAATTCGTGTCAATATCTCTTTCCGAAGACACGCGCAAATTGCAGTGCCATATTAAAATAACATCCGTGTTTCAGATATTTACATTCCATGAACCTCAATATCACACATTTTTTGTGGTACGTTTCCACTATGAGCAAATTAAGTTGATTTGAGGAAATTATGTCGAAGTGTTTCAATTTTTTTTTTGTTTTTTTTTTAGCTCGGACCAGCACACAGGGTATGACCCCCACAAAATGCAGTGCGTTGCGCCGGAACTAGAAAGGAGGGGTAGTGTTTAGAGGACAGATGAAGAAAGATGAGAAGGTAGTTTCCCCGGCTAATATTTTGCTACAGGAAAGACTACAGTGCCAATGACTGCCAATTATGTGCAGTGACCTTCATGACTGAGCAAGGAATCGAACTCAGGACTCTCCGCTTCATAGTCTCTTGTTCTATTACTTCAGACAACAGCACCCTACGTTATAAGAAATGTTGTGTTCGAATTTTCGAAATCAATTTGACTTTCGTATTGGCTATTTTTTAACATAAGAAAAAAGCAAAAAATCTTGTTCCATGTTAACTTGAAATGGCAAAATAAAAAACATATAAAAATGCAAAATAAAATTGGGTTTTTTTGTAAATTATATTTAAGCAATAAAATCAGGGCCATTTTATTCGTAATTAAATATCGCTTTTACGGACTTGTAATCCACCAATAATGGATGCCCCAAGATTGCATTTGTAAGAAGAGGAGCCGTGCAGTGTTGCACAGAGAAATTTCGAAATAATTTCAAAAAAAAAAAAATATTTAAGTCATATGAGATAATTTGGTCATATGAAAAAATTTATGGGAAATCATGTCGCAAATTACTTAACTTGGGAAAAATGAAATGATTTGGCCCAAATCACGTATATGGAAACGTATTATTAGACAAGATCACAGGTTTAACAACCCCATTTCTACTACACAAAGCACACGCACACAAGCTTGACAGTCAGCATTTTATTCGAGTAGCACCAATAAAATAGTAATTATATGAAACAAATAGAACTAATATAAAAATTAATCTGAAATTTGTTGGTTGCATAGAAATACAAGGACACGTTTACGTTCTACTGCATAACTTGATTCTCCATTAGCACGACAAAATTAAAAGAGGCAACAGAAATTTAAACAACTTCGTAAACAAAGAACAAATTAAATAGAAGATAAAAAAAAACTCACACTAAGCCATCTTACGTTCATGCAAGCATTTTCCAGAGTAAAAGCATTACAGCCAGCCTAAAAACCTAAAAAGACAAACAATTTCAGAAGCATGGATCAAGAGTGTGGAATATTATCTACGAGTATTTGTAATGTTTGCTCACTTTCATGGGAACTGCAACTCTTTTTTCATCTTAGGCCATGCCGCGCCTCTACTCTCAACAACGTGGGTCGTCTCGGCTACTCAAAAAAAAAGAAAGCGTTGGTGGTGGCAGGCCTCTTAGTGTCTTTTACATGTTCTGTTAGTGATCATCGTCATCGCCATGATGATGTTTACGCTGCTGTTTGCTTCCCAACTTATTTTCTAGTTTCCAGCCACCAATTCCTGGTGTCGATTTTGTGATGTGTTGTTTGTTGATTATGTTTTATGATTTGTTTGATTTCCTCATTTTCGGATTTAATTTCCTTTCAAATTTACCGATCATTTATATTGTAGCCACTTAGCGTAAAATAGTTGCATGCCATGCTGAATAAGTATGCCGGGGTATGATGTTGGGATGTTGTTTTTGTTGCGTTGAATTGGTTGAATGCATGAACGGCCAAATTATTGTGTGACTTGACTATTGATTTTACATCTTCATGGGTGATAAAATCGGCTGGCCGTATTGTCATATCACACTTCTGGGCATTGATTCTATGAAAGAAGATGTTTCAATACAATTTTAATTTCAATAGTTCAATTTTTTTAAGACGTTTTTTGGAACGGAGTTTGTTTAATTGAAAGTTGTTAAGTCAGGTGAGTGTGTTTTAATTAAAATAATTAATTTGATTTAAGAAAATTATACTGAAACTGTACACAACATAAAAGTCCAGCTTTGTAGTTGTTCAGAATTTTTTAGAACCCCCTTTAAGTGACGCATAGTGTTTCTCATGTTAATTTGTCAACTCATTAAATTGAAAAGGCCCTACTAACAATTGTGAAAATGTTGTTTTTCTGTTCCGCAGAAATGCACTAAACACCAAACAAATATTAACAAAAGTTAAATGTTGTAAAACCTGTAGAACAGAAATGAAAAATAAATAAGTAAAATGTAATAATTAACTCAACTCAACTTAAACATTTATTGAACACACCTTCTTTTGAAGCGCATTCGAAGCGAGTAAACATGGAAACACGATCAGACGGATTGCAGACATTTCTAGTTATTTCAACGCTGGATAGATGCGTCGTGGTTTCTTCTCGTTTCTTTTTTATTGTATTATTATCGCACTTGTAGTTTTGTCAGACATACTTGTCGTACACTGATCATAATCGGTAAGGGTAGCGTTGCAGGCTTTTTGCAAATCAATTAAATAAATTAAAAGTCATTTAAGTAGATTGCAAAAAGGTCACTTATTTTTATCTGCTTATGCTCGCATTTACAATCAGTGATAATTTGAATTTTAAAGAAGGAAACAAATTTCGCCATTGAAATTTTAGATCGATATAGAATGCGGCATTTCACAGTATCTAAAAAAAGGTTAATAAATAGTTAAAGCTCGAAACTTTGAAGCAATTTAACTCCAATAGCGTTAAGTTATAAACTGGCTACTAAAATCAGTCTTGACATTCAGGACAATTTTGGCGTGAACGATCTAAGAAAACAATTTTTCAATTTTATTCGAAATTTGTTGTCCGAAAATTTTTTATTAAAATTGCAATAAATAATAATTTTTATGTAAAAAATACTGAATATCTGCATAAAACGGTAATAATAGTTCAAAACTCAACAGATGCATACAAATTCGTAAAAAATCTTGAACTTATTTTAAATCCACTCAATCTGTGGGAAGCCCAAAATAGGAAAAACACTATGGAATTACGAAAAAAAGTGTTCAGTATTTTTAAAAATCGAACGATATTCACCCCCGTCATGAATAATTTTTCCCTCGAAAGTTTCCCCTTTTCCCTAAAATTGCAATCATGAAAAAATCCCTCGTAAATGATTGCCTGCTAAAATTAAATTCCCCTTATCGTGAATGATTTTTTCACGTAAACGCTTCTTCCCTTTTTTGCATTCACAGCGAACTGATAGCGGGAATAATTTCTCACGAGAGATTCACGATACCATTTTTCTCCATTCGAGTGGAATAAAAATTACACGTGAACAAAAACTTCACTTGTTATTTACGATTGTCATTTCTCCAAATTATTTGGGAAGACATTTTTGAAAACCACTTCTTCACTCTACTGCCATTGAATATTTTTTACATTATGGGCACATTTTGGCTGTTCGTTGCATTGAAAAAGCCGCTATCATCAAGTCAAGTTGGGTGGGTAGGAATAGATATTTCTTGTCGTCTATGCCGTTTGTCGCTTGTTTTAACAATTTGTTGACATTTTCCATGGAATTCTGGGAATCTGTAAAATGAAAGCGTTCGTTCCTCTTCATCGTAGTCATTGTCAGGTAACTTCATTTCCTAAAGAATTTATTGTAAACTATTATTTTCATTTCATTTTATTGGTATTTGTCAAGATTGGGGCTCTATTGTATGGCTGTGAGTGCATTTAGTGCAACAACATTAATTTTAAATAATGAATTATTTTAGTGAGTTTATTGGCGTGGGACAAACTGATGAATGGGTAAATATTACAACATGAAACGTAAGAAAACAAGAGAAACATACAACAACATTTAATTAAATAAAAAGTTTTTTTTCACTTTACGTTTACGTTTGTGATATCTGTTGGCAGTGATTTTATGGCCAGCAGCAAAAAAGAAAACAGAAAGCCATGACTAAAAGGAGAATAACGCGAATGCATTTTCGCTGGAATCACTTCATGACTACTCTGACTTATTGACGTTTCAAAATTTCATAGGAACGTTTGTTTGGTTGTGGGTGAGAGATATAAACTGATAAGATTGCAACAAGCAAATAAATCATAAACGAAGGAAACATTAAAAATGTGATGACGAAAAACCTGAAATTTCTTTTAAACAAATTGTTCATTATTTTGTTTAAGCAATTTCCTGGAAATACCAATAAAATTTAAGTAAATACCAAAAAGTAAAAAAATTAAGTGAAACTTATCGCATTTATTTAAGAAGAATTAGTTTTAAATATTTAATGCGACAGAAGTAATACAAAGTGGAAAAATCTTTATTTATATTTCTAAAGTCAGTGGCAATTTTTGAATAAAGTTAATCAGGAATCTCTAGAAAAAACTTTGGATATGTGATTTACTTTCACAGCCTATTGAAATCATGAGAAGCTGATATGTTGAAATCGATTTATTGTAGTCCACGTTAGAAAGATTTCGATTGAATAACGTTACAATTGGCCACCACGTCATACATGAAATTCTTTGCGACAGTTCACAGAATAGCATCGTCATCGATTATCTGCCTGATGGGCCACATTACCTTTAATATCATCTGCTGTAAGAAACATTCTGCTACAATGTGTCAAGTGCTGCTTCTAATTATGTCGCAACACATTTCGGTTTCTGTCGTCCATCAGGTTTCATTAATGACCAGGTAACGGGTAATATCTTAAGTTTTGTCTTCAGCAAAATTAATAAATTTGTTGGAATTCGCGCAAATTTTTAAAATGAATAATTCAGAGGCGGCCGGTAGGAATAAGAAAGAATAGAAATTTAGATATTAGAAATGAATACAGACTGCTCAAAGCTCTTTTCACATGCAATCCCTGACCATCGCTCCAAAATCTTAAACTTTATTTCAAATTTGTTCTTAAATCCGTTCGCGAATCAAACGTTTTGTTCTGGGTTTGAACAAATTCGTCATATGATTGTCAGGAAAAAATGTCACTCCAACACTCGTCGAGGAAAATGCAAAAAAGAAATTAAGATGAGCACAGCTCCATTATCACTGTTTTACCTTCCACAACTTAATGACGCATTGTGCTCATAGTTAGATGTCTTACAGACATGGCCATTGAGGACGCAGCAAATTGACTTGTACACAAACAGACATGGATGTCGTATACAAATTTACTATCATTTCATATTTTATTGGCAATATTTCAAGGCACAGTGGGTATTTTAGCAAAATTGGTGATTGAATTCAAATTAAAAAAAGTAGAACTTAAATTAAAATAAATTCTCCCATTACACTTAATTTAGTAAAAGATATAAAAAATATGTATGACTGAGAAAAAAACTCATTTTTTTCCAATTCAATTTTCAGACTTATTGATTTTCGGCGATATGGCCCACTGTGCATTGGCTGGGTTTGCGGGCTGTTTGTTGTTCATTGATTTCACGCGATCAAGCTGTTGACGGCACACACTAATTAACTCAAATAAACGTAAAAATTAATAACAAATTAGTAACACACAATAATCCACTCAAACTTGCAGTCATTCAACTGGGTCTGGTCTATAAAATCGTCGTTGTGGTTGGTGGCAAAATCATCGTCATTGTGTAGAGGCGAAGTATTGGAAAAATGTACAAAAGAATAAACGTGCTGGCATTTCAACCAGCAGATTTTGTTTCGCGTAGTTGGCTTGTATACATTTTTAGCCAGACAAAGTGGTCACCCATTAACAAAATTTAAATCACAATATATTTTTTAAACGCGACTGCTGGCCAAAACACTCACTCCCTTCTGGTAGGTAATTGATGGCACTTAAAAACAAACAACAACCAAAATGTTGTTACAGAAATGTTCAGAAAATAATAATTAGTCGTAAAAATATGTATTTTTATATGCCCCCAAAGCGCAAAACAAATCACAATCATCATTAAGTCAATAGAAATGTATTTTTCTGGAATTTATTTCTTTTTATAAAATTTGTTTGGTACAGCGACAATTTTCATTTGCATTTTGCTTTAAATTTGCGTAATACTTGCTGACAGCCAGCAAAACGAACTTGAAAATTGCAAATATTGTTAATTATTTTTACTTCACTCAACGTTTTTTTAAATGCAAAAATGCAATAACAGGGTTTTTGCATTAGCGAAATTGCCCCATAATTATTAATGATTATTAATTTAAAAACAAACAGAAATATTTAAAAATACATTTTGAGATGGCCATGAAGGCATAAATTCTTAAGGCTGATTTAGTGGTGGGGGCGACACAATGGCACAAATTATAAATATTTAAAGAATACTGACTGCTATTGTTGAGCCTTCATTAAGGGTCAGGTGCAGATCCAGCGTGCGAATGTATTACTGCTACCGAAATAAATACAAATTATTACAAATCGGTGGTAAATAATGAAATTTGTTTGTTTCTTTAAAAGTCTGTAAAGATTTACATATAAAACGAGCGAAACTCATATATAATATTTTAGTAAAAAATATTACCAAAGTGGCAAAAATTTCGGGACAGCGAAAATGATCGAAACTAATAAACTATTATTTAGAGACATATTTTAAAAATTAATAAAATAAATGGACGAAAAATGTTCCTCTGTATTCAGTATTCCAAATGATAAATTTATTAATTAGAATTACATTTAATGGCTTCGCCTTATCTGTGTCTTCTCTGTCTAAAAATTAGTTCACATTCTAACTGCAACCAGGCGGCACGATAATTTGCAACAGATTGAAATTTGGGTGGCCAAATATTTCCTCACCAGCTCAAGAAAACAAAAAGAAGAAAAAAAAACGAAAATAATATCCACATTAATTTTTCAATCTTGAAACAAAATTTTATGTTCACCAAACAGAAAAACCTGTCAGTTGTTTATTTTCTGTGCTTAAATGATGAAGAAGCTTTAATGGAATCTCGTCATAAATTTCAATTTTATTACCACCATCTTTACCATATGATCATTATTAAGTTGTTGCTGGAATATTGTACGACGACGACGTGGCAGCAACATATATGTATGTATAATAATCATTGCGTGCTACCAGCGTCGATTATGGCAACACTAAATTTGCAAAAATTCACACTAACTGATGTACGATGAGCAACGCCGTCCGTCGTATATTCAGTCCGTAGAAATTTATTATTTTAATGAAGAAACACTCCAAAATACGGTAGTCTGCGTGGAATTTCCAGAAGAAATTTGTCAGTTGATTTGAGGCATAAAATAAATAATTTTTTCAAATTTTAATTTCTTTAATATTGATCTTTTTCATTTCAAAACGCCAGTGTTTCATTAAAAGAATATTAATGGAACGCGGCTTCGGTAGGCTTGGCAGCAACTGTTCTAGTGATATTCTTACCATGACTTGTGAAAATGGGCGTGGCACTAATACTACTGTGTCCCCCCAATCTTTCCTCAATTTAACTAAAGTGTGGAGCTGGTAGTGCAGTTACAGGAGCTAAAAAAGTTCTATCGCGCTGGATCTGATAACTGCCTCATAGAGATGGCCATCATATACTCGTAAGCAGTCGTACCAAAGTTTTCGACTACAAGTAAGATTTTTTATTATTGACTGCAGATCTTTAGAAGACACTCCTCACAAGTTTTTCTATAAAACTAATTTTTTTTTATGTAGTAAGAATTTTAACGAACATTTTATATTGCTATATTAAATTTGAATTAAGATTCTATAGGCTAATTGTTCGAAATTTTTAATTTAAATCTCAGAAAGACATGATAAATATTCCAAGGCACAAAGGCAAGTCAACATCAGTTTTATTCAACTTACACAGCAGAGCAGAACAGCTGTTTTCGAAAGACGCAACCCTTTCATCATCAGTGCTCATGTGTATTGTGTTTGTCACCACTTATTAGGTGGCTTAGTTGAATGTGATAACAGTTCCTATTTACACAAATTTTATTGTGAAAAAGAATACGGGAACTGTATCAACCTGATGTTAACATGTTATTGTTATAATACCCGTGTTACTGTTTGATTATTTTTCTTCATGTCCCATTTTTCTGAATTTTTTGTTCCATCATACCTAAGTCAAACTTTTTTGGTTTGAATTTTATACTTAAGTACATGTGAACGTTTTTTCCAATTTTTATTATTGGGTGCTCAAGCCATAGCTTAAATTTGTATGTAGTAAGAATTTTAACGAACATTTTATATTGCTATATTAAATTTGAATTAAGATTCTATAGGCTAATTGTTCGAAATTTTTAATTTAAATCTCAGAAAGACATGAATTTTTTTTTTACCTCGCTACTTAGTCGAACATTTTTATTAATTATGATCTGCAACATATTCGCCAGCGTAATTCATTTTAAATATCGGATCATGCTGCAATCTTTAGTCTCCTATTTTTCATAACCACCGATCAAAGTTTATAATATTTTTGTGCATTTTATTGAATTGCTAAACATAAAACTGAATTGATAAACTAAAAACCTGAAATGTTATCAAATCAAAATGAATTTGTCATAGTCCGTGATAAACAAAAGAAAAATAAATTTATACTTTTAAATATTCACATTTTCTACCAAAAGCAAAAAACAAAAGATGAAATAAATGAACACGATCCACTGCAGATCATTGGAAGACCACACGCATATTTTGTTTCAAAAACACGTTTAATACGTAAAAAGAAAACAAACACCAACAAACAGTTTAATTGGGGGAATCCGAAAATTAAAAAATTAATAAATAAATATGAATAAATAAAACAAATCAAGACCCAGTTTGTAAACAGCAAATGAACTCAGACAGCGTCTGTACAAAAAAAATAAAAATTAACAATAAAAAGATTTAACAACAACAAAAAGAAGTCGAAAATTCTTCCAGCGATTTATCGGGGAGGCAACAATAAAATTAAATTAAGCTAAAATTATAAATAAATTTTAAGAAGCGTAACAATCACCCGAGATCAATTAATTTGTTTAACACATTTTTTTAGTATTGATTGAAAGAAACTCCGTTGCGTTGCGGCACGGCACGATTCCCATCTAAAAAAACACTGAGCACAAGAAAAGGGATACGAAGAGGGAAAGAAAAGGTTTTAAAAGCTGTGGTGGATGGAATACAAAACGAAACTTGAACATTTTGGCCTCATTTGGCGTGTTATTGGGAAATTCTAAATGAAGATTTAATCGTTTCTATTTTACAATTTTGATATTGAAATGTTTTATTTCCAGGTAGTTACACAATATCTTTTTAAATTCATTTGAATTTCAATAGCGTAAAAAAGTGTGTTGTTAAAAGTGGATTATAGTACCCCGATCATGATAATTACGCAATTGAAACTGCAGTCAGCAAAAAAAATGTTTAATAATTTATTTGCTTGTTTTTCTTTGCTATTGATTATTGACAAAAAAGTGGGACTGAGTTGTTAATGAATCCCCGCATATCGGAGGTCTTTTGTAATTGCTACTGTACTCTGTGTGTTCAAGTTGCCATAAAATTGTAGAAAACTTTAAAAAGAGATTTCTAAAATTTAAAAAGTTTTCTGTTCCTCAGTTTCTATTATGGAGTTACACATGAGCAATGTCGACTTCTTCTGATCAGCATTAGTTGTGTTGACTGTGCTGGTTCGAGTTAAAAAAAATACTCTCCCTGTTTTTATATCAAACACTTGACGATTTAGATGAAAATATAAATTTTTTTCATTAAATTTTTTACTGCATGAAGAAGACAGTGTTTCTCAGCACCAGGGGAAATAAACGTTCTCTTTCTATTATTATTTTCGTTGTGGCCCATCAGCTATTCCTAATTGAACCACCAAGTTATAACGAAAAATGTTGTTGGGGCACCTTCCTCATACAATTGCATCGTAAAAATATTTGAAAAATCCTTAAGAAAATAAATACTTTTCGCCACAAATCTGCTAAGGCAATTAACACTTGTTTGCTAATTAATTATTGTTTCATTATTAAATTTAGACATAATTGTCAGCTAAAAGCTTCTTACAAAAGTCTTAAAAATAAAAACTCCAACACTCGAAACATTAATAATTTATTGGCTCAAAACCTTCTTAAATAAAAAAAAAAGAATTTTGTGTGGGTGTGGCTGCCTTAAAAATGCTGCAAACAAAACTTATGAATATATAATTTCATGCCATCATCCAGCATCAGGCATTAATTTTTATGTTTACGATGGTTTTTCAAATTATAAAAAATAAATTGAAATCGTTACTCTCTGTCGATGTCTCGTTGGTCTGTGCCAGTTAAATGGATTATACGTTCGCTGGCGAGCGCTGGCATAAAATGCGTCCAATAACAATAACGATTGTCATAAAAAGGCATTCATGTCCTTTTTATTTTGGCAATCACAAGTAAATGTGCGGAGTATCATGTTTCGTCAATACGATTATTGTTGGCCATATTGAGCTTTCGAACAACTTAAACTCAAATTGATTTTGCAACAACACACGATGACACGATGAGATGAGTTGACAATTTTAAATGTTTATGACAAGCCTGGCTGGAAAGTTTTAAATTATCCTTTATTATATCCTGTGCTTTAAATGTGTAAGCATTTTTATGTTTACAAATTTAATAGCTCTTGTTGGTAAATTTTGTTGCATTTTTGTTTGAGGAAATTTTTATTAGAGTTATGTATGAATTATAATAATTTTGCAGTTATTTAGAAAATTTTTATAAAAATATGCAATGCCAACATTTATTACAGGTCTCAGGGGAAACTTAAATCACTTCCCAGTCCATTATCAGGTTAACATGTTTTCTTGTTTTATGTAAAATATCACGAACTCGTACCGCTACCTGTCACTCAGTAGCTGGTGAGGTGACAAGTTGCACTCCCTTGTGTTTAATACGATATTTCTGATGAAAAGTATTGATCTGAAATTTTGTTAAAATGTGTACGTCTTATTTATTAGACTTTAAAATTGTGGCAATCAACCTTTTGAATTAAAATATAAACGTTTCTAACGGAGGACAATTTTAATCGTGACAAAATATTTTCTTATCATTAATTCAGCTGCTCAATCTTTTGCAACCAATTTTTTTTTATATATGGCTGGCTTCGAACATCTGTTAGCTGTTTTATGAAAATGGATCGCTAATTGAAAATTAATTTTAAACACAGCAATTTAAAGTTTAGTAGCTAATTAAACATTTAAAAAAAAGAACAAGTTTACTCTTGTCTTAAAAGGTCTAAATGAAAAAATTCATATCATCTATTTAAATGATACACTAACGACATAATTTGGTTAAAATATGAAATTAATTTCTTATAAATATTTGTTGTTTTTGTATTTAAACTCTGTTTTTTTTTTTTAAATGAAATTTAAACGCAACAGTCAAAAATCGTCAGCCAGTTGAAGTAGTAGCACAACAATAACCACTTAAGATACGGATTAAAAAGCATCAACTACTGGCTAAAAACAGATTTCGGTTTTCAATCTCACTAAACATTCGAAAATAAATTTACATACAAGCGATAAAATTAACATATCAGCTTTTGTTTTAATAAATGACATTTGACTTTGGGTTGACAACTCTGCTCAGCAGCAGCATCTTCCTCCCCCTGCCACCTGCTACGCAGACAACAAAAGCGCAAAGTATATTGTGAAATCAAACAGAAGAAGAAAAAAAAAATAGTAATAAATAAAATATTTATGGGGGGGGAACGCGAGCGCTCGCTGAAAAATCAACAACATAATTAAAAAATTAATATTAAAAAATACAAAAGACACAAGAAAAAAACTTTTAAATAACTCTATTAAGCCAAATATATATTTTGAGTTAATGATAACAAATGGATCTTCGGCTAAAATATACACAAGCACTCACACTCGCACTCACACAAAACGATCAGTGTGGCATATGAATATTTGCCTAAAATATTAGGAAATTCCAAAAATAAAAAACAAAAACGTTAAATGTTGTGGACATTTTTTGAAGGTTTGTCAACTCTTTTTTTTTTTGTCTTAAACTTTAGGCTTAAAACTATACTGCGTTGAACTACTGGCGGCTGACTAAACATGCAAATTTAAATCAATTTTACAATTTAAACATTTTGAAATACTCGTGTGTAAGCGCCTTATTAAGAGCTATTGTGTCAATAGAAAGAAATCTATAGAAAAGTTCAGCACCTGCAGCGGCTTGTTCGCCATCTTTCTCAGCAAAAGTGAAATGAGCTGTTGGCATCTTAGGCAGTCAAGTCACATTAAGCTCGTAGGTCTCATCTTTGGCTAATAGTAAATAAATGAAAACAATATTGGGTGTTGACTTTTTTCCTTGCCTTTTAACTTAAATACCCTGTAGCTGTGGCTGCCATCAGTTATGGTCTTGCATAAAATTGAAATTATAATTCAACTTAATTTTATTAGTGATGCAAATGAAATTTGCTGTGTACGAGTATTAAATGAAATTAACAATAACAACATCTCAGCAAAGCAGACAACATGAGCAGCATAAAGATTGTTGCAGCATCAAATTGGTAATTGTAATGTTAATGGATTCGCTTCGATTATTTTCGAAATAAGCGAATAAAGCTGGATTAATTGGATAATAGGCATAGAAATTAATAGTTTATTACAACGAAATAAAGTTGTTTGTTTGGCAACACTAAATATTAGAGAAACTTCAGTCTTATAACTTCTCTTACATAAGATGGCCAGTATTATATAAACGTAAGGGGAGGCATATCGACTCACACCACAACTGTAAATCATTGTTAACTCTACTTTTGGCTAGACTTTGCTGATTTCTGCAACTCGACTGGTAATTCTTGACTTCCGTTTCCTTCACGGTATCTTTAGTGGTCACTAGCATCTGACTTAGTATTTATAATGCTTTGGTTTTTGATCCAGATCAGTTTTTTTTTTTATTTTTTATCTCGGACCAGCACTCAGGGGATGACCCTTACATATGCAGTGCATTGCGCCGGACCTGGAAAGAAGGGGATAGTATTGAGGGGACAGATGAAGATAGATGAGAAGATAGAGAATTTTTTGTAGCTAAGTATTTCAACCTTTATTACTTCGCCGGCTAATTTTAGCTACAGGGCCGACAAAGGTGGGTGCTGTTACTTTGCTTTTTAGTACATGATAGTGTCAGTCGCTGCCAATTATGTTCAGTGATCAGTGCCAGGCCATCATTACTGAAACAGGCTGACCACAACTAACACAACCACGCATTAATGCTGATCAGAAGAATTCAACACAACATTTCATGACTCAGCGCGGGGTTGAAGTCAGGACCCTCCGCTTCATAGTCTCGTGTTCTACTACTTCAGCCAACAGCACCCACATCATCACTAGACTTGAAAATAATTCCGAAATCACAAAATCTTATTCTTATGCGCAAACTTTCTAGAACCAATTGAGAATTGCACAAGAAAAAGCAAAGTAAATTTGATATATTTGGTAGAAAATACAACAAACAACAATCGTTCTTAACTAAAGTAGTTGACATTTGGACATTTTGAGTTAGGGTAGCGTTCTCAGTGATCAAATTTTCATGAATCTATGTAGTGAGTGTTTTAACGAACATTTATATTGCTATATTAAATTGAATAAATCTTATAGGCTAATTGTTCGAAATTTGTTTTTAAATCTCAGAAAGACATGATAGTTTCCTGTATCTCATTCTAGTTCCAAAACAATCCATGGCAAGAGTGGAGATCACGCCTTGGGTACCGTTTGAATTAAAAAGTGTTCCATAGAAGTTTTTATGCGTTCCAGGAAAGAACTGATCAAATGATTGATTGTTCCCGGAAACCACAGATTAAAATAGTGCACCAAAATTAAGCATTTTGCAGCCTGATTTATACAAAACGAACGAAGCCCCAAAGATCTTGGAAAGTTAATAAACAAATTTATTTATTTAAAAAAATTTCTCTCTGTTTCTTGTTTTCCCAAATGGAATTATAATTTAACAATAAATTAAATGAACGTATTTTTATGAAAGAAGTAAGCAAATCGATTTGGTTTGTTAATTATAGTATAAACTTTATTAATACACAATCATTCCATTTATTATTTTACTTTATTCGATCATTTTGTAAAACAAATAAATATTTCAACAGTTTTGTTAAATGAAAATTAATTTCATATCATCTTTGTTGGAGTGGTTGTTGTTGTTACTGCCACTACGAACAGATTTTATGTTGTTTTTTTTTTAACTTTTAGGCCACCAACTAACATTATTTTTTATGGCTGAATAAAACTCATTTGAATTTCATATTTGTTAAATTTATTTCAATTTTGTACTTCTGTTTTAAGATTTCAGTGATCAATAAAAAAATAAAAAATATTTACCATATTATAGCAATAAATTGTGTGTAACTGTGTGCGTGAGCTTGTATGTAAGTATGTATTTTATTACTTGTGTTATGCTGTTGTCATTTCTGTATATTTTTATTTTTTATTTTAATGGTTTAATTTAAATTTATCACTAATAGAGTTGTCGTTAAATTAAGTTAGTTTCTCTTCAGAGGCAAACAGGCCAGAACACAGGCTAATAGACAAACTGGGGACAGACATGTGTGTGTGTGTGTGTGTATGTAAAACTGCTTTGTGGAACCATTAAGTTGTAAAACATTTATTTATAAGTTTCCGCTTTTGTAAATCAGTTAACAATTTTCGAATACTGGCTCTTGGAGACTTTTTTATGGCTTTGGTTTTGAATTTCAGCAGATTATTTTATCACAACATTTTTAATTCTTTTCGCAGAGATTTTATGTGTTTAATGTTATTAACTATATGTCACTTTTAAAACTCGTTAAGTTTGTTATTGATTATTATTTTTGTAATCAACCAAATTTGTAAAGTTTTTGTTTTACTTTCTCTCACAATATGTAAAAGTAGATTTAAAAGCAATAAAAATATGTTTAACAAAACAAAATTTCGACATCTGGGAATTGCTAGTCCATTTATTGTGTTTTTTTTTTTAACTAAATGATCTGCACAGTGGCATATAAATGAAAAAAAAGGAAAATAGTCTGCCTATAAAAAGTTCGTCATCAATATTTTCAAATAAAATTTTCAACTTAAACAATTCCTAAAGAAATATAAAAAAATCCCTGAAATGTATTCTTGATTAATTATTATTGCATTCTGATATTTTTAAGCTTAATGCTAGAGTTAATGTCGACGCCGTTGACGGCGTTTCAACGCCGAAAAAGTTGAAATAGTTTGAACTTTTACGGCGTTGCAACGCGTTGAGATTAACTGCTCTCATACAATTTCATACGATTCAACTTTTTTTTTGACATTTGACGCCGTCGACGAAGTCGACATTAACTCTAGCATAAGGTCTCTTTATTTTAGTTTAATTTTTAATTTCAATATTTCGTCACTCCTTTGTTTGACTTCTTCAGGAAATTAATTATTTTATTTGATATGAAAAAATATTTTGTTTGTGGAACAAACAAAATAAAATAAAATAATAAATTTCCTGAAGAAGTCAAACAAAGGAGTGACGAAATATTGAAATTAAAAATTAAACTAAAATAAAGAGACCTTAAGCTTAAAAATATCAGAATACAATAATAATTAAAAAGAGGTCAAGAAACCAGAAGAATTCTTGATTAATACTTTCGAGTTCTAAATAACACTTTAAGTCCAAGGAATAGAAATAAAAAATATGATCTCATATAAATAGTAAGTGTTTAGTTCAGACACACACCAATTAGCAAGACAAAGACAAAAATTGTCATTAATTTATAGACTTGTACCGAACTCTTTCATCCGCTCGATTTTGACAAGAACCTATGATCAAACCCATGTAATTTAAACGGGTTTGATCAAAGGTTCTTGTCAAAAACGAGCGGATGAATGAGTTCGGTACAAGTCTATTAATTTACAAGAGTTAAAGAGAACGTCTTTCTTAAGAAAAAGAAATTTATTTAATTAATTAGAGTTCCTTTAGCCCGTGGCCTGTGGATTGCAGCACAAACAATTGAAAATTGCTCAAGTGGTGCTTATTTTTCCAGCTGTATAATTGGCAGTCCTCCTTGCATTCTGTGCCTAAAATTTTGTGTTTTTCGTTCATGTACTTTTCGTTATTTCCTGCTCGTTACTTTATTACAACAATTGTTTACACAAAAATTGGCTACGAACAACTGCGAGTAGACCCTTAAGACAAATCAAACTTTTTCCACAGCATCACAATGGAAATGCTGTCGAAGTCGTTGTCGATGAGGCATTTTTCGCCATCAAGTTTTATGAATGAATGCAACTACAACAATGCAAATAACAATGCAGTTTTATGCTGTTGCATTGTCCTTTTACAGCCTGGCTAATAAAACAGGCAACAATTTGTAACTAAAACAAGCAATCAAGCGAAAAATTCGAGCGCAAACAACACAACCAATCAGCCAACATTTACAAATTTTGTAATGGAAAATGAAAATATCACCTTAAGCATTATAGAGTGCAGTGTACTTGAGTTTATAAGAGATTTCTTTAGACGTTAGTTTGGGGAAAAATCAAGCAAACATTTCCAATGTTTTTGCGTATGCCTTAACAAGCAAATGCACGAGTAAATAACATCATTCAGGCTGTACAACACCAGCCGCAAAAACGTAATTTAAAACTGTTGCCTTTTTCACAACCAACACCACCACTTTAACAGTTCGCTAGCAAGCAACAACACCAACACCGGTGACAACAACAAGACGAACGATAAAAATTACAAAGCAGCATTAATGGTAGGGGTACTTTCTGATTTTTTTTTTCTATTATTTTTTTTTTTATTTTCTCTAACAATCCACTTATGTCAAAAATTTGTTAACACAAGAGCCTACGCATGTCAAAATTACCATATTTTGTTTTTATTTTAGAAGCACTTTTCACCCAAAATAAGTGCACATTTACACACATTCATTACTCTAGCACACACGCTCACATTTATATACATACATATTATGTATTTCTTCGTTACTTCAAGAAAGCGAGTTTTGCATAATGATGTCTACAAGTTGCCTCATCCCTTTTCTCTGCATTTACTTTGTGCCCTTTTTCCCAAAGATAACATTTCGAAGTGCCGGTACTTTTTACTAGACTTGTGTCGAACTCCTTCATTCGCTTGTTTTTGACAAGAACCTTTGATCAAACCAATGTAAATTAAATGGGTTTGATCATGGGTTCTTGTCAAAAAAACGAGCGAAAGAACGAGTTCAACAAAAGCCTACTTTTTACAACCTTCGAACATCTTCAATATTCATTGGAAATTTTTAAAACATACTTTATATGTTCCAATAATTTGGAAACTTTTATTGATCAATTTCTGTGGAAACATATTTTGCTAAATACTTTTATGGTGATCAATTTTGAATCATTAAACTCCTAAATGGCCTTAATGGGGATATGACACTTTTGAAGTGAATGAGTGAATGTTCTCATTCGTGGATGATTTTTGTAATCGATGTTGTTTTTATTGAGGGGACTACCCCATGCTAATGATTATCACAAATTTTTTTAATTGTCTGCGGAAAACATCCAGGTCCAGAACCACGTTTCTGGTAATTAAGTTAAGCCAAATCAAACGTAAGCTTTTCACTTTCCGTTTGATATCAAAACAGAATAATGAAATTCTTATCGGTGCTTTTTACAAAAATTAATTTTTGTGCCAAATTCAAACTCATCACTGAAGCATTTATACGGCCCGTTCCCTTTAATAATGTAAACGTTAATACAATAATGAAAATTGTATTCATTGATGATAAAAAAACATTCATACTTGCATTGTTGTTATGAATGCAATGCATTATTGGCCTACGGCTCATTTGCTCGGAATGTTGACGATGCTGAGCGGAGCTGAACTGAGTTGAGTTGAGTTCAGTTGCATTGAATTGAAAAGTGTGTTGTAGATGATGCTGCCAGAGCATGGGAAGAGTTTCGGGTATGAGTTCACTGCAGCATGATGGCATATAAACCTGTAACTGCAAAAATAACAAGAACAAGAGACACAACAACAACATATTTGAACAACAATTTTTTTTCTACTTGTGAGAGTGCATTCATATGCTACATAATTTCTTGTTGTTGTTGTTCTTCTTCTTCTAGCTTTTAGGGTTGCAACTTTGTGCGTAGGAAACACATACACACACACATACAGAACAATAACAATAAAACAACAATTGTACGCTCCACATTATAAATGCCAGCCCATATTCTTCCCCAAAAATTGCAACACAAAATGCATGCATGTTGTATGCAGAATTGTGTGTGCTGGGGCATGTTTGTACTCAAAATAAACATTAATTCAGGTCTGTGGCTCTGTGTGTTCGTGGTTGTGTGTGTATGAATTTGTGTATCTGAGTAGATGTGACTGTTACAAAATTGCAATTGAATTCAATTCAAGCGTATGAATGCACCTCATGAATGCCTCAGCAACAACGAACCCAACTAACTGCCGCTTTATCATTTGGCAGAGAGATCCATTTGCGAAAGCTCGCAAAGGTAGTTTTTGGGGCCCCAAGGAAACTAATTGTTTCCACGTACGTACCTTTTTATTATTATTATAATTTGATTTTTTTTCATTTAATATTTTGCGTAAAAACTAGGGGAGTATTTTATTTTGTTGCAGTATGTGCAGGCATAAGTTTTGGATGGATTTTACAGACACAGTGAAATAAATTATTGATGACAAATTCACAGTCAGTCAACAGCCTAGAATGAACAGATTTGATGAACAGTAATGATGCAGTGTCAGGAGGTAGCTATTGGAACTCCAGTTATCGTGGATGATCTCAAATTGGAATTTTTATCGGTCATGCCAGGCCTTAAAAGTTACCAGCTGTATGTATGTATGTGCATTAGATTGTTAGTGGTCAAAAGGTGTATTTGAAAATATTGCTGGTTAAAAAAAAATTACGGACCGACTTGAGTTCGCCCAAACATTTTCCGAATTTTTCCAGTGTATTTAACAAATATGTGGGCTGTTTAGTAATAACGAAAATATTAAAACTGACGACCTTAAGTTTCCACACTCATTCACACACACAATGCCTCTGCACTGTAAACGCACATCCACCCACCCACCATCGGCTTACAAGTGTTTTACTAGCACAGGCATCCTTAAAAAAATTCCTTCAATATTTTTTTTCAATTATTCCTTGTACATGGTAATTTACAAGCTTTAAGCAGCTAACGTAGCTCGCTACTCATACATTGTGTATGGCTGTTTGTACGTGAATGCACACACACACACACAAACACATCTACTCGCACATAAGTATATATTTAATACGTATTATATGCATACGTTTCAAGGCTCATTGAGCATGTTTATTAGCCAGCTTTTTGTGCTAATTAGCTACAGTACTTCATGGTTATTAAGATTGTGGCAAAGTGGTTGCAATTCAGCAAACAACAATGCCAGCCATATCTCTTCTCATTCTTTTCAACTATCTCGCTCTCACTCTCTCATGCCTTTTTCACATATTTCTTGGTTTTGAATAAACATTTTTATTTTCATTAAAGCTCCTAGTTATCCATGAAATGGATGAATGAATATTCCTACTCATAATGATATTGTATGCGAGTATAAAAGTATAATAATTTAATATTAAAATTTAAAATAATACAACAAATTATGATTAAGATGATGCTGCTGTCGATGATGATGATGTTGATGTTAATGTTCAAAATTGCATTTTCCTTATTATACTGGCGTACGTACGTGCAACAGCAACACAACAACACACCAGTGGGGGAAAAATGAAAACAGCATCCAGTATGAATAATAAAGCACTTGATTTGTTTTGTGTGTTTAGTGGGTTCACTTTTGTTAAACCAGCTAAATTACTTTGAATAACCTGCTGGATTTTTATTACCGCGGGGAAGAATGCCTATTGTCACAAAAATGGTTTTAAGCTACAAAAGAAAAAGTATTTTCATTTTCTTGCTTGTTTATAAGGACCATCTGTAACAGCAATACTATTCCCTCTTTTCTATCGTTTCGCCGTAAAATAATTTTAAAAGATCGGAGTTTTGTTTGCAATTTAAGAATTGTTTTTAAATTCTTTGGCACGGTTGGCGGTTCGATCAATTAAGTTTAATGTTAATGTTCCGAAATTTTACTTTTTCACTATAAATCACTAGAATTTCAAAAATGTCCAAACCATTTTTTTACAAAATTCTGTACAAATGGCAAATGATACTACAAATTCAGCATGTTAATATGCTTCCAATATTTAAAAAAGTTGCTTAAAAATAGTTTGTAATAAAAAAAATATAATCAAAGTGTTTGAGCTCATGAAAATGTTTTAGTTTTCTTGACGATTCCAATCAAAATGAATCAAGGTTCAAAGTATTTTCGTTTTGATCAAAATCTATGGTAAGACGAGTTTGATCATGACAATTCGCATAGACTTTAAGACTCTTAGCTTGCCATCTCTCATGTTTGGTTTTGTATATTGAAAATTGTCTTGCTCTACATTGTCTCGTAAAAGATTTGCTATTTTGATTTTCGTATAGTCTAGGAAATGGCAAAGTACATTCACTAAATATTTTAAAAATCATAGAAGCACAAAAATATATGTTTTATGGAACTTATTTGAGATATTGTCTCAGTTAATTTATTAAACAGTTGTTTTGTTTATTACGGTTTAATTATTTTTTTTTAAATCTGCTTGAAGTCTCCTGATGATTTGCTTTAAGAGAAATTTAAACTGTAATAGGCAAATCAAATGTTTAGTAATAAGAATATTTTACTTAGGAACAGGATCAGATATTTGCTCCAACTTAAATCAATTATTTTTAAACAAATACGAGTAGCTGTCTGACCCAATAACAAAATACCATAAAAAAATATATAGAAAAATGCAATGGGATGATTTAATGTTGTTGCTTGACTAAGTGGTCCTTCCCCATTGTAATTCTGAAAATCTATCATACAATTTTGTTTTTTTTTTTACTTAATTTGTAAAATTAAAAAATTTGTGCAATCAGTGAAGGTTTTCCCTTGATACAATCTGCCTACTACATACAAACGTCATTTATTCTCGTGACATTTAAACATTCTTAAATAACTGGAATACATGAGTTTCTTTTATTCACTTTTTGTTTCTCTCTACTTTTTGTAGTTTTATCAACACGGAAACAGAAAAAAAGTATAATTTGATGTTAAATATTTGGAGCATCCTTAAGGTATGCTACAGTTCTTGTGTATAAATTTCCACGATCGGTACAATATTACAGGGTGTTTAATTAATTTTAAGTTTATTTCTAAGCATGTGCAAAGGCAATCAACGAAAACATTTACATGCTTAACTACGCATCAGTAATCGGTTATTTTGTTTCTAAAAAAGATTTACATTTTTTCGAAACCAAAAATCTGCTAAATGCGTGCATGTGTACTGGAAAGTAAAGGGAACCGAAGACACAAAATGTGCAGTACACACAACTATCTATTCTGAATTTTTTTTTTTCATTTCTTTGTCAATTTTGGCATAAGACATCATCATTGACAAATATGAGATCTTAACTGATTTTAGCAGTTTTTTTCAGTGTTGCAATGTTTTACAATTTTTTATTAAAACGAATTATGTATTTATCCTTGTAAATTCTGTAAACAAAAATATCTATAGAATTCAATGCAAATTGAAGTATTTAAAAGTAATTTTTTATGACTCTATTGCAGCTCGGTATCACACTGTATCTCAGTATGATGGATGATTTTTGCCTAGTAAAAGTAAATGTATGTATGTATGTGATTTTATTATTTATAGCATTTAATTATTTAATCATATGTCATGTTTTTATGGGTTAAGTACGTGTATCTACTTGCATTTCATTGGAGCAGAAACTTGCAAAACTAAATAAAATACTTGATTTTTTTACTGTCGAATGAATTCTTTGTTTCTCACAAATACATTTGAAACGAAAGCAAAATTTTGTAAATTGTTTTTGTTTCAAATGTATTTATACGTGAAAAAGAACTCTGTCGACATTGTGAAATTGGCGGTTAATATGTAATTTATTGTGTTACCACAATTTGTACTTCTGTTTGAGTTTTAAAGTTTATTTATATTTTTTACTTCTCTATTTCGCTAACCATCGTTTAGCTGCTTTCGAAAATTATGTGTCTTTGTCAATTTTTTTTTTCAATTAAAAATGTTAATAAATAGATATAGAAATCGTGTTATGTTTTATTTAAAAATAATATTTGATATGCATATATCTGCGGCAATAACTGCGAAGTGGCATCAGAACTTTTGCAAAAAATCATTGCTTAAGTCGACTTAAAAATAGTTTTATCCAGAAAAATTTAATTGACGAATTAAAAGACGCAATCAATTCTTACGTAGACGCTTTACTGACAACGTCGCCAAATAGTTACCAAAATAGTAGACAAAAGTTATGGCTTGGGGACACTCGACCTCAGGTTTCCTTCAGAGTAATGACTGTAATACATTTCCATGAACTTAAAAACACTTGTGAAATGAAAACAATTTTCTTATATGAATCAATATACTTTTGGATTTAGTGTTTTAATTATTTTTTGAAATCAATTTTTCTTGAGGCCGGCAAAGTTTATAGTTGTGGTGAAAAAATTGTATGTGAATTCTTGAACTTGGAAATATCAAATTAAAAGTAATAAATTTACAATTTACCAATGGATAACACGAGTTCTGTGTTTTTGCCATACATATTGCAAACGCTTAGCCGAAAACCAGAATTTTGTAAATATTTTTATTCTAATAAAAATTGTTTAGCATTTTAATTATTATACATTGCAGGTGCGTCTTATAAAAACATATGCGAAGAAATAAAACACTTTTTGGCCACAGAAAATCTTTTAGATCATCATAAAAATATCGAAAAGAGTATTGACGATGCGTTAGATGTTGGTCAAAATCTAGGTGTTTTAGTATTAACTAACGATCTTATACGAATGTCATTTAAATACAATAACAATTCCGAAACAGCTGGCAGACGATCAATTTTACAAAAGGTAACATGTTTTTTATCGTGCCTCATTAAAATAATCTTGAATTTTCTTAACTCAGAATGCGCAAAAGATGGTCACATCATCTCAACTAGATTTGCTGTTTACTCAGCCTCGGCGAACGCACAGCGTGCGACCAACTCTTATTCCTCTGGGCCATCGAAGAAAAAGCAGTCGCGTCCGTAAGAGCAGTCGCGCCCGTAGAGGTAGTCGAACTCGTAGTCGTAGCCGTAGAGGCAGTGGAAGCCGTCCCCGTCGTGGTTCCCGTAGACGGTCGTGATAGAAATTTTAAGGTGTTTTTTGATATGAAATAATTGTAATAAAATTTAATGAAATAAATATTGTTTATTGTCTAAAGTTTCCTTAATTTTTTCGAATGAAAGAAAAGACTTCGATTCTGTTACATCCTTATATTTTCGATGAAATCCATTTCTAGGAATAGAACTTTGTGACTTGTCTGATAATACATGCATATTTGTGTGCTTGTGTATGTACTATACATATCGATTGCTTAACTGGAAAAAGGTTCCAACTCGATTTTTTTTAAATAGAGCTTATTGTTTGATCTGTTGACATTAATTTGCGGAAATAAAAAGCTAGAAACAAAGGCGAATCAAATTCGATGTCTCTTACTAAAAACCATATTCAAATTCTACTTCTAAGTTTGAATTGATTTTTCTGTGTTGTTGCTCTGATTGAGAAAAGTGGAAAAACATATACGTCAAACACGCTAAGGATCAAAAATACAATAGAAAAAATCGCATAAATTGTAAAATATTTCTGTTCTTTTAAAATTAAAATATATGACCATACGTGAGAAAACATTTTGGAACTAGAAGAAATTTTGGCCTTCAAAATTGAACTGGTGGATTTTAAAACGTTTTTAGCGAAAAGATGTCTGCCCACAAAAACGCATTTCTCCGTGAACGACTCTAATGTACGAATACTTCGTTTAACTAAACGTTGTCACCCTGTTTTGCTTTACTTACCTGAAAAGCGATCGCTTGTGCTTGATGTTGCCAACACAAAATTGCAAATAAACAGTCAAAAACACCACTTTAAAAATTCACACAAAATCTTTCCCACTTCAACAACCGGATATGTTGTCTTGCTACTTACAAACACGCAACTGAATGCAAAAATTGTCCTCGGCATAACCCGGAAATCTAATAACATGAAAAACCAACAAGTTGACTTTCAAACATGTTCGAAGTTGTGCACAAAAGACAAGGCAAATTCACAAAAGCTTGTACTCGTTTTTGGTTTAGTACACGTGTGTTTAGTGCAACATGTTGTAGATTTGATTAAATCAAAAGAGGAAACTATTGCTTTTGCTTTAATCAACATATCTGTTTCATGTCAACGAGGGTAGCTATTGCTTTTGTAAGCATGATGATAAGTAAGTTGCTTTAAAGCCGTAAATTCGTTTTTGATAGCTAAATATGTAAAATATATCAACAAGAAATGTCTGCTGACAAATCAAAGTAATTCGATGCTTGTAATTATTTTTATACCTATAAATGACCATCCTCGTATGTTTGGCGGCGTGAAACCCTTGTTTGAAGTTTCTAGAATATCTAGATGGATATTAAACAAGAACAATTCACATCAAATTAAATTCAATGAACCATTGATGACAGAAATAAGTCGTTTTCTCCGTCTATGCCATTTTTATTTTAGTTTTGTGTGTTTTTCTAAATTTCTATGCTACATTACACACAAATTGCTTAAGCTAAAAGTCCTATTATTATCCTGGTTGGAAAACAAACAAACAGTCTTCACAGCCAGCGTACAAACACACAATCAAAAGCACCCATAACATTAAAAAAAATCAAAGATGTGGTAGTTTATACACTGAAAAAAAGAACTTGTTATATATTCAGTTATTTTATTTTTCGTGCCAACTTTTAACTTTTTTTATTTAAAATCCCAAATTTAATACTTCATACACGCTGGTATGAGAGCATAAGCTTCCGCTTTTTATAATGACTTGCACTTTTTATGATGACTTGCACTTTTTATGAAGACTTGCACTTTTCATAATGACTTGCACTTTTTATGATGACTTGCATTTTTTTATAATGACTTGCACTTTTTATGATGACTTGCACTTTTGATAATGACTTGCACTTTTTACAATGACTTGCACTTTTCATAGTGAGTTGCACTTTTTTTGATTATCATTTTATAATGACTTACACTTTTTACAATGACTTGCACTTTTCATAGTGACTTGCACTTTTTTTGATTATCATTTTGTAATGACTTGCACTTTTTATAATGACTTGCATTTTTCATAGTGACTTACACTTTTTATGATTAATATTTTATAATGGCTTGCAGTTTTTATAATGACTTGCACTTTTTATGATGACTTGCACTTTTTATAATGACTTGCACCTTTTATGTTGATTTGCACTTTTTATGCTGACTTGCATTTTTTATGATGACTTGCACTTTTTATAATGACATGCACTTTTTGTGATGACTTGAATTTTTTATGATGACTTGCACTTTTTATGATGACTTGCACTTTTTATAATGACTTGCACTTTTATAATGACTTGCATTTTTTATAATGACTAGCACTTTTTATAATGAATTGCACTTTTTTCTTTCTTAATATAATATATATGAAAGTAACTCTGTTTTTCTGCCTTTTCATGCTCAAACCGCTGAACCGATTTAGATGAAATTTGGCATAGAGATCTGGGGAATAACATAAAGTGGTATTTGTTTTTGGAAATGAACGGTAGTCGAAAATTTGTATAGACATATGATAACTAAGAACGTTTTAAACTTTGATCCAGTAAAAATACAACACATCATTGGCATAACATACAGATTAGCTGAAATTTCACACATTCTTCGCGGACAAAGTTAAAAATAAATTTGAAACAGTCAGGAATTGAAAAATTATTTTCTAATAATACACAAATAAATCACATTATATCGGTGGCCATCCACTGTGCCTTAACAAATACAATAATTACCATGAAGTACTCCTCTATTTAGCTGAATGTGTATGCAACGTATGAATATGTATATGTGTACATTTTATTCTATCACACATATATTCTTTGTTACATGCTTTTTCATTTCGTTACCTTTAACTAGAGCTATCAAATTGTTTTTCTTTTTCTGTTTTTATTTTATTTTCTGGCTAAATTTCTTTTTCTCTTAAAAGATATATGTTTCGAAATAACTCCCAAGTATGCCGTCGACTTTTTGTGCTATTTGTGTTTGAATATTTTTGCAAATAAAATTAAAGAAATAGCAATAAAATGAATGGTACAATACAAATGTCTGGCAAGAGTGAGGTATCAATGTACGCATAATTTTAAATCCAGCTGAAAGGGTTCGGAATTCTTAATTTTGCTTCACAGAAAGTTTATTTGCCAAATAAGAAATAGGTACGAGTATAAAAAAAAGACAAAGGGATATTTCACTGTTGAAAGTATTTATTGGCCTTATAAATATTTCTTTTGCGACAATTGAACTCAATATTTGCAGTGAGTGGTTGTTGTTTCTCTTGGTTTGATGCAATTAATGGTAAACGCACTGTTGACATTTCATTCCAAGCGGATCAGTTGAACAAATAAACGAAATGAAAGATATAAGAAATACTCCAAGGGACAAGGGAAAGCCAACATTAATTTAATTATCCAAATTATACAGCAGAGCAGAACAGCTGTTTTCGAAAGCCGCGACACTTGCATCAGCAGTACTCATTTGTATTTTTTTTAACGTTTTATTTACAAAAATTTTATTGGGAAATTGCATACGAAAACTGTTTCAAACTGACAGCAAAAAAAAATAAGATTTATTATCCTTTTTAAATAAGCACACATTCACTCGCTGCTTACTACCGTCCTGCAGGTGTTTGGAAATACCAACCGAATCATTGTTTTAATGCTCAACTATTTACAATAACAGCAGCAACAACAGAAGACAATTTAGCCTTAACGAGGACATGAAAGTGAAAGAAAAGGACTTGTGGCATGTGATTCATACATTAAAACTTGAATAATTTAAACTATTTCTAACGAAGTGGAGGCAATAAAAATTCAAATTATTTTCTAATAGCGAAATGACTCATGCTTGATTTATTCAATTTTTAATTTAATTTCAAATAAATCATTCAAAATTTTTGCTCACTTTCTCATTGTTAGAAAACTTTTTTGCGAGCCGAGCACACACTCACCTAAAGGAGTTCAATGACTTTGTTCAATTTAGCGGAAAATTGCAACAAAATGCTATACATGTCAGCCTCTAAACAGCTTTACTATTAACTATACCAAGTTTTTAACCCTTGAGAAAAACAAAAAATGCCCATAAACGAAATACTGGAAGCAAAATAAAATGTTTAAATAGCACGCACTCGAAAGCATTATTTGAAAAAATAAATATTTATAATGAAGTTTCAGCCAAAAGTCAATGTTAAATACCAAAAATGTCAAATATGCCCTGTTGTTACTAAAATAGGAAGAAAGCTACAAAACAAGCGCCGTCTGTCATAAATGTCGCATCATTATGATGACAACAATAAATTTGGCTGCTTTTAAATGTCTAAATAGCGTGTTTGGCAAACGTTTAAAATCTAAACAACTCGTGAGTTTGGCATGAAAAATAATTTATATCTCTAATTAAAAAAAAAAAAAAAATAAACAAAGAAAAACGTTTCTTTTATACAGAATGTGTTAACATTTTATTTCAATTAAAAACAGCAAATACTTACTCACTCAGAAGGGTTTCAGTGGCTCTGGCTTTCAAATTGACCAATATTTTGTAGCAGAAGAAGAAAGATCGTGATGATTGTGTGAATGGAAATGCACTCAAGTGTTTAAGCATGGCTGCATAAACACATCATCTGTCATTAATGACAGGTGTTTGTTTGTTTGTTCTTTGCATTCGTTTTTGAGTGCCTGCCTTAAGAGTTTCTTAATCCAATTCGGAGAAAACTACTTTTTGATCATAATATTATGGCTAATTTCTGTGTTATTGTATGCATTTCAATTTTGGTTATAAATGCGCGTGTGGCAAAAGAGACGGACGCCTTTAAGTGTTTTAACCCAAAATTTCTATGTTCTTAATGTAAATAAAATAATTCATTAATTTTTCCTTTGATCGTTTTGGGTCATTATCATTTATTTACTCGATTGCGTTGATTGTTTGTTTTTGCTTTTGTAGACTTTATTAGTTTTGTAGTTTTCTTAATAATTTCTACAAAATTCGGAAAATACTAACACCAGAATTTTATGGCTTTTTCTAATCTTTGCAATCACAAGAAAGCATTTTTGTAAGAGATTACACAGGGCAACACTTCAAAGTTGCATGGCACTTCAAAGTTAATAATGACCTGGAGCCAAATCACCGCATTCGATTTCGGTCGAAACTTCAATACAATTTATGTACAAATTTCGATCGATATCGAATGCCGTAATTTGCCCCCTGTTTATGAAAATAGTTAATAGAGTTTATTACACAAATTGTTTTCTTTGGATCCGACTTTCTTATTGACATAAATATTTAAATTAAGTAACTAAAATTATACATTTTTTTTCAAATATTTTTAATGTTGTTTTCTTTTCTAAAAAATAATGCCACATATTTTGCACTTTTCAATGGAAAATGACTTGATTATGACATTTGAAAATAGTGAATTTATTGGAAATTGATCTACCATCTCTTATGAAGATGTGTTTTATTTTAAAATTGCTCCTAATTGTGTTGTGTTTTACAATGAAAAGTGACAAAATGTTACATATTTTCCAGAAAAGAAATCGCCATAAGTGTCACTAAACTAAAAAAAAAATATGTTGAAAGAAATAAAACGACTGAAAAATCTCAAATTTATTCTGTATATACAAAAAATAAGATGCCGTGCCGCAAAATCAATCACCCTAACGGAAGATGTTCTTATTTTGGCAAAAGGCGTCGTACGTCAATCAGATCTGTTATACATGTACTGGTCTGAGGATGCAACAGGGTGTCCTGAAATTATATAAGTTAAGATTTCAACATGGCCATTAACTCCAGGGCTTTATCTATTGAAAGACTTTGCAAGAAAGAGTACATAATTTCAAAGAACGGCATACACAAGGGCTACCATTCACTTATAGCCAGCTTCAAATAATCTTACAATTTTGTTGTATTAAAAGTATTTAAGCAAAAATCGTTCTTTAAATATCTCAGACGACTTTGTATGCTTTTCAGCTACAACACAGATCATTAATTTCAGATACATTTTAATCTAAATTAAGAACGACGTATGAAAATTAAAGATTTTCGGATATACAAACTTGTGCTTGTGCTGACATCCATCCATCCACCTAATAAAAGCACGCAGTTTCATTGGTTTTTTCCATTTTCCACTCATACATTGCATTTAACATTGAAACCATTAAATGCAAGTAATTTGGCTTTTGCCAATTTTCTTGTATGCGAACGTCGAAGCACTTGAAATTTTCGCTCTATAATGTATTGGATTTTATTACTTAATGAAAAAAATATTAATAAAGAAAAAAGGCAACTTTTGGGTGTAAGTGCGTTTTTGTGTGCCGGCATGTGGAGTATTAAAAGAACATTAAGTTTTAATTAAATATTTCATTGCATACTTTTCCCCCGTTTCATTATTCAATCAATATTTTTATTATTTTTATATTTGGATCGTTATTTGTAACGTAACGTTTGTTGTTATTGCTTCTTACATCCACATATGACTGTTGTAACGAGCGAGAGTGATTGCCAATGACTGTGTATGTGTGTGTGTGTATGTGGCTGCGAGTGGCTGTATTTGCAGCCTGGTGTAGTTAAATTCATTGTCGCGTATTAAGGATTTTATTGCACATTTTTTCTTCTGCAAATGATTCATTTGTTTCCCTCGTCCTGGTCTTTAATGGTTCAGGGTTTGTTTGTGTATTGTGTTTATGATTGTTTTTAATATTTTCTTTTTTTATTTTATATCAGCAGATATATTGAGATGTAGACTTTATTTTTATAATAAAAACAAAAAAATAGTCATGTGTGAGATAAACAAAAAAAAAGCATCTACACATAAAAAATTTTATGATCCCGCATGTGCTGTCATCAGTTTTTGGTAAAAGAAATAGCAATAATAATAATCATGTCATTTGTGACTACGGATTTTTCATATTTGCAGTCATTACGGGGTTGATGAGAGCTGCAAAGAAAGCAGTGCGCTGCGACCTGCACTTCTCTGCCATAAAAATACCCGCATAATATTTTTTTTTGTTTAATTAAAGGGCTGTCATAATTGCATATCATTATGAAATTTTTCGAATTCATGTGTGATTTTGAGCAATAATTTTAACAGGTAGTGTAACTGAAGATGTTTTTAATGATCAGTTTCATTTGCAAGATTTTGCTCTCTACAATAGTTTTCTATTCTTTAGAACTTAAAGGAGTTGCATAAATATTTTATAGGTATAATAAAAATGATTTTTATAAAATTCTTCACTAAATTTAATTGTCAAAACAACCATTAAGCATCAAAAAATTTCTTCTCAAAAAATGCACTCTCTGAGACCAAATGAAGAGAAAATTGTGTTGTAATTGCTTGGAAATCGCTAATGGTTTAAATAGGTTATAATTGGGACAAACAGCTGTCACAAAACAACAGGGACATTGTAAAAATTCAAATATATTCCATCGGAGTGGCGTCAACAATCTCAGCTCATCACGTAATATCAATTTATTTGATTTAATCATGACTGGCGCGTAAAATGCCTCATGTCCCATTCAACACCTTCTACACACAGACCCCAAGAACATGAAACAGCCGACGAGCATGTGACATGAATCTTTAAATGTGAAGCGCTCAAGAGTTTTCCTGCTGATAATTATTGTAAATGAATTTATTTATAACTATGGATTTCTTTAATTTGGTAATTAAATTTTAATGGTTATAGTCGATTTTATGACTCCTTCCAAAAGTGTTACAAACATTTTAAATTGTATCTTTATTATTCTAAGCAGTACTTTGTTTATCTCATTCAGAGATATTGATTTAATATTATAACTATTATGTAATAAAGAAATAACGTGGTGCATACTAGAAGTCTTTCAAAAATTTAAACACGCTGGTTGTCGCTTGTATACATACTTATGAAAAAGAAGGTTTAAATTAAATGAAAATTATTATGAATATCAATAAGGACTTGTGTTATTAGAGTGGAATATTGGAATCCGCCTTCAACAAATTTTATAATAATTACAGAAATTTTAATGCACTGAATTTTTTTGATCATGTCTAGATTTTGTGATATGAATTTTGTGCAAAATATGATTTTAGTATTTTATGTCCACATTTATTTTCATATATTTCGGATTAAGCGGAAAACAATTGTTATATTAATTTTAGTTATAAATGCATTATTTTAATAGAATTATTACCAAAACATTAATTGTAAAAGAACATACACAATAATTATGTGACCAGTTAAAATCCCACCATGATCATCGTTGATGCTGGGTTATTATTAACAGAGCCTAGAACGATGTTATTGCCTATACCACACGATATTATTGTTAAATTCTTGTCTAGAAGAGCTTGTTTTAAAATTAATAAAGTTTAACTCAACCATATAATTTCTTTGCGTGTGCGCTAAAATTTCTTCGTAGGCATTTTGACGTGACTCACTGATAAACTATTTCTCAATAGTGAAGGTTCTAAGCTGTTATTGAAGACGACGAGCTAAAGAACATAAATCAGACTTTAAGGAAAAATGGGGAAAATCGAATGAGCAATTAGAAAAACTTCTTTATTTTTTTTCATTAAGGATAAGAAAATGGACGTGGCTGTAAAATAAATATTTTTCATCACCAGAAAATGCCTCAATAAAAAAACCTCATCAACAGATCTGTCTCTTACAGAAATATTAAAACTCCAAAAGTATTGTTTACATGCACAAAAGAAATTTCCAAAATAATCTGTCATGATCTAGTTTAATGATCGTCAGCTTCATTATCGTTCTCGTAAGGAGATTATTTTCAAAGAGGCAAACGACCGTTTTACCATTAAATGAATTCAAATCAAATTTTTCTTCAAAAGTAGGAAACAATTGTTTATTACTTATCGTATAAATAGTTTATATAAAACTTAAACCACTGACTTTGTATCAATTATCACTCAGCGAATAGACAGCAAGACATTTAGACAGACAGCTAGAAAGCTAGAGAGCCATTACATTTGAACAGGCAAAATTAAATGAAATGAGCAGTGTAACATGAGCATAAATTAAATGGATCCAAAAGCAATCTAATGGAGTTTTATGTAATAGATCTCAATGTTGCAAGATTTATACACATCTGTGTATGTGTGTGTGTGTGTATGACTAAGTATTTAAAAATTTTTTGTTTTCAGGGTACTTTTTCGTCACTTTGTCAATCACTCTGCTTGTAACAGATTTAATGATGATTTCATCCGTTTAGGCATTCAGATAAACAATTTAAATGTTTCCCTATTCATCTATTGTTCAACACGCAACATTTAGCAAATGATCTCCTGCAACTATTTCTTAAATATATTTATTTTCTTTTATTTTAAACTTCCAGCTTGAGTGCAGTTTCTCATTGAAGTTTTAATTTTTTGAAGAGAAAATCCCAATTAACTGCAATTCCCAAGGTGTTTTACATCAATTATTTCTGCTGTCACTTTCGCTTTTTTTATGTTCAAGTAATTATTATTAAAATCATATACGAGCCCATCTCATATACTACATATAATAAGTAAATATTCAATAAGTTCTCAAAATTAATAATATTTTTCTGAAAAATTTAAAAGCTTCACTCGAAGTTCGGGATAAAAAGCAAAAATTGTATTTGGACAATTCTTTTTTCATTGTATAGACTTTTTCCAAACGCTTAAACTATCTTGGGCACATGTCCCTAAATGTGTCAGGTCTCGGAAATCGATTTTGTAAATATATTGCAACTGTTTTGAATGCTACCTTTAGTATATTGGTATCCCCAACTTATATTTTTTTAATAATAAAAATTAAGTTAACTTCAAAAAAGCCTAAATACAATATTAAAAAAAATTTAAATTATTAAAAAATGAAAACACCATACGGCTCGTAAGACCAGAAGAAATGTGCAATCACTAGGGTCACCTGTCTTATTTACTGCAATTACATGTTAGCCACAAATACCCAAAAGATTAAATTCTAAAATAACTTGCATTAAAAGTTTCAATAATTTTTGTAGTTTTCTTAACATATCTTTCTGATCAAAGAAATTCAAAATTTATCTTCAAATCATAACTAAAGTCCGCTTCAAACAAGTTGCATAACACACATGAACTGCTAGAAGAGAAAATATAAAGAGCTGCGGATGCCACATTGTCGCGAACCAACAGTACACAACAACATCCAGACAAACATACTAAAGTAAAAAATAAAAAACCCCATTGTAGCATACGAAAGCCAAGGAAAGACACACCATAAAGTATTAATTAAATGTGGGGATGTGTCGATGGTAAACAAGTAAAGCCACGGTACCATTCCGAAGTCACGTGGTCCGTATATATCCTAGCACTTGCAACCTGTGAAACATGAGAGTGACAACTTTTAAATATGTACTTATATCTTCACTGTTGCAATATCGCACATGCTCTACTCGTTATATTTTATAAGTAAATACAAATTGTGAATATTGAGGCTCACAGTGTTGCCTAGTAGTAAAATCGTTGCATTATTAGTTGGCGTGTTTGGACTTTGAGCATGTGGCATCACTGAAATAGCAACAGTATTTTTCAAGTATGCACCATGTACTGCTACTGACTGCATGAAGCAAATGTTGTACAATAGGGAAAATGTATAAACACTCATCCAACATTTAAGTTGCGTTCGATGTCACAAAACATGATTATGATGTTGTTAGCAAAATAACAACAACATGGGAAACAAAACCGAAGATTTTATGCTAAAACGACTGTTGGCCCAATACGAAATAGTCAGTCGAGTTACGAACGTGCAACGCGATGAACGTGTGAAGTGGCAATAGCGGACAACTTTGATGTTAATATAATTTTTTATAAATAAATATATATTTTTTTAGATTAATAAATGATTGATGTTCCCTGAAAAGACTAAACAATTTTTGAGCAATTAAATGTAAGCGGCATTTAAATCATTCGTTTGTGTACTAAAAAAATTCTTATCCATCGAAAATTAAATGGAACATAAAACATTAAAACTTGCCCTAAAAGGGCTAAATTGTTGTGATTTATTTTCAAACTGATGGATCGTTTGATCGATGTAGACTTCATTTACGATTAAAAGTGTTTCGTTGTTGTGTGAGTTTGTCTTTGTTTTCGATTGTCAGCGGCGAGGAACGCGTAAAATTGTTACATTTTTTGTTCAAATAAAAACTACACAGATATGCCGCTTGCCGGTCGTTCGAAAATGGTTTTAGTGAAACGCAGTTGTTTGCTAGTATTTTATTGAATTGCCTGCGTATGAATTGGTTTTGCCGCATTGAGGTTTTTACTTTCAGGATAGTGGCAGATAAACGGATAAATGTGGCATTACAATATGCGGCACTGACGTCGACATTTAAACTCTTGTAAAGGCTATTCATTGGTGATTGTATCGTCATTGGCTTACAACGCCAGAGTGGTCGCAATCGTCATCATACCCATTGACTCCGTGTTGCGGCCGTAATCGAAACGTGTTTCGCTGCACAAGTTTGTTCTTGCTGCCAGAAATTTAGTTGTGGTGCGCTCGTATGTCCATTTAATACATGAATAAATGTATTTGTGTGTGTGTGTGTGTATCTTGGAGTGTTTAAACGTTTTAGTCAAGTTAATGCGCGCATTTTGTCGGCCTTTTGATCTTTAAAAAGGCTTTTTTTCCTGCTGGTGTCTTCTTGTTGTTCTCCGATCAAGACCAAAACATCAGGCTAAAAAAGAAAACTGAACAAAATATATAAAACAACAACAACAGCCGTCTGCACGAGTGCAAATTGAGTGTTTGTGAGTGCGTTGTGTGCGCGATCTTAAGTGAATGTGTAGAAAATAGTATCTGTGTGCAGGAAAGTGATCATATTTGTTCGAACATTTGTCGGTTCGTTGGATAACATTTTGCGAACAAGTGCCGCAATAAACCAAAAAGAATAATAAATAATAAAACAAAAAAACATAAATACCGACCTAAAGACAAGGCGGTAAAATGTAATACTGACAACTTTACAACAGACCTTTTGCTGTTCCATCCAAAACCGCTTCAGAGGAAATTTAAAAATACGAGAAAAAGTGTGCGTACGAGTATGTGATTTTTTTTCTTTTTGCCAGAAATACCATAAAAGAATAAAAAAAAATTCAAAAGTAATACAATCGAAATCCAAAGAGGCTTCTAAAGGAGAAAAATAAAACTGCACAATAAAACAAGTTGGGGCAGATCATTAAAAGATAATAAAAAAAATCAATTCAGAAGCTATAGAAATTGTGTCAAATTAATTAACTAGAAAGTATTAAAACGCCACCAAAACCAAACAAATTAAATTAATTGCATTAATTAGATTAACACAAAAAAGTAGAATAAAACCACTCATTAATTTAGAAATTTTTTACAAAAATTCAAGAATATACTTAAAACATATACTACAAAAAAGATTTTAATAAATAAAACTAAGAAACTGAGAAAGGAGGTGCGTACTTAAGCGTTTGCGAAATTTAAAATTCAATTTTCAATACAAACTCGAAACAAACTCGACATGCATTTATTGTGGATTATAACTTTAGCCACTGTGGCTGTCTGGCATTTGCAGCTGATCAGTTGTGATGATCTGTCCATGCACTCGCAAACACAAACCGCAAATGGAGGCTTGCAAAACATAGGCGTAGGTGTGCCCGGACAAGGCTCAATAGCAAATCCCTCAAATCCACTTGGCAGCTCATTACACAATTCCAATCCCTCTGCCCCAAATCTTAATCAATTGGCTGGCAATAGTTCTCTCTTAAACACTTTAATGCAAACGACTGGCAATGCGGGAATGGCGGGTCTAAATGGCAATATCGGTTCTATGGGTGGAATCGGGTCTATGAACACTGGCTCTACTGGTTTAATGAGTCATTCAGGCAGTGGAATCAGTTCAGGCGTTGGTGTGCATCATCATGGCCATGCTTTAGCTGGCTTAGCCGGTCTGGGTATTATAGTGCCCGGTCATCGGGGCAGCACTTCTTCGGACTCTGGTGGTCGTTATAATCCTCCTTATATGGGTTCGAGCAACATGGATATGATGGTTGGCAGCAATGGTATGCAACAGGGAGGGATGGGTGCCGCTGGAGGTTCACAATATTAGTGAGTATAGAATTGACCTTCTTTATAAAATAACTCCTGTATAATTATATTGTATTAATAAAATTTTTGTTTTCGATTTATACCATTAACGTTCAACATTATTGAAACATCTCATTCAAGCTTTGATCACTTTTGAATTTCATGAAAGGATACAATTGAAAAATAAAAAATGCCTAAAAGTTAATCCCCGTTACTACAGATGACTTCAACGGTATTGGCCCATTAGTGTTTTTAAGACTTCAGCAAAAGTTGTTTATTGACCATTTTAATGCACATTTGCTGTGCTCAATGTTTACAACAAAAAAATGTCTGATTTTTTTGCAGTTCGTATTTGATAAAAGAGTAACAGCATTTTCAGACATTTGATTGACAGACTGGTTTGTTTACAAAAGTCATTTAAGAGCACAAGCTCACTCATATCTGCACTGGAATTCCAAGAAATTAAAACAATTTGAATCTCTCATGATTTTCGCTTAAGTGAATAGGCTGGAGAAGATATGAAATTTATGTTAATGAAAATTGCAATTAATTAAATAAAATGCTTTCAGTAAATATATACGCAAACCTAATTAACCATAAACAAGAACAACTCTAATAAATATTTATATTCCAAAAGTAGCAAAAAAGTGTGGTCTGTATCTGTAAAAAATCATAATTGTACGTACAGCTAAACTAAAATTAACTAAAGGGCTTAATGGCCCTTATTGCCTATTCCTAGTCGAAATAAAACGGCTTCAATACTAAACACAAACGCAATACGGAAATGATACTCAGACGTTATAGAAGTCGTATTTTAAACGGCTGTCAAATAATGACAGCGTGCTATTTCGATTCCAAAATAGTGAACTAAGAATATGTCTTCGAACAGCTGTCCACATTATTTAGCTGGCAATAATAGCCCATAAAACCTAGACCAGATCTTGTTATCAAAGTTGCAGCATTATTTTAATTTTAAAATTTTTGTTACAACAAAACTCATTGTCATCCCTTGCGAATCATACACACACACGCACACACAAAAAAAAATTTATTACTTTCACCGAAAATGTACGAAATGAAACATAAATTAATGAACATAAATATTCTGTAATGCATTAATTTTGATGTAATAAAACAACGACAATATGAATGAAAAGTTTAACATAAAAAAAATAAAAGAGGAGGAAAAAAAACTCTCCCACATCTCAGCAGCAGGAACATCTTGCAGATAATGTGACTTCTATAACTTCCTTCCGTCTATTGCTGCGACCATATCTATCTCTGTGGCTGGTGCGTGGAAGGGGTTTTATACTGCTTTTTTACCTTCTCACTATAAACCCAAGTCGGGCGGGGAGTAATAATTTATTTTCTTTGGGGAATTTTAACATTTAATGCGTTCGTTCAATTTGTTCGTTCTGTTCTGTTCAGTTGCCATCAATGTTGCAGTTTTATTACCGTGATTATTCATAAAAAAAAGCAAAAGAGTACAATATAAAAACAGCCACCGCAAGATATTTGCCAGCAAATACAACAAACTGCGAAAGTACACTAGGCAACAAAATATATTTTTTATACTCCATCTGACTGACGGTCACTGTATTTCGTTTTTTATTCATTTACAAAAATATCTCCTATTTCAAAATCTTTTTAGTTAATTTTCATGAAGTTCCAAATATATATTCTAACATGCTTCACTGATTCTCTCGCAAATTGGGCACGACTTGCAAAATATACAAAAATATTAAAACTTCAATCAGTTTCAATTTCGTAATTCTTGCAGGAATCCTGAATTCTTTATATAATTGTATAAGAAACAAGTGGCAAGTTGTATCGTACGTTAGTTATTTTATATACGAAACTGAATGGAATTTGTTGTGATTTTTAAATAAATTTATAAATAAAGAATCCTTTAGTGAACATTTTTGCAAAAGCATTCATGGGTCTAGGATGATTTTTTGAGGTTTTATAAAGTGAAAATGTACGGAAATGTACGACACAAAAAAGCCTATATAAAATAAAAAGTGAGTGGTAGAATGGACTAGGAACATCGCAGAAATCGTTTTTTATCACCAGTACACTCATTTAGCAAAAAAAAATTTTTGATCTCTTAGAAAGGAGGTCAAAAATTTTCCAATCCAAGGAGGTCCAACATTCCAATAAAATGGCATTAATTTTTTTTGCATTTTTGATAAACAAACTCTGAACAAATGGCACAACTATTTTGCTCAGAGTCCCTCGTAAACTATCGAGTAGGTGAATGGAATGAAATTGTATAGCCATAATTTAGATTTGGCTGAAGAGCAGAGAAAAGACGGCACCCTCCTTCGTCGGCTCTGTAGCAAAAATTTTTGTCGGCGAAGTAAAAAGTTGAAATAGCTACAAAAAATTCTCTATCTTCTCATATTTCTCTCAATACTATCCGGCACTGCATATGTAGCGGTTATCCTCTGAGTGTCGATCCGAGTTAAAAACAAATCAATTATTTTGCAGAAGAATGTTTTGCAAGTGAATTGGAAATTCGTTTCTCAATTTGATTTTATAACTAAAAGTAATTTCGTCCATAGAATTTTAATTGTTGAAGTATTTTACGATAAGAGATTTTTGTTGATTGTGTTGTAGCACAGTGTTATTATTTGTTGCCTTGTTGTTGTTTGACGGTTGGGTTTTTGGGATGTTGTGCTTGTGGGTAAAGAACAAAAGAGGGCGGAGTAGTTGTGTTTTTCTAATTCCAAAAGTGCACAATAATTTACATTTTACAATGACAACACAGCAGCAGCGTTAAATTGCCGGCTATAAAAGTGAGTCGTCATCATCAGCGCGTTCTTGCTCAGAAGGCAGGCAGGCAGTGAGACAACTGCAGGTACAATTTTTTGCCTTTAATTTCTTATATATTTTTTTTGTTTCTACCTTTCTGTATCCCTGCATTTATTTAGATCTAAATGGATCATTTGTTTGTAGTATTTAGAACTGAAATAACATCCCCGTTTGTAACTGAGACAACTAGTAGACTTGTTATTGTAGTTGTTGGTTTTCTTTTTAAACAAGTTGTTCTTGTATACTCGTACATATAAATATTTGTTGGTATGTTTTATCATCATCTTTATTTGTCATAACATTGTTGCAACAAAATATTGAGGCAGACATGCACACACTGCCACACATTCAAATTGCAGAGTCGACCCAAAAGAATGGCAGAGAATGCCACCCACTCTTTTACTGAACCGTTTGCTTTGTGGTTAATATATTTCTTTGGCTTGAATGCTGAAGAAAATAAATCACTAAACGCTTGCTGCGAGTTAGTTGCTATTTTTCGTTGAAAGATTTTCAATTGAATTTGTAGAAAAAATTAATTTATGCAAAAGTTCCATAGTTTTTTATACTTATTGCACTCTGTAGATGTTCTTGTCGAAATAAAATCCAGGTGAGCATAAATCATGGTTGATGTATATCCTACACGAGAACAAATAAAACCTATTGACCCTAAATCGCTTGTCGTTGAATGTAAGTTTATGACCATTATTCAAATCCAAAGGCACGGCGTTTAATGATTTCATCAATCCAATTACGGTAAGTGTTCTGCAAAGTTGGATTGGACACTTCTTAGTCAAACTTTAAACTAAAATTCCTCTTAAGAAAAATTTTTTAAATTTTAATAGCACGACCGAAATAAAATCGATTTTTGCTGCCTACTATATTTTCAGAGCAAATTGTCCCCATTCAGAATTGCTTTTTTTCATTTGGATTCGTACTCCAGGGTACGAACGTGGTTCTTGCATTAGAAGGGAACTATGAATGGAGTGTTTAATGTAGAGAAAACAGATGAGAAGCTAGGGAATTTGTTGTAGCTATTTTATTCTGTACCGTCGAATGCTGTATGGTGCTGTAATGCGTTCTTTGCCACATGATAGTGTTAAGCACTGTCGATTATGTTTAGCGACCAGTGCTATGCGTTCGTCACTGAAACAGGCCGATAACAACTAAACCATGAAATAACTGTCTACGCGATATCTACTTCAGTCCCTTTTGTTGTTTAATTTCAAAAACTTTTTGTGGCAGAAATGTTTCCGGGATTTGCCCGGATGTTTCGAAAAGTTTGAAGAAAAATTTATATAATGCAAAGAAAAAGTTAAAAATTGTTAAATTATTATATTTCTGATTAGCAACGAGTAATATCTTTCCGATTTAATTACATAATAGATTGATAACACCACCAAACAAGTGAATGTTAGAATTTAATTATTTTTCTTGTTGTGTTTTACACACTAACGACATTTAAATTAGTTAGTGTTTGTAAAATATAGAAAAATATTAACTCATTAGTTGTTAATCAAAGTTTTTGCTGGGAAATTTGCACATGCGTTTTCTGGGTGGTTACACATACATCCCACTTTTTGCATATTTCACACATCGGCCGCACCGAATTACACAATAATCACTGTTAATCAGCTTAAATACAATTTAGCAAAAGTTGCATTTTCATAAAAGGGAATATTTAAATAATTTCCATAAAAAAAGGTGTTGACACGACTAATAGACAGCAACCATACGAGCCCTGCACCAAAGCGAAAATATTGCAGGAGAGGAGGAGCAGGCAACAAAGAAAAAAATTACACAAAAGAGAAATTCATGAATATTTTAGTCAGGAGGCACTCAACGAAATTAATATTTAAATTTAAGTAAATTTTATTGAAACTTTTTTTTCAATAGAAATTCTTTTCTTGCTGCCAAATAAATGAGGTTTTTCATCTATTCTTCAGCATGTTGCTGTTTTGTGCATGAGAGTGTGCGTGTATTAGTATCTGTGGTACCACAGAATACCACAAAAGCATTGACTTGATTTAAATTGACATGCCTCAGACACATAAACTACTTTGGCGATTACAAAAGCACCACAACTTTTTCTTTTCGGGTATTTTTTCTTTATTTAACTTTTTGTAAATATAGTTTTTTGTTTTGTTGTTTTTTTTTTTGCTGTAGAAGTAAGTTATTGCTAAAGACTATAAGAGAAGATTTTTTTATATTGATAACAAAACTATTAATGCAAATAATGTTGTTTCGCTATTATGATTTTTTTTTATAATTTTTGCTTTGCATACAATTCCAAATAAAAGTATGAATGTGTGTACTTATCTTTGAGGTTTTGTGCCTTTCCCAGGTAGTTTACGTTTTTATTATAGCAGATCGTTTAGAAAATTTTCTAGATAATAGACTTAAATTTATAGGTTCTTTCCAAGATTGTTGAAAAATATGTGCCGTTGAAATATGATGAGAAACTGAATTTTTTTAAATATGTACATTGTCTCATAAAATTATTAAGCATATTTTAGAAAAAAATATTAAAAGCAAATTATTCTTGAAGATGTAAAATGTGAATGAACTAAAGTCGTCTTGAAGAACTTAAAGGTCTGGTAACCCTCTGTTCATACACGAATAAAATTTCCATGTACTAAAAATGGTTTGCTGCAGGGATTAGTTTCTGCTTTTTAAAACGAAGATGGTAGTTTGTTCTGCATTTATTTAATATGATAAAGTCAATTAAAATTGTATATAAATTAACGAACAAATTAATTGCTATAATTGAATTGATTCAAATATGAAATAATTAACGCAACTAAAATATCAATTGAAAATACATTTTCCACACGGTTTTCACATGTTATTTATCGATGAGTATCTAGAACTTCGTAAAAAAAATTTAGCTTCTCATTAATTTTCACTTTCACAGGAAAGCATTGAAGACAGTCCTAATCAAGTAATTCGTCGCCGGTTTCAAACACTGAGGTTGTATCCTTCCACGTTATGGACGATTTTTTTAGTTGTTAAAAATTGGTGTTCCAGATTGTGCTTTCTACGCGCCAGCCATGGCGGCCACATGGCAGAAATCATATTTAAACATTAATTTCATAAAATTTTCTTCCCAATAAAGCCCGTTTCATTGATATTGAAAATATATTTCCTTGTTGCATTATGATTTAAACTTGAGTCACTCCATAAAAAACACCCTATAGTTAGTGGCGCAGAAAAAATTATCGTTTTTTGAAAATGCATAAAATATGGAGCAACAAAAGCAGCTTAAGTCAGATATGTTACAAATAGATCTAGGGAAATTTTGTTGAAATCGAAGCACTGGATTTACCATTTAGTGGCGGTACTTCAATAACAGAAATTGCTATTTATAAGTATATGTACATACACAAGTAAGATTGTGTAATTGTATGTGTTTGCAGTTAATGAAGTATAATACAAAATGCAACCCTGACGAAGAGGCCTCATCGTAAATGCTGATTTCATATTACTGCATAATAGTTTTATCAGGTTTTAAGCTGATCAGGCAATTTGAATTGAATTTTAAAGCACATGCAAGACTTTATTTCAATGCACTAACGGATATTCAATATTTGTTTGTTTATCGTAAATACGACTCGAATTTTTTTCGCTTTGATTGATTGTTGTCTTCACAACAGCAGCATAATTATGACGTTCATCAGCGGCAGCATTTTGCTGGCTCTGCAGTAAAACGTTTATAAACAGTTTTAAAGTTTAAGGAGACTGATAAATATTTCGCAGAAAAAGAACTCTTAATGGAAAACAAAATGTTTTTTGCCTAAAATTAATATTTAAAAATATATTTATTTTAGCTACAAAAGAATAGGATTCTCATTTTGGCATTAATAGCAAGACGAGAACTTTGCAAATTTTTGAAGTTTGGAATCTTGGCAAATAATTTTTTTTGCAATTAAAACTTTTTTGCAGGCAGCCTAAATACAATGTATTGTTTTATAGAGAAATTTTCACGAACTGCTACAATTTTTTTTTTAAATTCATATTTATTTTTTTGTAAATAATACGATATTTAATATTTTTCTTTCAAGTTTTATGCAAATAAAGAAAATAATAATAAAAATAAACATTCCTCAAAGGAAAAGAAGTCTAATAAAAATCACAACAATACAAATTTAAAAAGAAAAAATTCCAAAATAAAAAGAAACTCATCTAATAAGAAATTTGTACTTCTTTTGTTTTTGTTTAACTCAAATTTCACAATTTAGGAATATTTCTGCTGCTCTTTTGTATATTTATTTTATAAAGAAAGAAACAAAAAATTAAAAGAAGTTCTGAATTAAAATGAAATGTTCAAGTACTTTGATAAAGAAGAGAAATATAAAAAATTCTATTTTTTTCTTGGGGATGTAAATGTTGCTGATGAGTATCTTTTACTGTTAAAGCTAAAAACTTTAGTCATAAATGTTAAGACAATGGACATATAAATTTTCATAGCAAATGAAACGAAAATTGTCTGACTTGTGCTAACGACTATTAAATCCGACATGGTACCAAAGTTTCAGATTTACTTTTTATATTGAAACATTCAATCAAACGCTTGAAAAACAGGAGGGTGTAGAATAAAATAGTAAAAATAATTAAAGAAATCAGCTGCATATCAATTACAATGGCAATTTGCTTTCTATTGAAATTTAAGAACTTTGAAAGTTACAGATTTTAAAAAGTAAGACCTGCTCTTTGAAGATGTTCGTCTGTGCAGAGCTTTAAAGCAATTGATTTTTTCTTCACTTTTCTTTCAACTTGCTTTATTTATAAAGCTGCTTAGCTGAATGAGAGTAAGAGGATCAAATGAAAAGAAATAATAATACTTTAAAGTTGTTAACAACTTTTGAAATCGATTAACCCATTGAGGGCACTCTAACGTGCAAGAAAGTCTGTAGCCACAAAAAGTGTTCAAAAGGTAGTTTTTAGAGCATGAAAGTATTAAAGTATTTGCTGGTGTGTTTGTGAACTGCGGAAAATCAGAAAACAATTTTTTCCTAGTATATGAAAAGGAAATGTGCAATATTTTCGAAGGCATATAAAAAACTTGCTTATAATCACTATGGGTTTTCAAAACTAAAGAACAGAATTTGCTTAAGAGTTGTAGCATAAAGTGTCTTGAACTTGTCTGATCAACATTTCATATATGATTATCACTTTAAAATATGTTTGAGCAATATCGTGTAAAATTTTTTTCACAAAAAACTGATTTAATATTAAACAAAAACAAAAAAACTGGAATTATTATCATTTTGAAAAAATTTCTTAATGATGTTGCAGCAAAACGATTATTTCATTTTACAGTTTGGCAAATAAATGTTTGTATAAATATAAATTAATATTTTTTTTTAATATTTCCTATCAAGGAAGATTTCTGCAGTATGCAAATAAGAAGTAGTATTCAAAAGTCACCTCAATACTGCAAAACGTCGGCAAAAATCGTTTATGTATAAAATGAAATGTATGTTTTCTGTTGTAAAAAATGATAAAAAAAAATTTTAAAGATAGTTGCATTGCTAAGAATGTGGAAGAATATTCCAGAAACGAGTCCCATTGTATGAAAAATTGCTATAAAAAGGGAATAGGATAATAATGAGATTTTTCTCCTAAAGTCGTGCCAAAATAAATTTTGTCAATAAGTCTAAATAAAATCACACGTCTTTTAAGAAGGTCAATGAAAGAAACGCCATATGGTTGGAAGGAAAATTGTCAATCTACGGCGATGTGAATAGTCGGTCGGCTTCAATTCCTGGAAATTTAAATTGTTATGGATATACTTTGTTTCTAGGAATATACATCACGTCCTCATTAATTAAAAAAAAAAAAAATACGAAACAAAGAAATAAATACTATTTGGCTGGAAAATATGCCGGATTCTCCCAAATTGCCAACAATTATTTGACAAACTGTATTTTGGCAAACACGTTTATCGCATTACTTGTCTTCTATTCAATATTTCTATTTGTTTTATTTTGCTCGGTTGTAATGAATGTTTGTTAAAGAATTTTGTTTGTTGCTTTTGGCCGGCCTTATTTCAACGACTCTTTTATAATTCTTTTCGTGCCATGACGACTATGATTGCCAACTGCAGCAACAACAACAAGAACAACAACTTCACTCTCTAATTAAAACTAATGTTTTTTGTAACTATTGTTGTTGTTGTTGCTGCTGCTGTTGTTGTTGTTGCTGTAATTCCTATTATGTATTTCTATTTGTATTTGAAATTGAAACTAACCCCTTTTGTGAAGAGGTCGTTCGACATCGTTCGTGGAATGTATTTGTTTGTAACCCCCTTCTTAAAGGGCAATTATTAAATTTTCATTACATCCCTTAATCAGCTTTTGAACAAAGTGATTTTGTTCTCATTACATTACACATGTTATTATGTTGTTTGTGTGAATATGAACGAGGTGTGTGTGTGTGTGCGTGTGTGTGTGTGTACGTGTGCGTTTATCGGTGTATTATGTCTTCAACTGCTATTTTCTAGCATTCAAATACTTTGTTTGCTTAAACTTAATAATGGTTGTTAAATTGTAATTGAACCCTGAGTTTTTGTGAAACCAAGACAAATATTGATTTACAAACAAAAAAACAAAAGGAAAGGAAAAGGAAGAACATGAAATTCGTTTGTTTGCGTTTTTAAATGTGTATGCCAACTGGTATGTCTGTCTACGTGTGTGTATTCGTTAAAATAAAAGGATTTTGAACTTGAGATTGAATAAATAGCAATATTGGAGTAGGAACGATTTACATCAGCAGCAAACAACAAAATAAAACGTTTTAAATTTTAATGCTTGATTTCTTTTAAAGCTGTCGTAGTGATGATAAATTAATGACTGACTGACTTCTTGAATGGTGTAAAGTGACAGAGTTTCCAAAAATATTATTGCAATAGAGAGCTTTTAGAGTTAAAATTTCAAAGGACAATTGGTGTAGTCTGTGTTTCATATGAATAGTTTTAATATTGAGTACTAATTTATTTCATCTTCCCAGCAACAGTCTCGTTTCTAAATTTCGTTTTCAGAATGTTTACCATTCAAAACATGTTAACAGAAAATATTAAACCATTTAAACCATAAAAGAAGCGTACAAAACCAAACAGATAAAAGTCAATAGATTAAACAACAACACATCAAACGTTTCACAAAACTTTTTATATGACTTTGAAAATCTTGTCTACAAATAAAGAAAAAAAAATTGGAATGACTTCAAACATTTCAAGTCAATACAATTAGAGGTGTAAACTGCAATACAAACGTGACGAAGTCTTGCTGCCAGAAGTAACATAAACCGGTAGAGAACAAAATGTTCAAAAAAATTACAAACAACATTCAAATGTTTGAACAAAGAGAAACACATGTTTTGAAGCTTAGCTTCCAAAGCTGACAGGAATAAATGGAAGTTTCAAACTGGCTGAATGCATTTCGAAAATCTCACCAACACTTGATAGTTTGCTTAGACAATTATCACATCCATGAAAGCAAGCAAAACACACCCACAGTGTAAATATTTTCTAATATCTGTCTGTCTGTCTGCCTGTGTGTGTGTGTCGGAGTTATAATAGAGTTTATATGATTGTGTGCGTGTGAAATTAAACTCAATCTTTGCTTTTCAATACAAAAAATTACCTTTGATCTTGACGAAATTATAAAACTGCCGCTGCTCATTTCGTTAATGATCACATCAGCCGCAATGTTTTGATCATGATTCGAAATGAAAATATATAAGCGACTGAAGTTGAACAGACTCCACAATTCAAAACGTTTTGCTGTTGGTTTTCAGATCGATTTTAATTTTATTAAAATGATCAACTTTTTTCATGTGCTTCTGTATGGGTATAAGTGCATGCCCGTAAACATTTAAACGATTGACCTTAATCTCTTCTGCGCGATAATTTGAAGAAAGTTTTAAATTTACATGAATGAAAGAAATACAGGAAATAAATTTCCTTTGGTACCAAAAAGGGGCACAAGGTGACAGTTAAGAAAGAAAGCTTAATTCGTTTCTTGCAACTCTAATACATACTGAGCGTATCGTTATCTGATCGGGGAGTACTTTATAAATTGATTGGAGAAGAAAACTGTTTCCACTTGTTTGTTATTTTCATTCGATTAGAGTTATAACACATGCAAGCTGCTCTGGCGGCAAATTTATGCATTCAATGCTATCATGAATAATTTTCCCCCGAAATTGTTCCCCAAAATTGCAATCATGAAAAAATTCCCCATGAATGATTTCATGCTAAAAGTAAATTTCCCTTTCTCGCAAGTTTTTCCCTTGAATTTATTCACTTAGTTTTTGGTGGGGAATAGAGTAGAAAATGTAAGTATTTTTTTATTATAGTTCGAATATTACAGTTTACGAATTTTATTTAAGGGACAAGATCCGTTCATAAGACACAAACTGATATTTTTTGCAGCAAATCAATTCTCGGCGTCTTTGTAAAACTTGCTGCTCCAATTCTAAACATTAAGCCCGGTATTCATAAAATTTAAAATGAGTTTGAAGTGTATTTTAAAAACAGTTTTCAAATACGTTTTATTGTTTTATGAATACTGGGGCGAGAATATTTTTAATTTGTTTTGTTCGGTTTCCAAAATGTATCCAAATTATTTTACTACTAAATATTTATCCATACTTTTTCAAATTTTTTTAAATTATTACATAAATTTAAATTTTTCATCACAAATTTCTTTGATTTTTCATGTTGTTTTCAGCTCCTTCTCTCTTTCACATTCACTGAGAACTGGTAGCGGGAATGATTTCTCACGGGAGATTCACGATAGCATTTTTCCCTTCGAGTAGAATACAAAATTTCCTGTGAACAAAAATTCCTCTTGTTATTCACGATAGGGCTTTATGGGATTATGCCGTCGCATTATTAAAATTTTATATGAGCGTAGCGTCACATAAGTCGATTAAGTCGATTCGATCGTTGGATATCAATTCGTAAGATATTATTACACCCAAAAGTACTACTAAAGCTAGTGAAGGTATTATTCAAAACAAGTTTTAGGACACTTATCCAGTTTTAACTTAAATAGGGAGAGAAAACAGTTTTTCGCACCATTTATAAATCATTGCCTGGGACTAATTTCACTAAGTCACTCTCTCATCTCACAGTGACCTGCGCCACATAAAACTGTTGCTGGGCAAGAACTGGTGTGTATGTAATTACACAATATTGTTGTGGTATTAAAAGAATGGAAAATGAAAAATCATAAAATTAACGAAGAAGAAACAAACAAAAAATCCTTTCAATCGCTTTTTCCACATTTCTTCAACTTAAACTTGCAGCCAACTGAAAACGCGAGAAAAGATGAGGAAAGTAAAAAAATATTAAATGGAAAAAAGCATTCAAGAAATAAAAATAATAATAATTTCTACGCTTAAACAAACGACGAACTGAAAGTCAGACAGTCAGTCAATGCAGGTGCATTTCAGAACTGAAATATAAATACTACACCAGCAAATAGCTAAAGATTTGTTTAAAATTGTGGAGAGAAAAAAGTGGAAAAAGAAAACAATAATGGAATGCGTGTAGGCTGTTTGGGCAGCGCACTGAAATGCATCAATGAAGTTACGGTTTCATCGAGCAGGAAGAAATATGAAACAATTTTCTGTCTGTCAATGTGGTCGGGTTAAAAAATTTCTAATTTAATTTTACAAAAAGATTTAGGCATCAAAACACAATAAGTACGCAAACCTTATTGATTTATCAAAAATATTAATGAGACATTTCATGCTGCGTTCGGTCAAGCTGGGCGTTTTATTTAGAAATGACACCGCGGGACTCATGTGTCTTAATGAATCTTTGACATCAAGATAATAGGGTCAATTATGGCTATTAAATTTTTCAAAACACTGAAGGTGGCATGGCGATGACCAGTTTAAAACTAGATCTTGAAAAGTGTAACAACAACGTACAACATGAGTTTTAAAATGCAGCTCTTCTGTCAAGTTGACCGCAATACGAAATTGTAAATGAAAGCAGGCAGGTAATCCGGATTTAGGTTTTACTGTCATACAGAAATTTTGTCAATACAAAATACTACAAGTCAATTGTTAGCTTTCAATAATTTCTACTAAAGATTGTAAATAATTAAAATCAAATAATTAAAACTTTAACTGAATCAATTAAATTATATAATTTAAGCCCAAATTGCTTTTTTTCTGTGCATTTATGAAAATTCTTAGAAAGAGTTTCATGACCAAATAAATTAATTATGTGCAAAATTAATTGAAACATCTTTTAATATGTGATGAGCAGCTTTTATTCATATATTTTTGAGGCATAATTTTTTCTGTGTATCAAATTCGCCATGTAGGTGTTGCTATTTTTAATTCTAACTAAAACTGAGAAAAATCATTTATGTAAACACAGTACACACACACATATATATTTGTGTGTGTATACAAAATTAGTTTTCATGGCACATAATTTCACAAAAAATCAAACATCTGTTCTCTGCAAGTCTCAAATTGTTATGCAGTTGGGTTGTGTTGGCAATACACTCGAAAAATGCCAGTTGATCATGTGTAGGATATCGCTTGGTGGCTGCGGCAGACATTGTGTTGCCACCAATAAATAACGATTGGAACGTGCAAAAAATCTGTCGCGCCTTGATTTTATCCGTCTGTTTTCACACGTGTTCGTTCAAAACTGCTTCTGTGTGGGCCAAACAGTAAAGAAGGACAGCTTTTGCCAGTGTAAAATACTGAAAATGTAAAAATTGCTGATTCTCGTGTTAAATCGTGCAGTTTTACCCGTTCAGCTAAAACTGTTCAAGAGAACGAAGTGTGTGCCCAACTTAAGGGACATGGAGTAGCAAATTCTGGGATTAAATATATTTTTGTGACACCAGCTGGAAATAGAATGGAAACAATTTTTTTGGATAACAACACAATGCCATGTTATCCTTGTGCAATAGAAAAGCAGGACTTGTGTGCCACTTCCTCAGAAGCTTTGTTAACAATATTCACGTTCATTATGAAAATATCAATGAAAAAGTTAATATGATGTAAACAACGGCTTTTTCGAAAATATATTTTCTTTCTGCTGCTCTTAAAGTAATTTTTTTTTAGGAGTAGGACCAGCGCTCAGGGGATGACCCCTATATATGCAATGCATTGCGCCAGAACTGAAAACGAGGGGATAGTATTGAGGGTACAGATTAGGAAAGATGAGAAGATAGACAGTTTTTTTTTGTAGCTATTTCAACCTTTTAATTCGCCGGCTAATTCTTTTGCTACAGGGCCGACGAAGGTGGATGCTGTTACTCTGCTTTTTTTTTTTAGTACATGATGGTGTCAGTCGCTGCCAATTATGTTCAGTGACCAGTGACTATGCCTTTATCATTGAAACAGGCTGGCAACAACTAACACAACCATGAACTAATGCTGATCAGAAGAATTCAACACAATATTTCATGACTCAGCGCGGTCTCGAAATCACGACCCTCCGCTTCATAGTTTCGTGTTCTACTACTTCAGCCAACAGCACCCACAAATGGAGATGTGAGAAAGATTGCCTTCGCTTTGTAAGGGAGCACAAATAACTCTTGTTACTAGATCATTCATCCAGAACTCAAATTATCACAAATTATAACATCAAATCTGTCATCCATAGCCTGGAAAATGCACTCTCACACAACGAGTTATAGCTTTACGGAAGTAACCGCTTTTTGATGATTTTTCAATAAATTTTTTTTATATGATAAATTTTTATGAGTGTAACTTATTGTGCTTTTCTTTAGATATTATCATATGTATATTCCTTCTTTTTTATTGTGGCAGCAACACTTTCAGCTATTTGCCAAGAATCGTGCACATTACACCACTCACACATGTGCGCTAAACAGATAGACAAACGACAGTAATAAACAAATACATGTGCAATATGGAAGGAAAATACTTTGGCCACACGCCACAGCTTTGAAAAACGTTGCAAAAAGGCGGCAATTATTAATGAAATGAATGAAGAGGCAAAAAAAAAAATTATAATAAAAAAACTCCAGCTTTGATGTTGACAGACAGACAAAATAGGCCTACAAGGCGGTCTTTGAAGTACAAGAATCACACACACACACTCACACTTTTGTATCTGCGACAAAAATCTTTCTTGAATGCTAGAGATTTTTTTTCATAATTTTGATTTTTTTTTTCGTTTTCAAAATAAAAGTTGGTAAAATGCATTTTGCGGTACTTTTTATTTAGTCCGTGTGTAAAAGGCGTTTAGTAAAGCATTTACTAGAAGATGTTAGATACTCGTTCATGTACGTGTTGCCCGTAATAGCAGAGTGCATTAATATGAGTGAGTATTTACAGTTGTAATTGTACAGATTTAGATGCTTGTACGTACATAAGTTGTTGTTGGTATTTTTTGTTGTGTTATTTGTTCGCTTATAAATTGCCAACTTAAATCGAGCAGTTCTTTTATAAAATGTTGCTCGTAAGACAAAAAAAAAACAGCAACAGCTTGTTGGTAACTGCTAGCAACAGCTTGCATCTGTGTCATTTCCTTTAAGAGTGAGCCGCCCTACCAGCCTGCTGGTCTGGCTTTTAGGTTGAATGAATGGTTGGCTTGACTCAACAGACTGACTAACTGTCAGACTGTTTGACTGGTTGGTTGTATTGTTTGCGCAAATGTGAGACTCTAGTTGATCTTGAGTTGAGATGAAAGGTGCACTGGCTAAAATGCCGCTGCTGTATTTTATTCTTTGTATTGCATGTAATTCATTTTATTGACTGTCGTACGCGACGTACGGGTATATGAGAGTGTGTGTAAGTGCGATTAAGAGTGTGTGAACGAATAGCACTTCATGTGCTTTTGTAGTAACAAAAAGGTGTGACTAAAAGCATAAAATGACACTTTAGTTAATTGTTGTCTAAAAATGCTTAAAATGTGCTAAAAGGCAATAAATTTTAATAATGAATAGGGCAATAATATATTTCCTCATATCGTCAAAACGAAAATATTTATTTATACAACATGTGCTTGTGCTTTTATTAAACAATTACTTGCACAGGAGCATACAACATGTGCCATAGAAAGAAATGTGAATACTCGGGCTGATAAATAAAAGTAATAAATATCCGTGCCTTTGGTAAGCAATTTGATCGAAGGTACGATATGTTATTTATTAGTTATCCCAGGAAAAACATAAGAATATGTCATTCTTTCGTACAGTACTGACCCATAGTGCACTTCAATGTTGCAATTGTATACAATTATTTGTACCATGTTTAAAAATTTGCCTCTCTTTCGGCTGTTTTGGTCTCTTTTCTTAATCATTTTATAACATAAACATGTCAATTTAAATTTTTTCACTTGTACGCCACAACGACGATGAAAATTTCTTAAATTACATCTTTTCTTTCCACGACAATGACTCGGCTGCACACTATAGGCGGACGGCCAGACAGACTAACTTACATTTTGTGAGAATACAATGGCCAGCATTTTAGTTGTCACTGTATTGCATGGACCGATCAATACGAATTAAGAAACTGACCCTGTAGTGTCTCCAAAATATGAATGAATGTCAAATAATATCAAAATCAACAACATCATCTCCGTCATCGTCATCAGCATCAGCATCAACGCAAATGCCGTCTGTATTATTTATGGTATGGAGGCACTTAGAGGGCCACTTACTCGCCACACAATGCCAGTCAGCTCGAGTTTGTGTATTTGCTTTTATGTAGTGGAATCGATTGCATGGACTGACTGACTGACTGACTTTATATGGCAGTATAGTAGTTGCTTCAAAGAACAAAAAAAAGGAGAAAAAAATAAACTTCATGTATAGATACTCTTACGACTTTTTGTGAAATGTTTGTTAAATGTTCTACACATGATTTAATTTGCAAATCAAAACATACGACAAACGATTTATGTGCATGTTGAATATGTAAATGACAATCAAGCAGTCATACCACATTCACACACACCCTCCTTGAATCTCAGGGATTCTTAAATTTATATTTACTCGCGAAGAATATATGAAACTTCAGCTAATGTGTATGTAACGTCAATAATGTGTTGTATTTTTACTGTATCAAAGTTTAAAAAGTTCTTAATAATCAGTTTCATAATTTCATACACCTCTATAAACTTTAGACCACCTTTGACGCCTCATAAAGTCATTGCCAAAAACAAATACGTCGTTAATTCAACTGTAACAAAGTTTAAAATGTTTATAGTTATCAGTTTAATCACTTCATATGTCCATACAAAATTTCGACCACCCTCGACCACTTAAAAGAATCATTTCCAGAAACAAGAACCACCCTATGTTATTCCTTCAAAATATCTCTATGCCAAATTTTATCTAAATCAGTTCAGCGGTTTGAGCGTGAAAAGGTAACACACAGACAGATAGACGGAGTTACTTTTATATAGTTTATTATATTAGTAAGGAAAAAAGTGCAAGTCATTACAAAAAGTGGAAGGTATCATAAAAAGTGCAAGTCATTATAAAAAGTGCAAGTCATCATAAAAAATGCAAATAATCTTAAAAAGTGCAAGTCATCATAAAAAGTGCAAGTCATCATAAAAACTGCAAGCCATTATAAAATTATAATCATAAAAAGTGCAAGTCACTATGAAAAATGCAAGTCATTATAAAAAGTGCAAGTCATTACAAAAAGTGCAAGTCATCATAAAAAGTGCAAGTCATTATAAAATGATAATCAAAAAAGTGCAAGTCACTATGAAAAGTGCAAGTCATCATAAAAAGTGCAAGTCATCATAAAAAGTGCAAGTCTCCTGAAATATTTTTCAAAAATTTTAAAACAGTTTGAGAACGGATTTCAGAATCCAATAAATTTACTGTTTAGGTAGCGCCGGTTGAATTGAATGTTTTTCTTGTGTTTTGATTTTGAAGGAGACGTAGAGAATTAAGCTGTAGAAAACAAAAGTGATTTAATAAAATTTATTAAAAAAATCATTTAACTACAATATGTTAAATGATATTTATTCCAATGAAAAATACAATTTTAATTATATTTTTATCTTTAATTTTTTTTTTTTAAGAAACATGATGTTTTTTGTGTTTGTTGTGTGTGTTAAGATATCATTCGCTCGCCGGTTGAATTATTTGTCAGGAAAAAGAAACAATTTGGTTACTCTTGCTCATACAGCCGCATAAACTTTAACACCAGGGCGTGAATTGACAATTGCAGTCAATTGAATTGAAATTCTAAGAAGCCAAAATATATTTTTGGGTTTTTTTTTGGGCGGCGCAAACTGAAATGTTGAAGAAAAAAAACCACTTGCTGAATGATGTGTTTTCATACAATTTGTTTTCTTTATAGTTTTTAACCAGACGGAATTTCTTCTAAATAGCTGAAAACATATTTTTCAAACACCTTTTTGGTTTAAAATATTTCATTTGGTTTCATTGAAATCTGCTGTCCTTTGCTGTAACATTTTATACCCTCCAAAAAAGAATTTGGAGGGTATATTCACTTTGTCATTCCGTTTGTAACGCATCGAAATATCCATCTCAGACCCCATAAAGTATATATATTCTTGATCAGTGATGAAATCTAAGACCAACTGAGCATGTCCGTCCGTCCGTCCGTCCGTCCGTCTGTGGAAATCACGATACAGTCCAAACGAAAAGAGCTAGACTCTTGAAATTTGGCATAAATATATTTTAAAACTTAGAGCAGGTTAAGTTCGAAGATGGGCTAAATCGGGCAAGAGGGAAAAAAGTTCCCCTAAGAAGAACTAAACCAACCCAGAAAAAACAACATAATTTTTAAAGTTTTTTGGTTATTTTGTTAAGCAAATGATATATTTTTATGTCAAATACGGTCCAACGCCTTAAACTTGGAGCCATTAAATAAAATAAAAATATTTTTTGACCCCGCCCACTTTAGTGGGCGTTATTATAGGCAAAAATAGCAATAAAATTTAACAAATTGTTTTACTTAAGCCTACATTCCTTAAAAATAACATTTTTAAGCTTTAATGACGAAGCTGAGACGAAACCTGGTACTACTCTGCCCTACCCCCTCCTTCCCCTTCGCCCCCTAAATGACCCTACCAAAAAAAAAATTTTTTTTTAAATTTTGTATATAATCATCCCAAGCATTTATCTTTAGAGTTTTATGACTGCCGATTTCTGCCCTACCCCCCCCCCACCTCTTCCTTTGCCCCCTAAATGACCCTACCAAAAAAATTTTTTATTTTTAAATTTTGTATATAATCATCCCAAGCATTTATCTTTAGAGTTTTATGACTGCCGATTTCTGCCCTACCCCCCCCCCCCCTCTTCCTTTGCCCCCTAAATGACCCTACCAAAAAAAAATTTTTTTTTAAATTTTGTATATAATCATCCCAAGCATTTATCTTTAGAGTTCTATGACTGCCGATTTCTGCCCTACCTCCCCCCCCCCCACCTCTTCCTTTGCCCCCTAAATGACCCTACCAAAAAAAAAATGTTTTTTTTAATATTGTATATAATTATCCCCAGCATTTATCTTTAGAGTTTTATGACTGCCTGTTGCTGCCCTACCCGCTCCTCCCCCTTTGCCCGCTATATGACCCTATCAAAAAAAAGAAATTTTAATTTTGTATATAATTATCCCAAGCATTTATTTTTAGAGTTTTATGACAAAGGGGAAATGTTTCCCCCACAGCCCTTGCCAGAGCGACCCCGCCAAAAAATACAGTTTTTATAGCCTCCAAAGAGAATTGTGATGAAGTCTAAGACGGTCTAGCAATGCCCATACGTTCGTCTGTGGAAAACATGATATTGTATATTTTTGAACCCCACCCCCTTTAGTGGGCGTTGACGTACGATATTATATAAAGGAACTCTGTCCCACCAAGTTAAACATTTCAAATTCACTTACTAAATATTTGGAGGGTATTTAAGATTCGACCCGGTCGAATATAACGTTTTTACTTGTTTTATATCACCTCTTCAAAAATGAATTCCTAAATTTAAATTTCCAGCTAAAATTTTTATTAATTACAAAACAGGAAATAAATCATAAATGGGAAAACGTTTTACTTTTCTTTACATTTTCATTTAGTTAAATTTTAATTGCCCCTGTTTATAAAAAAGCAGAGAAAGATCAGTGGAAGCCAAACTAAATAAACGTGTAAATAGTCGAACGTTTGTTCAGTCGAGTACACGTTCGATATGAAAATCTTTTTGTATGTGAAGTTTTTATATATTTTTTTTCTGATTTTGAATGGCATTGGCTGAGTGCCGTGGCAGAAGTTGGCTGTTGTTTTTTTCTCAAGTTTTATATTACAAGTCGTCATGTGTCGGCATTTAGTGATGTCATAAAATTTGATTAAAGGCACCGACAAACCCCAAAACTAAACTATAATTACAACAAAAACAAGCAAGTGTATTTTTATGGAAAAGAGATGAATGAATGTGAAATAAAATTACCACCCTTTCAGCAACAGTGAAGCTCCATTCATCTCGTTCGTTTCCAGATAAATTTTTCAACTCCTGGCTGCAATTCTGTGTGTACATTTCTCTGCAGTGTTCGATGTGAGATGTGTTTCTTTTGTAAGTGATTTATTAAAAATAGAAAACATTCAGACAAACTTATTTACATACAAATATGTGCATATTTATATGCCCATGTATTCATAATCTTCGAGCGTGGAATAATTTTAAGGTTCTTTATTTGAAATAACTCGCGCATTTTCTTAATTGTTTGATTAATTAAGTTTTGCAATCAAATACTTAATTAAATTACAGTTTATTAAAAATCACGTCAATTCCTAATAAAATTACTTGGGCTTTTAGGTTCTAACGCATCGTTTAATCGTTTTAGAATCTAGTGAGTGAATAGAATTACTGGATTATTTTCCAGCACTTCTTTTCTATTCAAATCAAAAATTTTCTTTTTTTAAATAATTAGAGACCAGCAAGATTTATTCTCAAATTTACGTTTCGTAATGTTTTCTTTTTATTCGTGTTCGCTTTACGTGTGATTGAAAGCAACATGTGTTTTAAAGTTCATTTTTGTGCAAAATTTAAATAAACATGAAGTTGTGCAAACAGGGTTCTCGTGAAATGCTTCTGATTTAGTTTTAGTTCTAGAATTATATTTAAAAAAAACATACAGGCATCGAAATCGATTAAAATTGAAAAAATGCAGATCATCAGAATAATCAATAGAAATATTTTTCTAAAGTAGTTAAAAATTAAATAGTTCTGAACTGGGAGCAAATTACCGCATTCGATATCGATCGAAATTTTCATTTATATTGTATAGAAATTTTGGTCGATATCGAATGCGGTAATTTGGGGCCTGATGTACCCGTTGTACTCGCATGTAATAAAGTTAAAAAAATTTAATATTTCACATATAATTTTCTTTACGCTTACGCCCAACAATATTTTCTTAAGTTTTGTAAAATTAATTCCATCACGTTTATTTAAACTTTTATAAACAATATGACTTCTGGAAATCGTATGTATTTTTCCCTATCTTCAACTGTGGCTGTGAATGTTACCCTGTCAGTTCGGTGGTCGTGGGTTCGATTCCTGTATGTTAAAAAATTTTATAATTCCCATAATTTTTTCAAAGAATATACAAACCCTTAAGATTCCATTTTAACAAACATCATGTCTAAAAAGTAAAGAGCGAACGAGACTCTCAAGAATAATTCATTTAATATTAAAAATGTTTTCCTCCTCGGAATTTATCATTTTGGCATTAAATAGAAAAAGTGAAATAAATCCATTGTATTTATTTAAAAAATCATGTTAAATAAATTTGTTTTTAAAGATTGAATAACTCATCATTTCATAATTTGTTGATTTTGTGGATGGATGCAATATTTCTTTTTCTATTTTCTGTGCATTCTTTTGGTATTTTTTTTGTAATGAAATCTCATTCAACACCTTTTGGTGCAACCACGAAATAATAAATCGTTTTTAAGCATTCACAAAAATTCAATTTTTTTATATACAAGAAATATATAAGAAAAAGTTGTTCCAACGTCAATTAATCTATCCGTTTGCATTTTTGTGCCCCCCGTTTAATACAGACTGATACCGGTTATTGGCAAACAAAATCTAATTTAAAAACAGATGTTTAGAAATTTCTTAAAAAGGCAAAATCAAATTTCAATATTTAAAAACTGTGGGCTTAAAGCTATTTTAAAAACACTTAAAAATCCGATTAAGCATCATAGAAAAACTCAATTAAAAAAAATCATGTTTAATAAAGTAATTTCCTCAAAAGGATTAAATAAAATAAATTTTCTCAAAAAAAAATTTTTTTTGAAATACAATTTTTTTTATTTTTTTTTTAAATATTAACTTTTTACAAATGGAACTGAGGAAAGTATGTTTTACAAAAAACTTTTCAAAAACCTCACTTAATGAAAAAGAAGTTTGGCAAAATTAAACAACAATTCCTGCTAGAAACAAGAGGTACAAGGTGTGGGCCAAAAGGAATCACCCTAAAAGAAGATGCTCTTATTTTTGCAAATGGCGGCCAATATCAAATCTGTTTTGACATTTCTGAACTAGACAGATTTAGAATAGAAGTGAACAAGCCATGGAGCGATACACTCCCCATCCTCAATATCGTGGACGAAGTGGATGATTTTTCGACCAAAATCATAACGAGCGATGAGGCTCATTCCCACCTAAGCGGGTTTGTGAACAAGCAAAACTATCGCTTCTGGGGCACCGAAAATCCACAAGTAATGCACGAGAAGCCATTACACTCGCTCAAAGTGGCTGCATGGTGCGCTGTTCCCCTTTGGGGGAGTCATCGAATGACTTCTTTTGGCCCACCTTGTACTTAACCATTTTGCCACCCTAAAGAAAATGTCAACAAAAAAATTGCTTCCACCGTGTGTGTTCTTTTTAAATCCTGATTGAATTTTCAAGTTGCATAAAATATAAAATAAAAATTATATTCAAATTCAAATAAAATTGTTAGGCTAAGGTTCGTGATAAGCAGTATTCAAAAAGACATGATAGGTTAGGTTAGAAGGGTTGCCCGCAGTAAGCGAGAAAAACACTCGGAGGTCATAACAGGCCTATTGTGATGCCTAGAGGACTATACCCTACACAATCCTTTCAAAACGAAGTATTGGTTCCTGAGAACCACCTAGAACTTCTCACAAAGCCCGCCAGGGCAGCCAGCGGTGCATCCCTGACGCAGTCCAGGTCTTGCAGGAAACGAGAGCTAGATGTCTAAGCCTACGCTCCTGCAGAGCCGGACAGTCACAAAGGAAATGCTGTACTGACTCCTCTTCTCCATCGAAACAGCTCCTGCAGCGACCATCATGGGGAAAGCCCAAATGCTCTGACATGTGCACAATTGCACAGTGCCCCGTCAAGATCTCTACCAGGAGTGCCAACGACTTTTTCCCAAAAGTCAGAAGCTGTCTAGTCCTAACTTTGCTAAGCGAGGGCCATAGAGTTTTGGAGACCCTACAGGTGGTAATACTTGACCACCTGTTTGTCACCTTCCTCTCTGCCCTCTCCTGAGTTTTGTTCAGCAGCTCAACTGAGGGAATGTCAATATCCCTACGTGACACTGCATCATCCAAGGCCGAACCCGCTCTTGCGCATTCGTCCGCCATCTCATTTCCCTGAATGCCTTCATGCCCTGGAACCCAAACTATCTTGACGTCATGTATTTTAAGTCGAGCCAGAGATTGAATGCATGTCAGTACACATCTCGACCTTATTATCCCCGAGTCCAGGGCCCTAATTGCTGCCAAACTATTTACACAAACGTCAATAGTTCTTGCCTCTAAACTGAGCCCATTAATCCTGAAATGATTCAATTCAAATTCGTCTATGAACTTGAATATGTTTGTGCAAGTATATTGTTCATAAGTAACGAAAATTGAACGTTTTCTTAAATAGTTCTTTATAACAATATTTATTAAATGGCGTATGAAAATGTTTATTCGAAAACGAAAAGCTAATTGTAATTCTCAGAAGGCATATGCAGCTTAAATTTGAAGTGAAATGTTAATTTGTTTCAGCGCTTCCTGTTTCATCACTCATTCGTTGTTCCCTAGAAAACGAATAAATGTTAATTATCTTAAGCACACCATATCAAAAGCGAAATCCATGGAAATCTTCAATTGAAATTAACACCAGATAAGAAGGCACATGCAACAAACTGGCAGACTGAGCCAACTAACGAACGAACGAACGAACGAATGAACATCTTTATTGATTGAATGTGTGGGCATTTTCTTGATTTGTTTAGAAAACATCGATAAATTTCAATTTACTCATTAAGAGTGGAAGAGATATGGATACAGAGAATAAAATTATAATATTATACGCATGAAATGGAAAAAGGAATATTTATATTCTTGTGTACTTTTGTGCTATTGAACAATTTCCAAGTACATTTCCTTAGTAACGAGTATTTTTCATTTAATTTTTGTATCTTTCTGTGGAATATGGCGCCTGCTTGGCCTAATTATTAGGCGGGATTATCTTAATTAACACTCTTTAACACTTTGGATTCTTAAACAAATGTTTTCGTGTGATGCCAGAAGAACAACAATAATTGATTTTCATACAAAAACCTACATATCTATTTAATTCAAACAAACAAATTCAATCAAATGTGAGAAGTTTATTAAGAAAAAAAAGTGTGGGAATTCTCTGTTGCTGCTTATCATTGAAAAATAAAAACACTATTTTTGTTGTATCCGCATTTAAAATTGTATATGTTTTGTTTGAGGAGTGGTTGGCGGTGGTTGGTTGGTTGGTTCTTTGTTATCTTGTTTTTGTTTTTGTTTTTTTTGTTTTTTGTAACATTCAAGTGTTTGCAGAGAGTTGCGATAACGCACAAACGCTTTTCACACATCTTTGATCACCCACCCATGTTGAATTAGTTCGATTGCTGTTGGAATATTAATTGAAATTAAACTTGAAATTTTAAGTGGTTTAATTTGAATTTCAAAATTTCAACTCGCATGAGGATCTGTGAAGATGAGTTCAAAGCCGTTATTAATTTAGCTCTTGAAAATATTTTAGATAATAATTGCAAGGCAGATGACGTCATGTCATAAAATACATTTTTATTATATTTCATTTTCATTAATTTTTATAGCTGTAAGAATGATGCGGAGTGTTATATTTAACGACTGCGGTGCAAAATGTACAAGTTGTGGCCTAACAATTTATTTCAAAGATCTCATGTAAATAAATAAATAAATACTTCACAGTACACGAAAAGATATTAAAAAAAATTTCTTTGTTAAGTTTCGGAATATGTTACATACAGAACGACACGTTGAATATTCCAAGCAACCAGGAAAAATGTATATCAATTAAATATTCCAATTTTGCAAAGCATTATAGAGCATAGTTGTTTTCGGCAGTTATATACTGCCATCTTCAGTACTCATGCTCAGTTTATAAGCCATTGTATTAACATTTTAGAAGCTAAATAACTAATAAATTAAAATTTCGTAATTTTATTTCTTTTGTTTAAAAATATGATTTTCGTCAGTCTTTCGATTTTCTCTTAGAATCCATTAAATGTTTGCATTTTAAATCAGAGTATGAACTATTAAATTTATTGTTTATCTTTTCTTTAAGCATTTCCAGTTTTAAAATAAAATTATTATACTTCGATATTTTTTAGATTTTTGATCACCCACCCATGTTGATTCAAATAAAATTATTAATTTCTTGAACAAGTTACACAAAGGAGTGACGAAATATTGAAAATTAATATATTTTAAATTAAAATAAAGAGACCTTAAGCTTAAAAATATCAGAGTATAATACTATTAAAAAAGAGGTGAAGAAACCAGAAGTTTTAAAATAAAGTTGGTTTTTTTTTCAAATACTATTTAAAATAAACTCTCTGCCCCAGTGTGCAAATTTATAACACAACTCTTGTCTGCATTTTTATATTTTTATGCGTCTATTATTAGCGCCAGACATTTAACACCAAGTAGTTGAATATTTTTTATGTTGAGTTTTTTTTTAAATATTTCTTAATAAATTGTTGTAGTTGCAGATTTTCTTTCTGTGATCGTATTGTTAACACATTTCTTTTAGGCGGAAGACGATTGTGTATTATTAAAACAAATTTTTGGAGAAGATATTCAAGAAAAAGTTAATTTAACTAATAATTTCTTCTAGATAGGAATATGTATTATGCGTTTATTAAAGATACTGAACTATTTTTCTTTTCACAAATGAAATCATATTGTTTTTAATGTAAATAATGAATCAGATTAATGGCTTAGAGGTTCACTTCCAATCATATTTGAATACAAGAGATCGGTGCATCAGTCTAGCGTGACTGACACTTTCGAAGTGGGTTCTGTAGTTCATTTATATTTCGCGGAATACAAACGTAACACGTAAAATATTTATATTCACCACTATCGTGAATAACAAGGATAATTTTTGTTCACATGAAATTTTTATTCCACTCGAAGGGAAAAATGGTATCGTGAATCTCCCGTGAGAAATTATTCCCGCTATCAGTTCTCGGTGAATGCAAAAAAAGAGAAGAAGCCGATAACAACATGAAAAATCAAAGAATTTGTGTTGCAAAATTTAAGTTTAGGCAATAATTTAAAAAAAATTAAAAAAAGTATGGCTAAATATTTAGTAGTAAAATAATTTGGATACAATTTTGGAAACCGAAAAAACAAAACAAATTAAAAGTATTCTTAATGTTTAAAAGTGGAGCAACAAGTTTAAGAAGGACGCAGGCAATTGATTTGTTGCAAAAAAAAAATAAATATAAATTTTGTGTCTTATTAACGGGTCTTGCCACTAAAATACAATTTTCAAACTCTAATTTTCGAATTATAATAGAAAATACTTACATTTTCTACTCTATTCCCCAGCAAAAACTAAGTGAATAAATTAAATGGAAAAGTGAAAAAACTCGCGGGAAAAAATCATTCACGATCAGGGGAATTTAATTTTAGCGTGAAATCATTCACGAGGAATTTTTTCATGACTGCAATTTTAGGAAAAAGGAAAAAATTACTCATGAAGTTGATGTGGTAGTATTTCTCGCGGCGAAAATTCGACTTCCCACGTTAAATAGAGAAACGTAAATGTGAGCAATTTCATTGATAGAAATGATACTAAAAAAAATAAAGAAGCTGTCTTAGCTGCTTTTGAATGTAGGAAACTTTTTTAACCGAAGAAACTTCAAGCGCGCGAAAATGCAGCCATAGTTAGACAATTATTTCCGAAACTGTAAACAATCAAACCACTGTGCTCTCTTCTTAAAACTAATTTAACCTCATGCCTTTGGCTTTTATGTTAATTTATATTGTTTTATGTTATTTCTTTTAAATTCCAATTCCCTGTCATGAAATTTATCAAATTATCAAGCCAACAAGAAATTTCATTCATTAATAAACATAAAACGCATTTGATTAAGTACATCATTGGAAAATATTTCCGCATGTCAAAGAAAAATCTCTGTATTTATGTGACTTGAAGGAATTAGGAGAAAAATTTTTCATAAACTCATATATATAAAATTCTTTATATAAAATGAAAATTGAAAAAAATATTAAATGACAAGCATCCCCCTTTTTTAATATCAAAAGGTTGTCTTTACTTCAAAGGTTGTAATCTTGTAAATCAAATTTTTCCACAGAAGAATGCAATTAATTTGTGTCTCTTGAGGAATTTTTTGTTGTTGTTGTATAAATTTTGATGGAAATTAATTTCAGAAAGAAAGCACGTTTTGAACGATTCTTTTGCTGCAAAATAACACAAAATCTTTTGTTTCAGAAAGTATCTAACAGAATTTTATGACGAACTTTCCAATTTTCCAATATTGAGTTGAATAAAAGTTTTATTAATATTTTTATGGTGCTTGAGTGTTGATTTAAATTTTATTGCTTAAGTGCATAAAAATCATAATTACAGTGACAACTTTATGCGTCTTTGCCTGTCTGTGTGTGTGTGTGGTTAAGCATTAAAATCTTTTCAAGTAATTCCATTTGCCAGATGTGTGTGTTTGTGTGTGTTGACATCATTGGATCATTCGTGGTTGGATTCGTACAAGTGTTTTTTAGCGATAACGTGGAAAATGGCTATAAAATTATATGTTAAAATAAAACAGTGCTTGTGCAACACACAACACACTTGATTTCTTGAAGCAACCTCCCCCAAAAACCGAATATAATACCGCAAATAACGAGCTCATAATAAAGAGATGTTGATATCAAACTCATAAGAACTACATTTTAATCATAAAAATTAAGCTCAAACGCAATCATCATTAAACTTATTCATTTTCTACATCATTTTTACGATTATTTTTCAAGGGGGGTTTTCCCATTTTCTTTACAAAGTACTCATGTCTTACACGCTCGCTCGTACCAGCCCACAGAAAGCAGTAGGTTTGTATGTGTTCCATAAATGCGGAACAAAAAAGTTAAAGCATTTTTATTGCCGCCTATGAATGTTGAAAAGCTGCTTTCGCTTTGGTCGCCCTTTTTCCCCTTCAAATTACGTACGTACTTGTACGTTAAATGCAACCCTGCTGGTTTTATATGCTTTTTACGTTTTATACTTACGGAGAATAAATGCGTACAGAACGCACTTTAAATGCAGTTTTTATGACCGTGACGAAATTTTTCACAAAAAGAAATGAAAATAACAAAACAGTGCGAAATATAAGAGAAACTTTTTTTTTTATTTTTATTCGCGTTTTTTTACTTTTTTTTGGAGGGAGAGAAAATACTTTAATGATGTATTAATATACGGTCACGTAATGCACATAAGACAGATATTTCTTCGTCATCATGAAGTCGTATCAGCCACAGACGCAGCAACATTAACACCATTTGCCGTCAGCTGGTTGGAAAGAATGATGGTGATAAATAAGTTGCTGAATGTTGTAGTTAAGCGTAAAGAAAGAGCTATTTTTATTACCAACTTTTCTAGGTTGAATTGAAACGAGTCGAAACCAAAATGAAATTTGTTTTGTGGGAAAAATAAATTTGATTTTGTTACGGTTGTCAACAAATAAATATTTTTAGCCCATTTCATGCTAACTTTGAATATGTTTTAAAGTCTTCAGTACAAGAGTGGTTTGAAACAAGCTTTTTGGGGGTCTGTATTAACCCCTTAAAGTACCTTAAAGCAGCTGTACTAGAAAGCATTACAGGAAGTGTTGCTACACATTGTATTCAAACAATTTTAAAATTAACTTATTGTTTTATTTGGTTTTGGTAAAACAGGAAAAATAAAGCCGTCCTGTTTTGTCGTTTCATATAGAGAATTATTATTACGATTTCTCAAAATTTCTAAAATTTATCACTTAAATCACTGATCCAGTTAATTAAGTTTTAAGAAATTGTTTTTTGCTGTGTACATCAACATAATTTTATTGACTTCAATATTTTTGGCTAGTATTTTTATTAAATATTCACCTCTATCATGAATAACAAGTGGAATTTTTGCTTACGTGAAATTTTTATTCCACTCGAAGGGAAAAATGGTATCGTGAATGTCCCGTGAGAAGTTATTCTCGCTATCAGTTTTCCGTGAATGCAAAAAAGCGAAGAAGCGGAAAACAAGATAAAAAATCAAAGAAATTTGTGTTGAAAAATTTACATAAACGTAGTAATTTGAAAAAAAAAAAAATTTTAAATATTTAAAATAATAATTTGGATACATTTTGGAAACCGAACAAAACAAATTAAAAATATTCTTATGCTTTAGAATTGGAGCAACAAGTTTTACAAAGACGCCGGAAATTGATTTGTTGCGAAAATAGCATTTTTGGTCTTATTAACAGATCTTGCCGCTAAAATAAAATTTGTAAACTCTAATATTCTAATTATAATAGAAAATACTTAAATTTTCTACTCTGTTCCCCACCAAAATGTAAGTGAATAAATTAAAGGGAAAAGTGAAAAATCACTCGCGATAAGGGGAATTGAATTTTAGCATGAAATCATTCACGGGGAATTTGTTCATGATTGCAGTTTTGGGGAAAAGGGAAAAATTTCGAGGGAAAAATTATTCACGACAGGGGTGATTGCGTCTATGGTGAAACTTATAAATTGGAAAGCTGCTAGAATATTTTCGTTTAATTACGAAATTTTTTGAAACTAAAATTTTCTCTTCCATAAAAAAACATTTTATGAAAATTATTAAACGTAAAATATTTTTTATGAATTCTTTTTTTTTTTGTTCGGGAATAGACAAATTTCATTGTTTTACAAATTTACAGAGATTTTTATGGCACGATGTGGGAAATTGATGAAATCTGTTCCAGCTATCCAACAAAAAATACAAAAATTTTAATTATTTTTATTATTTTGTAGTCGACCTTTTTTAAATTTTTTGTATAAAGTTATAGTGTCTATAACTGAATAATACAAAATTGTTATAGACTTTAAGCGACTTCTCTTGCAAGGACGCTCTGTGGCCCAATTGATCCAGAAAATGTGAAAATCTTTCGACGTGCTCTTACTGTTCTAACAGTTTATTTTTTGGCGAAACGTCCTAAATAATAATTTTATCAGCATTTTATTTACAAAACTTACAATTCCTATTTCACAATTCATGATTAAAATATAACTTTTTACGAGAGATTATGGAAACACCAAACCTCCGAAAAATATAACATTTTTGTCATCTTTATTTATGTTGAATGTTTTTTTATGGTAAAAATCAGCAATTGTTTTTATTCCCATGCCAATTTGGTTTTTGGTGGCTGGTCTCTGGTCGCTGGCGTTGTCCGGTGTTTCTATTTAATCGACCTCGTGATACTAAAATTGATGACCATAATCTCTGATGCTCATATTACAACGTCCATTGAAAAAACAAACAAAAACGTAAATAACCAACATCCAGCAAAAGAGCAGCAACAGCAAAACTGACATCGACCAAAAATACTCGCAACAAAATATTCATAACATTTTCCGCATGTTATGCGTTTTACAAATATTGCAGCATACGATTCCGCAGCAGTACTTTTTTTTATAGTCTTTTTGCTTGTCCCCACTTTTGTTGACTCTTCTTTATCCCCCACCCCCTTCAAAGAATGATAATAATGGCAGTGTGGCATTATTTTGCGCTGCGTGCTGTTGTGTTGACTGTGTTGCTCATTATTCATCAGCCACATTTGCCATGCAGCATATTTTATGCTTTAATGTGTCAAATCATACATCAGCATTTGTTCTACGTAATATTTGTACTGTTTACTCCTGCTACTCCCCGCCCTGCACCCTCATCTCTGTACTGCATTCGAGTTCCTCATCCTTGATAAGCTTGTTGATATGATTGTATTTATTTGCTGTAGTGTGTTTGTTTTATTTTATTTTTTTGCAGTTGATGGAACTGAATTCGTATGAACATTTATGATGCCTGTTATAGTAAAAAATAATAACGAGGGCAGTTGCCGAATTTTCGCAAATAGTTGCATTTGCAACAAAAAGAAGCATAGAAAAAAATGATTAATGGTTGGGTGCTGTTGGCTGAAGTAGTTAACACGAGACTATGAAGCGGAGGGTCCCGCGCTCGGTCAAGTGTCGAGTTCTTCTGATCAACTTTAGTGTATGTCAGCCTGTTTCAGTGATGAAGGCATAGCACTGGTCACTGAACATAATTGGCAGCGCCTGACACGAACAGTTGCCATTACGTTCAGACGGACAATTATTGTTTTTCTAGGTTAGAGTTTTTTTTTAAGTGTCAGAACACCTGAGCAACGCAAGCAAATTGTTGAAATTTTTAATCAAAATAATTCTTATTTTTAATCAAAATAATTGTTTTATTCGTCAAACTCATCGTGCAGTTCTTCCATTTTATGTCGTACATAATCGTCCTTCAGAGCGGGTAATTCGAGGAACAATAGATCGCTTTCGGACCACATTTACTGTTACTGATCATGTGCATCTATCCCGTGAGACGACGAACCGTGCGCACTGCAGAAGATGTAGCCGCTGTACAGGAAAGCATTGAAGATGATCCTAATCAATCAATTCGTTTCCGTTCTCAGCAACTGTTGTGTTGTGTCCTTCCACTTTATGGCAGATTTTTCCAGATTGCGCCTTCCACGCGTCCGCCCTGGCGGCCACATTCCAGAAATCATATTTAAACATTAATTTCATAAAATTTTCTTTCCAATAAATCCCGTTTCATTGATATTAAAAATATATTTCCTTGTATTATTATGATTTAAGCTATTGTCACTCCATAAAAAAACACCCTTTATTTATTGAACAAATTGTAATAGGTTAATAGATATCCTGCGTAGTTGTTATTAAGCCTGTCACTTCTGTTGAAAAACGTGTTTAATCCCAGAAGAATGGGTGCTATTGTGATAAAAGAAGTTGAATGTGCATACAATTCAATCAATTGTTCCTCCTGCTACTGCCTTCGTTCTTCCAACATGTTCTTATTATAATCATGGCTGTAACAGCGTCGCATGTTGAGCGTTGTGGCCATCTATCAGTGCCGTTTTGTAAAACTAATCTTAATGTAAATATTGCACTTTTTGTTAATGCAGCTTCTTTATCTTCATGCTGCTGTTTAAAATTGTTTTGATGAGGAATTATTTAAATGCAGTCTTTGTTTTGATAAATTTAAGGGATCTTCAAAAAAATATACAAAAACGTATCACCCTTTTTTAATAATATTAGATTAACAGAAAATATTTTTCAATTTATAGAAAAGTCAGAAGACTATATTATTGATTTAAATAATATTAAGAACGCATTAAGTAAAATATAATTAAAATTTCTTAAAAGGTTGGATCAACTATGAGTATTTTTATTAATACCAAAATAAAGTGTGAAAAGTTTAATTAGATTATCAGGAGATTGGCACACATTTTTCTGTACTAAAATATAAAATTCGGCTGATCAAAAATTAAAAAAAATATAACTAAACGGCATTTTTGGACAAACTTTTTATTGCCTGCCATGTGTAACATTTCCCACTTGTCCCACGATCACTAGATATCGTTCTGTCGCACAAATACTAAAAGTATTAAAAAAATAAAATTTTAAAATTTGCGTCTGTTTTAAATTTATTTGTGCGAAAGAATGATATCTAGGGACATCGTGGTGCAGCCAGTTTCTTTCTATAAATTAAAAAAAAACAAATTTAAAAAAAATTTATATTTTAAAACTAAAATTTAAAGCCCATGAAAATAGTTTAAAAATTTTAAAACAAATTCCTCTTTTATTGGCCCATTATTATTTTTTTTTTAATAAAAATAAATCCATGCGGCTGATTTATATGCGTGTGTATATTTATGGATGTTGCACTGTGCCACCCATGTGGTGGCTGGTTGATACTCTTTAATCTATTCATGTTTTCCATCTCATACATTCAACTGATTGTAAAAGCGTGTTTTACAACAACAGCACACACGCAGAAAACTAGCAACAACAAATTAAAACGTTTGCACAATTTTTCAATAATAGTTGAATTTAATTTGTTGCTGTTTATTTCTTTCCATTGCTGCTGCTGCTGCTGTTGTTGCTGTCGTTGGTGTCGTTCTTCAATGCTGCACAGGTTTTCTTGTTAAAAAGAATTATCATCAACAAATAGTGGCAGATTGGTTGGCAAACCGATGCCATCAGTTGGCAGCCAAAACACACGCGCTTCCAACTACGCACACACTCACACACACACAGTCATACATACATCTATGCAGTAGTCATTATAAGCTTTTAGACAAATTAAGAAACACGGTATTTTTGTTGTTCGCTGATGTTGTACACGATAAATAATATTAGACTATTAAATAAATGTTTGGTTGTTTTTTCAAATGCAATTTATACAATTAACGACAAAAAAATTGTACTTGCTAGCAAAGGGAACATATTTTTTTTACCTCGGACCAGCACTCAGGGGATGAGCCCTACATATGCACTGCATTGCACCGGAACTAGAAGGGAGGGGATAGTATTGAGGGGACAGATGAAGGAAGATGAGAAGAGAGAGTTCTTTGTACCTATTTCAATCTTTTTACTTCGCCGGCTAATTTTTGCTACAGGACCGACGAAGGAGGGTGCTGCTGTTACTCTGCTTTTAAGTATATGATCGTGTCAGGCGCTGCCAATTATGTTCAGTGAACAGTGCTATGCCTTCATCATTGAATCAGACTGGCAACAACTAACACAACCAAGCCCTAATGATGCTCAGAAGAATTCAACACAATATTTATGACTCAGCACGGGTTTGAACTCAGGACCCTCCGCTTCATAGTCTCGTGTTAACTACTTCAGCCAACAGAACCCTCATCGTTGTTCATTGTGGATAAATCTGCTTAGATATATAAAAATAAATATGATCCCAACATGATATGATATGACTAGGATCGGTTCTCATGCAATGCATTTTGCCGGAACTATGGACATCAGTGGCTAGTGGTGAGAGGACAGATGGAAGAGAATGAACACAGCCATATTCAGATTTCCTCCGTCGGTGAATTCTTTGCTTTATTACGGACAAGAACCGAGCCATAATGTGCTCTTCAGTAAATGACAGCGTCAGTTTTTGTCAATACTGTTTAGCGATCAGAGCTACGGCTTCGTCATTGGAACAGGTCCACAACAATTATTGCAATCATCCAGTAGTGCTGATCAGAAAAGCTCGATCTTATATTCCGAGGCGTTCTCGTTTACGCCTCAGCTGTTTTTTTCGTAGTAGATTAAGCAAAACTGCTTCTGTGCGTTTCTTTAATTTTATAAAAAATCAGGCTAATTTTGCCACAAAAAAATTGAATCCAATACCATTTCACTCACAAAATTCAGACAAACAATATATTGATGAACAACTTGTTCGCCACTCCCTGTACAAACGCAATATCCGATATCTCTTCATGTAAAAACAGTCTGTATGTCTGGGCTACAAACAAACAGAATCATAAATATTTATTTTGATTATATTTTCTTTCTGCTGACGATACAATTTTTTTAATCTAAGACAAAATTCCACTAAAACACAGTGGCGCAATCAAAATCGTAAATCATGTTTTATTTATAAGAATTATAACTGAATATAAAAATGTAGAAGTTGTAATAAAAATTATTACCTGAAATTTTTCTCTTCTCTATGTAATTTTCTATGCAACAACGTCGTGTAATTATATTTTCATTTCTTGTAAAATTCTTAAATTTTCCCCTTGTAAAGTTTTCCCCACTGTTACAATTATGGCTAAAATGTTTATCGCAAAGGTGGATGTACGTTTCGATGGCTGATTGTTTGGCCAAATAGATGCTGACTTAACATTTTAGAAATTACTAAAATTCTTTGCATGTATTTCTTTTTGTTCCTTCCACAGTTTTATTTGTTTTTGGGGAGCGAGTAAAAGCTGCTGTAGATTTTCGTTCTTTTGCTTGATTCTTCTGTTTTTTGGGTTTGCGTGTGTCATAAAACGTAAGAAAGCAAATGCAATAAAAATGATTTTACGACATTCTTATGGCCAGCATAGAAACTGCTACTGATGGCAGTGGAAAGCACTGACTGACTGGTTGAGTGACTGACTGACAGAGTCAGTGAGCATCGTGGCACTGCAGAGCTGAGAACATCTTAATGCTGTACTCGCAGTTGTATTCCTACTGGGAGTATTTCCGAAAAAATACATTTTCCATTAAGATTGCTTTTGAAAATAAAACTGCATACTTTCGGATAAATTTAATACGTTTTAATAAACAATTTCATAGATAAACATTTAAGATACACGATTTTTATTAACTTAATGGTCTTCAAAAAAAAAAAAATTATAGAAGAAAATACATAATAAAATTTGAAGAAGGCATGTGTTTAAAAGAGATGCATGAAAGGCACTTCCGTTCTTGTATCTTTTACTTTTAAACCTTCAACTACACATATGCCTAAAGTTTTAATACTTTAACCAGTTTTGCAGCGATTGAGACACTAAATTAAAATTTTTGAAGTCGACAGCTGTTTTATAAAATTTGACAGTTCAAGACTTAAAAAAATTTATTTATCCCATATTTAAGAGATGAACTAATCAGGCAAGTGTTACATTTTAAAGCAGAGACTCTGTTACTTCCATCATTCGAATGCTATTTTTTTTTCTTGTCATGCCGATCCTTATTGCAGGAAAATTAATTTTTGAAGTTGCTGAGGCTGCTGTTGGCTGAAAGAGCAGCCTTCGTCGACCCTGTAGCAAAAAATTAGCCGCCGAAGTAGAAGCTACAAAAAATTCACTGCCTTTTCATCTTTCTTTCTTCATCTGACCCTTTAATACTACCCCGTCGTTTCTAGTTCCGGTGCAATGCACTGCATATCACACCCTAAATTCAACTTAAAATTTTCGAAAACTGACTTTTTTCCATAAATTAATTCAGAGTACACATCTCTAACTACTGTAAAAATTTCTTTCACATCACTATCTTCTTTAACTGGAAAAATACAGTTGTGTCTATTTTTGTTAAGTGTGTTGCTTCTGCACGATGAGCAGTTTGTTGTCTCTCCTGAAAATGTTAGTGTTTTGAGTTGTGACCCTTTTGTATTTAGGGTGCGATATGTAGAGGTCATCACCTTAGCGTTGGAACGAATTAAAATAAGTAAGAACGTTATATTCGACCGGATAGAATCTTGCATACCGTCAAATATTTACTAAATGCAAACTCTATTTTGTAAGGATCACTCCGAGAGGGTCCGTGGGGGAGACGTCTCACCTCTGCCTTAAAACACTAAAAAGTCACTTGTTGGGTTTATTAAGTGAAAGAAAAATTTTAGTTAGAGTGCAAAGGTGGGGGGGGGAAGGGCAGATCAGAGAACATCTCAGTTCCGTCGTGAAAGCTTTAAAATCTAATTTTTAAGGAATGGAGGCTTAAATTATATAACTTGTTATATTTGTCCATGTTATGTGTTACTTTAACGCCCACTAAAAGGGGCGGGGTCAAAAAAATTTTGTTTTTTTCTGATTTACTGGCTGCAAGTTCAATGCTTTGGACCTTCTTTGACATAAACATATATCATTTGCTTAACAAAATTACAAACAAAAACTTTAAATATTATATTGTTTTTTTTAGGTTGGAACTTTTTTCCCTCAGGCCCGATTCAGCCCATTTACAAACTTGACCTGTGCTATCCTGCAAGATGTATTTATACCAAATTTCCAGGCTTAGGCTCTTTTCGTTTGGACTGAATTCCGATTTCCACAGACGGACGGACAGACATGGCTAGATCGTCTTAAATGTCATCACTGATCAAGAATATATACATATAAACTTTATGGGGTCTTAGAGGGATATTTCACTGCATTACACACGGAATGACAAAGTGAATATACCGTCCAATTCTTTTTTAGAGTGTATAAAAAATCACTCTACATTCTGTAAAAATAGATATCTGAACCCAAGTGATTTTACTTATCGTATAAGGAATTTTCCGAACAAATCAAATCCTCATACTGTTCTTCAACAATAGCCTCATATTTTTCACAGAAAAAATATTTCTGCTGTCATAATTTTACAAAACACTGAAAAGGTTTACTTTAACTAACTTTACGAGTAATTCATGTGCAATCAAATCGCTGGAATAGTTATGAAATTGGAAATCATATAAATTTAAATCACTAATTGCAATCCTTGCAAGAACTGCCTGCCTGCCTGCCTGTCCAAAAGCTATTGACAGCTATTCAGTTTTTTTCCACTCTGCAGCAAAAGAGTGTGTGTGTGGCACAAAAGTGTTCACCATTTTTATGATGCATTGATGATGCTTGAAGTATCTTCGTTGCTGTGCTGTTTATTATCTGCATCAGAGTCTGGCACTCAATGCGGCTTTTAAGCATTCCACCGACCGACCGATGAATGAATGGCTGGCGGACACACGCGCACATATTGACCACGAAATTAAGTTGTTTGTAATGATCTTAAAAATTTCATCGGTATTTGCTAATTTAGTTGGCAGTTTAACATGGAAGTCACTCATTTGCATTTAATACGCAGATACTCGTATTAAATAATTATGTTTCTCTTTTTATATGCATTAAAGCAGTTGGAAAAGGAATAGGCATATAACTTTCTCAGCCCGTTGGTTACACACTTGCATCCATATACAAACATTTACGACCCACAGTGCTTTTGCATAATTTTTGAAATTTTTTTCGTCAAGAGTGATGATTAGACGATGTGTCCCACAGGTCTCATACAACTGGCAGTCAGTCGTACATGGTAAATCACTCTATAAAAATACAACTGAAGAATTTGCTATAAAAAATGAAACACCACGAGATGGGCGAAACGGTAAGAATTTTCTTTCACTTGTTTATGTTACTTTATGTGTTTTACTTCGCACACAGTGGGAGAAACGGAAATTATTCTGCAATTTTTGAAGGAATGTACAAGTACACCAATACCTCGCTTTGCGTTGTTTTGTTTTGGGGTTTTTTCGAAGTTGCGCCGCTACTGAATTACTACTAATTTTCACTGTGAGTCAGTAGATTATCGAAGATGCGTTGTTTTGGGCTCGAGTCTTTAATTCTATTTTTTTTTAATTTCCTTTTTTTTCTAAAAGATGGCAACGGCTTTTGTTTCTTCATTATTGCGCCATGCCATCAAAAGTCGGGGGTTCCCTTTCCATCCGAAAATCAAGGCATTTCTAAAGCAGTTTTATTTTCACTAATAAAATTAGAGTTCAGTTTCAATTAGTGAAATAAAGAGAATAATAAATTTTTACGGGTTGCTTCTGGCTACAAAAAAGTAAAATATTTTTCCAATTTATTTGTTGACAGAGTTTTATTAATTTTTTTTTTTCCACTATGGACTCATCAGACAGTGATTAATTTTTATTTTGTTTTTATAAATTAATTGAATATTTTGATTTTGGTATGTATTTATTTTTTAATGCTTACTTTGTTCAATTTTCTTTTTAAAAAGTGGTATTTTCGTAACCCTGGAATCTGTCTTCGATCTTTATATGATTTGCTACGGAAAATCATAATTCACTTTGCATCGTTTCAATTTACGTCTCGTTTTTTTTATTTGGAACGTAACCACGACGCAAAGTGAGGTATTGGTGTATATAAAATAGAGAAAAAATATAGTCCAGCACTGCAACGCCAAAGTGATCTTTTGTGCCATAGATCACCAATTAGTTAAAGTAATGCCTTAATGCCTGGCTCTCGTGATGACATATTGACAGTCTGCTGTCATTCAAAAAAAATTAACTTCCCAAATATCTCGAAATGCAGCAAAAAATAATTAATAGCCAAAAAAATCACAAGGCAGGAAGATTAGGAATTCTTGCTTTAGAGACAATCTTGTATTTGGTCACATCAGAGATTTAAGGGTATCTAAAATTCGTCACAGTCGAATTTATCGCTCTCACACTTTTTTTCATTTATTTTATTATAAATATAAAAAAAACGTAAATAACTGCAATAATATGACAGATAAAGATTAAAATCTTAATTTAAGTTGAGTGCAAAAGCCCGAATGTGTGTTAATCACTGGAGTTGCATTTTCTTTCTAATTTATTTCATTTTTCTAATCTTTAAACAATTAACATTCTACTGAATTTGCAAAATTTCTATCGTAAAAATTTCAATTTATGCCTTTCAAACGTCTCACAATACCCGTTTTTTTTTCTTTTCTCCACTGATGTATGCACATATTCAGTTTTACTTGTATTGATATACATTTTTCAGACACAAATGGCAAACGAAATAAACCACTTGCAGTTAAAAAAGAAAAGCAAAGCAAAGAAAAAATACTTGAGTCTGTGCAAATGCGCAAGTGGTGGAGAATTGTAATGAAATGTACCCAAGTCCCTTTCCATGCTGATTTTCGGCTTCAGTGCGCTTGAAACTGATAAGGTCGGTCGATTTATAGACTGATGATTTTGATCTGTTTTAAAAAATTCTTATCCAAGAACAGAACCATGTCTGCTATGTGTATAGTTTTCACTTATAGTTTGGGAGGTATACGACTAAAAAGATTTTAATTTTTTCCCCCACTGTTTTATTAAGAGGTTTCAAAATAGACCACTTTTTTCAAATATCATATTTAATATAAAAATATTTCAATCCATATGAAAACGTAACTTGCTCCTAATTTTAAAAAAAAATTTGCATCTGGCGAAAAATACAGCGAAAACACTGAAAAATCCCATCTTCAGGATTTTGAAAATTTTCTTCCCACCAGGAGGGACTTTTCACCCAAAAATAAAAATTGTATAGCATCGTTTTGTTTAATGCTTTAAAATTTAGCAGAAAAAACGTTTAATTTTTACAGGAATTTATCCTAAACGCAAAGAAACCAGGTAAAAGCCTCTGAAACGATATTGGAACTTGGGACTTTGGGTCGAATATACGATTGCTCTATGAATCCCATAGCCGTTGCACAAACGACCTGTCCTTATACGAAACCCTTTTAAAAAGCCTCTAAAATAGAACTCAATTTAACCTTTTCGAAAATAACAAGTACTGCGGAATAAAAATGAAGTGACCTTATTCGTGTCACGCGCATCTAACTGCAGGCAGTAAATAATAAACAGTTCATTCCGCAATCAACTCGAATAAACGAAAGAAAATATTTTATTGAAATGTAATAAAAATTGTAATTAATTGAAATAGAATGAAAAAAATGCAAATAAAATATGAAAAACAAATACTCGCATGCGTAAATTAACAAATCGCTAATAGAGATGCATGCAAATAAGTGGATGCCAGCAAGTATTTACTTGCCACCACCCCCAACAAGTTTTAAGATTTATTGAACAAAAAAAAAGAAAAAATATTTTATATTAAATTGAATTCTCTTTTCATTTGTTCCTGGTTTGTTTATCTTTGGCTGTGTTGTTGCGAAATATTAAATGCTTTTTAAATAGTTTGGGTCACAAGCGAACGCAAAAGCCAAAAGATGCAATTAAACAATAAGTCTAGATTTTTTTGTTGTTGTTGCAACAATTCTGATTAATACAGTTAAGTTCAACAATGAGGCACTGTGGCATTGCGTAATTTAATTGTCAAGGAAATTTATATCATTTTGAATTTTGAAATTATTTTTACAAACAGAATAAATGTTTGTTTGGAATAAATGTCGAACGGAGGCAATAAATAAATAAAATTCAGTAAAGCAATATAAAAGGCTTATTAATAATTATAGCCTACTGTTTAATGTCTAACGGAGGGTCTATTCAAATATTTTATTTTATTTAGCTTTTGGAAACTCTTTAGGGCGTTTGAAATTCGTGATAAGTGAATGTGCGTAAATGTTTATTTGTTGTCTCTATGAAAATATCAATCAAAATCAATTAAAACGTTTTTGCCTTCATTTCTTGGTTTTACATTTTTATAAGTTGCTTTGAATTAATTTGTAAATCAGTTTAAAAAATAGTTTTACAGGGCACCCAACATAAACTTTTTGCATTTATGTTGCCCTTTGTAATGATAAAAATATTTAATTTATAAAAATAAATTTTTATTACATTCTAAGAACTATAAAATAAGTTCATTTGTTTTAAAGGTGCTCAAGAGAATTCTAAAATAAAATGAAATCGGTTTTGATCAAAAGTCGTTAACACTTTGTGATCAGAGTTGCCGTTTTTGGTAGTTTCCTACCAAATTCGGTACTTTTGAAATGCGTTGGTAGGTTGGTAGGTTGTGTCGTGAATTTGGTAGTTTTTTTCAATTTCAGTTTTAATATTTTTTTCACGCTAATCAGCTTTCATCCATGCATGATTTTTAATAATCAGCTTTCATCTATGATTGCTTTTTGATTTTTAGTCATCAGCTTTTGTATGCATCATAGAGGCGACAGTGGCAACTTTTCGGTCTTAATGGCCATCTTTTTGATGTTACATCAATCTTGCCGGCTCTCTGTTACTCTGTGCGTTGTATGGCATCATGGACAGGTTGGTTTGATTGAATAATATTATGACGTGCAAGGGAATGATAAATAAGACTGATTCGCACTATATATGGTCAGCAAAAAGAGACTTTAAAAAATAAACCTTTTTCCAAATAAACACTTAAGAGTTTTACTTTTATTAATTTATAATGTTTATTTAAGCAAAAGGTCAATTATTTTTTGATTTTTATATAAAAATTATGTTTTTATTCCAATATTTCGCCACTTCTTTGTGTAGCTTCTTCAGGGATATATAAAATTGTGTAATTTGATATAAAAATTAAAAAATAATTGACCTTTCGTTTAAATAAACATTATAAATTAATAAAAAATAAGGTCGAAGAATTTTATAATATAAATTTTTACTTTTACTAATGAAGTCTTATTTATTTTTTTACTTAAAATATTGTTTCTTTTACAAATGAATTGTTATTTATTTTTATAAACATTGTTATGTATAAACTTGTTTTGTTTTTTTTTTAATAAAGTTTATTTTTTTTTATAACTGCTTATTTTATTTTTTGGTAGGTAAACATGCCATTTGGTAGTTTTTGAAATTAAATTTGGTAGGAAAAAAAAATTTTGAGTGGCAACCCTGTTTGTGATACACGCTAAGTGACGCAATTTACATTTTTCCCAATTAATTATTAAACCAGCAATTGGTCCCTTCGTACGACTAAGGATCATCCTTTTAACTAATGGCCCAAAAAAATACGGATCTATTTTCCACTATAAAATACACATGTGGAAATTTACTAGCTAATTTCAGGTGCCTTGATCATCGAAATAATTTTGTATTTATAAATTTATATATCTAAAAAAATATTACATAAAAAAATTAATTTGAGTAATTTCTAAAATGTTGTATTAGCGGACCGTTTCTGTGATTTGTCTATATTTCTATGAAAAAGTCATAGAGGCCTTGCTGCAAGAAAATCATAAGTCAGAACCCAATGCGAATTTCCCTAGTTCTGGCATACTGCATTGCAAATGTAGGGGATATTCGCAGAATACAGGTCCAATAAAAAAAACCTCAAAGACTTGAATTTACTATCAACTTAAATATAAAATATCCCCTTCAAGAGGTGGGTAGGATATGCTACTGGAATTTTTACACAATATTAGATCACGTATTCACAAATGAAAGGTGAATTTCTTTTGTTCAAACTCATTTGCAGTGGACGCAGGATATGTTGGTGAGAGAAGTTTTTTTCTTTGTTTTTTTTTTTGTTAAGAACACAACGTCCGGTTGTAAAATATTAATTCAAATACTACAAAATATATAAAATTTTTTTTAATCGGTTAATCAAACGAAATTAACCGATTTCATCGTTAATCGAAAATAGTGTTGGAGCAACGAAGCAGATCAAAGCAACTCTACAATGATATTTGTTACCCTGATATTTAGACCTCTTTTGTACAACTATGAACTGTTTACTTGTTCTTTTATGCTTTATCCTTTTAATTCATTCTGCTTTTGATAGTCAATAAAGACACTTTAATATTACAAAACGTTTTAACTTCTAATAGGTTATGGGCCCAGTAAGGCTAAATATATAGTAAAGTGCTGTAAAGAGTAGTGCGTAATATTGCAGTGTATATCGGGAACGGAAAAGTTAAATATGGCCGGAGTCGTGCGTATAGAACCGCTGAACGCGGAAAATTACGATACATGGAAAATGCAAATGCGGGCTATTTTGATAAAAAATGAGTTGTGGTCGTATGTTGACGACAGTGCCGTGTGTCCTGTAGAAGCCGTAGCGGCAACTGCTTGGAAAAAGCAAGATCAAAAAGCTGCTGCCGATATTATGCTTGCAATGAGCCCATCGGAGTTAAGCTTAATAAAAGAGTGTGACACAGCAAGAAAAATGTGGTTGAGGTTAGAAATGACCTACCAATCAAAAGGCCCTGCTCGAAAAGCAACCTTATTAAAAAGAGTAGCTCTATCGCGGATGCGTGAAACAGACAAAGTGCGTGAACATTTAAATGAATTTTTCGATGCAGTCGCAAAGTTGAAAGAAATTGGTGTAGAAATTGGTGACGAACTTTTAGCCATTTTACTTTTGTACAGTTTACCCGATTCATATGAAACTTTTCGGTGTGCTTTAGAAACACGTGATGAATTGCCGATGCCCGAAATGCTACGTGTAAAAATTCTAGAAGAATTCGAATCGCGAAAATCAAAGGAAGACAAAAATGAAAACAATGCGTTATACCTAAAACGTGAACAACAAAAACCGAAACAAACGAAATCGAAATACAACGGATCGAACGGTGCTTGCTTTAAATGTGGTAAAATTGGACATTTTGCAAGAAATTGTAAAATGAAAAACAGACAAAGTGTCCAAAATTGTGAAGAGGCTAACAAAAAACATAACGTTTGTTTTACGACAGTAGAATCAGTGTTTTTGTGTCCAAACGAAACTATGAAGTGGTGTTTAGACAGTGGGTGCACATCGCATATGAGTGCAAATGTTGAATATTTCAAAAACATTTCCGAAACAAATAAAACATTAAATTTAGCTAACAATAAAAATACAACAATAAATGGTGTTGGAAATGTTGAACTGTCTCTCTGTGACCGCGGTCGTGATACAAATTTGCAATTAAAAGACGTTTTATATGTAAAAGACTTACGCACGAATTTACTTTCAGTATCGAAAATTACTGACAGCGGTTTTGAAGTCACCTTTCGCAAAGGTGAAGCAGTAATTGTTGATAAAAATAAAAAGGTTTGCCTGAGTGCGGAAAGGATAGGAAATTTATATTTCATGAAAAACAGTGAAAACGTAGCGAATGTAATCGAAGCTAAAAATGAGCTTGACTTGTGGCACTTTAGAATGGGTCATCTAAACGAAAGACAACTTAAAGATATGGCAAAAAGTGGTGAAATTTATGGACTAACATTTAACCAGGAACTGAAATTATCTACTTGTGAAATCTGTATTAGCCAAAAGCAAACGCGCGCAAAGTTTCCCAAAACCGCGAACCATCGAACAAATGACTTGCTGGAAATTGTGTATAGTGATGTATGTGGCCCAATGAAATGTGCTTCAAACGGCGGCGCAAAATATTTCGTCACATTTATTGATGACAAGTCTCGATTTTGTGAAGTTATCTTCTTAAAGAAGAAAAGCGACGTTTTAAATGCTTTTAAAAGCTATAAGGCCGCAGCAGAAAATTCTACAGGCCGAAGAATAAAATTTTTTCAATCAGACAATGGTGGCGAATATTGTAATCGCGAATTTGATTTATATTTACAACAATGTGGAATTAAACGTCGTTTAACAGCACCTTATACACCACAACAAAATGGTACAGCGGAACGTAAAAATAGGACTCTCGTAGAAATGGCGCGCTGCTTGATGAGACATGCCGGGTCTCCCCCCTCGTTTTGGGCTGAAGCCATTAACACCGCGTGCTATATTCGAAATAGATGTGTTACAAAAACTAACGGCGAAATTCCGTACAAACTATGGACACACAAAAAGCCCTCCGTAATGCACATGAAAATTTTTGGTTGCAAAGGCTACGTGTTGAATAAAAGTGGTAACAGGGGCAAATTTGACGCACGTTCGGAGCTGTGTATATTCGTAGGGTATTCTTCAGAATCAAAAGCATATCGTTTGTGGTCCCCAAAGAAAAATGATGTCATTTGTAGTCGAGATGTAAAATTTATCGACGAAAACGGTTTTACCGACGCTTACGAAGATTTTTATAGTCCTGAAGATAACTTTATTGACGTTGAGCTTGAAGAAAATTTGGAAAACGCTGATGAAAGAGAAATTCGAACCAATGAAAATGAAGCTATTTCTGCAGAAAAAGATGAGAAACGTTGTAGGGGACGACCGAAACTCCAAAGATTAGGTAATCGTGGTCGACCTAAAAAGTTATTTCAAATCCACAAAGATGGTGAAAATTTGTCCGAAGGCGATCCATATACTCCGTCCGAAGAGGACGACTTTGAAGAGTGTGAGTTGGCGTTCTTATCTACGGAATCCGATCCGAGAACTTATGCCCAAGCAATGGAGGGAGAAGATGCAACTTTTTGGAAAGCTGCTGTAGAAGAAGAGTATTTAGCGCAGATACGAAACAACACGTGGGAAATTGTTGAGAGGCCAAATCAGAGAAAAGTTATAGATAGCAGATTAGTATTTCGGACGAAAGACGATGGAAAAAGAAAGGCGCGCCTAGTAGCAAGGGGATACGCACAACTTCCAGGAGAAGATTTTCATGAAACGTACTCCCCAGTTGCCCGTTCTTCAACAATAAGGCTTATGTCAGCGTTAGCAGCAGAGTTAAAATTAGAAATTCATCAGATGGACGTCATCACAGCCTACTTGAATGGCGACCTTGAAGAAAACGTGTACATTGAAGTTCCAAATCAGCTAAAAAGTATTTTGAACAAAATCATGTCAGGTAAGCCAATTGGTTCAAATAATATTAAAAACCACAGCCAGGACGTCATTAAAACATGTGGACGGTGGCTAAGTGCCACAAATCGTTTAAAAAGTCCAGTATGTCTACTAAGGAAGGCGTTATATGGCTTACGTCAATCTGGGCTAATGTGGTATTATAAATTAACGATGCAACTCAAGAAGTTAGGGCTTAAGCCAGCTAAAAAGGATCCGTGCCTATTCTCGAAAAAAGAAGGTGACAAAGTTTTACTCATATTGATTTATGTAGATGATTTGCTTTTGGCTTCAAACCAGCCTGAATGGATAAGTGAAATTAAATCATCTCTATCGCAATCATTTGATATGAAAGATATCGGTCCTGTTAAGCGTTGTTTAGGAATCGAATTTTACCAGAATCTAAAATCTGATCAAGTTTTTATGTCACAGCAGAAATACGCAAAGTCAATTTTAGAACGCTTTGGTATGGCAGACTGTAAGCCATCATCAACACCAATAGAGGCAAATTGTAAATTGACTAGTCCCTTAGAAAAAGACGAAAACATGTTGACTAGGTACCCCTATCAACAGCTTATTGGAGCTCTGATGTATATGGCCGTAACAACACGCCCTGATATCGCCTACGCAGTTAATTTTTTGAGCCAATTCAATTCCAACTATTGCGAAGATCACTGGAAAGCAGCAAAACGTGTTTTGCGGTATGTTCAGGGAACAATTAATCATGGATTATGTTTTACCAAAACTAATAAACAGCCTTACGGGCTTGTGGATGCAGATTGGGGAGGCAATTTGGGTGATCGCCGATCGTACACGGGCTACGCGTTCATTTTCGGTGGCGCAGCCATAAGTTGGGAGGCTCGCAAACAACGAACAGTGGCTTTATCAAGCACTGAAGCCGAATACTTAGCTATCGCTGAAGCCACGAAGGAGGCTCTCTATTTTAAAGACTTAGTAAACGACATCGGTATAGCCAACGAAGAATTAACGCTATACAACGACAGCCAAAGTGCGCAGAAATTAATAAGTGGAATCGCTTATAACTCACGAACGAAACACATTGACATCCGTCACCACTTCGTCCGTGATTGTATCAGAAATCGTAACATTCATCTTGAGTATTTATCGACCGAGAATATGCCAGCCGACATATTTACAAAGGCGCTAAGCACCAGCAAACACAAATTCTGTTCAGCAAACTTGGGTTTACTGCCTCATTAACTAAAGATGCTATAGTTTATCTACTTCGAGGGGAGGTGTTGGAGCAACGAAGCAGATCAAAGCAACTCTACAATGATATTTGTTACCCTGATATTTAGACCTCTTTTGTACAACTATGAACTGTTTACTTGTTCTTTTATGCTTTATCCTTTTAATTCATTCTGCTTTTGATAGTCAATAAAGACACTTTAATATTACAAAACGTTTTAACTTCTAATAAATAGCCCATTTTAAATGAATCAAACAGTTAATTTAATAGCATTTAAAAGGTTTGAATAGGATTGAATTCTCTAGTGTTGCGAAAAATTCTCCGTTGAAGTTCTTTCTTATCAACTTTCACCATCTGTTTTCCGAACTCTATCCCTTCCTTTATATAGTTCCGGCTCAAAATATTGCCTGAGCATCGGTCATCCCTTGAGTACCGGCCCTAGAAAAAGACTATCGTACCGCGAAAGTCGTTCAGTACTTCAATTTGAGGCAAATTTTTTATCAATTTGTAAAATTTAAATGAATTTAATCACAGATAGATGCTTACACTAAACTATTGATCAAGTTATGCAGCACACGACAGAGAACAGAAAACTAAACTATATTTAAAATCATTTCCATCAAATATTTTATATATAAAAAGACTAAAGAGCCCTGGTTCACTTAGGGGACTTGGGACTAGGCATTTGCTGTATTAAGAAAAACAACTTGCATATTTTATCATTTTATTGTTAAACAGATGCCCGTTTGTTGAACATGAAATAATTGACATTTCAATTAAAGAAATTTACGCAGTTTAGTTTAAAATTTGTATTTAATTAGAATTGGCTTATCAAATAACTTTACAGTCTGATAGCAAACAATATTTTGCTGTTTAATAACTTTTGAAGTTTATTGCTGCTGCATGTTGCAAGAGTCAAGTGTAGGAGTGTAAGCAGATGTACACGAAACTTTTTAAACAATTAATAATTATTTCCAACAAATTTATTAAACGATGAATATGAATTTAAAAATAATCGTTTTATACACAAAAACAAATTCACTCTTCGAGGGAAAATATAAAAGTGGTTTCAATTAAATTCTTAATTGAAACAATTAATCGTTTCAAAAGTAAAAATTTTTAGTAGTTCTAAAACTAAAAAAAGTAAAAGATACTAGAAGTCGGCAGACCTCAAATATCACCATATCCAAATCGTCATTGCAAAATGGAAAACTAAAATCGTTTTAGTGAACGGGAAAATTTTCCTAGAGATAAAAATAAAAAGTTTTTATTTGGAATTTGCCACAAAAATAATCATTCGTAAAATATTTCCGATTCTGTAGGAAAAGATGTGCAATATTGACTTTAATGCAGCATCAATCCATTTACCCATTGACTCATCAATCTATCGATAATCTTGATAAAGTCATTCAACACCTGATTATCATCAAAAGCACATTAACACAAACATAAAATGCCTGCAATGGAATCACTGGCCCAGAAAGGAAACGAAACAAATTTGTAATGAGATTTTTATGAACTTTACAAGTGGAAACATTAAAAACTTCAACGCCAAACAGTCCAAAAAAAAGTTTCCTTTCTTTCAAAAGCTAAAAACAACAACAACAACAACATGCAAGAAACATAAATGGTACTGATGGATACTTAAAATCTAACAAACAAATCACTTAAATCATCAATTTAGTTATTTTGGCCCCTTTCGGGCTACTCAGGCTGTCTGTTTGATACCGAATATCTGCTATCAGTCTGTCTGTGCGTCTGTCTGTCTGCCGGTCTTTGTTATCATAGCAGATGGTATTTATGTAAATAGCCATAACAAAGTACGTGTTTGTGTGTGTGAGTTGGTTTGTGGGTTTGCAGAATGAGGCATTCCAGTAACTGAATAATTGCATTGCATTTCATTTGCTTTAAGTTTATGCTCGCAAGTCATTCCATTAACGTTACAGCAAATATCTGCCTTCGAGCCGGCACACTCACTCGTACACTCCTGCAGTTTGTAAAATGTATAAATTTGTGTGTGCGAATGTGTTGCCGAGTATCTTCATCGTGTGTTTGTGCATTTGTAAGTATGATGTTGGCTAAAGAAATTTCTATTTTGTCAAAAGGATTAACTTTTGTTTAACAGTTTGTCTGTTCTCTTCTAAACTCGTCCGTCCGTGCGTCCGTCTGTCCGTCGCCCATCTCTTTCTCTTGGCAAATGTTGTTCTGTGGCTATTATTACAATTAGCCTGTTTGTTTGAATGGACACAAAGAATTCATGATATCTTTTATTTCTTAGATGCACACTTTCATACCTGCAAACATGCGAATATTCATGCTTGTAAGTATGCAGATGTGCCGAGTATTATTGCAAGTTTAGATTTAGTTGCTTAATACCTTAAGTATTTTGCTTTTAGCCAAACTAATATCGTCAATATCAATGAAAACTAACAAAATTAGCAGGCAAAAAAGAAAAAAGATAATACGTTCGTATAGTTTAGTGTCTCTCAAAGAGTAGGTGTGTTCATTACATGAGTGTTTTGTACCGATTAAGGTTTGTTCTTTTCGCCAGTTTACTTTATTGCACTCTATCCGTACGTTATTACCCTCGCGTAACAAATGATCCAACTGCTAAATTTATGAAAATGGCAATTGTGATTGATTTTGTTGGAAAATATGAATATTTATGCAAACGGTTTTTGGTATACGGATATTCTGCAAAACAGTACTTTTTAGTAAAAGGTACTTTTTATTAAAAGATAATTTTTAGTAAAATGTACTTTTTAGTAAAAGGTACTTTTTAGTAAAAGGTACTTTTTAGTAAAAGGTACTTTTTAGTAAAAGGTACTTTTTAGTAAAAGGTACATTTTATTAAAAGATAATTTTTAGTAAAACGTACTTTTTACTAAAAGGTACTTTCTAGTAAAAGGTACTTTTCAGTAAAGGGTACTTTTTAGCAAAAGGTACATTTTAGTAAAAAGTACTTTTTAGTAAAAGGTACTTTTTAGTAAAAGGCACTTTTTAGTGAAAGGTACTTTTTAGTAAAAGGTACTTTTTAGTAAAAGGTACTCTTTAGTAAAAGGTACTTTTTATTAACAGGTACTTTTTAGTAAATGGTAATTTTTAGTAAAAGGTACTTTTTAGTGAAAGGTACTTTTTAGTAAATGGTACTTTTTAGTAAAAAAAATACTTTTTAGTAAAAAACACTTTTTAGTAAAAGGTACTTTTTGGTACAGACAAGAAGCTCTTAATCTTTGCATTGAAAAGTGTAACTTGCGACATTTTGTATTTCAAATGGCAGAAAGAAAATAATTCTAAAGCAAATGTTCATAAACATATAATTCATCCAATATCGTTGTACATATTTTTTTTGTTTGTTTTTTTTTTTTTTTTTTTTTGTTTTTCACATGTTTATTTTTATTTAATTCTTTTTTTGTGTTGCCTTTAGCGGTCAGTAGTTTTTCAATTGGTATTAAAACTCTTATTACTCGTACATTTGCGCTTAAACATGTTTTGTCGTTTTTTGTCGCTTTTAAATTTATTTATCGGTACTTGTAGGGGTTTACATGAAGATTTGCTGCTTTAAGGGAAATTTGATCATTCTTATGTGTCAGCCAATATTATTGATTAGATGCGATGTGTATACGGTTAATAAAACTCAACAGTTTTCTTTTTACTAGCCATCTATCTATCTATCTATCCATCTATCTAATAAATCAGCTAATTATAGGCATTTTTGTTTATTTACATTTTAAGCATTTGATCATTTTTAGCACAATATTTATTTATTCTTTCCAATTCAAAGAATGAGAAATTAAGTTCATAATTAAGAAAAATCCAAAAGGAAAAATAAACAAAGTCAATAGAAGGAAATTATAATCAATTAAATAAAACCAGCAACGTGTATGAAAATTAATTAAAAAGAAAAATAATAAACGCCTGCTGATTATGGAGAGAGAGAAAAAAAAATCAACAATTGCAAAAGTTAATGATTTGAGCAGAATTATTTTTAAAGCTGGTTTCTTTTGGAGAATGGAATTCCTTGAAATTTTCTTCAATTAAAAGCAGATTTCCTATTCATATATAATTTTCGCAAAAACACATCATTTAGAAAAATACTTGCGCCTCTATAGGAAAGCCAGAAAAAACGTTAGTTTTTAAAATTATTGTAGGTGTATTCACTGTTAAATATAATAAACAAAACTTATTAATAACAACAACAAAAAACAATTTACTCATGTTCTCAGTTTTCTTTCATGCTTAAAAGTTCATAATTTCTTTAATTTCATTCAGCGCGAAACTATAAATATAAAAAAATTACCGCCAAATAACTTAAAATACAACCATTAATTTTGTTTGATTTTCTGCGAAAAGAAATCAATCAGTCCATTTCATTTTTCGAAATATTCTGGACAAAATCAAATGAAAGTAAAACTGTTTTATATCTATTTATTTTGTGATTAAATGGAAAAACATCATTAATTTCTTTGAATTCTTTTCGAAATTTATTTTTATGTTTCTTTGTTTTACGAGTATGTGAGATTTCTCAACGTTTTCCTTTTGCTTATAAGCCGCGCAATCTGAATTTGGAAGACATAAATTAAATTCATAATTTTTTGCTGTGTTTTTATTTTTTGTAATTTGGTAAAATAGGACTAATTAGGAAGTAGATGTACGCATACATACTAGAATTTACCTCAACAGTTGCTCATGGGATTTTCTACGTTACAGCATAACTTTCACTTCATTTAAAAAAATATTAAAGCTTATATAAAATAACAAAGGTTTTTTTTGGAAAATCTTATTTTATTCACATGCGGAATATTTTACTGGCCTTAGATCCAAAGTGTTCTGAAAAAATATCCAATCCATTTGTTTGGAATTCATTAATCTCTCTTTGTTCCATCACTTTTACTTGGTATGTTATTTCTGGTGTATAGTTAAAAAATATAAATTTTTTTAGGGAATAGTACATAATTTTCAAAAACATAATATATAGTGGTCATATCTCCTTCGAATATCCGTTTCTACATCCATTTCAAAATTTTCTCTTACAGGCGGGCTCATACAAAAGAAAAAACTCCTGAATATAGGTATATCATGTTAATTCACCGAACACAACTGTCTTGACTAATTGTGCAGCGCCATCTGTCGCTAAACTATCTACCAAGAGTACAACAGCAAGTACACCTGCGAATCATATTGGGATGGTGACATTATAGTAGTCAAGACACAACCGGTGTTGATTGTGTGGTGAAATATGAAGAGGTGTGCTATGGGTATATCCAAGGCACCCTTTCGTTGAATACATATTCAACTCATACTTTCATCTGCATTCAGCTTTGATGCGAACCATATTTATTTTAACGAGTGTGTCCCAAAAGTTTAATATATTTTTGGATAAACTAGCTTTCGAGTTATAAGAATTTATTGAATTCAAGAACAAATTAATATCTGTTATATTCGTTTGCAATATATTCCCATTTAAATAAAGGACCAATTTCTTTCATCTAGTATAGAACTGATGTCTTTTTCTGTTTGTTTTAAAGTCAACAAATAACATATAAATACATACATATGCACACACACATATTTCAATATTTTTTTGATTAAAAAAATTATAATAATAATAATTGGAAAATGCATGTGTTGACTTTATATAAAAAGTATAATAAAAATAATAATTAACAAAAAGTACCCTTTTGGAAATAAAAATTTTTCTTTTATCTTTACAGCGAACAGGAAAATTTTATTTCTGAACATACTGTTATGGCCGTTTTCACATCGCAGGGTCAAGTGGGTGGTCCTTGCCGTTATATGCCAGCCACGCGAAGACAGAATCATCAATGTCGCAAAGAATTTGGATTACCAGACACCATACGCGAGGCTAGACGTTTAGCTACGACCCATTGTGAAGATCAGTTTCGTTACGATCGTTGGAATTGTTCCATAGAAATACGAGGAAAACGTAACATTTTCAAAAAACTCTATAAAGAAACGGCATTTGTGCACGCTCTGACTGCGGCAGCCATGACGCATTCTATAGCACGGGCGTGTGCTGAAGGGCGCATGACCAAATGTAGCTGTGGACCGAGAAAGCAAAACCGCGCCGATCAAACATTTCAATGGGGCGGATGTAATGACAATCTGAAACACGGCAAAAGGGTGACGAGAAGTTTTCTGGATTTACGTGGTGGAGATAGTGATGAAGTTACTGAAATATTAAGACATGACTCAGAGGTAAATATAAACAAACTATAAAGAGAAAAATAAAAACGTTTTTTTCATAAACTTCGTTTTCCAGGTCGGCATAGAGGCTGTTTCAACTTTGATGAAAGACAAATGCAAATGTCATGGAGTTTCAGGTTCTTGTTCTATGAAAACGTGTTGGAAGAAATTGTCGGACTTTAATGCCACAGCTACGCTGCTGAGACAGAAATACAATCAGGCTATACGAAAGGCACCAAATGCACGCACAATGCGAAGAGAGGCTCCCTCAAGTCGAGTGAAAAAGCCTAAACAACGACGGAAGAAAGTAAGTCCACTATCTCTTTCTCTCTCGCTCTCGTAATTAATTTAAATTTCATTTCGGTGTCTATGGCAGCAACAATCACAGTATACAACGTTATACTATCTGGAAACATCACCCACTTATTGTTCCGTTACCAAGGATCGTCAATGTCTGAATCCGGACAATTGTGCGAACCTCTGCTGTGGGCGTGGCTATACGACACGGGTTTTTAAACAAGTGGAAAAATGCCGTTGCCGCTTCAACAATGGACGCTGTTGCCAATTGATCTGCGATTATTGCCAACGTTACGAAGATAGATATTTTTGTAAATAGATTTTTCATTCATCGTTTTAATTTAATTTTATTTAATTCATCTACTTCTTTTTTAGTTATTTTGTATTGTATTTTATTTCATTCCTATTTATAAATGTGTGTGTGTATGTTGACAAATTAATTAGTAGTGTAGACATGATGATGCATGGCGCCCCCACCGGGCCCATTATCGTTATTTTATATATATATTTCAATTTTACTCATTTTTATACATATATACATATAGTGCATATATTGTCCGGCGATATCACCACCAAGATGACATAACTGTATTAAAAACTCGAAATGTTTTTTATTTAATTGTATGATAAAATAAACCGAAAAGAAACTTAAAAAAAATCGAAAAAACACGAAAAACTTATTTAAAAATCAGTCACAAAAATAGTAATTATAATTTTAATAATATTATTAATAATAATAAATAACATATGTATTAACTTAAAATATTTTTAATTTATAATATATAAAATAAGAACAAACAACAACAACAACAACAAAACCAAAAAATAAATAAATTAACAAAAAAGAAACTTCAAATGAAATAGGAAAAAAACCAGCAACTGATACGATTAATTTAAAACCAAAATAAAAAACATCAAACAAATAATTTTATGCCTTTTATATAAAAAAGAAAAAAAGTAAGTGCGGTTGTTGTACGAGTGTGTTGCTCCATGTCACAGAAACAATCACCCCTATCGTGAATAAAAACTGGAGTTTTTGTTCACGTGAAATTTTTATTCCTTTCGAAGCGAAAAATGGTATCGTGAGTCTCCCTTGAGAAATTTTTCCCGCTATCAGTTCTCAGTGAATGTAAAAAAGAGAAGAAGTTGAAAACAACATGAAAAATTAAAGAAATTTGTATTGAAAAATTTACATATAAGTAAAAAGTTTTAAAAAGTGTTGCTAAATATTTAGCACTAAAACAATTTGGAAACATTTTGGAAACCGAACAAATCAAATTAAAAGTATTCTTAATGTTTAGAATTGAAGCGACAAAGACGCAGGCAATCAATTTGTTGAAAAAATATATCAGTTTGCCTTATTAACGGATCTTTCAACTAAAAGAAAATTTTTAAACTCTAATATTCGAATTATAATAGAAAATACTTAAATTGCCTACTCTATTCGCCACCAAAAGCTAAGTGAATAAAGGCAAAGGTGAAAAAACTCGTGGGGAAAAAAATCATTCACGATAAGGGGAATTTAATTTTAACATGAAATCATTCACGGGGAATTCTTTCATGATTGCAATTTTAGAGAAACGAAAAGGGAAAAGTTATTCATGAAAGGGGTGAATGTGTAGTTTACCCAATGCAGACGATCGGGTTGTGTAGATAATTTGTATGGAAAAATAGCATTTCGATTTTACTCTTAATAGCAATTTTTAATTGCTATTGTGCCCCAGTTTTAATTAAGAAAATTGTGTAAAACTTTGGCTCAATTATCTTTTAATAATTTGCTTCACTTTGCACTTATAACTGCGACCATTTTACGTGAATATTCTTTTAATTGGATCGTCAGTCGGGTTATGAACCCTACTCATTCAATGCTTCGGTGATGGGACCATGAGAGTAGGGAAACGTGTTGCCAGAACAGATGGAGAAAAATTAAAATATAATAAATTTATTGCAGCCATTGTATTATTTACTTCGCCGACGAAGTGTGGAAATACTGAGAGCTATTGCGTAATTTCGTTCGAAAGAATATGCTTTCGACTTTCAATGCCAAGAACATACAATTTCGAAATACTGGGTTTAAACTATGAAAATATACTTTTAATGATTACTATTCGTTTAATATAATTTGGTTTTATATTTAAATTTCCAAGAAAATGTAATTTTTATATTTAAGATAAATGGGATTATGTCTTCATCACTTCCAACCTGACTGTTGTCAATATTGTTGAATACATATTCGAGGAAGGCAAATAATAATTTCAATCAAATTGTTGAAGCGAATTTTTCCATTCAACTGCACTTGTTATTTTGGAAATGATTTAAGATGAATTAAATTAAAATCGATAAGTCCTTAGAAGTCATTTGTCACCAGCTCACGCATTCCCCTTCCTTCGCAGCCACTTGCATATATATTTTATAAATTGATAACATTATCAGTAACATGATTATGGAAATGTTTTTATGGAAATGTACTTGTAAATTTACACGATTCTTGCAGATGTGGATAAATGTTGCTGTTGTCACTCTGCTTCAAGTATTATGTTGCTTGTTGTGCAAGTTTTCATTGCTGCAATTGCTGCTGTTGCTGTCATTGTTTCAGTTTTTGTTTTTGACATTCAAATCAACATTTAAGGTCAAGCCATGCACTTTCAAGGATAATAAGAATTCACGGCAAAGATATTTTCGTTTCACTTAAGTAAGGAAATCTTAAATGTATAAAATCAATTGTTTCACCACAAACAAAAGGCGGATTATCAAAGGAAAAGAATTTAAATATTTTGCGTATATATCAGAAGGTAATTTACATACGGATTACTTAAGGTAGTTTTGCATCTACCTTGTCAAGTTTATAACACATATGGGGAATTTCCACCGAAAGATCCATCAAAAATTTTAAAGTTCTTGAAAGGAATCTTCTTAGAGAAATATCGCAAAAGCCTAACATTTTAAAATGCTTGTATGTATTTGTAATTTTACAAGTGCCAGATAAAAACGAATTGGAAAGAATTTTCTTTTTTTCACACAAATTTAAAAGGCTTGTTTTTAAATTCTGTGCTAAGAATCTAGATAGTTTTTACATTGTGCATGTCTGCATAAATATATTTTTCAAAACGTGTGCATTGCATCGATATTGGTGGATATTAAGATACTTTAAATTGTACCACAAAAAAATATATGTAGTCCATTTGTACAGCGATTTCTTCTTTTTATTTAATTTTTTTTATATCTGGCTGCTGTCACAAAAGAGGTGAAATCAAATCAAATTACCTGTAAATGAAATATTGTCAGATGGCAAAATTTCACATTTACAGATAGAATGTTTCAGAGTGTCTACCCGTTTTCTATATGAAGTATTGTATTACGGGACTTTCATTTTTAACCCAAAAAAAAATTATTCATGAAAAAAGTCACGTACAAATCTAATCTTAATATTCTTTTTTTTCCTGTTACATTTTTTTGTCTTATGGCTTTGAGCGCATATGGTGACAAGAAAAAAATCCATTATATATTCTCTTTTATTTCCGTTTCAATAAACTGAAGAATTTTTAATAAACTAATTGCGCAGCAAAAGTTTTAAGTCTATTCCAAATATTTGCAGGAATTTATGTTTCAAAAATATTTATCTGAAGCAAGGAAAATAAATACATTCAAGTTGAACAACTACATTCATATTTGGTTCTTAAAGTTTTTCAATATTTTTCATGTTTATACTTCTGGCGGATTGAAAACTTTTCACATATGATAAATAGCTATTATCATAATAATAAATATTTATTTAATAAATATGTACATAAAAAGTTTGTTGACTAAGTTTTTCAGTCTCGATTGAACATTTCATTATTTTATTATTATGATTATTTTTGACCACATAACAAACAAAAAGCACTAATTTAATAAATGTTTTTTTCTTTTCTAAAAAATAATGCTGCATTTTTTGCACTTTTCAATGGAATATGGTAACATTACGGCATTTGAAAATAGTGAATTTATTGGAAATTGATCTATCATCTCTTATGAAAATGTGCTTGACTTTAAAATTGTGCCTAATTGTGTTTTTTTAGAATAAAAAGTGACCAAATGTTACATATTTTTCAGAAAAGAAATCGCCATAAGACAAAATGTCGAATAAACGATTTTAAAAATATTTTTAAAAACTTTATCGACTTAAGTAAAATGGAACAAAATTAAATTTAAATGAAATATGAACAGAACGACAACAAAGAAATTTAACTGTGTTAATTAATGAAATTCTCGTATACAAATTTAACATGAAATTCTTGTGATGGGAGCACAGAATGTTTCGAAAACAAATTACGACATTAAATATTAACGAGAATTTCCATTTAAATTATAGTGAAATTTCGCACCATTGGCTACAAGTTTTTTTTTTTTGTTCTACCGTATAGACAGGAAAATGAAACTGTTGTTAATTTTCTCTTCTTATTTCTGAATATCACTTCATTAATTATTTTGTTTTTATAAGCAAAAAAAATTATACGAAAACTGTTTGTATTAAAAACAATAAATTTTATTTTTATTACGCATGATTAATGAAGAAGACAGAAAGCACGTTTGCTATCCACAAACTTGAACTTGTAGACGAAAGTAACCAAACGAAATAACAACGAGACCAAAATTAAACCAAGAAGCAGCAAATTAACAAAAGTAAATATTATTGTAATAAGATGACCGTTGTGTGTTCTCCGGTTTTGAAACTATGAAACTGACATTTGATACACTGACAACAAACTGTTTACCAAAATTAAAAGTGAACATTTGCAAACGAGTGTCTTGAGAGCACAGACTACAACAACCAGTATTTAAACCGAAACCTTTGGCATAATTAATTCAAAGTTCTTGTTTCAGCTGGCAAATGCAGTAGTAATAAATTGAAATTAAAAACGAAAATGTATTGCTTAGTTTTTCTTTTATGTATCGGCAGTATACCAAAAGTTTTGTTGAAGCCCACTGTAGCCAACAGGTATTTTATGAAAAGTTTTACAGCAAATGCAAAGATATTCAAAAATAATTATTTGTAGTGAAGTGAGCGATACAAGTAAAGATGAAGAGACGAGATTTAAGCGTCAAGCTGCGTTTTTTCAACTGTTACATCAGGCCATAGAAAAATATGCCGACAGTGCCGATGTACAGCTGGCGCCCCTTAAAGCTTTAGCCAATTATAAACAATATGAAACTTTCGCTTATCCTGATCGATCTTCCCAACCATCGGCGCCAATTGTGAGAACCCTACATCCAAGTCATCACCATAATAGTGCACATTTAAAGTGCAAAAAAATAAATTTGTGTTCCCCACAAAATCAACATCCTCCCCCGCCAGATGGCTCTAATTCACAACATACAGCAGATGCTGAGGCTGATGCTGATGCTGCTAAGCAAAAGCCAATACCGTATTTCCTTTCTAATACAAAGCATAAAATTTATATGCCAATTTCTGTACTTAATCATTATGCAATTGGTAATATGCCCGCTACATTTATCACAAATTCTGGGAGTAAAAACAATAATACACATTTTGCACCAAGCCAAACTTTTATCAATGGAGTTTTATATGGACCAACAGATTATAGTACAAAGAAGCCATTGACATCTTCTTCGACTCAATCTAACAACTGCACTTGCTCACAGGATAATATTAAAGAGACTACAAAAAAACCGACAACTGTCCAATCTTCTACCTCTTCTACTCAATCTAACAACTGCACTTGCTCACCGGATAACATTAAAGAGACTACAAAAAAGCCGACAACTGTCCAATCTTCTACCTCTTCTACTCAATCTAACAACTGCACTTGCTCACCGGATAAAATTAAAGAGACTACAAAAAAACCAACAACTGCCCAATCTTCTGCCTCTTCTACTCAATCTAAAAACTGCACTTGCCCACAGGATAATATTAAAGAGACTACAAAAAAGCCGACAACTGTCCAATCTTCTGCCTCTTCTACTCCATCTAAGAACTGCACTTGCTCACAGGATAATATTAAAGAGACTACAAAAAAGCCGACAACTGTCCAATCTTCTGCCTCTTCTACTCCATCTAAGAACTGCACTTGCCCACAAGATAATATTAAAGAAACTACAAAAAAGCCGACAACTGTCCAATCTTCTGCCTCTTCTACTCAATCTATCAACTGCACTTGCTCACAGAATAAAACAAAATACTGCCCATGCCCCAAAGAAAACGAAAAGGAAATAGCTGCCAATAACACAGCAACAACCAATAGTTCATCAGAAACCAAATTATCCTTTCAAGAATCTCCAAGATGGCATCGAAATCTAACTTTATTATTTCTGCAATTAGACGAAATGGCCCAAAAAGTAGATAATGAAGAACTGAAGGAAATTTTAGAAACATTGAAAACTTTCAAAACAGCCTTCGAATTTAATTCCACCAATAACGAATGTATAAAGACACATGTCGCAACCACCACAACGCGGCCACCTGCAAAGAAAAGCATATTCACAATTATAAAAGAACTGCTATTTGGCCGAAAACGCCAAGTGAACCCGAATAGCGAAAACGTATCGACGCACAATTCGCAATCAACAAATTCAAGTGATAAACACACCTCAACACAAGTTACCTCAGATTCAATTCTGCAACCAACTAAATCCACCACTGCGCTGCCGGATATTACAGCAATCAGTGTCTTGAATGACACTGGGGTTGTTGAAAATCCAGCAGATTGGAAAAATGCATTTTTGCATTTAAACGACAGCAGCATTAAACATTCCATCGAGGCGGTAACGAATTCCACAGTTTTCCGAACGAATCTTGCTAATCACCAGGACTTAATGCGCATAAGAGATATACTGACATCCCGTTTATCCCACTCACACCAAGGCACTCAAACCGATTATGAACCAACTGATGCTGAAACAAAAGCGGTTAGGACTCAAGTGGTTGCGGGTAAAAATAAACCACCTGACAATTCAAATGAAGAAACATCTCTTAATAACACTCTATTAGATAACCTTGACCTTTTTGCTGCCAATTTAGGCAAGAATTTGGATTTGGTATCCCCAATAAACAATCGGAATGATACCAAAATAACTATTTCGATAACGAGCAACGGCAATTTCAAGAACATACAAGTTGAGCAAACGATTGGCGATAAAAATTTAGAAATCAATGAAAAGGAAAACATGAACATGGGTAAGTTGCTTAATTAGATTTCTACAAATAACGGGCCTGTCCAATCGGCTTGAGAGTTTGTAGCAGATTAAAGCAGATTTTTGAGATTTTCTATGATCAGTTGCAAACTACCAAAGGTACAGCGTAAGCAACACTCCTTTTGATTACACAGTTCAGCACAGTATATATTTTCGTAATATTTAATGGATCATAAAATTTTGCATTTTTAAAGAAAACAAAAAAATTCCGTTGAACGTTACTTTATATAAAAATGCACAAGGACCATATGAGAATTTCTAATATAAATATAAGCATATTAAGAGTTAAAAACTACATATAAAGGAAACACTAACAAAAACAACAATTTATATGCGATCTCAAAATTAATAAATAAATTGATCAAATATTGCAATTTTCTCTCCCTTTAGCCACTTCAAATACTCAAGCTCGTCCTGCAGATATGATGGGAACTGGCAGTAGACACGTGAATATTCTGAAGCAGCCAGAGAGGAAAGGTAAAAGCAAAACATTTATAAAACAGAGAGCTTTTCTATACCCTCCAAAAAAGAAATGGAGGGTATATTCACTATGTCATTCCGTGTGTAACGCAGCGAAATATCTTTCTAAGGCCCCATAAAGTATATATATTCCTGATCAGTGATGAAATCAAAGACGATTTAGCCATATCTGCCCATCCGTCTGTGGAAATTGCTATTCAGTCCAAACGAAAAGAGCCAGATCTTTGAAGTTGGGTATAAATACATCTTGCAGGAGAGTACAGATCAAGTTCATAAATGAGCTGAATCGGGCCAGAGGGGAAAAAGTTCCCCTAAAAAGAACTAAACGAACCTCTAAAAAACAACATATTTTTAAAGATTTTTTTGTAATTTTGTTAAGCAAGTGATATATTTTTATGTCTAAGCAGTCCTAAAGCGTTGAACTTGCAGCCAGAAAATCAGAAAAATTCATTTTTGGGCCCCAGCCCCCTTTAGTTGGCGTTGAAGAAACATATTGCATGGAAAATGGTGTAAATATTTAACAAAATGTATAATTGAAGCCTATATTCTTTAAGAATTTAACTTTAAAGCTTTTATGGCGAACCTGAGATGCTCTCCGATCTGCCCTACCCCACCCGCCCCTTCGAACCCTAAATGACCCTATGAAAAAAAGAAAAAATTCACAACCAAAAAATTTACTTTTTAGTGTTTTATAGAAAAGGTGGGAAGTCTATCCCCACCGGCCCTTCCCGAAGAGACCCGACAAAATAGAATTTTTATTTACTAAATATTTGCAGGGTATTTAAGATTCCACTCGGTCGAATATAACGTTCTTACTTTTTAATTCTACTTCGAAGAGACGGACGGATTTACAGCTTCATCCTTAAAATCGTTACCTTTTGTAGGTGTAGAATGTTTGATTAATTGATACCATTAACAAGTTTATTTTTTCGCTACAGGTCCGTATGCTGAACCAATTTTATCGGAAACATACTCTGACTCAGCCAGATTCAGAACAAAAGCACCTTTAAGTATATACTGGAATAAAGTTGAAGAAAAACCTTTAAAGTTCAAGAGAATTCCCAGTGACGTTTTCAAATCACTTCGATCGGATGATGTTGATGGCAACGAAATTGCTCGACGCAGCAATGAAGAGTATCTTTCAAATATGCTAGAGAAAGGAATCGATTTTGCAAATATTCCGTACACTGAGGAATCGGAAAGTTGGTCACTAACGTGATTTTATCATTTAATTTTATTAGCAGCACATTTCGAGTTGTACATGAAATTGCGAAAAATATTTATATGGAAATTCAATGTACTATTTTTATGATTTATCAATTTGACTTTGTTTTTCATAGCGTGGGCGGGTTTATTTCTTAATGTTATTTTTATTTTGGAAATATTATAAGAACTGTTTAATACAGTGGAGTATGATTGTGAATTAAAAAAAAGTAATAAGAGATTAGGAGAATAAACCAACTACAATAACTAATTAATGATTTTTTTTTCTTTATTTCCTTACGTCGGCTTTTATCTAAAAGTATTCCATACAGTAATTGACTATATCGTAATTCAATTATAATTATTCGTAGAAACAAAAAATAATAACATAGAAGTACATGCTTATTTATGTAGAAATGTGCTTGCAATATTTATCAGTCAATTTAATAATAAGCAACAATAAAGTTGCCGTTTATTTGGCAACTTGTTTAAGTGCACTTGTATAAAAAATCTAGCCATTGGCAGCTTCAGAGTTCATTTTAAATGAACTTTATGTGATATTGCTTAGCTAATGGCAAATGAAAACAAAATCATTTTCGAAACAGTCTTGAATCTATTAAGAACCAATTGGTTTGATTAAACTCAACAACATGTATAACAAAAAAAATCTATTGCAATTATTATCTTAAACAATCGACTTACAGCACTTTCAATATAAATGACTCTATGACTCGTAGACGATAACACATATTTTAAAAGACACGCGCACCAATTATGAATCCATTATGATACATTTTCAATAAAGCTACGAAAATGTGCAATAAAATAAAAACATATGTATGAGTTTTTAAAGGTGAATCAAAAGTAAAAAATAAAAACAGAAATTTAAAATATAAACAGAAGAGAAAATGAATGAACTCACCATTAAGACAAACTACCAAGTTGTTCAGCACACTGCAAAGAAAAAATATTCGAATTGCATTCATTAATTACAAAAAAGCAAAAATATATTTGTTTTCTTCTATAGCAAAATATTATTTTTATTTTGATATTTGTTTGCAATTCTTATTCAATTCAGTTTAAAATTGTAATAATATTTAAAATTTTTCTCAGAAATTCACTGATTTAACTAAAAATCCTTCAATTTGGATTTTGAATTTTTAATTATTTTTTTTTCTTGTTGGTTGTGTGTAATTTTTGTTGAAGAAATATTCTTTTTAATACATATATAGTATATATGTATGTTGGTATTTATATTAAAAATTTTTAATTGGAATTTTGATTTTTTAAATACTTTGGGAAAAAATAATTTAAATAATATTTGTTGTTACTTTTCAGTTTGAAAACTGCCACAAAATTTATATACATACTTCTTCTTAAAATCTACTTTAAAAAAAATTAATTAACTTATTGTAATATTAATAAAGTTAGTGGTCGTTTGGTATAAAATTTAAGTTTTTATAATTTTTATTCAATATTTCGTTAACAGCTTGATAACATCTTCAGGAAATTTAAATTAATTAACGTTTTTGAGTACTTTTATATAAACAGATTTTTGAAAAATATTTTAAAATGAGTATTAAATAAGCCAGAATTCTATGAGGAAGACTTCCTATTTAAAATCATTCAGTTTTAGTAAAAAAAAATTATTTCTGAGAGATATCTTTGAAGGAAAATTATTTTTTTAAGGAAAAGTGCTTCTTTAAAAAACCAACAACTGCTTTTTGGCGAGCCAAAGAATATTTTTTAAAATTGTTCAATCAAACATAAATTTTTTAAATGAATTTTTTGAAACAAAATATATATACGAGTACACTTGAATAGGTAGACCTCTACACAAAGAGTTTATAGTTTTCCTTCCCTGCACACTTTTTAAGAATGAAACGGCAAGAAATAATTTATTTGTAAATATTGAAACAATTTGAGGAGAAGAAAGTATTATATCAGTTGCAAAAAGCCGTTACACATCCAACAGCTCCACAACAGAGAGTAACAGCAAGAGAGAAAGCCTGCGCTGTAAACACTTCAAAGGAATTAAGAGTGTAAATACACTAAAATTTTACCAAAAAAAAAGGTTCTTATAATTCTAGTTTTTTTTTTGAGGTAGCATTTTACAGGGAAAGAAATGAAAATTCTGTATTTTATTTTAGGCGCTGGTGGTTAACACGAATAAACGGACGTGCAAACTAAACATTTTTGAAGAAATTTCAAAAATAGTTAAATTTCTTACATAAATCAACATATAAATGCAATTAATAGTTAAAATCTTATTATATTTACATAGAAAATAATTTAAAAAAAAATAATCATAAGATCTACCAATTCAAAACATTTAAATAATTATTGTATACTTGTTAACGAAACCTAAAAAGTGTTAAATGTTTTAGTGAAATTTATAGTTGAAAAATCTATTTAAATTCAATACTTGTTGTTTCTGTTATTTATTGCAAATATAAGAAAATAATTAAATAAAAATAAAATCTCTACCTGCATACATACACATATATAAAAAAATTAAAGCATTTATTTTGAACAAGATTTATAATAAAACCAAACTAAATCCACCAATCAAAATTATTGCCTGAAATATATGCAAAAATTCTTCTATATCTACTAAAAGAATTTGCGATTTTTTTTAAAAAGTTGGAGAAGGTGAAATGTCCCACAAAACAAATCATTCAATAACAATCACAACACTAACACAAACACTAACCATGGAAATAAATCAAATGTGAAAATGAAAATACCTGCAACCTCTGCACAGAATTAATCGATATATTTAAAAATAAAAATAATATTTACAAAAACATGTACATACGAGTATTTACATGCAGACTTGTATAACAAATAATCGTACATGTTGAAGCAAATTGTACTGAAAGGAAAATTAGAGGGAGACATTAAGCCTACGGAGGATGTTATGACTTCATAAGGAGGAAGCTGTTAGAACTACTTTTCCCGTTTTCAACTTCAACGAACTTTTTCTCGAAATCATCTTAAAGGATAAAAACAGATTAACTTTCACGCCACTGCCAACAAATAAAGATTGAATGCGAACTCGTATGTCTTCAAAGAAAATAACAACAATCACACAAGCAAATGTTTTACACTTTACAGTAACTGAAAGTTAATTCAACTTTTGGCATTAGTTTGACAACTTTTTGCGTGTGTATGTATTTGCCAAAAAGTATATTTTATTTAAAAGAATGAATTCTTGGGATCTCTCATGTGTACAAAAAGTTATGAACAACATTGAAAGTCGCAGCTCAAAAAAAAATTTGTGTATTTGGGAAATTTCAATGTAACATTTGTCAGATTTAATAGACATAAAATATTTCTTTATGAATTAGATAGAAAAAGAAAAAATCCTGCTAAAAATGTTCCTCTTTTAGAGAGGTTCTTTAAAGGAAATATTTTCTGGTATATACGAGTATATTTTCAGGGTTTTTAGGAGACACTTCTCCACAGATTTTCACCTCATATGTTGAAGGTGAAATTCTTACAAGCTAGTGTTTAGAATTACCTTTTCAAATGTCATCTTCGACTAGATATTATTTCCAAACGGTCTTTTTAAATGGGGTTTTTGTCAAAGGTACTTTATTCAAATGTATGTACTTTTTTTCAATTCTAATCTTTTACATGGGAATTTGTTAAAATGTGTATACATTTTTAATAAATATGCACTTTTTTTAAATAATAAGATACTTTTTTAAATACGTATGATTTTGATGAGAAAATGTGTCTTTTAGAAGAGCTTTTATTGAAAGGTACCTTAAGGTACTTTTTAACACATGCAGTATTTTATTATAAATTTTTAAAGTTTTACGAGTTTCTAATTTTATGTGTTAAGTTTTTCTACACTTATTTAAAAAGCCTTGGTAATTTTCTAAAATAATTCTGACAATTTGTATAAGGAACTTTTTCAAAAGGTACTCTTTTAAAGGTATTCCTTAAGAGGTACTTTTTTAAAGTATACTTTTGCAGGCAATTTTTTTTAATGAGTCAAATTTTATTAGCAGATACCTGTCCCTTCACGTTTTCCGTTCATACCCACACGATGTTCCTTTTGAATTCTTAGTATTTTAAACACTTCAGGATACAATTTGAAGTTAATTTCAAAAACGTAATTTATACCGAAGAATTCATTCATTTCCCAAAGTTTTCAATACTCATGTATATACACACTCGCATAAGTCAACTAAACTGCAGTACAATAACCTATTTACAGAATACAAGAACAACAAAAAATAAGAAGAAACAACAATAGAAGCTAGAAAAAATAGTAACTAAACTAGGCCGTATCATTGGCACACTCTCGCTGTTTTTGTTTCATACCATTTTCCTTTATTGGGGAAAATGTGAGCGAATATTAAATTGTAAAGTTTCCAACTAAAGAAATTTATAGCAGCATCCCTTCCTCACTCTTTGCTTTTTGTTTTATGAAACGAGCAAACGAGACGAACTAATTCAACACCATCGCACGCTGTCTATTTTTTTATCTTAATCTTTTGCTTTTCGTGGAGGCTTTTTATCTTTTGGATTTCGTGGGCCGTTGCTGCTGTTTCACTGCTGCTACTGTTGAAGTGGCAGCATTCTTGGAAAACTTGCGAGCACTTAAACAACCAGCAGAATAAGAACAAGGTAAGTAAGCATTTTGTTAAATATTTATCTTACAATCCTTTATGTTGAGTTTAAAGAAAACACTTTAACTGTTTTTGTCAAGGAAGGACATTTCAGAAAAGGTTAAAAATAAACTATAAATATTTATTTAATTACTCGCAGAATTAAAAAGCAAACTACTTTTGATGTTACAGAGTTTTTCCTGCTATAAAATATTGTTACAGGCAAATTCATTTGTCATATATTTCAATGAAAAGATAATAATATTGTGGCCCCTTGATAAAAGACACAAGTACGCAAGTATAATCAAATAGCAATTAATTAATTCTGTATTGAACTTTTAATAGAAATTATTTAAAATCATGAGATTAACTGAATCTTCCGCTGGGGCTAAAACTGCTGCATTAAGAATGAATTTGGTTTTTTTTTAGGCCAAAGTTCGCCACGTGTTATTCCGAAGGAATTAGTTATGATCAATATTCCAGTGGAGAAGAGAAAATTAACACGAATTTCCAAATTAATACAAATACAAATACTATAATGAGTTAGAATACGAGAATTGCATCACTAATCAATTTATATCTAACTATACTTCTGTATGACTTTATATTTGATTGAAGTCAAACTTTTATTTTTATTTTTAGTACTAAAATGCGTCTGTGTGTGTGTTCGTATATACATATATGAATTGTGAATTAAAAAGAGTTCAACTTTGGTAGAATAAAAAATCGGAACAAGACACAAAAGACAGATAAAGAAAATTAAGTCAAAGTATATAATAACGATTTGTTTGAAATTTCGTAGTGATACCAATTTCGAATTCAAATGTATTCTACAATTTGTATGCATAAGAAAACGACTACAAGCTGAGTACAAATGATGATAATGAATATGAAGATATTTTTTGCTCTGTTTGTTTCAAAACTATTAATTTTGCCGCACGTACAATACGAGTATGTAATTTTGTGTGTTATAGGCTACAAGCCAACACATACAAAGGATCCCTAGAATATGCTCCTTCTTGTTTTAGTGAAAAATTTACTTTTACTTGGAAATAAATCCTTAACAAGATTTGTTTTATGTATCCCATTTATCATTTGCAAAGGCTGTAACTTATTTTTTCTTTTATGAAACAAGCATTTTGGCAAAGTTTTGTATCTAAAAATGTGATACACAATTTGTTGAATGTTTATTAATTTCACTGTGCAACAAAAGGAAAACTTTTCTGACGCTAAACAATAGGGTATTTTGAAAAAACAAAGTGGAAAAGTTATATGTCTGTAATTACCATCCACCACTTTGCTAATGCGAAGGTCAAATCTTAACCAATTAGCGAAAGTATTAATTATTCAGTGTCTCCTTCCGTTTTATTTTTTCTTTTTTTTTTGTAGAAAAGCATTCTGTTACTATTATTTTCTAACTAACAAATTTTGCAAAAATACTTCAATACTTAGTATATCACAAAAAAAAAATTTTAAAATTTTCGTTATTCAAGGACCTATTAAAAATTAATAGTGATGTCATTTCTGTAAAAAATTTCACATATAATCACTGTTTTCCTAAAAAACTACAATGGGGCGCATTTTTAAAATAAAACTAATTATTCGCAAGAGATGGTACATTCATTTGTAATAAATTCACTTCATAATTTCCAAATGTCATAATATTGTAATTTTTTATTGAATAGTGCAAAATATGTAGCATTCTTTTTTAGAAAAGAAATCAACATAAGTTTAATGCCTGTTTTTTCAAATCATAAGACTGTAATAAAAAAATTTCGAATTATCTGCAACTGCCGAATTATTTAAGGCAGAGACACATAGAATCCGTCATACGTTATGCGTCGCCTTTTTTAACAGACATTAACGTAACGACGGAGAAGCTTTGCACAATGAAAACTTTGTTGACAGATATTAAATCAGTTGTTAGTTTTCAATTTTATATAGTTAACTTAAATTTATTTATTTTACACACAAAACGAACAAAAATTAATCAAAACAATTTGAAAAACTTGTATTTTTGTATATTTGATGTCTGCAAAAGTATTCAACGTACGTCAAAAGTTGGCCAACTTTCGTACTTTGCGTTGACGCTGAAGTACTGAATGTGACAACTCACATAAGAAAGTATGTATTTCAACTCAGTTGTCAGTTGTAAAAGGCGACGTCTGACAGATTCCATGTGTCTCGGCCTTTAGAATTACTTAGAAAGTGTGAACAAACAACTGTTTTATTAATCAGATTACTAGTTTTATTTAGCTGTGAGCAAACCTAGTTTATGCTTTGCCATTTTAGATTTTTTACAACTAAATTTTGCACAAGAGCAAAAAATAGACTATACAGGGTTATTTCATTATTGTCACCTAACATACACACACAATTGACTGAATTACATATTATCAACAATATTGTTCTTGACATTTGATGTATTCAATTATAGCCAGCGCAATGCTGGAATATTTTCTTTTCTGAGTTTTTATATTTCTCTTTTTATTGCTAATTAGCTTTTGAGATAAAATCCAGTATCCTTGCAGTGAATACAATATATGTCAGAATACATAAATGATTACTCACTTTTAATATCAAAAATAATTATGTATTAATAAAATGAATGTATAAGAAAATTGTTTACATAAAGATATAACACATACCACGTTTCTACGCACCTCTTATTTGCAAATAGAACTATTTGCAAATAACTAATTCCCGCTATATACGGGAAATAGCATAAAGAACTTATGTTATTGTTAGTGATGCCAGGTGACAAAAATATGACTGATTGTTTGGCAAGCTGCTATAAAAATCACATTTTTATAAAAGTGAAAGAATTAATAAAAAAGAATTAAAATGGCAAAATCGAAAACAATAATATTTTTGGCAATGCAATTAATACAAAAAAGAAAAAATTGATTGCACAAATATCTCAACAAAATGCACCAAAAGTTTTTGATAGAATGAAGTGGCAACGTCTTACTTTTTATTTGCAAATAGTGTCGTCGTTATTCACGACTTGTTAATTGCGTTAATAAGTTACAATAAAAAAGTTATACGGCAACATTTTTCTTTTTTATTTGCAAATAAGACGTGCGTATAAACGTGGTAACAGACAGAAGTCACGCTTGTGGAAAATATCTATTTTGGGTATTAACCAGAATTTCAGGCATAACTTTTTATGTACGAGTTCATCCCACGTGTATTTAAATAAGTATTTTTGTTATTTGATATGCACAAGAGAAAGGTTTTGTTTGCATTGAAATGGGATTTATGAAGACAGATTAAGTGTGTAAAAGTTTTTTCTTTTCTTTGCTCAATTGGATAGTAAAGTTTGTTACATCTATTTATTATTAATTTGCTATTCACAGCATCATTTAGAGAGACGCCTTGGCAGTTCCGCCCCATTCAAAATAGTTAAGAGATTTTTGCATAAAAACAAAATTTTATTTATTTTTTACCAGGCGAAAATACGGTTAATAGCCTAGCAGTTTCATTATACTTATTCAAGAAAAGTTTCCAGTTTTATGGTTAAATACTTGCTGACAATTTGACATTAGCCCCAATGAAATGCAGGCAAATAGATGAGCTTCACCCACCAACAAATAAATGTGTTTATTATGGAGTGCTTGTATTTGTGTGCAAAGTTAATTAATTTTATCAGTGCATACGAGTACCATAATGGCGTAAAGGAGAACAATACGTTTCCTTAACTAGCATTTAACCATTATTAAGTCGGAATAGACAAATAACTCAAGTTCAAGTAAATTAATTCCTTACAAGTGCATTACTAAATATTTTATATAAGCACCCACATACATACATACATACATACATACATATACACATATACATCCACTACTAACAAGTAACCTCAGAGAACAAATTATAAACAGAGACCGTGAAATTCAATCACTTTAATAAATTTGTCCTTTAAATTGTGATACATTTTCTGTATAATTTGCTACTAAAACTACAGGCAAATAAAAATATTTTGTAATCTCAACAAGTTTTACTTTGATTCGTTCCATTTCCGACATTTCCTTTGAATACACAAAGTAATAACGTCTATTATATTACACTTCATCGATTGGCTATTGTGTGAAAATAAACACATAAAGAAAGATCTGCGAAATGTACAAAATAAATTTGATTTTCATTGTATGTACTTATGTTCGAGTATCTTTAGACGTTTGTGTGTGTGAGTGTGGACGTATGCGTATGTAGGTGTGCGGATACAAATCAAATCAATGCTGTTGGTTCGATTGTTATTGAATATTTATTTGCGATGTGCCTGTCTCCAACAGAACAGCACACACAAACATCTTATGAAACGTGCTATTGATTTTCTTTAATAGCAAAAGTAAACTTGTGCAAAATAAAACTCATTAAAATTCCCCCCCAACTGTAGGAGACTTTGAATCATGCGGATCCCGTATATATTTTACACAAATTTTCCTTTAAATCAGTGTTGCCTTTATTGTGTAATTACTAGAGATGTGCAAATGCCGTGATTTTTTCGTGTCACGCGTGATTCACGCTTGAATCACGTGAATCGTGATTATAATTTATTTAAATCACGCGTGATTCAATATTCATGCACTCACACACGAAAACAATTTTAAGGCCGTGTCAGATACAACTTTTTAACTTTTTAAAAAAATTTATTTCAGCTGATTGTCAAAGCACGCAAGATAAGAGATAAGATTTGACGAAGTTTTCGCTTCACGCTGCATTAAGAGTGCTTTATGTAGCATGTTTCTTATGAGTAAGTACACTTCATCTTAGATGTCAAAGCAAATCAAAGAACGCAAAGCGAAGCAAAAATTTTATATGACACGGCCTTTACTGTTAGCGTGTTCGATTTTGCAAAATTGTTACCATCGTGCGTGAAAGTACGTGATTAAATATAATCCGTTAGGGAGCTTGCGTGATCGAGAGCGCCTTAAACCTTACCATGCGTGAGCGTGCGTGCAAAAATATTTAAGTTTCGTGATATTGCATGTTCGTGAGCTTAATTTTAGTCACACTCACATCTCTAATAATTACACAAAAATACTGCTCTTTGAAAAATTTGCACACCACAAAATTTTAATGCGAGTAACAAAATCATTTGCATGGATTTCAAGAATTTCTTGTTTAATTTTAATATTTACACAGTTTTGATAATAGCTTTTTGCATAAAACGTACAGCTGAACGAATTCTACACAAGTATGAGGCTAACTGAACGAATATCAGGAAAAGCAGTAACAATATACATTAATTTTCTTCCCATAAAATAAGTCGTTTGAAAATAAAAAATCTTAACATTTATTTTATATTTCTCGATTCTATTTAAACAAATTATTTCCTTATAAACCCTTTTATATTCAACATATTATCCTAAGAAATTAATGGCGTAGACGTTTCGTATATAATTACAAGCTAGCAAAAAAATTATAACCAGCGTTCATATTCTCTTAGTCTAATTAATAAGTCTGGCCACTTAATTTCAGTGGAAATGTATTTTAGAGCTACAACAACACAATGATGGCGCCTAAAATTATAATGTGGTTTTGTAACACGAAAAGGCAAAGGCAAAAGCAACAAAACCAAATCACACCGCACTGTTGTGTTGTTGTTGGCTTGATGTGTTTTAGTAGATTAATTTTTACACACATGAAGCAAGAAGTTTTTATAGCCCGCCTTTGTGACAAATCCTGCTTGCCATTTTTATTATCATCACGCAGCCATTTATTGCTACAAAAAGAAAATGAGTATTGCCAACACAAAACAAAAATTCCAAGTTTATTTAGAGGTTAGCAGAAAATAGCCTTTTCAGCTTCGAATATTATTTGTCTCCAAGTGGAAATTTCTCTTGCTGATTGTGGGTGGAAATGTCGTGTTGGTGATCTAGGATTTTTCTGGGTGAGACTTTAAGTATGTGTACGTTCCATATTTACTTAACAGTTCTTAGTTGTTATTCTAATCTCTTTTTACATATATACACATATGTAATCTACGAGAATGAATTAATTAAGAGGATAAGTTTTGTCAAACAAAAAATGTTTGACAAAATTGTTGTTTTGTAGATGGTCTATAATATTCAGTCACAAACGTATATACATGCCAATAAAAAAAATATATCTGCTAATAAATGTAAAAAGTAATACATAGTCAGTCCTATTAAATATGCTTGAAGTTTTCTAAATTGAAAGGAACAGCATTAAAACTTCTATTTTCGAGGAACAAATTGTCGATAAAATAAAATTGGAAACCCTACAAGAATGGAAACATTTGGATACATACACATACACAGCCACATATATTTTATTCATTGTGTACGCACAAACTAATATTTAACTTAATATAATCAAGTACTAGTTATTAACCCTCTAGTGCCCGCTTTGCGGTTGCATTGTTTATAATAATCTGAACAATCAGTCCATAGTAAGCAACGAAGAACCCCTTATTCATAAACATTATGAGAGTCTAACAACAGCGTAATAAAACAAAATTTCATATGAAATTAGCTCTATTACACTCTTATAAGCCTCTCATAATTTTTATCAATAAGTATATAAGCAAAGAAAATGTCTAATGGCTGTTATTTCTGATAGATAACATAGTAGACAAAAGAATTAAGTAACATTTTCACTTGTACTAAAAACCTTTTTAAACCCTGTACTTTAATATCAACTTTTTGCTCACGTTCGCCGCATAAGGTTAAAGCTGTGACAGCAAATTTAGACGTTTACAGTTCATTAGAGAAAAAGTTTTTATATCGTGGAACAATAAATATTCTATAATTCTTTTTTACTTGCAAAAAATCCACACTACACTGAAAGTGGGGGTACGCACGAACACTGAAGTCCAATTGTTTCTTAACGAAGATAACAAACAACTGTAGCCAGAATGTGATACATACATTAGTCACTCTTTTAGACTTGACATCTGGTTTAGACTTGAATGACATTCAAAAAAGGTGAATTGGATTATTGTTGAACTTGTGGAGAAAAGGAAATAAATATCTTAATAAAGGAAATAAGAAACGCACATGTGTACACATACATATATGCTATGATTTTTCCTACAACATGAAAAATGTGCTGTGGGGTGCAAATAGCATTTTTCACAAGAAAAGAAAACGTTATAAGATAGACAGACACATAATTAATATAGAAATACATAAATGTAACAGAATCTTAGTGGAAATTAATTGGTGCCGGACGATTAGATTATGTTCCCGTGGTATTTACTCAATAGTTGATTTACTGACTTGTAGTCATTTTCTCAATAGTCCTTCAACATCTCTCCAACGACACAGACATGCTCGAATTATTGTAAAGTAGCCCTGGTTTGGGCATTTATGGGTTAAAGGGATTTAGAAATTCCTTTATGTAAATTACATATAATTTACATATACACTTCAATGTCAATGAAGGAAACGACATTAAAGTTCATGCTATAAAAGTTGGGAAAAGCATATCTCATCATAACTCATCGTTATAATTTTTGGCACATATACGAATGACATCGGTTTGTTCGTTATTTACGAAGATAAGCGTGTGTATTTGGAATGCTGATTTCTTCCGATTTTTAGCAAATAATAGATACACATACATACATATATTTGTATATACAGAAGTGTAGTTTTAGATAAAGAGCTAAAGCGAATTTTTTAGAGTGTCACAGCACCAGAGCAACGCATGCAAATTGTTGAAATTTTTAATCAAAATAATTATTGTATGCGTCAAAATCATCGTGCACTTCTTCCAATTAATGGCGTACACAATCGTCCTTCAGAGCTGCTAATTCGAAGAACAATAGATCATTTTTGGATGACATTTACTGTTACTGATCATGTACATCCCGTGAGACGCCGCACAGGGCGCACTGACAGGAAAGCATTGAAGATGGTCCTAATCAATCAATTATTTTGTGAATGAATTTTTTAGTTGTTGAAAATGAGTGTTCCAGATTGCACCTTTTACGCGCCAACCATGGCGGCCACCTGCCAGAAATCAATTTTAAATATTATTTTCATAAAATGTTCTTTCCAATAAAGCCCGTTTCATTGATATTAAAAATATATTTCCTTGTTTTATTATGATTTAAACTTGTGTCACTCCATAAAAAAACACCCTTTATATATAATTGAAGATCTTTTAAATAACGGGAAAATTGCACATGTACACCCTTTACATATTCTTCAATCATGCACCCAAAACCATATTAACAATTACACAATAGAGAAGCCATGAGAGAACAAAAATCAAGAATAAATAAACAATTCAAAAACATCATTAAAAATGGGCACACACGATTTGTGTCGATTATTTAATGGGATTACATTTCATAACTCACTGCGAATTCAGAGCACACAGCAAAACAGATCGCGACTGAATGCATGATTTTTTTACCGTTGAAAACCGAACTGAAACTTTTTAATAATAAATCTGGCATCACCCCTCACAACACATATAAAACAAAGCTTAGTTTATCTTTCCGGCTTAGCTGACACATTTTATTTATTTTTTCCGTCGGAACTTGTTTATTTAGCTGGTTGTGCGCGTGTAGGTGCATACAATCTACAAACACAACAGCTTCTAAAATAATGTAAAAACGTCAAATTAATGCAAGAGAATTAATTTTGCAGCCGGTGTGAAGAGAGAATTTTTTTCTTTTTATGGGTGGGAGTGTATGTGTGCATTTTATGTGCATGTTATCTAAAATACAACAGTTTCTAACACTTTTAATGCAAGAGAATTGCATTTGCAACTGCTGAGTGTGTGGAGAGTTTATTCATGATAAAAGGTTTCTCTTGGTTTTGACGAACCGGCCAAAATGATGTTAAAACATAAAATGCAGGTTTTATTATTTATTTTTCTTTGTTACCTTTGTTTATATTTAGTTTGCAATACCTTTGAAAATCCGTCAAATAACAGGGATTTTTCTTTATGTTACAAGCAGTTGGTATAAAATATGAAAACGGTTAGTTTCCAGAATATTTAAGTAACTGGGTAAAGGATGTTACTGAATACCACTTTCCTTATGTGTAAGAAAAAATATAACGGGATTATATATCAAGTTAAAGAAATTCTTTGAAAAATTTCTAGGAAAATATTTTTCCTTATCTCAAAACTTTTACTGTCTCAATAACAATAAGCTAAGGCAAGATAGTTTTGGAACGAATTATTTATGTTATGCATTTAAATAGAAATGCTACCCCGCGACACAAAACAATTATTCTATTTCTATTTAAAATAATATCCTTACTGCAAATAGTACATTGTACGACTTATGCATGAAACAGGTAAATCACGACGCACACACATGTGTAACATAAATTTAACATAAATTTCTAAAAGCCAATAAACAAATTAACTAATACCATGTTTTCTTTGTTTTTTCACTTTTCTTTCAAATGTTGGCATTTTACACTAATTATTTTAAAATGTGAGTGAAGATAAACATGCCGAGTTATATATGTTTTGACGTAAGCAGTTACGAAGCAACGTATTTAGCTGTGAATTTAAATATGTTATGACGTAACAAAATGGTAAACAGTGAAGTTTCTTTTTTATGAAAATCCATATTTAATACATTTTTTGAGCATTTTGTGAAAATATTTACAGGCCATGAAAGGGCAATTTACAGGCCATGAGAGTGTGTGATCTTGGAGGGATTTTGGCCCAAGTGGCCAAATAAGGAGTTGGCATGCATTGCCAGTAAATAAGAAATTATGTATGGCATAGAAGACTCTCCCATAATCATTTTGTATATAAATATGGATTTCAATACAAAAAACTTCATTGATTGCCATTTCGTTACGTCATAACATATGTAACTTCACAGCTAAATACGTTGTTTCGTAACTGCTTACGTCAAAACATATTTAACTCGGCATATTTGCCTTTACACACACTATTTTAAATACAAAAGAAAATGTTCCAGAAACATCGTGGGGTTCTCCCATCATTATTGCATTATTTGCTGCAGAGAGAGAGAGAGAGAGAGAGAAAGCTATTTCACCTAATGCAGCCAGCAGGTCATTTTGAATTTACAATAGAGTAAAATGAATGTTTTCGTTTGAAAATGAGAGAGCGATTCAAGAAGAATCATTATAAAAGAGGCTGGAAAATTTTGCACTTGAACATGCTTTAACACTTCAAAATGTGTTTTGTTTGTTGTTTAGAAGAAAGACATTCTTGTGCGGCATAAAAAATAGATACTCCCATTAAACAAAAGGAAAATGGTTTATTAACGCATCAAGTGTTGTAAACAGGTGAGCTAAAAATAAAGCGCTGCAAATTTGTTGTTATGCAAATATACAACATATATTTCTGAAACATTCATTTCTTTTTTAAAGAAAATTAGCATATCCACAGGAAGTAATAGGTTTAAATAGTCGCACTACATTGATTCTACTAAAATTTATATCACTTTCAAAGGATAAACTTTTTTTTGTTTGCAAGAAAGAGTCTGTATCTAAAAATGGATACGAACACCCAGGTACAACAAACCAAAATTCGCAGCACTTCTGAGTTACACATTAAAAATGGTATTTCATTAAATGTGAACAAGTCTCATGATATTATATACAAACCGAAATAAACCGCTACATGAGCATACTATTCATCTGTGCATTTGGCTTGTATCTAGCTTCTATTCACTATGCAAGGGAAGAAAATATTAATAGCAATTTTAAGAGACTCATAAATCCGTTTGCCTTAAATGAGAGATAAACTAGAAAGAGTATTCTTCTTTCAACTACAAAAAAAAAACACAGCCAAACAAAATTAAAGTAGGTGCATACAACGATTTGCAACTTCAGTTCAACATGCGACCTACAGAAGCAAACAACATTAAGATCAAAGTTACAAATGTTTGAAAAAAGAAACAGAAATTATTTCAACTCAAAACAATGCAAAGGAAATAAAACGGAACTGGAAATTAGTGTTGAATGAGTGTGTGTATAAGTTTAAGTTTGACAAAAGAAATTATAATATAATAAAAATTTAAATGTAATAAACACACATGTGTTATAAACAAACTTTAATGAAAAGAAAACAAAGAACTTAGATTTCTACTGCAACTATTTTCGCTCTTTGCTTTTGGGGTTTTTGCATCAAAGTGTTATTGAACTCAGTGCATTTGAACAAAGACAAATTCGCCAGTGAATGTAAAATATGCAAATAGATGTCTGCCATGCTCGAAAAATATTTTATGAATGTTTGAAAAGCTAAACTCAAACTGGAAAAGTGCTATTCCAGGCTCTTGTTAATATTTTTATTTATGGATAAAAATCTATATAGAAACTTTAGTTAATTTTAAATTTCTTTTATGTCACTCATCTCCAATATCACATTTATTTAAACTAAAAGAAGCACAACAAAAAGTTCCTCCAATTTAAACGAGCTATCACCTACTTAAAAATTGTTTAGCTTTATACAATCAAGCTTTTGAAAAAAAATCATATAAATAAAATCAAGAAAATGAAAACACAAAAACTACATCAGATCAGTATAGGAAGTGTTAGTAATGATAACAACGCCGCCACCACTTCCCCGACCAACAACACAACCATCAGCACTGAAGGTGATGAGACTAAACAACTGATTAATTGTAGTTCCAGCAGCATCGATAATATCTCAACTGCTTCGGCCCATTCCCCACACCCCCCTCCGTTTTCATTGTGCTTAGAAGCGACAAGAAATATTATTACCAAACCCGCACCGCCATCACCATCAAATATTCAAAAACCAAACAATGATAGTCGGTGCGTATATTTTGAACAAAAGAATTCTTTGTTATATTCCAGATATTCTCTTTGTCTATAAATATTTTCGGAGACATGTAAATATATACAAGTATTTCTCAATATATCTGCCGTGGCGTTTGTGAACACTTCAAAGATTGTTGCTGATACTTAAATTTATATGTGAAATGGATTTTTTTACACTTTCTTAAAATTTGTTTGTTGTTACCCTTCGAGATGTTGACTTGAGTCTCAAGTGTGCCATATAAACAGATGCATATGATTTGATGTCAAGTTTCTTTGCCTTCAGATAAAGTTAAACAATTTCAGAGAATAATAAGAGATAATAAGTGTGATTGATATTAGTGGATATTGTTAAAAGTACGTGCATGCACTTTGGATGTGCAGCATAGTAGGAAGCTTAACAAGATTTTTGCTATTCGCTAGAAAGCTTCCAATCATATTAAGGAGATTTTCTAAGGACATGACATCTGTATGCAATGTGATCTGAAACAAAGAATAATAAATATCAAGGTGATCTAAGCAATTCTAAATTTGTAGGTGCTGTTAGCTGAAGTAGTAGAACACGAGACTATGAAGCGGAGTGTTCTGAGTTCAATACAGCGCTGAGTCATGAAATACTGTGTTGAATTCTTCTGATCAGAGTTAGTGCATGGTTGTGCTAGTTGTTGCCAGCATGTTTCAATGATATATGCAATAGCACAGGTCACTGAACATAATTGGCAGTGACTGGCACCATCATGTACTAAGAGCAGAATAACAGCACTCTCCTTCATCGGTCTGGCTTGTAGCAAAAAATTAGCCGGCGAAGTAAAAAGGTTGAAATAGCTACTAAAAATTCTCCATCTTCTCATCTTTCTTCATCTATCCCCTCAATGCTATCCCCTCCATTCTAGTTCCGGCGCAATGCACTGCAAATGTAGGGGTCATCCCTGAGTGCTGGTGCAAGATTAAAAAAATATACTGCTGAATTTGGTCTGTCTTTACAAAGCCACCCTCTGATATTGAAATAAATTTCTCTATATGCAGGCCTAACCCCAAATTATGATCCTCCATGTCGTTGAGCTCATTTTAATTTTACATGCATTTTTTGCTAGTGTTTCTTTGAAAAACTGTTTAAACTGTTAAATAACCAAAAAAATAGATACGGGCATTTATTTACATATTCCACGCTCAATAAGCTTTCCAAGCCAGTGGATATCGGCATAAAACTTATTCGCCCCTATTATGAATGGCGACGTCGACGTCACATCAACTCGACAGTATAAAATTATCACTTCAAGTTGTCGATATAACAATTAATTACTATTGACAATTTCTTAGCATTCTCTAGGGCATATAATATCGATAGAATATGTCAATAGTAGGCAGCCGCTGTCGAAGAAGACTGAAGAAGCGACAATTTTTTGCTGTCGTCTTGATACGGCGTCGATGTCGTCATTCATAATAGGGACGATTGTTTTTTGCGAAATCTCACACTGTTTGTCGCTACAATTTAAATGCCATAGACATTTAAGAGATAAAACTGCTTAAGAACGCATTTAATTCTGTTAGTTTTCTACATTCTAAAAACTCTAGTTTTCTATTCGCCAGACAGAACAGAACATATTATTTGCCTATTAAATAACATTTTGTAAATTGTTTGCCTATTAAATAACTTCTAACAAAAGCTACTCGTATCTTAGGGCAGCGTTACTAAATCATATCGTATAGAATTACACACTTTTAATAAATAATAACTACCAACAAACTTTACACTTTTTTCACTGATGTTGAACATTTTATAAATCAGTTAATTAACACCACGTACTCGTAGTTTAAAAAAATGCTTGTAAAGTTTTTGTTAGAGGAAAAAGTATATATATTTTTCTCTTAAAAAAACAATTATATGTATCAATAAGGGAAAACAAACAATAAAAATATTTGCTGCGAAATAATTAGCAGCAATTTAAAATATTTTTGTTGTGGCAAATATTTGTACATTTCATTTATTTATAACGATATTATAGCGCTGCTTTGGCAAACAATTGAAACAATTCTAGGCTTTCAAAACCATCTGTATTTATTTGCTTTTAACCTTAAATGGCATAATTGTTGGAAAAGTATTAAGGAGTACTTATTAATTTCATGTTTAAGCACCGATCAAAAAAGTATATTTTTATAATTCTAATTGTGTTTCTAAATATGTAGTATATCGAGCTACGAAGTTTAAACTGCGAATATCAGTCTTAATTGAACTTAACATATAGAATGAAGTGAATGGGTATTATGAGTAGTACTTTTCAAATTGACGGTTTCTTTTTTTCAACTAAAAAAGAGTGTTAGTGAAATATAGAAATAAATAAAATAAATAATTTTCAGTGCTTAAAATATATCCTCCATATTGTATATATGCATATATATTTGTGTCTTCCTAGTTATTTTAAAAAAATTTCATGTACAAACGATATAAATCAAACGGAATTGGTTTCCGCAATGATTCTTTTTATTATTATTACTGGCATTTGGACAACAATTAAAATGATTTATTTCTATATATTAAAAATAAATTAAAACGCCTCCATTGAGTTGAAAGAAGAGATAAATATATTATTTTTTATAATGAACTTGTAAACAGCGCGCATTTAAAAACAATAAAATCAACTGCGGTTTGTACCAAATTATTCACCCTTATTGTGTTTGGCGTTTTACGCCTTTAAATTCGACAAATTGTAATAGCATAAAGACTAAAAGCTAAAATTTTCTTTAATCTATTACAAAATGTGAAATCTGAAGGCGAAAAACGCCAAACACAATAAGACTGATTGTACCAGCCGACAATGAAGCAATTTTTCCAACTGTCCAAATAAGATTAGATTTGCATTTTAAATCCTGGATTTTGTCCTATTTGTCTTTATGCTGTAAAATGGTGTTTCGTATTTCCACACATTTGAAAACAATAACAAAAAACTACGTTGTTCTCTTTTGACAAGAATCTTGTGAAAGCTTATATACATTATATTACATATTTCTGTATTAGGAGGTACAAATCATACACGAAAAATGTTTTTTTTATTAGAAATGAGAAAAATCCTTTTGCTTGCGTAAATGCACATAAATACCTGCTGAACCATATACCTTTCATCAATATTGGTGGGCGGTAAGATATTCAAAAGTGTACCACAAAAAATGTATGGCGAATTTTGTATATAAGATCAAGACATGAATCTTATATTACATCAACTTTTCTTAATACCAAGCTAGATTCTTCAAAATCATGTCTGTATTATTGTTGGGAATGTCTGGAATAAATTTAATAAGTTTTTGAAATTCGACTTTATGTTTTCGCACTGTGTAGCGTAATGCAAGTGTTATTTATTAGCAAAAATAATCCTAATTTATATTGAAATACGAGAGATAATTTATTGACGACAGTTTAATTAGTACATTCACAATTGTCAATCGTATAAAAGTAAAAATTTAGACAAGAATATTGCGATTATGCAGTAATCTAAAACGTAAAAGCTGCCTTTTATATCATTATCATCATCATCATCATCATCGTTACCGTTTAGCTTAAAATAAATACTTGTTGTCTTAATTACTCGTACAAAATAATTGTGTCTCACAGTTCACCGCATTTGTGTGCATTTCGAAGCACAGAACTTGATGATGTTTGAAAATATTTTTCTTCAATTTTTAGAATGTCATGTGAAAAGTGGGTGGTTGGGGTTGCTTTTACAATAATTAAAATCTGTATTAATATTGTTTGGCGGCACTCAATGACCTTTAGGTCAATAACCATTGCAGTCATGTTAGTAATCAAACCTTTTCGCGTTTGGCCTTCAATAAAGAGCAATTATTATTTGAGCACAAATGAATAGCACGTTATGCATCCAGAAACTTAATTGCATAAGAGAACAACACATTAAGAGAAATATGTGGGAGTGTGGAAATAAGTTTCCAATTTTATATGAATTGTTATATAGATAGATCGAAAATAAAATTGTTTATAAGTAGTTTATTAGATTTGCTTTTTTTTCTTCTTTATCTATTATGAATTTTTGCAGTGGCAATTTTTAGATCGAATTGAAACAAAAAGCTAAAAATCAGCTCAAACAAATTAATTGAGATGCTATTATAGTGGACACTAGACTATATTAGTCTCCTCAAGATTTTGTACTCATTTATAGATTATTCTTTAAACTACCAACTTTGGAAGTTATTTATTCCCGAAATTTCGCTGCGTTACAAACGGAATGACAAAGTGAATATACCCTCCAGTTCTTTTTTGGAGGGTATAAAAACGATTAAGAATAATAACAACATAATATTATTATTAATGTGGAAAATTGTGTATAATATTCTCGAATGAAATTAATTGTCACTGGAAGAATAACTCAGCTGATGCTTTAGCTTCAACGATACTAGATGCATAATTATAATAATTATGCATAATGTACATCAATGCTATTTGTTATAATGTAAATTTTGTTCTGGGTTTTGCTTTTGTTTTAATTAAAGGTTTTTAATTATTTATCTATAAAAATTGTTTTTTGGTCAACGCACACTTCTGCTCATAAAACGAAATGACCAAATTTAGTGAATGCAGACAGACATTTAAAAGATTCATTTAAAGGATGGTTTTACATAAGCAGAACTGGAATTTGAATGCGGTACCAATATGAAAAAATCGGTACCCGGTTAAAAACTCGACGTTTGCACGCCTCTAGTTAGATTGAAATAAAAATCGTGGTAGCAAGATATTCCACTTCTAACAAATTTAAAGAAACAATTCCTTTGTCTACTCTGTTGTGTGCGTGCTTCCCAGAATATTTAAGTTGTCTTTCCCATTTATGGCCAAGGTCAAAGGAATCGTTAAATAGCAAACAAATTTTCTAAGAAAAACATGATAATATGTGGGATTGTACTATTGCAGAGAAAAATAATTTTAATAAATTGTTGTCCTTTTAAATGGTAGAATTCTTAAAAAAATATATGGAATTGTAAGTGAGCCCAACAACAAGGATTATGACTGCGAAAAAAATGTAATTAGGGAAAATAATTCGAACTAAAATTTTAAACATTTAAATTTATTCCACTCTCTGCAAATGAAAGAGAATGTGCTTAATACATAATTTATTAGGTCCAATCTAATTAACATAAATGATAACAAAAAAAATTACCCCTTAGTAAAAATACAAGCAATCATCAATGGATTGACGTCAACGGCCAAAAAAAAAAATTTAATTAAAAGTTAAAATCACTTGTTCAAGAGCTAAAAATAATATGAAATGCAATCAAATGAATTTCGCCTGATAATGCAAGAAGACTTTAACATCAATTACACATGAATAATTTTTAAAATTAGAAACAAAAAAGAAATACGTCATGTTAAAACCCCGATTTGGTAAATTATTTCTAGAGAAATCATATAAAGATGATAAAATATTTTAATTTAAACTTTATTTCTACACAAGTTTTATAAAAAAAATTTATCAAAACTGGTTATTTGACTATAATTTTATTAAAATTTTCAAAACAAGAGAAGAAGTTATGGAACTAAAAAGTTTCAAAACATTTAAATGCATAAGTAAAAAATATTTTTACTCACTGCTTGTGCTGCAACTGTGAAAGTAGGGGATAGTGTTGAGAGGGCATACATATGAAGAAAGGTGGGAGTATAGAGAATTTGTTGTAGCCATTTTATTCTTAGCTTTGCGAATTTTTGCTATAGTACCCACGAAGGATAATGCAGAAATGTGCTCCTTAGAACATGATAGTGACAATCGCTGTTATTTATATTCATGACTGAGTGCGGGATCGAACTCGCCATCTTCGTCTTTGTAGTCTAATTGTTAACAGCATGATTTTCCCTTGTTCCTAGCAATATTTATGAGGGCAAAAGTCTTATGATGTCAAAATTAAGTCGTTCCTAATAAATCCCCTTATTCTCTAACTATAAGTCAATGTCACGTCAAGACAATTTGAAAAATAGGACACTTACATTCGGATTGTACGTAACAACCGGCTACTGCTGGCCGCCCCTGACTATTCTCTAAGACCTAGAAAATAATAAGAGACTCTTAAAAGTAATTAAATGACGAGGAAAAAGAGTATGCAAATACTTAAGTTTTGATATTGTCTTGACGTGACGTTGAGAAATCGTTACAGAATAAGGGAGGACAATATTTCTTTTTCGTGTTCCGAAGTATCAAACTACGGAATCAAACAATCAATTGAACGCTGTGACATGCCTGAATATTTCTTATTTTACCATGACGTAGTCAACTCTTCAATTGCTGGGAAGTAACACAATTTTGTTCTCAAGATTACACTGCCTTCGATAATATTTGAAGTATTTAATATAATAAACAGTTATGAATTATTTGATAACTTTATTGCTAAAAGTGACTATTAAAGTATTTCAAGTGGGCCTTGTTTTTTTTTTTTTGCAATATTATTTCTGGCATTGATGATAACTTTCTCAGATTATACACAATTTATAACACCCTAATAGACGTCATTATATCATATATATATATATATATATATATATATATATATATATATATATAAATAATGCCTATATAACTGATAGTGTCAAGAAGTTGAAATATAAATTTAATAATGAACGATCCTGAGAGAGGAAACTAATTATGCGTTTGTAATTGACGTAATAGTCTTCAAAACTAAAGTAGATTTCCTGAATTTTGACCATTTCTTACCGTCTTATTCATAAAAAATATTTCTGTGTTATAAGAAGTTTATGAAACAAATTTTGTATGGAAATCTCTTTTATAAACCTTTTGTAAATAAAAAATATTTTTTATGAATAAGATCATTAAACTTTAACTTTAACACACGAGTGCGTACTGGTTAATTAAAAAAAGGAGTTTGTTATTTACCTCTTTATTAATTTTTACAAAATAATGTTAACAATTCTAGAACTATTCATCAAAATACATTATTAATGCAGCCGATATGGTTTTAAAATATTGAAGGAACTCAGTTTTCGAATTAGTCTATTTTTATAACAGAATTGTAACAATTTTGAAACTAACGTATGCGATAACGATTAATAGAAATTCGTTTAAGACAATTTAACTCTTGTTAGTTCTACTTATAAATGGTTCACAATACTTTTATAGCAACACTCGTTAAGAAAAAAAGTCACCAATATTAGAATGAACATTTACGGGTATACGTAAACAATAGATTTAATTTTTTTTTCTTATTTATCTTATCAGTCATTCTAGAGCTTTTTCACAATAAATGAAAACTTGGCAGCAAATTCGAAACATTATTATATTGTCTTCGATCGATCGACACTAGAGCAAAGTTTAAATCAAACGTTTTATAAATTGTTACAACGGATGGCGAGAAATTCCCTTGCGTATACAAAACTGAAGCTAACAAAAGCATTTATAAAATCAAGCTTCGAACTCTACTTTGTAATTTTTAATTAAAAAAATTCATTCTTAGCAGCCTTAAAACTTGTTTGACTTTTATTGCATATTTTGTTTCTTCTTTTTTTTTATTTTGCTAAATATAATCAATATTTTAATTGTTATTGATTTTTTTATTCTTCCTGTAATAATTCATTATTTAATAATTATTTAAATAATTAACTACAATATATGATTCATTGTCGGGCATTTAAAATAAAGTACGATTATTGGTCGTTGCAAAAATAATGCAGGTTAACTGAAACAATTCATCAATATGTTGAAACTTTTAATTGATTTTGAACTTAAATCTACTGCCGCCAAATAGCAGAAAATACAGAGAATGACAATAGATGATCTCCTAAAAATGACATGTTCAATTCAACGAATTTTCAGAATGTCAAAAATAATGTTTCGTTTCAATAGCCGCAATAATAGTCACAGTTTCATCTCTAGAATCAATTCGAAATCAATTTCAATCACGAGTGCTAGAATTTCTTCCCTGATTTTAATTCAACATCTGCTCACATATTTTCTCTAATCTAATACAAATAAATACATGTTTATAATATGTTTTTAAAAAACAAAAAGTTTATTTAAATTTCACAATTGATTAATCAAAAACAAACAGTCTAACATTAATAACTTAATTATAATTTTGTGATAAGAGTTTTGTAATAATTTGTATTATTTTATACTTGTGTGTTATTATGCACAACATAGTCTGATGTGAAACGATACATGAATGAAATGTTCATGTATATTAAATAATGCACACAAGCCCGGCAGTTCTGATACTATGGATCATACAAATTTTTGACCTTACGTTTATAGCTAACATTCGTGCACGCTACAGTGATTTTGAAGAGAGTTATCGCGATCAACTCACGTTAGCAAGATTTACAAAAAATTTATATGACAACAAAGACAAGATTCATATATGTATAAATAGCCTACCGCTCACTGCAAATATTTTTAATGGAAAGAAATATTTCCCTTTATTCTGTAACTATTTGCCAATGTCACGTCAAGACAATATCAAAAATAGGGCAGTTAAATTCTGGTTGTGGGTAACAGCTGATGACTGCTGACAGCTTGTGATTATATTTTAGGCCCTAAAAAATTTTAAGAGGCTATTAAAAGCCATTAAATGATGAGGAAAAAGTGTATGCAGATATCTTACTTTTGATATTGTCTTAACGTGACGTCGACAAACAGTTACAGAATAAGGGGTATTTTCTAACGATCATCCATGACTCGTGAACAATATCCGATTTTATGATTAACAATTCTCATGTATTATTTTGTAACCAATTTTGTGACTGATGACTATGACGTGAATTCACAGTATATTGCCCTTTATTCTGAACCTAGTCGAAATCAAAAATATCACACTTATATACTCGTTGTGGACCACAGATCACTACTTCTGGCAGCTTCTTTATATGCTCTAAGACCCAGAAAATAGCAAGTGGTTGTTCAAAATAGCCAATGACTTTGACAAATAGTTAAGCAGTGAATACGCTTTATTTTCAAAATCAAATTAATTTAAATCAATGTAATTCTTCGTTTGTAATATATTTGGACTTTTGTTAATCGTCCGTCACGTGAAGATAAAAAGTAAAAATTTCTCCTGATTATTCCATAATCATGAGTAACGTATGTACATAGACGTTTATTATTATTTTCAATGATCGTACAATAACAAACACCATTAATCCCATCGCAGGCAATGTGCCAATGAGTGTACCTAACAACGCTTGTGTATGCACGTGTGTACAAATGTGTGCATGTATGTATGTATGTAGTTCTCGTTTGAGTACTGATTGTAAGAACCTACAGATAGGATTGTATGAAACTGAGCAGCAGATAGTCAAACAACTGTACAAAGAATAAGAGCGGTTAGATCGCTGTTGTTAACAAAATAATAGCAGCAGTAACAATAATCTCAACAGTAACAGCAAAATAAAATTGTGTATAATTTTGAAACATTCATACTGTTAGTATCAGTCAATGCCTTGATCGAGGGATGTTAACGTGTATATTCTTTAAATGCTCTGCTGTTGTGCCTGTAAATATATTTCTGTAATATTTATGCGAACAAATAGATAAACATCGTTACGGTTAAGACTGTAATCTTTCACGCCATTCAAATATAAAGAATATTGGTGAAGAAAGAAGAGAATAGTTTAAGTTGTGACTGCGATCAGAGGCATAGTGCGGGAAACGAGTGGCTGAATTTTCCATTAATCGGTTATTGGTGAAAAGTAACAAAAGAGTTTAAAAGTTCTGTGAATGGATATTAAAAATAAATAAAGTTCATGCTATATGTGTGTCATTTGAGGCAATTTCATTTTCTTTAGCCAATGTGCTTCCAAACAAATTAATTTCTAAAAAAAAGTTTTGCATAAATAAAATCAAAACAAAAAACTGTTTAATTAATTAAAAATAAATTAATTTTAAATACCCCAGCAATAATTATAAATTCTTGTTGCAATTTATGGACGAATATATTGAATTGTAAGTGTTTTGTTCGTTGCATTAAATTTCCATTTAAAATAATAACAATAAACCTTGTCTTTGCATGAGTTATTTATTTATAGTGTTTGTTTAAGTGTTGGGAGCGAAGAAATGAAAACTAAAAATAAATAAAATTAATTAAATAAAATGATTTGCTCTAAATTCTTTGCTTTAATAAATTCAAACAAATTAAAAAAACAAAAAGTGTTACAACAAAATAATATTAGAGATAATTTACTTGACGGTGTGATGATAAGAATTTTCTCTGAGAGACAGTTTGGTTTTATTCCTATATTACTTTTATTAGGGGCCAAAGCTTGCAGAGAAAAATATGAATATGAAGCTACAAATAAATAATAAACAAAAACAAGTTCACAAAATGTATGTCACCATATGCACAGTTATTTTTTAAATGAATTGTGGCGCCAAATTTAAACATTTTCATATTGTTTCCGAATTTCGAGATATTTAATACTACGACATATATTTGCATAAACTTAAAAAGTTTTCAAAAAATATATATAAAAAAAGTTAAAATTTTTTAAGCTAAATATTAATTCGAGGAAAGCCGTATTGTTAAACCTGGGGCCATATCAATCGAAATTTCTATACAAATGCAATACAAATTTCGATTGATATTGAATGCCGTAATTTGCCTCCCGGATTTTTTTAATTTTTTTCTCGGCAAATGTTTTTCTTTAAGTAGCACTATCACAATTGAAATTTCATTTAATATTAAGTGGGGGAATCCCGTTGAGGAAACCTTTAATTACCGTGTACACATCTCAGGGTATGTAAATACGTCACATATTTTTTTGTGGTACAATTTTAACTATCTTATCGTCCACCAATATCGATGAAACATATATGATTTGATATGTATTTTTATGTAGATATACATACACATACAAAATATAAATATATCTTTGATTAAAGCTTTTAGAAATGCGCTTTAAATTTGATTGAAAACCAACAGCAATAACTCTTCAATTTTGTTTTCTACCTACTAACACACATGTACATATTATTATTTTATTGGGTGATAGAAAGGGAATAAATACTTTATTATGTTTCTGAAATTGCAGTAGCCATAACTTAAAGAAAGAAAGTATATATATACATACATACATACATATTTACATTATTTTAAATTTAAAAATACCACTGCTGTATCTTGATTTTAAAAATTCAGAAATTTAATTCTTAATAGAAACAAAATTTATACGATGATATGGGAGTTCCTTCATTTGTAAGATATTCTTCTATTTCGATTTTTCATAAATTTATTAGTGTGTGGTTACTAAACAACTTTTTGTATGTCTCCGAAGCTGCTTAGAATCAAAATCGGGCTGACAGTTCTCACGATATGCTAATTAAATTTGATGTGCAGCTCATTCAACTTGAAATAGAAACCTATAAATTCGAAAACTGGAAGATTGATATTAAAGATCTTAACATACTCAAGCTGCAGTGCGAAATCATCGTGTATGATTAATAACCCATAATATTGACATTAATTAATAATAAAGAAATTCACATTGTCTGCGAGTAATTAAGGTTATTTAATTTTATTTGATTTCTTATTGTCGTCATGAATTTAAAGAAGATATTTTTTTAACACTTTTAATTGCATTAACATAAAAAAATAATAAATAAAGAAATCAAAAAAAGAAATTCGTTATAATTATGACAGCATGATTTTTGGATTTTATTTGAAATTAGCGATTAATTGTTTTCAATGAAAACTATGGCGGCAAATTTTAATATTTTTAGTAAAAATTTTTAACATAAAATTGTTTATGAGTCCATTAGACATTCATTATACCCGTAAATATTTAATAATGAACTTGAAAAACAATACTTCCTTATCAACACTATGGGCCTTAAAATCATACAATAAATTTTTGTTTTATGACCCATTAAATAACATTTTCTGGGTTTTGTTAGCGACGTAAAGTAAACACACTGATTTTACAGGTAGAATATGAGTAAATCTTTACTAACTTGCAAAAAACTAATTAAGTAAACAGACGTTAATGATATTAAAAAATTTAACTACGTACAAAATTTAAAAACTGTAAAAGTTGTATAAAAATAATTCAATAATAAGAAATTCACTTGAAAATGTTTTATTCGTATAAATTTTGTTTTGCAATCAGTCTTCTCAACATACCGGAGCAAAATAGCACTTGTATAAAGCCACTCCTTTGCCAGTTCATATCATTCCAAAAATCTTTTTATATGCATATATCTCCTTTATTTGCTTGGCTTTTCTGACTAAAACCTGTAAAACCGACTTGCACCGGAAAAATGTGAATATATAATCAAAAATATATATTATGGTGCTTAACAACTCAAAACAATTAAATACTTTTATTATAAACAACAACAGATATGATAATATAAACAAATTAAAAAAAAAATAAGTAGAGCCAGGAGAAAAACAAACTGTTGTTTAACTTCAAAATAAATGCAAATAATTAAAGCAATAGCAAAACCTTAACGTTTATCATTCGTTTATTATCCCAGCCGCCATAAATCGGAAATAGTGTTGCCATACGTTTCTTTTTAAGCACTTGCATGTGCCGACAAAACAAAAATTCTTCCCTTCACCTTAAAACAATAACATCCGGCGAAAATACCTCTTTTTTTATTCAACTAAAGTAACAGACATCAAAGTGATATTTTTGTTGTTTTAGATCTTAATAAGAAATATCAAAACAACAATATTTTGCTTACTAAAGACGACACATACTTTTTGATTTTATTTTTAATTAAATGACGACATATCACTGACAGACATTTTTAAATGTATACAAACCAACGAAATTAAAATTTTGTATTCCTTCACCAACAGTAGCACATACAAAAACACTCTTTTTTAGTCAAAGATTTGACTAGTACAGCCATACCTTGACACACTCTTATTTGAGTGTGATAATATTTTCATAACTATAAAAATAGCGAAATAATGAAGAATATTTTTTGCAAATATAATTTTGAAATCTTTATTTATTAAAATTTAGCTAGTGTTTTGGATTCGAAAAAATTCTTTCTTAAAACAGCGAAGTAGAATTATAAGAGATGCAGCCGAATCGAATATATCAAAATTAAATGTCATACACAAATCTGACTTTTTGCAATTATTAGTCGTTTAATTTTCTCTATTGGCTGGACACATGTTTAATTTTTCGTTTGATGATGATAATGAAATACTTTCAATGTCAGACATATGAAAACATCACATATTGCGAGTTAATGACTAATTATTGCAAACGGCATAATTTATTTTATTCTGACCGAGAAAAGCTAACGTTTTAAGATTGTGACAATATGATAAGAAGTAAGAAGCTGAATACACATTGAAAATGATAAAATTGTAACATCTAGTGATGGCAAACAAATTTATTAATCGATTAGTTCCTTAAACAGTTAATTGCAAATATCTTGTTTAAAAGTCTATCCAGTCTTATTTGCACCAGTTTAGACGCTGTGGTGAAACAGATAATCAAATCAGTAAACAATATATTTGTGCAAACCCGTAAATTCAACTGATCGTCAAACACAAATATTTCCCCCACCAATAAAAATGAGAAGAAAAGGGATTGTGTTAGTGTTCAAAGTTGAAAATAGCCATTTTTGCAAAATTAAAATAGTTCGCCATCCAATTGCGTGTATTAATTTTTTTTTTCTTAATTTTTTTCATTGTAATATTAATCAAGCTTGATGTCCTTTTTTATAAAATTTTATTTCGTCTAATTTTTAATCAATATTTCGTTAACATCTTCAGAAAATAAAAATTATTAATATTTTTTTTAATAAAATTTTATTAATATAAATTTTTAACATCGATAAAAATAAATCAACATTTAATTGTTTTCATTATTTTCGATTAACAGGGGTACTTCCTTAATTGAACGAAAAGGACTGATCGATGAAGTTCAGTCGATTATTATTGCTCGTTTGACGAATCAGTCCATCGCTAACCATGCCATAACTTGCAAAATGATAAGAATAATCGTTAGCAATAAAAATATAAAATATATAAACAAGATGATTCAGCCTACTAACAACAGTGCATTTTAAGATTAAATATGAGATATATTAGCAAACATATAAATTAGATTATGCCACTTCAAGCTCATCAGTTGGAATTTAAATCAGAATCTATTACGTAACAACTAAACACTTGACAAGCTGTAAATTAATTAGAGTATTATGACTCAGTAGTAATCAGCACAAACTGAAATATTTAAAAAGTGCACAATTTCCACATTATGCATTTCTTTCAGTAATTAATAAATTTTAAACTCTTATGTCCGTTCGGTTGCATGTACTCTTGCAATTAAACAATAACAAAACATACACTGGATTTAAGTGACAGCAATTAAAACCCCATTACAGAAACCCTTGAACTTTATAGAAAGCAACAACTTAAACGAACAAATAAAATCGAATGAAATTAAACCACCCCTAACTGTCATGGGAAAATTAGAAAAAAGAACTCTGGAGAATTTTTTCAATAGCAGCAGAATGAGAGAACAAAAGAAATTTAAATTACAAGGAAAACCCACTGTTTTATATTTCTAATATTTCTATTGGAAATTCGATCCAAGTCAGTGAAAAGCCAAACACTGCTATTGTTTGTTGTGGCAATTGGCAAGTGGCATGCATATCAGTGTCAAACAATTAACATAAAAATAAATGCAAAATATTTCACATTAATGAATGCTTGCAAAAGCGCTTAACTCAATAAAATGCATATTGATCGGTCTTTTACGAGTACTTTTGTATCAATAGCATTTTAATTAATAAAATCAAACAAAATGCAAATTACACAGTTTCTAATTAATTATTCAAAGACTGTTGATTTTTTTCTAGCCTGTCTTGTAAGAATCTTGTTGTTATGACTGTTTTGTAAATATATTTGTTTCACCAATTGTATAAATAAAACAAACACATGCAAATTACGGCTATTAAAAATTACTTAAGCAATGGGATTAATTTTTCCATAAATACTTTTCATATTATTTGTAATTAGACAGGCTATTATTTTCATGCAAATGTGTGCCTTTTTGTCATCAACTCAAAATACACTTGGAACACAGACGAGTTTTATCGAATTAAAAAGGTCCCATCGTTACAAACAGATATTCGTATATGCTATTTTGCAGTAAACGCCTATTTTAAATTCATTTCTATCCATATAGGTACTACGATGCACTAGGGTCAATTCAAGTTTTTAATTTTTGAAAATATGGATCGTGCTATTCCATTACAATTCGCCCCATTTTTCTGAACATACCCGGCCCCTTTCCCCAATAGTGCGCGTCTAATGTTGGCTCCGGTTTCTTCAACCCAGGTCCCAGGTGATCGACTTAGCTGAAATCTGGGGCCGAATTACGGCACTCGATATCGATCGAAATTTGTATATAAAATGTATTGAAATTTCGATCGATATCGAATGCCGTAATTTGGCCCCTGGTCGCTACTTATATTGCATTTGTATTCAAGTGAAGCATCTGTGTTGAAATAGTAGGCCTTTTGACATATTTTGCAAATATTGTTAGACGATAATAAAAATAGTTTGAACAACGTCTTTACTTTTTCGAATACATCAAAATTGTTTTTGCACCCTCCAAAAAAAAAAAAAAAAAAATTGGAGGGTATATTCAGTTTGTCATTCCGTGTGTAACACAGCGAAATATCCCTTTAAGACCCAATAAAGTATATATATTCTTGATCAGTGATGAAATCTAAGACGATCTAGCCATGTCCGCCCGTCCGCCCGTCCGCCCGTCCGTCCGTTTGTTGAAATCACGATTCAATCCAAACGACTGAAATTTGGTATAAATATATGTTGAAGGATAGCACAGATCAAGTTCGTAAGTGGGCTGAATCAGGGGCCAGAGGGAAAAAAGTTCCCCTAAGAACAACTAAACCAACCTCAAAAAAAACAACATACTCGTTGACGTTTTTTTTTTTTGTACTTTTGTTAACCAATATATTGTGTATCTAAAGTTTTGAGCTTGCAACCAGAAAATCTGAAAAATCCATTTTTAGAACCCGGCCTCTTTAGTGGGCGTTAAAGTAACATATTACATGGAAAAATTGTGTAAATATTTAACAAATTGTATAATTTAAGCCTCCATTCCTTAAAAGTTTAGTTTTAAAGCTTTTATGACAAAGCTGAGATGTTCCCTGATCTGACCTACCCCCCCCCTTCGCCCCCTAAATGACCCTATCAAAAAAAATAATAATAATAATAAATAACTCCAAAATATTACTTTTTAGTGTCTTATAGCAAAGGTGAGATTTCTCCCTTACCGCACCTCACGGAGTGACCCCGACAAAATAGAGTTTTTATTTACTAAACATTTGCAGGGTATTTATGATTCGACCCGATCGAATAGAACGTTCTTGCTTGTTAAACTTGGGTTCGTACATCATGTACTTTTTGCAAAGACTAACAGGACTCAACCCTCCTTACCCTGTTGGAAATGACGCAAATCTTTTTATTCTATTACTTCAATTCAGGCTTACGGAGCACGCAACGTATTTTAAGACAAGATTTCGGAAGTTTTTTCTATCTACCAGTTTCTACAGGATTTATATTAATGAAATGAAATTAATTAATATAAATAATGCAGTTTGTGTTTCTTGGATACGAGAGCAGCGGCTAAAGCTTTTCCAACAAGTGTATAGTATTTAAAAACAAAATATATAAATGATGTGCTCATTTTGTCAATAAATTTACTACATTGTTACATTCTATAAATACTACATATGTATGTAAGTATGTGTGTTTGTATACGAATATCATGACAGATACAATAATCAGTATTCAAATTTGTTCAATATTCACCTCGAACGTGTACAAGCTTAACGCATTTATGCAAATATTTTGTAATGAAAACACAATAAAAGCACACTTTATTTATTTTATTACAATATTTTTGTTTGCGTTTAATAGTTCCATGCAAACTACGAGTATGTAAACAATATAATTTTAAAATATGTATGTGTAAACTTATTAAAACATTTCATCTGAGCTGCAAATGGAGAAGTGATTTATAAAAAAAAAAATATTTATTTCCACATTAAATTCAGCAAAGACTGATAAGCTAATTGTTCGAAAATGTGATAAATATTGCATTTTATTTACTTGAAATCAGGACAGAAGTTACTGCGCTTTAGGTAATTAATATGTATTCGAAAAAGCTTCTCCTTTCCTTTATGTCAACTGAACAAACAAAAAGTGTAGAACAAGTGTGTTGAGTTGAATTGAAGGGCACAACCGTTAAATTGTTTTCGAAAATTTTCGAAGAAACTGACTTTTATAGCACTGCACAATGATTCAGATGACAATTCAGTCAGTAATTGCATCTAAGTTGAACAATTCACTCAAAAGATATTGTGGTGGCAAATATTAAAAAAAATTTTTTTTGTTCAAGCACTTTGATCCCGAAATTAGCGGTATTTTCAGGAATAGCCGGCAAAGTCAACATTTTCGTGTAAAACATATGTAAATTTGGTGTCATGTTACAAAAACCAGTTTTCACTGACTATTTCTAAAATCTTTCGAATTTGCTCAAAAAACGATGCTGCTTAGAGCTGGTAACTACTAGTTTAATTCCAAAAATTCTAATGATTAACGCATTGGATTACAAAAATATTTCTAAATCACTTTCTTTTGTTCAGATTGAACAAATATTATTATAATATGAACTTTGGTTTAACATGATTCTTGTGTCTAATTTTTTTAAACTTTTTTCTTTTAATAGTAAATAGATTTGTTTAAGCTTTTAGGTTATTTTATATTAATAATTATTGTTCGATATTTCGCTAACCATCGGTTAGCTTCTTCAGAAAATTATTTTAAAAATGTTCAATTGAAAAGATAATTTTATTAATATAAAATAACCTAAAAGGTGAAACAAATCTGTTTACTTTAGTTTAACAACAAATTTATTCAAAGCACATTATTGAAAAAATTTCCTTCCTAATGAAAATATGCTGCTAAATAAAAAAAATCATATATTTAGTAAGGAAATTATTTTTGTAATTTCATGTATAATTGCTAATTTTCAAATATTTTTTTTTATATTTTCAGGCCGTGGACCATGCATGCTTCTAGTGGTGATGACGAGGCATCCAAAGATCCTCGGATAGGCGAGCAAGATTTTACACAACAATTTACAGAAAATGACTTTGAAGGTAATATGCTTCAGAAGTTTAACGAAAAGCAATTTATTTGTTAAAAAGAAAATAAATGTTAAAAAACACTTAAACAGTGATGGAAATGTCACAGTCCTCTTACAGGGTTAAAGCTTTTGCAACCGACTTTTTATCAATGCTTAGGACTTTAAATTATTATAGCTGACTCACAAATAGTGTAGTTAAAAATTATACATTATATATTTCAAATATTATTGTATTCTGATATTTTTAAGCTTAATGCTAGAGTTAATGTCGACGTCGTCGACGGCGTCAAATGTAAAAAAAAAGTTGAATCGTATGAAATTGTATGAGAGCAGTTAATCTCAACTTTTTCGGCGTTGAAACGCCGTCAACGGCGTCGACATTAACTCTAGCATAAGGTCTCTTTATTTTAGTTTAATTTTTAATTTCAATATTTCGTCACTCCTATGTGTGAGTTCTTCAGGAAATTAATTATTTTTTTTTTTTTTAATTTCCTGAAGAAGTCACACAAAGGAGTGACGAAATATTGAAATTAAGAATTAAACTAAAATAAAGAGACCTGGAGCTTAAAAATATCAGAATACAATTATAATTACAAAGAGGTCAAGAAAGCAGAAGAATTTATATTTCAAATATTTATAATCAAATAATATGTTTTTTACATAGTGAGAGGGTTAATGTTAATTAACGCCCATTCCTTTCTTAATAAAATATTAATTATAATAACAAGCAAAACCCTGATTCAATAACTTTAAATTAAAAAATTATTTAATCTAAATATTAATTTCTTCCATTCTGTCGAATTTAATATAAAATTCAAACAACTTAATACTAAGAAAACTTTTCATTACAAGTAGTCTGAAATGAAGCCAAACAACCGGTTGGTTTATTTGTTAAGAAAAACGCACATTGCAAGACCAATTATGACAAAAATTAACATTTCAATTTTACCTACTGGCTCCACTTCTACTTTGCAGTTAATGTGTTGAATTTATGCAACTTCGCACTTCAAAACAACATGGCCTAAGTCAGAGTCATTTTGTCAGGTGGTAAAAACTGTATGTCATCTATTCAAATTAACCAGTAAAATATGTTACTAGTTAAACCAGACATTGTTTACAATACAACACGTTTTCAGCTCATTTTTGTGCATTTAGTTCGAAACAAATGTACTGCAAAGCATAAAATATCACGTGACGATTTTGTGAAAAATTTCAAGTGCGTTGAATGAATGCGGGCGGGGTAGACTGGTTTATATTATGTGGGAGGCTATTATATAGCGGAATACAGAGTAATCAAAAGTGATTTAGGTTAAGTTGACCTTGATGGCAATTACATAAGAGTAGGAATGAGAATACGTAATTAGCGTTACATTGCTTCTTTACATACATTCACAATCTTGTTTATACATACACGGCCATCTAAAAGTAGTTATTTGCCTGGTTTCCTTTCTTAATAAAATTCTCAAAACTTGAGACAAAAAGCATGGCTTTTACCAGCTACTCAAAAATCTGACGGCAATCTCTTGTATGCCTCATGAAATAAATTATATCACAGGTAACAAAAAGTAATTTTTGCAGATATCTCTTTTCTGAATACCAATTTTGAAAAGAATACAATTTCAAATACAAAGTTATTTTGTATAAAATGTCACCGTTGTGACGCACAGTGGAGGAATTTAAAAAAATGAATATACAATCAAGAAACTTTTAAAAACCAATTGAGAATTACAGAAGTGAAATCATGGTAGGCAGAAATTTTTGGAAAAATTAAATAAATTATGTGTAATAAAACAGATTTTTCACAGGTAGATTTTTTTATTCAATGTATGGATTTCCGCTTATCGCTTAGGAGATATTCATCTAGAAATATTTTAATTTTAATTTTTTTTAACTTCCTTAGTTCACTGCTTTTGTTATAGCAAAGTCAAACTCTTTATACGTTTTGATGAAAATCAAAATAACATATATTTCAAAAACGAAAAACGTTAAAAATATCATGATGCCTACGTTTTTTTAATCAAAATATATATTAAAGTTATTAAAACCCCTGTTTAGAAGTGCATTCGCCATTCGGGTTGTAACGTATTTGTTAACCGTGTGCAAATTATTAATTTTTGAATAATGATTTATTTAACCTATTCATTCCGGTTTAAGCCAGTAATAAAACATATTTATGCCAACAATATTTATCAACAAAGTTAATGTATGCACGTATGTGTTTATTATTGATTACCATAAGATTACATGTATTCGAATGTTAATTCAAAACCAATATTTATTACAACAATATTTTTCACAAGAATTGATTAAAAATTTAATTCGTAATGCAAAACTAGTTTAACTTTTATTAACAAATAGTTAATAAATTAAACCAAACAGTAAAGATTTCAATCAGCCTCAACTAATTCCCAGTTTCACGCAAATGAGTTGACGAAAATCACAAGACTTTTGATGATTAATCATACTGTACAATTAGTTGGCAGCATTGTTTCCATTTTACTTATAGCTAAGAAATACGTTTTTATTGTGAAAAAGTTCATATTTTATTTTTTTAAGTAAAAATAATCACCCCTATCATGAATAATTTTTAACTCGAAAATTTTCCCCTTTCCCTAAAATTGCAACCATGAAAAAATTCCCCGTGAATAATTTCATGCTAAAATTAAATTCCCCTTATCGTGAATGATTTTTTTAGCTGGGTGCTCTTTAATATTTATTGGCTTTGTTATTATGCTTTTTAGGACATCGCGCGCATTCTGTTTATGTTGGCGTTCATGTACCTGGCGGCAGAAGGCACTCACAAAGACGACGCAAACATCACCACAACAAAAGCGAAAGCAGTGGCGATGAAAGGCAACCAGAAGTGGAAAGACCGGGTAAGTAATGAATGCATAAAGAGTGTAATTCATTTCTGTATCCGGAAACATATTTTTTCACATCCTAAAACGTTCCATACGCTTACAAGGCAGGTATATGTAATTGTGTAACTTTTTATGTTGTACATCCGGAGATGTACGACCATGTTACAGAACAGTCGTATGTGGGTCGCTTAAAAACAACTGCATGTGGAAATTTATAAATACTTTTCCAATGCGAGAGTCTGAATAATGTTTTTTAAACATTACGACATAAATTACTTTAAAAATATATTAAAAAATCGGCTACGTATTTCATTATAAATGCAGCTACCGGAAAGCAAATTTGTAAACGAAATAATGATAAGTTATAACTTTCTTTGGTCGAAAATGGACTCATCACAGTTGTGGTCTGATTCGGTATTTCCCTACATAGACAATTTTCTTTAGCGGAAGAAATTATTTTTCACTTACCTTAAATTTGTTTGTTTGATTTGAAATGGAGATAAGTGCTTCAGTATATTTCAGGAGGCCCTTGTATGGCTAAATTTGTCACTCACGATCATGCAGGATTTTTTCAGAATGTTCGCGATCACACAGACTAGTGATTGTCTGCCAACTTTTGAAGAAAATAAATCTTATGGTCACAAAAAAATATAAATCTCAAATGTAATATTTACTTTTCAGTTAAAAAACAAAAAAAAATTATCTTTAAGAAAAAGAATAAATATCTGAACAAATTCCAAAAAAAAATTACTATGGAAAAGGGCAAATTTAGCACCAAAGACAATTTTTGGTACATATTTTATGCTTTTTAAGTCTTAGTATACATACATATGGTCACCTGAAATTCACATAGCCAAAGTAACAAAAGTATAACAATAACGAAATAATCGCTATTTTTAAATTATTCATCTCCGGGCAGATAAATTGTATTCCATAATTAAAGGATGCAAAACACGTACTAGTGTATAAAAATTACAAGCAATAGACCAAATATTTGCGATCAAATTTTTACTTTTTTTTGTATATTTAATGACCATAAAATAAATTTTTTAGTACATATTGCCGTTTACTCGTTTGTAACGATTTACGAAATTTCGTCTTTAAGATTGGCATTTTTCTAGAATAAATAAACGATCTTTTTAGTCAGCATAGGTTTGTGCGAGGATATTAAATTAATAAAAGTAACGACCGTTCGTGAAATCTAAGACGCAAATTTAAATATTTAATCTTTCATGATCACACACGTACTCGCGTTTCTCTAAATCATGCTCATGCATGTTTAATTTATAACATATTCACAATAATGCCCAAATTTTAAGCGACGGTACGCGATATTTGCACTTCATCACTGGCACACAACACTGAAAGTATAAAAATAAAAATATGGTTAATCAATAGTGAAATAAATACATTGAAATTCAAAGGGCCTGAATAGAAATTAAACTAAACGAGAATTCATATAATAAAATAAAGCTGAATTAAAGTTTTATATATTAAAATAGAAAGAGAGCACATAGACGTTTTATATTGATAGTTTTAAATTTTGTTGAGTTTGCTTTTAAATACAACCTAATTCTTCGTAACACGATATTCAGAAAGAATTACATATAATCATTAAACAAGGAAAATTAAAACCAATTTAATTACCCAAACTACATATCAGAAGAGAAGAACGCAGGTTACGGAAGTCGCTACGCTCAATGAATTTTAAATTTGAATGTGATAAATTACTTTTCTTACAACAAATTAAATTAAAATTAAAACTATTCAAAACTGAGTTAGCGAACATTAAGCAGGCAAATAAAATTGTGAAAAATACATATTAAAACAGCAATTAGTTAATTGTTGCATACATATTAAAAAAAATAAACAATTAGTTAATTGTTTAAAAGGCAAGATGATGCGACTACTTTATTCATTATATTTCTTGCTAATTGATTGCCCTCTTACACATTTTCTTTTGCTGCTTTTAGTAACGCCACCCGCTCAACGTGTCCAATTCATACTTGGAGAAGATGCCGACGACAGCACACACATTTCACATCCTCTTTTCTCTGAGTATTTGACATTAGTCAAAGAGGGCGATGAAATTGAATGGAAAGAAACAGCACGTTGGATTAAGTTCGAGGAAGATGTTGAAGAAGGTGGCAATCGCTGGTCAAAGCCACATGTGGCCACTTTGTCTTTGCATTCATTGTTTGAATTGCGAAGCCTTCTACTAAATGGTTCAGTGATACTTGACATGGAAGCCAATAATTTGGATTTAATAGCAGATTTGGCTTGTGAACACATGGTGAATGCCAAAACATTATCGGCTGAATCACGGGATAAAGTTAAGGATGCTCTCCTAAGGCGTCATCGTCATCAGCACGAGTACAATAAAAAAACTAAATTGCCAATTATACGCTCTTTGGCTGACATCGGCCGCAATCAATCATCTTCGAAAAGTAAGTTGTATATTATTTGTTAAACTGAGAAGCTACAACGCTAAAGGTGTTTTGAAAAACTCACTTCTAAAAATAGCTTTTGTCAAATAACTTTCATTAACTTCCCTCCATTCATTGTGTTATTAAAACTACTTGCATAGAAGAATAAAATCAAAACCAAACTCATTAGCATATTTCATTATAGTCATTTACTATATTTAGTCCTCTAGGAAATCCTTTAGGAGTAAAACTGTAAAACTAATAACTTCCCTGTAAACTTCAAGCGTATGCAATTAAAAATTTGGATTTGTACCCGTGGACATCACACATGGATTTCCGGTACAGTAATAAGTAGTCAAATATTCACTTACTTGCAATTGGAAACTTAACAACTCTTTCAATAGGCTAAACTGTAATTAAGTACTTTTGTACTGTATTCATGAGTAAATATTAATTCTTTAGTAGAATAATTTTCTAATAGGTGGGAATACGCACATACTGAAATTACTAAATAAATTTTTATAAATTGCCTCTAAGATTTACATGCCTCTACACACTCTTTGCATGTAAATGTGTCCTCAACAGGACTGGATAGCAGTTCCCAACTCCAATATGCCACCAACCGAGATCAACGTGGTTGTTATCTCACGGTGCCTACAGGTATACGATTTTCTTTTTGATCTAAATATAAATGCATAAAAGCTCCACCTTATTTAATTCTAAATATATTATTTATTTGAAAAAAAAACTCTTCGCATCATTTCCAATCGTAAAGAACGAAGATAACACTCGCTAATATTGGAAATGTTGTAACCACATTTTACTATTAAACACCTGTACAAAAATTTCCGAGCACTTTCTTTCCCAATTTAAGTAAACGCTTTTTGAGTATTTATTTAGGAAATTGCTCAAAACTATATTTTTAAACATTAAACACCCACATTCAACTTGTAAAAACGATATCTCAATCACTCCTTCATTAACCTCATGCGCCGCATTGTAATTATAAATAAATGTAGTACCTAGAAGTCAGCACCACTCATTCCCTCAAACATTTGTTCATAAAAAGACAATCAAATAATATACATATACTCGTACATGCACTTATAAATGCGCATTTCATTAAACATCCAAATTAGCGTATTCTAGTCATATGATTTTGCGTTGAGCTAAAACTCTGCTCATAATTCCATCGCCATCGCTACAATTGCAATTAAACTCATTTGTATCTATAAAACCATTCATGATGTTGTTGTAATTCATTTAGCTGACTTTGGCCAAATTGCCACCACTCATCTGGGAAACATTGGTGTTACCACCTGGTTTCATGCGGGTGCTTCAATAGCTTCACAAAACAGTCAGGCTAGTTGTAGCTCCCAAGGATTGTCAACAACTAACAAGCATAACAAAGGTTTTTTTTCATTATTTATTAACTAAATAATTTAAGCAAAATTATTACCTTTGCACTTGCAAAAACTCTCTACATTTATCTCAAGAATAATTTTTATATTCCTGCAATTTAATGAAACTGTCTTTATTTAAATGTAATTTGAAGGATTTAAAAAAAAATCGTGTACTCTCAAATTTCCGCAATGCATTTATTCTCTTAAAACTCTTCAAACTCTCGCTCTTTTTTTCCATCTTACACTTTTCAAACTTGTTGCAAACAAATGACGTGTATATAAACTTCGATGTATCAAATTTGTTGGATTTGCATTTTGCGAAAATATTATTTATCTATTCTATATCGTACTCGTATGTGTGTTACACACTAACGGTCTAATTCACAAAAATTATTCTGTGTTGAGATACTAAATACTTATTTGACACATTTTTTATAGCAATTGGTCAAATAAACAGAAAATATGTTTTATGAATAAGACCGTAAGTATTTTCCAGTTAATCATAAAATCCAGTGTTAGCTATACAAAATTTTATTCTGACTGCAACACTTTCATACTCTATTTTACATTAAATGTGATTATTGCAAAACGATGTTCACCCATGAGACAATATTCCAACAAACAGGGAACAAATTAAGGTGCTGTTGGTTGAAGTAGTAGAACACGAGATTATGAAGCGGAGGGTCCTGATTTCAACCCTGCGCTGAGTCATGAAATATTGTGTTGAATTCTTCTGACCAGCATTAGGGCATGGTTGTGTTAGTTCTTGCCAGCCTGTTTCAATGATGAAGGCATAGCACTGGTCACTAAGCATAATTGGCAGCGGCTGACACTAAAAGCAGAGTAACAGCACCCTCCTCCGTCGGTCCTGTAGCAAAAAATTAACCGGCGAAGTAAAAGGTTGAAATAGTTAAAAGAAATTCTCTATCTTATCATCTTTCTTCATCTGTCCCCTCAATATTATCCATTCCTGCGCAATGCACTGCATATGTAGGGGTCATCCTTTGACTGCTGGTAACGTTAATAAACATAATTTTGGCATCAACACGGGAAACTAAATCTTAAACCATATTAAATTTATTCTTCCTATGCTGGTGTCGAAAATCATGTTCTGCCTTATAAGTTTCAGCCATTGTTCAAAAACAAGAAAAAAAGTGCAATTGGACAATTGGGTTGAGGTTGGTCCTTAATGTCCCACTAACCACAAATTCGGTTATCCATCTTTGATTTGCATAAGAGTTTTATCCATCCTTTTATATAAATTTCTTCTCATATAACAACAAAAATATGTTCTTGCTATTCGTCTTTGATTTGGCAAAGCCTTGTGAATTCACTCTCGTAGCTTATAGTTTTCATTAAAGCTTTATAAAGCATACCACTACAAAAGTTCTTAATGATCTCTACCGAAGGTCTTGATTTCCATCACATGATATAAAGTGTGTACATATAATAGAAATTTTATTTTACATCTATATGTCCTTATGGATATGTTTGTATATCAAGTTGTAAGGCAGGTCTAATTTTTTTTGTAATATTCATATATAAAACTTATGTAGATTAAAATAAAATCGCAAAAATAAAAAGCAAATAAAACACCCCCTTTTTAGTGGAAGATCATAGTTTTTCATCACCGGGTTTGCTAGCAACATCACCCTTGTCACTTACGATCAATTCGAATGGAAATAAAAGTGATGACATCAACGCCATGGGTGGACGTTTTTTAACTGTACCCGGCAGCACAAAGTCTCCGAAAAATCTAGTCGCGTCAAATGGTAAAAACACACATTTACATATTTACAAAAACAAAAAAAAAGTTATTGTTGAAATTGAAGATATTCCTCCTTATTCTGTAACTATTTGTCAACGTCACGCCACGACAATATTAAAAATGGGACACTTACGTAATCCTTGTGGACAACAATTAACTACATCTGACAGCCTATGCCATTGAATAGAGCAAAAGGTTGTAAGAAGTTGGTAATTGTTATAGAGAATGAGTACAGAAACGTTCTAATTTTGATATTGTCTTGACGTGACGTTGACTAACAGTTACAGAATAAGAGGGATTGTGTATGTTTTTCGTTGGTTCTGTTCTGTAAATTTTCCGTTTGTTTTCCGTAATGATTTTAATATTGTGAATACGTTAAAAAATCCAATTGGTTGAGTAAATTGATATATAAAAAAACAATGAAAAAGCGAACATGAAAACTTTCTTTCAAAAGCATGAGGTAGATATTATGTTTGAATATACTCGTACTATTTACACTATTTCAGGATACAAACTAAAACTTTCTCTCTTAATCCTTTCAATACACTTGAAACTAATTCGAACAATTTCACTGTCTATTTTTATTATTATCACTCTCACTCTCTCCTCACACGTACATACTCGTAGATATTTACTTACACCAGATGCTCTCATGTTGCTTAAAACTAATTTCGTGTTCTTTTGTAACTATTTGCACATATGTAAATATTTTTGCACTTTTTGTCATTTAACAATTTGTATACATTTTATTTCTTTTAGTTCTTTATTTAGCATTAAATATTGATTTTTAATTCTCTTGTTTTATTTATTTATTTTTTTCTTTAATTTAATACAACGGAAATTTTGCTCGTTTCCTCTTTATTTGTTAACTCTTTTGTTGTTGTAAATTTTCTTATTTTTTGTAAATTTGTTGGCGAATTTTGTATTCGTATTGTATTTTGGAAAACAAAAAATTTATTCGATATTAAAAGAAAAAGCTAAAAAATTACGTAAAAATAACAATGTGCCAATTATAATAGAGGACATGATCAAAAGCCCCAGCAGCCAATCGTTTCAACGCAATAGCAGTAGCAACGATCTAAGTGATCATCGTGGCAACATGAATTTTATGCGCAAAATTCCCCCTGGTGCCGAAGCAAGTAATATTTTAGTGGGTGAATTGGAATTTTTGGATAAGCCCTTGGCCGTTTTTATACGTCTTAAAGAAGCTTCCGTTATGGGTGATCTTACCGAAGTGCCAGTACCCACCAGGTAGCAAGATTGTATACAATATGTAAATTTCTTTTTGACATTATTTTCTTTCAGGTTTATTTTCATTTTATTGGGTCCACTCGGCAGTCAAACGAATTTTCATGAAATTGGCCGTGCCATGGCAACTCTTATGTCTGATGAAATATTTCATGAAGTAGCCTACAGAGCCCGCAAGCGCGATCATCTTTTGGCAGGTATAGATGAGTTTTTGGACGCTGTTACTGTTTTGCCACCGGGCGAATGGGATCCCACTATACGCATAGAACCTCCAGCTGCCATTCCATCACAAGAAGTCCGCAAGCGGCCCCCAGAAGTTCCCAAGGAAGAGATCGATGAGGAAGAGGAAGAACAACGTCTCAGAGAAGAATCGGGTTTATCGAGATCGGGCCATTGGTTCGGTGGCTTAATAAACGACATCAAACGCAAAACTCCTTGGTATTTGTCCGATTTTACAGATGCCATCTCGATGCAGTGTGTGGCCTCCTGGATTTTTCTGTATTTTGCTTGTCTCTCGCCCATTATTACTTTTGGCGGGCTGTTGTCTCAGGCCACAGGCAAAAATATGGCTGCCATGGAATCTCTGGTATCTGGATTTGTGTGCGGTATCGGCTATGGCTTGTTCTCAGGTCAACCTCTGACCATTCTGGGCTCAACAGGTCCAGTGCTGGTTTTCGAAACCATAGTTTATGATTTTTGTTTGAAACAGGGCTGGGACTATATGACGTTCCGTTTTTGGATAGGCACCTGGATTGCAATTATACTGCTCATATTAACGGCCATAGACGCTAGTGCTTTGGTTTGCTACATAACCCGTTTCACCGAGGAAAACTTTGCCACTCTTATTGCATTTATATTTATAATGAAGGTGGGTTGTTTTTAATTTAATCTAAACTTGTATGCTAACCTCTCCATCTTTCTACAGGCTGTTGAAAATGTTTTAAAAATCGGCAAAAAGTTTCCGGTTAATCAAGATGTATATGATTGCATATGTACCCCACCAGCAGGCAGCAATGCTACGATATTGGATTTCGCCAAATATGAAAGGAGTTATTGCCTGGTAGGTGTTTTATTCCTGTTCACAAAATGTTTGCAATTGAATCATTTTGAATTTATTTTAAGGCTAACAACGGCACTTTAGTGGGCTTAGATTGTGATCAGCCGGATACCTCAAATATATTTTTGATGTCGGTCATATTGTTTCTGGGCACATTTATCATTTCTACAATTCTCAAAGACTTCAAAAATGCTTTATTCTTCCCCACTGTTGTGCGTCAGTATATCAGCGATTTTTCGGTTATTATAGCCATTGTAAGCATGAGTTTCTTGGATTATATTATGAAAGTGGATACACCGAAATTAGAGGTGCCACATGAACTGAAACCCACATTGCCAACTCGTGATTGGCTCATACCACCGTTTACCGAGAAAAATCCCATCTGGACGGCATTTGCAGCCGTTATACCCGCCATGCTGGGTACTATACTTATATTCATGGATCAGCAGATAACGGCCGTTATTATCAATCGTAAAGAGAATAAATTGAAAAAGGGCTGTGGCTATCATTTAGATTTATTCATATTGGCCATTTTAATACAAATCTGCAGTTTAATGGGATTGCCCTGGTAAATATTAATCGTTCAAATTTTAAGTTGTTAAATTTCTCACAAAATTCGTATGTATTTCCAGGTTTGTGGCTGCTACAGTTTTAAGTATAAATCACGTCAATTCACTTAAATTGGAATCAGAATGTTCAGCTCCTGGCGAAAAACCTCAATTCCTGGGTGTTCGCGAGCAACGTGTTACTCATGTATTGATTTTTCTAACAATCGGCCTATCAGTATTCCTAACACCCATTTTGTGCCACATTCCCATGCCTGTTTTGTTCGGAGTATTTTTATATATGGGCGTTGCTTCCCTAAAAGGCTTACAATTCTTCGATCGTATTTTAATTATGTTTATGCCGGCTAAATATCAGCCCGACTACATGTTCCTCAGACAGGTAAATCTAATTTTATATTTGTTGTTTCATAAGACATAGAATAGAATACAAATTTGTAAGAAAATAATATTCAGCTCGAAGACTTTCTTATTCTGAACATTTATTAGTAGATTTTAAGTCATAATAAAATGTTCGGAAAGGATTGATAAAAAGGACTCCATAGAAACTTTCCTTTTAACATTGACAAAAAAATTATACTAAAATGTTCGGACAAGATTGATAAAAAGGACTCCATAGAAAGTTTCCTTTCAACATTGACAAAAAAAATCATACTGTTTTCGCTACAATGAAAAATATTTTCATTATTAGACGACAACTAATGAATACGTATATATTGCAAAATAGTGCCTTTGGATCCAAATAGTTGCATGTTGACTAAAAAGTTCCCGAAGGTGGTAGATTCAATCCCTGAATATGGGAAGTCAAAAAGCCAAAATTAATTTTTCTCATCTGACCTAGTGGGTGGTTACGTTAGTTATTGTTGGCCTGATTAAATGACGAAAGCACATTCCATTGATACTAATACGTACTGAGCAGCACATTAAAGCGCCTTTCTTTGTCAGTGTTGTCGCAATTTTTTCTTTCTCAAACTTCCACCACCTGCTTCCGAACACGGAGCTTTGTTATCGACATAAGTATGTATAGATCATAACCCCGGTGCCGGTGCTAGAAAACAACTTTACCAATCGCGCTAAATAATTTTTAAACTATTTATATCTTATTTAGTATTTTCCAAGAATTTTATCTTCTACAAATATTTTTTACTTATTAAATTCTTTTAAGGTTCCCATTAAGCGTGTTCATCTATTTACAATCATTCAAATGGCGTGTTTAACTGCTTTATGGCTCATTAAGTCATTTTCCTCGACTTCCATATTATTCCCGCTCATGTTGGTCGTTATGATTGGCATACGTAAATCATTGGATTTAATATTTACACGGCGGGAACTCAAGATACTCGATGATATTATGCCGGAGATGACAAAGAGACAACATGCTGATGATTTACACCATTTGGATACCGAGGTGGGATTATTTAGGAAATTATTACCTTGTTGTGGTGGTAGTGGTGAGACAAGCTCTATCAATGAGAAATCCACCAAAAATAGTAGCAAAATCAACATTAGAAACGGTAGTTTTACGCAACCCAATGAAAAAGAATTGGAAGCACAAAGTTCCTTATTGAGAAAGTAAAAGAAAAATTACAAAAAGACTTTTGCAAACAAATTTAATCATTGGCATTAAGCAATTAAAAAGACATATTCTGTGCAATATTTATTCTTAACACAACAAAAACATTTTGCCATCAGGTGCAAAACAGGTTGATCACCATCATTTTCCACTCACCATACACAGAGTCACTTATCCGCCCACACTATCTACTCATGTATGTTTACTTTGCTACTATTTGCACTTTCAAAATAGCAGGGGATTAAAACTTTTAAACTTTAATTTCACTCTTTTTACGTTATTAATTCTATTTATTTAATTTAAACAAAACAACTTAACCTTAGCCATAAACTAACTCTCCAATAAATATCTCAGTCAAGTTAGTGTAACTCGTACCAAATATCTATATTGATTTGATACTCCATCAAGCGTCGTCGGTGTCACATATACATAGTAATAAACTGTCAGTCATACTGTAAAAATATTTATCAAGCAAAGAAATATGAAAATTCTGCTGACAATCACATACACAAATACGTGATAATTTGACTTAAAATGTCGTTCCAAATTTTACATGCAATAGATTTTTATATTTGTTTTATCATTGCGAAAGGTTCTAATATTATTTTGATAAAAACTAAAGGAATTCAGCAGCCGCTATATCGAAGTATAATGGTAATCCCGGCATTTATAATTACGCTTCAGATTAGAAGACTTTAATGCTTTAAACACATTCACGGCAGCAGGCTACCGACTGCAGGACTACAGATATATAATACATGTGTTTTACGGTTACACTGCAGGTTGTTGTCGGTGAAACTTTTCCCATATAAAATCATGTATTCTATTTCTGTAGTCGCGTAGTCAGTAGCCTGCTGTCGTAAATGTGTGCAATGCATAAACCTTGTTTGTTATACAAACATATTAAAAAAATAAATTACTAGACAGAAGTTAAATAAGAACTAGCAAAAAATGGCATAAGCATAATATCTGGTTACTTCATTCATTAGCAACAAGAAGTTTCTGTAACTAAAAAAATAATAAGATAATTCATATTTTTATAAATATATTTAAAATTATTAAAGTTTTTGCCGGAAAAGTACACGTCGTTTATTATACTCATAGTAGCAGAAATGCATACTCTTGGCAATGATAAGCTTTGGTGAATATTTATTGCTGTGGGGAGTTATTTCGTGGAGAGTTATTTCATGGTGGCCAACGAAAAATAGTATGATTGTGTTTTATTCCATTTTTAATGTAAAATTTTGCACTGTAGTTTTTTATATAAAATTGCAATGTAGTTACGTTTTATTTTTATAATTGTAATTTTTATTTTTATAAGTTTTAAGTCTACCATATTGATATGTGTATAATATGATATATAAGCAAATCAGTATTTGTTAAACTGTATACATAAATATATTATTTGTAATTATTTTATAATAAGCATGTATTTTCATGTGCATTTTTGATTTGTATTAAAATCGAAAGTTTTATTCCTTTATTATGATTGGTTTTATTTTTTATTACAACAACCAAATAAGGATAGATATTATATGAAATTTTGGGTATCACAACTGAAAATGTTAAGCTAGCTGTTTGCCATTCCCGAAAGTTCGATAAAGCCCTCAAAGTTTAAAACATTGCCCAAGGCGAGTTGACCGTCTATTGAATATTGATTATCTCTTGATGTGTTTTAACCATGTACGCGTACATGTCAAACTGCATACAATTTCAAATTATATATTCGTATGTGGCTCTTGACACCTCTATCACAATCAAGAGAATTCAGTTGCATTTGTTTACATATTTCCCTTAAGAATGTGAAGCTTAGGTAGTTTTTGCAATTCTTTTCAAATAATTTCCTAATTAATTATTCATGGCATGAAAACAACATTTTGTAAAATTTTTTAGCAATTGGAAGTTTTAAGGCTATTTATAAAAGCCAAAATTGGTTTCAAGTAAAAAAGAAAAGCATTATTTCTCAAAATTCCATTTAATCAAACCGATCATATAGTAAAATTCCCTTCGACTGTTTTCGCAATTAATTCCAAAATTAGTTTGTCCAATCACAATAGTCGTGCTTTTTAAGATCGTGTTATTTATTAAAGAAATTTTAGATATTTATAGTTGTTGTTGGCTTGTTTTTTAGATAAATATATTTTCATACATTTTTGTGTATTGTTTACATGTACATTTCTTTCAATTTACCTTATGAGTTATTATATTTTTAATATCATTATGAAAAAAAAGTTTAAAAGAAATGCCAAGTCAATATAAACCGTACCTAAACACGTATTCCAATGTAAAAATGCTATTAATAAAGTTTTATATTAAATCATATTAAAAAACAAATCAAAAGCAGAGACATGAATCAGTAAATTTGATATAAAAAAAAAACTAGTTGAGCAAAATTTCCAAATAATACTGTTCAGTCAAACAAGATAATTATTATAAACGATTAGTACACAAATACGTTCGCAACTATCTACCTTAATGTTTTTAATTACTTATAAGCATAATATGATAAAAAAGAAAACAATTAAATTTTAAGTACTTGATTTTTAATATTTTACGGTGATATCAAAAAAATAAATAAATAAAATTACTCAGAAATACCTACGTATATCGCCAAAAAAACCTGTTTACCTTTCTTTACAACGAAATTAAAAAAAAAATAAACTTTTAATTTTTACGAAATTGGTAACTTATCTATTTGTTGTCTATTCGATTGTTCTTGAATTATTTTCACATCTTTCCTCAGCTCTATTCTTTAATATTCCATTTTTGTTTCAGCACTAGATTCAGGACTAAATTACTTAAATTACTTCTCTTAATTAAATTGCGGGCGTTATATGGTACACTGTTTGTCCACTTTGTGTGGAAGCATGTGTAAGTCTTTCACCAAATGTCGCATTAGGGTCCGTCTTATTGATATATCTTGTAAGGCCTTTTGTTAAGTGGCGGAACACGATTAGGAATTTCACCCTGCAATCGATACAGTTATTCCAGTCTCTCGCTGGGTCTATCGCCATTTTAAACAGCCCATAGTGGGCCCATTTTTATAAAACCCTGCAAATATGTCAAAGAAGGTCCAACGCGTTAAATTTAGAACTATAAAATCAAAAAAATTAATTTTTGGACCCCGCCCCTTTTGAGCGGGCGTTATTATATGCAAAAATAGCCTAAAAATTTAACAATTTGTATTACTTAAGCCTACATTCTTTAAAAATAAAATTGTTAAGCTTTTATGACGAAGCTGAGACGTAACCTGATCCTCCTCTGCCTTGCCCTCCCGCCATTGCCTTCCAAATGACGCTATAAAAAAAATTTTTTACACTTAAGTATCCCAAAAATTTATTTTTAGTGCTTTATGGTGAAGGTGAAATGTTTCCCCCACGGCTCCTCCCGGAGTGAGAACTAGAAAATACAGTTTTTATTTACTAAATATTTGGAGGGTATTTAACATGCAACCCGGTCGAATTCACATAAGAAAGCATGTATTTCAACTCATCTGTCAGTTGAAAAAGGTGACGTATAACATATGACGGATTCTATGTGTCTCGTGTGTTTACTTCTAATTTTTGCTCTCTCTCAAGAATAGTAGTATTCAAGACAGGAAGCAAATTTATTACATTGTGCTGGAACTAGGAAAATTGGCTGGAGGAAGGAGGATAAAGGGAATAATGTCCATGAACATTCGATTTGAATTTCCCCATGTGATATACGGCAGGAAAGACTTCAGCAGGGATTTTTTTCATAAAATATAGATTTTTGCCGGCACTTTGATATCTGAGAGATTGGAACACTTACACATAATAACACAGCACATTAACGACAGCTTATAAAACGCCAAGGGAAATCTAAAAACCAGCACTTATTCTCCTTATTTGAATAGGTAAAATTAGATCAAATTAATAAATTGTGAGTTAGCTGTCAGGTTAAAAGCTGACGCCAGTATTTCCAGTCTTCCAGGGTACTTCACTGAATGTGATTGAGTTTTAAGCATAATTTTAAGCTATTCATTTAGCCTTTTAATAAAAATATACAATTAAAATTTCAAAAATTATTTATTATTTCAAAATGTTATTAACAGTGAAACCCTTCGGGATTCTTATGAAGAAGAATTTCACATCCTAAATTTTTAGTAAATGAGATGAAGCAAAAAACTTAGTTGATATATAAAAATGACAAGAAATAACATTTCGATTAAAATTTAAATTAAGCGGGCGAAACTTAATTGGTTAACATCAATCAATTATTTTAGCTTTTCTATTTAAAACGATTTTAGTCTTTAACAATAGTAACCGATATTAGTAATTCACAACCAAGTGTAAATTTTTTTTTCAATTACAAAATTATCACCTTAAGCAATTACATAAGTTTCCACTACAGCACCACACAAATTATTTTTAAACATGTACATAAATAAACCCAACGCAGAATCAATCAGCAGCATCCAATTAGATACTGAATTAAAATTCTTAGAAGTGCTAATTAATTTTACAATCAATTTAAACCTAAACACTTTAAATACTTACAATCTTAAAAATACTATTGAGCTTTAATATAACCAAAGAATTCGAAAACATTCATCATATTATTTTAAGGACCATCATCATGATAAATATGAAAAATACAATTCAACTTTAAGTGCTGGACCAACAACCATTCGTATACCATTGGCCAATGGGGCGACTACATCTCCTAAACTGCAAGCAAATCTTACACAAGAGGTTCAAAGAACCACCATTTGGCAGCAGGTGAATAGGGATGGCACATCGGCCGATCAATTGATCATACCGGTAACTGCTAAGGTCAGACAGATCAATGGCAGTCAAAAGTAAGTTTTTGTTTCTTTATTATTCCCAGCTAAGCAAAACCAAAAATAACACTAAATTTAATATTGAAATACATAATTGTAAAATCAATGCTGTAGTAAAATTGTAGTTGATTTAATTAGAACTTTTATCACGCTAGTCAATGAATTTAACTAAAACGTGTTAATTAATTTCTTTCTCATCTGCTTTTATCATTAAAATTCAAACCTAAAAATAAACAAACAAAAAATCACTATGATGCAAAATTCAAACGCGACGCATGTACGTCTGTCATATTGAAAGTAGAAATAATCAACGTTTATCTACCATGAATGAGGAAGAAGACGAAAATTCATCCACCCCAAAAACTTTTAACAATTTAACGCTTAATCTTGAAACACCATCTAAAGAAACAACCACTAGTAGTTCCAGTGCCAATATAGAATTGTCCAAAAATAGCATAACTCCCGTCTGAACCGATCACTACTAGCATTAAGCTAAATTCCTAGCGCTACAAAAGTAATATTTAAATAAATGAATTATTACTCGTAAAAGTAGTTTAAATAAACAACAAAATATGGGAAGTATTCCTAATTAAAAATAGTCAATTTTGTATGTCCAAGTATATATGTATTACAAAGTGTCGGTTACTCTGCTGACAAAATTCATTTACTGCTTGCTCATGTTCTAAGTACAAATGATATTCTCTTTGTTAAAAGTAAAAATAAAATATTTAAAATTGTTTTACAGCAGTTTACATGAGCAGACAGTGAAAGAATTACGCTCTAATGCATAAAATGTATTTTATGTTTATAAACTGCTCATTTGACGTTCGTTGGTTAGAAATTTGTCAAATAAGAATAAAAATGATTTGATACATATTTCGGAAAAGTACTTGCATGCATACATTTTCGAGTTTTTACGTTTTTTTAAGTTGTTATGAAAGAAATCATTTTGAAAATTGTACACAATTACATGTCCAGCTCAAGCAAGCACGCTCAACCACTCCAAGTTCTTCAAAATCTAACCCATGTGTAACCGTAAATATTTTCCAAACTATTAAAAATAGATATCCTCATTATTTAAAAATATTATAACAGAAAAATAGCAAGTTTCTGGTGCTTTTGTTTGTTTTAATGAACAAATGGTAAAGTTTTACAAAACTTATAAAGGGAACCAATTATAAAGTTAATTGTCACAATATTAAATGAATTTAATTCAAATTAAAACTATCAGAGGTCAATTAAAAATTTTAATTGTATAAATTCTCTCTTATTTGAAATTCCAATTCAAATAAAATGAAAGCAAAAATTTGGAGTGCAAAAATTAAGTTTTTAAATAAAAATTTTATACATAAATAAGTTAAGAAAATATTCGCATAAAATTGTATTTTAAAATAAGACACACAACAACAAAAAATCGCAATATATATATTTTTTACTTTCAAGAATGTAAATGCCGTAATTAAAACTTAACTTAATGTTGTTTCGATAAAAATTAAAAAAATTGTTTAATCACACATACGAGATTCACTTTCTTGAAAATGCAAAAATTTTAAAACCTTTCAAAAATTATTTGCAATATACACATATACATATAATATGACCGATTCTAGTAGAGAAGGCTGTAACAGATAGCAAATGCATCGGTGTTTTGAAAGTTTACTTTGTTACTATAAAAATCAAGAAATTTGTTTGAGACTGCAGTCGTATGTACATCAGAGTGGCATTGAATATTAAATTCATATTTTCTTAGAATCAAACACCAATTTCGCTAATAAAATAAGTATTAGCGTTGAATATTTATATGGAAAAAAACAACAAACAAAAGAAAAATTTTTATTTACATTCAATATTTCAAAATTTATATTAAAACAATAATAAACAAACAAAAACTTGTCAAACGATAATGTTTATGTTATTTATAAGAAAATACTGGGCCGGATATTTTATTGTTTTGATAAACAATTTCGAAAAAAATAGTTTTGAAATATCTTTCATATGAGAATAATTTTGATCTACTTGATTCCATACTATTAACCTATAAGATATTACTAAAATATTTAAAACAACACCCTCGCCGATTTCAAGTAGAATCATTACGAAAGTACCGAATTCACTGATACACAAAGTGATCAAAAGTGCAAGGCTTCCAAATATCCAGATCCGCTCAAATTTTCCGTATAACACTTTTACACCAAGTGGCGCAATAATCCACCTGAGCTTCTATGAAACACCAAAAAGTTGAGTTTCCTTCATACATCCTATTGCCACACTAAAGTTGTATATAAGTACATAAATGTAAACTACGATTTGTGTTAAACCTTAATAATTTTATTAGTTTCTAAATAAGCTTTTAGTCTTTACTATCGCTATTTTAAGTTAGTATCATATTGTGTCAAATATTTATATGTAACACTACATGTAACGATAAATTCATTTGAATAAACAGTATTTGTAAACTTTGTTTTATTGTTTTATTCAATAGCAAAGCTTTTTGCAGAAACTACATTAAAACTTAATCATTGTCTACATATGTATGTATGTATGTATGTAGTTGTAGTAAATAGAAAGAGTTGTAGCTGTTGATGTTGTTATTTTTTATTTGATGCAGCACCTGTTCATGTTCAATCATGTTCATTAATAGAAAACAAACTGCATGATTTGTTTTATTTTTGGCAAACATGTGCATATTTACATATGTATGTATGTGCAGTTAATGATATATTCTTAAAAACTAAATTGCGCTTTATTTCAATTTCAGCACAAAGCATTTAATTCGTCGATGCAAAAATGGCGCGGATATACAAATACAAGTAGTGGACACTTCTATGTCTCACCAACAGAAACGTCGGTTTGAATCTATAATTTAAATTTTCCTCGAATAGATGTAAAAACATTTGAAACCTTTATTGATTTCTTATTTTAAATTAAATGTGTTCACGATATTCCTTCTTCCCACTTACAAACATACATTATTGCAATATGATATGCCCGATAAAAAATATTTACAATATTTAACCTGCAGTCGAAGCCTTTATTTTAGAAGTAACTTTCTATCGGACATCATTTTTCATACAAAACGAAATATGTATTCCAAACACACAATAAAATGAACAATATTATTTCTTATATATTACAAAACATATCAAAGCAATTCGAAGTTAATTTGCCTTGATAACATATTTAACAAATGAACATATCAATCCTTAAAAAGAGCCATTTTTTGTGTAAAATACTCATTAATATTTTGTTAAATAGTATTGTAGTAGAATGATAAATAAAGGCTTATTAACCCGCACTAACTAGTGGGAACTTATTTAAGTGGCATAGAAATTCTATTAAAGCCCATGTTGGTTGGCAGGCTTGTATTTTATTTTTGCTTAAATAGTACATCAGTCCCTTTTTTAAATGTTTACCTTATTTTAGCCAATTTCTTATTTAATAAGGAACCATATAAGCACCATTATAGTGCTTATAAAATTTTTTTTAACAATGAAATAAAGTTAACTCCTAGTTAATTCAAGCCTTATTCATAAAAATATATTTGTATACAACTTTTGTCATATAAGCGGTTTATTACCACAAAATATTTTTTATGAACTAGACCTTTATTATATATTATCCATTTTTTTTTTTCAATCTGTCACTGTATGTCAAGTTACGAAGTATTAGCAGTGTTCCACATGCAGCCAGAAACAGCCCGAACTCGCCCAAAGTTACCCAAATGCGTTCCAGATAACAATTTTTGTGCAATTTTGAGAGAAAATGAGAGAGTAATTTTTTTCATTTCCTGTACAAAGTCGCCCAAACTATTTCTTTGGGTAAGTTTGGGCAAGAATTACATTATCAGCTGTTTTTTGTTTGCATTTGAAAATAAAAAAGTAAAAAGAAAATTTACAAATAAAGGAAAGAAGTTGTTAATTGAAAATTGGTTAAAAGTAAAATGGAAGATTTTTCAAAAAAACTTTTTTTTTATATCTTGGACCAGCACTCAGGGGATGACCCCTATCTATGCAATGCATTGCGCCGGAACTGAAAACAGGGGGATAGTATTGAAGGGACAGATTAGGAAAGTAGAGAAGATAGACAGTTTTTTACTATGCCTTCATCATTGAAACAGGCTGGCAACAACTAACACAACCACGCACTAATGCTGATCAGAAGAATTCAACACAATATTTCATGACTCAGCGCGGGCTCGAACTCACCACCCTACGCTTCATAGTCTCGTCTTCTACTACTTCAGCCAACAGCACCCACAACTTGAAGCTGTTAGTACATTTTCGCATATTTGCCCCTTTGTTTAGTATACAAAAATGCTTTTTCAGATTAGTGAACAACTTATGGACAAATCAAGTGAATCTGATGAAGACGACATGTTACATTTACAATGATGCTAATCTTTCATTTCAGTGTATAAAACCACTAAAAGAAAAATTAATTTAAAAAGTAAGCAGCACTAGTTTTTCAAAATATGTATATAATTATGGTTTTTTGCGTTCCAGCAAATTTGGGTAGATTTTGCACTTTGAGGGAGTAATTTTCTTTTTACTCTCATTAACCTAAACTTGCCCCAAATTACTTGGAACAGACCTATTGTTGTATGTGGAAATAAAGTAGAGAAAATCATACCATTCTTTTGACACAGTAGCAGGTAAAAAGCAACAATAAAAAACCATTTTGTTCTTATAATGTAGCAATTTTTGTATTTTCCGTATGAAATTGTCAGTCAACATCAAGCCTCATTGGCAATTATTTTTTAAGTGCAGTCAGACCACTGATCGTTTACTCTCTTTCGAGAGTTTTGCGTCTCACTCGCACTAGTTAATTTCCACGCCTCGGATAACTGTATAGATTTACAGTTCTTCTGAGGAATTTTCCATAGTTAACTACGTTCCTACTTACTATGTGAAGCCATAGGTCTTTGCAAATAAATGAGCAATTAAATGTTAATTGCTCAATACATTTCATTTTTCTATACCAGGCCACGAATATTATTTTCTAATTCGAAGACAACATTTTGAAATTTGGGCTGAATAAGTCCTGATTTTCTAGTATGAAGCGGCCAGAGAGGTATAAAAACGGAATATGTATATACATACATACATATATGATACATACATACATATATGTATGTATTTCCATTTCAACAATCTCACATGAAATATGAAATTATACAACAAAAGATTCATACGGCTCTAGCAAAAATTATAAAATAGCTACAATTTCGGAACCTTCGTACATATGTATGTATATTTTTTCATCTGCTTTCTCAATACTATCCGGCACAATGCACCGCATGTGTGGAAGTCATCCTGCTTAAAAAATTGTGGAAGACATCATGAGAAAATGTTTCTAATTTGCTCACTTAAAATTGTCAGAGGAACCAATTAGATATACAAAGTCTATTAAGCATGGAATGGGTAAAAAACAGGAGCATAAAAATTAATAGATAAACTATGAAAAACACCTATATAACCAACTATATAGACAAATGTATAGTGGTTACAATCAACAATTAACTTTCATATATTTTATTTTGGTTATAAGGATAACCATTATGTACTTTATATATAATAAGAAGCATATACTGCTTCGGAAATCTTACTTATTATTTACTGTTTACCACTAAGTATTCCTACAGTCTTTGGGTTATATATTTTGTGAAAATCTCATGTGCTTCGGCAGAGTCATGTAATGCTTTATGAGAACCCAAATGACTATATTGGGCATATGTAGATTTGTATGTCATTAGTCTGACGGACGTTGCATGGGCGTACCACTGACGAACTTTCTAAGTCATAGAATATTCACATTCTGTGCACTAAGTAATATTAAACTTATCATAAAATGCAAGCATGCATAATGGTTTTTGGTAAAAATTACTTACCAAACACAAATATTTAAAAATGTTAATTTCTAACACCGAGATCTTGCAAGCGCTTTATTTTAAATCACGTTTCAACCTTTGCAACAATATTTGGAGATGTTTACTACTTATATACATAAATGCCTCACTGATCATAACTGGCAAATGACGCCCAGCTCTTGCACCATATTAAAATATTTATATAAAGAATGCACTTTTCCATACACATTCACACTTCTATTACAATATATATTTCAATGCACATACAAATAAACTATTTTGTTATATATTAAACCGACAAATTACTTTCTAAAATCCGCACTTATTGGAATCACAGATATGCTTCGAACTTTTCTAACTAACTACAATTAAGGAAAAATGGCGGAAACAGAAAGTAAAACTGACAACTCTTCAAACCTGTATTATCGACATTGTTTAATCTCTGCTTAAAACAATCACAGTAGGCAGACCATACCTGGCTTCAATTAAACAACAAATACATCTGCTGAAACAGGCTTTATTTTCGATTATTCATTAACATATATAATATAATTCTTACTTCAATTTAATATTATTAACTTACATATTATAATTAGTTAATTCGTCCGGCATCTCTAAGTTGTAAATCAAAACAAACAGCTGATTGTACTGTCACTTTTCTGGCATGTTGTTTTGTTGGTGCTTTTGTGGGTTGGTAGAATTGTGCTTGTATTATCCGGTAATTTTTCGTAAAGAATCGATTTGTTAACAAAATTTTTAAAGAATGACTTTATTAAAACGCATTGCAAGTTGCAGTTTAATTGAGCGCTTAAATAACATAAAATCGTTGAAGCAGGTAAGCCAGACTCGATTCCTTGATGTATTTGCTTTAATAATTAATGTAGGTTATGTAATGTGATTTAATTCAATGTAAAAGCAACGATATGTAATTAGAAATTATTCATTTTATGACTAGAATGGATTCTGCACGCATTTGGAATTTGCTGAGCACAAGCCAATTGAAAAAATACGCAATATCGGCATATCAGCTCATATAGACAGTGGCAAGACCACTTTGACTGAACGCATATTATATTATACTGGTCGAATTTCCAAAATGCACGAGGTTAGAGGTAAGGACAATGTTGGTGCTACAATGGATTCCATGGAGCTGGAAAGGCAAAGAGGAATCACCATTCAATCGGCAGCCACTTATACACTTTGGAAAGATATTAACGTTAATATAATTGATACTCCTGGCCATGTGGACTTTACTGTGGAGGTGGAGAGAGCTTTGCGTGTTTTAGACGGTGCTGTTTTGGTCTTGTGTGCAGTGGGGGGTGTTCAGAGTCAAACGTTAACGGTAAATAGGCAAATGAAACGGTATAATGTACCCTGTATTGCTTTCATCAATAAACTTGATCGTATGGGTGCAAATCCCTACAGAGTATTAGCACAAATGCGTTCCAAAATGAATCATAATGCTGCTTTTATACAGCTGCCAATTGGTTTGGAAAGTGATTGTGAGGGTATTATTGATTTGGTCGGAGAGAAGGCCATTTATTTCGATGGAGATTTCGGTACAAAGATACGATACGATGAAATTCCAAAAGATATGAGGACAGAATCAAGTGAAAGACGTCAGGAGCTTATCGAGCATGTTTCGAATGTTGATGAAACATTGGGAGAGATGTTCTTGGAAGAAAGGCCTTTGACGGAAAATGATATAAAGAATGCTATACGCAGGACATGTATTAAACGAACATTCACACCAGTTATGGTTGGAACTGCATTGAAAAATAAGGGTGTACAGCCTTTGCTAGACGCCGTAGTCGAATATCTTCCCAATCCTGGTGAGGTAGAAAATTTAGCTTTCATCCGCGGAGAAGGTCAAGATCAGCAAAAGATTGTTTTGAATCCTGCCAGAGATGGCAAAGATCCATTTGTTGGGTTAGCCTTCAAATTGGAAGCTGGTCGCTTTGGTCAACTAACTTATCTTAGATGTTACCAGGGTGCTTTACATAAAGGCGATAATATTTTCAATGCTAGAACGGGTCGCAAAGTGCGCGTAGCCCGTTTGGTCCGTTTACACTCCAACAACATGGAAGATGTTAATGAGGTATACGCCGGAGACATTTTTGCTTTGTTTGGTGTAGACTGTGCTTCAGGTGATACATTCACCACTAATCCACGTGATGGCTTATCAATGGAATCCATATTTGTGCCTGAACCTGTTGTTTCAATGGCGATTAAACCTAACAATCCAAAAGATAGGGACAATTTCGCAAAGGCTATAGCCAGATTCACAAAAGAGGATCCTACCTTTCAATTTTTCTTTGACAATGATGTTAAAGAAACGCTTGTTTCCGGAATGGGCGAGTTGCATTTGGAAATTTATGCACAACGCATGGAGCGGGAATATAATTGCCCCGTAACTCTAGGAAAACCTAAAGTAGCTTTCAGAGAAACATTAGTTTCACCTTGCCAATTTGATTTCTTGCATAAAAAACAATCTGGCGGTTCGGGTCAATATGCTCGTGTAATTGGTGTAATGGAGCCTTTGCCTCCACAACAAAACAATTTGCTGGAGTTCCGTGATGAAACTGTAGGTACAAATGTGCCTAAACAGTTCGTGCCTGGTGTTGAAAAAGGTTTCCGTGAAATGTCCGAGAAGGGCATGCTATCAGGCCATAAGCTTTCAGGTATTCGATTTCGTCTTCAAGATGGTGGTCATCATATCGTGGATTCCAGTGAACTGGCTTTTACGTTGGCTGCACATGGTGCCATCAAAGAAGTATTCCAAGATGGTTCTTGGCAAATTCTTGAACCGATTATGTTAGTTGAAGTTACGGCTCCCGAAGAATTCCAAGGTGCGGTAATGGGTCAATTAAGTAAAAGACACGGCATTATCACAGGTACGGACGGTGCAGAGGGATGGTTTACAGTTTATGCTGAAGTTCCTTTGAACGACATGTTTGGATATGCTGGAGAATTAAGGTACTTTCAATACGCCAAATAAATTTTTTTTTTCAAATTTTGTCTAACTTGTTTCTTTTCGTTCAGATCCAGCACACAGGGTAAGGGTGAATACACCATGGAGTATTCACGCTACTCTCCATGTTTGCCAGAAGTTCAAGACCAAGTTGTAAGACAGTACCAAGAGTCCCAAGGACTGGGACAAACTGAAAAGAAGAAAAAGAAGAACTAATTCTGAGCAAATAATATAATATAAATGAAAATATTAAAAGTTAAATAAATCAACTTTTGTACAGCTGTGATATACAAAACTATAGATTTCTAGATATTTGTTTAATTTTTTTTTTCGATTTGTAACCCAGATCCACATACAAATGTTTTCGAATTAATTTTCGTGATGTGTAAATCACATTATAAACTACTGCCTAATGTAATTTAAAAGTATGTAACGGGTTTTAATTTGTATCTACGATTGGGAAGTTCTAAAATCTGTTAGGTATGGGCTGGATATCGCTATAACGCCAACTAATTCACGTAATTCCGAGGTAAAATCGAGAAGCAAAAATTATTAGTTCGACTTTTATTTTGGTAGAAACAAAAATAAAATAAATATGATGTCTAAACTTGATTTAGTTTGAACTTCTGTTCCTTAACATATGCATCAGCACGATGAAGTTGATATAATATACGCTCTTCAATATATTTTGTGGCAGCTGCAGTCAACACTAAGGTATCATGTTTCAGCATGGAGTAACAATTTAAGCCATAAGCTGGCATTAAGTTAACATAACCCAATTGATCTGTAGCATAGCAAATATTCTCCGGAAAAATATCATTCCTAAAACAAGAAAAAAATTCAATGTTTAAGATTCGAGGTGTCACAAAAAAGTTTTACAACAATAAACTTACTTGTCAATTATCAATACTGAGGGACCCCAATTTCTTTCTTTTATTAAATCGAGCATAAACTGTGGATCTGTGCTAGGTATTTCAACGTCTTTGACTATATGCAAATCATCTTGGGCCAGTTTAACGCTTAGAGTCGACGTAAGACCCAGTACTCTTTTAGAAAATGGCAACATATAGAAGTGTGTTGTTGGTGAGCGAGGACCGTGCGCAACGCCACCACCTTTAAAAAGTGGAGATCTTATAGATCCATGTCTAGCTCTACCGCCCCCTTTTTGGGGCCACGGTTTACGGCCACCACCTCGCACCTCAGCTCTTGATTTAGTGTGAGCAAAACTTACATAACGATATTTTCGTTGCCATTCAATATTTTCTTGTATTATATCCACTCTGGGTTGGGTGGCAAATACGTCCGGGTGCAATTCAATCAGCCCTACCTTTTCTTCTAATACTGCATCTAAATTTTCTATCCACGCTTGACGACATTCCTTTAGATTAATGGGAGTGAGCTGCTCAAAGTTTTGTTGCAAAATTAATGGCGGTGCTTCAGATATTGTGTTTTCAACTCCCGCTAGATCTTCTTTGACCTCATCAACGCCAGTTTTGGATGATGCTGTTAAAGACATTGACCTAAACGATGGTACTAATCGAAATGCAGTTTTATTCAGCAATTTCAACATTTTTTTTTGTAAATTTGTTATTATAACAAATCAAACAAGAAAATCGCGTGCTGATATATCCTAGTATAGTGTTTTTATTATTGTATCAGCTGTGTGGATATCATCCAGTGTTGATATATGACGACGCAAAAGTACCTAACACGGCGATAAGTACACAAAATACATAAATTGGCGGCGTTTCGGGTTACGCCGGTTCGGCACAGGTATCTAGCACACAATAAACAAAGTGGTAACAATTGGTGAAAAGAATAGAGTATTTACATATGTGCATAGATGTCTTTTTAATTAAAAGGGATATAAAGTGGATTGGGATGGAAAAAGTTGAAAAGGTAGTACATATTTCGTTTTTGGCTGTTGGGTTACACATTGATAGTTACATTAAAAATTGTCCATAGGAACAAAAGAAGCCAAGAGATCGAGAGGCGAACTGGGAATCAGCAGAAAAAGAATTTCTCCGGAAGTGTGTCAATATGCATCTTGATGTTGTGGAGAACAAAGGCAACGACAACACAATGGTGCTCAAAAAAAAGAATGCATGGGAAGCAATATGGGCGGCTATGGTGAAGGCAGGATTTGATCGTGAAATTCCAAAACTTAAATCGCAATGGGTACGTATGAAAGTAAACGCCAGAAAAGCGGCTGCAAAGGCGAAACGAACTCCTGTAATAACAGGAGATTCGGTGTCCGTTCCCGAACTGAGCTTAGAAGAGAATATATGTCAAACAATAATCAAACATGAGTTTGAAGAAGGCGAAACTTTAATCGATGGAAAACCCATTGCAAGTCCGAATGCAACCGATTATAACGTGCAGGAATTCTTCATTAGTGCTGACAAAGCGCCTAATGCTCCTCACCGACGTATCACAGAAGAAACCCGAAAAAGTAAAGAATCATCACCTGCCATCACCCTTCAAAAGTGCTTCGCAGACGATGTTCGAAACCATAAGGAGGATTCTTCACCTTCCAAACTTCAACGACTTAAGAATCTTCCTAAAACACCATCAAAAAGCAACATTATTTTGGAACGGCAGCGACAAATCGCCAAGGAATCTTTGCATTCCGAGGAAATCAATAAGCTTCAAAAAAAGCAGCTGATTGCAGAAATTGAACACCTGGAACGGATGCACAAAATTCAAGAAATCCAACAAAAAGAACTTCACGCCCTTAAATTACAACAGCTTCAGAGGCAAATCGAGCGCGAAGAAGAATTACATATTTTGAAAATAGATATTCTGCGCAAAATGTCGGAGAACAATCAAATGGCAAACTTAAATCTATAATTTTTGTTTGTTTTTAACTGTCATTTATATTCGAATTTGTATACGAAATTGAATTGCATGAACTATTTACGTTATATTAGTTTAAACGTAAACGTGAAAGGCTGGAAAGCCTTTCGAATTAATCCTTTTGAATTTATAAGTTTCCAAAAAAATAATTTTTATTAAGAAGTTCTAAAACAATCACTTCCAATTTAACTTCTTTCATTTGCAATAGTTTCAAAAACTGTGATAAAATACATTAAGATTCAAAGGAAGCTGAACTACCACTAGCATAGTGGACAATTAAGTGGAATATCTTAGCTTAGTTGACGGACATAGTTGACTTAAAGATTTTTACATAAAATATGCCCCATACATTCCACATGGTTTCGAATACGAAATTATATGTTTTGAACATAATTTTTTTAAATAAATTAAGACATGCATAGTTTCTAATACATTCTACTTACATATAAAAATTTTGTTGTACAAACTTTTTAATGCATTTTTTTAATCCTAGCTTAAAAAAATAAAGTGTATATAATTAATGTTTATCAAAACCTTATTTAATAAATGTCGGTTTTACGGAAGCAAAAATACGATTCTAGTCTCCAACTATAAATATTATTTTTATGATTTGATGTAATTGCAAATTTTAGAAGTATGCATTTATAAAAGCCGTTCTGTATGCGTTTCCAGAATTTCTTCTATTAGTAGTCTGTTTTGATATATCGCCAATGACATTACAACTAAATCCTTCTACTTTTTGTTCAACTGCAGGACACACATCCAAAACTGAAAAATTGTGTTTATTAGTAGATTGTGTAGTTATGTGAATATGCTACGGCGCAAATTTTTATTCTCAATGAAAACTTACACGTATAATTACGTTCCTTTGCAATATTGTGCAGAACAGCAACAGCAAGTACTATATTCTTTGCTGTGTCTAGGTCGACACGAAGTCTTTCGAATATAATACGGAATTTTGATCTTAGTTGTCTACTTAAACATTCAACCTTGCTTCTAGTTGCAGTGTGACTTTCGTTGTACCTGTAAGGGATTTATCCTAGAATACATTATAATTGGTTGTTTTAAAAAACTAACCTTTCTTCTTGATTTGTTGAAGGATTTCTAATTGGTGTTAACAAAAATCGTGATAAAGGATAACTCGCATCGCCCAGAAGTACTCCCCTATTCTCGCTTGGGCTGATCTCCAATTTTCTTTTGATATCACTCTCAGCCCAAATTCCAGCGTCGTGTTTTGAACCTTGAGATGTTGCAACAACATCAGTTATTTTGCAATCTGCGTCGCATACAATCTGAAATTTAAAAAGTTTAACAAGGCATCATTTTATTACGTATGTAGTATTCAACAAACATAATTGTGTCCTAGTTGATAAAGCTATACCTGAACAGTTAGTGAAAAAGAACTAGGGCCCAATTTTTTTGTGGGAGACCTTATATGAACATGCACGCAATTGATAACTCCAACAACATCCGGGAAACTATCTACACGGTAAAATTTGCGCTTCACTTCATCTAATTCTGCAGTAGTAGGAAATTTTATAAAATTTGGAAGTAATGAAGCAATTTTTTTCGAGATAATTTTGATTACTCTTCCTACACTGGGCTGAGAAATTCCATGGAGATCAGCTGAAAATATCCATTTTGAAATTTGTATAAATTACGTTAAAGAATTATTTACCAACGTGAGTTTGATAAGCATTTCCTCCAAGAAATCGCAATGTAGTTAATACTTGCAAACTTATTGGAATTGGTAATCCTCGATTGCTTGCTGGTTTCTGAATATTCAACAAGTTGATCAAGAATCGCGTTGCAATCTTGTCGAGCCTATATCGCAAGAAAAACTCCTCATCATCAAGGTCGAAGGGCCTAAATCTCTCTTTGTATATCTTGTATTGTCTTTCATCTTGTAAATCCTGCAGAATAGCGAAATCTCTTTCAATATCTTGCAATTTAAGCATAATCTTTCCCCATAATCTCACTCGTCGAAAGCCTTATTTTTGGTCGAAAGACAGCTGCTCAAGGGTTGTAAAATTATGTATCAGATTAGTAAAGTTTAATATTTAATGTTCCACCATGGACCGATTTGTTGATATTCATTAAATTGTAACACATCAGTTTGTAATAAACCGGTTTGCAAACATTCTTAAACAAGCATATTTGAATAAGGTTACAGCTTATTATTGTCTCTAATCTTGGTGCGACAATATAAGGGGCAGTGCTGGGGCAACATATACGTCATTACAACGGTATATATAAAACATAACACATTAAAGTGCTACATACATGAAAAATTACTAACAACGTCCATATATACAATTAGAACAAGGATTTGTTCAGGGGGAATTGAATGGTATAGTATTCCAATCGCCTTAGAGTTGTTGTACACCAAAATTTGACATTAATGTAAACATTCCATTAAGGCTGTTTTAAAATATATAAACATACACCACAGCTGTGTTAATATCACAACCGGTTAAATGAATTCCGTACGCTGTTCGCTTTGAATGTACTAATAGTTGGCAATGTTGAGTTTTAACATGTGAAAGAATCAAGGTAGATTTACTAGGTATTCGTAGTAGCGCAGCCTTGTATTGAATTCGCCTTGGTGCGTTTTGAACTACTTTCAAAAGTTTATATACAAGCCAAGGCAGATTTACCAGGTACTCTTACTAGTACCACAATGAAACAACACCAAAAACCACACGTATTTTGTTGGTAGCATATGTAGAGCTAATGTCAAAATCAAGGAAGAAGAAGCATCATTAACAAGGAAGATTTAAGAAAAAAAACATTTTATGTGGCTTGTATATAAACTTTTGACAGTAGCTCAACAAATTTCAATATTCCGCTGCAGTACTGAGAGTACCTGGTAAATCTACCTTGATACAAGCCATATAAAATGTTTTTTTCTTAAAACTTCCTTGTTAATGTTGCTTCTTCTTCCTTGATTTTGACATTAGCTCCAAATTTTCTACTAACAATATACGTGTGGTTTTTGGTGTTGTTAATTGCTGTACTAGTGAGAGTACCTGGTAATTCTGCCTAGGTTTTTAATTTACTAATAGTTGGCAATGTTGAGTGTTAACAATGTGAAAGAATAAAAAAAGTTATTATCCACAATTTAGTGTCACCGAGACAACGAGCGATTTAAGACGTTTTTTTAGCAATCGATGATAGTTTCAATCGTTGTAGGGGATTTGTAAGACAATAAATACATTAAGCGTTTGTGCGCTTATAAATATAAGAAACAATTTTAAGAGTTATAATCGAAAGGAAAAGTTATAAAAAGTGCATTAATACCGATTAGCAACTCGGCATTTAAAAAAGTACTAAAGAAGTGAGTTAAAATTATATCATTTTGTAACAAAAATCATAAACAAGTGGCCATTTTGAAGAATTTAACAAAAACACGTATTGAGAAACGAATACCTACAAGAGAAATATTTGAGAAAAAGCAAAACTTGTGAAAAAGCTACACTTAGCTTTTGTTACAAAATCTAGAAATTTTCAATGTAAATAAAATAATAGGAAAAGTACTAAGCTTGTACTTACAAATATAACACTTTTATTTAATAACGCAAGGAAAACATGCTTTTGCTTTGATTAACTAAATATCTGGGGTTTCTAGCGCATTGTTCTATAGTACATACAAGTAACAATAACAACAAGTGTCTATTTCGTGTATACGCATTTTTGTTTTTGGTCTGAAAAAAGCAAATAGTGTGAAAAAGAGAACTGGATAATTTTCCAAAATAAAAATTATTTATTTAAAGAGATTGTGATTGTGTCAAGATAATATAAATAAAGAATAGCTTTTTGTGCATATAAATATTAATAAAACAACAATAGATTGTATGTATGTATGTAAATATTTGTGAGTGTATAAATACACATGTGCATTTTGTAAGCAATCGTGTAATGCCGTTTGCACAACTAAAAATAAAATTCCACTGCATCTATATATATATATATATATATATATATATATATATATATATATATATATATATATATATATGTGTGTGTGTGTATGCATGTATATATATAGGTATAAATAAAATCTTCGTTTAAATTCTTTTTTTATTTTTTGTTGTTAAGGTGTGTAATATTTTCATACAAATTATAAAAAATTGAAAATATTGTAAATTCTTTTGCCGATAATTGAAAAATATACTCTAATATATTCCCTGTTTCGACATACATACATACATACGTATTATGACATATTATATTTTCTTTTGAATTACCTAAATACTCTTGGGTTTACCAATAGATATTAACATTAATTAATTACTTTAGAATAAAAAAGCAGAATACGAGAAAAACTTGGAAGACCAAAAATAAAAAATAAAGCTAAAATATAACCAATATTTTCGAAATACAAACAAAATTAAACAAAAAGCTGCAAAATGTGGAATTCAACACCATCATCATCAACAACGTCATCAAGCGGTAATAAGCAAAATATCAAGGAAGTTGTTGATGTAGATGATTGCAACTGTACTGGTGGTGCAGAAGAATTAGATAAAACTAACAGTAAAAAACAAACGTCAACATTTGGCGGTCCATTGACGGGGTCATCTAATATCCAAAAACACGGCTTGAACGAACTAGTTGAAGAAAACATAGATTCAGGCTTCATCTCGGGACCACAAACTTCATCTTCGGCTATTTTCGATTCTGATAACGAAGCGACTGGTGTCTCCAGTAGTGATATTAAACAATTAAACGTAGCAGGGCCTCGCAGTGAATCACAACAACATATTAAAACGCAACAACAAGAACAACAACTTAATTTTGACTCAGGTATAATTGAGGAAGAATTCGACGACCGGGATTGTGACGTAGAGAAACAGGACAACAAATTGAACGAACCAAATATGATTTTGCCACATAGTGTTGAGTCTGGCATATCCGAATGGTTTTGTAAATTAAGTTTGCAAAACAATCCCAACGCTAACACAACTTCTCATACGAATTCTTCCATATCTGTTACTGGTTCCGGTTTAAATAATTTAGATGCACCTAAACAAGAACAAACTTCTGCACAGCAATCAAAACCATTGTATGCCGCTGGTTCCGAAGCCCAACAGTATCAGCTACAAACCGCCACAATACCGCAACAAATTACACCAGCTAACGCTTGGGAGAAATACTATCAACAAAATGATGATGGAGATACGTAAGTAGAATCATTCATGAATAATACCTACATATGCAGTGTTTTCTTTTCATGTATATATATCTAACAAAAATATTTAGTAAAAAATTTTGCTCCTGTTTATGCAAAGACAGCAAACCACTTCAGATTTAAAAGAATATTTTAAATATTTGCAGCCACATATATTACATATGGGACTAATTATTTTTTATATACATAATCTGTATTTAAGAAAAAATTAAAATATACATTTATTGTTTTCTGCAATATCGATATTTACAGTTATTAAGGATAATATGCGGTGAGTTTGTTCTTGAATGAAACTCAATTATGAAGCCTTTTTTAACAGTTTGTTTGGTTTAATGTGCCGAAAATGCATTGCCATTTATATTTATTTATATATGTATGTGTTTCGTTATGTGGCAAATTTCTATTAATTCCACTACGCAAGGCTTTGGAATCACGAATCATTTATCAATACGTTATGTTTTTACATCATTCAAAGTTAATGATAGTTTTAAATATGCTACTATTTGCAATATTTCAACATGTGTTACAAAGTATATCACGAAGGTGCTCTTAGATATTTTCGAGTAAAGTCCTAACTTTCAATTGGGCCATCCGCAAAAAATTCATAACTTTTCAATAAATTGTCTTTTGGAATGAGAACTCGAAGATTGACTACAGATTTTTAAGATTCATTTAGAGTTTCGATATTGTCTTTTGCTAAGATATTTATAACGATATTGTTTATATATGTAAGTTTGAAAAAGATGCGCTTTACTTAGATGTAGCTAACAGATTTAAAAATGTGCATCTCAACTTCAAGGAGTATTTGAGATTAACCAGTTATTTTTATTAGATTGTAGTTGGGTATGAAATAATGTGAGTGTATGTTTTATTGTTTATTTAGACCTTTACATTTGGCCTGTATTACCGGATCTGAGGATGTTGTTACTGCCTTAATACGTATGGCTCCCCATCCTTGCCTGTTCAATATACAGAATGATGAAGCACAAACTCCATTGCATTTGGCCACATTAACAGCCCAACCAAAAATTATCAGAATGTTACTAATAGCTGGAGCAAAGGTAAGATATATTCGTATTTATATACACACGAGTACATACATACATAACATCGTGTTTATATTGACGTCGACAAATAGTTACACAATAAAGGGGGATATATGTACATAAAAAAAGAATTTTGCGTTATTAATTTTATATATACTCACTCTAATTAATGTACTTTGGGTGGTTATTTAAAGTTATCTTCAATTTTAGCTATAACATTAATAATAAAACTAAGCCCTAATTAAATATAACATCTCATAAATAATTAAGAAATAATTATACTCAAAATTCAATAAGGATTTTCTATTCAAAAAGTTTTGAAACCTTGAAAACTTCAATTTTTAGTAACTAAAATTATAGAAAGATACTAATAAAGATTTTTTATATTTCTATTTAATTTTTTTATAAAAAATAGCCGACCGTACGCGACCGCCATGGTAATACAGCACTACATCTTGCCTGCATGTCTGGTGAAGAACAATGTGTACGTGCTTTAACTATTCCCATTAGTGCCTCCGAAGTAAATGAAGCCCATCGTCTATATGGTCATCGAGCCAATGATAAATCCTACTTAAAGTATGCTCAACTACCTTCTGATTTGGAAATTCGGAATTATGATGGTAAGTGGGAAAAACTCAGCACATATACATACATATTAAAAAAGTTTCAATATAAAATTAAAACACGTAATTTTTATTTAAAGAAAGGAAAACAAAATTTTATATAAATGTGTGCAAATGTATGTATGTATATACATATATGTACACCTGAATATATTAATATATGTATGTTCGTATATATGTAATATTCAGACGTTCCGTCTTTTTTATTATGATAATATATTTTTCTTTTGTCACTTATTTTTTTGTTTGGCTAGCCATTGGCAGAGACATTCTTTTTCAAAAAAAAAAATATATATAAAAACACTATAAAATGATATACTATACATACATAGATAGATAGATAGATCTTTCATTTATTTTGAGCTAAAAATAAGTATTTTGTACGAATGTACATACATACAAATAGATACAGACGTACTATTCATTATGTGTTTGAGAATTTTCCGTTAAACTGTCTGCTTTTTCAGTTTTAAGAAAATTTATATTGGCTTTATATTTGTTTTTGTAGACTTGTGTACCGGCACACATGATTGGGAGAATACAATCGTATAATAGATATAAATGTACATAAATACATACAAGTGAACGAGTTTATTTGGCTTTCAGAACAGAACTGACTTTATTCATCCAAAGTTTATTTTATACAATCGTTTTTCTTAGCCTAAATACAATTTTTGCTTATTATTTAAATTTAATAAAATCAAAACAATTTTGTTTACTCATCAAAATAATATTAAAATTGTGTGAAAGTAATTGTGAAATAAAAATATGCTTGTTGGCTACTTAAACTAGGCTGAAATTTGATTCTTTTGTTTTTGTTGTTAAGTGTAAGAATTATTGAATTTGAATTTACGTGGAACATAAGAAGCATTCACTAATATAAGAAGCATAATTGGGGTATTCACTAATGTGTTAACTCCCCCCTTCCTAAGTATTAGCGTCCCGCTAATTAGAAATTTATGGATAATTTATTTTTATATCGGGAAAATTTGTAATGGGTGGAATTTGGAGAACTCCCCCGTTATTTCTGCATTTTGGATAGAGCTTAAAAGAAATGATAATGAAAAACCCTATAAGAACTATTAAGAAGTTAGAACTAACGAAAATAAGGCCCTTATGAGAAATATCTTTTACATGTTTAATATTGCCTAGATGAAGGTGATGGAGATACTGCAGGTCTAGCCTGACTTCGTTTTCAGTCACATTGTTTTTTAATATTGGCGGGAGTATTTGATAAGATGTTGTTTGCCAATTCGAATAGCTGACGTTATTTACTGTAATTGTTTCGTTAAGAAAGTTTATAATAAAAGTGCCATTAAGCGCTTGGGAGCTATTGCCGTAAGTTAAATTTCCTATAAAATTTGTTACAAAAAGTGTTCCTTCTAGTACGAGTTCCGCCACATGTTGTTTTTCAATCTGGTATTCGCATGATGCTGCTTCGCCTTCGAGTATTCTCGCAATACAATTGTCCTTACCTAATTTTTCTATTTGATTTTGTTTGCATATTGTAACGCCGTCGACTTCCAGGCATTTGCCAACAACGCCGTATTTTTCTTTTTGGGAAATTAGTATGTTTTTATATTGAAGAAAAATTCTCTTGTTATTTTTAATTGTTGACCGTAGGACAACGTTATTGTAGAGGGTATCTTCGGTTTGCGGAATAGAAATAATATATAGCAAGAGTGAGTCCTTTATAACCATTGAAGGCTCTGCGAATTGCAAGGCTTCAAGTTCGTTTTTGTAAGGGAGTGTATTCGTTTGTGATAGGATATTCACAATGTCACCTTTGTTGAGCAAATGCGAATGTACTATATTTCTTTTGGCCAGCTGGCTTGCCATTACTATCTGGGCTATTTCTTCCTTTATTAATCCGAGTTTGTTAAAAAGTATTTGCGCGTTGCTTAGTGTATTATCCTTACTGGATTCTGCAACTATTCTATTATAATTATCTAAAAGGCTATTTGTAGTTTTGATTAAGTATTTGTTTACAGAATACTGCTTATTGTTGTTTTCAATAACATCAGTAGTTTTTTCCAAAATTTTGTCCCAATCAGTAGCGTCAGGGTTTCCCGCTATCCATTTCCACGCGGATCCTATCCAGTTAATGGAGCGTTTATTTTTGGATAAGTTTTTCGTCTTGAGTTGGTCCAGTAGATTTTCTATTTGTTCGAGTTGGTGCTCCATTTGTAGTCCTAGTGATCCAGTTTTCTTAGATTGAAGATGAATAATGGGTCTGATTTCTGCAACAACCTTTTCGTATTCTTTTAGATCGATTGTGTGGATTATCCTATAGTTTCCCTTGCTTATTTTTCCAGTACCTTGTTTAATTGTAACAAGTGGATTGTTGTATTCGTAGATGTTAACCGTTGCGTGTGTCCAGTCGATTAGGAGCAGTAGAAAGATCAGCATGCTGCTTGTACGGTCCGTATTTATCCTGTTTGAAGTTTGAAGATCTACTAGGGTACGGCTGACGTCACTAGTAACTGATTTGTTGAGTCTGTCTGATATGCCTTTTTGGTTGATCCTTCCGCTTATTTTCTTGATTTTAAAACGGTAGTTCAGCTCGTTGTTTGATCAGGGTTTTACCTTTGTTCCCGCTTATTTTTAAATTTGTAAAACGGTACTTTCACTAAGGATTTCTTTTTTTTGAGTTCTATGATGGTTTAGCTTGTAGCTCAAACCTTTTAATTGATCCGCTTGTATTCAAAATGTTTTTCAATTTAAACGATTCTTTATAAAAGTTTTTTCCCACTAGCTTGTTTTTTTTAATTTTGTTCTTAAGTGTCTGTACCTCAACTTTTTAATTGTCCGCTTGTGTTTTTTTTGGAATGTTTTTTCCTTTTAAAACGGTTCTTTATAAAAGTTTTTTCCACTAGCTTGTTTTTTAATTACGTTAATGCTGGTTTATTTTTCAGCCACTTGTAATTATTTATCTTGGCTATTGGTTTTCAAGGAACGGTTAGTTGAACAATTTTATTTTGTTACACTAAGACACTTTTAATATTTAACCGGGTATAGCTTTTTCACTTTCTTCGGGCGCCAGTGAACGAGTTTATTTGGCTTTCAGAACAGAACTGACTTTATTCATCCAAAGTTTATTTTATACAATCGTTTTTCTTAGCCTAAATACAATTTTTGCTTATTATTTAAATTTAATAAAATCAAAACAATTTTGTTTACTCATCAAAATAATATTAAAATTGTGTGAAAGTAATTGTGAAATAAAAATATGCTTGTTGGCTACTTAAACTAGGCTGAAATTTGATTCTTTTGTTTTTGTTGTTAAGTGTAAGAATTATTGAATTTGAATTTACGTGGAACATAAGAAGCATTCACTAATATAAGAAGCATAATTGGGGTATTCACTAATGTGTTAACTTACATATGTATGTATTTATGCACATTGATTTCGAATAATTATTATCAACTTGGTGAAAAAAATTATATAATAAGTTTGGCAATTTATTTTACATCATACACTTTAGATGTCATTAAGTTTACATTTTCACCAGGTTTAACAGTTCGAAAAAAAATAGTTTTTGATTCCTTTAAAATGCGGGAACTTCTGATTAAGTTTCTTTTTTTCCTTTTAATAATTTTTTTATTAGCAAATTGGTTTGACGTCAGTTTGTAGAGAAAATAAACGAAAATCATTCAATTCAATATATATTATTTTCATTTAATGCTTTTTTTCCTCTTGACGTCAGCCGACCATACATATGTGGCATTCATCACAATCGTAAAATAAATAATAAAGAGCGAAAATATACATTTGTATTCAAAAAAATGTCTAACAAAAATTATATTGCAGAAAACGTTCGCGTCTACAATATTTTATTAGATTTTTTAATTCTTGAAATGCTTTGTAGAAATAATTTTTTTATTGCATTATTTAATTACTCATAATGATGTTAATACAAACAGTTAAAACAAAAGGAATACCCTTTTATATGAAATACCAAAATAATTTAACGGCCAAACTACAAGTACTTGCATTTCTTAGAATATAAATTCCCCACAATCTTGGCACAACAAGGTTAGTACACAAGCTAATATGTAAGAATAAAAATACCTTGCGTGTCTAAGGAAATGTTTTAAGCCCAAACTAAATTGGAAACAAAATTACAATACATACATGTATACATATTCATATTGATTATTTGCGTTACCGCCCAATACGTATTCGTATCAAATGTCTATTAAAATATCCAACCTTCATTTGTAAATTTAACATTTACCGACAAAATACATATGCATGTATATATGTATGTACATAATTAAGTGTTATTATAATAGAAATAAGTTTTCTATTTTTTCTAATAAAAAGAAGTTTCCTATTTTCGAAAATAATTATTTACAACTAGATACATATTTAACAACTTGCTTACATTTGTATGAAAAGTATAAAAATAATTTTAAAAAGTTCTAAGTTTTATGGATGTACATACATATAGCCATTGTAAGTCAGCCAGTCAGTAGCCACTAAATATTCACTTGATTAATATCTGTTGTTGCTTATTTTTCGTGTCCTCCACCCTCCATTTGCCCACATTATAATTTTCTTTTTGTATATGTACATACATACATATACATTCAGACATATGTATAAGTATATATACATATGTATGTATATACATATGTATGTATGTACATATTTTATTTTTGCTGTTGCTTCTTTCTACTTGTTTTATTTTCGTTTTTTTTATTGTTGGGGCTGTCTGCTTCGGCTAAATATAAATATATTTTGGGTTTTTCCCAAAAACCAAAAAAGAAGCATTTAAATTGTGTTGAACGCCATCATCATCGTCACCATCAATAGCCAACCATACTCATCTTCATCAACATATCATACAAAAGCAGTTTATAGCACATTCGTAGCAATTGTATTTATGTATGTACGTACGGACATATGTATGTCTGTATGGATGTCTATAAGAGAATTAAAATTTGATTTTAGTATTAAAACAAATTAAAAAAGTATACGTATGGATTAGAATTAAATAGAAAATCAATGTAAAAATTATTTGACGTATGTATGAAGGAATTGTTACTTGTATGTGGCTTCTTACGCTTTTGGAACGTACATATGTACATATGCATGTACATATATACATACATATAAATTGGAAATGGATTTTATTTAAATTTGTTTTCTCTGTTGATACTGTGTTCATCGAAAACATCTTCGTCTTGTAAATATTTCAATACGATGGATATGTGTAATTCGATTCGAAAGTAAATGTTTTCGAAATGCAATGTTTATGTATACAAATTCCAACAGTTTTAAATTCGAATAGAATTACACAGTAACCCTGGGGGGTTACTCTGTAATGCGATGCGAAAGGAATTGCTTTCGAATTTCAATGTAAATAGCATACAAATGCGTTCAGTTTTTCATTCGCATCGCATTACGGAGTAACCCCCCTGGATTCAGTGACACTATGATATTTCATGAATGTACAGTTTGTGCAGTGTTAAAAATATAACCTAACTATGAACTTAATATCAGGCATTAAGTAACTATTTATTTGCTGAGGTCGCTTTTTAAACTGATTATATTCGTTTGAAATATGCATGAAAACTACATTGAACAAAAATCGCTGTTACTAAGTTCTTTATTGGAGTAATGCGTAATCAACAATAAATTATAGTTCTAAATATATAACATAGAAATCTAAATTATTGACCAAAATAGCCATAAAAGGCCATTTAGGCGCCTTAACAGTGTTAAACTCTTTCCTACAATAGATCTAAATAACAAGATATTATAAATTTGTTATCTAGACTGCTTTTCGTTTAATTAACGCGGGTTTCCCCAAGAAATTTAATACAATAAACTAACAAATGTATTGATAAGTAAATACGTACTTAAATCGAATGTTTGCCATACTAACGTGTTAAGCAGATAACTTATTTTGTTTTGCAATGACAGCAAGGTTTATGTTTTATATTTTTATTTTACGTCATGGAAAATACTCTTCAGTATATCACTGATAACACTCTTTTTATTTTATGCAAGTATTAAAATTGTTTATTGGGCAAATTGATAAAAAGAAAGTGGCAGCGCTGACTGGCTACTTTTCTGGTGGTAATGCTGTATTGTTACGGTCCATGCATATGCAAAGTTTACAGTACAAGTAACATAAAAAGCCACAAATAAACTGAACTAAACTACCACTTTACAATTGGCACCGAAAAAATTCGGATTTGTAATTATAATACCCCTATCGTAATTAAAATCTTTAGCAACAGCTAAAATTTTACAAACATCTGGATTCAATTTGAAATTGTTTAACGATTACTATTAATACTCGAATGTATTAAAAAAACAAAATTCAAAGCTAGTACTACTTTTGACACCAATATTGATTTGATTTAATCATAAACGGCCCGGTTTGGTTTTGTGTGTGCGTGCTAATAACATGTTTTATTTATTTATCTAGCTATTTACAATTAATAACTCAACAAACAAATAACTAAAAAAAATATTTCTGAATTCGAAATAAACATATTATTCATTCGACATAGTACTAAAGAATGAAAACTATTTTCATTCGAAAACATTTCTTAAGCACTATTTGAAAAATAATTTCGATGCTGCATTTAAAAATAAATGACTTTTAAAGAAAACTAAATTAAAATTGTAAAAGAAACTTTTTTTGACTTACTCAAAGAAAACGAGAACTGTTAAATATAAAATACATAGCATTGCTTGCAATTAAATAGATACGAGTAAGTTACAAAAAAAAGAAGAGATAGTTTTAAAATATATTTATAGCAAATCTTTTTTGCTTTCAAGTTTTTATAAATTATGATATAATATTCATTCTAAGATTTTGGCAAACCATCAAAAATTATTTTCCTAATACATCGTTTACAGCAAACATATGCAATTATTTTTATAAATAAAATAAATGTTTGTATATATGTGTATGTAGGTACTTCTTGTTAACGTATTATTGTACATTATTTATGTATATATGTATGATTGTATATAAAATACAGAAATTTGTAATTAAAAAAAATTTAATTCCCATTACTTTAAATATAGGCTGCAGAAAATTTAAATAAACATGTGTGCGTTATCTACATCAAATACCCTTTGTATGCCTGTAGATATTTGTACGAGCAAATCTTTGTATTTCGAGAATTAAATGAGCATAACTGGGCAACGATTTCTATTAAGACAGATGTTTGACATTTATATATACATACATATGTATATATTTTTATATCAGTCAGTGCAATGTTTTATAAAGCTAAAAGTCTACCGTACTAGTTTTTATATATTTTTTGTGTTCTTTCTTTTGTAATAATGCATTTCCAAAAAAAAAACTTCATGTCTTTATAAAATGAAAGATTTTAATATCTCACAATTTTCAATTGACGTGTTAAACTTTAGAAATAAAAAAAAAAAATTACAATAAACATAAATTTTCCGCTTTTAAAATATTGTTGATGGCGTCGAAAGTTAATTACATTTACAAAAGTTAATATGCATGAATTCTGAAGTATTTGTGTATTTATACTTCAGCACACATATTCGTACACATGTATATACGTGTAATGTAATAAACACGCGCATTTTACTGTTTTTAATTACAAACACTTGGTTTTATACGTTTAAAATTATATTAGGAAAACCCTAAGATAAATTGGCGTATAAATATTATTTATTTTTTAATTAAAAAACTAAGAAAAAAAGCAATCAAACGATGTCAACAACTTGAAAAAGTCATAATGAATCAAAGTAAGAAATATTTTTATCTTAGCAAACAATTGCACAGAAATAATTCGAGGGGAAAAGAGGAACGAATGTAAAAAGTAGAGATGATGACATGAGTAAAGAGCACTTAATTTACATGATAATTACTACAGCAATAGTGCATTATTATATTCATTCAATAATCTATCTATCTGTTATTTTTATAAGTGATTTTTCCCTGAATATGAATCAAAGGTTTAACCGCCTGCCCGTTAGCAACTGTGTTCAGAGTTCAATGAAATACAACAACATTTTGAAACTATCTGCCTTATCATCATTAGAATTAAAAGTGACTGCTTCGAAATACACATGTACGAGTATGTAGGTGCACGTCAAGTGTAGTGTTGTGAGTTAGTGTGCAACAAAGAACAAAAAGTTCCCAATTTGACAACGTTTATTTTGTATCATATGTATTAGTAAGTTAATGGGGAAATCCGTACGTCATATTTATTTTCTTAGCAAACCACAGCGCAAAAAAGAAAAAAAAACATAAAAAATCATTTATTACGCCAATTTTTTAAGAAGAAGGCTTGTCTTGTTATTTATTGGCAATAATATAGCGTTCATGTCTAATGAAAACGTTAAATAATACATACATACTTATACACACACGCAGTAAATACAGATGTACATACATAAGTACAACACATACCATGCAAAGTTACTAATACACAAATTTTTGAATAAATTTTGTGGTTTTAACCACAAGTTCAAATCATAAATATTGAACTAAAGGTTTTGTTAAATACAACGTTAGAATTAATTTTATATCATATTTCAAATGAATATATTTATTACGAGACATTAAGTCTCCCAGTCATACCTGCATAAATATATTTTACTACACTAACGTAATGACATTCTTTATGAAATTAGTTTCAAGCAAGTTAATAAATCAAACTTTTAGCTGTATTTAATTTACTTAATTTATATTTTAATTAAGAAAGGAATATGCAAAAGTTAACTCTGAATATCAGCAATTTTCGCTCATTCCATTAAATGAAGACTTGTAGTACTGAATGATAGATATATATGTAATTTGTCCTTTCTAACATGCAATACTTGCAATAATTTTTAGAAACTTATCCTAATCCGTTTGCTTACGTTTGTGCATCTGTAATTAACAAAAAAAAATTTTTTAAACGAATAATGACGTATGTATACTGTTTTTGTATATATTATTTGAATTTATTTCTTTATTAAACAAATACTGGTTTATTTTGAGCTTTAACTTTTGCCCACACATACATATACACATTTGCCAACTTTTTGGAAAATCCCAAACAATAAAATTTTTGAGCATCTGACAACCTAAACTAACATGATCGTTATCAACAATCTTATAATAATCTTTTTTAAATTAAATGCAGTTAACCCATTATTTGAATGAACGTCTAATGGTTTTTTAACTTCTTCTGTATTTATTTTCTCTTTTAAATATGTAGAAATATTTATATTGTATTAATTAGTTTTATGCTATGTTGTTTATTTAACAAAATATGTAGTATAAAGCCTTAAAGATCAATATAAAAATTTTACTTATTTTCCATTCGAATTTAGAGGTTACGCTTGTTTGAACATATATGTGACAGATATTTAAAGTATCTTAAGTCTGATAATTTATTTGAAATATATTCTAGTTATAGATGTTTGGACACCAATGACTTTAAATTTGTATACAACTTTTTTAAATGCTTGCTATTATTGCAAGAATATTCTAAATAGAGAGTTGAAATTTTTTATACATAAAAGCCAAATTAGTATACTCCATTTTTTACTTTTAAAGGGTTAAACATGATCAAATTTAGTTTTGAACAAAAAAAAATTTAAATTTATTTATTCTATCAAATGAAGATTTATAACATTGTATGTGTGTTTGTTAACAAAAATGACATAATTTCTAAAAAAGGGTTTCTTTCGTATAAACTTTCGTTGACTATTATTTATTTTTTCCCTTGCAATGAACTTTATTTTGAAACTGTTAATTTTTTTTCTTTGTTATTGACATTTTTTATATATCTGTATGTTTATTTTTATTTTACTTGGTTTGTTATATTACGGGTACATGTGGGTTTATTCACATTTTTAGGTTTTTACCGCGCGTGAGGTGTCCGACCCCCTTTTTAAATGTTTTTTGATGATTTGTGTGTTTTAAACTGGGTTTTACATAAAACAACCAGGTTTTTTTCATTGTCAGCAATTCAATTTATTATTACTTTGCACATTATGAACAACAGCATGCTCGTATATTTGTATTATTTCTTTTGTGTTGTGTTGTGTACCAGTGCTGATGTTGAGGGGTGTAATTTTAAGTCACGCTTAAAATGTTCGTATTTGCTAACAATCAGTCGAAAGCACTGAAGTGAACACAAGTGTCTACATGAATAAATGCTTCCTTTTTGAACGTGATTATGCATTTCTTTTTGTGTATGTGTGTTTTTTGCAATTGTTTCAAATGACTTTTTTTATATTGCTTGGATGCATAACGAAAATGAAGGGAAAACCACTTTCGTATTAATACATACTTATATTAATTTTGTTAAGTTTAAAACTTGATATTCGAAAGTTGAGGGTTTTTCCAATTATTTTATTGTGTGCCCAAGTAAAAGATGGTTGGAAGTTTTATTTAATTTGCTTGCAAAGTAACAAAATTAAATAATCTTAATGTATAAAAATTTAAAGTCCGTCCTAAACAAAATTATAAGTTGTTAAAGGCAAGAGTTGCTAAGAATAGTTTGCAAAATGAAAATATATTTAAACCATTAATCGCAAACTAAATTGTCTTTTTAATGATATTGACACAAAATAAACACACGTGCATAAATAAGTTATTCACGATTTGAAATTTCGTAATTTTTGAAACATGTTCCTTATTTCGGCTATTTATTATTAAAAAAAAAGAAAACAATTTTAATATCCGTCTTAAAAGTGGGGCATATGGTTAAGGGGAACGTTAACGTATAATTGAAAAAAATGCAGCTTCTAAGTGCGTAAACACCACTTCTAAATAAAGAATGACTCAAATGGAAAACCTAAAAAAATATATGTATGCATTATGACATTACTAATAGATTGCATTTAGTAAAATTTCCCAGTCTTGTGATTGGGAAATATTTTTAACGAATAATTTATTACTTTAGAAGATTAATCGCTTACACATAATAATATGGGGGTTTCTTCAACAATTTATATACTATGTATTTAAAATTGCTTATCTATTACATAAGTGAATTGTAAGTAAGAAATTAACAGAATCTGGTTTTTCTTAATAATAAATCAACGAACTTTTTAATTTTGTTTGCCATATATGGTTCTTTATAATATAGTGAAGGACAGCTAAAACACATTAATTTATAATTATATCCATGTCTTGTATGAAACACTCGATCAACCAAATTCCCCTTTAATCAATTGGCTGTTCAAATATTTGTTATAATTATTATTTTATCTGTAAACACAACGTTATTAATTTGGGTTTTCCTTAATTGTTGATATTAACAAGTCTGTTTACGGAAATTCTCAAGTTTCGTTAAAACAAAATATAAATAAAGCCGACATTAATAAAACAGAAATATATGTATGCATGTATATAAAAAGCAGCTGTTGAAATAAGTGTTCAATAAGAGTTATATTTTGTGTGTAGTCGAGTTATATATATATATATATATATATATATATATATATATATATATATATATATATATATATATACATATGTATATAGATATAGATATGCACATATTGTATTTTAATAGAGCTTGATACTCTTAATCAACTTTTGCACTAAAACAATAATATAACGTATTTGTTTACAAAAATATTATCAAAAGAATAGAATATAAATAAATGGGAAAAAAGTTAAGACACAGCAGTTTAAATTTAATATACCGTTCAATATTATTAATTCAAAATTCTATTGGTTTCGTTTTACTATTTTTTAAGTCGGTCCAGCATTCAGGGGAACTACAAAGGAGGAGATAGTATTAAGAGGGCAGATGAATATAGATGAGAATATAGAGAATTTTTTGTAGCTATTAAAACTTACTTCACCGGCTAATTTTTTGTTATAGAGCTGACGAAGGACTTTGAATGACACAAAATATGTAAAGGGTTGGTGTGCTATTTAGCGTTTCCCTGTACACTATCCATGGAAATTGGTCAAGATATGTGTGTACATACATATATTTCATGACATTTTATATAATGATATTTGCAAAAATTTAAATTCATTATTCGTTTTCACTGTGTTCCTGTTTCACAGAGTGATTTTTGCAATATTTCACTTCTTTTACAAAGCGTGAAATTAAATGCTGTAAGCATTATGCCTGCTAATATTTTTAATGTAATATGAGCAATAATAACTCATGTAATATACCTTCTCCAGCTTAGGGATAATATAAGACCTTATTAAAAATCAAAGCAACAACAATTTAGCCGAACATTTATACGAAATGTTATAACCGAAACATTTTATACCAAATGTAAATTGTTTGAAGTCTAAAAATTTTTGTTTTTAGAATAGATATATTTTTTGCATGTTTTACTTTTACTAAATTGGGTACTTAACACTCGTAATATAATTTAAATAAACCTGTTTCTTTTTATTAGGCCAGAGAAGTTTCAAATTTATGTTATGAATAAATCACATCATCATGAAAAAACCACTAAGCCTAATTTACATTTTTAAAATGAAACGGATTACATAAAGAGTAAAGCTATCACTGTAATATCATTTAGACAAACATGAATTTACTTTTCCTGTTTTTTACTCTATATAAACTGTTTTGGTAACAGTTTTGGGCGCTATAAAAATTTTAATTTAATATTGTAGATAGACTTTTTTATAAGGGAGAGTTTAATCGATCAAATTTTACTGGATTGATTTTACTCGCAGTTTAACATTTAATACTATTTATCTAAGATTTATCAAGTAGCAAGCAAAGACATTTTTATTCGCAGTATAACGTATCTAATGAGACTAATGAGATTAATAATAATAACAATTAATTGTATATTGTACATGCATACGAGTATATATAAAAATGCATATACATATTAATATTATAAAAGTGGACCACGTAACAAGGAAATAACAATAATATGAATCTCTTCATCAGCTATGTTCTGTAATCAATATGGAAAAAATTGTTCAGAACTGTTATAACATTCATGCTATAAAGATTAAATTGTACAACGCTTCAGAGAACAATCAAAATATTCTATAGTTCAACCTACAAGAAACAGCACGACAAACATAAATGTTGAAAATTTTTTTTTTCGATGTGAAACTTCTCGCAAGTTACAGAAAAAAGGCAAAGAACTATATTTGCAACATAAATATTGAAATATAAATATATTGGGGATGGTTTGATTTGCTTGTTATTTACATTGTTTAAACTTTGTAATATTAATTATATAAATATGTACCATATATGCATATATGTACATACATATATGCAAGTGTGTACTGCACTGTGTTCATTTAACAAATTGATAGAAAATTTATTAAAACTTCTAGTCCTGAAATAGATTCATGAACATTTATTTACTTACACGTGACTTACATACATATGTATATCGATTTTTGAACGAGATTGATAAAAAAGTTAACGTGAGGTTTAAAAGTAGATTGCTTATATACATACATACATACATACATACATACATACATACATACATACATATATACATACATATGTGTATATTTATGTGAACAGGGAAATTTCTTAGTGACACATGTATTGAGAAATTCAATTTTGCTGCTCTTAATTTCGATTTGATGATTCGTAATTTTACTGTTTTTTTCTAAACACGTGTATACAATTTATATGTTTCCATTTGACTCATTCAATATTATAATTACAAAATTTTACAGCGATGTTTTTTAGTTTTGACTTTTGCCCGGCTTATAAATAATCAAGTTTCTATGTGTGTAAAAATATTCAAATAAGTATATAAATATATTAACAAGCAAAAATTTACTGCACGTACTTTGAACAAAAGATGGCATAAAAACGTGTAGTTAATTTACGAGTATGCAAATATACATACATACATATACGCATGTACATATATATTATTGTAAAAATTAGATAAATTATTGTAACTCAGTGCTTTTATTTTCTTAATTACTTGGTTAGAAGTTAACTATGAAAATCAGGCCTGCTATATCACGTCACATAAAATTTTTTATATATTACTTATTTAATTTAAATTTTATAAATTTGTGTGTGTAAATTGTATATAAAAATCACAAGGAGTGTCAGTAACTTTTTTTTAAATTGAGTTCACACAGGTGATTCTTAGTTAAAGCTCAGGGAAATTCATAGCATAAGCATTCGAAGTGGAATATTCACCTGGTAGCGACATGTGGCGAGTAATTCTAGCAGTTCTCATAAAAGTAAATCTAAATTTTTTTATTGCAATATAGCTTAATGCAACTTATTCCTAATATTATCTATTAGTCCCTCATATGTAAATCTGTAAATTCCAGAGATCTTAATTATACCTGACAGGTGTTTTATTAATTTATTTAATTGCTGACTACTTGATATATTTATGTTATTTAATGGCGCTTTTACTTTTAGAAAGTTATCCTATAAATTCGTTATACTTTTTACATATTCCCCGCGCCAGGTGATGCATATTTATTTTACGATTTCAGTGGTGTATAAATTTTCTTAATTTGCACTTAAAATTAATGTACATATACTTAGTATTTCACAAATACATGTATTTAAATGAAAATAATGACAATTTCCATTGTTGCTGTAAAAAAATATTAATTGGCGTAAGACTTGACATTGTTAGCCAATTAGAGTAAACTGATCCGATTATTTGTTATTTTTAAAAAGCATAAGAAATTAATATCTTAAAACTTAATATTAAACAAAAAATATGTTGTTATATTTGGATTTCCCCTTGCCAGCTTTTTTAATTGAGTAATAGCACCAGCACAGTTTTAATAAATAAAGAAAAAGTTAATAAAACGTAGAAATTTCGTAGTTAATTCTATGAAAGAACAAAGGGGGCGAAAAACTAAAACCAGATCGTGTTTGTATTTTGTGTTTGAGCAAAAAATTAATACAATAAAAGCAAAATCGAATAAAAATCATTGTTAATTATTGGCGAACTTTAGATTATTGATCTGTCCATATTTAACAATGTCCATATTTAATAAATTGCTTTCGAGCTATACATACGTACATACATATCGATGGCTTAATATAAAAAAGGCCTAACTCGCTTATGTCGTACTTTGCAGTAGAAGGAAAAAACGTAGTAGAATTCCTAAAATTTCTGACACAAGAACATTTTTTATGGCTTTTTAATAAAATATGTTGCATCTTTTTTTAATAATTGCATCAAAATTTTTCTTGTGTCAGAAATTTTACGAATTCTACTAAGTTTGTTCCTTATACTTTAAAATAACACAAAATCGAGTTAGGCCTTTTTTATATTAAGCCATCGATATGTACATATGTACATATATGCATATGTATGTACGTACACAATTATAAACAAATCCAGATCTCTTTAATATACCGTACGAATGCCTGTAGTTTAACTTGAAATACCGGAATTGTTTTAAAGTATCTTTTTCCAAAAAGAATTAACGGTTATTAACATTTCAATAATTTGTTTTGATTAATAATGAAAAAAATTCCAAAAAAAAAATATATATTAACTAGAAAAATTTCGTTTTACATCGATTTATTTTAAAAACACAGACTCGTGGATTTTATTATTTAATTTATTCTTAATACAATATTAGATTCTGAGAAATTTTCATTGGATATTTTTACTCAATGTGTACAAAATGAAATTATTCAAAAGTGTGCTGCCATGGTTCACAAATGTACCGTGTTAACTCCAAAGATTTTAGTTCATTTGTACATTTAATCCTCCCATGAAATGTACATAATGTTTGGAGACTGAACATTTATTTTGACAATAAAGTTTCATTAATCATTAAATTTCCCATGATGATTTGGCAGCCGTGACTCAATGATGAGCAACGACCAAAGCAAGAGGACTGCTAAACGTTATAAAAAACGGTCTGCCGTTACGAGTATTTAAAATTATAATAGTTTATCATAAACCTGCCCCTGACAATTAATTCTCTCTGAATTACATGTCATTGTGGTTGCACTTCAGAAATTACCCATTCCGTGTTATTTAGAACTACGTAAATACATGCAGTATGATTTTATGATTGTACACCTGATTAATTACAATCTGCTACAAATTTGCTTTTATCATTATATAATTAATTGTAAAATGATCTAGGCTGGCAAGTAGATTGTTTCGGTATCACCTACACGTAACAAAATTTTAACTTTTTTATTGAACATCTTAAAAGTTCTTTTTATAAATTTTTATTCAAATTCTTTTCACTGTTTATTGCTTTTGTTCATTTATATTATTGCTTTTATTTAAATATACAATTAAATAAACATATGTATGTATGTACATACGTGTGTTCAAATTGTACATACTTACACATGTATGAATGCGTGTATATTTTTCAGTATATAAATTTAAAAAAGCTATTAACTCGTTTTTATATGGTGGGAATTTCATGGGGTTTTTCTGCACTTATACAATCACAATATGGCAAATACAATCGATTACACAGCGATATCTAATATTTGTGTGCCTGTGCTTTATTTTGTTATTGTTATTTATGTAAATAACCCGTATTAAACTCACAATATTAAAAGAGCCAAGTAAGTCCACATTAAATGATAGAAAATACTTCTTGGTATCTCCCTCTCTTTGGGTTTATTACTAGCTCAGCTCCATTGATATATTTGAAGAGAAAAAACTTATAAACAGATATTAAATGTTTAATGCATAGAATTAATAGTTTATGATTTATGTAAAAACACGATTTCATTCATTATTTTCTTTTAGAGGTGGGCAAAAAAAAGCTCGTTTAAAGCTTTACTCGTCTCAACAAGTTGTTCAACTTAAAATAAATAAATATTGTTATGCGTCAACATGAATAATATTTTTTTGAGGTGTATAACCAATTTTAAATCACTAATAGTTAACTTTAAAAAATAATACTTTCGAAATACAAAAGAACATAAATAAAAAGAAGTTTAATGCGTATTTAAAGATACATCTTTTGTAATCTTAATATTTTCTAAATACATTTTTGTAATTTTTAGTTCTCATTTATATATTTGGCATTTCTTTAATAATTTTAGGTGAAAGATGTGTTCACTTAGCAGCTCAAGCAGGATTTATAAACATTTTGCGTATATTGGTTTTGTATGGAGCTGACATAAATGCTAGAGTAAGTTTTTATTTAAACTACCATTCCAGACACTGTATTTACTGTTTATTATAAACTCTTCAAATAATAGGAAGGAAAATCTGGTCGCACACCATTACACATTGCTATCGAGAGCTGCAATGAAGAATTGGCTAACTATCTGTTAGATGATTGTCAAACACTAAATATAGAAACAGCAACATACGCCGGTTTAACGGCTTATCAAGTGGCCTTCGTGCTAAACAAATCTGAAATGCTAAATATTTTAGAGAAAAAAGGAGCTGAACCGTTAACGCCACCTGACAGCGACTATGATAGCGACATTGAAATAGATATCGACGATTCAAAGGTGAGCTTCTGAAATAAAAATCAAGGCAGCAAAACAAATTAAATAAAAAGCAAAAAAAAATATCTAGAACTGAACTGATTTTCAGTCTATCTTAGCAAAAGAAAATAGTGAATAATTAAATTAAATGAAACAAAGAATTATTTGAATAATAAAATACTTAATCTGTATTGAAAACAAAAACAAACAAAAAACTAAATTAGTAGCTAAAATATTTTGCATGATGAAATAAATATAATATACGGCCCTGTTCTGTAAATCGAATTGCTATGACATCGTACAATTTCCAAAATATATAATGATGCTGAAGGCCTCCTCAAAATCATATACGATAGTTTTCTTACAGATATAATATTTGAAGCCATATATATCTAAGAGGAAAACTAAAAACGGTCTGAAAAAGTATTTCTATTAGACCGACTCAATTTACGGAACTGGGCATAAAAACAAAATTATTTGAATATAACAATAATTAAAATAATGCTCATAATATATACAGATCTAAGAGAAAAAGTTCTATGTTTTAGTAGAGCTAATAAAAAATCGTAAGCATTAAAAATTGCTTGAAATTGGAATTGCCTGATTTTCGAATAATAAAAAATATATAATATATACAATAGTTACACTTTTCATTTTTAGAGTTTAGTAATTTCAAAAGAAATCCATCTATATATGGAGTCCCTTTATTTTCTCAAATTTACTTAAGTCTTAACGTCATTATTAATTTTATATACATATATTCAAAATATAACCAACAAAATAGTTTTAATTTCCATACAAGTAAAAAGGGGCCAATATCTTGATTTATACAAATGTTTCAATATTATTTAAAAAAGTTCAATTGTTCAATTGTATTGTATTGTATTATATGTATGTATATGAGAGAGTGTGTTTTAAACATGCCTTTTATTTCTGCTGTAGTGTTTTAAAAATCCAGTGCATGTTACAGTAGTTTACTATAAATTATATTTTGATGTTCTTTTTTCTCTGTGTATCTTTTTGTCATTTAATGATGATTCTATAAGTTTAGAATTATCAAACACATTTAGATTTTTCCTTTAATGTTTAACACTACTTTAATGTCTATATAAGAAACAACCTATTAACATTTGACTGAACTAATTGTATTTTATGTACTAAAATTTAAATAAGAAATTTCAACCAAAAATATTCAAATAAACAAACTTACAATTCTTTATTGTAAAAAAGTTAAAGCTAGCTGTCTTTTTTATTTTTGGATTTGAATGAAATATAGTAAAGTAACAAGAACTCAGGTATGTAAATTGAAATTATTTTGTTGGTTTTTTACTTTGTTATTATTAATAATTTATTTAAAACGTAGTTCAGCATATTTGTTTTATCCTTAATCTATAAAGTAAGTGTTTACACAAACTGAGGCTCATAGTTTTTTTTAATTGTTTTGCTTAATCTTTAAAGTTAAAAACTCCTTCCTTGCTCTTCTGTAAGCCGAATAGGAGTAAACTGTTCGGCTAAAAAACGAATTTAAATATATTTGTGTTCTTTATTTATTCCGTTTATTTTCAGACTTATGATCGCTTTGGTGATCCCGGATACTTTGTTGGTTACAAAGGTGGCAATGCCATGAGGGTCGCTTGAGTGTTTATCCTGCTCTCGTATTACATCCACACACACTCCTTCCCTCTATATCTCTCTGCGTTCTTAAATCAAATATGTACATCTTAAATACATATCAATCGACTTATATTCTTGATTTTAACGAACTATATAATTATCTATTAACTAACTGATCGACAATGCATATAAAGTGACCTGCACATCTTATCATAATACGCAATTTTAATTTTTCGAAAAAAATTGTAGAAAAAATTAATTTTTTTAAATTTCCACATATTTTAATGTGTTCTATTGATTTTTTTGTTCTATCTTTCTTATATAAAATTACAACAGCTTTAGTTAAAATAGTTTTACGCGACATGTGTCGTTTTCGTATTATGTGTGCAAATAAAATTTTTTATTTCAGTAATCATTTATTTAAATAATTTAATTATTCAATGTTTAAATGTATGCGAAAGAACTAGCAACAATTAGAAAATTAGAAGTAATTAACGCATTTAAAAAAAACTAAAATAAAACATATTTTCTGTAGGGTAAGGTTATCCCTACGTATTAATTAATTTTATTATTCTTATAATTTGTATTTGAAGTAAGTAATTTTTTTGTAAATACATATTTGTAAATTGTATTACATTATTTCCACACAATTTAGCCTAAATGTCCCATTTTCAGGTGTATCACAGGACCAAATCTGACACGAAATCATTTTTAACCAACGGCAGTAAGTGGAACTGATATTTTAAATAAGGAAATTATCAAGACATTATTTGGCATACTTTTAGGAGACACTAATAAATATAAAAAAATATGTTTGTGCTAGCTGTCTTGCGAACTATTTAGTCTACATGCCTGCTTTCCGAATGCTAATTTAAATTAGCAACTTGTTTTAGATATATGTATGTAGATTTAAAATGGTTGTTACTGAAATGTAAAACAAAACAATTGGCACTGATATTTTTTCAATTAATGAGAATTACTGGAATGAGAAAAAACCACCAGCTTTGTGTCTGGTTTCTGTTACAATCAGAAGAATAGAACCTCCAAAAGAAGATCTAATGGAAATCTTAACGAAATCAGCACTAAATTGTTTCAGAGCAACTTGAAAATAAAATAATATTGAAAAGAAGTGTAAAAAAATCTATTAATTTTTCGATCGAATCCTTGACACGTACATATTATATACATATAATATAAACAAATGCATGCATGTGCATGTATGTATGTACATATACAAAACCTATAGAAAGAAATCAAATTAAAAATATTTAAAATAATTTCTTTGTTCTAAGATTTTTTTATTTTTTTAACATTTTTTAAATACAACATTATTTTACTGGAACTTTTATAGTTTTTGGTGTGATAATTTTATGCTAAGTTCAAATATTGAAAATAAAATTTTACAAAATTTATTATTTATTATTCCTGAGGTGTTTTTATAAGGTACAGGTGCATTTTCTTTAATAACAAACTCGTTAAAGTCTATTTATATATATTTTGTTAATAAATTTTCCATTTTAATAAAAAGTATAACAAATTAAAAATAAGCACTTTACTTTATTAGTTGTTTTTATGTCGTATTTCTCTTATAATTATAGAGAATTCAGTTTTATATTTTAATATATGAAAACAAAGAAATAAAATAATGACTTAAAAATAAATGTTAATATTAAAAAAATAGATTCCCAATAAATACGTTTAGCTAGCTGTCTAATTGGCAGGGGCATCTTCAGGAGCAGCCAATTTCTTCCAAGTTGGCTCAACTCCCCAAATTTCACGAGCATATTCAGCAATAGTGCGATCTGATGAAAATTTACCACTTGAAGCAATATTATTAATGGACATTTCCAACCATTTAGCTTGATTCTGCAAAATGAAAATTTGGTCACAGATTAGTTTAAGGTAACCGAATGTTCAAAAAAAAAAAAATTACCTGGTAAGTTTTAGAAACCTGATCTTGTGCCTTAATGTAGGCTTCGTAATCGGCCAATAAATAGTAGTGATCGTACTTCAACAAAATGTCAGCAATGTTCTTGAATTCATTAGGATTTCCGGGACTGAAGAAACCGCCGCCGATTTGATCTACACATTGCTTAATCTCAGGATTGCTGTTGTAATAATCATAAGCGTTGTATCCCTTTTTCTTCAGGGCTTCAACTTGATCGACAGTCATACCGAAAATGAATATATTTTCATTACCCATCTCTTCGGCCATTTCGACATTTGCACCATCCAAAGTGCCAATAGTTAAAGCTCCATTCAACATAAATTTCATGTTGCCGGTACCCGAAGCTTCAGTACCAGCTGTGGAGATTTGTTCAGATAAATCAGCTGCGGGCATAATCTTCTCAGCCAAAGTGACGCGATAGTTTTCGAGGAAGATAACCTTCAGTTTATCGCCAACAATAGGATCGTTGTTGATCACATTGCCAACAGCACAAATCAATTTAATGATCTGTTTGGCAACATAGTAACCAGGTGCAGCTTTACCACCGATCATAATGGTACGTGGAGTAAACTGAGCAGTGGGATCTTTTTTAATGCGATTGTACAAAGTTATGATGTGCAAGCAGTTCAACAATTGTCGTTTGTACTCATGAATACGTTTGACTTGAATGTCAAACATAGAGGCAGGATTAACTTTAACACCATAATCCCTCTCCAAAATCTGAGCCAACTTCAATTTGTTTTCTTGCTTAACACGGGCAACATTACGTTGGAAGTTGGGGTCTTTAGCCCACTTTTTCAAGGCGACCAATTGATCCAAATGTACGGGCCACTCGTTTCCAATCTTTTCGCAGATCAAATCAGATAAGCCGGGGTTACATAGCAACAACCAGCGGCGTGGAGTTATACCGTTGGTCTTGTTTTGGAACTTGTTTGGTTCCATTTCGTAGAACAAACGGAAGAGATCATCCTTCAGAATTTGCGAGTGGATGGCAGCTACACCATTGACGGCATGTGAACCCACAATTGATAAATGAGCCATGTTGATGCGTTTCTCGCCATCTTCTTCTACTAAAGACATACGACGCATACGCTCCAAGTCATTGGGGTAGCGCTTTTTAACATTTTCCATATGCAAAAAGTTAATGTGATAGATGATTTGCAAGTGACGAGGCAAAATAGACTCAAGCATAGATACGGGCCAGCGTTCCAATGCTTCGGGAAGGACGGTATGGTTAGTGTAAGCACAGGTACGTACAGTAATTTCCCAAGCCTTATCCCAAGTCAAATGTTCTTCATCAATTAATATGCGCATAAGTTCTGGAATGGCCAACGAGGGATGGGTATCGTTCAATTGAATAGCGACTTTTTCGGGGAAGTGATCGAAGTTGGTACGAACAGCTTCGCGAGATCCAAACTTGGAAGCCTTATAACGTCTGATAATATCTTGTAAAGTGGCAGCACACATGAAATATTCTTGCTTCAAACGTAACTCTTTGCCTTCGAAGAAATTATCGTTAGGATACAAGACACGAGAAATATTCTCAGCCAAATTGCGATCCAATACAGCCTGAATGTAGTCACCATCGTTGACTAGATTAAATAAAAGTTTTTATTAGAAACAGCTTACAATTAAAAAAAAAAAACACTTACAGAATTTCAAATTGAAATCAATCGGTGACTTGGCTGACCACAATCTTAAAGTGTTGACATGGTTGTTGCCATAACCAGGAATAGGATTATCATAAGGCATGGCGTATACAGTTTGTGTGTCCACCCACTTTTTGCCTTCGGGTGTATCAATAACACGGCCGTAAAAGGTTACTGGTAACATAAACTCAGGTCTGGCTTTTTCCCAGGGGTTACCAAAACGTAACCAATCATCGGGCTCCTCGGCTTGTTCACCGTTCTTAATCTTTTGTGCAAAAATACCGTATTCATAACGGATGCCATAACCATAAGCAGCCAAACCCAAAGTGGCCATGGAGTCTAGAAAACATGCAGCTAAACGACCCAAACCACCATTACCTAAACCGGCATCTTCTTCCATCTCTTCCAAGCATTCAATGTCCAGACCCAACTGATACATGGCCTCTTCGCATTCGCTTTGAATACCCAAGTTAATCATGGTGTTTTGGAGCGAGCGGCCCATATAATACTCCAAAGAAAGATAGTAAACACGCTAAAAGTAAAAACATGAAATGTTTTATTATTTATTTATTTAAACTTAACGAATATAATTCCAATACTATATTTAATTGTAGAACACCATCAATAGTTCGCACAAAATGTATTTTAATTTGTCGATAGTCGTTGTGGTGCTAATTGTGAATACGCTTTATAAAATGTTGTAAAAGAGTGCAGAGAAACTCTTAAAAACTATTTGTTCTCTTAGTAATTGAATGTTTAAATTTTATAGCAAATTCTAGTACGTTAGTATTTCAAAGATGCATTTCAAATATGTGTCATGAAACATTGAAATCAAGTACCGCATGTTTTTGCAATATATGTATGTGTATTTCGCAGGGATGATGAAAATGATACAATTGTGAAATTTTGATAAAATTCAAAGTAAGTAAGTTCGAACTATGTAATTGTAGAGCTGTTTTTGGTATCGTAGTAGGCTGGAGTTGTTAATCAAACCTGGCAGCCTTTGCTAAAATATCGTTAGACGTGTAATTCACATTGTAATAAATTTACGCAGCCAATTTCTATCGTTCTGTCATAAAATTATATATAAACCGACAACAAAGTTTTGGAATTTATTTGTATGTAACTGTCATAGATACAATATCTGATGGAATCGTGGGACAGACTGTAAGAGTAGAAGCAACAATGGTTTCAATGCGAATTTCTCTAATTAAAAACCCTATGAATATATGTACATATATGTAGGTATATACATATGTATATATTTGTATTTCTAATATTTCTCTGAAAAACCTTAATTCACATGCATTTACGAAAGAACATTTTTTTACTATTTTTGTTGGAAAGAGGTACTACTTACTAACCCTTCCCAAATTAATGTTTTTAAAATTTGCGTTTTTGTTACAGACTTTTTTAAACACACTTATTTTGTATGAAGTTGAAAAAGCTTACGAAAAAAATTTTTTTTTATATTTTTGGAAAGCCAAAATCAATAGTTTTCAGATTTTCATATTTTTTTATAGATTTTTTTTAAACGTTATTTTTAATAAATACGTATTGTAAGAAATTGCAAAAGTGAAGCAGCTTCTGAAAAAGCTTAATTTCACATGCATTTACGAAAAACACTATTTTCTATTTTTTTGGAAAGTGAATTTTTTTTTTAAATTTCAATGTTTTTGCAATTTGCATAAACATGTCATATATTTGCATAGAGTTTAAGTTTTAAAGGTAAAGTAGAAACTTATAATGATGCTTCAAAATATATACATAAAGATTTTTTTCAATGGAAAAATTAAATAATATAAAAAATTCCGTTTGGAAATTAGTATTGAAAAAAATCAGCTGTTTTTGTTTTCAACGTGAAGTCCCAAACGAAAATTTTCATTTTACTACCAAAAACTTTCAGAAAACAAAATTTTTCAAGCAAAAACATATTTTGAAAATTGATACTTATAATAATTAAAATAGTTGGTGGAAATACATACACGTTTAATTTTCTTAAATTATCAAACATAATCGAAATCATACAATGAATGTTATGAGTGTGAAATGGTTCGTTTAACAATTAATTAATTAATATGTAACAATATGTAACTACATATGTATGTACATAGGTCAAGTTATTATCGAAGTCAATAAAAACTTGCAGGGGGGACTGTGAGGTAAAGCAAGTGCCTTTAATATATAAAATTTTGCATATTCCGCTCGACATTTGTTTTCATTAGATTTATTTTAATGATTATAACATTTGATAAGAAAAACTCGATCACGTATGTACATATATATTTAGAACACTATTTGAAAGCGTGTATCTTCAAATGTTGAAGGTGTATCAATACTTGCAACTGATAAGTAATTTTTGCTTTTATGATCTAATTTCATTTTTACTAACTACAGATTGTTTTGCTTTGACAGTAAATAAATCCATATGCAAGTATAAAGTATGTACATACACGTGTACAGATGTTTTTGTTTATTATTAACTTCTAAACAAAAGGTCAATTGAAAATCATCCAAGTACATACGGAGGCTAAATATCAAATGGGTTCTAATTGTGTTATTTTTTATTAGTTGACTTGTATTTATTTTTATTATTATTAATTAGAAAATCCTAGACACACATACAAGTTGTTGATTAGAATTGTTTTTTATGATTAAACATAAACATACTTATTTTATGCACCTATTGAACTTAAATATAAACTGACTTGTTGCGGTTTGAAAACTGCGATTTGAGACGTCAAAGCGGCACTTTGATATGTCGTACATACATTTGTATACATATTTACATTAGGATCATTTATTTGTGGCACAAACAAGCGACACAAATATATTTTATCGACATTTAAATTTTTTAATTTATTTAAATTATTATATGTATATTTATTATTTTACAGCTGTTAATGCCCAGATTCCTGCCGCAATATACACTATTTTGTGAAACAGGTATGTAATTAGTGTTTATTTGGGTATAAATATATAAGAGAAATTTGAAGTTTATTGAAATTTCGCAAATGAAATATATTAGATGCAATTTTTTATTACAGTGTCGCTAAAAAAGTATATTTCGACATATCACAAAGAGATTCTTGTTCTCTCATAAAGAGATCATTATTCTTAGATGTCTGTGGCTTATAATTAGAGATGCAGCCCCCATTCCTGTGCCGATATTTGCGCCGATGTTTTACTGTCTTATTAAATTTTGTTATTTTGTAAAATAATTTCTTATTTTTTTAATTTTGCTATGAAATCAAATACCTATATACAATGCATCGTTTTTTTAACTTTTTTAATATAAGTTTTGCGCACCAGTATATTTTGCTGTTATTTTGTAAAATAGTTCCATATTTTTTTGTTTTAAATCATATTGATATTCATTTTATATATGTACATATGTATTAATAATTGAAATTTATTTGTTGGTGGTCAAGCAATGTCTATATGCATTTCATTGGTGATTTACCAAATCATCAGTAGACTTTAACCACAGTTTTGAACCTCTTATCTTATGCATATACTTCTGAAAGCCATCTGAGAATTCACAATTTGTAAATTACAAACTATTTTCAAAAAACACAACAGAACAAGCATAGTAGGCCCTGAAGCTCATACAAAACTAAACCAACAAATAAATTACATATATTATATTTTATTTTTCTACACCTTTATACAATCAGAAATCCATTGGATAACAAGAAAAGTATTTATAACGCAAAATGAAAAATAAAATCTAAATCACTGTTATGAAATTTTTATTTGACATATTGTTGCCACAATATACAATACAATGAAATGCATATAGACATTGCTTGACCACCAACAAATAAATTTAATTTAAAATAGTATTGTGACAACAATATTTCAAATAAAAATTTCATAACTGTATGTATTAATAGTATCTCATACACTGTGATTTTGTGTAATAAAAAATTTACTCTACTTGAGACTTGTTAATTTTAGCTTGAATTCAAATTTAATATGCGTATCGGTATCGCCAATATTTCTTTTTGAATATTGGTAAAATATCGGCAAGAAGACGTATGGTTACGACCCTAATTGGAAACTTTTATTAATTTCCTGCCAGCAAACCTTAATATTAATATTTGCCAGTTGCGTTTTTTTTTATTATTTAACTTTACGTATTTTGACTATTTTTTCAATTATATTAACTGTCTGTTTTTTTGTAAATAAAATATACATTTTCGTTTGGGATATTATAAGCAATAAAAATTTTTGTTTTCTTATTGTTGTTTCAATACGAAAAATATTTTTTTACAAAAAACGGGCAGTAAAAGTCGTTTAGTATTTTGAGATAAATGCTTTCTACATACGTATGAATAATGTATGCACATACATATATACCTATTATATGATACTATATAAAATTAATATTTTTGTATATACATGCAAATAAAATGTGTTTTACCATATTTAATAGGTAGTATCATATTAAATAGGATTTTTTCTATTATACTTTCAGACTCCCTCAAACGAAATAAAATGTAACAGTTAAGCAAGAAAAATAAAGAAAACAAAAAATTAAAAATATTCATTTATCTTTGGGTTGCTTCTTTGTTTTGATCTTCTTAAATTTTCAAAAGCAATAACCTTTCAATGACCTTGAAGCGTTTTTAGAGAAATAACAATTTTTCATTTAATAAATTAACAATAAAAAGTTGAAAATGTCAACTAAACCAGACGAAAAAAATCAAACTCTAAAATCAAATAAAACAATTATTTATTTACATTTTTTGTATTAGAAATAACAAAAGTTCAACTAAATTAAATAATACACAAGTAACATGAAAATATTATATGTACGTAAAAAATTAATGAGCTTCCAAATTGTTTTTGAAATTTTAAAAATTTTGAATTGATGCCAAACTGTTAATACCTACTTGTTCACATAATAAAATTATTTCTTCTGTCTGTGCCTTCATCATACTTTCCAATACAAAACGTACACAACTGTGTATATATGCATGTACTTACTATACATATATAAATAAAAGCAAATTACTTTTATTTATTGCTGTGACCAAGAAGAAAATATACATACATACATAAATGTACGTACATTATGTACATACATATATATATGTACATATTTTGGACTTCTTCCACAAATTAACTTGACTTTTGAAGAAGGACAATTTAAGAAATCATTTCAACTAATATTTTCACTGCCATCTCTTTACCCTCTACAAGCATTATTTTGTATAACCGAAAAATTTGTTCTTGTTAATCAAAAAGCATATTGCAATTTTTGCAACTTTCTATGGTGGTTAAATTATTCTATTATCTACATATAAGTAAGTAGGTACATAATAAATGATATTTGATTATTTTCTGAGTTTCATTAAAAATTTAAAATTATTGTCCACAGGGAGTAGGTATAAAATTGTCTTCACGTGATGACGGTAAAATACATTTTAGTATCGCTTGAATTTAACGATTCCACATATCCCCGAAGATATGCACATACGCATGCTGCCAAAAGTGAAACTTCATAAACTTCGATTCCAAATGGAAATATTTCAATTTGTTTTCGATCAGCTATCATAGTTTGAGACTATGTGTTCTAGTTTGGCCAGAAGCGGAGCTTTTATTATGTTTTGCCTTATTATAGATATTTATTCATCAAGAGATAAGATCGCAAGACTCGCATTACAATAAACATTATGGGGCACGCTCACACTTACTCCATGAGTAGTAACAATTTTAAAAATTACAGTTCTATTTTTAATTTTGTTTGCATTTTGTGCGTATTGTATGTATGTATGAACATGTGTATGATAAAATAATATTTTAACGAACTAAAATCTTATATAGGGAATGTTGTTAATAATGCTGGAAAAAATAATATATGTACCTAGTTCGCAATTTTTAAAGTGTCTCCAAATACGCATAATAGTAATGTTTAGGCCACGTCTAACTGAAACTCAAAATGGATTTTTCCATGCTATATGTATGTACATAAAAGGGGTAATCATCGGAAAAATGAGCACATTAACGGAAATTTAATGTAAAAGCACCCATCAAAATAACGGACTTAAAAGCAATTCATAATTACATATTCGTATATTTTTAAGAAAGACAGTGTGACGATTTTGATTATTAAGTGCAATTGCTGTAATAAGTAAATAGACGCACGTAAGTAAATACATACATACTATGTACATGTGTACATCTGCTCTTGTAGGTATGTGAACGTAAATAGGTGAATGCAATGAAAGTTCCAAGCCTGATGCATAAAGGCCGATCAGTATGGATGATTTTTTGTGGCACTGAACGAGTGTAGTTGGCAATGATCTCGTTTTTCGACGTACTAGATACAATGTACATACTCTGTGTATCTGTGCTTGTTGTTTTCACTCTTCAATGATCGTTTTATTCTATTCTATACTAATAAAAAAGCGGATTGGCAAATTTGCAAAAGATGAAAACCAAATATATGTATGTATGTATATACATACATATATAAACACATTGATACATACATATGTATATATGAAAGTGGCAGCCACCATGAGAATTAAAAAATAATTAAATAAAAACAACAGCAAAAAATCTAAACTTGATCTTATTTTTATTCGGTTTGTTTTGAATAGAAAGTTTTTAAGAACAGAACCAAATAAACATAACAATTATTTGTACATACATATATATGTATGTATTTAGGTAAAAAGAATAATTTAAAAAGATGTCGTAAGTGATTACGAGGCTTTTTAAATTTTCTTCATATGTAGGTACATATGCACATGTGTGCATGAATATAAATAGGTAGGAGTGTTTACAAAACCTACATACATATGTGTGTGTATGTTATATGTAAATGGTTATATTTATGTATATATATGTATATATATATATATATATATATATATATCTATATAAATGAAATTTATTTGTTGGTGGTTAAGCAATGTCTATATGCATTTTATTGGTGCTTTACCAAATCGTCAGTAGACTTCAACCACAGTTTTGAAAAGTTATATATATATATATATATATATATATATATATATATATATATATATATATACGCAGGTAAATACGCATTTGTTAAAAAAAAATTAAATTTTTAAAGGATAAAGTCGATGTATGTATGTAGGTGCACAAAATAATATGAGAATTTCCTTTCATAAGTTCTCATCCACCCAAAGTTATTTATTATATCTAGGTTAACCTTTAAATAAATTGCGTATGCATGTTCCATAAGTATGTATGTTGTGTGTATATAGATACATACCTAGTAGATATATGCGCACCATTACCATGTACATAAGTATATATGTATGTATGTATTTATAAATACATGCTTATATATATATTTAGACGAGAAATGAATTCTATCTTTACAGATTTGCGAAGTTGCATGAGTACATACCTTAGGATCCTTTTCATAGTAGTGTTGTTGTGTACGAATCCAACGTCCAACCATGTTATCCTTAACGGTATTGGCCAAGGCAAAGTAATAGTCGCGTAAAGTGGCCACATTACGATCCTTAACTAAAGTGTAGTGCAAATGGCGATTGAAATTCTTTTTCACTTCAGTAACATTGCCCACCTCTGCAATACCGCGTACCGAAATTTGCTTGCGCTTATCAGCATCTGATTGAGGTTTAGACATATTTAAATGATTCGTTAACTTTTTTCAATTTAAAAGTTTGTTTATATACTTTTTATTTGTTCTATTATTTATAGGAAAATGCTTTCTTTATTAATTCGTAAGCACTAGTTAGTAAAACGTTTAAGATAGGCGGACCACCGTATGAACACAACAACGAACCACAACCGATTGCCACGAACTCTGGAGTCTTTCTCATTAAACTGTTTAAAAAGTTAAAATTTGAATTTAGTAAAGAAAATGTTTTATAGCAAAATGGGGAGCTCCTGCTTTTTTCATAAAAAGAGAGACAGAGTGAGAGGGAAATCACCACTGAAATTTCTCTTAGATTTATGTCATACAAACATAAATGCATACCTAAATACTTCTACCTTCATTAATGTTATTTAGTAATTGTGCAGTTAGTAAAAGTTGTTTTCACCATATCACTCTAAGCAAATATTCTATGTTTACACTAATATCTTTCTGTTTGCTTTAATATAAAACTCTTAATTAATGTTTATGTGCATGGGTTAAGCATAGACGACTGGTATTCTTTGTTTAGTTCTGTTATTGTCGCTCTTTTTATGCAATTTAACGGTCACCTTGTCGGAAGGTCAAACATGCGTATCTATATATTTTAGATTTTTAACAAGTTCTCTCTTTCTCTACGTTTTTCAACCAAACTTGCGATTTTATTATTAGTGTATTTGTATGCCTCCCTCTAATTAAGCCGGTTTGGCTATTACTAAAGAAAAAAAGACATATAACCCCAATTTGTTGATTTGTTATTTCATTTACACTCAATCGTTTATTGTTTACTTTTGATCAGGGCTGCCGTTATAGTTCGATTACGTTAAAAGTCGTAGATTTCTGGTACAAAACAGTGATGCTAGTTTAGAGCGATTATTTGGGAATAATATACATAAGGACCCGATACACTACACAAGCCGTTTGACAAACATACTTTATTTTTTGCATACACAAAATTCATATATAGAAGCATAGCTATTTAATTATTTTCTGTTTTGGGATGGGTCATTGTTTTGATTACTGCTGTTAAGTGAAGAAAAGAACGAAGACTTAACAATACACCACACAAAGAGCCTGTAAGAAATTCAATATAGCTCCCAAAACAATTAAATTATTTGGTTTTTTCCAAGCCTCCATATTTTGAAATCTTTTGATTTTTGCATAACATATGTAAATGTCTGAAAATTTGCATATCTCATATTTTTATTGCAGTAAAAAACAGGGACCGCAAATAACGATTATTTTACAAAATTAAACTAAATAAATAATCTAACTCAAAGAGATGAGCTACGTGTAAAGTGTAAAGTTATCCTTGTTAAATGGACTACCTTTAGATGGATCTATTTGTATTTGTTTCAAGTTTTATTAAAAAATTCAGCCACCGATTCTTTCCGCACTTTATTTATTCCTCAGAAAATAAGTTGTTTCTTGGTTTTTTATAAATACGTTATTTTTTTATTCAGAAAATAAAAGCTAGTAGTAGTTCATTGGCATCCAAGAATAGGTACATAAAAGACCTGTTTTTAATATTGTTTTGTGTTGACGTTGACAAATAGTTACAGCGTATTTCAAGGAGAAAAACCAACCGTTCACATATTGAAGATATGACGTTATAATTCGGTAAATTGTAAAACGCTAAACTCAGCGGCATTGCTAAATTTGTTGGTCTTACCCTCCAGTGTTGAAAAAAACAACTAAATTTATTATTAATTACTTTCTATTTACTGCATTCGAACTAAATTTTAACCCCCATATTCATAAAAAAATAAAACATATTTGAAATCTATTTTAAGAAAATTTTGTATGAAAAAATTTGATTAAAATAAATTTCAAACTCATTTTAAATTTTATGAATTCCGGGGTAACTATTTAAAACTCAAAGCAAACATTTGAAAGCAATTGAAATTAGCTTCCTTATAAGGATGCATAATATACACACATATACATATGTATACTCGTACTTACCGTTTTCAACGAGTTTTTTTTATTCTATTTGATTTACTTTAGGACCGTCATACTTCAATAACTTGTATTGTAAAAAATAAATTCAGTTTTAAGGCTACACACATCTTAATTCGAATACAAAATAATATGCCTTGATGACATGACGTATGCGTCTTCCAGTAAATTGACAATATATACACAAGTTGAAATTTTAAATGAGTTTGAATTTAAATTGTATTTATTAGTATTAATCTTCCTTTGCTTCACTTTATAATTTAAATTGATTTGAAATACTTGACATTATACTGCTGCAAATCAACGTTTTTTTTTTTATTGTATAATATAATTCTTCCTTAAAAGATGAATGCTAAAAAACATTTTTAAAACTAAAAGGACATGCTTAATAATTTATTAATATAATCTTATGTTTTAAGTGAATGAGTGGTGTGAGCCTTCTTGGGATGATAGTGAAGATGGTATTTAAAATTAATATTAAACGGTGAAACATTAATAATTTTTTATCGTTCGTTTATTACTTTCTAGCAAGTGTTAACATTGTGTAAAAATAAAAAGCATTGAATTTAAAGCATACTGTTAAGCTGAAAATAACTATATGAAAAATAAAGCATAGTTTTAGGCTTCTAACATACTCGTAAATATTTTTATTAACATTTTAAAATATTTCAGCTAAATAAAAACATTTATTATTAAAAACTTCTTTACATTGTTTTTTTATTTGATTTTAAGGCATTTTGATGATAACAAATTTAAACAAAAACATTTGCAACTTATAAAAGGCTAAAAAAGTATATTATTATATATTAATGTATGTATGATGTATATGATATTTCAATAGTGATGCGATTTTTTATTTACCAACATTTATTAATATTAAGTGTACTTGAATTAGTATTACTAAAATAAAATTCAATAAATATATCAAAATGATTTTTTATAGCGTTGATATACAGTACGTATGTATGTATGCATGTATTTATGTATATTTTTATACTACCTGTTAATGTTTGTTTGTGGACAATTTGAAATCTTTACTTTGTAATAAAAAAATTTTGACATATTTTATATATTTTAAATTTTTTTAAAGATTTTTATTTTATTTCTCAGTTATCTTAATATTTTTAAATGTTTTTTTCCTTCATGTTATAATTCTTGGTTTTCAACATAATGTAGCTAGCTAATTAGCTTTGTAATGATGTCATAATTGTGTATATAATAATAAAAGATTTAAGTCTTTTTAAATTAAAAAAAAAGAAAAACAAAAGATTAAGCTACAAATATTGTGGAAACAAGAAATAAATTAGGATTTTTTAATGTAACTATAGATAAAAACTAAAGAAGAAAACAGCTCGAAATTGCATTGTTCTTTTATTTTCCTAAAAAAGGGTTTTAGTTTGTTGAATGCTTCATTTCTTTGCTTTAGGAAAATTATTTTAATAAAATTATACAAAATAAAAAAGTTAATTACAATAGGTATAATAATTATAATAATCATATTATTTATAATTTTCAAAAATTAAGCATAATTAAAAATAAAACATTGTTGTTATTTTTATTAACACATATCGATCAATCAAAAATTCAAGTAATTAATAATCATTAATAAGTCAAAACAACATTACAAACATTTTGATTATGAAATGTTTTATTTCTCCTCTTCACATATTGATGAAATTTTTATTTAGAGGCCAAATTTGTTGTCTATCTTGCAAAAATATTGGAAAACTATATAAAAGAATATTATAAAATATTACATTTTTTGTTCGTAGTTTGTTGATGTTTAGTTTTTAGTGCCACTAATGATTTTTGTTACGTTTTATGTTTCTGTATTGAATTGTTGTAGTTATTCTAGAGATGATTTTGTTCTCTTAACACAAAGAAAAAAATGTAATTGCAATAAGATAGTAAACTTGCTTTTGTTTTATTTCTCCTTTTATTGTTGTTCTCTTGGTTTTAGGTTTTAAGATGTCAATACAAATATTTGTGGCTCTACAACATGCCTGCTAGTGTAATTTGTTACAATTTACTTGTCTTTATCAGTTTCAGCAGCAATGGGCTTCTTGTTGCCAATTGGAATGGCGACTTTGATTCTGCAATATATGTTAATGAAATAAACAAAAAAAATTGAAACGTGTATTAAGAATACAAATAACTCATCTAATAAACTTTATTACATACTTTTCAGTTACTTCAGCAACTTTGCTTCTGGCCAAATCCAAATAAGTATCAATAGATTGTTTGTTGTTTTCATACACTTTAGGCAAGGTGAACAGGGAGACAAAGGCTAAAAACAGAGACGTATAAAAATTAAATAAAAGTTTGCACAGACAAAATAGATTTTCGAAAAATTTTTCTATAAACTAAAATTTGTTTCATTTTATTTCACATTGACCTCAACAGCCATCTAATCAAGTGACTTTTTGAAAAAAAAAATTTACTTCTTAAGAGTGTCAATTTCAGGAAAAAATTATGTAAAATAATTCAATTTGCGTGAAAATATGTATTATTGTGAATAAAGTGATTAAATTGACTTTCTGTGAAGTCGGTTTTTATGAAAAATATTTCTTTTCATAAAGAAGGGATTGTACAAAATTATTTCTGGTGTGAGCCGATTTTTTATTTATTTATTTTTAAAGAATTCTAATTAGGCTGAATAAAGATTCAGCCTATTAAAAAAACAAATTCTTTTAATGTTTGAATGAATATATAACATTTAAACGATCGAATTAGAACTACACATTGAATTTTAGCAAATATATTTTTTGTACAAACATTTGAAAATATGTTTTAACATAAATTAAAACATAATTACAAAAATTACAAAATTGTGAATCTATTTTAAGGTTACCACACTCACCCAAAATCACCAATGTCATGCCATTGAACCAGGCTCCAATGTAGGTCATTACCCACAAAATCACACCGAATTTGATGGAATCGACCAAGTCTTCAACCAAGAATAATCTTCTCAATTCGGCAGTGAAACCATTTAAATGAGCAACGGCAACACCGGCAATATTTTGAATTTTCTCTTGGGATAATGTTAAATCAAATTCCAAATATTCTCTAAAAGTTAAAGACGAAGTAAATACATTTAATATTTTCTTAGAACAAGATTGAAAAAGAAAACAATTTAGAACTTACTTGAAGGGATGACCATCTGATGTCTTCTGTATAGCCTGCATTACTGATTTATAAATTCTGAATGCAATTGTGCCTGTCAGTAAGATCAATGACAAATAGGCAAATACACTAATGACAGAGAAACAAGAAATTGCCAAAAGTGTGACGAGACCAGCACCAAAAACAATACCAGATTTTTTCACATCGCGCCAGTAAATAAGGGACTCCACTAAAATAAATAACATTTAATATTGCGCTGATTAATTAATTTGTATAATTTTTAAATACATATTTTTGTAATACATAATTATGTATATTAAATATATTTGAAACCAGTTTTATGGGCTTTAATATTAAACCAGTTAATTTCTGTTAACTAACTTTCCAATTGTACTGACAGGTTATGAGGAGTCAGGAGCACTGTTGATTCAAAAATACGTAAAAAACTTTTGTTCATCTATCTATATTATCCGAAATTGTTTATATACGGCAAGAATAACCTATAAAAACACCAGACTATCAGCCATGAACTCTGCGACATGGCTGATAGTTCGGTTTGATAGCCTTAAAATGTGATTTTGCGAATTTAATATGACTTGCCTGCCTATTGTTGATATATTTGGATGTATTGAAACATTTCTTTCTGTTTTTGTTAACCTTTCAAATTTTTATGTTTGTTTGCAATTTTATTAGTTTGTTGTTAAATTAAGTGCATTGAGAATAATTCCTGCTCTGAAAGTTTTCAATAATACTATGTAGTACATACACACATACATATATGTATGTATTTGCAGTTGCAAACGAAATTTTTTATTTGTTAATACACGACACAAGTTTTTGAAAGAAAGTCTACGATGGAAACAGATGTATACGATGATATTTATAAGGTTTCATTCTATCTGCTTTTTTACGTCATTTGGATATTCTTCCAACTGACACTTTTATAAAATAAACAGGTTCTAGCAATAATTCCATAATATAAATGTAGCCTAGTGTTATTCCTCAATGATTGAGGCATGAACGTATCGTTAGGGATTTACTGTGTGAAGGTTGTCTTCAAAACATGACCAAGCCAACTGGGTTAATTTCTCAACAACAACATATTGGTCCACATACATTTTTTAAAAGCTTGTTTAATTTAAATATTAATCATTGCTGCTACACATCTAAAAAATATATGTATTTTAGATTTTTAAAAGATGCCAAGAATACCGCACAACAAAATTAGCAGCTACAAACGCACATGCCAAAACGTTTCACACAAAAGACAAAAAGCAAAATAGAAAATTAAAAAACTTAAAAATTATCATACACACTCAAATCATAATTATGCAACAATATTTTCTAAATATATTCTTTCATTTGTATGTATAAGTATTTCTGAAAATTTTCTTCTTTCATTTAAAAATATATGTGAAAGTTTATGTTTTAAACACAAAACGTAGTGGAGAATTCAATTACTTTTAGAAACGTTTGTAATAATTCTGGAAATGTACGGTATAAAACGGTAAAAAATTATTAATATTTTATAAAACTAAACCGGATCAAGAAAATATTATTTTAAATGCGTCCAAATGAGACAAGACTGAATGACTGACGTTGCTACTTTTACTTGAAACTTTTTCATTCCAACAAAAGTATAAAGAAAAAGAGAAAAGAAAAATTTTAGATTTTAATTTCGATCGAGTTAAGGAGAATATATTGTTTAAAAATAAACAAACTTTTGTTATATCTTTTGTTTTGAAGTGCCCTCCCTCATACTGAGATGAGTAGAGCATTTATAATAAAATTTATTTTATTGTTCAAACTCAATACACGAACGGCTAAGATTTGAAAAAAAAACAAATTATATTTGGTAGCACATTTGTGCTAACTAAATTTTATTCGCTTTAAGCCAAAATATAAGATTGGAACTAACCATGTTTGAAAGTGGAAATTTTGTAAAAGTCAATTCCGAATGATTTGTAACATAGAATATGTAAAAAGCCGGTTTATAGCATTAATTAATAAAACAACTATTTAATTAATAATACGAATAGTGATATTAAATATTAAACTAGCAATTTACAAAGCTCTAGAGTTTATAAAATATTTTTAACAAATTCTTTGTGGATTGCTATTTGGCAATTTTAATAAACTTCTAATCTCTGTCCCTTTTTTTATTTATTATATCAACAACTTTTTAATTTTTTATAAACCTGCATAATAACCTTTTAAAACACACTTTAAAAACCTAATTCATAAAATATTTTCATGCTTATAAACTGCTTAATTGGCAAATTTCGTGTAAAATAGTTTTATGAATTAGACCTTAATCCCGGTATTCATAAAATTTAAAATCAGTTTGAAATGTATTTTAATCAAATTTTTTCATACAGAATTTTCTAAAAACATTAAAATCTGTTTGTTTTGTTTTTTTATGAATATGGGGGTAAAAGTTTAAAACTTGTAAATTATATAGAAACACTGGTTTTAATCTGCTGAAGTATTCTTTATTTTGGACTATGAATATGGGCCAACATTTTTGAACGACAAACAGGAAATTTTGTATAAGAATGTGAAAAAGGAAAATCGGCGATTATGTACTTACATAGATATTTACACATAAGATATATTTTTCATTGATTAAATGTAATTCTAAAATTTTGTTATGCATATCAATTTTAATTGCAATTTAATAATTATGATATTAACACATGGTAATACAAATAGGAATAATCGTCCTATAAAGCATGGCAGGCAATTTACTTAATTAACGCGTTTAATTATAATTTATTTGAGATGATGCTTTCGTTTGTGTAATTCTCAATTCGTTTAAGGGAGTTTATGTATAAGCAAAGAAGTTTTGTTATTTTGGAATTATGTTGAAGTCTACTGATGATTTGGTGTAAGACCCAATGAAATGCAGACATACAGACATAATTGTTGTTGGTAATTTTCATTCGAAATTGTGTTCTAATTGAAGTTTATATGTTTTTTAAATAATTGTATTGAGGAAATATCTAGGTTTTAAATGAATTTAAAAAAAATCTCTTACATAAAACCGGAATATTAAATCTTATTAATGATAAGCTATTTTTAAGTCATTTCAATTTAATTTTCAAGCTTTTTATGAAAAACTTGTGAACTATGTGGCGTCCAAGTATAATTCCCATACCTGATTGATGTGATTACATAGAATTTCGGAAATTTAAATATACAAATATATAAAGGGGGAACAAATATGTCAGTTTATCAGTATATAAGCACATATAAAATTAATATTTTTAAACTATAAATCATATGACTGAGCTTGTGAATTGACAAATTGTATTGTATTTTAAATATTACTGATATTTTGACATATTTGAATATTTACATATTTGAATATTGACATAGTTGAGTATAGAAAAAAGAATTATGTCATAATCTCAACAAGTCATGCCAAGTGAAATGCTTTTAATAAAAAAATAACTTTTTGAATATTCTAAACAAACCTTTTCATCTTTTAGCTCAATATAAAGAAGTCTAAAACCGAAAAATAAATATATAATATAAATGTTCAACTGAATGCTCATATGTATGTATGTACATACGTTACAATTTATTTCTCTACTAACGTAATCGTGTTAGTTAAGTTCCAGAAAAGTAATATAAAAACGAACCCGTCTCCGCCAGACTTAATTTTAAAAAGCAAACAAAAAATTTATAAAAATTCACTGTCACTAAGAGAACAAGTTATGACTACAATATAACAAATTAATTAAATATATATGCATAATAAAAGAAATTAAAAGAAAAGAAATGAAATAGAAGGAATTGCCAAAAGTTACACTAACAATTGATAAAAACAAAAAATAGACCACTTCCTACCTTCAAAAGTATATATTCAGGTATTGATAGTGTCATGAATTTGGCAAATTATTAATTATTGTTAATAAAATGTACATATAAAATTATATGTACATGTGTTCATATAATTTTTATAAATGCTATAGTTGTTGTTTACATGCAAATGAATTAAATATTAAATCAATTAAAGTGGCCAACATGAAAGCGTGGCACCTACAAAAACCAACAAATAACAAGCAGAAGGAAACAACAGAATAATAATATAAAGTGTAGTAGGCATAAACATGTATGTACGAGTAATACAAAATTTAAATTGCATACGAAATTTGGCAACTTTTAAAAAAATTGAATACGTCTACAAAATTTAACAACAATCGAAAAAGTTTACAAAATTTGTTGTTTTTTTCCTCCTCTTGTTTATTCAATAGATCAATTGAGGTGTTTGAAATATTTCAAAAGCCACGTTGACAACTTGCGCACATTTAATAAAATTAAAAAACGATCACGAAAGTAATTTTTTGATTGTAGATAATTATAAGAGTTTTATTTTAAGTTATAAAATTACTGATTTAAAAGAAGACAAACAAGAGACATAATTTGAGATACTCCATACAGTGGCAATTCAAATTTATCTAACACTTTGCTAACAGTATTTTTAATTCGTCTTTCTCTCCACATGCATACATACATGCATGGGTGGGTGGTACAACAACAGTCGTGAAAGACCAAAATAAACGTGCTTTTCTACAAGAGCAGGTACTTTTAGAAAATTTGTGCTTTTTGATAAGAAACTTTGCTTTCAACACTGTTTTCAAAAAGTAAATTTCTTAAAGAAGTTTATTTATTTATTTGTAACACATACATATTTTTTATCAGCACTTCCTCCAAGCCACTTTTCGGCATATAATGTTAAAATTGCTAAAAATTATAAACTTTCTTTAAGATGACATAGCAATATGCATAGATGCAATTATTAAAAGTTGAAGTGAGAATCAGAAAACATTAAAACGACTCAGATTTCCAGTTATCAATCAACTTCAAAGTACGATAGTTTTGTTGCCAACTGTTACTAAATGATTACGTAGCCTATTTCATCTTTACGAAAATTTTTAACTGCTTGTTTTACCTGGACCTCTTTCTGGTAATTGTTGAACAGATGAATTGTTACGTGAATATTTTCTGCCACCAGCCATTTTTATATTTTGTTATATAAAAGAAATAAGTTAAATTTTCAACAAACACTTGTTATTCTTCAAATATGTACATATAATAACCAAACTAGTTGGCGCCAAACGAAAAGTGAATTTAACTTTAAAAAATAAGTGTTTCAACAAAATGCGTGTCAACTGGCAATTAAGTGTGTGTTTAACCAAGAAGTAAACTTGTTCTTTTCTATTTATTTAAAAACTTATGAAATAAAAATCGTGGCAATACTGCGGACCGCCAACGTTTTTCAAGTAATGACGTTTTCTTAATGACTAAACTAAATGTCTATCTATTGTATACCAAAGAAATTTAAAACTCGAAACCCAAAGCACTGGCTGCTTGTTAAATAGTTTATGGTTGAGAGCCATGGAGAGAGTAAATTCGTGCTTTATTGTTTGGTTTACTTTTAACGTATAATATACTTATACATATACATATTTTTAAGGTTTGATTAAAGTTGCAAAGTAACCTATACAAGATACGATCTCAATACAAGTAATTAATATACGTATGTATGTATTTATATGAAACGCTAGTTCTGGCTAATACGAAAAAATTTTGTGTTCTTACAAGACTCTCGTTTTTATGGAAACAAGTTTTTAACCAACAGTATTATTATTTAATGATGAAGGGAAGGTGGAAGAAAGGGCTTGAGTTTTGCAGAGAACAACTTGAAGTTTGTAATGAATAACAGACAGTGGAGACAACAGGAGATTTCAATATAAAAAGATAGCAATAATATTAATAAAGCTCGTTAAGGCTTCAAATCAGAATAACATATACATATGCTTATTAATTAGGAGAGCCGGTATTTAAATTTCCAGTATGCCCGATTCACCCTAGGTCGATTGAATTATATCTGAAAAGTTTATAAAATAAATTCGGGCTGTCAACTTATAAAACAAGTATGACCTCTCAGACGATTGAAATTCTGTTATAGAGTTGAGTTTTTGTTTTCAGGATTCGCTAAAATAACATTCGTTAAACAATTTAATAAAATTGTTATTAAATTTAAAAAAAAAACTAAAATCATTAATTAATATTAAGTCTTTTAAAATCATATAACGGTAGTGACGCTTTGTTTAAACTGTTACCGTTGTCGCGAAAATGGCAAAATATCGTTCTAGATTTCAATTCAAATCAAATGGGTACTTAAGAATACCTTAACATTAGCCAAGCAGGGACAAACAAGTCTAAACCGGCATACTACATGAGATATCAAAGAGATTTTGAGTATTTTTTACACTTTCGGGTTATATCTTCTTTATATAATTTTTAATAATTTAAAAATAATTAATTCCGTTGATTATAATTCATAACACTCTACTTTATTTCTGTCAAACAATATTTGTTTCTTTACGATCCTTCGAACCAAATCATATTGCAGAAGATATAAACTTAATATAAGCGTTTACGGTGTTGGATTTTAGGAGCGACTCCAAACGTCCAGCAACCTTATTATATAACTCACTAAAGCCATATACATATGTAAATATTCCTCCTTAAATCTTTATAAAGTATTTTTAGCATAAATTATTGAACTTTAGCATGTTTTTTTTTTTTTGGAAATTTAACAAATAAATAAAAACTAGTGATCTAACATAAAGTAAATACAAATATTAATGAAGTCTCTTTCTTAAAGCTCCCATATAAGATTAACTTTAGTGAATTGCAGAATACGTCTTCACAACTCGTTAAGTCAATACAGCGAATGATAGATGATACAAGGCATGCCATGGGGTTTCTCAAATTCTGCTTTGTTACCGTCAAGCAGAGATAACAAGCTGAAACTTTTGCTGAATTTTATCTATAAAATAATTTTAGTGATGCGATTTCACTAAGAGATACAGAGCCCCACTGTGTCACTTGTAAAGGGCTAAAAATAAACTAAACTTGAATTTTATTTAAACCAGACAATGAATTCAGAACACAGCAAGCAGGTCCAGTATTTTTCAGGAAAGGAAAATAAAACAAAAACAAAAACAAAAAACTTATTCAAACTATTATAGAAATATTTGATGCGCTCTCAATGAAGATCATTGAACGACAGTCAAAAGAGAAGAGAATGCCCGCACATAATTTATAAACTACACACATGCATACATTTTTCTGTATAGATGTATGTACATTCACACGTTCATAATTGTACGAATCGCGTTGTACAAATAAACTTGCATAAGTTATTCGGTAATTGTAGCACACGGCAGACTGACAACACGTTTGTCGTAAGCAAACAACGTGTCACTATATGTACGAATGTTGGGGCTCATCGTGAAACCATGGTTAAATTTGTATGTTTTGTTTTTATTTTTATCTGGGTATTTTTCTCTGTTTTCTTAGTGGAGACTTGGAGGAGGAATTGAGAACGCAAAATGCATGCAAAAATGTCTACAGACTATTTGTTAGTGGTAGTGGGTGCGGTTAGATGAAGTGTTTGGTATGATTCATTTTTAAACGCAATAAACGAAAAAAAAATTTGAAGTAAAATTTGTAGATATGCAGGAACGTAATTTGTATAAAAGAATGATTTTGAAAATAAATAGTATATATAAAACAGCGATACAATGGACAGGAGTTTCGAAACATGACGCAGTTTAGTCTGTTACAGATAGTACATCCACGTACATATGTATGTAGTACATACATATATAACTACATATGCATGAATGAAGAATGTGAATTTATTTGATAAATCAAGTAATATGAGAATAGTAATAACGTGACATCTGAGATGCATTTTGTAATGGAGAGTGAATGCATGCATATGGTTTGCTGAACTAAACAATAACAAAAGAGAAGAGAGAAAGAGGGTAGAATTTGTTTACACTTCATCGAAGATGGAAAATCGTATATGTATTTATACGATCATTTACATACTTCTATAGCACCATAACAATTTCATAGTTAATGATATATTATTGGCCCCAAATGGTTCCAATTTTAAATTAAATCGGTAGTAAATTTAAAACTTAAAACTGTTTTGTTTGAAGAAGTCAATCACCCCTATCATGAATAATTTTTCCCTCGAAATTTTTCCCTTTTCCCTAAAATTGCAATCATGAAAAAATTCCCCGTGAATAATTTCACGCTAAAATTAAATTCCCCTTATCGGGAATGATTTTTTTGCCGTGAGTTTTTTCACTTTTCCCTTTAATTTAATCACTTAGTTTTTGGTGGGGAGTAGAGTAGAAAATGTAAGTATTTTCCATTATAATTCGAATATTAGAGCTTACAAATTTTATTTTAGGGGCAAGATTCGTTAATAAAACACAAACTGATATTTATTGCAACAAATCCATTGCCTGCGTCTTTGCAAAACTTGTTTTTCCAATTCTAAGGATTAAGAATATTTTTAATTTGTTTTGTCCGGTTTCCAAATGGATACATTTATTATTTGACTGTTAAATATTTAACTATACTTTTTTTAAATTTCTTAAATTATTGTATAAACGTAAATTTTTCAACACAAATGCTTTGATTTTTTATTTTGTTTCCGACTTCTTCTCTTTTTTACATTCACTGAGAACTGATAGGCGGAATAATTTCTCACGGGAGATTCACGATACAATTTTTCCCTTCGAGTGGAATAAAAATTTCACGTGAACGAAAATTTCCCTTGTTATTCACGATAGGGGTGAATATAATTTCATTTTTAAGCAATTTTTAATGCTTTTCAGAACATTAAAATTTTATACAGAAATATATGAAGTAAGAGGGTTTTATAAGCGTGAAATATTTTTATGAATTACGGTTTAATTCATAAAAACATGTAAAAACCGACATTAAATTATAACTATGTCGGACAGAATCAAAACAATTCTTGAGATCAGTGCAATGGAATGCAATACCTCCAGACTTTTTATTGTATAAATGTATGCACATATTCACATGTAAACACATATAGATATATGTACATATAAATATTACTAGCTGATGCTGAAAAAGCCATGTGCTCCTTTCAAGTTTACTTTGAACAGTCATAAAATTAAAAAAAATATATATATAGTATACATATATGTACAATAACATTTTTAAAAAGAAAATGATATACAAATATATTGAACACAAATATTGCCACGTAATGGTCAATGCACAGATTCTGCAGATAAAGGAAAATAACACAGTCAATAAATTGAGAAAAAATGCGTACTATGTACATATGTATGTATGTATGTATTTACATGTGTACATAAAAAGTTCATTGGCATTTACAAACGAACCTAGTCATTGTAATAAAAAGTATCTTTATCTGTCTGCTTGTTTCTCTATCTATCTAAAGCAAAGTCCATTTAAATACAAGAGTGGCAGTTATAATGAAATGCGATTTCAGGAAACTACAAAGAGAACGCAATTAAATTAATAAATTTATGTTTTGTTTTTCTTTTGTTTTGTTTAATTTCCTTAAACTCGTACCTATTACTTTCTTTAACAGTGTCATACAGTAGCCATTAAAACAGCGGTGTAGGGGATGACATCATCAATGAAAAATTTATTATTTGCCTTTTTTCACATTTGCGTTGCGTGGTGGATACAATTTATGTACACATACATACATATGTACATATGTATGTATGTCTGTAGGTGTACTTACCAGTTTACAATACATTTTTGTATATAGTATTTATGTAATTTAATTTAAAACGAAGTTTAATCAAATTTCAATACGCAAACACTTTTAGCAATCTCCATAATAATAACATACTACTGCTACTGCTCATCTTTCAACAATTTGACATCTTATTGTTTTCAACTTCTAAGTTCTCCATAAAACTCTCGCTAAAAAAAACCATAAGAGGATTGCATGGAAAATATTTTCGGTTGCCATTTGTAGTTTTATACTAGAAATAGTTTTAAAACATGACAACTTTTTATAAATTAATTGAACTAATATTTCGAAATAATTAACATTAAAAATTATTTTTATATAAAAACATACACTAATTGTACTCTCGTCAAACTAAACTGGAAACCTTGACAATGACTCTCTTTCGTCAAATTTGATTTGTGCCACTTTTTTTTGTATTAGCTACAAGATGATGTGTTGAGGCGTTTGGCAAAATAATATTTGCCATGTTTTACTATTAAAAATAAATTTGACAACATGAATTATAATTAACAGGAATCTACTGCGTAATTCGATTCGAAAGAAAATGCTTTCGACTTTCAATGTTAACAACATTGAATTTCGAAGAGTGTTATGTTCGAATCGAATTACAGAGTATCGCCCAGATTTCTTTATTAGACAGCTAATTGATTATTAAAAAAATATATTGGTTAGCCGTTTAATTATTCAGCAAACAACCAGTTATAATACGGTAACACGACAATTACGAATGATTCTCTAATGCGCAAAAATTTAATTTGGGCAGAAAACTGTATTAGTAAAATTATTAATTTTTGTTTATGTTTGAGATCCATAAAAATACCAAAATTAAAATTGTGTTACTTCATCAAATTGAATTTTAAAGTTTGTCAAAAACAATCGGATGGGATGGGTCGTCAAGATGGCAATTTAAAAATATCAAAATTTATACTACAAGTAAATGACTTAAATGTTTTACTTCATTTTTAAATAGACGTCATTTGGATTGTTGCTAAAGTAGTATAGTTCGATGAGGCTTCATTTTCAAGAAGAAAGAATTATTCATACATTTTACTATATATTAAATTCCATGCTATTTGGTTCAAATAAACTTGTTTGCTAAACTAAATTGTTCAAAAAATTAACTAATGCTAGAGTTAATGTCGACGCCGTTGACGGCGTTTCAACGCCGAAAAAGTTGAAATAGATTGAACTTTTACGGCGTTGCAACGCGTTGAGATTAACTGCTCCCATACAATTTCATACGATTCAACTTTTTTTTTTACATTTGACGCCGTCGACGACGTCGACATTAACTCTAGCATAAATAAAAATAATTTTTATCATTGATATTAAAAATGAAACAACTTCATTAGGTTCATGTTTTTTAAAACAAAATTTTTAAACAATTAGGCAGAGAAAATATCACATTTGCTGTTCTGCATGGTTTTTTATATATGTACATATGCCTTTACACACATTCGTATTTTTATACGAATTCATTTTATTCTTTATTTTAATGTGACAATATATTTTACAAAATCATATGTATATACATATGTATGTATATTTTTTGTTTGCTTTAACCCAAAAAAAAAATGCGGTTTGTTCGGCGATGTCGCAAGCTTCCTGTCAAATAAATAAGATTTACAACAAAATCAAAATGTTAAATTTTTACTACTTAAAATAAAAAAAAATCAACCTTAATAACATGAAAGAATCATCGTATGAGTTTAAAAAATGTTTGAAAAAAAACGGATTATTGATTATGGTGTTACTTTTCGAAAGGGTCTGATTCCATGAAAAATCGTTAAAAAAAAATCATTACAGCTTTTTACACATATTCGTGAATATGTATTTGATATCATGAAAAATAATTCCCACTAACCGCTTCAAACGATATTTTCGAAGCTAATATCTAGAAAAAACACGTTTACATATTTATTTTAATGTGACTATAAAAGAGGTTCCACTGTTGCATTCATACTGTATCTACATATTCGTAGCTATTATAAGCAATTCCTTCTTTTGTATAGACACATTTTATTCTTCTTTTGTATAGAAATTTTATTTTATAGCGCATAGAAATAACTATTTTTATTTTTCATAAATATAATGACCTCATGTGTTACTAATTCACGTTTAAAACTTTTGTATAAAACGTAAATAAATCGATTAATATAATTTTAAAATTATTTCACATCGTTGACGTTTGTTTTCTAACATCTTTCTATTTTACCCTTAATTTTGACACACACACACACACACATAGTATGTGCTATGTACGCAACTTTTGTGTTTGTTGTTATAATTGCTGCACCTGTCAATATGAAAATCTTCTTACATCATAATTACATATGCCCCATTTTTTTTAAATGTGTACTTTTTCACAATGAACACTTGCCACGATTGAACGAAATGTTGGCAATTTGAAGCATTAAAGAGATTTATGTATTAATATTTTAACCCACTGACACAGTGTATATACCAAAAATTGACGTTAACGTAAAGTAATTGATTGAACAAACAAATAAAACTTAAAGAAATTTGCTCACAAACAAGAAATGCCGAACAAAGCACAATCTTTATCAGAACATTTCAGTTCAAATATCTCATTTACAACAATAAACTAAATTTTGCGAAAAAACTAGAGCGTGAGTTCTAACAAGTGAGTTCGTAACAACGTTAAAGAGTGTCTCCAGAGCGCTCTGTGATATAGTATTTATTTAATACTTTATAATTTTACAAATGCAATTCTTTCGAACTGTTTTGGTTTTAATTTAGACTTTTCAAATCGTTAATTTGATTTTAATTAAATTAAATTTTTTTAACACACTATAATTTAAATCCAGAAATAAATAAATACATATTTATTTAAAAAGAAATTTAACGACTTTTTGGTATATTTTCACGGAATATATTAAATTTGCATGTGTAATATGCTCAAATGTAAAATTTTAGTCAATGCAGCTCTGCATTTTATACTGAACGAGAAGTAACAAATTCTATTTAATTTACTTCTGCATCGAGTTTAAAAATACTGACCCGAAAATCGAATATAAAAAAATATTTTAGAAGTCTCTGATCTCGATGTTAAGCCTCGTTCTTAATATTCAAAAGCAAACTTAATAGTATATGTATGTATATAAATAAGTTTGTAGGTATATAACTAAAATATAAATAGGTATACAACTAAGCATCATGAAAAAAAATACTTACAAGATTCTCGATTTAAAGGCATTTCAGCAATTTCTGACAAAAGTGTTAAAATTTCTTGCAATTGTTCTAAGGCAGCCATTCTCAATTTGTATTTTTGTATTCAATATATTTTTTTTTATAAAACACACTTAGATTTAATTATAGAATATTATTAAATCAGGAACGATGAATACACTTTTTTCTTTATAGTTGTATTTAAAGAAAATATTAAAAGAACTAAAATGTAATAAAATAAAATAAAAATTAATTTTTAAAATCGAACAGTTTTTCATAAGAATTCATGAACTTGTAGAAAACAAGGAAATGCAACTGGCTGACTGACTGCTGCAGTCATTAAAAGTTGGAAAATAACTAAAATAAATTTCTTGTCACTCGGGTTTTAGAAAAAAAAGGTTCACTACACGTTTGTTATCAACGACTGATTATTATTGTTATTGTATGCGGGCAGGCATTTACTTTCTACTTTCCTGCACTCAAAGATAAAGAAAAGATTTCTAAAATTAACGCAGGTAAAAGAACACAAATTTATGTATACTTGTATATATACATATGTATGTACATATATATTTTTTATGGATTTTTATCTCTATTATATAATTTATTTGGCCGAGTTTTGCAAAAATTTGCAGACTACACTTTGACTTTAAAGGGCACCCATTCGTATTTCCACGTTTTTTATTTACTTTTTTTCGGAATTGAAGATTTGTAAATTTTTGATTTATTCTTAAATGGCCCCCACCTTTGATTTGCAATTTTTTTTTTACAAAATTCGTTTCTTAAAAAAATTAAACAAGTTCTCGAAAACCGTGTGCGTCGATTACGGTATACGGCAAACTAAAGGGAAGATTTTGCCTAAAAACTACAAAAATACACTACAAGAAAATTAAAAAAAAAACTCAAATCCGCTGCAGCATCACCAACATCAAAATCTATTTTTTTTCCTTCTTCTATCTGTTTATTTTATTCGTTTATATACGTATCAAGAGGAAAATGCTAAAGAAAATTCAATTTCTCTCAATTCGGTGTAAGATACAGTGTGTCTTCAAGTGAAAAGGTTTTATTAAAACAGCACAAATTTATATTATGAAAAATACATTTTTTTACGGTTTAAATATATTTAATTCACAATTTAACGCTAAAAATAAGCGAGAATTATATTTATATTAAATTTTTTTTTTGCGTCGGCTTTTTGATTGACCGTTTATTTCTTTACTCTCCGAACAACTACAATTTAAAATAGGAATTTTATTTACAGCCACATACTTCAACTACACTTCTCTTGTCGATGATCAAGATTATAATACTGATGATCATTCATCATAGAACAAATTCAATTGAGATTGTAAATTGACGAATATGTCTGTTGTAACGATATACTAAATGTGCGTAATTGTATTCGTATCTCTGCTTAACTTTACAAAATTAAATCAAATAAAATACTCTCAGAGCTCTATTACTTGACAAATATTTTGAGCATCATTAATAATTCACTTAATGAAATAAAATTATTTCAATACGAAATCAATCTGCTACGTGATGAAATCACACTGTATTGAATTTTATACTTAACACAGTAACACACTAAATACAATGTACGTGTGTATGTATACTTTTTCAACCGCATCTACACTTACATTTATTTTTGAAAAATATTGGTTTTGACAAGCAAACAAATTCATGATTTTAAGGCAAGAAAATAAGATATAAATATGTACATGTACTCCAGTATGCATTTTTATAGTATATAACGAGAAATGTGTATGTATGTGTTCTTACATACAGTCGATTCTTGACAATTCGAAACTCGTTCATTTTAATATGTATCTCGATAATTTGAACTGGAACTTTGAATCCTTGCAAACATTCAATAGAAAGAAAATGATAAACATGTACTTTGGTCTGCTCTGTAATCTGAAATGAGTTGAATTACATTTTTGAAAATTTTCGGCTTTACGTTCTATAATTTCAATTATTTCCTCGTGTATTACATATTCTATATATATATATATATATATATATATATATATATGTATATGTATATATATGTATATATATATGTATATATATGTATATATATATATATATATATATATATATATATATATATATATATATATATATATAAACACAACAGCAAGAATTAAGATCGTTATCTTTAGTTTCTATGCCGTGCTAAAATTAAGCGTGTTCCACAATTTCAACAATTGCGTTTAGTACATCTTTCACTCTTAAAATTAAAAAAAAAAAACAAGTAAGAACGTTATATTCGACTGGGTCGAATCTTAAGCACCCTGCAAATGTTTAGTAAATAAAAAGTCAATTTTGTAGGGGTCACTCTGGCAGGGGATGTGGGAGAGACATCTCACCTTTGCCATAAAAAACTAAACAGTAAATTTTTAGTGTTAAGTGAAATATTTTTTTATTGGGTTATTTAGGGGGCAAAGGTCGGGGGAGAGTAAGGCAGAGGAAGATCAGACAACATCTCATCTTCGTCATGAAAGATTTAAAATTTAATGTTTAGGGAATGTAGATAATAAATTATACAATTTTTTTAAATATTTACATTATTTTTCTATGTAATATGTTACTTCAACGCCCACTCAAAGGGGCGGGATCCAAAAAACTTATTTTTCTGATTTTCTGGCTGCCAGTTCAACGCTTGGACATAAAAATATATCATTTGCTTAACAAAATTACAAAAAAAACTTTAAAGATTATGTTGTTATTTAGAGGTTGGTTCAGTTCTTCCTAGGGGAACTTTTTTCTCTCTCATCCGATTCAGCCCATTTACGAACTTAGCCTGAGCTAACTATCAAAATGTATTTATACCAAATTTCTTTTCGTTTGGACTGTATCGTGATTTCCACAGATGGACGGGCGGACATGGCCAGATCGTTTTAGATTTCATCACTGATCAAGAATATATATACTTTATGGGGTCTGCGTTACACACGGAATGACAATTATTTCTTGGAGGGTATAAAAATGAAGTCTCTTCGCTTTGATTTTTGCTTTTAATTATTATTGCAATTTAAATACTTTTGTGAAAGTGGAAAAGCAGAAGACTTAAGCTTTTATATGTTAATTTGACTCTTGTTAACATGAACTATCGATTGTTTGAAGCTTTATCTCTGTTTCCTTAAATTTCAAATTATCGTGAGTCGACTGTACATTCATATACGAGTACATATGTATTTACAAGTGTATCTCTCAACCGGCTTGGTGAATTGGCTTCACAATATATCAATTATTTATCACTTTAAAAATCTTGTCGAGTTATTATGTACCACATTGTGTACATATGTATAAGTAAATAGATATGTAAAAATTCATGTATTTTTGATGAACTACAATATCTTATCGAATTAGTGTTTTTATTCGTTGTCAGGGAAATTTTATTTCAAAAATATTAAATAAAGTCTAAATAGTATTTCAGAATTAACACTTGCAAAATATCACAAAGTGGAGTTAATAGATTTGCATTTAATAGTGTTTTATATATTATAAATATGTATGTACAGATTAGGCTAGAAGGGCTAACCAAGAACATTAGCAGAACAATTTTAAGCACTAAAGAAGCGTAGCCCCTAGTAGTATAAAGGAAATAGATGTTTTATTTAAATTCTTTGCAAACTGTACGTACATACTGCTGTATTAGAATTTGGGTTATAATCTAGATATTATTTTTCACTACCGGCATATTTTCGTTAAAGAGTTTTCGTTGTATTTTCAGCCACCATGAATATTATTCGTCTATTTCATAGTCAGTCTTTCAGCTTCATGCTGGTTATTCAGTAGACAAAATATGAAAGAAAAAAAATGGCGAAGGAAAGAATTTTGTGAATCGAAGAAAAATAAATAGTTTCACACTTTTCTACATCCCATTATCTAAACCACTAATTACTAATAAAAACCAAATGAAAATGCCAATCAAAGAAGTAATACGAAAAAGTCAAAGAACTATCTAAAATCTTTAGGTTTATTGACACTTTTATTTTTTACTTAAACCGCGAAGAGTATGTTTTTTAATGTACCGCTGTATTTGGTGGTAAATGTCTTGAAAATTTATAAAATACGCAGAGACCAATAGAATAGCAATTTGTTGCCAATAAAATAAACTCGTCTGTACATACTTACAAACACACAGCCATTTACATATGTATGTACATATGCATATACATATATAATTTGTGAAAATGACATGAGTGGGTTTTTTGTTAAAGCGAACAGAATAGTAGCAGCAAAACAAAGAAAAATTTGTTGGCTGAAAGTTAAATTTAGAAATTCGGAAAAATAACAGCTAAAAGAAACAAGTGAATGAAAATTGCCACATTCGTTAACAAGAACTCTGCAAGTACAACAATATAAATTATTTAAATGTAAAAATGACTGAAAATGAGAACACAACGTTGCCAACTAAAACATATTTAAAGAGCAGCGGCATATTAAAACAAACAGATTGTAAAATAACTACATTCCCTGAGTGCTGGTATAATTAAAAAAAAATATTACAAAGAATAGTGTTGTCAGATGCTGATATTTTTTTCATCTAGATGAGTAGCATTTTGTACCAAAAAGTCTTCTTATCAGCATATAAATCTTAAATAAAAAAAAAAATCTTTTTTATTTCATTCGCTAGTTTCTTGCACATTGAAAATCATTTCACTTCGTTGTCAACCGAATATGTTCACAGTTCTCTATCCAAACTGATTTGAACTCTGTGACAGCGGAATAATTTGTATTAAAATTTAATATCAACATTAATTTTTAGTATTAATCATCCATTATCTACCAGTTTTAGTATTTTTCAGCTTAGCAATAAAACAATACATTTGTAGGGTACTAAAAATAACAATGTTACGTGTACTGCTTCGCTTGTTTGACAAAATTTTAGCACACTGTGCGAGAAAAAAGCGGCATATGAATAAAACTTACAAAACAAGCCATATATTTGAGAATATTTTCAAGGTTAAAAGATAATTTGCAAAATTAGAAAATTAAATTTATTCAAAAAGCTCTCAAACATGTACAAAGAGAATATTTCAAGCAAGCTTTACCAGGGCTGGAAAAATATATTCACAACACTTTAGAATAAAGCCAGACAGACAAATATTTATTTTTGATTTAATTTTTTGCCTGCAATTTAGTTCAACAAGTTATTGAACTTGGCTGACATTTAAGTATGCACAAGGTGTTCTAATTGAATAAAGCTTAATAACAGGAATGATTTCTAATGAAAATCGAAAGCTATCTATTATTGAAATGAAGTCGATATGAAATAGTAGCACGATGAAGCAATCCATATAGTATTATTAAGGTATGCAGTGATTCACTGTAGGGTACCTTTTAAAATATTTTTAAAGCGAAAATGGAAACTCCCAAACATACCATGATTGCACTTAATTGAAAAAAAAGAAAAATTATTGCATATTAAAGGAGACCGATTTCATTGAGCAAACACCTCAAAATTAACCACGCTTTGCCAAAGAAACACTATATGTAAATAAATTAGTTTTGCTTGTTATCACATTATTTACTGCTACAAGTAGAAATGTAAACAATTGCACACACAAACACATTTCAAATAGTACTTTTAACAATGATTTTCATATTTTACTTTCATTTTATTATACGCTAATGAATGCGATAAGTAAATGAATGGGTGCTTTTTTTTATTATTAATTCACAAAAGTCTGTCAATTTATTTGGTAAAAATTTTTTCAAACTTAAAATCCTTTGATGTCATAATGTTAGCATATATACTAGTGCCATAAAAAGATTTATAAAATTCTACAAGTGATAGCAGCTAACTGCCTGGTGCATTCCAATGTCAAAAGCATTTTTATTTTATTCAAAACAATAACAAATTTGAATCTTTTTCAGTATACACAGGAAGTAACTTTCGCATTACAAGGCAGCAAGTTGCTTATAATTAAGATAATCTATTTGGTAGACGTCTAAAAATTTTTATGGACTTGGATTTACATATTGTTTGTACATCATAGACATAAAATATTGAAAATACACAGTGAAATAAAATATTTGCGTAAAACAGACCTCAAGCTTAAAAAATTATTATTAAAATAATATCAAAAGGTCAAGAACGAATAATTTTATAAAATCAAAGCATTGGAACTTTTATTACACCCAATTTTAAAATTTTAAAGCTTATTTTTTATATAATCCCTATTTTGTAGTGTTCCAAAATAACATGAAAGGCCACGATTCACTATCCTATATGATATGTGTGCTAAGAAAGTATAACCGTAAGACAATTTTTTTTTAACAATTTGACAGATTTGGAAAAATTTATGAAAATATTTTTGATGTCAGACAGCTGAGAATTTTGTCGGCGCCTAATAAACTTCCGCAAAATGTTCATCATTTGATGATAATATTTGAACTTTTTCTTTATTCCTTAAAATTTTAGTTTTTTTTCAAGTAATTTTAAAAAAAATATATATACATATAAAATAAAATAATTGCATAAACCAACAGATGTTTTGGTATTGTAATGTGGCACCTACAACGAAATTTTGAAACGATTTTTTTTAAAGACGACCAGACTTCCCCAAAATTTTCTTGTGAATCACCGCCTTAAATATTTACCATAGAGTATGTTTGTATAGTACCTTTTTTACTGACAAAAAATATGTAAAACGAGTTTAGCTTTTAAACAACTTGCTTTCATTAACCATAAAATATACTAGGTAATAAGTAGATAATGGTAACATACATTCGCTAATTATTTTTCTATTTGTGGTCGAGAGAAAAATTGTTTTGAAAATACAGTTTTTTTTTACCATGTTAATTAATAGTTCAAAACACCTTAGTCAAGAAAATGAAACAATAAACATAACCGCTCAGAGTTTGTTGCATGTATTTTTCGCTGTAGGTGTCTTTAAAATAACTTGTCTTCCGCGTTAATAATTCTTAAACGTATTTTAAATGAGTTTCTTGTGTTTAACAATTGGACTTTTCTTAGGTGAATGGAATTGATTTCAAAGCATGTATAATAATATTTCCGCATTAGTAATTAAAGCACAAAAACTATAATTAATCATCTTTTCTCTTTAATACAAAATATATTATAACTAAATTTAATTTATGAATAAATTTTGAAAAATTTTTTTTAATTGTCATGTTGCATTTACATCACCATATTTATGTATGAAAAACTTATTTTTTCCATTTTTATTTAAAACAAAAAAAGTGAACAATTTACGAAATTCCAATGGGAAAATTTTTTTTATGCTTTAATAAGGGCTTTGTTGAGTATATAGAATTTATATAACTACTTTAGTATTTTATTTAAAACATAAAAAATTCAAAATATTAACTTTAAAATATAAAATAGATACAAAACAACTATGTGGCTTAATTTCTCAGGATCTTTTTGCCATTTGTTACACTTTCCTCTTAAGTCCCTCAATTATCTTTCTTATAAATATTTTTTATGGTGAATGTTTTTTAATTCACATTTAATCCACTGTTTTTTAAAGATTTCCATAGAAATTATGAATGACATTCAACTCCATTTCATTTTAAATGTTTGCTAATAAAACAGGTTACTGCCAACATAATTTAGTGCTTTTGTTTAAATAATTTTGTAAAGTTCCTACCTATGTACGTATGTATGTACATATGTACACATGTCAAAGCATAGAAGTATAACTTATGAGACATGCTACTGCAGAGAAAATCCTCATATAAAAAATTTTATTTGGCAAATTTCCAAAAAAAAGACATAAAAAACTCACTCACTCATACCCATATATAAAAATTCTTCCTCAAATTCAAATTACAAAAAAAAAACATAAGTTGTAAAGCATAATTTTAGGATTGCATTTGAAATAAAAAAAAATACCTCCTTGCCTAGAATTATACTACACGTCAATAAAATTCGGTATAGAAACGATGAGAAAGAAACTGACGTCATTTTCATGACAGAACGATGTCACTTTAGAAATGTAGCGAAGCATATAAACGACGACAATAAATTAATATATGCACTGAAATATGAGATAAAGATGTTGGAACTAGTATTTACACATAATATACATATATGCATGCATATGTATATACATTTTTAATAATAAATAATAAAAGACTCAAGACTTTACACCCTTTTCCCCAACAACTTTACAACCTCTTTCATTATTTACCCACAATATTTAAACAGTTTAGTTGCAAAATAATTGCGTTTTGATTATGTGCTGTAAGAAAAATAGACCGACCGTTGTGTTGGTGTAAACTGGTAGACACGAAAACACAATTGCTATTGATTTTTTTCGCCTGTTAGTGGTATGAAGAACTAAACAGCTTTTATAAGGACTAGTGGTTTTGCAAAATAATATCTACAAAATAGAAACACTATTTCCGATGTACATGGCAAAAACCATTGGAGAAAATTTTCAATATATATAAGTTGATAAAGAAATGTTGATTCGTCATGTGGTCAGTTTTAATTATTGAACATAAAATGTTCGTCGTTTTTTTTTTTAATTTTACTGACATGAGTTTTCGTAATTGAAATAAAATTTGAATTTTCTCTGTGGTTTTAATCATCGAAAATTTGGTTCGGTTTCATAATCGTAAAAAACTTCGAATCACACTGTTCGTGCAGACTTGATGGAATGCACACAGGAACCTACCTAAGCCTAGAAGAAAAACTCTTCGGAAAAGCTGTTGCCGGGTAGGTTGTCACACGAAAATGGATGTAAGGTAGATGTTTGCAAGAACATTATTTTTTCGCAACTTCTCTTTTTTTCTTAGAATTTGGAAATGGTGTACAATATATGTATAGTCAAATTAAAAAGTAGGGCTACATATAAGTGGTCATTGAACTAAAGACTAATATATACAAATGTACATATACATATATGTATGTATGTATGTATATGTGTAATAGTTTTAAAAGCATACAATATATGAAAAGGTTATACCCCCACAAACATATGCATTGTGTGCATTTACAAGCTCATTCATATACGAAGACCTCTTAAATACTATAATAATTTCTATACAATACTTGTGCAATTTCTTTCAACTGTAAGCATCTACTTATATATTTATTTATATTTGCAGGAAAATATATGTAAGCATAGATCTGAATAGTTGAGTCTAGCAATTTTGCTTAAAATTTTTGAATTTATTCATATGGTATATAAGGGCGTTTTCTGGTTATTAGTTATGATGATATTTGCAGAAAGAAGAAAGCATAAAATTTATTAACTTACCTCTTGGATGTAAGCGTTCCGGCTTAAACCATGCGTCTGAAATTAGTAAATATTGATTATTTTTAAGTTAAAGAGGAGATAAGAAAGCAAAGATTAGTCAAGAACAAAGGAATCATGCAAACAATAATTTAAAAAATAGATGAGTAATCAAAAACTAAAGAGTTGAAATATATTTAAAGCATACTTGCAGGAGGTTAATAAAATATAATTGCGTAGCATACGTGTTAGGGGTATACAGGTTGATAGATAGATACGTTTGTTACCACACCGTTTTATTTGTACTTTTAATAATTATTATAATAGCTTTACAATATTTATATACTACACAGGCACATACATACACAAGTATGTATGTATGAAGAAACGTGTTATATATAATTGAGCAATTTCACACTTACTGGGATCTAACAAGGAACACATAAATGGACGTTTTTTGTAAACACCGTTTTGGGCAATTTGGGATTCTCCAACTGTATCCATTTCTTTCGTTGTATTTAGCTTTTTATTGATCTATAACTTAATTATTTAATTTGCTTTTCAAAATCACTTCAAACCACTTGATACAAATCGTTTATAAACGTCAGCTTACTTCTAAATATATATGTATGTATGTATGTATTGTATATGTATATGTGGGTAAATTCGCAAAGCAATTACAAAACTTTTTTTTTTGACAAATATGTACATATATTTTTATTAAATATTTTTTTCTTTCAAATTTATTAATAGATTTGGAATTAAAAATCAATTCTTTTTTTATTTATTTTTGTAAAAGTCTAATGCTTGCAAAATATTTTATTCATTGTCTTTACCCTCAATATACAAGAAATAGGTTTATCACGTTAACACATCAAAAAGTAACTAAAATTGAAACACCACAGAGCAAGTCCTTTCGTAATTTAATTTTGATTTCCTGACTGTTAGACAAAGAAGTCTATAGTAAACCTCAGTCAACCTAAATAATGCGCAGAGCTTAAATCCGCATTAAACAGAGTGTTGAACACGGAGACTTTTATCAACGAACACGCAACGCAATAAGACAAAATTAAAATGTAAACAAAGACGGTTCAAAGACTCTGGCAAGAGTTGTGTTGAGCCAGTATACAACACACACTATTAACGCTACCCTGACCCTCATGTTTCCTGATTACATTCTTAAAAGAGGTGACGTATTTTTTAAATACAAAAGTCTCCAACTATTGATTTTATTATTTCTGGCTAGAGTTGAATTTTCAATTTAAGGGTTGTCTTTTTACAATTAGTTGAACATGCGCCTTAAATTTACAGAACTTTGTGTAGTGGTGAATACAAATGAAACAAAAACACTGTTGCTGATTTTATGGAAAGAATTATGAGAAGTTTTGTTAGAGCAATCACAGCTTGGGTGCAAATATGCTTCGATATTTATTGTGTGTTTCAAATAATCCTACTAAATCTGTTCGCTTAAAATTTGGATTGACCACATCTGAAGTTTTTGCATATTACTGTTATTTTTTTTTTGTGCCCACCAGCTACCTCGACATTCTATCTAGTCTGGAGCTTACATATGGGGATGGAGAGTCTACGCTCACGGCAACAAATTTTAATTATCTGCAATTGAAATTTATCTTTAAAACATAACCTAAATTGTTTTTATCCCTTTAGATAACATTATGTATTAAAATTATTGAAGCTCACCAATTGTGGCACCATACAAAACCCAAGATTAAAAAAATCGTATAAAACTCAATAATTGTTTTAAAATCCAATGAATTACAAGTACATAGATAACAAATAAAGCAATTCTTATTAAAATAATTATTTTTTTCATTTTTGCAAATTTCACATAAATTCGTAATTGTTATTTTTATTTATTATATAAAAAATTATAACCGGAGAAAACTCTATCTCCATTTACGCTAAAAAGAAACTTATAATATTTGAAAATCTGCGTATATGCTGTTATTAATAAAACGTGGCTCAACTTTACACAATTTTAACAATAGGTTTTGAAGAAAGTAACTAAAATAGCTTTCATTTATTTAACAGGAAGAACAACTGCAAAAGCAAAGTAATTACCGTTCATTTGCAATATAAAGAAAATCTGAGATAAATGTCACAAACAATGAAAAATAAACGATAAAATCATCAACTCTTAGCAAGCATTCAACCAACAAGCCCTTTCATTGAATTTTAACATTTTTTTCTCTTAAATGACAATGATTTTCCAGCCTTTAAAATAAAATCGAACATAATCAATAAAAAAACAATGATTTTTTTCTCACCACATGCCAAGCCAAAGAAACGCCAGAGGTCTTGCTTGTGCTGTATTTTCTTAAAATTTTCCTATGGTCTAATTGAAAAACCAAAAGATATAAGAGAAATTCCAAACTTTTTTTTATCTACTTGGCATTTACATAAAAATTGAAATGTGCACAGGAATAAGACAACAGCGAACCGCTAGCTGGCATCAGCGAAAACTAAAGTGCAAAAAAATTACATGGAAATGTATATGGACAGACTATTAACTGCAGAAAAATATGTAATTCATGTCAATGACAATGAAAAGAAAAGCAACAAAATAAATGTGTGTTCCAATTGGAGCACAGCAAAAAAAAAAAACATTTTTAAAACTTTTCAATAATATCGATACTGAAACAACACAGCAGGAACAGCAAACATACAAGACAAGACTTGTTGGCTATCAGACTCGGTGAGGGTTAAACAATTAAATTAACAACAGAAAATTATTAAAGAAGAAAATAAAAGTCACATAAAAATGTAATTAGTTTTTTCAGAAGACTATATTTCAATAAAAATATTTTATTTAATATCTCTTAAAATGGTTTCTCATAAGGTGACTTAGTTGGCTCCATTGACTAGGGTATGCAACGGTCACTTGAAACCATGCAGTAAACTGCACTGACAGCAGATCCACTTATTTGGGGATATTTACTACATTAACAGGGGAAATTTATTTGCCTCACTGGAATGTAGGCAAAGACAGAACGAAATTTCTCAGATTAAGTCCAAAATGAAATTTCAGACCCAACACGTACTTCAATAGAAAAAATTAATTTTTTCTAACGAATGGAACTTTAGTTTTGTGCCCACATATAGCAAGTTCAAAATTTAGAAATTTCCAAAATTATATTGACTAAATAGCCACTTTTATATTTTGAATGAATTCTCGTTTTTTACTGAACAGATTTTTTTAAAAAGGCACTTTTTTTTATTAAAATTTATTATTTTACTGAGATGCATTTTTTTATTATAAAATATTATTTTCTTGTCAGGTATATATTTGATATATGATATTTTTTATATGTATATATTTTTTACTTCTTAAAAATTAGTACCCCCTATTCATACACCTTTCTGTTTATTTTTTTTATAAACAACTTTTTTTGAAAAATAAAGTTTTAACCCAAAATTATACTAATTATTTTAGCTGTTCTAGAATAAATGATTTGAAGATTTTAGTCTTTGTTCATAAACACCACAAACTCATGGTAACAAGAACACATTCTTTGATATAACTGACAAAAAGATTGTATAGTTTGTTCTGTGAAAATTGATTGTGTACACAATGGTTAAGATAGAAAACTTATGAAAATACAAAAAAAAACTAACTTTAATTTATAATGAAGAAAATCTTGCACGTTATGCATTTCATTCAAAAAAATATAAAACTTATTACGAATCTGCTCAAATTTCAAAATGGAAAACATAAATGCAAAACACTTAAGAGCATAATGCTGAATAATCCCAACTAATTCTTACATTCAAGTGCTAAAACAAATAATTGGATATACTAATTCCTTTTTTAGTTGCAGTACGTACTAGAAAAAAGAAACAACTTTCAAGAAAGAAAATACAAAATCAAGAAACACGCTCTTGGCAACAGTAGTAAGTGTTTGATGAATATTTTTAAGACTTTCCAGCCAACTAAAAAGCAACTGAAGCTTTAAAAGAAGATGAAAAAATTTAACAGAAAGAGTTTAAAAGAAAAAAACTTTCTGAAAAGAAATGTGGCAAGTGAAATAAAGGTAAAACAAAATTCAATGAATATGAAACATTTCTAAATATAGAGAAATTAATTCACATTCAAACATGACTCACTTTTAAGTGTAGTGAAAAAATGCAATAAACAAATAAGCCGGTATATATGTATGTATGTATGTATGTATGTATGTATGTACATAAAGCCGCGCTAAAACCGAATTTACAATTTCTTCTAGTTATATAAAAGTTATTTAATGTTAACTGAAGGGTTATGTACATTTCTAAGATGATCAGATGAGTTTTAAATCGAAATTATTTCGATTTTCATTTCCATTTTTCTATTGAGGTCTTTATTGGCTGTTGTTTGTATGAATGACATCATTATCTGCCGTTCTGCACAATAGCAAAAATATATGATTCATAACAAAAAACCAAAAAAAAGTAATAATACTGAACAAAAAAGAATGGTACAAGTCAGATACATATATGTATACAAGTAGGGAAAAAGAAAATAAATCAACGTGTCTACAGACATTCAATAGACAACCAAATTGACGAAATGTCGATGTAACACAACTTTTACTTTAACACAAATAACATAATCACAAAACAAAGATATTATATAAATGCAAGACTGGAGGAAGTATGGGATTGAAATCTCAGGACTTTAAACGCAACCCATATGCAAAAATAATGTTAATCATTAGTAATCCCTCTGTATATCTGCATTTCGTTGATAAACAAATAATCATGCCAACGTTTAATTTGCGATTAGATTAAATAAAATATAGACCTCAAACAGAATAATTTATAACAATTTAAATGAACAAACAAAAGCTACAGCCAAGCTCGTTCAATAAACAAGTTTAAAATGTAACAAAATTAAAATAGACAAGTAAAATAAATATTACATGATGACCTACAGACCACTAGAAAGGCAATCAATTTATTTTTCAAAACCAAGTCGATAGCTATCTACTAACTTTCTGCCGCAGATGTTTGTTAAAATTTCCGAAACCATTCTTGATATACATACATATGTACGTATGTAATATCCAAGCTTGAAACAATATCCCATTTCTTTTTAGCAAACTTAAATATTTTTATGTATGCTTTTCTCGAATGCATATCGCCTTTCAGACAACTTAAAACAATTTGCGTGAAAAAACGAATTGCGTTGGCCATTTTTCGACTTGTTTTGAAAAAAATTCAATGCTTTTCTTCAATGGTTTATAAACAACAGATGCCTTCAATTGCAATCAAATGAAATGTAAATTTAATTAAAGTTTATATTCAAAACTTACCCAAACCATATTTGTAGAAAATATCTTCAACCGATACAATATTTGGCTGTTGTGCATTTGAAGTGTTTGTTGTCTTGTTCGTAATGTCGGCAACAACTGGAATTGGTGCTTCTTTTTTAATATCGTGAACTTGTGGCTGAGCTTTGGCCGGTTCCGGAACAATCGGAGCTGGTTTAGCCACTGGTACGGGTGCAGGTTCTGCAACAGCAGCTGGAATCTTTTGTTCTGGTGGATTCACTGGTATTTCAGCTTGCACGAAATCTTCATCGTCATCTTCCATATCTAAGTCTGTTGTGGGTGCAGCTGATGTTGCTGTGTTTTGTGAAGTTATTTTAGCGGAAGTTTGAGAATCTGGAATAGCGTTGCGCTCTTCTTTAAAATCAACCAAAAGATCTTCTGATGAAATGAATTTTTCATTATCTTGCTCTTTCAAAGCATCTGTAGCGGGAATTTTCTTAACCGGTGAAGGGTTGTAGGAAATGGAAGGCGAATCGTTATCTGAATCTTTGCTGCTAGCGGCAGCGTTAGAAGTTTTACCAAATGTGGTCATGGGAGCATTATCTTCCATAAAGTTATTAAGCTTGTTGTTTGCAGATTGCAGATTATCTGCCAGAGGGGCTGAAGCTTCGAATTTTGAGTCTCCACTGCCTAAGTGCGATCCAAATAGATCATCCACAGCTTGGGCAGCTTTGTTCTCAATATCCTTTGCGGTACCTGCGGCACCGCTCATAAAACCACGTTCGGCATTCATGAAATCGTTAGTGGCAGCTGCCACACCTTGTTTAATATTATTATTGGTTTGGCCAAAGAAATCTTCTATTTCATCCTTAGATTGTGAGAATTTGGCATCCAGTTGTTCTTGAGCCTCCTTGGCTCCAGCCGACATACGCTGTACGAATGTCTGAGGGTCTACATGTTCAAAATCCATTTCCTTTTGTTCGTTCCCAAAGCTTTGTTCGGTGTGGGAATTGTCATCTTGGCGTCCTCCTCCACCGATATGTCCTAATAAATCGTGGCCCACTTGTTTGGCTGCATCACTTGAGTGACTGAAAATGTCGTCAGCTGTGGCAGCAGCTTCCTTCTTTAGATCAGTAAAATTGAAATCCATTTTTGCAGCGTAGATAAGGGGATGTTTTACTTGTACAAATGGATGTGAAAATTTATTTTCACGAAACTGACGTATGTGCTTTTTTTATCACACTTTTCACACACACACCCTGTTTTCGCTCGGTCAATTGTTTTTCTTGGCTTGACACTTAATTTCCTTACGCTCAAACTCTTGAAATTTTCGAATTCTATTAAACTATGCTCTCTTTTGCACTTATTCCTGGACCTTTTTTATTTCGTGATTTCTTCTTTTGCCCTTTTGCTTATTTTCCTTTGGATTTCACAATACTAAATCAATAATTTCTTGTTTAATAACGAAATATGTTTATTGTATTCCTTTAATACTATTTTTGTTAAATAAAATGCTAGTAAGTTTGTTTTTCAGGTTTCTATTGCGGCTCCTTTTATCTTGTACAAAAAACACAAATTAAATCGCCTTCCCGTAACGATGAATGGTCGCTGGTTGTTGCACTTCAAAAAGCGAATTGTAAATGATTCAAATTATGTACGCAGTGCTTTTTCATCTGCTTCTTCTTTTCCAGTTGGCTTATTCTCTTCTTTTTTTTTTTGTATGTATGTATGTATTTCAAAGCTTAATAATTTAACAATGCTCAATAATAAACTTTTCGATATACTATAAGTTTAATAAGATATAACTAATTTATGCTGATCAATATAAATTTTTTTCAAATAATAATTTTCAATATTTACATTATTACTCCAATGAAACTTATTTTTTGTATTTTCCGGCTAAAAAAAGCTTAAAAGCGAAACTGTCAAAAAGCAGAGGTGCTATAAACAATAATTAGAGCTGCCACATGTTTGATTTGTCAATATATACAAATGCTGACATTTCTTTGGATAGAATAAACGTAACCAATGTCTATCAGCAATCAGGTTTGTGGTAATTAAAACCATTATTTTATAAAAATCGACCGCAAGCTTGGTTAATATTACAATAAACTGATAAGCTCAATAAAAATATATCAACATTAAATTATTATATGAATTGTCTGCTGCTGTTGAGCTGCACAAAGCCTCTTATATTGCACGACAGACCACACTTGCGCTATAATCAACATTATTTAGTATGATAAAACGGTTTTCTGGTAATAAGATACCATATTTTTTATATATTTTCTTAAATATGTTCAATATGGCAGTTGTAGATATATTTTTTATTTGAAGTGGCACCACACACTAATATTGGAAAATTTACTAATTAAACAAACACTGGTTAGTGTGTAATTTTTTTCTTCTTAGTAGGGTTTGTCTGCCGCTGTAATTACTCATAGCTTTTGGGTTTGATAAACAAGAACTTCTTTAATAGGAAGAATTTTTCTGCTTGGATAACCCATTTGATTGTAGTGTCAAATATAATTGCTGGTTGGTGTCTTTCGGTGTTGTGGAAGGAAAATGGGAAATCTCGATGGCGGCACTTTTGGTGATAGCGGCTTCACATCATCAGGCAATAGTTGCTCTAGCAACTTATCAAATACAGCTGAAATAGAGCAACAAATAAGATTTGATCAAGAGAAAAAATTTGCAGCACCGGCATATAAAGAAATACGCACTCGAAAAAATGGTCTCAAGGCTAACGTAGTGACCATGAAAGGAAATGGTTCCAAGGTAATAGAATGATAGCATATAGCTGAATAAAAAAGAAGTGTTAGATGAAAAAAAAGCATTACCAAATTCACCTATATGTTTAAACATTTGAAAATCCAATGCAAAAAAAAAATATCTATGTATAAAGTAGAAATTTAACGATTTAAATAGTGTACAAGCAAATATAAAAATGCTTAATATATTTTACTAGTGTTGATGGTGTGATTTTGATAAAGCCAAGCTGCCAGATAAACAAACTGATAAGACATGTGAGAATTTTGTAATTGATTGATTAAATATCCAACCAATATTTTAAGTAGTTGTGACTGGAATCGTGCATGCCGTGTTCAAGTTTTTGAATATTACAATAGGATAATATTGGTTAGGTATGCACTTGTATATTTTTAAACATTGTTATTCAGTTGCAGTTTTTGTCATCTGACATTTTTATAATGGTGTTTTTCGGGCGCTGCTGCTGCTCTGACATTGTAGAGAAAGGCGTGCTTGTTATTTCTTGAAATTCTTAATAATCAAATGCTTACATATATTAAAAAAGTTTCAAGTTTGTATTAAGTCTTAAAAGTGACATCTTTAATAATAAATATGCTGTTTGTAGGCTTCTTTCATAACATTATTATTCGAGTTCAAGAAAAATTTGCTATGGATTATTGGAAAGCTGTTTTTGTTTTTTAGATAGTTGCTCTATACGCTTTCGTTAAGGTGACCATATGAAAGGATAAACTATGGATTTTTTGTGAACGCTCAAGCTAAAGTTTCAAAATCGTGAAAGATATATATTTTTAAAGTAGTATTATACAACAAATACAGTTGACTCCGCTTTATTGGAAATAACCAAAACCCAATTTAATTTCAGTTATCCGATATTTTCTCTAGAACATAGTTCGGATTACTGAAATTTGTTACAGTTAAGCGTACTGCTTAAAATCACGGTGTGGCACAAAAAAAAAGATATCCTAACTAATACAATCACTAACAAAAAATTAGAAATCTTTACTGAGCCTAAGTGGAAGTATGAGAAGTGCATAGTAGGCATTTTGACGGAAGAATTCACAGTGAGGCAATTTTGAAAAAGTTTATTAGTTAAATGCTTTATATATTAAAGCTACGGACTTGTAATATATCACTGCAAAGGTAAATACGTCGACGGTTTAAAAACTTGTTCAATTGAATTCTATATTTCGACTCCGCTTTACTGGAAATAACCAAAAACCATTTTTTTAATTATCCGATTATTTCTCAAAACGTAGTTCGGATTACTGAAATTTGTTACAGTTAAGCGTACTGCTAGAAATCAGTAAAACAATACTTTTTATATCAAATGTCTCGCCATTTGCATTGACATTATAACAGAAAAATACAATAAAGTACGTAAGAGCGAAAAGGACAAATACATTTTGTCATTTAATTTTTTAACGGACAAAACAAGCACAATTTTTTCAGCCTTAAGTTATGCAATCGATTCGATGTCATTGTTAATTTTTTCACTAAAGAGAAGTAAGTTTCATACAAAACGTAGTTGTGGGCTTGCTTTTGGTTTTCAGAAATACAATATTTTCGGTAAAGCGATGTTTCGCTAAAGCGAAGTGAATAAGACTAGCTGCGTTTAAAATCAGTGCGGGGATTTGTATCGCTTTCAGTAATCCGATTTTTTCAATAAAACGTGTAGCGGTAATGTAGCGGATTCGACTGTAATTACCTCTCTCCTTGAACAACTGCCAGATAGAATAACAAAGATATATTATTCATTCCGAAAATTTTCCTTGAAATAGGTACGTCGTTTAGTCTGATCATTTAAAGCTTATGGAGATAGTAAGCAAACAATCAAGCCAACGATTCAAGTACAACTCAAGTGCCCGCAGCAGCTTATGCGTACTTCTTGGATTTCAAATTGTTATATATACATACATAGACATATGTATATATGTACATACTACATAAATTAAAATTTCGTGTGTTTATGAACCTGAAAACCTTGACTCTACTTTATCTTTCTTTGTGACTAGTTAACAAGTCATACCATTGATAAGAAATTATTGGATCAATAGTGCGCCTCTTATCATTCGCAATTTTATAATAGTTTTATTGTGAATCATGTATAGTTTTGTGTTATGGATGCACATACTTACATGTGTACGTAGTTAATATTTAGATTATGTATGTAGTTTATCTTATCTAAGTAATATTTTACTAGAACATAAATCACCACTACTAGTTCGCAACTGTAAACGTTTGTTTTATACATATACTAGTACATTTGGACCCTGTTTCTTAAATAAAACTTTAATTAAGTAAATTAGAAGTTATAAAACAATAAAGTTCGAATAGTTTTTCAAATCTACCAAAAGTGACAAAAAGAACCAAGCAGTTACCTAACATATTGACAAACAAAAAGACATTTTTATTCCCAAAAAATTAATTTGACCCTAAATAAAAGTTATGCATAAAACAGTACGACTAAAAATCAATAATTGCGTTATTAAATAATATCTGATACACGCAAAACATTGCTATAGTAAATCCATTTAAAACAAAAAGAAATTCTAAAACTTTGTTTTTTTGTAACTGTATTTGTTCGGCAACGATATCAAGTGACATCGTGGGCCAGTAATTAATTTTCTATTTTTCATTTACAAATAATATTCGTCATAATGTTCGTACCCATGGTATAATAAATATTTATTATATCATGTTTTGTGCCCAGTTTTACTGCCCTGATTTGAAAATTGTTATTGTAATGTAAATTTTTGTGTACAAATATTCGCACCGCTTTAACTCAAATGAACTGTTGACATTTTATAAACAATTAACTAGGTATATAATATATTAAAAAAAACTTATGAGCTCAAATAAATTCTGTTTTAAATATTTACAAATGGATGTATGTATGAGAGTGTACATGCACATGTAAATGTGTGTACATGTGTGAAAGTATGGAACAATTTTCAAGTTTTATGAAAATTGATTGTTTGTCTATGTCAACTTGTCCAAAAAACACGCGCATATTTCTATTGTGTTCTTTTATATCGTTCTCACAAATCTTTTGTTTGTTATGATTCTCAAATACTCTTTTTTTCGAATGGCCACTGTTGGTGTATGATATAATCAATGGCTCTATTAATAAGGATTTTTCTGTTTTCAAGCTTTTGTGTTATTGTATTAAACGCGGAAAATTAGAGAAGCACCCTTAAAAAATATCAAAAATAAAAACTTATTTTACTGATCTGACAGAATCTGTTTCAGATGTTTTTTTTGTACATATTAATATATAGAATAGAGTCGTAATCATCTGCTTGAGGCAACATCTCAATTGTGTCGATGTAATTATTTCTGAGTACGGCCATGTATTTTATTGTTAAATATCGTGCACGACAAATACTGAATTGTATGTGTATAGGTTAGCTGGTTTTTCAATTAAAATTTTGCCGGCCTTATTATGACTGCATAAAATTTGTGTGAAATATGTTTATACTTTTGTTACAATATCTCTTAGCATGTTGTTGCTAATAGACATAGAAAAGTAAAATTTTAACGACCAACAAATTGACTACATAATACCTAAACAAAAAAAACGATATTAAATTTGTTTATTAAAAAAATTTTATTTTTAAAATTAAAACTATTTTGAAACAAACAGAACTATTATTGTTTTAAATAAAAAATCTCTTGAAATAAAACGCACATTGTAGTTTTAAAACTGCTTCGATATAAAAATAACAATGTTATATGTTAATAATGTAAAAAACCATGACCATTTTAATATTTTTTAAGTAAAATCCAAAGTTCACGTTTTAAGATTGTTTTTTGGTTCAGTGTAGTTACTATAAAAAACCAAAGCAGTACATTTTCTAATTTCAAATAACATGAAATAAATTTCTCTTATACATATTTAATTCATCGTGTGGTTACATATGTTTTTCAAGTTTAAACAATCACTTATGCATTTACGTAATATAATTATTTGTTTGCTTGTAATTACACCTCCCTTTCAACTAGGGTTAAAAAATTACAAGTACATACCATCATTCGTTTATGAACATGCAAGTTAACACTCACTCTGTTAATAAAACTTAAATACTTATATATTATTTACAATTGCAGTTTTTACAGTCCAATGAGCAAAAAAAAAAACTAAGACGTAAGAATGATAATGCTTGGCTGTGCCGAATCTTATATACCATAATATGTTGGAAGTTTGTTTGTAAATTCCATTGGTTTTGGTTTTGTAAATTTTTCGAAAATATTTTCACTTTTGATTTATAAACCAATTTGAAAATATTTTGCGACACGTTAATTTGAATAAAAACTTTTTAAATTGAACGCATTTTTGTATAATTTAATTTAAAAAAAATTTATATTTTTCCGCAGTTTATTTGATGAATATTATGTAATACGTGCATGTGTTAATAATATCCATCTTCTTGGGGAAAATCAGTTTAATTTAAATTGGATTCACTATTTCCGCATATAAAGGAACCGTGGAACCATTTTTTATATTCTGGCATTCAAGCAGTAAATATTTCGCATAATATTTATCATCAAACGGGCCATAGTGATCGCTATATTTTGTGACTTTTTGTATACATATAATATATTTATGCAATCGTAACGTAAGTGAATACATTTGGAAGCAGTTTAACAATTGTGTAGGTAGATTCAAATAAACAAATAATAAGCCATTATTTGGTGTTAAGAAAACTACGATTATTTTTATTATTAAGAGTTCAATTGCTGGAAATTTGTTAAAGTTGAATTTACATATTTTATTATAATTTTAATTGTTGATTGATAAAAATATATTATAATATTTAATAAAAATGTATAAGATATATTTTTCTTCTATGTATCACATTAATCTTATAATAAAAATCTAAATTAGCAGTTATAAAACTTTTATCGTGCACTAACTGATATAATTTTATGACAAAAGTTATTTAAGTACGTTAGATTTTATTTTGACGTGCTTCAAGTTCTATGAATATGTGTATGTATGTATGCCTGTCTGTATGTAAACATAACATGTGACCACATTTTATTATAACTACAGCCATAAAAGTGAAAAAAAAATATTTGCCTGCCATAACTGATATTTTTTCTGACCTTTTTTATTGTGATTATTTATTTTAAATAATATCGAAATCTCTAGTAACAACTAATTTTATTTAATTGAAACTCTGGTATTTCTGTGCTATAAAATTTTTAAAACAATTACTATTTTGTTTTGCATGAACTGTTGTAAATATAAAATTGCAATTAAAACATGATTATGAAATACATATTATGTGTCAAGTATGCATGATATCATTTTTATTTGCTTTGAATAAGCACACATTTATGTTTATATATATATATATATTTTTTTGTATTTTAACTATTTAGTTAGTTGTGGTTTGCTGTTTTAACATGTTAATTTTTTACATTTTATTTTTACAAATAGGTTCGGCTAAAATAAAATGTTGTTTCAATATTTTGAAGTTTATTTTATACATAAATAAAAGTTAACCGCACAAGTTTAGACACAAGTTATTATCTTTTTCGTTGACTAATTAGGTTGGATGAAAAGAAAAAAATAAATAAATCAGTATAGTATTATGCCCGCATGCTGTATATAAGCACGTAGAATTCAGTTATTTTTAGAACTCCAGCAGACATCCTTCGCCAAACCGTTGTGGTAGTCTATTTGTGGTTTACAATGGTTGAGAATTGAATCGTTCGATATGGTGCAAAAAGGCGTAGAAAATTGTGTTGGCTACGAAATTTTTCAGGCTATGGATCCATATACATACTAATTAACTGAAATAATAATTAGCGAACAATTTTTATTTATATTATTGGTTCAATTTTCATCAGTTGTTAATTTGTTGAAAATCGTCATATACTGTTGGAAATAACGTATTAATAATCGGTTGTAGAACTCTCAATTTACTATCTCAATACGAGTATATGTGTAGCCGAAAGCAGGTAAAACAACGAAACTAATTTAAGATAATTCAGAAAAGAATTAAACATGCAAATTTTTCTTTTATTGCCACTCAATAATCTCGTTTGAAATACATATTAATTAAAGTTTTTGAATTTTATTTGCTTTTCTTATAGCTAAACTCATATATTCCACAAAAGAATGGTGGCACTGCAGCGCCAGAGTACGGTGCGGCGACAAAACTATCGGCTGCTGATTGTAAGCTCTCACCAGCGGAAGAACATTATCGAAAAACCTCTTTCGAGGAGGTCCCATTACACACAGCCTGTTTCACATATTTGGGTTTTTATTTACTCATGATATTGGGCTACTTAAATCAATTGTTGTTCGTACCCAAAGTTGCCAAGGAGGAAAATCGTGAAGGCTATGTTACACTCTATGATGCGTTTGAAAGTTTTTACTCACGTTATGTGTACCGCAGAGTACGCGATTGCTGGAATCGTCCCATTTGTAGTGTGCCAGGCGCCGAGTTGACACTAAAAGATCGAGTAACACATGATTATGGTTGGAGTTTTGAATTTACCGGCACGGAGACCAGATGCTTGAATTTGGGCTCTTACAATTATTTGGGATTTGCCGATAATAGTGGTGCTTGTGCTGATGCTGCTGAAAAAACTACCAGAGAAATGGGCTTGGCTCTGTGTAGTTCACGTACCGAACTGGGCAATACTCAGTTGCATGATGATTTGGAAAAACTAACCGCCCGTTATTTGGGCGTGGAAGATGCTATAGTATTTGGTATGGGATTTGCCACAAACGCTCTTAATTTACCGTCTTTGCTATCACCCGGTTGTTTAGTTGTAAGCGATGAAAAGAATCATGCTTCTATTATATTGGGTATACGTTTATCGGGTGCCACCACCAAAGTATTCAAACACAACAATATGAAAGATTTGGAACGGGTGCTGAGGCAAAATGTAGTACACGGCAATACCAAAAACGGTGGCAAACCATGGAAGAAAATTCTTATTATTGTGGAAGGTGTATTTAGTATGGAAGGCTCCATTGTACGACTGCCAGAGATTATTGCATTGAAAAAGAAATACAAGGCTTATTTGTATTTAGATGAAGCACACAGTATTGGTGCTATGGGTCCAAATGGTGGTGGAGCTGTTGATTACTTTGGTGTCAATCCCAATGATATTGATATTCTAATGGGAACATTTACTAAAAGTTTTGGCAGCGCTGGCGGCTATATTGCGGGATCAAAGGTGAGATTTGAAGTTTTTATAGAAAGGTTCATAATGGTTTTATAAATTCAAGTAGAATGGTATTTTAATAAAATAAAGGCGTTTGAGTTCATAAGTGAGCATTAGAGCCGTAATACTTTTTTGAATGAGAAATTTTAATTAAGACTTTTTTCCACTGCGACTTAATTTTACAGGTGGCAGCATAGCGGCAAAAATATAGCAAACCAAAAACAACTGGCGTTCTTAAAATATGAGGCAAAAATGCCAACATATATGTACACACATACATACATATGTATATCATACATAAGCCAGTTCGCCACCACGAATTTAATTCACCACTTGCTGCCACTTTCTTGATTCGTGTTGATATTTCCATGAATAAAGGAATACAGGAAATGTTAATTTATGGTGTTTTCATTTGTCGCTGCACTACCTCAGAACCTTTATGCCATTGTTTTTTTCCTTTCTCAGATGAATGTCTGTAGTTAAGACTATAAATGCTTATTTCACGAAAAGTTATATATATACAGTACATATATTGCTTATTATTAATATGTTGAGAAGTTCCCAAACGTTTAGTTTATACAAATTAATTGAATCCAGGAATAGACATTATAACATAAGTAACTAAGCATACATACATATATCGAAGAAACTTAATAAATTTGGTATTAGCAATAATATTGATAAATAAATATTATCTGAGACACCGCAGCGACAATTGAAATCTGCACTTTTCACATTAAATTACGGAGCAACAAAGAAACTTTTCCATTAAACCAATAAATAATGAAAAACTTTTATTTGCATGTGTTTATAGAAACTTATCGACTTTTTACGCACAAATAGCCATGCCCACTGTTATGCGTCCGCCATGTCACCGCCAGTGGCACAACAAATTTACACATCCATGAGCATAATAATGGGCTTAGATGGCACCGATATGGGCCGCAGAAAAATCAATCAATTAGCTCGTAATACACGATATTTCCGCAAGCGCCTCGCACAAATGGGTGTTATTACTTATGGTCACGAAGATTCTCCAGTTGTACCAATGCTGGTGTATCTGTTCTCCAAAATTGGGTAAGCTTTTTTTTCGTTTTTAAAAGACGTAATTAAAAAGAACAATAAATTATTAACTTCTTGATTGCTTAACAGAGCTGTCGTACGTACCTTAACCACCCGCCATATAGCCGTTGTAGGCGTTGGCTTTCCTGCCACACCCATTATGGAGGGCCGTATACGTTATTGTCTGTCGGCTGCACATACCAAAGAACAACTAGACTATGCTCTTGATGTTATCGATGAAATAAGCGATAATTTAGGCTTGAAATATTCTCGCAAAAAACGTGATCCAAATCCCATAGAATATTGAATTGTAATAATTCAAACAAAATTTATTTATTACTGTTTCTTTTAAATAATACTGCACACAAAAACAAATACCAAGCTATATTCAATAAATTTAGAAACAAATCTATTTAAGAAAATTATGGAAAAACCGAGAATTTTGTCTTTACAATTACAATTTATTTTAGTATAAAAAAAATAGAAACTTAAAACCACAAACTTTCTGCTTACAACTCAAAGACAAACAATATGCATGCAACAAAAACAAACAGCAAATTGAAACCAATCTAAATGAATAATTTTTTCTAATTAAGGCTATGAAAGCGATACACACAACAAGTCAAATAAACAATAAAAATTAACTTGAAACTAAATAAATAACAATAATAAAAAGTTATTGTGTTTGAAAGCGCATCCATTTCTTTAGTTTGTAAGAAACTTTGTATTAACAAATTATATAGTCATTTTCCAAAAGAAAAGGTTTGTTTGCCTCGTTCTTTTCTATCCTAAATTGTATTAAAATATTTAAGAACAAATCATAAGTGTGTTTGTGTAGTTTGAGACTACTTTACCGTAATTACTTGTGTTATATTTTTAAAGTGTTATAAATAATAACTGTTATATTTTATCACCAGCATTTATTTTGTTTTTGTTAAATGAATTACAACTATTTAAAGTTTATGTATAAATCTTTTAATTGATATTTAATATCTACAATTAAAAAAAAAACGAGAGAATGTATTAAAATGAAAGTAAAGATGTGCGTACTTTGATCACCTTTTATTTTACCGCTTTGAACTTGTCTTTGCGATTATACAAAGAAGTACTATTCAAGAAATTTTATTATATTTAGGAAACTTTAAATTCCACAGTGTGAATAGAAAAAAATAATCTTGTATGGAAATACCTGCCTATAAAAAAGTACAATTGTCTGTTATTTTTCAAATAACTCATAATAAACACACACATTTTTATTTATTAACTGCCTAGTTTTCATTGCCGAATGAATTCTTTCTTTCGTATAAATACATTTGAAACAAAAACAATTTATAAAATTTTGTTCTTGTTTTAAATATATTTGTACCAAAGAAAGAATTCATTCGACAATGAGAAATAGGCAGTAAGTAATAATGCCGAATATGGATCTAAGGAATTCAAGTTCTTGTAATTGTTTTTTTGAACGGAAAACGTTTTGTGTAATGAGTTAAGCTCCATGGTTACACACATTTTTTTATTCGGCCATGCCATCGAGTCCAATTTCGTTCAGAAACGAAATTAATTTCTAGCCTTTGTTGCTCAGAACACGAATAGCTTCAAACATAGAATAAATGTATATTTTTTTATATTAAAAATAAAATTTCGCTCAAATGCAATATTTAAAAAAAATTCACATTATTTTATATATATAGTACATAAACAATCTTTCTATAATTTAAAATATAAAACTAATTTTTTATTTTGATTTAAAATTTCAGCGAAATTCGGTGTGTTCATTTTCGTTCAGAATCAGGAAAATGACTTAAAAATCACTTAAATATGAACAAATTTTCAATTTGTTTTCATTTCCAGCTTAAAAAAGTTTCGTACAAATAAAGTTGTTTGTTTCAGTTAACTAAATTTAATTTTTTTTGTTAAAGTTGTTTTCTTTTCTGTAAAAGAACTTTTTATGGAAAAATGGCACTATTATATAATTTCAAAATAGTGAATTTATTAGAAAATAAACTGCCATCCCTTAGGAATATTAATTTGTGTCTTAAAACTCCGCCTAACTGCAAATTTTAAGAAATAAAGTGAAACAATGTTACATGTTTCCAAGAAAAGAAAAAACTATAAGACAAAAACATGTTTTGAATATTTCGAATTTTTTTTACCAAAAAGTCAATCCTTAATGTACGAAAATTGTAACACTCACGGTTTGCATTTTCCATATATTTATCAAACCCGATTAGATCCTGTTGGACACTGTTATGAAAATAAAAAATTTAAAATTTAACTGAGTTTTGCTGACAGCAAAAATATATTTTAACACTACAAACATAAATTATGTTAACTAAATAAAATTAATAACATTACACACAAACAATCACAGAGTTTTGTGTTGTTTTTTAAACAAAATTTATTACATATTCCTCGATGTGTAAATTTTCTCCGTTTTGCTTTTTAATCTGAAGTATGTGTAAATATTCTATTTTTAATGTTTAAAAATTCTTTTACATATTTTAAAAACAAGAAAATAGCGGAGCCGTTATTATAAATAACATAGGAATGAAAAAATTATGAAAAACGAATATTTGGTAAAAATGCAGTTAATACAAAAAATTTCCTGAAATCGAAACGAATTCATGAAATTAATTAAGAAATTTTAGGTTAAAATTTTTAAAATATAGAAATTTTATAAAAGTATTAATTAAAGTCGAACAAAGTTCTGCACAAATTTGTTACACACCAAGACTTCAATTTTGTACTTCAGATATCGATATATGGCATATATAAAATTTAACTGCGAAATTACAATATCAACAAAAGTTACATTTTAAAAAATAGAAAATACAATTTTGGTTACTTTTCTTTCATTACCTTACATATTCTTAAAAAATTGTGTTTTCTAATTTTTTTTAGTTGTAATAACAAGACACACTTTAATTCCAGGAATATTTTTTTTAACATAAATCGCACATCTCAATTGATGATTATTTTAATGTTCAATTGGTTGTTTATTTTGTAATCTATGCTGCAGGTATATGTTTTTTGTATTCTTTTATAAATATATTTTGTACACACATTCACGTGTCCTCTTTAAGCATATTTTTATGTGTAGTAAGAACATTAAGTATTAATTTAAGCGCTTGCAACTGTTGGTTTTAATATATTTCAAATGGAACAAAAACAAAAAAAATAGTTCAAAATAAAATTTTCTTTTTCACAATCTTCGGAAATTTGTTTAATTTTCAATACAAATACTGTTAACTATAGATAACACTATGCGGCACTCGATATCGATCGAAATTCGTATTTAAAATGTATTGAAATTTCGATCGATTTCGAATGCGGCCCCTGATTCTTATTTTAAGTAGGAAATGAATAACATGAATTAAGGCTGTAAATGTGCTTCGAGACGTAAAAACAAATTTATAAAAAATTGATAAATTAGAAATTGTGTTGATGCGCATGTGCACGCAAATATAAACCTATAAATTTCACCTACGCACAAAGGAGTATTTCACCCAAACAGCTGGCCAGAAAGGCAAAACTGAATTTAAAGAAATCTTAAGAACTAAGTACGCAGCTCGATAGACAACAAGAAAATTATATGAGATTCAAATGTTTTTTTCGGTTTCTAGATTTTTATATAAAATTTTTTTTGCGGCTAAACAAATAAAGTTTTAAGAATGATTTTTTTTTTCGCTGAAAGGTTTGATCAAAAGCTATTTAAAAAAAAATTAAAATATGTTGAATATTCATGTTGAAACTATTCGTTCAAAAGCTGCAAAAAAAATTTTACACTTTTTTTGTAAAAAAAAGAAAAAGTTAAATTTCTTAATTCTTATCTTCAGGCTCTAGGTCTAAGAATTGAAAATAAAACTCCGTTTTTTTATATTTTATTTTCTTATTCATTTATATATTTTCTTTCAATATTTCAAACACCTTCGGTAAAGAAAGAAAGAAAATATATAAATGAATAAGAAAATAAAATATAAAAAAACGGAGTTTTATTTTCAATTCTTAGACCTAGAGCCTGAAGATAAGAATTAAGAATTTTAGTCAAAAATAAGGTCGAATAATATAGAAAAAATTAATTATTAAAAAGAAATAGTTTTTAAAAGTGAAGTTAGCATCTCTACAAATTATGTTTAATATCACAATAAAATTTGGAATATCTAATTTTAGGAACAAAAAAAAAAAGTGTGCGCAAGTTTGCGCCATTATTTTTGACGATTTTTTTTAAATTTTCACATTTCTTCTATTTTTCCTCATCAGGCACTTTTACTTATACATTTATATCGTCATAAACTTTTATGTATTTTGAATTATTGATTTCAACTGTTGATTTCAAGCTTTAAAATCAACATTTGTTAATTGAGTTTCACGATTTATACCGTCTTTTATTCCCTAGGAATGTGGCTTTTAGAAAAACTTTAAACTTTATGGTTCTTTTATTTTTTTTATTGCATTTTGAAAACAAAAAATTTGACGAATTTTGCAGGAAAAACTTTTTTTCGCCATTAAATTTTTAATAACTCCGAAATAGTAATAGATAGAATATAAATGTGTTTGGCCAGTTTAAGTAGAATCTTCCGGTGCATCTTCTGATCCTCCTCCTATTAAAATCGGAGAACCCGTTTTCAAGTTATGACAAAATATATTAGGCAACCCAACGATTTAGGGGTTGAAATATGCCACGCCTTTGAAAGAAAATCCTTACGTACTAGAGAAAAACGGAAAACAGATTTGAATTAAGGGCATCAAAATCCATATAGTCCACATACTTTTATTTCTAGAGTAGACAAAATTTTTTTTTGTTGCGCAGTGTAATTTTTTCAAAATCTTATATTTTATATATCAAAATTTTAGTAGTATGATACACGTGAAACTATCAAAAAACTAAAACTTTTAATTAAAAAACCACGTTTAATAATTTTGGCCAGCTTTTCAGGACAAATACTCCTCTGTGCGACGTAAAGTGATTTACACAGTTACGGTCTAAACGATGTACAATGTAAAATTAATTTGTTTTGTTTCTATAAAAGAAATTATAATAATGATCTTCTAATATTTTAATAAAAAATTGGCAAGTTTAAAAAAAATTTTTTTTTTACAATTATCTGGCGATTTATGGAAACAGCTGGTCAAATTGATATTCGAAGAACAATGTTATGCTATTGATGTTAATTTTTTTGACTTTTCATGTTGATATTTTGAATTTATCACGTGTCCATTCGACTTTTGTCCAAATCAGTAGGCAGTTGTTGTAGATCGATCGATCCTGTGAGATAGATCGAATGTATAGAGTCATCGAATACAGTGAAGGGCGGGCTAATTGGGAATGGCTAAGTTATATTTAACTTTCCCCATATGTCGAGAATTATAAAAAACATAAGGATGAAAAAAAAGAAAAACCGAAAAAGTGAGCTAAAATATTTAAAACAAAAGCGAAAAAATATGAGATAAAAAGCACTATAAGTAGCCATCCATGTCCTTGTGCCAGTTGTATTTATTGTTTTTGTTCGCAAACAATAAGATGTGTTTTTTAATAAATAAACTTAAGAAAAATAAACATGACAGCAACATAAGGACACTTAAATGACAATTGCTGCCCGAAGATATATTTTTGGTGTTTTCGCTGTTTTCTTTTTTTATTTTTATTTTTTGTTTCTTTCAAGGCAACCAAACTAGAAATGATGAAGATTGTAACGGCAGCAAAGTTTATTTTTAACATTTTATTCTCCTAAAGAGATTTCTTTTGAAACTTATTTTCGTTGGTTTGGCTTTTGTTTTTGGGTTTATTTACGCTTTTGTTGTTTAAATTTAAAATGCTTTTTTTTGCGGTTGTTCAAATTGGTGTTTTTGTTACTTTTTGCTGATGACACCCACTCAATGAGTTCGGTACCACTTTATTTTCGTATTTTATTAGCGAACTAAAGTAAAATCAACATCAACAGCAAGAAAAGATCTTAACAATGAGCTCAAAAAGAAAAGAGTTGACAGTTTGTTTTGTACGAGTATTTAAAGTAAAGAAGAAATGGCGGTTTATTGCCTCCATCAATTTTTTTTTGGTTAAAGGTTGAAATATCACAAATTTGGACCATTACGGTGGCAGTTTGGCACAAAGTTTTCTTCGCTATACCCGCATGTTTACTCGACTTCTTAAATTTTCTTTAATATTTTTCCTTTTTAAAATCTTAATTATATTAATTTTATGGTGATTTTTACTAAATTAAGCTCCTGGCAGAAGACAACAGAAGTTAGAATATGATGTTGATATTCCATTCCTTATTTCCAACATTTTACTTAAAAATTCACTAGATATCTTTCATTACTGAAATGTAACTTATCTCAACATTTCATATACCAATTCATAATAAAAATATGTAAAAGGCATCAGTGCGGTTTCTAAACTTTCCAACGGCGTTATATTTTTAAGACCTAGTTCATAAAAAATACTTTGGAATTTAGTAAAATTTCATATATAAAATTTACCTAAAAACTACATTTCAGGCAAATAAAAATATCTGGGCGAATACACATTTTGAAGCTTGATAAAGTTAAGTCATAGACTATGACGTCGAAGTGGGTTCGTTGCTGCGCTTGGGCAATAATATGGGAATTTTTCTGCTCTGCATTATCACATGGTTGTATTAATTTTTGTCAGCTTATGTGACAAAGACAAAGCAGCAGTGCAATGATCAGTGGTGCCGACAACGATTGAATTTGTTATATACTAGAGAGCGCATTGCAGCACCGCCGGTGAAGTAAAGCAATAAATAACAAAAAATGTCTTACCTTTTCCCAGGTGTTCTCTTTTTCCCATGGTTCCAGTAAAACATAGTGAAACTGTAGATTCCTTGAGTGCCGGTCCTAGAAGAAAAAACATCTATTGAAGTTGTTGTCTTAAAGACTTCATTATATTTATATTTGAAATCTCCTTTCCCATAATATCGTTTTTATTACCAAAAGTCCCAAGATCATAAACGAATGTACTAAAATTTTTGTGCAGCGTTTTAAACTTGTTAATTGATTTTATCTTAAAAGAAAAGTAATAAAGAGATAAAAAACATGGTTGTGGGTGCATTTGATATTTATATCCATTATGAATTAATTAAACATTTACCGCATGTGTTGTTACACAAGCCTGCATAAAATAATTTTCTTTGTTGGTTTTTTTTATTAAATTGCTGCTCTTTTTTGTGAGTTTTTTTAGAAGCCACAACATAATTTTCCACTTCATAAATTTCGAGGTTTTAATGTACAGCACACATTTAGCCCCCCACACACACACACAACGAATACATCTTGAAACAAAAGAAGACATTTTTCCAGTTCTTGTTTTATTCTTTATATTTAGAAAATATTATTTAAAGCTTAACCGGCAAAAATTTAAAGTACCTTTTAGTTCCGTTTGCTTTTCCCCAATTCTACTCCAGTTGCTTGCTTCGTTTTTGCCCTATTGCTTTGCCACAAAGCAATGAAAGCGTGTGTGCAGCTTTTCTTGGGGGGTTAATGAAAAAATTCAAAGCATTGAGAAAGCAAAAATTTTGCTAACACAAGCTCTTCTTTTTGCCAACTTCTCTACTTCCTAAATCATTTGCTACAAAAATTTTCCCTTTCTTTGCTGTTGGCATCTTTGAGCCCTTATACCATTTGTGGTTGTGTTGTTTTCGTTTGATTATTCTTTTTTTTTCTTCTTTAACTTTTTGTGTCTTTTTCGCCATGTGCGTGTAGGAAGTCTTTTATAAAAAAGATTTTTAATGGTAAATAAAGTTTCTTGTTAATTATTAATAGTCAAATTGTGATGGGACATGATAATTGGTTTCAATACATTTTCAAAAATATTCTTTACTTCTTGTAATTTTGAGAAAAATAAAAATTAAATGAGGAAAACAATAATTTCGAGCTTTCAAAACAAGAATAAAAATATAAGGCTTGTTTATAAGTAATATAAGTTTTTTGATTTTCTTGATACAATTTTTTAAATTAATTTTTTTTTGAAATTAGTGAATCGTTCCCCAGAGAACTGTCATTAAAAATATTATTCTCCGGAAAAAAAATTTCTTCAGAATCCGCCTTTACGGTTTTCAGAAATTGATGCAGTTTTTAGCACGTCAAAAGTATTTCTAAAGTGACATGGGAACGTATGAGTGATATTATCAGCTAATTGATGTAAAGAATATTACGTGTACGCTAAGTGCACTCGAGTTGATAACACCGTATTTAGAAGCAACAACAAATTGCGTGTGAAAAAAATTTCGCCTGCCACTGATCTCCGTTAAAGTTATTAAGTTGCTAAACAAAATGTGTGAAAAAAATAATAAAACTAATGTATTATTTCAAGTATGGAATGGGATGACTCCATACAGGGTCCTGAAAAACTCCATTACTGTACAATTTAGTATTTTTATAAATGAAATCAAATTTATATGTATACAAGCTGTACAAGTTTTGCACCTTAACTTAAGTACTTAAGAAATTCATAAATATTTGATATTTTTTGTTGAATTTTAAAGAAATACTTTTATTTTCTTAGCATAGCCTACTTACTGCCAGCTGCTAAAAAAATATTTGAAACACCTGCACCTTCTTCAGCCAGTTTAAATGATAAACATCTTCAGTTGCCGATTGAACTCATAAATTTAAAATACTTAATATTCTTTATTCAAGCACTTACTGTACACAGATTACGCAATATTACCGCCAAATATATGCCAGTCATTAAATTAAAATGATGTTTGTAAAATTATATTACAAAAATAATAAATTTTATTACACATTAAAGCTTCCACTTTTGTTAAGAAAAACAAAGACATTCTAGAGAAAATTGTTTCCCCTACAAAAAAAGTAACAATAAAACAAAACATGAAACATTGAACAAGAATCGACAGTGCGTTTATATAATAATATAAAATTTTTTTGTCAATCAAATTTAAAAATAATTTTTTACTCTTTTATTTATTTAATATGTTTTTTCGTGCATGCAACTCTAACCTCCTTAGCATAGAATGTGTATGCAAAAAGTCAAAAAAATGTTACCAAAAATTTTATAACTGATTCAAAGGGAACAAATTTTTCTAAAAAAAAATTAGAGCAACAGTACAGTCGACTCCGCTTTACTGGAAATAACCAAAACCCAATATTTTTCAGTTATCCGATTTTTTCTTCTAAAAACGTAGTTCGGATTACTGAAATTTGTTACAGTTAGGCGTACTGCTTAAAATCAGTAAAACAATACTTTTTATATCAAATGTCTAGCCACTTGCATTGACAATATAACAGAAAAATACAATAAAGTACGTAAGAGCGAAAAGGACAAATACATTTTGCCATGTAATTTTTTAACGGACAAAACAAGCACAATTTTTTCAGCCTTAAGTTATGCAATCGATTCGATGTCATTGTTAATTTTTTCACTAAAGAGAAGTAAGTTTCATACAAAACGTAGTTGTGGGCTTGCTTTTGGTTTTCAGAAACACGATATTTTCAGTAAAGCGATGTTTCGCTAAAGCGAAGTGAATAAGACTAGCTGCGTTTAAAATCAGTGCGGGGATTTGTATCTCTTTCAGTAATCCCATTTTTTTTTCAATATAGCGTGTTGCGCTAAAGCGGATTCGACTCTAGTGATTTCTCTGTCCAATTACAGCTCTTCACGTATGTGTACCATTTATTTTTTTTTTAATTTTTATTGCCTATTAAGAGGGGCGCCAAAGTCTATAGAATTTTGAGAATAGGGAGAACATATTTTTCCACAAACAAAAAAAGAAAAAATAGAGCAGCAGTAGTGATTTTTTCTGAACAACTATGCCAAAAAAATTTATTTATCAAATTTTATTCGTGCTGTTTCTTTATCCCAAATTTACTAAAAAAATCAAAATTTATTATTGGGGGGTTGTAGCCCATGCGTATTTCACTGGGGCACTGACTGCAGATAATCAGGGATCGTTTTTGTGAATTAAAAGCTTTATTGCCACTTCTGTTCTAAAAAAAAGTTCTCTATGTTCTGCACTTCGTTCGACTAATCAATATGTTCTGTTACAAATATGTTGCAAAAATTTTCATCAAATGTGCAACAATTCTAAGCCATAATTTTATTTAAATTTTGATTTTCATGCTATCAGTTGCATATATAACACGACGAGGAATTGAATAATAATAATTTTAATAAAAATATGTTTGAAACTAAAATAAGAATTTTGATTGGATTGCCATCTATTGCAACCCTAAATTTTATGTAATTCTGACTTCTTAAGTCAAATTAATAACAGGTGGCCTCGAGAATTCAAGTGAGAACAATTCGCTTTGAATTTTCCCTGTCAATCCATGGTGAACTTGGTGACATTTATTTTATTTGAATGATTAAAAAAACATCAATGAAAATCACATATATTTATTTTTCAATACGAGGTCTCTTGCGGCTCCTTAGGACTGATATGCCCCGTTACTAAACTGTGTAACTGTAAACATTTAAAGTCCGTTGACTTTTTGTATTGCATGTGGCAGTAAAAAGGAACTCCTTAATATTCACAAACATACTGTTGAAACGAACTTTCCCACTATATGCGTGCACTCTACGCAATTTACCTTGAAAAATTTAATATGAGTAGCACACACATACACATGCATATAACTTTTCATGTATGTGTACTATTTTTTTATTTTACATTTTTATTGCCTATTAAGAGGCGCGCCGAATGTCATTTAAGCTACCGCTTCTGAAGATGTATTGGAGATATAAAAACAACGAAATAAACGAGTCTGCATTAAAACTTTCCTTAATGTTGAAAATAATCGTCAGCTGTTTTTTAAATTTATTGTTTTCAATTTTTGTTTATTGCTTTTTGTTGTTGTGTTTTTTGCAATTGAATAGTAGAAATAGCAAAACATATTATACAAATAAAGTTGTATATGGCTAGAGTTTTTGCTTCGTATTTTCAACTCTAAGGAAAAAAAGAACGGGGAAAGAAGTTTTGGAAAATTGTGTTTGTATGTGATATTCAGTACGTGCAATAAAAGTATTGTGCTTTTCGGCGTTCCAAATTTGTGGTAGAATATTAAAAACACTTATGAATAATAATTGGTTTTTGTCACTCAATCGCATGCAATCACTTTTACGCCACATCATTAATTCGTAACATTTGATGTAGCGCTACATTAACATGCACAGTGGACAATTTTGTTTGTTTTTAGCACATACGTTGTGGATTTTGTTTCTTATGGTCGTCCAAAGGGTAAACTTTTAAACTGGCTTAAGACGTAAGACACGAGGTCTGCTCATAAAAGAAGGTAGATTTTTATTTTGTTCAACAAATAATTGTTTATTCATTAATTTATTTTTTGCCCCTTTCACTTGTGCCATTACTCGAAGCAAATCTAATCGTCACTTGTCGATATGTCCTTGAGCTCCTCAGCAATCAGGGCTTTATATCCTTAATCGGTGCAAATCACCATTTTTCCACGAGTCTCTTCAATCTTGGAAACAGGAAAACGGAGCAGCAAAAGTATAATTTGGACCGAACTTTACTGCCACGTGAACAAAATTTTGGAAAAAAGTTGATGTCATTGTTCAAAGGATATTCTCAACATTTTCTCTAATAGTGTTTCGACAATTCTTCATCACAATTTTTATTATATTCTCAACATTTTCAGCGATTGTTAATGTTTAGGACGAGGCGTTATGATTCACATCTTTAATATTATTTGGAAAGTTTATGGTTGTATTTTTCTTCTTCTAGCGTTTGTTTGGCTTTAAAAGATTTTCCGTAATTTTACTAGATCTGCGCAAAAACCCGAAAATATCGAATTTAATGTGAGCTAATGGAAGCAAAAAGAAACATTTATTTGTGTCCTTATTTTAATGCTGATGTTCAATTTGTAAGTTTTTTCGGAGACCTATTTTATGCTAATTTTGGAGCTAAACAATTTTGCTTTTTCCAGCTTTAAAAACATCAATTTATGCTGAATAGAAAAAAAATGTTTTCTTCGCTACAAAAATAAAACCTTCAATCGAACAACTGCAAACTTTTTCCCCCATAAATTTCATATCTTTATAGCTTTTTTATTTAACAATTTAAATTTTTAAATGTAACAACAGCTTTAAGGGACTACAACATACTTGCAAAGCCTTCAAGGCATAACATATAGAAAAAATAAAAATAACAAAAGGAAAACAATTTCCCAGGAAGTTTTCGGTAAAACGTAATAAAATTGACAAATTACATTGTAAGATCATATGCAGGAATTAAAGTGTCGTTTGTGTGGATAAGAGTATATATGCATACACACACACATACACATGCATACTAGCTGAAGTATGTTACTTATGCAAACACACATATGAAACCTAAATCCCAAGTTGTAAAATACTTTAGCTCATTTTGTTTGTGCTACACACACACACACACGTAACCAGTGAGAGCTGCATACTTATAGGAGCAACTTGTACTTTATCTTATTTGTCGTTTCAGTTAAATTTTTAAAATATGACTTCCACTTACTTTTCCCAAATAAAAATGGCAACACTTTGTCGTTGTTTATAACGACGATAAAAAAAACAAAAAAAAAAAAAAACCGAACATATTTTTGTTCATTTGTGTGATGGATGTTAAAAAACAACTTTTTCCAAAATAGAGTGGGAGGTGTTGAAAAGGGTTAAATTTTAATATAATTTTTATGTTTATGTTAGTTGACAATTTTTTTTTGTTATTGTATTTCTGCCGTGTTTTTCCTCAGAAACTTTGGGTCGCAGCCACAAAGTAGCATATTTTTAGGCGTTTGACAAATATGCTTTATGTTACAATCTACAAAAAAGTAAATTTTTTTATACACTATTATGTATGTACATATGTGTATATTCCTACATCAACAAGATGTGAATGTATGGGTTTGTAAATGTGGGGAACATAATTTGCATATACATAACTAATATCGCACACATACACACACACATGGAAAAGGTATATTTCAAGTTTCCCTCTAGGCTTGCAGTAATATTTCCATGTGTGCTTAAACGCAAACGAGTATTTAAATAGTGAAATGAAATACATGTTAGATTAAATGGGTAGAACGAAAAAAGTGTGTATAAGAAAAATTACTAAATAAAAGTAAAGTAGTTTGATCAAATAGGGATCATTTTAAATGCATTTTATATTAAGTTGTTGTTCAAGCAGGATTTACCTTCATGCATACATTCAAAGTAAATAAATTAAAAAGTAATATGGAGACATTAAATATTACTTATACGCTGTGGTACATCTTTACAATAAAACAAAAAAGAAAAAAAAAATACTGGAAGGGACCGGGAATGGGAAATGTGTCGTTTGGTTTTGAGCAATTTAGAAGAAAATAATAAATATATATAACCATTTCTCTTAATAAATTTTAAACGCAATAAAAGAAAATTAAATATATTTTTACAATTATCTACGTCTCCTCAGCCTAATAACACATGCTGTTTCTACTTTCAGTTGGTTCATTTATCTAAATAATTAAATTCCATTGACTGATAAAAAATTGTATTCATAAAGGTTTGGTCTTTGATAGTTTTATTTCTCCAACACTTTGATTCGTTTCTTCAGACCACGTTATGTCTTCCCTTCATTCTCTATCTCTCTCTGGCCTTTTAATTTTTTAGACGTCTATTGGAAAATTAGCAGTGACCTACACATAAAGAAATTGCTTACAAATAATACTGCCATTTAGTCAATGACTAAAATTTTTCATCGTTTCTGAACACTTTATAAAGTAAAATTAATCCCAAAGTTTATGTAAAAAGTTACAATAATTCCTAAAACCATATTTATCTGCATGTTAAATATTGTTGAAAAAAAAACAACATCAGCTAAGACAGCGCCATTAAATGTCTTCATAAAGAATGACAATTTAATTTGATGAAAAAGACTTATTGTGTAATGAATTTCTGTGTAATTCTTTTACTTCTGGTATTTTTAGTTTTTTGGCAAACAGCGTAAACAGAACGTTTCTTTTGCAAGGAATGAGTATTGAATTCTTTGTCTGCTGGAAAATAAGATATTTTACATTTAAACGGTTGCAATTTGCTGGATGAAATTTATCTTGTTTTCCTTTTTAAATGTACATATTAAAAGCTTAAAGGGATTGCTTGGCTGTAAGATGGTAGGAAAATTCAAATTAATTTTTGCACTTTTGCCTCAGTTTTAGAGAAATAAAACAAAATGACTTTGTAGCTTAAGAAATGTCAAAGAAAGAGAAAAAAAATACTGAAAAATCGCTTCTCATGTAAAAAAGGAAAGTAAAACAACATGTTCGTTGCCAAAATAAAGAAAAAAAAACAACTGAAATGCAAAAGAAGTGTTTATATAGTTGGTCGTATTCGGCACCATCATTTTTATTTTCTTGGATGAACATTCTTAAGTCACATAATAAACAAAATTAAAAACTTTAAATAATTGTTAAGTATTATTATTTAAGAAAAAGATAAATATTCTCTTCTCTTTGCTAGAACATAGGAAAGGAAAGTTAACATCAGTTATTTAACTTACACAGCAGAGCAGAACAGCTGTTTTCGAAAGTCGCAACGCTTTCATCATCAGTGCTCTTGTGTATTGTGTTTGTCACCACTTATTAGGTGGCTTAGTTGAGTATGATAATATTGTGTTGAAAATTCTTCTATTAAATATTACACTGCCACAACTCCTTTCTTCTACTCACTACAGTTACAAGCAGAGCTGTTACTTTTTTGCGAAAATAATAATAGGTATACATATTTTCATATTTTACTTGTTAAATTTTTAAATCACGGTTTATAAAATTGTTGACTTTGTTATTTACTTGTTTGTATTACGTTTGTTGCATAAAAATGTCGACTCCGCTTTATTTACAGTAATAACCAAAACCCAATTTTTTCAGTTATCCGATTTTTCTCTAAAACGTAGCTCGGATTACTGAAATTTGTTACAGTTAAGCGTATTGCTTAAAATCATGCTGTGGCACAAGAAAATATATTCTAACTAATACAATCACTAACAAACAATTAGAAATCTTTACTGAGACTAAGTGCAAGTATGAGAAGTGCATAGTAGGCATTTTGTTGGTAGAATTTACGGTGTGGCACAAAAAAGATATCGTAACTAATACAAACACTAACGAACAATTAGAAATCTTTAATTAGCCTAAAAGCAAGTATGAGAAGTGCATAGTAGGCATTTTGATGGAAGAATCCACAGTGAGGCAATTTTGAAGAACTTTATTAGTTAAATGCTTTATATGTGAATGCTACGGACTTGTAATATATCACTGCAAAGGTAACTACGTCGTCGGTTTAAAAACTTGTTCAATTGAATTGTATATTTCGACTCCGCTTTACTGGAAATAACCAAAACCCATTTTATCAATAATCCGATTTTTTCTCAAAACGTAGTTTGGATTACTGAAATTTGTTACACTTAAGCGTACTGCTAGAAATCAGTAAAACAATACTTTTTATATCAAATGTCTAGCCACCTGCATTGACAATATAATAGAAAAATACATACAATAAAGCGAAAAGGACAAATACATTTTGCCATTTAATTTTTTAACGGACATGCAAAATTTTTTCAGCCTTAAGTTATGCAATCGATTCGATGTCATTGTTTATTTTTACACTAAAGCGAAGTAAGTTTCATACAAAACGTAATTGTGGGCTTGCTTTTGGTTTTCAATAATACGATATTTTCAGTAAAGCGATGTTTCGCTAAAGCGAAGTGAATAAGACAAGCTGCGTTTAAAATCAGTGCGGGGATTTGTATCGCTTTCAGTAATCCGTTTTTTCAGTTAAAGCGTGTTGTGCTAAAGCGGTTTCGACTGTACACACAAGGCGACAGCACCATGAATATACATGTCTGTTGTAATAACAGATATGCTAACCATACCTGTGAATTACATTTCTTGTTTTGTAATTATTAACTTTGCATTGCATTTCAACTTTAAATAAATGTTTATGTTATTTTTTCCAAATAAAACAGTGCATTATAAATTTGGTAACATTTTCAAATATTTTTTGTTAGAATATTTTTTTGAAGTGGCAGCACTGGTCAAAAGATGCTATACGCGCTTTGAAATCTTTTCCCAAAGTTTTGTTTTTATTAAATTGTTCCACAATATACTGTTTTATTCTTTTATAAAATTAGAGCCCGTACAGTATTGATATAAGTTTTACGATTCATAGGAATATTTGTGCAAAGTCTGCTACTGTAAATGGTGTAAGTTTTAAAATATTTTTGTGTTTACAAAAATTCTGACGACTAAATATCTAAGAATGTGTTGTATAAAACAAAATGAAATAAAGAAATTATAATAAGGATATCTTAAAAGAAATAAGAGAAGACACAAAATAAAGAATATAAATAAATCCTTTTTTATGGCAAAATTTCAAATTAACTTTTCATCTCATTTTAACAGCTTCTTAAGACTCTTTATAGTATCCGCTATTACTGGCTGCCAGTCCGTCTTTGACTTGAACTAATAAGTGTGTACGTGTGTGGGTGTGTGTGTGAATGTGTAAGCTAAACACTGTTGACTCGAAACGAAGTATGAAAGATTGGAAAAGGGAGGGTGTGCGGGTGGCTGGTGTTGGCTTAAACTTTTAATTTATTTGCCTTTTTGACGCAGCAAACAGATTTTAATTTAAGTCATAATGAGGAGACCCTAATATTTTTTTTGTAAGCAAGAAAACAAACACAAACACGAAAGCAAACACAAATAAAAAGTTGTGCAAGTGGAAAACTCAATGGTGTTGAAGAGCCTGATGATGATGACATTTTATACTGTCACATTCCAAACGACTTAGATGTATAAAAGCAAACATGCAACCAACCAAAGAGACAATCCAGCCAGCCAGACAGACAGACAGACAGACATATACTCATTGCCAAAGTGTAATATTAATTGATTTGTGTTCGTTCGCTTTGATATCAAGCCATACAAGATGTTGAAGAAATTGCTGATGAAATCGAAAATAAGCAGAAGGAAAAAAGAACAAACTGCAAACAGAAAATGAAGAACAAAAAAAAAAAAAAAAAAGAAAACATGAGGCAAAGATGAACAAAATGAGTTTGAAAATTAAATTAAACAGAGCGTGTCTAAGATTTTATGTGCAAGATTTTTTATGACCTCACATAAATATTAATGCAATTTTCAATAAATTCCTTTTATATTTCGTTCAGTTTGCTCTTGTGTTTGTTTTCTTTTGTTTTTTAGTACAAAACGAAAAAGTTATTGAATTAATTTTGCACAAAGTTTGTGGCAGAATACGCGCTCTTGAGAGCGATGGCTACGCTGCGAGTAGCGGTACGGGCTAAGGGGTAGATTATATTGCATACAGCTGGCTAAAATAACTGCTCCGAAGTGTAAAGCATATTTTTTCACCCAAAATCTATCTGTAAGCAATTTCCTTTTTTAATTTTCTTGCATAAAATATCTATTACTTTTTTTCATATTTCATATTTTTATAAACTTAAATACTTAAACATGTGTGTGTGTGTGTGTGTGAGTGAGCGAACATAGATAGCAAAGCAGTACATGCACTTATTACATACAATTTTTGTGTCGTTCAATTTGTTAAGCAAATTCTAAAGGGTGGTCGAACCAAAACGCACGATGTTAATTGTGAGTCACATTTTAACTTCAAGTTTTTTGCCCAACTTCAGTTGACATTTCTTTGTTTCAGTGTTTGACAAATTCAGCTATGTATACAGTTGAGCAGGGGGCGGGATTACTGAAGCCTTTTAAGAAAATGGGCGTTAAAATCTAAATTCACTTTGGGCATTTAGTGATTTTTTTATTCAGTATAGTCGATCACAATGGATTCGTTAACAAGCAGAAATGCCGTATTTGGGTAAATCAGAATCCAAAAGTGATTGTGGAAAGCCGATGCATTCACAAAGAGTGGCGTGGTGTGGTTTAAAGCCTGGTGGCGTCATCTGGCCACACTCCTTCCAAATTGAGGGCGGCTAAGCATTTACCATGAATAGCATTCACTATCGCGACATGATAGCGGACTTCTTGTGGTCAGAAATCAAGGACATGGACCTGGACGGTATGTGGTTTTAATGGGATAGTGCCACTTGCCACACAGCCATCGAAAGAATTATTCTGTTGCGTGAAAAACTCAATGGCTGTGTTATCTAACCTCATGGCGATATTAATTGGCCGTCACGATCATATGATTTGACATCGTTGGAGTTCTTTTTTTAAGGATATTTAAAAGTAAAACTGTGAGTCAATAAGCCAAAAACAATTTAAGACCTAAAGGAAGAAATAATTCGGTACATTATTGACATTGACCTTGAATTATTTCTCAGAGTTATTGAAAATATAAATCACCCGCTATCAAAGCCGTGGCGAGCATTTGCCAAATATTTTGTGTCACACATAATTTTCATAGATCTTTCTATCATAATAAGAAACTTTAAAATAATTCTCTGAAAATTTGTTCTTTTATTTTCTATTAACATCAAGCGTTTTGGTTGGAGCACCCTTTATTAATGAATGCCACCGTATATCCAGTATTCGGCTTGTGGAAGTTTAGGCAAAGGAATATTTTCTGGTGTTAAATACTCATACGAGTATGTGCAAGTTTTTTTTAGCTGCAATTTAAAATTTGAATAGTGAAATATTATAAATCGATATTTTTTCTACTTTTGGAATAATTTTTGAGCTCGAACTATCTCTTGTATCTTCTATATATATTCATCTTTCTTAACGATAATGTAAATATATAAAAAGGATCTGTAGTGCAAGACGTTATGCAATAGAATTGCCATTTGAAGTTTTAATATTTAACTACTAGTCGAATAAGTCACCAACAGCGTGTATTTTTTCTCGATCTTCCATTCTCTATGAATCTTTCTCAACCGCTTGCTCCCTACTCTCGTTCAATGGCTATATGCTTCATGCTACGTTCGCCCTTCCTCACTCTGTCTCCATCATTCTCAATTACTTTCTCCCTCCTCTTGGACAGAAACATTCCATATTTTCGTCACGCGTTCCATCCGTAAAAATTTTACCCTCATGCGCGCAAAGAAGTTTCACTTCAAATATGAAACTTTTTTTTTTTTTAAATTTAATCATTTTGGATTTCATTAGGTAATTCCGTGCCTGATATTACAAATGAGTTCGTTCTGAAAAGTAGTTTGGTTTTTCGCTGACCAACCAAAATGCAGAATCAATTCTGTTCCCAAACGAAACTGAATTCTGTAACGGAACGGCTGCGTATGATTAATATTTGTTTGTATGGATTCGTATTACTCATACGTCTTACACACACTCGTATATTTAGAAACAGAAAATGTCACACACATTTTCGTGTCATCTGTAAAACTTTTACACTCATGCGCGCAAAGTTGTTTCATTTAAAAATAATAAGAACAAAAGCTCGAAGGTATTAGATTTCGTTCGGGTGTAAGTGCCCTATTAGAAGGAAAAATGTATGATACAAAATTTTGTAGCACCGACCGAATTCGTTATAAGCTTTAGCACATATTTTTCATTTACTATTCGGTTGAACTGAAATCCCCTTAATATTTTAGCTTTTGTTTTCTTCATTTTGTTGAAAATTTCCATTTCTTGCTGCATCTTCTTGAAATTCCCTGCTTTTCTTTTTTTCCCTTGTATTTAGTTTTAAAGTTAATAGTTTTTTCGAAAATAATTTCCGTTTGTGCTTTCTGGTCTTGTTGCTTTTGTAATATTGCTTGCTGCTGTTCCGTTCCTGTGCTGTACGTTGCACTAATGCTGCATGATCTTATTTTCCTTTTTCTCTTTTTTTATCTGCTTAAAGTTTACCTTTTGATATTGTTTATAAGATGAAGACGAGAGCTATTTTTGTTGTTGTAATAATAAACAGCATGCTGAAGCATGTTGTTTATTTTGATGCGTTTTAAAGAAATATCGTTGTTGTTGCTGCTGGTGCAGCTTGAAAATGCTATTTCCAGCATCCTTATTTTCCTATAAATAAAATTCAAAATAGTTTTGGTGTTGTTGTTGTTGTAGTTTACTTAAAATATTTACCATGAACTATTTATATGCGAGTATTTTGTGCAAAGATTCAATAGAGTTGAAAATAATAAATAATAAATATTAAAATCAAATAGTGGAGTGCAATTTACTCTTGATTATGAAATATGTTGTAAAATATATTTTAAAATGCAAAGAGAATAGTTTAAGTTTCTTTTAGAAAAAAATAACGTGATTGGCTTCGGAATTTTAATTTGAAAATTAAATTTTTTTGGAATTTTCAATAAATCACACAAACAGCTTAAATAAATTTATCATATATTTAACATATTTTGACTGCTGATTGGATAATGGCAAAATATGTTATTAAAAACCATAAATATGCACATGAATGGCTATAGAAATATTCTGTGTGACCACTTGAATAAGTAAGGAAAATTCATAAAAAATATGCAATTTAACTTTTTGTTTGTAAAACCAGGAAGGAAGAAAGCTGAAGAACAAAAAAAGATGGCAGTGAAAAATTACATAAAAGGCCTTTAATCGTAATCTTAATAATCATAAATGGGCTGAATCGGACCACAGGGAAAAAAGTTCTCTTAAGAAGAACTAAACCAACCTCTAAAACATAATTTTTAAAAATCGTTTATTCGACATATTGTCTCAATTAATAATAAACAAAAAGCTCTAAAACATAATTTTTAAAGTTCTTTTTTTGCAATTTTGTTAAGCAAGTGATATATATTTATGCCAAAAAAGGTCCAAAGCATTGAACTGGCAATCAGAAAGATCCATTTTTGTACCTCGCCCCGTTTAAAGGGCGTTGAAGTAACATATTACATGGGAAAATAGTGTAAATATTTAACAAATTCTATAATTTAAGCCTACATTTCTTACAAATTAAATTTTACAGCTCTGATCTCCCTCTGCCCTATCCTCCTCCTCACCATTGTCCCTTAAAAGACCTTTTAAAAAAAATGGGTTTTTTCACTTCAAATTGACACCAAAATTTGAGTTTTAGGTGTTTTATGGCAAAGGTAAGATGTCTCCCCCATAACTCCTCCCGCAGTGACGGCCTACAAAATAGAGTTTTTATTTACTAAACATTTGGAGGGTATTTAAGATTCGACTCGGTCATATATAACGTTCTTATTTGTTTTTTAGGTCTATATAAAAATGTGGATGACAAACAGTCACCAATAAATATAGTAGATAAAATTGGTAATTTCGGGCCACTTATCCCCAGGTTTGCTTCAGGCACCTATTTAGTTACTTAAAAATTTTGAACTAATTTGTGCAAAAATTAGACTAAAGGTGCTGTTGGCTGAAGTAGTTAACACGAGACTATGAAGCGGAGGATCATGAGTTCAACCCCGCACATCAGTCATGAATATTCTGTCGAATTCTTCCCATCAGCGTTAGTGCATGAACAAATTATCAGCTACAGAAACAGCGTTCTCAATAGGCAATTTGAACTGTGCAGCATTTTTTTTAAATTAATAAGGCAATTCGAGGTTTGCACATTTCGAGTAATCCTCAGGTGGAGGCAGGCTTTCATCAAGGGGTTTTCGCCTTGGATAATGTGCGCGCGAGATATTGAACCCACTACACATGTAGCTACAGATAGACCACTGTCTAAGTGTTTGTAAACAATCACACAGCCAACTCGTACGTGGGCAAACAAACACAAATGTACAATTTGATATGAACACTTAAGGCTGTTAAAAATATCACTGTCAACAGATCTCAAACAAAAGCAAATATATGTATAGTATCTGTCGTGCAGCCAAGATTTGTATAAACTTAAACTTGCAATTTATATATGAACAATATGGAGACACATGCAGACATCCATACATGTGTATTTAATGCTTTAGCTGGCCCAGCACATACTCAGCTTAAAATATATCTATAATAATACATCTCGCAAGACAAAAATGTGCTCAAGGATGCATTACTTATGTATTTATGTATATGTTTATGTGCAAGATTGTTTAATAAAAAGAAAAGCATAAAACGAATTTAAAAACACGAGCAAAGTAACAAAATACGAGTGCATATACACAGATAAATGGCTGATATAACTTAACTCGTAAAAGTATGCTATACTTATTCCATCTAGGCGAATGTATATATTACATATTAAACTTGTGCATGGGTGTGTGTGTGTGTGCGTGTGTGTTTAAGCACGAGTATTTTTGGTTCTTCAGTTTTAAGATGTGACCACTTGATATTTGATTGCATTTGAAATGTAGAAGTAAAGTAAACAAAATGAAATATAACTCGTATGTATTATGAAGAGCTCTATTCTGTTAGCAGCAGGTTTCTGTATATACGATTTAACCCTTGTGTCCACAACGGCTTAAACGTCTCTGATTTTCATTAAAGTGAAATTCAAGATGTTGTGTTAACTTTAAATTGCAGTTATGACACAAAAATACACATATTAAGATTATTTTAGCTCTTGCTTTAATTCTGATCAGCTTCCAAATCACTTGCGTAGAATTTTAAAGTCATATTTTTATTTTTCTAAGCAAATTTGCACCAAAGAACTACGCACAGTAGCAAATTAAAACCCTTTAAAATGATCACTTTGATTATTGAAAATTACTAACTGGGCAAACTCAGCACCATTAAATCCATTTGCACTGTTAAACAATAGTTCCCACAAAGAAAAAATTATTTAAAAAATATTTGCATTTTAAGAGTCGTCTACAAAAAATCTATATTCATTATAGTAAAAATATTAGACACGAAGACAAGATCCATCTAAAAAAATTGCGAAAGTACTAAAACCGATTGCTGTTTGTTTTTCTTACACACCCTGTACCTTTAAACTAAAGTTAAAAATAATTAAATGATTAAATTACATTATAACAAAGAAAATATTTGCCACTTTTCCACTCATGCACAATTTGTTAAGAGCATTATAATTTAATTATTCACTATTTCAATATGTCCTGTAAATAATTCTGTTTAATTGATAATTTAAATTAATTAATACTACATTCAATTAAATTAACACATTAATACAGCTCCACATATTTGCTGGCAAAGAGAATTTTAATAATTATAGACGACAGTGATGAGAGCAGCAGAAGCAAAATAAATGTTGAACGGAAAACGTTTATTAATTTTTGTGTGAAATATCAAAGCGTTTTTGTTAGACCAGCTGCTAAATTATAAATTATAATAAATGATACGTGCCTTGCCATGCTTTTTCAATTTAAAATGTTCAATTTTTTTCTCCAATTTCAATATAATTTTTTTCTGATTTAAAAAGCGGTTATTTTGGTCTTTCATCTTTGAAAAGCTTTTCAAGTGTTAAGTGCACTACACAAACACACACAAACAGACACATACCCGCACACTCATTTATTGGAACGTAAAAATGCCAAGAAATAAAATAGTTGGTTTATTTTTAATTTTGTTTCCTGTTCAATGGCATTAAAGTCTTAATGATGGTGGGCCTTAAAGAAACATGCAAGTAAAAAGGTAAGAAACAGCCACGTTAATATTGCAGGTACTCTAGCACACTTCGAGTTGATTTTAAGAGCCTGTTGCTGGCATTTTTAATTGCCACATTATTGATGCATCATTAGTTGCGGTTTGCAGGTTCCGCTCTCTAACCATTTTCTCTTTTGGTGTGCGTAAATAAATTGATGAATACTTTTAAATTTAATTGGAAAAAAATTCAAGAAAGTTCTTTCTTATTGTTGTACGAGTAGATTCGTTTATAAAATTATGAACACATTTGAAGCTTGTTTGTGAGCAATTCTTCGGTGAAAACTAGAATTTGAGTAGTTTTTGCTTCAACAATTTTCTAAATTGGAACAAAAATCAAGGCTGTAAAAATAGTCCTAAGAAAAGTCTTCTCATGTAGAAGTCATTCGTTGGGAGTTCATCATTTTATATATCGGTTCTTATTAGTGCTGTCGAAGCGACTCGGGAATTTATAACAGAGTAAAAAAATATATAAAATATTTCCTTAATCTATTCTTATCTCTTTCCTAGGCGACATGCATATTTTTCAAAATCGGGAATAAAGGTAAAAATTTAATTAAAGAAAACCTTTAAAGGTTTTCGTTTCTGTTTTAAACATACATTTTATTCTTTTAGCTTATGTGTGCTACTTCTATGTGCAACATTCAAGAACCATAAATTAGTCTTTATGTTCCCATAGAATTTCACATGAAAATTTGCTTTTCCCCTAAATAAGCACATCAACGAATTCTACCAACTTTTAATGAGGTTTTGTTGGGAAAAAATATAATAAACAAATTTATAAAAGGAAAAATGCTGTAAAAGGCACATATGTGATGTACATAAATAAAGAAATATATTTCAAACTGCAGCGACTTATAAGGGTGCTACACTGAGAGTGATACACAAACACACATTTGTTTGATTAAAAGTTTGCCAATGTATTGTTTAGATATTGCTATCCTTGATAGTTATTTATCATTGTTATTTATTTATTGAATAGTTATTTATATATTTAAAAAATATATAAAATAAATAAAATATTATTGAAAAATTTATTATAAATTTTTTATACAAAAACTAGAATAACGAAAAGTTTATTTAGTTTATTTAGTAAATTTTAACACAACGGCAGAATTGGTCAAAATTATATAAGAGTTTTTGATTCACTTGGTGCATCTCTCTCAAGTATTTATTGTTCATTATTATAAATATTTGCAATTAGTTTTCTTGTCAATTCTGCGCAATTTACTCTGCAGGGTATCAACAAAAGCAATACGTACCCTACTACGGAGGTGGATAGTTAAAATTAGGGATGTAACGATACGCCGTTTTGCCGATCCGATACCGATACTCAAAAAGAAATATCGCCGATACCGATTCCGATACCGATACGCATATTGAAATTGAACTCAAGTTAAAATTACCAAATCTCAAGTAGAGTAATTCTTTTATTATACAAAATTACAGTGTAAGAGATTATTAATATTTAAAATTTATATTTGAAATCATTCTGAAATTAACAAAAACAAATAATTTTTTTTTAACAAAAAGTGTAAGCGATTATTAACGAGTCCAAACTGAATGTCATACTGTTTATTTTCTAAAATCATCCAAATTTTCAATACAACGGTTAGTAAAAAGCGTTGAAAATTTAATTGTTTGCTCAAAACAGCTCTAAAAAAATTTAAGAAGTATCGTCGTATCGACACTAAAATATCGCCGATATCGATATATCGGCAAATCAGAAGTATCGCCGATATATCGGAATCGGTATCGGTATCGGTTACATCCCTAGTTAAAATCTTGAAATGGAACTAAAATTGTTTAGTTGATTTTTAGTATCAAAATTTGTTCTTGATCCTGCATTCAGTTGGTACTAATTCCAATTCATTACAACATCTTCAAGCATCATGATGTCAGATGGGGATATGTACAATCGACTCCGCTTTACTGGAAATAAGCAAAACCCAATTTTTTTTAGTTATCCGATTTTTTCCCTCTAAAACGTAGTTCGGATTACTGAAATTTGTTGCAGTTAAGCGTATTGCTTAATATCATGCTGTGACACAAAGAAAAATATTCTAACTAATACAATCAGTAACAAACAATTAGAAATCTTTACTGAGCCTAAGTGCAAGTATGAGAAGTGCATAGTAGGCATTTTGTTGGAAGAATTCACGGTGTGGCACCAAAAAGATATCGTAACTAATACAATCACTAACAATTAGAAATCTTTACTTAGCTTAAGTGCAAGTATGAGAAGTGCATAGTAGGCATTTTGATGGAAGAATCCACAGTGAGGCAATTTTGAAGAACTTTATTAGTTAAATGCTTTATACATATATTAATGCTACGGACTTGTAATATATCACAGCAAAGGTAATTACGTCTACGGTTTAAACACTTGTTCAATTCAATTGTATATTTCGACTCCGCTTTACTGGAAGTAACCAAATGCCAATTTTTTCAGTTATCCAATTTTTTCTCAAAATGTAGTTCGGATTACTGAAATTTGTTACAGTTAAGCATACTGCTTAAAATCAGGAAAACAATACTTTTTATATCAAATTTCTCGCCACTTGCATTGACAATATAATAGAAAAATACATACAATAAAGTACGTCAGAGCGAAAAGGACAAATACATTTTGACATTTAATTTTTAACGGACATGTACAATTTTTTCAGCCTTAAGTTATGCAATCGATTCGACGTGATAGTTTATTTTTTCGCTAAAGCGAAGTAAGTTTCATACAAAACGTAGTTGTAGGCTTGCTTTTGGGTTTCAGTAATACGATATTTTCAGTAAAGCGATGTTTCGCTACAGCGAAGTGAATAAGACTAGCTGCGTTTAAAATCAGTGCGGGGATTTGTATCGCTTTCAATAATCCGATTTTTTCAAGAAAGCGTGTTACGCTAAAGCGGATTCGACAGTAATCACATATATGAGCCAAAAATTATAAATAAATAAAACGAGTCAGTGAATAGAAATATCTGCAAGAGAGATGCAAGACGTCCTAGAGAGGAAAGCATAAAGTGTAATGCACAATTTGTAATAAATTTAAGGCTTTAAGCTTCATCATGTTACGAAAATTGCAATATATATTTTTCTATTAAATATATAAAACATTTAAAAACTTGCTAAATGCAAAATAAATTACACCGCTAGGATGTTCATGTAAATTTACATGTTATGTGGCAGGTTTGCTAAGTGCTGGTCCTACTCAAAAAAATTGTTTTTCTGTATAATTTTGCAAATTATTTGTTTCAAATTTAAAAACTTTCAGATCTAAATTTTATATCGTCAAAGGTTGTAAACTTTCCATCCCTGTGTGAAAAGCTACCAGGTATGTAAGATATTTATGAAAAAAAAAGATGCCAACCAAAAAGGTAAGTGTACTTAAAAGCAAAACAAGCGAAAAACTTTTGCAAGTTTCGCTTCACAAGGAGCGGAGTTTAGCAGCCTTTTTGTTTTCTTTTTGCGCAAACATTTTCTCAGTCTCGTGGCTGTTGCTTAATTTGGTTGATTTTCTTTTTGGCGTAAGTAATAACTATTATGATAACAATTATTAAAAATGACACTTGCGGTAAGTAGTATGCAAAAGTTAAGGAAAAATATACAATAAAAATGCTTAAGCTGGTGCTTTAAGTGTCTAAAGAAAAACGGTATTATAATATTTAAAAAGAAAGCTTAAAAAAAGGATCTAATAAGTGCTCCACCACAGTGCAAAATTAGGAGGCCTGCTCTAGCGTTCGATATCAAAAGTAATTTGTTCTTTTTTAGGTCACGTGCAACACGTGGAATTTTAAAGTTTTTCCTTGGCTCCTTGTTGTTTTACTTATCGAGAGTCCAGTGTATTGCAAATCAGTAATCAGTTTGCTCACATGTACTATCTTATCGTATCTACTTTCAAGCCACACAAATAAATGTTGGAAAAATTACAAAGTACAAAGTATATACAGACGATGTATATTTTTAATTTGCTGCGAAGGCTACAAAAATAACTCTTCCTCTTATCACGTATCATCACCAGCAGTTAGCCACGTTAGCATAGCAACTAGATTTAATGAAATTTAATATTTAAAAAGTTTATCTTAAGAGATTTTGATATTTTTTAATCATTTAAACTTTACACTTGGCTGATCACCATCCAGTTACTTGAACTTGTTTGCTTTTGAAACTTCTCTTCTTCCATTACACCGCCATTCGTTCGTTACATTTTATTGTTGCGTACATATTTACATTGTAATCTTTTTTCACTTTCTTCTCTTAAGGTTGAATTTATCTTCTTTTCTTTCTCACGGCACTAATCCTTTTCTTGTTGGCTGTTTAACCGTTTTAAGAAAATGTTTCAGGAGACGGAAAATGAGAAGCACGAAGGAATCAAATTGAATAGCGATACATTAAGAGTTCTTTTTCTCGTTCAAAAAGGGGCAAACCAAAAGTTATTGTAGCTTTTTGTCTGCTATCGACTAGAGTGTAAATTGCTAAAGTTGTTCTTGAGATTTAAAAACAAAAACTTTTCTAAGGTTTTCTGTTCTTGGACAGAGATAAAAAGAAATGTTAAAGTGGAAATAAATATAATTGGCATAATTTGAAACACAAAAAGAAAATGTTAAAAAGATAATTAAATCATTGTTGTTTTAAAACGACTTTTGTATTTAGTTATCTTTTATTAAAATATAAATTACGATGCATGGGGACTGCCATTGTCCTTTAATTTGTGTCGGCCAAAGAAAGTAGAGTAAATTACAATATGCTAGCTAAAATATGAACTTTGATATACTTAGTTTAGCTGCTCTCGGCACCATCCACACCTTTTATAGTTCCGCTATAAAGCGTTGCATGATTAGGAATCCATCCCCCGACTGTTGGTCCACGTAAAAAAAATATATACTTAAAGAGTTTCAATTTACATGCCTTCGTGTTTAAATTACTTCTTATGCTATCTGTGAACACTCATGTGTTACTTTATAACTCACAAATACAATTTTTAAACATACTTAACATTTCGTTTTAATTTTGGCCAAACATCCTGTACTACAGTTAAGAGAAGCAACCAACATATAATATGATAAATACGTTTTTTTTATGTTTTTTTTTTTTAATGGAAAACCATGAAAATGCAAAAATATAAAAATTTTTTAATGCGGAAAAATAACTCAGCATTTTCCCAAGTTCTTAACAAATTGTTGTTGTTTTTAATTTATTTATTTCTTTCGCACAACTTATACATGCAAACATGTTTGTATATGTGCTTAAAGGTGTGGTAGTGCTCTTCGCTGCTCTTCGTTGGGTAATGCGGTTAAGCCACATATCAACACCGAAAAATAAAAGCAGAACAAATAAAATATCTTGGCCGTCTTTGCTCGTAATACTGCAGTAGTTTTACAAGATGTTCTTTCTCTCTGGTGTAAACATTTGCAAATACATTTTTTAAGGTTTAAATGCAAATTTTCAAGCAGATATAAAAACGTTCATGAGAAGAGGTGTAACAGGGGCAGAAGAAACTCTTTACTATACGTAAATTCGGTAACGGCAAAGTTTGTTGCGAGTTTCATAAATTACACCATGCAACAACCAATATAATAGAGGGAATTAATACAAAAAGTTGTGACTTTGACTCTTTGACTCCATTGATAATTTATTGTAATACTAGTTTTTACACGCGAAGAATATGTGAAACTTCAGCTAGTGTGTATGCTATGTCAATGATATTTTTACTGTATCAAAGTTGAAAACGTTTTTAATTATCAGTTTCATAATTTCATATATCCCGTAGAAAATTTGGACTACCCTTGAGCCCTCATAAATTCATTGTCAAAAACAAATACATTGTTAAGTCAACTGTATCAAAGTTTAAAAAAATTATTGTTACCAGTTTAATGATTTTACATAAAAATTTTCGACCAGGATCCTTTCCAAAAACACCAACCACTTTATGTTAATCCTCGGATCTCAAAATATCTCTCTGCCAAATTTCATTTAAATCGGTTCAGCGGTTCAAGCAGACAGACGGACAGAGTTTTTTTTATATTTATTATATTAGTAAGCAAAAAAGTGCAAGTTATTGTAGATAGTGCAAGTCATTACAAAAAGTGCAAGTCATCATAAAAAGTGCAAGTCATTATAAAAAGCGCAAGTCATTATAAAAAGTGCAAGTCACCGTAAAAAGTGCAAGTCATTATAGAAAGTGCAAGTCATTATAAAAAGTGCGAGTGATCATAGAAAGTGCAAGTCATTATAAAAAGTGCAAGTCACCATAAAAAGTGCAAGTCATCATAAAAAGTGCAAGTCATCACAAAAAGTGCAAGTCATTATGAAAAGTGCAAGTTATTATGAAAAGTGCAAGTCATTATAAAAAGTGCAAGTCATTATAAAAAAAAATCATCATAAAAGTGCAAGCCATTATAAAAAGTGGAAGTGATCATAAAAAGTGCAAGTCATCATAAAAAGTGCAAGTCATTATGAAAAGTGCAAGTTATTATGAAACGTGCAAGTCATTATAAAAAAAAATGCAAGTCACCATAAAAAGTGCAAGTCATTATAGAAAGTGCAATTGATCATAAAAAGTGCAAGTCATTATAAAAAGGGCAAGCCATTATAAAAAGTGCAAGTCATTATAAAAAGTGCAAATCATTATAAAAAAAAATCATCATAAAAGTGCAAGCCATTATAAAAAGTGGCATTCATCATAAAAAGTGCAAGCCATTGTAAAAAATGCAAGTTAGTATAAAAAAATGCATCTGCTTATCAGTTTCTCCAAATTCCCAAAATTTTATAATATTAAAAATAGATAGTCAATGGAATTTTTTTTCAACTAACAACATATAAATAAATTTATCGGTGATAAGGATATTTAATTTTGTTGCACAGTGTTATCCATGGTAAAATACTTTAACGTTTGCGATCTTTGTCTCTCTCCACAAATTAAACACATGCAGACAAAATATTCACAACATCAATATATTAAAAAACACGTTAGAAATTAAGTTGAATTAAAAATATTTGTTCTATTTAAATTAATTGCTCTTATTGCCAGCAAAACATTGTTGCGCTGAGTGCACACCTATTGACTTCCTCGTACATGCAATTTATCTAAAATCGCACTTATAGTCACATTTTGTCATACTTTTCCCGCTAGTTCATTTGTTTTGATTGCCTTAAATAATAAACTTCTGATTTCATTAGAGGCTTCAAATTCGAATTTAGTTTGTAAAAATATTCCTTGTCCCAATATGACTGAGTTGTGGCTCCTGTTACTGTTGTTGTTATAAGAAAACTTATTATTGTCGTAGTCTTATTAATTGATTGTATCAGGAACTACTGGGTACTGATGCCTTGGTTTTCTTTATCATTATTTTTATGTGTGTTGGTGTGTCTTGCTATAAAATTATCCAACCATAATATAATAAATATTAGTAAATTAATTAATTTATTTAAATTAAATACAATTTCAACAGTTTTAATTAAATTTATTGATTAAAAAACCAAAGCAAAATATAAATATTTATTAGCTCATGTATCAGATTTTTAAAGCAAAAAACATTTATTTGTTAAATACTAGTCGTATAAAGTTACGGTAATTTGAATTAATAATGTGAAACTTTTGGATTTTAAATTCTGTATGAACATAAATTTTAAACCATAATTTAATAAAAATCAAATTGGAATTAATGACTTAAAATTAGCTTCATAGTGATGTCAGTGTTATTCAATAATATCACTTATATATTCCTGTTTATTTTGGTTTCGTTGAAAGTTGTGAACCCTTAAAAGGACTCTGTTTGTTAATAAAGGATTTATGTTTTGTACAAAACTATCATGTTTTAATAAATCTAAATAGACAAGGTCGAATCTCATATAATAGTTTTGCTAAGGTATAAGTTTTTGGGAAAAATGTTAGCAAAAATTAACAAGTGTAATTATTAATATATGATATCTTTGGGTAACGTTCAATACGTTCGTCAATATACAAACCGTGATCAATAACTGAAAATGTTTGCAATATAAAATACGAAATATGGTTACTATTGAAAACGGTTTCGCCCATGTAACTTCCCATACAGGCTGTTTGTACAAAGCACCTGTTCGAGTGATGATTTTTTATGAAAAGTATTCAGTTCTTTAAACGGTTTGAATACCGACTTCATACTCAATTCGTTTTAGTCACATAAAATGCCCATAAATTGTTTATTGCTAATTGTTTGAAAATTTCATAGGCAAAAAACTTTTTATATAACTTTTTATGCAAGTGAAAGGCAATTTTTGTTTATCTAAAATAATATTTAAGCTAATTTTTTGTGAAAATTTTAAATATGTTCGTATTTTAGAAATCTTGGTTTTGTGTCATATTTCATGTTTATTTTTAATATGATCAGCCTATATACCGGGATTCTATGACTATTTACCGTTAAAGAGCTACCGAAAAATGGGGAAAAATAGCGTATCATTACAACACACATTTTAAGAGAACAATAGATTTATAAAAACGATATGTAGAGACCTTTGACCCTTTACGATACATCTCCACTAGGGGTGATATTAACCGGATATCAAGTCACACGCAGGGTTGCATATGCAATTGTGTATATGTGCATTTACACAAACAATATAATAAAATATATAATTATTTTGTTGTAGTTTTTAAATAAAATGTGTAACGATTTTTAGCCACTTAGGTATTTAAAAAAATTTTTTGGGCATATCTACACAAAAATACCTTTTGAACTATTTACATTTAATTAACATTAATGGGCGATGAAATACTTTAAGGTGTACAACAATAAAATGTACGCCATATACATATAAGTATATGAAATTCTGGACTTTGTGTAAATTCTCGGATTTTGTTAAAATCGAACATCCTGATATGAAGCGCACCTTGCACGACAATTTTATCTCTGTTCCTTATATATAAGCGAAACTTTTAACTGCCTCTTACCAACTAAAAATTATATATTATTTACACCAAATTTTTATTATAACGAAAATTGATCTTGATATTTTTTTTTATATATTTCTTTAAAAATAATAAATTATTTTGCTGCGAAGCAATGCCCAAAAATTTGCAGTAGCATGTGCTTAAAGCTACAGCTAGATGTTTGCTATTTTTGTATAAAATCTGTTTGTTATTTCTATATTTAATTAAATGTTTGCCTAGTTTTAAATTTTGCCATAAACAATATTTTAATAAATTGATATAAGCAACTACAAATTACTTGCGGTCTAAAAGTTTTATATGGAATAGTTACAATATCGTACCGTGAGTTTTTACACCTGATTTGTGATTAACGCAGCTGCTTGCTGTGTAAAACTAATAGTTAAAATCAATATAAAACTGCAAAGAAGTTATTAATTTCCTTCGTCCGCCGTTATCATGATGGCAATGTTCCTTTTATTTTTCATAATAATAAATCCAACGGAACTGAGTTTCAGTTCATGTAAACTACTACTGAATTATACACTGCGTTCAAACAAGCTCAGGTGTGGTTTGTTTAAACACATATGCACTTCCTAATGAGTGCATGTGTTTGAGTGTGTGTGTGTGTGTGTGTGTGTGTTAGTTAATTTATATTTTATAGTTGCACTTGTTCATAAACATATTTGTATTTATAATTGTAATTTTGCATACTTAATAATAACTTTTGTGATCAGCATAAATATTTATTTTGTTGTTTATTTATACAATTTATGAATTTTATTTATTTTTAGCAAGTCCAGTCAAGGGCATAATGTTTTAATTTAAATATACACAAACAGATATTAGACATGGCTTTATTGTAATAATGGTTTAGTAGAAATTTTATTTGAAAATATTTCATTAAGTTTTATGTTGCAATTAAAGATAATAAAATTTTCGTTAGTAGATGCACCAATTTATAGTTGAATCATATTATGTTTCCGGTGAAGAAGAGAAAGTAAAAGATTGGTCTGACTGGAGGTCACCTTTTTATTTAGAATGCTAGATATCGCCTTATGGAAAAGCCAAAGAAACAATTCGATTGCATTGAAGGCTAAGCTGACTCCACGATGTTTTCAGATCAGCTGATATCTTAAATTAACGCAGTGAATATGTAGACGAAGTTGGTGAGTTGCATTTACGAAAAGCATAAATGAGATAGACATTTTCTGATCAGCAACAGTGCTTGAGCATTTTGTGAAAATATTTACAGGCCATGAGAGAGTGTGTGATTTTGCAGGGATTTTGGCCTAAGTGGCCAAATAAGGAGTTGGCATGCATTGCCAGTAAATAAAAAATGATTATGGAAGTGTCTTCTATCAGACACAATTATTGGAATAGCTGAATTGAGTTTGTGAAAATATTTACAGGCCATGAGAGGTCAATTTACAGGCCATGAGAGTGTGTGTGATCTTGGAGGGATTTTGCCACCAGTGGCCAAATAAGGAGCTGGCATACATTGACAGTATATACAAGTGTGAATATATCCTTCAATTCTCTTTTGAAGGGCATAAATATACAAAATTAGAATAGCAAATAAAATTAACTAATCTTGATTTTGTAGCTAATATTTTTTGATAAAAAATTATTTTCATAAAAAGACAGGATAAAAGTTTGATATTTAATCTTTTGGTTGTGTACTATTTAAACCGTTTAAAAATTAATTTATATAAAAATAGTTTTTTATTTAAAATTTCATATATTTAGTACTTTTAATTATTAAATCAGTTTTATATATTTCTTTTTCATGTTAATATTGTTGTTGCAGTTTGAAAGTCATTTGGCTACAATTGCTGTTAGTAAATCAATGAATTTCTACGAAACCCACAATGCCCAGTGTTATTAATTCAGCCTGTTTAATTGAAATGATATGTAATTATAGCTTAATATGTGACTAGATTTACAGGAAAAATATAATTAAAAAAAGATAAAAATCCCGTTTGCATTAACATATTTTAATTTGAATTATAGGCAAGCGTACAATCTGGCAAATTGTTTATTTTTTTACAAACAGTGGGTTTTACGAAGGCCGTTCCTAAGTTGTGTGATCGTAAAGGCGGCATTTTCATAAGAATCAGTTAATATACCAAAAAGTGAACTCATTTAGAAAAAGTGCATGCATTGAGCATGCCATTTAGCCGAAACTGGTTTGCTTACAAGCCAAATTTGTTTTAAGAGGTTTAACAATTTAAAGAAGAAAACTGCAGCAATCATGTTTTTTTTATCAAACTAATTTATTATTTCATTCTTTCTGCGCATTTCATTGCAAAACCACCTTCGCGGATTAAAATTTAATTGTATTTTTAATTAAAATTTTGTAAATTAAACACAAATTATGAGCAAAAAAGTCTGTGTTTTTATTTATGCCATAATAAATTTATGTTAGTGATTATTAAAACGAGATTATTTAACTTTAATTACAAGTTAACAAATGTGTTGGCTAAAAAGTACAAACAATTTAAACAATTTCATAAAAAGTAAACAACGAGTTATTTAACGTGCGTTCAAATGTAATTGTTTTTTTTTTTACAGCAGGAAGTTTGTTACGTCAGCGAAGTGATAACGTTAATTTATTGAAATATTTATGCATTGAAGTACTTATTATGGACGGTTTTATTGATCTAGAAAAAAAACATGTTTAAAATACATAATAAAATGAATTTTTATTAATTATATTGAAATTTAATTGATTTAGTTAAAGTTTGATGTAGAATTCCAGGCATGTGATCTTTCACAAATGGATTAGGAAGTTAATTAAATTTAATTGGAAATGGCGCCTTGTTACAGGTCATTGATGGATTACAAGGGATTTTCTGTAGATTTTTGTTACTGATTGTAAAACATTACAAATATGAGAAAGTAAAATAAATAATGCATTTTGTGAAGTAATCAACTTTAAGCTTATTTTGTAAGTGCATTTTTTTGTGGTAAGAAAAAAGATCAATCACACATGAGTACTGATGATAAAAGTGCTGTCCCTTACGAAAATAGCTGTTTTCTACCCTTTGGATTATTCATCATGTTTTAATAGAATCTAATACAATTTGTTTTTGTTGGCAATACCGTGGCATTCGTTGATTCATTTTGACTATGTAAAAGAGCTTTTACTGAAACTTTTCCTGGGTTTTTTATAGAATGCGTTTAATTGATATTTGCTGATATATTATGAAAGTACATAAATAAATACATGAACACATATATTTATATTTTCTAAATCAATTGATATATAAAATCCGCTGTGCCAAAAGGAAGTTAAAGAATATTGTACTGCAATTCATTCTCATTTAAGTTGATTTAAAAAATAATAACAACAAATCCACAACATTGGCGAACTATAAAAATAAATAAAAAATGAATAAAAAAAAAGAAATAACATCAAATGAAACAATTATGTAAAAAAAATTACGTAAAAATGCAAATCAACTTTTTGTTACAACAATTTCCATGGAATGAAAAAAAAAATCATTTTCTTCAATGGCGTTGATTTTTTCCCCAACATTTTTCTTATTTATTTATGTTGTTGTGGTGATATTTTTCTTTCAAACTCCAATTCCTTTAATATGCTGTAACATTTCATTTGCATTCATTCATTCCGTCAGTCCTAGGTAGCGGTATAAATATATATATATATATATATATATATATATATATATATGTGTGTATGTGTGTGTGCTGTTCTCCTTTACTTGTTCTTGTGTGGGTATACGTGTCGTGTGTTTTATTTCTTTTAAGGATCAATGGCTTATAAACTCAAATGCAAAATCGCTAACAATTTTTCTTTTAAAAGTGATTGAATTGTGCGATGTTTAAGAGATTCAAGGAAATTATATTTATTTTTCCCGTACCGGCGATACACGTGGAAAAGCTCATTTTTTAAAGGGGGAATTCTACATGGAACTCTATTAAAATATCGCGTCTTTACTGGGAAAACGGCATAACCGACTTTAATATGGAATGTTGTCTTCTATAAAAAGTGGAAATAGTAAAAGCAATAAAAGTAACTCTAAAAATTTACATGAAAAAAAAAATGTTGTTCAAAAGTAGGCAATAACGCAATTTTGTGCGCATCTTTAACGACTTTAGTAGTTAAGCCTTCGATATAACAGACATGGCGGAGGTTAATTTTTCTATGATTTAAGAAAACCATCTTAAATATGTTTTTTTTCTTATTGCAGTTAAATGAAACTTAAGACGGTACGAAAGGCTGAAGAGGACATAGAAGAAAAGTAAAATCAATTTGTTAGTTGTTAAAAAGAAGTTGACTTGTATTCTTCGAAATAATTTTGTTTGTTATTTTATTTACCACCAGCAACAACCAGTCAACCAACAATACAAAAAAAAAAAAATAACAACATCTTTGCCTTGAATCAATTTCTAATGTTAAATGAGTGGCAAAGGAAAATGTAGTGGAAAAAATCACCGGGAGTAAACAAATTAAAAACGTTTTTAAATATAAAAAAGCAAAAAACAAGAAAAAAAACTAAAATAAATGCCAATTTAAAAGTGAATAGAATCTGAACGGAAAGTGGAAACACAACGGAGTGAATAAATAAATGTTGTATAGAAAATGTAATGACGCTTAAGACTAAAAAAAAAACACGCTGTTTGTTGTTTAAACGAAGGACCCTCTGGCGTCTGATGATTGTTATTTATTGCAATGTGTTGTGTTCTATTGTGGTGCGTTGTGTGTGTGTGTGTATTTGTGTGTTTAGCTGTATTTGTGTTTAGAATTATGTATTCGAATTTATGTCGTTTGAAGTGTTTTTGTAGACGTAATTGTTGTCGTGCTCTATTGCTAATAATTACACATTTAACCCTGAGGTCGCCCACTTGCATGGCAAAAATGTTGTATTATTTATAATTTAATTTGTTGCAAATAAAATTTAATTTATTAATTGTTTCTTTGAATTTTATTTGCTTAATGTTTCTAATAATTATTCTTCTGATTTTGTATTTGGGCGTGTATAAATATTGGCTTAGCGGCAGCATGCAAACACACAAATAATTTTCAGTCAAAACAAAGGTTGACATTTAACCTTTTGTTAGCTGCAAACTGATTTATTTGAGGTGCATGCCTCAGGTGTTTGATTACAAAATATGTACAGTAAGTAAGAAAGATGTTTGTTATATGAAATAATATCTCATATTTTTGAGAAAGTTATATTGTAGTAATTTTTTTGCCTTAAATTTTTTAAGTTAAGAAATAATATTGAGCCTTAAGTTTTTTATAAAATAGTAATATGAAAAAATTATTATTTATTTATTTTTTAATATTTCGTTGACCTTCTGTACATCTTTAACATTTCAAAATTTTAAAGTTTTGTTATTGTTAATCAATTATAAGCAATTGTTATCCTGTAGAATATATAATAGTTTTTAAAAGTTATAATTTTATAAAAAAAAGTCTGGAGCTGAATATTTTGATTGTAAAACATGTTTTGATTGATTAGATTATGCTGGCTGCCAGTTTTGATTAACGAATCCTGTCCACTTGAGTCCTAGCAAGTTTTCTAAAAGTCTTGACAAAATATTTGGACAACTTTTTAAAAATCGAAAATTTCTTGTAATATATTTTTTAATTTAAAACTTGCTGATTCTTTTTTTCAAGTTTACAAAATTATTTTTTTGTGATATATCTTTTAATTTTAATCGTGCTGATTCTCTTTGGAAAAGTATCTATCATTACGATTAAAATGAAGAAATAACCTCCATATTGATAAAATTTAAAATGGCTTTAAAATGTACTTTATTCAAAACTAGCTTTTACAGCCGATTTTGTCCGCATAGAATATGTGAAATTTCAGCTAATGTGTATGTTATGTCAATGATGTGTTGTATTTTCACTGGATCAAAGTTTAAAGCGTTCTTATTTATAAGTTACCACTCAATATGATAATTTCCAAAAAAAAACATCACTCCATATTATTCCCCGTATCTTAAACTATCTCTATGCCAAATATCATCTAAGTCGATGAAGCGTTTTGAGCATGAAAAGGTAACAGACAGACAGAGAGACAGATTTACTTTCATATTTATTATATTGGTAAGGAAAAATGTGCAATTCATTATAAAAAGTGCAAGTCATCACAAAAATGTGCAAGTCATTATGAAAAGTGCAAGTTATTATGAAAAGTGCAGGTCATTATGAAAAGTGCAAGTTATCATAAAAAGTGCAAGCCACCATAAAAAGTGCAAGTCATCATAAACGGTGCATTATGAAAAGTGCTAGTCATTATGAAAAATGCAAGTCATTAAGAAAAGTCAAAGTCATCATAAAAAGTGCAAGTCATCATAAAAATTGCAAGTCAATATGAAAAGTGCAAGTTATTATAAAGTGCTAGTCATTATGAAAAGTGCAAGTTACCATAAAAAATGCAAGTCATTTTAAAAAGTGAAAGTCATTGTGAAAAGTGCATGTCATCATAAAAGTGCGGGTCATCATGAAAAGTTCAAACCAACATAAAAAGTGCAAGTCATTATGAAAAGTGCAAGTTACCATAAAAAAGCAAGTCATTATAAGAAGCGCAAGTCGTCATAAAAAGTGCAAGCCATTTTGAAAAGTGCAAGTCATTAAGAAAAGTGCAAGTCATCATAAAAAGTGCAAGTCATTATAAAAAGTGCAACTCATTATGAAAAGTGCAAGTCATCATAAAAAGTGCAAGTCATTATGAAAAGTGCAAGTTATCATAAAAAATGCAAGTCATTTTAAAAAGTGCAAGTCATTGTGAAAAGCGCAACTCATTGTAAAAATGCAACTCATTATAAAAAGCGGAAGCTTATGCGCTCATACCAGCGTGTATGAAATATTAAAGTTGGATTATTTGTACATTTTTGAAAGTATTGAGAAAACGCTACCAGCTCATTTGTTTTAACATAAAGACGAAAAAAGAAAATTAAAGTGGCCTTGATACTCAATCGCATACAGCCAAACGTATAGTGCATATCCTTCCTCATATGTCTTCTCAACACTATCCATCCTTTCTAGATCTCAGCTGGTCTTATATAAAAAAATACCAGTGATGCAAAAACTTTAAAAATTCATAAACAACAATAATTAATTTATGGTAGATACTCCAATTTAAGTTTCCTTCCATGGACTGTAAAAATTTCCCATATTTGTAAATAAGTGAAAGTTAAAAATATGAAAAATTTAGTGGTTCCACGATGTCATAAGCAAAATTTCGTTGGTTTGCATGATATAGTGGTTTCATTAAACATTTTTTTAGTGTGCGTTTGCTTTTGCTCTTTTTACACTACAATTATATAAATATTAGCATTAATGGTAAATCAAAATATTAAAATTTATGGATTTATTATTTACTTTTTGTAGTGGAGTAATTAAATTATATTTAAACCATAATTCATGGATAACAAAGTAAAAACATAACAAAAAGAGCTGCAGAACAATTACGTATAAATTATTGGACATGAAAAAACGATCAAATATCAAAACCAATTTTAGTAACAGTTAAATGGTTGTTAAAAGAATTTAACAAATTGAAATTATATTACAGAAATAGTAATTAATTTTATATAAATGATTTCGAATGCGAAATCATTTGCATACGAGTACACGTTTAGTGCAGCAGCACAATTACAAATACAACAGCAGCTTCATTATCATCATGCTCATTTATTAAACGCATACATGCTTGCAATTAAATAAAATTAAATTAAAGTTCAGGGATATTTATAAAATTGTTAAGCGATCTATTGCCATCAATAATTGTGTGCAACAAGAATTGATTATTGAATGTTGTTGGTTGGCAGCTGACTAACTGACTGGCTCAGTGACGATGTGTTTGTTTAATTAATTAAATATCCCACATCAATACGAGCACAGTTTTAACTTTTTTTTATTAAATAATTAATTTCCTTTTCAATCACCTTAATAAAGTCTCGCGTAATTTGCATTAAATTCAATTCTGTTTTTTGTTTGTTTTGTTTTTAATTAAATGCTTTTTATTAAATGACATGGGATTTGCGGTCTTTGGGAAACTTTAAAAATTAAATCTGGGTGCTTAAATTTGAAACTAAAATCAGTTTTCGTTACGTGCTTTGCGTTTATATTACGGTGCACGTGTTTTTTTTTTTGCAGTAGTTAGTGGAAAAATTCGTTACGACTCTCAAAAGTGCTTAAGAAATTTAACCATTAATGAAGATATATATAAGGAGCGCAAACTGTAAGTGGCCCCGGCATTACAAGTGAGAAAAATATATTCGTGTACTATTCCGAAAGAACATTTCTATTTATATATAAAATATTATTGGCCATTTAATTTGCCTTTAAATGTAAACTGAAACGAGTGTTGAAAAAGAAATAACATGATTTATTAAGGATTTCAAAACAGAAAAATTCGGCAACTTAAACATCCCAATAAAATTTTAGCAGTTTAAGCTCATATCGTATTCTGCTCAACTTTATATCCTGTTAAGTCGCAATTTCCATTAATGAAACAGCAACAACAACAACTGACATCTTAACCCTCTATCACTCAAGGACACCGATTTATCTGATTTTTTGTATAGGGGACGATAACAACAAAGTAAAATATACGTATTTTTTTATTTTTATTTATTTTTATTATTTAAGGAAAAAATGATACAAAAAGGGTGTGTTGCAACACTCCTTATTTGCCAGAAAAAACACAACCAAATGGAAAAATTATAAAGAACACTGTTTCACAATAAAATGTAAGCACCTATCTCTCAAATTTATAAAGATAACACATAAAACACGTGGATAAGACTTTATTATTATTATATTTTGAAATCGCGGCTAATGGTGACTGTGCGAAAATACCAGCGGTCAGATAACAAATGCCAATTTTCGGCAAGTAGTGCCAACTAATTGGTTTTTTTGGTGCAAGTTTGTTAGATCACTTTGTATACCACCGGCTACAGTGAGCGATTATATTAAGCAAATTTATCTATATTAATTGTGAGGCACCCCAAAGGTTTGTTGCCTACAGTCTACAGTATGATACAGAGGGTTAAGACATAAATTCGCTATTAAAAACTCCAATTTTGGCAAAATCGCAATAAATTCCTTTTTGCTTTAAATTTGGCACAAGCTCAACACAAAATGCCATAAAATACAACACAATACAACAACACTTAACTTAAAATCACCAATAAATCTTGTTCAATTTTTGCTTAAATATAAAAACAACTTCAAGGCAAATAATAAGAGGAGAGAGGGAGGAAAATAGATGCTCCGCAAATAAAATTTGCACGTACCAACAATAAAAAGTGAACGAATGCTAAAAAGAAGGTAGTGCGGGAAAAAATAAAAATAAAAAGAACACAAAAGTATAAAAGTTAAAAATAATATTAAAACAAAAGCGGAAACAAATAAAAGCACACACACACACACACGCACACATTCACAAAATGTGGAAAACAAGACACAATACGAGTAATTTAAAATTTCGAATGTGTTGATATTTAAATGGGTGCGAGAGTTTTGTGTTTGTCAGCAGCATTATTTTCTTGTGATGAGATTTATAGCGAAATGGACAATCGATTGATGTCATTTTGTGTGCTGTTTACACAATCCAGGCGATAGAGTTCAGTGCACGATTTTTATGAAACGCAATCAGTTTTATTTTTGGTGGTTCTCGCACAAATTTTTAACTGAAGTTGATCAATATTTAGAGTGAAAAAAGTAGTGATAAAAAATTGGTAAAAATATGCTAAAATTTTCAGCCCATTTAGCCAGTAACACCAACTAAATTAATTCACAAAAAATACGCTCGATATTAATTATTTTAAACGGATTTTTTTTAAATCTACTTGACAGACTCTCATTTGTACCCAGAATTTAAACGTTTGCCATGAAATAAAATAAAAATGTTAAAATATATAAAAGATAGTAAAACTCAGATATTTTGTTAGTAACCCGTGCTTTCGACCAATGCTTTGAGTAGGGTGTATTTTCAAGCACGTGATACATTTTTCAATGCTTTACTTTCGGCAGATTTATCTTTCAGAAGAAATTACACATTTTAAAAAATTTTCGATAAGTAAACAAAAAAAAAAAAAAATAAAAAAAATTAGGGACAATTTTTTTGTGGATCAGGTTTCCTAAAATTATATTTCAAGAAAATAAATAGTAAATGAAATTAGTGTGCTAAAGCTGAATTAATTAGAAAACTTAAATAAATTTAAAAGACGCACAAAATTTAAAAATTATATTAAAAAATATTCATATAAAAATTCTGAATTCGATAATTTTTCTTGAGAAAAGATTTTTTATCGATAGTTTTTAAGTATATTTTTTGTGTTTTAAATTTGGTTTTTTAGACTAGAAAAATTTAAAATGATCTGCCACTAGCAAAATATCTTCTGATGTCGCCTTATCACAAATATGAGAGAGGGAGAGAAAGAAAGAGAGAGAGAGAAAGAGAGAGTTTAAAAATTAATGCCAATTCAAAATAAAATTTCATTGATTAAATTAAAAAATTAGTTTTAAGGCTTCATTAGTTTTTACTTTCTGTTGCTGTTCTGTGCTGTGAAGTTCTGTAGAAAATATTTTGTAATTACTTATTCTGTTAATGAAATGAGCTGTTTTTAAAAGCAAACAAATAAATTGAAAGTGTGAAAATAAATAATTATGTGAAAAATTGTGAAATAAATAAATTAATAGTTCAAAAATGAATATATTGTGAGTACAAACTTACAAAATCTTGAATTAAAACAAAAAAAAAACGTTTAACAAAAAATGTGTAATATTTGATACCATAAAAAACTAATACGTTAGCTGTCACTTAACGTTGAATTCTATTTTCTACAGATTTGTCCGCAACACAACAGAACGGAAAAGAAACAACAAACCGCACATACAGATTTTCAATTGAACAGAAACAAAACAGCTGATTCAGAACAGAACAGCACGTACAAACTAATTCTGCCTTTTAACTTTTTCCAGTTCTCCTCACTGTTTTATTAAAACTCATTTACGTCAATTGACACTAGTCCCGTTCTTGTACCTCAAGAGCTATTTTAAGACAATCAAATACCCGTATATGCATCTTAAGGAAATGATAAGTTTTTGAAATTTTCTCTGATGAACTGTTTGAAGGTATTATTTTTATGTATTTTCATTTATTTATGAATACACATAAATATCTTTAAATAGTTATAAAATAAAAAAATATATTTATATTGTTAAGTGAAAAAATATAAGCAGAAAAATATTTAAACTTATTATTATACAATTTGCATACAAAATATTTTTAATCTGCAAACAAAAGAATATTAAAATGAAGCAAAGTATTTAATATTTTACATAAATTATTTACTAACAACATTTACACAATTAAAAAAGCATGTTAAACTGTTAAATAATATGCATTTAAAAACTAAAACCATCAATAAAGGAATATAAATATCGAAAACTGTTCTTGATGAGTCAAAATTTCAAATACAAACTGCAATCTGTGTATGAAAATGCACAAGAAAAAAAAGCCAATAATATATTAAATGAAAGATGATGTTGTTAAGCAATTCTGAATACAAATACAGCATTTATGCTGAAATAGAAATAAATTCTTGCCAATCTACGTACGCACATACACCCAACACAGAGCAGTAATTTTACATTTAAATAACAGAAAAAATAAAAAATGAAAAACAAATCACAAGCTATTTTCAATTACATTAAATATACAGTAAGACAATATGATGTAATAACAAATCTGTAGCATAGAAAGGATTTTCATGACATAAATCGAAATATCTCAATAAAATTGTACGTTTGAATGTCTGTTTGATGGCAACTTCAAATGTGCAATACAATAACATTTACTATTTACAATTGTATCTGTATGTATGCGTGCCTGTGTGTGTGTCTTTGCTCGTACTTTCTATTTAAATGTAAGAAAATGTCAATCATGTAAAATATGTAAATTGTGACATAAATGAAATTTTATGTATCATAACAAAACGAAATTGACAAGCAAGAAACACTCTATAGCATTGTAACATGCAAATCCTACTACACACACACATCCATTCTAATACATATAAATATTATTACAATTTAAATATGACACTTAAGGTGGTTGCAAATTGCAATACAATAGAATGTTTGTTTTATTAACAAGACTTGTGTCGTATTTAAAACAATGAGTGCTTTAACTGATACAAATGGTGGATATTAAAAATATATAAAGTCGTATATGTTTAGGCGCTTTGCAGGCTAGCTGTGAGATTTATTATCGACTGAGTTGCAGGCCCCTCTCAGAAGATTTCATACCGAACCATTATAGGAGTACATTGATCCTTGCCTTTCAGGTGCAATATGCGGTTAGCAGTTTTATGTGAAACCCTATTACTTTAATATATTTGCAGTCTAATTTTTTTTCATATCTTTTCGAAGTATTACTTTAAAAGCGGATTTTCTGAATACATATTTCAAAAATAATAATTTATCTTAAACACTAGAAGTAAGTTAAATCTAATAATATGTTAAATTTTCATATATATTTAGAATTCCATTTCATTAGAATGAATTTCTTTTAAGCTGCTCAAAGAGCACTGAACTGCAAAAAATCGTCGCGTAAGGAAAATCCGCTCAAAGAGACCTTTCTTTACTTTCCATTTTTTAAGGTTGCATTGTGTATATTTGTGTGGGAGTAAACTGAGCCTTGAGAAAGTGCTGCATTTCTTTTTGTAGGGAAGTGCCTAGTAGTATCTGGAATTTTGGGCATTGTGACAATAGTTTTTGGAATACACAACGTGGTTGATTATTCTGCACTTCAGTTTTTCTTGAAGCTAGTTTGAGTTTATTGGAGAGAGATAGAAATAGATTTATGTACAGAGAGAGATAGAAGAAAAAAGAGGGGTACATACTCTCTTATATATTAAATTTGCTACCTCTGAACTTGTATCTGCCTTATTTTATAAAATTTTTTATATCGTCTTTAAAAAGACATATACATTTACACTGCGACTTTTTCTTCTAGCAAGAAAATTAGCACTGCTAATTGCGTGTAACTATTGTATATTGATTTGTAAAATTTTGTGACTGAAATAAAACGAAATCAATAAAAACCTACATTTTGAGAGAATAAATTTTTTATATCTTTTGAAAAGTATTCTAATCGATGACTTTTCAATAAAAATATATCTATTATAAAAAGTAATTTTTCAACATAAAATTTTGTAATCAACATCTCTTTTTAGAGAGATATCTGTTAGCGATAATTGTTTATATAGAGCAGATACGGGCGTTTCTTAGTACAATTGTGCTGAGATCATTCACACGTATTATTACCCTCTTTAATTTAGTCGTCGATGAGACAGCGACGAATGAATATCAGGCGGATGCTTACGAATTTTCTTGTATTTTTTTCCAGAATATTTGCCCAGCAAACAATTTCAGTCATGATGATACGCGAAAAAAATTTTGTCATAAACAATCCTTTTGATAACATACAATGCCTTTTATACAATTTTTCTCCAATAACGAACTATACTAATTCTCCTGATTTAGTAATACACTTAGTCTTATTAATTAGTCTGTGTAAAATCTTATCAAAAATATTTTGAATATGTTTCCCATATGAAAATTATCTTCCATGCCGACATATATCAAAGGTTATTAAGTTTGATACATCCAACCGCGTATTTTATTTTTTTTTTGGTGTTAGGCTCCAGCAAGCAACCATTCTTTTATTTATTTATTTTTTTCTTGAATGGAAAACATAACAAATTATTGTCCTTTTTTTTTAATTTTTTTCATTTGACTGTTTACTTAGAAAAAGTTTTATTTTTAATTAATAATTTTACGAAATCAACGTTTTTTTTCGACTTAGAATATATTGCTACTTATGTACAAATATATAATGCACAACTATCTTTCAAACGCTTGGTTTTTTGTTTGGTGGGCAGCTCGCCACCACTGATATAGAGAGAGAGAGAGAGAGCGAGAGAGAGAGATAAAAGCCACAAGTATTCCTTTTTGTATAATATTTTACAAAAATTCAGTCTATATACTTTTAAATTAAGTTTAAAAAACTTAAACTTATTCAGGGAGCATTTGCCCAACATTAAAAATATATACATACATTATTTTAAAACTCTGCTCTGCAGTAATTATAATTTTTCTGTAAAAAATGTTATTATTTTTTACGTCTCAACACTCACACTCGGTGTGTACTACCGTGCAAGGATAATATTAACTCATACACGCACTGTGGAGGCATAGAGATAATATGGATTGCAGGACATCAGGGAATACCTGGGAATGTTGAGGCAGATAGGCTAGCAAAGATGGGAGCATTAATGGCGAACATCACACTAGATAGCCCGAAGCCATTTCAGGTTTTTAAGAACGAACTGAAGCGATGGGCTGTAGAATTGCATACAGGTGATTGGCAGCACTCTACCGTAAGTAGGGTGACTAGAATTCTATGGGGGACTAGATGGTAGTAGGGCAAAGGAGGTCCTAACATAGAGTAGGCCAGCACTACGGAGGTTGGTTCATTTAATAACAGGACATACAGAGTTAAGGACTCACCTGGCACGAATGGGTATCGTTAGCGATATAACATGCAGAGCCTGCCAGGAAGAGGACGAGACACTGGAGCACTACTTGTGCTACTGTCCAGCTTTTAGCCAAGTCAGAAGACAAACATTTAATCAGGAGATTATTCAGGAGATGGAATTTCTCAGGGGCTCTAATTGGAAAGACTTAAGGAAGTACATTGAAGAGACTAGGTTGTTGACGTAATCAAACTCAGATGTTTCCATGGTATCGGTGGAGGCTCCCTGCAGTAGAATGGGAACTCCTTATTATAGAGCTCACAACAGGCCTATGAGGCCTAGGTGTAATCCAGGACGGATTGGGATGCTTACGCCCCTCTTTTCAACCTAACCTAACCTAACCTAACCCACGTCTCAACAAAATAATATTAAGTATAATAATATCTCCATACGAACATTTTAGGAGTATCTATAAAATGTCCACTATTGCTTAATTCTTGTTACTTAGCGAACGAGCTGCCCTAATAAATTTGCTGATTGCATATAAAATAAGTATAAATATTTGGAAATGTCACACACACACACATACACAGTTCTCTCCCATGCATGCATGTATTTATTTAAAAAAATATTTGAATGTATGAATGGATGTGAAAACAAAAGTAAGGCAGAGAAAATAAAAAGTGAAATAATTTAAATTATTAAATATTAGTTTGTTTCTATTACAGAAAACTACACGTACAATACGAAATGATACCGCACGACTGTATGGATGTGATGTAGCCAAGAGTTGTAAAATTTGCAACACAAAACTGTTTCATATATTTTGTTTTGGAATCTATTTTTTTTTTCATTATTTGATAAAGGAAAACAAAAAACCCTACAACCCTTTTTTAATATCTTTTTTATTTGTATATATTTTACATTTTTTAATGCACGAGTGTTGAATTTACAATTTTAATTGCATAAATATGCAAGAGTAGGCAAACGTTGGTATTATTATTATTTTACATCTCACCAACTTGAACGGGCTGGATGTGGTAACAAAAGCACCGTTTTAAATGAATTTGCGTGTGTTGGCGCTGGTGGTGTTTGTGTATGACAGTGTGTAAAAATCATATAATTTTTGTAACATTTTTCCTTTGGTTGGCAAAACGTGAGATCACCTTTTTATGGCTTTTAGTAGGGAGTTTTTGTTTGGCTTGTTTAATTTTTCTTTTAGTTTTTGAATAATTTTTGCACGCTTTCTTTTGTTAGCCATGGAAAATGATGAGTCTATTTTGTTTATCAATCGGTTTGCATCTTCTTACGTTGGCTAAGTTTACTACTTGCATATTTGATACGAAAATGGCCAACAATAAGTTAATTTCATTCACTTATAAAACCTATTGGGTGTATTCGTCATGTATTGTGGCGTATGATTAATATCAAGTAATGAAAATGTTAATCATACGTCATGTATGTTCAAAGCAGAACACTGAATACTGGCCAATTTAAGGCCTTGATCTGCAAATCGTTTAATTTTAGAAAGCTAACAGCTCCATTAATAGAAATATTTTTTCAAACTTTTTTTTTTAAATTTCCTAGTGCAATTTCGAAATTGTATATATCGACTCGATTTACAGAAAAGGGCCGTTAAGAAAGTTTTTAAAAAGCGTCAAAGGTGTGTGACTTTTATTATAATTTTTTATTTTGAAATTTTAAGTGTTACACTCAGGTTCCTTATAGAATACACTGGCTGAATTAGACGAACTTTTTGGGGGATCTAGATATTTGGCTTCACTTGCTCTGAAACACGATTCTAAGTTTAAAATTTAATTAAAAGCAAGTGTTTAGTCGGCCTATGAATAACAGACTTTTCCGTTGTCGAGCTACTATGGTGGCGACCTTGCTATTTCCATTAAATACATCAGTGAGGGAACGCGCATTTCTATTCGCCATGACCAGTTTCAGCGGTTCGTCGGCGCTTTTTCCTTACATTTCCATTTCATATGCTAATGTAGAACAAAGTGTGATAGCAGATTTTATTATTTCTGTAGCTGCAGTTGTTGTTGCTGTTGAATTTTTTACCTTGGCTATGACACTTGTTTGTTCGTCAGGATGTGTGGAATATGTAATTGTGTTAGTCCACATGCAGTTGTGTTAGTAGCATGTAGCAAATTCATTTAAATTTTGTTGTTTGCCAGTGTATCTGTTCATGAAAAAATATGAAAAAAAAAATAAATCAAATAAAAAATATTTGTATTAGTGTAGATTTTTCATGTCATATGAAAATAAAATACAAAAATCACACTCTCTTGCACATTTGTGACAAACTGTATCCCGTGCTGCACAATATAGACGTTGTCTGCCTGGGCGATGGCTCACTGCTACTATCACTTCCTGTCTCCACTACCTTTTGTTGCTTGCATAATGAATTTTTGATGATTTTTATTTCAAACATGTCTTTTTACTAACATGAAAAAAAGCGTTGTTGAATTAAAGTTAATTTTTTCCAACAACTTGTTTTAATTGTTTGCTTAAGTTAATTAATTTACTTTTTTTTAATTTTAATATACACATAAAACACTTTTTCATTAACTTGTATTACACTTCCTGTATATAAATTTAATGAATTTTACTAGAAGCTGTTTTAATCTTTAGAGGCATGTCCATAATATTGTACTCTATTATAATATTTATAATATCAAGTATTAATTATTATTAAATATTTTTAATTATTTATATAATTACTACTTTACCAGACTAAGGAAAAATAATTAATAATGGAATACAATTTTCTGTTGAAATTTGTTTAACGGTGTATAAGTAATTTGAGTGAGATGCTTAAATTATCAAAATGAAATAATTAATGCTGGCAGTTTAGACAAGAATAATCGGAAAACGTTTGCAAGAAAATGTGTTCGTTTTGAATACAGTTTGCTCAAACTTGATTTTTATAAGAATAATTCAATTAAAATTAAAAACAATTTCATTTCACAGCTTAAATATTTCTATTCGCTTATGAGTTGTAAAAAAAAAACTCTGTATAATCCGGCAAAGGTGATCATGATCTGGTAATCATGTGTAATATATTTGCCCATGTTTTTTCTACTACGATGTTCTTTACTACATCAGAAATGGTTATCCTGATTCAAATCAAGAAATCAGCTCCTTTCATCCAACAGCAGTTATATTGTGCTGAACATCAAAAACTTAAGGTGTTCTTGAGGGGGGGATTTATTTCTTGATCTTGGAATTTTGTTAGATGCAAAATAAAGTTTTACTTCTCACAACACTTAGGTTTTAATTACAGTTAAAGGTGTTTTCGTCGAAAGCTTTTGGCCTTTCAAAATAGTGCACAATACATTCTGTGACCTTTACACCAGGAAGCAGCTGTACGTGTACTTTGGAAGTCTATTTTGTAGGGGTTACCCCGGGAGGGGCAATGAGGGAGACATCTCACCTTTGCCATAAAACACTATCTTTTTGGGGTTATTAATGTTGTTTTCTTTTCCAAAAAAGAATGCTACATTTTTTGCACTTTTCAATGGAAAATGGTAACATTATGGCATTTGGAAATAGTTTATTTATTGGAAATTGATCTACCATCTCAAATGAAAATGTGTTTTATTTTAAAATTGTTCCTAATTGTGTTCTTTTTTGAATAAAATGTCACAAAATGTTACATATTTTCCACAAAAGAAATCGCCATAAGTGAAAAACACAATTTTTTTTTGAAAGTGTCAATTAAGGGGCAAAGGAGGTAGGGTAGGACAGAGGAAGACCAGAAGACATATCAGCTTCATCACAATAGGGGAGGAGTCCAAAAATTGATTTGTCTGGTTTTATGGCTACCAGTTCAACCCTTTGGACTTTCTTTGACATAAAAATTGTCATTTGCTTAACAAAATTACAAACAAGCTTTAAAAATTATGTTGTTTTTTAGAGGTTGGTTTAGTTCTTCTTAGGGGAACTTTTCCCCTCTAACCCGATTCAGCCTATTTACGAACATGACCTTTGCTATCCTTCAAGATGAAAAGGGTCCGCCATCTAACGCTTTTTTTCAACTAGTGCTTATTTCGTGAATGGTAACACTTAGCTCGTGACTGATTTGACAGATAATTAGTTTTATCCTTCCGCTGAACGAATATGGTTGTGTATACACTTTAACAACGCTGGGAAATATTGCGACATTACTTTGAAAATCATGATAATGTTGCAGAATGTGTGCGAAAATTGCGTACGGATTTTGGAAGAAGAGAAGCACCGTCAGCTCCGTATGTTCGTTATATTGTGAAAAAAGTGAAAGAAACTGGCATCCTCATCGATAAACCAAAGCGTTAAAAACCAAAAACAGTGCGTACACCCGAGAATATTGCTGCTGTGGCAGAGAGTGTGCGTGAAGCGCCATCACCATCAATTCGCCGTCGTTCTCAACAATTGAACATTTCGAAGACGCCATACAAAGTCCAATTTGAATGAAATTATTTTCCATTATTAACCGGAAGGATTGTACTTTCAAATAAAAAAAGAAATTTTTTTTTAAATTATGTATGAATTTTTATTAGTCGAACTTTCTTATGTAAATTGTTAATTTTCTCAACGGGGTTAAGTTCGAATCTGCAAGACTGCAAACCATTTTTTTTTATTATTTTATTAATAAATGAATTTGTTCAAATTCTATTTTATTAATTTATATTAAGATTGGAATATTAAGACTATTTTTTTTTCAATAATCATCAAACCAGCAGTACGGATCAGTACTGATTTCGAGGCCGCTACGCCATCTCATCAGCGTTCTTTGTTCAATTTTTCCACTTTTGCAAGTGGTACTAGTTAGTAGGAATATCAACTACTTAACCAATATTTTAACGAAAATTGAATATGAGAAGTTCCCACATTCATATTTTTAAGTTATTACATTTTTGGTTAGTACGAAATTCCCCAACCCTGACGATTAATATTCCCAATATTCAATGTATCTCTTTCGCTTTTTCCAGAGCCATCGGCTGCTGATAGCTAAAGCTTCTTTGTTATTTATGTTCAAGTAATTGAATTTAGTTGTCAATTTACAATGAACAAGAGCGCGTGCCCCCGCAATGTTTTTAAATTATGTTTGATGATTATTGAAAAATATTCTTAATATTCCAATCTTAATATATAAATTAATAAAATAGAATTTGAACAAATTCATTTATTAATAAAATAATAAAAAAAAAAATGGTTTGCAGTCTTTCAGATTCGAACTTAAGCCCGTTGAGAAAATTAACAATTTAAAAAAAGAAATTTGAGAAAATACTCGGTAGTTTTTTTTTATAGCATTTTCAAAAAAAAAATTATTTGGCGGACCCTGTATATTTTTATTTCGTGCTTGAAATAAGCGGTGCTCAATGCTTTGAATTAGATTGGTCTGTTAATCACTTTATCTGAGGGCATTCGTCTATGAATGTTCAATGCATGACATGCTTTAGTATTAAAAACACAAAACTCATGACGTATGAGTAATATTTGGTGGGTAAACAACAAACAATTAATATTGCTCATACTCCTACACATTCACAGCGCTATCCAAATTTGTTTGTTTATATGAAATACACGTATTTAATTTAAACTGCGTTTCCCCAAATACCTTCAATGAATATTTTATTGTCCTAATGTCTGATAAAATATAAAGTGATTTCTCTATTCTTGAAAAGTTTCTCCTAAAGGAATTCTTTATTACTCAATAGAAGTAATTATTAAATTATATATATATATTTGGGGGATTCACACTGTAGTCATAAAGACATAAGTCATAAAATAATAGCACTAAAAGCATGACTAGTGTGAACAACCTGTCATAACTTAGTATGCTATTTCAAACATCGATCAGCTGCTGCCTTGATATGAGCTGAATACATTTTTTTGCCGGGGCAAACGGAAAAACGTTCAGTGGCTGCCAGTTACGTAAGTTAAGCTAGAAAAATTTTTCACTTGTATATAATATTTAGTTTTTGCGATTTAATTCTCTTTTAATTTTTTTATGTTATAAAAATAATAATAATAATTATTATAATAATTTTTTAGCCGTTTTTTAGTCGTAAGTCATATATAAGTAACAGTGGCAAACATATACTATCGCCGTCTCGCCTACAGATTTTCAGCCGTTCGACTCAGATCTCTAGAGTTATTTTATGACAAAACAAAAACATACCTGAAAGAGTGCTATTATTTTATGATTTTTTGTATGCAGGACAACAACAACTTTTTTAAACTGCTCTAAAATATTATGACTTTATGACAATATAACTAAATAGCACACCGTGTGAATACCCCAATTAAATTTTACTTTGATATAATATAACAACGTTTAATAAAAGTAAGTATATAATATGCATACTTCAAAAAAAAAAACTATTTGTTTCAATATATAAAAATGTGTTTTATTTTCCTTACAAACTAACATTGCATATCATCTTACTAATCATCAAAAGAACTATTTAGTTTCTCTTTAATAAATATGGGTTTTATTTTACCTTGACCTCGACCCCATTTGCACGACAAGTCATTTATAACAGTAATACTTAACTGTAATAATAAAAAAGAAGAAAACTCTTGGACGTGTCCTTTGCATGTAAATAATTTGTAAGATTGTTTTGCTTCAGCAACTTCGAAACACATATGAAAACAAGAAACATTCGTTTTCAAGTGCGTTTTTCATATGAAAACAACAGACAAAATTTATCTAACACTTGCAATTACAGAGACAAACACAAACGTAAACTTTTCATGATACAAAAACTTTAGCTGTGCTCATATGACGATACAGATGATGGCAAGTTTTGTACGAAATGGCAAGAGGTGGATAAGAACGCTGATCACATTTACGAGCTGGTTTATTTACACAAAATTGTCTCCGGGGGACTATATTTAGTTTGAGTTGAACTAAACAGCATTAAATATCTAAAAAGAGCTTTAAAACGAGATGTAGTAAAAAATAAGATAAATAACAAGGATTTTGCGGCCATGTTTCCATGCACATTAAGACTTTGGCCAAATAAAAATGAGACTTTTACATCAGCATTTGTATGTTCTGCCGGGTAACTTTAAACTATTGTGTGTTGGTATTAAAGACTTAAGCACATTTTTAATTTTCTTTCATTTGAATTACATATTCGAATTTTCGTATTTGCTGGCAGTCCTTTGCTGTCTTTAGTATTTTACTCTAAGGCCGAGTGCATTGTATATCAGCAACTTGTTGAACTTTAACAAATTGTTATCCTGTATTTTATTGCTCCTAATACTCCAACATGTACTACACTTTAGTATTTTAATACACTGTTATAAATTGTTGTATTTTCACAAAAATACACTGAGTTTGTCACACGTTTATTTAAACGTAATATTTTTGTATTGTAATCGCTGTGGTGTCAGTGTGTTCTGCTATAGTTCGTTTGTTGTATTTTTTTTTCGCTCTCTCTCTCTCTTGTTGTTGTACAACATGCTGTAATTCCACACACTAAATTGTCGTAAATCGCATTTCCTTTTATATTTCTATTCGAATCCATACATGTGTCTTACACTCTCCTGCTCAACACTATATAAACACTTCCGTTTAGTTTTCCGTGACAAAACATACTTCTTCCTTTATTTATTTTTTAGATCAGAAATACGTACATGTAGAACTGTATACGTTTGTGTACGTACATATTGTGTGTTTGTAAAAAATAACAAAGATTTAATATCATACAGTGGAAAACTTTGTAGCAGCTTTTTACTTCTAATGAAAAAAAAAATTAAATAAAATAATATTAACAAGAACAGAGGACATTCAAAATCAATTACTCCATTTTATATAAAGTTTATTTTTGTAGAATTTATTCGTGAATTGTAATAGTTTAAATTCATGTCAAATAATATTAGAAACTTAAAAATAGTCATACTAATGAAATCTGTTGGAATTTCGAAAATTATCCTTCAAAGAATTACAACAGAAAAATTATTACAAATCGAGTAATTTTTTTCAATTCGTATGCTGTTCCCGTAACTTATAGAGTAATTTGTCTATTCGTGCTCGTTCTGATGTGCGTGTGATAGAGGAGTCCAATGGGTCCAGCCACGTTCTAAGCAACTTTGTTTCCACCCATCCACTATTTGGCAAATTTTGAGGAAAGTTCTCGATCGATATTCATTTATCATACAAGTGGAACATCAATTGCATCGTGCTTTAGGTGAATGGCCTGAAAATTAACTTGAAGTTGAACCAGATTCTTTATCGTCAAATCATTATTATTTTTACTTGCTCCGGCACTCAGGGAATGAACCCTTTCGATATAATGCATCGTACCGGAACTATAAAAAGAGTGGATTGTGTTGAGAGGACAATAAAGTACGTAAAAGCGAAAATGACATATGTGACCTTCTCCACGAAAATGGAACTCTGCGCCGAAAAGAAGTTATTGAGAAAATACGCGTTTAAAAAAAGAGCTTCGTTTTCCGTGTTTTGCGCATGGTTATGGGCAATCAATTATGTTCATCTTTACAGGTGATTTGTAAAAAAAAACTAAAAGACATAGAAACTTGCGGTTTGCAGCATTTGAAAGAGCGTTTTTTTCCTATAAGAATCACTCAAAAAGTAAAACAAAAATTTTTCGGCGCAGAGGTCCACTTTTGTGGAGCAGGTCACATATATTTACATTTTGCCATTTAATTTTTTAAATTTGTCATTATTTATTTTCTCACTAAAGCGAAGTAAGTTTCATACGAAACGTAGTTGTGGGCTTGCTTTTGGTTTTCAGTAATACAATATTTTCAATAAAGCGATTTTTCGCCAAAGCGAAGTGAATAAGACTAGCTGCGCCTAAAATCAATGCGGGAATTTGTATCGCTTTCAGTAATCCGATTTTTTTCAATAAAGCGTGTTGCGCTAAAGCGGGTATGACTGTATTGAAATAGAAAGGAATAGAAACAAATACAATTTGTAGTCTATGTCCTTCCTTCACAGAGAAAAAACCAAAATTAAGCAGCAAGAGTTGAAGTATGTGATTTGAGACATAAACAATTTTTATTAATATTCTAATATCACAGTTGGAATTGCCTTAAACCTTGTCTGCTTTTTTATTAGAATCGGTATAGCGGGAATGGCCCTTACACACCCGATGCACTGTGCAGGAACTGGGAAAATTGGTTATGGGAAGGAGGATAAAAGAATTAGTAATTGTCAACACTGGATTTGATTTTTCTCCTGTTGAATATGACAGGAAATACCTGTGCATGGAGTTTTCTCTGCAAAGCGTAGTGCGATTCATTGTATATAAAAAAAAAATTTCTTTAATATTTTTTAACAGACCTCTGCTATTTTTTTACCCTCAGCTGTTAGTAGTATTAAAACAGACCATTTACCCTGCCATTAAAGCTTGCTAAACATAATTTATACATTGTAAGCTTCCATTTCTTTTCTCTCAGCATTTGTTTAAACTTTTTTTTATTTATTTTTTATTATTTAATAGAGCAAAATTTATGTTGCTGGCGTTTAAAGCGTATTATTCCCTGTAAGTATTTTATCACAATGAATATTTGCAAAAATTTTGTTACATAATTTAAGTGCGCTGTTGATGTCTAAATTTTTTCCAACTACTCCTCTTGATCCTTTTTCCTTTTTACACCCTTCAGGACATTTCCCTTACGTGTAGTTATCCACATGGAAGACTGCAAGTGTCTGGCAGTTTTTGACAGTCAGCAGTGGAAAAAGATAAAAGTAGCTAAATATTTCTGGCACAAGTATTTATTAAATTATTTTGGTATATATATATTTTTTTGTGGAAAGAAGTTCATTGCGATTTTTTTTGGGGATTTTTGCTGTTTGTGTTAATAAATGTCCGTGTTTTTGTCTGTCCGGGTGCAAGGTTAATTGTGTGGCGGAAATTGAGTTTGAGAAATTTATGACAGCTTATATTTGGTGTTGGTATTACAAATTATAGCAGAGGAATTGTTGGTCATATTAAATAAATGATGGCTTTATCGCAAACAAAGTGGCATAGAAATTGTTTAAATAAATTTAATTCTATAAATTTTTATGATTTTTTTAATGATAGTGCAATATCTTTCGTTCTTTTCTTTTAAGAAAAAGAACTCCCCCACTGGCAACAACTTAAAAGTAAGTTTTTTCTTGAATTAATTTTTGCCAATTAAAGTCATATGGGGCGTATAAGTAGGATAATATTATTTATATGTTTTCGAGTGCAGCTATTAAATCTTTTCAAAACTTTACTTTCGCCACTTAGAAAACCTGAAAGTTATAAACCAAAATGATTGCTTTCCTAAATATTTAGTAGCAATACGCCCCGAAGAGTGTTTGCAATGACCCTTCAGTGCGTAGCCAGCGATGTGATATCATTAGGTTAAAATTGAAATTGTTTAGTAACAAAAATATTTCATATCCAATAGCATGCTGTGCTAAATAACTTCCGCTGGTCACATCCTGACAGAAGCCAATAACAACAAAATGAAAAAAAAAAATGAAAAAAAAGAACTCATGCAAAGAAGACAAGCTAAGCTCGCACAGATAGTTTCCCTTAGAAACCGGGCGAGAATAGGGATATCCATAGGAAAACTTACAAATTATTTGTACACACATGTCGGTGTATTAAAATTTTATAATACATAAAGCAAATAGCAGCATATGCCAAGCAATACTTAATATTTCAAGTAACAAAAGATGCAAAAAAGGCAGAACTATTTGCGCACAATGAAAACATTCGTGCACATGAACGTTTGTCACTGTACGACTGAGTGTATGAGTTCAAAAGTGTATAAATATTTTGAGAATGTGAGAGAAAAAGCTAAACACATCTTTTGCTTACTTCCGCTTGAATAGAAATGCATTTTGGTCAACCAAGCATATAAAATATCCTTAAGATATGTACGTTTTTTTTGCTTTTCTTAAATCTTTTATTCGAAAATAAAAATGGAAATAAAACTGCAAAGGAACAATTTGTTCAAGAAGAAATAAAAAGTTGTACATAAAAAAAAAAAACAAAAAAATACTATGACATCGACAGGGAAAAGTTAAGAGAAATATCTGCTTGTTGGAAAGTTCTCTGGTGTAAAGGGTATAAAGTTATGCAGATTCTTATTTCTTATTTCGTTGTATGCAAGCAAAACAGGAAAAAAAATTTATAGAAATGAAATGAAGTTGTAAAAAAAGCGTTAAAGCGTATTTGTTAAAAGATGATATGGAAATATTCTATGAGTTTTTATATGATTTTTATTCAGTTTTATTGCCTTGTAATCGTTATACTTAGTAGTTAAAAATAAAATCAGTTGGAAATGCAGATGCAAGAGTACATCTCAAAGCACTTGTATTTTTATTGTTATTTCACAAGAGCTGGCTGGTGTCATAATATTATCTATTTTTTTTATACTGTCGGCATGTTGCTATTTAAGAGTATTTTTTTTGTGAAGGTATAAATCAGGCATGGAAAATAGATTAATATAATTTTATATTTTTTGCTGGACATTAAAATTAGTACGGAATAAAAATCAGGTGCTTTTAAGGCTATTGTGGTGGCCTTTCTTTTTTTTAAACTCTTCGAAATCAACCAGTAGCAAAAGTAACATTTAAAGGTTCCGTAAATATTTTTTTATATATTTTAACTTATTATACCCTTCACTAAAAATACTGAAATGTTATGTATATGTAATTACTACAATATTTTTACGCGACCCCAAAAGTACTTATATTCTAGGTGCTTATAAATAGGAAAGTCTAATAAATGACGTCCGTCTATCTTTTTACCTTGGTCTTGGCTGGCGTATTGGAAATAGTTCTAGATAAATTTCTTTTTAATATTAGAAAAATCCAAAATACGACTACAGAAATAAAAAATCTAAACTTATTTTTAGTGGAAGTCATGATAAAACATGCAAGTCATCATAAAAAATGCAAGTCATCATAAAGAGTACAACTCATCATAAAAAGTACAAGTCATTATGAAAAGTGTAAGTCATCAAAAAAGTGCAAGTCATCATAAAGAGTACAACTCATCATAAAAAATGCAAGTCATTATAAAAAGTGGATGTCATAATAGAAAGTGCAAGTCATTATAAAAAGTACAACTCATCATAAAAAGTACAAGTCATTATGAAAAGTGTAAGTCATCAAAAAAGTGTAAGTCATCATAAAGAGTACAACTCATCATAAAAAATGCAAGTCGTTATAAAAAGTGCATGTCATAATAAAAAGTGCAAGTCATTATAAAAAGTAAAAGTCATCATAAAAATGCAAGTCATCATAAAAAGTGCAAGTCATTGTGAAAAGTGCAAGTCACCATAAAAAGTGCAAGTCATCATAAAAAGTACAAGTCATCATAAAAAGTGCAAGTCACAATAAAAAATGCAAGTCATCATAAAAAATTTAAGTCATCATAAAAAGTGCAAGTCATTATGAAAAATGTAAGTCATCATAAAAAGTGTAAGTCATCATAAAAAATGCAAGTCATAATAAAAAATGCAAGTCATCATAAAAAATGCAAGTCATTGTGAAAAGAGCAAGTCACCATAAAAAGTGCGAGTCATCATAAAATATGCAAGTCAGCATAAAAAGTGAAAGTCATCATTATCTCTATGTCAAATTTCATTTAAATCGGTTCAGCGGGTTAAGCGTGAAAGGTGAGCGAGCAGTTTAGGCGTGATGTGACTTAATTTGTTTAACTAATTCATATGGTTGGTGTCAATGCCCGATTCCATTCCAATTTATTAATAAATTTCATCAAATATCACGCTAGTATAGTTGGCCAGCATCATAGTCAGCACATCACCTCCGGCCAGTCTCTAATGGAGCAACAAATGCGGGTTATATGACATGTTATTTATATGCATAAAACTTAATATATAAATGGCTATTTGTACATCCGGTTTCTTGGGGAGTAACTGTATGCACGTTATCCTTTTAATATTTAAGAAAACAATTTCCTAGTAAATGAACGAAGTGAGAGTATGAAGACCAGCCGAAGGATGTACTTGCAGCACACACAGTGCAACATCAGTTTGAATGAAAAAAAAGTGCAGCAACTAACTTTAGAAAACTACAAGACTTGTGAAAATGCTAGCAATAAAATTTTTAAAAAGGAATATGAGTACCATGCAGACAGCTATAGATTATATTTCGAATTTGTTAAAAAATAAAAACTCTGCAAGAAGCACAACTATTTTTATTCGCTTTTAATTTTTTGTCAAAAATTCCAGGACAAAAATTTGTTACTTAGAAAAGAATAGAAAGAAGTAAAATGAAACAAGAAAAAAACGAAACAGCAAAGAAAACGGACAATGAGGATGATGACAACGAACGAAAGAAATTGTAATAAAACGTGTAAGGACTTGTAGGTTGTCACAGTGCTAAATCCCTAAAAGAAGGCTTTTGCAAAACAGTTTTTGTTGCTGGCTCCTTTCAGTGCTTGCGATAGTTTGTGTGTTTAGAGAAAATAGTGAAAGAAAAGAAATTTGTAAAGATTTTTCATTGAAATGTTTTGAATTTTTTATTTTTGTATGTTTTTTCTTTGCATTGAAAGTTTGTTTGCTTTGATCATGTATTTTAGCAGTTTTGTGTGCAACTTTTTTTCTTCCAGTTGTGTGGGTAAGAGTTTTACAATGATTGCCAACGATTAAATTGTTATTTGATGCATGTTGCTGCTGCTGCTGCTGCTATTGCTTCAGTCCATGTCCTTCTTGTTGTCACATTTCTGTTTAGCATTTCACTTGGCTTCGAGTAGGTTCGGTAGTGTTGGCAATGGTTCTTGAATAAAATAAAATGCTTCTTTCCTAATGCTGCCCTGCTTTTGTATCGAATCTATTCAGGCATACATTCACTCACTTATTCTTTCACTCATTCATTCATTCATTCATTGATATTGTTGCTTAAATTGTTTTACATTTTTTTCTCACTGTTTATTGCCAGCTTTGATTTTATTTTGAAAAGTTTGTAGCAATTGTTTAGCATTTTAGCTTGAATTAAGGGTTTTGTAACAAAAATGTTTTTACATTTTGCATGTCAAGTATTTATTTTTGTGTTGTTTTTTTCTTACTTTTTCCTCAATTTTTTGCAATTATTTGTTTAACATTTTTATTATGCTCAACAGAATGAATAAATAGTATTTAGAAATATTTCTTGTGTAAATTTTCTTTTCTAACAAATTGAGAGCTCTCGAGAAGGTAATTATTTATTCGAAATGTTTTAAACGCAGGCAGTTTTAAATTTAATTGAACTTGATTAAAATTGGTTTCAGATAAATATGTTTGACTTTCAGTTAACTTTTTAATGTTAAATTAGACTGTAAATTCTTTAGAAAATATATTAAAAATACATATCAAATCAAATTTGAGCTCTACATACTTAGACAGCATACTACACGGCTACACGACTACAAATGCTGCTGGCCACAAATGCCCCCATGTAGCCAGCAACTTAAAGAGCTGCTTTCAGTGGTGTCACTTTCATATACCATAAAAAACGCTTATTCTATATATAATTTATAGAAGTTTATTCTATATAGAAGTTATAGGAGTTATAACCAAGAATAATTAAAAGTGTTAAATAATAATTTTTATTTGTGAATGCACTTTTTATTTTCAACAATTTTCATATTCTTGACCAGTTAAAAATATTTTTTTAATCCATATTTATTTAAGATTTTACAGTTTTGAAAACAGAAATGAGTTTAATCTGAGTACAGCCATGCAATTAACACGGACAACAACCTGTCATCAAAAAATGCATTATAAAAAGTGCAAATCATCATAAAAAGTGCATGTCATCATAAAAAATGCAAGGCATTATGAAAAGTGCAAGCCATCATAAAAAGTGCAAGTCATCATAAAAAGTGTAAGTCATTATAAAAAGTGCAAGTAATCATAAAAAGTGCAAGTCATTATAAAAAGTGCAAGTCATCAAACAAAGTGCAAGTCATCATAAAAAGTTCAAGTCACCATAAAAAGTGCAAGCCATTATAAAAAGTTGCAACTCATCATAAAAAATGCAAGGCATTATGAAAAGTGCAAGTCAGCATAAAAATGCAAGTCATCATAAAAAGTTCAAGTAATACTAAAAAGTGCAAGTCATCATGAAAAGTGCAAGTCATCATGAAAATACCAAGTCGTATATAATCTAGCTTTATATTGAAAAAATTTATTCGATTTATAGCTGACAACTAAAAAAATAAAAAAAAATTTTTTCAAAAATATTTTATTCCATATAGGCAATGGTTTCATTTCCATTACAAAGCATTTTTCTTTCAAAAATTTTTTAAAGTCTAGCAGTTATGGTGCTGAACTGTAAACAATTTTCTAATTTAACATTTCATTAACTTGTACTAAATAAGTCATGCCATTAATTGACTATTTAAGCTAAATTCGTTTAAAAGAAAAAAATATTTAATTAAAAAAAAAAACAAAAATCACAACTAAAATTTTTTGTTTTGTTTCGGTTAACAAGTAATTTCGATTAATTAAAGTATTAAAATGACTGCACTTTTTGCAAATTTTACTTTGTTTTCTCACTGACCGCATGTAGACACACAAACCCATGTACACACACACACACACTCACAGATACAGTTTGTAAAATTTGATGAACAACCAACAAAATGTTTCATTAAGGCAATTGTTTTGTGGCTAATTTGTAGATAATGAAACTTTGTGGCTTTACATTGATACGAGTGTGTAAAAAGGATGCTGTTGGCCTTTTGTTAATCATTGAAACAACAAAAAAAAACCCTTCTCTCACAGAGCCCCCCACACACATGCTCATGTGGGAAATTTTTATTTAACAAAAAAGTTTAATTAAAACTGGAAGGGGTAGAATGAAATTAAAGCATTTAAAGTCACAAGTGATTTTACACAATTACAAAATGAGTTTAATAAGTGCAAGATGTTACGGGAATATTCGTTACAACTTGAGTCACTTGCACACACACATTCTTTTTATTTCATAGATTTTATTGTTTGTTTTAACTCTCAAAGAGATCCTATACTTTTTCATATCATGTCTATTGACTTTTGATTATTGATTTTATTGCATATAAAATGGCAGTGAATGCCAAGTGCTGGGGCGTATTTAATATTTAAAGTAAACAAAATCTTGGAAAATTTCTTTACATGATGTATGAGAGCAGAGACTCCTACAGATCAAATTACAAAAAAAAATTCATAAAGAACGGAAACAACACAAAAGCGAACAAGGCACAGAAAATAGATTCTAAGGAAATATCAAATATTGATGTTAGAAAATTAATAATGCATAAATGTGTGCATGTGTGTTGCATGTGTGTGTGTGTGCGTGTGAGTAAGCACTTGTACTCATATGTTATAAATCATGAACAAAGTGAAAAGATATTGATTAATAAACTTTATCCAGCATTACACGAGCAAACACACTTACACCTACGCAATCTACTAAACACACACAATAAAAAGTTAACACAGACACTCGAGTTATCTGGCATAAAATTACAAAAACACAAGGTTTTTCCACAGAAAAAAAAAACAGAATAAAAATTATTAAAATAAATCCAAATCATCACATTTGGTTAACAGTGGAAGGAAATTGAATGAAAATTACAAAGAATAAAAAGAAGAAATAAAAAACGAGAATAGAGGAATAAAAATGGGAACAAAACAATTACTTGCATAATAAATCAACTTGTCATGTTTGCGCATAATCTGCCATAGAAGAACACACGTGCACACTTTTCTATTTACGAATATTTAAATAAGTATGACAATCATCTAGATACGAGTACATGTGCTTGTATGCAAGCGATATTTTTGTTTGAGAGAATTTCAGTGGGTGTACGTGCGTGTGTGTGTGAATGTTTGCACACTATTGTACACAGCAAAAAATGCATCAATTGTTTATTTAGGATCGACAGTCAGGAGATGGCTTTTACTACTTGCACTATTTTATTATTTTACTTTGTAAAGTGATTTCTAGTTTTATTATGATTTAAATTTGTGTCACTCTTTATTTTGTTCATGGGTTTTTTTCCACATTTTAGGTGCTAGGTTAGGTTAAAAGGGCTGCCCGCAGTCGGCGAGAAAACACTCGAAGGCCATAAAGGCCTGTTGAGATGCCCAGAGGACTACACCCTACACAGTCCTTTCAAAACGAAGTACTGGTTCCTGAGAACCACCTAGAACTTCTCACAAAACCTGCCAGGAGGCAGCCAGCGGTACATCTCTGAAGCAGTCCAGATCTCGCAGGAAACGAGGGCCTGGATGTCTAAGCAAACACTCCTGCAGGGGAGGGCAGTCACAAAGGAAATGTTGTACTGATTCTTCTTCTTCTTCATCGAAACAGCTCCTGCAGCAACCGTCATGGAGAAAGCCCAAACGCTCTGACATGTGCCCAATTGCACAGTGCCCCGTCAAGACCCCTACCAGGAGTGCCAATGACTTTTTCCCAAAAGTCAGAAGATGTCTAGTCCTAACTCTGCTAAGTGAGGACCATAGAGTCCTGGATACCCTACAGCTGGTAGTTGTTGACCACCTACTTGTCACCTTACTCTCTGCCAACGCCTCAATTTTGTTTAGCAGCTCAACTGAGGACATGTCAATATTCTTACGTGAGACTTCTGCATCCAAGGCCGAACCTGCTCTTGCGCATTCGTCCCCTATTTCATTTCCCTGAATGCCTTCATGCCCAGGAACCCAAACTATGTCTTTTAAGTCGAGCCAGAGATTCAATGCATGCCAGTACACATTTCGACTTTATCATCCTCAAATCCAGGGCTCTGATTACTGCCAGACTATCTACACAAATGTCAATAGTTCTTGCCTCTAAAATGAGCCCATTAATCCTTAATGCTGCCCCGGTAATGGCATAAGTCTCTGCTTGGAAAACTCTTGAGGTATCGGATAGCCTGAGTGCTATCGAAAGGCCGAGATCCTTGGAAAATACCCCCGAACCAGTGCCAGTATCCATTTTTGAGCCGTCCGTAAAAAACCAAGATTGCAGTACTTCGAGTCGCAGAGTTTTCCATCCAGTATTTCTTTCATTCTCAGGGAATCTGACTGAGAAGGGTCTGTCGAACGGGACTCATATAATCAGTTTGTCTCCCCAGAACCAGCCATACCTACCTTTTGTAGGATAATGCCATGTCCCGTACGGTATTTCCCGCAACTATTTGTTCATGCCTGAAGTTGCCTTTTAGGTGTTACGTCTTGACTAACTTTGTTCAGTGAGTTGTGTTTTGCTCACTAAAATTTTATAACAATTAAGTCTTAATTGAGCAATTATTTTTAATTAAAATTTTATACGGTTGATTGAGCTCAAAAATGGCATTAATTGCGAAAAACTCAATTAAGTTGTTCAGATGAATACCGCAGAGTCGCAAATGTTCTTACTGAATGCTGGGCTAAGCTGTCTCCACAACTAACAAGTGTCTCATAGTAGTTAAAGCAGCATGTGCGCTGCTGCCTCAGCGTCTGTCAGTCATAGTTCTTAAGTATAATTAGATCTGACTTTGCCAGAAGTTGCCAAGTGAAAGCAAAGTACCCCATGAAAACTAACAAACACTAGCCATTTTTTTGTCTGTGTAGTAAGCAGCTGTATTAGTAGTTGTCCCAGAAGTGCTTACTTATGCTTTACTTTGTATTCGCCATAATGAATTTAGTATGGGTGTTCCACTAACACCAAACAAACAAATGCTCCTAATACATCTTTCGAAATAATTAGATGACTCCATCGACTTTACACGTTCTGAATGTCCCAACTATTGCACTGATATTCTTCATTCTGCTGCCAGCTTTCAATCATTGCCCTCTTCTTGTCATAAATAGTTTGCGGAGCACCCTAGTTAAACTACATACGTGCACATTAAAAAATATGACAGTTTAAACCAATTCCCTGTTATTTTTTATAGTTATTCACATTTTACTTGGCTTTTTTTTTTGGTGTTTCCTGCAAAACTTACTTATATCGTGAGACTGTATCCTTTATTTCATAATGCATACACATGTAAGATAAGCATGTACGAGTGTGTAAGCGCTTGTGTGCAAGTGTGTCTGTGTGTGTGGTACCTTTAATAAAATGCAAATTACCGACAACAATTTTACTGTGCATAAATTGTGTGATTTTTTCTCAACCATTTTTCCTTTCGTATATTTTGTGTGTCTTTTTCTCCCCCCTACTCTGTTTATCTTTATTCTTTTGTGCATTATTTATGGCTGTATTAAAGGGCTTTTCACGATAACAAAAGCCAATTGTAGGAGCAGCAGGTACTCCACTCCACTCCACTTACGGTGCAATCATGCCAATCATTATCCCTCTTTTGTTGAATCGCAGTCAATATATTTTATATGTTCGTTCGCTGGTTTTCTTAATCATTTGCAAAATTTTAAGTATGATCAATTATCCAGGGCAGGCAGGAGACACTTTTACAATTTCTATGTGGCATATGGCAATTGAAATTGTCCCTATTTGCTTCATCACGAGTAGTTTTAAGACTTTTGAAACCGACTGTATATTTAGTTCATCTTGAATTGGTTTTGGTTTGCAATACAATTTTATATTTAGTACTTTAGAAATTCAACTGTTCCAGGAACTGAAGCTAAACGATCGTAGACAGCAACATGTATTTGCTGAATTGATGCCGGAGCAGAAGGAAACTGAACCGAATTCTCATCGAAAAATCATTTTCAGTGATGAATGAGTACGTGAATAAACAAAATTGTCAAATTTGGGACGATACCGATTCCCTTGTGATGCAAAAGTGTTCAATGAACTGCGAAAAAAAATCACTGTTTGGTGTGCACTTTGGATCATCGGGTTGCAAGAAGACGCTGCTACGTGCTACACAGCTCATGCCATTTTAGATATTCTCACGTGGAGGCCACTGAGATCATGGAATATGCCCAATTAGATTCTTTCGATGCGGCATATGGCCATTAAAATTCTTCCTATTTGCTTCAGGGCATTCATGTTCAGTTTTCATTTATTCGTATAGAAGAAATTATTTTTGTTTTCCAAAAAAATAAATTATCCCTTTAACAAAATAAAAAGTTATTTAACCGCAAGTGTTTCTTCATGTTCTTACTTTTTATTATCTAGTTCCCATTTCCGTTTCCGATATTCTTTACTGCCCAATTTTTATTACTAAATGTTGGGTATTTCCAGATCGCATTCTCCAACAACAAGAAATCCTAAAACAATGGCCATAAATAATAACAGTCGCAATAATACTTAAAGTTACAAAGTACTGGAATGAAAACCTCAAATATCTATACGATTTTGTAGAAAGGACTTGCTTGTCCGTTGTTTGCTTATACGCCATCTGACGAATGCTTTGCTTTTCATTTATGCTTGCGTATAAAAGACTCCCTTTTCCTGTACAGTTTTCCTGTTTTGTTTTCCTATTAATTTCTTTGGTGTGATTGGGTTTTTTTCCTTCTGCTTTTGCAGGTGTTAATAACCTCTACTTCACTGTGAATTAGTTTGAACCCTGTGTTAACAGCCAGCTAGAATGTTTGTACATAAAAATTAACACATACACTCGCACATTTATTTGCGAAAAGATGTTAAACTGGTTGTGTTGTTATTTCTCTGTTGTTACGGTCTGTTACTTTGCATTGCAAAGATTTCTAATTGTTAAAATCAGCAGCAGCTGGAAACAAGAAACTGTAAAAGTTGCTGCCATTGTGGTAGTAAAAGCCGGCTGAAGTTGTAACACTCCTCAGTGTGCTTTGTTTAATTGCCCTTAAATAAACTTTTATTTTAATGGTTTTCTGTTGAAAAACAAAAGTGAAAATATCATGCATCCTTAAATGTTTTCAGAAAGACAAAACAAACAAAGAATATGAATGTTCAAAATACTGCTAATTGAAATAAAATGTAAGCAAAAATTCCAAACTAAAGCTCTTTGTGGGAAAAGTGAAAGCTTTTTAGGCTGTTTTATTTTTATGGCGGAATTTCTCAGATGTATTCGTCATGGTTTTAAGAAAATTTTAATTTTTAAAATAACATTTTCATGTTAAAAAAGATTTATTTAATTAAAAGCACAACCTTTAAATAGAAGAAATAAAGTGTGTTTTTTAAAGGGTGTCACAATACCAGAGCAACGATTGAAAATGGTTGAAATTTTTAATCAAAATAATTGTTCTATTCGTTAAACTCTTCGTGCACTTCTTTCATTTTATGGCGTTCACAATCGTCCTTCAGAGCTACCAATTCGAAGAACAATAGATCATTTTCGGACCACATTTACTGTTACTGCAAATGGGCATCCCCTGAGACGCCCAACAGTGCGCACTGAAGAAGCTGTAGCTGCTGTACAGGAAAACATTAAAGATGATCCTAATCAATCAATTCATCGTCGTTCTCAGCCACTGGGGTTGTGTCCCTCCACTCTATGGAAAATTTTTTTAGTTGTTGAAAATTGGTGTTTCAGATTGCGCTTTTTACGCGTCAGCCCTGGAGGCCAGCTGGCCGAAATCGTATTTAAACATTAATTTCATAAAGTTTGATTTCCAAGTTTTCCTAGTTTTATTATGATTTTTTTTTATTTATTTTTTTTTTAATTTTTTTAATTTAATTTTTTTTTTATTATTTTTTTTTTAACGGGCTGCCAGTTTTGATTAATAAATCCAGCACACTTGGGTCCTAGTAGATCTCTTTGTGTTACCCGAAAACATCACAAACACCCAAGGTCTTTGGTGAGATTCGAACCCACGATCTCTGTTCTAATAGGCTAGCATCGCTACCAATCAGCCACAGCGGCACCTTTATTATAATTTAAACTTGTGTCATTCTATAAAAAAAACACCCTATACTTTAGTTATCTGATGGTAATAAGTCAGCTGTCAATATTGAATTCATTCAGTGCTTTAGGTGTATTTAGATTTAGATCAACACCCATCAGTCGACGAAATGCAAGATATGCCGAAAATATCATCGCTTTCCGTGAGAGTGTGCAGAAGAATCCGCAGAAACCGATTTAACAACAATTCAATATAACGCAGACCATAATTTAGACAATTTTGCATCAGGACTTGTGCCTACACCCGTTCAACTGATCCAGGAACTGAAGCTAAACGACCGTAGACAGCGACATGTATTCCCAGAATGCACTCCGGAGCAGATGGCAACTGAACAGAATTTTCATCGAAAAATCGTCTTCAATGATGAGGCCTATTTCTAAATGAATGAGTACGTGAATAAACAAAGTTGTCAAATTTGGGACGATACCAGCCCATGTGAGATTCAAAGGATCCAATGCATTCCAAAAAAAAAAAAAAAATTAAATTATTTGGTGCGCATTTCGGACTGCCGGCATCATCGGGTTTCAAGAGGATGGTGCTACGTGTCACACAGCTCATGCCATATTGAATATTTTTATGTGAAAACCACTGAGATCGTGGAATTTGACCCATGAGATTTTTTTCAGAGAAGCCATGGCATAAAAAGTCTTTTAAACGAATAAAAAGTATGCACATTTTGTTTCATTGAAATTTAAATTTTAATTTTAATTACTTGAACACAATTTCAGTTTAAAGAAAATCGTTATACGAATCTATCAAAGCACTATATGTATTTTTAAATGAGAATTAAAAACTAAATGACTTAAGGCTGAATTAAAAAAAAACATCAAGGAAAGTCAACATCAGTTTTTTTGTTATTCAACTTACACAGCAGAGCAGAACAGCCGTTTTCGAAAGACGCAACCCTTTCATCATCAGTGCTCATGTGGTTGCGCCTTTCGAAAACAGCTGTTCTGCTCTGCTGTGTAAGTTGAATAACAAAAAAACTGATGTTGACTTTCCTTTGTGCCTTGGAATATTCATCATGTCTTGCTGAGATTTAAATTAAAAATTTCGAACAATTAGCCTATAGAATCTTAATTCAATTTAATATAACAATAGAAAAATGTTCGTTAAAATTCTTACTACATAAAAAAACATCTATTCAGAGTCCCCCACGAAATCTTAACATCGCAAAGCAATATCAACTCTAAGCAGCTGCTCGTTTATTTTCACAATTCTCCGAAATCTTATATAAATTGAGAACCAAATATTTTGTTTAATATAATTTATTTCACATACTATTACAGTCATTTAATTAAACCAGTGCTTTATTTACTGCACGCTAAGTATGTCTATAGGCCTACATTCCATTAGATTCTAGTGTAGACTTCAATTTTATTAAAAATATGTTTCTATTGCTAATTTAATATTCCCTGGGAAAATGTCAATGGTTCGTGTAAACTTTTTCCTATTTAGTTGTGGTTTTAAATAAAATTAGTCTCTCAGTTTGTTTAACAATAATATGATTTTAACTGACCTACTGGCAATAACATAAAAGAGTCATGTTTATGCCGGTGGTGTAATTTTATTAATTAATATTTCTCATACGCCACCGAGGCGCCGCACTAGTGCGTGTGTGAGTGTTTGAGTTTAAGTGGTATTTTCATTTAATTTCACTGTGTATTCTAAGAAATTCTATTATTGTGCAATTTTACAATATTACCATTTACTTAAAGCCATCACACACACACACACATTTACAAACAACCGCACTTCTACGCATCAAAGGACATGGCGGGAAGGCCAAGCATCTAACCAATGTCAAATGGAAGAAATATACTTGTATATCTTTTGCAACTTGTGCAAGAGTGAGTGAGTGCTTATTGCATTTTGAAAAAATAAAATAAAAAATATAAAAAATATGCTTTCATTATAATTAAATTTCTTACACCGCCCAAACATTTTCTCTAATGCACACATTAATACAAAAAAATTTCACGCACATGTCGTTTCTGCAACTTTCACACACACACACACACACGCAAACTGATATACATTAAACATCTCCGCAAACACTTCACAGTGCACACGTGTGTGTGTTTCTGAGCTATATGTGTGCATGTGTGTGAATGCAATAAGAGTAAATTAAATTAAAACATTTATTTGAAATAATAAAGGGGAAAGACATTGCGCAACGGAAGGAGAAGAAAAATGAAGAAGAAAAACCAGAAGCCATCATGCTTTTAAGTTGTGATTTTTAATAGGTTTAATAGCGTACGCTCGTCGTATGCATCATAAAGTTTTATATGCGGAATAGTTTATAGTTTTATAGTGTAACTGAAACCCATACAGGTGGTTTACAGTGGAAATCAAAATAAGCCATGCCTTTAAACGTTTATCATATTTTAACTTCAAAGTGTGATTTTAAAAGTTAGTTTTAAAGCATCCCGTTGCTGTAATAATTGGAAAGATTAAAAGGAAATTATTAATTTATTTTATTCGCACTTCAGCTTGTTTTGTTATCTACTGTATGCGTGTGTGTATGAGTGTGTGAGTGTAATATAAATTTGCTTCTTTTTTACTTTTAACTAGAGCAATATTAAAGAAAATAATTGCATTAAACATTCCTGTTCAGCAGAATATTTCCCTGGAATACACAAGTTTCTTTTTTTTTTTTAAGGAGGTGCTACAATTGAAATGAAAGACTGAAGTAATTTAATAAAATACTATTATTTATGCAATATGGCATTTACAACAACTAAATTCCAGTGATTATTGTGTCAATTCACATTTATTGTGTAAAAAACAGTTTTTATTAAACAATATTTTGACTTCTTTATAATAAATTTGTTAAGGAGAATTGATTTTAAAAGAAGCCATTGAAATAAATTTTTTGGGTTATAGAGCAGCTTGTTGTTTTTTTTTTGATGTGTTAACATCTATACGCGCGCCTCTAGGGCAGTAAACTATCAGTTTCAATACATACGCAAGTGTAACGTGTAAGATGTAAGAGTTTGTTTGTTCGTTGCTTGGCAGTCGGTATTAAAAGTGATTATTGGGCGATTTTCATACAATTTTCCCACGCGATTTTCTCCGGAAATTGTTAATTTTTGGCTTAAAACGCTAGTGCGGGTTTCAACGAAAAGTTTAGGCCAAAAATTAAGGCGATCCGATATCGGCGAGCGAAGATTTAAGTGTTTTAATTCGGAGTATTAATTTGGAGTAATATTAAAAAAGTGTTTTATGTTGATCTTCGGTTTTGTCTTATGCATTGCAAAGAGAATAGTGACGTGGTTATACGTACATATATAAAAATGAGATAGCAAGAGAGCAACGTATGTAGCTTATGTACAAACATAACAATGTATGTATGTACATTTGTCTGTTGCTTTGTATTCTCTTTGTTTTTTGTGGGTTTAATATAAAATAAATAAACAAAAAGGTGTTAACACATCGCCCGTGAGTTCGAACACTCATTGATTTTTTTTATCTTGGACTCAGGGGATGACCCCCTATATATGCAATGCATTGCGCCGGAACTGAAAACGAGGGGATAGTATTGAGGGGACAGATTAGGAAAGATGGGAAGATAGACAGTTTTTTTGTAGCTATTTCCACCTTTTTTACTTCGCCGGCTAATATTTGCTACAGGGCTTTAATTTTAATACGTGTTTGCAAGTGTGCAAAAAAGTCAATAGTCCTCATGCAGGTTTCGAAGTTATCTGAACAATCTTTCTGTTAATCAAATATCGACATTAACTGCCTGGTCCACGATGTCACTCGATATCGTTCTTTCGAGTAAATACATTTGAAATCAAAAATAAATTTTAGAAATTATTGTCACATTATTCGAACAATCGTTTATTTTAATTACGAGGATTAGTTGTGGCGATGCGGTGAGGACTAATCGTGGCGTTTGAGCTTTTTACAAACGATTTATTTTCCATGTAAGCAAATCACAAAAAAATCATCATCATGTCCGTACTCATTTGAGTTCTAGCACACAGCGACTGTCCCGGCAAGGAACTGGCAGATGAGCTGGCTGACTGCACGTCTCTAAAGCCAAATCAGTAGCCACAGAGATGGATACTATCTAGGACTTCATCTCTAAGTATTTTCTGCCAAAGACTGACGACAGATGGCGCAATATAGAAACGTCTAAGATTGGTGGATAAATGTGTCATTGATGGGCGCTCAATAAAATAATTAAACAGGAACCGCAGAGACATATTGAGACTCGTAGCAGACATTATGGACGATCGGCAGAAAAGCAAGTGGAATGAAACTGCTCTATAATGGGTCCTATTTTAGTCGTCGTTAAGAAAGAAGGCAAGAGACAGTTTTTCACTTTTTCTTTTGTGAATGTCCAGCTTGAAATATCTCGAGACATACATTTTTAGGCAGCCCACTTCGCAGAGTAGTTATCAGAGATCGAGATGGGGGACCTGATCAGATATTTCATGACTACAGGTACTTGGATATGGAAGTGCATAAGTTGGGATCGGTGGAATCACCTAGATTGATTGCCTGCACTTAAAGGGCAGCCACGTAAATCAAAACAAACCAAACCATTTTAGTTTTTAAGTGTTTTTTAACTACTACCTTTAATCAGAGATGACGGAGGACGTTTTAGTTCTTGTTCAGTAACCGGTGATTTCAGTCTTCGTCAAATAAACAGGCCGACAAACAATTAAAGCGGCATGATCACATATCAAACAGAAGCTTCAAACTCTGCATTTCTTTGATAGTGTTAGTGAAAAACACTCACAAGTATGGGTTGAAGAATATCAAAACAATTTAGATTTTCACTCCCAAACAGAACTTTACCAACACATACACAAGTTTGAAGCATCAGTTTAATGTGTGGCCATGCCGCTTAACACAACCATGCATTACTGCTGATCACAAGAATTCATGACTGAGCATAGAAGTCGAACTTGGGTCTTTGGGCTTCATGACCTCGTATTAACTACTTCAGTCAATTGCTTCGTTTTAAGGTCTAAGTGTTTTATTATAGTTACAAAGCCTTAATGGCTTTCAAGTACTTCCTTACACCCACACATACTTATATACAAAAGTACTTGTATATGAATGTAAATGTTTGTAGTTATCAGGAAATAATCGAAATGCTTTTAGAAGTCATTTCCATTAAATGACATTAAAATAAAACATGAAATATTAATTGAATGAAGGAATACAGTTTGCCATCATCAGTATCATCATGAGTGATCAGTGACAAGAACAACAACAACAACTACAACAAAAACCTTATCGTCATCTTGTAGTCAATGAACAGTCACACCGTCACACACTCACCCAACTCATTTACTCTTTCAATCGCTCATTTATTTATGCATTCGTTAACATTATGCTCGTAATAATATTAGAAATTATTTGATTATAAATTAGGAAGTGAGCACTAAAATGGTTACATCCATGTGAATGAATATGTGTTTGTTTGTATTTGTTTCCAACTTGTGTGTAAATTGAATGATTTCAGTTAAAATAAATAATGGAAAATGTTTCATTAGAAGTGTAGGAGGGCAGTTCCGGAATTATGTGGCGAGTAAAGAAAATTAAATCAAATGAATTCAAAGTGATTGTTGTTCGAATAAAAAATATTAATAAAAAAATTACGAAATTCCGGATACGAATAGAAAAATTATTGTTAATTAATTCCATAGCGTACCAGGGATGGCCAATATTAAAGAATTTTTGGAAACAGCAACATTCCCTCTTCTGTGGTCCTGGGTCTTTTGCCACGCACATTTCCCTGCATAATCCATTTAATTTTGTCTGAAACATAAGTTGTCCTGTAATGCCTGCAACATCTTTTGGGACATGCCTAAAGAGTTGTACAATTTAAAAATATTAAATCATATTTAGACAGTCGTTAATAAATTTTTTAAAATAATTTTATGAATCCCAAGTCATGCTTTTATTATGATTCTAGCAAATATTTTATGTTTGCAGCAAACAAACTTTTTTTATAATTTCCCATATAGAGTTGGCATACGAATTTTGTTGTCACAAGTAGTGGGCAGTTCTAAGATGGCCGTGTACCAGAAGATGGCATGTCTACTGGAGCAAAGTGGCCATCTTCCACACTGGCAATTGGAACCAAATCTATTCATATTTTCCTCAAATAGTCTGTAGCTATGGCTGCTTTTGGGATGGGACTCTACTATATTTTCTGACTATTAAAATCAAAGAGAATTTAAATTTATATCACAAAAGCAGAGAAAACTTTTTTTTAAAGAAATACCAAGAAACTTGCTTTAAAATAATTTGCTTTCATTTAAAACTTCTTAACCGTTAATGGGCATGAAGAGACTTGTACGGTAAATAAATTTTAATTATATGGCCAAAAGTCATTGCTGTTGCACTGACTACTCTTTACTTTTTGGTTCTTCGATTGCCTTTCTTCCCTTTGCGGCTCCCACGTTATTTAAACTTGCAATTTAGCTTTTCTTCCCGCTGATCCTCGTGGCCTTGTTAGCAATGAACATTAAGATTGTATGATTTTGACTGGTTAATTAAAATAAACATTTCCGTACGTTTATTTTTCTCATTCCGTTCGAGTTTTTATTTTTTGATTACACTTTCGTTTGTGTTTTCTTCTTCATTTTTAGCCACACAAGAGCAGCTGGCAAACCATGCAACATTTAGAGGTAAATACCAGCACCACAGCCAGCTTGTATAATTGTGCAAAAGGCGAACGGCATTTGGACAAATGTTTTCTTTTCTTAATAGCTCAAGTACTCGTATTTTTTCTGCTGCTGTTTTTCCTTTCCTTCTCTGCTTTTTTTCTGCAACTTTCAATTGTTTTCGGGTAATATTTCCTTTAGTGGTTTTATTAAATAAATAAACCAACCAACAGCAGTTTAGTGAAAAGTAAGAAATAGGAAAAAAAAATATATTTCACTTGAAAGTACAATAAGACTTGGAGAGAAATTTGTTTGCTTAAAAAGTAGCCAAATGAAGTTGTTGCCTGGCCGGAGTAGTTTTTGCTTTAGTTGCATGTAACAGTTTTCGTTTTTCGCCGCTTGAAGCTTTTAAGTCAATTATAATGTTTTAAAGAAAAGCGCAACAGCTGCAGGAGAAACTTGAACATTTCTGCACTTCACTTTTTGCTGTTTCTTGGGATATTTTTGCAGCATTCCCTATGGCTGGCAATGGTAATTTATTGTTGCGTTTGACTTTTAAATTTTATTGCAAACAAAAAAAAAAAAATTATATCTGTACTAATACACATTTTTTTGATGACTAGCATTTTTTATGATGACTTGCATTTTTCATAATGACTTGCACTTTTTATGACAACTTGCACTTTTTACAATGACTTGCACTTTTTACAATGACTTGCACTTTTTAGAATGAACTGAACTTTTTACAATGACTTGCACTTTTTATGATGACTTGCACTTTTTATGACAACTTGCACTTTTTATAATAACTTGCACTTTTTACAATGACTTGCACTTTTAAGAATGAACTAAACTTTTTACAATGACTTGCACTTTTCATAATGAGTTGCACTTTTTATGACGACTTGCACTTTTTACGATGACTTCCATTTTTTATAATGACTTGCACTTTTTATAATAACTTGTCCTTTTATAATGACTTGCACTTTTTATGATGACTTGAATTTTTTATGATGAATTGCATTTTTCATAATGACTTCCACTTTTTATGATGACTTACATTTTTTATAATGAGTTGCACTTTTTATGATGACTTGCATTTTTTATGATGACTTGAAATTTTTATGATGACTTGCATTTTTTACAATGGCTTGTACTTTTTATGATGATTTGCACTTTTTTTTTATGACAACTTGCACTTTTTATAATGACTTGCACTTTTTACAATGACTTGGACTTTTTAGAATGAACTGCACTTTTTACAATGACTTGGACTTTTCATAATAAGTTGCACTTTTAAGGATTACTTGCACTTTTTATGATGACCTGCACTTTTTATGATGACCTGCACTTTTTATGATGACTTGAATTTTTTACAATGTCTTGCACTTTTTAGAATGACTTTCACTTTTTACAGTGACTTGCACTTTTTGTAATGACTTGCACTTTTTATAATTAATTGCAGTTTCTATGATGACTTGCACTTTTTATGATGACTTGAAATTTTTATGATGACTTGCACTTTTTACAATGACTTGGACTTTTTAGAATGAACTGCACTTTTTACAATGACTTGGACTTTTCATAATAAGTTGCATTTTTTATAATGACTTGCACTTTTTTCCTTCCTAATATAATAAATATTAAAGTTAATCTGTCTGTCTGTTACCTTTTCATGCTCAAACCGCTGGTCGGAAAATTTTTATAAACATATGACATTATTAAACTGATAACTGAGAACGTTTTTAACTTTGATCCAGTAAAAATACAAATATAAGAATGGGAACTGTAAACAGCATTCGGATACTACCGACTGATGTCGTCTATTTTTCATTTGGAGCTGTACATCTTTTTTCAATTATTATGCGAATACTTTTGCTTCAAGTCCTTGGAATTTTATATTTCTTAAAGCACTTCTCCACCAGCATAGAAAATAAACTAACAGCAGCTAAAGTTTTCCAAGTGTTATTTTCACGTAAATATTTCAATTGTTAGAAGTTTTCTTTATTTTTGTTTTTTATGTATTTTTTTTTTTTGGAGCATAATTGTGTGAAGAAAGTTTTTTTATTCATACTTTCGTACATATATTTGTATTTTTATTGCCCAACAATGACTGATAGTTAGATGGTAATTTAGCAATAGAGAGAAATAAAATGAAATGAAAGTTGGAGTAGCACACTTTTCATTATAGTAATTTCAGACACAACTTTTTAAATAAAAATTATGGTGTTTTTGAATGCCTGAAAATGTGTGAATGGTTTTCGCACCAATTTTTTCTTCGCAGAACATTAAATAAGGAAAGAAAGTAGGTTTTTGAATTATAAAAATATATAAAAATAATTGGCAAAATTTAAAGTTGATGATACGTTTTATCTGTTGCAGCATAAAATATTGCGGCTAAAAAAATAACTTTTATAAATTTGTCAATTTCTCAGATTTTCTCCGATTTTAATCAGACACTGCTGTTTATGACTCTTTGATATTTAATAACTTTCCTGGTGAAAATTAAGCCATAGAAGCAGCTGCCCTAATGTTACACATGAAGCAGCTAATGGCAACTGTTATGAAATTGCTATTAAATCTTGCAACTATTAATCACATCAACTGTTGACTTTGATTAATCATATCACTTCTAATTCAATACTACTCTACACTTCTCTACGCAAAACTACACTGCACTTCACTTCACTTCACTCCACTTCAGTTCATGCCACTTGGAATAGAATAAATTTCAAACTTGTTGTTAAAGTTATTGATGCAACAAACACTTGTACAAGATATTTCCTGTTGCAGATCAACATTTGCATCAATATTTTGCTCATGTCCCTCGCTCTTTGAAAACGATTCCAGATACAAAATAAATAAAGAAAAATATAATAAAATAGAAAAATATTGGCTTGTTGTTGTTGCAGTTATTTATTTATATTTTTTATTACAAATTTTTATTTCTGCTATGATTTTTTTTTTTTATTTCTATCATGAATTTCTATTTAGACTCGACATGTGCATTTCATAGATACATGATGTCATAAATAATATCGACTGTTTGTGTGTGTGTGTATGCGATACTTAAAATGAATTTTAACTAGATACGCCAAAGCGGAAAAACAGCATAAAAGGCCAAGAGTAAGCAGGGCGTTAATAAAATGGATTTCATTTTTTTAAATCGTTATAAAATTCATGGCATACGTGTGCAAATCTTCTTTAGTAAATTGAATTTCTCACGCATTCTTATTATACACTTTTACATTAAAACATACACCAGCAAATATAAGCGTAGCCCACCATCAAGCATACAAATACACTCACACAGACACAGGGGCACATATACAGCAACACAGACTGATGCTAACAGAGCGCAGCCATAAACTATTTTTAAGATTTATTGCAAAAGTTTAGAGCGTGTAACAGGAAAATTGCTGTTGCTACTGCTGATACTGGATGCTGCCACTTGCTTATGCTCTTGCCTGTACGAACAGTGATGCGGGAAGAGAAAAAGAATTTCACATTTAACTTCCACCCTTTAAAAGGTAGCAAAGTTGTTGATATCAGTTCGATGTTTTTATAAAATATCGCCATTTTCAGCTCATGGTAGGAGCTGTATGCGTGCATGTGTGTTAGTGTATGCGTAGGTGCGGTTGAGGCTTTAACAATCGATTTGGTTTGACTAAAATATATTGAATTTTGAAGAAATTTACTTCATTAGTGGCGTTTTCTTTCCTATTACATATACCATTTTTAACATTTTTTTTAAAGTTAGTCCAGGATATATAGTGAGGAAGAGCGGGAAATGAATACAAATGGTATATATTCCTGTTTCAGGACTCTCACACAAAATAAGAATTGCAGCAACAAAAATCGCACAATGTAAACTGGGACTTACAGTTGGATGGAGTTTTAATACAAAAATTAATATTCTCAAGGAATGGAGGATTTATTTCCAATGAATACACGAATTGTAATTGACATAATATTGCCAATTTTTATTAAAAAGTGCAGAATATGTAGCATTATTTTGGAGAACAGAAAATATCATAATATGTGAATTTGAAATTATTTAAATTAGTAAATTTTGAAAGCATTCGAACTTAATATATTCGAAAACAATATATTCGAAAACAATACATTCGAAAACAATATATTCGAAAACAATACGTTCGAAAACAAAATATTCGAAAACAATACATTCGAAAACAATATATTCGAAAACAATAACTTCGAAAACTATATATTCGAAAACAATACATTCGAAGACAATTTATTCGAAAACAATATATTCGAAAAACATTTATTCGAAAACAATATATTCGAAAAACAGTTTGTATAAAATAGACTGTCACTGATTTTTTGCAAATGAGTTCGAAGAAAAATTGTTGTAGCAAGATATTAAACGTTTGACAAGCTAATTACACTGAAAAATAATACCAGATATGCTGGCAAAAATTGTGCCAAATTGCACCGCCTAGATGGCGTTTATAAGACGCAGTCGCTTAGGCCATATTCCAGAAATTATTTCTGAATAACATTTTGGTGATTTAATTGAATTTGTTTTGACAAAAATTCTATGCCTCTTAAAAAATCATCCTTTACTTTTTATGGGAGCCATTTTAACGCCAATATGTTTCATGGCCTAAAACAGAGTCAGAATTTTGACTGAGCTATAGAAATGATGGGAGCACGTCTGAGCTACGGTTTTGCAGTAACAAAATGGAGTCTCGGCGTTGATCAGTTTGTTTTTAAACGGCACGTTATTTTTAACTGCAAGTAAATCATATAATAGCCGATCAGATACAGTGAGAAGTTCTTAAAATATATACAAAATAAACTTAAATTATCATATAAAATTGATCGTAGTAAGGGCTTTCGCTAGATTATAATGTTTTCTACTTGTTTTCGCTCATTCAACCCACTGTTGCAGTCCTTAGGTGTTGTTGTGTTGCTGCACACACACACACACATATATATACTCGTACACATATTCTATTCCCATTCAGCAGCAGCATAATCCTAGAGTAAATACTTTCAAATAAGCTACATGATTTTCCAAAGTTAAATGAAAAACTTTTAAAGAACTTTTTATTTGAAGGATTTAAATTTAATTTCATTTTTCTCATATCCTTCCATAAAGTTTCAGCAATATTTAAAGCAAATTATTTTCTTGTCTAAATAAACAGCATTTTAGCCAGAATATGTGTCTGTGTGTGTCATGATGTAATAACACACATACTAAACACACACACATATACATACACAAGTATTTACGAGTGAGTAAAGAAAATCTAATACATGTCACTATAATTATAATATTTTAATGTTAGACAGCAGAAATAGTTTTGAAATTTATGTTTGATCTTTACTGCTGCTCTTAAGGCGTTTGCGTGTTTAACCTCAATGGTTGCCATTTGAAAAACTTCCGCTTTTGCGCTAGCGCGCCTGCTTCTTGGCAATTTTAATGTTTCCGTTTCTTAAGTTCTAAGCCGCATTTACCCCAAAAGAAATATAAAACAACAACACTTTAAACAACAACCAACATACGACTTCTTCGCTTTTAACCACTCATTTAAGCGAACGGCATGCCACAAAATATTTATGTTTGCAATCAAAAGAAGTTTTCGTTTATATAAACAAACCAACTCGTGATTGAACGGAAGTCAGTTGGCTTTTATAGCCAGAAAAGTTTAACTTGCAATTGAGATATTGTGTTGCAACTCAAATACTTTGCAGTTGTAATATGCCGGCCGCATTTAACCGGGGTGTTTAACATACAAACACAATTGCAGCCATACTTGCACAAACTAACACACGCATACACACATGTACATACTCTGTACACAATAAGTGCTAAAGCTGAACTATAAATTTATGTAGATTTTAGTTGAAGAGGGAAGACATAAAAATTGAATTGGGGAAAAGTTTAACTTTGGACGAAGAAGTTTTTTAAATTGAATTTGAAATTATGTTTCGTTACGGCAGGCTAAATGACTCAGAACTTAGGCCTGTTAGAGAGTATCCAAGTGGTTTCACTTGGCCTCTTTCTAGGTCATATGGTCTGATAAAATATGAAGATCCCATTTAAAGTTAATGTGTTAAGTACAAAGGTCATAGGTTCGAATCCACACTCAGCGCAGTTTTAAGAAACTGCAGTAAATTTTGCATTCAAAACAAAATGTTTGCAATCAAACTGATTTTATTATTTGATTTAAACATGATTTCAGACTGCAAATGAAATCTTGTCAAATTTGCAATAATTTAGAATTGCTTTAATTTTTTTTAATCATCATGTGTATTATTAACATACAGATCTTTATACTTTATAAAATTATTACAAAAGCTTGGGTTAAACATTTTAAGAATTTATTTTATATATCAACATTTATATTAAAAATGGAATATTTAGAATATTTTTTCTATGATTATCAAACTAGCAGAACGAATTATTACTGATCTTATATATATATATATATATATATATATATGTATATATATATATATATATATATATATATATATATATATATATATATATTTTTTTTTTTAAATTATGGAGAGCAGTTAATATAATTACAATTCAATTTATATTTAAATCATATGATTTTAAATACTTAAGCATTAAACACATTCAGGACAGCAGGCTACCGACTACACGACTACAGAAATAGATTACATGTGCTTATATGGGAATGATTATTTTCACTGCTGCACGGCAGGTTTTTGTCCATGCTACTTTTCTCATATAAACACATGTATTCTATTTCTGTAGTCGTGTAGTCGGTAGCCTGCTGTCCTGAATGTGTTTAATGCATTACCATGCAATCTAAGCTTTATACGGTTATCAGGCATTCACCTTAATTGAGTTTTTAGCAATTAATGCCATTATTGAGCTCAATTAACCATATAAATTTTTAATTAAAAATAATTGCTCAATTAACACCTAATTGTTATAAAATGGAGTAAAATAATAAATGCAGCACTGCTAAAAAGTGTGTTTAGTGAGCAAAACACAACACACTAAACAAAGTTAGTCGAGACTTGGCACCTAAAATGTGGAAAAACCCCATGAACAAAATAAAGGGTGTTTTTTTTTTTATAGAGTGACACAAGTTTAAATCATAATAAAACAAGGACATATATTTTTAATATCAATGAAACGGGTTTTATAGGAAAGAAAATTTTATGAAATTAATATTTAAATTTGATTTTTGCTATGTGGTCGCCACGGCTGGCGCGTAGAAGGCGCAATCTGAAACACCTATTTTTAACAACTAAATAATCTTCCATAAAGTGAAAGGATACAACCCCAGTTGCTGAAAACGGCGACGAATTGATTGATTAGGATCATCTTCAATTATTTCCTGTACAGCGGCTTTAGTTTCTTCAGGGCGCACTGTTCGGCGTCTCACGGGATGCACATTATCAGCAACAGTAATTGGGGTCCGAAAACAATTTATTGTTCTTCGAATTTGCCTCTCTGAAGGACGACTATGTACGCCATGAAATGGAAGAAGTGCACGATGAGTTTGACGAATAGAACAATTATTATGACTAAAAATTTAAACAATTTGCACGGGTTGCTCTGGTGTTGTGACACTCTAAAAAAACACGCTTTACATTTTTATAAAAGTAACTGTTGAAGAGCTTTTTAAACTTTTAAGTATTTATTTGCCCACTTATTTTATTGTTCTCAGCAAGCAGAATTATAATGACTTTATGAATTTAGGTCTTTCAATTATATTTTGATTTAATAAATTTTGCTGAACTGTTTTGTACGAGTATTTGTAAATAAATACAAACTCTCCAATATTTCTATGAGTGTTTGAAAGGTTTTGTAACATGAACACTACCCGTATTAAATTTTACATTTCTGTTATTTTCTGCTTAATACATTTTTCATGTCTCGCCCTTCAACTAGGACTCTAGTGCTGTGCGTGTGTGTGTTAAATATTTTCAATTTGCCATACATATGTGTAAGTGTAAGTGCTGTGTGTGTGTTTGTGCTAATTTATATGCGAAAAATAAGTTAAAAGGCAATTTACATATCTTTGGCTGTCTTTGCTCTATTTGTTATCACAGACTATTTCGAGACTCTCTGTCTGTCTGGTGATCCAGTATTTATCTGTTATATGAAAAAAACGCATCTATATGTCAGTTACTCCATTTTTTGTTTATTGCAAATACACACTTAAATACTAGAAGCGGGCAAATTTTTATGTTCGCCTGTAAAAGAGTTTATGTGTGTGTGTGTTTCAGGGCTATTTCTATGGTTTATTTATATATCGAGAGTCCTCATTTTAATAAACCAAAGTTTTGTTGCCAATTGAGCTGCTGTTGTGTAGATATTTTTATTTTGCTTTATTGCTTATTGAGTCATAAAAATAGCTCGTTAAATGTTTATTTCTTATTCACTGATAAAATGAGGCAAAGAAGTAGAAGAAGCAAAAGCAGAAGACGGAGGAAAAAATAAACACCCAGCATCGACCAACGACCAACGACCAACAAAGTGCTTGAGCAGAACTGCTGGAATTCGGCTAAAGTTTCTGTTTTTTTGCCAGCCATTATTTATGGCTGAAATTGAAATATTTTACTAGAACGTCTTGTTATTCTCTCTTTTAATAGATTCAAATACAAGTCGTTTCTACCGATTGCTTTATTCATTTTGATGCTTTTTATGACTAAAATATTCGTTTGGTGCTCTTAAGCAGATAAATTTAATAACAGATTTAAGAAGTTTGAATAAATTTATATACGAAATGAGAACATAAAAGCAAAACTATTTTATATCGAGGAGAAAAATTGCTTACGAGTCTTCATGTGCTCGCAGATAAAATAAGATTGTTTGAATTTCTTTGAAATAAATTAAAGTTCAACGGAGTTTTATATACAGAATATGTACATATATGTAAATATTTTTGCATAAAAAATCCTGGAGGCAAACTTTTAGGAAACAGCTTATTATTATCAGATTGTAGGAATTTATGCTAATTTGAGATTTCTAAAAATATTATGACGATTTGTATGGACTTCTCATATAAGGGCAAAGCTCATATCCAAAAATTGCCTGCAAAGCCAAGTATATGAAAATTCATTATCTATGTTAAATTCAATTAAAATTAATAGGCTAGCATTCGTAAAGGGTTAATTTTAAATTTATATTTCACAATTTCCTTATATTCTATTTGGTTAAATATCACAGATTCAATTGCACTTTGGTTTTTCTTAAGAATTTGGCTCTTTATTACTCTCCACATATCTTTCTGATTTTTGGCAGCGTTTATTTTTTTATTAATGTATTCATTTTTGGCGTTTTCAATTTTTACTTTATATATATTTCGAATTGTTTTGTAATTATTTTACGCTTCATCATTATTTTGCATTCTAGCGATTTGATAGTTATTAATTTTTTGCCTTTTTAACCGTCTTATTTCATCATTAAACCACATATTTTTATTATTATCAGTAATTATCTTTTTTGTTGTTAACTTTTTTACTTTTAACTTTTTTTTATAAAAACTCCCTTTGTACCAGTCAATATTGAAATCTCCTGCTATTATTACATCACAATTTTCTTCATTTATGTCCTCTAGTATTTCTTCGAATGCCTCAATAAACTCAGTCTCAGCGCTACTCGGCGATCTATACACAGCAATTATTATTAATCTGTTGTTTCCATGCTTTGCCAGATATGCTAATACCCAATATTTCGAGTCCACATTTTTTTCAGCAATTTTTTTCACGTACCATTTCTTTTTAAAATAGATTGTAGTTCCGCCTGTTCTTGTTGAGTTCGACAGTGCTGAATGGTGGTTATACCCGTCTAGCTATATTAGCAAAGACGCAAACCGAAAGTTGTATTAAACCTATTCTGCAGTTAACAGAACTCTGTGAACCACTTAACATTTGGAGTAAAATTTGATTAAGTTCATTTGGAAGCCAAAGTCTAGGAACTGGAGTCAGTTCTGCCCAAACTAGAGAATAGAAATTGTGGCCCAAGAAATAGTTAATAAACATATACTTAAGGGATGCACTGAAAATATAAAATATTGTAAAAACTTTCATTTGAAAAAATATATTTTCCTGGAGAGATTTTAAGTTATTATGGAAAAATGGGGACGGGTATACTATGCCACTATATAAAAATGGTGGTCCAAGGAACCCTTTATATTGCCGAAAAAGTTTTATATCTGAAATAATTTTGGAATTCGAATAATATCAATTTAAATAAAACATGTTTTCAAAAACAAATTTTTTTTCAAATGAATGTTTTTACAATATATATTATTTTCAGTACATCCCTTAAGAATATGTTTATTAAGTATATCTTGGGCCATAATTTCTATTCACTAGTTTGGGCAGAACTGGCTCCAGTTCCTAGACTTTGGCTTCCAAATGAACTTAATCAAACATTTTACTCCAAATGTTAAGTGGTTAACAGAGCTCTGTTAACTGCAGAATAGGTTTGGTATAGTTCTTGGTTTGAGTCTTCGCTAATATAAATTTAAAAAACTCAACATCAATTTAATTATACAATTTAAACAGCAAAGCAGACCAAATGTTTTCGCCATTAGTACTCATATAAATTTCTGGTTAGCAGCACCTAGAGGATGCCATAAAAATTTCGTTTTTATACAATTTTCATATTGAATAAGTATACGAGAATTGTATGAACATTAAAACGATGGTAACACACATTAAATCTCTACTTGATGAATTTCTGCATGTCATATTTTCTAAATTTTTGTTTCATTTTTATGGTTTGAATTTATTATGTTTAACTATATAACACAACACTTGTTTTCTTTGCTATCAGCCCACTTTACAACAATTTCAATAAAAAGTTGATTATGTGATATTTGCCAAGATTAAGTCCTACTTATCGTAAATATTTAACTCATTCAAACAGAATACCGCAATTTTCCACAAGCTTAAAATGCCAAATTTAGCTATTTATATGCATAAAAGGCAGACATAAATATCACATCGCAACATAAAATCTACATGCTCGCACACACAAGCACACAAACACACCCCCACCCACGCACACAAACCAATTTGAATTTGAAGTGATAACCACAAATTAGTTACATGACCGCAGTTTATCTGCAAATAAATATGAGAATTGTAAATTTATTTATTATCAGCGATAAAGCCAAAAATAGCGCTGCTAGTGGAGCAAGAGAAAGAGAGAGCGCCAAAGAGAGCAGGAGCCACAAAGTTAATTGTTGTTTTCAGCATGTACAGGTATTAAACTGTACAAAAATAATGAAATGAACGTGAGCAAAAACACAATTAAACACACCAACACTAGTGTATGCTCGTATGTGTTTGTATGTGTGTGCATTCGCTTAGGATTATTTCATACTGTGTGCGTATGCTGGAGCGTGATAATTTCCTTAAATGGGAGAGAGTGCATGGCGTGTGTAATTTAATTACTTGTTTGATATTTTGCGGTTTATGTGGCATCTTAATTTGTGGTCAATGTGTAATTTTCAAAACTTGTATTTCTATCCACTGCACAATAGTGAGCTCGCTACATGCTACAATAAGCAATAATTTAAATGCCTTAACGATATGGAAGTTTAATAAGTCAAGTCTGCTGTTGGCTGTAATTTAAAAAAATTAGTGTGGCAGACGCACGAAAGGCAAGTGTTTTACAAATCACACTCATACATCTTAACTCGACCTGGCTGGCGAAAGCAAATAACATATCTTGAAAAAAAAAAAATAAAATAAGTTAACTTTGTGGCCAGCAGAATGTGTTAAATTTTCCAGTAAACATTAGCCAGACAGACACTTTAGTTAATTTGTTTACTCTAACCTGAAATGTTGTTTGCTCTTTTCAACAAAAGATTGATTACTGGGTCTAATGGAAAAATCTGTTGTAATGATTTCATTAAAGTGCTCACAAGATTTTGCAAATTCTCAACAATTTGTTAAAATGGGAATTGTATGTTTGCACATGTGGGAAATATGAAACATTTTCACTTGGGATACGGAAAGGGCGTCCCCTTTCTTCTCTCTTGCCGGCATTAACAATCAATTTCATTTTGAGCAGCTGCTAAACTCAACTGCTAAAAATGGACATGTGCCATTTGACACTTAATATGAAACTAATACTCGTTCGTATGTTTACTGATTTACTTATATTTTTCTTTGCCATATTAAGGACGTCTCTTCAACTTGTATGAGTATGTGTGTGTTTGGGTTAAGCTGAAAATAAAACAAAAACTGCTTGTTTTCTCACAAACAAAAACAGGGCGGGAGGGTAAGAAAAGGTTTTCGTATTAACAAATATATATTTTTTTAACTTTCTTACTATAGTTTCTTTTTTCTTGTAAACACACAGCCATTAATACACCAGGATTTTTTTTTGTGATATTTTATTAAATAATAAAATATTTCAGTTGATGAAATATTGGCAACATGAAAAATCACTTTGAAAAGACGTCCAAATTAACTTTGCCATCAGTTCATGATGTTGCAGGCTCAATATTTTTGTTGTTTTGAGTACAAAAATCATGACACATAACAGCGTGTAAAAAAATATAAAAAACAAAAAATTAAAAAAAAACAAAAAATAAATTTACAACGTTAAATATTTACTTTTGGTCAGTGCTAGAAGAAATATCGTATGTAATGTATTTTAATGTTCTGTACAGTAGATTAAAGAAGCAAACAAACAAAAATAACATTTGGGAAATACACAAGAAAAATAGCCTATTCTGTTAGTTTTCTTTCTCTGCTACAAGAGAAACACAAGAATAACTCGAATAAAAATAACTTCGACAATTTTTGTGTGACATACACAAGAGTAAGCTTGAAACTAAACTATAATAAAATATTGTAATAAAATATTGGCAGAATACTTTTCTGATCTTGAAAATACTTTGTTTTGTGGTATTTTTAAAAGTAAACAGCAAAATTTAAAGGAAAGAATTTGACATATGGATACACACCAAATGTCGAGATACTCCAGTGCAAAACCAGAGAACGGATATTTTTCCAGTTGGGTATTTCTTTTGCATATTTAATTTTAATAAGTAATACATACTACTGCTGGTACTATGATATTTTCCAATGTCACGTGCGACATTGAAAAATATTATTTCGCAAGCTTGGACTGTAAGTCAACTTACTTTATTTATATTTTTTGGATTTTTGTTGTAAAACTAATAAATTTGCTCAAAATGAAGCTTAATCTAAGTTATTGGAAAAGAGATGTGTGGTGTCGTGGGACACCGGATAGGAACGAAGTTCCTGCTTATAAAAATATTAGTTTTAATAGTTCTATTCGAAGTATAAAGAAAATAATTATTCGGTTATACATTTTTTATTATGATTTTCTTTTTCGCCGGCCAACGAAAATACAGAATCAATTTTGTTCCCAAACGAAATTGAATGCTGTATCGGCACGGCTGCGTATGATTAATATTTGTTTGTATGGAATCGTATTACTCATACGTCTTAAACATTGATTTAGAAACAAAAAATTTTACGTTACGGCCGTTTTTTCCTGGTTAAGGTACCCCTCCGCATCGTCGCAGAAGGAACTTCGTTCCAATAATTTGGGACTTTAAATTACTCTTATTGTCAGAGAATGGTTTCGTTTATATAGATATGACGGTCACGTGCGACACCATGGAATTGTCTATGGCACAATATCATTAACCTTAAAAATACAATGTTATGCAAAAAAGCGTATTTATATTTTTTTATTCCATTTTTATTTTATAGAAAATTATTCTTTTAATTTCTTTGATAATAATACGGTCTTAACTCACCTACCCCGAATAACATGGTAGTCGTCCTGTTGAATCCGGTGTAATTTCATTAATTAATATTTCTCATACGCCTCCAATGCACTGAGAGAGTGTGTTACATGCACAAGTGCAAGTGTGTGTTTGAGGTTAATTGATATTTTTATTGAATTTCTATTCTAAGAAATTCTATTATTCTGTAATTTTAAAAATTTATTTACACACGAGAGGAAGAAATATGTTTTACAGCTTGCATTTTTAAGCTTTAGCTATTAATCTAAAATTTAATGACTTTAGAATTTTAATTTGTGATTTTTTTAAATTTCTTTTGAAATGAATTTCGGTATCAGATATATTTAGAGATTTTAATCTTGCAGGTGTTTTCGCAAGGGTATTTTTGGCTATTTATATTTAATCCATTCACTCAATTGCAGAAATATTATAATACAAATAAAAAAAACAGATTTGAGGCCAATTATTTTGATAACTTCTGCAGCCACAGTGAAACAATTTTGTCAAACGTAAAATGGTATACAATTTTTTCCTTTCTTGTATAACCTAAATAACAAATAAAACTGCTAAAAGTAGTATACACATTTTATTAAAATAGACTTAAAACCGTTGCATCTACTTCATTAATTTCCTATGACGCTACAGTTTTATCAAAAATTGTGGACTTTGGCTACCGAATCCTAGAAAATATTTTTAATATTAATTTCTTTACAAATCCCTTAAGTTAAATCCCTCTTTATGAGGAGTATAAGCCCGCATCTCTAAAATCTGTTAAAAGGCATTTAAATTACCGTTATTATTGAGAGAATTATTACACTTAATCCATGGTAACTTGGAAGCTAAGAATGCAAAGACCGAGCCAAAGCAGCTACTTGAGTGCGACTACAATGAACAACCCACAGGAAAATGACAAACGTGGAAGACGACAACAACAATGTACTTTTGTTTGACAAGAATAATGAGTTTCCTGTGTCGTCAATGTGTGGGTGTGTGTGTATGTGAGTGAGGGAATATTTTCTTTTCTTAAAAAAAGAGAAGATATATATATATTAGAGTGTGTGTGTGTAAATGCATTGAATGTTGCTGAAAATCTTGACGAATTATATTAATTTGCTGTTGATGTTTGTGTTGACGATAAAGTCGTTGTTGATAATGACAATTTTTCACAGATGTGTATGTATGTGTGTGTGCTCATCTTTTGTGAGTGTATAAAACACATAAATAAAGTCAGTAAATACCAACCAACTGTTGTCATCTTAACTTAAATGTAATAGTCAATTGTTAAAGAAATAAATTTTGTAAAAACTTTTGTAAGTTAATCCAACCCGAACAGTTTATTGGACTTTTCTATTTGCGAAAGTTCTTTATGCGATTCATAAATTTATATTTTACTCATTTGTTGTGCTAAAAAGAAAACCATTCGTATTATTTGTATATCAAAATTGTTTGTGCGTATCCTTTTCTTTGCTTATGGATGCAACAATTTGACCATTTAAATTAAAAGGGGAGTATTTTTGTTCGTTCTTTGTTAAATGAACATATATCCATTATATTCTTTAATATGATTGCAGCAAATGAAGCATTAATTTTGCCTACGTTGGCCTCTGTAGTTTTATATGATATTTTGTTTTTCTATCGCATCGTATTTAATTGTAAGTACGGAAGTGTTTCAGATATTTGCCACAATAGAAATCAATACGGATATAAATATCTATTGGTATTTAATAAAAAAAGCTTTATTAAATTTAACACAATTTATTTACAGTAGAAACCAAATGAAATAATTTTTGTGAAATTTGTTTTACAATAATTCAGATTTTTATTGTGTAATAACTTAGATTGCGGTGTATCATTTTTTATAAAAATCATATTTTTAACTAATATGTTTTTTGTATTAAATAATAGATCTCAAGCCGAATTATTACAGAATACGAGTAACATATTTGATGCACATAAAATTTCTATACAGACTTTTTCAAATAAGCAGTTTTTAAATATAAAATATTTTGCATGAATTTGACCTTAAAAATTTATGAAACAAATTTTACAAACATTATTTAATATATGAAAATGTTTCAACTTTTAATATAAAAAGGAATAATGCTTTTTAATCCGGCTTGACTTCTTTATTTTCAAAAGGGATACTTCCGGCATAGCATCACTTGTTACCTTCACTGTTTTGCGTTTGAAGATTTAATAACATTTGGGACTTGAAAAGAGTAGCCGAAGATAATATCCAAAAGAAGAGTAGGAGTTCCTAGTGCCGACAAGTAAATTTTATTTTACACACCAAATAATTTTTATTTTTCATCAAACCAGTTTCTGCCACCACTGTACGCAATAGTCTTGGCACAGTTAACCGATAACTGCTTGCATTAAACTCATACACATCCATTGCACGTAAACTTTTGTACAGTGAAGCACACCGGGTTTCTAAATTAAATCAGGATAACGATACGAATACAAACAGTTGCTAAAGAGCCAAATAAATAATAACAATATAAAACGAATTAAACGTTTTCTCTTCATTTGTAATCGAAACACGAACGCGCGTATCAGTTACTTCGTTAGTCCGTTTAAGAATTTCAATGGAATCCAATGAAATGGAAAATTATTTCATTACTCGATTGAAGAAATAAAAAGGGTTAAAATATGAGCAAGAAATTATTAACAAATACCGGAGAAGGAAAATTAAAAATCCACAATAAGATTTTTGTAATCGTGCTGTTGGCGTATTTGTGCCACACACTGAAGACGCAGCAACAACAACAGTGGGCTGTGGATTATAATCTAAACAGACAGATTGGCAACGTATGGGAACGGGCAATTTAATAGAATTATTTCTACTTTTCGTAAAGCTTCAGGTAACAAGTTTATCTTGGCTATAATAAAACTATTTAATAATGTTATAATAACTTTTGCAGGGAGAGAATGTGTTGCAGGAAAAATTGTTTTTATATTATTGTTGTTACAAGTTGGAGATACCTGACATACACTGCATGCAAAGCAGTTATTGAAGGCAACTTGCACATCAGTTTGATGGCCTTACGCCATATGGAAATGACAGGACCAGAATGCCCCTTTTCAAATTTTGTTTTGTCGCCATTTGGAACACTTTTATTGCATGCAACGAAAAATATTAATGCGACATTAATTTTTTTTAGCAGTCGATTGCGATAACTATGGTTGGCCAGCTCAGAATGTCAAATTGTGCTCACTTTTCTGTTCAGCAAGATGTGGCAAGGCATCATTAATCCAGAATACTAATTGATCAGATATATAATTTCACAGTTTCAAAAAATCACTTTGTTCGAATTTTTTCGTGGATTTTCAATATCAAAACTTGTGTAAAAATTATTTAAAGAAACTGCAATTAAAAAATATTATTCTTATTCTAGAGATCTATGGGGCAATTCAAAACTGATAGATTTCTTTGTCAGGTCGGTTCACATACCTACACATACACACACACACAAACACATGTCCATGAGCATCTACACAAACAAACGTAATTATACTTTCGCAGAAATAATAGGGGAAATTTTTTACGAACTCAGAACATCGAGATCTATTGAAAACTCGATTTTTTGCAAAATAGGGTAAAACCAATAATTTTCTGATTTTTTTTTTATATTAAATGTTCTAAGCGTTAAGTAAAAAAAAATCGGTTCGCGCAGTTCAGGGAGCACTTTGTCCATTTTACAAGCAATATAAAGGTGTAGTGATTTTGTTTTTCACTTTTCTTCGTTCATATCCCTCTACAATTGATTCTTGGCTGTGGTATACAGGCTGGAGGTACCATCGACACTTATTATTATTTGTTTTCGAAATGAGCAAAAAGATGCCGTTTGTTTTCCGAAAATTAATCAGATAAACATCTACAACATTTGGTTCCAATAAGATGCCATACAGTGCGCTGTTGTCTGAAGTAGTAGAACACGAGACTATGAAGCGGAGGATTCTGAGTTCGAAGCCGCGCTGAGTCATGAAATATTGTGTTGAATTCTTCTGATCAGCATTAGTGCATGATTGTGTTAGTTGTTGCCAGCCTGTTTCAATGATGAAGGCATAGTAAAAGACTGTCTATCTTCTCATCGTTCCTAATCTGTCCCCTCAATACTATCCCCTCGTTTTCAGTTGCGGCGCAATGCATTGCATATATAGGGTGTCATCCCCTGAGTGCTGGTCCAAGATAAAAAAAAACTGAATTTGATGGAAGTGATGCTGTTTATTGGCCGCCTCTTTCGTCAAACTTAGCGCCTCTGGCTAAGTCCTTGCCTTATGCCAAACAACTAGCAATTCTATAATTAAACTGATGAAATGGACCATGTAACTCGTATCTACGGTGAAGATGTGCCAAAAATCCTGTTTAAATAATAACTGGCATAAAATAATCTACCAGATTATAATACAAGATTTCTTGTCAACAATGTTTGCATTTAAGTTCTGATACAGCAGGAAAAAAAAAGGAAAAGAAAAATAACCAAATTCTATTGCTTTCAAATCCTAACCTGAGCTTCTTTTAGAGAGTAGAAAAAATAAACTTCTTTGGGGGTTTCCCCAGTTCATGTGTAGATTTAATTTTAAGGCACTTAAAGACGCCCCGTTCTGCCAAGTGTGATAACGAACCGACGTATAAAACCATATCGTCTCAAGTGATCTCCCCTAATGCTGCATTTCCATTAATTACAGCCTCTATTTCTACTATAATTTACTTTTCAGTTTTACAGTTTAAAATAATTTTAGTTAATTTTACATTCTGTATAGATTATGAATAAATTATTTCGAGTACAAATTGTGTTGTGTTGTTCTAAAGAACTTTGTAATTTCCGGTAAAATGAATGCAAACATTTTCATATCCCTGTACTCGTACGAAACTTTGAATATCCTTGCAGCTGGCAGCTTTAATGCTGTTCATTATTGCACTTGTAGTTGAAAAAGTAGAAAAACATGTTAAGGAATCCGCACTGAATTGCTCAGCTACAAATAGAAAGCAAATAAAGCAAGTCGGTTGAAAATTTAACCATGAAACTTTTCCTCGTATATAAAACAATAACATTTATGTTTAACTATCTGATACATGGAGTTGCAATATCATGTTTATGCTTGCCAGCAAGGTTGTGGCACAGCAATCGTGCAATTAAAAGTAGCCCGCAAGTAACCGTGGAAGTGAAACTAACAAAAAAAAAAATCAATTATTTAATTATAAATTATAAATAAATGAGTGCAGCTCATGAATAATTTTATGCGATGCAAAAGGCAAGTTTAAGTGTTTTCGTTGTAGAATTATTACTCAAGTTTTTATTTTTTTGCCAATTCACATAAATCATGGACACTCGTGTACAGGCAACAAATAGCTCTTTGTAAGCTGAAGGGTTTTTGTTCTCAGGCTGATGTCCGCTAGAGACTATAATAAGCACCCACGTACAACCCAGGAACCATCTCTTTGAGCCTTATGAGTTTTAATACTAAAGGATGATCTTTTTGCCACTTTCTTTTTGGCAACACTATTTCTAACAGCTTATGAATTTGCCCATTTTAGCTTAAGACTGACTAATAGTTTCCAACTTAGTAATTTAATCTCTACAATTCGAATAATTATAGTGCGCATGATGATATCCTTTTGAAAATTCCAGTTTAACTTAAATAAGAAAGCATTAAAAATAAAATACGTTCTTAATGCAGTAAAAATTTAATTTTTAGTTTTAATCTTTGTTTGTTTAATTGTTTGCTAGATTTGAAGTTACCCCAAAAGTTCTAACCCGTTAAAGAATTAATATAAATAAGATCGTTTTGCTGTAAATGTTTTATCATTTAAGTTGGACTTGAAACTCGCATATTTGTTAATTAACTAGAAAATTAACTTGGTGAAATAGTTTGTTTTTCTGTTCAATGACATTTAGTTAAATGGCATTTTCCCCGTTGCATTTATTTTTAGCTAAAATGTTTCATTGCACTTAAACTGGAAAGTAATTTACTGGCAAAGCAGTGAATCAAAGTACATGCGAATAATAGGGGCGAACTTTCATTATCTTGTTATTAGTAAAAGTTATTTAGTTAAGAAATTATTTGTTTAAAACAATTTAAAAGTTTAATTAAATATAAATAACTGAAAGGGTCAAACAAGGTGTGCACAATTTGCGGGCAAATATTTTGTAAAAAAAATATTAAAAAGAAGTTTATAAAAAATGAGATTGTAAATGTAAGATAAATTTGAGCTCATTGCAGATGAAGTTATCTTTATATTAGAAGTGGTACGAGTTATGAAAATATGATCCTTTACCAGACATTAAATTTATGCACAAATTCTGAAAAGCTCTATAATTTAATTTATGATATTTTCTCATGATCTGTCAAAAGCTGTAAGTCTGAACACCATTTGCGAATTTTTTTGATGTGTTACCATCTATACGCGCGCCTCTAGGGCAGTAATCAGTTTCAAAACATACGCAAGTGTAAGTGTAAGAGTTTGTTTGTTCGTTGCTTGGCAGTCGGTATTGAAAGTGATTATTGGGCGATTTTCATATAATTTTCCCACGCGATTTTCTGCGGAAATTCATAGCCGATTTTATTAATTTTTGAATTAAAACGGTAGTGCAGGTTTCAACGAAGAGTTTAGGCCAAAAATTAAGGCGATCCGATATCGGCGAGCGGAGATTTAAGTGTTTTAATTCGGAGTATTAATTTGGAGTAATATTAAAAAAGTGTTTTATGTTGATCTTCGGTTTTGTCTTATGCATAGCAAAGAGATTAGTGACGTGGTTATACGTACATATATAAAAATGAGATAGCAAGACAGCAACGTATGTAGCTTATGTACAAACATAACAATGTATGTATGTACATTTGTCTGTTGCTTTGCATTCTCTTTGTTTCTTGTGGGTTTAATATAAAATAAATAAACAAAAAGGTGTTAACACATCGCCCGTGAGTTCGAACACTCATTGATTTTTTGAAGCTTCCTGTAGTTTTATGCGGCCTAAGCCAGTTACTCTGTTTTCTCAGAGTAGAGTCCATAACCTGATTGACGATCCAATAAAAAAAAAATTGTGAACGGATAGAATCTTAAATACCCTTAAAATATTGCAAATATTCCCCCAATTAGGTGGCAAGAGGGTGGAGGAGTAGAACAGGGGATGATCAGAAAACATCTTACCCTCGTCGTTAAAGCTTATAAATAAAATTTTTAGGGAATTTAGGCTTTATACAATTTGTTATATATGTATTGTAATATAATATATATAATGTAACATGAATCGTGTGATAGTTTATTTATTTATATGTATTTATTCATATCCCCTTGTAGCACATATGGTCGCAGCTGATGTAACCATATGTGTGTTGGGTTACCAGACTACTGGCCGCGCTGGTATTATGGCGGTTGCTCCGGCTGAAGCTCGCCGTCTTGGGGGAGTTCTTGCCAGTAGTCCAGCTGGAATTTTATACATCTATATATATACATACACAAAAAAAAAAATACCAGCTTCAAGTGTCTGGTGTTGCGACACTGGATAATAGTTTTGTTTGTTTAAATTGGAGCCCGAAAACAGACGCATCACTCCCTGATGTTACACGCACATACTTACTCTAGACACAAGAAACCCTCTGGCGATGGTTTTGCCAGGTAACCCTCCCCTTAGGAGTCTTTCGGCTCCTCCATGACATCCAGTATGGATCTGGATGTCCCATACACGATCCCTTGATACCTTTTTCTTCGCCTTACTTACCGCATGCTGAAAAAACTAAGCCTTCATGGCCAAAATACTACCAATTCTCAAACTGTGAACAATATTAACATGTTTATTTATAAAACAAAAGGTATGGAAATGAAAACAATTTTAAATTAAAGAAAAGAAATTTAATTAACCGACAAAGAAATTATGAAAATGATCAACTAAAAATTACTAAAAAATTTACAAATCAAAGAAATTACAAAATTTAAAAATTGAATTAATGGAAATAAAAAAATTAATTTGCAAAAAAAACTAATCGAAACAAATGTATATAAACCAAATTATCAAACAAAAATTTCTCAAAATTTAAATAAAAAACTCTAACGAATAAAAAAAACCCCAACAGCAGGTTGGTACGGCCGTCCGTCCGTGGCGTGTCCTATTGACGCTCCGTACGTCGTCGCCGGTAACAAAACACCGTCACACTATATATAAACTTTCCACCTGTTTCGGTTTCGGAAACCCGCGGACCATGAAACAAAACTTTCGCGTGGCCCTAGATGAGCTCACCTAACTCACACAAAACGTATATAAGCGTCAAACGCGGTAGATTCCCTACGGAGCTATAGCGGCAAAAATCTATATATATGTATATAAAACCCGTACGTCACCGTTCGTCCAGTAACGTCCTGGTCTAAAAGTTTGGCACGATACCTGAAAGTTTGGAGTTGGCTGCTGGCTACTTCCTGGCCGGTTATCTGCTGCCCCTTCTCTCTACTGACCCTATGGCTTGGCCCTCCTCGTTGGCTGGGTGTATTGTTGCGTATGGGGATGATGTGTTTTTTTTTATATATGCACAAGGTTTTGTTTAAGGTTTTTTTTTTTGAATTTTATGTATTGGTTTATGCACTTATGTCTCTGTGCTCAGGTTTCAAAGTATGTTTGTGATTTTGTTACTAATGTTTATATTATGTACGTGACTGTGTTTATGTATATTTTTAAAAAGGTTTTGTTTAATGTTCTTATTTTTTTTGTTAAAGTTTATGTATTCAATTATTCTTCCAGGACCTTCTATTTCCCTCTTCTATTTTTGTTTACAAAAAAAAACTCCCGCCACAACAAAGGTAACCCCACAGAAATTCCAAACTAACAGCTGATCACAACTGCCTTATCTCACAACAGGGTGCACATGACAAACCCAACCATGTCTGGAATCCTCCAGAGGATCCAGAATGGGAGGGCAAATGTATTCCCTATTGCTGAGATGTTAGCAAATGTCAACCTAGCTAAACAAAAAAACGCTAGAGTAGCATTACTCATATTGTAGCTCTGTTGATCTGGCATCGCCGTAAATGAATGGCCATGTCATGAATGAAATTTACGGCGAATTCATTTACTACCATTTTACGACTTCTGTCTGTTGGCACTCATGCTGGATTTTTTTTTTTTCATTGATGGCGGTTGTTTAACATAACAGGTAGGTACAAATAGCTTTGCTAATCTTTTATATATATATTTTATATGGCGGATAATATATTCCCTCATTCCTTTTTTTATTTAGCAGATGCCCATGACCAAATGTAGCGGAACATTAAAAAAACCACAAAAAAAAACAACAGAGAGTGAACTGGCCGGAGGAACTTAATGACCTTGGCAGGGACTGCGTGAAACAATGCTGGATTGCACGTAAGTTCCAGTGTGCGTTTAAAATTATAAGTGTAAAAAAAAACCAACGAAAGAACGCCATAAACATTTGGTACCAATAAGAGGTTATGTTAACCCCGACGCCGGCAAGTTGACGGCGGCGTTTGGCCGTATGTACCAATCAGCTATTTTATTAACTACACCACTAAATCTACTTATATACCATTATTCTAATTATCCTACTCCTTCACAGATCCTAAAAAACCCCCTTTGGACCTGGAAGGGACATCGCATCAGGTCCACCTGCTGGTCTCCTGAGTGAGTGGTCAACTGAACCATATATATTTATCCCTAATTTAAATCTAAACATACAACTAAAGTCTTACTATCTATTTCAGGCACACCATCTCTAATTCATCAATCACCAATCAAACTATACCACACCATTGGAATACACACAGCATTCACACAATCCTTCTGAGGAAACCAACCTCACAATCATCCTTATGAAATCATTCACACTGCTTCAATCATACCACCATTCATTCAACTATAACCTACACCCTACTCTATTCTGCCTCAACAACAACAACAAAACCCTATTTGTAAGTTTTAACCTAAGTAGCCTAGAATTTAATCTAACATTTAAGTACTAATTATACCTATACTAAGATAAATTTATTTCTATATATACTAATAAATAACCTATTAACTATTATCATACATCTAATTAATTATATATGCATAATATACACATCTATACATATATACATACCCACATACATATATACATATATACATATATATACATATATATGCACATATACATATATATATATATACATATACATATATACATACATATATATACATATATATACCCATATACATATATATATATATAAATACATACATACATATATATATACATATATATATATATATATATATATATATATATATATATATATATACATATACATACATATACATATACATATATATATATATATATAAAACTTGCCTCAAACTTATCTTCGGTGTATAGGTCGGCCTTTTTACTTGCTTCCTTCGCCCAGCAGCACTAAGTCTTGCCTTCTCATAATTGATTGACCTCGACAGGTATTAAATGTACCTATCACCTCAGCTTTTCTCCCTTACATGCTTACCATGTCCGGGTTCCCTCCAAATCACCTCTACGAGACACTAACCATTTGCATGCAGATGTTGGTGTAATGTTAATCATAATTTTTGCCTGAACTCGCTATAAGATCGGACTCAGATCACATTATAGCTCTAGGTGACTAAGAACCTTTAGTCCTTAATGGCATAGTTCCCCAGGATGACCATGAGGTTCCACCAATAGGGCTATGATGATTACACATGTAATCAGCTTAGAAACGTAAGCTTATGTTTATGGCAAAATGATTAATGACTCGTTCTGGTGACAATGGAACAAACTCAGAAATGATCAGCATCATAAGGATGAAACACTGCTGATCAATCATTAGCCTAGTTCTTGTTTCTGTACTACAGAAAAAAAATAAAGACCAATACTGCTGTGGCCTCCGTCCTCACCTCTGAAATTTGAAAATATTTGCTCTATTTACCTTTTCTGACTAAAAAAAATTAATATAAAAAAAATTAATATAAAAATCATAATAAATAATAAACGCGGTAATAATACAAAAATAAAACAAACGCGTCCTTCGAACTCTCTTCCGCGCGAAACTGATTCAATAAAAATATAAAGCTACGTGCGTCTTATGGGCTTAGGAATCGCTGAGACTAAGCCCACCAAGAGCCTTAAAGCCTATGGCTTTAAGTCCTTGGCGTGAAATACCCCCAGCGATCTACCTTGCAAATTTTCTACCTCATAAAGGCTATTCCCTATGGGTCGAACGATGCGGCATTTTAAAAACTTCCGTGCTAATTTAGCATTATAATTGTTTTTAAAATCGCTCTGCTGAAAATTTCTACGATATACTTCCTGTCCCGGAATGAATTTGACCATATTACAGCGGGTATTATAGGTCTTTTCATTCCTAAGGTAAGCCTTATGCAAAGTATCGCGCATCTTCGCTCTTGTAAGGGACATTTGCTCTGGTTTAGTAACCAAATTTAACTCCGGATCCTCTAGACTTCTCAACTTCCTCGCTATTTTATATACACTGCCATGTCCTACCATATTCATGCCAAACAGGGCAAAATATGGGGTAACTCCAATCGATTGCTGCACCGACGATCTGAGCGAAAACTCAATCTCGGACAAATGTTTGTCCCACTCAGACTGATCGTCTTGTAAATAAGACCGTATCGCAGCTAATATCGATTGGTTCACCCGTTCGGACGCATTAGCTTGCGGTGCGTGAATTGCCGTGCGTATATGTTTAACCCCAAAATTGTTAACCATCTCTGAAAATTCTTTGCTTATAAATTGCTTGCCATTGTCTGACACTATGGTTTCTGGTGTACCAAATTTATGAAACACTTCAGCAATTAAAAATTTAATAATATTTTTATTATTAGCTTTTGGCAGAGCTTTAAGCAAAACGAATTTTGTCAGATGGTCTAACACGATAAAAATATAACAATTGCCGTTTTTCGATCGGGGGTACGGACCTAAAAAGTCCATATATATGCGCTGAAACGGACGCTCAGAAATTGTTTCAGCGCCCATCGGTGGTCGCAGAGTCTTATTTGTTGGTTTTGACTCCTTACATATTTGGCAGTTCAAGACGAAATCGCGGACTTGAGCGTTTTGGTTTGGCCAGTAAAAGTACTCCTTTATGCGTCGGAGAGTCTTACCAACGCCTCCGTGAGATGCTTGCGGGGAGTTATGTGCCTTGTCTATGATGTGTTTCGTCAATTCCTGAGGCACCCATAGCTTCCATGAGAAATCCTCATTCAAGACCACGCCATCATAGGGTCGAACTCGCTTATAGGCAACGCCTTCAATTACTTTCAAATCTGGTAATTGCTCAGAATTTGCTTCAATTGTTGAGACAAGTTCAGAATAATCACTCGACTTGAAAGCAACTGAATCGAGATCGATCAGACCTTCTACATTTGCTGAAACTTCATCCATTTCGTAGCGTGATAGGGTATCGGGTACCACATTTTGTTTCCCCTGTCTATGTTCTATGGTGAAATTATACGCCTGCAAGTGTAGACTCCACCGGGCTAACCGGCCACTTAGGTCCTTATGTGACATAAGCCACTTTAGACTGCTGTGATCAGTTATCACAGAGAAGGGCATAAGTTCTATATAGGGCCTAAACTTCTTAATCGCCAAGACCACTGCCAGACATTCACGTTCAGTAACTGAATAATTCTTCTGCGCAGATGTCAATTTATGTGAAAAATATGCAATTGGATGCTCATTATCAGATTCGTCTTTCTGAAAAAGCACTGCGCCAATGCCTATATCTGACGCGTCACACTGAACATAAAAATGTCTGTTGAAATCTGGGTGAATAAGTAGCGGGCTTGAAATTAGAGCGTTCTTGAGGCGATCAAACGCTACCTTAGCTTCATCTGTAAACTTGAATTGTTTCCCCTTTTTCAGCGTGTCAAAGATTGGAGCTGCTATGGTCGCATAGTCGGGTATAAATTTCCTATACCAGCCTGCTGCGCCCATAAAACTCCGCACATGCTTTGCCGTTTTCGGATATGCAAAACGAGTAATCGTTTCCACTTTGGTAGGATCAGGTTTAATTTTGCCTCCTCCTATTATATAGCCTAGATATCTTAACTCCTTGAAACAGAATTTAGATTTTGCAACATTGATGGTTAACCCTGCTTTCCCCAGACTATTAGATACTTCGATCAGCAACTCCAGGTGTGTCTCGAAATCTGGAGATACTATCAAAAGGTCATCTAAGTAGACAAAAACTCTATCACGTAGTGCGGCGGGGATCACTTTATCCATTAACCGACATAACCTTTGGGCTGCATTACACAACCCAAAAGGCATGACAGTAAATTGATACAGTGGCCGCCCAGGCACAGTGAATGCAGTTTTTTCTCTACTAGATGGCTCTAGTGGTATCTGCCAGAAAGCGTCTTTTAAATCGACACTAGATATATATATCGTGTCTCCCAGCCGACTTAACAAGCCCTCAATGTGTGGCAAAGGATAGGCATCCTTGACCGTCAGTGCATTGAGTTTTCGAGCGTCCAGACACAACCTGTTCTTTTCGCCCTTGCGGACTAAAGTGACAGGGTGATTCCAAGGACTCTCGCTAAGCTCAATGACACCGAGATCAAGCATCCTATCTAGCTCTGCAAACATAAGCGCTTGTACCGCTGGAGAGACAGGATAATGTCTATCTTTCACTGGGGTAGCATCTCCCGTGTCTATAGAATGAGTTTCTAATTGCGTTTTCCCTAGACCTTTTTTTGTATAGCAGGGGAATCTGGATATTACAAAATCTAGATTCTGGCGCTGTTCAGCTGTCAAGTTATGAGCTAAAACCTCGGGCGTATTTTCGGTCTCTTCACTGAGACTTATGCCATTTGTTGTTATGCTATCTATGTTGGCAAATAACTTGAAAACCTTCATAAAGTCGACTCCCAAGAACAACTCGCGACTCAAACTAGGTACCAAATAGAAATTTATGACCTGCGTTGTTTGGCCAAACTTTACACTAGCACGTACACGACCTACAATATCATGCTGAGTACCGTCCGCTGTCCTGATTATTGTAGAAAAGTCATGGATTTTAAGGCCAGCCTTCTCTACAAAATCAAGACAGTTGCGGCCCAGACATGTTACCGTAGCGCCGCTGTCGAGCAAACCCTCAATTTCATGCCCATTTAGCGTTATGCGGGTATATAGACGTGAGTCCTTACCCTCATAAAGCGATGCGGCTGAAATATCAAGTCGCAGTTTTTTCCGCGCTTTGTATCGCTCGCGAGCCTTCTTAATTCTATTCGATACTAGACCTAACCTACACTTAGCCTCATAATATTCACGCATTCTAACATGCAGAGGCTTAAGTTCCCTTACCCTTGGTTCTTCCACTATTTTAATCCTATCCTTATTTTCTAAAATCCTAACTAAATTTGAATTACTTTGTTGTTGTTGTTGCGGCCTATCGACTGGGTCTAGACCGCTGTCGAACGCGCCTGCCCAGTTCGAGGCGTGTTCCGTGCCCTGTTTCCCTTGCACCTGGGACATTTGGGTGACACTACATCTTCCTGGCCACACCTAAAACAAAATACGCGTGTGACTGGCTCAGGACAATCCATGAATGCGTGACCGACAACCTTGCAATTCCAGCACTTGTACTGGCTTGTATCACGCATGGCATCCACTTCCAAGTATGTCGGCTCAGCAACATCTTCCTCACAGCTGACTTCATTCACCCTATGGGTGAAATTAGGCCGCTGTGGGTAAAGTTGTCGCTGTGTGACAAGCAAATTTTCGGCCCTTCGTACCTCGCGACAAAACTCCGATAATGTTCGCAGATGTACGCTGAACATCATCTGCGCTAATGCAGGCTTTAAATTACCGCGCATTATTTCTACCAGCTGCTCCTCATCATACGGCGTTTGCTGTTGATTTCTTAACCTGATGACAGAGTTATAGAAATCGTCGAATGGCTCTTGAGGTAGTTGCCGGCGACTTAAGATCTTCATTTGTACCTGGTACTCTTTTTCATAGCGCCTATACTGAGCCAATAGCGCTTTTTCCAGCTCCTCCCAGGTTGTGACTTGAACTATCTTGCGGTAGTCCCAATACCAATCCAGTGCCGGCCCTTCTAGCAGCACATGAAAACAACGCAATATCTCCCCATCAGGACAATTATAATCTCGTCTTAATGCGCTCACTCGAAAAATAAATTCTTGCACATTCATTGTTTTTGTTGTGCCGTCGAATTTCACGCCCCATTTATCCAGCTTAAATTTATCTAGCGGCTCATGTTGCGTGGGCATAGCCCTTGGCAGATTGTAATTTTGTGGCTGATAAATCTGCGGCTGGTAATTTGTGGACTGGAAGTGTTGCTGTTGCCAATTTGGTTGCTGATAATTAGCCTGCTGTTGTTGCTGATAATTTGCTTGCGGCTGCGAATTCGATATTGACCACCGGTCTGGCAGGTACTCTGGTCGTGAATCCCCTGAGACTGTACGATATTGAACCGCTACGTTTGGTGGCTGTGTTGCGAAGGGAGCCTCGGCATTTACACGTATATTGTGTGGTGCAGGAATTAGTGGTGGCATCGCTGCTGGCTGCTGTGGGCAAGTGCTCTGCCTGTGCGGTGGTACATATGCATTTGCTTGTTGTTGTGGTTGCATATTTGCGTACCCAGTCACGACAGAAGGCCGGAAACCAACTGGTGGCTGGGGTATTGTGGACTGAGCTGGGCCAGATCCCCCTGGCAAATTTGCTGTAGCTCGGGACGTTCCTGGCCTATCTGCTGCTGCTGCTATGAAAGCCTGTTTCGCTTCGTCTAACGCCTTTTGTATTTTAACATCTATTTCCCTCGACCATTTGGCTTGATTTAGGCCCACTGTTGCCTCAATCATTTGCTGTAGACCGCTGGGATCTGTAGATAATTCGGCTATTGGGCTATAAACGGCTTCATCGTACTGGGCCCTATTCCCTGCAGTGGTACTGTTGAAGGACGACGAGTCTCTTATTTGCTCGTGCACTTCAGCATTGGCATGGTGGGTACTGGTCGTAGCGCGTATTTGGTTGGCTGCAGTAAACGTTGTTGCCGTACAAATATTTGCTGACGGGTTGGTCATCGTCGCCATAGTTGTAGTGGCTGTCATGACTGTGCTGCAAGTAGTACTCGCGCTGGTTGCAGGTGCGTTATTGGTGTCGGTCATCATCCTGCTGGCGCTGCGTGTCAACACCATTTAGTTCCGACCCCAGATGTGCAAAAAAAAAGATTGCTAAAACCCACTAACTAAAAATTAAGAAAATTCCACTACAATCCCTAATATATGCTGAAATTAAGGATTATTATGAAAGTAAATAAACAAAAGAGGAAAAAAAATAAGAAATACGATTATGAAAAATATAAATAAAATAACTAAAAGAAAAAATTTATAATTAAAATATTAACCTATTAACCAAACAAGCCAAACCTAAACGCAAATGGTTTTCGAACTTGTTTGGGATAAAAAAAAAATAAAAAAATTCAAATTATGTATATAAAAAAACAATTTTAGCCTTTATAATTCAATTGGCCAAAATTATCATGCCGTCTAACGCAATTAGTATAAATAAAAAAATTAACTCTATTGAAAGTACTAAACCGAAAAACCAAATAAAAAAATAAAATATGTAAATATGTAAATAGCTTTTCCAACTAAAAAAAGGAATTCAAACTCGCAATTTGACCCTTACGTGTGTTAATCGTTTTGAACCAATATAAACTACTAAAAGAAATGCACCAACGATAGCAAAGTATAGCTATATCGAAATTAAGACAAAACGTCTAAACTGGAATAGATATGGGTACACCCAATAATTTTAAAATTCAAAATAATAATAAGGAATAACCAAATGTAATAAATACCTATATAAAAAGTAAAATATAACGAAATAATAAGAGCGAAAATATAATAAATAATATAAACCAATAATTATAATCAACGATTGGATTTATCGTGCCAATGATCACAAACTGAATAATGATTTCTTTCAAACTCGGCGGAAATGCTAAAATTTTCCGATAGGCTGAAAATTACTCAGATAAAATCAAAATTAACTTTGTATCTATACGGTAGTTTCAGGGAAAAGAAAGATAATCAAGGTACGTTTTTAGGTTTCTGTGTCGGCTCGTATGTGTGCTAACAGTAGACATGTTTATACTTGAATGGTTTCAGGAGTGAACTAATAAGAAGATAAACTGTTGTCTTCACCCATCCACTAATTTATTTACCGCAACTGGTGTCAACCCCTGAGGTTTGTTGTACCAGGACTGGTCCCTAATTGGGGATAAGTGAAGAAATAAGCTTATTTCTAAACTTACTCAAAAGTTCTCGTTCCCCTCGTAACACGTTCCTTTGTAAATCAGCCCTTTTCTCAACAACTTGTGCAATTAAAATTATATTGGAAATTTTTAATTTATTTTAAGTCTCAAGTTGTGTAGAAAAAAGTAGAATGCTAAGTCAATAAACCCCCATGACCACATCACCGTCATCCTATGTCGCAACGCGTTTCCAAGCTACTAAGGCTTGCGAAACGGGACTTACATAGGTGATGGTGGTGTGTCTCATACAAGTTTATTTGGCTCACCTCACATAGCAAAGTGTTACACAGTTACTCACTGGTTTTCCACAACCCGCGTCGCTACTGGATAGGGACTCTTACATAACCTACCAGGTCATACGCGGCTGTTAAACACCAGTCAATCACTGCTACCAAGAACCAACTTCTTATGGTTAGTCAGCTTTCGGGCCCCACGTTGGGCGCCATTTTTTTTGTGTAATATAATATATATAATGTAACATGAATCGTGTGATAGTTTATTTATTTATATGTATTTATTCATATCCCCTTGTAGCACATATGGTCGCAGCTGATGTAACCATATGTGTGTTGGGTTACCAGACTACTGGCCGCGCTGGTATTATGGCGGTTGCTCCGGCTGAAGCTCGCCGTCTTGGGGGAGTTCTTGCCAGTAGTCCAGCTGGAATTTTATACATCTATATATATACATACACAAAAAAAAAAATACCAGCTTCAAGTGTCTGGTGTTGCGACACTGGATAATAGTTTTGTTTGTTTAAATTGGAGCCCGAAAACAGACGCATCACTCCCTGATGTTACACGCACATACTTACTCTAGACACAAGAAACCCTCTGGCGATGGTTTTGCCAGGTAACCCTCCCCTTAGGAGTCTTTCGGCTCCTCCATGACATCCAGTATGGATCTGGATGTCCCATACACGATCCCTTGATACCTTTTTCTTCGCCTTACTTACCGCATGCTGAAAAAACTAAGCCTTCATGGCCAAAATACTACCAATTCTCAAACTGTGAACAATATTAACATGTTTATTTATAAAACAAAAGGTATGGAAATGAAAACAATTTTAAATTAAAGAAAAGAAATTTAATTAACCGACAAAGAAATTATGAAAATGATCAACTAAAAATTACTAAAAAATTTACAAATCAAAGAAATTACAAAATTTAAAAATTGAATTAATGGAAATAAAAAAATTAATTTGCAAAAAAAACTAATCGAAACAAATGTATATAAACCAAATTATCAAACAAAAATTTCTCAAAATTTAAATAAAAAACTCTAACGAATAAAAAAAACCCCAACAGCAGGTTGGTACGGCCGTCCGTCCGTGGCGTGTCCTATTGACGCTCCGTACGTCGTCGCCGGTAACAAAACACCGTCACACTATATATAAACTTTCCACCTGTTTCGGTTTCGGAAACCCGCGGACCATGAAACAAAACTTTCGCGTGGCCCTAGATGAGCTCACCTAACTCACACAAAACGTATATAAGCGTCAAACGCGGTAGATTCCCTACGGAGCTATAGCGGCAAAAATCTATATATATGTATATAAAACCCGTACGTCACCGTTCGTCCAGTAACGTCCTGGTCTAAAAGTTTGGCACGATACCTGAAAGTTTGGAGTTGGCTGCTGGCTACTTCCTGGCCGGTTATCTGCTGCCCCTTCTCTCTACTGACCCTATGGCTTGGCCCTCCTCGTTGGCTGGGTGTATTGTTGCGTATGGGGATGATGTGTTTTTTTTTATATATGCACAAGGTTTTGTTTAAGGTTTTTTTTTTTGAATTTTATGTATTGGTTTATGCACTTATGTCTCTGTGCTCAGGTTTCAAAGTATGTTTGTGATTTTGTTACTAATGTTTATATTATGTACGTGACTGTGTTTATGTATATTTTTAAAAAGGTTTTGTTTAATGTTCTTATTTTTTTTGTTAAAGTTTATGTATTCAATTATGCACATATGTCACGGTGCGCACTTTTTTTTTTATAATGTTTTTTCTCTTTATGTATTTTATGACTGTCCTTATGTATGTACTGCCTTTAATTTTACACTATATGTTTAAGTTTAAAAATAAAACTAGTTAAAAAAAACACAACCAAAAAACTAACTGCACCCAGGCAAAGAAAACGTCTTCTTTCCTCTCGACTCAAACTGTAATTAAATTCCTTTCTACAAAAAAAACTCCCGCAAGTAGCCTTTATTTTGTCCGCCGTCAGCATTCCTTTCTTCCAGGACCTTCTATTTCCCTCTTCTATTTTTGTTTACAAAAAAAAACTCCCGCCACAACAAAGGTAACCCCACAGAAATTCCAAACTAACAGCTGATCACAACTGCCTTATCTCACAACAGGGTGCACATGACAGTATTTATAATATTTTTCATTTTATAATATGTAACTTCCCACAAAAGGGGGCGGGGGTCCACAGACGAACGGATGGACATAGCTGGATTGCCTTAGATTTTATAACAGATCAAGAATATATATACTTTATGGGCTCCAATTCTTTTTTGGTTTGATTAAGTGTAAAAAAAAAATTTTAAAGGACTTTTATATATTATAATAATGCCCACTAAAGAGGCGGGGTCCACAAATTAGATTTTTTAATTTTATGCACCCAAACTTAAAGCGATAAACCTTCTTGTACATAAAAATATATCATTTGCTTAACGAAATTACAAAAACAAAAAAATAAAAATTGCGTTGGTTTTTAGTTCTTCTTAGGGGAACTTCTTTCCGTCTGGCCCGATTTAGCCCATTTACGAACTTTAAAATATATTTATACCAAGTTTCAAGGGTCTGGCGCTTTTTGTTTGAACAGAACGTACATGGCTAAACAGTCTTAGAATTCTTCACTGATTAAGGGTATCAGAGGGATATTTCACTGCCAATTCTTCCAATTCTTTTTGGGAGGGAATAAAAATATCTTGTTCTTTGCAGGACAGTCCTCTATGCAGGTACTGGCCCATTATTTAATTTCATATGAGTTTAAAAAAATCGTTCGATATATAAACATAAATTTTTCCTGTCGATTCATGTTCTTTCATAAATTTTTGGCCAACATTTTCACATTTACCTCTCAGCAGTTAACAAAATGTGGCCATCAGTAGGAATAATCTGCTGCTGACAGTCTTTCTATTTATTTGGGTTGTTAAACAATTTTCAAAAAATAATTTACAAATCAATAGTTTGTGCAAAGGCTCACTAAAATGGACACATTATAAAAAATTAAATCATAAAAATAAAGTTTATAGCAAAATGCTGAACAATATTCAGTTTTATGATTGTAAATTTTTCAAGTGGAAACAAACTGCAGCAACAATAATTGTACGCATGCAAAGGCGGAAAACACTTAATTGTTTTTATTGTGCATTGTTTGCTGTGTCTAAATGTCAATTAAAATAAGTGAACAGTCAAATCTACACGCACACACACACACACGCAAACAACACTACATTTGTACGTTATAATAGGTACAATATCAAACAACAGCAAGAACAACAATTGAGGAGGGAGCGAAAAAAGAAACATATTTGGCAATAATTGTTATTGTTATTTGCTTAATTTAACCTCATTTGCAATAAAATCAAATAGTGTCAACTAAATTAAATGATGCATAATTAAGAGCATCACAGCAATGGATGAACGCACACAAACGCAGCCGCTTGTGCAAAATAAATAATTGAATTAAATAAACTATAATTCTGTACGCATACAACTAAAGTGATACGAAACAAATAATTATTTCACTTTGAGCCTCAATGTGTATGTGTGTGTGTGTGAGGAAAAGCGCAGGGACATAATAAAGCTGCATTTGAACCAATCATAAATATTTATATATAAATTTATTTAAATTTTTATTCAAATTAGAAAAATTCCATACATGCATGCATGCATATGTTTTTGTATCTAATATGCAAATTAGAAATATTTCCTCCAATTATTTAACTAAAACAAAAGAAGAAACAAAAATAACCACAGCAGAAAATTACTCAGTTCATTTGCTATTCATACTCTTTCAACTCAATTCTTTTGCTTCTTTTTAAATTAAACTTTTACTGATTATTATTTTGCGTTAAGGAAATCTATAATCTTATTTGTTCTTTAATCAAATTTATTGTAAAATAAAATATTGCACAAACAATTGAGTTCCAACACACAGTGAGAGCATTAAAATACAGTCGAAAAAAATATATATTTTATATAAGGATCAATTCATGTGTAAAACTACAAAGAATGTAAACGTAAAGGATGTTGAATATTATTCATATCGCAAAAAAAAAAAAAGAAAATCCTGCAATATTTTCCAACGAGCATGAAAAGTGAAAAAACCTTTTGAATTTTTTCAATTTCCGCCCATTGAACGCAGTCAATTGCAAACCATATTTCAATAATAAAAATTAAAATATTTTATAAAATTTATGCTAAAAAAAAATGCCAAGAACACGAGAGCTTCTTTTGCAGGCAACAACGAATTTCAGGCAGTCTATAGGTTAAACAAAAATACGACTGTAGTAAGTATTTTAACGATTTATAGGCTAATTGTTCGAAATTTTTTTTTTAAATTCAGAAAGACATGATAAATATTCCAAGGCACAAAGGAGCATCAACATCAGTTTTTAGTTATTCAACTTACACAGCGGAGCAGAAAATACAAGTATTTAAACGGCAATAGAAATATATTGAAAGATTTAGTTTATAAAAGTCATATTCCTTCAGCAAACGAAAAGGACTCGAATAGACAAACACTTTCAATACTTACAATTGCATTGAAAAAAGAATTTCAATTAAAAATGATAGTAGGAAAATTTTAATTTCGTTAGGAAGATGTTGTTGTTTATCTTTTCAAATACTTTTTTAAATAACATGTTTTGTATTTATATAAGAGAAACCTGTAAAAAAATTTTATTGAATTTAAATTTAATTGAATTAAATTTATTTCTCACTCTCTCTCTCTCACTCTCTCTCCCAATCGTTCCCAATTGCTTTCTCCCTATTTATTTATTTTTTTCAAAACATTTAATCATTTTGGATTTCATTAGCGAATTCCGTGCCTAAGATTACAAATGAGTTCGTTTTGAAAAATAGTTCCGTTTTTCGCTGGCCAGCCAAAATGCAGAATTAATTCTGTTCCCAAACGAAACTGAATTCTGTCATGGTACGGATGCGTATGATTAATATTTGTTTGTATGGAGTCGTATTGCTCATACGTCTTAAACATACATTTAGAAGCAAAAACGTCCCACATTTTCGTTTAATCCGTAAACATTTTATCTTATGCGTGCATAGAAGTTTCATCTCAAAATACAATTATACAAAATGCTAATTGATAAAATTTTTATATAAAATGAGGAACTAAATTTTTTAAAAATTTTAATTTTAAAATTTTTATTGTTGCAGTTAATTGATTAAAATGTTGTGTTATTTGCTGAGGGACCGCCACAAATAACACAAATAATTACTAAAATAATATGAAAAGGCCAATAGTAGCTAGAATGCGTTAAAATAAAATTCTTTTATATTTTTAACAACTAAGTGATCATGTTGCAAGCTTTGCCTCAAACCAATCATAATCTCTTTACTATTGTTAAATAATCCAATTGGCAAAAAACAAACATTTTAACATTTAAGTAGAGATTTTTCAAAAAGAAAATATAAAGAAATATATTTTTTCTTCTTGAAAAAGGAAATCACTGGCAAGCAGAATCGCAGGAAAATAAAAGCAATCATGGAAAGTTATTTTTGCGAAAAATGAAATAAAATATTTAAATGTTTCAGCTTATATTGAATAAAAGAAAAGAAATAAATCTACTTCAGAGAAAATAGTGATGCCAGTTAGAAATTTTCATTCGTCAGAAAACTGTTAAGTTGGTCTTAAGTGGGTTGGTAATGTTCAGCAGCCATTCAAATGCTTTCGCCATTGAAACAGGGCGTTAGCACTTAGAAAATGGTTGAGCACTGATACTGATCATTACAATTCAACACCTTATGCATGACCGAGTGCGGGCTCGAACGGGGACTTTTTGACTTCCTAGTCTCGCAGCAGCCTCAAGTTTATTTTATTATATTTTATACTATTGTTTATAATAACAACTCCTTTGTATTTGCAATATAATATTTATAAATAATTTTAAGTTTAAATGTAAGCGGTAAACAAAGATTTAGGGAATAAAAAAGATAAAATAAACTTGAACCGGATGATAGATAATTAGCCCAATAGGAAAAACTCATAAATGTAGTGGCTTCCAATTTCATATGTAAAGTTTGCTAAATATCAGAATTGATTAGTTTTATTATTAATTTTAAAATATTAATAAATTGTGGTTTTGCTATTCAACAACTGCTAAACCAAATATTTTAGTTTTACAAATGGAAGAAAATAAAAAATTAGTTAATATTTTTATTTATTTATTTTTTCAATATACCGAAATACAAACAAACAAACAAATAAAATAAACTTATTTAATAAATAGAAAAAAGTGGCGAAAAGAGTTTAAATAAATGTTCGAAATCCACTTGCTGACTTGCAGCTAACAACTGTGTACAATTAATGCCACACACACACAAACACACACACATGCGCGCATACATTCCTACACACTACCGCATGCAGTAAAAGCTAAAACAACAGCAGCTTTGGCAGTTATTCACATTGACACATACTAAATACAACCGCTAGTTGTGCAACAACTACCAAAATTACTTGCCACTGCAGGCTGAGCACTCACATGCTGAACACTCCAGTCGTTCGCGCTATTTGTGTAACTCTGCTGCATAAACTAATCCGCAACAGCAACAGCAATATCTAAATGCCACATACCAATACGCTTTACATAACTGCACAGCCATTTGGTTGTTGTTTATGATTATTTTGTGGCTGCAAATGAATTTGGATTCAAAACCGCAAAAAAAGAAACGAAATAAAAACAAATATTTAAAAAGTACATTCGCTCTCACACATACACATACACAGACTGAAACTACAACTAAATAAAGCAACTGAAGGCACACAAAAAAAAGATTAAAAAAGAACAAGTCGTAGATGAGAAAAAATATTTTAAACTTTTCTAAAAACAAGCAGTTTGTTCTTTTCTATTTATTATTTTATTTCTGTTTTTGGTCATAAATTTTAAACGGAAATGCGGCGAAAATTGAATTTTATTTACAGCAACAGGAGAAACAGTTGCAGAGCAAAACTCGTATACAGCTGTGGCATTTGTGCGATTATATGTCAAAATATATTTGAATATATTAGAGTAAAGTTGCTGGTATATGTGTGTGTGTGTGTGTGTAAGTGTGCGGGGGAGCTTAGAATGATAACGACGACGATGATGATGATGATGATGATGACGACGATGATTGCGCTGCTGAATATGAATGTTGCATGAATGATTTTTTTCATGTATTTGCCTGCTGTGTAGTGCACGAGTATCGCTGCGATTTAACGAAGCATAAATGCTCTTTTCACGCTTGTTTTACGTATTTCATATATTTTTTTTTCTGTGCTCTTCCATTTTGCCTTTCTTACAATTACTTTTTATTCTGTTATCGTCCTGGTATTTGTATTCCACTACTGGCTGCCATCTGTATTAAACTGGGGGTGCTTGCAGATTATGCTCGTATCTGCATTCATACATTCGCACTAATAAATACAATGTAATAGTTTTTTCTTTGGCAACTTGTTTCATTTACAGTCGTCAGGTTTAGAAACGGCAACAACGACAAATCGAACATTTTTTATTTAAAATCGTACTGGACTTTTTTTTAGTTTAAACAATTTTTTTTTATAATCCTGATTTACAATTAAAGGTAGAGAGCAGTGAAATCTCGCATAGATGTGCCATGTGTTCCTTACGTGATTAGAGAAAAAGTTAACACAAATAATGTAATTGTATTTAAGTAAATTATATCAAGGGATATATGAAAATTGAAAATCACTGCAGCGGACGTTGGAGAAAAAATAAGTGTTTCAGATTTGCATAGTAGAAAAAAAGCATATATAAAATAATAACAATATCCAGAAATAAACGACATGCTTAAAACTCTTTAAAATGAAACGATTATATATTTTTAGTTGTAGCTAATTTAGCTACTTACTGGGAACATGCATAATCCTCTTAGATGTGCTTCAAAGTAAAAGTAGACTTAGACATAAATTGCTTGTTTTACAAAAACAAACTTTAGTCAATACAAATAAGTTTAAATAGGATCCATAAGACCTTGCGAAAAAAATTAATAAAAAAATATTTGATACACATAATTTGAGCCAATTTATTAAAAAAATGCTTTGCTTGTAAATGGTTAAGCACGTCGTTATGGCATTAAATCGTTAGTAGAATTCAATATAATTCCAATAAACACAAACTTTTAAAAATCACATCTGAATTACACACTCAAACGATGTCTCCAACAAATATTATACAAAAATAGGTCATACATTTTTTTGAGGTACACTTTTAAGTGTTTTCTTTTTTACCAATAATGATAAAGCATATGTGATATAAAAGGTATTTTTGTCTAAATATACACAATATAAATATTTTTAAAAAATTTTGCCATAAGAGTGAAGCCACCTAATAAGTGGTGATAAACAAAAACTGTACATGAGTACTGATGATAAAAGTGTGGCGGCTAGCGAAAACAGCTGTTATGCTCTTCATACTTAAAATAAATGATCACTTTCCCTTGTTCCTTGAAATATTTAGCATGTCTTCTGAATAGCCCATCACACGAATCAAACTAGCTCATCAAACTCACCAACACATATGCAGGTTAAATGAGAGCGGCTTTTTTATACATTTTATCCATTTTTATTTTAGATATTTGTTCAACCTTTTGGGTTAAATTCTTCACGAAATCATATATTTTCTTTTACTGATTTCAAGCAAAAAATTTTTGCTATAATTCTAAAAAATTAATTAAATAAAATTTATAAATTTTAAAAAATGAAAATAAATTCAAAATTGATTTCCAAGTAGTTAAACTCTGACCACCGGACGATCCTAATTACATTAAAACTAAATATAAATTTTATATTTCGTTTTGCTTTTTTAGATACTAGAGATTGATTGCACTCCATATCAGCTCCTACAGCTACGGTTTACTGGATGATTCTCCCCCAAGTCAAATTAAAAACTTAAAAAAGTAAATGTTTGTGAGTTACGCTGCCACCGATGCACAAGCAATTACACACTTCAAACTGAATACACCCCCCGTATTTCGCTAGTTAATTAAAGCAATTCCTTTATTAAAGAAGATTTTAAGTTTATGTTCTTTTAGTCGATATGGTGTAAAATCTATTGCCAAAAAACACTATTTTTCTAATAATAAATATTTAAAGAAATTAATCCACATGCAAATTAAGCCTTCATAAGCCTCAACTTGCCAAATCAGTTGTCAAATTATGATGCCAATTGAACCATTAAGCGCTGTTCTAAGCACAATTATTCTAAGACCAATAATAAATTCATTTTGATCAAATATTGCTGACATATTATTAAAAAAAAGCTGAATTTTATGTATTAAACAAACATGAATTTTAATTATAAAAAAGGCACATTTGAATGATTTATATAAAATTACTCGTCATAAACATGTTTCTACATTTTAAACGCCTCGCTACTAAACACAATCATAAATTAATAAATTTAAATAAATAAGCGAATTTATTTTTATTATTTCTATACTTTGAGTCACATACAAACATGTTGTTTTACTTGTTCACTAGTAAATTTTATTTGTCAGTTTAAATAAATACGAGCGAGTGTACATAGTTGTGTGTGTGGGTATAGTCTATGCACACACACACATACATATACACATTTTTATTCCAGACAGTTAAACACCGTTTCAAATAAATACATTTTAAATATGAAATCAACTTGTTGTAACTAAAATTTAAAACACTCAAAATTCGTATAATGAAATTTCACACATGAAAGCACAAGGACGACTACACGAGTTGGGAGTTGCAGGGGAGCGATTGTAAAATTTTGATGACAAGAAGAATGATGATGATAAAGATGATAAGGAAAATGCTAACAGCGTAGTTGATGATGATTGTTTTCCTCTAAAATAAAATAAAGTTACAAACACGCACATGCCTACAGATTTGTTCACACTCACACATGCACACAGAATAATACACGTGAATGGTTTACATTTTAAGTTGATTTGTGTGTGTGTGGACTAAGCCGCATTAAACAAACATCAATCATTGTTCATGGAGAATGGATGAATATCTTTAGTACGGAAGGCAATAACAACATCACCAAAAATATCTACAAACAACAATGACAACACCACCAACAACAGCAATGGCAACAAGAGTAACAACATTAATACCATAACAATAACATTAATAATAAAAATGTTCAAGCAGTGGCAGCTAAAAGTTACAATAACAATTTTCAGAATTTCAAAATTACGAAAAATATAAAAGTGTGAAAGTTAATTTCTATTTTATTAGTCGAACTTTCTTATGGAAATTACATAACAGGATGTTAATATTTTCAACGGGCTCAAGTTCAAATCCGGGAAACTGCAAATTATTATTTTTTTTTTAAAAGTGATTAATTTTTATATCTTCGAAGGCAAAGTTGTGTCCTCCCCAAACTTTTAACTCCCACTGTCATGGCTCCACAAATTCACTTCACTATTTAGGTCTTCCACTTTGTATAAATTAATATGTTCGTTTATGTGACAGTAAATTTTCATGTCACAGATTTAAAAAACATATACAAATATTTTAAAAGTTATTTTCATGTTTTAATTTACAGTTTAGACATAAATTTTAGAGAAACATATAAAAGTTATTTCAAATGCATATAAAACATAAACACTTTAATAACAACTCGGAAAATTTTGAAAACATTTTGGTGTTGATTATTTATTGCAGGAACTTCTGAAGATAAAATATGTACATATTAACTATTGGCATACACATAAACACTTGTTTTTGCTGAGGCGCTCTTGTAATTAATCAAATTTTTTTTATTGGAAAAAAATCATATAGCAAAATCCAAAGAACGGCATTTTAGTAGAGAGGCAGAAAATTAATTTGGGAATATTTAAAGGGAAAACATTAAAGTTATGCTATTATTGCGTGTAGCATGTGTTAAGTAAAATTTTTAAAAAATTACATCAGGCGGATTATTCGCCAACTTCACGTTTCGAAATCTAAGTATGTGAGTCTGTGCGACAGCTGCCTATTTTGCTTGAAGCTAATACATAAAAAGTAAATTATTTCATTAAACTCCCATACAAAAATGCCATGAATAATTAAAGAAATTAAAAAAAAATTAATTATAAATAAATAATGCCTTCTTATTAACTTTGCCAGCAACGACAGGGGAGAAAAACTTTTTTAATAATTCAAAGAACTCAAATTCAGCATATTAACATTTCAAACTTTAGCAGCAATTAAAATTAATACACGCTGCCAATTTTGATTAATACGCGCATAAAAGTGTTTACATTTCTTTGTTATGTATGAAAATTTATTTCCATCATATTAAAATTGTTTGCAATTGAAAGTTGTTCACTTGTTTGCATTCATCTCTTTTTCAACATTGACACTTTCTGCCTTTGTATTTGTTGAACAAGTCTGTTCATGCACATGTCAGTGCTAAGTATTCCTTTGCGTTTTTCCCCTACACTCTTGTACGTGTTGAAACATAAATTAACACTCCACTCTGACGATGGTGGCTGACATCAAGAACAACGTTGATGATTTCAGATTTTTATTTTATTTGAAAAAAAAATGTTGTTTTTATAATTTTTTCTTTCATAAATTTAATATGAACGAAATTTTTACAGGTGATTATTACATTTCACATTCGTATGTTTGCATGTATTTAACCGTGTTTTTGCAAGTGTTAGTGCGCTTTTAAATGTGTGTGTGTGCAAGGAATGCTAGTTTTTAGCACACATTTTGCTATTTTTATTAATTCATTTTTGAAAACTGTACACATGCATACATTTGATGTGGTTGTGTGAGTATGCACTTGTTTCACGTATAATGTTGATGTATGACTTTCGTGTTAAAAGTTAAAAGTAAAACAGTTCTGCTTACTGGTAAATTTAATGCACAGTGGTGTGAACATTAGCAGATAACATTATTATTGTTATTACTATATAAAATGTAGTTTATGCAAATGAACATTTATATAAAAAAAATACTTTTTCTACTTCTTTGTAAGAAGTACTTTACCTAAAACTCAATTTTTTGTAAAGTTGTAATTTAAAAACAAAATTAGTGAAGGCACTTTTGGTGCAAAGGTACTTTTTCTAAAAGGACTTTTTGTAAAAAGTACTTTACCTCAAATTCAATTTTTTGTAAAGGCATGATTTAAAAAAAATTGTGAAGGTACTTTTCGTGCAAAGGTACTTTTGCTAAAAGCTACTTTTTGTAAGAAGTACTTTTTGTAAGAAGTACTTTACCTAAAATTAAATTTTTTGTAAAGGTATGATTTAAAAAATATAATTTTTTGTGGAGGTACTTTTCGTGCAAAAGTACTTTTTCTGAAAGGTACTTTTGTAAGAAGTACTTTACCTAAAATTCAATATTTTGTAAGGGTATGATTTAGAAAAAATAATTTTTTAGTGGAGGTACTTTTCGTGCAAAAGTACTTTTTCTGAAAGGTACTTTTTGTAAGAAGTACTTTACCTAAAATTCAATTTTTTGTAAAGGTATGATTTAAAAAAAATATTTTTTTTTGTGGAGGTACTTTTCGTGCAAAGGTACTTTTTGTAAAGGGTACCTTTTGTACCATGTAGAAGTTTTTAGAAGTTATATATTTTATAAAAAGTACTTTTTGTTAAAGTTTCTTTAAGTAAAAGCTGATTTTGTTAAAATACATAGAAGGCTTCATTGTTAAAAACTATTTTTTGAAAGTATTTAACATTTGAATTTCCAAACGACTCACATTTGTAGACACTGTGCAATCAACTAGTTAATAACACTTTTTTTTTTTTGAAAACTAAAAGATACCTCGCTGGATAAAAAAGTTTGTACTCTAAAGTAGTCAAATAGGACCCACTAATAAATTGAATTATGCTCCATTTAAGCCATATACGTTTCAAAGTATATGCTGAGTAATAGTTTAATACCAAAGACGTTAGTTTATTATTACAATATTTTAAAAATTGCTTTTTTATCACGTAGTTAAGCAAAATATTGGTAGCAGTGTTGAGCAAAATTTTAAAAAATGTCGAGGAAAATATATGTTCCATAGCTGTAAAATAATAGCTTTTGTTGGGTGTCAGCTGAAGCTTAATTGAAGTATAATTAAACAATTTATTAAAATTTTATTTATGCTATAATTCGTGAGAGGTTTTTAAAATTTTATTTGTCATGTGAATTTTAATAACATGAATGTACGTACATTCCTTTCTTATACGAATAGTAATATAGGACGTATACTTAATATTAAATACACTACAGATACGAAAAATGTATCATACGCACCAGCTTCCAAAACTTCGTTGTATCAAAAGATCTTTGAGTGAGTGTAGAAAAGTATGTGCTAGAGTATTTAGCTTATTTTAAAATTAAGAAATTACTTATATTTACGTAAATGATGCATGGAAAATTATTATAAATTTCATTATTAGCAAAACTGTGGAAACAAACTAATTACAACATTAATATCCATCCATGCGATTACATGAGACATACTGGTAAAGCTATGGCAGGGTTTTGTCGGACAGAATACTTATGTTGAATCATTAAACTTACATTTGTATGATCTAAGATTAAGGAAATCTTGTTTAATAAATATGAAATAAACATTTAAAGCACAAAGAAATAAACTCATATTTTATCAGTGCACACAAATATTTGTATCTACTTCTTAATGTTGTGTATTTGTTTGATTTTATTACATTCATACAAGAACGCAATTAGAACAGAATATTTCTGGTATTTTGTATTTGCTTAAGCAACCTTACCAACGTCATCATCGTCGTCAACAGAAAGAATTATCTTTACACACTTTCTACTTTAAATGAAGTACAAACATCATAAATTATATTTATCGTTTTGTTGGTTTTTATACGTAAGTTGGTTGTGTGCGTGCAGCATATTCTTATTTGCCTCAAATGTAAATTACAAAAACCACATTAGTATTTAGTACAAAATGAACAATAAAATTTAAATACTTTTATAAATGTTCTGTGTCATTTTCTTTGCTTGAAATAGCCATTTTATCTATGTGAAAGCAAAATATTGCACACAAATAATTAATCATAAACTCTTGGACAATACAATTAAGTAAATAAGATACAACATTCATTAATTTGTTTGCTTCCAAATATTTAAACTATTGTATTTTAATAATTTAGTCACACATTGTTCTTTATAGCTATCGCAATCAACAAATTCGTTTGAAATTAATGATCTTTGGCATTAAAATGATAAGGAATGTCATTAACTTTGGCTCTAAGCGATGATTACACTGACATTTATATTTAAGAATTGAATATTTAGACGAATTCCAAAGAGTCTAGCAGGGCCCCATCATTGCCAGAAGCTCTTGTAAAGGCCATTCTTTGCTAATAGTGTAGGAGAGCTGCTGAACTGTTTAAAAAAGTTCTATGTTGTTTGATTGAATTGTCACATGCAAGTTTATTGAAATAATATGGAAGTAAAATATATTATATTTGCAACAATGCAATACTGATTCGATAGCATTAGGGCCACTGAAATCTGTAACAAATGAACTTCTTGGTAAGATTTTATATTAAAAATTTTTACCAAATTTCAGAGTTTCCCATCTGCCTGCTGGCTTTTTGCATAAAATATTTGCCTCCAAGAGTACATATGCAAACATCTAAATAATTACCACAATAAATATACAGAAAATTTACTCCTTAGCATTAACTTCATTTTTTTATTCAACACAACAGCAACAATAACAGCAGGAAAATTTCCAAAGTCCATTCACGAGCACAATAAAATTTTCACATGATTTCTTTTTGAAAAAGCCGCAAAACGAAATAAATTTGTTGAATTGTTATTGTCTCAGAATTAGATTTTATATATTATTTTCTTGTTTATTTGAAGCTAAACGATAAAAGAGAAACAAAAATTCATCACCAAGAACAGCAACAGCAACAGCATTTTCTACAACAATTAAGTAGTCCAAAGAGCTGAAAACAGTAATAGAAATTTTTCAACATTGTTGCAAATATGAACAAATGTTGGATCGAAATAAATGGCCAAGCAAACAGACGAATGAACGCTGGCAAAATACCCCAGAGTGATAAATGTACTGTGCAGCTGACAACTAGAAAAACCAATTTGTATTTATAAAATAAATAGAAAAAACACACACACACACGAACACAATTCTAAAAAATATAATAAAAACTAATACTACTATTGAAAAAGTGAAACCACACAGTCTTTTGTTTAAATAAACCATAAAATATGTATGTGTTTGTGTAAGTTATTTTGGGGGGGAAAAAAATCTAGAAAACATACAATAAAATTTTACAAATACCTACAAACACATTTTGTTAAATACTCACTCGTACATGTGCATTTCAATACAAGTTTCTATAGATACATCGTATCCCCAAACGAAAAGATATTGAAACTACATATTTGTTGAACGTTTTTAGTCTATAAATTAATATACACACTTCAACGTGCACACACACAAAAACAAGCACACACACATGCATACTCGTTTAAATGCCTTGTACACATAATCTAACTTACTGATACTGTGTAAATTTACTTGTAAACATTGTAAATTATATGACGATTTATTTATTCATTTATTTATTTACTTACGAGATTTACAATTAAACATTCGAGAGTAAATATTTAAAATGCTATACATCAGAGATTGCAATTTTTCAATTACTAAAATTTAAGCAAAGGAATTTATTCTTCGCCAGAACGAAATAAATACTTCCTAAGAAATCCAAAGCAGAGCTTTGAATGAATGAATAATTAAAAGTTAGTGGAAAACTGGTCAGTGGTTGAATACGTTCAGGAGATTAACATTTCATATATAACAGAAAATTCTTGTTAAGATCAGGGAATAAGTGTGTCTAAAATGTTTTATATATTTTTATTACCAGATTAACTTGCTTTGAGTCGAATAAAATGGTTTTCGTTCGATATAAAATATTTTTGAGTATTTAAATGTAAGCATTTTTATCAATTTTATTCCGATAACATCAGAAAAAAATGTCTCTCCATAAATAAAACAATCACTTAAAGATTATACCAGGTCTTCTTTTTACTGCATATCACAAGCAAAATGTTTCGCATGTTGTGTTGTATTTAAAAATAAAACTAATAAGGGGTCCTATCCTTAAAAACTAATAATCGAATAAAAATTTATCGAATACAAATTAAATAAAAAAAAAATAATCGTATAAAAATTATTCGAATAAAATCTCGCCATTATATATCAATTGCATGATATTATTACAACAAATATTGATGGAGCTGTTTAATATGTATTAATCAATTGTTGTCGACAAAAAGTAGACAAGTAACAATTTTTGCTCTCGCGTTGATGTCAATCACGCCATTCATAATAAGGGGGAATATTATTTTAGTAAAAGTTTTGTTTCTCCAGGTTGCTGCCTAAGGCGGGCATATATGAATATCTGCTAGAAATTAATCGAATAAAAATTATTTAAATAAAAATTAATCGAAAAAAAATTAATCGAATGAAAATTAATCGAATAAAAATTAATCGAACAAAAATTAATCGAATAAAAATTAATTGAACATAAATTATTCGAAAGAAAACTAATATATATATATATATATATATATATATATATATATATATATATATATATATATATTCATAATAAGGAAGAGTATTATATTAGTAAAATTGTTTCTTCAATTTGCTGCCTAAGGCGGGCATATATGAATATCTGTTAGAAATTAATCGAATAAAAATTATTTAAATAAAAATTAATCGAATAAAAATTAATCGAATAAAAATTAATCGAATAAAAATTAATTGAACATAAATTATTCGAAAGAAAACTAAGTCTTGCTATTTTATTTTCATTGGAGAACATGTCAATGAAAATATATTATTTTAACGCGATTTTAATAAAAGTATTTCGTTAAAAATTAATCGAATAAATATTTATATATAAGTTTTGATGAGAAATTTGTTTTTTCCGCAGGATAATTTTACATATTTTTTAATACCATTTATTTTATGTGTTTATGGCCCATAGTTGGTGTCGTTAACTAAGCAAATGAGGTCGTTTCTTGAAATGAAGGCTGTTAGGGCTAAGAAAGTCTAAAAAGTCAGCATTTTTTAAGTGGATTTTGCTGAAATTTAAATTTCATTAATATGTTAACTAATTCTCTTTAATGAAATTAATTGGTTTATTTTAGTATTAAAGACATTAATAAATCCTTAATGCGGTTTGCAAAGAGTTTTCTTAACAAGATCAGTTGCAAGTTTGCGCATGCCCTAACAGAATGTGTGACATGCGTTTTATGATAAATTTTTTTTGCAGAACTTACATTCAATTGGAATATTTAATTTTCAGCTAAAATCTTGTTTAAATTTTCGTCTATAGCATTTTGTGCTGTATTCATTTTTAGAAACAAAATTCCTAATTTTTACCCTCTCATGAGAAAGTAATTATGCTTTTTCAGGATGACATGTCCTTTTTTACAAAATTTAAGTGTTTCTAAATTTAAAGTGTAAATAAATTTTCATATAAAAATGAGCAGCTTACTGCCATAAAACAGAAAGAAAACTTCCTGGGCAAACTACATACTAATTTCTCAGAAATTTATTATTGAAAATAAATATATATATTTTTTGTGACCAAATTTAATAACTCCTCTTTTTTCTTTGCTATAATTTATCAAATTTATTTTTATTTACTCCTTTTAAATGGCACACAAAATCATAAATGCTCGTTCGTTTGTTCAATTAATAATAATTTAAGAGTTGCAAATTTAATGTGCATAATAAACACGATATTGTTTTGTACGAAACTTTTAACTGCAACTGCCATAAAAATATGAAAAATATTATATAATGGAGCAGAAAAATATGAAATGGTAAATAAAGAAAAATAGATACAAAAAATAAAAGGCCGAAAAATAGAGATAGTCAGAAACACATGTAGGGGTATATTTTTATAGTCATGCACACACACACACAGACAAACGAATTTAGTCGTATTAGAAAAATAGAACGATATGAAAATAAAACAAATTGAATTCCAGCACAATGGAGTTCTAAACTACCCTGAATGCAACTTTAACAGTTACAGCAACTCGAACACATGTTTCCAAGTGAGCAAGTGTGTGTGTGTTTGTTTCACAAAATTTTTAAATAAAATTCAAATTTCCAATTGATAAATTTGAGCACTGCAACCTAAAAAAAGTTAAATTACATTTTTATTTGCTGTAAAATATAATATTTAAATATACAAATTTTACATTTATATAGATTTAATTTATTGTTGTATGTATTATTTATTTCTGTATGTGTACGTGTGTTGTTATTACTAACATAAGAAATATAATTTTGGAGGAATTATTATGTGCATAATGACACGAATGTAACTGGAGAGTAAAATAACAAAGTTTTTTTTTTTTAAATTTCGAGTTCTTAATGCAAGAATAAAGTTTTTCAATTTTCTTATTCGTAATTAAATTTTTCAAAACATTTTCAAACAGGCCAAGTCGTTTAATTTTGCTCAAAATGGTGAAATATTGCAACGAAGTTTATTATGGGACGATGCGGAGGGGTACCCTAACCGGGAAAAAACGCCCGTAACGTAAGATTTGTTGTTTCTAAATCAATGTTTAAGACGTATGAGTAATACGATTCCATACAAACAAATATTAATCATACGCAGCCGTGCCGCGACAGAATTCAATTTCGTTTGGGGAAAAAATTGATTCTGTATTTTCGTTGGTTGACGAAAAAGAAAATCATAATAAAAAAATGTATACCCGTATAATTATTTTCTTTACACCTCGAATAGAACTCTTAAAACTAAAATTTTTATAATCAGGAACTTCGTTCCTATCCGGTGTCCCACGACACCACACATCTCTTTTCTAAATTATTTAATTGTATAGCTGATATTCCTAACGACTGGTACTACTGTGAAAAGTGAAAAAAGTTGAACAAGGAACGCTGATGATTCGCATTCGATTTCGATCGAAATTTTAATAGAATTCAAATGGAAACTGGACCAGCAGCACGTTGTCACTTGTAACCCTACGAATGTTTTGCTGAAGTTTTGTAATTTCTCCTACCAACTTTTGTTAATATTTTTATTTTCCCACATTTTGTATGACGATGACCAATTTCGTGTGGCTACAAAAAATTAAGCTCTTTGAAGAATTATGATTTGCCACGCTTTAGCGTTCCCCATAATTTGAATTCCATAAAGCTCTATTAATCAATTGACATGGAAAATGTGTTTAGATTTATTATTTTCTTGTATGTTTATGATTTTTTTCCATTCATTTATTTTGATCCTTTTATTTGTTTGTGTGTATGTGTGTGTGTGTGCATATTTTATGTTAAAAAGGAAAACTCTTCAATAGCAATCACAAGCATTCATATTGAACCTTTCCTTATATACAAGTGTGTGTATGGATAAATGAGGGATTATATGCGTGGCACTTAAACCGTATAACTGGATGACTGTAAACGTAACAATAGTTGTTGTTGTTGTTGTAGATGGAATTTTATGACCAAAAACATCAATTCAATCATAAAATTATTGATGCATACACAGACAATTTAAGCTGAGGTTAATATTTTATACTTTTAATATCCACTTGTATGTGTTGATTTTTATCAAGTGTGTAGAAATGTATGTGTGTGTATGCTTGTTTCGTACATTTTGTAATTTTTGCTTTAATAATCACATTTTCAATAAAATGCATAATATGAATGGCCAACGGGAAGTCGGTGTTAAAACAAATTCTGTGTTGGCTTCAACTGGTTGCTGTGTGTTGCTTAAAATGTCTGTGGGTGAGTAATTTTTTTTAATATTTTTTAATTTAAATCAATATTTAACACTTTTATTATAAAAAGCCGAGATTTTTACGGCATATTTGCACAGATTTATTTTAAGGCATTCAACCATGACCTCAATACAAAAATGATACATTTTAAAATTGTTCATTTACTTCTTTTTTCTGTTGGAGTATTTTTGGGTAAAAATATTTTGAATACTCTTAAATAAAGTATATGAATGTTTAAGCAGAATTTAAATAAACCAGTGGTGTGGCTATTAAAATGCATACGAGATTAATTAATGGTGCTTCTGCTTTAAATATGACCTATTTAATTTTAATTATTTTCAAAATGAGCAAAACTAAAGATTAATATTGTATTTAGATAAATGAAACGTTGTTAATGGGCAAAACTAAAACACAGCCCTTGGCTAAACTGACTGTCAACTGTCAGTAACAAAATCTTCTAATATTTTAAATATGAAAATAATTGTTTATTATACTTTTGGAAAACATGTGCCACAATATAAACAAATTGTACAATAGAACATTCCTTAATAGCAAGAAAATATCATGGTAATCTTCTAAGGACTGCAAGAAAATAGAGTTTAAAATAAAACTAATCAAAACGAATGATTGGATTGTCTCAGACATTCATATGCCTTTAAAGTGTTTAAGATGTATGACAGCAACAATCATAAGCTCAAGATAAATAGACGAATATGTTGTATGTAAGATTGTTTGATTAATATTCAAATATACTTTTGAACATATTTATCTGCTCAGAGATACAAATCCAAACAACTTTACAAATTTATAAATTGTAATATAGAAATGAAATGGATTGAGGACACACGAGTGGAGACACACTCACATGTAAAGGATACAAAATACTTCTTGATCTACGAACTGCAATGCATTTAGTTAAGGACTTTTAATTGTAAAATACTTAAGATGGCATGAGACAACTTAAACAAAAAATTAACTCAACTATCACACCTAGACCCATGCACCACCGCCTGCATCACTTGCTCGTAGATGTGAATGTCATTGTGTTGGAAGTGAGACAAGTCTTGCTGGCATTGCAAGACATTAAGTATAGAAATGAATCTTTATCTTGACTACGTGTAACGTATAAATCTATTTGCATACATTTAGATAAAAGGTGCTCCACCAACTCACACACACACACATACACATGCACCATATTTATTGTGGTATAAATGCGTGCTGCTGTTTGTGTGTGCTTAAGTGTATTCACATGTGTATATTAGATTGTTTAAAGTTTGTGTTGCATTTAATATGCAAATACAATCTACACACAGTCACACGCTTTGGTTACTTATGAGATATATGTGTGTGTGTGTCTGTGCGTGTTTATACAAATCCATACATACACTTACCTCGTAAGAAATACAAACAGAAATATTTTTTTATTACAAAATTTTGTTAATAAAAACAAACCTGGTTAAAGACGATTTTTAGTATCCCAGCAAATTGTTGAGTCACTAATGTAAAAAATATTTTCTAGTCCCCTTATTCATAAAAATTATGAGAGGCTTATCAGAGTGTAATAGAGCAAATTTCATATGAAATTTTGTTTTATTATGCTGTTATTGGACTCTCATAATTTTTATGAATAAAGAGGTTAGTCTATTATTATTAATTTTATTTACTTGATGTTGGCTATTTATATCGGGTGTTTTTTTCAACTGCATGAGCATTTTCCATATCGATAACTTTTATGTTTGTCAGCTGAGAATGTCAAACAGCGTTGACTTTTTTCAGTCATATGAATCTTGCTGAATGTGATAATTCATTTAAAAAACTATACAAAAATAAATCGATTTCATGGTGCACTCCATTTTACGCTTAATATAATCGTTTCCGCAATTCTCGATTTAAAACTATCAATAAGACCAAGAAATTTGCCAACTAAAAGGATTATTGGTGCTGTAGCGAAATGGGCAAAGAGCTGCCGTTACCATGAATAACGAACGCTATCAGGGCATGCAGACTTAATTTTTGTTTTCAAAAATTAATCAGTTAAATGTCAACGACATTTGGATCTGGCAAGGCGGAGCGAATTGCCATAGAACGCGCTTAATGACTGATTTACTGCAAAATAGATTTGCATACAAATTTATTTTCAGAAGTGATGCTGGTCACTGGCCCAATCGTTCGTACAATTTAAAGCCAATACACCAGCAAGCCTTGAAGCATTGGTAGCCAATATTGATGCCATACGGCCGAAATTATTGGAAAAAGCACTAAACAATTGAACTGATAGAATGGACAATGCAACTCGTATTGTAAAAATAAATGACATGAAATTAGCCACGGAATAGTTAAAAAAAAACAAAAAAATTTCATTCCAGTAATATTTCTGTTTCGTATTCTCATTTTAAGTTCTCATGCATCTAAAAGAACAAACGATATTACAAAAGGAAGATATAGCAAATTTATTTCTTAATTTCCCCACTGTGCAAACAAATTTCATTCAAGCATGACTTCTGTTTTGCATTATTATTTTAAATTCTCATGCAGCTAAAGGAAGAAATGATATTACAAATGGAGGATATAGCACATTTATTTCTTAATTTCCCCACTGTGCAAAAAATTTTATTCATGCAATATTTCTGTTTTGCGTTATCATTTTACGTTCTTATGCAGCTAAAGGAGGATATAGCACATATATTTCTTAATTTCCGCACTGTGCAATAGTATTCGCTCCATTAAGCATTCAGGGAAGTATAGTCCCCTTTCTGCACCAAAGTCTTTGTCAGCTGATATTTCAAACAATTCCACTGAACAAAAATTTTAATGCTTTTATTGTGTTCTTATTATATGTCGCGAATACACTGTAAAACACATGATTTCATTGCTAGAGTCTCAGTTATATTAGAAACATTTTCGGAAAAAGTCTTGAAGGGAAACAATATTCGTTGAAACAAGTTTAAGCAAAAAAAAAAAACAACAAAAAGAGAAAAAAATCGGTATTCATGGCCTGCTGGAAATATTTTAGTAAAATTTCCCAATTGTTTTTACATAAAAAAAAATACTGGTTTACTTGAATTAACATTTTATAGGCTAATTGTTCGAAATTTTAATTTTAAATCTCAGAAAGACATGATAAATATTCCAAGGCACAAAGGCAAGTCAACATCAGTTTTTGTTATTCAACTTACACAGCAGAGCAGAACAGCTGTTTTCGAAAGACGAAACCCTTTCATCATCAGTGCTCATGTGTATTGTGTTTGTCACCACTTATTAGGTGGCTTAGTTGAATGTGATAACAGTTCCTATTTACACAAATTTTATTGTGAAAAAGAATACGAGAACTGTATCAACCTGATGTTAACATGTTATTTAATATAGCAATATAAAATGTTCGTTAAAAATTCTTACTACATACTGGTTTACTGTTGAGCGCCGGGGAAGACAGTGAAACCACATCTTATTTCATGCCGTTCTTTCGGTTATTTTTCTATTTGTGGTCTTGTCCTCATATGTGCCAGATATTAGTTAAAAACATTTTCAAAATTTCTCTACACTATACAGAGTTGCTTTCACCCAAATGTTGCATGTCACCACTGCCACAATATCGTCAACTAAAGCAAAAGTGAGTTCTCATGTTGTATTTCACACTTTTCTGTTTCTGTTTGTAGGTTTATAAAGAATATTAAGTTTATGCCAGGACGAACGTATCTACATGTCTATCGTTCTGCAGAAACTTGTATGTATTTGTTTGTTTACAAATTACAATGACAACTACAATCGTTAAATTTGTCTATGTGCAACTATGACTGTGGCATTCTCTTCAGTACCTTTTTGAATGTTAAGCATTTTAAGCAGACAATGTTGTTGATTCACACAGTTGTGATCGTTTCTGTATGGGTGTTTGTGTGCTTTTGAATATGTTCATTTTGAATTTTGCTGTATATCAGCCAGGTGCATGCATAAACATGTGTTGTTGATGTTTCATGCATCCTTGTTTTTGTTTGGTTTTACACATTTGCACAAAATCCCCCTCCCCACATACACACAAGCCTAAAAGCACACAATCATTTGCACTTACAAATTCACATTGTGTAGAGGTGCCTTTATTTTTGCTGTTAAATTTATATTTTTGTGAGTGCATTGGAGTCTAATCATATTTAATGATTATGGTTTCTTATTTAAGTGTTTTTGTTGTTGTTAGTTTTTGTTAGCTCTAATATAGTTGGGTTTTTTGTAAACAGTTGCCTGATTTTTTTTTGTAAACATTATTTTGTTATTTGCATTGTTTGTATGAAAGTGCATAACTGGTATGCACATCCTTGTACAGTATCATGTATAAGTTTTCGAATTTTAAGCTGATGTAACCATGAATGCATGTTCTAAAATAACTCATTTTTGATACAGCCAAACTTGTGGCCTAGATATGGAAATTCTCATGCATGAAAATAAAAGTAATAGATATTTTTTTTGATATTATACAAAATATCTTTTATACGCGATTTATTAGATGTTCAAAGAAAATAACAGATATTTAAGTTTTCGGAATAAATGTCCTGTTAAGGCATATAATAAAGTAAATTATCCTATTTTGAGATGTGATCATGTAAAGATCTTAGTATTTGCTTTAATTGCCCGTAACTTTCTTTAAATTTCCGCTGTTAATTAATTTTGTAGTTATATTTCTTAATAATGAGCGTCAAGTCACTCTTAATGAAATAACTGGTCAATATTTCGATAACTTCTTTAGGACATAATAATAATAATAAAAACTAATGGTGTTGCGGCTTTCGAAAACAGCTGTTCTGCTCTGCTGTGTAAGTTGAATAAAACTGATGTTGACTTTCCTTTGTGTCTTGTAATATTTATCATGTCTTTCTGAGATTTAAAAACAAGTTTCGAACAATTAGCCTATGAATCTTAATTCAATTTAAAGTAATAAAAACAATTTAACAAATTATTATAGGCCAATTGATAAAAAAAATTCTGACTTAAAACATGTGAATAAATAAAATTTTCATATATAAATTTATTTTTTACTCTTCTATAAATTACGGCGTGTTTTTTATAGAGTGATACAACTTAGAGTTGGCATCACTACTTTATTTGACCACCCATTTCACAGCTGATAGTTACTTTTTGTTTAGTTTGCTTTGACATTTCATTATGGATCGACTTACACCAGAGCAACGCGTGCAAATTGTGGAAATTGGTAATCAAAATAATGGTTCTGTTTGTCAAACTTATCGTGCACTTCAAAATTCAAAATTTTATTTTCCGATGAAATCCATTTTTGGTTGAGTGGGTACGTAAATAAACAGAATTGTCGCATTTGGAGTGAGAAGAATCCACAAGCTTTTGTCGAAACACCATTACATCCACAGTAACTTACTGTTTGGTGAGCTTTATGGGCTGGCGGAGTCATTGGCCCATATGTCTTCAAAAACGATGATGGTCAGAATGTTACTGTCAATGGTGAATTTGTGAAAATTGGTGTTCCAGATTGCGTCTTGTACGCGCCAGCCGTGGCGGCCACATGGCCGAAGTCATATTTAAACATTAATGTCATAAAATTTTCTATCCCATAAAGACCGTTTAATTGATATCAAAAATATATTACAATGTTTTATTAAGCCATGTATAGCTCTAAAAAAAAACACCCTACATTAAATTGAATTAAGATTCATAGGCTAATTGTTCAAAATTTGTTTCTTTTTTTAAATCTCAGAAAGATATGATAAATATTCCAAGGCATAAAGGAAAGTCAACATCAGTTTTATTCAACTTAAACAGCAGAGTAGAACAGCTGTTTTCGAAAGACGCAACCCTTTCATCATCAGTGCTCATGTGTATTGTGTTTGTCACCACTTATTAGGTGGCTTAGTTGAATTTGATAACAGTTCTTATTTACACAAATTTTATTGTGAAAAAGGATACGAGAACTGTATTAACCTGATGTTAACATGTTATTGTTATAATACCCGTGTTACCGTTTGATTATTTTTCTTCATGTCCCATTTTTAAGTCAAACTTTTTTGGTTTGAATTTTATACTTAAGTACATGTGAACGTTTTGCCAATTTTATTATTGGTAGCTCAAGCCAAAAAACACCCTATATTTATTAATGGCCTAATTTATAAAAATTTGTCTGACTTATAATAGGTTAATGGGACAAATTAAAAAAAATCGTTCTGTAAGCCCCTTTTCAATTATTATTTTTTTTTAAATTTGGGTGTAAAAATTTCTGAAAATTTTTAGCAGAAAAATATTTATTTTTGTTCTTTTTTTATAAAAAAAAGGAGCTCCGAGTTTCATTGAAGAATATAATTGAATTTAAAAGCAATAATTTTGTATCAATATTCTATAAAATTTAGACAATTTACAGGTAACATTCAGGACAAGGTTCTCTTGCACCGAAAAACCTGGTTAACTGTCCGGCCTATGGGCTCTTTGAGCACCGTCATATTTACATGTGTCTGTAACTCAACCACTGCAGAGTTCGCAAGTTCATATTCCATTTCGTTAGTCGTTATGCCGATGTGTTCACAAACCCGCAACAGTGTTGCCTAGTCGCCAGAGGCTCACGTCGTCGTTGGTGTACCAATTCGCTTGCATTTAATCATAAAATTTGCATTTATACAATTATTTATTTCATACTTAAAAGTATATATTCAGGGGCAAATTACGGATTTCAATATCGATCGAAATTTCCATTTAAATTGCATTGAAATTTCAATAGACAACGCGTGCGGTAAGTTGTCCCCAGGTCTTCGTCATTGCAAAAGTATGCAATGATTTTTGTTATAGATTTGCACGTATGAGTGACATGCTGAGGTATGGAATATTGCTCATACGGCATGGGCGACCCAAAACTACGTGGATGCTATTATAGAATTTTCGATGGCCGAATCAAAAGATGTGTATGTGTAAATCTGACAAAATATTTTTTCTTCATGAAAACTTCATGTCCTTAATGAAATTTTCCTTTTTGTCAATCCAGTACATTGAGGCCTTAAAGTAAGTTTTTATACAAGTTACGGTCTATTTTTCTTACCATCTAATAACATGATAAAATGGTTAGTAATAAAAATAAGAATCTAATACAAGACATTGTTTGTGATTCACACCATAGCGTGTTAAATTATTAAATTTAGTTTTTTGCTTAGAAATTTTCCTGATTTTTATTAAGAGAAAAACATAAAACAACTACATGTTTTAATGTTTCGTAACTCAATGTTGTAATACATACTCAGACAGACTTTTTGTTGCAATAAAATATTTTTTTTTTGTAAAGGAAACTGAACTATTTATGGCACTTTTTAAGATCTCGTAAAAGTTTTTTACTTTCATGGTGAAGGGTATTTAAAAAAAAAAAAATAAATAAAACAAAAAAACTCATTAATGGCCGGCCAAATGAAGTGAATAATAATGCAAAGAGTGAAAGTGAAGAATGTGTATAAAAGGTATTCATATACTGATTTCATTTCTGTTATTCAACGTAATTAAACAGAAATTATATCAGGTTAATGAGTGAAATGCAATTATAATGCTAAAGTACATGATATGCGAATAATAAAATGTGAGCATTTTAATGGTTAAATTAATTGGGGCAACATGCGGTTGATGTGAAGCAATGAATAAAACTGCTGCTTCATTTGTACAGCAGAATACACAGATATTTTATGGAATAAAAGCGAATGGAATGTGCGGAAAAGAATAATTTATGTTTTCTTTTAGTAAGTTTCAAAATCTAAAATCCATGACATAAAGTCTTTTCTGAAGGGTTGAAGCAATCATTTGTGCTATAAAGAGCTAAACAGCAACTTAGCTTATTGTTAAAATCTTCTGAGAGGTTTTAGAAAACTATTAGAATATATTTCTCCATCATTCTTCATTATCACTGAGATTGAACACTAATAAAGAAATTTTTCTTTACAACTTCCAGTTCAATTATTTCACGCACATTTTTTTTAATAATAAACTTCTGCATTTTTGTATAAAATTGTTTCGTTTGCTTGATTATGGAAATAAGTTTAATTAAATTAAATACAGCTTTTTCTTGCGTTTGTGAATATGCTATTGCACCCCTGACAGCAATTCTAAATCTTAAATAATCGTATTGGCAAAAATATGTTGCTTCTGACAACGGGTACGAGTGTTTGTGTTGAAAGTTTGTCATATTTTTCTGCGAATTTTTACCAATTTTTTATATAATTTTTTTTTTATAAAACATAATAAAGCTGGTATTGTTTTTGCTGTTGCGTTATTATTTTCTTCTTTTTGTTCATTTCATATTAATATTGTTTCTTGTGCTAAAGGCACGTAAACGGTTTTTGCTGAATGTTTCAAAAATATTTGTTAAAAGATTTTTTTTATTTAAATCTTTTTTGGCAACTTTTTTTGGTGAAAAAAAAGGAATGTGTTGCAAGTACAATAATAAAATGCTAATTACAACAACATGTTACATATGTTTTAAATCTTTGAGCCAGACAAAAAATGGTCTTTATAAAAAATGGTATAATTTTGTTACCAGGAAGGAAAAAAGTTATAAATAATAAATACACATACACACACACACACTCACATAAATTCACATTCATTTGTATGCCTGCTTGATGATAAGTAAATAAAAGTTACGAATATTTTGTTAACAAATATGCGGCCACACACACGCACACAAACACACACGTTTAAGAAAAAAGTTAACAAAGAGATTAAATTAAAACGCTTTTAAAATGTGAGCAACAAGAATTTTTAAAATATGCATTGTTTTATAATTTGAATTGATAAAAAAAAAAACGTATAAAAGTTGGTATATAATAACCCAATGAATGGAAGGCGGGAGCGGCAAAAAACTGCGATGTTAATGTAAATTTAAATATGAGGAAATGCTAAATGGGTTTTATTAATGGCAGCAAAATAATCATTTAATTATGAGCATCATGAGCCTTTTAACTTTGAGAAAAAAGGGATCCCTAAAGTACCGAAATGTTTACAGTTTTCTACAGTGGAAATTATAAGATTTTATTTAATTAACTGAAGCAGTAGATCCTAAGAATTGCATTTTTTCATCCTCACTGCCACCAGCTCTCGGGGTATGGCTTCTACATATTCCAGGCATTGCGCCGTAACTAGAAATGAGGGGTTAGTGTTGAGAAAACAGATGACAATATAGAGAATTTTTTGAAGCTATTTTAATTTTGGCTACTAAACGAATTTTTGTACTTCCCTAAATGCAAGGCAAGGGAGAAGATGAATTAACTTGATCAATTAGCTGCTTCTGTAAGAGATCCATCAGTAAAAATCCAGATGTTACTTTTCTCATTGTGTATTTTACCAGCCGACATGAGCGTACGATGTAGTTTTTAAGCTCTTTCTATGGGAGGTCTAGAATATTCCTATTCCCGATGTGGAGGCCAAAGTGAAGTCCAGATGACAACTGAACATAGTATTTGATTAAAAGGTTAAAAGAAAAATATAAGAAGCCAATCTTTAGGCGCTTTTATTGTTGTGTGTAGAATATTTAACTATTTATTGTTTCTTATTTTATCTTAAAAACTTGCAGCCTAGCATTTTTTATTGCAAAATTTAATAGCTTCTTTTATTTATTACCTTTTATATTAAAAATTAATTTTTTTGTTATTTTCATTTAAGAACTTGCGGCTTAGCTTTTTTGGTTATTAAAAAAGACATTGTATATCTCTTTTTTCCTTAAATAAAAATAAATTCTCTATTAATTAAAATTGAAGTGTTCTAATCGGATTCTGTAAAATAGTTTTTTTTTTTAATAAAATATAACTTTATGTTATTGTGAATAAATATATAAAATACATCATGCAACTTTAAGTGAACTATTAAATCAATTTGTTATTTAAATTAGATATTGATTTAAATTAAAATTGCCAACAAATTGGCAATAAAATGTGTGTCATGCATAACTAAAAATTAACTTATTAAAACATAACAAATAAAATAATAATAAAAAATTGTAGTTAAAAAATAATAGCAATAATAAAATGAAAAAAAATACATGTGTTTGTGTGTGTGAGTGTGTGTGTGAGAGCACAATAATTTGTGTCTTGATTACAAAATAGCAAATTTTATTATTGGCGTTGCTTTTATTCAACGTAAACAAGCAGCACAGGAAATGCGTTACGAATTGAATAACATAAAAATTAAATAATAATAAAATATTTACATGAATTAAATTCATAACACGCATAGAAAACTCGATTGATTATTGATTTATAGATGAAAGTCATGTGCCGAACAACAACAAATTTCTTTGTTTGTTTTCTGTGTGTGTTTGTGTGTGTTGAGAACTCTAGTCAATTTAAAAATAATCAGTTGGAATGAATAAAAATAAATATTTAAATAATTTATACAATTGGAAAATCACAAAAAAAAGTACACTAGCAGACAAGTGTTTTCGTATATGAGCATGAATTCCAAAGCAAGTTCACACACATACACATATACTACATACTCATATACGTATACAAATGTACTTACTCGTAACTGGTGTAGTATTTATTAACATTTTTATAGAAAATTTACATAAATAAATTAAAATGTTCACCAGCATGAAACTTGCGTGTGTGAGCAACAGGTGAGTTTTTTTTAGACAGATAACACACACGATATTCAAATATTCTGCACTAAGGACTTAATAATTTTTAGTTTCAGCTGCTTTAACGGATATGGGAAAATACTGTCTGACTCTTTAAGAATAAAATATTAAGAATTGTAGCTCCAAGAGTTTGACTTTCTTAGTTATGCCTTATTTATTCACTTGCATAATAATTTCAAGGCAAAAATCTGTCTAATATCTGAGATCTCTATTACCAAATAAAGGAAAAAATACCCTTTATTTAAATCTACAGATATTTATTTAATAAAATAAATATCATATTGAAACAAAATTTAATGCATGGCCATGCAACTAGTAACAACTACGGCTATACAACAATAGCAACAACAGGAAATAACAAATTAAATTGAACAGGAATAAATTTTACCTCACATCAGGGCGCATATGTGTGCGTATGCGTGTGTGTGTGCGTGTATGCACGTAGGAGAACTACACAAATTCTATTGTATTTAAATAAAATATTTCTGGTTTATTACATTTTCCTACATTAAATAAAAACTATATATAAATTTTTTTATGAAACTCATTTCGTTTTCTTGGAAATGCAAGTTTTCTTTATGCGCTGGCATTTCCATAATATTTTTTCAAACAATTTTGTAGTTTTGCAGTTTCCTGCTTTTTTGTTTGTATGGTCGTGATCCTGTGAATTAAACACGTTGATATTAAAACTTCACTTATATATGTAAAATCGTAGCAGTGTGTATGTGTATGTGAGTGTGAGTGCTATTCGACCTATTTTTCACTCCTGTGGTGGATATTCTTGTCAGTCAGTTTGCGGCCATAAGAACACTACAAACAAAAACAACAACAATAACAACAACATTAACAGCAGTAAAGCATTTTAACTGCAAATGAAGAAAAAAAAGTAGTAGCAACAACAACCTCACATATAAAATTATATAAAAAGCTATAAAAAGTAAAGCAGCACGCACAACGTATGCGGCGCATCATTAAAAATAAATTTACGCTTGACATAATGGTTTTTGTATGGCTCGTATGTACAGGCTGAAGCAAAAAAGAAACAACAACAAAAATTAAATAACAAATTACGGGGAGAACAAGTTTGTTGAATGCTTCAAAAAATGTGCAAACCCAAATCACAATGAAAATATTTGCTGAGAGGGAGCTAAGGGACACACGCAGACTTTGGCTGGTGCACTCCTGGCACTGCAAGGATTGCCAGGCTGTGCGATATAAGTGTTTAAAAAAAATATATATAATTTTAAACAAGATAATAATATGTATTCTTAATTTGTTTGCTTATTTGAGATATAACCAAGTTTTCGTCAATGCACTGTGGGGCGGTGTAAAGCAAAATGCAACGGGAATTTTCCTTTTTTTTTTCTTTTTTTTAGGAGTAGGACCAGCACTCAGGGGATGTCCCCTATATATGCAATGCATTGCGCTGGAACTGAAAACGAGGGGATAGTAATGAGGGGACAGATTAGGAAAGATGAGAAGATAGACAGTTGTTTTTGTAGCTATTTCAACCTTTTACTTCGCCGGCTAATTTTTGCTACAGGGCCGACGAAGGTGGGTGCTGTTACTCTGTTTTTTTAGTACATGATAGTGTCAGTCGCTGCCAATTATGTTCAGTGATCAGTGACTATGCCTTCATCACTGAAAACAGGCTGGCAACAACTAACACAACCACGCACTAATGCTGATCAGAAGAATTCAACACAATATTTCATGACTCAGCTGGGGCTCGAACTCAGGACTCTCCGCTTCATAGTCTCCTGTTCTACTACTTCAGCCAACAGCACCCACGTGCTTTGGGTTTTTATATGAACAATAATTTGATATAGGAAAGGCTGAAGTGATTTATTTATTATTATTTTTTTTTAAATGAACAATTTGCTGTTTTGTTTTTATTAACCAATTGTGGAATTTTTCAATCCTAAACGGAAGCAATTCCTGTACGGCAGCAAAAACTAAAAGGATTTAGGGAAGGCGTCATTTATTTTATGCTGAGTATGATTATCGTTATCTTACTTTTAAATAAATGAGCACTCGAAACACAGCAATATGAACTAGGAACTGAGCAAGTACTCGTGTACAAAAGCCAGGCATCTGCATATTTGGAAAACAGTTGCTGGTTTACCCAACAAACTCTGGACTAAACAATGGAATATGTGATGGCCACAACAAATTTATGTTGCTACAAAATTTGTAATGCTTTATGCAACACCAATTGGATATTTAAGAAAGAAATAACTTGGCATTGAAAATCAGAAGAATGAATAGATGAAAGTGAAGGGAGTATAAGATTCGGCACTGCCGAGCGTAACACTTTTAGCGCCTTATTACAACTTAAAGTTAGTTAAAAGTAGGATTTTATCGGACGTATAAAAACTTTATCATTTTTTTTTTTTTTGGAGTAGGACCAGCACACAGGGGATGTATATGCAATGCATTGCGCCGGAACTGAAAACGAGTGGATAGTATTGAGAGGACAGATTAGGAAAGATGAGAAGATAGACAGTTTTTTTTTGTAGCTATTTCAACCTTTTTACTTCGCCGGCTAATTTTTGCTACAGGGCCGACGAAGGTGGGTGCTGTTAGTCTGCTTTTTTAGTACATGATAGGGTCAGTCGCTGCCAATTATGTTCAGTGACCAGTGACTCTGCCTTCATCATTGAAACAGGTTGGCAACAACTAACACAACCACGCACTAATGCTGATCAGAAAAATTCAACACAATATTTCATGACTCAGCGCGGGCTTGAACTCACGACCCTCCGCTTCATAGTCTCGTGTTCTACTACTTCAGCCAACAACACCCACATTTGCAAAATTTTACTTTAACCTAAAGTGAGCGATAAATTACAGGTAAGTTTATCCTACCTGGTAAGTTAAATCCAATTTGCAATAATGGAAAGCTTTTTATACGTCTGATAAAATCTTACTTTTAACTAACTTTAAGTTGTCCTTTAATGGCCCTTAGTTGTTTTTGAAAAGGACACACCTGAGTGTTTGCTGGGTATGTCAGTACTTATTTCTTTACAAACGCACATGTGCGTAAGTGTATATGTGTGCATTCTCTTTTTGCTTTTTTCTGTATGTGTCTGTGTGTCTTTTTTTTTTTTTTTTGTTCTGCAAATGTGAAGTGGTAGAGTGATGAATGTTATTTTTAGTTTTAATAGTGGCTAAAGGTAGCATTTCACAGGTGCTTTATGCTTTTTTAGTTGTGCGTTGATATCGTAATGAGCGAAATGAGCTTAAAACAAAGGACGACTAAAACCAGGATACAATTTTATAAACAGAAAAAGTATTCGTATAATGCTCATACATGAACATGTGCGTATGTGTGTGCGTGTATGTATTTGGGAAAATATATAACGTTACTACCATCTCATACATGAGTGCTTGCACAATCATTTACACATAGCCGCACACTCATTTTGCGGAATAATAGAGTAGACGAATTAGACTTTAAAATTAACATAATGACAGCTTCAACTTATGCTTTACACGAAACTAAAAAATATACAAACTCATTTAAACACATATGAAGACACACATGCATATCGTTCCTTTGTTGCCACATAGTAGTATCTCAAAAAATATATATTTTGTGCAATCGTATGTGAAAGCATACAGTTCAAAAACTTTAATTACAGTTTTCCAAGTTTGATATTTTTTGAGATATGACCATGTTGCAATAAAGCAGGGATGTGTATGTAAGCATGTCCTTATATTAGAGTGTGTGTACGCTTTTATTTTTGTCGTCCCTGCACTCGTTTATGACTTAATTAGGTAAACGCTGTTATATTTAGAGCAAGACTGCATGCTGCGAATAAAAAACAAATTCCGGAAACTTCATTAGATTCACACATGATGTGGTCTGTCAGAAAGGGAAAAACGAAACTCTATTTTTTATTAAAATAACATAAAACTTAAGAGAAACATCAGTGTGTAAGGAAAATATTTATTTTTAAATTTTTCTCCATACTTCTTGTGTAAATTGTCAAGCAGAAATTTTTGAAAAATATTAGTGAATCATACAGCTCAACCAGGGATTGTGCGTGAAAAAAGTAAAATGTAAAAAGACTTACAATTTAAATTAATATATTATTATTTTTGTTTGTGAAGAACAACAAATACGGACAATTCTTATAAAGGGTGCTTTTTTTTAAAGTGTCACAACACCAGAGCTACACGTATAAATGATTGAAATTTCTTCTTGCATTTATGGCGTATATAATCGTCCTTCAGAGCGGCTAATTCGAAGAACAATAAATCGTTTTCGAACCCCAATTACTGTTACTGATCGTGTGCATCCCGTGAGACGCCGAACAGTGCACACTGAAAAAGCTACACAGTGACTTGCCAAACAAAACAAAAAGCTTTCTTCTAACTCCTTTTGGCAGCCATTCTCTAAAAGGACTTTCAGAATCTCTAGAGAAAAAAGCAAAATCGGCAGGAATGACAACTTGTTAAAAAAAAACGGATGAGTATAGAATTGAACGAAAGAAAGGAGTCCAAAGGACTTCTACAAGGCATCCACTCTACTTCTTTTTCCCACAGTGTAATAATTCATTACAAGTTGTTGAAACAAATTTCAATACACCAACATCTTTTAATCGAAATAACGTGACACTTTTTTTAAATACACTTTTGCTATAAGTTTTTTCCTACTCTTATTGGTTGAAACTCACACTTAATTTTTATCAGGAAAGCCATAACAAATTAAAAAAAAATATTATAAAACTCAACAGAGTAAAAAAATTATACTTCACCAACGTTTTGTGGCTTAATAATATTTTATTTTGTGTTTACAGGTGTTTTGAAGTGAGTCGGTACCGGCTTTAGTGCTAATTACTTACATGCAGCTGTGCGCGTGTGTGTGTAATTGTGTGTGTTTTGTGATCACACACACATTTAAGTAAAAAATTTTTTAGTTGTAAACAGTATCGTAAAAAATATAAGGACAAACGCAAATGTTTATAATAGGAAATTGATATTTTATTACAAGAAAATAAAATAATAAAAGAAAAATTGGAAATTCTATTATTAATCGTAAAGCAAACTTGTATTGAGATATTTCCCAATTATTTTACAAATTTAACAATTGATTAAAATGTTTTAAAACATTTTTTAAATAGTACTTTTGTTGCAAATTAAACTGTATTATATGTATTAAATATATAGTTTTTTATTATGGCACTTGCGTTTCAATATGTGTTTTCCTACTTTGAGTATTTTAATTAACTTGTATATTTTATTATACAAGTAAATACAGCCATAAATACTACCACTTCAACTGAAAGTGCGAACTTTTTCTCTCACAGAAAAAGAAAAAAACTACTCTTTATAAATGTCAAAAACAGGAGAACTATTACAAATACTCACACCGCTTTGTTGTTGTTGTTAAGTTGCTAAGAACATGACGTTTAGTAAATTGACATTTTGCAGTTGAAGCAAAAACAGCACTTGTCTGTTAATAAATAAAATATCAACGAGCAGAAAAAGCATGAATGAGTTGTTTAAATAAGAAACAAAAATAGCAAATAAGAAAGTTGTTACGAGTAGCTAATGGATTGTTGAATTCAACAAATTACAACGTGCAACAACATCTTTTTTTTTTTTTTTTTGCTATAGATAAGACGATCAAGTTGATTAATATAAATAGCGATCTCATGTAATAAAATACTGCATTTTTTTTTATTTTCAAATTTAAAAGAATTTTCTAATTCCAATAATACCAGCAGTCAGGGAATGGTCCCTATGTGCGTAGGGCTTTGCGCCATAGCTAAAAAGGAGAGTTTAATATTCAGAGGACAGGTGGAAAATTATGAAAGGTAACTATTTTAACTACTAACTATTTGGATACAGGGCCGCTGTAGGAGGGTGCTGTTACCCTGATCTTTAGTGCATGATAATATCAATCTCGGCCATATGAAAGTCACTAAAAACTGGAATAAGCCTCGGTGGTGGCGTGTGTCTCCTTAATACAAGCCCGCTCAATAGTGGACCGAATAATCAACTACTGAGACTGATAAGGAAACCGAAAAGGCATGCAGTGCGGATGTGATCTGCTTCGATATTCCCTCTTCATATACACATGTACACAATTATAAAGATATCAACTTTTTGGACCATAGTGCAGTAGATTTTTTTAACTCTGCTCCTACCAGGAACGTACTGGGCTACCAAAATAATCTTATTTATGGTCCTTCAGTAAACTAAAGAGCTATGAAAATAAAAGAGTGATCAAAAAGTTTAACTAGATTTAGTGGGCATTAATCAGCCCACTAAATCTAGTTGTATGGTAATATTTAGGATTAATAAAAATAAATGAATTTTGTTGCATGGTGTTATTTTTTTGCTACCCAAAAAGAAAATAAACTCTAAACTTAATAAATGAAAAGTATATTTGACTTATTATTATTTCCGTTTTTGCATAAGAAAAATGGAAGTAATTTTCAATTGAGCAAAAGGAAACACTTTTATTGCCTTGTAGATAAAAACTGAAAAAAAATAGAAGTTACATAATTATATCTGCGGTCAGTAGCTGACTGTCCATGTATTTGTTAACTAAAATCTACTAATAACAGCCATAAAATACAATAAATTTGAATTCCTTAACTACAAACTAACAAACTACAAACAGAAGAACTGTTGCAATTTTTAATTTGCGGTTAAGAGTCGGCCATTAAACTTTTAGAAAATAATTGTTTTACAAATTTAAAAATGTGTTCTTAACTCTTTACAGCATCGGAATGATTTTAAGAGACATATTTAAATTGTATTGAGCTATTTTACAGCCAAACAATTTATATAATCGAAAACTTCTATTATCATTGCACAGTGGGACCATAAGCCTGATTAATAATATATGAAATAAAATATGAGGCTGTTGATTTCAGTTTAATTTTCTATTAAAGTGAAAATTTTCCAGTGAAGTCAAATAATTATATGCATATAAAATGACTGCTCCCTATTCTCATTTCTCTCCCTCTAACCACTCAACATAATCCCTTCCTTTAATACCAGCATAATGCATTGCATATCTTGAGGTGTTCCTTTAACATTCTCTTAACAGCTCTAAAACGGAAGTGGCACTACAGCTGATAGTAGTCTTATACCGGCGTTTTTATAAGGGCTTCCAATCCACTGACAATAAAATATAGAACAGTTTTGCCCTTGGCATCATTTAAGGGGTTAAAGATCAACACATCACCATTTATAAAATATATAAACTAGTAAAATTTATTAAAATAAAAGAAAGGCTGTTTGCTCAGTTTAGAAATAAATCCAATTCATTTCTTATTCCAGCTCCTTCATAAACAACTACAACTTGAATAGATGAACTAAAAGAATATTGAAGTGACAACTTGATTTTTACTATTCTAAATTAATCTTGTGCTTTAATTCCGTAAAGCAAAAGTGAAATATGCAAAAGCATACAAGATATTCGTACATATGAGATTTTCACTTGTCAACAATTGAGTTGGAATGTGAAAGAATATGCAATAAAATAAATAAATTTATTTTAAATAAAGAGATAAACATTTTGAACGAAAACATGCAGGCACAAACCCATACACACACACATACGTTTGTGAATACATGTATACACATATATAAACACGTGCATTTGAATATATCATGTTGGAAAATGCTGGCTTTGGAATCTCTAAAATATCAATTTTAATTACATAAAACTGTTGTATTTCCCTTCATCTCTCTCTCTCTCTCTCTATAACTCTTTAGCTCAAGTTGCGTCCTTTCTTCGCATTTCTGTTATATGATTTGAAAATAGTTAAATTTAAAATAAATTTGAAGTAAATTGTTGTGGATAATGGTTTGTGAAATAATTTGATTAGAAAAATAAGAAATTCTTTGAATTGTCAAGAGAATATAATTTTAAAAGTTTCAATTAAGGTAAACTGTTGGATGCAAGAACACATTTGAAAGTGATTAGATTTATACAACCGTAAATTGGAGTTATTAGATGAGTTGTGTTATGCAGAATATTAAAAATATGTGATAAAACAAGGGATATTTACTTGTTTTCTTTATGAAATTTGTCTTCTCAAACAGATTATGGATTAAAATTTACAACTGAAAAATTAAAAACAAACGGATTCTTTTAAATGAATAATTTAGGCAATTTCGAGAATTAACATAAAATCTCTGGACAAAGACAACACACAGAGACAGAGTTACTTTTAAATTTATTATATTAGTAAGGAAAAAAACCGCAAGTCATCATAAAAAGTGCAAGTCATCATAAAAAGTGCAAGTCATTATGAAAAGTGCAAGTCATCATAAAAAGTGCAAGTCATCATAAAAAGTGCAAGTCATTATAAAAAGTGCAAGTCATCATAAGAAGTGCAAGTCATCATAAAAAGTGCAGGTCATTATAAAAAGTGCAAGTCATCATAAAAAGTGCAAGTCATCATAAAAAGTGCAAGTCATCGTAAAAAGTGCAAGTCATTATAAAAATAGCATAAAAATAGCCAGTCATTATAAAAAGTGCAAGCCATTATAAAAAGTGCAAGTCATCATAAAAAGTGCAAGTCATCATAAAAGGTGCAAGTCATCGTAAAAAGTGCAAGTCATTAAAAAAAGTGCAAGTTATGATAAAAAGTGCAAGTCATTATAAAAAGTGCAAGTCATTATAAAAAGTGCAAGTCATCATAAAAAGTGCTAGTCATCATATATATCGCTTTGGCGAATTTCATCTAAATCGGTTCAGCGGCTTGAGCATGAAAAGATAACAGACAGACATAGAGACAGAGTTACCTTAAAATTTATTATATTGGTAAGGAAAAACGTGCAAGTCATCATAAAAAGTGCAAGTCGTTATGAAAAGTGCAAGTTATTATAAAAATAGCAAGTCATTATAAAAAGTGTAAGTCATCATAAAAAGTGCAAGTCGTTATGAAAAGTGCAAGCTATTATAAAAAGTGCAAGTCATTATAAAAAATGCAAGTCATCATAAAAAGTGCAAGTCATCATAAAGAAAGCAAGTCATTATAAAAAGTGCAAGTCATTATAAAAATAACATTATAAGAAGTGCAAGTCATTATAAAAAGTGCAACTCATTATAAAAAGCGGAAGCTTATGCGCTCATACCAGAGTGTATGAAGTATTAAAATTGAGCTTCAGCTTATGCGTATTTTATGTCAATGACGTGCTGAATTTTTACTGGATCAAAGCTTAAAACGTTCTTAGTTTCATGGTTTCATATGTCCATAAAAATTTTCGACTACGCTTGACAACTTAATATGATAATTTCCAAAAACAAATACAATATCTCTATGCCAAATTTCATTTAAATCGGTTTAGTGTTACTTTCATATTTATTAAATTAGTAAAGATGATATGTCTTTAATTAAGAAATCGATAAAATCGTCGATATGTTTGGTTAAAACCAATTAATAGTTTAATGAACCCAATTATTTTTGAACCATATTTGTAATTGAATGCTATTCTTACTTCATAATTTGCTATGAGGACTACTTAAGGGTATATAAGGAAAATTATTTGTGCAATTGAAATATTGTTTGCGTCAAGTGCCGTGCAGTTTCACGTAAATTTGCTTATTTTTTCTTTATCTAACCTTAAGTCGCATGGCTAGTTTTTTTCCTGCTAACTTCATGTGTGGTAATTGTGGCTATTAAATGGAAATTTAAAATTATTCTGACATAAATTTATTGTTTTCGTTTTAAATTGTTTATACTAAACCGGTATTGAGCAGCTGGTTTTGTTCACAACCACAACATGCATGTTGTTGCATGCCTTTACCTGGAAAGAAAAAACCAAAACGATTATGATTTAATGTGGCAGAAAGTAAAATAGAATAATATAAATAATTTATTTGCATGTTCGCATTAAAACCAATAAGAATAACAAGACACAAAAGCACGTTAGTTGTTTATTTGCCAAATCGCTGTATAATAATAAAAACAGGGAAATACCGTTTAATGATAATTCCCTTTTAAGCGCTTTCGGTGAAATGATTTCCTCAACTTTCGCTTAATTTCAGATTATTTATTTAAATCAAATGCTTTTCGAAAAGTATGTCAACTATTAATAGAAAGTGGTATATAATTTTACATATGGGTGCTTCTAATTTGTGGGCACATTCTACCAGGTGTTTTCATTTTTTTAAATTTAAATTTATTAAATAAAATAAAAGTGCATTACCATGGGTTTGACGAAGTTATCGTATGCAGTTTCCTAGTAAAATTTGTAGAAATAAAACTTGTTGTCATATTCAACTAAGACACCTAATAAGTGGTGACAAGCAAAAATACTCATGACATGAGTACTAACGATAAAAGTGCAGCGGCTTTCGAAAACAGCTATTCGGCTTTGCTGTGTAAGTTGAATAATTAAAACTGTTGTTGACTTTCCTTTGTGTTTTGGAATATTTATCATGCCTCTCTTTAATTTAAAATACATCTTCCAAGAATCAGCCATAGAATTTAATATAGCAAAAGACTAGTTTTATTATATTTATATATCAGATGCTTCGTTGGCATCTTCTGGAATAATAGTTTTATTGCAATTTATTTTATATCTCCAATTTTTTTTATTAAAAGAACATACAACATGCTGTAGAGGCGTATAAAACCCTTATGAGATCGATCGTTTTCCATCTGTATGGAATACTGACAAAATCTATAACTCATTGCATTGGCATGGATGAAAAATTTACTTAGCAATAAAAAATCCTTCTTTCACACTTATAAACCAGGTCTTAACTTACGCTGGTACCCAACTGCTTTAAATAGATTTTTTTTAGTAGGACGAACACTCACACTATTACCTGTACAAATGCAGTGCATTGTGTAAACGTTCTTTTTAACTCTTTAATTCAATGAAATTTCAGCCACTGTCATCTTAAGAAATTGGGCTTTGAAATAGTAACATTCAATACTCTCAATTGCGTGATAGATGACATGATTCAAAAAATCATTATCACAATTTAATAACTCTTTTTTTTTGGAGAAATTACAATTCCTTAGTTTGCAAGAGACTTCTTTTGATGCAATCAAATCATTTGGTATGAAATCATGCAGCTTTTTTTTTTTGGCTGCACATAAAATAACCCACACACACACCTACATTCATTGCATTTCGGGCCGCATGAAAATTGATGCCCTTTTCCTGCAAACTATTTTAATTTAATTCCCTTGGATATGAAAGAGAATCACCCATATCCTTTGTTATCACAACTTTGTAATAAAATGGACTATTCAAACTCACACCAGTGCAATTAAATGAATACAGAAATGAGCTAAAGTTCCTGGAAGGTGTAGTCATTTGAAAATTTATTTATTTTCCCACAATAGCATTATTATTAAGTACTTGTGCACATGATTAAATATTTCGTACTTAAATGTCATACAATCGCTTGCATTGTACCAGCAAATGAATTAATCAATTATGCATTTTGTACTTTAAATGGAATTATTTATGCTTCAAATTAAAGTTCGATAGATTAACCCTTTAAAGGCAAGTGCTGTAGAATAAAAATAAAATATATATTATGGAAATGCCCTGCAGTGGAATAAGAATGGATTAAAAAGTAAACGTTGGCTAAATCAAATTTAAAAAAATTGTATTTAATTTTTTTTTATTATGGCAATTATATTTTCATGAAATTGTTGATTCTTATGCCAAGACACACTCAAAATGGCTGCATATTGTTGGTCCACTCCTGCGTGGATTGTTAAGCGTCAAAAATAGGACGCTTCTTTTCGCAAAATATTTTTGAATTATTATTTTTTTAACCATAGTTTTAAGCAATGAACTTTATCAAGCAATTCAAAATTTTTTTTAGACTTGATATACAACATTTCGGGGACAAAGAAATTTGACTGTTAATTGTATAGAAATTTCGATGGATATGGAATGTTAGGAGTTGGTTCCTGAAGTGTTTTTTGACATGCTGTATTATCTTGCCTTATAAATATACAGAAAGATGTATGGTGTCGTGGGACACCGGATAGGAACGAAGTTCCTTATTATAAAAGTATTAATTTTAATTTCTATTCGAGGTATAAAGAAAATAGTTATTCGGGTATACATATTTTATTATGATTTTTTTTTTCGCAGACCAACGAAAATACAGAACCACTTTTGTTCCCAAACGAAGTTGAATTCTGGCACGGCACGGCTGCGTATGATTAATATTTGTTTGTATGGAATCGTATTAGTCATACGTCTTAAACATTGATTTAGAAACAAAAAATCTTACGTTACGGAAGTTCTATCGGTCATCAATGGGTTAATAACATAAAATTACGATGTTTTATTGTAATATTTTTCGTAGAAGATAATTTTCCCCAGTAAACAAGCAATTATTGGCAAATAGTCTTCTATAAACCGCATATTTAATTAGTTTAAATTTTTTAACAGGAAATTACAATTATTATTGTTTTCCAATTTAATTTATTAAATAAAATTAACTTTTACTGACCTCTATATGATTTATTTTGTTATATTTAAAAAGCAGCAGTTACCAAGAAAAATCAACAATTACATGCTATTCAAAATAATATTCTGGTTAAACTATTAAATAAATTAATTTTTTAATAAGTTTTATGCCAGAAATTCAGTTAACAAAAATTTAAGTCAGGAACCTGCATTTACGGTATATTATTTACCCACAATTTAAGTTATTAAGCAATGAATTTTTCATCGGGCTCAAGTTCAAATCTGCGAATTTACAAATTAATTTTTTTATTCAAGAATTTGTGTCACATTCGATTTTTATTTTGTTTTTGGAATATATAAAATATTCTTTATAATCATCAGCCAGAAAAGAAATAAATCGTCACACGATAAACCTGTTGAGGCATACACAACTAAATTAAGAGATATAAAATATTTTCAAATTTTCTGTATATAAATTCCTAGTAAAAGCGAAATAATTTAAAACTCTCTATTCCCTACAGGGAACAACTTTATATAACACAACCATTAACTTGAACGAAAAAAAAAAATAATCACTAGCGTTGAAGGTGTTGAACTCCCAAAACAAACAGCCTCAAAATATTAGTAACATTTTTTAAAGCAACTTGATTTAATTAAGCTTGTAATTATACTCGTACGTTTAGAAATACTTTAAAAAGTAAAATATTAGTTGTTTGCCAAACACACAACACCTCCACATTCAAGAGTTGTTGCAGAACACACAGTTTGCGGATTTGATGGAATTGATGACTGTATGGCAGGCAGACAGCAGACATGTGAGCAGACAAACACACACATACACATGCAAACACATAGACCAAATGTTGTCTTTTCTGAAAAACTTCCAAAACGTATAATTTGCAGCTTAAATAAATTACTGTTCAACGTTCAAAGGTGTCAAAACTTCTGAGAACTCTGTAAAATATACACACATTTCGTAGCAAATTCAACACTAGTGTTAACCACCGCCAATAACAAAAACAATGATAAACGAGCATTCATACGCATTTACACACACACACACACACCCACGTACACCCGCACAGATGCGGCACAAACCACAAAAGAGACAGGTAACCCTGCAAGCAATTTGCATTACTGGAGTTAATTTGCAAAAATTATTATTTACGTAGCCTACTTCCTCCTACTTCCGCTTCCTTGACTGTTTAAACTTTTGTTTAGGTTTTAGATCACTGCCAATCCCAATAGCACCAAGAGATTGCTCTGGGCTTGCTGATTTTTAAAACGAGAGTAAACGTTGCCAAAATATGAAGAGTTTTTCAGAATTGTCCTCCTTATCCTAATGATACTTCACAGAATTGTGGGAAATATTTAAAATATATTTAACTTCTTTTATTAAAACCTTCTCATGCTTCACAAATTCCTGAAGCAAATTATTACTGCCTGTTCAAAGAAGAGCTCGCGCTGAGTCATGAAATATTGTGTTGACTTCTTCTGATCAGCATTAGTGTGGTCAGCATGGTTGTGTTAGTTGTTGTATGCCTGTTTTTGTCATGAAGGCATAGCACTGGCCACTGAACATAATTGGCAGCGACTGGCACTATCATGTACTGTAGCAAAAATTAGCCGGCGAAGTACAAAAAGGTTGAAATAGCTGAAAAAAACTGTCTATCTTCTCATCTTTCCTAATATGTCCCCTCAATACAATCCCCTCGTTTTCAGTTCTGGCGCAATGCATTGCATATATATGGGTCATCCCCTGAGTCCAAGATAAAAAAAGCTATTGAACGATCGTACCAATAAGATTTTAAATTAATATATATTGTTAATAAGTTTTTAAATAAATAAATGAATATTTATTAAAATATATTTTTTTACTTTATAGGATGGAATGACCTCTTGACATGATTGGACATGCACTAGGAGTTCTATTTTATAGATCTAGAGCTTAAAATAAAACCGAGAACTCAAAATAAGTTTGATTAAAATATTTTAGAACTCATAAATTTTATTTTAATTATTCTGTTATTAACGGTAAGGAAATTTTTTTATTTCGCTAAAATTTATTTTGACAATATTTAAAAAAAAATTACTTAACGAAAATTTTATTCCTACAAAAAAGCTTTTTAATATCAGTTATAAATTTTTTTCTATTTATTATCTGCGTAATTTCTATACAATTTAAATATAAATTTCGATCGATGGACCAGCACTCAGATCATGAACAGTATTGATGATGTAAAACGCACAAGAAGGATGTAAAAATAATTCTAACAGTTTTATTCTTTACCGAATATAGTATGTATCTACGAAGAAGGTTGCTGTAATGCGCTCTTTAGAACGTGATAGTGTCAATCGCTGTTGACATTCTGTTAATTAACTCTTTTATGTAGAGGGGAGTCTTAAGACTTACACTAAAAATTTAAAAAAGAAATTTCTGACGAATATCTTGCTGAAGGATTTAAAAGGAGAGTCCTGCGTAGTGTTTGCAGGGATTTGTTTGACAACCTTTTCAAACACTAGTCAATGTATGCGTGTGAGTGTGTTCATATATCAGCCTAGCAATTTTCTACAAGCGTTTTCAAGTAGGTACTCGTATTGGTTGCGTGTATAATTTGGATATTACATTTTTCAGATTTTTTTTATTCCTCACCGGTTGCAAATGAAAGAGGTTAAACCGCAAAAATATGTTGCCGGAGAGCACAAGAGCTGGTAGTAATCTTAAAGGTGATGCGATAGTTGATGCTCTTGCTGCTGGTGATGGTTATACTCCTCATGATGTTTAAAACGAGATAAAAATGAGTTTGTTTTTTTTTCAGACTTTATTTATAACAATCTGTCTGTTAACCTCCGCCCTCCCTTGAAACCGCATTGTTATGCCTGAGGTGAGTGCAGACTTTTTGGTTGCTGTGCTTGTGCCAGTTTATATATATTTATTTTATAATGACGACGCTATAGAGAGTGACAGGTTTTTACGTAGAGATTTTAAATCAAGATATTTTGTGTTGTTGAAGCAATTATCTCACAAAAAAGGAGTTAAGCTGCATGTTTGTGTTTTAAAACAAAATTAGAGTTGTTTTCAAGTTTTATGTTGATTTAAGAAATTTATAACAAATATGGGATTTAATTAATGGGAATTTAATGGTTTGAATGGATTTAATGGATGGATGGATTTACTCAATGGAATTTTTATTAGTCTAAAGCAGATTGTACTGCTTAAATAAAGTCTGAGATCTATAAATATAGACTCTTGAGAAATGCATACTTTTGTGTAGTAAAATTAATTATGTTCTTAGTTTTATAAGTTTGTTACTTAAATAACAATCATACGCCGTGTAGCACGGAAGCGACATGAGTGTTCATGCACTCGAGTAGTGGTTGCACAATCAATCTGAATATTTATATCGGGTAACGTGCGATCAAAAAATATTTCCCCTTTCATTCTATTAATCTGCAGTTGTTTGTGTGTAGTTATTTAAATTATATTTTTTTTAGATGTTTTAATAAATCTATAAAAATGTTTGCATGTTCAGAGAGACTTTCATCATCAAATACAACACTGAAAGGCTTGATTTGACTATACGATGATTATAATAGAATTAAATAAATTATAAACCAAGATTGGAAATACAGTGTTAGAATGGAGGAGATCTTTCTCTTAGTATTGCATTGTGCCGAAACTATAGCTTAAAAGGAACCGTATTGAGAAGAGAGTTGATGAAAGTTGTAAAAAACAGATCTGTGGTCGCCATTTTATTTACTATTTTAATTCTCCCCCGAACTTAGTACAACAGCCATAAAATTATATGATTCTCAGCAGATGACTGCGTCAAGGACTATTTTGTGACCAGTGGCATGCCTTCCTCAGCACTTCTCTGCATTGATCACAAATAATATATCCAAAATTTCAAACCCATATTACATAGGAATTGAAAGCTAAGAAGGAAACTTAGTTAATCCTGAAAAATTTAATTATTATTACTTATATATTAAAAAAAATATTCTCAGAAAATTTGCTTGTTAAATAAATTTTTTCTTAAGTCTGCAGTGTTTATGTCACTGTCTTAAGAATAAATGAGAGCAGATATCAAAATTGGATTATGCAAGAAGTACAGTCAAATCCGCTTTAGCGCAACACGCTTTACTGAAAAAATGGGATTTTTGAAAGCTAGTCTTGTTCCCTTCGCTTTAGCGCAACACGCTTTACTGAAAAAAAAATCGGATTACTGAAAGCGACACAAATCCCCGTACTGATTTTAAACGCAGCTAATCTTATTCACTTCGCTTTAGCGAAACATCGCTTTACTGAAAACATCGTATTATTAAAAACCAAAAGAAAGCCCACAACTACGTTTTGTATGAAACTTAATTTGCTTTAATGAAAAAATAAACAATGACATCGAATCGATTGCATGACTTAAGGCTGAAAAAATTGTGTATTTTTTGTCCGTTAAAAAATTAAGTGGCAAAATGTATTTGTCCTTTTCGCTCTTACGTACTTTGTTGTATTTTTCTATTATATTGTCAATGCAAGTGGCTAGACATTTTCGAGGAATTCGTGAAAAAGTTCAATGACACAATGTGCACATATGCATGTGTATGGTGTGTATTATTGATATAAAAAATATTGTTTTACTGATTTTAAGCAGTACGCTTAACTGTAAAAAATTTCAGTAATTCGAACTACGCTTTAGAGAAAAAATCGGATAACTGAAAAAATTGGGTTTTGGTTATTTCCAGTAAAGCGAAGTGGACTGTACAAATTTGCAAATGGTTTAGCTAATCCCCACTTACAGGGTTAAACGAACCCACGCATGCACAACTTATCCGAAATCCACGCTGTTAAACCTTACAATCACGAACTAGAACTACTTGAAATTTAAAAAAAAAATCTATTTAAATCGCTATTTGTCATATCAAGTTTTGCAAATGGTCGGTCTTCTTTTGTTGTTTCCCTAATCCAGGAAATTCTAAATGTTTATTCTCATTCTGTTTATCTAAAGAGTTTGCATGTTTTTGCATGTTGTTTGTGTTCCTTTTCAACGCTTTTTTTATTCCTTATTTCTTTTTTCTGCTTCCTTTTGTTAGGGTGTGTGTGGCAGAGTGTTTCTTTGTGTACGTGTTGGTGTCAGTAGTAAAAGAGGTTTAAAATTTTATGATGACACTTTAGTTAACCACTAAAGTGTACACGAATTAAGTGCGTTTTTATCTCGTTATTAGAGGAACGTGACTCAAATAAAAACAAATTATTCTGGCGGGGGAGACCAAAGGCATACCACTCGTGTATTTTTATTATTTCATATATTTTATTCAAGCGTAATTTTTGTGCTGTAGTTGGCATAGAATTGTGTTTGCCATTTCAGAGAGCAAAATTAAACAAAATAATACTTTTTAAATAACTTTCAGTAGCAGGAGAGGAAAAGTCTCTAAAAAAGTGATACTAATTTTATTTAAATTTTTTTACACTAGACGGAAGAATATATTGAATCCACAATTGGAGTCGGCGAATAGGAGCCATGCATCGCTGATGGATACTGAAGTTTGGCGATTACCTTTAAAAACAATTTCCAAAAAAGCACAGACTCACCGACTCATGAACGATCAATTTTTTTTTGTCTGCAATTGTAATTAAAGCTGTAATTGACTGACGCCTTTAATTCATAGGTAATAAAGCCAGAGGTCGTGGATATGATCTCGTACTCTCTCAAGTATATGGTGTAAATTTTGTGTAGCAGTTTAAAATTTTGTTGAAGGCATATCACAGATGACCCCTATTTTCCAAATGAAACTGCACAATTAAACTAGAAATTTAATTACAAATTTAATTATGATCAAATTAAGTAATTCTTTCCTTTGTATCTAACAAAAAGCTTTTATATTCAATTTGTTCACTTAATATGCGTATTACGGGTATTAAAAGGTTTTGCCGACTTCAATACAAAAATGGCTACAGCACCAATAAATAATAAAAAAAAATAAATTTATTATTAAAACTCTTTTAGTCTAGAGATTGATAGCTAAAAAGTAACAACTTTGATACAATTTATTCCTCCTATTTCAATTTTTTATTTTATGAATAAATCACCTAGAAAAATATTTTATTGAAAAAGCACAGAAACCAAAAGTAGAGAAGAAAAGAAACAACACAAATGGTTTATATACATCAACATCATCAATATTGCACACACACAGGCACATACACAAACTAATAACAACTTTGACATGACACAGTCACATTTACTAAAACTAACTTACTCCCACACACACACACACTGCTGCAGATAAGGCTGTGCGGTGTGCAAAATAAAATATAAACAAAAATTGTTGTATGAATTCTATTTGAATATTTCTGTTTCATTTTTGTATAAATCAATTCAATAATATGAAACATTTTCATTTCAATTCGATTTAAAATCGATTCAATTCAATAAAATGTGACAAGCGTGTCAAATTTGCATTTCGTAGATGACATCAAATAATACAAACAGTTGGAGCAACATTCAATGGCAGCAAGTAAAATAGAAAATATACAACCGCAGCTTCGGTAGTAATAGAATCTCTACAAGCAGCACCAGCAATGAATCATTTACTTGAAATATGTGCGCACACATTCACACCCACATACACATACATACATATTGGCGTACATACGAGCACATGTGTGTGTGTTAAGGCAGGATATTTCTAATACAAGCATTAAAATATTGGGTTTGGCGCAACTTGGCGCTAAATGAAAAAGATTGTCAGTTGAAGTTGGCAGTTAAGCCGTTCCACTAAACGTTGCCATTTCGAGCTCTATGAATACATCACATTTGTGCCAAAAGAGTGTGTCAAATAAAGCTTAAAAATTTATGCACACACACAGACGCACACTTACACTCACAAAAGATAAATGGCAGGAGTAATCATATATTGTTTGCTTGTGTGGCGTCTGCGGGCTGTGGCACGTTGCATGTATGTTTGTATTTTTAATATTCTTTTGAATTTTACCGCAACTCATTGACAAAAGAAAAATAATATGTAAAAAGGAAAAGAAAACTGTCAAATCAGCATGATCAACATTGACATCGTCAAACGAAAGCAATAGAAATGGTTAAAATGTAATAAAATTGAGGCTTTCAACAACTTCAAGTGGCAGTTTCTCAAAATGATTTTGTTTTTCAACGACACACACATTTTTTGTCACTCAAATACAAATCAAAGTGTTTTGGCAATAAAATAAAAGAGTTTAGAGTTGAAGTAGACACTTGGCTGTTCTTTTGCTCTATTCTTCTATTGTGTAAGCAGCGTGTTGTGTCTTTGACACATAACTTCAAAAAAAAAATTACACTTGTAAGATTTTTCTATGCCTCTTTACCAAAGGTATAAAGCGTTTGTAATTTCTACAATCTTCATAACAGGCCGCATATGGTTCTCCTATACGATATCCGTGTGCCTGTCTGTCCATCAGTCTGTTAGAGAAGTCAATTATCCGAACAGATCTAGCTGTAGGATTCAAGTGCTATCATTTGTCTAGAAAGATTGCTATTGGAAATTTTCCCAAGCAATTTTAAAAAGAAATGGAGAAAATAGTGAAAAATTTCTTCCTTACTAATATAATAAATATGTAACTCCGTCTGTCTGTCTGTTACCTTTTCACGCTCAAACCGCTAAACCGATTTAAATGAAATTTGGCATAGAGATATTTTGATATGATATAGGGTGGCTTTTGTTTTTGGAAATTATCCTATTAAATGCTTAAAGGTGGTCGAGAGTTTCTATGGACATATGAAATTATTCGTTGCACTTTTTATAATGAGTTGCACATTTTTGTAATTTATTGCATATTTTATGATGACTTGCACTTTTTATGATGACTTACACTTTTTATGATGACTTGCATTTTTTATGATGACGCATATTTTATGATGACTTACACTATTTATGATGACTTGCACTTTTTATGATGACTTGCATTTTTTATGATGACTTGCACTTTTTATAACGACTTGCACTTTTTATTATGACTTGCACTTTTTATAATGTCTTGCATTTTTTATAATGACTTGCATTTTTTTATGATGACTTGCATTTTTCATAATGACTTGCATTTTTTATAATGACTTGCACTTTTTATAATGAGTTGCACTTTTTATAATGACTTGCATTTTTATAATGAATTGTATTTTTTATGATGACTTGCACTTTTTATGATGACTTGCATTTTTTATGATGACTTGCACTTTTTATAACGACTTGCACTTTTTATAACGACTTGCACTTTTTATGAGGACTTGCATTTTTTTATGATGACTTGCACTTTTTATAACGAGTTGCACTTTTTATTGACTTGCATTTTTTATGATGACTTTCATTTTTCATAATGACTGGCATTTTTTATAATGACTTGGATTTTTTATGATGAGTTGCACTTTTCATAATGACTTGCACTTTTCATAATGACATTCACTTTCTATAATGACTTCCCATTTTTATAAAGATTTGCACTTTTTACAATGAGTTGCGCTTTTTTTCTTGCTAATATAATAAATATGAATGTAAATCTGTCTCTCTGTCTGTCTGTTAGGTTTTCAAACCGCTAAACCGATTAAGGTGAGATTTGATATAGAGTTAGCTTAAGTGCAGGGGAATAACATAACGTGGTATTTGTTTTTGGAAATGATCAAATAGTAATAGGTCGGAAACTATTAACGACACTCTCAAAGTAAGAGAGGGTGTCTCTATTTCTGGTAATCTCTATATATCTAATGGATGGCTAATTGCATGAAAACTCTTGCCACACGTAGTTCTCACATCTATACAAATCAGTAGAATGAAATTATTTGTTGAGTTCATTATTGCTCTTCATATTTTGTACAAACAAATATTTCCGTAATATTTCTTAAGCATAATAAATTTCTGTATGCTGATGATATTTATTTGCATCAATTCGTTTTTATTCGATCACATAAAAACATTAATAAATTATAAATAGAAAAAGTGTGAAGGCCAAAAGGACTCCTCTTACCAAATCATCCATAAGAGGTAATTGTTGAAGTCTACAGAGATGGATAATGCATGTGTTGGTAATGAAGGAGGTCCAACATAATAAATGTATTTACAGTTTATAATAAATCTTGATATTCTAGCATTTGAGTGTTTCCAAGTGAATATATAACAAAATTAATGAGCTATTTAACTGTAAGTGGGCAGGCGGTGTCGGATAGTAATGAGATATAAATTGTAACTAAAGAGCAACTATTATCTGTTATAATATTAATTAAGAGTAATAATATATTAATACACAGTTTATGTAACAGTAGAATGTTTATTATGATTTTATTTTTATGAAGTCCTTTAAGAGACATCCGATAATGTTTAGTATGTTGCTGTGCTTGTAGCTGCAAGAGAATAGGAAAGAATGTCGTCTGTGGGTTTGAAAATTTGTAAGATGTGTGAACAGGGATTTTATAAATTTATTAGGGATAAGTATATTTTTAAGATTTCTTAGTGAATAGAGTGGAAAACTGATTTTTATGCTTTCTGAGAATCTTTCACTATTTGGGGTAGAAGTATGGCATAATTATATAAGAAATTATTGGTAATTTTAAAATTGTCAGGATCAGAAGTTTATTTATTTATTCCATTTTCAAAGAACCGAAATATATTGTATCTGTCCACCTAGAAACAATATTAACACATTACTTTTTAATTAAAAAGCCTTTTAGTAAAACAAATCCAAGGCACTCCTTTTGCACATGATTGATACACAAAAAACTTTTAATAAATTAAAGCTAATTTTTATTTGAAACCTTAATAAATTGTTTAACACAAATTTTATGTTGGCATTTTAATTTTCATCGTTGTGGTAGTGAATTTTGTTTCTTTTATAGCTTTCAATATTAATTAGATTTGTTTCGGTATTTGTTTTATTTTTACATTTTTGGCTAAAAGCCAAAAACACGGAAGGAATCATGTTCCCTTGAGAGATAAATAAATATCTCTGAATTAAAGTTAATTAAATATTGATACACATGTGTTCACACGCTCGCCATGGTTATTTGTTGTTAACCAATTTTCTATTAGAAATGAACCTAATTGCTTGAGTAATTTTAACACATTCGCACACACACACACACACATGAACTCACACATATACAGGCAAGCATGCAGACAAGACAGCATTTATTTGCTATAAAACATTTATTAAATAAATGGGCAGAGGCCTACCAAAGGAAAATGTTTCTACACGATAAACGGAAACAGGAAGTTGTTTATTACTTTTTATTTTTCTTGTGTATTTTGCTGTTGTTGCTTTTGTTGTTGTTATAGCTGCAAACCACCCCAAACATTTTGCACCGAAATAAAACAGCAGCAAAACTAGTGGCTGAAATTTTAGCAGCAGCTGTAATTTTAAATGTGGTAGAAGAAAAAAAATATAATATAAATTTTTGTAAAAAAAAAATTAAATTTAATAAGAAAAAAGTAGAAACAATAAATGCGTTCAGCAAGATCTATGGCTACATTTGTTAAATTGCCAAGTTCACTATGCGAGTATTTTCTTTCGTTCAAACGTTTTATTGGATTTTTAATGTAATAAATTTATGTGAGAAAAATAGATTTTTATTGTTTTATTTTCCTCTTTCCACTTCCGTTTCGTGTGCTGGTTGCTTGTCATTGTAGTTGTTGCTTAATACTTTATCTGGCCACAAAAAAAAAGCATTTCGAGTGTAATTCTTATTTTTACTGTGTTGCAAACAATATGTAAGAAACAATATAAAAAGTAATAAAATGCTATAAAATCTATTGTGGGGGAGGTAAGAAAGAGAAATGTGCAATTTATTATACATTTTATTTCTATGTCTCTAACGATTTTTAATTAAAGGACAATTTTATTAAAGGGAATGTTCATTAATGATGTTGTTTTGTGTTTTATTTTTTTGTGGACGTGCAAAAAAAGTATAGTTACAATATCCGTTCAATTCAAATTTAAGTATAATGATTTGTGTATTTATAAGATCTGGGGATTTCCGCTGTGGATTATGATAATTGTTAAATAAATTGTTTGTATGATTGTGATGACGCAATACTTGTAATTCATTCCATTCCTTAAAATCTATAGCACGGTCTTAGATAACATAAATACATCTATCACTTTAGTATTTTTTGCTTAAAGGCTAGAAAATTGTTGTGGAATATTCCACAAGTTGCAGTCATTCTTGTAAATTCCTTCATCAATTAATAGTAAAACTATTTTAATAGAATTAAAAATTTGTTCCTTAATTTTCTGATACATATTTCAATTAACAATTTTTTATTTAATTTTCTTTTAATAGAACCAGCACTCAAAGTATGACCCCTACATATCCGTTGCATTGTGCCGGAAATAGAAGGGAAAGTATATCATAAATTATTAATTTTTAATCTTAAATTCTATATTCGATAATTTTATTGCCTGTATATCTCTTTTATATTTAAGGTTGCACCTAAAGATCATATTTCAGATACAATAGGCTTCAAAACCTTGTGGCGCACAAATTTGGAAATGTCGTCTGACTTCAGGTATTTTACTTACAACTCATGCTTCAGCAAATTATATTTTCTTTAACTTTCAAACAGCTATTCATGGTTATCGAATGATTTCAAAGTTGAAAGTTGTGCTAAATTTAATTTTCATAAAATACGATAGAAAATTTGCGAATGAAATATCTGCAATTCCATAACACAAGCACTTGCAGTTGTACGATACCAAAGAACATTATTGTTGTTTTAACAAGTATTTGAAAGATATTAGTAAGAAAATGTTAATGTTGACACTTGCCACACAATAAAATCAACATTCACACACACACAGACAAATATATCTCTATATTGATAATGTTGTTTGCAATAACATGCAGACTTACGAAAAACACACACACTTTAGCATCATTGGCTGTATGAATAGATACATATCTAGAAGTATATACAGACACATGTGTATGTGTGCATATTTACATTATATATTCTCACTCAAAAATCTGTTGAGCAGCTTTTGGCACAAACTGTGTAAAAGTGTCGAGTTCTATGAAGCCAAGTTAACAGCAACAATACAACAATATAAAACGTGCTAATGATGTGCAAAATATGTTGCCAGTTCAATGCAAAATACTTGTACACAACTATTTGTGTATGCACGCATACACATGCACACAAACATATTTACAAAAACCATTTATTCCTATGTGAACTCCTGGAAGAGTAGGAAACTTTAAGGAAATCAGAGAGCAACAATTTTATATATAAATATTTTAAATAGTCAAGTTAAGCAGTTTAATGTTGTTGTGTTGTTATTGTTTATTGCGCAGCCATAGAAATTTCCATTATTACAGGAGATAATGTTCCAGCCAAGTAGGGAAGAAGACCAGCAGCAACAACACTTGACACTTTTGTTTTCAGTTATCAGATAACACAACGCAGTTTAAGAAAAAACAAATTATGATAATGAGGCAGCGAATTACATATAAAATAATGTTAGTCACAAGAAGATTTTTGAAGAAGATTAACCCATACAGACATACAAATCAATATGTTTGTATATACAGGATAGTTTTCTATTTCTTTAACCTAAACTGATTATTATTAAACAGATTCACGGCAGCTAGCAATCTGTGAAAAATATAATACATTAAGGCATATAAGAAGGATTATATATATCTATATATATATATCTATATATATATATATATATATATATATATATATATATATATATATATATATATATATATATATATATATAAGCAACAATCCTGCTGGTTGTTGTCCTGCTGAAATTCTTGTTGTGGAGCAATTAGAATCATTTCTGTTATTGTTAGAGAGAAATCTTGTGTCCAGAACAATAAAATTCTATGAAACGAAGGTGAGATTGAGGATATTTCACTTATTTAAAAAAATATTAAATCCTTTCTAATATAAGATATATAAAAGTCTGTCTGTTCCCTTTTCATTCTTAAACCGCTGAACTTGCACTTTTTATGATAACTTGCACTTTTTGTAATGACTTGCATTTTTATGATGACTTGCCCTTTTTATGATAACTTGCACTTTTTATAATGACTTGCACTTTTCATAATGACTTGAATTTTTTATGATGACTTGCACTTTTTATGATGACTTGAATTTTTTATGATGACTTTAACTTTTTATGATGACTTGCACTTTTTAAAATGACTTACACTTTTTTTGATGACTTGCACTTTTTATAATGAGTTGCACTTTTATAATGACTTCCACTCTTTATGATGACTTGCACTTTTTATGATAACTTTCACTTTTTATAATGACTTGGACTTTTCATAATGACTTGCATTTTTTATGATGACTTGCACTTTTTATGATGACTTGCACTTTTTATGATGACTTGCATTTTTTATGATGACTTACACTTTTCATAATGACTTGCACTTTTTATGATGACTTGCACTTTTTAAAATGACTTACACTTTTTTTGATGACTTGTACTTTTTATAATGAGTTGCACTTTTATAATGACTTCCACTCTTTATGATGACTTGCACTTTTTATGATGACTTGCACTTTTTATAATGACTTGCACTTTTCATAATGACTTGCATTTTTTATGATGGCTTGCACTTTTTATGATGACTTGCATTTTTATAATTACTTGCACTTTTTATAATGACTTGCACTCTTTATGATAACTTGCACTTTTTTTAATGACTTGCACTTTTTAAAATGACTTGCACTTTTCATAATGACTTGCAGTTTTATGATGACTTACACTTTTTATGATGACTTGCATTTTTTATGATGACTTGCACTTTTTATGACAACTTGCACTTTTGATAATGACTTGCACTTTTTTCCTTACTAATATAATAAATATGAAAGTAACTCTGTCTGTCTGTTACCTTTTCATGCTTAAACCGATTTGAATGAAATGTGGCATAGAGATAGTTTAAGATCCGGAGAACAAGATAGGCTAGTGCTTGGTTTTGGAAATGATCGCCTTGAGTGGTCAAGGGTGGGCGAAAATTTGTAAGGCCATAAAAACTTCTTAAACTGATAACTGTGAACATTTCAAACTTTTATACAGTTGACTTAACGATGTATTTGTTTTTGGCAATGACTTTATGAGGGGTCCAGGGTGGTTTAAAGTTTCTAGGGATATATGAAATTTTGAAACTGATAACTAAGAAAGTTTTAATCTTTGATACACTAAATATACAACACATCATTGACATAACATTCATCTTGGCATAGTTCCGGAGTAGAGATCATCCCCTGAGTGCCGGTTCTGGAAAAAAAACAAAAAATAATGATTTATTTAATAAAAATAAATGATTTGTTTTTTTTTTTAAATTTTGCGTACAGTTGGCTTAAGTAATAACATCCTCAAAACAGTAATATATAAAACTGGAACAGCTGGCGTATGCAGAGATTTCTATAACAAATAGCTGCTGATTTTATTTTTGTTTTGCTGGCATCGTTCCGCAAATAATTCAGCAGCTGGTTACAGAGCAACAATTGGTGCTGCCGGCATTTATAGGCGAGTAGGCCGGTCGCTTGCTGTGGTGAATGCATTAAATGCAACAGTTTTTAAATAAATAAATAAATTTGTTCTATAATTTTATGCCAATATGAAAAACAATAAGTAATTGTATTTTCGTAATAATGAGTGAAGTTATTTGATGAATAATTCAATTCAAAAAAAAAAAATCTGTACGAATTTGTATGAAATTCTAAAGCATTTTCATTTCAATAAATTTATGCAGCAGAGCCCCAGGACTTGCTCCATTAAATAAAGGATGAAACTTAAAAAAAAGTGAAGTTTCTACAGGGGCACCACTGACATATAAATTAAGTGTATTGTAATTATTTAACTTGCAGCTCTCATATTCAAATAATCAATTAGCAGGCTAGAGTATAAAATTTGTAGCTTGCGCTGTTTGCAGTCGTGCTTAAAGATCGTTAATTATTTACCCAGAGAGAGAGAGAGAGAGAGAGAGAGAGAGAGCGAGAGAAATAAATTGATCCATCAGAAAAAGAAGAATTCGCCAAATAAATTTTGGGTGTTTTGCCCAGAGAATAAATCGCTAAAAGCAGCCTTAAATTTTCTTTATAAATGTTGTACCTAAAAAATTTTTTTTCAAGTAAATTTCTGTACACATATAAAATTTTCATGTAAAAAATCTGATAGCCCTGGAAACCTGACACTCTATTTACCAAAGCGCAAGGGTAGCTTATTAACGTTCTTCATAATAAAACGGCAACATCCTCCCATTAGTTTTTCTACTTACTTGCAACATGTTTATAAGCAACGAATAGAATACTTCAGGTGATCATGAACAAGAATATCCGGCAATATGGTGATGATGATGAGGAATACTGCTTCTTCGCTGGGCAACAACAACAACTACATAAAAACAATAACTTTCAACGAGTCTTGTTACGATTTTGGTTTGAATTTTGAAAAATTTTCCACATGAAATAATATACAAAGTTTTTGCTATGAAATCTAACCTAATTTAAAAGTTTAACATTGCAACTTCAATTTGCCACAACTACACGTACTAACGAAATACATACGCATTCAATCTTGCTCCAGCTCAAACACAATAAAACGTATAAACTTTGCTTAGCAACAATCACATGCACATTCCTGCTAGATTTTTAGTTGGCAAAACTTTGTACTCCTCATTCTCATTCTTCTGTTTATTACACATCCACACAAACACACACGCACACACACACGTGAGCAGTAAGAATTGCATGTTTATATGTGTGCATGCAAAGTACGTGCTTCATCTAGAAAATTGCATTGATTTCGTGATGCCTTAATTAAACAACAACAAGATGTTTTTGCTGGCTGAAAACTAAAGAACGTTTTAAAGTTTTTGAGTGTTATTTATTTGTAACTAAGAAACAATAAAGGATTACACTCGCCAACGGAGGAATACAACAAGGAAGCCAGCACTCGAAAACGGAAGTACCCAAGGCGCTTGTAAACGATGAGTGCCAGATAAAGTGGAGTAAAATTTTTGGGGTCTTCAAATATTCAGATTTTTGGTGTATTCAATATTGGGTGTATTTTTAGGTGAAGGAGAATTATCCATATGAAATTTGTTATATTTATTATTATTTTTTTTATCTTGGACCAGCACTCAGGGGATGACCACTATATATGAAATGCATTGCGCCGGAACTGAAAACGAGGAAAGATGAGACGATAGAAAGTTTTTTTGTAGCTATTTCAATCTTTTCACTTCGCCGGCTAATTTTTGCTACAGGGCCGACGAAGGTGGGTGCTGTTACTCTGCTTTTAGCACATGATAGTGACAGTCGCTGCCCATTATATTCAGTGACCAGTGACTATGCCTTCATCATTGAAACAGGCTGGCAACAACTAACACAACCATACAACAATTCATTTCATCACAATATTTCATGACCCAGCGGGGGCTCGAACTCAGGGCCCTCCGCTTCATAGTCTCGTGTTCCACCATTTCAGTCAACAGCACCCATATGAAATTAAATAATTTTTTTTTGCTTTTCAATTTCAAGCAACTGCAAAAGCCTTGTCATTTTGGTGTTATTGTTTTCAATTTAGAACTAAAAGCAGCTCTCAAGTGGAATTCGCTGTGAGACAAATTTAAAACCAATTCATCTATTAATATATTGATTTTGTTATGCAAAGAGCTGTACCGGAACTGTGAAAAGACTCTCTTTTAGTGTTGAGAGGGTAGAGGGGAAAAAAGATTAGAAGAGGTTTTGCAAATTACCTGCGAAGAAGGGTATTGTAATGTGATCTTCAGTCAATCTGCTAAAGTACTAGTGATATTCCTCCGTCCATAGTCGATAGGCCCACAACAATTAACACAATCTTGCATTAATGCAGATCACAAAAATTCGATCCCGTATTCATGACCGAGTGCGGGATCAAATAACAAGATTTGTCCTGTCATTTACTAGTTGAATATTAAGAAAAACTCTATTTTATTAATAATTATTTATCATAATGGCCATTGAACCTTATTTAAATAACGTTCGATGCTGGCCATTGTACTCGTGTGTAGTAGTAACAAATTTCTAGGTTCTAACCAACGAAAGTGTATGTATGTGTGTGCATGTGTGTGTGTGTGTGTGTAAATCTAATTCAATTTACTTATGAATTAATTTTGAAAAGGTACAAAAACTTTTGTCAACGTGCATTCAAAAACTTGCCTTGCAACTTAAGCCTGTGGCAGTTAGTGTTCCCTTGCTGTTGTTGCTGCTGCTGCTGCTGTTGTTGTTGTTGTTAATGACGATGATGACGATTGTGGTTTAGTGGCGGTAAATGTGACAATTAAGTTCATGGTCAACACAATTAATTTCAACAAACATTTTATATTGTTCATATTGACGTCTACTTTATGTTGCCAGTTTTTGCTTAAGCATTGCAAGCACTTACCCATACACATGCAATTGCATGTAGGGCAGCACTTACACGTACATATTTAAATACGCTTGTTGTAGTTGCAATTATGATCACGTTGAATATGATAATTGTGGTTGCTGCAATTACCCGGCAACAATGTGCCACTAAAAATTATATGTTTTACAAAATTTTTTATTATTGAAGGAGCAATTTTAGTTAAAACTTGTGCAACTTAAGGAAACTTAAGTCAATGTGATGGTATGAAATTGAAATTTGACAATTCGTTGCACATCTTTCGATGGCAATGAAAAGTTAATAGAAGACGGTTAAATACTAAAGAATTTGTTTTGATTTAATAGTAAAATATAAGAATTTTATTTTAGTAAAATATAATTTTTTTAAGTGACGCGCCATTTGCAGAACAATTTGGTCACAATTTCAATTTCTTGTGTTCATAAGAATTTTCATGCAACATAATTTCAATTGCATTTCCATTTTATTAATATCTTACACACAGTGACTGCTACAACTATGTGCTAAGAAAACACCAGAAATGACTTTAAAAAAGGCTTAAAATTTTCATTTGTGCCTGTTTATGATTTAGTGGGCGATAAATTGTTCTTTCTGTTAAATGATTGTTAAAAAATAAATTGCTGTTTCTTTGTCTTTTCGTTAATTATTAATTACGGGAAATTTTAATCAGCAGTTTAGAAATCCCAAAACTTTTGTTTGGCCTCAAAAAAAAGGCAAGTAAACCAACATTTCAGCGTTTGTTTGCTAATAAAATATCCCTTTTCATAAACAAGCAAGATTTTATGATAATAACATCCAGTTAAGCAAAGAATTATTTTTTAACGAAGGTCTTTATTGCAGCAGCTAAAATTATCGTCTTAATTATTTATTAATTTCGCAGCCGACATGGAATCCTAATGATTTCTCTTTGTAAAAATTTATAAAATTTTTCTTTAACAATTATTAGCAACCAAAGCCAAGAATATGAAAATGTTTTTGGATTTGTACAATAGTAAAAGCCAGGCTTTGATTCTCATATATGGATTAAATGAAAGAAAAGGAAAACGAATGCAGTGTTCTTATAAAAATTGTTTCTTGTAAAGGGTGTTTTTATAAGAGCTTGCTGGTTTGAAATTTAAATAAAACACATGCCAAATTATGAAATGGTAAAAAAAAAATTTTTTATATGGTAGATAATTTCTTGTCATTTAACATTTAAATATAATTTCGGGCATATGGCCACCACGACTATTTTGCACAAAGGTCATTCTGGAGGTCCAATTTTCGACCACCTTTTCAAGCATTTGAGGGCGTATTTCAGCAATGACACGTTGAATACTGGTTTTCAAAGCGTCAATCGTTGCTGGTTTATCCACGTAAATCAATGATTTCAGGTATCCCCACAAAAAATAATCGAGTGGCGTCAAATCACACGAACGCGGAGGCCAATTCACCGGTTCATTTCTCGAAATAATGTTGTCGTTGAAATGTTCTTTCAATAAGTCCATTGTTTCGCCCGCAGTGTGACAAGTGGCACCATTTCGTTTACATCCATATCTGGAAGTTTTGGCACCAAAAATTCATTGATCATGATTCTGTATCGATTTCCATTCACGGCAACGCGTCGTCCTTTTCCTCATTTTTAAAGAAATAAGGACTGATGATTCCACCAGCCCATAGACCGCACCAAACAGTACATTTATCGGGATGCATTGGTAATTCTTGAACGGCGTGTGGATTATCTTTGCTCCAAATACGGCAATTTTGCTTGTTGACATATCCATTCAACCAAAAATGCGCCTCATCACTGAAGAGAATTTTGCGGTAAAAAAGCGGATAAACATTTTTAATTGAACACTGTTTTTGAAAAGAAATTTCCACGATTTGGAAGCGTTGTTCTGGAGTTAACCTGTTCATGATGATTTGCCAAACAATACTGAGTAGAGACGTCACTTTAAACTGTCAAAACAGCTGTCAGACAACAGAGTGATTCGTATAATAAAAAAAACTTCATAAAAAAAACACTCTTTAAATATTAAGATCCTGAATAGTAGCTGCAAGTTGCAATTGCTTAGAAAATTTGTTGTTATTTTAACTCCTTAATTATTTTATAATTTAATCTCCCTGCTTCACCATTTTATAGAAGATCAGCGCAATGGTTATATTCTTACAATTTCATATCTTGAGTTCTGACTGATGTTTGATACAACTTCGTACTGGTCTAGCAGTAACTGCAAGGCAGCAAGCAAAATTGCATCAAATCATATGTGATTAATTTAATGCATCACAAAAATGTACAATCTTTAAACTTCTTTGTTGTTAATTAATCGAATTTAATAGAGCACAAAATATTTTGATAAAAATTATTTACATTAATTAATTGACCGTGATTTTTTAAAATTACAAATATTAAATTAATAAAATAAAATAATTAATTTTCTGAAGAAGTCTCACAAAGGAGTGACGAAATATTGCAATTAAAAATTAAATTAAAATAAAGAGACCTTAAGCTTAAAAATAACCGAATATAATATTAATATTCTAGGCTGAAAGCCATAATATCAAATTAAGAATAACATGATCAATATGCTAAGAAAGGAATAAAAACCAATTTAATGTTAAAACTACATAGAAAAACAGAATAGCAGCATTTTCGAAAGTTGCTACACTTTCATCATCAGTACTCAAGTGTACTTTTGTTTATCATTAAGCGTGCAAATATATATAAACTTTATCGATCTTTCTCTGCCTCCCTCACACTTTGAGAAGTCCTGTGTATTTCGCAACTCCTACCAAGCCATTCCAATCAGTACAACTGGAACAACCCCAGTCTTTGCGGTAGTTGTAAATTGCAAACGTATTAAAATAAATTATATTGTTCTAATTTTTACTAAAATAAAATAATTGTTTACAGCATTTAGTTTTGACTTTTGAAAACTTTTATTTATAACAGTAACATTTAAAAAAAAATTGGTTGAGGTCTTTTAAAAATATTTGTATCAATATTGCACAGCGACGTTCTTCAAGACCCATGTAAAGGGTCCGCCATCTTACCTTTTTTTTCAACTACTGCTTATTTCGTGAATGGTAACACTTAGTTCATGTCTGATTTGACAGATAATTAGTTTTATCCTTCCGCTGTGTAGAATAATACAAACTTTTGGCAAAAAGCACGCTGCAAATTGAAATCAATTATGGAAAATATTTTCTGGTTGGTTGTACATTTGTTTTAAATAATTTTTGTGTATTTCTATTCATTTATTTTTAATTTTTTATTTTTTTTTTTGGAATTTCCAATCGCTTGTGTATAATTGACTGATAGTTTTAATTCTATGCTTTTTTCGTGTTGCTAAATTCATTTGTATCCAATTTTAAATTGAGCTTAAAACTTTTCTGCTCTGTGAGTGTTACTTTTATTCCACTTTTTGTGTGCTTTACAGTGTCTATTGTTGCGATAAAGCGATTAGAAGTTTAATTTGAATATTTTTTTCCTACTCGCTTGTTTGTAGATTCGCAGTTTTGGCATATTTTTAAGGATAATACTTTTATTAGAAGGGAGATTTGAACATTTTTATTTAAGCTGCTTGTCATGATATTTAAAAGAATCATAAAGGTATCACTGTAAAAATAACGGCTGAGTGCTATAGCAGTAAGGCTGTTAACTCCCAAAGTAGAGCTACAATGACATGATGAAATTTGAACGTTTATTTATGTGTAACATATTTTATAACTATATGATGTTGCTATGAATAAGAGCTTATGTAGTCCACATAGCGACACTGCACTCCCTAATGGACTCCTACAGCCACAGATTATTAACAAATTACCATTTTGCATGATGCTGCCTATGAATGTCAGTACAGAGACCGCATATATCTGCCGAAAAGTATCAGAATTCTAATATGCAGAAATTAAAATCGGGCATCTGTTAATAGTCAAAAGAAAGGGATGTGTACGACTTTCTTTCTTAACTTTTCACAAAAGCGTGGCCGAAACTGTTTACTATTAAATACACATGGTGTCTTCTAAACTGGCCGCATACCGGATAGAAAATCAATAAGCAGTCGCTGGTTATGCGAGGTAACAAATTCGTTTTTCAATAACTTTTTTTCTAAATAAAAACAAAATAGTGATTTTGAGGAGTGCTAGAGAAGTATTAATTTTTTCTATTCATTGAAAATAATACATTCGTCAAGTGGCTGCCACCAGCGTTGTTGCACACTTGTGCCCATGTTATCGCATATGCCCTGACTGCCCACAAGATTTCCGGTAATAAATGTCCGCTTTCCTGTCTACTGTTTTCCATAAGGTCTGTGATTGTGTGGGCCTTGTTGGCATAAGCCCGCTGCTTTAAATGACTCGTGCTGTTGGCTGAAGTAGTAGAACACGAGACTATGAAGCGGAGGGTCGTGAGTTCGAGCCCGCGCTGAGTCATGAAATATTGTGTTGAATTCTTCTGAACAGCATTAATGCGTGGTTGTGTTAGTTGTTGCCAGCCTGTTTCAATGATGAAGGCATAGTCACTGGTCACTGAACATAATTGGCAGCGACTGACACTATCATGTGCTAAAAGCAGAGTAACAGCACCCACCTTCGTCGGCCCTGTAGCAAAAATTAGCCGGCGAAGTAAAAGGTTGAAATAGCTACAAAAACAACTGTCTATCTTCTCATCTTTCCTAATCTGTCCCCTCAATACTATCCCCTCGTTTTCAGTTCCGGCGCAATGCATTGCATATATAGGGGTCATCCCCTGGGTGCTGGTCCAAAATAAAAAAAAAAGAAAAGAAATTCGAGTGTTCTTGCTGGCTACCACAAATCGCCAAAGGTGGGATATTGTTTACACGGGAAATGCTTTCGAAACAAGAGGGTGCTGTTGGCTGAAGTGATACTAAAAAAGTCACTTTCTATGCCCCAGTAACCATCGCCATAGCAATTGCTTATTCTAATACTGTGAGATCTCAAATGTTCTTATTGCTTTTTGTTTAATTTTTTTTATATTAATTTGCAATTTTAAGAAAAAAAATTTAAAAAGTTGAAATTTTAACTACAATTTTAATTCTCAAGCTTTAATAGATGGAACATAAAATTATCCGGTACACAGAAATGTCTGTGGTGTGTTTGCCTAATTCTTATTCGTACATCACCTGGTGTTGCCAATGTAAATCAAATAACTTGAATGATATCCATCCAGAAGTATTCTATTAAAGCGATTTATTTGTCTTTTATTGAAACTTTCAATTAACTAAAAGAAATCCTTTAAGCCATGCCCTCTCCGTTCGAACTGTTACTGAAATGTCTTGTAGTCTTTATTGTCGACTGTAATCCCTTTATTTGTTTAACTTTTATTTTGTTATTTTCATCCAAAATGAATGACTAGTGAATGTAAAAGTAATTGCTTTTCATTGTTGCAGTACGAGTGTATTTGTCCTGATTGTCAGTGGCAAACAATTAACAAAAAAAAAAAACAAAAAAAAGAGGGAATGAAATATTCGAAAAATTGCCAATCAATAAGTAATTAAATATAAAAATAGCTTTAAAGGTTGATTATATTATACACAATTATTTGTTTTATTTCATTTTTGTCAGTCATATAGAAGATTTTAATTAACAAAGAAATTTATGTAACAATTAGCACAATCGTCAAAAATAAATAAAATAAAATAAAAGAGGGGGTTTTTTTTGATAAATTTTTCATGAATCAGGAAATGTGAAAATAATAAAATTATGATATGCCGCATATTATTAGGAAAATATGGTGTTGTTTGCTTCACAAAATTTACAAAAATTATTATTTTTTTCATTTAAACAAAAATTGTTTGTTTGATGAGGATGATCCCTACTCGAGCAATGCATTGTGCTGGACCTTTAGAAAGGACGGGATACATTTTCAGTAACCAGTGATTTACTTTCGTCATCTAAACAGCCTGAAAAATATTAACGGCTGAGTTCGGGATCGAGTCCACCAGCACTGGTTTGGTAATCAGCGCATTAACTACTTCAGTTAACAAAACAATTAAAAATGGCATTACCAACCGGCTATTTTTTACATATAATAGAAAAAACACAAAAATTAAATTTTCGGGTTTTCAAAAACTTTCTGAATTTCTGGAGTAAAAAATAAAATATTAATTTTTGATTTATTTTTATTGACCTTGTCAGTTTATTGTAATATTTATCAAACTTGTGGTCGTTTTTTATAATATATTATTTCTTATAGTTTTTATTCAAAATTATAAGAAATAATATATTATAAAAAACGACCACAACCTAGATAAATATTACAATAAAATATTAATTTTTTATAAAAATTTGAATCTTGATTTTTTGTAAGCCCTATTTAGGAAAAGTTACACGAAAATTATATACAAAATTTAATTAACAAGGGAAATTTGTATAAAAAACAGTTTTTATATCTTACAAGAAAGGATGACGAAGGACACATGCAAATAATTTTATCTATTCGAATTGTGTGCGGTGTCTGCTTTGCCTACCTTCAAACGTTTCTAAATATGCACGCTCTTCCTTTTTATTAACTAATTTAAATAAAGTTCTTTCTCTAAGTGTTATTAAGTTTGGTTTGTCCAGTTTGAATGTTTTCTTTTCATTCTGGATGTTGCAACACTAAAAACTAAACTCATTTTAGAAAATTAAAAAGAGATCTTCAAAACACACTCCAAGTTAACTTTTTGCAAACCAACACACACACACACACATACTCGTACAACTACTTTAGGTTTTCCTGAAAAAAAAGGAAATAAAATTAGTTTTTCTATAAAAAAAAACTACATAAAATATATAGAAAAAATTAAAAACAACTCTTAAAGTTAACGAACACTTAACATGCATCATTACCTGCAGACAAGCTGAAGTGGCAAAAGATGTTGGCTGGAGAACCACAAGCACTTCAATGAGTGAGCCAAAAATTTGACGCTCAATGGAAACTTAAAAGCATAAAAACCAGGAAATGGGTGTTGAAAATGCACACTTGAGCCACACACTGGCGTAGTAACATGTGTTGCAACTTCTACAAGAGCTATAAATATAAACAACAACAACAACAACGAAAAAACTTAAACGCCTTCAAAGTAAGATGCATTTTTATTAACCGGAAAAAAAAGTTGCAAAGATAAAAAATAAGGTTTGTGGCTACAAGAAACATAAATAATTAAAATACAACTTGATGAAAGTTTCCTGCTGTCTTGCATTGTGTGATTTTGCTGCTGTTTCACAAAAACTAATCCTGCAAAATAATGAAACGAACGCTTTGCTTTTAACCATAAAAACTGCAATTTTTGTAGAGTCTGTTATTTCAACATGTTTGTTTCTTTCTTGTTTTGCTTTTTATTGTTTTAAAAAAATCATTAACAAAGAGGAGGGGAAAATAATAAAAATAAAATTACTTATGTCTTTATATTGTTTCTGTGCTTTTTTGTTTTTTCTTTTTTTTTTTGCTGTTAGAACTAGAAATTTATAACGAAAACATGTTTTTTTCGCCTACATTTTTAAGAGGTTAATACAACACTAAGGACTTGAGGCTATATCAGAAAATAAGGCCCCGTATTAAAAGGGCCTCTAATACTTCTTGTAATAAAAATCATCAAATGGATGAATGCCGCCACACGTGCACGTGGAGAGTGTTTTAATTAAATTTTACAAGGCCCCGTATTAAAAGGGCCTTTAATACTTCTTGTAATAAAAATCATCAAATGGATGAATGCCGCCACACGTACACGTGAAGAGTGTTTTACATTAAATTTTATATAGAAATTCACATTAATTGTTCCGCGCACGTCAGATGTGCTCTGATATATAAAAAATAACCTTATTTGCATAAAATAAGAAATATACATCATAAACACTGAGAAATCCCAAAACTGGGATTTTGAAAATTTTTTTGGGAATCGCGGGGAAGTTAAAAACAACTCGCAGTAGTTTTTTCTTTCCCGAGCATTGAGAATTTTTAGCCAAATATATTAGGGGATTAATGTTTTATAGCATCCTTTTGCTTAAAACTAAGAACACCCTGTGACATTTTGTGACAAGGCAGTTGTACTATCATTAAGAAATTGCCTATATGCGAAAATGATAGATGTTGTAACTAGTCCCACAATGCCACAAACTGTTCGTCTTAACACTTTTAACTTCCATAAAGTATTAATTTTTATAAAACATTAAACTTTTTTAGAGTCAACAAAACAGTTTTTCAATAAACCCAAACACAGAACAAGAACTCAGGTGGACTACTGCATAATCTGATACGACAGAAAATGCTTTTGACTTGCCATGTTAAGGCATAGTCACTGATCACTGAATGTACTAAAAAGCAGAGTAACAGCACCCGCCTTCGTCGGCCCTGTAGCAAAAATTAGCCGGCGGTTGAAATAGCTACAAAAAAAGAACTGTCTATCTTCTCATCTTTCCTCATCTGTCCCCTTAATACTATCCCCTCGTTTTCAGTTCCGGCGAAATGCATTGCATATGTAGGGGTCATCCCCTGAGTGCTGGTCCTACTCCTAAAAAAAAAAAAAAAAAGAGCCAATAAATTTTAGTTTTATTCTACCAAGAAACAATCACATATAAAAAAGGCCCCACAGTAGGCCAACCCGTTTCTGCTATACCACACAACACTGTAAGCAAACTTTTCGATTCTCTCTTTTCTATTACATACTTGTACACTATATCTCGTGTGCTGCAGCATTTTTTAGAAGCCAAAAAAAAAAAAAAACATCAACATGAAACATTTAATAGAAAGAAAAAAATCCGTGTTCATCCAACAATTGTTTGTGGTTTCTGGTTCGGAGTTTTAAGGAAGTTGGCATAAACTTTAACTATTGCACGACATATTTTTGTATGAACTCGTCTTTGCAGCCAAGTACTTCATACTTTTCAACATGGATTTTCAATTGCTTATTTGCCAATGGCAATTTGTACGTTTCTTTGTGAGTGGCTAAATAAGTGAGTATTTATATCAGTGTGTCCGTGTGTGTGTGTGTGTGTATTTTGTCGACTTTCATTGTAGGTTAAGTAGCCAGCCAGACAAAACTTAAAAGCATTTTTACGGAAGTTGTTTGTTAAATTATATTTTTACATTGTAATCATCCTTTTATTTATTTTTTTTCTAACAGAACAGAACAGAACAGCAACTTCATTTTATAGCTTCAGAAGGAAGAGGAGTAGGAGGAGGTAACAAGCAGGCTCACTGCTTAAGATTTATTATGCTTGAAAGGCGGTAGATTTATTAAGAAAAATACAAGATTTTTTTTTTAGACAGGACACATACACTTAAGCAGCTGTAGAGAAGAGGGCAATAATTTGGACTTTTTCAAATATTCCGCTGGTATTAAGTTGGCAGTTTTATTGTGTTAAAAATATTTATAGACGAAACATTTATGTGAGTTAGCGAATGACAAATGAAGCTGCTGTTGGCTGTAGTAGTTAACACCAGATTATGAAGCGGAGGGTCCTGAGTTCGACTCCGCGCTCAGTCATGAATATGGCGCCGAATTCTTGTGATCAGCATTAATGCATGTTTGGGATAGTTGTTGCCAGCCTGTTTCAGTGACGAAGGCACTGACCACTGAAGGGCAGTGGAACTGCACCCTCCTTCGTTGGTCCTGTAGCGAAAAAAAAAAATTAGCTGACAAAGTAAAATATTCAAATAGCTACAAAAAATTCTCTATCTGTCCTCTCCATACTACCTCCTCCTTTCTAGTTCCGAAGTCATACAGTGCATATGTAGGGCTCAGCCCCTGAGTGCTGGTCTATATTAAAAAAAGTATTAGAAGAAAAAAGATGTGTGGTGTCGTGGGACTCCGGATAGGAACGAAGTTCCTTATTATAAAAATATTAATTTTAAGTTCTATTCGAAAGAAAATAATTATTCGTGCATACATTTTTTATTATGATTTTCTTTTTCGCCGTCCAACGAAAATACAGAATCAATTTTGCTCCCAAACGAAATTGAATTCTGTCACGGCACGGCTGCGTATGATTAATATTTGTTTGTATGGAATCGTATTACTCATACGTCTTAAACATTGATTTGGAAACAAAAAATCTTACGTTACGGACGTTTTTTTCCCGGTTAGGGTACTCTCTAAAATAAACTAATGCAGGTGCTCCATATGGCAGCCGCTGGAGTTTTGATGCCTCTATTGCACACATACATTGAAGCTGAATTCATATTTTATAAAGTTTTCTTAATTAAATCCATGGCCTATATGTTTTGTTGGCCTTCATGCTGTGAAATAAATAAATTATTTCTTCATTCAATTAAAAGTATTGTGTAGGGGGCATTGATGAATAAAAATAGAAATACATGGGAAAAATATTGGAAATAGCCTGCACATGGATGCCGCCAGTGTTTTGTATTTTTTTCCTCTCTATTTTATTCTTATTTAATTTCACCACATGGATGTAGATCAATTGCACACATCTTTTTTTTCTTTCCTTTTGTATTGGCTCTAATCTAAGGTTTTTGCAAAAAGCCAAAATATCATCCAGCTTTTGGCCCCTAATATACAAAATGTCATATAGTTTATGTGTGAATCTGTGTGCGGCAGTAAATGTTGTGTAGCGTAGGCGGAAGTCATGCCATGATGATATTTTGTTGGCCAAACTTTAAACTTTACAGCATACTTTATAGGGCAGAGAGACAGATAGAGAGAGAGAGAGGGTAGAAGTAAAATACAAAATTTCAACAATTTGATGCAATTTCATAGTGCGACAGAAAAACTTCAATAAAATGTTGGTAAAAAAATTTTATATCAAATATCGATACAAAAATCTATGAATAAAAAAAAAGCACAGAAAATGAAAAAAACTTTCTGCCGCTGTACATGAAGGTTTTGTCTTCTTCCTGGCAAACTTGGCCGGTATGGGATACAACTGATATTTATTGAAATTGAGAAATATTTTGTATGAAAAAAAAGTAAAATAAATTGAAATAAAAGTTGCATGTTGTAAAACACTGTATTGATTGATTTTTTTTTAATTTTGATATTCCCAAAGCAATTGCACATTTTGCTGTCATCTTTTCTTTTTAATTTTCCAGCCAAAATGCTGCGATGTTCGTTTTTCATGACTCGTTGTTCCTGCTGATGACCTTAAGCTTTATTTTTTCATATTTTTTATGACAACATGTGTGCATTTGTATTTGTGTGTGTTCACATTTTTCGTGTAATAAAAATAAAGTATTAATTTTTATAATATTTTTTATCACCCAAAGAATTGTTTAATCAAATATCATTTTCTGGCTTTAATTGTTAAGATTTATTTAGCCAGTAATTAACGTTTTAATGTGCCTTTTTTTGGAATTTTTATACATTTTTTTATGACTTCTTAACTTAAGGCAATTCTTTTAATTTTTATTTTTTTTATCGGTCATAAATTGATATAAAAGCAAGACTGTGTTCGTGAGTTATTTTTTATAGTCTTATTATTTTCTTATTTTAATTGCTGATAAAACAATTGTGTTCTGTCTAATTTTTGAGTGGGCAGTTTGCTGAAGAAAAATTGAGACACTTGATAAAATTGGCATAAAATTGGAAGCATATATTTTCAGTGCTTTTCCAAATTAAAGGAAATAGAGCTATGAAATAAAAAAATTATTAAGTGTGTGCCAGCAGGCCCTAAAGGAGAGACAGGCTGGTAAAATAAACACGAAAAATAGTTCTCGCTAAAAAAATTTACTTTCAAAACAAACAGCATAAACAATAAACAAAAATTCAAAATAACCGCATTTTCACCGGCATAGGTTTCAAAGAGACACAAGACACCAGGCGCACTCATATGAATTTAAAAATTTTTCAATTTCTTTTAATTAAATACATCTTGTGGGTGCTGTTGGCTGAAGTAGTAGAACACGAGACTATGAAGCGGAGGGTCGTGAGTTCGAGCCCGCGCTGAGTCATAAAATATTGTGTTGAATTCTTCTAAACAGCATTCGTGCGTGGTTGTGTTAGTTGTTGCCAGCCTGTTTCAATGATGAAGGCTTAGTCACTGGTCACTGAACATAATTGGCAGCGACTGACAGGATCATGTACTAAAATCATAGTAACAGCACCCACCTTCGTCGGCCCTATAGCAAAAATTAGCCGGCGAAGTAAAAGGTTGAAATAGCTACAAAAAAAAAAAAAACTGTCTATCTTCTCATCTTTCCTAATCTCTCCCCTCAATACTATCCCTTCGTTTTCAGTTCCGGCGCAATGCATTGCATATATAGGGGTCATTACCTGAGTGCTGGTGTAAGATAAAAAAAAATACATCTTATGGTGCTTTGATAGATGTATTATTTAAATATTTTCCATATACAATATTTTATAAAGCACCTTAAAATAAGTATTTTTAAAAATTTTTAAATCGTTCCAAAACACAACTGCGTATTCAATACTTGTGCTCTTAAAAACTCCAAAATTAAATTAAAGTTACAAAAATTAATTTAACCATTCGTGACTGCGGCATTAAAATTTCTGCTATAAAACCGGCTCTTGCATGCCGAGTCATGTCAGGTCGCCCCATAAACTATAATGAAACATTAATTTTTATCTTCAAGTCTATTATTCACCTTTCGTTCATTTTAATTAATTTATGTGAATTATAACACCAAAAAAAAAAATGGTTGTATACACTTTGCATTATCATTAAAATGCCATTATAAATATTTCGACTGTCTTTTTTAAACTTTGACACAGAAATACAACAACGAAATTACACGAGTCAGTTGATGTGCTTGTCCTTTTACAGTTTGTGTGCGTGCGTGTACGAGTATTTTGTAAAAAAGAAAAAACAAATTTAAATTCATCTATAAACATTAATTCAAATGTCATTAAGAACGCTTTATGTGCCAACGGACCTCATATATAAAGTGCTTTAAAATAATGGCTGCCAAAAGAAAAAAAATATAAAATATTTGTGACAAAAATTGTTGAGAAAAGGAATGTTTAGCATTTTGATGCTTTTGCTTGCTGGTCCCTTTTTTTCTAAGTGTTGTTGTTGTTGTTGTTGCTTTTATTCGAGTTGTACTCTTGTGCTGTGATGTCTGCAATTTGGCGCTGGTTTTCTTATTCAGTTTTTATAATTAAATGTAATTAATTTTAACTATTTAAATGTCACTTGTTCTACTAAATACTACAGACAACATGAACATTATGGGCCTCTTTTTATATAATTACTTTAAAAATTACATAAATACTTACAAGTATCTGCATGTTCAAGCACAAAAAAAAAACACACACACTCACCCAGTCATGAATACGTTTAAATGACAGAACACTGTTTCCTTTTCCAGCTGGGACGCTTAAAACGAAAGATGGCATTTTTTGTAATGATGAACTGTAGTAAAAAAATATACTCTAGACCTTCCTTTCCAACTCCGGCGCTATTACCTGCTTATTTAGGACTCATTACACGAGTGCAGGTTTTTTTTTTAGGAGTAGGACCAGCGCTCAGGGGATGACCCCTATGCAATGTATTATATGCAATGCATTCCGCCGGAACTAGAAACGAAGGGATAGTATTTGATAGATAATTTTTTGTAGCAATTGGAATCTTTTTACATCGTGGGCTAATTTTTTTGCTACAGGCCCGATGAAGGAGAGTGCTGTTTCTATACTCTTTTGTACATTATTGTGTCAGTCGCTGCCAGGTATGATCAGTGATCAGTGCTATGCCTTCATCACTGAAACAGGCTGACAACAACTAACACAACCATGAACTAGTGGTGATCAGAAGAACTCGACACAATATTCATGACTGAGCGCGGGGTTGAGCTCAGGACCCTCCACTTCATAGTCTCGTGTTAACTACTTCAGCCAACAGCACCCTCAATGATGCTTCCGCAGGTCCTACTTAAAGGAAAGTACTTGACGTAGATCGTCGTTGAAGAACACCACTGATATATAATTTTACTTTCATTATTGTATTCTGATATTTTTAAGCTTAAGGCCTCTTTATTTTAATTTAATTTTTAATTTCAATATTAAAATATCAGAATACAATAATAATTAAAAAGAAGTCAAGAAACCAGAAGAAGAATTTAATAATTTGACTTTCTATTTTATTTTAAGGCTCAAATCAGAAAAAATATTTTATATATTTAAAAACTGCCTATTTGATAAATTTTGTATATACATTTTTCAAATAAAAAAATAAAATATTTTATATGAATTAATTTACTATTTCAAAATCAGAAATTTAAATGAAACCATAAAATCATAATCAGCCGTAAACAGAAAGTAACAGGTACGTAGTCAGTTTAAGCCTTTTGCGAGGAAACGGTGCCGGCAGGCTGACGATATGAAATTCATACTTTGAAAAAAGATGAACATTGACATGATGACGTTGTAAAAGTGTAGTTAAATTTTATTTCTGAGTAATATTTTCTTACAATTGTTCTTATTTTATTTATTCTAGCTCTTGCTGTTGGCAAGGCTTCTGCTACTGCTTCTGCCAACTCCCGTCGGAGTGTGTCCTTTAATGCAATTGTTTGTTATTTAAAAGACAAATTATGTTGACAAAGTAAATTTCTTGTAAATTTTTGTTGCTGTTAAAAGAACATACACACACACACTCACACATAAAGCAAACAACGTTTACAAATGAATTAAAATATAAATCTTTAGATAATTTGCGTTCTAATGCCCTCTAAAGCACACAGCAAATATTTTATTGTTTCATTTTGTGTTTTTTCTTTTTTGGCATGAGTTTTTAGAACTTAATTTCAATTCATTTTTCTTTTATTTAATACTTGGTGCGAAATGATTTTGTTTTATCATTTTTATGGGTTGTAATTTTTAATATCTTATATGCCACAAACAAAACAGCCATAAACAAAACAGCAAGTATATTTATTTATACTGCGGTTATTTTGCTTGGCATGTGAACATTTTAAGAAAAATGAAATAAAAACAAACAAAAAGTCGTTGAATTATTCTTTCAGTTCTATGTAAAAGCATTTTGTTGGCAACTTATTGTTACAGAGTTGCAACTGGCATAAAAAAAGTGTAAATATTAAATATAAAAAAATAGTGTTGCAAAAAGTGCTGCTGCTTATGAGCTAATTTCCAGTTTATTATTGGAAATAAAGAGAAATATTGATGTTTTAAATCCAGTTCATGGGAACAAACTTCAACGATTTTACACAAATTTTCACTACAAAAATCAATGCATTTATCATATTTTATTACAATAGTTATTATTTTTTTTTTTAATTTTTACTAAAATGAAAGTATTTTCACTCAGGCTAAAAATGTAATTGAAGCAACTAATTTGAGCTCCATACACTCTCATTTGGTGCTGTGGAGATACTAGAATATTTTTATTAAAAACTTAAAATTTCTTACAGCTTCATTTATAAAAAAATTTTGATTAATAAAAATTAAAAATTTTTTTTTTATTAATTTGTTCTGTTGTAAATCAAAATTTTGTTTATTTTTTTTAGAAGTAGGACCAGCCCTCAGCGGATGACCCCTACATATGCAATGCATGGCACCGGAACTGAAAAGGAGGTGATAGTATTGAGGGGACAGATGGGGAAAGATGAGAAGATAGAGAATTTTTTGTAGCAATTTGAAGCTTCTTACTTCGCCGGCTAATTTTTTGCTACAAATCCGACAAATGAGAGTGCTGTTCCTCATCTCTTTTATTACATGATAGTGTCAGTCGCTGCCAGTTAATGTTCAGTGGCCAGTGCTATACCTTCATCACTGAAACAGGCTGACAAAAACTAACACAATCATGCACTAATGCTGATCACAAGAATTCGACACGATAATCATGACTGAGTGCGGGGTTGAAGTGGGTGCTGTTGGCTGAAGTAGTAGAACACGAGACTATGAAGCGGAGGGTCGTGAGTTCGAGCCCGCGCTGAGTCATGAAATATTGTGTTGAATTCTTCTAAACAGCATTCGTGCGTGGTTGTGTTAGTTGTTGCCAGCCTGTTTCAATGATGAAGGCATAGTCACTGGTCACTGAACATAATTGGCAGCGACTGACACTATCATGTACTAAAAAAACAGAGTAACAGCACCCACCTTCGTCGGCCCTGTAGCAAAAATTAGCCGGCGAAGTAAAAGGTTAAAATAGCTACAAGAAAAAACTGTCTATCTTCTCATCTTTCCTAATCTGTCCCCTCAATACTATCCCCTCATTTTCAGTTCCTGCGCAATTTATTGCATATATAGGGGTCATCCCCTGAGTGCTGGTCCTACTCCTAAAAAAAAAAGTCAGGACCCTCCGCTTCATAGTCTCTTATTAACTACTTCAGCCAACAGCTGAATATTTTTATATAGGACTAGCATTCAGGAGATGGCCCCTACGTATGCAAGGCATTGCGCCGGAACTAGAAAGCGGGTGATAGTGTTGAAAGGACAGACGAAGAAAGATAAGAAGATAGACACATTTTTGCGACAATTTCAGCCTTTCACTTCGCCGGCTAATTTTTTGTGGCATATTTCATGAATCGATTAGCAGGTGAAGAATGCTTCGAAGTCATTGATTTTTAAATTGTTAATTTTTGGGCTTAAGTTCGAATCTGCATGACTGCAAATGATTTTTTATTATTTTATTAATAAATGAATTTGTTCAAATTCTATTTATTATTTTTTTATATTAAGATTGGAATATTAAGAATATTTTTAATAATCATCAAACCAGCAGAACGGATCAGCACTGATTTCGAGGCCGCTACGCCATCTCATCAGCGTTCTTTGTTCAATTTTTCCACTTTTGCAAGTGGTGCTAGTTAGTAGGAATATCAACTATTTAACCAATATTTTAACGAAAATTGAATATGAGAAGTTCCCACATTCATATTTTTAAGTTATTACATTTTTGGTTAGTACGAAATTCCCCAACCCTGACGATTAATATTCCCAACATTCCATGTATCTCTTTCGCTTTTTCCAGAGCCATCGGCTGCTGATTGCTAAAGCTTCTTTGTTATTTATGTTCAAGTAATTGAATTTAGTTGTCAATTTACAATGAACAAGTGCGCGTGCCCCCGCTTGATTTTTATTATACCAGATTGTGCAATTACTTCCATTTTATGTGGGTCCTTATAGACCACAAAACCTACTATTTGGCATCATTTTCACTTTATCGGACTAATTCAGCAATCCATATGCTAAGAGTGCGTAGCGAGGATTATTGCTGCTGTATCGGTCAGTGTTAATAATCATCGCGATGTTTTAACTCGTCGTTGAAGTCAAAAATTCGCCTGCTGCTATTCCACCAGCTAGAAAATTTTTGGCAAGATCCTCGATATGGAACCACACAAAATACAGTAGTTAAGTGACACACTACCACAATATTGGTTGTTTGTTGAATGGACCTTTAGAAAGTTGGTTGAAGATCCATTTTCAGCGACGAAACTCAATTTCGACTCAACTAAGAAAATAGCCAAATTCGGTGTAAAAGGCAGCGGTAGTATTTCAAGTGTTGTCCCTGCACCTTGAAAGAAGTGCTGTTCGGTACAGTTTGGGGGCTACAGCAACAGTATAGGAACGTTCTACTTCAATTAAGAAAAAATCGCAACGCTATAGCCAATGGAACAGTTGGATGATTACCAAAAAATTTTTTTTGTCTAAAATAGAAGAACTGATCTTGGTTGGTGCATGTGGTGGAATGATTTGGTAGCCAAATAGTTCAGCTGTTACTGCGATTTTTTGATTGTAAAACGTGCGATCAAATAAATATTCAGATCAGTTGGCAGGGCAATCTTCATATGCAATGAACATTTTTTCGTTTAATTATACGCATAAAACTGCACACGTTTGTTTTTTTTTTTTTTGAAAATACAATTAAGCGATTAGAGGAGTGTGCAGCGTTGCAACAATAATTTTTTTTATTATTAATATTTTCATTGTGTAGTTCTAATAACTTTTTCAAATTCGCTGCTAATTTGATGACATTAGAAATCGTTCAAGCAGCTGCGTTTGTATACGAATATTTTGTTTTCGTTTCACTAATCAGCTAAATTGTTAAAACTTTGGCAGGCAGCGTGCATAAACATAAATATAAACAAATTGTCATTTTTGGCAACTAAAAGTTTGTGGCATTTTTTTTTTGGTAATCATTGCAACACTCTTGAGCACGCACGTACACACACACACACATACAACCAAAGTCCCATGGAAATCTGTGGAAATTGAGCGAACAACAGCAGCTACTAAATTTCACTACCAACTTTAATTAGTTGATGTAGTTTCTGTTTTTTTGCAGAGTTCTTGATTTTTTTTTGTGAGTTGTATTTAAAATTTTCAGCTGCAGAACATTCATCCAACTACTTGTAGTTGTAATTGTAGTTGTTGTCGTTATAGTTTTATATTTGAGTTTTCAGTTACCGACATTTGGCAACAACAAGGAATCAGCCATTTCGCCACTTGAAGCAAAATCTAATTTAGCTGAAACAATTTGATACCGAAAAAGTTTTGTGTGGCAGAATCAAACCAAAACTAAATACATTTTTTTTGTATAATAGAATAAAAGCAAAATATTTATATATTATATTTTTAATTTTTTTTTTAAAGGAACAAGCACATACATACAAACTTTATTGAATTTCTGCTTGCAATCGCAGCAGCAATTACAAGCAGCTAGAGAGCAAAAAAGCCAGACTGAAGTTGAATAATCACTAAAAACTTACGAAACAACGACGAGAAAAAACAAAGTCCCGGTTTACACTAAGCAATTCTTGATGTTTAGTGAGGAAGAGCGAGAAAGGAATACAAATGGTATATATTCCTATTTACGGACTCTCACACAAAATAAGAATTGCTGCAACAAAAGTTGCATAGTGTAAACCGGGACAAATACATAATTTGTGTTGCCATGACAACGTGATGAATTTTGATTTAAAAAAAATATATCAAATCGGCAACAGTGACAAATTGTATGTGCAGCATATGAAAGAAATGTTTTTTCTACGAAACTGTTTTCCAAACACATTTATTTTTTAATAGAATTTATAATTTGTAAAACAAATCGTTAAATTCTTCTGGTTTCTTGACCTCTTTTTAATTATTATTGTATTCTGATATTTTTAAGCTTAAGGTTTCTTTATTTTAATTTAATTTTTAATTTCAATATTTCGTCACTCCTTTGTGTGACTTCTTCAGGAAATTAATTATTTTATTAAAAAAAAAAAATAATTAATTTCCTGAAGAAGTCACACAAAGGAGTGACGAAATATTGAAATTAAAAATTAAACTAAAATAAAGAGACCTTAAGCTTAAAAATATCAGAATACAATAAAACAAATCGTTTTTATTGAATTTAAATTAATTCTAAGTATTCAGTGATATTGTCAAGCCATAGAATTAATCCTTGGATAGATTTTTAAAATATTCACAATAATTGGGAATCTGTGCGAAAGGGAATGAAGCAAACATTAACGATAGATATCATTTATTTTTTTAATTCTTACAACCATATTTTATTGTTTTAGTTAAAGGTCATATAAAAGATTTAAATTTTATAAAATGCTCTTACTGCCTTCATAATTCGTCTTAAGAAAAGCAACAATTATAGCAAAAGAATAAAAAAGTTTTACGAAACCATTTCATTTGTTTTATAGTTTCTTATCACAATTTCTTCTCTTTATTGTGATGAAAAAATTAAAAAGTCTTGTTATTAATTATTGTGGCTAATCAACAAAATTATAGTGGCAGCAAAGCGATTTTGATGCAACAATAAGTAACGCTAAGTTCTTATTTGAAAGTAAAAATAAAATATTTGTATGTACTATTGATTGTTGTTCGTTTTCGTTACTTGGAAATTAATTTAACTTAGAGCACTTCGTCCATTTTGCGGACAATATTTATGAAGAGCACTTCTGGTTAAACGCCTAAGTCATTAAGAGAATATCCCTTATATGGAGCGAAGTCAATTCTCAAGCTGGTAACAAATCGCAAATGCATTCAGTAAAAATTACTATTAATCGAAAAAAAACAATTAAAAAAAAAATAATAAAAATATTACTCATTTAAACTGGTTCTGAATTCTTGATTACAATCACAACCATTAATAAAGGGTGTTTTTATAAGAGCTTGCTGATTTGAAATTTAAATAAAACACATGCCAAATTATGAAATGGCCAAACAAAATTTTTTATTTGGTAGATAATTTCTTGTCATTTAACATTTAAATATAATTTCGGGCATATGGCCACCACGACTATTTTGCACAAAGATCATTCTGGAGGTCCAATTTTCGACCACCTCTTCAAGCATTTGAGGGCGTATTTCAGCAATTTTCAAAAACTGGTTTCCAAAGCGTCAATCGTTGCTGGTTTATCCACGTAAACTAATGATTTCAGATATCCCCACAAAAAATAATCGAGTGGCGTCAAATCACACGAACGCGGAGGCCAATTCACCGGTCCATTTCTCGAAATAATGTTGTCGTTGAAATGTTCTTTCAATAAGTCCATCGTTTCGCCCGCAGTATGACAAGTGGCACCATCCTGTTGAAACCACATTTCGTTTACATCCATATCTTGAAGTTTTGGCACCAAAAATTCATTGATCATGATTCTGTATTGATTTCCATTCACGGTAACGCGTCGTCCTTTTCCTCATTTTTAAAGAAATAAGGACCGATGATTCCCCCAGCCCATAGACCGCACCAAACAGTACATTTATCGGGATGCATTGGTAATTCTTGAACGGCGTGTGGATAATCTTTGCTCCCAATACGGCAATTTTACTTGTTGACATATCCATTCAATCAAAAATGCGCCTCATCACTGAAGAGAATTTTGCGGTAAAAAAGCGGATAAACATTTTTAATTGAACACTGTTTTTGAAAAGAAATTTCCACGATTTGGAAGCGTTGTTCTGGAGTTAACCTGTTCATGATGATTTGCCAAACAATACTGAGTAGAGACGTCACTTTAAACTGTCAAAACAGCTGTCAGACAACAGAGTGATTCGTATAAAAAAAAAACTTCATAAAAAAAACACCCATTATTTACCCTACACTCGAATATTATAGAAACTTCTTTATTCTGCATGCAAAAAATTAACTAATTTTCTTTATTAATTTAATAAACATAATCCTGAAATAATTTTTCCACAATTTAGCTTTAAAAAAATAATTTTTGTTTGTGCGTTTTCTGTATATTTCATTAATTTTTAACTCGAAAAGTTCGAGTTTCTTAAAAATCCATTTCCATGCTGCTCATGTTGAAAACTTTAATATTAATGTTGCTCTTTTCCTGCTAAAAACTTTGCGACGCAAGTGAAACAAACAAAGTACAAGTATTAAGAAAAGACATTTCTTTAAGTTAACTGCCACTACATACAACAACAACAACAACAACAGCAACAACAACAAATTTTATTTAAACAAGCTTACATGCTTGTAGATTATACGATACATAAATATACATAAACAGTTTTGAAGTGTTTGTTGCAGTTGTTTAAAGAAGTTAAACAGCAAATAAAAAATTAAGTCCACATTTATTTGAAATAACTGAGATTTATGACAAAACGGCTGAAGGAAACTTTTTTGCTACAATAATTTTATTTATGAGATTTAATTAAAAAAAATATATAGAGAGCTTTTATTATGTGTTGCATTTAAAAGGTTTTAAATTATCAAAAGTCTTTGTATGTGGTCACACCTGGTGAAGTAATAAATGAAATAAATCGTAATTAATATCGGATTGGAAGTATTTTTCCAAAACTTTTTTTACATGTTTGTTTTAATGTACCACGAAAAATTTAATAAGAATTACATTAAAAACAATATCTAATGAAAGTGCTAATATTGTGTAAAAACCATCCTAAAAGTATGCAGTGAATTTCTCAGGAATGTTTACGTGTAATTAATATTTCCATGGAAGTGGGGAAATATTACTCATACGTTAAGTTGTACATTCATAAGATCAATACTTACATAAAAGAAATTTTTTAAAGAATTTATATTAAATTTTGCGCAAAAATTTCAAAGTTCATTTATTCTCTTCTCAAACTCCAATAAAGCCTCGTCGTATGTTTTGTTGAATTTCTTGCTTTCTATTTTTAAACAGTTTGATTACCAATCGATATCTTAATGATAGATTTAATATAAGAGTTTGGGTTGAATTTAAGGCAAACATTAAGATCAAGCAGAACTTTTATTATTATTAATTATTACAAAGTATTGTTCATACGATATAGACTTTTATAGCCAATAATGCTGGGGCATTGCGAAAGAGGTGACTGGCTAAATTTCTTAGTGCCATTTAATTTGGAACAAATTAAAAGTCATCCAGTGTTTTATTTATATTACCTTCATTTTCATTTATTACTTGCAGTGTTTGAAAACTGTATTTAGGTATTAAAATGTGTACAACAATCAACATTGAAAAGGCAACAAATTTAATACTATTTGTATTGGCAGCCTTGGATGTGACGAGAATTTTCTCTCTTTAATGGCAGAATTTAATGTCAATTTAAGTAAGTTTTTGTTTAAAAAACTTCACAAGACTACAAGGAACAACATTGAACTAGGAAATACTCTTTGTGCGCTTTAAGGATGTGTCACTGTGATTTTGTACGCACAAGTATCGTATCGTTTCGTTTAAAATTCAATATTGTTTTCTCATTCTCATACTCATGCAACATGAACAGTTTCACTGGATAAAACTTAAACTATTTTATAGTTAATTAAAAAATTGTTTCATTATGAGACCAAAAGTAAAACTGACTGAAGGAAAAATGTACAATTAAGAAGCAAATGAAATTTAAAACAAAATTTAATTATAAAAGTCATTTGTCAATGACAAGTAACAGCAGAAAAGTTTAAATTTATATGAAGCAGAATCTACTTACTCAACGAAGTTGAGTTAATTTTATAAACAGGCAAGAAAGTTTTTAAATTAAAATAATAATTAATAATTTTTGTATAAGAAAATAGAAGATGATGCGGACGATGGAGACGATTGTCAAATAGAATTTACTGTTAACAAACTGAAATGGAACTGAAGTTTATTTGTTTCTTTGTCTCAGTTCTATGTGCTATTCTAGGTCATGGACAATTTAGCGCCAGACTGTTTAAGTAATTATTTGTTACAACAATAACAAAAAAAAAAATATAAGACTACAAGCGCTTGAATTTGCTATTGTTCTAGTTGATTTTTAATGTAACACCATTTCCTTGAACAAGAAAATCAATTGTCTTTTTTTTAACTTTTGAAATGGGGGTCATTCTAAGAAAAATCCCACAAATTTCCCTTTCTTAGTTGGGTCACAGAATTTTTTTTAGAGACATTAAAGAAACAGCTGGTGTTAATTAAAGGAAATTTTTTATTAGCAAACAAAAATTTCAGGGCACTTAATGTTTAATGATTTGGGTCCGCCAAATAACTTTTTTTTTTTTTGAAAATGCTATAAAAAACTACTGAATATTTTCTCAATTTTCTTTTTTTTATTTGAAAGTACAATCCTTCCGGTTAATAATGGAAAATAATTTCATTCAAATGGCTGGCCATGCAGTAGCCTACACGATCGGTTCAATTTTTAAGCACATTATCGATTGTGTGCAGCTGTATTTCACCAATGGCTGCACGAATATTGTCCTTTAAAGCGTCGCTGGTCTCTGGCTTTTCGGCGTAACACTTATCTTTGACGGCACTCCACAAGTCCAACGGTGTCAAATCGCAGCTCCGAGGTGGCCAGCCAACATCAGCTCTGCGGCTGATAATGCGATCTTCAAAAACAGGGTGCAAAACATCGGGTGTGGCTTCGGCTGTGCGGCACGTAACGCCGTCCTGTTGAAACCAAATGTTGCCAATATCCTCCTCTTAAATTTTTGTGAACAAAAATTCGTTCAACATGGCCCGATAACGATCGCCATTGACTGTAACGGCCACTTCGTGCTCATTTTCGAAGAAAAATGGCCCAATTATGTCTCTGGACCAAAAACAGTGACTCATTTTGGGTGCGTCGGCTTTTCAATGTATGCGTGCGGGGTTTCTGTGCCCCAAATGCGACAATTTTGCTTGTTTACATACCCGCCAAGATCAAAATGAGCTTCATCTGAAAAGATGATTTTTTGATGTGTTAACATCTATACGCGCGCCTCTAGGGCAGTAAACTATCAGTTTCAATACATACGCAAGTGTAAGTGTAAGACTTTGTTTGTTTGTTGTTGTTGCTTGGCAGTCGGTATTGAAAGTGATTATTGGGCGATTTTCATATAATTTTCCCACGCGATTTTCTCCGGAAATTCATAGCCGATTTTATTAATTTTTGGATTAAAACGCTAGTGCGGGTTTCCACGAAGAGTTTAGGCCAAAAATTAATGCGATCCGATATCGGCGAGCGAAGATTTAAGTGTTTTAATTCGGAGTATTAATTTGGAGTAATATTAAAAAAGTGTTTTATGTTGGTCTTCGGTTTTTTCTTATGCATTGCAAAGAGAATAGTGACGTGGTTATACGTACATATATAAAAATGAGATAGCAAGACAGCAACGTATGTAGCTTATGTACAAACATAACAATGTATGTATGTACATTTGTCTGTTGCTTTGCATTCTCTTTGTTTTTTGTGGGTTTAATATAAAATAAATAAACAAAAAGGTGTTAACACATCGCCCGTGAGTTCGAACACTCATTGATTTTTTTTTTTTTGACAAAATCGGCATCTTCTGTAAGTCGATCGCAGGCCCACTTAGCGGAGCGTTGTTCAAGCGTATACACAGCCATATTCGTTCAGCGGAAGGATAAAACTAATTATCTGTCAAATCAGACATGAGCGAAGTGTTACCATTCACGAAATAAGCCCTAGTTGAAAAAAAAACTTTAGATGGCGGACCCTTTATATAACCAATTTTTTTGAAAATGTAGCAGAGAACAACAAAAGGCGGTGTAAAGCCAAATAATTATAAAATTAAAAAAATAGCACTAAATAGAAATATAAATAGAATATTAAAATTTGTTGACATACACTTTTATTGTAATCAGGAGAATGTTGCCAAGTAAACTGAATAAGTTGAAAGCTAAGCCCATGTTAACAACGTTTTCAATGTTAAATACTCGTATACGAGTATGAACTTTTATTATCATTAACTTTAGGTAAACAAGCAGATGTGGAAATAAAATTATAATAATTCCTTAAATACGCAAAGAAATTTATTTGTCTTGCACGGCACGTAAGTTAATTAAAACAAATGCTGGAACAAAGTAAATATCAAGCTGAGAGATAAAAAAAAATAATATAGATGTTTGCATTTAACTGCTGTTTCAACACAATTTTGTAACTTATCTGGCACCGTAGCAAGATAAGGTGATGGAAATGAATAGGTGATATGGGGTGTTTTCTTGATTTTTTTTTGCAGTTAACAACACCGTTTGATAATTCAAAGTTGTGTCATAATTTACGACTTCAAACTGTTGCAATTATTTAAGGATAATAATTGTTTTATTTGGTGAACTCATTTGTTAATTGCTGCAAACAACATCGAGCGGTTTGAATTCAATTATTAGATGGTGTAGAAACAGTGTAATTTACTTTTGAACAGCCGGAATAAGAAAGAAAACTCATTGTTAATTTCTTTATATTTTCCTTTTTCATAACATCCAGCCATCCATTCATTCATTTTATTTCTCATTTGGGGTTCTTTTTCTAATGGCTGTTGCTATTTGAAGCAAAACTTTCCTAATGAAATATGAATCTAATGATTAATGACGCAGCAATGATGTGGTCCTTGTTCAATGTCGGCCAAATGGAGGGCACAAGCATCAAAAACGAAATACAATATAAGAATTTAACAATAATAACATAAATAACAAAAACATTAAAAACCTATTGAAGCTGAACGGCACAGATATGATTTGGAACGATACAACAACAATAGCAACAACAACAACAACAGCAGCAGCAGCTATAGAAATATTAAAAATACTGCTCGTAGCCTGGAGCAGCAGACGAAAACCAAAAATACAAGCCATAAAATTGTTTGTTGCAAGAAGTTTCTTCAAAGGAGTCAATTCTTTTTTGAAGAAAAATTTCTAGTGAAAACATTTTTTGTTGTAAATATAAATTTCTTATTAATTTTAAAATCTTCTATTCGAAATGTTGTCTCAATTAAATTTGCTGCTTTTTGTTTGTTATGTGGTCAAGTATATATACACATACTGCCTGCATTTCATTGAAATAAATTTCTTATTAAATTTCTTATTAACTAAAATTTATTTTTAAATGTTTCTTGAACTTTAAAAACAAATTTTTTAAATTTTTTATTTAATTGCTTCTATTGTTTTTGAACTCATTTTCAGATATCAACAACTCTGGCCAAAGTATTTGTAATGAATATCAGAAAAGTTTGTTGTTTAATCATTTTATTAAATTCATTTAAGCAACGTTTTGAAAATATTTATTTATTGTGTGGTTTTTAAACCAGAGAATTGTAACTAAATCTGGTTTCCTTATATTTTAAAATTAATTGGCAGACGACGAAAGGAACATCTTTTTCGAAAGGCCTACTTCTTTGAAAAATCAATTTTTTGGCTGAGACACAATTTTGCCAAAAATTCTTTATTTCTATTAAATAAGTATTGAAAGGAGTTTCGAAGTTGGAGAAGCTTTCGAAAAAGCTCAATTCGCATGCATTTGAAGGAAAACAATTTTTACTAATATTTTTGGAAAAATAAATTTTTTGGCTGAGACACAATTTTTTGCCTGAAACACAATTTTTCCTAAAACATGTTTATTTCTATTAAATATGTTTTGAAAGGAGTTTGAAAGCTTTGTTTATTTTCAAAAGTTATATGATGACAATTTTCCAATATGAGCTTTAACTCCGGTATTCATAAAATTTAAAATGAGTTTGAAGTGTATTTTAATCAAATTTTTTCATACAAAATTTTCTTAAAACAGATTTCAAATACGTTTTATATTTTTATAAATATGGGGGTAAAAATTTTGGTGTATTTTAATATTTGATTTGTTTGAAAAGTTTACATGTCCTTACCTACAGTTCAAAGAAAGGAGTTTTCAAATCAGTATTTGAAATTGTGAAAAAAACTAAAGTAATTATTTAAAAAAAATTTTGTAGTCTTACTGTAATATTCAATTTGCAAGCTTCTACTTTATTTTGCCTTTGATTTGAAATAAGAACATATACACAAGTTTGTTCAAGTTTGTCAGCCGCTGCTGCCGAAAAGCCTAAAATTTAGCAAGTTCTTAGCTGGTGCTGCTAAATTATCTCTTTGCTCCAGAGTATTCTTGTCTTGATAAATACTGTCACTCACACAGACATTTATTATATAAACTTTACTTTATAAATGCGGCACACAAATTTATATAATGAACAAAGTTTTAATTTTCAAGAAACAGGTTAAGACAATAAGTAGAATAAAATGATCAAGACTACTTACAAGTTTGACAAAAAAAAAGAAAAATATATAAAATATATATGAAATTATTTTGCTTCTTCGACTGAAATTGCGATACTTCGTAAGTCATTTAATCTTTTCGCTTTATCTGAAACTATTGTTAATTTCAGAAGAAATAAAATGTTATGAAATTTGTTGAGGATTTTTAAATAAAAGTTTTATTATGTAGTTTTCGGGTATAATTTCGGTAAAAACGGTCACTATCCTCCTTTATATAAGAAAAATATTTAATGAAATCTATTATTTAAAGTAGGCTGCAGGTACAAAGTTTTGCTACTGGTGCTGTTGGCTGAAGTAGTAGAACACAAGACTAAGAAGCGGAGGGTCCTGAGTTCGAGCCCGCGCTGAGTCATGAAATATTCGCCTTTATTATGAATTGCAATGTCGACGTCACTTCAAATCGACAGTAAAAAATGATCACTTGTCTACAAGTTGTCTATAACAATTAATTACTCTTGACAATTTACTTAGCATTCTCTAGGGCACATAATATCGATAGAACATGTCAATAGTAGTCAGTTGCTGTCGAAAAAGAGTGAATAAGCGATAATTTTCGCCTGTCGTCTTGATACGGCGTCGATGTCGTCATTCATAATAGGGGCGATTGTGTTGAAATGAAATGTTGTATGGTTGTGTTAGTTATTGCCAGCGTGTTTCAATGATGAAGGCATAGTCACTGATCACTGAACATAACTGGCAGCGACTGACACTATCATGTACTACAAGCAGAGTAACAGCACCCACCTTCGTCGGTCCTGTAGCAAAAATTAGCCGGCGAAGTAAAAGTTTGAAATAGCTACAAAAAAACTGTATATCTTTCCTAATCTGGCTCCTCAATACTATCCCCTCGTTTTCAGTTCCGGCGCAATACATTGCATATAGTATAGGGGTCATCCCCTGAGTGGTGGTCCAAGATAAAAAAAAAAACTAAAGTTGGATATACGCTGTTAAAAAAAAATCGTAAAATCTATTCTTTATAATTATTTTAAGACTCGAATAAAAAGTTCTTAAGCTCGTGTACAATCAATTCAGAAAAATAATTTAAGAAACCAAAAAAACTTGTATTTTCATTTTCAACCCTTTTTTTTCAAAGAACATACAAATAAAGTTTTTAATTATCGCCATGACAGCACACTTTTCATGATCTGTTGAGTTGTGCCAACAAACAGTAGCAATGGCCTCAATAAACATGTATTATTCTGCACTGAGTGAAATATCAATAATGGAAAGTATTTAGAATATATTTAATGTTAAATATGTTGCAACTGAAAAAGGGGCGGCCACTGTGGAAAAACTATAGAGAAATCAATTAATTAAAACACAATTAAATATTATGGCACACACTTGTTACCATTTTGATTGTTATAATGATTTTTTGCTTTTTTGCAAACAATTTGTGGCTAAAATCAGGCTACAGCTGCTACTCAAAATCATTTTCTATATTAAATTTTGCCAAAATATTTTTTTAAATTAAATTATGCAATATTTTGTCTACAGAAAAGAAATTGTTTTACATAAAATTTGATTAGTTTGCCTGTGACAGAATATCCAATTAATGCTAATTAGTGTTTTTCGTCCATATGCTGATAAACACATAATGCTAAATATTAAAATAATATAACGATTTACATATTAGGCAACTGACAGCAGCGCGTCATTTAATCTGTTATGAATATGGATGAAGTGAGCAAAAAAAAAAAAAAACAGGAAACAATTCCTAAAAATATGCAAATCTTAATGTCAGACCAAAATAGATTTATTATGCGCAAGTGTAGGTGAAACAGCCAGCAGGCGTAGCATGGAACTGGCTATTGTTTTGGTTGTAAAGAATTTCAGCTGAATTTTTTTTTTTTGAGTTCATATTGTTTGAAAAATTCATGTTTGGCATGTTGTGAATAATATTAGGGATATATAAGGTAATCTGTGTGGCTGCAGCATCAGGAAGAGTAATAGTTATTGCATTTGCCACAGCATAACTTGCAGAGAAGTTAAGCACCAACAGCTAGAAGTTCTGAATAATTGTTAATTTTTTCAACGGGCTTAAGTTCGAATCTGCATGACTGCAAATGCTTTTTTATTATTTTATTAATAAATGAATTTGTTCAAATTCTATTTTATTAATTTATATTAAGATTGGAATATTAAGAATATTTTCAATTATTCATCAACCCAGCAGAACGGATCAGAACTGATTTCGAGGCCGCTACGCCATCTCATCAGCGTTCATTTGCAGTCATGCAGATTCGAACTTAAGCCCGTTGAAAAAATTAAAAATTTACATAAGAAAGTTCGACTAATAAAAGTTCTGAAGAATTCTACTCATTTTATTTCTATTGTTTATTTGAAATTTTTCTTACAACTTTTATAAATTTGTTTTCTTAAAAAACAAACAGCGGACAATGAAGAATTTTCTTTCTAAATTCGATATTAAACCAATAAAAAAATTTCATTTCAGCCAACGTCACTCAACGTTGGATTAAAGAAACAAATTTCGTTAAACTTAGTTTAATGAAATGTTTCGTTGATGCTATGAGCTAATTTAATTAAAGCAACGATAACTTTTTAATGTTACATGGAAATAATAAATCTTGTGCAGTTGCATTTACTCAATGAGTTCGTTGATACACAGAAGTCAAATGCCATTGATTTAATAAAGCAGTTTCGTTAATACAATTAAATAATAAATTATGTATGCATTTTTATTAGTCGAACTTTCTTATGTAAATTGTTAATTTTATCAACGTGCTTAAGTTCGAATCTGCAAGACTGCAAACCATTTTTTTTTATTTTATTAATAAATGAATTTGTTCAAATTCTATTTTATTAATTTATATTAAGATTGGAATATTAAGAATATTTTTCAATAATCATCAAACCAGCAGAACGGATCAGTACTGATTTCGAGGCCGCTACGCCATCTCATCAGCGCACTTGTTCATTGTAAATTGACAACTAAATTCAATTACTTGAACATAAATAACAAAGAAGCTTTAGCAATCAACAGCCGATGGCTCTGGAAAAAGCGAAAGAGATACATGGAATATTGGGAATATTAATCGTCAGGGTTGGGGAATTTCGTACTAACCAAAAAGGTAATAACTTAAAAATATGAATGTGATAACTTCTCATATTCAATTTTCGTTAAAATATTGGTTAAATAGTTGATATTCTACTAACTAGCACCACTTGCAAAAAAAAGTGGAAAAATTGAACAAAGAACGCTGATGAGATGGCGTAGCGGCCTCGAAATCAGTACTGATCCGTTCTGCCGGTTTGATGATTATTGAAAATATTCTTAATATTTCAATCTTAATATGAAATTAATAAAATAGAATTTGAACAAATTCATTTATTAATAAAATAATAAAAAATGGTTTGCAGTCTTGCAGATTCGAACTTAAGCCCGTTGATAAAATTAACAATTTACAATTAAATAATTTCACAATATTCCTGAATTCTTATTGGATTTGTGGAGAAAAATCTAATGAAAGCGTTTCGAGGGATTTATGAAGCAAAATTTTCTTAGTGTAATTTTTATATGAACAATAATTATTATAGGAATTTAGGATTAATGTTAATTATTAAGCTAAGGTTTTTTTCTCTTCAGGCTCAAGTTCAAATCTGCGCACTTATAAACAAATAAATTTGGTGCATAACATTTTAAAAGTAGTTACATAAAAATGTGGCTCCAGATTTCGCTGAATTAGGGCCAAAAGAAATCATCCTATTGGAAGATGCTCTTATTTTTGCAAACGGCGGCCAATGTCAAATATGTTTTGACATTTGTGAACTAGACAGATGTAGAATACAGCTGAACAAGCCATGGAGCGATACACTCTCCTTCTCAATCTCGAGGACGAGGTGGAAGATTTTTCTACCAATATCATAATGAGCGATGAAGCTCATTTCCATCACAAGCAAAACTATCGCTTGTGAGTTACCGAAAATCCACGAGTGATAAACAAGGAGCCATTACACCCGCTCAAAGTGACTGCATGGTGCGCAGTTCATGATGGAGGAGTTCTTGGGATGACTTCTTTTGCCCCACCTTGTACAACTTCTGTGGTTATCGTAAACGAATGCCTTGGCTTTTTTACAATTATCTTGAAAACGAAAAATGATCAAATATAATATTAAATATCAGGGCTAATTAGAGCTATAGGTTTTGGCTATCGTCAAACTTAATAACTTTTAAATATTAATTTTTTTCCGGTCACGTTCGACAGCATGGAGATTTAAATAAATTTAAAGCTCTATAAATAAAAATAATATCATAATATGTATCAACAGTAAAATATATTCTAGCAGTCTTTATACATTTTCAGCAACAAATTAACTTTGAGTAATAGCATTAGCAGATTTGCATCAAATTTCAAGCAAACACTAATTGAAAAACGATTAGAAATCAGAAAAACACACAAAACAAAAGCACTCAACATATTTATTACGTTGTAACAGCATCAATATTGTGTAAAATTATAGTCTGCATAAACTAAAAGCACTGGAAGTGCCCGGTAGTTTTGGCAGGGGCCATATATCTGCCCCAATTTCTATACCACATAATAGTGTTCATATATATATATGTAGACACTATAAGCTTTTTATAATATTAAGAAAATATTACTTGGAGCTGCTCATGTATTGTTGAATTAAGCAGCCAGAACTATAGAGTTTATAAAATTCTATTCCAGTGTGGCTGCTGTAAAATATAAACACGAATTTTCATTTTTCTGTTATTGTCACACTTCAAATCGAACAACAGCGCATTCATCACAAAATATGCAAAAACAATGAAACAAATAAATTTAAGCTGAGACATCAATTTCCATGAAAAAACCATGGATTTTTTTTTTGTCTGCTGGGAATACGTAAAACAACATATAAATTTAATGAAAATTTTGTTGCCATTAAATAATGGACGGAAAAAATTCAATTTCAAGAGAAATTGAAATACAAAAAGCATTTAGTTTTCAAAGGAATTATGATTTTTTCATCAGTAGCAAATTTAATGGCTGGTTGATGGTTTTTCGCTGGTAACCAGCCGCATAATTTTATTTAAATTTTAGATATATATATATATTTTTTTTAATTTAAACTAAAGAATTATTGTATTCTGATATTTTTAAGTTTAAGGTCTCTTTATTTTAATTTAATTTTTAATTTCAATATTTCGTCACTTCTTTGTGTGACTTCTGCAGGAAATTTATTATTTTATTAAAATATTTTATTAATATTGAAATTAAAAATTAAATTAAAATAAAGTGACTTTAAGCTTAAAAATATCAGAATATAATAATAATTAAAAAGAGGTCAAGAAACCAGATGAACTTAAACTAAAGAAGTATATGTGACTTAACAAAATTAAATTTCTTTTTTATCGTTAAAGAAAGTTTTAATTTCGAAGAAATTATTATTCGTTTTCTCAGTGCGTTCGTGCTGAGTACAGGATCAAATTTGTAAACTTCAGTATAATGCTTGGTTTATCTTAATGAAGACGCTACACTTTCACCTGTTAAGAAAAATTTTTGGTTGCTTAGGATGGAGTATGAATTCTGCTTATGTAATGACTTGCGCCCAAACTATGGAAGGGAATAGTCCTGAGATGACTCATGAAGATATATGTGAAGACAGAGATTGTATAAATACTCATTTTGTTCTTTACTTAGCCGATGAATATTCGTTACAGTACCGACAAAGGAGAACGTTGTAACAACAATCGCTAGCGATAATATTCAGCGAGCAGTGCTATGCCTTCCTCATAAGAAGTAGATGGCAACACAGAATCTGCACTAATACAGAGCAAAAATAAATCAATACTTTAACATGACAGATTCCAATATTAAATATATGACTTTTGGCTTCGTAGTAAACACCTTAACTACTCGTAATGCATGCAACAGCATGCTTAAGCTTGCATGTGTCCCAAGTTATATGTGTCTCATACAACTTGGGCTGTGAACAAAGCTAAGGGCACTCTTGCCTTTATTAAACGATGGGCTAAAGAATTCTCTGACCCATATATTATTAAGCTGCTGTACATGTCTCTAGTTAGGCCCATTTTAGAATATGGATCAATCATATGGGACCCGCATTACAACATTCACATTGACCGTATTGAGTCAGTGCAAAAACAATTCTTGTTGTTTTGTTTACGTGGTCTCCACTGGAATCATTCAACAGGTTTGCCTTCCTACTCCAGTAGATTGTCGCTGATAAAACTACCTTCTCTTAAGAGTCGCCGTTCTATGTTAAACGTATCTTTTATGATTAACCTTATTAATGGTAATATTTGTTGTGAATTTCTGTTAAGATCTGTTAATTTTAGTATTCCTTGTCGTACAATGCGGTTATTACAATCCTCTTGTCATTAAATTTTGTAGAGCAAATTATGCTGCTGCTGATCCCTTCACAAGGTTATGTCGCCAGTATAATAATTTGTCTCAATTTGTTGATTTTTCTTTAAATATAAATGTAATGAAGCGTAATATTATTATATTTCTTAATAATTAATTTCTTATTTATTCAGTTCATATAAGCATTATTGTCTTAGTCTGTAAGGATTATGTGTATCCATTGACTAATAAACGAAATAATAATAAATAATAATAATAATAATGTATTAAGAGTTAAGCGCTCTTTTCGGAACTCCGTTCGTTCTTCTTTCTTTTTTTTGTTTGTTTTCAGTGAATTTTTTCGTAAAAAGTTTCCAATCGTTGATTTATATATAGGGTGTTTTTTTTAAAGAGTGACACAAGTTTAAATCTTAATAAAAGAAGGAAATATATTTTTAACAGCAATGAAACGGGCTTTATTGGAAAGTAAATTTTATAAAATTAATGTTTAAATATGATTTCTGCCATGTGGCCGTGACGGCTGGCGTGTAGAAGGCGCCATCTGGAACACCAATTTTCAACAACAAAAAAAATCATTTCCTGAGGTGGAAGGACACAATCCCAGTTGCTGAGAACGGCGGCGAATTGATTGATTGATTAGGATCATCTTCAATGCTTTCCTGTGCAGCGGCTACAGTTTCATCAGTGCCCACTGTTCGGCGTCTCATGGGATGCCCATTATCAGTAGCAGTAATTGTGGTCCGAAAACGATCTATTGTTGTTCTTATTAGCCGCTCTGGAGGACGATTAAGGACGCCATAAAAGAAGTACATGATGGGTTTGACGAATAGAATAATTATTTTGATTAAAAATTTCAACAAAATGAACGCGTTGCTCTGGTGTTGTGACAATCTAAAAAAACAGGTTTTATTTAAGAACTTCTGCTATTTTGTTCTGCATTTCAGTGATATCAGCTGCTGAGCTTGAAATTAGCATTTTCAGGCATTGAACTAAAGCCGCTGTAATGACTTTAAAACTAAACAATATGTTGGAAATATCGACAGAACATAAATTAACCAAAAATAGAACTTTTATGTTTTATTCATTTAAATTTCAGTGCTTTTTGTAAACCACACTGTAACTTTCAATTAACTTTTTCACTAAAATTAAAGCAATTTTACAATTTTCCCGCTTGCACTGCATCGCCTGAAAACTACTCGTACCTTTTCCCACCACACACACACACACACCAATGCTGGCACATTAATACACAACTACATACAAATATAGGAGTATATAAATAACAAAAAAAAAAAAGACAATTTAACTCTATTTCTGCATGCTAGAATTCAATTTGTAGTGGCTAATCAAATAAAATGCGCCAAAGGTAAAAGTGATACAAATTAAATAAAATTCATGGACACAAAAACATGAAGAGACATTTGCAAATGCACAATATGCCCAAGAGATATTAATTCAGCATAAAACTGACGAAACTTTAAAACATGTTTTATTGGCTACGAAAAATATATTAAAATGGTTACCCACGGCCATGAGCATGGAAATAGAAATTTTGCAACTTTTAGTTCTTAAAATGTAAAACAATTCCAAAGTGTGTTTATCAATATTGTGAAAAATTTGTTACTGGTTTTTCTCTTTTAAAATTTAAACAATTTACAATTGTGTTTTGTATTTTCTATAAAACAACGTTTTTGTTACTTTCAAGATTAAATTTACTGTCAAATATTTTGTTGCCAGGAACCCACGGCGTATGATTATTTTTCATTTATCAATATCGCCGGATTCATGTGTTGTTGACTTTTTACTTGACGTTTTACTACTAAACCTTTGAATTTCCTTTGCTAGATTTTGTTCAGTGGAAATTGTGACTTAATAGATCATAAACTTAATTTTATGTGTCGTTAAAAACAAATAGATTGCGGATTTATTCCCATTTTTTCTTTTCTTTATTTTATAAATCCAAAAAAAACTGCACATAAAAATGAAATAAAAGTGAAATTGTTTATTATAAAAATGTGTTGTTTTGCGACAATCACAAATGGAAAAATATGTATTTTCACATCATTCGAATTATAAATAATAGTCGTTTTATACTGTTAGATAGTGTGGCTCAAGTGGATAAAGATGATTTTACTAAAAATGTTTGTTTGTGTAAAAATTTACAAAAATATATATTTAGAAAAGAAAAAGCAAGCAAACCTGCAGTGGGTGGCAGTGGGAGGAAAGGTTCTGTTTTAGTGACACTACACATATTGAAGTGCATGATTGTGTTGGTAAGAAATGAAACAATGTTGCTGCTGCAACAAATATGTGTTACTTTGGCAAAAATTTTTCTTTCTTTTAAAATACAAGTTAATGTTGGGAGTTTTCTTATTCTTTAAGTAATTTACAGTGGCGTGTCTTTAGAACTAATATCTGTGAAATTTTTAAAATGTGAATTGAATTTTCATTTCACATACATTCTTCTATTTATATAGGCAATTAATGCGACAGAGTAAGTGAAATTATTTTTCCTATTGCCATTATTTACGTGTTACTATTAAAAAACTTCTAACAATAAACACATTTAGCCATATATGTGCTAAAGCTCAAGCGGGTGATTTTTTGATTTTTTTTTGGTTTTTCAGTGTATAAAAAAATGATTCCTAGGAAATGAAAATACTCAAAAAGGCTTGCCATTTTATCATGAATAAATTAACTAAGAGACAATGTTTGCAAATCAATGAATTTTATTAACAAAATTCGTGTTGTATGAAATTGAGATCAACTGGCGTACCACCACAACGTTGTTTGATTGTTGAGTAGCATTTAGGAATGTCGGTTGAAGATCAATTTTGCTTTTTAAAAATATTATTTGGAGACAAAAACCAATTTAAGACTTCGATGGTACTTCAACTAATAGAATCGTAAAATTTTTTTTTTAATTACAGCCAGAGGTATTAAAAGAGTGCACACTGAAAAATTTAGTTTTTGCTGCGGTATCTTCAAGATCGTACTTTCTCCAGAAGGAGGCTGTTGGGTGAAGTAGTTAAACATGAGAGGATCCTGAGTTCAAACCAACACTCAGTCATGAATATTGTGTAGACTTCTTCTGATCAGCATTAGTTCATGACTGTGTTAGTTATTTTCAGTCTGTTTCAGTGATATAGGCATAGCACTGATCACTGAACAGAAACTGGCAGCGACTGACACAATCATGTACTAAAGAGCAGAGGAACAGCATCCTTCTTCGTCGGCCTTGTAACAAAAAATTAGCCGGCGAAGTAAAAAGGTTCAAATTGTAACAAAACAATTCTTTATCTTCTCAATATTATCCCCTCCTTTTCAGTTCCGGCGCAATGCATTGCATATGTAGGTGTCATCCCCTGAGCGCTGGTCCTACTCCTAAAAAAAACAAAAAAAAAAAAAATAATTGAGTTTGTTGAGTAATTAATTGGCCGCCACCTAGTTCATGCGATTAGACTCCAATAGAATATTGGAATACGTGAAGCCTCTTATGTACATGAATAAATCAACCGCAATTCAAGAGGTGGGGGATGAAATCAAAGCCAGAATTGTTAAGATGACGAGCGCAAAGCAGAAAAGTACGCCTAAAGTGGACCCCAAGGAAAGAACACCCAAGTACTCGTAATAGCCTTAAGGAACATTTACATGAAATAATCCCTACGAAATAAATGACTGGCATCATATTTGAAGTCTTAAATAAATATTTCACTATTTTAAATTTGCCGCTAATTGAGAGGCAGTAGAAATCATTAAAGCAATTAAGTACACATATTTTCATGTCAAGTATTTTCATTTCATGTTTTCAAGTATTTTCATGTCGCTAATGATCACCCCAAAAAAAAATTTTTTCAAAATGTTCTGCTGCAGTGTGTGCTTGTGTGAAATAATGGATAAATGTATTAGTAGACATTTTAGTCACTAGTTATTAACCATAGGAAATTAAATTGTTATTAACATGTTGAAAAGCTTAAAAATTTTAAAAACCAAGATAAATAAATTTTAAAAATATAAGATAAACATAAATATTAACATCAAGGCCATCGTTTACACCTCCCTTAATCTCATGTTAATAGATTAATAGATTCATCAATAGACAAACTATTCCCAACCCATACCAACCGTTAACTACTATTTATGGAAAATTATATGATGATCTTAGGCAACAATATTTATTACTGTATTTGATCATTACAATTTGTTACCATATTGTGATAAAATATTACTAATACTTCACATGACAGTGTGACCTTTCCCATACACTGACAGTTTATTGTACTTTGGTAACATGCCGAACGTACAACAGTTAGTAATAAGTAGTAAATAAAATAATAATAGTGTCATTATCATAAAAAGTAATTTACACTTAAAGCGAAAGATACAAACACACTTATGCCATTAAGCTACAATGCACACATGGCCAACACACACCCACACACACACACACACATATATATATATAGAAGGGAAAATTTCTCTAACGCACTTTCTACCAAAATGACCAAACGAACGACATGAACATAAAACTAAACTCGTAGTTTTAGTCGCTTGTTGTTTCTCCATCTCGGGATCATTTCGCCTGCTGTAACACCAACATTTGCAATTTATACGATTTTGACTTCATGTGTGTCAACAGAGAATAAAAAATTACAAAGCAGCACAGATTTACACAAACATTTTGTTAATGTCACACATACGAGAGCACACACTGACTAACATATATTTACAATAAAGCGGTAATATCTTTTAATGTCAACTGCCAGCTACTTCGGCAACACATACGATTACGTTCAGGCAAGGCCAAAAATAAAAAAGCAAATAAAGAAAAAAAAAAGAAAAATCAAAATAAAATAACAAGCGACATATTGAAACCATCATCAACGTTTCTTTATTGAATAAAGTTCAGGCGGTTGCTTGGCTGACTGGCTGGCTGGCTGGCTGGTTGTGTTGGCTGTCATTGCCGTTTGAAATTGTTTTTGTTGTTGAATTAAAAAGCAGCCAAAAGAAAAACAAACCATATTCTGAGAATACGCTGAAAGCAAAGGACATTTTCTAAAAGGAGTCAAAACATCTGTGTCTTAACATTATCGATAAGTGTCATCTTATGCGCTCTCGTGTCACTTAAATGTGTTTCTATGGCAACGTATGAAATTAAAGCTCATTTTTCCCAAACAGATTTATTTAATTTGATTTTTTTTCTCCTTTATTCTTTCATAAATATTTCCAAGTTGTTGTTGTTGTTAATATTTCTTATTATTTATGTATTTGTTGACACTTTTTTATTTTTTGCTCATTTACACAATGAGCCAAAGCACCGTATAACGCCTTCTGCTTCCTGCACTTAGATGGGAAAAATAAAATACTTATTGACGAGCAAAAATAAAACACATGCTGTTTTCTATGAAATCATTATAAATACTTGAAACGAAATAAAAATATGAAACAAGTGAAGAGGCTAAGAAAAACAGTATTTGGCCAATAGCCATAGTAAATATGATGCAATGCTGCTCTTAAATTAGGAAAAATAAATTAGTAAATTAAAGTTTTGTTTTAAGTCTTTGAGCTAAACAAAAATATGTGCGAAATTGAAAAATATTTCAATATTAAAAAAAATCGTATGCCTGAAAATCCCCTAGTGTAATTTTATTTGCATTTAATACAAAGAAAAACTCAGTTTATTCTTTCACCTTAACACAGAAAACACAGCGACAAATGATTGTACAGCGATAACATTGTGACACATGAAACTGTCAGCCAGCCAACAACAACTAATGGTCAGAGTTTAAATGCTTTGCTAGTAACATTTTGTAATTAGTTTTATTTCCTAACACCAACTGTTTTGATAGACCACGAAATGGCACTAAAAAAATCCTGTTTATGTGGAGAACAAAAAAAAAAAAAACTCAGTTAATAATTAATCACAATTCAACAGGTAAATAACAAACTGTTAAAACGGAAGGAAGGAAACAGCATTACAAAAGGGAAGAAAAATACAACAAGAAACAGCTAAAAAATTTTCTTAATGCACTTAATCATCGTCTAGTGAAAATGCTAAAAGGAGACTGAAATTAAACCACTTGAAATGCAATGGTCAATTGTACATTTACGTGGGGGAAGGAGAGTGCGCAAAATTAATGGTACTTGCAACTCAAGCCAGGTAATACACACAGACACACACACACATATATAACAGCAGTTGCTTGGTATACAACTATTTAACAAAAAATCTCAATATCAGATGCCAAAATAATTTAAACTCATAACGATAACTTTACACTTACAGCAGAATTTATTTTTGCTGTGAAGACAAAATACCAACACCAACAACTGAAATATATTGTTTTAAAATAAATGTTTTAAAGTGACAACCCACACTCGTGCACATACAAAACGACATGAACAACCAACATTTCATCCAGAGTTTGCATTCGAGAACACAACATGTAAAACACTTTGTCTTAACACTTAAATGCTTTAAGAAGATGTACACAATTCTTAAAGATGAAAGAAAAATATATTAATATTCATCGTAGCAGTACAACCGGAAGGGGGGAAAAGAAGAGAAACAAAAACAAAAATAAACAGACATTTTTCACCTTCAGAAAACCAAGATGAAACATTTTACAAGACAATGTCAAAGATGATCTCGAAAGTACCGACATTGACAAAGAGAAATTGTTGCACAAACAAAGAACATTAAAAATTACTTTCAGTTTTTGCCACAAAGTGTGGATGTAGTTGTGAAATACATATACAGTTCTGTGTGTGTGTGTATGTGCCCGGTTATATTTCATACCCTACAGTAAACTAATTTTTGTAAAATACAAGAGACTATTAGTTCAAACAGGACAGGCCAGTAAAATTATTTCTTAAAGCTGAATATCACTTAGCAACAACTGTTGGTTGAAGTAGTTAACATGAGACTATGGAGTGGGCGGACCAGAGTTCGACTCTGCGCTCAGTCATGAATATTGTGTCCACTTCTTATGATCAGCATTAATGCATGTTTGCGATAGTTCTTGTCAGCCTGTTTCAGTGACGAAGGCTGGTCGCTGGATATAACTGCCAGCGATTGTCAGTGTCGTATTGGTCATCCCCTGAGTGCTGGTCCGAATTAAAATAAATCACGAAATACGTCTTCTTTTTATTCTCCTTTATATTGCAATTTTGATGACAATTTTTCCTTTGTGAAAACTAGAGAGATCCTCCGCCGTATTCTCTAATTAGTCGTCAATGCCATTTCAAGACAATATAAAAAATTGGAACTTGGCTTAGGTTAGGTTAGGTTGAAGAGAGGGGCATAAGCTATCCGAATCCATCATGGATTACACCTAGGCCTCATGGGCCTGTTGTGCGCTCTATAATAAGGAGCCCCCTTTCTACTGTAGGGTGCCTCCACCGATACCATGGAAACCTTCAAATTCGATTACGTCAAGAACCCAGTTTCTTCGATGTATCTCCTTAAGTTCCTCCAATTTGAGCCCCAAGAAATTCCATCTCCTGTATAATCTCCTGATTAAGTGTTTGCCTTCTGACTTGGCAAAAACCTGGACAGTAGCACAAGTAGTGCTCCAGTGTTTCGTCTTCTTCCTGACAGGCCCTGCATGTTATATCGCTAACGATACCCATTCTTGCCAGGTGATTCCTTAACTCTGTTGTCCTGTTATCAAATAAACCAATCTCCGTAGTGATGGCCTACTCAACGTTAGTATCTCCTTCGTCCTGTTACCATCTGGGTCCCCCCATAGAATTCTAGTCACCCTACCTACGGTAGAGTGCTGCCAGCCTCTTGTATGTAATTCTATAGTCCACCGCCTTAGTTCGTTCTTAAAAACTTGAAATGGCTTCGGACTGTCTAGCGTGATGTTCGCCATTAATGCTCCCTTTGCTAGCCTATCTGCCGCAACATTTCCAGGTATCCCCTGATGTCCTGGCATCCCTATTATCTCTATGCCTCCACAGTGCGTGTATGAGTTAATCTCATCCTTGCATTGTAGTACACACTGAGATTGAATCACATGATTGGAACTTAAGCTCTGAATACTACCGACTATTTTATAAAAAAAAAATTAAATTCTTCTGGTTTCTTGACCTCTTTTTAATTATTATTATAATCTGATATTTTTAATTTAATTCTTAATTTCAATATTTCGTCACTCCTTTATGTGACTTCTTCAGGAAATTAATTATTTTATTTAATTATAATTATTTTATTTAATTAATTTCCTGAAGAAGTCACACAAAGGAGTGAGGAAATATTGAAATTAAGAATTAAATTAAAATAAAGAGACCTTAAGCTTAAAAATATCAAAATATAATTATAAAAAAATTTCTGTTTCAAGAGGCTTATAAAATATATTTTTCTATGAAAATTTGATTTATTAACCTGTTATAAATGAAAATGTTTTTCCATAAATTAGGTCTTAAGACGACACCAGGCGGCCGATTACAATAGGTCAGAAACAGCATTCATGTATTTACATGGCAGTGATTACCTACAAGGCAACAGAGCAGGTTGTTGTCCGTGCTGTGTTTGGGACTATAGTAAAATTAATTTAAAATTTTTATTTACGTAACCTCATTGCCGGTTACCAATACAATAAAAATATATGACATAAATGTGAATTTGAAAATAGTTTGTTTTAGCTCACAAAAAAAAAGAGTTATATTTTCTATTACACTTTATTTTTTAACGGAAAATACATTTTGCTTAATTTTAGTATATTTTCATGGAGTATAACCATTTTTAAAATTGAAGTATATAAAAGCAGCAGCACTGGATCAGCTGTCTACCATTATTTTTATGGTGATATCGTTTTCAAAATGTTTCAGTTACTGAAAAAACGAACACATTTGAAGCCAACAGCTGTTGAGGTCGTGTATCCATGTAGCCTGCATTTGCCTAAGTGTCTTGAGCTTTACGTACTTCTTTTCTTAAGCAGTTGACTACTTCTATGACTACTTCCTAGGCATAGAGAATAGTAGTAAGTTGTCAGCAGTACTACATTTTTGCTTACAATGAGTACGTAAATGTCTTGAGGTCTAGAAGTGGACTATCTTATACTGCAATTGCTTTCAAAGCTACTGCCACTGGCAAGAGTAACATAACTTAATCTTTATATTGAACTATTAAGAGCTCCATGTAAACTTCATTCACCTGAGATCGGTTAGCACTTCTTATGCTAGAATATATTTTAAGGTTTCAACAAAACCGATGTCACATCCAATAATTACTAGTGCCAGTCATTTCTTGTACTATTGCTGTGACCATTTTTTAAATAACATTCGTTGCTACATTGTGTTTTTCTTCTTTTTTTTCTAACTTTATTGCATTTTTCGTTGGCATCTCCCTGGGTATTAAAGTTATGGGTAGTATTTTCCTCTTTTTGTTGTTTCCCTAAACTGTTTTTGTTTTCATGATTTTGACAAAGTTCTGCTGTGTTTTTCTCTCCTTCCCGTAGCAGCTCATTTGTACAGTCATTTGTTGTCCTTGTATTTAAAAGTTGTTGTTTCTGGTTTCTCTTTTTTGATAAAAGTAATACAGCATGTTGTTTATTTGTAAGAATGAGAGTAAGAAAAAAAAATTGTAGGAAGATATAAACTATTTATCTCCTGCAGTCGTCTTGTTTTAGTCGCAACAAAAATGTTACAACAGTTTCTTCAAATATTTAAAAATTTAAACGTATAAGTTCTAAACACATAGACGACAGCACACTTTACAACTTCACGGCTTCAAATGCTGCTATGAAGTCAGCTTCATAATTATTTTGAAGACAGCAACAACATAACGACAGGGATGCCGCATATATATTTTATAATGAACAATATTAAAGTTATTGATAAAAAATGTTATAATATCACGAAAAACTATAAAAACACATAAATTTATTTTTATATTGTATATTTGTAATGTTTTTTTATGTTTAATATTAAAAAAACGTTGTTGTTCTTTTTTTTCCAATTTATATACATAATGGCAACACTATATTTGTTTATTGCTGCCCGTCAAAATAGAAAATAGCCTAAGTTGGCAGCAGCAGCAAACGCTGTTGTGCAGTCCTGCTGCTGTGCTCTCCTCAAAATAATAATTTTCATTTATACACATGGATTTTATTTTTGACATATTGCTGCTTGCTGTCTGCTGTCGTCTATGTGTTTAGAGCTTTAGGTTTTAATATTAAATGAGTTATGGGTATTATTTTAGTTCTAAAAGAAATTCTCGATTATTTTGAAAAAAGTTTGGGAAAAAGAACAATTATCAGAAATTTTTTTTTTTTTTTTTTTTTTTTTTTTTGTAATTTTTTATTTACAATCTGTCCATTTAAGGACAATAAGTAAATTTGATTAAATAATATTAACATAATATGTTAAACTCCACTGAGGATAACATAATTAAACAGAAATATTAAGAGATAACTAATATGCACATTTAATATAATGAATTAAAACATGTAAATTAATTTCTAAAAGGAAGGTCCAAAATATGGTATCTTTTAAGTCTGGTAATTTCATTGGTATCATCAAGAAGAGCAATAGCAAGTGGGTTGATATGTTGACTTAATCTTTCTAAATAGGTTTCACTACATCTTCTAATTATGTCTTTTAATTTCGGAATATTGAGATCATTATGTATTGTATTATTTGATATAAACCATGGAGCGTTTACTATAGAGCGTAAAGTTTTAGACTGATATCTTTGCAAAATTTCAATATTAGAGTTACTAGCTGTTCCCCAAAGTTGAATTCCATAAGTCCAAACAGGTTTTAAAATACTTTTATATAGGATTACTTTATTTTCTAAACTTAATTTTGAATTTGGTCCAAGAAGCCAATGTAGTTTTTTAGTCTTAATTGTTAATTGTTGTTTCTTCATTTTAATATGAGTCTTCCATATTAATCTTCTATCAATGTACAATCCTAGGTATTTTACACAATCAAGTTGTGGTATTGGATTGTTATATAATGTTATTGCACCGCAATTGCCTCGACGTAAAGTAAAAGTAATATGTGATGATTTTTCGTTATTAACTTTAATTTTCCATTTAGTTAACCAGGATTCAATGATATTCAGTTGTTGTTGTAACATATTAGATGCATTATTAGGGCAGGTATCTGATGCTAAGATTGCTGTATCATCTGCATAAGTTGCAATTAAAATATTATTGCTAATTGGCATATCTGACGTAAATATTGTATAAAGAATTGGACTAAGCACACTTCCTTGAGCGACTCCTGCTTTTACACTGCATATTTGAGAGTTTTCAGAGTTAACTTTAACGTAAAAACTTCTATCCGTCAAATAGGATTTTATTAATAAATAAAAAGGAGTTGGAAGTAACTTTTTAAGTTTAAAACACAATCCATCGTGCCATACTTTATCAAATGCTTGCTGTACATCGAGAAAAACTCCTGAACAATATTTTTTGGATTCCAATGAATCTCTTATAAAAGCTACAATTCGATGACATTGCTCCGGCGTTCCATGCTTATTTCGAAAACCAAATTGATATTCAGGAATTATATTTAGTTTATCAAGAATTGGTAATAATCTTTTCAAAAATAATTTTTCAAATAGTTTTGAAAATATGACCAATAAGCTTATGGGTCTAAAAGACTTAATATTATTTTCTGGCTTATTGGGTTTATTTATCATTATAATTTCTGCACATTTCCATTGTGAAGGAAAATAACTTAATCTTAAGACTGCATTATATATGTATGTAAGATATATTATACACTTTTTCGGGAGAGCTTGAATTACTTTAACATCTATATTGTCGTATCCTGGAGACTTTTTACGATTTAACTCTTTAATCTGAATATTTACTTCATTTAGAGAGATATGCTTGATTGGCCAATCCATGGGACAAGAACAGTTTATAAATTCATTTATGTCATTATCGTAAGGATTTATAAATTCATAAGGATGGAAAGTACTCTGTAGATGGTTGGCAAACACTTCTGCTTTATCTTTATCTGTTTTACACCATACTCCATTAATATCTTTTATTGGAACATTTCTTTTAGTTGGACGCTTTAAATATTTTGTTGCTTTCCACAAAGAAAACTCAGGATTTTTATTGTTATTATCTAAATTGTTAAGAAAATTAGCAATCTGTTCGTTTTTCATTTTATGAAGAGCAATTTTAAGGTCTTTAATCGATTTATTGAAATTTTGTTTATCAAAAGGATTTCCACTAATTTGCCATAATTTTCTAAGTCTTCTTTTATTTCTTAATAGCTCTCTTATTTCATTTGTTAGAATCAACTGATTACCATTTCTTTGATCAGAAAATTTTGGAGTTGATAAAAATCCAGCATTATGAATTAGATTATTTAATTCTTCAACTGCATTCTCAATTTCAATTGGTGTTTTTAATGAAATATTAAGATTAATATTTCTTTCAATCCAAGTGACAAAAGACTTTAAGTCAGTTTTATTATTTATAATTCTTTGTTTTGCAACCTGATTCTCTAGAATGGTGTTAAAGCATACTAATATTGGCGTATGATCAGAACTTAGTTCATCTATATGTGTAATATTTAATAAATGTCTTGCAATTCCAGAGTAAACAACAAAGTCTAATAGATCAGGTATTTTACTTGAATCTGTAGGCCAATAAGTTGGAGTTCCTGTTGACAGTATTGAATAATTTTTGTTTACTATACATTTATATAGCTCACTTCCCTTAGGATTAATTAATCTCGACCCCCACCAAGGATGTTTAGCATTAAAATCACCAGCAACAAAAAATCTTGATCCAAGTTGATTAAAAAATGTTTCAAATTGTTGAGTTTTAACAGAGTATCTAGGTGGTAAATAAATGGCGCATATGGAAATATCGTTTAAATTTGATTTAACTTTGATACAGGCAGCTTGAATATAAGATTCTCTTATTTCATGTAAAATTTCATATTTTATTGATGATTTTATTAATATTGCAGCTCCAGCATGAGCTCTGTCATCAGGATGGTTAGCTGTTATAACTTCATATCCTTTTATTTTGCAAAAGGATCTATTAGTAAAATGTGTTTCAGATACTAGCATAATATCAATGTCATGTATTTTTAAAAAGATTTCAACTTCTAATAAATGGTTGGAAAGCCCGTTAGCGTTCCATATTGCAATATTTAAATTTAGTTGCATATTTTTGCAATTAAAACTGTCATCATATTTAGCAACTTGTTGGTTAACTCTATTTGATCTTGAATTAGCTTTTCTAACTTATCAAATGAACTTGAATGATTATTTTTTAAAACTGAAGAATATGAATCGTAATTTTTTGGGCTGGTTGTAGCGTTTACATCAGGAATATTAATATTTCTATGATTAAAATTTGAATCATTACGTCGATACATTGAATTATGTTGAATTTTATTTTTTAGTAATTGTTTATATACCATGCAGCCTTTATAACTAGCTGGATGATTTTGAAGACAGTTTACACATCTAGGAGGAGATTCATGATTTTTAGTGCAATCTGCAGTCAGATGACCTAATCCACATTTAACACAGTTTACTGATTTCTTACAATAGGTCTTCGTATGCCCATATTCTTGACATCGATAGCATTGAACTATATCTTTTGTTTTTCTTGGTGGCACAATATTAACAACTGCATTATTTATAGTTTTAATATCATAAACACATTTATTATTAGAATTTGGTTCTAGATCAATGAAAAACATTGGGAGAGTTTCTTTAGTAATTTTACTCTTTATATTTATTACATTTCTTACTTTATGTCCAAATCGTTCAATTTCATCTTTTATATCATTAATTGGAGTTGAAGGATGCAAATTCTTAACAACAATTCTATAAGCTCGATCTTGTTTTAGTTGATAAGTATGAAATTCAATGTTTTTATTATTTAAGAAGTTTACAAGTGATCTATATGAATCAATATCTTTCACCATAATTCTTATTTGACCATCTCTTTGGCTTTTATAATTAAATGAAAAATTAATTAATTTCGAAAAACTTTTTATCATTGAGCTAATATCTGACACATTAGGTATAAAAATCGGTGGTGGTTTAAGTACTTGATTATATGTTAATTTTTCGCCACTAACATTATCACTATCATCAATATCATCTAAAGCCTTAAATCTATTATGACTTACATTGTTGTTTTTAAATTCAAATTTACTTGATGTAGCACCAGTGGAAATGATATTCTTATCTTGAGCAATATTGTTATTGTTGTGGTTCTTTTCAGCAACAGCATCGATGTTATTTACCTCTAGTTGAAGTTTGTTATTGATGGTTTTTCTCTTATTTAAAAATATATCTGGGGAATCATTTTTTTTACGTTTTCTTATTTTAGGCGATACTATCTGCCAACTTAAATCATCAGCATCGTTATCATCCATTATTAATAGAAATCAGCAATATACACGTTTTCAATCAGAAATGCTCAGAGATTGATAATATAATATGAAAATTTATATTTATGCCACAAATATTTGATAGAAAATTGATTAAAGTTTTTATACGATAATATTTTCAAAATTTCAATATATTAAATATTTTTCCGCTTGAGTAGTTGATACTTCAACAAAAATATTCAAAATATATTATCAGAAATTAAGAGTTTTTCTTTTGCAGTAACATAATCGATTAGTGTTATTTGCTGCATGCACGGCAGTTGTCCTTTTACAATTTTGGTATACGCATATTATAAAACAAAATATGATTTTATAAATTTTATTAAAAATATTCAACATACAATCAGATTTACAAAAGTACTTAATCACATATATTAGTTGTTTTTTTTTGGCTGCATCAATATTAAGCTGCTCCTCTGTTAAGTCATTTGTTTTTGCTAGCAACTCTTAAGTCTTTGTAGACCAGTGTTCAAACCACCAATTTGTAAGTCTAGAATTGTTGGAAAAAAAAATCGAATTTTGCATTTATTTTGAAGAGAGCCGTGATATTATTTCCCAGATTCAAGAAAAAAACTCAATCCAACAATATTTCTCTCGTATAATATAGTTTTAAGTTCTTATGTCTCCCAACAAGACAATGACCGTAGTGATTTGGTTTATAAATTTTTTTCAAAAGCCACTTTGATTTGAGTGACATCCTTGGAAATTTTTGTCACCATGGGACAACACGATAACTGGAATTAAAGCTTTTATTTTGACAATTTATAATTGATGTTAAGTCTGATTCTGAGCAACTTTTCCTTGTCAAAATAGTTGCGAAAATCAAAGGCTTGCAATGTCGCACGTGACACTTCGCACGTGACATGTACAAGAGACATATCGCACGTGACACGTTGCACGTGACATATGTATTGCACGTGACATGTTACTGGTAACATATCGCATGTGACATATTTTCATCACGATATTATATATTTTTTTGTGCTGTTTCTCATAAAATATTACAAACAAGAGGGGTACATTGTTTACAGCTCAATAACAAGAATGATTCGTCAAACAGCAATAAACAATGGAGAGATGTGGCGTATGATTAATATTTATGCTCGATTTGTAGTATTTTTTGCAATTCATACGCATCTGTCTATTCTAAACATTTTCTTTTTGAATTTAAATTTTAAAAGACTTTTATTGACACTTTTACTTAAACAGCCACAAACCACAAAGAGAATATACAAGTTAATCCAACCGTTCCTGTTGTGTGCTTCTTCCCAGTATTCATTGTGGAAAAATATCACATATTTGTGAAAATCTGTCATGTTAACATTATTCACACAAGCAGTCACCCAAAAGCGAGTGCAAATACAAAAGACTATTTAAAACATTTTTAATGTCGTTATGCTATGGATAATTATCTCCCAGGGCAATAATTAAAACCACATTACAACGCAACCACCTGCTATGCACAGAAATCATAAAATCTGATTTTATAAATATTTTCTTTTTTTTACTTTTTTATTTCACACTCTGCTCATTTACAACAGCAGCGACATAAAAGGAGTACAAATCTAACAAGCGAACAAGTTGAAAACCATCTAGACTATAGTTTTTTTCGACAAAATTATGTCTGCATATGCGGAATTCTAGTGTGACCGTGTTAGTGTGTGAATGCGTGTGGAAACGGTGTTGACTGTTATTGGTATAACCCGCAATCAGTTTAACAAACTATGTGGCCGAAAGTGTTGGTATTTGCATGTGAGCCTGGTTATTGGACAATTGTTTGCACGTGTTTTTTGTGGTTTTTTGGTAATCATGCACAATATTGCGTATTTGCAGGATAAAAGCATTTCTTTTTTGCTTTCAAAACACGCACTTTCATAATCTTTCTGTTGTTTTTGTTGTTGTAAAAACAAACACATGCTGTTTAATGTTTAAAATAATTTCGACACCCTCATTTAGGTGTATTAAAAACAGAACTTTGAAATGTTTATTAGCTGGATATTGATTAAGTGCAAGGCGGAGTGCAAACTGTTAATTCGAATGCTATTGCGAAATTTTGAAGTCATGTATTTTGGATAGAAGTTTTGTTTTTTGAAGACGACTGTTAGACTTTTCTATTTGATATACTTTCCTATAGATTGATTTTGATATATTTGTTTCTTATTAACGCGATCTTTTAGGACTTAAAATATTACTGCAAAATATATAGAAAATGTAACTGAATTTATTTATTTTTTATTAGATGCGGTACTTAGGTAATGCATTGATCTGGATTAAAAAAATATCTATGGAAAGTTGATTGAAAAAAATTTTACAATTTCCATATCAGATCTACAGAGAGTTTTACGTGCGGCCAGTTGATCAAATAATGCAGTTCCGCTGCAATGCATAGCACTAGTTCTTAGTAAGCGTCCCAGAGATGACACTCATCGCAGTCATGTTTCAACGATCAGTTGATCTCACTAGTGTCACAATACAAAAAACAACAAGAATTTTGTTTTGTTTGGTTTTACAACAGGCCTATGATGCCTAAGTGTAATCCTGGATGGATTGGGATAGCTTATGCCCCTCTCTTCAACCTAACCTATGAAATGTTTCCATTTTGTGAAAAACATCAAGAAAAAACATCTCAGTCAAAAAATATCGGTAAAACATAAAACAAATGCTTTGGAAACATTTTAAGCTGAAAAAAAATTATTTGAGTTAGCCGGTTTATTCAATCATGATCCCAATGAAGTGGACACAGATTTAACTAGAGCACATTCCATTATAAGCCAAAGTCCATTTTTTAAGCTGCTGATTTTTTAAAGAGTGATCTATACAAAATTTAGACCGACTGACTATGTATTTCAGCAGATACAGGAAAATTAATAATTTGTTTGCATAGAGAATAACTGTCTTCCCATTTCCATACCTCCACGATTTTATTCTTAGAGTTACTCTCATTGAATTTACTGATTCTCTGTAATGAAGTTCTGCAGATTTGAAGATTGCATAATATATTTGTGACCCTATGCACATTTTGTTCCTAAGCCAGAATGCAACTTTTACATTTTTCTTCTTTGATCCGATCTCTGAATTGGTTGGCCTTCATTTATAGGCTTAGGAATGAGAAATACTGATATCGTGTGCAAACGAATAGATAAAATTGGAGGTCATTAAAAAACAGAGTAGGAGGAAAAAACGAGCCTCTTGTCGAGAAAAGTTATCATCGATACCATAAGCATTAACTATTAAAACTACAATCCCTATAGTCCTGTAGCAATAGCAAGAGCCAGCATGTTACCGTAGCTTAAATAGTGCCAATGATGGTGCCATTCGAATAGCCTGCCAATCGAAAGATTGCAGGGTTATTTTCTTCATAAAATAAGTTTCTTTTCTACTGATAGAATGTGATGTCTAAGACAAAATTATTTTCATTTTGTTAACAGGATATAATATTTTCAGTATTTTTGTAACAGAAAGGACATACAATTTAATTCTTAGCCTTTCTATAAGTGAAAGTGTTACTGACATTCTATGTTCTTCTATTACTAAAATTATTTATTTATTTATTTATTAAAATATACCTTATATATAAATTTACAAGATATACAAACTGAAATTATTTCACCCCCGTATTTATAGATTAAGCTCATACATGAACACCAACAAATAAATACATGCTTGCAAACATATTGTGACAATAAAACTAAACCGCTGTTTTACAAATCTTTTTTTAATGACAATTATTTGTATTTTATTGAGATTTTATGTACTTCAACGGCTACAACAACAATAACAATAATAATAATAATATATTTATAACAATCCCCATGAGAGAGTCTATTACAACGGTCATTAACTTCCACTTGTTCGATATCGCAACAACAACAACAACAGCAGCAGCAAATAATAAAACCATAAGTAATTTAAGTTTAATGTTCAGAAATTTATTTTAAAATCTATCCATAACTTCTGTACTCTACACACGATAGTAACACTTTCGATAGACAGACACACGTTTAAACGCCAACAGACACTCGAAAGGCTGCCTGCCTGCCAGCCTGCCTGCCACTTGTATTCCATTCGAATGAAATTTCAATTCCAGCAGGTACATTTAAGCGGCACTAAAGCGTAAAAAAAGTTTCCTGATACGACCATCACGGACATTAAAACTAAATACACACGTTCAATGTTAAACAAACAATTTTGAATATTAAACTGTTTATATTTAAATTAAAGGTAATTTAATAAATAAATACGCCAAGTTTTTTTGCTGGCAGGTCTCAGGAGAGTAATTGCATTTAAATTAAGTGAAACGTATAATAAATTAATTAAAAATTATGTACGCGCATACTGGAAAGTAAATAAGCTGCTGAGTAAATCAATCCCAAAGAGAAGTTGGCTTAAGGATGTAATTATTTGGGCATTCAATTATAGATTCTAGTCACATGTTTTACAAAAATGCCTTTCTTTCGTAATAATAAAATTATGTAAAACACTTAAAAGGAAGGAATAATATTTTGAGGCGATTAGATTTTATAGGGTGTTACATGGCTGCTGCATTAAGTGCTGCAAAAGCTTTTTGTAACGCAAACTTTTGCCACTCAAACACTCATATTTCCCTTTGCTTACGGTCCTTAAACCCATATTGAACTGTTGAAATGACCTGCACACTTTTAAACGAAATTTATAAATTGCGAATTAAACAATTTTTTCGGTTGGCTTTTTCCTGTAATTTTATACAATAAAAGTGGCCCAAAAAGGAATAAGAAACTGATTTCCGTTTTATTATTCCTTTTATTTCTTTAATATTTTTGCAAAAGTTCTGTAAGTGACATTTTTGTTTTACGTTCCTAAAAAGCACTTCAAGAAAAATTATGCGCATAACAAGTGGCTTTAAAGAAATAATACACAGATTATGGATAACTGCTGCTGCTGCTGTGCTGCTGCCACTAATACTGTTGCCGTTTGTCAGAAGTGTGCTTGTGTTGTGGAGCCACTCATATACCTCAAGTGGCAAGAGGACACGTACATATTTTAAAGTTTAGAAATAGAAACAAATAAAGCAACAACAAACGATGGAAAAAGGAAAAACTAACGCAGATTTATAAACGGTTAATGCGCTTAGCTTTAGCAGCTAACAACGGCCAATTTATTTTATCCACACATTGTGGGAGCTGCTGCTGCTGCCTGCCTGCCTGCCAGACTGCCAGCCTGCCAGCCTTCATGCCTATTAATGCTAAATGCCGCTTTTGTTATGGTTTGCAATGAAACTGAAATTTAGAACAAAAGACGTTTGCTTGCTGTGTGTGAGTGTGTGTGTGTGTGTGTGTGTGTGGGAGTATGAGCGCAATTTTGTTTGTAAACGAGTATCTGCCATTTTCCTTCATTTGCCTCATTTTATATTGTTGCGAAAATGCTTATGAGCTTTCATTTCTAGACTTCTCATTTATGTAGATCAGACTCCTTATTAACATTAAGATGGGATAATAGGGTCTTTAAAATGATAGTGAAAGCAACCGAAGCTGCAGCAGTGTTTGTCATCGTATTCACTACCTTCCATTAAATTGACTTTAACAATACGATTATAAAATAATGATGATAATAATCACAATATTTTAAACAGCAACATTAATTTTCGGCCACATAATATGAGTAATAATATGGCTAAATGGCAGAATTTACGACTAATAGCCATGGCTATAACAGAAACTGACAACAAACTCCTTTAATATGATCTGAGGAAGTGGTGGAAGCAAAAAAAGAAAAAATACAAAATAATGCCTGAGCATAAACTATAAATTAGGCTAAATGCGGCCTTTTGTAAAAATACTGCCATATTTCATAAAAATATGTCAATGAAAAGTGAAGCTGGCGCATTGGGCTGGCTACTATTTGCTCGAGGTAAAAAGAAAGAAACATGATTGTTGATGCTTAAGGAAAATTAAAGTAGTGTTTGTGGAATTACTTCCTTTAAATTCTGCTAAAATAGTTTGATTTAAAATATATTCCGTATGGAAATGGAATAGAAATAGAAGAAATAGTTTGGAAATCGATTTCTATGATAGATTTTTGAGATCTACTTTTAAACGGAGATTATTTTGTATGTCCACTTTAAAGAAAATCGTATCAGATAAAATCAGTTTTTGCCGCAAGACAGCGTTCCACACCATCGCAACAGACAATGGACATATACGACCACGTAAGTAAGTGTAGGGTTAAAACCATTGAAAACTCGTTCCTGAGTCAAACGAATTGTAGGAAAAACAGTCGGTCCTGTAGCAAAAAATTAGCCGGCGAAGTAAAAGTTTGAAATAGCGACATCATCAATCACCTCAATACTATGCCCTCCTTTCCAGTTCCGGCGCAATGCATTGCATATGTAGGGGTCATTCCCTAAACGCTGGTCCTACTCCTAAAAAAAAACTGGGAGTTTAAAGTTGATCAGAAATTTTTGCGAACAGATACGTCAAAGATTAACGTGGTTACCTTCCGTTACGGCCTCACAGCCTGAACATTCCAATCCATGGGCGAACATCTTACTATTCCAGTGGCTACATGTGATGCCGGTAATAATCAAGAATAACCAGGAATACATACGTTAACGAACCAGGGGCGGGAGATACACAGAGCTTTAGCATCCCTTGAACTCATAATAGCACTAGGGAATTGATTAAATCTACGTCCAGGCAGCCTCTAGCGGTAACCGAGCGTCAATTCGTAACCAACATCTCTACCAGCAGATTTTGGTATAAACCACAGCCACTAAGATGACTTCCGGAGTAGATCTCAACCAATAGCTGGTTACAGAATCATCCAACTTTTAATGAGGAAGTAGCGAAGTCCTACCTGAGTGAACGTGCAAGAGTAGAAATTGCACGTGAAGAATAATGTTTCCAGGACATTCGATGGATTTCTGATATCGTACTGTCTTTTGCTTGGCAAACGCATCCCATATCACCAGAGGAGACTCCAATCAAGGTCTTTTTTTTTTTTTTTTTTTGGACCAGCACTCAGGAGATAACCTCCTATATATGCAACGCATTGCGCCGGAACTGAAAACGAGGGGATAGTATTGAGGGGACAGATTAGGAAAGATGAGAAGATAGACAGTTGTTTTTGTAGCTATTTCAACCTTTTTTACTTCGCCCGCTAATTTTTGCTACAGGGCCGACGAAGGTGGGTGCTGTTACTCTACTTTTAGTACATGATAGTGTCAGTCGCTGCCAGTAAAATTCCTTTGAGGTTAACTTTCTATCGACTTTGGTTCTCTGAAGGAACCTTTAGTGCCTGTCCACCTTTTGTTATAGACAAACATGCCTCTTTTTGGTCTGTTATATGCCGGTGATATTGTTAACCCGTGTTTGTTACTGTGACTGACTGCACACGACTTATGGCTTCATATAAGAAGTGGCCACTGACTTAACCACGTGAAATTCCTCAGGTAATCCTTAAATCTATATAGAAATCTGAGGTGTTGAAATTAACTAGTGCGAGTGTGAAGCAACATTCTCAAAAGGGAGTAGAACAAACAATAACAGTTGAAAACGACTCAGAGCCGCTTTGCGACTACCCTGAGAAATATATTTCCCATCTAATTGTTGGAAATTTTTGTTTAAATTTAGAAATACATGATAAATATTCCAATACACAAAGGAAACTCAGCATCCGTTTTTTTTAATTATTCCACTTACACAGCAGAGCAGAACAGCTGTTTTCGAAAGCCGCTACACTTTCATCATCAGTATCCATGTATATTTTATTTGTCACCACTTATTAGGCGGCTTAGTTGTATAATAGATCTTATTTATAAAAATTTTATTGGGAAATTGCATACGAGAAGTATATCAAACACATTTTTATTTTCATATCACTGATTATTTTCTTCATGTTCCATGTTGACTTTCCTTTGTGACTTGGAATATTTATCATGTTTTTCTGCACTTCAACAAAAGTTTCCAACAATTAGAATATGAATTTTAATTGAATTTAATATAAATTGTGTGAAATGATTTTATCTACTAATAAAATTTTCAATACGCAAAACAAAATGTTTCACGCAATATCAATCTTTTACAATATCAAATATAACAACTTTCAAAATAAAAATATCACGCTCTGAATTATGAAATTCGGCGCTACATTGACGAACTAAATAAAACTGAATTTTGTCAAAACAAGTGTGTCCATTTGCTTTCCAACCTCAAATTTGTCCAGCCATTACATTAACTAAATGCAAATGTTTTAATTTAATATTTTATGTTCTTGATAATTTAAAATCACCAAGTGAGAATAAAATAGGTACCAAGTAAAATCAAATCATGTGGACTTAAAGAAAGAAGGACACTTTTAAATGCGCATATTTTTGCATATAAAAATGTGCGGATGCCTGGAAAATTATATTCTGTTTAGTGTCTATTCCCGAGTCAAATGACTAATTAATATGACGCACAATTAACTATTCATGTGTCTGTCCTTGGCGACCTTTTTATGTTAAGCACCCCCTCCCCCCCCCCGCACGTTTTCAGGAAACATCTTTATAATGAAACAAAATATATTAAAATTTCTTTGGTTTTCCCATTTCAATGTGAAGCAACAAAAAACTGGAGAGAAAATTAAAGAAAAACAAAATAAAAAGGAATCAAATGATTGTTATTAGTAAAGAATACTTGTATCTTGTCTGGGGGAATTATCAAGTATTTACTCGTGCTAACAATACCCAGAGGCCTTAAGACTATTTCACCTACACCTCTGCCCCCGCCGTAAATCTTTGTAGTCGCATTGAACACATGTACAGTCTATCTAACAACTTTCGCAAGACTCGTTTGTATCTATTCCCTGAAATTAATGTTTCTTTCTCCTTTGCTTGTGTTTTTTTTGGTTGTTTTGTATTTGTTGTGTTTTGTTGATGGCCCCAACAAAAGGTTTCATTTTCGCATATTGTTGATGTTGTTGTGTTGGTGTAATTGTGACCGTGTATGTGTATAAACTTCGGTGGGATTGTATGGTTTTCTTTTTTTTTAAGCTCTTATAGTCTTCTTTAACAAAAGTGAACTGGAGTATAGATTTGTGCTAAACACGGTTTTACTTGGTGTAGTTTCATTTCGTTTCTTAATATTGTGAAGGTTTTATTCTGGCGATTGTGTGGAAAACTATTTTCTTGCAATAAATCTTTTGCTTTTTCTTGCTTGTGTTGACGTTGTGAAAATCAGCGTGAAATTCTGGGGGATTTTCTTATTTAATACAGTAGTTTTTGTGTACAATACGGCACACACACATACACGCGCGCGCGCTTACACATAGAAGTGTGTATTTGTAATCAAAAGCATATACAGGCGCAGTTATGCAGTCGCTGGTTAAGTTTCATATGAAAATAGAAAGTGAGTTCTTAAAGACTTTCTTCCCTGTCTTTTCTTTAAGTTGCTGTTGTGGGAAAACTATTTAGAAAGATTATTTTATAAAATGGTATTTTATTTGTGTATAAAATAAATTAATTGGGGAAATATTCCACGAGTTACTTAGAAACACTGCAGATTGCTTAAATTTATCAGAAATGAATAGAAATTTGAATTAGTAATTTTAATTTTTTTCCTCGCTAAAGGACTGGCTTGATTTATAATTGATTTTATATAAATTTTGTAAAGTTTAGCGTTTAAAAAAAAAAAAAAAAACGATACAGGGCGAATGAAGAGCGCCTTCAATGATAACAAACGTTAATGCACATTTCCTTATCTACCCATAAAACGACAGAACTTTTTAAAATATTAAATATTAGTTGTGAAGAAAGAAAAAAGTCAAATTCTTTTACAAGTTTTTGAAATGAACATTAAAAAGAATTTATTACCAGATTTACTTTAAACACACATGAATGCATGTATTTTCTGCACTCGAAATGCACACAAAACTTCTCCAACGAACAACTTACAACGCAATAAGTTCGCACAGACACATACATACACTGTCACATACACATGTAAACTTTCTTAGATTTGAAACCAGCAACAGGAAACATTAAAGCGCATTTGCTTAAAACTTCAGAAACTCTTACTGGCTTTTGCAAATAGAGAAAAACCATTTTTTTTAAATGGGAAATTGGGGAACTGTGTTCTTTCGGTTGCTTGAAGCTGAAGAATTTTGTGTCTCGTAAAAGCCAAGACTAAACAGGCCATCGGGAATAAATTTAATTCTTAAAAGTAAAATAGTCTTAAGGGTATACAGACATGCCGAAAAAGAAGTACGTGATATTGAGGTAAAAAATAAAGTATATAAGTGATTTTTTTTAATTTTTATAATATTAAGACTGCGGGCTGCTATAGAATTTTAAGAAAAACACTACGGAATGCTTGTGTTCCAATGTGTGATATTTCCCGTATATTTTTACATTCATTTGCATAGAGTTCCGCTACAACAACTTCACATGCCTTAAGGCCGGTTTAACCTTTTACCTTAACATGCCAAGCAACAGCAGCAAATGTTTATTTATAAGGCCTATGGATTTTTTTTCAACTTTTATGTATTTAAAATATCAATTCCGCTTTACAATTTCGAGTAAAATTAAAGTCGCTAGTTGTTTTATGGGTTATTAATAAAGGGTGTTTTTTTATCGAGTGACACAAGTTTAAATCATAATAAAACAAGGAAATATAATTTTAATAACAATGAAACGGTCGTTATTGGAAAGAAAATTTTATGAAATTAATGTTTAAATATGATTTCTGACATGTGCCTGCCGCAGCTGGCGCGTAGAAGGCACAATCTGGAACATAGACTTTCTTAAACTCCAATATATAAAGCCTTTTTTTAATAAATTCGTCAAGACAACATCTAAAACAAATTACATGCAATAAAATTTATAACTGAAACGAACTTCATATCAAACATATTGATTAAAATCACACATACATATACACATTTTCAATTACCAATAGTATGCATTCATACGTAAGTAAAGGAAGATGTCTGCATGAGTGTGTGTAAATGTTTAATTACGTAAGTAATTAATTTCAAGTATTTGCTTAAAATATTATTGTGGCTTTAATGATGCGCGTCAATCAATATGCAAAAGCACACATGCATTCATTTTATGTGCTCATAGTAAAACTTACAGCAAGAACTCGGTGGTCGGAGTTCCTTATATTTAAGAGGCAAATATGCATCTTACACACTTAAGAAAATTCAATTCAGTTACACTAAAACCAAGCAATAGTTGGGCCATTGCGAGTTTACTTTCCTAAATGCAATTTATATGAAATGAATTCCACACAAATTTGTCAGGCTCTGAATTCTTAATTTTAATTATTGGTAAATTTGTGTGCTTTTGGTGATAGAGCTGGAAATCTATTAGGGCTCGAAAGATAGAAAAATTGAAGGACTTTCGATTCGATGTATGATGCAATTCGATAGAATGGATAATAATTGGCCAAATACTTCCCAATAAACACTGAGCTTTCACGGTAGTCAATAAGGTCCTGAATTTGTGGTCCGAAAGTAGCGGAGATCTAATTCATGTTTAATTATTTTTACATAAGATTGTCATTGCAAGAAGATCTCTTTTTTGTCACTTTTTCACTGAGCCCGAAGCCATATTCCTGATACTAAGTCAATAAAATTTTTGTAAGTCATTTTTAAAGGAAATAATTTTTCAATACTAATAATTCTTACTGATATAATAAATATGTAAGTAACTCTGTCTGTCTGTCTGTCTATTTCTTTTACACGCTTAAACCACTGAAATGATTTAAATGAAACTTGGCTTAGAGATATTTTGAGATCCTAGAAATAACATAAGATGGATTTTGTTTTTGGAAATTATCCTATTAAGTGATCAGGCGTGGTCTAATAAAATAATAAATAAGCCAACATTAATACTTCATACACGCTGGTATGAACGCAGTTTATAGTGAGTTGCACTTTTTATGATGACGCACTTTTTTTGATTATTTGCACTTATTATGTTGACTTGCACTTTTTGTAATGACTTGCACTTTTTATGATGACCTACACTTTTTATGATGACTTGCACTTTTTCAAATGACTTGCACTTTTTCTGATGACTTGCATTTTTTATAAGGACTTGCACTTTTTAAAATGACTTGCACTTTTTAAAATGACTTGCACTTTTTATGATGAATTGCATTTTTCCCAATGACTTCCACTTTTTTTGATGACTTGAACTTTTTGTACTGACTTGCACTTTTTAGAATGACTTGAATTTTTTATAATGACTTGCATTTTTTATCATGACTTGCACTTTTTCTGATGACTTGCATTTTTTATGATTACTTGCACTTTTTAAAATGACTTGCACTTTTTAAGATGAGTTGCACTTTTTATGATGAATTGCACTTTTTATGATGAATTGCACTTTTCAATGATTTTGCACTTTTCATAATGACTTGCACTTTTTATAATGACTTGCACTTTTTATAATGACTTGCACTTTTTATGATGACTTGCACTTTTTAAAATTACTTGTACTTTTTATAATTACCTGCACTTTTAACAATAACTTGCACTTTTTATGATGACTTGCACTTTTCGTAATAACTTGCACTTTTTTTGATGAATTGCACTTGTTTTGATGACTTGCACTTTTCATAATGACTTGCACTTTTTAAAATGACTTGCACTTTTTAAAAAAACTTGCACTTTTTATGATGAATTGCACTTTTTATGATGAATAGTACTCCTTTTGATGACTTGCACTTTTCAATGATTTTGCACTTTTCATAATGGCTTGCACTTTTTATAATGACTTGCACTTTTTATAATGACTTGCACTTTTTATGATGATTTGCAGTTTTTAAAATTACTTGTACTTTTTATAATTACCTGCACTTTTTACAATGATTTGCACTTTTTATGATGACTTGCACTTTTCGTAATAACTTGCACTTTTTGTGATGACTTGCATTTTTTTGATGCCTTGCACTTTTTATAATGACTTGCACTTTTTATGATGACTTGCACTTTTTATAATGACTTGCATTTTTATAATTATTTGCACTTTTCTTCTTACTAATATAATAAATATAAAAGTAACTCTGACTCTCTGCCTGTCTGTCTGTTACCTTTTCATGCTAAAACCGCTAAACGGATTTAGCTGATATTTGGCATATAGAGTTTAAGATACGGAGAATAACATAGCGTGGTGAAAATTTGTATAGACATATGAAATTATTAAACTTTGATCCAGTGAAAATACAACATATCGTAGACTATGTTATACATTAGCAGAAATTTCATATACTCTTCGCGGCCAAAGTCGGGGGTAAAAGCTAGTTATTAATAATTTAAAGCTATTAATATATTTTTTATAAACGTTTATCTTCATTCTTAATCAACAATATTTTATCAATAAAAATGTTATTTTTTTGTTAACCTGACCTTTATTTTATTATATTCTTTACAATATTTATTTACAATAGAAATATTTTTTATAAAAGAAATTTAATTCGAAATAGTTACATCAATTGAACCGTAATTAGTTTCGCTTGTTCGCTTGCTACATAAGAGTATGGGATCAACTCCTTTCTACAAAAGAACAAAATTGCAGCAAAGAAAATCTTTGCTTTTTTCAAATCACATTAAATTAGAATAAATTAAAACAACAACATTCTCTCTTTGTGACATGCTTTGATTTCAATGGAAGCTTATATTTTCATCCAATTTTATTGTACAACAATTTTCTGTTTAAAATCTGGGTTCTAATACGTCTTTATTTAAATAGAATTTGAATTCTATTTTGCTACTGATTTATCCATATTATTTATTTTATTTTATTTTATTTTTGTTTCCCATCTTACCAGAAGTACAAAATACTTCCTTTGAATATTTTGTATTGAAATCATCTACAGTAAATTGAATTTTACGCGTAAATTGAATTGAATGGATATTATAAATTCATATATTCTACTGATGCTTTGGAAAAACACTTGAAAATGTACAGACGAATGAGTTCGCAGCACAACCAAATAGTGGTGACTGCTAATAAGAAATAATACCAAGTTGGCTATAAGAGGATGATTGCTGCTGGGAGAGTACAATGAGAAATTTGTGAAATGTGAATTACACACAACTTCAAAGGATGATTTGAAAAAAATATATTGTTATATTTTATATATTATTTTTTCATATAATGCTATTATATTTTAAACTTACACTAATAAAGACATTTTTTATTTTTGAGTTAAAGGCTAGTTTTGTTTATTTTATTTTTTTTAATTCACAAGTTGTTTATTTTTAAATTAAAAAGTACAGTCACAGCAAACTTTTTCAAATTCTGGCTTTTGGTTAACCAGGTTAGTAGAAGTTTTCTTATTATATTTTTCTTTTATACAGGAAGACACGAATCAGTTATCCCACCGGAAGTTGGTATAGTTTTTTCAAATAGCGCTGTTTATCAGTCCTATTTAACATTTATGAAGTAGGCATCTGCAGTACACAAACAGTAGAGCCATGGAGCCTTATAGCCCGCGAGAGTGTGAAATAATTCTGAAGATTTGTAAGAGCTCAGTGGTTTTAGCACCGCGTGCATTTCAACGCCGACTTTTTAATAAAAGTTTTTGCCGTTCAACTGAAGAGGTTCGACTTGAAGAGGTTGGATATACAGAAGACATTGCAGCTAGTGGCCGCCATCGGAGTGGTCGATATATGAACAACATGTCAACTGTAGTTGTCGATGTCATTGGGAACGAGAAAACATCAACCAGACGACGTATTGGAAACCACGACATGTAGCCTACAGTGAATTATAATGAAGGCCTTCTACATTTTCTTATACAAAGTGAACGTCAGATGCGTTTGAATTACTGTGTAGAGCCATCCTCAATCTCAACAACGCAGAAAACTGTTTTGAGTCAAAAGTTGTCAGGAGTGCTGGGGCTAATTTCCATTCAAGCAGTTAAGAAATTTTGAAAATTTGTTTTTTTCAAGAAACATCCTTAAAGCCGTTTCGCTGGAAGCAATCTCCAAAAACGATTTCCTAAACTTTGAACCAAATTCACGCTGAAAGAGGAGACTCAAATAAATATTTCAATATATTTTCTAGAAATTTCTGTTTACTTATAACTCGTTTTTAAAAACAGGCGAATTTTCAACGGAAATCTTTTAAGCTCTTGGCAAACACATCCAGAATAATATAAAAGAAATAGGTATGCAAAAAGGGTTAAGAAGCCATTCAGCTAAACAAACAACAGTGTTTACATTATTCAGCATAAAATTGTTTTTGAATAAAAAAAGCAATCAAATAAAATAAAAACAAAATGAAACTCTCTTCCTAATATTTAAGCAGCGGAGAAATATAGCAGGCAAACTTAATATGACTTCCACATGGTGTAAAATGTGTTCAAATATTTTTCTGTACTACAAAAACTTCAATGAGGAAACACTAAAATAAAAGTTACTGGCAAAGAAAATATACATTTTTTTTATAAACAAAAAGGCATATTTTTAGGAATCGAGGACACCATTAACACCAAGAATTATTACTTAAACTGTACGCAAAATTATGGAGGGTGAAAAATTACTGTAAATATTTAATAGTTGCTGAAAACACAAGGGGAAGTAATGCCACAAGGATATAACAGACCATAAAAATGAAAGCCACAAAAATACAATTCCCAAGAAGTCAAAAGAATTTAATTTAATGATTTTTGTGTGGTACTTAAATGACCTACGAGCGCATCAATAAACAGTTTCAGTTTTGTGCGGCTGCATCAAATAATTTAAGGCAGCTTCACAAAAAAAAAAACAAAATTTTTTTTTTCAACGTCTATATTAAAGGACTCCCTTTATGTCATTGACTTACAGTCTTAATAGTTTTCGGCCTTGTTGAGAACATATATTTGTATTGTAAGAAGCAAAAAGAAACAAAAGAAAAAAAAGGACTCGGCTAAATTTATGGGCTATTTTACGAAGCCATTAGCACAACTCATATTAAAATCATTTTTAGTATTTTTATGGCCATAATGTTTGTGTCTCTATTCTGGTTCATTTACAAGTAACTAAATTACAACAGCAAACAAAATATATTTATAACAGCCTACCCTTAATAGTGCGTATGGGTGTATGTGTATGCGTGTGCGTCTGTGTGGCTGTGTGTGAGCCCTCAGAATGTTATAAAAAGGCAGAACTAAGAGTATGTTTTTAGGCTGAATGTTGAAACAATTTATGTCTTGATACATTCCAGTTGAACGCAGGCAGTTAAATGATGCAGAATGCTCAGCACAAATTTAATATAACAAGCAAATTACAATTGGCACTGCAGACGACAATGGGCAGACGACAATGGGCTTAAATGTTATAAAAATTTAAATTGTTTGCTACTTTTAGTGCCTTTTTTTCTCATTGTCGGCTGAATTCTTTCTTTCGTACAAATATATTTAAAACAAGAACAAAATTTTATAAATTGTTTTTGTTTCAAATGTATTTATACGAAAGAAAGAATTCATTCGGCAATGAGAAATAGGCAGTTAATTTAAGTCGTAATGATTTTTCTGTACAAAAAATTTTAGAAATTTAACTTAGTAATAATTTTTTGCAGTTGAGGTCTTTTTATACAAACAAAAAAAAACAAGTATTCAAAATATTTTTTTCAATATTTCGCCTCCTTGTAACCTCTCCTTTGGGTGGCTTCTTCAAGAAACTATAGCTTTTTTGCTCAAGATTAAACAGAAATCTGAAAAATTTAACTTAAAATGTTTTGCGAAAAAACAATGAGGACGATTTTAATAAAAAGTTAAATTCTTACCCCGGTATTCATAAAATTTAAAATGAGTTTGAAATGTATTTTAATCAAATTTTTTCATACAAAATTTTCTTAAAACAGATTTCAAATACATTTTATTTTTTTATGAATATGGGGGTTAAACAAGAATTGCCAAATATACAAATTCAACTCTGAATAATTTTCCCTCACTCAGAGGCGTTTTGAAATGGTTTCGGTATTGGCTGGTCTGCATGTTATATTAAAAAAAAAAGGACGCAAATTAGATCACACGGCTGCCTCGAACTCAGTACTGGCCTCTAGAATAATCCTTAAAAAAAAAAATTTTATTTATAGTCCACTTCTTAATGATAATAATTTCTTAAACTAAAAATATATTGTGGACTCGTAGAATTCAACTTAACTCTGACTAATAATTTTCAAATTATTTATTTAATTTTTAATCTTTGCTGCAGTTTTGTGCTATAGAAATGAAAGATAGTCGCTCAACTGTAATTTGCTATTTAATTTAAATTTTTCGCCAGCCGTTTTAATTGTAATTTTTAACATTTTAATGGTCTTTATTCCGTGCTTTGGCATTTCTTGTATATGTGTGCGTGTGTGTGTCAGTGCTTTATGGCACGATTGTTGTAAAATGTGTAAATCACAAGTTTTAAAGTCTCTATCTATAACTTTCTCGCTTGTAACATCTCTATTCATCATGATTTATTAAAAAAAATATAATGAAAAATATAATAGAAGAAGTCGCTGCATGGAAACAGCAACGTTTTGTATATTTTGGGTTTTTAACAATTGAAATAAATTGTACAGAAAATATTTTTTTGGTGGACTTTAATGACAATTAAAAAAAAACGGGAATAAAAAATACTTAATTGTATTTTCAGAATGCAGATATTATAAAAATGATAAACATCTGTAAGAAATTTTTCATGCTTAAGTATTTCATTTCACAAGAACTTTATAGCTTCTGCAAAAGTTTATTGCAGCCAACAGATTGCAATTGTGGCAGCTTCTTTTAGAGTTTGAAAATTTACTACATTTTTTGGAAAATATTTTTCAAATTAATTTCAAGCTGATTTCTGTACTTGTTTTGTTACATCGCCCCATTGAGGCTAAAGGTGTTTATTTTACATTTTTGTTATAAAGTTAAAATCCAATTACCGTCAATAATTAATGAAGTTGCTTAAAGCGCATAAACAAAAAATTATGATAAAAAGCAGCCACGTCTTTTTAGTGATGCTATGAATTTAAAATAATAAAAAAATATCTAAAAACTTTCCTATTTTCTTTAAGTATTTTAGAAAAAGTGTTATATTTAACGCTGCAACCATCAAGTACATGTAATAAAATTAGTAAAAGGTGAAAATAACTACAAAAGTTACTATAACAATTTATTGGTGTTGTTGATGTTGTACTTAAGAAGCTCTGACACCTATTTCGTGTTATTAATAAGCCACCGAAATAAAATCTTAAAACGTTTAATTTCAAACGATTTGTTGTTCAAACAAATTACATTTTATATAAACAGAAATATTACAGAAAAATTATATAAAAAATAAAAATACTTTGAAGCACTTGAAGTACTCGTGGCTGACCTTTTCATTAATTGGGCTCCTCAACGTATGAGTGATTTTAAAATTCGTTTATCCAAAATCGCTCATACGTATCGATTGCAACACTTTGTGAAACCAAATGCGATCATATAAAATATTTACACAATTCGTTTTATTTACAATTCACAACTTTATTTTATAAATTTATAAAAGTTTTATCCCATGCAACCGTGTGCTATTTATTGTCCAATTCTGAACGAAAAAAAAATATATAAATAAAAATAAACTATAGAATTGGTATGAAATATTTATTGCTAACTTTTTAACTATATTTTTGGGTCAATAATGCCACACACACACACATACACATACACCTACACACTCATACGTACCAAAAATGCCGACCGTATTTTCAATGTATCAATTTTTATCTATTCAAATTCAGTGCAAATTTGATAAAAACAAGTATAACATTCAAAGCCATCCCACACACAAACACACAATCTCCCATGTTGCAAGGTGAGCTCTTCGCCATAAATGGCTAAGAATGTTGTGGCACGTTACCACCAGGCTGTTATGCAACCTTATCAACCAACACTGTGTAACACTTTTTTATTGTTATTTAATTTTTTTTTTAGGTTTTTCCATTGTGAGCACATGTACGTTTATTTGCTACAACAAACTTAAACAAAAACAATTCATAATAGAGACAAGAAGTAAAGTTTTGCTGGTATTCTTTAAGTGTTGAAAAGAAAGAAACTAAAGACAAGTTTGTGCAGAGAATACAAATTCAAATGCCCTTAGACATACAACAGCTTATGGCAGAGAGTGTGCGAAACTAAGGACTTGTTTAGCAGCAGAGAAAACAAGTGTCAATCGATTTAGGAAAAAGAAAATAGTTTATTTTTCTTGCCAATATTTTCTTAAGCCTTAAAAAACTTTTTCAATAATAGTTCCATTACTCTAAGACTTGGCGAAAGAGGCTACAAAGTGAGACAACAACAAAGCAGGGGAAGAGAGTTTTGCATGTCACCTCTGAATGTCTGCTTGTTTACAAAATCAAACATTTATATTAGGAAAACAATCAATATTCAAGTTTTTTAAATGACAATCGCTAAAGGATTTTGGTGTTTAAGTGGAATATTTAGAAACCATAATTTTGACACGTTCATTTGCAGTAAAAATTTATTTATGAAAAATATTTTATATTAAGAGTACCTTCCTGATTGGCCTTGGCAATGGTCGATCATGTAGCAAAAGGCAGATCTGTTTGTAGTCATGTTCGGCAGTGCAGTTTTAGTTCAGAGAATTCTTAAGAAAACTGATACTCTATCTGCATCACAACTTTTCTATTGGGTAGATGAATTGAGAGGCAGCGGTACATGTGCAGCGTGTTGTTTTAGAGTGTCACAAAAGCAGAGCAACACGTGCAAATTGTTGAAATTTTTAATCAAAATAATTGTTCTATTCGTCAAACTCATCGTGCACTCTTCCATTTTATGGCGTACATAATTGTCCTTCAGAGCGGCCAATTCGAAGAAGAATAGATCGTTTTCGGATCCCAATTACTGCTACTGAAAATGGGCATCCCGTGAGACGGCGCACAGTGCGCACTGAAGAAACTGTAGCCGCTGTACAGAAAATCGTTAGAGATGCTAATCAATCAATTCATTGCCCTCCTCAGCAACTGGGGTTGTATCCTTCCACTTTACGGAAGATTTTCTTAGTGCTTGAAAATTGGTGTCCCAGATTGCGTCTTTTATGCGCTAGCCGTGGCGGCCACATGCCAGAAATCATATTTAATAATTAATTTCACAAAATTTTCTTTCCAATAAAGACCGTTTCATTGATATTAAAATTATATATCCTGGTTTTATTATGATTTATCAAGATGCTTGCAGCCCTTTTCGCAGTGTCAACTTAAATTTACTTTTGGCACGCAGTACGTGCTGTCAGTTTTAATACAATCTCTTGAACGTTTAACTGCTGGGCTAAGTTATTTATTGAAAGCCTTTTTTAAAGGGCATAATTTTTTAGGGCTATTTTTAAAAGAATCTTCTTTATTTAAAGTTAATTACGCGCCAGACGTGGGGTTCATATGCCAGAAATTATATTTACACATTAATTTCATAAAGTTTTCTTTCCAATAAAGTCTGTTTCATTGATATTAAAAATATATTTCCTTGTCTTATTATGATTTAAATGTGTATCATTTTGTAAAAAACACCCTATATACATATATGGAATATTGTTTGCAAGTTAAGTGGATATTTTTGACGTCTAAAAAGAATCGGTGCTATCGGCACTCAATTCTTTAAGTAAATGGCTTTCTCATAAGCCATTATTGGCTTAGAGAACATCTAAACAGACTCGAGACTTTGAGAGTAGCAGCCACTGAAAATTCTGTAATTATGATGATGAGAGTCTTTATCCCCACTGTGCATTCATGACAGCGACAGGTGAACATTGAAGATATTTATTGCTGGGCTTGAAGTCATCTATGGTAAGAAAATTTCGTGCGAAAAAATATTTTGACCCCCTTCGTGATAGAATTATGAATTAAATGATGTAGAGAATTTTTTTTGGGTGGGTGTGTTGGCCTAGAAATTGATGGTTGGGTTGTGGCGTTGAGTGGCTAGACACTAACTTTTGTTTACAATCCTGTTACAAGTGCTAAATACTTTTTGACGTGTTAAGTGGGCCTTTATCAGTTGTGTCTGTTATAATTACGGCTGGTACATTCTCCGCGCAGCAACGTAAATTTAAAAGTATTGGGGAAAGTGACAGTTATGAAAATATACAATGAGTTGCTCTAATTGGATTTCCAGTGCTCAGCTTATCCTGCTTGGCAATATGTAAATGTCCCCTTTTTTTTATTTTGGCTAAATTCTATTTCAAAATTGATTTGAAAATATCCCAATAATTTCTTCAGTAGTGACATACTGTGCCTAAGCAATTGATTGCTCGAAAATATTTCATTTCGAAATTGTTGCCAATGGCTTTGCTTATGTTTCCAGCATTTGGCATGTCGTGCGGTAATAATAATAATTTTAAAACAGACAACTTTAATAACACATTTACATGCTTACGATACGACAAACTGAAATATGAAATAAAAACAAAGTGGGAAAGCAAAAGAAGCGCTAATAATCACACTTGCATTCAGTAAATCATATTTAGTTTTTCTAGTCTCTAGTTATAGTTTTTGTTCTTTCTGTAAGTTGATTTTGTTACAAATGTGGCAACAACAAAGTAAACAACAACGTGCAGTTTATAATTTAAAAACTACAACTAGATTAACATGCAAACAAATACACACACACACACACACACACACATTCCGAGTTGAGTGCAAACAGCAACAACAACAGCAGCAGCAGGCTTTTATTCAGTTGTTTAGTTCTCTGTATGAGTGAATAACTGAGTTGGCATTTGTTTATTTTATGGTTGATTGTGTGTTTGTATTTATTTCTTGGCATGTGTGCCTGTGTGTGTGTGTCTGTGCGAGTTGGTACGCTTTGCAAAAAGTAAGAACCCTTAAAACACATTAGTTATTGTTATTGTTGTTTAGTGTGGTTGTGCGCCTGACTAACTTGTACATACACACACACACTCATAGGGACTTATGTATGTATTTTATTGTTGTATTTGTTGTTATTAAAACTCTTCAGTTTTTGAGGCCTTATGACAAGTTTCTCAACATTAGCATTTTGACTGCAGGCAAACTGCAGTTCTTTCTTTTCTCCTCTTTTTCGCATTCTATTTGTTTACTATGTGTTTGTGTGTATGGCTGTGTGTGTGTGTGGTTTAGTTTGTTCTTTGCCATTTTTCTTTTTATTCTTCATATTTGTCAGTTGCCATTGTTGTGTCGTTTGTGGCTCAAGGGAGGCCAACAACAAAGCAGTGAAATGAAAAAAGCCGTTTATACCTAAATAAACAACGTTTATATGTCGGACAAATATGAAGGATCTACTAAACATGGTTTAAACTCAACACAAATGACATTTATGACTAGAGCCTTTTATCAAGGGTTATGTTTTAGTTTGCTGTAGCTGTTGTAGTTGTTGTTTTATTATTCCACTTGTGCATTTTCCATGTTCCAGCTAATATTTCAGAGACTTGGATTTCTATTTCCCTTGCACAGACTTCGAGTTGCAAATTGTTGGAAAAGCTTAAAGAATTCATAAAAGTCTGCTGCAAAATAAATGGAGATTTATATTTATTGTCATATTATTTTGCGACATTTGGTCACTAATAGCAAGTGAAAATAAACAATAAAGAAAAGTTGCAGGCAAAAAGTATTAACAGCCATTATTAATATGATTTATTGATGTGTGTTGGATTTGCTGTTTTGTATTTTTATTTTCAATTTTATTGACTTCTCTGACGGCACTAAATCCTATTCAATGGCCCTCATTGTGAGTTACTGAATCAAATAGGCAGGATTTAGTTGTTCCTTGTACAAATAAATTTATATGATGGTTTTATTTGCCATCATTTATTGTTCATATACAAAAGCAAGCAGTTATTCTCTGTAACAAATTAGACGTCTTGTGAGTGGAGATTTCTTCGCTTGAATGTATTAATCGCCATGAATATAAAAATTGCTTTTGATTTGTTGCATGAATCAACAATTTTAAGTACGAGTGAGGGCATGTGTATAAAACGTACGCATAAAGTTAAGACCTATAACCTTGAGTGAGTGTGTAACGAAAATATATGGAGACGATCCAGTTGTATTTTCTGAAAATCAGGATGTGCCTTGAATTATTCATGGTTGAAGGAAAATTAACTATATCATGCTAGGCAACACAATACAGATGGAAAGAAGCTATACAGATTTTTTATTATGTTTGGGGCTCTTGAAAATGGTTTTGCTCAAAATTGTTTTTCTAAAAATCCCGCAAAAGATTTAAATTTTAGGTCTTTTGAACGTGGACAGATGCAACATCTCTTTTGCTTTGCTTGGGGCTGGATACAGCGGGCATAGTTTTTAAAGATATTGGAAAAATTGATTTTATGATCTCAATCAAGCAGATCGAAAGGACTTGGTTGGAGCTTCAGTGCCTCGGACACAAACATTTTGTTTAACGATGTAACAGCTTAAACAGAAATGTGCCTATTCCCTCATGACGATTTTCTACTCGAAAACAGGTATTAAATGATGCTCTCTTTGCAGTTAGAGCGGGGACATTTTGTCACTCTGATTCGTTGAAGGGTCGGTCCGTTTGGTGATGCTCAATTGTGTATCACGTCATGTGTTAGAAGTTTCTTCATACTCAGTGATATTCTGGATGGAACAACCATTTCGGCAGGGGGAAAACTTGCCCAGTTGGCGCAACACGATTAAGAAATTGACTTGAACATTCACACTACCGCTGGCCTATTATTGGAAAAAAAATCGCCACACTTATTCCATGATATTGAGAACTATAACGCCAAATTCCTTAGCTGCAAATATCACATATGATTAAATAAAATTTATTTTTGTAAATTTAAAAAAATAAATCCTTAGATTACAAAAAGTACTTCTGCAGTTAATAAAATTTTTAGACACAAAATTCATTAGTATAGACTAAAATCTAACTTGAGAATAAATTTCTTATATGAATAATTTTATTTCGAATCTAAGTTAATTAACTCAACAAATTAAATGATTTTAAAATAGAAAACAGCTTTTTTTCACAATATATTTGTCCATAAATCTCTTTTAACATTTAACCCAAATAAAATGCACATAAATCTTTATAACTTTTGCGCCATAGTTTTTTGTCAAATAAATTTAAAAAAAAAAGAGTTGATGCAAACTAGAAATTTTTCAAATAACTTTCAATTAAAATTGCACGAAAAAAGTAAATTAATTGCTACAAATTCCTTTTACTACTCCTGTTAGCACGTCCCATAGATTTTAAAAATTACAATAAAAAAGTCAAACTAAAAAATGGCTAAATATAAATTTAAATAAATTGATCTATCTATTTCAAAATAGTCAAATAGAAAATAATTTATTTTTCATTTATTTGAAAAAAAAAAAAAAATTTGGAAACATTGTCAACATATTTAATTGGCGGCATGTGAGCACAACCTAAAAACTTGTGCAGAATTCAAATTTTATTTGGTTTTAGACATCAACAACACTGGCTGCAATAAAAATTCATTAAAACATTTTAGTTGACAAAAATGTGGGGGCCCATGGAAATATTTTCTTTCTTCAGAGTTTTCACATCAATAATTCTGAAGTTTTTTAGTTTTTTAGTTTAATAGAGTAAAAATAGATATATTTGAATTTATAAGGCACACACGTCCCATTGCATAATTTTAATTTGGATTGAAGTTGTCATAAAATAGTCTTAAGAACAAACATTCTGACTTTGAAAATTTCTGTAGGATTTGGTTATGAGAGCCATCCATTACTGCTAGCGATTTTTAATATTGAATTGCGTGGAAATGCATGTTAGAAGTGGTTACAATTTGTCGTTTTTTCCTACCTTCATGCAAAGTTTGTGTCATGCTTAAGCCTCCTTCGAGAAAACCAATTTCAGGACATGTGACAGTATCGAAGTGCGGAGATAATAAATTACATTCTAAATATTTTCATATATTTTTTGTAATTTAAAATAGTAGAAACGTCGTGAAATTTATCAAAAGTTAAATAAATTACACGCATATAATCTTTAGATTGAGTTATTGTGTCCTGTTTAATTGCAGAAATAAACGAGGGAGTATCACCACAACTTAACAGCATTAATGACAGCAGCTATTTATTAAATAAACAATATAGTAAAAATTTGCATTTTCTATTTATACACCTCATTTGATTTTTATGTCCTTTTCCAAGTCCTTTATTGCCTCCACTTCCGTTATAACAGACAAACACTTGGCAGGCAAATGCCAGCACACCACGGGTGCTTCAATGATTATAAATGATATCGTTGAATTCTTGGAAAATGCGTGCAATGCCGCAATTAAACACTAAACGGGATATTACTTTATTACAAAAAAAAAATCCAATCCATTAATTAGTTACACTGTTCCACTCGCAAATTCAAACAGCTGGTCACCTTAATGGAATAGCTAATGCGAATCCGTTGAATTCCATGAAGGCAGCAGGTTTTCAAATTTAACGACCGTATTTACGATACTCAACTGTAAATGTTTTCAGAAGAGAAAAAACATTATTTGCTTTCTGGGTCCATATGAATGAGGAAACCGAATAAGCGATCTCCGCAACCCCCAGAAAATCTAGAGACCTCAATCTTGGATTGATGTATTGGGAATAGTTAGAAATAAATTACTATTGAAAATTAACAAAATTATAATTTCGGTCCGGAGCTGGAAAATTTTTGTCATTCAGCGGTTTGACCATGAAAAGGTAACAGACAGAGAGAGAGAGAGAGAGAGAGAGAGAGAGAGAGGGTTACTTTCATATTTATTATATTAGAAAGGGAAAAAGTGGAAGTTATAATAAAAAGTGCAAGTCATCATAAAAAATGCAAGTCGTCATAAAAAGTGCAAGTCATCATAAAAAATTCAAGTCATCACAAAATGTGCAAGTCATCATAAAAATGCAAATCGACATAAAATGTGCAAGTCACCATAAAAAGTGCAAAACATCATAAAAGGTGCAAGTCCTTAAAAAAAGTGCAAGTCATCACAAAAAGTGCAAGTCATTATAAAAAGTGCAAGTCATCATAAAAAATGCAACTCATTATGAAAAGTGCAAGTCACCATAAAAAGTGCAAGTCATCATAAAAGGTGCAAGTCATTATAAAAAGTGCAAGTCATCACAAAAAGTGCAAGTCATCATAAAAAGTGCAAGTCATTATAAAAAGTGCATGTCATTATAAAAAATGCAACTCATTGTGAAAAGTGCAAGTCACCATAAAAAGTGCAAGTTATCATAAAAGGTGCAAGTCATTATAAAAAGTGCAAGTTATCATAAAAAGTGCCAGTCATCATAAAAAGTGCAAGTCATCATAAAAAGTGCAAGTCATTATAAGAAGTGCAAGTCATCATAAAAAGTGCAAGTCACCATAAAAAGTCCAAGTCATCATAAAAGGTGCAAGTCATTATAAAAAGTGCAAATCATCATAAAAAAATGCAAGTCATTACAAAAAGTGCAAGTCACCATACATCTATTGTGTATAAGATTCGGAAAAGCAGAAGACCTCTTTTACTCGTTTTGTTTTTATTTTTCAGCAATTAATTCAAGTATAAAACAAGCTATAAAATTTGCTGTCCCATTGTGCAATACCTTAACCGCAAGGCTATTAAAACTAAAGGATAAATGGCCTTATCAGTTTGATAATTTTTCTAATTTCTAAGTGGTTGCAAGTAACTTTATAAGGCAGCTTTAATACCTCATGACTGTTGCAATGACAAACATAAATTATATATAAAAAAAATATATAAAAAATAAAATAATTCCCTCTTTTATAAGCATAATATTAATTCATACAGACACACTCAAACACACAATGCTTTCCTTTGTGGCAAATTGCAGAATTATATTTTATTAATTTTGTAATTATAAATGTTGCGTGCGAGAGTACACGGGAAAAAAGTAATTAAAATATGTGCATTCTGATGCCTACATGCAGGCATACCCATTCGGGGTTCCATTTTTAGTGTTCACGAGAGTAACTGAACTGTTAAAATTTTCTTATAGTGTTTAGAAAATATTTTCTTTGAGCGTTTTTAATATTCTATTGTAGTTTAAAAATTGTTGCCCAATTTTTATTACCATAAAATTTTTTTTAGGGCCTCAGAGTGTGTCTGCATGCCATGTGTGTTTGACTGCTCACGGTAAATGAAGAGAAAATAATCTTGAAATGCATGCCAATTTTCTGTGGACATGGATATTGACTTATTATTTCAATCCACAATAGCTGTACCCCGGCATTCATAAAATTTAAAATGAGTTTGAAATGTATTTTAATAAAATTTTTTCATACAAAATTTTCTTAAAACAGATTTCAAATACGTTTTATTTTTTTTATGAATATGGGGCTTAATATTTAAAAATAAACGCAATTATGGTTAATTTATAAATAAAAAAATTTGTTGTAGTTGGTTACTTTTATCTGCCAAAAGATTCAATTGTCCATTGTTTGATTTTTAGCACCAATATAATTCTTGCTGAAGAATAAAATGGGTTTAATTAAAAAGGAAAAAAAAAAGTTTTTTTTCGTTACTTTTACTCGTATATACCAAAAATGAGTTCAAGTTTTCCAGCTCTGGCACTCTATATTTATAATACATCAATCTAATACAGAAATCTTATGAAACGTTTACCGTTCGATGATTTTTGCTATCGCACGACGTTGTAATAGATATTTAATAACTCCATTTTGCTACCCTTTACCCATAATTTCTCGCAATCTCAACTATTTTTGAAAAACTTCTTTTCATATAACCAGCCATAAAAAATGTATTTTAAGTCTCATAAAAATGTTTTATTTAAATAAAATTTTGTATTCCAGTACGCTTTTCCTTGCCATATTTTGCGTAACAACTATTTGTTTTTATTATTGTTTTTAATCCGTTAAAAAGTGAATTTAACAAAAATAACCTCGAAGCAAAATGACTCAATAAGTGCCTTATTGGCCTTTTAAGTTTATTTCATAGCAAAATTATTTTTTGCTCTTTGTTTGCCGCTGTTGCCAGTGAAAACTTTAATAGTTGTTTTGGCCAAGATTAAACTCAGCCAGACAGGGCCATAAAACGAACCGAAGCATGCAAACTGTAATTTCAGTTCTTGGCGGTATATTTTTTTTCCTTTTTTTTTTTGTACTTTTATTTTTATATGTTTGAGTTGGGGTTTCGCAAAAAGCACACAAAATGGCTGTTAACTGTAATAACTTAATTGGTGGTAACGAAACTAAACTAAACTTGAAATAACATTATGGCCTAAAGGGAGGAAACATCTCGTTAACGTGCAACTAATGCTACAATGTCTGCTGTTGCTGTTGCTGCTACATTTACAATTTTGACAAGTTTACAACAGAAATAAAGAAAAATAATGAACTTGCAGGATAAACGCAAGGACTTCGCAGTGCGTTAAAGGCTGAACTAAACTGAAAATCAACAAAAAAGCAGAAAGGTTAAGGAACATTTTTTATAAATATTTCTAATCAAACTATAGAATCTTAAGTTTGGTGCGGCGGTATTTAAGGATTCAAATTGCATTTAATTCCTGGTATTAGAAGCACATGATTATAACGCAAAAATTAGCTTAAAAGAAGGGCTAATAACTGCTATTAGCGAGTGGGTTTCAGGCAAGAAGGTGTCGCTAAAACATTTGATGGTGATAAAGTTTCCAGCAAGCACGTAATTTTAATAAATTCATATATTGTTAATGTCAGCAGTTTATCGAATATTTAGAGGAAAATTTCAAAATTATTACATTGAAATGATGAAAAATGATGAAGTTTACAGCAAATTAAAGTTGACATCGAAGAGAAGGAATTCAGTGTATTTAAATATAAAATAAAACCTAAAATTATATTTAAATACAAAATAAAATTTTGTATCAGGTCAATGATTGACGTCTTGCAAGATAACAAAAAAAAATCCAAACAACCAACTGCTTTAATAAATAAAAATGTAATCCAGCATAAAAATGTCGTTTTAATTTGTGAGTCTTTTTATCTGCTCGCTTAAGCCCTTCATTTACAAAAAAACGGTAAAACGCACAGAAATACATGTACAAACAACAATTATATATAAGTTAGTGTGCGTGTACAAAAAAAAGGCCGGAAAACACAAAAGCTTTCATAGCATTTTCCACATATTTTCATATACGACTACTTACTTTATAAATGGAAAATAATTTAATGCCATTATCCTTTCTTTTGCCAAGTGACGTCCCCTGAAAACAAGGGCACCCAGCATGAATGGAACTTTATAAGTCTTCACCTTTTGCAACATGTTGGCACAATGTCATCAGCATCAGAGTCTCTAATTTCTAAAACATCCCCGTCAGTGGCGTATTTTTCATCTTGTTTAGCATTAAAACCAACACAACGACAAATCAATTTCAATTTCCTCAGGCAAAGATATTATAAGCGAATACAAATAAAAGAAAAGGAAGAAAGCATCTTATAAAAGTGAATGAGCACAAGAAAAGGATGAAATCTTATAAAATTGCTTTCAATACCTGATTTCATTATAATCGCAGGATTTGAAAGAACTTTATCGTTTGCTAAGAGGATAAGAGTATGAGACAGAGAGAGAGGGAGAGTTACTTTTCTGTTATATTCATTTAAAGTTTATTTTTAAAATATTTTTAAGCAGAATTTATATAAAATGTAAATTTAACTCTTAATTTCTTTTACATCAATTTCAAATTGACGTTGGGATTTATTTCTTGGTTTTTTATAACATGGGCCGCTGAACTAAATTATTTAAGTCTATTTGTTTTTATAAAAAACTCCCTTCAATCACCTGTGGCGAAGATTGCCCAACCTTTAAAATTTTAAAATGATTAACGTTTTTCATTTGAGTTTAAAATTATGTTTTATATTTAAATGTTTTGTTTAAATTTTAGTCTCTGCTGATTTAACCTCAAAAAATGTCAACTTGTTTCTCTTTCCATCATATTGCAACATTTAGGTTTTTGTTTCAAATATTAAAACCAATGAAAACATGTGTAAAAGCATTAGCGACACTAATCTGTAAATAAAATATAATTAACACATATTATGCCACTAACAAAACAAAACAAGCTCTATGCATGCATGTGCATGAAATTGGGTGCACGAAACAAATATATGCATGAACATTTTCTTCTAAGTATTTCCAACAGGTACGTTTTTATTTGCTACAAATAGATGTTATTAATATTATAAATATATTATTTGCTCTTGTAACAAAAACTAAAATTTTAAAGAAATTTCGGAAAAATTTTTAAAAATTTTTGCAAAATTTTTTTTTAAAATTTTTGTGTCATTGAAATGAGAAATTTTGAAAACGAAATGAATTGAATCCCAGGTAGGCCATATTCGGTACGGATATTAGAACAGAGTCAGTGCACTGGCAAGCAATCCTTCAGCCAATTAAATCCCACATGCAGACCTTCTCTGCCAATTCAAACCTGAAGATATTCAACAATCTGTAAAATCTACTTTTTTTTTAAACGCACCTAAATTATGGAACGCAGCATGCAACCTCCAATTTAGCCCAAAACTGTAAAACTAAGACTAGAATTTTGGTACAGACATTCAGAGCTGCTACTTTCAATAATTCTTTAAGGACATAAGCACTTTACGTCAGCACCTAAAAAGGCTGGCTAAATTTATCGAACAACTGCTTTATGTAAAAATATTGTAGGACGACTATTTAACCCACACTGTTCTTACAATTTATGCACTCAAGTAATAAATGTAATTCCATAAAATGCAACAACACAGTTTTTGTGCAGATAATGCCACACACCCACACACATGCAGAACATGTGTGTGAGTGTGTGTGTGTGGGAATTATACAATTCTTTAATAAGGCAACAACTACAGATTTTAATGAATACTAAATATTATAGTCAAACATTAGAACAAGGCGTTGGCTGTGACAGTTTGTTGTGTGTTTTGTTGTTATACAACAATGTTGTTGTGTAAGTGAATAATATGAAAGTAGGAAAAACAACATCATCAATTATTAAACACTTAATATTAAACCGAATTTAAATGTTTATATTCCACGTACACACACGCACACACAATGAGCGAGTAAATTTTAAAATTTCAAAATATATATTTTACAACATCATTTTCGTTTAATTGCATGTTGTATATTTAAATGTTAAACATTTAGGAGTCTATAATGAACACAATTACACACGCACACACACACACCCATTCATTTATTCTGATGATACTAATAACTGTATCACCTCTTTGCTATCATCGGCCCATTGTGAGATATGCAATCGAAATAAAAGCATCCGGTGATGGCATTTGCAACTAAATGTGTTGCAACATTTAGTTGGATTTGGCCACAATAATTTTATTTCACTTCAGCCTGCTTAACTTTATTGCTATTGTTGTTCGTGCAAATACAACTATTTGTTAATAAACATGTATTTAGTGCACATTTATGTGTTTTTGTTTAACTTTACTATTTAGCACAATAAATGCATGCATTTGTTTTGTTATGGTGTTGTTGCCTTTCGGCTACAGCTCTTGTTTAGTATATAAATTATTAATTTAAAAATGCTACAAAATCGCATTTGCATATAAATACTCGTATAATATAGAGCACTCTGGAAAATATTACAAGTACAAGGAATTGAGAGAATGAAGATGTAGGCTGAGTTCGGCAAGTTGTTCAATGTTGTTTTCTTATTTGAAAGCTGGTGTGCTCGCAACGTTGACCGCCCTAAAAGATAAAAGTAAATACAAGAATGAGAAACTAATTTGTTTTCTTCATAAGGATGACAGCAAGCAGACAGGCCAAGCTTCGTGGAGGTTTTTTTTTATCTTGGACCAGCACTCAGGGGATGACCGCAACATATGCAGTGCATTGTGGTGGAACTAGAAAGTAGGGGATAGTATTAAGGGGACAGATGAGAAGTTAGAGAATTTTTTATAGCTATTTTAACCTTTTTACTTCGCCGGCTAATTTTTTTGTTACAGGACCGACGAAGGAGGGTGCTGTTACTCTGTTTGTTAGTACTGCCAGTAATTGTTCAGTGACCAGTGACTCTGCCTTCATCATTGAAACAGGCTGGCAACAACTAACACTACCATGCAGTAATGCTGATCAGAAGAATTCAACACTATAATCATGACTCAACGCTGGGTTGAACTCAGGACCTTCCGCTTCATAGTCTCGTATTCTACTACTTCAGCCAACAGCACCCACAAATTAAATTGTGGATGCTGCTGTTTTTATTCATTAAATAATACATAATTTATCTATATATTCGAATAATTTAAAACCTTTTTACTCTACACTATCACATACTAAATTTAATTCTGTCACTGGAATTTCATGATCAGTAACTCCCACATCTCTCAAGTGCTTTGACACTCTCGCAGTTAGACAACAATCTTTTTCATTTATAAAGTCATGTAACAGTTTGTTGTAATAAATATTTCCAATTATTTCTATTTCTATTTCCGTTTAAGCCCAAGTAGCAGTTGTTGTTGTTGTCTTTGCATAATTTTTACACAAACACTCACACAAACAGAAATACTGTCTGTTTGTGTTTTGTGTAATCAGGATTTAATTGTTTTGTTTAACATGAAATTAAAATAAATAAAATTATGCAAAAGAAAATAATTTATTCTAAATTTTAACTAAAAATACTTAATGTATTTGTATTCAACCCACTTCGGCTGCCTTCATAAATATTGTTTGTGAGTCCTAAACATTCAATTCATTCAACATTTTCATACATTATTCAAACTGATGACTTTTCCTTTATATAATAGTCATTTAATGATACAAAGTTTAAGTGCACCAGAAAGAGAGAAAACAAAAAAAAAAAATTACTCCTAGAATTATTAGCATCATCATAATTATCTGTAATTAGTCACAACACATGCACACACTCGTACACCGGCGTTCGCTTAAGAAACAGCCACAGCCAGACAAAAGACATTTAAAAAGTTTATGAAATATTACCTGCTATTACAAGCAGCTTATATAATCTGTTGTTTAAAATACTCTGCAGAAAATCCCAGTGTAATCGTGTTTGTTTGCGATGAAGTGGTTCAAACGAAAAGGCATAATTATGCCAGTCTACAAAAGCGAAGACTTATGATTTTTGTTTTAATAGTTTTTGTAGGCAATTAAATGCAGAAAATGTCTTTGCTGGAAATTTAATAGCAAACTCGTAATGAAATTGCTTTCAAATCATGAAAATAAAAGCGATTAATAATAAGATTTTAATTCATTTCAAAAGAAAACATTTTCAGTTAGTTGACGGTATAGGAAATAATAACAAATCAAGGGAGTCAATTGACTTTTAGTGTGCCAAATAGTTAAATAAAAATAAGGTTAAGTAAATATATTATGGATGCATATTTTCAGATAAATCCTGCAGGATATCTTGTAGTTTTAAAAATATGTTACAACACTTCGTCAATGCCTCCGAAATTTGCTTTATGATCTGTTATTTTTATTGTGTCTTACATCAAATCATCAGCAGGCTTTAACATAAAATGTGTGGGAATACATGAGATCATTTAAAAATAAACGCGAATTATAATTTTAAGTTGAAACTTCAAAATAGATTTCAAAGTTTCTGGCCGTACATCAGCCGAATATAAAAACAAGGCAATAAAAATATATATTTATTTATTCAGCCTGTGCTATTTTCCCCCTTTCAAAGTTGTCCACCTCAGATATAATATAATCGTATTTTCCAATCCTGGAAGCAGTTCAGATTTGTGGTATTTTCTATCTGGAGATCAAGGAGAATTCACAGCGAGCCAAATCAGATTAATCGGTTGTCATGATGAGGAGGTTTTTTTTTTACAAAAAATGTCACTGTGTACTTTTTGGTTGAAATTCACCAATTTTAGAAAGAACTTCACTGCCACATGCTTCATATATAAAATAAAAAAATTAAAAATTCCCTAATAGGATTCGACGAATTTCTAGAGCAATTTTCTTCGCTTTCTCAATGGTTGTATCGCTTGCTTCTTGATATGCTTTGACGTCCAGGACGAGCGTGGCCATTTACATAGTATCGGTCTGTTTTGAAGGACTTCGACTACCTGTAAACATTTTTCTTGCCCAGAATACAAGCATCGTAATTCACCGTCAACATATAAAGTACTTTTCAGCCCTTATGCTAGAGTTAATGTTGACGACGTCGACGGCGTCAAATGTAAAAAAAAAAGTTGAATCGTATGAAATTGTATGAGAGCAGTTAATCTCAACGCGTTGCAACGCCGTAAAAGTTCAATATATTTCAACTTTTTCGGCGTTGAAACGCCGTCAACGGCGTCGACATTAACTCTAGCATTATGCTAGAGTTAATGTCGACGGCGTCAAATGTCAAAAAAAAGTTGAATCGTATGAAATTGTATGAGAGCAGTTAATCTCAACGACGTAAAAAATTTGACGCCGAAAAAGTTCAATCTGTTTCAACTTTTTCGGCGTCGTTGCGGTGTTGCTCAGACAAAAACATATTTTTTAATTAATATGAATTCGAATCTCACATAAGATGAGCAGCTTATAAATGCTGTTCGTGAAAATGAAGTGTTTTACAACAAATTCTCCAAGAGCTATAAGTGGAGGTTTGGAAAAAAATAGGGACAGCTTTGGGAATATCAGGTAAAAACATTAATAAAATACATATTTTAATTATTTATGTTTATTTTTTTTAAGAACATGAATGCACCACTAGGTGGAAAAGCCTAAGAGATAAGTATATGCGAGAGAAAAAAGTCAAAAGAGAGAGAGAGAGAGAGAGAGGTGTTAACGTCGTCGACGGCGTTTACATTAACAGCAAAATGAAATTTTACGCCGAACATCACAATTTCGGCGTTCAGACGCCGTCAACGACGTCGACATTAACTCTAGCATTAATTCCATATTTAACATAAAATTTTGATCCACAGCAGAAAACTTACAAACACACAAAACACTTGAAATTTGTATGACTGACTCTCACAAACATACGGAACCTGGCTCATATTGCGCTGCTATTGTGCAAAATATACGAAACCCGTGAAATTTTAACATATATGAAAATAATGAACAGGCCTCGTATTATTCAAAATGATATACCAAAGGAAGCAACGAATGGATCAGTTCTGATTCGTTTACAATACTCTAATACCTTTAATTTGCAGACTAGTGACGTATACGTAATTTGCAGTGCGTTATTAAATATCAAGTATACGCCCACTAATACATGAGAAATTATTACAGAAGCCATCTTGAATTTTTACAAACCGACAAGAACATTCACTGAATCTTCTTCGAGATTTTTATTTAATTGGTTACATTAGGGTTAACCAGTTAATCGATTAATTTTATTGATTTTATTTAAACAAGAATAGCAATTCTCTGCGCGAATTATATACAAGAGCAGCTTTTATATATTTATTAATACAAATATAAATGCATATAAAAATCCGACAGGAATTTGAGTCTAAATAATTATTCTTTACTTTTGGTAGAAAGATTTGGAAATTTTGTTTTATTTATTTTATATGCTGGTGAAGTGCAGGGCAGTCAGCAGTAGGGATAATAAATTTCTGCATCCCTTTATATGTATTCATATTCTAAACACTTCTAATAAGATTCGGATCATTCTGTTAGAAGACAGACTGCTGATTAAAAGAATCAGTGTTAAGAATCCTACAATTTGATTATTATCAAATCGCTTACTTTCAGTTGTGTGCTGGATTATAAAAAGTAATTAACGGAGAATTATATTCGCATGCTAATCAATGTCAATTGTGATTTCCATCTATACCGAAGAAGAGAATAGCGATATTTTGGAAACTCACCACACTTTCAGCATCAGCAATTACATTTATTTTTGTTCATGACCACTTTTAATGTGACTTTTTAAAATTAAAATATATTTTGTTCACCTGGTTAATTGGTTAGTAGACCAAAACTTATATTTTTTATTAGGGCAGTTGAATGATTAACCTACTGCAGGTTAACATATTCAAATTGCATAAGCCAGTGCAATATGCAAGATATTACTAACACAAAATGCTAGAAAAGGTATTTTTTATTATCTTGAGACCTTAAGCTGTTGTACATTGTCCTCTTGCACTTTAAACAGTTTGAAAATGGGATGAAATAAACTTTCTAGAACAAAAGTGTCACTATTTCTGTTATTTGGAAATTAAAATTTCCCTTAAATTTCCTCTCTTTCCGCGCCCTCAATTTCCAACATTTCGTGGTAGTTGTTAAGAATTTAGCAATTAATTAATAAACGGATGAGAGCATGTAAAATATTTTAGGCCCTTGACTATGCATTTGGCTGTTTGCGTAAACGCATGGAAAATTGGTGTAACAATTTCCTCTCATTAGGGGGGCAAATCGCCAACAATGACAAAGTTGCATGCAAACGAAATGAAAAGAGCTGCAAAATGGAGTTTTTAGTTTTTATTGCTGTAGCTTCCACTTTTATTGTAAATTGATGATTACAGAGAAGTATCATTGTGCTTGGAAAATGATTAAGGCTTAATGTCTATTGATGGGTGCAGGCATATATCACTCGTAGTTACTATTACCCGTTAGTTTGTGTGTTGGCTTTGCATAATATGTTGGCTTTCTGAAGTGGCTTTGGCAGTTCTTGTGCATTAGTACCAATTCTTTGTTGTTGGACGTCGTTGTTTGTAAATGCAATTAGTAAAACGCCATAGTAATTTTCTACTGCAACATGCATATTCCTGGAACTGCCGGGCAATTGTTAACAGTGTTAACTATGTTGCTTATCCCTTGTCGATTGCAGTAAATGTTGCTACATCCATACAATTACACGCACACATAGCGAGAGGACCAGATAATAGTTTCTGTACATTTAACTTTGTAATACACTTCATTGAAAAAGAACAATTAACTCAATATTAACTAGGGTGTCCCAGAATTTTACTACTCCATTTGATTTACATAAAGTCTGCTATTGGTTTTGCATCACAAATTTTTTTTTAATCTCCACAATATCTGAAGAAAATTATTATTAAAAAACTTTTGGTCAAAATAATTGTTCTGTTGGTCATCGCGCACTTCTTCCATTTTATGGCGTACATAATCGTCCTTCAGAGCAGCTAATTCGAAGAACAACTATGACAAAGTTTTACATCAGCACCTGTCCGAAAGGACCTCAGCCAGCGATTTTCTCAACATAGTGTGAAATTGGGTGTTCACCACCACCACCGCCTGCAACTCAGGGCCCTCACCTAACCCACCCTTGAGTCACCTAGGTGGCAATTTTTAGAACATGATAGGGTAAAGTTCCATGCCCTAACACCTTCCTAGATAGGATCGACACTATCTAGAAGATCTTAGTTCTATGAGACACGAACGTATCCCAAAAGAACCCCATTTGTTGATTCACAGCAACACATAGATTTTGCTACTATCAGCCGTACCGAAGCCCAAGCGAAAAAATCGATCATCACTCCTTATCTGGCAAATCTTCCACCAATTGGTATCAACCACAAACCACCACGTGGACTCGCGAATCAGGCCTCACCAGTGGCAGTAAAATGCTGGGCCGTGGTACCAGTTTATACTACTGGTGAAGCCTCGAAAGCCAAACCAGTGTAGGTTCTAAAAACTTTCAATTGACTTCAGTTTCTGTTTTACCCAAACTTAGGTGTCCTTAGACCTGTTGTTTCTTTCTCAGACTCGTAGGCGAACCTACTTGTTTTAGATTCTTATATATACATTTGTTCTCTACTGTTATTTAGAGATTGGGAATTCCAAAAACAATAGATCGTTTTCGGACCACATTTACTGCTGCTGATCGTGTGCATCCTGTGAGACGCCGAACAGTGCGCACTGAAGAAGCAGTAGCCACTGTACAGAAAAGCATTGATGATGATCCTAATCCATTAATTCGTCGCCGTCTCAGCAACTGGGGTTGTGTCCTTCCTCTTAATGAAATGATTTTTTTAGTTGTTGAAAATTGGAGTTCCAGATGGCGGCTTCTACGCGCCAGCCGTGGCGGACACATGACAGAAATCATATTTAAACATTAATTTCATAAAATTTTCTTTCTAATAAAGACCATTTCATTAATATTAAAAATATATTTCCCTGTTTGATTATGATTTAAAGTTGTGTCCCTCTATAAAAAACACCCAAAAGTTCAAAGTAGGCAACAAGCCAGACTCAATATTTATGCAGAAAGATTTATTACTGAGGGCCTGTATATCTTTTTTTGTTTGTGGTAAATGAAATAAAAATTTTCGTTTTGGATGTTATTTTGAAAGAAAAACAAGTTTGACTTTTTTTGAATTGTTGGTCCATATAAATTTTTGTTTTTTATTTACAAGAAGTGGCTGCGTTGAAATTAATAAGAAAATTTTATTATGATGTAAAATAATTAATTAAAATAATTAATTTCCTGAAGAAGTCACACAAAGGAGTGACGAAATACTGAAATTAAAAATTAAATTAAAATAAAGAGACCTTAAGCTTAAAAATATCAGAATATAATAATTAAAAAGAGGTCAAGAAACCAGAAGAGTTTAATAATAAGAAAAAAAAAACAAAACACTTAATAAAATTCATTGATGGCTTCCCTAAAAGTATGTTGAATCGTTTGCCATCAACCGCATTAAACTTTATTGGCAACAAAAGTGTAAAAGAGTTGTTGTCTTTTTTTTTTGCATTCGCTGGGGTAGGAAATTCGTTATTGCTTCAGTTAAATGGAATTTACATTTTTGTGGTAGGAAAATAATTTATTGCCTCTGGAGTTAAAAACCATAAAAGCATCAGCATTGATGTTGATGTTGATGAATATGGTAATTAGGTCTATTCTGTATTCACGTGCATTGTAAAGCATTTAACTAAAAACTTTTAAAGCAACAACATGCTTTTTGTAATTTACTTAAAGCTCTTAATGTATAGCAGCAAGTGTTTCATGGCGAGAAATAATTGCTCGAGATGGTTGTGAGCAATTTTTGGAAGTTTGTATTGGCCATCCTTAAAGATCCTTACAGTCATATTAAATGTATGTTTTATGAAAAAAAAAAATTACCACTGGCTGCAGTAATGATTTATCGGAAACTATTTGAATAGCTGCTGCAAGTGAATGATATTGCCAAAGATCATTTTTCATTTTACGCGATATTTTTAATCAACTAAAAACCCTTTGCATTTGCTCTTATACCCATACACCCACACATGCACAGTTAAAGCTGTGAGTACTCTGTTCCAATCAGTTTAAGCACAGTATGACCCAGGAAGTCCATATATATATATTTTCACCTGTACGACGAGTTTATGTAACAAAAGCCTGGCTCTTCACATATATTAAAGAACTTCAGCAGACGTGTGCTACAAATTGCAATTGTACATTGAATGACCGAAACGTTTGTCAGCAACAGTATCACCGACCACGAGCACATACTTATAAAACGAGTAATGGCCAAGTTACAAGCGTTACATACAAATCATTTGTAAGCCATCTCACATACTCACTCAAGCAAACATGTACTTGAGAAAAAGTGTGAAAAACTGATTTTTTTTCTAGTATCAAAACCGTGAACGGAACAGCACAGGAACGAGTACGAGTACAAATTGAACGGTGCTCTTTACGTTATTATTCGCATAAAAAGTAAAATTGTTGTATTTGCTGTAGATGGTCGTGTGGTTGTTACGTTTGTTGGCTTGTTCGCCGAACTCAATGCACTAAGAAATTCATTGTTAGTTTTTACAACTATTTATTCCGTTCATGGCCAGCCAAAGCGGGCACTCTTCTTACAGACTTGCGAGTGTAACAGAAAAAGAAAGAATGAAATAAAAGAATGGAATAAAATAAAATAAGAGATTATATGATGCATTCAAGTTAAGTTCAAAGGTTTTTTGTGTAATAAAAATTGAACACAGTCCATTAAGATTTGTCGTACCTGAGTGCGCATATAATCTACAGATTTTGTGGCATTGTAATGAGGTGACCTCTTACCTTAAATGATGCACTTTTCATTTTATTCAATTTATTTTTAACTTCAAAAAGCACACTGGGCTTAAACATGAAAATATTTTGGAAATCATCTCCTTTTTTTTGGCTTTTTAGCATTGAGTTTTCGACTCCAGCTAAAATACATTTTGAATACCATTTTTTTCTGAAATAAAATCTTTGGTTATTTTAAGGTCATTTTTAGTCAAGGCTGGCTGCATTAGCCCTAGGGTTGCCAGTCGGGCTTGTTTTGGCTGGATTGTCCAGCTTTTTAATGGCCTGTCCAGTTTCAAGCTAAAAAGAAATTTGTCCAGCTAAAAAAATGCTCTTAATATTCATTGCTTTAAAATAATTTTTATAAATTTGCTATAACTTTTTTTATTTCAAAGTACAAAAATATCTATTTTTTTTTGTTTTGTTTGCGTAATTTTGGTATGATTTTTTGTTTTCGTTATTTTATTTTAATTCTTAAATACATATCGCTCATTTGATAGAAAAAGTCATAGTTGAAGTTTTCAATTTGCAATCAATGGGAAAATGAAAAATGATAGATCCCTCAAGAGCTGAATATGCAAGATTTTTACATTAAATTTTATACTTAAGATAAATATAGGAGCGATAATTAATTCTACATTAAAATAAGAAACTAATTTTTTGAGTTATGACGTTGTTCCAGCAAATGAGAGGTATGTAGATATATAGTACATATGAATGATATAATGACATATACATATGTAGGTACATATGGGTATTTTTTAATAAAATTGTTTGTTCAATAAACCATTAACTTTTCATGAACATTTTATTTCAAAATGTCCAGCTTTTTTTAATATCAAGCTTTTTTTAATTCACATGTCCAGCTTTTTGATAATCTGGATCTGGCAAGCCTAATTAGCCCCGTTGAAATGCTCATAGGAAGCAACTAAAAATACACTCTCAATGATCAGTTTGACTTCTTTAAAATTTGGGTAAAAGGATTCACTACGATTGAGTCTTTAAAAATGTTATGTAACAAAAAATTTATTAATTTTGTACAATATTTTATTCTTTTATTATTAATCAATTCAGAGAAACGCATTCACAAGAATAAAGGAAGAAATACATTTGGTGCCCCTAAAAGTATGCCCACATTTTGTAGAGATATCATTCTTTTGTGGTGAGTGTTTTTGTTTCTTATTACCTGTTACTGAGGGGAGAGGGCGTTAAAAATCGCCAAAAAAAACGCGTTACGTAATATGTGAACAGCCCCCTTTGATTAATTAAATTTTAATAATATTTTTTAAAACTAAAAATCTCTTTACAAAAGAGAGAGAGAGAGAGAGACACAGGCTTGAAGTATGTAACGCTGTGACTGCATATATTGCCATTGCGGCTAGCAGGTCTTAGTCAAAAGGTCATGGTTTCAGTTCCTGTCGAGCACTGGGTGTTCCGGAGATGAGGACTCTTTTTTTTCTGTATTACTTAAAATATAAAATAATGGTTTCAACCAAGTCAGGAATATGTAATCGAATCTTTCTGATCTGATTTAGTGAATTTTTACATCAATTGTTGCAGACCAGTTTTAATGACGCCGGTTCAGCATTGATTACTGAATCGTACACCAAATGAGTATTAGAGAAAACCCCCTCGTTGGTTTTATAGCAAATGGTTACTGCATATTTTATATTCTTCTCGGCTGTCTCAATGTGCCTCATGGGCGAAACAATAGAAACTTTAGTTGTAAAAATCAATTCTTGACCTGTAAAATTGTTGAAATTTCAGCCCCAATCACCAAATTTTCAGTATAAACCCAACAATTGTAATCTTTTCTATGTGACACAAAACGATTTATATGACAAACACAATCATATTAAAAGAAAATTTAAAATCATCCCTTAGCCACCCCATTGTGCAGCATACATATAGTGTAGTGCCACATTATTGCTCATTTACTGTCATATATTATTTCCTTTTTCATTCCCCCACACCCCCTTCTTCACAACCCATATTAAAGCAAAGTGTGTAACATTTGTGTGTTGCTGCCATTGTCAGAACCAATTGAAGTAACATCTCCTCGCACACCCCCTCCAAAACTAAAGCAGCATAATTTTCATCATTGCAAAGTAGTATTTTTTGAGAAAAAAGAAAAGAAGCAAAATGAATGCTTAAGATGCGCGTGGTACGATTACTTTTGTTGCTGCTGTTTCATACTTCAAATACACGTACCTTTTGCTCTATCAGATTTTTCGTAAATTCTTTTTATCGCATTTTTCTTTATTTTGTTAAAGCAATTTGTAGTTAAATGGCTCACATTTGTCGCTAGAGCAAATAATAAAAATATTCTCTGCGCGTTGCAACTGCTTTTATGTTGCATACTCTATTATTTACTTGCCGCTTTTCATTCTCTTCTTACATATTTTTATTTCATTTTTTATATATATTTTATTTTTTTTTTGTAGTGTAGGTCAGATTTTTGGATAATAGAGATATTTCATTTCGTGCTCTTCTTTTCTTTTTTTTTCTTCTTATATTTTTATTTGCGTCTGGGTTTGTAATTTCATTTGTTGTTTGTTTTGTTTTGTAATTTCATTCGCCGCAAACGTTGTTTGAAGTTGGGTTATCAATAGCGGAAAATGGCTGTAATTTTTCGTTTTCTTACTGACAACATGTTGGTTGTTTGCGGGCGATAACAAATGGACGGAGCTGTCTCTGGCAATGGTGTGCATTGAAATGAGAAATTGTCAGAGGTTAAATATTATTATGAAGCAGCAGCTAAAGATGATTTGATAAGAGGAGCATGTTTTTTTTATTACCATGTTTGCCAGCACAAAAACTCTTTTGTACGAGTTTTAGATGCAATTTAGTATATTAATTTTTAATTTTTAATTGAAATAGCAACAGGTACAAATGATTAATAATAAACATGTGGGATTTTTGGGGAAAGCACTATTTTGCATAAGTATTAGTTTTAAAAAATAGCTTTTGCAGTAATTAATAGCAGAAAAAAATATCTGTTTCATATCTAAAAAAATTTTAATATTTTTTAATTCAATTTTTGTAGTTTTCTAACCTCTTTTCCTATTCAAATGATATCTAATAATTTGAAGCCTAAAGTCTTTTTACATTAAAATAATCTCTGTGTAAAAAAAAATCATTGAAATATATTACCGAAAAGTCCACAAAAAGTAATGGCGAAATATATTCACTTTGTCATTCCGTGTGTAATGCAGCGAAATATCCCTCTAAGACCCCATAAAGTATGTATGTGGCCTTCTAGGAGAAAAGGGACCTAGTGTGTGAAATTTTTATCAGAAATCTAACTCATTTCATGTTATTCTACACTCTTTTAGGTACCAGAAGCCGTTCTTTTTTTTGACACACTAGGTCCCTTTTCACGGAGAAGGTCACATATGTATTTGAACAGTGATGAAATCTAAAACGATCTGGTCATGTCCGTCGGTCCGTCCGCCTGTGGAAATCACGATTCAGTTCAAACGAAAAAATCCATTTCCTTGAAATTTGTTATAGATACACTTTAAAGGATAAAACAGGTCCAGTTTGTAAATGGGCTGAATCATTCCAGAGGAAAAAAAAGTTCCCCTAAGAAAAACTAAACCAACCTATTAAAAAAACATAAATTTTAAAATTTTTTTGTAATTGTTTTAAGCAAATGAAATATATTTACGTCAAAGACGATTCAAAGTATTAAACTTTTTTTACCCCGCCTCCTTTAGTAGGCGTTGACGGAAGTTATTATTATTATTTTTTTTTTTTAGAAGTAGGACCAGCACTCAGGGGATAACCCCTACATATGCGGTGCATTGCGCTGGAACTAGGAAACTAGGTTTTGGGAAGGAGGATAAAGGGAGTAGTGTCTGTGGATATTCGACTTGAACCCCCTCAAATTGTAAGTGGCGGGGAAGACATCTGCATGTAGTTTGTTCCCCATATGGACTGTTCGGCCAAAAAACGAATTTTCTCTGTAATGCGTAGTGCGATTTGTTGGAATATCGACCACAAACGCATGCGCTCTTGATGAAAAACGTGTTGAGCGTAAGAAAGAATGGGTTTCAGGAACAAGTTCCCTCATTTCACCATAGCACCTGCCATTATAGTAACGATAGAACAACGATACGCACCCCACATTGCGACGATGCTCAAGAGAGTCAATAGAGTTGGCTACCCTACTGTCTCCGATGAGTTTTATCGCCCTCTCCTGTACGCGATCGAGTAACTTCAAAATAGACTTTGAAGCACCGGCCTCAAAGCATGAGAGTTGTATTCCAACTTCGGTCGGATGTAAGTGGTGTAAATCTTAAGAAGATCAGAGGGGGTGAAGTATCTCTTGCACCGTCTTAAGAACCCAAGGCACTTGAATGCTTCTTTTGCGACCTGAAAGACATGTTCCGTCCATCTGACATCGCACTGCACTTTCATGCCCAGAACATCAAGAGCCCCTGACTCCATAATACTTACACATTATTTATATGCAAAAATATCGTAAATATTTAACAAATTGTATTACTTAAGCCCACATTTCTTAAAATTTAAATTTTTAAGCTTTTTTAATGTAGCTGAGAAGCTCTTTGATCCTGCTATGCCCTAACCTTCTCAACTTCACCCCTCTAAATGAATCTATCAAATATATTTTCTTACTACACTTAATTATCTACCCCAAAAATTTACTCTTTAAGTTTTTAAGACAAAGGCGAGATGTCAACTCCACGGCCCTTCCCGGAGTTACTCTGTCAAAATATTGTATATTTTTGTTTTAAATTGACTGTTAATTTATTTAATTAAGAGTTCATTTATTTACTAAATATTTGCAGGCTAGTGAAGGTTCGACCCGGTCGAATATAACGTTCTTACTTGTTATTAAATACATGAGTTTTTAAAGCCGGTCCTTAATTTATTTCATTGTTGCTCCTATAAATATCTATACGTTTTTTGTATTAATCATATACAATTTTTAGGTTGTTGTCTAAAAAACACAACCCGCCTAACAATTTGCTTATGTGCTTAACGCCTAGGCGGTGCTAGAGATTGAACCCACAATCTTTGAATTGACAGACAAGAATTTCTACCTGCCATAGCGAGACAAACTGATAAATATTTTCATCAAGGCACTTTTTCTGCAAAACGCACTTTCCTGGCGACTTAACAAAAGAAGCAAAAAATATCAGGCAATATATGTCATGATATAAAAATATTATGGAGTAATTATGTTAAAGAATTGTAATAAAAGCAATTAAAGCACACAAAACTTACACATTAAATTATATTGCAAATCTCCAGATTAAGCTGACCCTGTTTTGCATTCCACTATATGAAATGTTTTAATCGAGTCTGTGCAAAAAATCCAAATTAACAAAATATTTTTGTTTAATCCTAAATATCTCAGGAATTTTCTTAACTTTTCTACTTAAAAAGAATATATAAATTGTTAAAGTTTTAATTTTTCTTCTTGCGAAACATTAATTTTCTAATATGTACGAGCAAAACAAAAAAAGAAAAAAAAATAAATAAAAACAAAAGAAACGACATTTCTCTCAGGAAACCAGCAGAGTAGATTTTGTTGGAAAATGTGCAAAGTTTTTCAAGTTTTCAGTTGGAATTAGTTTTTAGGATGCGAACGCTCGCTAAACAATACATTTGGCTTGCAACTTTTTGTGTGTGCCATTAGAAACTAATGATAATGATGACACTGATGATGATAATGAGTATGACACTAAAAACTTCTTCAACATGCTGCCATGCATGCTTTTGCATGCCGCCCAGCCAAGCGTCTTCCTCTTTAATAACAACACAATGCCCGCAATACTACTGCTACTTATACACTTAAAATTTCATTGTACAACTTTAGCAACACGAAACAAACACAAAAAGCAAAAACATACATTCTAACCTTCATATCATTGATAAAATATGATTATAGTAAAGCTTCTCTGACAGCATTTCCTCCAAAACTTAATACTTGAACGCAAATGCACACTGACTTACTTTCTTCTTCTTGTTGTTGTTGTTGTAGTTGTTGTAATTATGTACATTCATATACTCGTGCACAACAACAGTTTAACAAGTGCAACTAGCAGCCAGTGGCAACTGGCAACAACATCTCTGCGCTAAAACTCATCTAAAGTCTGGAAAATGCACAAGAAGAAACAGCTTTAATGTCAAAAAGTCAACGTAAATGAAGAAAACTTTTAGGTTCAAGCTGATAGAGATTGCATGCATTTGAAGGTATGTGTTTGTTTGTGTCGGTGTGTGTGCTTCTGCATATAAATATATTTTAACCACACAGCACTTTCAGTGCAACTAAAAATGCACAGCGCAATTAAAATACGAACTTTAAGTAAAACAACGCCACATACAGCGCTCCAAGCACACACTTGCTTTTACATGACACATTTCCCCACACAAACGTGTGTGTCTGTGGGTGGGTGCACGTGGAAATATACAATCATATTTCTATTTATATAGTGCACTCACACATACTCACTGCCGCATGTTCAGAATTAACAAAAAAGCGAAATACAGTATTTTGCCTCATTAGAGTCTCTTAAGCAGAATTTTAAGAAAATTATATCCAGCCATCATAAATGAAGGAAAACTAAAGCACACACACACTAATATTTTACTGCTCTTACACACACACACTCATACTCAGTATGCTTACATTCCAAATGCAAGAAGAAGACAGCAAATGTCAAAAACTGTTATTTGCTCATGTTTTATGCGAAAGTAATTTGCGTCTGTTTAAATTTAAAGTGCAGTTTTTAACCAAAATTTCATTCACTTACACACTCGCCTACTTGCAGATCAGGTGGTTACTTAAGAAGTGTGTTTGAAAGCAGGATAACGGAAAGGATTACTATCAAGTGGCTGGCACACGCATTTCTCTAGCTTCTTCCACGACTTCCGGTGAATGGTGTTGCCATTTCAGTGGAACATTCTCCCAAAGGACTGCCATTGTCTTCGGCTTGCTGGCGTAAATGAGTGACTCCAAGCAGTTCCAAACAAAGAAGTCTGACACATTTAAATTGGGTGATGTCGCAGAGAAACACTGCAGATTACGCGACCAGGAAGCGATTCCTTCATAGCCCCGCTTCTTCAAGTTCGGAATTAATAAATCGTTTATCATGGCTCTGCAGCGTGCGATAGAAACAGTAACCGTTGGCATCCTTAAAAAATACAGCCCAGTTAGTCCTTTTGCATGAACTGTGCATCATACCGTGGCTTCGAGGGGATCACGGCTCTTCGAGCATCACACTCGGGGTTTCAGTGACCGCAGAGTGAAGATTTTGTTTATTCATATCACCGTTTAAATGTAAATTCGCCTAATGACGATTTTCGTCTTAAAATCGTCCTCTTCGTTGCTGAAGTTAGGAACGACTCTACAGTCATTTACACGTGGCTGACGGCGGCAGGCATCAGAGGATGCACTATTATTGGCACTGTCTTCTGGCGTTTACTTAAATTCACTGTAGGGCCCATATAGTGATACTCACTGAAAGTGACACCAAGTCTTTCTCAGCATCATCGGCTGATACAACTGCGAAAGCACTGTGCTGTGGTGATCACATCCTGCAAGTAATTGAAGTCTATGCGAATTGAGCACCAAAGCATTAGGATTTTTTTCCATTTTGTACGATGGGGTTATAAGCATGATATATTAGCCCCTATTATGAATGACGACATCGACGCCGTATCAAGACGACAGCAAAAAATTTTCGACTCTCCACTCTTTTTCGGCAGCAACTGACTACTATTCACATGTTCTATCGATATTATATGCCCTAGAGAATGCTAAGAAATTGTCAAGAGTAATTAATTGTTATCGACAAATTGCAGACAAGTGATAATTTTTTACAGTCGAGTTGATGTGACGTCGATGTCGCCATTCATAATAGGGGCAATTTTTTTTTATTAATTAGGCCCTAACTTTCTCGTTACCTATTTATTTATTTTGTTTTCTCAAAGAATATTTAAAATAAATAAGAATACAAATTTTTATAGCTTGCCTTATGGGTAATGCGAATGTAGTTAACACTTTAATTCCCCAATAGATAAAAATTAAATATTTAATAGCACCTCGCAATGACTATTAAATCAGCATTTCTATTTGCATTTTATGATGCATCACTAAAACATAAATTAAGTATCCCAAACAATCATCTCTGCTACTTTTGGCAAGGTTAAATGTCTGGTCTATTAGAAGCAAAATAATGAACACAAAATCTATATAAAAAGTAAAAAAGTTATATGTGTTTCACCACAGAGAGCTCATTGCAACAAAATTTTTATATTCTGTGCAAATAAATAAAAGGTAAAAGAGAATGAAAATACAAACAATAACAACCGAGCCAACAAACAGTTAGACGTATAGGATCTTAACGGCTTATGGAGAAATTTAATTGCGGTACATGCATAAAGGCCTCCGTTGCCATTGCTGCCACTCACGACTCAATCATTTAGAACTGGCAAAGCGAAGAACCAATTTAATGCTGTGAAGTGATGACGATGTGCATAAATTTCATGGAACTCCACCAGAACACGTACTCCATTAAATGTGTGTAAGTAGATTTATGTAAATGCGAGTGTGTTGCATAAAACAGTAAATAAAATGAATAACAACTGTAGCAAAAAGAAACAACAACAAGCAGCAGCAAACCACAATAGTCAGCCAGTCATTCAGTCAGTCATCAAGTGCTTCGCCGACTGCCTGCAGTTAACGATATTTTTGTTATGGCGCTGCTAACAGACCGCACCACACACATAATCGTACATTCCTACACACTTCAATTGATACCACATTCACTGCTGCCACAACAACATCGTCAACATCGTCATCATCATCATCATCCTCACCAACATCCTCATTATTGCACACTGTAATTGTTGTCAATGTTTAACGCGTATCCAATTATGGCCCTTGAAAGCTTTAAAAACACAAATCTTCGTCCTGTTCACCCACAGCCTCGTCAATGACCACGAAAATGTTTGTGATTGCATTTCTGGTTTTTTTCTTTTCAGCTGTACCTTATCGCTTTGGAGAGACCATTAATCGTGGGCAGAGTAGAGATTTATAACTTAAATAAATGAAAAATTTCCAAGATTTTCATTTCCATCATCTCCATCCATACATTTGCATGTTTCTTCTACTGGATGTGTGTGCGTGAGTGTTTCTGTACTTGAATATGTGTTTGTGAAATTATTGGCATCAGTAAGTATGCTGGCGAACATAAATGGCCCTCTTTCCCTCACAATTATCTGACGTACGAGTATTTATATGCAGATTTTGTATTGGTTTTTTGGTAAAATTTTCTTACTGCGTGATGGACAGAAAATATTATGGGGAACGAAAAGTTATCCACCCAAAAAATTATAAATTAAAACAAGTGAATTTCGCACAAGAGTAGGAAATTCCATTTCGTAATTTTCTTTTTACTATCACACACCACCCTGATAGAATGTCGTGGGCATGCTATGCTTAAAGCAACCATATTACGTCCTTTTATAATGACTTGCATTTTTCATGATGACTTGTACTTTTTATGAAGACTTGCACTTTTTGTAATGACTTGCACTTTTTTTAATGATTTGCACTTATTTTAATGTGCTGCACTTTTTATAATGACCTGCACTTTTTATGATGCACTTTTTATGATGACTTGCACTTTTTGTAATGACTTGCACTTTTTTTAATGATTTGCACTTTTTTATAATTATTTGCATATTTTATGATGACTTGCAGTTTTTATGAAGACTTGCACTTTTTGTAATGACTTGCACTTTTTTTAATGAGTTGCACTTTTTTATAATGATTTGCATTTTTTATGACGACTTGCACTTTTTATGATGACTTGCAGTTTTTATGATGACTTGCACTTTTTATGAAGACTTGCACTTTTTGTAATGACTTTTGTAATGATGCACTTTGTATGATGACTTGCACTTGTTTTAATGACTTGCACTTATTTTAATGAGCTGCACTTTTTATAATGACCTGAAATTGGTATGGTGCACTTTTTGCGATGACTTGCACTTTTTATGATGACTTGCACTTTTTATGAAGACTTGCACTTTTTGTAATGACTTGCACTTTTTTAATGTACTTATTTTAATGAGCTGCACTTTTTATAATGACTTGCACTTTTTATAATGACTTGCACTTGTTGTAATGGCTTGCAATTTTTCAATGACTTGCACTTTTTCAGTGACTTTTCCCGTTTTAAACTTTGCTACAGTAAAAATTTTGTTACAGTAAGAAAACGAAAACTTAATAGCATAACAGGTTTTTGCCAGTAGAGTTTAATTTAAAAGAACCTTTGAAAGAACACCTTAACATCTGATTTTAATTTAATTTTTTGTCTACATATTTATTTAGACGATTATTTTTTGTTGCCATTGCCTCCTTTGCTCTTATTGGTTTTCCTAATATTATTTTACTGCAATTGTTGTTCCCATATGTTTATTGCATTCTGTTGGCGAAAAATTTTTTGCTAATGTTTGCTGGTACATTGTTATGGAATTCATGTGTGTGTGTGTGTTTGTATGTATCCGAGTATATTTACAAGTATTTTTTAGAAATGATGCAAAATCAAACGGCTGACATTTAACGTTTTAAAAGGTTAAAGGGTTGTAAAAAGATGATGTGATAAGTTTATTGATATAAATATTTGTGTTTTATGTCTAAGATATTTTTGTAGCAAGACTCACATGCAAATGGTACGACGAACAAATGATTGGTTTGCTTTCTCAGTCAACGAGCTGTTTACAAGTTATTACGGGAGTTACTAAATAATGCGCCAAATGCTTTCAAGTGTATTAAATTTTATGTGATTTTGAAAAATCTAAAATACGAGTATATAACCTTTTTATGAAATTATTACCGTTGTGATACAGATTTATGTACGATTAGTTTTCAAAGCTTTTAGAATTTCTTTAAAGCTTAAACGGGTGCTTGGACGGCAACAGCGTCTGACATGAAATCGATGCTTTTTGTAGATAATGAACAATCACCTTATATGTTTTAAATGATCGAATTGGAATATTGTTTTTCGTACTTTTGGTTTGAATTTAGCAGTCACGCACGTACAGAAAAATTTTTTGAAAAGATGTTTTGCTAAATTTCCCCGTTTAAAATTTTGTGGCAAGAATCTTGTGGGGATAGCAGCAAATGTTTTTTAAGCCAATGTGGAGTTAAACATTTGTAAAAATATTTTGCTAAAATATATTTTTTCTTAAATAGTACTTTTTCTTAAAATGTAGTTTTTCTCAAAATGTACTTTTCTTTAAACATAATTTTTCATAAAAATATTTATTCTTCAAGTAGTAGAACACGAGACTATGAAGCGGAGAGTCCTGAGTTCGAGCCCCCGCTGAGTCATGAAATATTGTGTTGAATTCTTCTGATCAGCATTAGTGCGTGGTTGTGTTAGTTGTTGCCAGCCTGTTTTCAGTGATGAAGGCATAGTACTGATCACTGGACAATTACTGGCAGCGACTGACCCAATCCTGTACTAAAAGCAGAGTAGCAGCACCCACCTTCGTCGGCCCTGTAGCAAAAACTAGCCGGCGAGTTAAAAAAGGTTGAAATAGCTACAAAAAAAAAAACTGTCTATCTTCTCATCTTTCCTAATCTGTCCCCTCAGTACTATCCCCTCGTTTTCAGTTCCAGCGCAATGCATTGCATATATAGGGGACCTCCCCTGAGTGCTGATCCTACTCCTAAAAAAAAAAAAAAAAGGACTTTTTCTTAACAAGTACCTTTTCTTAAAAAGTACTTTTTCTTCAAAAGTATTTTTTCTTAAAAAGTACTTTTTCTTCAAAATTATTTTTTCTTTAGAAGTACTTTTTCTTCAAAAGTAATTCTTCTTAAAAAGTACTTTTTCATAAAACGTACTTTTTCTTTAAAAGTACTTTTTTTTCAAAAGTACTTCTTCTTAAAAGGTAATTTTTCTTAAAAAGTACTTTTTCTTAAGAAGCACTTTTCTTAAAAACTACTTTTTCTTAAAAAGTACTTTTATAAATTTTTCTTAAATCTTTCTTAAAAAGTACCTTTTCCTATAAATCACTTTTTTACAGGCAACTTTCTCACAACCATGTGGGGGCTAGTAAAATTAAACTGAAGAATGTCAGTTTGCGTTTACGTTCTATAAAACTCCCACGGTCCGGATCGTTTAGCGTGCCAGGATAACTTAGCAATTTTTAATACAAAACTAGCGACTAAGACTTTAATTTTGAAAATAATCTTTAAATAGATTAAATCAGCTCACATGTAAACTCGCTCAAGGAAAAAATACTGCTGGAATCTCCAAAGGCTTCAAAGTTCTGGGAAATAAGTGAAACACATGTTTTCTTGATCGAAATTATGGGATGTTCAAGCAGAAAACGAAACAAGCAAAAAAGTAGTGCTACCAAATATCATAAACGAAAGATTTTTTATATCCTGGAGTATCTGTGATGCTGCCTAAACAACAAACAAGTGAAGTAGACGAATAGTCGAAGAATGTCTGCGGTTGTTCCGTATGTGCTGGCAAAACATGTGACATGTTGGAAGTGGCGACGATTTTTCACTTCTCCGCTGCTTGAGAAATTTTACTATTTCTCTACTTTTTTTAGGGAGTTTTATTTTTTTGGCACACCAACCACCAGTTATAAAGTCATGACAGAAATATTTCTGTTTTTTTTCGTTTAGTTTTATAGTTTTGCGTTTTTTGTTAACGACTTCCATTTTCTAAGCCAATTTCATAACGAGACCTTCTGCAGACAGACACATGCAGTCTGCACGTCTTTTATTTTTAAAGATTTTGCTTTGCTACGGGTCTGTTTCCGTTTCTGTTTAAATCTACTCAAGAATGTTTTATTTAAAACAAAAATATGTAAATGGTCGTTTTTGGTTTTTGTTTTATTTTATGTATATCTTTTGCTAGTAATTTGCGTATGCTAGCACACATACACACACATGCACATACACTCATATTCATAATCTACAATCTGAACTAGAACATGAATACGAGTGTGCCCGAGTACATCGATCTGGTATGAGTTTCTTTGCTGATACTTCAAATGTGCCATGCAAAACTTGTTTTTTCTTTTTTTAAGTGCCAAAAGAAAGGATAAACTTTAGCAGTTTACTTTTTTTTTAAACATTTGCTTTTCAAAGAATTTTTATGTTTGTTTGTAGAATTTTTATTTAAGTTAAGAGAGAAAAAATGTCGTATTATTTTATCATTAGACGTAAAACATGTATGATACTAGATACGATAGAGTGCAGAAATGAGTGTCTTTTGATGTGGAAAAGCACAAGCGGCAACTGAAAATGAATTTTGCCATTTTTACATCTGATAAATGTGATAGATATGAATGTTAGAGGATAATGTTCTTTTGGTTGGAACAACAATATTATTGTTTTAAAAATTTAAATATTTTTTTTCCTTAACTATTAAAGCCACTTTCACACTATAAGACTGAGGCGTATGATTTTTATTCGAATTTCTCTTTTGAGAATGTCTGAGATGGCGAAAAATCTAACGTATCATTACAAAACGCATTGCCACTATCATACTTAAAACAATTCATGAAATCCCAGCTTTTAGAAAAATTTAAAAAAATGGAGAGAGCCTTTGGTGTGTCAAATTTTACTTCTCAATCTATGCGATTTAGCTTAAGATCGCTTTCACACTATAAGACTTTTCATATTATTTCGAATTTTTGACAAATCTTAAACCCAGTCTTATAGTGTAAAAAACGCTTAAGCATTTATTGTCGTTAAAAATCATGTTTTTAAATACAGAGTTTATACTCCATGTGCACGAGTTTAAGTTCTCTCTAAAATAATGCCAATTATCTCTGTTACGTGGTTGTAGTCATTAAGCGATTTACTGGTTCCATCCACCTTCTAGAAGTTCAACAAGGGAATCACCATAGTAGGGTTTTCCAACGGCTTACCCATTGCAACCATATTTTCCATATCTTATTTCCCTCCTTGACGTTCTGCTGGAGGCAGGCCACTGTTTATACATATTCAACGATGTTTCAGACCACGTACTATACCCTTCTTTTCATGTGTCGGGCGCAATGCGTTGCAGACTTGGGTCACCCCTGAGTGCAGGTGCTACTATGGCAATATTAAATTCAATTAAGGCTAATTGATTGAAAGTCACAAAGAAAAGTCAACATCAGTTTGTTTAATTATTAAACTTCTACAACAGAGCAGAACAGCTGTTTTCAAAAGCCGCTACACATCATCAGTACTCATGTATATTTTGCCTGTCAACATATATTAGGTGGCTTAGGTGGGTGCCTCCGTGGCTGATGGGTAGCCTAGCATCGTCAGTCCAATGTTCGTGGGTTCGATTCCCGCCCAAGACTCTGGCTGTGTTCCGCAGACAAGCAAATCGCTTCGCGGGTTGTGTTTGTAATTAAAAACAAAAATATATATATGATATTATTTTTTATAAATTTTATTAGAAAATTGCATACGAGAAGTGTATCATACCGATAGTAATACACTTTTATTTGATACCCGTGTTCGGGTTTGTTTATTTTCTTCATGTCCCATTTTTCTGAATATTTTGATGCATTATATCTAAGGCGAACTAGCACATATTACAATTCTTGAAATAATTGCTGCTCTTGCTTTTAAGAAAAGTCCTTTAGAACGCTAATAAAGTCTGGCTACAATTTTATTTGTAATAAAATTATGTAATAAAACGACTATCGTGCATTAATATCTTTGCGGTTATTTTTTGTTTGCATACTCGTGTCTATGTGTTTTCATTGCCGCTACGGTTCTAGTGGAGGATTTATTTTATTACTGTTCCTGTATGCAGTAGCAGCCAAGGACATTCATCATTATTTGAACAAATACTAAAATACATTTTGTGGTCGTTTATGTCCTGGTGCTCTTTTCAATTCTAGCGACTTTGCCTCTTCGAGTTGATTTGAGTTTGTTTCGCGGTTGCTACTATTACCATGAAGTGGAAGGCGGTTGTGTTTACACTGTTTGACAGTTATCCTGACATATTCAACATTTAACTGCAGGGTGCTTGAAACAATTTTTCTACAGATTGTTGATCATATTTAGCTTTTTTCCCTTTTCTTCTTCTTCCTCCTTTGTTGTGCTTTATATCTCTTTAAACGGCTTGTTTGCTTTTGTGTTGGTTTTTTTCTCGTTTGTTTTGGTTTTTAGATTTCCTTATGAATCGTTGTTACTTTGAATCGCTGTTACTTTTTGTCTCTTCCATATTTCGAATATATTCTAGTATAGAAAATGAATAATACTCTTGGAAATTTGATTGCAAGTTTTGATGATTAATAGTTTTTGCGTTGTGGCACAGAACAAAAAAAAAACACACACACACAAACAACAATAATATGAACTGTTGTGGAAAAGTTATCGTTTCTTTGCTCTATTGTTTTTCTAGTTTTTTTTTTCTTTTAAGCTGAGTGCCAAACTTGTGTTGGAGTTTGAACTCATGCTGTGGTAAAGATTTCTGGTATTACATATTTGGCGACTATTATTGGAGAAATATTTCAAGCGATTTGAATGCGAATGATTCAGTAGTAAAATGATATTGTTAAATGCTTTAAAAATAAATTCAATAACTTGTACGACAACACAACAGGAAATCAAATTTATGTGAAAACAATTACATTTGCTCTGTGCTCGTTAACTAACAAAAAATGCTACCCATTCTCAATAAGTTTTTGTGTAAATTAGTTGAAAAAAACACCTCTGAGTCAGCCAACTTTAAGCCGCGTTGGCAACAATCGCCAGATCCCTGATCCTTTAGCACTAGTTCAATTCTACACCTCAGAATACAGATTTACGGTTGCGCACTAATACTTTGAAAACCTTACATTTCAAAGTATTTTTCAATTAAATAAAATATATATGCATTTTTGCTTTATTTTTATCTGACCCCTTGCGGAATGGTACTAAAAGTTAATGGTTTATCAACATTGAAAATATTTCCAAAAAAAAGGAGGTCTATAAATTTATATGCAAACGAAAGAGTTCTCTTTAAAGTGACAATACAAAACTAGTTGTTACTGCCTATTTTATAGTGTCGAAATAGTTCTTTCTTTCGTATAAAAACATTGAAAACAAATACAATTTATAATTTTTTTTTTGATACGAAAGGACAAATTTATTAGACATAATGAAGATATGAATTTTTTTTTCAGCCACAAAGAAATTTTTAATATTTGGGCTTAAGCTCAAGAATACGAATATAAAAAGAAGTTTCAGTTCAAACCTGTGGCTAGAGAAAAAGTTCTTATAATCCAATTTCTTAAAGCACGTTTGATATATAAAATAATTTTTTAAAAATTAGGCAGTTAAGATATTAAATTAAAAATATTTCTATTAATTATAATACAAACACACCCCCAAAATTACTCTATTGCTTTTAAAACAAGCCAATTTCCTCAATAATTCTTCCATAAAAAAAAACTCATAAAAATGACAGTAAAAGAAAATCATTTCATTATACTGGCGCCCACAACAGCTACAATTAGAAGCAAAATTCCACTACGATACAATTGTGTCAATACAACAACAATAAAACCTTTCAAATATGATTTAATATTTTCCGCCAGACATGAAAAAAACATCATGAGAATCAATTTGTTTTCTTAAACGAAAGTTTTGAAACAAAACCCTTCTTAACATTAATTTATGGTTTTCTTTAGCTAAAGAATCTATTCATTCTCTGCATGTGTGTCCATGTGCTGGCTTATGATTTTATAACATTTATTAGAAGGTGGCTTACATTTGTAAACATTTTGTAAGTGGAAGTCTGCAGTGACAGTAAATCTATCAGTTCATGACTAAAACAAGTCACAAACATGACACGTGAGACAAGAATTGACTTACAATACAACACACACACACACACACACACACACTCAGGCACATGAACACATTCATTTGTTCAGCTAATACTCAGATATGCCATGGAGTACATCAAATAGATAAAGTTGAATAAAAATATGTGTAAACCAAAAATGGTGGCAAACAAAATTTAACGACACGACACTTTGAAGTTTAGACATCGTTGGAATAGTAAAAGAAATCCACCAAAAATGAGAGAAATAGACGAGAAGAGCCACAGAGAGGATAGAAGATTTCACCACACCTGGCATATACTCATATGGGGGGTTATTTAAACTGTGAGTAGAAAGAGAGAGAGAGTGAAAATGAGTAAAGCAAATTTTAAACTACCCTTAAATACGAGAATTTCCCTACCACTATCTCTTATACAAGTTTTTTTTTTTTTGTTTATTTTCACTTAAATAGAAAGTGATAAGTTCTTCTAAATTTCTATCAAATATTTTTAAAATCTTTGTGGTAAATTCTGTATTAAAGTGATTTTTATATTTTGCACTTCACAATAACAAAAACTTTGCACGATTTGTTCTATTCGTCACAACTCATCGTGCACTTCTTCCATTTTATGGCGTACATAATCGTCCTTCAGAGCGGCTAATTCGAAGGATAATGGATCGTTTTCGAACCATATTTACTGTTACATGTGCATCCATCCCGTGAGAGGCCGAACAGTGCGCCATGAAGAAGTTGTAGCCGCTGTGGAGGAAAACATTGACGATGATCCTAATCAATCAAACTGGGGTTGTGTCCTTCCACTTTATGGTAGCAATTTTTTTTAATTGTGGAAAATTGGTGTTCCAGATTGCGCTTTCTACGCTCCAGCCGTGCCGGCCACATGCCAGAAATGATATTTAAACATTGATTTCATAAAATTTTCTTTCCCATAAAATCCATTTCATTGATATTAAAAATATATTTTCTTGTTTCATTATGATTTAAACTTGTGCCACTGTATAAAAAAAAACACCCTTTATTTGCAAAACGACTACTAAGTAGATTTGAAATTTTACGGCCGATTTTACGATGTCGAAAGAATATTTTCTTTTTTTCAATTATAATAAAAGAAAAACAATTTATACAATTTCAGTTTGATTTCGGATGTAATAGTACGACATACGACATTGTGAAATAGACAGCTAATTTGTCTTTCAAGTTAACAACTGTTGTAACTGTTATTGTGCTAAAATTGATGTTACAATAGAGAAAATTATAAAAATTAATTAAAATAATGATGAGTTATGATTTAAACAGCACTGAGATCAGCATATCAAATCATTTTCTTGACGCTGCCGTCTTAGACAGAAAATAGGTTATCAAGTTGATTGCAGTCCACTTCGCAGTGTCAATTCAAATTAATTTTTGGCATGCAGTACGTGCGGTCAATTTGAATACAGTCTCTTGAACGGCTAACTCCTGGGATAAATTATTTATTGAAAGCCTTTTTGTAAAGGGCATAATTTTTTAAGGCTATTTGTAAAAAAAATCTTCTTTATTTAAAGTTAATTACAACAAAAAACAGCAGATTCTATCATAATATAGGATGTTTTTTTATGACGTTTTTTTTATACTAATCACTCTGTTGTCTGACAGCTGTTTTGGCAGTTTAAAGTGACGTCTCTACTCAGTATTGTTTGGCAAATCATCATGAACAGGTTAACTCCAGAACAATGCTTCCAAATCGTGGAAATTTCTTTTCAAAAAGTTTCAATTAAAAATGTTTATCCGCTTTTTTACCGCAAAATTCTCTTCAGTGATGAGACGCATTTTTGGTTGAATGGATATGTCAACAAGCAAAATTGCCGTATTTGGAGCAAAGATAATCCACACGCCGTTCAAGAATTACCAATGCATCCCGATAAATGTACTGTTTGGTGCGGTCTATGGGCTGGTGGAATCATCGGTCCTTATTTCTTTAAAAATGAGGAAGAACGACGCGTTACCGTGAATGGAAATCGATACAGAATCAAGATCTATGAATTTTTGGTGCCAAAACTTCAAGATATGGATGTAAACGAAATGTGGTTTTTGTGGGGATACCTGAAATCATTGGTTTACGTGGATAAACCAGCAACGATTGACGCTTTGGAAACCAGTATTCAGCGTGTCATTGCTGAAATACGCCCTCAAATGCTTGAAAAGGTGGTCGAAAATTGGACCTCCAGAATGATCTTTGTGCAAAATAGTCGTGGTGGCCATATGCCCGAAATTATATTTAAATGTTAAATGACAAGAAATTATCTACCAAATAAAAAAATTTTTTTGACCATTTCATGATTTGGCATGTGTTTTATTTAAATTTCAAATTTCAAATCAGCAAGCTCTTATAAAAACACCCTTTATTATATTAAAGCGAACACTAACACAACACAATTAATAGCTGCAATCCAGAGAAGCCACAGACGCTTAGAACCACATGTATTTATTAAAGGAGTGCTTTAATTTTATATATTTTTAAACTCAAGTTGGTCACAGATAAGCTAAGCAATTTTTCTTTAAGCCTAGGCAAAAATGTCTAGCGATTGCTTGACAATATCTCTAAGCACCAGGATTATATTAAATGGGCTGCTGATAATAGTCCTTGATGATTTTGTTGAGCAGTAAATTAAATGTTAATAAAAGCCGGTATAAGTTGCATGAAAAACGGTTAAATTTTAAATCACAATCAGCATTAATAAATCATTCAGTTAGAAGAATAAATTATTCTATTAAGGCACTTTAGCTATACTCTTTTGTTAAAAGACAGCAACAACAAACTCTTATACATCGAAGTATGTATTTCAAAATGACACTCTTTGAGTAAAAATAGTGGTTAAGAAAAACCAGTATTTCTGTCGTTTTTCCTTTGGTGAGTTGAACTTAATGACGACAAACAAATTCCTTTGGATGACGATGATGTTTGGGCCAAACGAACTTTTACCGTTCCAAATCAGTTAACTCGGAAACGTGGTCATGTTAGTTTTGAACGAAATAACGAAGCGGCAAAATTAAACTTTTTGCAAAAAACAAAATCAAACCAATTTTTTTTACAATTCTGGGAAGCTTCAAACAATCATTAGAGAAAAAAAAACGCCAAACAGAAATTGAAACAATAGAACAACTCAAAGTCCATAATCAAGGAGTTCAAAGACAAAATTAAGTATTTGTCTAAAGAAATGCATGAATTAATTAAAGTATGGAAAGTTACAAAATAAATTAAAATAATAAATCAATTAGCTGGTGAGCTGAATCAGCAAAAATTGTAAAAATGTTTTTAAAGAAGCTTTAGCAGTGATTCGTACCAATTTGCAGGCACGCTAGTGTGAAATAACAAATAAATAAATGAATGAATGAAGAAAACAAAAAAAAAAATTATAAGAATAAAATGGCAAAATCATGGTTCATGTTTGTGCTACATATTGTACAACAACAATAAGGCAACTTAGAGTAAAAACCCCAATAAAATTTGTTAGCAAAATTTATAAAATGCCAAAAGTGTACAAACGTCAATCCATTCAAACCCACAATACCGCACATTCACATTCACCTTCACTTTCACTTTCACACTCAAGCAATCACAGGGCAGATTTCTACAGAAAAGCGAAGTCCACACACATAAATTTAAAATAATTTCCTTGTGCATTTTTAAAATAAATGTACAAGAATCAGTTTATTTGTAAAAATTTTATACGACTTTGCTCGTGTGCGTGTGTGTGTGTGTGCGTACGTGCATTGGTCTCTTAACGTACACACACACACACACACATACACATATGCTGTGTACGGTGGCGTATGAGTGTGTATACGTGCTTGCTTGTTAGCATGCCTATTGTGTGTTTGTGAGTGTGTGTGTGTATGTGTATCAAGCAAGAAAAAAAATTGCAAATGTTAACCTGGTTTTTATGAAAATATTATTTTTTATGAAAATATTTTTGTTGTTGTTGCTGTTGTTGTTTCCCTGCATAAGTGTAGTGTGTGCACTAAATACTAGACGTGCAGCTTATGGCTGGTAGTTGTGTAAGTGTGTCCGTGTGCTTTCATTATTTGTACAAGTATGTTAACAGAGCATTTATGTATGAAACAAGTGCATTTCAAAAAAATAAAAAAGTACAACAAAATAAATAAATTAATGAATGCAAATTCTCTTAAAACAAGTGCAGCAAACAATACAGAATTAAGAAAAATTTCATGATCTCAATAAATCAAATGTAAATATATTCTGGGCAACCGCGAAAAACTTCTTTATTAAAGTACAGAGATTTAAATTCTAAATATAAAAGTTGTTAATAAATAAAAGATCAGATATTTTAAAGCACTCCTTAATTGCAGACAAACAAGTGGTGAGTTTCAAACATTTTTATTCATGCAAATAAACAATTTGTTTTAAGAACAACATAAAGACTTACTGCCTTATTCATAAAAAGTATTTGTGCTTTATGAAAGGTTTTTAAAACCAATTTTGTATGGAAATCTGTTTTATAAACCTTTTGTAAGTTTAAAATATTTTTTATGAATAAGGCCCTTAATTGATAATTTCTATTGAGGCCATATTTTCAGCAATCGTCCTGATTGTAGTCTTTACTTGTCTTTAAGAAATCATAAGATTTACAGACCCATTAAGCAATTACTAGAAGTTTGGCTACTGTTTGCGGTTCGGCAATCCTTTTTTTTTTTTTGATGTCGTGAAAGGAGAACATTTGCTAATTACTTCTTGACTTATAAATTCAAAAATGTTCATATGCTTCAATATATTGAACATCATGTAGATGGTGTTGCCCATAGCCAACAGTATGCCGGCATAAGGGCAGCCCTTGAATGTATTACCGGGAATGCCGTGTATTTGATCTTTTTGCTAAATCACGCTAATCGTAAAGAACAACACCATGTTATGCCCACTCCTGCTAATGCACCGTATATCAATTTAACTAAAATGCCATCAACTTTATATTAAATTAATAGGGAATTATTTAAAATAAAATTTGTATTAAAAATATTTTTCAATCAAGATTTATAGGCTAATTGTTCGAATATTTGCTTAAATTCAGAGATACATGTTAAATATGCCAAGGCACAAAGGAAAGTCGACATCAGTTCTTAATTATTCAATTTACACAGCAGAGCAAAATAGCAGTTTTCGAAAGCCGCTACACTTGCATCATCAGTACTCATGTGCATTTTGCTTGTAAGCCACCTAATAAGTTGAGACAAACAAAATACACATAAGTACTGATGCTGAAAGTGTGGCGGATTTCGAAAACAGCTATTCTGCTCAGCTGTAAAAATTGAATAATTAAAAACTGATGTTGACTTTCCTTGGATTATTTAACATGTCTTTCTGAATATAAACAAATATTCGAACAATTAGCCTATAGATCTTGATTGAATTTAATATAGCGATTCGAGTGTTGGAGAAAAAATACTTATATAAATATATTTTATTTTTATTTTAAAATATCCTGTTGTTGGCATTAAGTTTCTGGCAAAGTCAAAATAATTACAGAAGTCAAATAGGAATGAAATCGGGTCTCCGAGATCCCTGGAAATACTAAAGATTGATGCGTGGGAAATAGCCCCAAAGAGATTGCTGTTCAAAATCAGCAATATGCAAAATTTGGTTTCAGAGCTGGAAAGTTTACATTTAGTTTTGTTATATAAAAGTAACTAAATAAATTAATATTTGTTTTTTTTTATTATTAACTAAAACTGTTTTATACTTTAGGAAGAATTAAATTATTATTAAGGTGATTTCAGGGTTGGGCAATTGAAACTATTTTTACTACAAAAATTAATTAAATCAAATTAATTTTTGGGTTTTCGTTATATATTAAATACGTTTCTTGAAAGAAGTTCGTTTGAGTTAAAAAACAAAAAGCCATAAAACATCTCCAGAGCTGGAAAATTTTCGATTAATAAAATAATTAAATTAAACAATTTAATTATTAAATAATAAAAGCAAGAATTTAGCAATACAAACTAGAAGAACAAAAATATATTTCCAGGGTTGGGATGAACTATTTTATACTTTAGGAAGAATTAAATTATTATAAAAGTGAAACGAAACCAAAAAAGGCGATTTAAACTTTTTTGCTACAAAAAAACTAAAGCTAATATTTTTATATTTCGTTATATATTAAAAAATTTTTTTGAAGGAAGTTCATGAGTGCTAGAATTCAGGAAATCCACAAAGAACTACCTCAGAGCTGGAAAACGTATTTTTTTATATTAAAGTAACTAAATGAAACTACTACTATATTTTTTTGTTGGTCGTCAATAATAATTTATATCGCAGAAAGAAGGAATTTTGAATTAAAAATTAAAAAGGTCAAAAGGATAAAAAAGATATTTCCAGGGTTGGGATGAACGTATGTGCGCATATATCTTAGACGTAGGCCATTGAAAGGAATATAAAATTCGGCACAGCCGAATATAACACTTTTTCTGATTTCATTTCATATCAGTGATTTATTACATTTAGCACAATCGTTTCATAAACGAATTCATGCAAATGATTTTTAGATATTTTTTATTTGGGGGACCAATTTAGAAATCTGTGATTTGATATAATGAAAATCTTTCGGCCTTAAACATGCGGCAATTTTTTTCTGGTTTTCTATATTTTTCTTCTCAAATTTTTATGCTCAAATCACTTAACTACTTGTGTTAATAAGGCCTGTGCAGCATTTGCTTTTACTAAACACATTAATTAGCCTTTTTAAAAAAATTTTCATGGTCTATAAAAAATGAAATATTTTGTAAATACCAGACATGAGTAACGTCGCGATAAAATTTAGTAGTCTGATGTATTCCGTTTGTCAAAGTACTAAAATTTGCTAAAATTAATTTTATATATTCAAGTTCAATTGTGGCACAATGCATACCTTGAACTGCATTTCCTTTTTCTTTTAAAAAAAAGCTTTATATTTATTCCTACTTAAATTTAACACTACAAAATTTCTACTTTTTGCTGTTGCCTTGTTTACCATTAAATAAATCTGTACATTTTCCTTAAATTTATTTCTCTATGGTTTAATTGAAATACTTTTCTTAATTTAAAAAGTTTCTATTGATTTTGCTGTAAGCTGCTTTCAAAGGCCTGCAGTTTGTAATTAAATTTAAAACATTTTTACGACAACAGCAGCAAAAACGAGCAACAAATCTTTGAAAATAAACTTTCTTGTTTTATTTTCTTCAGCCAGCTACTGAAGACGTAATTGCAGAAAATATAAAAAAAGAAAACATTTCAACATTAAATTTTTGTTAAACATGCTGCTGTAACCATGTTACGAGTAAAAAAAAGTATTTCGCAATTTAAAAGTCTGCTCGTCTTAAAGTATACACTGGAAGAGTTTTGTTCATTCGTGGTTCTTAGAATTAATAAAGTGATTTTCAGCTGGTAATATTACAAGGATTTTTTTCCTAATTCAGCTTTAATTTTGGGGAATATTATAAATTGCGAATTTATTTAAATTTTGACAAATATTAGAGATATTTAAAACACATGAGGGGAAAACAATCGTTTATTTCATGTATGAATTTCTATTTTAATAGTGAACCTTTATTTATGTAAATTGTATTAAAGGATTTTAATTTTCTCAACAGGCTATAAGTTCAAATCTGCGCAACTGCAAACAGTGGAAAAATTGAAGAAAGAACGCTGATGAGATGGCGTAGCGGCCTCGAAATCAGTACTGATCCGTTCTGCTGGTTTAATGACTATGAAAAATATTCCTAATATTCCACTCTCAAAAATAATAAATAGAATGTAATCGTTTATTTCATTCTATGTAAATTTTATAGCAGAACAGTAAAAAAGCAACTCTGGCTGTATTATAAAACTAAATTGTAATGCTGTTTTTATAGCAGCCTACAACCCTTTCCTTTTCTTGTGGAATATTTTTGTAAGATCTCCTTTTTCTCTCCCTTTCTCTCTCTCTCTCTCTTTCTCTCTTAAAACACAAAATGTTAAGCTGAAAATTTGTAAATCCCCTGTTCACTCTTGCAAAGCATCAAAATAAATCTGCATTATTTGGGAGAAAATGGTTTGGACCTTCTGCTGGCGTAACTTCTGGTTATTTCATTTATAAGTGAAAGTAAAATTGTGTTTCACAGAATTTTTACAAACAATAATAAATTTAAATTGAATTAAGATTCATAGGCTAATTGTTCGAAATTTGTTTTTAAATCTCAGAAAGACATGATAAATATTCCAAGGCACAAAGGAAAGTCAACATCAGTTTTATTCAACTTACACAGCAGAGCAGAACAGCTGTTTTCGAAATACGCAACCCTTTCATCATCAGTGCTCATGTGTATTGTGTTGTGTTGTGTTACTACATACAAATTTAAGCTATGGCTTGAGCTACCCAATAATAATAATTGGAAAAAAGCGTTCACATGTACTTAAGTATAAAATTCAAAACAAAAAATTTGACCTAGGTATGATGGAACAAAAAATTTAGAAAAATGGGACATGAAGAAAAATAATCAACCGGTAACACGGGTATTATAACAATAACATGTTAACATCAGGTTGATACAGTTCTCGGATTCTTTTTCACAATAAAATTTGTGTAAATAGGAACTGTTATCAGATTCAACTATGCCACCTAATAAGTGGTGACAAACACAATACACCTGAGCACTCATGATGAAAGGGTTGCATCTTTCGAAAACAGCTGTTCTGCTCTGCTGTGTAAGTTGCATAACAAAAAAACTGATGTTGACTTGCCTCTGCGCCTTGGAATATTTATCATGTCTTTCTGAGATTTAAATTAAAATTTCGAACAATTAGCCTATGGAATCTTAATTCAATTTAATATAATAATAAATTTATTTCCAGTGTATTTTATTTTAAAAATAAAGTTTTGGTTTACCATCATTTTAAAGTCCATTTCAAAGTCATATAATAGCTGTCCCCCCCGTAGAAAAATTATGCCTTTCCACTTAAAGCAAATGGGAAGTTGAAATTGACTAGACAATACCGTGACGTATTTGTGCCCTAATCATTTCCCATGTCAATTAAACTTCGGTAAAGTGCAGTCTATCAACTTTGAAAAAATTTTTTTGTTAAAAAATGAAATTTTTAAAATAAATGTTTGCTTGACATTTTATTCGAAAAATATTTTTCGGCTGTATGTTTTGTTTTGCATTTTTTTGTTCCTTGAAACAATAAAAGGATTCATTGGATTTGCTGGGCAATATACCGCACAGTGTTGTGATTTAATTGAAATAAAAATACCAAAAAGATTGCAAACTTTATTAAAATTGTGTAGACTAATTAACGAGCGGATTTATGTAAAAGATTAAAAATCAAGACATATTGCGTTTTATTATCAAAAGGATAATTATTTAAATTTTACAAACAAATAAGACATACTGATTGTGATTATTAAATTGGAAAAATTAAAGCTTAAGTATTTAAAACATATGTATGTATTAAACAACTCTTGATTTTAAAATTTTTTGCAGCACTTTAAAAGCAATTTTTATCAGTGCAATAAAATAATTGTATAACAACTTTTTTATTTTCATTTTAATACAGAACATTTAGCGAATGTTTTAAAGTTTGTTTCATAAATTCATAAATACTGTAAATGTTTTCATTATTTAAAGCCGAATAGTTGCTGTAAAAGCATTTAAAACAGCAATAAAATTTAAATTTTATTTTAGTTTTTCTTTCACTGAATAGCGTTGACCTAATAAGCGTTGAGTGCAAATTTGACCCAAATTGTGGAAAATTGTTGAAAATGCCAGAAGAGAAATTATCTCGCAGAGGAATTATACAATAAGTGTTTTAGCGCAAATAACATTGATACAAAACCAACCATTTAAAACACACTCCAAATATGCACAGATTCTTTCATAAAACGGAATTTATTTAAAAAGCGTAGCATATTTTTATAAACTGTTTAAAACAGTTTTGGCATTAACTGCAAAATAGCAAAAGCAATTCCTGAAATTTAAAAAAATATTTTGCCACGACGAACTAAAACCAACTAAGACAACAACAACTTTATTATAGACATTCACAATCATGAGTTATATTAAATATTTTATTTAATATTTATACACTCGACGAAATAGAAGGCAAAAAAAAACATAAAAATAAAACAAAAAATTATATGCAAATTTTTTTTGTAGCAGAACAAGAAAAATTAAAACAAAATATCATTATGAAAACAACACGAAACAAAAAAACACAAGAGATTTAAGCACATGCCAACCGGAAAAATGGAACTTGAAAAGAAAACAAGCCAAAAGAAGTTAACCAACCAAACAGCGCATGCACAGTGGGACTGAACTATATATTTTGTAATATTTACTTTTGGTATAACTAAAAGAAACATGAATGAAGCAAAAATAATCCTATAGGTTAAAGTACATTGAAAATATTGCAATGCTTTGATGATGGGAATGTCACGTTGTTTCTGCCATCCGGATTTTGGTAAATTGTGTTTGCCTCGGGAAAACTTTCTAAAGCTTGTGTATATTTCCAAACAACTTTATTTGTAATTGTAAAGCAATTCAATGGGTAATAAGTTAAGTTAAGTTGCCTAGCTTAAAATTCCTGGGATTTCACTGCTATATTGTATTCCCCACTGTGCAATATTACTTCCAACTCTCACTAACAAAAATTAAATCCAATATATGATAATAAAATAAATAAATAAAGCGAAACTAAGAGAAAATTCTCGAGTCATGCCAGAGCCAGGAATGTTGTCACGAATAGGAGCTGCAGTTTATGGAAATTTACTTAGTGGATTTCTTAAATACTGGATTATTTTATACAGAAATAAACTAAAATTCTCAAACAACAAGTCATTTTTATTTTAATGTTTAAAATTATTTTTGAATATGCAATTTCGGAAATCTTTCAAAACAAAAATACAAATTACAAATTGTTTTGTTTTTTAAATATTGTTTGCAAAAACCAAGAGCAGCTGGTTTGTATGCATAAGCCATTGACGGATTGTAGTCCGATAAAAAGTAATCAGAAGGCTTTTTAGGACTTGTGGCAATGATTTTGCAATAAATCTGTTGCTAAGGGCACTACACGAAAATTGTAAAATCCTATTGGAAAAAAAAACTGTCTATCTTCTCATCTTTCCTAATCTGTCCCCTCAATACTATCCCCTCGTTTTCAGTTCCGGTGCGATGCATTGCATATTGTGTAGGGGTCATCCCCTGAGTGCTGGTCCAAGATAAAAACAAAAAATTTCGTTCATTTTGGGCTGATATATTTTTGGAAACAAAAATTCAGTCATCATGCGGCGATGACGCTTGTGCTCATTTCACTACAGTAGCATGATTTCTTCGGTACGCACATTCTGTTTTCTTAGGTCATGGTTTTAGATCGCGAAGAGTAAAATGTATGCGAAAACAATTAATAAATAAATGCTTGCTCTGTTGGCTGTTTAGTGCTCTATGAACTATTCAAACCGTTAAATTTTTCCATAATAATCTACCCAAATGCTGAATAGAACGTTCAGCAAACTTTCACATTCTCTTATGGACAGCCGCTATCAGTGGCTACAAGCAGGGCTGCCAGAAATTTTTCGTGAAAAATCAGCAAATTTCCCAAAAAAAATCGGCATTATCGGCACTTTCATTTCTAAAATCCGCAAAAAATCGGCATTAATTAAAAAACTTATTTTGACATATAAACAAAAACAATTCAATATAATTTATTAAATATTATACATAAAACAGCATGTATAGATCAATAAATTTGCACCTCACAAGGTTTGAAATTATTTTGGGGTTTCGTTTAATCTCCCAATTGGCAATTTAAAAGAAACGATTTATTATTTTATTCATTTAGAATGACTTTTACTTACAAAAAATACATAAGATCAACCTGCTTTTTATAAAACAGTATAAAATAATTAAAAAACATGTGTGGTGTCGTGGGACACCGGATAGGAACGCAGTTCCTTATTATAAAAATATTAATTTTAAGTTCTATTCGAGGTATAAAGAAAATAATTATTCGGGTATACATTTTTTATTAGGATTTTTCTTTTCGCCGATCAACGAAAATACAGAATCAGTTTTGTTCCCAAACGAAATTGAATTCTGTCACGGCCCGGCTGCGTATGATTAATATTTTTTTGTATGGAGTCGTATTACTCATACGTCTTAAACATTGAGTTAGAAACAAAATATCTTACGTTACGGACGTTTCTTCCCGGTTAGGGTACCCCTCCGCAACGTCTCATAAGGAACTTCGTTCCAATTAAAATATATACGTCTTTTCCAATAGTATTTCAAAATTTTGCTATTATATATCAGAATTTCCTAAAATTTAACTCTACTCGTAGGTTCTAAAATAGGAGTTACAAAATACAATTAAAAATTTAGAATATTATCTAATATGTAACTGTAAATCCTAAAATTTTTGAACAAAATTCGTAAATGTAATACGAAAAATGGAAATAATGTGGTTTTCATAAATCAATCATAAATATTTGATATTGACATTTTTATTAAATCGTTATTTATTTCGCAATTAGAGTTTTTCATTTTCAAATAATCTTTAGAATAAAGAATTCCTTCTTTTAAAGTTTTATTTTCTAAGGAACATCGGAATTTCGTGCACACCTACAACAAGGCAATTGAATTGTTATTAAAAGAGGAATTATATAATAATAGAATTATATAATAAAAGATGTTCCACACTATTATTAAAAAATCAGCATTTTTTAGGGGTAAAATCGGCAAATCGGCATATTGAAATTTTTGAAGTAAAAAATCGTCAAAATGCCGATAAATCGGCATTTCTGGCAGCCCTGGCTACAAGAGATGAATCAAACTTTATCCAGTTCAACAACCATTGACCTCAGTTTAATTAAACTTTGCTAATTCATTCAAAAGGCGATGTTGTCCAAATGACTTGCCCTCAAATTGTAGTGAACCTATACAATATTCAGTAAATTGAGTTCAATTCAAACGGGTAACTTTTGCAATGGCGAGCCAGATCAGCCGATAACGATATTTCTTCAGAGCAAATTTACGGTCATATTCTCTTGTTCGGAATATCCTCTTAAACATATCGTACAATATGACTCCTCATTACAGAAAAAAGACAATATTGAAAATTTGGAAAACGGGCCATTTATTAAACCAATTTCTCCATATTTTTCGCTTGACAGAACTAAAGCAAATCATACCACACAACACAATTCCTCAGACAAAATACATACCACAACCACTGCAGCACAAGCACAAACACAAACAAACAACCAAAAACTAGCAGCATCATGACGCAAAAAGTTGTGAATTATTTAATATATTTTTTATTCCAACTTTGATGTTTAATAAGTGTGAAAAAAATTATATTAAAATATCTAACATTTGCTTAAATGGAAATATATCCGGCAAGCAAAACACAGAGAGACGGAGAGAAAATAATCAACAGAAATGCAAATAAAAAGAGAGAGAGGGAGAAAAAACCACGAAATTAAATCATTTTCTATTTAGTTAAATAAACACGAATATATCTGCAACTAATAAATAATAAAATTTAATGAAAGAAAAATAACACGAAAAATCATATTTAAACTGAAATTCTGCAGTTGTGCACTCAATTTTTGAGTTAATTTTCTAAATAACGGGCAAGCCTGCCTGCGGCTGCTCTAATACAGAAAAAATCGCTGTCGTTTAAATTTTTAGTGGTTTGGCTCTTCCTGGGAATAAATATAAATTTCCTAGCAGACCAAATCCATCTGCGAGAGTGTTTGTTAAAGAATGTGCTCTCCTCACTTTGCGTTTAATAATCAATTTATTTCCCTGTATTATTTTTTGGGCTTGCGTTAAAACGAAAAAGAAGAATTTGGCAATGGGGCATAAAAATAAAAAAAGCACTTAAGAAATTTTTATAGAAAAACCATAAATAAAAAGTAAAATAAGAGTGAACTCATAACCCTGTATTGCCAGTGGCAAATTGCTGGAAGTGAAAAGCATTTCTGCGAAAGCCCAGTAATTAGTTTTAGACTCAACAGTTAAATGGGTTTGTTGAAATTTTAAAGACTTTCAACGAGAAAGTCTAGCAAAATGCAAGTTCTTTTTTCAATTAAAATCAATAGTTCGGTTAACATCGAATATCTCAATGACAGAAGTTCAAATGTTATTGACTAAAAAGTCATGGCCATGATCAAAGATTTTCATTTTTAATTAAAACTTTGAGTGTATTTTGCCAAGTTCAACTTCTTTTTGCGTGCAATTTGATTGTTAGACATCATTTTCTCAGCCTGTGGCAAATTTCAATTATTCATTTGTTACAGTTCAGAAATTATAATATTAACAATTTCCAAATAAAATATTTTTCGTGACAGCTCATAAGAAGAGTAAAAAGTGCTTAAGTCGATTTAACAAAACATGTAACTTGTTTGTCCGGATAAGTTGAAATTATTTCAACTCCATGTTAAACGCCAGTGTGCTAATATTTTAATATTTAAGCTACAAGGCTCCAAAGTCTTGTAGTTGGAGTTTTTTTTAATGCGCTGTTTCTTCATAAAAAATGTTTTCTGGAAGCAGATTTTTAAAGTCGAAATATTGACCCCCATTTTCATAAAATTTCAAATGCATTTTATTCAAAATTTTTCATACGCAATTTTCTTAAAATAGATTTCAAATACATTTTATTTTTTTTTTATTAATATGGAGAGTGAATATATAAAAGCAAATAAACTTTTTTTAAGGTAAAAAATTAATAAGAAATAAAATACAAATTTTATCTCGTAATAATTAATTATTAATTAAAATTAATAATTTTTATAATTCTTGAAAATTTTTGCTTCTCATAAAAGGAGATCTGTAGACTCAATAAGATAATTTGTGTGTGGCATTGAACAAATGACCCATGATGTTTTAGGCGGACAATCAAGAAATTCAGTCACGTAAAAATATGGGAGGGTGACATGTTTTTCTTAGACTTCTAGGCAGTCGCTACTGCTGTTTATTAACAGGAGTTTCATTCTAGGCCTGTTCCAGAAAGCTTTAACTCACTGCAGGGGCCCTCGAAGAGAAATATAGTTTGCTTGTAACGAATACTGGGACATTTTGGAAGCAGATGTATTATAAACACAAGTTGTTAGGTATCACCTGATAATGGCTGCTGGATTTCTTTAAAAAAGAAATCTAGTGGATTTGGCTCTATGCCGTTTTTGGCTGGAGGAGAATGAGATTACGCCAATAATTCTGTGTAAATGAATTGCCTTGTAAAGTTTAATGGGGTGGGCGCACAACTCTAATCGCTCGCCTGCCTTCGCACTCATCAGGAGCATACAAGTCAGTAAAAAAATTTTAGGAAGTCCTTTGAATGTTCATGTGTATGAAAATCGATTATTTTTTGCTGTTTTTCAAACAAATTTAAGATAATTTTTTTTTTAATTTTATGCAGAATATTTAGGAAAAATATTATTATTGTGTACATCTACAGAAAAATACCTTTTAAACAAAATGTATATCATTAATATTGGCGAACGATAAGACAGTTAAAACTGTACCACAAAAATATGTATATGGGGTCCTTGTATAGAATATTTCCTTAATTCTTAAATGTTGCTCCATTAACATTTTTAATAGAGATATTGTTTCTTTAAAGCAAAGTTCTTACATTAATATTTTCCTTAAAAACATGAATATATAGACAATAAATTCACCGCCATTAGTTACCTAAATTGCCAACTGGCCTTATAAAGTACAGAGCCAAGAGGCTAATAATGATGGTTTACTGCAAAAGATGAAACGACGGCCGGAGATATGGGAAAATAAGCCTGTGTCTGATATAACTTATTAAAACTGGCGTGACAAAAGCAGAAGGACGACATAATGTCGAGGAATTTATTAAGACAATATTTACATTTATTATCAGAGTTTAAATATATTTTCATACGCTTTTTTCTTGCAGTTTTTTCTTTCACTTCCTGTTGTTGTTTTATTTTTATAATCTCCTTCTGCTCTGTGCCACAATTTTTATTGTTTATACAGTAATTAACCTTAAACAATGGACGGAGGGTAAGAGGGCGCGTAAATAAATTCAGTTTCGTTTCTCGGCATAAAGATTGTGGTTCATTAGAGCAGAAAAACAAAATGAAAGCTAATGAAAATACACAAAAAGGGAAATTGAAAAAAATTATCATAAGAAATAATAAATGACCGAAGGGTTTTATAATTTAATTGAGCGCATTTACAAGGGATTTATTTTGTGCGAGGGTGAATGTTTGAAAAGCAACAATTTATAAATAATTTATTTCGTGCCATTTCTCTTAAGGTCCGATTTATGTCTGTCAATAATTTGATTTGTGTTTATAAATTTTATTGCCACGCTTGTTGAGATTATTCTGCACGATTATTGCTTGTTTGGAAAGAATATTTTATTAACTTGAAAATTAATGGCCAGTTGTATAATCTGTGGTAGTAAAATTATTTCAGTTTGTTGTTTCATTTTTTTTTTGGCAGCCTGAAAGTATGCATTTGCTTCTGTTTATGTAATTTGTATATCAATAAGAGAAAGCAATTTATTAGCAGATGTTGTATGAAATATCCGTTTCCTGGTAAATGATATATTTTCACTTTCAAAGCCCTGCTTAAGGTCTGTGCAATTATAAATGAATATTTTTTTGCGACTTATCTTACAAAAGAAATATGTAAAGCGTTTAAATTTTATTCTGGCACTTTGAAGTTTTTTAGTTTTAAAAAATGATGTAGGTGTATTATGATTATGTTTAAATAGTTTGAAAACATATTGATTTGTAGTGTCAAAGACAAGTTAATGTTTTGCGTTACGGACGCTATATTCGTGCTTTTTTCGGATTAATACGAGTACATAAATATTTTTTGGTCTTTGAGTGTTAACGCACTCTAGACCGGTCTTATATATAACTTACGAAATAGTTGTTCACATAGTTATGTGACGCGCGCTACATGTAGAAGTTGTGGGTGTTGTTGGCTGAAGTAGTAGAACACGAGATTATGAAGCGGAGAGTCCTGGGTTCAACCCCGCGCTGAGTCATGAAATATTCTGCCTTATTACCGTTCTCGAATCGACTCGAGCGTTTGTAATAGATTAAAGAAAAATCTTGTATTTTTTTTTAATCTATTACATTTTTTCGAGTCGAATCGAGAACCGTAATAAGGCCCATTGTGTTGAATTCTTCTGATCAGCATTAGTGACTGCAGGGTTGTGTTAGTTGTTGCCAGCCTATTTCAATGATGAAGGCAGAGTTACTGGTCACTGAACATAATTGGCAGCGACTGACACTATCATGTACTAAAAAAGCAGAGCAACCGCATCCTACTTCGTCGGTCCTGTAGCTAAAAATTAGCCGGCGAAGTGCAAAGATTGAAATAGCTACAAAAATTCTCTATCTTTCTTCATCTGTCCCCTCAATACTAGATATCCCCTCCTTTCCAGTTCCGGCGCAATGCACTGCGTATGTGGGGGTCATCCCCTGAGTGCTGGTTCATGATAAAAAAAGTAACTTTTTAGAAAATTTCGCACGCAATTCATTTTATTAAAGCAGTCATTGGCCACTCCATTTGACTTGACTTGCAATACTTGCGTTCAGAAGTTCTGCGATTCGATTACTGTTAGACAAAGAGGTCAAGAGCATTTGTAATATCTTTCTGCACTCCTTTGTCATATTAACTCTGTCAGCTTCGTTGTACTTCCTTTTTTTTTAGTTGCCAAATTGAAAGAAAAATGTAGCTCCACTTGTCTGGGAGGATTGTTTTACAATTTTTTATTAGTTAATGTTTTCCTTTAACCATTATATTTCTTTTTAGATGCACAATGAATTTTTTCGTATAATATTTTTGTCCGCTCACTTGAACAATTTCGTAAAAAACTATAATCCGGAAAAAAAAATTCCTCTAATATCCAATAGTAACAATTTATTAAAAGAAAAGATTTAATACAAAGTCTCCCGCTGGAAATAATGTACAAAAGAAACAGACTTTAATAAGAGGAAATAAAATACGTAAAAATTCCTGGCCTAGATTTACAGCAATTCAAAAGGCAAAAGGGTCTTGCTTTTGTGGGTTCATAAGCTTACCTTCGTTGGCTTTTCTTCGATTTCCTTATGAATATTTTATTGAACATATTTAGTAGCAAATCACAATCAAAATACATATAATATTTATTACATGTATGGCTGTGTGTGCTTCAAGGCCTTATAATTTACCTGTCCATCAGTAACATTTGGTTAGTGGTAGTTGACCATAAAATTTATAAATTTTTTGTTATTTTCAATTATTTTCTCTTGGGATGTTGAAAGTGATTTTTCATGTTACATTTGTAAAAGATGAAACAAAAGATAAAATATTTCCAAAATTTTGTCCCATTTTGTTTATTACTTAAGTTCTTTTGTTTTTCAAATAAGAAAAAGATCAATAACTTTTGTGCGGCTAAATGGAAAAAGGTCATTAATTTAATATTTTAGTGGCATTGAATAAAATGAAAGACCCCCGGGGACTTGTAATAATGAAATTACAATTGATAGCAGGAACATGATACCGCAATTCGGAGGAATTGATTTCTGTTGGTGTAGCTAAAAGCAATTGTGCTGCCAGGACTTTTTATTTACTACATTAATATTTCTTTTGCTACTGTGAGAGTTGTGAGAGTTGTATGTTGCATGACCTGGCCTGGCTGCCTTAAAATGCCATGCCACCGAAACTGGTCACTTTGCAAGCAAAATTTGAAGTGGGAAGACAGAAATTCGTTATAAATAAAATTTTTTTTACTCAAAAAAGTCTTTAAGTATGTGAAATATAAAAACAGTAGGACAATATGAATTTGTCACATTTGTTTTGCAGTTAAGTTTGTCCTCATTTACTGGAGTGTTCTTTACTTTAGCAGAATATATGCCATTTACTAAATTTAAGTGTTTTTAAACTCAAAATTTTTTTAAAAAGTTTTTTTATAGGGCAGATTAAGTGATCCACTAAATTCACTATTAACCATCTCATTGTAATTGGATATGAAGTTAAACCGATCGAAAAATGCAAAGAGAAATAGAAAATGGCAAAAGTAAATTCCGTTTCCGGCTATTGCACACAAATACTTGCACTTACTTAATGTTTTCCACCCAAAAACTTCAAATTAATTGTTTAATTAACTAAAAAGAGGTTCAAATTAATTTACAACTGGAAATAATATTTTTGCTGTATAACATAAAAAAATATTGAATTAAAAAAATAAAAAAATTGTATTGAAAAAAAAATTTTTAAACAAATTATTTGCAAATAGGTTAGGTTAGGTTGAAAAAGAGGGGCGGGCATAAGCATCCAAATCCGTCCTGGATTACACTTAGGCCTCATAGGCCTGTTGTGCGCTCTATAATAAGGAGTTCCCATTCTACTGTAGGGAGCCTCCACCGATACCATGGAAACCTCTGAGTTTGATTACGTCAAGAACCTAGTTTCTTCAATGTACTTCCTTAAGTCTTTCCAATTAGAGCCCCTAAGAAATTCCATCTACTGTGTATTTGCAAATAAATGTTTTAATCAATTAATTTCCTAAAGAAGTCACACAAAGGAGTGACGAAATATTAAAATTAAGAAATAAAATTAAAATAAAGAGACCTTAAGCTTAAAAATATCAGAATATAATAATATATATTGTATCGTTTAAAACTGGTTAAAATTCGAACAAAATTTTTCAAGACAAAAAAAATATAGATTTTCTGGAAATCATTTTCTACTCCTTTTTTTATGTACAACTTTAGAAGATACAATTACTACTGTAAACTAAACAATTGATTTTGTGAATTTTCAGTTACAACTTCACGTAGTAGTTCCTTTATAACAAATAAAGAAATGAAATCGAATCACAGTAGAACTAAATTTTCCTTCATGGAGACATAAATAACAAAAATCCTTTGGTCTCCACAGCCGATGGCGCTGGAGAAACCAAAGAGAAGATGAAATATTTGGAATAATAATCGTCAAGGTTGCGGACTTAAAAATGAAATTATCATATTCTGTTTCAAATTATGTATGAATTTATGTAAATTATATTACAGGATGTTAATTTTTTCTATATCATCAAAGATTATAGAAAATATTCTTAATATTCCACTCATAATATAAATAAATAGAATTTGAACAAATTCATTTATTAAATAAAAATAAAAAATAATTTGCAGTTTCGCAGATTTGAACTTGAGCCCGTTGAAGAATTTAACATATTCTATTTCGTTAAAAACTTTATTTAAATAGTTAATTTATTTAAATAGTTAATTTCTGATGACTTTTTACCACCGTGAAAAGTTGAAAAATATCAACTACGAACGCTGATGCGATGGCGTATGATCAAGACCGATCCGTTCTGCTGGTTTGATGATTATAAAAATATGCTAAATATTAAATTCTTAGTAAAATAACTTGAATTTAATAACAAATGTTTAAAATAAATTATTTGCAGTTTGCAGATTTGAACTTGAGTCTGAATAAAAAATTATTTTATTAATAATTAAATTTACATTCATATTATAATTTATTTTATAAATAGTAGAGTTTTAAGGGGAATCAAACAAACATTAAGCAATTATAAGGCCTTTTTTTATTTGTACCGGCACTGAGGACTAGGAATGAACCCGCAACCATGAAAGAGAGAGCTTTTGGCTGAAGTAGTTAATAAGAGACTATAAAGCGGAGGGTGCAGAGTACAACTCTGCGCTCAGTCATGAATATTGTGTCGAATTCTTGTGATCAGCATTAGTGCATGGTTGTGCTACGTGTTGTTATCCTGTTTCAGTGACAGTCACTGAACTTAAGTGGCAGTGATTGACACTCTCAGTACAAAAGAGCAGCGGAACTGTATCCTCCTTCGTTGGTCCTGTAGCAAAACAATTTGCCAGAAATACTTATAACTTCTGTAAATAAATAATTATGCTTCACAAAATCTGTTCTACTACCAGGCCACTGACACAATTATAGAAATTATCAAATGCAATTTTTGGTTGTAACTATTTCATAAGGTCACTTGTAACAGTAGACTTGAACAATATTTCTATAAAATACAATTAAATATGTTTCGAAATAAAATTCATTCATAAAATATCTCAATAATACACATGAGTTTTTCCCTCCAACATCAGCTTTTAAGGGATTCTTTAATGTCAGATTTTTATTTTGTTCTTTAATTTGAAAATCTCAACATCTCAGCAAATGAAACTCAATTTCTGTGACTATCACATAAAATTGATTATGTAAAGAGGGTCTCAACTAAACTTTTCCGATAAATGTTTCATTCTTCCTCATTGAAGTAATACAACTTTTTTTATGTTCTAATTCATTTTGATAGAAAATAGTTTATCTATTCTCTATATACCCAGCATTTCAAACACACTTGCCTCAACAAATATTTAAAAAAAAAAAATAAAAAACTTTTGAACATTTCCTCACTGCCAGCAACACACACAGACACACAAACACACTAGTACGTACTTTAGCAAACAGCGAATACAATTGAAATCGATATTTTAAAAAGTATTTAAGTACAAAATACCTAAAGTCTACTTGCCGATGATGAAGATGATGATTAAGTTGATGATACCCTGCTGCTGCTGCTGCTGTTGCTGCTGTTGTGCCAGTCGTAGTACGAACAATAACTCTTGCAGAATATGGCAAAAAGGCGGCAAAATTATAACCAGCAAAAACTCAGTCGTGCTTGTAAATAGGTTTCACACAAAAAATAACATTTTCCATTTCATACTCATTTTGTACCACTTGCGACTGTTATATAAACACACACACGCCGACACTTGTCTCCTTTTTTTCGTTGCTCGTTGCATAATACGAGTACATGGAAATATCTCCGTTATCGCAAATATATTATTCACATTCCCATAGAAAAACATTTTTATCATATTGCTTTTTTATCTGTTATAATTTTCATTTGGTTTTGAAAAACTCGAAAGTGAAGCAATAATGCTGCTGGTATTGTACACACACACACACACACACACACATACACACACAAATTATTAGAAGTTTGAGGAGAAAAAAAGTTTAATTTTAAGCAACCCAGTAGCCGTTCAGGCACCCCAAACTCGAAACTTATACCATAGCAGGCACTACTGAGATCAACTGATGGTAAGTGAGTGCTGTTGGCTGAAGTAGTAGAACACGACACTATGAAGCGGAGGGTCCTAGGTTCAACCCCGCGCTGAGTCATGAAATATTGTGTTGAATTCTTCTGATCAGCATTAGTACGTGGTTGTGTTAGTTGTTGCCAGCCTGTTTCAATGACGAAGGCATAGTCACTGGTCACTGAACATAATTGGCAGCGACTGACACTATCATGTACTAAAAAGCAGAGTAACACCACCCACCTTCGTCGGCCCTGTAGCAAAAATTACCCGGCGAAGTACAAAAGGTTGAAATAGCTACAAAAAAACTGTCTATCTTCTCATCTTTCCTAATCTGTCCCCTCAATACTATCCCCTCGTTTTCAGTTCCGGCGCAATGCATTGCATGTATAGGGGGACATCCCCTGAGTGCTGGTCCAATATTAAAAAAAAAGTGTTTTTGGCTGAAAATTAAAAATATATGCGACACAAGCCGAAGATCCCGGGTTCGATCGCGCAGTAACTTACGAATATGTTGTAGATTTTGTTCTGCTCAGTAAAAATTCAGGGTTGCGTTAACTGTTGATGGCCTGTTTCAATGCTAAAGGCACAGACCTCGTCTCTGAACAGTACCAAGAGCTAAAATATACAAGTTTAGCTTTTCTAAATTGTTGAGGTAAAATATATATTTAATCAAAAATCAAATCATTAACGGACCATGTGAATAAAACCAAATTGATGTGTTAATTAAAGCAAAATGCTTGGCAGCTCGCAATATGGCAGTCATTGTTATAAAATTTACTTCAGACTACGTTGAACCAAGTTTAAACTCAAACTACATATGCCATTTACTAAATTTAAGTGTTTTTAAACTCAACAATTTTTTAACAAGTTTTTTTTATAGGGCAGACTAAGTGATCCACTATTTCTATTAAACACTACATTGTAATTGGATATGAAGTTAAACTGAGCGAAAAATGCAAAGAGAAATAGAAAATGGCAAAAGTAAATTCCGTTTCCGGCTATTGCACTTTCTTAATGTTTTCCACCAAAAGAATTCAAATTAATTGTTTAATTAACTAAAAAGAGGCTAAAATTAATTTACAACTGGAAATAATATTTCTGCTGTATAAAATATAAAATATTGAATTAAAAAAATAAAAAACTTGAAATTAATAAAAATTAAAAATAAAAAAATAATAATTTGCAAATAAATATTTTAATCAATTAATTTCCTAAAGAAGTCACACAAAGGAGTGACGAAATATTGAAATTAAAAAATTAAATTAAAATAAAGAGACCTTAAGCTTAAAAATATCAAAATATAATAATATTTATTGTATCGTTTAAAACTGGTTAAAATTCGAACAAAATTTTTCAAGACAAAAAAAAATAGATTTTCTGGAAAACATTTTCTATTCCTTTTTTTATGTACAACTTTAGAAGATACAATTACTACTGTAAACTAAACAATTGATTTTGTGAATTTTCAGTTACAACTTCACATAGTAGTTCCTTTATAACAAATAAATAAATGAAAGCGAATCACAGTAGAGCTAAATTTTCCTTCATGGAGACATAAATAACAAAAATCCGTTGGTCGCCACAGCCAATGGCACTGGAGAAAGCAAAGAGAAGATGAAATATTTGGAATAATAATCGTCTAGGTTGTGGACTGAAAAATGAAATTGTCATATTCTATTTCAAATTATGTATGAATTTATGTAAATTATATTACATATCAAAGACACGCCCTTAATATTTCTATCTGGATGTAAGGCAACACATATAATGAGAAAAATAAAAAGCATTTGATATTTTTCTGCACATTTTAAAAAAATTGTTAAATTGTGCATTTAATACAAAAAATATCATTTCAAAAATGTTTACTTTATTGAAATCGGTGGACAATAGGAGTCTTCAAGTGTACCACAAAACTGTGTGGCATATTTACCCACAAGATTTTGTAAGGAAATGATGCCAAGTTTGGCTCATCCAAGGGAACTATGAATTCTATACAATCAAAATTGCAAAACTTCTATATATTCTGCTAACGAAGAAACATTTTAAAAGTACGAATTTGAAGAAATTTTCCTATTCAGAAAACTAATGAAATATAGCCAGGGATAGAACAACACGAAACAAATTTTCAACTGATACACATCATTTGCTTTTCAGCAATTTCTTACATTAACTAAACTAATTTCCCACCAAATCATATTTGGCTGCTGGCAAACTGCTCACTGGGTAACTGCTTCACCAGCACAACTTGATGCATTTGAACTAAATCTTCTGCCAAATACATCGATTGTGGTACAAAATTGTGTGCTGCTTTGTGATGTCACATATTGACAGATAGTTTGTACAAGTCTGTTTGTGCTCTTTTATTTTAAATATTTATTTTAGAAATCTTTTTTTCAATTTTTATCCTTTTTTGTGGCAATGGGATATGTTTTTTTTAATTTAAACATGATATAGTAAATAAAAAGTGTTCTTGTGCCAGTCACACTTCTAGAGAGACTAGAGTTTTAGCTAATAGATTGTGGGCTACAAGTACAACCAAAACCGATTTCAACATATCGAAAGATTTAAAACGTTTTGTTTTTGTCCAAATATATTTGTACGAAAGATATAATTCATTCCGATATTGTGGAACAAGCACTAACTGCTTATTTCTCATTGCCGAATGAATTCTTTCTTTCGTATAAATACATTTGAAACAAAAACAATTTATAAGATTTTGTTCTTTTTTTAAATATATTTGTACGAAAGAAAGAATGCATTCCGATATTGTGGAATAGGCACTTAATGTGAAAGCGCTTTCTAAAACTATTAAAACTCTAGTTCCATTTTATATATTATGACAACTTTGTTTGCTTAAAGCTGTTAAGTTGAATATATTATTATTTATATAGAAGCAATATTTGATTTGATTGATTTGGTGCCATATGAACAATTATGGACCAGTGCAAAATTATCGAAAATGTATCAGAACTAGAACCTCTGCGAGAAGGAGAACCTCTGCGAGAAAAGAATTGTTTACACAACTTTCTTAACACTTAGATAAAAAAAAAAAACTATAGTTTAACCTTAATTACACATACAAGCACAATTAAATTAAATTTAGTGCTAAACAATATTTCCAACAATAAATTTTATTAAAACAAAATTATAGTGTTTGTGATATTTATAGACAATTAGACACTTCGTTCTAAGCGAAGCCACTGTGGGGAGTTTAGAAAAAAACGGACAATAAAATTGATATAATTCTGCAGTTGCTAAAGCCGTAGTCTGCAGTATTTAAAGAGGTGCTCCGATTTTAAGTTTCAACTTCAATTTTTAAATCTTTTGAAAGGGAGGAGCCTCAGAAAAGGGCCTACAAGTTATGACGAATTCAAAGCACTCTGACAATTGTGGTTTGGTAACAAAAAAAAAAAATATTTTGCAGACAGATTTTCTTATACAAGAGCAACTGCTATACGAGGTGTGTTTAAGAATTTTAATTGTTCTCAAAAAAAAAAAAGAAATAATAATAATAAAAAATAAAATTTATTTATATCCTAATTTCTATTTTGTCCTCTTTAAAATAGTCGCCCTGAGAATGAAAATAGTCTTTCCGGCAGTTTTTCCAATTTCAAAGCAGTTCTGATAGGCACTTTTTGGTATATCCTTGAGCTCTCCCAGCAATTGGATTTCCATTACCTCAATCGTTTTCAGGCTTGGGAAGAGAAAAACCCTAGAGCAGCTCAAGTCTAGAGAATACGGTGACTGAGGCATGATTACAGTGTTGATTTTGGTCAACAAATTTTTATTTTTGGTCAAACTTCAGCGACTAAAAATTACTGAGGAACTGTCCATATAGGAGCATATATACGGACATCAGCAGCAAATCCCCTTCGTAGAATCCCGATAACAATTTCCTTCACTTTCTCCACATTTTCATCGTCTGTTGATTTGCTAGTGCGTCCAGGACGAGTGCCTTTATGCTTATCTTTTCAAACTCCTTTGAAATGTTTGCAAACATTTCTCTAACCCAGAGTACAATTATCGAATGCCACTGTTAACATTTCAAGTGTTTTTGTATACCTTTTTGAATAAAATTTGATTCAATTTCTTCTACGTTTGATAGACCGTCGACAAAACCCAACTCTGAGGAATTTCCACACTCTTGTAATAACAACAAGAAAAACAATTCGTATAATAATTCCACAAATTTAAAATTATCTTGTTAAAAAGGCATTTTGTCCGCTCTCACTCGCTATGGACATTTTGGGTAAACGTGCAAACGGTTTCGTTTAATAAAAATATATCATTTCCCACTAATCAGGCCATCCAGAAGTTAATTTGGATTGTAAACATTCGATACAAATTCGAAATTTCTGTTTGAGCTGAATAATATTTTAATCACTTAAGTAGAAAATGTTGTTGAGTTTTTCATGAGATTTTTGTTCAATAAATCTTTTCGATTGAATAAATCTTGTTTAGAATTACGAGTAGCAAATGGTGGAAAATAACTAAACTGCTTCCACTTGTTAACATAAAAATCCGGTTGATTAAATGAATTTTGGCTAAAACAACACACACACACACACACACAGACCCTAATAAACACTGAAACGACAGAAAATACAAAATCTCACAGACTCACTTACTGCCATACAGAGACAGACTCTCTTTTGAAATTGTTGTTTGATCATTTGAGGGCATTACGAGTGTTTTCCGTTTATTTTTCTTCTACTCATTTTGATGATTTTCCAATTTGTTTTTCGTATTGTTTTTATCTGATTATGACCACATCAATTAGTTTAAGCTCTTTTCTGATGAATTTATTAAATATTGATGACGTTGGCATTTACGCTTTTTGTTCTTCAATATCACGGTTTCATAATTTATTAATAAAACTTTAAGCAAAAAGTATTTGATTATGAAATATTTAATGTTTTTTATTAAATTACGAGTATTTGTTTTATTACATTCCAGCTGCTAGTGGGTTTTTGCAATGTTGATGAACAACAACAATTTCATCATTTTTAATTTAGATTAATTTGATTAGGTTTAATTAAATTAAACATACCTTGTGTTTGTTGTTAAGCTGCGGTTTCCTTTTTTTTTTTTTTTTTTGATAATCAAGCTGAAAGTAGAAAGAAAATATTTTAAGCAAATTATTTAAAATATTTTTAAAAATAAAAAGTGATGCAAGGGTTTTAGTAAAAGCAAACAAGAGATACATATTTTTTTTAGTTAAATTGACATTAAAACAGTTTTATACAAGTTGAAGCAGCCATGATTTAGCCACTATTGAAAATATTTGAAGAGCAGGCAAATATATCTGAAATATAGCACAATACATTATCGTTTAAAATCAGCTAAAAATGAAACACACCCGTGTCTCTATAAATGCATTTGTAAGTCTATAGTAAAAAATTAGTTAACAGCTCCCTCAGCAGCACTCCACTTGCGGTGTGTTGTCAGTGAAATAACATACAAGGGTTTAGATGAATATTTTTCAGTCATTAATTTTTATGCAGAAAATGTAAAGGACAATGAATACAAAAATATGACTAAGAAATCACAATAAATTACTCTCATAAGTTATATTGAACATATTCTGGCTTATTTAATTATTATTAATAAATAAAGTTAAGAATGAGAGCTAAAATAATAATAGACACTCCTTGAGCCGTCAAGGACTGCTAAAGTGTCAATTAACTTTTCCTACAAATAAATATAACAGCAAAAAGGTCAACCGGCCTAAATCCAGGCAGCAAAGGCTACACTCCCACCACTCAACCAAACATTCTGGATGTAATAAAAAATCTACGTAAATATTTACCTCTGCTTACGTTCACGTTCACCTGTCTGCTTGTGTGTTTGTGTGTATGTCTATGTATGTCAACAAGAAAGTTTTAGTTTAAGTAAATTGTCAAGGACACCGGTTTCTTCATTTCACCATTTGGCTTGGCATTAAATGTATGTACTTGTTGTCGTCGTCGTCGTCGTCGTCGTTGTTGTTGTTGAATATAATGCCAACAACAATAACAGCAGCAGCCTTTTCCTCTGCTCATCGTTTATTTCTACTTAAGCTCTTACGTTACCTTTCGTGGGAATAAAACATTTTAATTACTTAACTCTTCTTTATTTCTTGAATGTCTTCAGCAGTTTGCTACCAGCCTGCATGTATTTACAGCAGATTATGTGTGTGTGTGTGTGAGTGCTTAAATCATGTTGTTTCGTAGGTGCATGTGTTTGTAAATAATTTTGCTTAAAGTTTTTACACTTCTTTACTTACTCGTACACAAGAAAATAAAAGCAAACCAGTATACACGTGCTTACAAGAATCTGTTTTAATGTTAAGATGGAAAACGAAAAAGGATAACAACAACTATAAGTAATACTCGTACAAGAAAATATACAACATAAATAAAAATACTAAATAAAAATAAGAAATAGATTGTGCTTAAGCTTTTAAACACCCTTGTGCTGTTGTCTTTAAGTAAAACAATTTTAATATGATTTCTTTCCTACTTTCTTTCTTGCTTTCCTCTCCAACAAAAAGGAACAAGAAGAAAAGCACTTAATTCTTGTCAAGGTGTGCAGGCAAGTACATACACCTAACAAAGTGCGGGTGTGTTAGTAGCTTTGCCAAATACAAACACATACGTGCACACCTTAACATGGTTATTGGGAAATATAGGTTGCATACACACTCACAAAATTACTCACTCGTTAATAGTGTTCATTGTTGTTGGGTTGTTGTCAGCAGGTGTACAATTTTGTCGTATTAAAATTATGTCGAATATATTTTGCAAGTTTATTTACATTTACATAATCTCCATTTATTTATTTTGCTTATGTTTTTAGTAAAATTTGTGTAAATTTTTACTTTGTTTATATTTTTTTTATTAAATAAAGCAAAATCTTTGAAATGCCTTAATATGGGTTTTTCTGCTGAAACTTTCCCTTTTTGCCAGTTTAAATCACTTAGCAATGAGATTGAAATTTTTCCAAAGTAGAACTCAAGTAGCATATGGCTAAGCTCGAGATCTATGGTTGTAAAGACCAGCATGATTTATTGCTGAAGTTGTATGGAAAAAAGGTGCTCTTTTGTATGCGAACGCCCATACATGTGGCTCAACAAAGATTTATAATTAAAGTAGGAGTATCAGTTATTATCAAACTTTGTTTGTCTGCTGACTACAAAGTTGCTAAACTCTTTCTGAGCACTTTGTAGAATTGTTAAATATTTTTGTTTGCAAATCATACCAAGACTCGTGCAGAAGTAAACATACAATTTATTCGTTTCGATTTAAGAGTTGAAATTTAGTTTATATTTCTTGTGTTTAAGCCTGTTATTTTTAAATTCGTTACTTGTGACGAAATATTTGTCAAGAAGATATAGGACATAGTCCTGTTTTATTAGGAAATTTATGTAATCATTCTGGTAAAATAGAGCTTTCTTTTTTTCTTTACAAATTTTTTAAGGCTTTTATAGCCAGATAATGTTTTTTCTTTTTTTAATTATGAAGACTAAAATTAATGAATAAGAAGAAGCATTTTGTAGCAAAAGCTACTCGCTAAATGACGCTACCACTCAACCAATCGCTTTTCTTGTTTTCTTTAATTTATTCCATAAGGTTATGAATTATAAGAAATAAGGCACGTGTTTTAATCAAACCATAGGAAAATCCCAAACCATATCGTTAAAATAAAATTACGAAATCAAAACAATGATACGAGGGTAGTTTTTAATTTTTTTTTAATCTTGGACCAGCCCTCGGGGGATGACCCCTATACTATATGCAATGCATTGCGCCGGAACTGAAAACGAGGGGATAGTATTGAGGGAACAGATTAGGAAATATGAGAAGATAAACAGTTTTTTTGTAGCTATTTCAACTTTTTACTTCGCCGGCTAATTTTTTGCTACAGGACCGACGAATGAGGGTGCTGTTACTCTGCTTTTAGTACATGATAGTGTCGGTCGCTGCCAATTATGTTCAGTGACCAGTGACTATGCCTTCATCATTGAAACAGGCGGGCAACAACCAACACAACCACGCACAGAAGAATTCAACACTATAATCATGACTCAGCGCTGGGTTGAACTCAGGACCATCCGCTCCATCCGTCTCGTTTTCTACTACTTCAGCCAACATCACAAATGTATGGTAACAAATATGTTCATCTCAAGCAGACATGACCAGAACAATTTCGCTCACTTATACAATAACATAAATGAGTCAAACAGAAAGCACAATGGGTCATACCTATTAATTTGCTTCTTTTTCTATATTTGATTCAGTTGTCAGGCGGAGATTTGTATGTTTTTTTATGTTATGTTGTTTTTATCTAAAATTATGTTGTTTTTATCTAAAATTAATTCATTGTAGTTTCAATATTTTTTTCAGAGATATCAGCATCTTAAAAATTTTCTGTAAAAAGTGAGTTGTAGTCTCCCCTGTCTTCTGTAATATTCACTCTGGCTTCGTTATAGCTGTTAATTCTATAAATTTCTATGCAATATTTTAACTTAATTAATAAGGCAAGGAAAAGTCAAACCCAAAAAAATTTTTTCTATTGAAAATCTACTATTTTCTATTAAAAATCTATTTTTTCTATAGAAAAATTCATTTTTTTCCTATAGAAAAATGTATTTTTTTGTCATTCTTTTACATAAAACAATATTTCATACAACGTAAGGAATATCTCCCATTGTGTATGAGTAAAATGAGAAAAAAATGTTCTCAGAGAAGAATAAAATAAAAGAGAGTAAGAATACGTGTGAATTCGATTTGCAAAAATTTGATTCGTAACCAGTGTGACCATTTTAGCTTTTTTTAAGCTAAATTTAGCTTATTTTATTGCGATTTAGCTTCATAAATTTCATTTAGCTTTTAGCTATTTTTTTGACTTTTTCTTTAATACAATTTAGCTTTTTTAGCTTTTTTTATATACTTGCGATATTTGTAATAAAATTAAAAAAAATAAATTATAGTTTCTTTAAACTTATTTGTTACCACTGGTAACCAAATCACAATTCTAAAAAATAAAATCTGGCACATAATCTGAACTTATACATATGGCAGCATTTAATTTTCGTTAAAGTGACTCTGTGTTTCTTGTTTTATTCTTTGGTTAATTTTTTATCGTGAAATATTAAATTTGGTGATTTTTAAAATTTAATTATTATAAGCACTTTGCAGACTTAAAATATTTAAATTAATATGGAAAGGTAAGTCATAGCGCAAATAATTTTATACGAAAAATATTAAAATATGAATGTTTAACGCAGATATATAAAAAGAAATGCAAGTAATTGTGAGGAAGTTTTTGACAGTGACACAGGTGAAGATGATTGTTTGCCCAGTACGAGTAAAAGGTAAGGTTTAAAAATTGAAATAAAACGGCTTAAAAAATATATTTCGTTTTCTAGAAAATATTCACAAAAGTTAAGAAAAACTTGGTTTAATGATAAAAGACTATCAAATTGGATTATTGAGATAAATAACAATGAGCTAAAATGCAAGTACTGCAACTGCACATTGAAGCCAAAATTAAGTAACCTGTTGGCGCATTGCAAATCTAGTAAACACGAAGCAGCTTCCTCACCTTTCAATGCCAATAAGCAAAAACAAATAGAATTTCCTTCTGTAAGTACTAATCTAAAAAATAAAGAAGCTGAGTTGCTTGAAGCGTTGTACGTGGCAGTCCATACCTCCATTAGGTCTGTAGATCACTTAATAAAAGTACAAAAAAAAATGTTTAATGACAGTAAATTGGCTACAGAAATAACTTTAGGACGAACAAAGTGTACAGCTGTTATAAAGTCTGTTTTAGCACCACATTTCAAACAGTTATTAACAGACGATATTAAAGGAAGTTACTACAGTCTTATTATTGATGAGTCAACCGACATTACCATCCAAAAACAATTGGGAATAGTAATTCGTTACTACAGCAAATCACTTAAAAAAATTGTAAACACTTTTTTACATCTTTATGCATTGGAGGAAGCAACAGCTATTGGTATATCTACAGCAATTTTTAAAGTTTTAAAATCTTTTGATCTAGACATAAATTACATGGTAGGACTAGGTACGGACAACGCAAAAGTTATGACCGGTATAAATCGCGGTGTTATCGCTAATTTGAAAGAAAAAAATGACAAAATTGTGCTTGTTCCTTGCGTTTGTCATTCGTTACAATTGTCTGTTTCTTATGCGTCAAAAAGCCTTCCAAACGAAATAGAGTATTTAGTAGCAGAAACATATAATTGGTTTTCAAAATCAAGTTTAAGGCAAAAACACTACAAAAATATATATGCTGCCATTAACTCTGATGATCAGCCACTCAAGTTAGTAAGAGCTTGTGACACCAGGTGGCTATCAATCGAAATAGCCGTAAATAGAATTGAAAGCCAATGGCTGGAGTTAAAAACACATTTTGAAATTGCATCTATTTCTGAATCGTGCCACCAAGCCAAAATTTTAAAAAGTTTATATAATGAAAAGAATTTGCTTTACTTAAAATTTCTTAAACCAATATTGTCAGAAGTTCAACGGGTTAATAAAATGTTCGAAAGTAACGACGCGGATCCCACACTATTATTTTCAGAACTTCAAGTATTATTACAAAATCTTTCAAATCAAATTATTTTAAAAAGTGATAGTTTTGATCCTTTAAAATCAGATTTAGAAAATTTCCTTATTCCTGTGCCGTATTTTAACTATAATTTTGAACATTATCTAACTTCAAATAAACATATTATAGATTCTGTGACAGAAAATGAGATAAGATCTATTTGCCAAAATTTTATAAAACAATTAATATATCAGCTACGCCAACGTTTGCCCAAAAATTTTTTAGCTTTGCAAAGTACAAACTTTTTTTCATTAGAAAACAGTCTTAAAAATTCAAAACCGAAATTGTGTGATAATTTTAAAGAAGAAATGGCGAGATTGAAAATACATGATATAACTCTTTTAGAACTACAGTGGCAAAATTTAAATTCTTATAAGTGGCCGAATCAAAATTCGACAGTTGAGTTTTGGATAACAGTTTTTGAATACAAAGACGCTTTAAATGAAAATCCGTTTAGGGAGTTGTCTTTGTTCGTCATGAAGTTTCTAGTCTTACCATTTAGTAATGCTGAAGTTGAACGTGTCTTCAGCGGTATGAATTTACTAAAAACAAAAATTAGAAACAGATTTACCTTAAACACAATTAATTCCCTTCTCTATATTAGATGTGGTCTTAAAAGGTTAGGTAAATGTTGCCAAAATTTTGAAATAACAACAGATCTCATAAACGACTATAAAAAGTCAATTTATAAAAACGATAATGACTCTTCTTCAGAGTACTCTGATCTAGAGCACTATTCGTATGATGATATATTCAACATTTAAACAAATATACAATTTTTAAAACTTTGATAAATATGTTATGTATGTATATATACATACATATGTATGTACCTACATTTCGAGAAATTTTTAATTGAAAAGACTGAAATTTTTTTGTATTTTAAATATAAAATTTTTTTATAAGTATGCATTTACTAATATATTAGAAATCATATGTACCTAATACTAAAAGGATAATTTGTTAATTTCTTTTTTCATTTCATTTCATTTTTGTTTTTTATTTTATAAGAAAATACCAAAGCAAATTTACCTTGCAAGGTAGCCCTATTTTTACAGCAACTAAAAAAATTTTCAAGAAAAAATGAAAGAACAAGTCAACAAAATTGTTTATAAAAATAAAATACAAAAAAATTAACAATATTAAGTTGTTGTTTAATCAGGACCACGTTGTAAGATAATTGCGCCGAGGTAAATAACTTTAAGGTGCTTTTGAAAAATTGTTAACTAACTGTTACTTAATAAAATACATACTTTGAAAAAACCTATACAAAATTTAGCTTTTTTTGTTAACTTATTTTTTGTTTTCTTAGCTTTTTTTAGCTTTTTTTGAAACACGATTTAGCTTTTTATTATTTTAGAATCTGGTCACACTGTTCGTAACATTCAGCATTGATCTTAAGGGCATTAATAAGGGAGCTGATTGATATTCACTCTAAAGTATGCTATGATTTTTGCTAAGGGAAACTTAACGTATGATAATTGCAAACATTGAAATATTGCTCATACGTCCTGGTTGCCACACAAGCCATACGAAATATAATTGCATGTACATACGGGGACATTTCTTAAATCGATTGATTGATTTATTAAAAAATTAATAGAAGAACAATTAATTAATCGATTATTAAATAGCTCGATTAATAATTCGATGTTTTGATTTAATCAGTTATTAATAGATGAATTTATGCGCTTAATAAAATTGTGCCATAAATTAAATAATATCAAAATATACAAAATGTATGATTGATTTTTGTAAGAATTTTTCAATTTCTAATAATCTTTATATAGGCTGTTTTTCTAATTAATAAAGATCTTTACATAGGCTTGTGGTTGCAAGAAGTTATATATTTGCCCTTCTTTTAGTGAATCCGCAATCATGATCCTGATGTTAAATAAATCTAATTTTTGTGCCATTTTTAATAAGTGTGAAGAAAATAGTATTTCATTACTTTTATGGAGTTAGAAAATGTTGCTTACAAACAATACAAGTAATTATTAACAAATCATATGGTCAATTAATTTATATATGTCTTTCTCTTGATTGATTTTTTTTAAATTAATAACATATTAAAAAAAATATAATACCTACGAAAATAGCTTTTAATTTTACGTAAAAAAAATAACTTCTTAATCCATAATTTAGATATTAATAATAAATAAGGCGAAAGTGCACACTTATTGATACTTTGGAAGTAGAGCAAAGTATGACTTCAGAATATGACTTCCAATTTTTTTTTACTGGGCAGTGAAATAATAATATAATTTACCAAGAATAGCAATTCTTGAACTAAATCACACATATCCCACTCTAACATATTACAAATTGCCTGGAAGGTTTATAGTTTAAAATTTTTCTCTTAAAGAAAACTTGACTTAAAGCAAATGTCTTTACTTTTATATATGTTGTTGTAAATGGTTTGGATCGACAGTAGAGAATATAACATGACTTTGAGAAATACATAAAGCCATTCATTAAGCTGCTAGATCTCTATTTTAATGTTTTCACAATCCTAATAGTTTCCGGAAACAAAAAATGTAAAAAAAAACATTAGAAAATGAAAAACTTACCACCTGACACATTCGAAGGATGTTGATTTTTCTCATATTAACTATTATTTTCTCACTTAAAGACTATCATAATTTTCATGTACTTTCAAAATTAGGTTAAATAAAATATTTATATTAGTTTGCTGTTCTCCGCTACTGCTGGAATGCGAAATATTCTCTATTTATGGTGTATTGAAAAGTGCACATAATATTAAACCTTCAACCACAAATTCTATTATGAAATTAAAATAAAACGATAATTTAGGTCATTTCAAAAGCTTCACGATAAAAGGTTTTTGTGTTTATCCTATCAAGCCAAATTCATTATTAATGAGCAAAAATTTTATAGATTTATTTTTGAAGTGCTAAATGAGTTAAAAGAAAATAATTGTGCTCCTCAAATTCAATGTTATATTTGTAAACGTGTCAAGGTTTAACACATATTTAAAACTTATACGTGAGCAGATGGAAGTTGGGTAAAGGGTCATATCTATTATCGATAAATATTTGATTAACATGATAATACGGGAAAAATGGGAAAGCGAGATGGTTTTGATCTGGGATTTAAAATCTAATTGATATTGCTTATTTTGAATTGAAATCTTGATATGTATTTCCTAATCTTAAATTATTTTGTCACTTAAACATTAATTCTCTCCTATTTCATTTGCTTATTTATTTATTTTTTTGCCAGCTGTCCAGAATAAGTTTTTAGATAATTGTAATTATTGTAAGAGATATGAAATTTACATTAATTGAAGACCTTTTAGTTTATGTATGTATGTATTTGTGTTTGGTTTTTATTTTGCTATTAAAATTAAAAATTTATTACTCATAATGATTTGAGCCGCTTTATTGAACAGAAATGGTTCCGGATTATGTGGCGTATGATTTATAATTCATAGAAATCATACGCAGGCATACTTTACACCAAGAATCAGTCTTGCTTTACACGTAGTGATGAAGCGACATTGATTATTTATAACAATCGATTATTTGCAGTAATATATTATAAATACTAATCGATTAATATATTTCTGGTAAAAGTGATATATATTCATTTGAATTAAATGGAGGAATTTAAATAAAACACTTAGGAATCGCAATAAATATGCTGTGACCTGTTTGAAACAAATAATTTTTAGAAACCAGGGACCAAATTACCGCATTTGATATCGATCTTTCCATACAATTTATATACAAATTTCGCTTGATATCGAATGCAGTAGCTTGCCCTCTGTATAAATGATGTAGATGTGGTATTTAAAAAAAATATACTAGAGTTGGAAAAAAACCAGCCAGTTGTAGTATGACTAGTAAGAAAACAAAGAGGGAAAAAGTGATTATTGAGTTCTTGTTATAGCTTTGATTCAATTGAGTCAAAGTTTAAAATAATATCTTTAGTTATTCTAAGAAATGTTGGGTAAAGGTTCCCTGATGATCTGCATTAGCCCCAGTGAAATGCGCATAGGAACTAGCTAAAACCCCTGAATAATCAATTTTGAACTTTTTTTGTAAATTTGGGAAAAGAATCAGCACGATTAATATTAAAATATTTTGTGAAAAACAACAAATACCCAAATATATAAAATTAAAAATATTCTTTATTTGAATATTTATTAGAAATTAGTTGGTTGATGGCATCACTAGCTACACGAAACACTTCTCCAGAGGTAACTGGAAATTAAAACGAACTTTTTCTCCTAATGCGGCAAACCGCATAAATAATTCATAGAAAATGTTCCATTAAGAAATAGTGCAAATAAAAGAAGAGCACTAAATGATTTTAAGACGTTTGTAAACTGTTGGGATTATTGGGACGATGGGGAGGGGTACCCTAACCGGAAAAAAAACGGCCGTAACGTAAGATTTTTTGTTTCCAAATCAATATTTAAGACGTATGAGTAATACGATTCCATACAAACAAATATTAATCATACGCAGCCGTGCCGTGACAGAATTCAATTTCGTTTGGGAAGAAAATTGATTCTGTATTTTCGTTGGTCGGCGAAAAAAAAATTATAATAAAAAATGTATACATACCCGAATAATTATTTTCTTAATACCTCGAAAAGAACTTAAAATCAATATTTTTATGATAAGGAACTTCGTTCCTTTTTTTGATTCAATTAACAGATATTGTTGTGTTAATGTTAACTTTTATAATTTAAATGTTTTAATTTACATTTAAATTTAAACATTCTATAATTTAAGATTTATTTCGACCATAGAAATCTTAATAAAACCCGTGTTAACATTCATGGTTATTACAGCACCAGGCAATTACTTTAATTTTTCAAGTCTTGTGTTTTCAACATTTTCGTGGTAAACATGCTTTAGCGAGGCCACAACATAAGATACGAATTATATTAAAGCTAAAAAAAAGGAAGAGAATGAACAAATAAACAAAAAAAATATAGTCTTCAAAATAAACTCATATTTAAAACCGCCACTCTATTAAAAACACACACAAAAATGGTTTAAAACGAAAATGAAATGAATGTTCAACACATTTTTCATGCTTTAATTAACAGAGTTGGGAAAGCGTTATGAACACACACACACACATACACACACACATACATACATGCGACTACATCTGCTTTATAGCACTTAAACGCATGGATACATGCACTGCCAGCAAAAGCAGTTTATAACACAAACCAACGACTTGTTCAGGCATAATATTTTAATAAACGAGCAAATGTAAGATAAAGAGGATAAATGAGATGAAGATAGACTTATTTCGATAGACATGAAAATATGCGAACAGTAAAAAAATTAAGCCGAAAAGTGCGAGTGTTGAAATTGTGGCGTAAATAAAAACAAACTGTACAATCAAGTAAAATTTTTAATTGTTTGGCTTTCATAGAGCAAACAATTTGTTTTGTGAAAAATCACTATCAGTTCTATTTTTAAAGCAAGAACTTTAAAATTATTGTAGCTAAATGCTTATTTAATTTAAAACTGTTTGCCACTTAAGGCTTAAATGCCCGCATAAAAAGCCTTGCACTACATTTCATTTAACCCGTTTTTCCATTTTACCTTTTTGTGAGCATATAGTCTGGCGGTTTCAGCAAGGAAATTTATATAGTTTTACTGTTTTTATTAAAAAATAATTTTTTCTCTTGTGCTGGCCTACAGTTTTAATGCAGGTTTCAGTTGGTGGCTGAAAAAAAAGGGATTAAAAATAGTAAAAACTAGTTGACATTGCACTTTTTTCAGTTTCCCCTCCAAATGTGGGTATTGTTTTTTTAAAATATTTTTTTTAATGTTTGCCAGAGTTGTTGTCTGCTAATTCATACAAGTATGTGGGCTTCATTTTACGTTCTCGGTTTTACATGTGTATGTGTATGTGTGTGTTATGAAAAAATGAATAACAAATGCTTTTATGCATAGAAACCATAAAATATGTCCTTGACTTCATAATCATGATACTTTAGTTTATTAAGGGAACTTTTTTATTGTTGTTGCTAAATGGTTTTTTGTTTATTTTATTTTTTTCATTTGTTGAGTTTGTAAAACTTTTCATTGAAAAGTTTTTATTTCTGTTAAACAAACTAATTTTTGCTGTTTGTTGTTCTGTTGATTTCGCTTTGTTTTTATTTCCATTTCTAACCAGCATTTTAATGCTGTTATCAGCAAAAGATTTAAATTTACATATTGTTTTAAGCAACAACAACAGCACTAGGCTGTGACTACAAACAAGCAGTTTTATGTAATTTTATTTATAGCAAATAAATATTTAGTTTATTAAGTCCTTCTGTAGTGTTGAGTGAAAGTAGGCGTGGCAAAAGTGCTGGGCTACAATATTATATAAATTTTTTTTGATATTTTCTATTAAAAAATAATCACAACGTTTGTTTTGCATTGAATTCCTTGTGAATAGGCAAACACAAGCGAAGAATAAACTATAGTGTAAAGAGTTTTTTTTAACAATAATACCACGCATTTCGCCAAAATAAATTTGTGTAAAAGTTGTCAAATGAAGTCATTAAAATTTACTGATTGAAAAAAAAACTATTTTCCATTTCATACTTCAATACTTCAAATAAAGGTCAGGTTAGGTTAGAAAAGCTGCCAGAAGTAAGACACTCGGAGGCCATAAAAGGCACATTGTGATGCCCAGAGGACTATACCCTATACAATCTCTTCAAAACGAAGTACTGGATCCTGATAACCACCCAGAACTTCTCACAAAGCCCGCCAGATCTTGCAGGAAACGAGAGCCTAGATGCCTAAGCCTACGCTCCTGCAGGGACGGACAGTCACAAAGTAAATGCTGTACTGAATCTTCTTCTTTTTCATCGAAACAGCTCCTGCAGCGACCATCATGGGGAAAGCCCAAACGCTCTGACATGTGCCCAATTGCACAGTGCCCCGTGAAGACCCCTACCAGGAGTGCCAATGACTTTTTCCCAAAAGTCAGAAGCTGTCTAATACTAACTCTGCTAAGCGAGGGCCATAGAGTCCTGAAGACCCTACGGCTGGAAGTTGTTGACCACCTACTTGTCACCTTCCTCTCTGCCATCGCCTCAATTATGTTCAGCAGCTCAACTGAGGGAATGTCAATATTCTTACGTGAGACTGTCTCATCCAAGGCCGAACCTGCTCTTGCGCATTCGTCCGTCATTTCATTGCCCTGAATGCCCTTATGCCCTGGAACCCAAACTATCTTGACATCACGCCTTTTAAGTCGAGTCAGAGATTGAATGCATGCCAGTACACATTTCGACTTTATCATCCTTGAATCCAGGGCCCTAATTGCTGCCAGACATAAATGTCAATAGTTCTTGCCTCTAAAATGAGCCCATCAATCCTTAATGCTGCCTTGGTAATGGCATAAGTCTCCGCCTGGAAAACTGTCGAGGTATCGGTATATTTAATTGAAAATTTTTATGAGCGGCAACACTTGAATGTAGGAGGTCTGTTCAAAAAGTAGGTGCTATTTTAAAATTCGCAGACTGCACTGGGAAGGCGTTGCAAATTTCATATCCATATAAATTTGTTTAAAACAAATATGAAATAAATTTCAGAAATCTTTAATGTTTCCAAACAACTTTTTATTTAAATTTCTTTCTTCCAATTGTTTGTGAAAAATCGTTAGGCTACTGAATATAATACGATTTAGTTTTAACATTCAACTGTCTGTCGCCCACTCTGCAAGAAGTGGTTTTATTGATTTCATTTAAGTAAAAGCCGGCTTATTAACAGTAAAAAAAAAATTTAAACTTTAGAATTTAAATGTTTCTTTTTTTTTGTCGTCTTCAACGCACATTGCAAATTCCCTTGGCCCTCCCGTTTACATAAATGATATATTTTGTCCTTAAAGAATGCTTTTTCATTATTTAATCTACTGACTTTTTTTTTCATATTAGAATTATTTTTATACATTTTGTTTGCCTTCGTTTTCAAACATTTCTGGTTTGAGTGCAGCATACAGCAATTCCTCGCTATAAAGAATAAGTAAAGCACAAAACTGGCGAAAGAGGGCGCTCTTAGGTACAGGATGTGTTTCCGTCATTTAAATAGTGCAACAACTACTAATTCAACTAAATTAATAATAAAATAAAACGGAATTCCCTGGCATATTCAGGACGGTGTGTGGCATCGAACCCATGGCCTGCGGCTTCATAATCAAAGCGATTGAAACTGCAGCCAAATCAAATGTTTTAATGCTTTTTCCCACCCTTTAAATGCAATGCAAATTTTTTCAGATATTTTTTAGTTTCAAATTCTTCTGGTTTCTTGACCTCTTTTTAATTATTATTGTATTCTGATATTTTTAAGCTTAAGGTCTCTTTAAAGGTCAACAAATAATTTTGTTTCACAAATAACATATTTTTTCATATCAAATAAAATAATTAATATCCTGAAGAAGTCACACAAAGGAGTGACGAAATATTGAAATTAAAAATTAAACTAAAATAAAGAGACCTTAAGCTTAAAAATATCAGAATACAATAATTTTTTAATTTCTTTCTTTTTTGTAAAAATTTCATTTAAAAAACAATTTGCCCATTTACGTTTATCGAGGCTGCACTGTAAATACGTTTGCAAGTACCACTATAGACACTAAAGTGTGTAATCTGATATGAGATAAAATAATACACATGCACATTTTTGTTGTTGTTGCTGTAGCTGATGTTGGTGTACTTGGAATAAAAGGACATTTCCCTTCACAAATGAACAGTCGCACATTGCAAAGAAGAAAAAACTAAAATGACATACAGCCGTACACGAACAGCCAGCCATATGACATTCTATGAATTTTAGAAGAAAAAAAAATTATACTAAAAACTTAGAAATAATGGCAAAACGTACACACAAGAAAAAAAAAAAAAAAAAAAAAAGAATGGCAAACATATAGAAAAAACATTTACATTGTAGTCGTACGAGTGGCCATTGTTCTGTTCTTCCTTTCATTTTATTTTTAATGAATGCAAACAATTCCATTTTTTAGTTGATTTTCTGTTCTGTTTTTTTTTTTTTTTGTTTAATATTTTTGTTTCCTCGTTCGCAAATGCATGTGTGTATTTTAGCATGAAAACATTTGTTGAGCCAAACTATTTTAACTTGCAGCAGAATTTTATTTTTATTTAAAAATTTTCATATGCTTTTTTTTGTTATTATTTCCAAATGTCCTAAAGGGTGTGGGCTTTAGCGAATGAGACAACTTAAAGCCAGCAGTTTTGCTGGGTTTTAAACTATATACACACATTTCAAATTCAGCACAGATGTGTATTTGAAATTTACATTCCATGTAAGAAAATTTTAATTAGTTACAAAATTTTTAACTCAAAAGCAATTTGCAAATTCAGGTACGGAACTTAAGCTGAAATAATAACATTCAAATTATTATTAGTCTAGGCTCAAATGGGCATTGAAATCTCTGGAATAAAAATATTTTCTTTAAACAGTTTCTCAGGATGCTCTAAACACTCTCAATATTTATGCTGCCTTTAAATAATTTCATTTACTGAAATAAGTCCAAAGTAAGCATTTGAATTTGAATTTGAAATCCAAATCATGTTTTGCTTTGTGCAATTAAAAATATATATATTCATGTTGTTTTACTTTATCAATTAGTTAATTTAGGTATTGGGATTTTGTATAAATAATTAAATCATGTCTAATTTTTGTCTCATAAATGCTAAACACAACAAATTTAAATTGTTATTAATCATTCAAAATCAATTTTGCAATCAAATTCAATTCCTATCAATTAAATATGCAAATCAATATTAAATAAATTCAATAAAATGTAAAATGTATATTAAAACAAACACACACATACAAACGTACTCTAGCATAAAATTTTCGATGATTTTTGTTTAAAATACTCATATTTCCCCTCACGTATTTACTGGCAAACCTCCTGGGTGAATAAAATTTGATTGATTTCGTTGTTGTTGTTGCTGCTGCTGCTTGTTATACACCTGATACAACGCACAAAGCCAATTTGTGTTGCAGGAAAAAAGTTAAAAAAAATACTTTTATTTCATAACTTATTTAAGCACAACAAAATGTTGACAGAAAACAATTGAAAATATTCAATGTAACAGCAAATTTTTCATTAAAAATTTTTTTTCACGCCAAAAAGTAGGCAGGAAAATCAATTCATTAGTTTAGAAGGAGACCAGACTTCAAAATCCAGATTTATTATTTTTTCAAGGCCATGTTTATCATGCCAAACTAATAACGGCTGTCTGACTGATTGTTAGATGACATTCTTTGGTTGGACAACATTTTTCACTGACCTGCAGAAAATTTCATGTAAATTGAGCTGCACGTGTCGCAGTGGGGCAAATTCTCAGTTGGTGGCACAGTAACAGTGAAACTGTGGGCACATCTCAGGCCTTATGGATGCGTTAGCCATCACTAAAAGACTCTTCCAATCTGAGACCAATTTATTTTAATTTCGCATTTGGCAGCTGGTGTTTATACAACAAAACCGAAGAGGAATACATTTCGCACAACAGAATTTAAAATTTCATATTATTTTTGTGCATTCCATTATCATTATTGTCATGTTGTAGTTAAATAATTTCAATTTATTTTACTCACCAATAAAATATTTAATTGGCAGCGATACTAAAATCAAAACTAAATCGTATTTAAAGTTTCAAAATAACAAAAGTTATTTGCAGTTTAATTCTGTTGACGTTCATATTAAATTACCTTTGTCTCCGTTATATAAACGAGTAACACAATAGATAAATAATTTATAATTGAAAAATATCCAATAAAAAAAAAAAATAAGCAAAAACTACGAAAATATTGCGAAAATTATTTTAATGTTTTTGCTAGATTTTAATAATTTATTGTATAAATAATAAACTTGAATGCAATTTGTTAAATCAACAACACTATAGATACAATCAGATGGCCATGTTTAATTAAAACTACAACTGGCAAAATTTACAATAAAAAGTAACGACGACTATTGTCATGATGATCATGATATTAATGATTAAAATAAAAATGCAAAGTTTATGAAAAAAAAAAAAATTTGCAAAAACATTCGATTGTTTGATTCTCTAAAATGTTATAATAGAAATTGCTGCAATTAAAAACTTTCATTGATGTTTATTTTTTTTTTAAAGGCAGGAGAATATCCCATTCAATTTAAAATATTAGACAAATGAGTTTCGTAACTTATTTTTCGTCCAAGAATTTTAATCTCTACTGAAGACGGCCACAATAGCTTCAAGGCTGAAATGAATTTTAAAATACATATTTGTTTAACAGAAAAATTTTGTTGTGCCAAATTCATAATGAATTTTCATTAAATACAAGAGTAATTAACATTCTTCTTCAGAACAAAAAAAATATATAAATAAAACAGCTGAAAATCAATATTTTAAGCTGGACAAAAACAAAAATGTTCGAATAAGGAATTTTTGGTTTTCAACTCGGACTCAGGGGATGACATCTACATATACAGTGAATTGCGCCGCAACTAGAAAGGAGGCGTGGTATTGAGGGGACAGATGAAGAACGATTTTTTTAGCTTTTTGAAAATTTTACTTCGCCGGCTAAATTTTTGCTACAGGGCCCACGAAGGAGGATGATATTCCTTTACTCGTTAGCTGATGACAGATTCAATAGCCGCCAGTAATTGTTCAATGACCAGTGATATACCCTCAAATCGCTCTCTCCTTGACCTATAACTCCCGAACCAAAGCTTTTGTCTCCAAATTCTCTAGATCAGCTTAAATGGCATAAAAAGGCTACAATTTATCATCATTAGATTTTCACTGAGTATGTTGTTTCGAACAAAATTTTCGAAACCCTCAAATCGCTCTCTCTTTGACCTATAACTCCCGAACCAGAGTTTTTACCTCCAAATTCCCTATATCACCTAAAAGGGCATGAAAAGGGCTACAATTTGGCATCATTCGATATTCTCTGAGTTGTTATAGTTTTAAAAGTTTTCGAAAAACACTTTTCGAAATCATCAAAACGCTCTCTCTATGACCTTTAACTCCCGAACCAGAGTTTTTACCTCCAAATTCCCTATATCACCTAAAAGGGCATGAAAAGGGCTACAATTTGGCATCGTTCGATATTCTCTGAGTTGTTATAGTTTTAAAAGTTTTCGAAAAACACTTTTCGAAATCCTCAAAACGCTCTCTCTATGACCTTTAACTCCCGAACCAGAATTTTTACCTTCAAATTCCTTAGATCACCTTAAGGGGCATGAAAAGGGCTACAATTTGGCACCATTCGGTTTTCGCTAAGTTGTTGTTGCTTCAAACAAAATTTTTTAAAAACTCTTTTTGAAACCCTCAAATCGCTCTCCCATTGACCTATAACTCCCGAACCAGATTTGGAACATCAAATGACCTATATCACCTTAAAGAGCATGAAAAGAGCTACAATATGGCATCATTCGATTTTTGATGAGTTGTTGCTTCAAACAAATTTTTTGAAAAACACTTTTCGAAACCTTCAAATCGCTCTCTCTTTGAGATATAACTCCCGAACCAGATTTGGAACATCAAATGACCTATATCACCTTAAAGAGCATGAAAAGAGCTACAATATGGCATCATTCGATTTTTGATGAGTTGTTGTTGCTTTTAACAAAATTTTTGAAGAACACTTTCAGACTATGAAGCGGAGGGTCGTGAGTTCGAGCCCGCGCTGAGTCATGAAATATTGTGTTGAATTCTTCTGATCAGCATTAGTGCGTGGTTGTGTTAGTTGTTGCCAGCCTGTTTCAATGATGAAGGCACAGCCACTGGTCACTGTCATGTGAAAAGGTTGAAATAGCTACAAAAAAAACATTGTCTATCTTCTCATCTCTCCTCATCTGTCCGCTTAATACTATTCCCTCGTTTTCAGTTCCGGCACAATGCATTGCATATATAGGGGTCATCCCCTGAGCGCTGGTGCAAGATTAAAAAAAAAAATAAGTGCTGCTGCAGTTAAAGGATTGACCACGAAGGCGAATGTCGTGTGTTTAACCCACTAGTGAATATGGAAAAGTCTCTGAATTGAAGAATTATAATATATTGTTACAAAGTTCAAAAGTAGATTTAAATATAACGACAATTTGGCTATATGTACTTGGCAGCACTGCCAACTCATCTCAAGTTGTCAAAATGTTACAACCCTGGTCAACACAATGCAGATAATATTTGAATTAACGGAAATGGAATATTCCGGATACATCGTTGAGAATATACAAGATCATTCGAGGCTGTGCAATAATAAGTGTAAACAACAATAACGAAAAACCTAGCAACATCAATGCTAAGAGATGATGATGTTATTCTTAATGATCTTGTACGCAAGTATTCGCTGCTAATAAAAACTAAACATGTACATCAATATACACAGCAACATACACACAAATATACACAGCAACATGCCCACATAGCACAAGAAGAAACAAAACTACACAACACACAAAACACTCATACATACAACCACACATAGTTACAATAAACAAAACACAAGACAGCATTGTCATATATACAAACGCACGTATATAGCTACATGTTAAGTAAAGCACAACCAACAACAACCATGACCAGATGCTTCGCGAAGTTACCAGACGACGTCATTTTGCTATATAAAGACGCTGCCAGTGAACAGCGGGATCAGTGAGATTTTGAATCTAGACGTGTTAACATCGCTAAGTGTTTAGTAGTACAAATACTCGTGTTAATTAAATAGTAAATAAAGTGTTGCCGCATTATATTTCTAAAAGTAATTGTCTGTGTTTTTAATTTGATGCAATTAAACGAATCCTTGAAGGATAAGTAAAAAGCGTTTTTACGAAAAGGTCTAAAAACGTAACAATTGGTGTCAGAAGTGGGATTGCAAAAATAATTAAAAAGGACATTGCAATTTAAGGAAAAAAGGACATTAAAAAAAATAATTATGAAATTTGATGAGCTAAAAGTTGAACAGCTAAAAAAGGAGCTTAGTAAGCGGGAATTGCCAACAGCAGGTAACAAGGCTGAACTGCAGAAGAGGCTGATAGATGAGTTTAAGAATCGCGGCATGGACATCGGGACTTACGAGTTTGAGGACAAAGACGATGTAGAGGTATGTCCTCCTGCTACGAGCAGCAGCATGGACATAAATTCAATGTTCGCTGCTATGATGATTCAGATAAAAGGAATCAATGATGCACAGACTGCATCAAAAATCAGCAGTGACAAACTTGTAGCCGAAATAGCTGAAATAAAACAGAACTCAGGAATCAGCAGTGAAAAGCTTGTAGCCGAAATAACTGCAATTAAACAGAACTCAGAAATCAGCACTGAGAAGCTTGTAGCCGAAATATTGGGAGTGGAAACAAAACTGTTGGAGTCAAATAGAGCCACGAACGAGACTCTGGTAGAGGTTTCTGAGGTCATTAATAGGAGGGTGGATTCTATTGAGAATAAATTCTCAGAGCTGGCAGATAGAGTCCAACATCTAGAAAGCGGTGGCCTGGAACAGCATGCAAAAGAGGTCGAAGAAAAATTTCATGCTCTAGAGGACAAAGTGCATAACCTCGAGCGTAGTGGCGGGACAGTACGAGCAGTTGCGGAGGTTTCTGCGCGAATAAAAGCGCCATGCTTTGACGGCAGCGTACCATTGGGCATCTTTAGATTCCAGTTCGAGACGGTTGCTAGCAGAAATGGATGGGATGCTGAAGAAAAGGCCATAGAGTTGATTTTGTCCTTAAAGGGTACAGCCGCAGAGGTACTTGAGACCGTGCCAGTAAGCAGCAGAAACAACTATAATGAAATAATGGCAGCATTGCAGCGCAAGTATGGTGGTGAGCACAAGCGCGATTTATACAGAATGGAATTGCGATGTAGAGTTCAAAAGCCTAACGAGTCTCTACAAGATTTCGCAATGGAAATCGAACGGTTAGTGCAGCTCACATATCCAGGCGAGAGTCACCCGTTCCTGGACCACTTTAAAACTGAGGCGTTCGTTAATGGCATTCGCGACTCTGATGTCAAACTAGCTGTGTGCGCAACGCAGAAATCTACTTTCGCTGAGACTGTTTCATTTGCGCTGGCTCAAGAGACTGCAAGGATGGTTTTCAAGCCACAGATATGTAAAGTGCGGAATGTGGAGGTGTTGCCCGAGGAGGATAACAGCCTAGTCGCTAGTTTTAAGGAGGCAATGCGACAACTGTTGGCGGAAGGTGCTACCAAAGAAAAGCCTAAATGCTATAACTGCGGAAAAATTGGTCATTTTCAGCGCAACTGCAAAGCACCAAGAAAAAGAGGTAGATCTGTTTCGCCACCAAGAAACAGCAAACGGGTGAACCAAACAACAGCACAAGAGTCCCCGTTAAACTAAAACGAGCTAGCGCTAAGGGGCAAGAGCTAGCTCCCACAAACGAGGGCCCCACAATCTCCATATCAGTGATGCAGCAGAAAAATAGCAACCTTACTGCGTCTGGACACATCAACGGGGAAAAGCACGTACTTACCATAGACACAGGGGCGTCGCAGTCAATAATAAGGCCCGATATAGTAAAGGGGAAATGCGATCGTTTAAGCAATATACGGCTACGTACAGCTACTGGAGAGCCTGCCACTGTCTATGGTAAGATTGAAGTGAAGGTGACTATAGCCAACATCAACGTGAGGCATGTGTTTATTGTTGCCGATATTGTCGATGAGGTAATTATTGGAGCCGATTTTATGATTAATCATGGCATTAATCTACACATGGGGCAACAGCTGATGATTTGGCGTAATGTGGAAATACCCCTTGATGTTGGGTATGACAGCAAGCCGCAAGTAAGAAAAGTATATGCTATTGAGAGTCAGACGTTACCGCCGCAGTCTGAAACAGTTATATGGGGGCGTATGAAGGGAGATTGTGAGGACAATCGGTTGTGGGTTGTAGAACCAGCAGATCTAAAGAGAGAGCTTATAACAGCAAAAGCTCTAGTAAAAACTAGTAAAGGAGGAATAGTCCCTATAAGAGTACTTAACTTGGCAGACCATGAAAAATTCATCAAAGAAAATTGCGATATTGGCCAGTGTACTCCAGCAGAGGCAATAATAAACTGTGAGAGGAAGACAGAGCCTACCAATTTGTCCGCCAAAGAACGTGAACAATTTGAGGAATACGTAGGAAAATGGGTAGCAGGACTGTCAGCGACAGATAGAAATAAAGCCAAACAGTTGCTAAAAAGGCATGCCAGTATCTTCGCCATGGGAAACCAAAGTCAGGGTAGAACTGCATTGGTTAAACATGAAATAAACACAGGCGAAGCTAGGCCGATTAAACAGCCACCCAGAAGTGTACCCTTAGCAAAGCGAGATGAAGTCAAAGAGCTTGTAAGAGAAATGGAGCGTGAAGGCGTAATTGAGCCATCTTCTGGTCCTTGGAGTTCGCCAGTAGTCTTAGTTAAAAAGAAAGATGGCAGTACTAGATTCTGCGTAGACTACAGGAAGCTCAATGACATAACCAAGAAGGACAGCTATCCGCTCCCCAGAATCGATGACACCTTGGACACGCTAGCTGGTACGAGATGGTTCTCTACGCTAGACTTGCGAAGCGGATATTGGCAAGTGGAGATTGCAGAGAAAGACAAGGAGAAAACTGCCTTTAGCGTTGGTAACGGATTATGGCAGTTCAAAGTTATGCCGTTTGGCCTCTGCAATGCTCCGGCCACATTTGAACGCCTAATGGAGAAGGTACTGAAAGGACTCCACTGGAAGACATGCTTGGTATATCTGGATGACATAATCGTGATGGGGAAAACTTTTGATGAACACCTCAAAAACATGGCAGAAGTTCTTCAACGGATATCATCAGCTGGATTGAAACTCAGCCTGAAGAAATGTGCATTGTTCCAGAAAGAAGTGAAGTATTTGGGGCATCGTGTTACAGCAGACGGAATCTCAACAGATGAAGATAAAATACAAGCAGTAAGGGACTGGCATCAACCTAAAAATCTTCATGAATTGCGCAGCTTTTTGGGCCTTTGTACATACTACAGACGCTTTGTGCCAAATTTTGCCAGTGTAGCTGCAAGCCTGCATGAGCTGACAAAGAAGTCGAGACCATACCATTGGGGCGAGCCACAGGAAAAGGCATTCCAGAAACTTAAAGGATTATTGTGTACGTCACCAGTACTAGCGTATCCCATACCTGGGGAAAAATTTGTGCTGGATACTGATGCGAGCGGCTATGGCATAGGGGGCGTGCTATCCCAAGTAGTTAATGGCACTGAGAAAGTCATAGGATACTATAGCCGTGTACTCTCAAAACCTGAGAGGAACTACTGTGTGACACGACGTGAGCTTCTGGCAGTATTGGAATGCATTAAACATTACCATAAGTATCTGTATGGTCAACACTTTACATTAAGGACTGACCATTCTGCACTGAGATGGTTATTGCAGTTTAAAAATCCTGAAGGGCAACTGGCAAGGTGGATTGAGCGCCTGCAGAGCTACGACTTCAGTATCGAGCATAGAAAGGGCACAAAACATAATAATGCGGATGCTCTTTCAAGAAGACCCTGCTGTTTAGAGTGTAAACATTGCGTTAGAACCGAACAAAAGGAAGGCGTTGTTGATGTTCGGCTAATGCACATCGACTCTGATGAAGACTGGTCAGCGGCACAGAGGGACGACAGTATACTGGGGAAAATTATAGCAGCCAAAGAGGAGGACAGAAGACCGTCCCGGAATGAAATTTCGGCTGAGAGCCCACTCGCCAAATCTTATTGGGCTCAGTGGAACAGCCTCAAGGTAATAAAAGGGCGCCTATACCGCGTATGGGAAAGTGTAGATGGCAAAACAACTTCAAATTTAATAGTTGTGCCATGCTCCAAGATAAGTAAAGTTTTGCAAGAATTTCACAATGGACCTAGTGGCGGTCATCTTGGAGTAACAAAAACACTTGAGAAGCTGAAGCAGCGTTTTTATTGGGTTGGATGTCAACAAGCCGTAGCCGACTGGATAGCAAACTGCCCACAGTGCATAGCAGCCAAAGGCCCAGTCAGAAGAAGCCGGGGACAGCTACAGCAATACAACTCAGGAGCACCATTCGAGCGGATCGCAATGGATGTAGCAGGTCCTTTTCCCGTCACTGAAGCCGGAAATCGTTATGTTCTTGTGGTAATGGACTATTTTAGTAAATGGCCAGAGGTATATGCCATACCTAACCAAGAAGCAAAGACAGTTGTAAATGCATTCGTCAACAACTGGGTATGTCGCTATGGTGTCCCAATAGAATTACATTCCGACCAAGGAAGGAATTTCGAGTCTGCCATATTCAGGGAAATGTGCGAATTATATGGGATAAAGAAAACCAGAACAACGCCTTTGCATCCACAGTCTGATGGCATGGTAGAGAGGTTCAATCGCACCTTAGAAGAGTACCTGCGAAAAGTGGTAAGCAACCATCAGAGGGATTGGGACGAGCACATTCCCAAATTTTTGATGGCATATAGGTCAGCTGTACACGACTCCACATCGAGAACGCCAGCTAAAATTATCTTCGGGACGGAATTAAAACTGCCTGGTGACTTGGAATTTGGTGTTAAGCCAGCGGTAGAAGAAGGAGCCACTACGTCCCAAGAGCAGGAGAACTTAAACGAGCTGCATGATTTCGTGCGTAATAGAATCAAGATGGTCAGTGACAAGATGAAGGCTAGATATGACCGCGCAGCAAATTCAGAGGGATTTATAGAAGGTCAATTGGTTCTACTTTATAACCCACAACGGAAGAAAGGATTGTCCCCAAAATTACAGACTCACTGGGATGGCCCGTATAAAGTGATTAAGAGAGTGAATGACGTTGTGTACCGGATACAGAAGCACAATAGCCCAAGGTCGAAAATGAAGGTAGTACATCTCGAACGATTGGCGCACTATGGAAGAGGTGATTGTATGCCTATTCGGGTCGAACAGGCTTAAGTGGGCGGCAGTGTTACAAAGTTCAAAAGTAGATTTAAATATAACGACAATTTGGCTATATGTACTTGGCAGCACTGCCAACTCATCTCAAGTTGTCAAAATGTTACAACCCTGGTCAACACAATGCAGATAATATTTGAATTAACGGAAATGGAATATTCCGGATACATCGTTGAGAATATACAAGATCATTCGAGGCTGTGCAATAATAAGTGTAAACAACAATAACGAAAAACCTAGCAACATCAATGCTAAGAGATGATGATGTTATTCTTAATGATCTTGTACGCAAGTATTCGCTGCTAATAAAAACTAAACATGTACATCAATATACACAGCAACATACACACAAATATACACAGCAACATGCCCACATAGCACAAGAAGAAACAAAACTACACAACACACAAAACACTCATACATACAACCACACATAGTTACAATAAACAAAACACAAGACAGCATTGTCATATATACAAACGCACGTATATAGCTACATGTTAAGTAAAGCACAACCAACAACAACCATGACCAGATGCTTCGCGAAGTTACCAGACGACGTCATTTTGCTATATAAAGACGCTGCCAGTGAACAGCGGGATCAGTGAGATTTTGAATCTAGACGTGTTAACATCGCTAAGTGTTTAGTAGTACAAATACTCGTGTTAATTAAATAGTAAATAAAGTGTTGCCGCATTATATTTCTAAAAGTAATTGTCTGTGTTTTTAATTTGATGCAATTAAACGAATCCTTGAAGGATAAGTAAAAAGCGTTTTTACGAAAAGGTCTAAAAACGTAACAATATTTTCATTGTCATTTAATTTTTATTAATTTCATGTAAACATTTTTTTTCAGTGTAAAAATTATTGGAAAAGTAATAAATACAAATAACAAATTTTTATATAAATAATAAATTTAAAAACTAAAGATTAGTTTAATTTAGTGCATTATTTTTATTTTTTAATCGCCGAGTATTTATTTATTTAAAGAGTTATTAATTTCATAACAACAATTAAAGCCAAATTATAAAGTCATCGTTTTAGAATTATTTACTGCCGGAAAATCATTGTTGCCAAATAATTGTATAAATTTTTTTTGTATATATTAAATCAGTTTATAAAATCTACAATTGGCCTAAATACTTTTAGTGGATTATATGTTTTTAATAAAAGTGGTTGTATGAGATAATCTATAATAATATATAAATTTAGTTAAACATATTTCAATTTCATATACGCAGTTTTAACGGAAAAATAACAAGAAATACAAATTTTTAGTACACAAATTCGAGAGCTAATGAAAAACGTGGGAGTACCACAAATGAGAGTTCTAGCAGAAGGTAGAATGTAAATTTCCCTGTGTTTTCTAAAATGTAGGCAATCATTGGAGCATTTAAAAAATTTAATGAAAAGCCTCTATTAAAAGATAATCGCTGTCAGCAACTAGAGTTATATTTTCAAAACAAATCAACAGGAATATTTTGTGACCAGGATCAATGGTATTCTTTTTATATGCAGCATTTGTGTCGCTCGCAATAAGTCCGTATCGCAAAATAGACTTTAATTATAAAATTTTATAAGTTTGTGAAAACAGGCAGCCCATTATAATATAGCATTAAAATATTATAAAGTTCTGAAGCAACTGCATTATCTCCACAAAATATTCCTTTAATATTTCCAAAAAAAAAAAAAAAGAAATTATCCACGTCCGGCAAAAAACACGAAACATACAGTCGAAACACTGAAAAATCCTTATATAAAGAAAAATCCTAATTTCCACTTTAAAAATTTAAAAGCTCACTAATTTTGAGAATTAAAAAAATTCCAATTTTGAGTTTAAAATAAATGAAATTTTTGAGATATAAAAAATTATAATTTTTAGATTTATTTTATAAAATTCTTCGACCTTATTTTTTATTAATTTATAATATTTATTTAAGCAAAAAGTCAATTATTTTTTAATTTTTATATAAAAATTATGTTGTTATTCCAATATTTCGCCACTTCTTTGTGTAACTTCTTCAGGGATATATAATAATATATCCCTGAAGAATTTTTGATTGTATGTGTTAAATTGAAAAAAAGGAAAAACGTTTTATATCAAATTACACAATTTTATATATCCCTGAAGAAGCTATACAAAAAAGTGGCAAAATATTGGAGTAAAAACATAATTTTTATATAAAAATTAAAAATAATTGACCTTTTGCTTAAATAAACATTATAAATTTTTAGATTTAGAAATATTACAATTTTGTGTTAAGAAAATCTTAAGTTTAAGATTCCTGAAATTCTAATTTTGGGGTTTCAAAAATTCCAATTTAAGGAACTAAAAAATTCCAATTTGGGTATTTCGAAAAAAAACAAATTTGGGACTTTACAATTTATCTATTTTTGATTTTAGAAAAAATTTCAAATTTGCTATTTAGAAATATTTTAATTTTGGGGATTAAAAGTTCCTAATTTCGATATTTAGGAAAATTGCAATTTTGGTATTTTGAAAAAGCCCAATTTTTGAATCTAGAAAAAGTGTAATTTTTACATTTAGAAAAGTATTATTTGATTTTCATTTTTTTTTTGTGAAATTTTCTGATCTAGTGTGTGATGTGGGCTTCCAAATTCGTCGCTACACAATTACACGCTTTATGAGTGTGTGTGTGTGTTCCTCTTAGTTCTTAATCCTAAAAACCCTGCAGCTTAAAAATATTAATATTTCAAATTACTCGCCCTTTTCAACGAGCATTCCTTTTAAATCCCTGCAGCATTCATAAACAACCCTCGCTTTTGTACTCGTAAATCAATATTAAAATAAAGTTATTTCTCTGGTTGTATGCCTTTTAATAATTTTACGTTTCCGTGTGTGTGTGCGAGTGTGTACATTGCTCTTAATAATATAGCGGCATGTTCCGATGTGCTTTTCCCATATTCTTCCTTAGCCTCGTGCCACCAAAAAAAGAAGAAGAAAAAGCCAACCTTAATTCATGTATGAATATTATTACAAGTTGGTTATACAATTTAATTTATGTATATGTTGCGAGCATGTGTGTTCTAGGAACTCATGTATTAGATATTGTGTGTGCGTGCGTGCGTGTGTGTGTGTGTGGTTGAGTGCGTGTGTCACAGAGCAGTCTGTTTGGTAACTTGTATTTTTGTGAGCAAGTTTCTCACTATGGTTTCACCTGCTTTTTTTTTTGGATTTTTATGGAAAAACATGCTGTCATTGTCATTAGGAACGATGAGAGGGGGAAACAAGATATACAATTTTCCTTTTAATGTTATTTCTCAGAGCTAATTTTTCGAGGTTCATTAATAATAAATAACTAAATAAACATGAATATTAGAGTTTAATCAATAATTTTGAATACATGTGTTCCAAGAACTTCCGTTTAAAAATAAATTCTTATTTTAGATCTCAATATGGCTGAGTATCCTGGGACACACCATTTAAAGGACTACAACGTTGTGCATATCAAGTCATTAGGGTGTTGTCAACTACATTTAATATTTTCTATGTAGGAGATAGTGTAAATGACGTTGTTTAAATCAATTTAGTGTACTTTTTTTTTAGCAGGAAATTGCACGCTTTCGCACAGTGGGGGATCTTGGGAAAATAATTGAGAAAATAATTTTGTAGTTGGTAAAGGGGAAGTTCGATGATAATCTAACTGTAAACAGTTTCTAAGGAGGAGCTGTTTGAGTTTGACATTTTTCAAAAAGACAGAGCGGCACGAGCCCAATGAAGGTCACTTCGAGGTTCCGAAAAATTCAAACTTATAACCGGCTGATGATTTTCATTTTATAAAAAAGATTATTTTGCTGGAAAATGTCCCAATCAAAAAAAATTGCTGTTTGTATGAGTTTTCCCTTAGGGTTTTAGAAAATTTCACAAAAATAAAATCAAGTTGTATTAGCGAAAACCAAAATTTTTCTAAATAAAAGTGAAAATTTTTGGCTAAAAAATTGTAAAAAAATTATTATTCCTTTAAAAATTAAAATCTTAAAAAAGGCAAAATTAATGTTCTTCGATTTTCTAATTGTATTTTTATATAATAAGAAGATCGAAGAAGATTTGATTATAAAAATAATAAGAAAGTTTTTAAGTTTTTGATATAAAAATAAAGTGGATCTCTTTGCTCAAAAAATATTGGAATATAAAAAAAGGCGAAATTAATAAAAAAAAAATGTTAGTAAAAATACCGAACTCATATTGACACAAAATTTTTGGCATGTCACAAAAATTTGTCATTTTAAAAACTGGGCTTTTAAAGGTATTAAATATTCTCAAAATAGACCTATTTTTGTGGCAAATAACGAAATTATATATTTATTTTAATTAAATTAATTATTTTTATTTTAAGGTAACAAACAAAAACCTGCAATTCGACTCTGAAGCATAGCGCCTAGTGGAATATAAGAAAAATACAACGAAAATCCTAAAAAATCCCAATTCGGGGGATTTTAAAATTATTTCTGGGAATTATGGAAATCTGAGAAATAAATCTCTTTTACTTTTCTTTTCATTACTGGATGACATATTTCTTATAGACTTTTTCTTTCTTTTTATATATTTAAGTATTTTGAGACTCCTTAAATCTCTCGATTATACAACAAGCGAACATTAAAACTTTAGGGGTTTCAGTGTTTGGCTTCTTAGAATACAGCTGAATGCCAAAATAAATCCACTGAATTAGGGGCACCTTTTCACATACATTCTGTTCCATTTTATTGCATTATTGGTGTTTAAAAAATATTCGCTTTATTTTAAAATCTCTATACATTAAATTAAAGTCAAAGCCTATTCCAAAAAATTTTTATATATTTCTCCATCGAAAACTTAACACAAAAAATAGCAAAAATTTAAAATCACATCAGCAGACAAATTGAGGCATAAAATAATTTCCATGGCATTGATCTGGCATCCATTATTACAGTCTTCTTATGTCATTCTGTTGTATTAATTTGTTAAATTTCAATGATTTTTAGGGCCTTAATGTTGTTATCAAATTAAATTAACCTACTTTCCTTAATATTTCCAATACGTTGCGAAACAGCGAGGCATTATCTTCATTTCAGTTTTCAACTTTTAACCTACAAAAACTTTAGCTACAGCCAATTTGAAATTACAAACGGCATTAAGCACAAGCACTTAACAAAGAAACAAAGAAAACAACAACAACAACAACATTCATATCGCTGCTCACAATACTTCTGCAAAAAAAAAAAGGAAAAAAAAACGGGAGGCAAGAATTTGTGAGCACTTTCTTTGTGTTCTTGCTAATTATGCGCACAAAATCTACTTAAAAACTTAAAATTCTGGCAGGAAACAAACTTAGAAACTAACAGCAACTATTAATCCTGCCATAAATGAGTAAGAGTGTGGCAGGTCTGTAAGTGTGTGTGTGTGTGTGTGTGTGGATGGGTGTGTAGTTATATGCGGGTCTTAAACCTGAAGCCTCATTATGTCGTTTTTGCACGCAATGCCGAACGTAATCATCGCTAAAGTTAAAAGTCTGTACGAAACCTCATGATAAAACTTGATAAACTGAAAACACAATGAAATAAAAAACTTTCTTTGTAGTAGAAGGATTTTCAAATAAATAGCAAAATCTTTTAATGTTTCATTTGGAAATAATTGCAAAAATTATAACAATTCTGAAATCAGCTTTGAAAGCGAAATAATAAATATATAACAACTTTAATTAAATCTAAACAAAGTGGCAGCTCACACACAGTAAATTCTGTTATTCTGAAGATTAAATGAAAGTATGCCTACTGCCTTTTTTTTGAAAAGAAAGTAAGAAAAATAAATCTTGTTAGTTAACATGTGAAAGTATTTAAATATTTTTATGAATATTTCATGGGCCCAAATCATCAATCATTGTGACGGATGTGACGTTTCAACTAACACATATGTATATGGTTAATTGCTTCGAATTGCTGCTGTATTTTTGCTACGCAATTCAATTTCTTGTAAGAAGAGGAAGACAGAAATGTAATTTGTCTATTTCAAATAATGTTTATAATCAGTGTGACCAGTTTTCTATTCTAGTGTGGTTGCCACACAATCACTTTATTTTATTTTATTTTTTTTTTATTTTATTTTATAATTTATTTTTTTTTATTACAGCTGAGAATATCAGAGTGTGTTAAGATTTCTCTTCAGAAGATTCGAAAAGTCATCATGCATCGTTGAACGAAAGAACAAGTCTTCTTAATAGTAGAAATTTATAAATTATGTATGAATTTTTATTAGTCGAACTTTTTCTTATGTAAATTGTTAATTTTTTAACGGGCTTAAGTTCGAATCTTGCATGACTGCAAATTATTTTTTTGTTATTTTATTAATAAATGAATTTGTTTAAATTCTATTTATTATTTTATATTAAGATTGGAATATTAAGAATATTTTTAATAATCATCAAACCAGCAGAACGGATCAGTACTGATTTCGAGGCCGCTACGCCATCTCATCAGCGTTCTTTGTTCAATTTTTCCACTTTTTGCAAGTGGTGCTAGTTAGTAGGAATATCAACTATTTAACCAATATTTTAACGAAAATTGAATATGAGAAGTTATCACATTCATATTATTAAGTTATTACATTTTGGTTAGTACGAAATTCCCCAACCCTGACGATTAATATTCCAATTTCGTACTAACCAAAATGTAATAACTTAATAATATGAATGTGATAACTTCTCATATTCAATTTTCGTTAAAATATTGGTTAAATAGTTGATATTCCTACTAACTAGCACCACTTGCAAAAAGTGGAAAAATTGAACAAAGAACGCTGATGAGATGGCGTAGCGGCCTCGAAATCAGTACTGATCCGTTCTGCTGGTTTGATGATTATTAAAAATATTCTTAATATTCCAATCTTAATATAAAATAATAAATAGAATTTAAACAAATTCATTTATTAATAAAATAACAAAAAAATAATTTGCAGTCATGCAAGATTCGAACTTAAGCCCGTTAAAAAATTAACAATTTACAGTAGAAATTTATAAAATAATTAATTTCCTGAAGAAGTCACACAAAGGAGTGACGAAATATTGGAATTAAGAACTAAATTTTAATAAATAGGCCTAAAGCTTAAAAATATGAGAATATGATATTTTAAAAAATTGTGGAGTCGCAAAGCAGCTCTGAGTCAGTCAACCTCCAGCCTGTTTAGCAATTGTTTTTTAAGTCCAGCCAGACCACTGAGCCTTTACTCTCTTTCAAGAGTTTTTGCTACTTCATATGTGAAGGCATAGCTCGTGTACAGTGAGTCTTAGTAACGGAAGAAAATACGGTTTAATAACATCGCCGACATATGGTCTGAGTCACCCTGTCGGCATCTGTGCATCAAATACTTAGCAAATTTACTTTGTAAAGTATTTAAACAAATAAATAAAAAAATTATAATTCTGTTTGCAAAGTTCATAGACTTAGTCGGCCTCCTACTTGAAGACAAGGAAATGTGCGTAGCAAAGAAAATATTGTTCCTGTAGCGAAATCAGTAATTCGTTTATGATGTTGTGAATAGCGAGCGCTATATTTGAAAACTAATTTTTAAACTCATTTTGTACTAAGAGTGCAAAACAAGGCACATGAGTACAGATGATGGGATTGCAGCAAGTTTCGAAAATTGTGCTTAGCTGTTTTGCTGTACAAATTGGATAAATAAATTGCTGTTAATATTTCCTTCTCCCTTGTAATATTTTCAATGTCTTTCTGAATATCAGATATTACGAAAAATAGCTTATCAATTTTAATGTTAAATTTATCAGTTTAATAATTTCATGCGTCTATACAATTTTTCGACCACCCTTGACCACTCAATAGGATTATTTCCCAAACAATACAATGTTATTCTTCGAATTTTAAAATATCTATATGCCAATTTTTATCTAAATTGGTTCAGCGGTTTGAGCATCAAAAGATAACAGAGAGAAGGACTTACTTTTGTATTTATTATGTTATTAAGGAAAAAAATTTGCAAGTCATCATAAAAAGTGTAAGTCACTATAAAAAGTGCAAGTCATTATAAAAAGTGCAAGTCATTATAAAAAGTGCAAGTCATTATAAAAAGTGCAAGTTTTCATAATGACATTATAAAAAGTGCAAGTCTTCATAAAAAGTGCAAGTCATCATAAAAAGTGTAAGTCACTATAAAATGTGCAAGTAATTATAAAAAGTGCAAGTCATTATAAAAAGTGCAAGTCATTATAAAAAGTGCAAGTTTTCATAATGACATTATGAAAAGTGCACGTCTTCATAAAAAGTGGAGGTCATGATAAAAAGTGCAAGTCACCATAAAAAGTGCAAGTAATCATAAAAATTGCAAGTCATCATAAAAAGTGCAAGTCATCATAAAAAGTGCAAGTCATTATAAAAAGTGCAAGTCATCATAAAATGTGCAAGTCATTACGAAAAGCGGAATCTCATGCTCTCATACCAGCGTGTATGAAGTACTAAATATTTTACAATTTCATAATATCGTATAGCAGTTGCATATTTTCGTAATCTTTAGACCACCCTTGTCCCCTCATAAAGTCATTGCTAAATTTGTTAAGTCAACGGTATCAAAGTTCAAAATATTCATAGTTATCATTTTCATAACTTCAAATTTCCATAACAACTTTTGGCCACCCTTGCCCACTTAATGGGATCATTTCCAAACACAAAAACTTCTCTATGTTGTTCCTCGGATCTCAAAATATGTTCATGCCAAATTTCATTTAAATCGGTTCAGCGGCTTAAGCCTGAAAAGGCAACAGACGGACAGACAGAGTTACTTACATATTTATTATATTGCAAAGGATTTATTAAGTTCGAGGTCGTTTTTTATATAAAATGATTCCAATTTTATTTTATTATACAATATTTCGTTAACAATTTGTTAACATCATCAGGAATTTCTTATTATTTAGATAAAAACGACCTCGAGCTTAATAAATAATAAAATAAATTTAAATTTCATTTATAGACAAAAATTATTCAAAATGTATCTACATGAAAAATTTTTTAAACAATGATTTTTAAGCTAGAAATAAAAAAACAAGATATTTCCCACAACCAGGGCAATCCATAAAACTGAATCATTGAATTCAATATATTCATGATCAATTCCCCCTCCTCAACAACAGCTGCTATAGAAATGTATTATGAATAGAGCAAATTTTGCAAAACTCACTTTCCATTTGACACGAAAGGTGTCAATTAATTTTCTTTTTTTTTTGCTTTTATTTAGCATTCCATTGTATGCAGTCGCCAGCCGCAACCAAATACAATAGAAAAGATTACAATGTGCTCGTGTGTATCTCTTTTGTAATCGCACCAAAAGTAAATAGTTTCATAAATAGTGTTCAAATAGCAACTCTTGTTTCTCAGTTGAATTTGAAAAGATTTTTTCCAAGAAATGGGTTTTCTTTTGAAGTGCAAAAATATCCTATTGTTTGAAGACAACAATATGCTGCAACATTGTTTAAACGTAAATAGCGAAGAAGAGATTGCGTGCTACTGCACTGTGAATAGCGGATGGTTACACCACACGTCATTTGAATGGGGATGGAAGAAAAAATGAAATTTTAAATTTTAAGTAATTTTTTTTTAAGTTTCCTGTATCAGCTTTCTACAATTTTAGTCAAACTAAACAGTTTAAGATTTGTGGAGTTTATCCAGAATTACAGTACGGTCACTTGGAAAATAGTAAAAATGAAAAGTGATCAACAGCAACAATTCACTGTTATTCGAATGGAAACTCCACCTGAAGAGTTTTATAAAAAATTCGTAAAGTTTCGGAAATCTGCAGAAATCTATGCAAATTCTGATACGTAATACAACTTCTACCAGCAAATGAGCTGCATCAAAAATGTTACACATTTATTGGGTGCATCCAAAAATGAGAATGAAATATTCTGTGTGCATAAAAACTTTTTCCAATACATTAACAAATTTAAAAAAATTAAATCCTAATTAATTAATTGTTCTAAATTTTAGAAAATCTCCATTTTTTCTTATCGATCACAGCCTACACTATAATCAAGCGGCCCTCAACATGACCACTAAAAATATCTCAAGGGACATTATACAGTCGACTCCGCTTTACTGGAAATAACCAAAGCCCAATTATTTTTTCAGTTATACGATTTTTCTCTAAAACGTTGTTCGGATTACTGAAATTTATTACAGTTAAGCGTACTGATTAAAATCAGTAAAACATACACATGCATATGTGCACGTTTTGTTGTTGAAATTTTTCACGAATTCCTCGATATTGTCTAGCCACTTGCTTTGACAATGTAACAGAAAAATACAATAAAGTACGCAAGAGTGAAAAGGACAAATACATTTTACCATTTAATTTTTTAGCGGAAAAAACATGCAACATTTTTTCAGCCTTAAGTTATGCAATCCATTTGTAATAAATAAATTTGTCATTGTTTATTTTTTCACTAAAGCGAAATAAGTTTCAGACAAAACGTAGTTGTGGGCTTGCTTTTGATTTTCAATAAAGCGATATTTTTAGTAAAGCGATGTTTCGCTAAAGCGAAGTGAATAAGACTAGCTGCATTTAAAATCAGTGCGGGGATTTGTATCGCTTTAAGTAATCCGATTTTTTTTCAGTAAAGCGTGTTGCGCTAAAGCGGATTTGACTGTAATTTGAAACATGATTTCATACAAGGAGGGTGCTGTTGGCAGAAGCAGTTAACACGAGACTCTGAAGCGGAGGGTCCTGAGTTCAAATCCGCGCTCAGTCATGAATATTATGCCGAATTTCTCTGATCAGCATTAATGCATGATTGTGTTAGTTGTTGTCATCCTGTTTTAGTGATGAAGCCATAGCACTGATCACTGAACATAACTGGCAGCGACTGACGCCATTATGTACTGAAGAGCAGAGGTGCAGCACCCTCCTTCATCGGCCTTGTAGCAAAAAATCAGCCGACCAAGTAGAAAAGTTTAAATTGCTAAAAAAAATAAAATTTTTATTTTCTCATCTCTCCTCTCAATACCATCCCCTCCTTACTAGTTCCGTTGCAATGCAATATGTAGGGGTCATCCCCTGAGTGGTGGTTCGAGTTAAAAAAAAAAGTTTATAACATTTTTTTAAAATGTGGAATTTATAAAGCAGTTTCGTTTTAAATTCAGTTAAAATATCGCTGCGCTTAGGGGAAAAAATTATATTAAAAACTTACTCCTGTAAAAATGCTTTTTGTCATTTGTGATATATTCGTAAATAGGGCTCGATATTTTATTATGCTTAGTTGTCGATTTTTTTATTTTGTATTTATAACTAAATAAGTTTTTAGTGCACTTCCATTCTCGTTTTCATAAGAAATATAGCCACTCTGTCCTTTTTTGCCAGCAGCAGCATCATCGGCATTTTAAAAATGTAGTCCACAAACAAACTTCTGCAGACTTTTGCATTTTCAATATGAATTTGTTGTGCAGGAAGTTCTAAGTCAAACATGCAACTTAACATTCATTATCTTTGTTCAGCAGACACTGAACGACTAATGAATAGCGGTGGAAATCGTTCAAAAGGTCGCTGCACTAAGCGGCTTAAAAACTTTTGCAAAACTTTTAAAAATTTCATACGAGCTTTAGATAATTTCTACAAACTTTTTCTTAATGGCATCTGAAAAATAATTATAAGAGCTGATTTTTAATGTAGACTATGAAAAGCAGAGAAAGCAAATTGATTAATTAGATAAAAACACCGTAAGTTTGTTAACAACAATTTTCAACACAAGTGCCGTTCTAAAAGCTCTTAAGGCGACAGTAAGCTGTTGAAAAATGTTGAAAGCTTTATTAAGAGGATGTTGTTTTTATATATTTTTGCGAGAAAGATTTTATAACAGCAAGATGTAGTTTGTGTTATTTAAAATAATTTATTTAAATGAATTAACAATGAGTGCTTTTTAAGTTAAAATAAAGATTCTGTTAAAGTTTCTGGGGAATGGCAGATATTCACTCATATTCTGTATGTTTGAAGTCGGTTGTCACAAATTGAAATTAATTTTTCAATTGCTACCCACCAGTTTAATATTTTTCAAGTAAATTTTATTTATGCTTAAATTGCAATTACAGTTTTAAATTTGCAGGAAATAATTGATTTATTTTAAAGAAACTGCATTTCATAATTCTGCTCAAAATTTTGTACTGCCTGCAAACAACTATCCCACTGTAACCATTTTGTTAAATTAATTTACATCCTTCCTTTTAATGTTTCAGCATCTTTTGTGCTTTCATCACACTAATGGACAGGCCAATGCGCAGCCAGGCTTCCTAACTAAACAAATGAATATGTTTTAGCGCTGGTCAAGGTATTTACATTTTACACAATTCCACTCTTCATAAAACATAAACGTTTATGAACTAAAGAAATTTAATTTTCGTACTAAAACTTTACAACATCTCTTTGGCGAGGGAAACAAAAGAGAGGCCACTTAAGTGCATCAAATAATTGGATAATAAAATTGAAAATATTTCATTACATAATTTCACAACTACACTCTTGCTGTAAAGAGCTCAAGAAATATTTATCTTGTACGTTTTGAAATCTTACAAGTGAAATCTTTTCCTATTTCTTTATGTCTTCTTTAGTGATTCTATGCAGTGCACTGAAGACGATACCAGGAAATATGAAATTTGATATTCAATCACTCTGATAATAATTATCAGGAATTATGAAGGGCATTAGCAAATTAAACAATTATTGAACTTTGGAAGAGAAAGTGTGGAAACTAGGAAAAGTTCAGTGTTCTGACGGCATGAGTGTACAGCAATTTGATATAATTTGTATTAAGCTGTTTTAAGCTTTTGTAAACTGTTTATTAAGAAGTAATAGGCATATTAATACCACTTATCAATTAAAAGTTCCTTCAATTAAAAACACCAATCAAACTAAAACAATAGCAATATAAATGCCTAAACATTTTTGCCAATCTCTTAATAAAATATTTATTCAAAGTTATTATTGCTCTTAAATGTTAAAAAATATTAAGCTGGTCCATACATCATAATTTAATAATCCTCTATTAAAAATTCAAGTAGAAATATAAATTTTTTTCCTGCCAAAAAATAACAGCTTAAATATTTATTTATTATAAAGTTCAACTGAAATTGGATTAGTCTGTTCACTCAGTATATTTTATGAACTTTCCTACGGAATGTTTGTTTAATATTTTATTTATGTTTATGACATGTTTTTAATACCGCCAGTAGTGAGGCTTATAATAAACACAACAAACAAAATGCATACTTTCATTGAAATATAATACATAAAAATAAATCGGATGATGGTGTTAATGAACAAATTTATTATTGTTTAAAATGGAATTAATAAAATATTTAGTTCAATGTTTATAAACAACAACAGCAAAAAAAAAACTATATAGCTAGAAATCTTTTAGTGTTTACCAAAAAACAATTCGCCGCAAGTAATTTAAACATTTTGTTGTGTGCTTTTGTTGTTTTAGTTGAAGCTGATAAAATGTTTATTATTCATATGCCAGGTAATTGATGGGCAACGTAATTTTGTTATCCCTTTTACGTTCATATTAGACTACAGATATACACTGGCGGTATTTTATTTTAAAGGTATTTATTTATACATGTGCAGAGTGTATAAATTTTGGCAATCTGTAAAGTTTTTAGAAAGTTAGATTTATATAAAAATGCTACTAAGAAATTTTTATAAAAAATAAACAGGTGTTATATTAAAGATTATATTATACAATCAAATCGGGAATTTTATTTCATTTTTATTTTAGTAGCAATAAAATCCGTTATTTTAAAGCATTTAGCAAGAAGACTACCAAGCCGAAGTTCCTGGGTTAGAGTCCATACTTAGTGAAGCCAACTATGGTAACGAATTTTTCTGTTCTGTATTAGTGCATGGCTTCGTTAATTTTTATCGGCCTGTAACAATAATGAAAGTATGGCACTGGCCCCTGAACAGTATCGACTTTGGCGGCACTGTAGCAAACACTCAACTTCAAAGTAAAACTTGCTCTTTCTCCGTTTGTCCTATCAACGCTATACAATATTTTTTTACAGCACAATGTATTGCATTCGTCATCCCCTGAGAGAAGGTTGTTGTTAGAAAAAAGTTTTATGGAAAATTCATAGGAACAAAAAAGAAGAAAATGATAAATTAACTTAGTTTGTTTATTAAGAAAAGCTTTAAAGTCCTAGTTTCCTGCAGGCATGAGTGGAAGGAAGGATGCAATACTGATCATTCAATGCACTTCCACCAACTTCACAATGAAGTCAGCGTTTTTACTGCTAAAATTCTGCTCATAAGAAAGACAGACAGGGTGCTGATTGACAGAAGGTTACAAATGAAACTCGTCACTTTATCGATGTCCCGAGGACAATTCTGTCTCTAACATCATTTACCACTTCCTAAGATCATATACCACTTCTAGTTAACAAGTTAATTTTTTTTTCTTTTGTGGGCAGGACCAGCGCCGCTAAATATGCAATGCATTGCGCCGGAACTGGAAAAGAGGGGATAGTATTGAGGTGACAGATGGGAAGATAGAAATTTTTTTTGTATCAATTTCAACCTTTGCTGCTAATTTTTTGCTACAAGGCCAACGAAGGAGGGTGCTGTTTATCTGCTGTTTAGTACAAGATGGTGTCAATCGCTGCCATTAATTGCGCAGTGAACAGCGTTACGCCTTAATCACTGAAACAACTAACACAACAACTAACCCAATTATGCACTAGTGCTGGTCAGAAGAATTCTACACAATATTCATGACTGAGCGCAGAGTTGAACTCGGGACCCTCGCTTCATAGTCTGTTAACTACTTCAGCCAACAGCACCTTGAATAAAAAGCGTGTCTGACTGATTTTATCGGCATGTGGATTCCAGCACACGGCACATTTGGAGGTAACGGGAGAATTAGACCTTAACTAGCCAAGTCCATAAGAAAATTTATATAAATTATAAATTAAATTTCAAGTTTAAATACAAATTAATATGGAAAGGCAAAAATGTATAGTCTAGTATTTTATTGCTTTTACAAAATATTGTTTAATACAAACATGCCAATCACAATCGACAAATTGATCAGATATCAATAAGAATAGCATTTAATGTCACCTTGAAATTCTTTTCACAAATTTTGTTAAATAAAAAACGCCAAAGTAATTGAGAAAAGAATTCATTTTTCATCACTGTCATATAGAGGCAGCCTTATCGCCTTGAATAAAATAATTGTTGTCGCTCAAAAAGACTCTTAAACAGAGAATTACGAAATAAAACTTTCAATAAAATTTTGTCATACAAATATTGTGCTGAAATGTTTTTTAAAAGCTTTCGTTTGTCCTTTGTCAAAGCAATTGAAATTAAATGTATTTGGATTGTAACTTTTGTAGGTACGAGTACATAAATATATTCTCACTTATACATACACACGTACTGCTCGCAAGGTATATTGTCATTGTCTGTCCTACAAGCACGACTTTTCGCAAAAACAAATGAGAATTTTAAATGCGTTGTTTCATCCATCATTTGAACTCTGCTGTGTGTGTATGTGTGTGTGTATGTATGTGTGTGTGTGTGAATGGCCGTTTGTATGGTAAATATATATGTACTCGTATATGCACATGTGCGGCTGCATATAAAATAAGTTTTCTCGTTTCATTTTATGCAACACCATGAAATATGTATGCCTTCTTTTTTGTAAACTTCTTTTCTTTTATTCCTTTTCCAATGAAATAAAATTATAATGACTGGGCTGTTAAAAAAAAGAAACGCATAATAGGCCGACAGACCAACAGAGACAAACAGACAGCCAGCGAAACATATAAATAGTTGTTTTAAATAAATTTATGGCAAAAATAAAAAGAATTTACTTGGTATAATACTTTTGCATGAAAATGTTGATATTGATTTAATTCAATAAATATTTTCGTATGTAGACGTAATCCGTTTAAAGGCTTATACGATTATTTGTATCAGAAATATATTTTATGTAAAAATGTATTTTGCTTTCTTTTATAATATTAATTCTTTTATAAAACAAGATCGACTTTAGCTTACAATACAATGCAAACTGTGTGTGTAATGCAATTAATTATTAAGCAAGAAATTCCCTGCATTCCCAGATGCTTTACATTTTAAATTCATAAAGTTGACATAATGATTTTTTCATTATTTGTTTAATAAAGTTGGTTTAATTTCTCTATGGAGCTCATTACGATATTTTGATTCTTCAGAAAACAAACAATGAGACTATTTTACGATGTCGACTGTGCAGCCTAAAATTCTGAGTTCTACTGCTCAGCTGGTCAGGGATGTGGAATCAAACTTTTCTGATTTTATTTGTGAATTACAGTTCTCAAAAATTATATGCCCAGCTGAAATATCTTTTGAGTCATAATTTAAAACGTGGTAACACACACTATATGCACTTACGTGACTAGTTATAAAACGTATTTCCTTAGAGTGTCACAACACCAGAGCAACGCGTGCAAATTGTTGAAATTTTTAATCAAAATAATTGTTCTATTTGTCAAACTCATCGATCACTTATTCCATTATATGGCGTACATAATCGTCTTTCAGAGCGGATAATTTGAACAAAAATAGATCGTTTTCGGAGCCCAATTACTGTTACTGATCATGTGCATCCCGTGAGACATCGCACAGGGTGCACTGAAGAAACTGTAGCCGCTGTACAGGAAAGCATTGAAGATGATCCTAATCAATCAATTCGTCGCCGTTCTCAGCAACTGGGGTTGTATCCTTCCAATTTATGGTAGACAATTTTTTAGTTGTTGAAAATTGGTGTTCCAGATTGCGCCAGCCAGAAATCATATTTAAAAATTAATTTCATAAAATTTTCTTTGCAATAAAAATCGTTTCCTTGATATTAAAAATATATTTCCTGAATTTATTATGATTTAAACTTGTGACACTCTATAAAAAAACACTCTTTAGGTAAACATGGCAATATATTTCTTTATTTTAGAACCGCTACCGTAAGTAACCTGCTCTTTAGTATAGGACACAGCCAATTCGCTGTATATTTCTTAAGTCAACAAAATGTTATAAAATTTAATATTCAGCCATTAAACAAAAATAAACTATATGTAAATTTTTACGACACCAGAGGCCATTTATTTTAACAACTAAATATTAGTGGCTCGTGCATACAAAACGAGGACCTATTAAATTGTCGTATTAATAATATTTGGGAATCAATGACTTCGTGCATTCCGGAAACACTTAGTGTAAGACTGAAAGCACTGAAATTGGGTTATCGCATTAATGCACATATTTTTAAAACATAATTTCATGTTTACGTACATGATAAAGAGACTAAGGCCAACTAAGACAGAAATGCTGGCAGTATGATAAATAGATTGACAAACTTGTATACATTGTTGTGTCAATAGATGTGCAACACACACAAACAATACAAATGTAAATTTTGTAACTTTTTCTTCCTTCTTAATTCTATCTTTTCTACTCCTTCTCTACTCCTTCCCTTTTCCTGATAAAGTTGTCTCTACTACTCGTACTTGTCTTTTAGTTTCCATACATTTCCCTGTCTATTTGATAAACAAGACTGTTTACATACTTAACCTATTTTTTTTCCTGTGATGTTTTTACTTATTTTCTTTTCGATTTTTTATTTTATTTTCGTTTTTTAACTTGAAGATATATGCACATATAAAGCAGAGATAGGGAAATTATTAGATTTCCTCAGGATATTTGTTATACACATGACAGCATGCCTTTAAGAAAAATTTTATGGGAATCTTTATAAAAAAAATCATTCATGATAAAATAATAAAAAAATATATGAAAGCTGGAAAACTATATCCGTATTAAAAAAATAATAACCCAACTGGTTGTAGTAGAATTTATGCCCTGTAGTTCGGAAAATTATATATAAAAAAATTATTGATTTTAAACAATATTTACGTTGTAGACTTTATCGAACTTAAAAAAATCGAAGTAATAAATGGAAAGTCAACATGCAATTAGAGGTAGGGGAAAAATTAATAATTGCTTGCTGCAGTTGAGTAAATTTGCCAAAGGGAGTGAAACTAAGTGAATTTACGGGTGAGCCCATATTTTTCAAAATAAATTTACTGCCTGGCTACAACAACTGCTAAAGAAAGATATAACAATCGTATTATTTATTAGCATTTAAAGCACAAAATTATACATTTTTCCACAAAATTTAAATAAACCACTTGCAAACAAATTCTGTCAAACAAGTGGTCTCTGAAGTAAAACAAGGAACTATAATTTTTGAAATGTGGAAAATTTCCATATTAATTTTGTATTTATTTTTTATTCATATTCATTTCATTTAGTTTTGTTTTGTTTGATACTGCTGCTCGTACAACTTTTTAAAGATCCCCTTATTATTTGGGTCTCCCTCCAGCTCATGGTTGCTTGTTCTGTATCTGTATCTGTGGAATCATTGTGTTCCATGTTATGACAAAAAAATAAAGAAAAAAAAAACTGCGTAAATAGTTTTTGTGCTACATTTTTAATTTTTAGTTTTTCCTTTTTTTTTCTGTAAACTCCTGTTTTCCATTTGTGCCATTGTTTTTATCATTATTTACACAATAGTTGTTACTCTAAGTATTCAGTTTAATTTTATTGTTTCCATTTCTGTTCTATTGCATTGTTTACATTTTCGTTGTTTACCAACCATTCTTTATATTTTTGTAAAAATATAAAAAAAATTCCAAATATTATTTAATGAATACAAGTATTACAACATCAACAATTATTGTGACCCATTTCTAACCCTTTTGTTACTTTAACAGGCGAACAAATAAATAAACAGACCGCCACTACTCTTTGCTAACCTGTTTTCCTTTATTGTTTTTATTTTTGCTTTTTGTTAAACAAAGAGTTGAATATTTTTAATAAATTTATAAAATACTTAAATTAAGTTCACTTACATCAACAATTTTTTAAATTATTATGAATTTTCATATCGTGTATGTTACATTATGTGAATGAACTAAAAGCCAACAATTATTTTCGGAGCTTCTGTATTTTTCGCTTAAGCCTGACTCGGGTATTTTTTAAGAAGAAACCATCTATGAATTTCATGTACAAAAATTACATTTTTAAATCTCGTTCTTCTGATAAGTAAATTTTTATGAAGACGAATATTTTCATTCTCCAAACTTTTCGAATATTGTCTAAGACCTAAACTTAAGGTTATAATAAATAAAGAAAATTTATGTATGAATTCCTATTTTAATAGTGAACTTTAACAAATAAATTTATTTGCTATTAAAAAAATTTATGCTACTAATAATCTTAAATAAAATGAATTTAAATCTTCTTTGGTAAAATTAAAACAAATTATAATAAAATATTATGCGACTAAAAATTATTCGAGTAAATATTATGACCAAAATATGTTTCTCTAAATATCATATTATTCGACTAAAAATAGTTCGATTATAATTTATCTGAGTAGTGACTTTTAGCTAATTGACCAAAAATTCATCTTTAATGTAAGTAAAAATTCCTTTTAAATACAGTTTTTTCCCGACGTTTCGTAGATTCTTTGTCTACTTTTTCAAGGGAACGTAGTTGTAGGAAATTAAATAACATTTTAAAAATTGTGTTAATTATAAATAGTTTAACATAATTAAAAATTTGTTTGTTCAAATTTTTTTGTCAAAAAACCACTTTACACATCTTAGAAAGCTTTTGAATAAAATTTAAATATAATTTATCTAACTAAAAATTAATCGATTAAAAATTATTCGACTAAAAACCATTCGAACACAAATATTTTTACAAAAATATATTTCTCTAAATATTATACGAAGAAGAATTGTTCGACTGAAAATTATTCGATTAAAATTTATCTAAAAAAAAATTAATCGAAAAAAATTATTCGACTAAAAACCATTCGAACAAAAATATTTCTACGAAAACATACTTCTCTAAATATTATACGAAGAAGAATTGTTCGACTAAAAATTATTCGATTAAAATATATCTAAAAAACATTAATCGATTAAAAATTATTCGCCTAAAAACCATTCGAACAAAAATATTTCTACGAAAACATATTTCTCTAAATATTATACGAAGAAGAATTGTTCGACTAAAAATTATTCGATTAAAATGTATCTAAAAAACATTAATCGATTAAAATTTATTCGCCTAAAAACCATTCGAACAAAAATATTTCTACTAAAACATATTTGTCTAAATATTCTATTAAGAAGAATTGTTCGACTGAAAATTATTCGATTAAAATTTACCTAAAGAAAAATTAATCGAATAAAAATTTTTCCACTAAAAACAATTTGAATAATAATTGTCCGACTATAATATTTATGTCTAAATATCATACAAATAAGAATAGTTCGACTGAAAATTAATCGATTAAAATTTATCTAAATTAAAATGAATCGAACAAAAATGTTTCGACTAAAAACTATTCGAATAAAAGCTTTTTCGACTATTATATGTACATATGTCTAAATATCATTTATATAAGAATTGTTTTTACTAAAATTGTTTCATTAAAATATATTTAAATAAAAATTAATCGAATACAAAATAGTCGACTAGAAACCATTCGAATAAAAATTGTTCGACTAGATTATATTCGTTTAAATATCATACGAATAAGAATTGTTCAACTGAAAATTATTCGATTAAAATTTATTTAAATAAAAATTTATCGAATAAAAATGTTTGACTAAAAACCATTCGAATAAAAATTATTCGACTAAAATATATGTTTGTCTAAATGTGATAAGGATAAGAATTATTTGACTGGAAATTATTCGATTGAACATTATATCGCTAAAAATTAATCGCATAAAATTTGTTTAACTAAAACCTAATCCATTAATAACTATTCCACTAAAACTTTTTTGTCTAGATATACAAAGCATAAAAATTGTTTAACTAAAAATTATTCGACTAAAAATTATGTGACTAAAAACCAATCGAAAAAAATATTTTGACTAAAAGCTGTTCAAATGAGCATAATTCATGTTAAAATTATATGTCCAAAAATTATTTTAATAAAATATATTCGCCTAAACCTTTTTTAAACAGAACTGAATCAATTAAAATTTATTTGGATAAAGTTTAACTTACTTTTGTTACTAAGCTCCATTTGGAATTTATTAGTTCTGGGAGACCCTAACTTTGGAATTGATAGAAATGAACAAAAATTATCTTCAATTGGCGATATGGCTAAATAGAATGCCCTACAAAAATATCTGCTACCAAATGGTACAACAAGCCTTTCCTAAAGTAAAATCTTTGTCAATTTGTAAACACTTTGAATTTGTGTTACAGCGTGATTCAGTGAGAGTTTCCAAGAAAAAAAACTCCAAATAGTTTCAAATTAAAGTCAAAGTAAAAACGACGTTTTCAATGAGTTGCCACAAATATCTTTACAGCTTCTAAGATTCTTATTACATGCTTTTCTTTATGGCATGTCTTAAAAAAGTGTGTCAGAGAAATGTTTGAAACAAACACTTTAAGACACACACAAAAATTGAGGTTAGTGTCATTAAGTTTGGAGCAGATACTTTAAACAAATTATAGCTTGAAAAGGATCTTAGTAATCGTATTTACTCTTATAAATATTAAGTAAAGTCAACCATTTCGGCAGTTAAACTAAAAGCAAACACAAACATCAAATAAAATAAAATTGTATTAAGGAAAAGCGAATAATAATATTAATACAGGTGCCCTAGGGCGAGAGGTGACCAAAACGTTGCAGCGAACGAATAAGAAAAAAGCGTCTTAAGTCCAGACATGACTTAAGCAAAGGAAAATGAAAAACGGAAAATATAAATGAAAGCAACATGACAGTTTAACAAATACGAGCACAAGAAAATTTCTGTAGCTGCTTTTGTGCAAGAGGAAAAGTTTTCCCATGGAAATGAGGCAAAGAAAATTAAAATTAAATATTTGCTGTCGTTTTCAAGGCATTGGATTTTACTTACTTTCCCCGGTAACTTTTAATAATGAGAGTGTAAGAAAAGTTGTCATCATGTTCATTTGCAAATGGTACAAATGAATAGGATGTTACACACTTTTCTTCTTTTTTTAAATAACAATCGCACTTTGAATAAAATATCACTGACTTCGTCGATGTTATCAGTTTATTATTGGCTTTATGGACAGCGCAATACAAATTTATTCTCTGCACTAAAATAATATGATTCCATTAATATAGATGAAGATTTATCACATTGTGATTAAAATAATTCTGTTCTAATTATCACATACTACGACCCACTGTTCCTGCTGGAAACTATGGGAAAATTATAAATAAATTATTTTTACCTGCGCAGTATTTTCAAAATATGAGGAGAATTTTAATTTTTCTCGAAAAAAAAAAATTATTTATTTATCAATTACTATTTTATGTCCTTCGGATATGATACACTTGCGTTTTCCCAATCCTGGAAGTACAGACTTTTCTTGAATTTTTAATTATTAGGTGTAAACGCAAAGACGCGTAGCAGTCAACTTTTATCAAAAACATGAATAATTAAAACAAAAATTAAATAAATGTAGTGACGTGGTTTTATTTCCGCTTTCATTATAATAACATTTTTTACTTTTTCTACCAGCACACACACATGTATATATATATATATATATATATATATATATATATATATATATATCACTCATATATAATGGCTTAATGTACTGATAAGATTGTTATTGCCGTTCAACACAAACTCCCGATGACATGTCGGACTCATTTGTATCTATTACAATACAAGCTGGTGGTGGTGCGGCAGCATTAGTTATTGCTGAAAGCCTTTTACAAATTATTGTCGACTGCGTGTTATCATTTTGATTAAACGTGACGTGAAAAAGGTTGATCGTTAAACGTATTAATTGCTGTAATAGAGATTATGTCAATCAAAGAAATGCCATGATACGTGAATCGTTTCACGGAGAGAAGAACCTGGAATGTATTTACAGCAGTTGAGTTTCATACTCAAGAGGCATCGTTCACCAGTCAGTGTCTTTTCACTATTTAATGGCAAATAATATTTGATATAAATTACGTGACAGCCATCAAACGGCTAATAGCGTGTACAATGTTTTAGTTACAAGTGTAAAATACTTTAAAATAGAAACACGTACATCACTTTTTCTTTTTATTTTATATCCAGTAATAATTTTTGCTTAAAGTTAATAGTGAAGTTAACATTTTTCTGCTTGTTTTTTTCAATGTTTGAGGTTTTACTATGAAATATATTTATAATGTTTGAGTAAGAAGAATTTATGAAGCAGTGAATTTCAATACAAATCGCTATCAGTCGCTCATCAAGAGAAAAACGAACTAAAAGTAGACCCTCAATACTATCCCCTCGTTTTCAGTTCCAGCACAATGCATTGCATATATAGGGGTCATCCCCTGAGTGCTGGTCCAAGATAAAAAAAAAAAAAAAAAAAAAAAAAAAGAACAAAAACTCTGTTAAGGAATAAATTTTAAAAGAAGATATTAACTTTTTTCTTTAAATTTGAATTTTTTCTAGCTGATCAATTCATATTTTCAAAAAAAAAAAAAAATGGAATAATTAAAACAATCAGAAAAGTTCTTCACATCTTAGACAGATGGAGTGTTAAAGACACGTCTTAAACTAGTCAGCAAAGTTTTTATAAAAGCTTGGAATGGGTACAATTATTATTAAGTAATTAAATAAAATTTTGTGATTTTCTTGCAATTGTGTGACTTTGGACATACATGAGTTATCCAAAAATATACTTTTTAGCAAAAATAAGAAGCACTAAAGAAGAGAGAGAGAGAGAGAGAACTGAATTTTTAAAATAATTTGTATTACAAATTAAATTAAAACATTTGAACTTTTCCAAATTGTTATTTTGTCTTTAATTACGTCAGTCACTCAGGATCTGGGGGGCAAATTCCGGCTTCGACAGACATGGAATTTTCTATATAAAATGTATTGAAACTTCAATCGATAACGAAAGTCCCCTGAACTTATAAATTTTTCAAATTTGTTATTTTGTCTTTAAGCATGACTGTCACTTAGAACCTGGTGCCAAATTACCGCATTCGATATCGATCGAAATTCCTATACAATTTAAATAGAAATTTCGATTGATATCGCAAGCCGTAATTTGCCCCCTGATTCGTATTCTATTAGTTAATAAAAAAAATTATTCAATTAAAACAAAATTTTTAGTTATTTTTGCACAGATTTGCAGTTTTCTCTCCAAATGTCAAAACTCAACTTTTTTATTTGTCAGTTATTTTATATTTTCGTGATATGGATTATATTTTGTTTTGGATTCTTTAACTGTTTTGAATTAATATGTAAAATTGGTGCCTTCGGTCCAAGTGTGCATCATCAGTATGACTTCAAGATGTTGGTGGTCTTTGTATTATTTTTTTTGATCTTCATTTTTTAATTAATGAATTCCAGTAATTTCTCTAAAAAATTAAATAATCTTGTTAAAGGAGCTCTTTAAATTGTGTGAATGAGAAAACAATTTTAAACTCTAACACGCATAATTTTAGCTTAAGAACTCCAGGAAATAAAATTACAGAAAAGTGGTCTAATTCTATCAAAAGTCTCATCTATTGTGGTCTTGCCATCCTAATTTTTGAAGGCATTTGCTCATGCTTTTTAAGCCCTTAAAACTATTTTCTGATCCTTGTGTATTCGTGAAGAATTATAGAAATTTAAAATAACGATCAAAATGATGGCCTTTACAGTTTCCTGTTTCAATATTCGCTTTACACATAAAAGCCCTTTAAAAGTTTTTTGTCTGGCGTCAACACATTTAATATAAAAACCCAAAATTTGGAAATAAAAATAAAACTTCACTCTGGCTTAACCAGTAAAATGATTCTGCTAAAAATATACTTTTGCACTTTACATTTTAAGCGTCATTCAATTTGTATTTTATTTAGTGGTGACAGGGAAAAAACTGGCATTCGATTACTTAAGCAATTCTAAGTTCGTGCATTCTTTCCTTCTGCCTTCCACATTTAATGGCCATCAAATTTACTGTCAATAGCACAAGGTGTCATTATGTTGCACAAAAGGCAGCAAACAAAAAGAAAAACTACATAATTTTCCAATAAAACCTTTTCTTTAATGTCGTGAACAAATATTTATTTTGGCAAAATAAAACAAATTGCAGAAAAACAGCATCAGGAGAAGAAAGAAAAGCTCATAAATTTTAAAGTCACTGAACCAAAGTTCACATAATTTTTTAACCATGATGTTGTTCATTTAACCAACAATGAAGGAATTGAATAAAACTAAAGGAAAAAGCATAAAAATAGTGAAACTATTTTATTTTACTACATTTTGCTAATGCAGGCAGGCAAGCAGGCAGGCGGTGGTTCTTAGATTTTGCTTGTTTTTTTTTTGCTGGCCAAAAAAAATAGACAAAAATAAAAAGAGGAAAAGTTGGAAAAAAACCAAAACGTTTTTGGCAACTGCCAAGTCACTTATTTGAAGTGCGATTTTTTTTTTCTGTGAACCGTGCTTTTCCATATTCCCAGCCACGGTTTAAAATATTTTTTTTCCACTTGTATTTTGTTTCCAAATTTTATATGTTGCCATTATTATTATTGTGATTTCTTAGTTTCTAGAACAACACCAGCAACTTTTGGTTATTGTAAGCAGAATAAAACAACAAGAAAAACAGAAAAGTTAATTAATATTTAGAGTTTGGCATGGCGTTTGTGCTGCACATTTTATTTCTAAAACTAAGGGTTTTTTACTAAATGAAAAACCTCATTAAAAAATAAATATTTTTAAATAAAATGTGGCGTGTCTTTAGCAAATCTTGTCTTGAATATGAGTGCCATTAATTTGAAAGACAAACTCTCAATATTTTATAAAATTCTTTGAAAAGCAATGCAATATGCCCTGAACTTGTCCTGAATTTTTAACAATAAATATCTAAATATCATTTCAATATTTGACTGATACAAAACTTCAAAAAAAAAATAAAAAATGTGTCACTAATAAAGACAATTCTTTACTTTTATATCGGGGACTTAATTTTAAGCCAACAGCAAGTGCATACAAAAGTCTCTGTATTCCCGCATCCGGCAGTTTTTCATAATACAAATCACTAAAATAAATAAAATAAATGAAATTCAAAAAACTTTTCAAAACTTGTGAATTAAAAATGTTGTGGCTCTATTTGCTCACATTTCCCTCTATGAAAGCAAAACGGTAGAAGAAAAAAAGCTAAAAACATCTAAAAAGTATTTAAAAAAAAAACTGAAGAAAAAATGACTGAAACTCTGAAATTCATTGTCATGCATGAGTTGTGTTTTGCGACAGGATACAAATATATTTATTTATTTTGCTTAACGTTGCATTTGTTTTAGTGCCACTGCACTATGGACTGTAGTTGCATATTATTTAATAAAAGAAATGAGAAGAGTTATAAAAACGACTGATAAAATACTAAAAAATTCTTACCCCGGTATTCATAAAAAAATAAAACGTATTTGAAATCTGTTTTAAGAAAATTTTTTATGAAAAATTTGATTAAAATACTCAAACTCATGCTAGGAACACAACTGGGACGAACGACGAATTTCGCTTAGTACGACGAATTCGTTGGCAAAAAAATCGCTCTATAAATTCGTCGTATGAAACACAATAACGACGAATAAATTAAAATAATAAGCAAACAAAATTTTAATATTTGTTTTTTAAATCACTGTAACCTCTGATGCCAGCCAGATTGTTTACACACTCAATAATTACCCCGGTGTTGTCCAACGGGATAATTATTGAAATTCCTTTTGTAATTATTTTCTGAAAAATTTTTTGTCTGTAAATAAATTATTATTTTCATTTAACAGCTGATGGGGTGACCATATGAAAAAGTAGGAAATAGAAAGAAAAACTATATGATAAAAAGTGTTCAAAATTAATAAAAAGTCGTCCGAATGATAAAATTTTGTGAATTGGTGAATGCATTTTTAGTATGCATTAAAAATTTTCGTGCTACATGCAACATTACAGTAATGAACTATGTTTTTCTATAAAAACACCAGTTTGAGTATTTGAAACCTGGGCACCTGATACTGTTTTGTTCGTCGTTCGCTGACGAAACAATTAGAAATAAATCTATTTCTACTTTCGCTGAGTATGACGAATTTCGCCCAACGCCACGATTGTGTGCATTTTCATATACACCAATGTGTTTTATTTTTGGCGACGAATATTCGCGACCGAAAATTCGTCGTTCGTCGCAGTTGTGTTCCTAGCATCATTTTAAATTTTTAAACTTTAATAAAATAAAATATGTTAAAAAATGCTTTAAAATCTACCGATTTTTAAACCAATACTTTAAGAATGAGTTCTACGTATAACAGATCAAGAATAACTATATTAATTGCTTATGACTTGCAACCCATAGTGCAATAACAAAATTAGTAGCGGCATGTGTGCTAGCATTTGCGGTTGAGATGGTGGAACTGGAAATTGTAGAAATCGTTACAAAAGGTTTATTTATTAGAAAACATGCAAGCGAAAATCATAAAGCATAATACTCGTACGTATTGCATAAATGGAGAAAAGAACATGCAACATGAAATTCGCAAAACCGTGCAAACAAACAGAAAAATCACCGTAAATAGAAATAAAATAAAACACCCATATACCTGAATTTATGGGCATTAGCACGCACCCGATTTGCTGAGAACAAAGAAAAAAAAACTCTAAAAGTACGTCACTGCGATAGCTACAAGATAAAAGAAGATGAAGTAATTAGAGTTGAAAGCGACATTGGAAAGGAACTATCTTCCAACTCCTTTTACTATTTTATATAAAGTTATTTTCTTATTAGTAAAGTCATGCTTTCACAGTTACAAATTCTTAAAAATTACCAGTACAAAATGGATGTGAATCAGCCAGCAACTTTCCAAGGAGACTTTCCACAGTATTAAAATGAAATATAGCGAAGGGCCTTACAAACAGCTGCCGGTAGGTTGTCTATAATGTAACTTCTCAGATCGGTTGGCGCCATACTAATTCAAAAATCACACTCCTGCAGTTAGTCAATGTTCTAAGGCACTATTCCTTTTAGTTTATAGCTCTTGTATTTCGGTTGCTGTTGGGCACACAAACTTTCCAAGAAGCAAAAACCCACAAATTGCTATAAAAATAAAAATGTTTCCACATCTTTGTTATTTATTTATTTATTTATTTATTTATTTATTTAGTTTATGGATTAATTCCTTACAAACTATATTATTACAATAAACCAGAAATCTGGTATTAAAATTTAGTTATTTAAAAATAGTATTATATTCATTTTAATAGTATATATATCTAATGAAAAATCGATAAAATTATACATTTCATTAAAGCAACAACATAATCTTCTTAGTGGATCAGACATAGCAAAGTTGGTACGAAAAGTTCTGACAAATAATGGTTGAAATGATCGTAATGAGCGTTGTGGAATGTTAAACGTGACATTGCTCAATAAAAACTCGGAGCAGATTCTACCATTTATTAAGTTATAAGAAAAAGCTACATTGAGCATTATTCTCCGGCTTCTTAAAGTAGGCAGGTTAATTACAGCTAATCTTGTTAAATACGGCGGAAGTTGAGTTAGGTCATGGTAAATGTTTCTTAAGCAGAATATAAGAAACTGTTTTTGAACAGACTCAATGCGATCAATATGTATTTGGTAGTAAGGATCCCAAATGATGGAACCATACTCTAGAATTGGCCTTACGAGTGATATGTATAGTTGTCTTGTTATGAAAGTATCGTTGAATTCCTTCGACCATCGTTTCACAAAAGCTAAAATGCTACGCGCTTTGTTCACAGACATCGTTATATGTTGCACAAAACTTAGTTTTGAGTCTAACAATATGCCCAAATCCATAAATGTTTCAACAGTGTCTAAGCAGTACAAATCGAACTTGTAAGCAAATACAGAACCACGAACTCTTGAAAAATTTAGATGTTTACATTTTTTTAAATTTAACTCCATTAAATTAATTTTACACCATTTGTAAAAATTATCCAGGTCATTCTGTAGAAGAAGATGATCAGCTGGCTGTTTAATACTTAAAAATATCTTAACGTCGTCAGCATACATCAATACGTTGCAGTGTTTAATTGCCTCCGGTAGATCATTTATAAAAAGTAAAAATAGAATTGGGCCAAGGTGACTACCTTGTGGCACGCCAGATTTAACTTGAATACTTCTTGAGACTGCATTATTAAATTTAACAGATTGCGTTCTGCATACAAGATATGACTTTATCCACGAGATGAAAATATTACTAAAACCCAATAAATCCAATTTTTTTAATAAAAGAATATGATTTACTTTGTCAAAAGCTTTACTAAAATCGGTGTATATTGCGTCAGTATGGTAGCCATTATTGAAAGCTTGGTTTACTAATGTTGTAAGCTGGAGAATATTGGTTGCAGTGGAACATCCTTTACGAAAACCATGTTGTAATGGGGATAAAATAGGATAAACTTGATGGGTTATACAATCAATCATACATTTTTCGAACAGCTTGGGTAAATCACTCAGTTTTGCAATACCTCTGTAATTGCTGTTATCAGACTTGTTTCCAGACTTAAACAAGGGAATAATAAACGATTTTTTCCATATTTTAGGAAAGTAACCGCATTTTAATGATGTATTAAAAATTATGGACAAAGGCATTGCTAGAGCTGAAGCGCAGTTTTTTAGAACACAACTAGGAATCCCGTCGGGGCCGCTAATCTTGGATGACTTAGTTTTATTTAAACAATTAAAGATGTGACTGGTAGTTATTACAGGTGGCGGAATAGTAAAATTATCAACGATTTTGTATGGGTAGATAGTGTTCTTTTCATACGTAACAGTGGAGTATGTTGAAGCAAAATATTTCGCAAACATGTTGCTAACTGTAGGCTCATCACTGGACTCGGAACGTAAATATTTCATTACTTTTGGAAAGCCCGAAGCTCTTCTTTTACAGTTTACAAAGTTGAAAAACGATTTAGGGTTATGGGCAAAGTTAAGTTTGGTGACATGAAGATAGTTTTTATACATCTGTACATTTAGTAAATTATATTTCGCACGTAGAACTGAATATTTGCTAAAATAAAACGAGGATCCAGTGCTTTTGTACTTCTTGTAGTATTTATTCTTTTTGTTGTTGTTGTTGTTGTTGCTTTATTTAGTAGCTCTATAATGCATAAAGTTTATGGCTTAAGCTATGAAAACAAAAGCAACAACCGCAACTTTGAATTTTACAACAAGAATAAAAGAAGATTTTAAAGGTAGCAGACAACAACAACAAGAAAACAATATAAATGAACAACAAAAACTGCATAAAACAATTCACCCAACAACAAAAAAAAAGCGAAATAGTTTCGTAGCTTTCAAAAGATTTCAGTAACAAAAACTGGCAAAGATTTGTTTAAAAATTAAACTATAAAGTGGCTGCTTGTTGCAGGGATTTGAGAACAACATAAACACAGAGATTGTTGCAGGTAGAAAAAAACCCCACTTTTATATTCAAAAAGGAAAACTTATTTTTTATTTATGCCGCAAAATATAGTGACTTACAAGAGACAAATTCTGGTCAAATAAGAAATAAATGTCGGATCATTTAAAAGTTTCTCTTTTTTTTGTCTGTCATCCTGTTACACAAGGGGTGCGAAAGAAAAAGAGTTTTTTTCTTTATTCTATTTTATGTTGAATATATAAATATTACACTTGCAGTATTAAAGGATTCAAATGGAAACAAAGAAAGAGACTTGAGCATTTAAATCCTGGCAATCATCTGCTGGACTGTTGCAAGCTTTAGTATTTGAGTTGTGTGTCATAATAGCAAATCATGTGATTTTTTGTTTTTCAGTACAAAATGCATAAATGTGATTTGAAAGTTTTGTATGTCTAATATTAATTACTTTTCCTTTTTTTTATTTTCAGGCAGTTCAACATTCGGTCTGGGAATCTTGGTAAATATAGATATATTTTAATTTATTTTCGCATTTTAAAAGTAATAGGAAATTTGTAAAATATACGTTTTATTTTCACTGCGGCTTTGAAATATATTTTTATTTAATTGTACATGAATAAATGGTTATGAATTAAGATCTTCTGCAGGAACATCATTCTTACTTTTATGGAGAAAATCTTACTTGCAAATTAAATTAAAAAAACTGATATTTATGAAAGCAAGATATTTTAAAGTTTGCTTAGAAATATATTTAGTTTTTCTTTAATTTATTGTTTGTTCCCTTCAAAGAAGTCACCCTCAGATATTAAATTCATGTGCCAGCGTTTTTTTTTTTTTTGCATTTCCAGAAACCGTTACATTATGTACTTTTGGTATGTCCTTATGCACTCGCAGCCATTTCATTTTTAACGCTCTCCTTTCATAGATCTCTTCAAATCTGGAAAACAGAAAAACTGCTCAGGGGCTCAATTCTGGTGAAAACAGTACTTCAGGCACGATTATGATGTAGATTCTAGCCAAAAATGTTGGAAAAAGAAAGGGGGAAAGCGGGTGCTTCATTGTGATGCAAAATCTCTTAATTTTTTTCCCACAATTCCATAAATTTTTTCATATCTCTTCTCGTAAACGCATCATTAGTTCAAGACAATACGATTATACGTCAGGAACTCCTGATGCACTACCCCACAGGAATATCAAAGAAATTAGTGAGAAAAACTTTTATATTCTACAGCATGGGCCTTCGGTCTACTGTGTTCCTTCATTGGGATGATCAGGCTTTGGCCTCGATATCATTATCACATACCGACAATTCTCCTGTGACCTGTAAGCAAACCTGGATCGCCGTTGAACAGTTATTGGACAATTGTGATAGGACAATTTTTATACCCTCCAAACAAGAATATGGAGGGTACATTCACTTTGTCATTCCGTTTGTAATGCAGCGAAATATTCATCTCAAATCCCATAAAGTATATATATATACTTGATCAGTGATAAAATCTAAGACGATCTGAGCATGTCCGTCCGCCCGTCTATGGAAATTACGATTCAGCCCAAACGAAAAGAGCCAGACTGTTGAAATATGGTAGAAATATATTTTGAAGGATAGCACAGGTTAAGTTCGGAAATTGGCTAAATTGGGCAAGAGGGAAAAAAATTCCCCTAAGAAGACCTAAATCAACCTATAAATAATAACATGATTTTTTTTTTGTAATTTTGTTAAGCAAATGATATATTTTTATGTCAAAGAATATCCCACGCGTTAAAGCTGGAGCTATAATATCAAGAAAATTAATTTTTAGACCCCGCCCCCTTTTGTGGGCGTTATTGTATGCAAAAATAATGTAAAAATTTAACAAATTGTTTAACTTAAGCCTACATTCCTTTAAAATAACATTTTTAATGACGAGGCTGAGACGGAACCTGGTACTACTCTCCCCTACCCCCTCCTCCCCTTCGCCCCCTAAATGACCTTATCCAAAAATATTATAAATAAATTTTACACTTAATTATCCCAAACATTTTTTTTTTGAGTTTTATGGCAAAGGTGAAATGACTCCCCCACGGCCCTTGCCAGAGCGACCCCCGTAAAATACAGTTTGAATACCCTCCAAAAAGAATTGGATTCCGTAAAATATATATTCTCGATCAGTTTTCCGTCTGCGAAAACATGATATAGACTATTTTTGGAAACCGCCCCCCCCCCCCCCTTTAGTGAGCGTTGAAGTACGATATCGTATGTAAAAATAGTATAAATATTGAACAATTTGTATTACTTAAGCCTGTAAGAAGCTGAGATGTTCTCTGATCTTGCACAGGTGAAACGTCTCCAACACGGCCCTTCCCGGAATGACTCTGTCAAAATAGAGATTTAAAATTGGTTACAGAAATGTCTTAAAGGAACTTTCTCTCACCCAGTTAAACATTTTAAATTTACTTAATAAATATTTGGAGGGTATTTAAAATTCGACCCGGTCGAATATAACGTTTTTACTTGTTTTTTATTAAAGTACAGTGATTTCGGAACAAAATTCTAAACAACACGAATAATGCCCCAAATTTCCAGAAATATTGCATTTCGACATTCTCATATATTTTCCTAATTATGATCCACTCACTCTTTTTTTCAATTTCTAAATATATTCTAGGGTTATGACAAGTCCACAAAAAGTGTTCACATCTGCTCCATTTTCTTTAATAAAAACTTGAAGCTTAATTCCATTTTCCAAACAAATTTTGATGGAAATTCTTTAATGCATTTTTTTATAAAAAGAATGACGCCGAACGATTCAAACTTTTATGACCTTCACAAACAAATTATATATAGTCAATAGCTGAAACTGTGAATATATATTGGAGACAAGTGCAGCAACTTAAAATCATTGTACGTAGACCGTGAAATTCGAAAATTTCCCATATATTTTGAACAGACCTCTTATATAATGAATTAAGAACACTGCACCAAACTTTTACAATAATTAAATAAATTTTAATATATAAAATGCACAAAAGGGAAAATTTTTCAATGGCTCTCGGTATGCACAGCGTATGAGTAACATGCAGATGTGAGCAATATTCATCATACGCAGCCCGTTGGCAAATAGCACATGCCGGTTAAGGGAATATTAAATACTCGTATGATCTCTTTAACAGGATGATATTTAATTGTAAGGAAAAAAAAGTATTAGAAATCCTCTTGCGGATTTTAAAAATCTAAAAGAAATTGACACTTCTAGACTCTGGAATAACAAAATCCTGAGATTAAACAATTATTTTAAATAAAGCCCGGATAATACATATTTCCCCTTAACAGCTCGCATTATTATTTCAAAAAGTTAGTTTTCCTGCCATAAACTTTGGGTTTCTTAAAACCACATTTTGTTATTATTCCGGCAAAAAATTAGATTCATCGCCTCAAAATATAAACTTTAGAAAAATATTCATAATTTCATGCCTAAAAGAATTTCATGATAAACAAACACAGCATAGAATCAATCGCCTACATCCGATTAAAAATATGAAAGAAAAAATGTATTTTATTAAAAAATCCTTATGCCATCTTAAGATTTTTGTTGATCCATAGCTTTACTAATAATTTTAGAAATATGCTTGATATGACAAACTAATTTGCGCCCTTTTCGCCTGCGGTGAAGGCTACATCGCCAACATGAATTTCATTTGCATTGACAGTTTAACTAAAGCCCATGCAATCCTGCACCTCCACCTGCACACCACATTTGCCTTATTTAATATTCTTTTAGCAGCACATCCCCGGAGAAATAATGCATCATATTCATGTCAAGCATACAAGGACATACAAGTACAGTGCCCTACCTGCTACTTGCTGTACATCCTTAAGTATAAATAAATACTTGTGCGCAAACAATACCTGTCTGTATTCCTAGAATATTTTGGCATGCATTTACTTGCATCTGTAGCCGATGTTGTTGCACTTGTTGTACTGCTAGACAGACAACTTAAGGCAGTTCGTATTGTTACTGTTGGTGGGGCACAGCTACTGCCGTTGCTGCGGTTGTTGTTATTTATTTTTCTTGCTTTTCTTTTTGTATTTAAGTAATAACAACACATGTAAAATATTTAACAAAGAATAAAAGGTGCAGAAAAAAAAATTCCAGCAGAAATAAAATCAACTTTTCATAACCTATTACTTGTGTAACTCTGCTAGTCCGTCTGTTTGTCTCTCTGCCTGTCTGTCTGCCTGTCGTCTTTTTAGCACTGAAACGTTGAAACACTTGTACAAGTGTCTGCTTACGCTGCACTAAAACAGCGACTCTGTAAGTGAATGAAGTAAAATTTTACTGTATTTGCAAGTTGCCAGAAGCTGGATGAAGCAAAAACATAAATTCAAGTATAAAATCTCACATGTTGGAAGACATGCACATGCATGCAATGCAAGTAAATACATATACACAGTAAAATAAATATGAGTTGTCTACAGAACTAAAGTAGCATACACGTATGCCATAGAAGATGTGAGTGCCAGTGCGTGTATGTGTGTGCATGTAGGTGTGTTTGTTTGTGTGTGTGTGTGTGCTCCTTAAGCTGCATGTAGGGAAGTGAATAAAATTTAATTTAAAATGATTTATATTGCATTTGGAAATAAAATAAAATAAAAATGTAATGAATAACAAACTAAACTTTAGAAAGTCTCGAAAGCCTTTTTATAGCAAAACTGAAACTTTTAGCCACATGAAGATGACTCGTAAGAGCAGAAATAAAAACAGGATGTTTAGAACTTTAGTAATTGAATTTTACAAACTTCTTGTCTTCATTTTTTTTTCATCGAATTTTTAATTATAATTAGAGCAGAGCACTACACAAAGTAGCTAAATCGCAAGAAAACTATTGAAAATATACACCATTTTTTTAATTGGAGCGGCATTCAGTGCATGCACTCTACCCATGCAGCCTACGAAGGTTTGTGCCGGTGTAGTATTGAGAGGAGAGGCGCAGACAATTATTTTTTGCTGCTTCGAAGACGGTTGGTATCAGTATTTTAGCCCATGATTTAAAGACACATGCGTGAGTTAAGATATAATTTTTAGAATTATTACGAGGGAACCCCCGCAATTTCTAAAAACTGATTAGCAATTTTATTTATTTACTAAATTTGTTTTGTTTAATTTTTCTATTTTTATTATTATTTTTTTGTATTAAAACGAGCCGGCGATTGCTTGACAAGATTGTTGCTTTAACAACTCAACTGTTAAGTACACAAATTCTTTTATTAAACATATTTAATAAAAAAAAAGGTAACGTAGCGTAAACATTATTTGAAATAGAAAGCAAAAACAAACAAAAAAAAAACACCATCAAATATTATTAAAATAAATAAAAATTTTCACAAAATATGAACATATTTAAAATATCTATTGTGCCTTTATTTTGCCATATTTTTTCATTTCATATTTTTAAATGAAAAGTCAAACAACAACAACACAAAATGTATTGACAATGAATGAATGATATTGGTGACGCTGGTGAAGTGGAAACCAGAAGATTACAGAATATGACTTTTTTTCAAAAGTGCTGCTATTGTTGGTGTGGCTGATGTTTTCTTGCCTAAAAACAGCAAAAAAGCAAAAAGGGAACTGCAAATGCTGATATTTGAGAGATGAGTTTTCCTTTTTAATTTTCTTTTTTTTTTTTTTAAATTTTTTGTTTTTCCTCTGCTGGCTTGTGACTTTGTCCAAGGTTTCCAAGTTGTTTTCTGTACGTTTGCTTATATTCCCCAAAAAAAGGCCCAAGTAAAATTTATAAAAAAAAACAAGTGAAAAATGTTTAACACAACAGCTTTTGTGCAAACACATTATGAAAATTTATATTCGAAGGTTAAGTGAAGACTTGAGATTGGAAGAGAAAAGAAAATCCGAACGTTTGAATGAACAACAAACGATTGATAAACAAAAGAAAATAAAAACCATATTTTTTTAGTTTAAAGATGTTTTGTTTTATTTAGCATTTAAAATAACAAACAATTTTAAAAATATTTCAGAAGTTCCAACACACTGCAGTCCTTGTGTCTGTCACACTTGTGGCTGTTTATTTCGAAATATTTTTAATATTTCAGATATACTTTTTTTTAACTCATTGTAAGAACTGTTCATCAATTGCTTTAAAATATTTTTGAACGTTCCATATTTTAAGAGCAAAAACTTTCAAGCATTTGCTCACTGTAAAACATTTTCGGGGTCATGCAAAAAAAAAAAGTTTTTCAAAAAGTAATTATTTAAAATTGAAACAATTGAAAATTGAACAAAGAACGCTGATGAGATGGCGTAGCGGCCTCGAAATCAGCACTGATCCGTTCTGCTGGTTTAATGACTATGAAAAATATTCTTAATATTCCACTCTCAAAAATAATAAATAGAATGTAATCACGTTCATTTATTAAAATAAAAATAAAAAAAAAATAATAATTTGCAGTTTCGCAGATTTGAACCTATAGCCTTTTGGGAAAATAAACATCCTGTAATACAATTTACATAAATAAAGGTTCACTATTAAAATAGAAATTCATACAATAATTTAAAATTTTTATTTGAAACATTAAAAACTTTTTAATAATAAATCTATTTCAATAGAAACATTTTAGTTAGAAATATTGGAAAAGTCGGTTGATGACCGAGGCTAGTTTTGTGATGATACTGAATCAAACTGTTGAATTCCACGGGGTCCTGAGTCCTGATCCCTGTCAGACGATTTAAGTTAATTGATCCTCTATAGCCACCATATGCTCCAAAGAAATATCATCATTCACTTGTGATTGAACGATTATAGCTGCCATTATTAATACAATGAAATATAAAATACGAGGTCTGTTTAAAAAGTGAATTTTTAAATTTCGGTTGGAGTGTTTTTCTTTTGCATTTTTGTTTGTTTGTTTTTGGTACACTCATCTCGAAAATACTCGTATATTTATGGTTTCAGCTATTAAGCACATTTGCTTAGTTTGTGAGAATCATAAAATTTAAAAATTTTTTTGGAGGTTCGGCGATTTCCGGAAGTCTAAAACAAATAAATTCAAGAATTTGCATCAAATTTTGGGTTAAATAGAATAGAACTTCGCTCTGCTTTAGAAAATTGTATACAACCCATGAAAATACTGTGAAAGTGAAAAAAATTGTTACGAAGAAATCCCTATTAGAGAAGTTGCTGAGGTTGTTGGTCTACCAGTTGGTCCATGCCGTACCGTTCTTTTGAAAAGTTTGGGGCATAAAACGTGTGGCCGTGAAGTTCTCTCCCAAATTGCCGATTTTTAGCCAAAAATTAACTGGCTAACAATATCAGTCACAGTATCTACCAGTTTTGGCCTCCTGGAAACTCCTCCTTGTCCCAGTCTAGAAGAGGCTCATGAAGGGACGACGTTTTTCAACGATTGGGAAAATAAAAACCGAGTCCCTAGGACGACTCAAGGACATGTCAAAAAGTTCTTATCAAAACTGGTGCCAGGATTTGGGGGGGGAAAAAAATACTGGAACAAGAGCCTTATTTCTGAAGGGGGAAAAGCAGAAATTGTTGAATAAATAAGAGAAAAATTAAAATTTCTCTTATTTTTCTAATTAAATTTGTAGAGACACAACCGACTTATTTACGTGGGATAATGGAAATTTCTTGTCAATGGAAGGAAGGTTCATAGAATAATGAGAATACTGCTTAAATGAATCAGGCAGCAAATTACTCCATTTGAAATCCTTAAAAATCTAGGGAACTATTCCACTCCATATTAATATTATTGCGACACAATTATGCCCCTGTGAAAAGGCTCCTCTCTCTCTCCCTGTCTGGCTCAAAACGCACTTTCTATCCCAACAATTAATTGTTCATCTGAGTTCACTTTCCCTTGAGAAAATATCCACCAACTCCACTAAACAACATTAAATCATTTATAGAGGTAATAGAATCCTGGCAGCTAAATAATTGTGCATCTCAACCTCGAGTAATATTTCAAATAAAATCTGCTTTGCAACAAATTACTCCCGTCTGCTTTGCTTTGGGACAACACCAAGCAATTTTATCACTTTAACCTTGCAGTTTAGATAAGTTTCCTCTGCTGTTCCTGGCATCAAAATAGCACGTACTCTCATTTACCTTAGCCATTCTGCAGCAAAGCACTGAAAATTAAAAAAGTACTCGTAAATAGCAGAAAAGAAAATGTGTTTTGCGAAAAGCAAAAATATGTTTGTCTGGCAGTAAATGAGATTTCAAACCACAATAATAAAGTAATAAAGTGCACTTCTTACACATTCCGAAAGTTGAGAGAAAAATGTAAACGGCAATCTGTTTTCGGTTGCTCGCTCGTATCAGTTTCATTCGAAACGGAGCATCAACCTTTTGTGGCACAGCAAAACCATTCCTTGGGATACTTTTCATATTTCATGGAACAAACGAAAACAGACAGACAGACAGACAGACGGACAAAGAAGCCACAAACAATACCCGTATTTATGCAGCAGTTGCTGGCTGTTCGCATCTTGGCTTAAGCGAGTGCCGGTGCAAGCAGCAGCCAGCTTCGGGGGCAAATCTAATCCTATTTATATTAGATTTTTCTACTGTTGCTGCCATTCTTGCAACAACCATTTTGCACTCCTTATTTGCATACTTTGTTAAGGTCAATATATTTTTTATCTCTCACATTTCGTTTCCCCTTTTTGCTGTTGTGTATTTTAATATTTTCACAATAAATAAATTGTGTGCTTCTTTTTTGCAGTGAATTATTGTTTTGTGGCTTGTGCTGTTGTGAATGTGTGGCGTTGCTTAGTCTTCATTGTTGCAAGTTCGTTATTGTGTTTGTTGTTTGCATGGTTGCCTTTTAGCTTTAGATCGAATAAAAAATACCTAAAGCTGTGAAACTCGCCACTTACCCTTCCGTTATCTATCTGCTGATGTGTGCGTGTGTGTGTGTATGTGTTTCAGTTACTTACAAACCTGCAACACTATATGGGTTGTGATTGTGTGCCACAAAATTGTATTGTGTTGCATTGTATGCCATAAGCTTTAGAAATAAAATAAGCTGATGATTCTTGTTCTCTTTTTTTTATTATTAAGTTGAAAAATTATTTAAGACTGTTATGAATGAAGGGATTTGTATCGGTTGCTGCCAGTTAAGTGCATTTGTTTGGCTAATAGGTAAATACTCTGGCATTAGCACAGCACTTCTATGGACAATTGCTGGGAATCTTAAATAGTTTCATAAATATTTTTGTATAAATTATTCAAAAGATTACAATTACATTCTTTGGAGAATGTTTTGAAGTGCAATCTTCGACTGAACTTTCTTTCATATGCCAGGCACGTTAATCAGGCTCAAGTTTGTTAATTGAAATATTTTTTTAACAATTTTCAGGGCATGTGTTTTTTAATAAGACAAACATATTCGTTTTCGATGGCAGACAAACATATTTTGAGTTTTTTAGTGTCTCAATATAAATGCCCCGATGGAAATTTTTTTTTATTTGTTTTTTTAACTCAGACCAGCACTCAGGGCATGACCCCCACGTATTAAGTGCATTGCGCCGAAACTAGAAAGGAGGGAACAGATGAAAAAAGATGAGGAGATAGGAAAGTTGTTGTAGCTATTTGATACTTTTTCACTCCGACGCCTAATTTTTTGTCACAGGGCCGACCAGGGAGGGTGCTGTTCCTTTGCTTTTTACTACATGATGGTGTCAATCGCTTCCAGTAATTTCCAAGTGACCAGTGCTATGCCTTCAGCACTGAATCATGCTGACAACAACTAACACAACCAGGCACCGATGATAATCAGAAGAATTTAACACAATATTCATGACTGAGCGCGGAGTCCAACTCAGGACCCTCCGCTCCATAGTCTCGTGTTAACTACATCAGCCAACAGCATCTTTGCAGAGTGTAGCGCTGCAATCCTTGCCTCTTTGTCTGTCTGGTTCACGTATGTAAAAGACATTTATAAAAACTTTTACATATACAAATTGTCCATTGAGTCAACTTGGATTACAAACTGTTGTGTAAATTTTTTTTATTTAATCGTAGAAATAGAAAACTATCCCTTTTTTAAATTTAAAAACTATTCGCAGGTTGCTTAGGCTGCCAGTTCTTGAAAACAATGCAAACATTCAGGGCCTATGGTGTGAATCGAACTCATGATCTACGCACTAATAGGCTAGCGTGGCTGCCAGAGAGCTTCATTGGCAGCATTCTTAAAAATATATAATTATTTTTGTACCTTCCAAAAACGAATTGGCGGGTATACTCACTTTATCATTCCATATGTAACGCAGTGAAATATCCTTCGAAGATCCCATAAAATATATATAAGCTTGATCAGTGATGAAATCTAAGACGATCTGGCCATGTCCGTCCGTCCATCCGTCTGTGGAAATCACGATTCATTCCAAACGAAATGAACCAGACCCCTGAAATTTTTTATAAATATATTTTGAAGGATAACACAGGCCAAGTTCGAAAATGGGCTGAATCGGGCCAGAGGGAAAACAGTTCCCCTAAGAAGAACTAAACCGAACTCTAAAAAACATAATTTTTAAAGTTTTTATTTTTTATTTTTATTAAGCAAATGATATATTTTTATATCAAAGAAGGTCCAATGAGTTGAACTGGCCAGAAAATTAGAAAAATCCATTTTTGGACCCCGCCCCTTTTGGAGGGATTTGAAGTAACATATTACATGGAAAAATAGAGTAATTATTTAACAAATTGCATAATTTAAGGCTACATTCCTTAACCCTAGATCAGTGATGTCAAATCTGATTGTGTTGGTAAGATCACTCTTATCTTTTACATTCCCAGCGGGAGAAATGTGCGGTTGCGAGGCCTAACTAGTGGCCTTTTCTAAGGGTATCCTTTTATTTACCAATAATATCTTCTAATTTTATAAGTTGTAAAAAAGGGTTTCGAAAATTGCCAAGTGCTCAGATATTTAATTTTAAAATATTTCTCCATTTTTAAGCTGAACATTTGGTTAGTTTATATACAAGAGAAACAATTTTTACAAAAAGTCTTACTTATGAATTAATTTAAAAGCTACTTTAAGAAATTTTCGAAAAGATGTACCTACATACAGTGGATCCAACTTATTTCAAACCTCTTATATGTATTGTATATATATTTATATAAATATATTATTTCTGTTTAGAGGCCTCAAAACAGGACTTGCGATACTTCCCGCTGAATGAGAGTGTTTTTCAGTAAACAATTATATTTTACGCTCTCAAAATAAAAGAGCGTAAGCGTACATGTGAGTTTTGCTTCCACAATTGTGTATGAGGCTGACATCACTGCCCTAGATAGATAATCATATTCTGACATACGTTAAAGATAATCATGCGTAAAATTGACGCATACTTTTCAAAGAGCGTATTTTCATTATTTTTAAATTAACTTTGAATCGACTTGTGTAAATTTTATATCTGCATATAAATGAATCAAAAATATCAACAGCTTAAATATATTTATAAATGTTCATAATGAGAAAATCAAGAACATTAAAACTTCATAAGTAGTCAACTAAACAAAGGAATCATATTTGTTTGAAAACTTATATGTAATCACGCGTCATTTTGACTCATATAGCGCGTATATTATAAAATGGGTTATACGTACCACAGCGTTGTATGTGCCTCATGAAAGATCTGCACAACGACTGGGATGTCCAAATGGCCCAGCGATGAATTCGCGCTATTTAAAAAGAAATTGCAACATTTTTGAAGTGAATGCATAAATTTGACGCAGATTACACAACGCAACAAAATAAAAAAAATTTCATATGCTTTTAAAACCACTATACAATTTTGATGTATCATGACTGCCTTTGTACAAAAATGGTAAAATTTTTAAATTCTATGGATAGATTTTTTTTTTAAATTTTTTTGTAAAATTGCATTTTTTTTTTAGACGCTTTTTCACATTATTAGTGATAACTCAAAAACGGCTAATCGGATATTATTCAAATATAATCTTTTGCTTTAATCGGATCAACAGTTTCGGAGTTATAATAAAAAATGTAAGAAAAAAATATATTTTTTACGTAAAAATGGCAAAAATTTTTGTTTTAAAAATATAATGAAAAATAGAAAACGGCAAAAAATGTTCAGATTCATTATTCTATTACAAAGACACAAATAATAGCAACAAAACGAGATATCGACCATAAAAATCGCCTGATTATTTTCGAATTTATTCACAATTAAATAAATTAAGCAACTTCTTTTGCCATACATTTCTTATGCTTTATAGATGCTTTTAAAACTACTATACAATATCCAAGTACTGCTGAAGTGTTTTGGATGAATAAGAAATGTATTAGCCGTTTTTGAGTTATCACTAATAATGTGAAAAAGCGTCTAAAAAAAATGCAATTTTACAAAAAAATTAAAAAAAAATCTACCCATAGAATTTAAAAATTTTACCATTTTTGTACAAAGGTAGTCATGATACATCAAATGCATATAGTGGTTATTCGAGCATAATTTTGCTGTTGCCCTGTGTTATCTATCTAGCGTTAAAAAATTAAATTTTAAAGCTTTTATGGCAAAGCTGAGATGTACACTGATCTCCCTTTGCCCCCTAAATGACTCTATAAAAAAAAATTTTTTTCACTTAATATTCCCAAAAATTTACTCTTTAGTATTTTATGGCAAAGGTGAGATATCTCCCCCACGGCCCCTCCCGTAGTGACCCCTACAAAATAGAGTTTTTATTTACTAAATATTTGCAGGGTATTTATGATTCAACTCGGTCGAATATAACGTTCTTTACATGTTTTTGTCTAACTTCCATTTATAGCAAAAGTACATCTGCTTATATCACAGGGCTTCTCTTAAATTTAAATTTATAAACTTTAAACGACTATCTCTGTTTTTTGGCTACAGCCCAAGCAACAACCTCAATAAATAAATTGTATGTGCCCGTGTAAATATTTCTGAAAAAGTACACTTAATAATTAACAAGGCATGTGTTGCGGCGAAGACCACAATTCCTTCCTTTTTTATACGTTCGAAATTTCTTTTCCTCTAACAAATATTTATTGTTAAACATTACGGGCAGTCGTTATTACAGGCTGTCATATTTAACATAATTTAAATACTACTGCATTAATAAATTGCAAATATTAGCCAAAGAAACCGAGTGCAAATGCATGTTTGGAAAGGGAGGCTCTCAGCTCAGCTCATAAACTAAAATACCGCCATCAAACAGAGAGAGAGACAGAGAGAGAGAGAAAAAAACTGGTTAAAAACACACAACAAAAATGAAATACTAACTAAACTGGAAATGAATAAGCCAACAGAAATGGTAGAATTATAAAAAATAACACAAGACTCATACTTATTTGCCACAAGACAGAATGTTAAATACATTTTAAGTTCACTTGCAACCATTTCCTAAGCAAAACTCCAGCTGAAATTGTGGCAAATGTTGTTGGAAAGACATGAGTAGATGTTGTCGCAGTTGTTGTTGTGCAAATCATAAATGTCACTAGTAAATTTCATGTCTGTTCCAACTAAATCCATGGCTTTTTTTGTGTTTTCTTTTTCAATCATGCTATCAACTTTACATTTGCCGTTTGTCCTGATGACAGTGATGGCCACTAAATACAGACGACTGTGCAAACCAGCGTCGTTAGCCGCAATACCAACAAATTCAGTGTTCTTAATATCATATTAAAATTTATTTTTGCAATTTCCATTTGATGCTTGCAGTTGCAATAAAAAATTAAAAAAAAAAATATATGAAAATATGAAAACAAGAACATGACATCTTTCATGTCTAACGTGTTTTGCTGTTGCATGGCTGCATGTAATAGAGTGTGGGGCCCAGTATGTGTGCAACAGCTAGCGAATGAACAAACGAACGAACAAACAGACAAACGTTGTGTTAGAAACTGAAATTCAAAAATTACAAAAAGAAATGCAAGTCGTAATGTATTTTAATAACAACAGCCAGCTGCAAATTATGTTCGAATTTTAGTTCCTTCTGTTGGTTTTCGAGGTGTTTTTTTTTCTATATATTTTTCTATTTTTTGTTTTCACCGTAAACTCATTAGTATGGAGATTTTTAAGCCTGAATTTAATATCTCCTGGTTTGGAGTCAACAATTGGGGTATTCACACTTCGTGCTATTTAGTCATATTGTCATAATGTCATAATATTTTAGACCAGTTTAAAAAAGTTGTTGTTGTGCTGCATACAAAAAAGTCATAAAATAATAGCACTCTTTCAGGTATGTTTTTGTTTTGTCATAAAATAGCTCTAGAGATCTGAGTCGAATGGCTGAAAATCTTTACGCGAGACGGCGATAGTATATGTTTGCCGCCGTTACTTATAAATGATTCACGACTAAGAAACCACTAAAAAATTATTTATGCCTTTATGTCTGTACATTAAATCACATTTTCATAACATAAAAAAATAAGAAAAGAACTAAATCGCAAAAACCAAATATATACAAGTGAAAAATTTTTCTCGTTTAACTTAAGTAGCTGGCATCTACTAAACGTTTTTCCGTACGGCGCCGAAAAAAAATTTATTCGGCTCATATCAAGGCAGCAGCTGTTTTAGTTTATAAGTACATACAAATTCATTTAGATATTCTTATGCACCTGAAGACAAATTTAATAATTTTAAATAGAAATTGAGTTTTTGGACTTTTTGGCATTTGCAAACAACTTTATTACAATTATCTTAATTATCTTTTGCTTTGATAACATATAATTACAAATGTGTTGTTTTCTTATCAGCTGATCGATGTTTGAAATAGCATTTTAAGTTATGACGGGTTGTTCACACTAGTCACATATATTTCGTGCTATTATTTTATGACTTATGACTTTATGACTACAGTGTGAATCCCCCTAATATGTTTTTTGTTTTAAATCTGATCATATACAAGTGTGTCGTGGTACACAGAAAAAACCAAGTCATGTTGAGCAAATGCATTTTCGAAAATAAAATTGGAATGTTAGTTTAGATAAGTTTTTAAAACTGATTAACAAAAAACCTAAAAATTCAAATATTTTTTTGAAAAATTGGCCTAAAACTGGAAATCAGCAAAAGTTTTATTAATTTTTTTCAGTGTATAGATATTTTTAGTTTTTAGTTTAGTGTGACTTAACTGCAGGTGGTTGTTTTTATTTGTGTGGCCCGTGTAATATTTATTCAGTTATTAGCGCTTTCATGGGTGTTGTATGGTTACAAATGCCTGTCCGTGTGTGTGTGATTGCCTGTCTATTTAAAGGGGTTTTTGTGTGGATGTGTTTTTTTTTGTATTTTTATATTCGTTTGATGATAATAGGCCAAAAATGCATTAGACATTAAAGATTTGCTTTGCACTATGGGACAGATACTCTGAAATCGATAAGAGTAGTCGTTTTTCTGTCTCATAAAATCTATTTGCACCTAAAATAATGTTTTTCTTTAATATATCAGGGTTATAATCAAATAAAAATTTTCCTACAATAGATATTCCCACCATCATTTCTTCAATTGTTATTTCGAACTATTTTTTAAAGTTAATTTCTATTAAAATTAATTAAAGTAGATTCGAAAAATATCAAGAATATTCTAAAGGAACAAGTAAAATCAACATAAATTTAATTATGCATCTTCCACAGACGCATAATTCAATTTAACTTCGTTTTCGAAAGTCATTATACTTCCATCATCAGTACTCCTGTGTATTTGAAATTATCAGTTTTTGTTGGGTGTCCTAGTTCAATTTAACTAATTTATTTACAAATAATTTTATTAAAACCCACAAACATAAATTACGTTTATTTTCCATGGTCACCCTACTTTCCATCTTCTCAATTCTTTGTGCCGCTATAGCGTATACCTATTGCGTGTATTACCGCTTCTACTAACATTTGAAGAAAACAATAGCAGCAACAACAACATTGACTAAATTAAAATGCATGCAATAAGGCGTATGCTTAACCTTTTTTCTCATCTATTTCCGTGTTAATGGCCTGTGCCCAACAATTGCTTGATATTTTGTTTTTGTTAATATTCGTGACGCTGCTGGTGCTCCTTCTGCTGTTTCGCTATTTTATTCATACACTTTCGTACACTTTCAAATCCCACAGAGCAGCATGGAATAATGAATGTGTGTGTCGCCGGGATATATAGTTTTTATAGTGGATTTGGTTGTTAATAACCAATATCAGAAAATGGCATTAAAACGAGCTGGCTTTAGTTGTTGTTGTTGTTGTTGTGGTTGACTGTGTTGTGCATAATTTTGTTGTTAAATTTGCATTTCCATTTGGGAACTGATGACTGCCGTCGTAGTTAGAGAATTAACAAGGCAGAACAATCGTAAGAAGCAATTTGGTCGTATTTATTTTTATTTCGTATTTTTGTTTTGAAGCAGCATTTTTAAATAATTGAATTGTGTCTGGCATTTTACCCGTTCTTTTTTTTATATAAGTAGCCAATTCAATTGTTGGCAACACAATATGAAGTATTGCAAATTTAAAGCAGGCTGTTGAATATTTAAAATTAAAAATATTATTGTATTTCATTTTGTATTCAACATTCAATTTGTTTTTAATTAAAAGAAACAACTTCTCTAATAGTAATTCTTTCAATTATCTAAGCCTCAATCTCTAAAACCGAATGACTGAATTTCACAAATTTTTATAATATAAGAGAGAGAGAGAGAGAGAGAGAATGGGAGGTTCCACTTTAAATTTCCATTAATTTTCCTTTGTCAAGACAAAGTTTTTATCCAGTGGCTTGTAATATTGTTAACCATAGAGTATCTTTTTTTTCTATAATTTCAATACCACAACAAATTTATATATCATAATTTTAGTTAGTGAAATATTTCTATACACACACACACATACTGTCTGGGTTGTTCTTGCACACACACACACATACATACTTAAAATTTTGTGTTTCTTTTTATAACTTTTTATAGCAAATATGTGTAAAACTAAAAGTAAGAATAATATCAGCACGATAACAATCTAAATGAAAATTTATTGCTCAGTATTTAAGTCTGGACTGCTGCTAATATGTTTTTAGTACCATTTAGTTTATTTCCATATATATAATTTAAGTATAAAGCAAACATCCACAACAGCCAACATTAGTGTTGGTATCTATGGAAAAACTCATAAGCCAGAAGCTGAAATAATAAAAAAAATTATTATAAATTTTAAAGAACTACCAACATGAGAACAACCATTTAACATGAGATATGAATAATGCTTTGCATACAACAACTACAATAACAAAAATGGCCATATGTGTTTGTGTAAGTTGGATTATGATACAGGGGAACACACGGTTAGAAGAGTATTTAAAAAACTTTAAAAAAATTAATTAAGGCATCGAATGTACATTAATAATTGTTTAGAGTCTAATTTATGAAAAAAAAGTTGAAAACTATTTTTTAGTGTTCAACTTTATGTCAGCTTTAGCCATATGCCACTGTATTACTTTGTGGGAATACAGCAAACGGGAACATGTTTTAGCATTAAATCTAAATATTTAGTAAATGGAAAACATTTTATGCCACACTCTGCAGTTGATAAAGTTTAAGGACCCCCATTTGTGATAAGAACCAATAAAACAACACAAATGATTTATTTGCCTTCTGTGTCCTAGATTCTAATATTTGGCCGTTCCAATACACTTACCACTCTATATATGTATTTGAAAGTTCAAATACATAAATACACAAAACTCTAATGTCAACAAATTGAAGTACGAGTATTAAGAATAATAATTAGAGTTTAGTTGACCTAAAAAAATGGCAGGAACAACACATTCACTTTATGCTAAGAAGTGGGAAGTCGAATGAATTGGATTAAATAATTTGGCAGAAAATATATGTTTTCCTGTTAACGTTATAGAATTATTTAAGACTAATTACTTTACGAATAAAATTAATTTTTTTTTAAGAAACTAATGATACAGGTAAAATTAGAAAAGAAAACTGTATTGACTTGGCTTGTTAATGGAATCAAAACAAAATTATTTTAATAAGTTTCATACTCCTAGATTAATCAGAAATAATTAATATTGGTAATTTAATTTGTTTCCAGTATAAAAAAATTATTTATTATTTTCATTAATTAAATCTGTGACTTGACTAGATCATGAACACTTTTAATGCAATTGTTAGGTGATTCAATTATTTGGCCTAGAACAACCCAAAAATAAGTATTTTTTTAATATCTGATTAAATTAATTTTATTAAATAATCTACAAAGTTTGTGCATTAAAGAAATAACAATGAGGGTTGCTTCCTTCATCTAGCGCACTACATGTTGTTTGTCTTTGGCACGAATTAAATCTGAAAACTAGTGTTCTTATGTTCTTGCCGGTTTTCTATAATTGTGGAATTCCCAACTGCAGGCAAAATATGTATAAATATGTATATGCATCATTCTTAGCTGCTAAACATTTTGTTTAACTTTTATTGAATTTAAAACAATGCAGTTAGATATTTCATGTCATTAAGAAAATTTACCATTTATTTTATTAGTTTTTTTTTCAAAAAACTACTTTTTACAAAAAAAAAATTTCCAAAAAATGCTTTTTACAAAAAGTAATTTTTCCAAAAAAGTACTTTTTACAAAAAGTACTTTTTCCAAAAAAAGGACTTTTTCTAAAAAGTAGTTTTTCCTAAAAGTACTTTTTCCAAGGAATACTTTTTCCAAAGAGTACTTTTTCCAAAGAGTACCTTTCCAATGAATACCTTTTCCTAAAAGTGCTTTTTCCTAAAAGTACTTCTTTCAAAAAAGTGCTTCTTTCAAAAAAGTACTTATTCCTAAAAGTGCTTTTTCCTAAAAGTACTTGTTCCAAAAGTATTTCTTTAAAAATGACTATTTTCCAAAAATACTTTTTCCAAAAAGTACTTATTCCAAAAAGTAGTTTCTCCAAAAAGTAATTTTTCCAAAAAGAAGTTTCTCCAAAAAGTACTTTTTCCAAAAAGTACTTTTCCCAAAAAGTACTTTTCCCAAAGAGTACTTTTTCCAAAAAGTACATTTTCCTAAAAGTGCTTTTTCCTAAAAGTGCTTTTTCCTAAAAGAACAACTTTTTCCAAAAGTATTTTTTCAGAAAAATACTCTTGTGACAAAAAAAATTTTGACTGAAAGAAAATATTCGCCCCAATTCTGTAGCTCTTTGTCAATGTCACGTCAAGACAATATCAAAACATAAACATCTGCATAATCGTTTTATTCGCAATCTAAACCCTTTAAACATATCCTTATTTTTTCCTAGGCCTTAGAGAACAGCCAGAAGATGTCAGCAATTGCTGCCCGGAATGTAACTGCCCTATTTTTGATATTATCAACGCCACGACAAATAGTTACAGAATAAGGGGGATTACAAACAGAAATATAAAATATGTTCCTGATAATAAATATACTTAATAATAAAAATGTATATATAAAAATACAAACGAGACCTAAATATTTTCAAAAACAATTTTAATGTGCTCATTAAGATAACTCTAACTCCTATTGCCATACAATCATGTTGCATCTTCTCTTTTAATTATTTTAAAATGACAATTTTTTCAGCTTTCAAATCATCATTTCCACAATCTTCTTAATTTCAATTAGTGGATGAATGCGTGGCACTTATCCCAGCATTCGCATTATACTCTGCTAAGCAATTCATTTTAATTAAAAGAAAATTTCTAGGAAACTGTTTGCAATTAGTAAACATTTCTCTATGATTATAATCGCCATTAATTGTGCAGATTTATTATCATTTTAATTTTCTAGCAACAAAAAGCCACCATTAATTTTCACTTTATGAACAAGCAATATGTGTAATTTCACTTTTCCCTCAACTTTTTGTTTCAGATGCTCGCAACAATATGTAACAACAGTTTCTGAATAATAACGACTGATTGGAGCCAGAGCTATTGTGCCGCAGGAATAAACAAAGTGCATGGACTGCAACGGACTGCATGCGAACGTAAAAGACCAATAAAACCTAATGAAAAGTATGGTATCGCAGCGCAGAATGATTAAAATGGGCGAGAGCTAAAAGTAAATTTTCATAAAAAAAGGAAGCTAAAATAACTGCAATATACCATAAATGTGCGATGCATAAAACACTAATAACAACAAAGGCATAATCAAAATATATTAAAAAAAAAGGAAAAAGGAAAAAACACAACAAAGTTGTTGGCTCATTTATGCACTGAGGCTTCAAATCAATAGGCCCCGTGTAAGCCCAACGAACAGCTAAATTATTACAAAAACACAACCCTTAATACTCTTACACATCAACAATCAACGTAAACACACACACACACTCGTACACATCGGACACAAATGTGGATTATGCACCTACAAACACACTTGCAGTCTACCCTGATATACAACAACAGCCTGATATGCCATGGCCCGAAACAAACTTATCAAAATAATAAAAACCAATACAGCAACAGCAGTAAGAACAAGAGTAGGTGCAGCTTCAGTTACACGCCTAGAGCCAGCAACAGCAGCGGCAGCAGCAACATCTATGAAAGTGAGTGGTTTGCAACAACAGGACCAACTGCCACATCCAGAAGAGTTTACACAAACACGTTTACATCAAAACTGCAACAACTTTCATCAACACACCGAATGCCATCAGAGCCATCACTATCGTCCAGCCCCCCCTCCCCAACCACAGCCCTGCTTAGTGGGAAATTGCTTTCGAAAGTTCATAGAAACTCCTGCCGAGTACTGCCTGCATGGCGATAATACCGCCCAAAGTATAACGCTGGCTTTTAAAGTGAGAAGAAAATCAAAATGCATCTCCCGCACCCCAACAGCCGCTCCCCACTCAACTCTGTTCCATACACTGAAGCGTTTCCGCAGCATACCCCTGATACAGTTGCTGTGGCTGGTGTGCTGCCTTAGCAACATATTCCACAAATCGATGGCCGAGTGCCCCAGTGTTTGCGAATGCAAGTGGAAGAGTGGCAAAGAGTCTGTTTTGTGCCTTAACGCTAATCTAACACATATCCCGGCGCCCTTGGATGCCGGTACCCAAGCTTTGGATCTGACCGGAAATGAAATTGCCACCATACCCGATGACACGTTTGCCGATGTCAACCTACTGAATTTGCAAAAAGTCTATTTGGCCAAATGCCGCTTGAGACTGATAGAGCACTACGCATTCCGGGGTCTCATCAATCTGGTGGAGTTGGACTTGAGCTTCAATGCCTTGGCTCACATACCATCAGGTGCTTTGGAAAGCGTGACGGAACTAAGGGAATTGAAAATGAATGGCAATCCCATCATGGTGGTGGGCAACGATGCCTTTAAGAGAATGCAGCACTTGGTGCGCTTGGAGCTGAGCGACTGTCGTGTGGAGCGGGTAGCAGTTAAGGCTTTTGCCGGCCTCGAGTCTAGTCTGGAGTATTTAAAATTAGATGGCAACAAACTGTCGGAAGTCAGGTCCGGCACAATAACTTCCTTGACGAATCTGCATGGCATCACCTTGTCGCGCAACCAGTGGAATTGTTCCTGTGCTCTGCGGCCGCTAAGATCCTGGATGCTAACCGAGAACATACCCTGCGGTATACCGCCCGTGTGCCAGCACCCGCCCCGACTGGCCGGCAAGTCATGGGACAAAATCGACTTGGATGATTTTGCTTGTGTGCCACAAATCATTGCCACAGACACCAACGCCCATGGAGTAGAAGGTCGCAACATAACCATGAGCTGTTACGTGGAAGGCGTACCCGAGCCTTCGGTCAAGTGGATGGTGAAAAACCGGGTCATTGCCAATCTAACCGCCACAAATGGCGACAGCCCTGCCAACGGCCCCCGAACGGCAGCTGCTATCCAAGGACGCAAAACGTACGTGGTCAATATGCTACGGAATGCCTCCAATCTCACCATCCTCACTGCCGACATGCAAGATGCTGGCATTTATACATGCGCTGCCGAAAACAAGGCCGGCAAAGTTGAAGCTTCCGTTACACTGGCCGTATCCAGAAAGCCCCCAGAGGCTCCTCTGGGCTTCAAAGTTATCCTGCTGTGCATATTCATTGCACTGCTCTTTGTCGCCGGCTCATCCTTTGCTGCCATATGCTTTTGTTCGTTAAGGAGAAAAAGGAAAATGCGTTTGTGGAACACAATGCCGCCGGGTCGTACAGAAAGTTATGAAAAAATTGAAATGACTTCACGTATAACAGGCGGTGGAGGGGGTGGCCTGGGTGGCAGCAGTGGCAATGGTGGTGCCAACATTATAGGAGGCACTGCAAACAAACCGGATTTGGGTGGCAAGACAGGCATGCAGGAGCCAAGCAAAAACGGCAGCACACAGGGCCAAATATTTCATGACAATGAAAATGGCTATTTGTGCTCAGCCACTACACCCCTGAACTGTGGCTCCGACGATGGCGGTGATACGGGTGGAGCAATTATCAATCCCAGTGGGGGCAGCTCCAAACGTAATGGTGATTACCGTAACATACCCACGCACTGTGATGATGACGATAACGATCACACGCCGCATCAGCAGCACCACCATCAAGGCTTTGGCGGCGCCAGCAGCCATAATCCATATCAACGCAGCTTATTGCTGGCTTCCACTACGACACACAATGGCACACTAACAACTACAACGACCTCTTTAACGGCAGCAAGATGGAAAACTGGTCTAGCATTTCAATCAGCAGCACCTCAGGACACGACCGTGCATTTGGATGGTGTTACACAAACGAGTGGTTTAAAGGATGACACAGATTTGCATATACCTCGTCTTATTGATATCGGGTGAGTGTGTGTGAATTGTTTCTTCATGTAGATTTGAAAGTTGTTTCTACTCCCCCCTCCCCCCCCTCCCCTCCCTCTCCTTCATCCACCAAATTTAAAACTAGAGTCCTGTTGCTTCTTAATAGTCATTTACTAGAAAATGTCACAGTGGTACATGATTTCTTTTTACCTTTTTTTCCTTTTGTTTCCCAACCTCAAGTTTTCGTAAGGCAAACACCACTTGAGGTCTGTTTATATTGGCGTGGCCTGTTGAGATTGCATTAGTAGAGATGTTAAATTTATGAATTCAACTGTTTTTAGTTTCAAAACTAACAAAATTTAGTGCTTGTATCGATTTGGGAGTTAACTAAAAAAGTGTTATGGCATTACATGAAGTGCTAGAGGACTGTGAGTTCCTGAAGCCTTAAAATGATTTCCTTTGTAACTTGCAGAACCACACAATAGCAGGCACAAGTGTTTTATGCATGGAGTTCCCTTCATATGACAGCTATGAGTTTTCGTAGTAATTAAATTGGTAGTCCGTTTTTAGATTACGACCGTTTGTTCCGTGTAACTCTATAGCTGAAGCACATGCATCAGTTCAAAGATGCACGTACGTGAATTAAACGGCTTAAATTACTCAAGACTCAACCATCATTTTCTATTGTTCTGAAGATGATAGAAATTCTTAAACATGATATATAAATTCAAAAACAAATTTTAAAAATTATTTGCAATTTATCGCACTCAGTAGAGGATTTTTCAAAATCATTAAGAAAATTATTTCTAAAAAATCTAAACTTTTCATTGCGGAAATTGGTCCCATTGTGCAAAAAATATTATTGCTAACGCAGAGTAACAGCTTCCTGCGGCTGGGCTTTAAATAAAATTCGTAGGAATTAATCTTCAATTTTATTTTCCGAGTACGTACGTATCGAGTGTGTTTGCTTAACTCGAATATTATCTGTCCTTGGCCGAACGAAGGAACTTCTTTTGCTATTCTTCAGCGAAGCCTTGTTTTTTTTAGAAATATAAAAGTTGATTTATGGCATTCCTGGTTTCTTTGCAATTAGAAACCAAAAATTCATAAAAAACAGGCACGCAGAAAATAATCAAACGGCAACACGTTTATTAAATAAGGTGGCGAACACGAGTACTGATGTTGAAAGTGTAGCGGCTTTCGAAAACAGCTGTTATGCTCTGCTGTGTAAGTTGAATAATTAAAAATACTGATGTTGAGTTTCCTTTGTGCCTGGGAATATTTATCAGGTCTTTCTGAATTTAAAGAAATATTATAACAATTAGCCTGTAAATCTTAATTGAGTTTAAAATAGAAATCTGTTAAATTTTGTTATAAAAATCGGTGTTTCCTCAAAAGCCATAAGCTGCACATTGGGACATTCCCAAGTCTTTTTTCATTAACTCGGACCATCGCTCAGGGGATGGAACCTACATATGCAGTGAATTGCGTCGGAACTAGAAAGTAGGGGCCAGTAAATGAAGAAAGAAGAGAAGATGGAGACCAACAAAGGAGGGTGCTGTTCCTCTGCCGCTGCCAGTAACTGCCCAGTGACCAGTGCTATGCCTTCATCCCTCAAACAGGCTGACAACAACTAACACAAGCATGCAGTACTTGCTGATTACAAGAATTTGCCACAATATTCATGATTGAACCTACAGTCGAACTCAGGACCCTGCCCTTCATAGTCTCGTGGTAACTACTTCAGCCAACAGCACCCTTATGTGCTTTTGTACAGTTTAACTGTTGCTGTAAGAAACAGCTTTTTTTTTGGTCCATAACTCAAACAGAATTCTATATAGTAATTCACCTTAGCCACTTAACCTCCGCTCTTTGCTTTCAGCACCCCTAAACCCACAGAATTTATTATACGTGTGCTTTGCCAATTGAATTATTTGCCCTTTAAAGGCCCATAAATAATCCTTTACTTCCCAGTATATCAATAACATATTACGTACCACTGTGTCCTTTATAACAACAATAACAACAACAACAAAATATATATATAGTTTATTGCACATGTTGTCTTTTGTTATTTTTGGTTCTTTCCTTTTTCACATTATTTTTTGTGTTCTTGTAGATTACTCGAAAAATCATGGTACTACTAATCACTATCACAATCACTAAATCCAAGGGGTATGTGTCAAGTCTGTCACACTGTTCTAATCGAAAAGAAAATAAACTTTGCGTTTGTTTTTTATACGTTTCGTTCCTTCGTTTATGTAGAAGAGACACATGCACAGCGGCAGTGTTTTGCGTTAGAAAGAGCAACATTGAAGAAAATAAAGAAAAGAAATGAAGAAGAGTCGTATGTAAGTTGCATTTTTGTTCCGTTTCCTCTACTTCATCTCGTATTTTGTTTTGTTTTTTCTTGCTTTTCTTCATTTTTCTTTTTTGCTTTGCTAAATGTGTATATGTTGTCGCTGTATGTATGTATGTAATTATATATATAAGTGTGTCTGTGTGTGCGTGTGTATGTGTTTATATCCCTCATGGCGCTGAGTGTGAATCTGTGATTGTATTTTAATTTATTTAAACAAAATATCTTTCACTGTATATTTTAAACACTACAAATTCTGATGTTACTTGAAGTGAAACGCTACCCAGTCTGACCATTCATGTGATTTTTATTCAGCTAATAATTCTCGTATTCTCATTTCTCTGTTTAATGCCAAATGCTCTGCAGTACTCATGTTTTTAAATGCATCCACCGCTTTCAACGTAAACGTTTAATCTTAATTTTAGTTAAGTAAAATTATTTGCCAGGAAATTTCGATATCGGCTTATAAAGTTTAAAGGAGCTGAAAAGTACTGACTTGTTGCTCCTGCAAATTGTAAATAATTGCCACAAAAATGTGTGTATCATCTGGGTTTTTTGCTGGTTAAAAAAAGGGAACATTCCGCTGGCAAATCAACTCATCAATGGTGGCATACATTCCCGAAAACATGGTCGACTGGGCAGGTATGTTTGATATCTCATATAAATGTATGTGTAAATATATGAATAAGTATGTGTGTGTGAGTGTGTGTGTGTTTTGAGGGAGAGAAAGAAAGTGTTTGTGTAATAATGCATGCGATTCTTCTTTGTTTTACTTTGTCTGATTGTTGTCAGTCATCTTTTACACATCACTTGTAAATGCAACAAACAATAACAACCAACAGCGTCAAAAGCAACACTACTTCTAGCAAAGCAACAACAACAACAGCAGCAAAAGCAACAATAACAACAACACGAAACAATACCACAAATTCCTTGTTGTATAGTTTTTTGCCCTTGTATGCCCTCTTATGGCTTTTACTTGACACTTTTCTCTGAATGTATTTTTGTTTTCCTTATGTTATAAGTGTGTGTGTGTGTGTGTGTGTGTGTATGCACAATTGTTTCTATGCCTTCTTCTATTTCCGCCTGCTGCAACCTCCTTTTGACTTGTGTGTGTTTGTGTTTTTTCTGTAGCCCACCAACTACTCGCACTTGTGTTGTTTTTAGACACAACAACTTTTCAAGAGTTAACACTTTAGTTCTTGTAGTGGCGAGATATATTGTGAGCAAAAGTTAGCAAAGAAAAGAAAATGGAAGCAAGAAACCGGAACAAGTGTAAGAAGAGTTTAATTTAAAAAAAAACTAGTACGAGTATAAATACAAAACTAAAGCTGAAACAACACACGGTGCTAATGATGGACAAAATACTGGAAGACGTTTCAGTTTGTCTTCTTCATAATTCAAGGCGTTTGTTGTTGCTGTTAGTAAAACTATAATATTTATGGGACTGGCATATTTCAAGGATTCTACAGCTATTTTCTTTTGTTTTTGGAGCAAAATCTTTCCCCCCACAATTTATCCCTAACGAATAAGTTTTGTGATACTAATTCGTACAAATATTTTTAAATTTTGTGTTACTGGAAACTGCAGCCATTTCTCACAGAGTCGCTCACTCATACATCCATTACAAATCCTGAATTTTAACTCTTGTATTTTGGTGTCCTGTGTCTTCCTTCAGCCATTCTCATTCCTTTCTAACTGATTTAGTTTCTTCCACTCTTTGCCAAAACAATTCATTTTAAGGGATTTCTTTAATGTTGTCTTGATATATTTTTTTGTACGTGTTCGTAAGTATTTAGATGAATACATTTTATTATTGTTTCGGTTGTGTGTTCTTTTTTTTCTTTCTTTCCTGCAGTGTGGTGAAAAGAAGGTTTACTAATTTGTTTAATCTATTAAATTTATGTGCTCCAGTTTCGTTTTTATGCCAGCTAATGCTTTGCCATCTTATTTCATTTAAATTTATAGTCTCGCTAGATGTGTAGCAGCTATTGTCTGAATTGATAATGTGACGCAATTAAGCTGAATAGATTCACAGCTAAACGCTCTTAATAACTGCTATAGGGTGTTTTTTTATAGAGTGACACAAGTTTAAATTATAACAAAACAAGGAAATTTATTTTTAATATCAATGAAACCGGTTTTATGGGAAAGAAAATTTTAAGAAATTAATGTACCCGCCGCCAATGTTGGCGGGTAGAAGGCTCAAACTGAAACACCAATTTTCAACAACTAAAAAAATCTTTCATAAAGTGGAAGGACAAAGTTCCAGTTGCTGAGAACGGCTACGAATCGATTGATTAGGATCATCTTTCCTGTACAACGTCTACAGCTTCATCAGTGCACACTGTTCGGCGTCTCACGGGATGCCGATTTTCAGTAACAGTAAATGTGGTCCGAAAACGATCTATAGTTCCTCGAATTAGCCGCTCTGAAGGACGATTATGTACGCCATAAAATGGAAGAAATGCACAGTGAGTTTGACGCATAGAGCAATTATTTTGATTAAAAATTTCAACATCATGCACGCGTTGCTCTGGTGTTGTGACACTCTAAAAAACACACTTATAGCCTACGGATGCGTTATTTAAGTCCGGTTTTGATGTGCAACTTTTAACTAAGACTGCCATTATTTTAATCCTCCGATAAGTGAGAAGGTCCCTAGGGAAATTACTCCTACTTCGGCCACTACGCGGACATGTGAATAGGTCCGTATGGACCTTGTACTGAATTTCACTAATAAATGCATGTTTTTGGGCATCATTATAATTTTTTTATTGTTTCAACACATAATTTACTTGTTCTGAACACAAAGACCCAAACTCAAAGACATTAGGGATGATCATAAAAACAAAAAATTCTAAGAACCAAGTTGAAGTTTTTGTATGTAGAATTTGGTTATAAACAATAAAAACAAAAAACAAATAAAAACAAAATTTTTATATGAAAAAAAACATGATTTACAAAAAAGGTCCGTACCTTTTCACATGGCCGTGAAGTTCAGAACTGGCACTAATTGGAGGGTTAAGAATAGTACCCTACATTTAAGGAACTCTGTATTGGCAACTGGTGACTGCGATATAACTGAATATGTTCGTTGATCATATTCTTAGATAAACTTCGATTAAATTGAAAATAAATGTTTGTATTAGAAATACAGGGGCCAAATTACCGCATTCCCTATTGAACAAAATTTACATACAATTTATATACAAATTTCGATCGATATCGAATGCCGTAATTTGGCCCCAGAATGGAACAAGATATTTCCATAAATTTGACTACAGTGAAGAGTAAATTGTTTTTATAACAAAAACACAGCCCGTGAAGCGATTTGCTTTTCTGCGGAAAACACGCATATTCTCAGGCGGGAATGGAACCCAAAGGACGAACATTAGACTGACAGGATAGCATTTCTACCCATCTGCACCATATTAGAGGCACCCTATTTCACAATATCGTATGAATTCTTTCTTTCGTAGAAATATATGCAAAAGAAAGAACTCCTTTGACATAATGAAATAGGCCGTTAGCACCGATAAATTAATTTTTAAATTAACTCCCCAACCCAAATGAGTACTATTCCAAATATTCCATTTCATCTTTTGCATATTCGCGGATTTGAACCTGAGCCTGGTTAATAAAATTTAGGTTAAAAATTAAATTTTTTATAGAGTTTGTGTTCAAAAAAAAACGAGATGTATTCAAAACACAAATAACATTTCTGTTTTTACTTACCAGAAGGGTCACCAGCCTATCACTGATGGAGTACTTCCTTCCATCTTTCCTGGGAGTTATCATTTAATATCAAATAAATGTTTTCGTGCTATCGATTTCATGCTTAAAAAATGCTAAAACTTATTTTCCACAAGCTTTTAACTAAATTTTATTTATCCTCAATAAAAAGCTTTTTCACGTAAAATCTAATTTCCTCGTATGGCATTTCATTAGCTAAAAAGCAATACCATGATTTTTTTGCACTCTTGCTATTAAATGTTTGCATGCCACCTGAGCCAGTCCAGTTGTGAAAATACTAAATTTCCAGACTCTTATTCTATATAATTTTAGATCTACAAACGACTCCGTATCTGCTTCGATATCCAGTAAAGTTGATGCTGCCTCTCGTCAAAGTGCCGCCTACAATCATGTCGCCAATTGGGTGACCACCTCCATAGCAACAACAAAAATAACATCTCCCCACAGTAACATAAACAACAACCATCACCCAGTGGACTACTATAGTGCTAAAGATGAAGTCAACTCGTCGATTTTCAGTGGCAAGGATTCATCGGATAACGATCTGTTCGATAGCAACTATCCAGATCTGTTAGATATTGCAAAATATGCTGTGGCCCAGGCGGCAAGTACAAATCACACAAATGGCGCCCTCTGCACGCTGCCTAGAAAGCTAAAGAGCACCGGCAAATACTTTAAGAACTCCTCGGACAGTCAGTCGCCTCTACTGGCGGACAATTCGAGTAAATATGGCAGCAGCACCCTGGGAGATGGCAGCTATCTCAACGAAGTGGCTTTGGGTAGGCGCTTCTCAGCAGAGTCGTCTTATTCGAGTTACGGCAGTACGGTCACCTACACCAAGGGCCAAAGATCGAATAGCTTTTTGAATCTGGTGCATAGTTCCAGCAAAAATACTCTGGCCGCCACCAACAACAGCAAAGTGACTGTCACGAGTAGCTGTGCCAGCAGAAGAAATCCCTCACTACCATCGTCGCCGGTGCACGAGTATCAACAGCATCAACGTTCGTTTAGCTCAGCTGCCACACCTTTACTAGACTTTACCTCTCTAACAAACAGATCGACTGCAACGACCGGCTCAGCCGGCACTCCTAGTGGCTTAAGTACTTCAATGCACTGCGGTAGCACAAACACCACAACACCAGTAACGGCCTATGACTATCATGCGGCCCAACTGGAACGTTTCCTGGAGGAGTATCGCAATCTGCAAGATCAATTGTGCAAGATGAAGGAAACTTGCGAAACAATACGCAAAAAGGAAGTACCCCTGAGAGTGGGCATGGCCCACTCGGCCCACGCTGCTGATCCTGTGATGTATAATGCTGCTTTGGTTGCCGCCAGCAGCCCAACTAGCAATCCAAAAATGACTTTAAAATCGAAAACAACACTACCAGGACAACCACCGGATCCACCGCCATATTGGCTGCATCGCAATGCCATGCTGAAGCGTTTGAATGAACCGCAAAATGACATTTTCAAAAGCTAATGAACCTGTGTACAGTTGCAAATACAATTAAGTCAATTTAATTTACGATCTCAAAAAAGTTGTTGGTTTTAAGTTTAAGATCACGCATAAGATAAACTTTAAATCAATAAGAGAAATTATTCGCTGTAGATAAATTTGTGGGAGTATAAATGGAACAGCGTTCAAGGTCAGTTGTTTTTTTTTTCTTTATTTATTTAAATTTTAGGCCGAACAGAAGCTTCGTGGTGTCTGTAAAACTAGGTTTTTCTTGTTTCAATTCCACGTTCCCTTTCAGGTTTTTTTTAAAGTCTGTGTTCATACCCGTCATGTCTTATTGACAAGATTCTTACTTTCTCTTCTTTGGACTTGCATTCGTGTCCACACAATTCATGTCTTGTTGACGACATGTACATGTAGTTGTATTCATGTACATATGGTTGTGTGCTTTACGAATGAGAAAGCAAAACGTACTGACAGTACATGCGCATGAGTACTCGTTACTTTTCCCTTCTTCCCTCTTGCCTACAAAATCGCAATCATGTCAGTAAAACATGACTCGTATGAACTCGACTCCACGACCTTTCGGCTACGAATAGCTAGTATACTAGGCTTACTGTCAACCAAAAGGTCTGAGGTCGTATTTTAATTGTCATCACTTTCAATCATCGAATACTTCGAATATAAATTTAGAGCAAGATCATTAAGATGAGGACAATAAAAATAATGCTCTGTCGTATATGTGTTTAGGACGTATCTAACATGCAGTGAAAAAGTTATGTTCGAATATTCAAAAAAAGTTATGTTCGAATTTTCGAACATGGAAATTTGCTTAAAAGTTATATACATATATTTCACAAAATTTGTTGCAAAGATTTAATTTAACGAAAACTGGAATGTTCGAAAATAATTTCGAAATTTTCGAACAAAAGTTTTTAGGCAAAATTTTTCATTTTCGAAAAAAGAAATCTCTATAACGAGAACTCATTTCAGTTTAACTCTTCAAATTGTAAGTAATTCTATGAAAAATTCAAAAGTCCATCTAAATGTTGCAGCCGCGATAAAAGCATTATTCTTTCATAACAAATTTTAAAGATCTAAACGAATTTAATTAATTCAAGTGAATTTTTTAAAATGTTTTGCCATAAATAAGATTATACCATATTTAGAAAATAACATTTTAAGATGTTTTAGCACGAAATAAAGTTGTAAAGTTTAATATTCTCAGCTATTTATTTAGTGAATGTTTTAGCCGAAATGGCTAGTTTGCAGACCTTTAATAAACTGTTTTATAAATGCTTCCACTTTGTAGTTAAAATTAATAATAAACAAATAAAATATATATTTTTTCATAAACTCTTAGTTCCTTTATCCAAAGAAAATACATAAAACAATATAAATAAATACATAAGAAAATGAATTTATTGGAAACTAGCAGAGACATAAACCTGCTGCTTCAAAGAAAGCAAAAAAGAAAAATTGTATAAATATTTTGTATTCAAGATTAGAAGAAAAAAAAAGAAACGATTATTAAACTCGCATTTATACGGCTAAGCTACAAAACATTTGACACCCAGTTACAAACAACATATCACACATACATGCATACACATGCACATACACATACACATACACTCCCTTCCAATAACATATCAAATATACAATTAGAAAACAACTAACTTCCTAAACATGCATACCAACATAAGGCCACACTCCCCCAGGTACTCCAAATATAAAAACGAAACTAAAATGTATTATAGTGACAAAATAAAACAATTAAAATTTTCTCTTAAACATTAAAATACTAAGAATATTTATAGTAAAAAATACTAAAAAAAACAATTACATTTATCTCTTCTCTTTTTCATACAAAAAAAATTATATAAAAAATAAATAAAAAAGTATCAAATATTTAAGAAAACTTTTAATCATTTTTTGTTTGTTTATTTGTCTACATGAAATTGTATATTGAAAACATAATGAAACATAAACAAAGGAAGCAACAAATTTATTTTGCCGATTACATATATTTTTTTAGGTGTACGCCAGTGTTTCAACCTTTTGGCAGCACTATTCAGTTTGATACTAACTGTTTTTTTACTCAATGCCATCAACCGTGTTAAAAAGCTGTTGTTGATTATGCGGCCAGTTCAAACGACTAAGAGCTGTTTTCAGTCGAAGGAAATGGTGTTGTTCATATTTTTATATATATTATATATTTCAGGTTTTTAATATTTGTTTGTGTTGTGGAAATATCCACTAGATCCAGAAATAATTGATTTTGGAAAGTTTAAACTCAGAATTGATTCTTTGTATTGAACGTTACCAAAATTTTTGCTTGCCTTTACAAAAATTCCTGTCCGACAAATAATTTCACTTTTTTTTTTTATCTTGGACCAGCACTCAGGGGATGACCCCTACATATGCAATGCATTGCACCGGAACTGAAAACGAGGGGTTAGTATTGAGGGGACAGATTAGGGAAGATGAGAAGATAGACAGTTGTTTTTGTAGCTATTTCAACTTTTTACTTCGCCGGCTAATTTTTTGCTACAGGACCGACGAAGGAGGGTGCTGTTACTCTGCTTTTAGTACATGATCCTGTCAGTCGCTGCCCATTATGTTCAGTGACCAGTGACTCTGCCTTCATCATTGAAACATACTGGCAACAACTAACACAACCACACACTAATGCTGTTCAGAAGAATTCAACACAGCATATCATGACTCAGCGCGGGCTCGAACTCACGACCCTCCGCTTCATAGTCTCGTGTTCTACTACTTCAGCCAACAATTGTTAATCTTTAATTAGTTCCACAAGAAAACAAGCAAATAACATTTTAAAAAATTTTTTGCTGTTTCAAATTAACTTGAAGTCTATTTCAACAAATTTATCTTGGCTGCTTTTAATTAACATGTACAACAACAATAATATAACTGCTCCACACATTTTTATTTCGTATAAAATACAACACTGGAGCGACTGTGTGTATTCAAATCTTACATGAGAGCGCTTTTATTAGAGTAACGTTCAATACATAATATCATACTTTTAATACACTTGCAAATGATTATTGAGACAAACTTCTCATCATTGCAATACAACTTAAAAATACATTTCCACGAGGGTTTTTACAAATGCATACACCTAATAATATTTTTTATAAAATATACAAAAAAAAAAAAAAACAATAAAACCAACAAAAACACGAAATCAAACAAAAGTGAAATGCAAATATTATCAAATATTACTTTTATAGTTTAAATATATTCTTTATCGTTTGTTTGCATTATTTTTTAATATAACAACTCATATATATACACACACACACACCAACATGTCTATACATATATACGAATATATTAGGGAGGATAGATAAATTCTTATATATAGAAAACATTTCTATGTAAATAAAATTTATTAAAATTCTTATTTACTCAAGAAACAGCCAAACAAACTTGCTTAATACAAACATCAAAACGTTGTATTTTATTAGTTTCCTACAGTATTTTCCTTTCTCAGTCTCATGTCCTTAAACTGTTTGTGCTCTTACAAGGACATATTACGTTTACATGAAAATGAATGACATAAATCAAAATTTTCCAAACACACTGAGACACACACACACATACATGAATATAAATAAAGTTTATGTCTACTTAACTTTATTACAAAACATATCCTTGTTATTTACTACTCAATTATTTTATGTTTTATTAACATATTTTTTATGGCCATATCCTTTGTAGTTGTATAGCCTCTTTATAGTCCTTAATAGCTGTAGTTTAGTGTATTGAAAATGAAACAAAAGTTTACATTTAAATCTAAAGTTAAACTAATTAAATAATAAATTAGTTGTAATTAAAACAATGATATTTCTCAACTACAATTAAAACTGTATTTGTATTTATATTTAGGGATAATAATTATTTAAGTTAATGAAATGAAAAGAGTACGAATTCAATGATTGAATCTAAATAATTAAAAAGAAGACATTAACAACAATTGAATTGAAATAAATATTAGTTTAAAAAAAATATACATGCGACCGTTGAATTTTTATTTATTTAAAGACAAGCTGCGGTATTCATAAAAATTAATGTGTACTTCAGAAGTGCTTTAAAGTAAAAATTTCATAGAAAATTGATTTTAAAGTACTGATCAAGTCTGCTTTATTTCTTGTGAATACTGGTGAAGGTTTTTACAGGGATTAAAACTTAAAGTTTTTATTTATTTATTTATTTATTATATTTTGTTTTTGTGGGGCTGAAAACTGGCCAACTGCTCAGTTAAGTGTTTTTTACTTGGCAAGCAAGCTGAAGCAATTTGTTAGTATTTCTTTTTAAATTCGTCCAACACACAGAATATTATTCCTAAACAAAGTGAGCACTGAATGAAATCTAGTTACAGCAGTAAGAAAATCATGATTCATTTTCTAAACGTCACAGGCTACGTGACTGATGATACTCACCTTTTTTTATACACACCAAAAAAGAATTGCTGGGTATATTCATTTTGTCATGCCGTGTGTAACGCAGTGAAATATCCCTCTAAGAGCCCATAAATTATATATATTGTTGATCAGTGATGAAATCTAAGACGATCTGGCCATATCCGTCCGTTCGTCTGTGGAAATCACGATTCAGTTCAAACGTAATGAGTCAGACCCCCGGAATTTTGTATAAATATATTTTGAAGGATCCTGTTTGTAAATGTATTGAATCGGGCCAGAAGGAAAAAAATTTTCCTAAGAAGATCCAAATCAACCTCTAGAAAACAACATAATTTTTAAAGTGTTTTTCTAAAATTGTTAAGCAAATGATATATTTTTATATTAAATTGAATTAAGATTCTATAGGCTAATTGTTCGAAATTTTTAATTTAAATCTCAGAAAGACATGATAAATATTCCAAGGCACAAAGGCAAGTCAACATCAGTTTTTGTTATTCAACTTACACAGCAGAGCAGAACAGCTGTTTTCGAAAGACGCAACCCTTTCATCATCAGTGCTCATGTGTATTGTGTTTGTCACCACTTATTAGGTGGATATATTTTTATGTTAAAGAAGTTGCAAAGTGTTAAACTGGAAGACAGAAAAGCTGAAAAATAAATTTTTAAAGCACGCCTCCTTTAGTGGGCCTTGATGTAAAATATTACCTGCAAAAATAGTGTAATTATTTAAGAAATTCCTTAACCATTAAAAATTAAAGCTTTCATGGCGAAGCCATATGAACTGATGTTCCTCTGCTGTATCCTGTCCCCACCTTTGATCCTTAAATGAGCCTATAAAAAAATGTTTCGTCACTTTTTAGGGTTTTATGGCAAAGGTGAGATGTCTCCCACACGGCCCCTCCGGGGAGCGCTCCCTACAAAAGAGAGTTTTTATTTACTAAACATTCTTAGTTTTACTAAACGTTCTTATTTGTTGAAATTTTTTTAGACCTTCTTTCCTTTTATGGTTAATACTGTTGCTTGAAGCACTTAATGCGAGACTAGGAGTTCGACTGCGGGCTCACTCATACACACGGTGTTTGTTAGTTTCTGGCACTTCTTCGTCGGCCCTGTAGCATAAAATTAGCCGACAACGTGAAAGGTTAAAATACTTGCAGCTACAAAAAATTCTCTATTTGCTAATCATTCTTCATCTGTCCTCCAGTGTATCCCCGTCGTTCTGTTGTACCCTCCTATTCGGCACCTTTTTGAACTCCTTAGACAGAAAGGTTTAGTTTCTTGCCAGCAAATTTTTGATACCGTTTTTGTGTCCTCCAAACCCGTTTATAAAATTCCGTTTAATATGTGCAATATTCCCATCTCTGAGAATAAGTTTAATTTTATGTTGGTCCTTTGAAAAGTTTTCCTTGATCTATTGGCTTTAAATATTAAACAATTTTCTTTTAATTTTGCCTTTAAAAGTTGATTTTATAAAATCAGAAAACAACTAGTTGTCAGGGATGGGAATTGTTTAACAATCGATTTCAGTTATCATGTAGATGAATACAAAAAGAAAACATTTTAAATCGTTCATTTGCAGTCCCCTCTCTTTATGTCACTTCCACTTAAATTGATATTGAAGCCATAATTTATACATAAAGTTTACCAAGACAAAAATTTATACGTTGTCGTCACCCGCAAACCCATTTACGTTGAATAAACCTTTCCTTGTCTCTTTTAAAAGCAGTAAAATTAAAAATTTAAAAATTAATATCAAATCTTTACATCGCTTTTCAGCTCAAGTCCTTCATCATAAATTCTTTTAATTGCAAAAGAGAAAATTAAAACCTTTAAATTCCTGCTTAGCACTTTACTTTCATTTTGGCATCATTGTTTTAGGACCAACAAAGCAAAGGATATAAAACATGCTGCATTAGAAAATGCAAAGGAAAAAGTCTTTCACACAAACGAGAACACACACAGCCACATACAAACTCACCATCACTCGTATGCATTAACTTTGGTAAAGAACAAGATTTTTTCTACACTCAAACCAACATGAAGACACACACACACACACATTCTGCAGCAACTGACAAAAAGCAATTGAAACTTTTAAATGGACTAAATGTGTACGAGAGAAGAAAGTAAATGCAGCCGGCGGTGGGCAGGACAAACGAAGTGCCATTACCATTATATTTTGTGGCATATAGTTTTTGTTTTATGATTTCTAACGTTGCCTGATGCCAGCAACAATATAGACTGAACAACGGACAGAAGTGAACGAGTTATAAAGATGGAGCCCCATTGAATTCAGAACTGCAGCGACAGCCATTCTTGCTTGCACACACACACACACAAACGAATTTGTGTGCATAAGAATGGATAAATTTCATTAAAGATGTGACATTGTGGCATAATTATCTTCAACAAAAGAATATTAAGAGAAAAATGTATCGAGCGCATGCAAATTTATAAGATGTTTTGCCCCAATTTAAGGCACCATTTTTGTGCAATTAATTTTTTGCTTTTGGGGAATATTTAAAAGTGCTAAAATATATTTTTTACTTGCATTCTCATTGCACTGGTATTCATTTTAATATATTTCGATTTATTTCTAATTTTGAAATGAAAAAATAAGCTGTACTTTTTACATTTTCCTGAAGCAACCACCCAAGGGAGTAGTCAAATATTGAAGCCTTACCAATATAACAAATACGACAGTAACTCTGTCAGTCTGTCTGTCTGTTACCTTTTCACGCTTAAACCGCTAAACCGATTTAATTAACATTTGGCATAGAGATATTTTGAGATCCGAGTAATAACAGGGTGTGGTTGTTGCTTCGGAAATCCTATTAAGTGGTCAAGCGTGGTCGAAAATTTTTATGGACATCTGAAATTATTAAACTGATAACTATGAACTTTTTAAGCTTTAATACAGTTGACTTAACGATGTGTTTGTTTATTGTGGTCTAAAGTTTCTGGGGATATATTTATGAAATTATGAAACTGATAACTAAGAGTCAATGACATTATCTGATATTTCACATATTCTTCGCGGACAAAGTCACGCGTAAAAAGTATAATAAAATAATAAAAAACCACTTTAATACTTCATACACGCTGGTATGAGCGCATAAGTTCCCGTATTTTATGATGAGTTGCAATTTTTATAATGACTTGCACTTTTCATAATGACTTGCACTTTTCATAATGACTTGCACTTTTTATGATGACTTGCACTTTTCATAATGACTTGCCCTTTTTATGATGACTTCCTTTTTTTTTGATGTCTTGCATTTTTTATAATGACATGCATTTTTTCTGATGACTTGCATTTTTTATGATGACTTGTACTTTTCATAATGACTTGCACTTTTCATAATGACTTGCACTTTTCATAATGACTTGCACTTTTTATGATGACTTGCACTTTTCATAATGACTTGCCCTTTTTATGATAACTTCCTTTTTTTTTTGATGTCTTGCATTTTTTATAATGACTTACATTTTTTATGATGACTTGCATTTTTTATAATGACTTGCACTTTTCATAATGACTTGCCCTTTTTATGATGACTTCCTTTTTTTTTTGATGTCTTGCATTTTTTATAATGACATGCATTTTTTATGATGACTTGCATTTTTTATGATGACTTGCACTTTTTGTGATGACATGCACTTTTTACGATGACTTGAATCTTTTCCGATGACTTGCACTTTTTTTCTTACTAATATAATAAATATGAAAGTAAGTCTGACTGTCTGTTAAATTTTATTTCAATTAAATTATAGTTTCCAATATTTCAAAATTCCAATTTCATGTTATTGAAATCGTTCTGTTTCCAAAAACAAAATCTTTAATGAAAATTTCATTCGGAGTGCCTTACACTTTAAAATCGTTTTTTTTCTAAAACGATTTTAAACTTTTTAATTCAATTATTTAAAGTGGAAACTTTTGTTGCAGTATTAATTTCAATTAAGACTGATTTGCTAAGTGTTCGAATATGTAATTTTTTTTTATAGTTTAGGAAGACATGGTAAATATTTTGAGGCACATGAAGAGTCAACATCTATTTTTATTATCCAACTTGCACAGCAGAGCAGAACAGCTGTTTTCGAAAGCCGCCACACTTTCATCATCAGTACTCATGTGTTTTTTTTTAATTGTCACCAGTTTTGTTTGTCAATATTTCGATATCCTGTGAAGATGTTCTCTTCTGGACATCAATTATAATTAAAAATAATTTCACAAATTTAAAAATGATTTTAAAAATTTCTAAAAATTTAACAGAATATTGCTTTTTTTGTTCCTTTTACAAAATTGCATGAATAAAATTAAAGCAATTGAAAATATTCAAAATTGACAGGATCAAAGAATTTTTATAAGATTTGACGTACAAATGAGAAAAGTCTGGGCACCTTAGCGCATCCACAATGTTGGCAAAGTAAAGAAAATTGTTAAAGATAATCGTTAGGGATGTCGCTACAACAGTACAGAAAAGTTAACATACTTTTTGAACTGGCCTCGTACAAGCAGGTTAATATATAGGATTTGCATTAACGAGCATTTTAGTAAAAACTCGCTAAAATGATTCTTGGCACACTGCAATATATTATAATTATCATTGGCTTCATAAGTATTCAACTCATGACTTTTATTTCGCAACAAAAAAAGGAGAAAAGAAATGAAATAAATTTCTAGGAAACAATAAAAATTCACATGCATGTACACTTCGCCTTCAATACACACACGAATTGAATTGAAACTGTTGCAAATCCTGCATGGAAAAAATGCAACAAGAATTATAGAAAACTTTATTATATTTGCACAAAAGACATTCAAATGAACAGCAAACATCTGATGTTAAAACATGTTATAGATACTTAAACAATAAACATGTTTGTTCTACGTGAGTACACAAGATGAGCGGATAAAGATTATGCGAGTACACGATAGTAATGACGATGTTGCATATTTGCTTTTGTTGCAACAGTCAAGCAGCAACAACAGCGAAATGCACTGCATACAAATAGAAATACAATTTATATGTGATTCCTTTTGTGTGCACGAGCATTTCAAGTCGCTGGCAATTTTTAATATAAATACGATGTGATGGAAAAATGTTATATTTAAAATGCCAGATGACTGAATAAACGACGACATATTATTAAAGTTTTGTTTGGCTATATCGATTTTCCCCGCGCTCTAGGTTAGTGGGAAGAACGGAAGAAATCAAAAGCAAACGCAATATATTACAAACATTTACAAACTCTGTAAAGAAAATAGGCCAATAACACAAGCTACTGGCAGCAAAAAAAAAAAAAAATGGCAACACAAGTATGACAACCTGCATTGAATAAATTGTTGCCATTAATGCAACACATACAACATGCGAGTATGCAGCAAAAGAAAAAAAAAGGACTGCATGTCAGTCAGTGACATCAATTCCAATGTTTTAGTGTACACGCACTCACATCTTTACACTTCCAAAGTGCCCTTGTGTCGCAAATATTGAATAATTTTATTTTATTCGCATCCTTTTTGCTGCTAAAATTTTAACACAAGATAATAAAAATTAAAAATAATTTTATAGCAAACACACAACCTCAAACATTTGAACGTGCAACAGCTGTTGAATTTATTTATTCATACAGAAGCACAACATTCACATAATGGCAGTACTTGCGGTCAAATGTGGGCCAATTGATAATTTACTTGAAAGAATTCATAATAATAGTTTAGAAATATTCAGTTTTGCCTCTAAAGATGCACAGTGGGTGAAAATTGTAACAAATCATGCAGTTACTAAAAGGATAGAGCGATTGTAAAGGAAAGGAAAAAGGAAATCATAGGAGATGCTTTTCATAAGAAAGTGTCTACAAATTGTATAGCCTAGAGTTTATAAAAAATTGAAAACTGTGCCCAGGTGATAAAAAGACATTTTCGCTGATTGGTTTTCTTTTTCAAGAGCCAACAATAGGACCACTATCTCATTCAATTTTATTGGTCCACTGTTTTCCTAAAAGAAAAGAAAGTCAAAGCACATTCTTTTGTTGCGAAAATTAAAAATAGCCTTTATAAAATTCCGAAATAATTTATTAAAGAAGTATAACTCAATCAAGTGTAAACTTTTTTTCAACTAAGATCGGAAGTCAGGAGATGAAAGAGGAGAGTGCCCAGAGCTGAAGGAGAAGTATGAGATGATCGAAAAATTTTTATACACATTTTATTCTCTACTTCGCAGGCAAGTTTTTGCTATAGTGCCCATGAAGGAGGGCTACAACCACATTCTTTGTGCGCTCTTTAAAGCAGGAAGTGAAACAGGCCGAAAGGACTTAATACAACACCGCGCTAATAGATTTTGAAAAATATTGTTTCCATTTTTATGACGGAGTGGAGGATCGAACCAAGGACCTTCGGCTTGGTAGTACATGTTCGGACATGTTAAAAGCTCAACATCTCTTCAGTATTAAAAAACTAAAATAAAGAAATAAATCTGCGCCTGGCCTGAAAAATCCTAATTTAAGGATTTTGAAAAACTTTTTTTTTGAATTTCGGGAACACCAAATCAAATCTCATTTATTTTTATGATGACTTGCATTTTTTATGGTGACTTGCATTTTTTATGATGACTTGCAATTTTGACAATGACTTGCATTTTTTATGATGACTTGCACTTTTTATGATGAATTTGCACTTTTCACAATGACTTGCATTTTTTATGGTGACTTGCATTTTTTATGGTGACTTGCATTTTATATGGTGACTTGCATTTTTTATGATGACTTGCAATTTTGACAATGACTTGCATTTTTATGATGACTTGCACTTTTCACAATGACTTGCATTTTTTATGATGAATTTACACTTTTCACAATGACTTGCATTTTTTATGATGACTTGCACTTTTTATAATGACTTGCAATTTTGACAATGACTTGCATTTTTTATGATGACTTGCACCTTTTATGATGACTTGCACTTTTTATGATGACTTTGCACTTTTCACAATGATTTGCATTTTTTTATGATGACTTGCCTTTTTTATGATGACTTGCACTTTTCACAATGACTTGCATTTTTTATGACGAATTTACACTTTTCACAATGACTTGCATTTTTTATGATGACATGCACTTTTTATAATGACTTGCAATTTTGACAATGACTTGCATTTTTTATGATGAATTTACACTTTTCACAATGACTTGCATTTTTTATGATGACTTGCACTTTTTATAATGACTTGCAATTTCGACAATGACTTGCATTTTTTTATGATGACTTGCCTTTTTTATGATGACTTGCACTTTTCACAATGACTTGCATTTTTTATGATGAATTTACACTTTTCACAATGACTTGCATTTTTTATGATGACATGCACTTTTTATAATGACTTGCAATTTTGACAATGACTTGCATTTCTTATGATGACTTGCACCTTTTATGATGACTTGCACTTTTTATGATGACTTTGCACTTTTCACAATGATTTGCATTTTTTTTATCATGACTTGCCTTTTTTATGATGACTTGCACTTTTTTCCTTACTAATACAATAAATATGAAAGTAACTCTGTCTCTGTGTCTGTCTGTTACCTTTTCATGCACAAACTTCTGAGTCGATTTAGGTGGAATCTGACATAAAGATAATTTAAGAGCCTTAGAATAACATAGGGTGGTATTTCTTTTTTGGAAATCCTAATTTAAGCATTTTGAAGGACTTTTTTGTGAATTACGGGAACACCAAATCAAATCTCATTTATTTTTGTGAGACCTTAATGCTGCCTTAGTAAAAAATTTTTTAAGAAAATAAACTTATCTTCTACTGTAATATTTTTTTATATATCTATACCCCACTGTGCAACGTCCGAATATGTATAAAAACTATTCTATTGAAATATTTTACTGCAAAAATTTTTTTAATGCAGCAAACGGGCTACATATCTAATTTGATTAATGAATTGTACAAAATGTAGCGTGCGTTATGTAGCAAGCGTCACATACTTTTTAAGGTTGTTAATAAAATCGAAACTATTTTTCTTTTTTTTTCTTGGTGCCAGAAGTGGGAAAGTTGGTTGTTGAAAGGAGGATAGAGGAACTACTGTTTGTAGACGTTTGAATTGATTTTTTGAGGGTGCTGTTGCCTGAAGTAGTTAACACTAGACTATGAAGTGGAGGGTCCCGAGTTTGACTCCGCGCTGAGTTATGAATATTGGGTATAATTCTTGTGATCAGCACCAGTACATGGTTGTGTTAGTTTTTGTCAGCCTGTTTCAGTGATGAAGGCAAAGCTCTGGTCACTGGACAATTACTCCCAGTGACTGACACTGTCATGTACTGAAGAGCAGAAAAACATCTCCCTCATTCGTCGGTCCTGTAGTAAAAAAAACTAGCAGGGGAAGTATAAGGCTACAAAAAATTCTATTTCTCCGCATCATTTTTCATCTGTCCCCTCAATACTGTCCCCTACTTTATAGTTCCGGCTCAATTCATCCCAGAGTGCTAGTCCAATTTAAAAAAAAATATATATATATATATTAAAATTGGAAAAACATCAAGGGTGGGAATGTATGCATTTTCGTGTTAGGAATGACGTTAGTGTCCTCTTTTTTATAAAACTAAATCGCTTAAGGTATAGAAATCATACTTCAACTTTTAAATTTACTTCGGTTCTCTGTAGCGTGAGTCACACACATTTGTAAATAATTGTTTCACAATAAATACCTATAAAATATAATTTTTTATGCCAAGTACATTTAAATTCCACTAAATTCATTGTCTGAGCTGAATATAAAGGAAGACCAACACATTTTGATAGATTAAGCAGGTAATAAACTACGAATGTAGCATTCGTCACGTGGGAATCGCCCATATATAATCTGGTTCATAAAAATTCTTTCTAAATAACACCACTTGCAAAAAGTACGACTATAGATTGGTTAGACAATGATAAATGTTGATATCACTGAAGCTTAAAAACCACACAAGTTACACCCTCTATCGAAATAAACTACAATTTATGTAGTTCGCAAAAAATAAAAAATAAAATAAAAATATATAAATACAACAAATAAATCGACAATAAAAATAGTATTAAATTGAAATGAATTTTTTGTGTGAATATTACGGACTGACTGGTTGAGGCTGAAACAATTTCAGTTTTGGTCTGGCTAAGAGCGTGTTAACTCTTCAAATCGTTTTATTTTTGCAAAAGTAGTTTTTATTTCCATGCACTTGCTAAACGAACTAATTTGAGGCATGAAGGAAAATAATATAGAGTAACTTTTTCAGGGCGCCATAATTTTTATTTTAAGCAATTCTTGGGTTAATATTTGGTTATAAAAGATTTTGGGCCAGAAAACTGTTAAAAAAACAAACGCTGGTGCAACATAAAAAAAGAAACACTAAAAAATATATCCTGTATAAAGCCGAATTGGCTTAACCTAAGCCCTTGGAAAACTGCATAAAATATTATAAACAAACACACACCAAAAAAAAAAGAAATAAATAAAATGTTGCAGCTCATTATTTTGACATGAAAATAAACCACGAAATGCAGTGTCAAGCAGCAAAAACAAAGAAAAAAAAAGTGTGCACCAGCTGAATTTTGCATTAAACTGAGGCCACAGCTGTCTACTTTAACTGACATTCCGAAAGTACACATGGCACAACTTTTTATGGCCAACAACGAAATCTGCTGTTGTTTGGCGATGATGATTTTATATATAAACTTTATAAAATCGCTCTGTACTCGTGCGTGATTGTGTGTGCATGTGCACTTGCAATAATCTACCCGTATTTTACACTTTATTTTATTTTATATCGTTGCTATTGTTGCTGTTTTATCCGTGCCACAATTGCTTTTCATTTTTTATTTTATTTTTTTTTTGCGTAACAACAGCGACCTTGGCTCTTAATGTGGCACTTCGTGCCATTTTTTATGATTAGTTACAGTTTGCTTCTTGCGTTTTTGTTGCTGCTTCTTTCTGTTTTGTTTATAATTTTAGTTGCTGAGAATGTGTTTCATTTGCTATTCTAAATTATTTGCGTTGTTGTTGCTGTTGCTGTTCTTTTTTTAGCTCTTGTTCGCTGGCTCAAACACTACAATTTAAGGTTTTATCGGTGCAGCTGTAGCAACGCTAAACTGTAAGGACATGCTGGCTTGTACAATTTATAAAAAAAATTAAATAATTTCTGCACATTTTTTCTATTGTTTAAATGAGCATTAAATATTTATATAAATGAATTTTTTTCCAAGAAATTCAAATATCGTTAGGGATAGTAAACTTTTTTTTTGGGGATATGTTAATTCATGATAAATTCATGACTTAACAACTAATTTTGATTTCCTTTCATTCGTCATCGCATTTTGAGAGGGTGAAAAGTCATAAAAACATTTAACACGAAATATCCGGTTTTGAGTCAAAGGAATTGCTGTGACTAACACGATTTGCATATGCGAGTACACGAAAACAAATATTATCAACCACACTGTGCCACATGCAAATTACAACGCCGCCACACTCACTGTAATTGATTCTGAGCACAATTTTTAAGTAGCAATTCCAGTTTATAAATTTTTTTTAAGGACATATTACAGGAGAAGCACTTCAATAAGAAACTCTTTAGGACTCCACAATCAAATCCCGAAGAATTTACATTTTTTTCAAAGAACATTTATTTATTAGTCCACTTCAAAGCCGTCCCAAAGGATATAAGAAAGACACTAGTGCTGGCATATATTTTTCTTTAATCCTTGAAGCAGTTCTGGTATGCACTTCTCGGTAAATACTTGGGATCTCTCAGCGATTCGGTTTGGATTTGCTCAATGGCCATCTATCCAGGGATTTCTTGAAGAAGTCTTAGGGGAGCAACTCAGGCAGCTACGCTGATAATTTTGGAAAAAAGCTTACAGACTTTTACTCAAAATTATGTAATTTTGGAAAAAGCGCCACATGAGCTAAACGAAAAGCCAACATTTCCAGTAATTTCTAGAAAAGGGACCCAACGATCCTACATAAAAACTGTATTTACATTTTCATCGGCTGTCGATGAAAATCCAGGATGGACGTCTTGATTCTTGTCTTCTAGACGTTCATTAAATAACTGGCACAACTTGTAAATATTTTTCTGCCTCAGAGTACAACCACCGTAAGTCAACTGCTTTTGAACAATTAATTAGACTTTTTTTAAAATTGTATGCAAATACTTTCATCCACTCCTTCCACAGCAGAAGATCGCTGAACACAATAAATATTTCTTACTTTCATCAGTCTTAGAAACAAAATAATTGTATTAAACAGCTGAAACTGTGACAATATATAGGGTGTTTTTTATAGAGTGACACAATTTTATATTATAATAAAACAAGGATATATATTTTTAATATCAATGAAACGGGGTTCATGGGAAAAAAAAATTTTATGAAATTAATTTTTCAATATGATTTTTGTCATGTGGCTGCTGCGGTTGGAGCAGCAATTTTCAACAACTAAAAAATCTGCCATAAAGTGGAAGGACACAACCCCAGTTGCTAAGAACGGTGACGAATTGATTGATTAGGATCATTTTCATTATTTTCCTGTACAGCAGCTGCAGCTTTTTCAGTGCGCCCTCTTCGCCGTCTCACGGGATGCACATGATCAGTAACAGTAATTGGAGTCCGAAAACGAGATATTGTTCTTCGTGTTAATAAATTTTGTATGTCGCTCTGAAGGATGATTATGTACGCCATAGAATGGAAGAAGTGCACAAAGAGTTTGTGGAATAGAACAATTATTTTGATTAAAAATTTCAATAATTTCCACGCGTTGCCCTGGTGTTTTGACACTCTAAAAAAAAACACGCTGTATTGGAACAACAACTCGGTTAGAATTTCTATTTTTTGTGTAACCCACTAAATTTATAAAACAAACTTATTTTTGTAGCACGCTCTATGTTTTGCAGCTCTACGCCAGAAAACCTTTTAAACTAAAATTTTATTTTAAATATTAGTCAACAATGAAATATTTAAAAGTGTACCACAAAAAAACTGTCTGGTGTATGGATGTAAGCAGTATGTGAAAAACACCATTAACAGCATCAATCAGTGAAGAGTTTTAGAACTCCACTATCATTCTTCCAGCAACTAGACCAGAAATTGAGATTTCCTACTTGTAATTAACTAAAGAAATAAAATTAATTAAGATTGAGAGGTCCGTTACAAACAATTCTTATTTTAAAAGGAACTACGGGCCCGCTGCCAAGAATATATATTTGCGTACCTAATTTAGGGGTAAAATGCATTGCTTAGTGTTAATAAATTTTGTATGGAAAAAATTAAAGTTTGTGTTGCTGCAAAAAGTAAATATTTTTAATTGGAAAACGTTCACATGTACTTAAGTATAAAATTCAAACCAAAAAAGTTTGACATAGGTATGATGGAACAAAAAATTCAGAAAAATGGGACATGAAGAAAAATAATCAAACGGGAACACGGGTATTATAACAATAACATGTTATCATCAGGTTGATACAGTTCTCGGATTCTTTTTCACAATGAAATTTGTGTAAATAGGAACTGTTATCACATTCAACTAAGCCGCCTAATAAGTGGTGACAAACACAATACACATGAGCACTGATGCGTCTTTCGAAAACAGCTGTTCTGCTCTGCTGTGTAAGTTGAATAAAACTGATGTTGACTTTCCTTTGTGCCTTGGAATATTTATCATGTCTTACTGAGATTTAAAAACAAATTTCGAACAATTTGCCTATAAAAATCTTAATTCAATTTAATATAAATATTTTTAAATTTTTTTGCCATAAATTAATTTAATGTTCATTATGAATATTTTATTCTTTTCTATTACAAAAAAAAAAACATTATTTATGAAAAATGTTTTTATGCTTTTTGCTTAACGAAACAAACTATTTTTTCCCTGTACAAATTAAATTTTCTTTGGGTTGGCAAAAGGTTTGAAAAAACGAATTGTAATTGAAATCTAAAAAGTTCTCAATTAGAGAAAAAACCAAAATTATAGTTGGTGTGAAAAATTTATTTTTATTCTATTTTTTTCTATTTTCTTTTGCTTTTGCTCTCCCCTTCATGCTGTTTAGTGGTGTGCTTGTGTTGTTTGTTTTGCTTTTATTCTCAGCAAACATATTTTGCATGTTGCTGGCAATAATTGGTGACTGGGAGGAAAATGCATGTAAAGCACATAAATATGGAGCTGAAGTTGAGGCAGGGTAATTAAGTTTAGCACAGCATTGGCTGCCCAATAAACTGCAAGCGAAGATGGCAACTTTTTTTTAGCTGCCAAGAGGTAGATTTTGGATGTACGAGTATTAAAGTCCTTGTTGGGTCTTGAGAGTCGCTTTATATGGCAACTGCATCAGATGCTGCTTTTTGCAGAGTAACTATTTTCAAACTTCACTCTTCAATTTGTTTTGGCGATTTCTAAATCTGTTACCATTTAGTCGACTAGGATTGGCATAATTGCTACACAAACTCCGTACCCGTTTCCTGTTTGTTTATCCAACACAGATGCAAAGCAATTTGGATAGTTATAGCAACTAATACTACAAAAACAAGTAGCAAAAAAAAAAAAAAAGAAGCAGAAACCATAAAATAAAGGCAACCTTATAAAAAAAAATGGGAAAAAATTAAATTGAACAAAAAAAAAGAGAAAAAAAAGAAGCTGGTCATGTAGCAACATCCCCAAATGCTTCTTGATATACTCGCAACGTAACCCGCAGTACATGGTCATGTACGAGCGCATGCAGGAGTAGATGAAGTTGAACATGAATATACCCGCGGCCATTAAAAACTATTTTTTTTTTTGGCATGTTTTCGTTTATTTTTTGTTCATTCTTCTTTAGCCTTAATTGCGTAAATTTACGACACAACTTTCTTTTTTTTTTTTTTTTTGTTGCTCCTCCCGTGTTACTAAAAACATTTGAGCAACTTTTATTTTTTAAACATGTTGAAAGTAAAAAGGATAAAAACAAGCAAATAAAAATAAAAGAGTAAAAGAACTGCAAGAAGTTAAAGGAAATTTTAGAGTAAAATTCAAAAAAGAAATAGCTGAAATATCTGAATAATTGAACTCACCTGTACGGACACGAAAGCAGTTAAAGCTCTGAAAAATAAAAGAAAATACAAGAGTTTGAGTTAAAAGTGCAAAAAAAAAAGTTTAGCAAGAGAACAAAACAAAAAGTGTTTAGTTATGCAGCTTGTTGGTGTCACTAAAATTGAATTACTGCCAAAAAATGTTCGACAAAAAAAAAAAATAGAGAGCATAAAAAATTGGAAACAGAAAAACTTTTTTTGCATTTCCTACGGCATTTGTAAAGGCTTTAGGTTAGCGCGCCATTAAACACTTGTACATTAAAGTTCCACAAATAATTTAAGGTGGCATTGCACAAAAAAGTCAACGATTAATTTGTCTAAATTCTTAATTAAATTAATCTGCATGGGAAATCAGCAGACATTTTCTTAGGGTCGAAGCACTGTGCTACCTTCGCTTAGAAAAATGGCAAGTTGGCTGATTTATAAATGCACTGCAGTCTAAAAATTAAATATATATTCCATTAACTGGAAGTGAGATATAATATTTTTACCTTTAGCATAAAAGATCGATGGTGATCTTCTCTTATAGCCCATGAAAATTTTCTTTATTAAATTCATTTAAGATCTAAAGGCTGATTGTTCGAAATTGTTTGTTTTAAATTCAGAAAGACATGAGAAATATTCCAAGGCATAAAGGAAAGTCAATAACAGTTTTTTAGTTATTCAACTTACACAGCAGAGCAGAACAGCTGTTTTCGAAAGCCGCCACACTTTCATCATCAGTACTTTGGTATATCCTTGAACTCTCTTAGCAATTCGATTTTTATCTAATCAGTCTTGATTTTTGGTGGCAGCAGAGCAGAACAGCTGTTTTCAAAAGCCGCAACACAATACATATGATGACTAATAATGAAAATGTGGCGGCTTTCGAAAACAGCTGTTCAGCTCTGCTGTGTAAATTGAATAACTAAAAAACTGATATTGACTTTCCTTTATGCCTGGGAATATTTATTAGGTATTTCTGAATTTAAACAAATATTCGAACAATTGGCAAATAAAATCTTATTTGAATCTAATTGTTCGAAATTTGTTTTTAGATCTCAGAAAGACATGATAAATATTCCAAGGCACAAAGGAAAGTCAACATCAGTTTTATTCAACTTACACAGCAGAGCAGAACAGCTGTTTTCGAAAGCCGCAACACCTTCATCATCAGTGCTCATGTGTATTGTGTTTATCACCACTTATTAGGTGGCTTAGTTGAATGTGATAACAGTTCCTATTTACACAAATTTTATTGTGAAAAAGAAAAGGCATTTTTGTTTTCTAAAGTTCATATTTGGTAATTTTTAGATCACATTTTTTAGGAATTCCTGACAGTTTTAATCCTCATAAAACACTTAGATATAAACCACATAATGTTTCCTTTCTTCTGCTTGCAAGAGTCATCGATATTAAACATCATTTCCCTTTCTGTATCTCAAACAGCGATTTTCAGGAGTAAAAATTGTATTCCCACTTCAATTCAAAAGTTTTCAAAAAAAAATAACAAAACTTTTACCAATTTGTTAACTATTACAACAACGATTTCTTAAATATTCCCACAAGCAAACAAACTCCTAGATGAACATTTCCATAGTGGAGTTTTTGAATTTACATGTTAATTAATTAAATTAGAGCAAATTTCAAAGTCATTAAGTATTATAAATTAGCCACATTTATCTTAATCTTTGGCAAGAAAAATGCGAGTAAACAACATCATCATCAGATATTCAGCTCGAGTTGTTTGTCTTTCAAATGTTATTGCTAATTTTGTTGTTTGAAGTTGCGTGTCTAATTAAACAATCACTGATTTCTGTTTGTTTTGTTCTTTAATATTTTATGTTGGTTTTTTTTTCGCTTTGGCTTTTCTACGATGGCAAAGTGTTCAGTTATTCGACAGAAACTTTTTTTTTTGTTAATCATTTAATAGATTTTAGTGTGGAAATTGCGGCGATTAATCGAATACAATTTTTATACTCTGTTTAAAAATAGTCATTCAAGATTTTGTTTAAGTATTCTGTCGTGTGCAATTAAAAATTAACAATTTCATTTTAAAATCCCTTTTTTCTTTCCAATAATGATCAATACCAAATATCGAACACTGACTCGCTCTTCCAGAATAGCGACTTATTTTCAGCCAGGCCATCAGTTACCGAAATTCGTGACTCGCATTGCAAAAGACCCCTATGAACTAAAAAAAAAAAAAAATCCTGTATTAAATTGAATTAAGATTTATAGGCTAATTGTTCGAAATGTTTTGTTTTAAATCTCAGAAAGACATGATAAATATTCCAAGGCACAAAGGAGAGTCAACATCAGGTTTTAATTATTCAAGTTACACAGCAGAGCAGAACAGCAGTTTTCGAAAGCCGCAACGCTTTCATCATCAGTGATGATGAAATTCAATTTAATATATCAATATGAATGTTAGTTAATAAAAAAATACTTACATACAAACCTGGCTTTGGAAATTATCTCCCCTGAACTATTGTTAGCCGATCCTATAGCAACTACTCAGTTACTTTTTCGAGGCATCACAAGGTTTTGGGCAAGTAAGGCTCCCTCCCAATTATCTCTATTCTATATTCGCCATTTTAGTTAGTCAATGAAGTAATAGACCGCGTCGAATCTTAAGTACCCTTCACGTGTTAAGTAAATAAAAAGTCTATTGTGTAGGAGTCACTCCGGGAGGTGCCATGGGTGAGAGAACTCATCTTTGCCATAAAACAGTAAAAAGCCAACTTTTGGGGTAATTAAGTGAAAATAAAATTTTTTTTATAGGGTCATTTAGGGGGCAAAGGCGGGGGAGGGTAGGGCAGAGGAAGACCAGAGCACATTTCAGCTTCGTCATAACAGCTTCAAAATTAATTTTTAAGATATATAATTTTTTTAACTATTTTTCCATGCAATATATTATTTCAACGCCCACTAAAGGGGGCGGGGTCCAAAAATTGTTTTTGTTTTCTGGTTGCTAGTTTAGCGCTTTGGACTTTCCTTGACAATTTGCTTAACAAAATTACACAAAAATTTTTTTTATTATTTTTCTTTTAAAGGTTGATTTAGTTCTCCTTAGGGGAAGTTTTTTCCCTCTGGCCCGATTCAGCCCATTTACGAACTTGACCTGTGCTATCCTTCAAAATATATTTATAACACATTTCAAGGGTATAGTTCTTTTCGTTTGGACTGAATTGTGATTTCCACAGACGGACTGACGGACGGCCGAACCGTCACACATGGCTAGATCGCCCTAGATTCCATCACTGATCAAAAATACATATACTCTATGGGAGCTTAGATGGATATTTCACTGCGTTACACGCGGATTGAAAAAGTGAATATTTGCAGGGTATAAAAAATATGTACTTCGCTTAATTTGCGTTCGAGTAGTCGTTGAATTTTGCTATAGAATAATAGATGACAAAATCTCCACGATTATTCGTTTGAATATGCTTTCTTGTATGTGGCAAAATATTTGTCTCCAATTCCATTTGACAAGTTTAAATGTTTGTGATTGTGTTTGTAAGTTGTTGCTGGTACAGTCGACTCTTGATAATTTGAAACTCGTTACTTTGTATCTCGCGGTAATTTGAACTGTTTTCCAAGTCCCTTGAAAAACACTCAATAAATCGAAAAATATCTATGTAATTTGGTCCACTCAATAATTTGAAATTATTTGAATGGCATTTTGATCGCCGACTCGCTATAATTTGAATTTTTTGGCTCTACGCTGTATAATTTGAATTATTTTAATTGCTGTGTTTTATGCAAAATATAAAATAAATAAAACAACCATTTATTTTAGTTTTTTGCGATGTGCTACAAAAAAGACATCTTGCTCGCCAACGTTCTATAATTTGAAGTTCGGTTATTCTACACTCTTTAATTTGAACTCCTAATGTGATTTTGTTTCTGTTTTTGAAAGAAATTTAAATCGCTTGCATTAGTTTCTGTACCACAATTTTAGTATACACCACTACATCAACAGTTGCTAACATAAAAAATTAAATTTCTTTGCTTTGTTAAATTGAATTAAGATTCTATAGGCTAATTGTTCGAAATTTTTAATTTAAATCTCAGAAAGACATGATAAATATTCCAATGCACAAAGGCAAGTCAACATCAGTTTTTGTTATTCAACTTACACAGCAGAGCAGAACAGCTGTTTTCGAAAGACGCAACCCTTTCATCATCAGTGCTCATGTGTATTGTGTTGTGCTTTGCTTTTGCGAAATTTAGTGCGTGCAAATGGTTTTGTTTTTTTTATGAAAACTCTTCTTAATTTAATTTTTTTCTGTCTGTCTTTCGATATATTGCAGTCTTTTTAAAATGAAAACTCGATTATTTGAACTTTTTCTCTGGTCCCTTCAGTTTCAAATTATCAGGAGTCGACTTTATTTCTATTTTTTAACTTCAAGAGAGTATTAACATTTTTCTCTTGTAAATTTTGTTTTATTGTTTTAATTCGTGAGGGATTGTCAAATGCCTGTGAGTGTTTTGGTAGGGAATAAGTTTTTTTTTGCACGTGTGGGTGTGTGTGTGTATGTGTGTCAGCTAGCTAGAGGTGTGTCAATGGACAATACAAAATTGAATGCTTAAGCATTGAAGTCTTACAAAAACAAAAAAGTTTTCTTATAAAAGTTGGCAGCACTCCCTGGAGCCAAATCAATTTTAGCTTTAAGCAACTTTACAACATTTGTGCTTGTGTGTGTGTGTGTGTGTCGGTGTGTGTGGGTATATACCCTACATTATCGAAATAGTTAAGTGCCCTAAAGTTTTTGGGACTAAAGGACATATGAGATCACTCAATACAGTATGGGAATCATTTTTGTAATATGCGTTTAAAAATCAATAGAGTCTGTAAAATTTCTCGATTATTAAAAATGTTGACTGAGAGTCAAAGAATCTATTTTTTAATTGCTTCATTTATCGTTTTCTAAGCAATCAAACTACGGAATCTATTTAATTTCTCAATGGAATCGGAATCTGTGATATGGCCGTTAAATTGTAAATTCGTGGATTTGAACTTCAGCCTGCATAACTATTCTTAGCTTAATAACAGAAATACTCTCTAGCTGTTTCTTTGACTGGAAGTTATAAAAAAAGTCGTCACAGCCTTTTGCTTGTCTTCTGTCTGTTATTTGGAATTTTTTTATTTACCTCAATATTTGGTTTTGTTGTTTGCTCTTCTTTTTATTTTCTTGTTGAAAAACTTTTAATTTATTTTTGTCTATACGATCTGTTGTCCTGTTCAGATAATTCTTAGAACTGTTTTGCAGCTTTTATACTTATTTTCGTGTTATTTGCAAGTGAACTGCGGCAAAACAATTTTAAAAATAAAATTCAACTTTTGCATTGACTTGTTTTCTTATATGCAGGACTCTGGTAAAGGACATAACAAAACTATTTTTTATTTAACAAAAGTTTTCTAATATTTTTATTTTAAAAAATATAGTTTTCAAAACTAAATTCGGGTCTAAGAAAATCTATTTGAAATTCATTTATTTCCTTTAATTATTGCTCACAAGAATGTCTGTCTATCTGTTGCAGTTCAGCAATTCATTGAAATCAATTTTAGAGTTTCAAAAATTTATTTATTTTTCTCTGCTCGTTATATAACCGAATATTTCTGATAATTTATTTTTGCCCAAATATTTGCCCAAATGACTTTAATAAAATTAAATTTACAATATATTTAATTTGAATTTATTTTTAATTAATTTTAAAATATTTAATGCAATTTTTTCAAATATTATTTCATATTAACAGAAATTAGATTAAAAGTGTACATTTTTGTGTTTTCCCGCTTCTTCATTGATTTAATCCGTTAAGCATTTCCGTTTTATGGCCATTTATTTTCTTTTTTTGCATTACGCATTTAAATTGTATCTAATCGCCTACAGCCATTTTTATATAATTGTAATTTTCGTGCTTGTTGTTGTTGCTTTTGTTGTTTGCCATAGTATATAAATAAATAGATCTAAATTTATTATGGTTTTAAAAACGCTTAAATGGGGATCACGGTTGCCAGTGTTTTTTTTATTTGCTGTGCAATAAAAATAGATGTAAAAATCCTAAATTTTGGCAGTTGGAAAATATTAAGCCGCTAATATTTTATTTTTTTTTTTAGAAATATTTTAGTAATTTATAAAAGCAAATATTTTTGTTAATATAAATTTTAGTTTAAGCAAAAAAATGCAATACCAAGAAAAATGCGAGTAAACAACATCATCATCAGATATTCAGCTTGAGTTGTTTGTGTTTCAAATGTTATTGCTAATTTTGTTGTTCGAAGTTGCGCTTCTAATTAAACAGTCACTGATTTTTGTAAAAAATAAATTACTGAAGACTTATTTTGAAATAATAAATTCTACTAAAATTCGCAATTTGATATTCAGAAAGATTTGGTCATGATCAGTAGTGCCTGTATCCTCCCTCCTATAATATTTAATACTTGGCAAAGTTCACCGCACGTGACGGAGTCGTCTCCCAGGAGCTTATTTAAGGGGGAAAACAAATTCTCCCTGCAACAAGTATACAGCAGAACGGAATATTATTTTTCTACAACGATGCAACTCCATCAATACTGCGCATGCGCACTAAATTTGTTAAGTCGATAGCAGAAGGGTTCGTTTTATATATTCCTGAAAAATAAAACGGATCCCTCTTTCATTCGAAATTTGTATCATGGATTTGATTCTTCAATATTTTCAAATCTATATCTAGAAACAGGATAAATTTCTAGTATTTTATTTTTTTTAAATCAGACCAGCACTCAGGGGATGACCCCTAAATATGCAACGCATTGAGCCGGAACTAGAAAGGAGGAAACAATATTGAGAGGACAGAATGATGAGGAGAAACAGAATTTTTTGTAGCCTTTTACTTCGCCGGCTAATTTTTGGCTGCAGGAACAACGAATGAAGTTGCGTTGTTACCCTGCTTTTAGTACATGACTGTGTCAGTGGCTGCCACTAATTGCGCAGTGACCAGTGCTCTGCCTTCATCACTGAAACAAGCTGGCAACAACTAACAACATAATCATGCACTAGTACTGATCAGAAGAATTCGACCCAATATTCATGACTCAGCGCGGAGTCAAACTCGGGACCCTTCGCTTCATAGTCTCGTGTTAACTAGTTCAGCCAACAGCACCCTCAGAAGTTATTCTCAAGACAATAACAAAGACAATGATTCATTGTCTCAGTATCCTTCCCATATGCCCTGCATTTATTGCCTCCTACGGCTCCAATGGGGTTTAAATGCCCTTTTAAGTTAGAGGGTTCGGTGAAGATGTCAACTAACTTTTCTAGTTCTGGCGTGTTTATTTATTTTTCTTCCTCTGGGTCGCCATTCAGAATGTTGATTGTGCCACCCGCATTGGGCCCTGTAGGCCATCTTTTGCTATTCCTTTATCACGGTTTATTGGGTGACTTCCATGATTGTGATATTTATTTATATTATATATGATTGAGCAGAGTATTTCAAAAAATAGGTCGTTAGGTACATTTCATTCCTTCTAAAATGAAAATTTTTTCCCTAAATCTACAACAAATCCCCTAAGCTGGCAACACTCAAATTCAACTCTGCACTGTATTGTGAGACAGTGTGCGTGTGTGTGTGTGTGTATGTTAGGGATTGTGTGAAGTTACTAAATTTTTATTGGGTCCGTTTAAATTTATTACTTGCAAAAATAATTTCCCATATATATTTTATGCTGCACAAGCAAATATTTTTGAGAGCAGACAATAATTTGTTGTGTGTTTGAATGTGCATAGACATTCTGACTATAAAAGAATTAGAAAGATTGAGATCTAAATGTTTTTGTTTGATCTGCTAGCCTCAACGGTTCATAGTCATAACAGTTACAAGTGCTTTAATCGTATTACAGGATATTTTCCATGACGGCTAAAGGGTTTACCAGGGACTCCCAGGACCAGTGAAGTTATCTAGTCCAAGGATTTTCCTCCAAAACTGCCTGTACTGGCAGTCTAAACAAACTAGAACATATTCAATCTGAGCAGAAAGATATTTTTTTGTTTCAAAGGCTTTCATGTTACACCAAACTTTTCTTTCTTTATTTTGTCGCATGACAACAACAAAAAATGTGCCTCTTAGCATTTTCTCTATACAAAAAAATAATAAATTACAATAAATCCACTTTTAAAGCGATTGCAAAAGTCAAAGTCAAGCTCAATAACCTTTTAAAAGGAAAAAATAATGTTTAAAAAAAACCCCTAGCAATTGTATAGAATTTTTCTTTTTTTTTACAAAAACTAGTTTTTGTTAAATTTTTGTTTTCAAAAAGGTCATATTTTTATAAACTGCAAAAATATTACGGCAGTTGGAAAAGCTCTTAAGCTAGTTTCCATAAAGAAAACCACATTTCAAAGGAAAATTCGTGTCGGCTTAAAGACTAAACTAAACTGGGTCAATTTTTGTAGTTTGTTGCTGCGAGCACTACAACAAATGGAGCCAAATAAACCTGCATACACGAGCAGCAGTGGAACAAACCAAAAAAAAAGAAAAAAATAAAAATGTAACTCACGTACGTGCACAAATACACATTCAGGGCCAGTATTTATGCAACGTCACTCATATGCATATCACTCATACACACACACACACACACACGAGGACCCACACTTTTATGCCAGCTCACATATTGCATGCAGTCGCATAAATACACTCTTTCGCTTTCGCATTCGCATTCCCATTCACACACTCCTAAGTAAGTAGGCCTTACACTCTACTGATCTATTTATTTATCAATGTTGAAATAATTTCACAAATTTTACACGTTTCGCCTTAAAAGGATTTGTGCATGCGATTTATGCGTGTATAAGTGTGCTCGTCGAGGGTTGTGTGGGTGCAGCAGTTTATGTTGCACATCAAGAGTGAGGAAGTCATATGAGGCTTATGTGTTTGTGGTTCGTTGCTCTGGTATTGCACTTGAAATTATATATTTACAAGCGTAGGCAGTAAAGGTATAACCCAGCAAACATTTTACACTCACAACGATTTTTTTTTATTCGTTATATATTGGCTTAATTATTTTGGAATAGCTTTATGGTGCCAGTTCACAGATCATTTTTAAAAAATCTTGGTAGTCCCTTTAAAATATATGTATTTTGAAAACAGCGCCACCTAGCGGTTTAAATTAAATCCAAGCCTTGACGCCAGACCCACTCAACTCCCAAAAGTTTTTACTAAAACCTGTTAACCAATTGCTAATACTAGCCCAGCATCGCTGATACCTGGACAAATCAGAATAGCTGTTTTCGGTTGCCGCCACATTTACATCATCAGTACTCATGGATATATATTTTTTTTAAATTCCTTTTTTAAGTGGTTTACTTAGTTGAAGGTGGTAAAAAATTGTGCATGATTTTTAATTTCACCTAAAAATGTTTGCTGGGTGGTGTGATGTCAATATTAAGTCAGCCTAACGATTATGTTGGTTATTTTTTTTTTATCTAGCATCGACTGACGACAGCTGCAACGGAAATTATGCGACACAGAATTTTCCTTCATCATTTTGTGGTGACATGAAGAAGAGGCAGGCAGGCAGGCAGTGGCATTTAAGGGGCCTTAAAAACCTCCAAGCACGATTCCGTATGGTGGTGTAAGGAAACATATTTTTCTGTTCATATGCTCGTATACCTTTAACCACACAATTACGTACACACGCAAGTGAATATGAATGTATTGAATGCTCGTATGTAGCAGCAGGCTTGTGTCTGTGTAGTTGTTCGCCAGCTACAAATTTTAATATTGCACTCAACCTAATAATTAAAAGAGCATTGCTGCGACATAAAATGTGATATTATTAAAAATGTGTATTAAATAAATTATTAAATTAATTAAATTATTAACTGCCTGTTTCACAATGTCGACATAATAATACGCCATAAATAATATTTCATAAATTTTTTTATGCTTCAAATGTTATTGTACGCAAGAGAAAAGTCCTTTGGCATGGCGAAATAAACAGTAAATATTGCTGCCCGTTTAACTATTCGATTAATTTAAAACTGCTGCTTTGATCTAACGATTAAATCGGTTAATTGAGGACAATTAAGCAATTAATTCACTCAATACAATTTTAAATTCTATTCATATTTATAGGCTCAGATTCGTTATATATTATATTCAGACAGACATTATAAATATTCCTAGGAAGCAGGGAAGTCAACATCAATGCCATTATCCAACTTGCACAGCAGAGCCAAACAGCTGTTTTCGTAGGCCGCTACGCTTTCATCATCAGTACTCTGCAGTATTTCGTTGGTTCTACTTGTATGTGATGACAGTTTTTGTTTATAATTTTTTTTTTAAGAAATAGCATACGAATTGAATTTTCAAAATTAAATTTCAATTACCAAAGGCAACGTATTGAAGCAAAAGTTCGCCGGGCTGAACATGCGATTAACTGGAGCCCCTTTAATTGAATACTTGAGTCCATATTAATAACTTGACGCCTATAGAAAAAGCATATTCGTGTCTTCACTTCTTTTTTGTGCCGAGAAATTGTTGTCCCATTAAGCACAGATATTTGCCGACTCCAAATAATGCAGCTCTATGTCTAATTCTGTATTCTGGCCAGTCTCACCGCGACGAGTTCAATTGAATCTTCTAAAACTGATATTTATTTTTTTTTGTACGCAGGAATAATTGGGGCCAAGTACTTCTAATAGAGTTACTGAACTATTACTGTACATTGATATAAATAAAGGATGTTTTTTTTAGATTGTGGAAAATTTTAATCAAAATAATTATTCTATTCGTCAAACTCATTGTGCACTTCTTGCGTTCTATGGCGTACATAATTGTCCTTCAGGGCAGCTGATACGAAGAACAATAGATCGGGTTCGGACTGCAATTACTGTTACTGATCATGTGCATGTCATGAAACGCCGAACAGTACGTGCAGAAGAAGCTGTAGCTGCTGTACAGGAAAGCATTGAAGACAATCCTTATCAATCAATTCGTCGCCGTTCTCAGCATCGGAGGTTGTATCCTTCCACTTTATGAAAGAGTTTTGTAGCTGCTGAAAATTGGTGTTCCAGATGACGCCTTCTACTCGCCAGCCGTGGCGGCTACACGGCAAAAATTAAACATAAATTTCATAAAATTTTCTTTGCAATAACGTCCGTTTCATTGATATTAAAAATATATTTATCTGATTTATTATGATTTAAACTTGTGTCGCTCTATAAAAAAATCCTATAAATTCGAGTGAGGGATATTCCTCGCAAGAAATCTGACTGCATGTAGAAACATCTATTCTTTGTCTTATAAAAATATATTGAAATGTAATAATCAGCTGCTGATTATTATATTTCGATCATCGCCTAGTCCCATAAATTGCTTAGCATCGTAAAAACGTCACATCTCATATATGTAAATAGTTGCTTAAGTCGGTCGTCTGATAGTCGCGGGCGGAGTGTATCAGCTGTTTTACTTAAAAAATATTAAATAAATGTATAACGGAGAATAAAAGATCTCCTGCAGTGCAAGATGATCTCAATTAAGGAAAAAATCATTGTAAATCGTGGTTCGAAGGACCATGAATATTAGACAGAAATTAATTTGCTTTGGAGAGACTCAAAGTAAAAATTTTAAACCCTACACAGATAAAAGCAATTTCCAGCACTCTTCTTGCCATGTGCCATCTCTTTCATTAAAAAAGTTTAGGCTCACTTTATGATAAATAATGGATTTTCTGTGTAACGAGGGGTGCATCTCCTTCATTTGTACAGCGGATATCATATAAAGTTTTGCTGAGCAAAATTAAAAATATTGCTATTTTATAATTTAATATTCAACATTATTTACACAAACTGCCTGTCTAATCAATGCATCTCATATCGTTTATGAATGCTTGCCATTTATATCAGCGCATATTAGGAAGTGTAGCCAGTGTTATGACATTTTTATGCCCAAGTTTTAGCACCGCAAATATGGCCAACAATAACAACACAAATAGAAACTCTATTTGTGCAGTTAATGGAGGGAATTTAGAAATATGTATATTTCATTGTACAAATTTTGTGATGACGTCGCTTTGACAAGGCCATCGTTGTCAGCAACATCATGATCAAGCATGCACACATTCAGGCATACCAACATGCAAACCACGTTATTAATGCAAAACACAACTATGAAGTGGTTCTCATTTCGTTGTCCGCATTTTTCTGTCATTTTTTTCGTTTTCTTGCAGTAGCCAGGCAACTAAAGACACACAAAGTGCTGGAGCACATCCAGTGTCCCGTGATTGTTTCTAATAAATGTTGGGAATGGGATTGCTGCCGTTTTTTTTTTCTTTGATTGTTGTTTCTTTTTCTTTTGCCATGCACATGTTGGTATTGTTGCAAATGTGTGTGTGTGTGCTGTAATGGCTGTGTTTTTTAGCTTTAGTGCAGCAAAAGCCCACATGCACTCTCTCGAATGTTATGACTGATTAAAAGTGTGTAGGCACGAGCTTAAAGATTTTAAGCCTGATACTGTTTTCTTGTTGGTTGGCCGTTGATTATACAGACACTTTGGCATGAGCAGATTTGTACGGCATCAGAATTTTGATTATTTCCTTTTTTTTTGCTTCAGCCGCTTGTGTTTGATATTCAATTAATGCATATTGTGCAATTGCATAAACATGTTGCGTGCAACATGAGGTCAATTTGTGGTGCAACGATAAAATGCGATAATAACGACAATGATCGCATCACTATTTTCCTGCCATCGTCATCTCTGTTTGGCGACCAATGCACTCATTTCATGTTTATATAAATTAACATACTTCAGCGCACACATGTACACACATCATCAATAAGATTATGTTGCAACCATGAATTTTTGGTTGCAAATTGTATTAAAACAATATATAGAAATTTTATGAAATTAATACAGCTGAAAGTAAAGGTCGCATGCACGTGCATGCAAACGATAACACACAAATTTAAATACAAGTACGAGTAATAAAAGTTGAATCTTCAGTCACACTATTTCTTAGTGTCATACAGACATTTAAACCTGTGGCTCATATTTTTGATTTTTTTTTTTTTTGCTTTCTAAAATAACGCTCTGCTTAATTGAGTAAATGAGCTCAATTTCAGGTGCACTGAAGCTGGCAAATTCTGTTTTTTGTGCTTCCACTACTACAATCCCAGGAAGCACTTTTAAAATTAATTTTTATAGAAAACTTAAGCTGAATATTTGAATATATATCCCCGGGGCCAAAATACCGCATTCGATATCGATCGCAATTCCAACACAATTTAAATGGAAATGTTGATCGATATCGAATGCCATAATTTGCCCTCTGCGCTTAATGATTTATAAGTTTTTTTAAATCTTTAGTTATTTCTTTTTTCTCTACTCCCACATTTATCTCTTATTTCAACGTGTCTCGGCAAAAACACCGTCACTTTGCTGGCACTAGTTTTTTTGCACACTTTAAGCGACTTCAATTGGTTTGCACCAAAATGTTTAAATTAATCCGTGAAATAATCGTCTTGGGCCCCATTGTGCGGTAAAATATACCTTTTGATCATCAAATTTCATATTCTGATCATGAGAGCGATCATGATTTATTGAATATTTCACGATCGTGGGGGCAAATTACGGCACTCGATATCGAACGGAATTTGTATTTAAATTGTATGGAAATTTCGCTTGGTATCGAATGCGGTAATTTGGCCCCTGCTACGAAATTGAACTGCCTTTAGACAATAATATGAATACTTATTAATGTGATAATATGAACACTGCCAGGGAAGCTTTTCTGCATGTTCTGCACGAGAAACGACGACGCAGGATATACTGTGTTTGACAGTATCGTGTGACAGGATGTGCAAAGTGAGCTAAGGTAACAGATTGGTGAATTTACTCCTGACAACATTGTAAGCAAAATGTAATGCCAAATGGAAAGCCGTAGGCAACTACATTGAATACGTTTTACGGAGGAAGAAAAAGGACCTCGACTAACGTTTACAAAACGAATCCACATCTATAGATCTTCAGCATAAGATAGTAGCAACACCACAATGGCTGCGTATGGCGGCCCTAGACGTGTCCACATAAAAAAGAGTCCTTTCCAGGACGCTGTTTGTGGACCTTCACGAAGTAGTGCAGCAAGCGGTCCCGTGAAGGCAAACACACCAGAAAAAGATGGGGGATGGTTTTAGTGGAAACACCACTCGAGTTGGTTACGTCCACTGCAAGTGTGAAGGCATTTTAAATACTCCTCACTCACCAAAAAAAAAAAATAATAATAATAATTGTAAGAATTTTAACGAACATTTTATATTGGTATATTAAATTGAATTAAGATTCTTTAGGCTAATTGTTCGAAATTTTTAATTTAAATCTCAGAAAGACATGATAAATATTCCAAGGCATGATGGTATGATGGAACAAAAAATTCAGAAAAATGGGACATGAAGAAAAATAATCAAACGGTAACACGGGTATTATAACAATAACATGTTAAAATCAGGTTGATACAGTTCTCGTATTCTTTTTCACAATAAAATTTGAGTAAATAGGAACTGTTATCACATTCAACTATGCCACCTAATAAGTGGTGACAAACACAGTACTGAGCACTGATGAAGAAAGTGTTGCGTCTTTCAAAAACAGCTGTTCTGCTCTGCTGTGTAAGTTGAATAACAAAAACTGATGTTGACTTGCCTTTGTGCCTTGGAATATATATCATGTCTTTCTGAGATTTAAATTAAAAATTTCGAACAATTAGCCTATAGAATCTTAATTCAATAATAATAATAATTATACCACGAATATCAACACTTATTACTATGATAATATGAACACTGAGCACAATATTGAACAATAAAAATATTTTAAATTATTATTGGCCACTTGTACACGATCAGCGCCGATGTCTGCCTACTTGTATCACAAAATATCAAACCAGAACAATTTGGCTGCAGTAAAAATAGGACATGAAGAAAATAATCAAACGGCACATGGGAATTTAAAGTGTGTTACGATATTTCATAAAAAAATTTTTATAAATAAAAACTGTAGTCTGATTCAACTAAGCCATCTATTATATGGAGGTAAACAAAAATTCATATGAGTACTGATGATGGAAGTGTAGCGTTTGCCGAAAACATCTCTTCTACTCTGCTGTGACAGTTGGAAAATTAAATTGATGTTGATTTTTTCTAGTGCCTGGGCACATTTATAATCTATTACTGAACCAAACAAGTTTTCAGGCTCCAACGAAATTAGAAAAAAAATTAACGTACTAAAATACAATTTGTAACTACAGTTGCCACAGTTGGTAACATTCTACCAAAATTGGTAATTTTTTTTAGGGTTGGTAACTTGGTAACTTGGTAACTTTGTTTCTAAGGCTTGACAAACTATCAAATTATTGTTTTTCTGTTATCATTTTTCCGCATTACTCAACACTGAGAAAAAAATCATTAAAAACAACTGTGTGAATGTGCGCCAAATTGTTCAACGGCGTAATATGCAAATGTCATTATGTTTGGTCAGCAAAAGATTATTTTAAATGAATGCAATATTAAATAATTTATTTAAATTAAATACGGAATTCGTAGGTATAATGAATTGAAATATTTATTTATGTTCTAAAATGAATTAAAACGTTTTATGTTATGTTTTTTATTAATAAAAGTTGTTGTTTTTATTATAATAAAAATAAAGATTTTGGTTTTTATAAAAAAATTTTGGTAACTTTTTGGTAACATTTTCGTAAAATATTGTTAAAAAATTTTTTTACTCAGTGGCAACCGTGTTTGTAACCCGATATTCATAAAAAAATAAAATGTATTTGAAATCTATTTTAAGAAAAATGTCTATGAAAAACTAAAACAAATTTCAAACTCGTTTTAAATTTTATGAATTCGGCGTCTAGAAAACTTTTAAATCTAATTGTTTAGACGACAAATTAAATGTTAATGAAAATTCCAAACGGCACGCTGAAGATCAGTTGTACACATGCAGTGCCTGAACTACGCAAAGTGCGGGGGGGTTAGTGTTGACAGAATATATAGAGAAAATGAAGACATAGAACTTGTATAAGTCATTTTATTATTCTGATTTTTTATCATTATTTTATACCCATGAAGGAGATGGTTTTAATTAAATTAAAAAAATTTTATTAAAAAAAACATAAAGCGGCATATCAGTGTAATTCACCGCATTACTTCAACCCTCAAGAACCACAATTAATTAAAGCCCACAGTCAGCCACAAACAAGAAATATATCGAACATAAAAAAAAATAGAAATAAAAATTAATCAAAGTAATAAAGTTCCTCAAAGAATATTGGCAATAAATGTTGTTCGATTTTGTATTTATAAAAGAAATTAAATTTTATTCATGGCTTTTAGTCTTCGGTTTTGTTCAATATTTCGCAGCATCAGTTTTTTTTTTGCCATTTTCACTAAACTTGACTCTTGGCTGTCAGTTTGATAGACAGCAGCTTGACCCAGAGCAGTGTAGCAAAGAGAAAAAAGAGATTTTTTAAAAAGTGTGAGAGAGAGGGGAAAAAAGTATATCCAGCGACGTCTGAAAAACACAAGTGGTTTGGTCATCACTAACAGACTGCAGTTTAATTACACCACAACTGCTTTAACCATGAATGTCAATCACACAATATCCTTTTTTTTCTTACTCCTCACGTTTTTACTTCTGCATATAACTGAAGGGGGGAGGGGGGTGAGGGGTTGATTTTGGTAGTAACAAATGCGGGAGTAAAATCAAAATAAGCCATTTATTTTAACAGCAGCAAATCAAATGGCAGCAAAGTTTAACAAAATGGATAAAGTTTATGTTTGATTTCTTGTTGAACACATTTGAGTTGGAAATGTTTCTTTCTTTTTTTCTTTATTTTTATATTATTAATTTAAAAGAGTGTCTGACTGATTGACAAGGCAAGGCAAAGAAATTGATGCGTATTGCCAATTTATAAAATATTTAAAATTACATTAACTTCAGTTAAAGGTTAAGGATTAAAAATTTATTTGCAAAATTACTGCTGCCGTCTCTCCTATTCTATACAGATTTTATTAAAACGTTCAGCTAAAAGTTCTAAAAGTATCCGCAATATATTTAAAAACCAGTGCTATTGTTTTTGTACAGTTCAATAATATTTTTAAGTGGCACGTACCCGTCTCCCCGTTCCTATACCAGCAAAAACTGCTTGGATTTTATTTTAAGAGGTAAACATATTGCCCCATATTGATAACAAAATAAAACGTATTTGAAATCTGTTTTAAGAAAATTTTGTATGAGAAAATTTTATTAAAATACATTTCCAACACATTTTAAATTTTATGAATACCGGGGATTCAATTTAGTGCGTCTTGTTATTGTATCTGTAAGTATATGAACTGATCTTCGAATGGGATTTTGGCCCCACTTTGCGCTGTGGTATAAACATACAACATTAAGGCTTGCCAGCATTGAAAGCCACCCTATTCTGCTGACCCCAGGCCGATATTTTCTTTAAGCTACTGAGCCATAAAAGTTATTAGAGTCTTATGGACATTTAATTATTTTATGCAGTCGAAAAAATAAATATATAAAACAAGTAAAAGTGCTATATTCGGCTGTGCCGAATCTTAAATACCCTTCACAGATGTAATTCTTCTTTCTTTCTTGCTAAAACAGGAAGTAAGTTTAATTAAAAGATGTAACATAGTTTTACTTGATTAAAAAATTTAAATTTTTAAACTTTTTGGTCACTTTCATGTACAATAAAATATATTATTTGTTCAAACCCGGAGTCGAAATTTTGATTTTTTAAGATTTTAATACCAATTTTTTGTTCTTCCTGAATTATAAAATAGTTTTAATTAGCAAAAACAACAACGTCAATTGCCTATTTGGTTACTTTTATATATTTCAATATCCCAACCCTGGAAACAAAATTTAATTTTTTTTAATGAGGCATGAAATAGTTTTAATTAAGAAAAACTTAAAATTTTTAACTATTTTGGTCACTTCGAAATTTTCTTTTTTATTTTTGAATTTTTGATACCAATTTTGTTCTTTCTAAATTATAAGACAGGCTTAGTTAGGAAAAAACAACAACAAAAAAACATCAGTTGCCTGTTTGATTACTTTCATGTATAAAAAAATGCAATTTCCCACCCCTGGAAGCAAAATTTTAATTAAAAAAATTTTGTTTGGCCAATGCAAATCTTCATGACGTATAAAGAGGTTTTGTAAAAGAAAAACTTATAATTTTTAACAATTTTAGTTACTACATGTACTACAAAATACGGAATGGGCCGAAATTTTTTTTTTAATTTTCCATCCCTGGAAAATTTTTTTTATTCTTTTAATTTTTAATAGACCATTGAGGCTTAAAAAAATAGGTTTAATTTACAAACATTAAAAAAAATAATTGATTTTTGGTATAAATTTTGCGTCGAGAAATAGCTGTAAGCTTCCTCGCTCTGGAACCATACTTCGGATCTTTCTGAATTTCAATGGCACTCTATTTAAGTTCATTTCCAATCCAATGGTCCAAGAAAGAAGTCTCTAGCTCTCCTGTGGGCTTGGGAAAACTGATTTCACGTACAGACAGACGGACAGACGGATATCGCTATTCATAAGAATTCAGAATATATATATATTTTATGGGGTCCCATGTGCATATCGAAGAAATCACAAACCTATATATACCCTTTCACTTTTTTGTGAAGGGTATAAAAATTTGTATAAAATTTTAAGTAAAAAATCTAATTGAGTGCCCAAAAGCATTTGAAATGTTAACGATAGCATACGTTCATTTAATACTGAGTCAAAAAAAAAAAAAAAAAAATCTATATATACAAAAATATTCATAAGTTGTACCAGGCTTTGAAAAATATACCGAGAAGAAGAGAGACGCATGTCCTGGACGAGCGCAAAGCAACAAACGACGAAAATGGTATGAAGAAAAAAAAATTGTGATGGAAAACCACCGAATCACAAATAAAGAAGTTTCAGAGGATGTCGGCCTTCATGCTATTAAATATTATTGCAAATTGTGAGCAAGAAGCATGTGGTAGCGACTTTATTTACGAAATATCTGAGATCTTGCTAAAAAAAAATTTTAGGTTTGTACCAAAAACAACGCCATGGCCATCATGGCTCAGCCACTGCATGCAGCCAATTTGGAATCCTATGCCTTCTTTCTATTCCCAACATTGAATAGAAGAGAACCTTGAAGGTTCGGGAATCACTACCATTGAGAATATAGAAGCAGCAGCAAGATTTAAAAAAATGCTGGCAATAGAGTTTTAAATGTGAGGGAGAGAAAATGAAAATTGATGAATAATTAAGTGTTCTTAAGAAAAATTAGGACTGACTATATTTTGAACAGACCTCGTATTATTGCATAAAAACGTATTTCAATAAGCTGACAGATATCGTAGGATATTTAATTTCTCTAAAAAAATTTCTATTGTCGGCGGGTTCGTTGACCATGTCATTTTAATGAACTGGAAGACTGAAGTATTTTATTCCAAAAAAAAAAGTCGGTGCCTCAACATAATAATTTATTAAAACAAATAAATATATTCCGTGATTAAATTTAAAGACTAACCTTCACGGAAAACCATTTGCGCTCATTTGGTATCAAGAGACCCTTTTTAAACGAAAATCCCTTTTGTCAACCTTCTGTTTTACTTTGTACCCGTTTGGGGTTATTAATGTCAACAATATTTAAAATAAAATAAACAACGAAAACGTTGTGACAACCAACAGAAAAAAGGGGGGAAAATAATTAATAAAACTTGATTGAGTGACAGGTAAAGTGAGTAACGAGTCCTGTTGTTGGCTTAAGTAGAACAAAATATTAAGAGAATAAAGAGAACTGAAAAAAGTGAAACACTTGTAAGGATTAACTACTAGACCAAGACAAATTCTAACAGCAGTATCGCTGCTACAACTCACGATATTGTCATTAATGTCATTATCAGGGCAAATATGATAATCATCAATACCATCATCATCATCAACATCATCATCATCATCATCACCATTAACATGGCAACTGAAGTAGAAACTTTAACTACAAAAAAAATTAAATCCAGGGTCAAATAATTTAACACCTCACAATTTAAGCAGGAGCTATAACAGCGTTAAATAACCTTCAGCACAGTCGTCATCAGCAGGGCAAAATTTAAAAGAAGAAAAACAAAAGGCACGAATTTAAAGGTGGTGGGAGCAACAATAATTAATTTCCACGAAAGCTCTCAGAGACACAAACACATAGACAGAAAGTCACAAACACTTGACATGCAGTCAACAGCAAGCAAACAGGTAAACAAGCCAAGCAGAAGCTTGTCTATATTGAGTGCACTCGGCTGCTTTAGAGCTCCACACCATCCTTAACAACAACAACAACAGTGCACGCTGTGCTTGTATTTGTGTGAAATGCTCGTAGTGACCATTCATATTGTGCCATCATTCAAGGGACTAGAACGGCTGAGCCGCGAAGGATATAAAAATGATGTTGTACATCCTGTTCCTACTTCCTTCCCCAGCCCCACCGCCAAGCTTTTCTAGCTCTGATTTTTCTTTTCTGCTATTGTCGTTTTGCTGTTTGCATCACCTTTTGAATAATGTGGCATTTGCGTTGCATTAAAACACTGCGACTCAAGTTCATCACAAAAATTTACTCATTAATTCGTTAAGCTAAAAATATAAAAACAAACAATAAAGAAAAATATTAACGGCAAAAAAAAGTGCACTTCAAATTGAAATATAAAAAAATAGCAAAAAAAAAGATAAAATAAAAACGTTGTCGTTAAAAAATACTCGTAATATAAAGAACAAAAATACTTCTCCATTTCATAAAAACGAAAGTGGCGATTGTTGCAGCAACTTAACTGGCTAAAAAGCTTAAGAAGAATGACCATGACTATAATGAGCCGGACGATGATGTTGGTAATGACAACGAAGATAATTATGAAAAAAAGTGAAATGCAAGAGACAACGACAATAATAATGACAATAATTATTATTACGGCAGGAAAAGGTGTTGAAGGCGTTGAGAGAATGACAAATGCCACAAACAACAATAAAGATTGTTTGGTGTTAACAGCAAAATTCTGGGCAATGAAAAATCATACTGAACATTTCAAATTCAATTGCATGACGAGCATAATAGGGAAATAAAACACAACACTTGATTGCAGAATAACTAAAACTATTTGTGTGCTTTTAAAGGTATTTTTCTAATTCGTGATAAAAGCAAAAAACAACTTCCTGGTGAAAACAATGAAGTATTCAGCCGCACACTTAATTTGTGGCATCAGACTGAAGGGTGTAACTTCCTATTTCATATGAGAGTATTTCATTAACTGAAGGGCAAACAAAATACACATTAATTTGATTAATTCCTCTTAATGGGATGGGGAATACTTCCCTTTTAATAATTGCTGTAAACAAAATAGGGTTAAATTCAATTAAGATTTATATATTTCAAAAAGAAGTGATAAATATTCCAAAGTACAAGGGAACATCAATATCAATTAACTTATTAAATTAATTTACACAGTAGAGCAGAAAAGCTGTTTTCGAAAGCCGCTACACATTCATTCATCAGTAATTAATTTCCGGTTTATTTAGCACCACTTTTTAAAGGGTTAGTTGAATGTGATAATAGTTGTAATTAACACAAGTTTTATTATGAAGAAGTATACGAGAATTGTTTCAATACTCAACCGATGGGAAGGCACTTTAAAGCCCAGTGTTGCCGTTTAATTATTTTTTCCTATATTCTGAATTTTTGTAATATATGTTAAAAGGTATAACATCAACTTAATTATCCAATTAACACAGCAGAGCAGAACAGCTGTTTTCGAAAGCCGCTACACTTTCACAATCAGTAATTAGGTTGCGTTTTATCAGTACTTATTAAATGGCTTCATTAAATGTAATAACAATTTTTATTAACACAAGTTTTATTGTGAAGAAGTATACGAGAATTCTGTCAACCCATTTTGACCCACTTTAAAATCCAGGGTTGCCGTTTAATTATTTTTCGACATGTCGTATTTGCTGAATTTTTGTGATAAATATTAAAAGGTATAAGAAACATCAACATAAATTTAATTAACCAATTTACACAGCAGAGCAGACCCGCTGTTTTCGAAAACCGCAACACTCTCATTATCAGTACTCATGCCTTTTCTACCTCAAAATTTGTATAACTTTTTTCTTAATCAAAACAAGTTTCGAACAATAGCCTTTTTATCTTACTTAAACTTAAAATCGCCATAAATAGTTATAACTTTTACAGGGCGATCCACAGAATATTATGTCAATTACTATATGAGTCATCCGGCCAATCTAATAAAAGTGCAGATATAAAAAAAAGAACTGACTCAATCTGTGTCCCTCGGAATGCCTATAGATTTCTATGAGGCAATAATTTTCACCTGAGATACACAAACGAGGTTCGCAAGCCGAAAATGGACACTAGGCGGCCCAAAAATCGGTGTGTACATGTTAGTTAAAATTGATCAGCAAACTGTTTTTTTCTTCTATTCAACCAGGAATAAAATAGTTACGCCTGCCATTATAGCAAGACTACAATTCATAAAGATGTCTTCGTTTCATTTATGTGTTTTCCGTTTTTTGTGCTCTCCTTTCTACATCTTTCTTTTCACTCCCCTTTTGTTCTTTTTAGTTAATACGTTTGGATTGGTCTATGAAAAAAAGTGCGTTAAAATCAATCTTCCTGATTAGACAGTGTGAACATGACACACCCGGTCCCAAGCCTTAAATCATATTCAAATAGTATTAAAATTACAAAATTATGTTTTACTGTCAAATTTACAAAAATATAAAATATAGTTTTCTACTAATTCCCCTGCTGATTTTTCTGTCATAATTTTGGAAAAAAGAAGAAAATTAAGTTAGTGTCATGTCAATGTAAAGTAAAATAATTGGGTCTATCATCATGTTTTAATGTTGTTTTCATGCAAATATTGCAAACGGCATAAACATTTGTGATAAATATCGTGCAATATTTATCCACACTGTTGTTGGACACACGACAAATTGCTATAATTATAAAACTAGCGTGGCATACATATTTGAGACTGCAAAATACTAAATCAAATATAATTAGAAATATTAAAGTGCTGTAATTTGAAAATAACAGTTCGTTAAAGAAAGAGAAATTTTTTTTTAAAGAAATTGTCAAATTGATAATTGTTATGAGAAAAACAGCAATTGAGTAGAATTATCGCCAGTTTGTTGATACGCTACACGAGGGAGCGAAATATCCCTTTCAGACAACATGAAATATATATGTTCTTCATCACCTATAAAATCTAAGACGGTTTAGCCACGTCCCTCCATTCGTCCGTCCATGGAAATTACTATACAGTCTAAACGAAAAGAGATACACACTTGAAATTTGTCATAATTTGGTCATTATAAAAAAACGGAGCTGCGTACACATATACCATTACCCAGAAAAAGTCTTATATCTGAAATAATTTTAGAATTCGAATAATATCAATTTTAAAAAAGTTTTTTCAAAAACTGGACATATACCTAAACGCCCCCTTCAATGTGCGATTAGTTGTATATATTTTTTATATTATTGTCGAAATATTATATTTTGTGACCAAGAATTTTAAGTGGCAGATTAATTGTATTCCTATAGGCTGTTAATAAGAATAAGTATTTTTCAATTATCCACGACTTGCGATATAAACTGATTAGAAAAAGTGCGAGTCATTATAAAAAATGCAACTCATTACAAAAAGTGCAAGTCATTATAAAAAATGCAAGTCATTGTAAAAAGTACGAGTCATCATAAAATGTACAAGCCATTGTAAAAAGTGCAAAGTCATTATAAAAAGTGCAAGTCATTGTAAAAAGTGCAAGTCATTATGAAAAGTGCAAGTCATTACAAAAAGTGCAAGCATTATAAAAAATTCAAATCATTGTAGAAAGTGCGAGTCATCATTAAATGTACAAGCCATTGTAAAAAGTGCGAGTCATTATAAAAAGTGCAGGTCATTATAAAAAGTGCAGGTCATTATAAAAAGTGCAAGTCATTATAAAAAGTGGAAGGCATTATAAAAAGTGCAAGAAGTGCAAGTCATTATGAAAACTGCAACTCATTATAAAAAGTGCAAGTCATTATGAAAAGTGCAAGTCATTACAAGGAGTGCAAGCATTATAAAACATTCAAATCATTGTAGAAAGTGCGAGTCATCATTAAATGTACAAGCCATTGTTAAAAGTGCGAGACATTATAAAAAGTGCAAGTCATCATGAAAGGTGCAAGTCATCATGAAAGGTGCAAGTCATTATAAAAAGTGCAAGCCATTTTAAATAGTGCAAATCATTATAAAAATGTGCAGGGCATTATAAAAAGTGCAGGTCATTATAAAAAGTGCAAGTCATTATAAAAAGTGTAAGTCATTATAAAAAGTGCAAGTCAACATAAAAACTGAAAGTCATCATAAAAAGTGCAAGTCAACATAAAAAGTGCAAGTCATCATAAAAAGTGCAAGTCATTATAAAAAGTGCAAGTCATTTTAAATAGTGCAAGTCATTATTAAAAGTGCAAGTCCTTTTTTCCAATAAAGGCAAAAATAAGCATAATTTTGGGCAATTCCCCAATAGCGGATAAAGAAAGAGACTCAAATAATAAGTTGTTTAAGTCATAGAAAAAAGAAAAATTAAATTATACAAGAAAAAATCTTGTGAAAATACTTCCGAAAGTGATTGCAAAATTGTAAACATGTAAAATAAAAACTTTAAAGCATTTTATTTAAAACAAAAGAATCTGAAACAACTCGAAATTATTGAAGGAATTTTATTTTAATATCTAAAATTTCTCAAAAATCCGGTGTTCATCTATACGAGGAAGTAGGATGTTGTAGCTGAATTAAACAATATTTAAAATATCTTTATGTAACTAAAGTGAATAAAAAATATCCTTTTAATAACAGCCAACATTTTAAAGTAAAACTAAATTAAAACCTTTTTGTCAAGCGAATAAACACAAATTTGCGTGATGTGCCACGAAAACAAAAAATAAAAAACGCACTCAAACACATCAACTTAAAATCGCTTTTTTTAAGTAAAAACCGAAACTAACAATCACACGCAAACAATTATTCTCCTCATCATAAAAAAAAAATTCATACAATATTTCTTTCACTTAACAGAAACAAAAAAAAGGACATTCTAGCAAAACATTAAAAAATGAACGTTCAACACAACAAACAACAGAAACAGAACCACAGCAACAGCAATAGTACCCGTGGCAACAACAAAATGAAAATGGGGAAAAAATTATATTAAAATAATTTAATCCAAAAGTTGCGAGTGACACGTCAAGTTTTTTCTAGGAATCCGGCTTTTTGCTGTTTCGGTGACCGAATCACATAAACAGATTTCGGTTGTTTCTCATTTTTCTTTATTGTCACTTTTGCGATAATAAAAGCAATATGATTAAAGTAAAACGCCCTCTTTAAAAATATAATAAAAGGAAAAATTACTGGCTTTTTATTTGTATAAAAAATAAAAAAAAATTGTTTTATGCCTTTTTCTTACAACAGAATCAACAACGTTGGAGCATAGTTTAGCCAACAGCGACAGCAATAATATTTATGCCATCATTTCATTAAATTCAATGTCCAAATTATTGTTACTGCTGGAATGAAGAGTGACAGAAGAGCAGCGGCATGGCCCACTTTGACAGGCAGTGACTAACACTTCATTAGCCATGCAAATTTTATACAGAATTCAAACCGACAAGTTTTCTTTTCAACTTTTTTTTTCTGTTCCTAATATTCGCTTCTATTTTTTATGACAAAGTAAATAGGATGAGTTTTATTTTTTGTTTCTTCCCCCGCAAGTGTCTTCCTAAATAACTTAATAAAATGTCGAGTAAAAAAAAAGGCAAGGAAAAGTTGTTTGTTGTCAGTAACGTGAAAATATTTATGTTTTTAATACACTTTAAATGCCAAGTGTCAGTCAGTAAATAAATTCTTTCAAATTATTGGTAACATGTTGATAGCAAATTGAATTGTAAGTGATTGGAAAATTAAAGTTTAGTGTGGGTTGAATAAGGAATGGGACTTTTATGAAAACACAATTTAGCAGCCTAAATTTGTTTGTTTGTTTGCCAATTGATTGTTGTCACATGTTCGATATATTTTTCCAACTCAATGAATTATTTTAGAGAAATGCGTATTCATTGTTTTCGAATTGTCTTCCAGGAAATAAAACATGTCTACAGTTCGTTTCATAACTTTCTTAAGGAGAGGGAAAACTTTATTCACACAAAAGCGGGAATTTTTATTTAATAAAAATCTTTACAAATTTTATCAGCAACTGGAAACTTTTTTCGTTCGATTTTGTTCGTAATAACTTCAACTTGATTTTATTTTATTTCTTAATATCAAGAGTAGTTGCTTTTTCTCAGCATAACGATGAACAACAAGTTGTTGTTCATTATATAATCAAACGGTTGTTGACAACAATCTAGACCAGCAGGGTGAGATTGACCGCGAAGTTTTCCCACAGTATCAGTGTCTCACCGTCTATTATTGTTTTTCTGTTTTAGTTTAAAACCTTTATTTAATATGGACATACACCTGAATTCTCGACTAATCGCGAAGATTCTGTAGGTGTTAGGTCTTCACAGTCTAGAGTTAGTTTTCTGTCTTATCCTAACACCGTTATTTAATATGGCTTTCAGGCAGAGTCCTTAATTAAGCTTATAGCAATAAATAGCTCTATTAAGCTCAATTAATTATATAAAATTTTATTTAAGCAATTGCTTAATTAAGACTTAATTGTTATGAAATGAAGTAAAACTACAAATGCAACACTGCTAAAAGGTGTGTTTAGTAGGCAAAACACAACTCACTGAACGAAGTTAGTCGAGACTTAGCAGCTAAAGTGTGGAAAACATTAAAAAAGTTTATTATAAATTTTAAATAAAAAACAAAACCAAATAATAAGATCCCCGATTTGAAATCGAACTCCACATGAATATAAAAAAAACATATTTTTAAATTTTGTATATCTGAACAGGAAGATAATTCTGTCAACAAAGTGAATAGGGTGCTCGAAAATTCGTATAGAGATATGAAATTACGATCAGTTTCGTACTAAGAAATTTAACACTCATACGCTGGTATGAGCGCATAACCTTCCGTTTTCTATGATGACTTGTACTTTTTATGATGACTTGCACTTTTTATGATGACCTGCACTTTTTATAATGATTTTCACTTTCTATGATGACTTGCGGTTTTTATGCTGACTTGCACTTTTTATGATGACCTGCACTTTTTATAATGATTTGCACTTTCTATGATGACTTGCACTTTTTATGACGACTTGCACTTTTTATGATGACTTGCAATTTTTTTATAATGACTTGCACTTTTTATGACGTCCTGCACTTTTTATAATGATTTGCACTTTCTATGATGACTTGCACTTTTAGTGACGACTTGCACTTTTTATGATGACTTGCAATTTTCATGATGGCTTGCACTTTTTATAATGAATTGCACTTTTTGTGATGAATTGCACTTTTTATAACGACCTGCACTTTTTATGATGACTTGCAGTTTTTATGATGCACTTTTTATAAAGACCTGCACTTTTTATAATGATATGCACTTTCTATGATGACTTGCACTTTTTATGACGACTTGCACTTTTTATGATGACTTGCACTTTTCATGATGACTTTCACTTTTTATAATGACTTGCACATTTATAATGACTTCCACTTTTTTAATGACTTGCACTTTTTATGACTTGCACTTTTTATGATGACTTGCATTTCTTTTGATGACTTGCACTTGTTTTCTTACTAATATGATGAATATAAAAGTAACTCTGTTCATCCTCAAACCGCTGAACCGATTTAGATGAAATTTGGCCTAAAGATATTTTATGATCCGAGGAATAAGATAGTCATAGAAGAGAAATATATGTGTAATAAGAAGCCAGATTAGAAAAAAAATTAAATATATAAATTGTTTATATGTGAACAGGAAGATAGTTCTGTCAATAAAGTAAATATAAAATCAATAATAACTGCAGGTCTAACACCACATGATATTAGTTTTGCATATTTTGAAAGCTTTAGTGGAATTGAAGAGGAATACCAAACAGCTTTAACAAAACATGAAATTATTTTATTTTGTAATGAAATCCTGCTACCAAAAACGATATTCAGAAGGCTGCAAATTACTTAGGAAGAGAAATGAGGACATAACGAGAACCTTTGCCAAGTATTTTGTTCTATAAAAGTTTTAATATTTCAGCAATTATGCGGATTTAAAGTGAATGAATTGTGCTTAATATAAAACATTGAAAAAGCCAAGCCAAGTTCATGTTGTAGGTGCGTTCATGTCCAAAAGCAGTTTTTTTTTTTTTTTCAAATGATAAATGATACCAGTTCTGCTGACACATTTAAACTTGAAAAATAGGCTTAAAGTCCTATGAAAATAATACATCTCGTTAACACATTTCTAGCAATTAGTTTGCCAGACAGCGAAACATTTATTTTACTTAAATCAACTTTTTTTAAAGCAAAATGTAGACAAAACAGTAGGTATATTTTAGATTTAAGTTAAATACTTTTTAAATTGCATAGTGAATGCATGAAGGCACTTTTCCAATCCCCGTTTTCTTTCATTAGCTGTGGCTTTATAATAATCAGCTACTATTTAAGACATTTAAACACAACTATTAAAAGCCAGCACCTGTTCCATGCCCACGCCCCTCGTATTAACAAACAAACAAAAAACAAGCTTATGTTGACATTGTAATGGTTTCACCCCCTCATTGTGGGTTTGTGGGAACAACATTTTTGTACAACATCTATTTAAAAAAATGTACAAATATCAATTAAAGATGATGAGGGAAAGAATAAATAAATGGCAGATTTGAAAGAAAATATCGTAAAACTAAATTAAAATCTTGTCAACAGTTGGCATTTTATGGAAGAGAGGAGAAAAAAAAAACAAACACCAACATCAAAGCAAACAAACAAACAAACAGACATCAAATACCCTCATACACTTTCTTTTCCAGTTTCAAAGAAGTAAAAAATAAATAATACTCGTGCCACAATTCAAAGGCAACACCAGAACTTTTAAAGTGTCTTATTTTCTTAATACAAGAGACAATAATTTCAAATTGACTGAAATGAAGAAGACAGTAAAACGAGGGACTAATTGTTATGGCTCCCCATTGCTGAGACTCTTGGTTAATCTTAATCTAAACTACTTGCTATTTAGTTACAACAGCTTAACTTGTTTTAATGTCGTTTAATAAATATTTAATACCGCTCGGATAATAAAAGTACATTAAACGAACATGCGGCAAATGTGAGAAAGTTGCAAGAATATAAAAATTATGTTGTCAATTGTTCGCAAATGAAAGAAACGACTTTCAATTCTTTAATAAGTGAGAAAGTAATAAGAAACTAAAACACTTGTAGATGTTAAACAAAATTCATAAAAGTGATTCTTTTTAAAATAAGCAAACTGTTATACAAGTATAAAAAAAGAATTTGAATTAAATGCAATTGCACTGAAAACACGACGGCGAAGTAAAAGCAGAAAATATATAATTTCTTCCACCTTATTCTGTAACTATTTGTCAATGTCACGTCAAGACATCTGCCTACATTTTTCATCGGCATTTAATTACTTTTAACAGTCTATTACAATTTTCTAGACCTAACAGAACAGTCAGAGACTGTCAGTAGGAATCAGCTGATGCCCGGAAAGAGAATGTACCTGCTGTTTTTTTTTTTGACATTGTCTTGACGTGACGTTAACAACTAGTTAGAGAATAAGGGGAATTAATTTCTTCACAACTACTTTGTCTTAGGAATGTTTTATAGTTCCTAAAATCCTGCTAATTCGAAATAGAGAATTAAAATCTTTAAAAAAAATTATATATAAAAATAATGCAAAAGCCAACAGAAGCAATCAACCTTTGAAAACACTTACCATAAGGGTCACTTGTGTCCTTTTATTGTTTCTGCCAATGTTGTATATTTTGCAATTACATCTTCATATATTCCAATACAAAATGTCGGTTATAATATAATAAAGAAAATGAACAACAGCAAATACAATTTTGTAAATTGTTGCAAAGTTGTCTGTTAAAAAATAATACAACAAGAAGATTTTGTGTGTAATAGGAGTTGGACAAGAAAATACCACAAGTGTAAGAGATACAACAGAATTGTATACTATAACAAACAATCTAAAGTGAGGAAAACACATGTAAGTGAACAGTGAGGAGGAAATATTTTTTTCTAATAAAAATAAGTAAGACCGGGTGGAATCTTAAATATCCTCCAGATAGGAGCAGCATGGCTGAGGCGCTCAAAAAGGGACAGAGCTAAATTCAAAATGTTTATCCTGTTGGGTCGAAGTGTCTTGTCTGTCCCTAATTTTAAAACTCTATGTTGACTCTGGAGAGGGCCGTGGGGGAGATATCTCTACTTTGCCTAACTCATACAATTTTTCTTGTAATATCTTAAATCAACGCCCACTACAAAAATTTAATTTTTCTTATTTTCTGTCTCAAAATTCAAGGCCTTGACATCAAAATATATCATTTGCTTAACAAAATTACAAAAAAACAACCTTAAAAATTATTTTGTTTTTTAGAGGTTGATTTAGTTCTTCTTAGGGGAACTTTTTCCCCTCCAGCCCGATTCAGCCCATTTACGAACTCGACTTGTGTTATTCTTCAAAATTTATTTATGCAAAATTTCAAGGGATTGACTGGTTTTATTTGAACTGAATGTTGATTTTCACAGACGATCAGCCAGACTGATCCATCCAGTTTCTAAACAATTTCTTATCAGAATGTGTGTGAGATAATTTTTAAGGATGACAGGAAAATTATTATCCACATGGTCATGTGATCAGTAAGTATTTTATCACCGTGATTGTACTCGTAGGCGTTACTTTTTTAATTCAACAAGTTGCAGGTACAACACTTTTTAGAATTTATGTAAAGCAAGACAAAGTGTCACTTATTCATTTCATTATTTTTGGTTAATATTAAAGAACAATAACAGTAAGACCACCTGGTAATCAAAACTGGGTCATATGACTTCTATATGTGACTCTTTCTTCAAATTAGGTCTACTGAAATTTAAAGGAATGGATTTCCATATTTCTTCTAATTCTTTTAAGACAGAAAACATAATAAATTACATAAGCGGTTTTCACACCGAACTTGTTAATTTGTTACTCGGTCGTTTGTTAATTTGTTAAAGTTAGCAACTGTGAACGACCCCCTTTTTCAAACTTGGTTAGTCTGGTAACTTTCGTAATAAACCAGCTGATTTATTTATGTATTTATAATTAAAATCATTTAATTAACATACTTACTCTCAATATACACGAAAATTGCCAAAACACAAATATTTTTTTTAGAAATGTATGACAAATGACTTTTATTATTTAGAAACTGCAACAGCTGATTGTGAGTTACCAACTAACAACTATTTTATCAGGGATGTCGTGTCGTTAACTTGTTAAATGTTAATCCGGTAGTGCGATAAATATACAAAAACAAAATACGTGTAAAAAAGTAACTATAAACGACTAACAAACTAACAAGCTCGGTGTGAAAACCGCTATATTCTTTTAGAAAGTTTGTTAATATATTTTTTCATTACAAAACAATATATAAATACATGTTTTTTATTTTTTTATTATTATTAATTTTATTTATTTTTGTTAACTAAATTAACCTTTCTGGTAAGTATTTTCACGAACATTTATATTGCTTTATTAAATTGAATTAAGATTCATAGGCTAATAGTTCGAAATTTGTTTTTAAATCACAGAAAGACATGATAAATATTCCAAGGCACAAAGGCCTATCACATTCAAAGGTTATCACATTCAACTAAGCCACCTAATAAGTGGTGACAAACACAATACACATGAGCACTGATGATGAAAGGGTTGCGTCTTTCGAAAACAGCTGTTCTGCTCTGCTGTGTAAGTTGAATAAAACTGATGTTGACTTTCCTTTGTGCCTTGGAATATTTATCATGTCTTTCTGAGATTTAAAAACAAATTTCGAACAATTAGCCTATGAATCTTAATTCAATTTAAATTAATTTTTTTTCTACATTTTATGCCAAAAATTCCTAAAATCGTATATTGTGCATATTTACACGAAAATTCCTTTTAAAATAAAAATTCTTCAGTAACATTGGTCGTCGAAAAGTTACGGCAAAGTGTACTACAAAAAAATAAGTGGCGTACTTAAACACGTTTATAAGACTATTAGCAGACTATTAGACTGGTCACGCTGCACTCTCTCGCCTTTTTCTTCCCTACATTCGTATTACTGCCTGTTGTAATAAATACAAGACAAATTCTTTTGGTTTAAAACAGCAAGCAAACAAATTCCAGTTTTGTTTTCAATATAAAATCCCAAAATATAGTTTTAATGCCAAAAAATATATATCTATTGAATTACTTTTTCACCACTGTGCAACAATAAATGTTACAACAAAAAAAAAATAGGAGAGAGATAAACACGTAGTAGAATCTAGTGAGGGAAAAATTACAAACCCAGAAGAAAAGAAAAACAACTTACAATTGGATTTTACAATTTAAAGTTATGAAGCCATTAGATTACACTCAAACACTCACCAGCAAATGTGTATTATGCTGGACATAAACTTCAATACATTCTGTTTTACATTAGAACATGCCACATGTTGTAAGTTGTAAGTCAAAGTTACCTAAAGGCACAGGGACTTGCACAATACTCGCATACACATGCTTTTAAATATTGAATGTTAAAAAAAAGGACATCATGATGGCAGGAAAAAAATTTAATAGACTTTGCTTTAACAGAATGTGACAAAACTATTTGTATTTTTTTTTTCAAGAGAATTATTGTCTCTCTGTTATCTTAAAGTTTTGTTATAATTATTTTCTTTTGTAATTATAAAAACAATTGTAAAATAATTAGAATAATAAACAAAGAGGAAAAAGGCAGTAATTTCCATTTTCATCCTACGATCGGTTTGCAGCTATAATACATTAACCTGCAATGACCACAGACATCGAAGATTAGGGAGTGTTTTAGCGTCATGTTAATTATTGGTTCTCTTGAAGGTCTTCAGAAATCTGCTAAATTTTATAAAAAAAAACAAATCTTTATGTACTAAGACGTTTAAATCAAAAATCCTTCATTTGGGCGCGGATAAAGCAAATATTACAAAAGACTGATTTCCGTGACATTAATGAACGAATTTTTTTAATATGATTTCTTTGATTTTTTTTATTTTTATTTTTTTTTTAATTTCATATTGCGTTAGCAGCCACGTTATGGAGCTTTTTTCCAACTGATGTAATAAAATTATTTATTACATAAAATATTAATAAATAAATACCCTGAACCGCACTTATTTTATCAAATGGAGCAAAAGCAGCATGACCGCAACAGACATTTTGATAAAAAAAAAACCACAAATTGCTGTTGTGCTGTTTTGGAATGAAGAAAATATTTTTCTAAAATTTTTACTTTCTCTACCATTAAAATGACTGCACTGAGTATAAAATTGCATCTCTTAAGGATTTTTTCTTTTCATTTTGTAAAAACAAAGTCCTTAACGAAATTTATTTTCATACACTAAAACAAGTAAAAGTAGAAAAAAGGTATTTTTTTTACCAATCGAAAATAAAATGTAATAAAATTTGTTAGTGAATCTTGTTTCATGTTTATTTCCTTTTAGTTTATAATAGTATTGCATTGAATTCAATATGTGCAAGTGTTTGAATGTTAGAGAGTGTGTATGTGTGTGTGTGTGTGTGTATTTTTATGTCTGAGAATTCATTTCACTCAATTTACTTAAGAATCAAAATCAGGAAAAATGTTTACTGCTTGCTTTACACACACACACACACACACACTCTTCTAGAGATGCTTTCTAGCAAACTTTTACAAATTTATTTATTTGTGAGAGTATTATGTTCATTAAAAAAGTTTACTGTTGCTGTACTACGAGTACAGCATCAACAACATGTACAACATAAAAGTGTGCTGAGGAAACAGAAGGAAATTGATTTTTGAATTATTTTTTCCATCTATTCATTTATTCTCTTGACTGTGTTGTATTTTTTAAAGTGTGCCCAGTTAGCAATTGGAAGATTTGGTTTTTTATAAAATAGCACCTTAAAGAGTCTTTTAAGATTAAGATTAGGGGATCACTAAAAGATTAGAAAATTAACATAAAAATGTTTATCCAAAAGAGATTTATTTAAAACACACAAAAAAAAATTTAAAAGGGATATCAAGAAATAATCCTACAAATCCTCAAAAATTGCCAGATAAAAGATCACAATGTAATTTTAAGCATGTCTTTAAAACGAATGGTAATCATTTTTAAAATGAGACACGAACAAATCTTTCAGAGATCTACGTCTATGACAGCAATATTTTGTTAAAAAGGAAAAAGCATTAACAAGTCAAATTTGATTTCAATTGAAATAAAAATGTGTTGCCTGGTTGCTTGTGTTTATGCATGTGTATTTGTATTTGTGTGTGAAGAGCAACAACAAAACAAACAAAAAATCATTGCAAGATGCCGACTGATACAGAAAGCAAATTGAATCAAATTAATATTGTGCAACGAAAGTAAAAAATAAATTAAAAATAGAATCTATGATAAATTGAACTACTTTAGACTCTCGAACACACACACACACACACACACATACACAGCAATACAAATTTTTATTTAAAATATCAAATTAAATACACACAACCCAACAGGATGATTAAAATAAAAAAAGTGTTCAAATAAAATGCACACAAATTGCCAGAAGACGAAGACGCTGCAAATAATAATTGGCTTGGAAATTTTTATTTGCACGAAAATTTTGTGAAAATTAAAAATTGCGGTTTTAAAGAATTTTTTTTATTATAAACTAAATTTCACTAATGGCGTTTTCTTTTCTAGAAAACATGTAACATTTTTTCACTTCTGATCCAAAAATTTTAAGAAATGGTTGATTAATTTGTAATAGATTTACTAATTCGAAATGGCATGATGGTGCAGTTTTTCATTAAAAATTGTAAAATATGTAGCATTTTTTCCAGAAAAGAAATCAACATAACTTTAAACTGCACGTTGCACAGTGGGCCAAAATAGTTTGCTTTTGTATGTTTGATGTTTTCAAAGATTTTTCGCTGGCAATTTTCCAGTTGGATTCTATTACAAATAAACTTTGATTGCCTTAAAATTTGTGGGCTTATGGTACGAAAATGTATTTTAAATTCAGATGGAGTTGATAAATATTCCCAGGCACAAGAGAAAGTCAATATTACTTTTAATTAACTAACTTACTTAGCAGAGCGGAGCAGCTGTTTTCGAAAGCCGCTACACCTTTGTCATCATCAGTACTCATGTGTCTTTTTTTTATAACCTCCAAAAAAGAATTCACCTTGTCGTTCCGTACACAGCGAAAAATCCCTCTAAGACCCCATACAAAATATATATGTATCATCTTGATCAGTGATGAAATCTAAGACGATCTGGGGCCAAATTACGGCATTCGATATCGATCGAAATTTGTATTTAAATTGTATAGAAATTTCGTTCGATATCGAATGCGGTAATTTGGGCCCTGGTCATGTCCGTCCGTCTGTGAAAATCACGATTCAGTCCAAATGAAAAGAGCCAGACATTTAATATTTGGTACAAATAAATTCTAAAGGATAACACAAGTAGAGCTCGTAAATGAGGTGAATTGGGCCAGAGGGAAAAAAGTTCCCCTAAGAAGAGCTTAGAAAACAATGTAATTTTTAAAAATTTTTTGTTAAGCAAATGATATATTTTTATGTCAAAGAAGGTTCAAATTATTGCAATTGGAGTCAGAAAATAAGAAATATCAATTTTAGGATCCCGCCTCTTATAGTGGGCTTTAACGTAAGATATTATATGCAAAAATTGTGTAAAAATTTAACAAATTTTTTTTTTAATCTTGGACTAGTACTCAGGGGATGACCCCCTATATATGCAATGCATTGCGCCGGAACTGAAAACGAGGGGATGGTATTGATGGAATTTTCATTAAAAATTTTGTTAAAAATTTTCATTAAAATTTTTTTTTTAAATTTCCATTAAACATTTTCTTAAAAATTTTCATTAAATTTTTTTTTAAAAACTTCCATTAAAAATTTTTATTAAAAATTTTCATTAAAAATTTTTTTAAAAAATTTCATTAAAATTTTTTTTTAAAAATTTTCATTAAAAATTTTTTTTAAAAATTTTCATTAAAAATTTTGTTAAAAATTTTCATTAAATTTTTTTTTTTTTAATTTCCATTAACAATTTTTTTTTAAATATTTATTAAAAAAGTCTTAGTTTTTCCTAAACAGAGAAAAAAAATGTAAAATGCTTGAAATTTACTGTTCGAAATATCGAACACTGGGGCGAAATGGGTTAAATGTAATTAAAATTGATAGGCTAATTATTCGAAAATATATTTCTAATGATGAATAAGGATTTATTTTGTTATTTTTATTGAATAAAAAGAATTGATTAAAATGTTAAATTAAAGCTTAATAATATTGACCACTTTGACCTTTGCTGAACTTTGTAAACTATGAATGGAGACAAACAAATATATTTTATTAAAATATGCTTGACCACAAAAACCCATTTATAAATATAATGCAAATGTGGATGACAGAATTGTAATTTAAATCGTTAGAATATGTAGTTCTTAGGAATTTCCTCAATAAAAATGATGTACCAGCCAACAAATAGAAACAACTCAGATGGACTCTGTAATTTTCAAATTTTATGCAAGACTAAAAACAGCCAGTAACCGCAACTGTGGTAGAAACAAGAGAAAATACAAGGGATGGCAGTAGGAAGAGTTGGGGGAATGGAGGCCAGTTAATGAAATATAAGTTACAGGTAATAATTTCTCGCAGTGACTTAGCCATTCCTTGTAGTTGGCTCAGAGCATGTCAGTGATAAACAAGTTGTTTATAAATTATTAACAAAAGGGAACTCTTATGCTGGCTAATATATTTTAGAGAGCCCACAGACACACATAGAAACATGCATGGCACATTAACAAGGATTTAAATTCACTAAATATCTGAGAATTTGTAAATGTGGCTAAAATAGTATAAGAAAAACAAAACAAGCAGGAAAACAATAGACATCCAAGTAAGAGGTCTGTTTAGGATGTCATTTTGTTTGCAGGAGAACTTAAAATGATAGTATTTTTATTACAATCAGGTGATTAATTTAATGGCATTTATTTTTTAAAGATGTCTGCCGGCTCATGCCCACCGGAGAGAGGAGTTATTTGCACCACACGATCACTGAATTGTTACCACTTTTTTAAAAAAGATCTAGACACATGGAGTCAATAGTGACTTGTATTCCAAAAAATTGCTGGCTTGTGGGCATACGCCAACGACTTATTACAATATCATAAAAATATAATCCAGAGACATCAAATTCCAACAACGAAGGACAGGACACTTCTGTACATAAAATCGGCTCCAAATATATTTTACAATAAGTTGATTTTAAATTTTTGTATTCAGAAATCTTATCATTATTCTCTATTCACCGCAACGGAATAGGGGTCGATGATGTCACCTGCATGTCATCCGCACCAAACAGGCAGCTTTAATGACCTGAGGATTGTCTGCCATCCAAATACGTAAACTTTCCTTATTAAAATCGTAATATAAGCAACAATATGAGTCATCATTAAAAATAATTCTTGGATGGAGGATGCGAGTTACATGGACTTCGTGAGGAGATTTATTTTTTTAAAGCAAATTTCCACAATTTGGAAGTGTTGTTGCTCTGGCGACTTAATCCTAAGTGGTCAAAATATATTTTTAACTGCCAAACCATGGTATCGTTTGTTCTCCCGAAGCCAAAAAAAAACACCCTTTAGTTATTTCATGTGTACACAACAAATATGCATGCAAGAACATAACAATCTGTTGTTATTTTTTATTTTTAATTTAAAAAAAAATAATAATAATTAAACATTTTGTGAAATGCATGTTGCCAAATTATCTCAAAACCAAAGATGTCAGTCAGTAACTAACCGCTCAAGGACTTGCACAGATTTATGCATGCTGCTTGCTAGGGAAAAAGAAAAAGAAGACGAAGAAGCAGGTGAGGGAAAATTACAACAGTAAATATTGATTATTATCCGGCATCTCTTCTTATTTTAATATTTACTCCTACTCTCTGCTGCTCCAAATTGTTTTGCAACCAATTTACATTAACCAAAATCCCATGTGTTGGTTTGTTGCAATCTCAGTACGAGGATTGTTGCTGTTGTTTATGGATCTGAAGCTGGTAAGCATTATTTACATTATTTACAAGAAAAAATGCACACGGCAAGTAGAAACAAGAACCATTCATCTATTAAACATAATCTTTTTTAGTTTATTATTCATATAGAACGACTCATGGTTGAGGAGAGTTGCAGGATTATATTTTAAATTTTGCGTGTGCGTGACATTCTGCATCTCATAATTATTGTTGGCACATCAATACCCTTAATTAGTTGGCTGAAGTAGTAGAACACGAGACTATGAAGCGGAGGGGCCTGAGTTCAAGCCCGCGCTGAGTTATGAAATATTGTGTTGAATTCTTCTGATCAGCATTAGTGTGGGCCACCAGTTCCGAACTGTTTGGAGTTCAACTGGAAGTAGTTTCGGCTACGTGGTCTGATCGGAGACTTGTTTCTGGTACCACGGGTGTCGGAAGCCCCTGGAACCTTGGTTTCTGCCCGGCCATAGTTGCTGCCCTTCGGGGAGCATCGTGCTGGCTGTGTGTTGAAACCCAAATGGCGGGGAGGGCGTGAGCCCAGTGTGGAGTTGCATTGCAACCGGGTGTCGTGACCCAAAGATCGGCAGGAGTTTTAGGTAGGCTCCGCTCCTAACCAAGAGGGAGTTCATGTCCAAATACATGGTTTAAAATTGGTACTCATGCGTGACAGTCTGTTGCGTGTGGGGGCGTTGTTAGACACATTGTATTCACCCGGTGCTAAGACCACAGTGGGGTTGGGCCGCGAGGCAGGTAACCACTATAATCTGTAGCACATCTGATCAGCATTAGTTGCGTGGTTGTGTTAGTTGTTGCCAGCCTGTTTCAATGATGAAGGCATAGAACTGGTCACTGAACATAATTGCTAGCGACTGACACTATCATGTACTAAAAGAGCAGAGTAACAGCACCCGCCTTCGTCGGACTTGTAAAAATAAAAAAAGAGCTACAAAAAAAACTGTCTATCGTTTCATCTTTCCTAATCTGTCCCCTTAATAACATCCCCTCCTTTTCAGTTCCGGAGCAATGCATTGCATATGTAGGGGTCATCCTTTGAGTGCTGGTCCTACTCCTTAAAAAAAAAAGAACATGTCATGTGCTTCATACTCATGCCACCGTGTTGCAGTTCCGAGAAGAAAAATGAATTTTGCTATTCATTTTTTAAAAATGTATTACGGCAAATATGTTGCACCCATAATATTTTCTTTGGCTATTTAATTTTCCACTATTTTCATTACTTCCTGCTGCAAATTGTTTTGCAACTCAAAATCAGCCACAGCAACAAAATGAAAATTCAAAGTAAATCAGTAAAAAACAGGGCAATATACTATATAATCACCCTGATTCTTTTATCATTTATCATTTTCTTTAATTACAAAAATATTATAAAAACAAAATAATATGACAAGACAGCAAGCATTTCTCTTGTCTGGCTAATTTTCGCCAGCACAAAATAAACATTAATTTACCATAAATCCAAACACAAAACAACCACATTTTTTAATTTCCTGTTACTGTTCGGTATACCAAAATGTCCAGTTGCAAACATCAAACAACAACAGCTAAACAGCATTCAACATTCCAATTAAAAAGATTTTGATTTGACACTCAACAGCATCCACATTTACATTATCATCAATATCTCATCATCAGTGTCAGCTTTTTTATCTCTTGTATCTCTCATTTCATTTATCGTTTAACTGCAAACAAACGAACAAAAAAAGAATATCTCTTTTAGCTTGTCTGGCATTTGGACAACTAAAGTAGCCTGCCTGGCTGCCTGCCTGCCTGCTTGTCATTCAATAACTGGGTGTTTTCTTGTCATTCAATGATTTCCCTTTTGCATGATAATTTCCAATTTAACTTCTTTGTTTTACCTTTTTTCTTTTATTGTTGCTGTTGTTGTTGTTGTTGCCCCAACTCAATTGCTGTTTTGCGTTTCTGTATCTTCATCCAAATTGTTTGTGAAATATTTGCAATAATAATGGAGTGGAAAACAAGATGTTGCACGGGATGTGACCATACATTTTGCTGTTTGCTGCAGCATTTATTTCTGCCGGTCAGACGTTATTCATCAATTAGGACAATTTGTAATTGCTTTCAATACATTCTAAATGAATTATGTCTACGTAAAATTTCAATTGCAAATCGTTGAGCTCTTCAGTTTTACATGTTCGTTTTTTCTGTTTTTCCATTTGTTTGCTTTGCTTAGTTTTGCAAGGGATACTCGTATATTAACAGAGGGGAAAAGCTGAGGCGGCAAAATTGTTTTGGCTTAAGTGTTAATTGTCTTACCGAATCTGCTCAGCAGTTTTAGCAATTCTTGTTACATTCATGAATATCACATCATGATTTAATATTCTCTGCCAAATGAAATATAAATAATTTCTAAGTATTTCGGATTCAGCATGTGTGAAGATTAAAGTCACAGCTAATTTTCAAGCAACTTTCTATTTGGCAACACTGTTTTTGGCAGATCAGCTGTTTTCGTGTAACATGTTACTGTTAGACATGTTCAGTTTGGTCTAGGAAACGAAAAACTCTTGCAGATCATTTAGTTTTCTTATCAATATTTATGATCGTTTCAGAAAGGTCATCGTGCACTTCTTCCAGAGGAAACCCGTTTCTGGTTGAAACGACACGTGAATAAGCAAAATTTCTGTATTTGGTGTGGGAAGTTGCCAGAAGCACTGAAAAAATCGCCAAAGCATGTCATCCCGGAACATGTACAGTCTGGTATATATTACGGGCTGGAGTAATTATTTTTCAAAGACGGGGAAGATAAGAACGTTACTGTGAACGTTACTAAACACTACCATGCGATGATTAAAATTTCTTTTTTTTTTACAAAATGGAAGAGCAGAACTTAGCTGGCATGTGGTTTTAACAAGATGGTGCCACAAGCCGCATAAAACGCGAAACATTGGCCCAATTGAGAGCCGAGTTCGATGGAAAGTTTATTTTACGCTTGGGCCGATCAATTGGCCACCTAGATCGTACGATTTAAAGTCCTTCGACTATGTTTAGAGATGCTGTATTAAGGAGCATGTCCATAGTTCGCAGACGTTGGCACATTGGGAGGCAATATTAAAGAAATTATTCATGATATTAGAGTATGACCCAGCATATGAAACGTTTGTTTAAATATCGAATTATTTCGATTGCTCCATCGACCCAAATAAAGATTTCATATATATCTCCAAATTGTATATAAATTTTCTTAAAAAAAATCATTCAATACCTTTTATTATTTAACTAACTTGTTAGTATTTTGTTGTTTTCACCAACACGTCTAACAACTCAAAGAGTCCTATCGCACAGTGGGTGCAAAATGGCTTTTGATCAATTCCTATTATATACGAATTATTTTACAAACTATCATGCACTCTGTCTTTCCTTAGTCTCCTTTAAGCAAATGAAGTTAAGAAAGTTTTGTACAAACAATTTCATATTGATTTATTTAATTAAATTAATTTATTTTCAAATTGCATTAAGACACTTCAGATCTATTTCATACGTCAAAGTTTGCTGAGTTGTTGCAGCATTAAAACCATTTTTCTTCTTCTTCCTCTGCTGTATATTTCAGCAATAAACTTTAACGTTACATATCACATGAGTCTATTTTATATTTGATTTGTTTTAGTTTTTTTTAATACTACGAGTATTTGGGAAAGCAGAACAAATAAAGAAAATCACAGGAAAATAGCAAAGTTGCTGCCCTGCAGTCACACTGAAGGTGTTTAGAATTAAAGGCAAAATCATTTTATTACTGAGAAGCATACAAGTGCCCAGCAGCCACTGCTGTTGTCCTCTTCAAACACCAGCTCCTCATCCGGTTTTAATTTGAGCCATAATTGGCTCAAGTTGTGAGATATTCAAAATATTAAACTCCTGCACAAGCATTTCCCAGCCAATAAATAAAGTTTGTCTACGTGTCTTTTGCAAATGATTTAAATTGAATTATAATTTTATTATATTTTAATTTGATTACGAGTATTCACAGCCAGACGGCTGCTAGATAATTAGCTTGATTGTATTTATGAATAGCAATTTTGCCATTTCACTTTATGCGAGTAGATGCTCATCATGAAACTAACAGAACGGCCGTAGCGTACGGCATCCTCAAATTTCTACTTTTATTTAATTAGCAAAAGTTTTAGTATTTAAGGAGAGTTGGAGAGTAAAAGTAATCTTTTGAAATTTGTTTCTAGTTTTCATTATCATCATTATTTTTTCGATAAAATGTATTCATTTTACGTCTTGTAATTTTTATAACCAGCGGCAATTAAAAGTATGAAAGTGTTTTTAATACGGAATTTGTAAGCAGCCTCGTAATGAGGTGAGAGAGAAGTAAAAGCAAAAGATTAAATGTGAACTTTAATATTCAGAAACTAATTAACATTTACAACGTGAATTTATGTTCAAGTTTATGAACTCACATGTAGACAGACATGCATCATGGTATGTGTAATATATAACGGAATATATGATCATGTACACACACATGAATGTGCTAAAAATGTGCACAGTAGGGTGGCTTGATATGTTAGGATATGCTGTTGTAAATAAAAACCAAAAAAATTTTAAATCATTAACAGTTTCAGATTTTCCCTGTACATGTCTGGCTTTGTTTGCTTTATTATTGTCAGGGATGGCTATAGTTCGCCAAACTATAGTCGATCAAACGTCGTGCATGATCGTGCAAGGGTTGTGCAAGATCATGCAAGAGCTGTGCATGATCGAGCAAGAGCTGTGCATGATCGTGCAAGAGCTGTGCCAATTTAACATATTATTTTTTGTTATTTTAAAATTATTACGGTAATAGTTCTTATCCAGAAATAATTATTGTTACTGTTACACGGCAGGTTGTTGTCCGTGCTACTTTTCCTATATAAGCACATATATTATATTTCTGTAGTCGTGTAGTCGGTAGCCTGATGTCGTGAATGTGTTTAATGCTTTAAACTCAAATCAGCGAATCTTTAAACCATTTTTTATATAAGAATTTGTATTGAATTTTAATTTTTTTATTGAGAGTAGAATATTAAGCATATTTTTGTAAACATCAAACTAGCAGAATGAATCGGTACTGACATTGAGAACAGATTTGAACTCTAGTTTGAATTAAAATTCCTAGCTTTGTAATCAAATTGATCGTAAAGTTTAAATAACAGAATATAAATCTTTTTAACAGAAGACTTTTTTTGGTGTGGTAAAGAATGTCTATATGCCTGGATTTTCTTGGTTCTTATACCAAATCATTAGTAGAGACTTCAACCTAATACCAATAAAACAAACCCTCTTAGGTTATACATAAATTCAGCTAAATTAATTGAGAATTACAAGCAGAATCAAATTTTAATCAATATGAAAATATTTCATTTCACTTGTTTGTTGAGTCTTCTATAAATTTCAAATCTGTTGCCTGAATTTCTTATTATAAAAAATATTTTCTAAGGGTATCGGGTGTGTTTTAGTAGGATCAGCGCTCAGTAGACGATTTGTACACCAGCAATGCGCTGTGCCGCAACGGTGAAACGGGGGAGTCCTAGCGAGAGATGAGAATATTTTTCATATCTAAATTTAATAAAATACTGTTGTGCTGGAGATCAAATCTAAATTACTTTGAACTATTCAATATTTTCAACCAAATAATTAAGGAGATTTTTTTTTTGCCAAGGATAAGAACAATTGGGCCATTAAAATGAACATCTGTGTTTTGACTAAGATAATCTAAGCCAAATAGTGGTTGGGGTTACACAAAAAAATATTATTAAAGTTTGTATATGAAACAGATACGTAGCAAAATAGATCGACAAGATATCAATTAGTTGTTACGTTCACAGCAGAACATAATATTTTGCTTTAAAATAAAAAAAACACGTTTAAATACTCTCAATTTCTTGTATGCAATCACAGGCAAGAATACAATTACCCTACAAATCTTAATTGAATTTCATAGAGAAGATATTAAATTTTTTGTAACTCTTTACTCTGCACCGACGAAGGAGGCTGCAGATACTCTGGTCTTAGAACATGATAGTGTCAACCAGAGCTATGCCTTCATAACTGAAACACTTTGACCACATGTAACACAATCACGCAATATTTCAGATCAGAAAAAAATCGATATCACACTCACGACTAAGTGAATAGTCGAATCCACGATTTTTGGCTTCGTAATGAATTCTTCGTGAACATTTTTTTTAAATGTTGATTGTAGTTTCAAAGAATCTAATCTAAACTTGAATAGATTCAAGACTGTTTGTGTGTATCACTAAGAGTATGTGTGTGTGCGTGTGGGTAGCAATTTTCAACAATATTATTAATAAATACAGGGTGGCTCAGAAAGACCGAAGTGGTGTGAATTCCTTATAACTTTTTTATTGAAATTTTTTTTCTTTTCTTTTCAGTATTTTGTAAAGATGACTTGGACAATTTATAATATAATGCAATACACAACTGAACAACGTGCCCAAATCGTTGAAATTTACTTTTCAAATCAACGGTCCATTGTGTTGACTCAGCGTGCATACTGTCGTCAATTTAATGTGCGGGTTGCACTCTCTCAGTCAACAATAAACCGTCTGGTTGCAAATTTTCGACAACAAGGAGCAGTAAGGAACCTTCCTGGTTCCGGCAGACTAGAAACTATCCACACGTTTGACAATATTCAAGTGGTACAGGAGAGTATTCGGGAGGATCCAGAAACATCAACCAGGAGACGTTCGACACAACTTGGTATCTCAAGAGGGTCGCTACAGCGAATTTTGCATACCATAAGAATATTTCCGTACAAAATTCAACTTTGGTGAAAGAATAATTTCGCGTAGAAGCAATTTTAATTGGCCTCCGCGTTCCCCGGACTAAATCACTCCAGACTGTTTCCTTTGGGGTTATTTAAAAGGGAAAGTTGATGCGAATAAGCCTAGGACTATTGAGGAATTAAAAACCAATATTCGAGACGAAATTAACAACATAACAGCGGAAGTTTTGCGAAAGGCTATGGAAAATGTGTTGTAAAGAGCACTTTTGTGAGAAGCAGAAAATGGCCACCACTTGCGGGATATTATTTTTAATAACTAATCTAAAAAAAATATTCCCTATAAATTTACTGTATTTAAAAAACAAAATATTAAAAATATATGTCTTAAATAAAAAGTTATAAGGAATTCAAACCACTTCGGTCTTTCTGAGCCACCCTGTATTTATTAAGAACACGATTTAAGCCAATAAAATTAAAAGAGCTTCACTACTAAAAATCATTATAAATCATTATGCATGCAAAATATTAAGCAGGCAATTTTAGTTTTATGCAACACTAGTACAACAACAAATATTTACTTATAAAAGATAATTAAATAATGCAAATTGCTGGAATGATTTTCATAAGATTTTCATAAGAAGCTTGTGTGGTTTTACAAAATATTACATAATGCGAATAAATTGAACAGCAATTATATTAAAGTACATTTCATTTTAAAGTTATTACAACACAATCTCTTCAAGGATGTTGGAAGCTTATTGTGTGCAAAAAAAACAGGATAAGTCTATCAAGTCACTGTAAAAATGACTGTAAATGTAAGGAAAATTCTTTTCCCTAATAAAATTTCAAAACTTCAATACCAGCACATATTTTATGGCCTCTATGTCGGATTCACATTTTAAATTTATAAGTTTGGAAAAACTTAGGTTTTGTTATACAGTGTAATACACTAAAATTATTTGGCAAATGCTTTTTATTAGCCAAATTATGTCATCACCGTCCACAAACTTTAAATAATGTTGTAACATATTTTTATTACACGCATTCCCTTTGTAAGCAATAAATTGTATATTTTGCCGGGAGCGTGTGTTGAGGAGTGGAAACAGAAAACCTTAAAACGAAATCAAAACTCCATTACAAAACACAGCAATTTACGATCTTCGCTTCTATTAATCACTAACATTTGTTGACGACCTTTTTAGCCTTAACTTTCATTAATGCTGCTGCTGCTGTTGCCTGCCTGCGGCTGTTTACTGCCTGTTATTGTATCGGCTTAAGAGACTTTAAAGGATTTCCTATTGCTACAAATAATATCCTTGTAATATTTTCATTGTTGTCTCTGCTATAGTATTTAAGCCAAAAGGGATTAATTCCTAAGCTACGAAACGAGTTAAAGCAATTTTGTATGGATTCATTTGTCTCCGTAGCCTTTTTATTTGTTTTTATTGTCAGCACAAGAATACAAATAAATAAAATATATTATTTGTTATCTGAATGTCATGTAATTATACAAATATTATTAATATTAAATGTTTCACAAGTTATTAGAAAATATATACTGCGGGAAAAATTTGTAAAACGGGTGGCTTCCAAACAGGCTGTTAAGCTCTTTGCAAAGGTTTTTATTTTATGTATCCTCTCTGTGTCTGGAGTAGATTGAGTTAGAAAATATAGATAATTTTTTTTAAATTGTTAATTTTTTTGGGCTTAAGTTCGAATCTGCATGACTGCAAATGATTTTTTATTATTTTTATTAATAAATGAATTTTGTTCAAATTCTATTTATTATTTTTTATATTAAGATTGGAATATTAAGAATATTTTTCAATAATCATCAAACCAGCAGAACGGATCAGTACTGATTTCGAGGCCGCTACGCCATCGCATCAGCGTTCTTTGTTCAATTTTTCCACTTTTGCAAGTGGTGCCAGTTAGTAGGAATAAAAAAATTTTTCCAAAAAGAAAAGTGCACAAAATGTTGCACTCTTTTACAGAAAAGAAAACAACATGAACAAAGTTGCCCGGTGAATCATTTATGTTTTGCTGGAGATCAAATTTAAATTACTTTGAACTAGTCAATATTTTCAAGGAGATATTTCTTTGCAAAGGATAAGAATAATTGGGTCATTGGGCCGGCTGTAAATAAAGGCTGGTTATATAAAAAAAAATTATGCCTCAAACACGGCTGCAGCTGAGGTTCATATTTGGAACAGATACGTAGCAAAATACCTCGACGAGATATTAATTAGTTGTTACTTTCCCAACAGAACACAATAATTTCCTTTAAAAAAAAACACTTTCAAATACTCACAATTTCTTTTCCCCCAGCCAAGAAGTTTTATGCTTCATAAAAGCTTATTTATATCCAAGTGTCTGAATATATACTTACTAACACATCTTCCAAAATTTGTCTGCAATCACACACACGAAGACATACACATGCACTCATACGACTATTGCCTAGATAACATATCTTCATAATTGCAAAACCCTTTAGATAATTGTACTCTGGGGTATTCAAAGAACACATGCTCGCACTTTAAACAACACACGCTCGAACAGTTCTTGTCCATCTACAATTATAGTTGCCATTATCTAGGCTGTTATCTAGGCAAAACCTCTGCAACTCTTTCAATAATCGCCACCATTAACTAACGCCCTGGCACTCAGTGTTGTTGTGCTAGCAACAGTAGCATGACCATTACAATTCTGAGGGTATGGTCACGTGTTTTATGTAAATACACACGCATTAGTTAAACGCACACGCACAATTTCAAACAAAAGCCCACACAGACTGTTTGCTAAAAAGCTTTAAAACCTAAAAACAAAAAAGCAAAAGAAAAACTGATATGAAATCTTAAAAAAAAATGTTTATGTTAAGCAATAGTTCCGTTTATGAGACAAAATAAACAGCAACAACAATAAAGAAATTATAAATCGTTTTAGGCTTATCTTAAGTACGCCATAATGTTTATTGCTCAAACACACAAGCCCAACCACATACAGCACAGTGGGACTTTTTGAAATTTCAGCTAGACAAAGTTACGAAATGAAATATATTTTTTTCAATATCATGGGTTAAGTATTTTATGAAAAGTTGAAGTGAGGAAAATTATGAGCAAAAAATTTCCTTTGTTTATCACATATAGAGCGTGTTCTTTTAGACTGTCACAGCACCAGAGCAACGCGTGCACATTGTGGCAAATTTTAATCAAAATAATTGTTCTTTACGCCAAATTCATCGTGTACTTCTTCCATTTTAGCCGCTCTGAGGGACGATTATCCCTCAGAGCGGCTAATTCGAAGAACAATAGATCGTTTTCGGACCACATTTAATGCTACTGAAAATGGGCATCCCGTGAGACCGCGAACAGTGCGCACTGAAGAAGCTGTAGCCGCTGTACAGGAAATCATTAAACATGATCCTAATCAATCAATTCGTCGCCGTTGTCAGTAACTGGAGTTTGAGTCCTTCCACTTTATGGAAGATTTTTTTTAGATGTTGAAAATTGGTGTTCCAGATTGCGTCTTCTACGAAGCAGCCGTGACCTCCACGTGCCAGAGATCATATTTAGTTATTAATTTCATAAAATTTTCTAGCCCATAAAACTGTTTTCATTGATATTAAAAATATATTTCCTTGTTTTATGATGATTTAAACTTGTGTCCCTGTATAAAAAACAACCTTTAATATAAAATAAAAGATTTGCTTTTGTTTATCAAAAAGTGCCAAGAATCCCAGTGTGCCTAGATTATTGTGGTTTGCATTAAAATAAAATTAAAGAAATGATATTTGAAAATTTCACACACTTTACGGTGTGTTAAGAAATGTCACAATGTCTCTATCTAATTCTATTGCAAATATATAAAAACTTTACACAATACACATGAGCACTGATGATGAAGGTGTTGCGGCTTTCGAAAACAGCTGTTCTGCTCTGCTGTGCAAGTTGAATAAAACTGATGTTGACTTTCCTTTGTGCCTTGGCATATTTATCATGTTTTCTGAGATTTAAAAACAAATTTCGAACAATAAGCCTATGAATATTAATTCAATTTAATAAAGGGTGTTTTTATAAGAGCTTGCTGATTTGAAATTTAAATAAAACACATGCCAAATTATGAAATGGCCAAAACAAATTTTTTATTTGGTAGATAATTTCTTGTCCTTTAACATTTAAATATAATTTCGGGCATATGGCCACCACGACTATTTTGCGCAAAAATCATTCTGGAGGTCCAATTTTCGACCACCTTTTCAAGCATTTGAGGGCGTATTTCAGCAATGACACGTTGAATACTGGTTTACAAAGCGTCAATCGTTGCTGGTTTATCCACGTAAACCAATGATTTCAGGTATCCCCACAAAAAGTAATCGAGTGGCGTCAAATCACACGAACGCGGAGGCCAATTCACCGGTCCATTTCACGAAATAATGTTGTCGTTGAAATATTCTTTCAACAAGTCCATTGCTTCGCCCGCAGTATGACAAGTGGCACCATCCTGTTGAAACCACATTTCGTTTACATCCATATCTTGAAGTTTTGGCACCAAAAATTCATTGATCATGATTCTGTATCGATTTCCATTCACGGTAACGCGTCGTCCTTTTCCTCATTTTTAAAGAAATAAGGACCGATGATTCCCCCAGCCCATAGACCGCACCAAAGAGTACATTTATCGGGATGCAATGGTAATTCTTGAACGGCGTGTGGATTATCTTTGCTCCAAATACGGCAATTTTGCTTGTTGACATATCCATTCAACCAAAAATGCGCTTCGTCACTGAAGAGAATTTTGCGGTAAAAAAGCGGATAAACATTTTTAATTGAAAACTGTTTTTGAAAAGAAATTTCCACGATTTGGAAGCGTTGTTCTGGAGTTAACCTGTTCATGATGATTTGCCAAACAATACTGAGTAGAGACGTCACTTTAAACTGTCAAAACAGCTGTCAGACAACAGAGTGATTCGTATAAAAAAAAACTTCATAAAAAACACCCTTTATATAAAAAGTTTATTTTTAATGTTTAAAATATTATTTAAGGAAAAAATTAAAAATATTTATTGCAATATTAATCAAGATTGTGGTAGTTTTTTATAAAATTTTATTTCGTCTAAATAATTTTTATTCAATATTTCGTTAACAGCTTGTTAACATCTTCAAGATTATTTAGAAAAGAGTTTAAAAACACAATTCGCCTGTAAGGATTCCAAGGAACTTAAAGAGCTATTCAGGTTGCTATCAAAAGACTGACAACAAATTATCAGGCCCAGAGGACTGAATGCTACACAATCCCAAGAACTTCTGCTATTCCAATTCCTAAGAATCACACAAAACTTTTCACACAGACGCCTCGTGCGCCTCCCTACATTCCTTTAGCCTTTTCTCCTGCCCGGGTACGCAGTTATAGGGGACTGATTCAGCTTTTTTTCCAACCAAGCCGTTTCCTGCATGGGAAACCTAAAATATCAGATTCATATTCGCCGCATCGACCCCAAACGTGTGAAAGTTATTATTTTTTCTAGTGCTACTGGCAGCATGATTATGTTAATTGGTGGCCAAAAGCTTTTAGAATTCCATGTTTTTCCTAGCACTCACACATTTAACACATTTAAGAGCTCCGCTAAGGGAATATTCATATCCCACCCATTCGAAGCTGGTTATATTGATCGCCATGAATATTCTGTGCAGGATTATAATAGTAAAAATGTTTCACTAAAATTTTGAATTTTTTGGAGTTGACATAAAATATTCAAATTGAAGAGGTTTAAGGTATTTTCTTATATAGATTATAAAGTTCTCTTGCAAATTTTAAGCAAAGATTCCCGGGTGGTACACAAATTATGAAACTATATTTTTGATGTGTTAACATCTACACGCGCGCCTCTAGGGCAGTAAACTATCAGTTTCAATACATACGCAAGTGTAAGAGTAAGACTTTGTTTGTTCGTTGTTGTTGCTTGGCAGTCGGTATTGAAAGTGATTATTGGGCGATTTTCATATAATTTTCCCACGCGATTTTCTCCGGAAATTCATAGCCGGTTTTGTTAATTTTTGGATTAAAACGCTAGTGCGGGTTTCGACGAAGAGTTTAGGCCAAAAATTAAGGCGATCCGATATCGGCGAGCGAAGATTTAAGTGTTTTAATTCGGAGTATTAATTTGGAGTAATATTAAAAAAGTGTTTAATGTTGATCTTCGGTTTTGTCTTATGCATAGCAAAGAGAATAGTGACGTGGTTATACGTACATATATAAAAATGAGATAGCAAGACAGCAACGTATGTAGCTTATGTACAAACATAACATTGTATGTATGTACATTTGTCTGTTGCTTTGAATTCTCTTTGTTTTTTGTGAGTTTAATATAAAATAAATAAACAAAAAGGTGTTAACACATTGCCCGTGAGTTCGAACACTCATTGATTTTTTTTTTTAATTGGATATTAGAAGCCTTTTCAGATTATTAACTTGATTTTTGTTTAATTGGAAATTGAAAACAGTAGGATGTTACATTATAACTTTTAATGTTGAACAAGAATTCAAATATATAAAATTTTTCTAAAAAGAAATTCGTTTCGTACGGTTGTAAATCAATCCCCTTTTATTATTTTAACAATATGGAAAACTGACAAGACTCAGAACACAGATTTAGAGAAGAACTTTAAGTACAAGAAATTATGCAGAAATTATGCAAGCTGTATTCCTACCTAAAGATCTTTACAGCTATTGTGCGTACAGCCTATTGCCTTCGGTGTTATATTGAATATTAGATTGCTGATTATGAAGGAATGAAAATACTATTATCCCGCATTAATTAATTCTATTAAACAAACAGTAAAATATTTTAGAAAAACAAACACACACATGCTTAAAAATATTAATTACTTCATTTTAAGGCTAAGCAGCTCATCAACATGCCCAAGATACAGCAGATATGCAATTCGTTTATTGAACTCATACAGCAGAAACCAAAACAAAACAAAACGAAACAAATATGGCCTGGCAATAAATATTTCCAATGAATTTAACATCAATTTGAAATTGTGTACTCAACGTCTTAAAATATCTAATTAACAAGTTTAACAATACAATCGACATGTAAGTAAAGCAAAAATATCTTAAACTCCTGATAGATATTCATGGCTAAAGGAGTCTAACACGTACACTAGACACTTGAGAAAATTAGGAAATATTATGAAAACAAATTAATCCCTCAGGCCAACCAGCAGCCATGAAAACAATAAGTTTTTCAACTAATCGGGCTAAGAATCTTAATTAATTTAAATTTGTTTACTGTAATTGAAAATCTTTCGCAATAAGAAAACTTAAGTTAGTCACTGAACAATAAAACGAAAACAATAAAAACATTTAAGCAAATTACATCCTTATGCTGAATTAAGAAATTTATAGACACACACACACACACACTATGCCACAAAGCAAAATACGTTAAATGTGAGTGCAACTAAAAGAGAAATAAAAATGATACAACAATCGAAAAAGATAACAATTTTGACAAGAGTGTCAGTTTAGTTTTATTTGTATAATAAAAAAAAATCAAACCTTCAATCAATTGATTTCCAGCAGACACAAAACACACACACACACATATATGCAGACACTCTCACACATACAAACCTATGCTGCCATTATAATAAACTTAAACAAGCTTCTTTGTGTTGTCGGTGTTAATGTTGTTTGCCTTTTTGTTGTCACTGCTTAAGTGAGTGTCTTAAAAATTGAGCGCGTGCAAGTGTGGGAGTGTGTGTGTGTTTATTTTACCCTTCTAAAAGAAAACAAATAACACACATACTCTTTCCTATAGCTGGTCACTTTTACACACACTTAGACGATGCGATAACAATCATGTAAAAAATTTCCAACCACAACTACAAGCAAACCGACACTAATACATGTCACACTTACCCATACACTCGTAAAAATAAAGCCACACTATTTTTATTTAGTTTTTTTTTACGACAACAGAAATTGCACAAGGATATAATAACAGTAAACGTTGTGTAAATCGTTTTTGTTTTTGTTTTCACTTTCTGCTCTTCTTTATCTTTAGCCCGGTTAACGGTTTTGCAAATCCTATTGATCGACCATGAAGATCTAATATCTTGTATGTGCACAAATATTTAAACAGATTTTAACATTGAACACATGCGGCCAAAGTAAGAAATATTTTCCAACCACTTGCATCCTTCTACGTGAATATGAAATACAGTGGAACAGTTGAAAATAATAGCGGCCATTGTGCACGCAAGTCTTTAAATGAAAGGGTTTGCCAAATGACACTTCCGTGGTTTCATCATTGATAAAGGTCCTTTGGCTGTGGAATTAATTGCCATTTGCTCAATCTGCTTTCCCAAAGCTCTGAGGATAGATGTAGCATTCAACGAAGCGTGCAAATAATAACATTCTTTTTATCAAAAATCAGTTGGAAACTGTCCCCGATTTTCATCGAAAAATCATATTCAGCAGTGAGGCCCAGTTCAAGGTGAATAGGCACGTGATTAAATAAAATTGTTGAATTTGAGACGACACTATTCCAAAAGCATTCAAGTCATTCAGAAAAACTCATTGTTTGGTGACTGGCGGTGTCATCGGTTCATATTTCTTTGGCAACGAAATTGGTCATGGCTATAGGTCTACGAGTACCAACTTCATTTGGCGTGAATTGGATGATCGGCATATCACACGGCATGGGGCTTCCACAAGGTCACATAACTTGCCATACACCGCGCTTAACTATCGATTTATTGCAAAACTAGGTGGGTGCTGTTGGCTGAAGTAGTAGAACACGAGACTATGAAGCGGAGGGTCGTGAGTTCGAGCCCGCACTGAGCCATGAAATATTGTGTTGAATTCTTCTGAACAGCATTAGTGCGTGGTTGTGTTAGTTGTTGCCAGCCTGTTTTCAATGACGAAGGCAAATTCACTGTTCACTGAATATAATTGGCAGCGACTGACACTATCATGTACTAAAAAAGCAGAGTAACAGCACCCACCTTCGTCGGCCCTGTAGCAAAAATTAGCCGGCGAAGTAAAAAATGTTGAAATAGCTACAAAAACAACTGTCTATCTTCTCTTCTTTCCTAATCTGTCCCCTCAATACTATCCCCTCGTTTTCAGTTCCGGCGCAATACATTGCATATAGTATAGGGGTCATCCCCTGAGTGCTGGTCAAAAAAAAAAAAAAAAAAAAACTAATTTGTTGACAAATTTATTTTCAGAAATTATGCCGTTTTCTTCCAATAACGATCATGTGATTTAATGTCTCTGGATTGCTTTGCATGTAGCCTGTCATGTCATTCCTTGATGTTGATATTAATGGTTCAGTTATCTTGTAGCACTGGAAGTTAATATATAAGTCACCATTGACACCATTTGGTCAGATTGATAGCAAAAAGTGGTCAAAAATTATTGTAATGGAAATTGGCTCGGCAATCGTATTAACCCTAAAAGATTTATCTACGCCTGTAAGATGTACAACAAATTAAATTTTATTTCTCTCTCTCTCTCTGTTTAATGCCAGTAGATCTCTTCACTAAAGAGAGTTTAAAAATTTTTGTTTAGCCACTGAAAATTTGATTAACTTGAATTTAAAATATAATAAGAAGCTTAAACTAAAAAAAACATCAGCTTGATACAGTTCTCGTATTCTTTTTCACAATAAAATTTGTGTAAATAGGAACTGTTATCACATTCAACTAAGCCACAAACACAATACACATGAGTACTGATGATGAAAGGGTTGCGTCTTTCGAAAACAGCTGTTCTGCTCTGCTGTGTAGGTTGAATAACAAAAACTGATGTTGACTTGCCTTTGTGCCTTGGAATATTTATCATGTCTTTCTGAGATTTAAATTTAAAAAAATTTCGAATAATTAGCTTATAGAACCTTAATTCATTTTAATATAAAAAAAAACAATTCCTACGAAATCGATTTTAAAGTTTCGACAATAGGCAAGTCTTTTTATGTTGATGTAATGAATAATTTTGATTTTGTTTCTCATTACCTAAAGCATTTTCTATGATAGTCTAATGCCTCAAATTCAAACTCGTAAAAAATATGGGACCCTACCGCTTTTATTTCAGACCACCACAAGAGACAAGTCTTCCAAGGTTAAAGGGTGCTGTAGGCTGAAATAGTTAACACAAGAATATGAAGCGGAGGGTTCTGAGTTCAACCCTGCGCTCAGTCATGAATATTATGCCGAATTCTTCTGATCTGTACTAGTGCATGATTGTGGTAGTTGTTGGCAGCCTGTTTCAGTGATGAAGGTATAGCGCTGGCCACTGAACATCAACTGGCAGCGACTGACACTATTATGTAATAAAAGAGCAGAGGAGCAGCACTCTCCTTCGTCGGCCCTGTAGCAAAAAATCAGTCGGCGAAGTAAAAGGTTCAAATAGCTAAAAAAAAATTCTCTATCTTCTCATCTTTCTTCATCCGTCCCCTCAATACTGTCCTATCTCTTCTAGTTCCGGCGCAATGCACTGCATATGTAGGGGCCCTACCCTGAGTGCTGGTCCGAGTTAAAAAAAAATATCGTTTCAAGTTCTCATCCATAAAAAAAATCACTTTTTAAAATGAGCGTATGAGTGATATTGAAGATAAAAATGCAAAATATTAATCATACGCACTAGTGCTCGGATGCTCACAAAGAGTCTTGTAGTTGTGACGTTCGTTATATATCGCTATTTTTCGTTGTGCGACATTGATGTGCCAACTGTTTTCGCATTTAATGTAGACAGTTGCCACATTTCAAAATGGCCGCCACATGAGATGCCAGACACAGCAGAATATTTCGCTTAAATAAATTAACCGCCACATAATTTGCTTGACGCCAGCACCACCGTTAATACCTTTAATATAAATAAACGCAGAGTTCTCCCTATCCCAGTGGCTTGCTGAAATACTTGGTTTTCGGTCATTTTACTCTTAGCCAAATTGTTTGAAGGAATTTGATAATTGAAATCCAAATACACTAAAATAATTTCAGGAATGGAGGAGGAATAGTGATCAGCTTCACCACTCCTTCTCTTTAGATGGCCATTCAGTCATTTGTTTGTTTTGCATTTGAATGTGAAATCAATTTGTTTCCCCCAACAACCACATTACTCACGTCTGTCCGCCCACTGGAGTATAGCAGTCAACCCCGCGTAACTACTTAAATCCAATGCCCTGATGTATTTTAAACCCCTTTTACTCGTATCTTAAGCAGCATAATGAGGTTGTACGTTCAGCATGAGTATAAATGGTTTTTTCTATTTGTGTGTGTGTGTGTGCTTTTTTTCGTTTTTTTTGTAATGAGTTCAAGTGGAGAAGTGTGTATTTGTAGTTTATTCTTTTAAACTGGAAGTAGCAGCAGCAGTAGTATCGTTACGAATAGTGGCAAACTAGTGGTTTGTATTGTTATTAAAGTTCTCTATTTCAGCTGCTGCTGCAGCACTATTTGCAAGGCTGCGAAAATTACAGAGAGGGTATTAATTTGTTGGCTGTGATTACACACGAGTTGGCTAACAAATGGATTTTGTTTAGAAATGTAAGTGAGTGTTGTATGTGCGTGTGTGCGTGTGTGAATGGGTGAATCAGTTGTGCAGTTTTTGTTGGTGCTGTCAATGCTGTTTGTTTTAGCTTGTTGTTGTTCTTTGGGTATGTGTTTATGCGTGAGCGTATGCTTTTATATGCATGTGTGTGTGTGTGTGTGCCTTGATTTATTGCAACCGATGCAGAAGATTATTATGTAGAATTGATTGTTAGGCATGAATCAATATATCATGGTTTCATCTTACAGTTTTCAAACGTATAAATCAATAGAAATTTGTTTGAGAGTAAATGTTTCGAGTGCACACACACACAAACACATCCACAACTCTTAGTGCAGTTTTAGTTTAGTTTTTCCTACTGCTGGGAAATTTTATTGCTAATTGGAAATTTAATTTTAAATTTCATTGTTATATTTCATTGGAATATCAATTCAGATAACTGAACATGAGCGGTGAGTGAAAATATTTTGCTAAACTCGTTTCAGAGTAAATATTATGATTATGAAAATATTCAAAAGTACTTGTTGGCAGGGTTTTTGTTTACAAAACCGCAAAAGTGTATGCCAACAAGTAGATGTTTTTGATGAAATAATTAAAAAAATTTTTCTCAGAAAAAATTTTTTTTTTAAATTGTTTTCATACAAAAACAGAATATCAGTTACGAAGGTCGGAAAAATACATAAAACTTTCTATGTTAATTTTTTTAATGTGCTATAGAATTTCATAGTGTATTAATTATCATATCAATTACAGCTTTTTACACTGTACAGCGCAGTAAAATTGAAATATGGTATTATTTAAAATATAAAATAAAGCAAATATATTCGTGTACAGGTGCCATGAATATTTACGACTGGGACTCTTTTTAATGGAAATTTCCTGCACGGGTCTCTTTACATATCACTTGAAAAATGGCTAACAAGAACTATCGCTGTATGACCGTTTGAAATGTCCTTCAAAAATATTTTTTATAAAAGATTCAAATTCTATGTGTCAGCAGAAATAATTTACGGCCTTTTTTGTAAATAAATGAAAAAATTTATAAGTAAGTTTTTTTTTTTTTTTTTTTTTTTTTTTTGGAAGTAGGACCAGCACTCAGGGAATGACCCCTATATATGCAATGCATTGCGCCGGAACTGAAAAGGAGTGGATAGTATTGAGAGGACAGATTAGGAAAGATGAGAAGATAGACAGTTTTTTTTTTTTTTTGTAGCTATTTCAACCTTTTACTTCGCCGGCTAATTTTTGCTACAGGGCCGACGAAGGTGGGTGCTGTTACTCTGCTTTTAGTACATGATAAAAAACACTGAAATTTGTTTTCAAAATAAGATCGCTAATGAAATTTCTGGGATTTTTTATTCACCATGAATTCCTATTTTAAAATTTCATTCGTTAAAATTAAAGTAGAACTTAAGTAGATACTTATTAACGCATTACTCAGGTTCTAAATAATAGAATCCGGTGATCGCTACTAAAATCAAACCGTCGCACGGGAATTTATAACAAAGTTACATAATCTTATGTTTGGTAACTCTAGTACCTTGATTTCTTCCCATCTGCTGTAGAACTTATTAGGGGACAGGCCTATCCAACTAGAATTTCAAGCGATCACACAGTTGTTGCTTTTGAAAAGTGGACAGCACTCCCATCCCAAGTAGAGTAGAGGAAGCAGTACGAGGGGCAGAAACCCATATGGCTATGGACAACGATTAAGACTGCGCTATAACCTCCTTTTGAACAGCACACTGCCCACTTTTCCTACAGACAACATTTCGGACTAAAATACAATAGCATACAGCAGGAGATTTTTGGCCTGAGATCATCTACGAAAATACGAAGGCTGTCTCCTTAGAACATTTTTGATCCAGAAATATATACTCTGAGATCGTATTCTATTTTTTTTCCTCTTTTCACTTCTACCGGGATGGAGTTATAACTTTATACACTTAGGCAAAGCCCAAAATTGCCTCATTCGATATCGCAAGAATGTTCCATACAATGCAAATGCAAATTTCGATCGATATCGAATGCCGTCATTTGCCCCGAGATTAAACACCAGCTACGTGAGGATGAAGACAGATTGGAATTAAGTTTATTACAGCTTTTGAAAGCCCTTGAAGACTCCCTGCAGGAGATCGAACTAGTATCAAATTAGTATTGCACTAGTACAAAAATCACCAGTACCAGTTCCCAACTGTGAACTTTCCTATACCATGTTAATGCTCAAATTAACATTGAGTGTGTTTGGAAAATTACTAGTACCATTGGTACTAGATGGAAACTAGGGAGATACTAGTACTATTAGTACTAGATGAGTACTAGTATAATTTCTTCTAGTCGGATACTAGTACAATCAGTTCTGCATTAGAAATGGTTTATATATAAAAGATCCTTAAATTTATTGGTTTTTTAAACCCAATGAAATTTGTTAAGTCTTTGTCTTCACAAGCAATTTTTGGTTCATCAATTCTTAGTTTATAAGAGGAAATGGAAAGTTCCTTCAGGGCACACTCAATCCACTAGCACCTTGTACAACTTGAGTTACGTTTGGTACTCCACCATATACCAAACACTAATGAACATACGATACATATATCAGTTTTTATTATTTTAAAAAAGATCGCAGATTTTACATATGAACATAAATAACACACTGCGGCTTAACTACATAAATTATCGAATAAATAAACTGATATGCAGGTGGTAAAGTCTTCTAATACTATTCTTTGTTTCAAATTTGAATTTGTTTAAAAATTGTGACAATTAAAAATAAAATAAATGAAAATGCGAATTAGCAATTCGCTTTAAAACATGATCAAAACGTAATATGAAATTCTACAAGTCAAATCAATCTCCAAATGAACAACTTGAAGTACTATTACTTTTCTGTATATGTTCAATCACTTTTTAAACTAGTGCTTGCTATACTAGTCATCGTACCAGTAGCTTAAAGACAATTAACGCTTATCCTCCTGCAGGGCTACTACATAAGCAACCTGTAATATCCCTGCAACTTATCTGTATTCTGTAAAGTGGATCTTTCACTTAATTCTAATTTAATACTGCAAATTCAGTAGTGCGTCCATCAATTTTTTAATGGAACAAAAAATTCATTAAAATGGGACATGCAGAAAGTGATCTAACGGTCCCACGGGCATTAAATAAAATAAATGTGTTACCATCAGTTTGGTACAATTCTCGTATGCAATTTCCTAATAAAATTTTTATAAATATTCAACTAAGCCACCTAATAAGTGGTGACAAACTATATACACGTGAGTACCGATGATGAAAGTGTAGCGGTTTTCGAAAACAGCTGTTCTGCTCAGATGTGTACGTTGAATAATTGAAAAAACTGATGTTGACTTTCCTTTGTGCTTTGGAATATTTTTCATGTCTTTCTGAATTTAAAACAAAATTTCGACGAATTAGCCTACAGATTTTAATTGAATTTAATATGGCAAATATTGAATTGAATTAAGATTCATAGGCTAGTTGTTCGAAATTTGTTTTTAAATCTCAGAAAGACATGATAAATATTCCAAGGCACAAAGGAAAGTCAACATCAGTTTTATTCAACTTACACAGCAGAGCAGAACAGCTGTTTTCGAAAGACGCAAGCCTTTCATCATCAGTGCTCATGTGTATAGTGCCTTGGAATATTTATCATGTCTTTCATGAGATTTAAAAACAAATTTCGAACAATTAGCCTATGAATCTTAATTCAATTTAATACAGCAATATAAATGTTCGTTAAAATTCTTACTACATACTTAATATGGCAAAGTTTTTTTAAACTATTTACAAAACTCATGTACACTTTTTAATTTTCCATAATTGGAAACTATATTCACTTTCAGTAAAGTTTGAATATAACCCGGTTTCGGCCATATGCTGCCTTTCACATTACTTTTTCACATTATATGGTTCCAGTTAATCCAGTTAAATTTTTTCGGTGTATTTATTGCTGTTAAAATAATATCAATAGCATGAGAAATACTACATTTTTAATAAAAGAAATTTTTCCTTTGCATAATTATCGTTCAGGGGTCATATTGACCGACCCATAACATGTAAAATCCATAAAACTCCGGCTTTCCACTCATTCGATTTATAGTCCACAAAACAAATCCACGTATATATATTATTTGATAATTTGCCGGGACTTAACGAATTTGCTGGCACTATTTTAATGCATTTCTGAACACGTGACACACACACATACACATGCACATGTGCGAGCAACAGAACAAGCCAAAAGCGTCGCAGCAACCAACCAGCATCAATAGTAAAAGCATTAACCTGTCACTTTAAAGAGCAGCCAGTGTTTACGAGTATATGACCTCGATTTGGCTTTCTCTGTCTCTTTCGTAATGCCAACATATTGAAATTTGTTGCAGTTATGGCTCCTGTTATTTGTTTTCGGTTGCAGTTATACAAACGCAAATGGAAATGCATATTTATGTGTTTAAGCGCACACACACATGCATACTGAATTGACTTTTTGGTATTTCCGTTTCAACGGAACGAATGTCGTCCATGTAGCTTATTAACACTTTTGTTGTTGTGGCTGCTGTTTTGGTAATTTAAATTTCCGCATTGTTGAATATTGTCCAATTTAAATGACCTTGCAACAACACGGTGTAAATATGGAAAACACAAAGTGTTATAATGATTCCAAGCAGTTTGGATTTATGCTATTCAAATTCAAATTTCAAATTCTTGTAAAGCAACAGACTTTTGAGTGATTTCATGTCTGTCCATTTGTTTGGCCACAATTTGCAAACAACATTTTTTGTAAAACTTTTAGGTCATATGCTATTCTGTGTTAGCAGCCAAAAGGTTGAATGGCTTTGCAGGTAGATGAAATATTTTCAGTTCTGTTTGTAAAATTATTTTGTGGTTAAGCAACATCTTCATTATGTTACATTAACACTAGGCAACAAAATTGTAGCACCACATGAGTTCTAAATTTTTTTTATTTATAACAAAGTAAATTCCATTTGCAGGAGCAGTTTTATTTATTTTTATGTTTTATTTTTTAGCTTCTTGTTTGTCTTGTTTAAAATGTCACAAAAGAGCAAAGCGTGCAAATTGTTGAAATTATTAATCAAAATAATTTTTCAAACTCATGGTGCACTTTTTCCATTTTAGGGCGTATATACTCGTCCTTCAGAGCGGCTAATTCGAAGAACAATAGATCGTTTTCCGACCACATTTACTGTTACGGATAATGGGCATCTCGTGAGACGCCGCACAGTGCCCACTGAAAAGTTGTAGCCGCTGTGCAGGGAAGCATTGGAGAAGATCCTAATCAATCAATTCGTACACGCTCTCAGCAACTGGGGTTTGTGTCCTTCCACTTAAAGGACGAGTTTTTCAGTTGTTGAAAATTGCTGTGCCAGATTGCGCCTTCTATGAGCCAGCCGTGGTGGCCACATGGCAGAAATCTTATTTAAACATTAATTTCATGAAATTTTCTTGCACATAAAACCCGATTCATTGATATTAAAAATATATTTCTTTGTTTTATTATGATTTAAGCTTGTGCCAGTCTATAAAAAAACACCCTTTACTAGTATACAAGTAAATTCGTCAAGACAAATATTTCCACAAGCCCTTCCCAGCCAACTCTTTAAAAACAGAAAGCCCCTTAATTTAATTAACTTATAAAATATACACACTTTTTTTCCTGGTAATTTTTTTATTTTTGAAAACAATATCTTTTTAATAAAATTAATATTTATGAAAATATATTTGCATAAAAACATGCTGTTGATGTCATGTAAAACATTTAAAATAACAACATCAAACACATACTCACACCCGGCAGCAGCATACAATAAAAATATTTAATACATTTTATGCAAAAGCACACACTCATATTCAGATTTATTTAATACTTTAGTTTTAAAATCATAAACACACTCCTGACAAACAGGAAAAGGACACAAAGCATATGGGATGTGCACAGCAACACCTGCACAATTGCAACTGCAACAGCAACAGCAACTGTATTTATGGCAACAATAAAAAATAAATAAATAAATGCAAAACAAGTGCTGCACAAATACAAAAACTACAGGCATGAAATTATTCACGTACAATTCAAATTCCTTTCTGGTCAGGCCAATATGCAGTTAGATAAATGATCATCTATAATTGTGAGAATATATGAAATTGATTTCGCAATGTGCAGTTACTCAAATGACAAATGACCGGCTGTGCATGAGTATAATTTTATGCCATAATATCCAATTTAAATTGGATATAGAAAATATGGCCAAAATGCTTGTGCTTTTAATTTACTTTGTAAAAATTCAATGGCCCAAAGTTGCGAAATTTTATTGCAGGCAAAACTAATTATCATTTGAATATTATTATTATTATTTGGTTTGTTAAGGACTAAAAACTAGAGTTTACAATTTATACAAATACTTCATAATTGAAGGAGGAGGCTGCAATGTGACCTCTAGTGTCACTTCGTGATCTGTACTTATTACAAAAGTCTAATCTATATATTTTCTTAATTTAAAGCTACTACACGTTTAATATAAAAATTATAGTTTCTTTTGGCATGCAAAATATATGCTTCTTCAAGCCTCAATTCATCGCCACAAAATATTTTTTTCGTTTCATATTTTTTTTTGTAAATCCTAATTAGCTGTTAAGTTGTTACGTGTATTGCACTTGACTTCCTTTTTAATGGTTTGAAAATGTTCAACTTTAATTTCAATTGAATTTCCAGCCGTAACCTCTTATGCTGTGCTCGTTACATGAAGCCATGAAAATACTATTATATTAAAGGGTGTTTGTCTTATGCTATAGAATTTTAGATAGAAAAAATTTTGAAAAAAAAAATAAACAATTCAGTCTAATCAAGTAGACGAGCTCTTGCGTTTCAAATCAGATGTTACGGCAACTCGTAAATAATAATTCAGTACAGAATAACATCTTAGGGTAAGAAATTTAAATAAATTTAATAAAAAATGGGGGCAGTTAGAAAATGTGAAATTAAATTTAAGGTTATGTTTTCAGACCAAATTGTTACTTTTTTACTAGCTTTCACCCGCGACCTAGTGCGCAAAGAATAAGTGCAATTTTAGCTAATGTGTATCTCATGTCAATGATGTGTTGTATTTTTACGAGATCAAAACTTAGAACGTTCTTAGTTATCTGTTTAATAAACAAGCAAACACCGTCTTGTGCTATTCCTCGGATCTTAAACTATCTCCATAACAAATTTTATCTAAATCGGTTTAGAGGTTTAAGCATGAAAAGGTAATACACACACACACAGAGACGGAGCTACTTTCATATATATTATATTAGTAAGGCAAAACGTGCAAATCATTATAAAAAGTGCAAGTCATTATAAAATGTGCAAGTCATTATAAAAAGTGCAAGTCATCTTAAAAAGTGCAAGTCATAATAAAAAGTGCAAGTGATCATAAAAAGTGCAAGACATAATAAAAAGTGCAAGTCATTATAACAAGTGCAAGTCATTAAAAAAAATGCAAGTCATTATAAAAAGTGCAAGTCATCATAAAAAGTGCAAGTCATAATAAAAACTGCAAGTGATCATAAAAAGTGCAAGTCATAATAAAAAGTGCAAGTCATTATAAAAAGTGCAAGTCATTAAAAAAAATTCAAGTCATTATAAAAAGTGCAAGTCACCATTAAAAGTGCAAATCATTATAAAAAGTGCAATTCATCATAAAAAGTGCAAGTCATCATAAAAAGTGCAAGTCATCATAAAAAGTGCAAGTCATCATAAAAAGTGCAAGTCTTTATAAAAAGTGCAAGTCATCATAAAACCTACAAGTCATCATAAAAAGTGCAAGTCATTATAAAAAGTGCAAGTCATTAAAAATATATGCAAGTCATTATGAAAAGTGCAAGTCATTATGAAAAGTGCAAGTCGTCAATAAAAGTGCAAGTCATAATAAAAAGTGCAAGTGATCATAAAAAGTGCAAGACATAATAAAAAGTGCAAGTCATTATAACAAGTGCAAGTCATTAAAAAAAATGCAAGTCATTATAAAAAGTGCAAGTCATCATAAAAAGTGCAAGTCATAATAAAAATTGCAAGTGATCATAAAAAGTGCAAGTCATAATAAAAAGTGCAAGTCATCATAAAAAGTGCAAGTCATAATAAAAAGTGCAAGTGATCAGAAAAAGTGCAAGTCATAATAAAAAGTGCAAGTCATCATAAAAAATGCAAGTCATTATAAAAAGTGCAAGTCATTAGAACCTCACGCGGTTGACTGTTGCACCTCAACAACTATTTCGCAAGTAGATATTTTTTACAATTTTCAATCTCAAAAAAATATATATATGTAACTAATTCTTAGTTTGTACGCTTTATGTTAAAGCACATGGAAAAAATTGTGTTTTATGTAGAGACTTTTATAACCTCGAAAGAGAACACCCAGTCCAATAGGGCGCAAGTAACATTAGAACAAGCTCACAGCAACATATTAAAATAATAAAATTTATATAGAAATGTCCATGTGTTAGCAGACAATATTGTTGACGTTGTAATAAAAATTATTTTTATAATAATAGTGAAAAGAGTGAAACATATTTTCTAATAGTGAAATAGAGTTTTTTAAAAAGGAGTAGCAAAAACCTCAACTAAGAAAGTACATGTTCCTGTGCCTTCTTGTTTGTATTCATAAGCTACACCCAACCGATATTTATAAAAGTTGAGTTTAAAGTTGAGTCTTTGTAGGTTTTCATCATCACCATAAAATTGTATGACAAAGTTTCCTTCGTTAACGCCAGCACTTGAATAATATGCACATTGACGCCCATCACTTAAATATGCACACAGACACAATTGCACAATACAGTCGTAAATGTGTGTGTGTAAGCTCTTATCACGATTTGTTTGTACACTGGCAGTGCACTGGAGGCCACCGCCACCACCACAACGATAAAAGTAACAACTACCAGCCATCCAGCCCACCCTCAGCTGATTTCGGCGTACGGTTGCCGCTGAATGCTGAAGTGGCTGTGTCAAAAGTGGAAACAGGAAACAAAAATAAATATTAGTGGCGGCGGAAACGTGGGAGGAGCAGAGCAGGCGGCCATAAAAAAACATACATAATAATTTTAATATGAGATGAATTTTATTATAATGTTTATTGTTAAAGTTTTCTTTCAAGCACTACGAGCATGTTTATGCTCGTACATTGTACAAGTATTTGTCTATGACAAGAGTTTGAGTACGGATGTGTGTGTGTGTGTGTGTGTCTGTACCTCAATCAACACTAACAACTTTCTGCACACCACACACACCCAAACAGCTACACACACACACACGTGTTTATAGATGTACAACACAGTCAATTACATCGACACACACACACACGCACACACGTCCCTGTACCCATACAAAGAAAGTATCTCTCTACTCACATGCACTTCGGGTGTTGTAACAAATTAACAGTATTGAAAAGTTTAAAGTGCTCTTCTTTCTTCACTTGTTTTATTTTTATGTGCTCGTACACACACACACATATATGTATATTCTTTTATTTATACACTTTTTTCCATATTTAACATGCATGAGTTTTCGGTTGTGATGAGAAGATGTGTCTTGTTGTTGTTATTGTTGTTGTGTTGTTGCTTGTCATAAAATTCATACACGAATACTGTGTTTGAGTACTGAAGTATTGTCTGAACAGGCTACAGTTTGTTTTGGTTAGAGAGGAGGTGAACAAAAATAAAATGTTTTATTTCAAAAAAAAATTGATAATAAATTTTATTAAAACTAAACAAAAAACAAATAGAAAAATACGCCTCTACATTAATTGACACTGGCATGTATTAGAAAGCAGGGGAACAGCCTCCTCCTTCGTCGGTCCCTGTAGCAAAAAATTAGCCGGAGAAGTAAAAGGTTCAAATGGCGACAAAAAATTCTCTATCTCATCATATTTCTTCATCTGTTCCTTCGCCATTAAGCCCTCCTTTCTAGTTCCGGTCCAATTCATGGCACTTGTAATGGTCATCCACTGAGTGCGCGGGTTCGAATTAAAAAAAAAAGCAAGTAAAAATATTCGTTCAGTTGGAATCGTTGAAATACCATTCAAATATTTAGCAAATAAAAACTCTATTTTGTAGGGCTCACTCCGGTGGAGGCCATCGGTGGAGACATCTCACCTTTGCCATAAAACACTGAAAACTCAATTTTTGGGGTTATGAATGCAAAAATAAATAATTTTTTTTGATAGGGTCATTTAGAGAACAAAGAGAGGGGGGGGGGGGAAAGGGTAGTGCAAAGGAAGATCAGTGGCCATATCAGTTTTCTCATAAGAGTTTTTTTATATTTAAGGAATGTAGGGTTAAGGAATATAATTTTTTTTAAAACTTACACTATTGTTCACTTCGACACTCACTAAAGGGGGCGGTATTCAAAAATGAATTTTTATGATTTCAGAGCTACAAGTTCAACGCTTCGGGCCTTCTTTGAAACAAAAATATATTTTATTTGTTTAATAAAAATAACCAAAAAAAAAACTTTAAAAATTTTGTGGTTTTCTTGGTTCAGTCCTTCTTAGGAGAACTTTTTTCCCTCTGGCCCGATTCAGCCCATTTTCAAACTTGACCCGAGCTATCTTTCAGAATTTACCAAATTTCAAGGGTCTGGCTCTTTCTGTTTGAACTGAATAGTGCTTTCCACAGACGGACGGACGGACATGGTTCGATAGTCTTAGACGTCATCACTGATCAAGAATATATATTCTTTATTGGGTCTTAGAGGTTGAATATACGCTCGAATTCTTTTTTGGAGGGAACAAAAAAAATATTATGTTAAATAATTATATTATTCTGTAAGAGTACTACAGGACAATTTTAAGCCGTCTAATATATCAAAATATGAACTCATCCATTTTCTTTACTGTATTTCTTAGCTTTTTAACAAAAAAAAATATTTGCAATATCCCAGAATTAGAAGACTAACTTTTTATGCATTAAAAATTATTTATAAGCAAAAGATTTCTAAGAAAAAATAGAAATTTAATGAATTCCCTAAAATAGAATTTAGAACAGAACTTGTATCCCTTTCAAATACACAAAATCTCTATACACACTTAAGCAGTTCAGCTTAACCAAACTAAGCTGTAGACATAACAAAAATATGTATGTAAAAGTGTAAATGATAGATTATTTAACTAAAGCATGTAGCAAAACTCACTCACACACACACACACACATGGTACATTATACACACACAAACGCACCAGCGTTTGAAAAGCCTGCAAGCCACTCTAATCAACATTGGCTTTTGTATTTTGTTAAACAATGAAATTTGTTAATACAAAAGAGGCAAAACAAAATATATAAATAAAAAAACAATATCGGCTGAAATCATGTGCAAGAGTGTGTGTGTGTGTGAGGAAAAAAATGTATTATTTTAGTTTTAGGGTGTAGACACCAAAGCAAATCTTTAAGAGGAAACAATATTTCATGTTTCACCATGAACACCACACACACACACACACACACACACACGGTTTGGGTGGAAAATACAAATAATTGAAAATAATATATTAAATTTGCTGGAAATCAGTAAATTTAAATAAAACTCTGACAAAGTGGAGCAATTACTGAAAGCAGTCTAATCACGTATCAGAGAGAGAGTTTTATATTTTTATTGTGATTGATGTGGGTGTTACGGAGATGTGAAATATTTAGGAGCTTTTTTTTCAGTTACATATAAATTAAATTGAAGCATAACCAGAACTTACAACGAAGTTAAATTAAGTGATGAAATTGGCAAGAGACTTAAGGAGTTTCCCAATACAATTGAATACCAAAAAAAATAAAAATAAAATACTATAGACTAAAGCCGAGTGCCGCGTTTAAACTCCAGCCATAACTCATGGCTACACGACGCAGCCATTTTTTTTTAAGTTAAATTGTATGTAAAACTCCTTTGATTCTATTACTTCTTTTAAATTCATATCGAATTATTTGTTACTACAGAAAAACAAAACATTCTTGCGTTATAACATTTGGCCTGAAATATTCCCCTTTATTCTGTAACAAATTTGTCAGCGTCACGTCAAGACAATATCGAAAACAGGTCACATACTCATCAATACTCCTCGTAGACCACATTTAATTACTACTCACATCCTGTGACAACCCCCCAAGGACTTAGATATAAATTATAGTTGTTGTATTTTTGATATTGTCTTGAAGTGACGTTGATGCATAGTTAGGGAATAAGGGATTATTTCCCCGTTTCAAGATCGTAAAGGAAGTTTACTTTGTGAAAAGCAACACTATTTACTTTTAGGCTGCTCAGGAAGGTGTTATTCATTTTAGAAAGTCAGGTTTCTCTTACTTTCATTTGGGTTCCAGTGCCCATCAACTACCCAGTTAACCAAAGGTCGCAGGCGATTGCAAGAGTGCGTTCTGTTTTTTTTTTTTTTAATCTTGGACCAGCACTCAGGGGATGACCCCTATATATGCAATGCATTGCGCTGGAACTGAAAACGAGGGGATAGTATTGAGGGGACAGACTAGGAAAGATGAGGAGATAGACAGTATTTTCTAGTTATTTCAACCTTTTTACTTCCCCGGCTAATTTTTGCTATAGGGCCGACGGAGGTGGGTGCTGTTACTCAGCTTTTAGTACATGATAGTGTCAGTCGCTGCCAATTATGTTCAGTGACCAGTGACTATGCCTTCATCATTGAAACAGGCTGGCAACAACTAACACAACCACGCGCTAATGCTGATCAGAAGAAATTCAACAAAATATTTCATGACTCAGCGCTCAGGGCTCGGACTTAGGACCCTCCGCTTCATAGTCTCGTGTTCTACTACTTCAGCCAACAGCACAGATTATAAAATCTGTAGAAAAGGCAATTGATACCGAGCATTCTGCAGCATTAACTTCATAGCACTGAAGCCATACTCCGCAAGGTGGTCTTCCTATAACGTTAAGAGCTATAAACAATTAATAATTAGATTGAATTAAGATTCTATAGGCTAATTGTTCGAAATTTTGATTTAAATCTCAGAAAGACATGATAAATATTCCAAGGCACAAAGGCAAGTCAACATCAGTTTTTTTGTTATTAATAATTAGATTTTCTAGGGCCGTCTCTAGAATTATGAATAACAGATTTGTGCTCCGTCCTATAATGAGATCTCTTGCTGTTGTCCAAAACAAAACAGGGAAAGTGTAATTTTCTACGTTGCTTGCAAGTGTCCAGCTCTGATTCACATCGTTCCAGGTTAACAGGTACTACATGACCTCTCAGGGATGTGAGAGATCCCCAGAAATGACTTTTTTAGATATCTCAATGCAACAACTTCGATGTAGTGCCAGTCATCAGAGCCGAGTATTTGGCTCCGATTTTATACACATGAATACAGCGGAGGTGAGTGGCCTGTCAAAAAAGGTCATTCTCCTTGAATATCTATGAGTATTGGGCAGCCTCCTGAGGCAAGCTGAGTATCGACAATCTATTTGCCCTATCTTTAGACATCAGAGAAGAGGAATCACTTACTAACGATCAGTGAACATAGAAATTAACTTTCTATTTCACAATATTTGCTATTAACAAATAAACTTATTGACAAAAATGTCCATTACAAATACATACAAAATACGTTAAACTTTACAAAACAAAATAATCGGCTAAACGAGTCAAAACCTTAAAGAGATAATTGCCCTAATGTCGTTGAAATCACAATGTTCTTAATGTAATAATTGTTCGAATGCCCCCTCAACAAAATGGATTACGGAGCACACAATGATATTTGCCAGTATCATGAATATCAACAGCATCAGAAACAACAAAATACACCAGAGACACAAATACACGTATCCCGCGCACACACCCATATACACGCACACACACACACAAACACAAACTTATGCATGCAAGCACACACATTTGCATAACGACTCAGCGATAATATTAATGAAAGATGTAGTCAGCAGGCCTTTCCAAAGGCCCATTTGTGTTGCTTATTAATTATATCAATTCCCACAGAAAACTATAAAAACGCTATTTTCGGTAGTGCCTACACTCCCATCATCAGTTGCTTTAAACATAATCACATCAATAGCAAAAGCTCTCAGGAGATGAGCTCTACATATGCAGTGCCTTGCGCCAGAACTATAAAGGAGGGGATAGTATCACGACCTCTGGCTTCGAGGTCAACATGTAAATGACCTCATCCAAAACATATTTCTTTTTGTCAAATTTATGTGAATCATTAAATATAAACTTCAAATAGAGGGCGATTTTTTAGCAACTTTCTTGTGCGCAACACTGTTTTCTGCAGCTCAGCTGTTTTCGTGTAACATGTTGCTGTTAAACATGTTCAGTTTGGTCTATAATTTAACCATGAATCGACTTAAAAGAGAATAACGCCTGCGGACTATTGGATTTTATTATCAAAATGCATGTACAATGAAGAAGGTGCATTAGGCTCATTTCTGGTTAAATGGATACCTGATTAAGACAAATTGCAGTATTTGGTGTAAACAGCAGCCAGAAGAATTGTCAGAACCGCCAAATGCGTCCCAAGAAAACTGCACTGTTTGATGTGGATTATAGGCAATAATCTTATCAGTAGGTCAAGCACTAAGGCAAAGACCACTACACATGCAGTGCCTTGCACCCGAACTAGGAAGGAGGGGATATTATTGAGAGGACAGATGAGGGAAGATCAGAAAATCGAATATTCGCTACAAGATCGTCAAAGGAGGATTACTCTCCTGCTCTGTTGGCTGAATTAATAACAACAGACTATGAACCTGAGAGTTCTGAATTCGCTTCGTCCAGAATATGTTGTCGAATTCTTCTGATCTGCATTAATGAATGGTTGCGTTAGATGTTTTAGGTCTGTTACAATGACGTAGGCACAGTATTAAATGGCAGCGATTGACGAAATCATGTCTTCCAGAGCACTTTCCTGCGTCGGTCCTGTGACAAAAAATTCGCCACAGTCTACGGATGCATCCTCTAATTTCTAATTTGGTCGCAATGCACTGCATTTGTAGCGATCCTGCCCCTAGTGCTGATCCTGCTAAGAAAACAATCTGCTTGTTAAGAAATAAGGCCCTCTAGGAAATGTTTTTACTCATTATTATTCCCATTAGGTAACTCATACAAGTATAATGCAACGTTAATAAGGCCTAAAGGGATAAATACAAATAAACAAACTACACAACTACACAACCACACACACACACACCAACACACGCACGGACATTTGCTGCTCTAAAGTATTAATGCAATCAATGGATGGTTCAAAGAGGAATGAGGCAAGACTCTTATGATTTGAGACTCGTGCAACAACATGAACAACTACAACAACATGTGTTTTGATTTAACTAAAGGTCGGTTGAAATGCAATTATTGCAACACACAGCACTTTCGCAACAAAGTGCGAGTTAAACAATAACAAAAACAACAACAGCAACAGCAACAACAAACAAATAAACACACAAATAAACAAACAAATATGCAAATTCGCCACAAGAGAAGGATATAAGAAAACCCCCAACAATAACAACAACAACAACATAAAACACAAGCGGCACAATGAAATGAAATCCACTTAAAAAGCCTGTAATAAACGGCATGTAATGCATAATTAAAAAATAAATCTTGGATGAAAAGTTAGAGAAATAACCAGGGCCTTGCAACTCATGCACGCACACACACACAAACATTTTTAATGCACACATGCAAACAATTACAACAATACTGACAAACTCTGCCAATGACTTTAATGAGAAGTGCTAAATACCCGTCGCACTTAGATGCTGTTGGGAAATGTTAATTTGATCCTTAATGCATTAGAAAGAAAGTTGTTGGTGTTTTTTTGGCCAGATTAAAAGTTGCTAAGCAAAATTAGATGGATGTTAAATAGCGGTTTGTATCACTCAGGCTACCCGATACTTCAACAGTTTTCTAGTCAGAGACTTATGCCATTACCGAGGCAGTATTAAGAATTAATGGGCTCAGATTAGAGGCCAGAACTATTGACATTTGTGTCGATAGTCTGGCAGCAATTAGGGCCCTGGACTCGAGGATGATAAAGTCGAAATTTGTACTGGCATGCATTCAATCTCTGACTCGACTTAAAAGGCATGACTTCAAGATAGTTTGGGTTCCAGGGCATGAAGACATTCAGGGAAATGAAATGGCGGACGAATGCACAAGAGCAGGTACGGCCTTGGATGAAGCCGTCTCACACAGGGATATTGACATTCCCTCATAATTGAGTCGTTGGCAGAGAGGAAGGTGACAAGTTGGTGGCCAACAATTACCAGCTGTAGGGTCTCCAGGACTCTATGGCCCTCGCTTTGATGAGTTAGGACTAGACAGCTTCTGACTTTTGGGAAAAAGTCATTGGCACTCCTGGTAGTGGTATTGACGGGGCACTGCAGTTGGGCACATGTCAGAGCGTTTGGGCTTTCCCCGTGATGGTCGCTGCAGCAGCTGTTTCGATGAGGAGGAGGAGGAGTCAGTACAGCATTTCCTTTGTGACTGCCCGGCCCGGCAGGAGCGTAGGCTTAGACATCTACGCTCTCATTTACTGCGAGATCTGGACTGTCTCAGGGATGCACCGCTGGCTGCCCTGGCGGGTTTTGTGACAAGTTCCAGGTGGCTCTCAGGAACCAATACTTCGTTTTGAAAGGATTGTGTAGGGTGTAGTCCTCTGGGCATCACTTTGGGCCTTTATGGCCTCCTAGTGTTTTCTCGCTAACTGCGGGCAGCCTTTTTTAACCCAACCTAATCTAAATAGCGGTTTGCTAATTCTTTTCTAGCCATTTTATGTTTCCTTTACTAGGAATGACACTCACAGGATGACTCCTTCGAAAGCAATACATTGTATAAGGAGTTTTTTATAGAGTGACACAATTTAAAATCATAATAAAGGGTCCGCAATCTAACGTTTTTTTCTTTCAACTAGTGCTTATTTCGTAAATGGTAACACTTCGCTCATGTCTGATTTGACAGATAATTAGTTTTAACCTTCCGCTGAACGAATATGGTTGTGTATCCAATGCGTTTTCGCTTCGCTAAGTGGGCCTGCGATCGACTTACAGAAGATGCCGATTTTGCCAAAAAAAAAATCATCTTTTCAGATGAGGCTCATTTTGATCTTGGCGGGTGTGTAAACAAGCAAAATTGTCGCATTTGGGGCTCTGAAAACCCGCACGCATACATTGAAAAGCCGACGCACCCAAACCGAGTCACTGTTTGGTGCGGATTTTGGTCCAGAGGCATAATTGGGCCATTTTTCTTCGAAAATGAGCACGAAGTGGCCGCTACAGTCAATGGCGATCGTTAGCGGGCCATGTTGAACGAATTTTTGTTCACAAAAATTGAAAAGGAGGATATTGGCAACATTTGGTTTCATCAGGACGGCGCTCCGTGCCACACAGCCGAAGCTACACACGATGTTTTGCGCCCTGTTTTTGAAGATCGCATTATCAGCCGCAGAGCTGATGCCGTTTGGCCACGTCGGAGCTGCGATTTGACACCGTCGGACTATTATTTGTGGGGTGCCGTCAAAGATAAGTATTACGCCGAAAAGCCAGAGACCAGCGACGCTTTAAAGGACAATATTCGTGCAGCCATTGGTGAAATACAGCTGCACACAATCGATAATGGGCTTAAAAATTGGACCGATCGTGTAGGCTACTGCATGGCCAGCCGAGGCAGCCATTTGAATGAAATTATTTTCCATTATTAACCGGAAGGATTGTACTTTCAAATAAAAAAAGAAATTTCAGAAAATATTCAGTAGTTTTTTTTTATAGCATTTTCAAAAAAAAAAAAAAAGTTATTTGGCGGTCCCCTATAAAACCAGGAGATGTATTTTTATTATCAATGAAGCGGCCTTTATGGGAAAGAAAATTTAAATTAAATTAATGTTTAAATATGATGTCTGCCATGTGGCCACCAGCGCTGGTGCATAGAAGGCGCAGACTGCAACACCAATTTTCAACATCTAAAAAAATCTTCCATAAAGTGGAGGGACACAACCCCAGTTGCTGAGAACGGCGGCGAGTTGACTGATTAAGGCCATCTTCAATGCTTTCCTGTACAGCGGCTACAGCTTATTCAGTGCGCACCGTTCAGCGTCTCACGGGATGCACATTACCAACTCACTCACAGCTCACTTCTTCTTGTTCGAGAGTTTTGCAGTTGTATCCCTTTAAATCCTACAACTCAGCACTGCCTTTAGAATGCATAATTATCTTTCACTTTTCTTCCCCAATTTATAAATTTGCATTGTGGAATAACTAATTTAAAGGCAGCTTTCTTAAAGTGGTATTTAAGCACCCACAGCAAAATGCAGCTGCAGCCGTGACTTTAATTAAACTGCATGTGAGAGAGAGAGAGAGAGGAGCGAACAGAATAGATAATACGATATCATATTGTTTGTTACCTTTAATATTCTGCAGTTTCCTTGGAGCAATTAAAAAAGCAGCCTGGGTTTCATTTATTTATTTTGTTGTGTGTTTCAAGGATAAGGCCAGTTAAGTAGGAGAGCCGAACAACAACAACAAAAAAACTGCTACTTTGGAAAAATAAAAACAGAAAGTTACACACACACAAAAGCATTCCAAAGCAGAGTGCAATGAATATGAATAAATAAAATGAAAAAAGCACAAGAGGACAGAGAGGAGCTCAACAAAATAGGGAGACGTGTATGCTTTTGAAATTGCCAAGTATCTGGCTTATATTAGTTGATTGCAAGTATTTGCTGCTACACTTGGCTTATTTCTTTTCCCTTTTTTTTCCTTTCAACTTCAGTCGCTCTCAATATTTTGCAACTTTATTCTATACAATTTCTTTAATTCACACAAAAACACCACATGAATACGAAATTTTTAATGAATGAATTGGTAGCGGGAAGTGAAGCAAATACTAACACACAACCACATGCTCACACACACACACACACACACACACATGCACTCAGCTGAAAGCTGATGTTTGTTGGTAAGTAAAGCAGGTGAACTGAGCCAATTATGGCTCTGCTGCCAGCATCTCTATTCACATGCTGCAGCATTAAGTTGAAAACTTAACCACAATTGTACACAAATTGTTGTACGGTTGGGGAAAAGCCAAAGAAATGCCAACAATAATCAAATAGAAATAACAAGAAAACTAATCGTGAATTTATGTTAACTATGCATTTTACGTTTTCACTTTTAATGTGGCTGTGTAAATGGCTAAAAGAGATTTGAAAAATAAATACGATTCTTCTTGCACCACCGTTAAGTATGTGGTTTATGAAGTATGCACCCTGTGGCTTGTGGAATGCAGTTGGCTGGGCATCAGAGAAATGGAAAAGCTCAACAGCAGTCTGATTCACTTCAGTTGCTAGACAAGGGGTACTTTATAAGGGACCTTTTGTCCCTTATAAAAGAGTTACAGCACAGGAAATGCATGTTCTATTTCTGTAGTCGTGTAGTCGGTAGCCTGCTGTCGTGAATGTGTTTAAAGTATAATATATAAACTCGTTGACAGCCTCATCCCTTTTCTACACACAATTTATAAAACGAAATTTTGCTGTATTTCGGAATAGCAAAACCTTTACAGAAATTTTGAATATCAGCTGCATTTTAGCACTAAATGAACTACCGGGCATGGCATTGCCATGTGAGAATGAATAGAATTGTAAACCAGGTGTGCATTCTTTTTGGGGTTTCCTTCTTAGTGGTTGCACACTGCGAAGCCTTCCAGTAGAGTTTAATTTTGAAACACTATAAATTCTGATATTTAAATTTTATTTAGAATTTTTTCAAAAATTCACATCACATAAAAGTATGTTTTTTATACAAAATATGTGTAATGCTAGAGTTAATGTCGACGCCGTTGACGGCGTTTCAACGCCGAAACAGTTGAAATAGATTGAACTTTTACGGCGTTGCAACGCGTTGAGATTAACTGCTCTCATACAATTTCATACGATTCAACTTTTTTTTTGACATTTGACGCCGTCGACGACGTCGACATTAAATATTAAATATAAATGATAGATTACATTTTTGGCGTACATTTTAACCCATTTCGACCCAGTGTTCGATTTTTCGAACAGTAAATTTCAAGCATTTAAATTTTTTTTATCTGTTTAGGAAAGACTAAGAACATATCTTTTTTAATGAAAATTTAAAAAAAAATTTTTAATAAAAATTTTTAATGAAAATTTTTAAAAAAATTTTTAATGAAAATTTTTAAAAAAAATTTTTAATGAAAATTTTTAAAAAAATTTTTAATGAATATTTTTAAAAAAAATTTTAATGAAAATGTTTAATAAAAATTAAAAAAAAAATTTTTATGAAAATTCTTAATGAAAATTTAAAAAAAATTGTTAATGAAAATTTGTAAAAAAATGTTTAATGAAAATTTGTAAAAAAATTTTTATGAAAATTAAAAAAAAATTATTTTAATGAAAATTTTTAATAAATGTTTTTAAAAAAATTCGGACATCTGACTCGTATCTTCTGGACCCAAATTACCATTTAACAACAAAGTTTTATAAACTGATTCGAAAAAAAATCTCTGGAACGATATGGGTTAAAAACACTTATTGAACACTAGTATTATAAAAAAGTAATCGATTCAAAAGGCAGTTTTGTGCAGGGAAGCACAATATGAATGTTTTTTTATCTGTGTTTAAAATCATTTAAGTTTGCCTGAAAATGAGCAACAAATTTCAGTAGCCTAAACTTGAAGTGAGAATCGCATATATTTCAGCTGTAAATGCCGACACCTCCCTGTCGATCGGTACCCTAACGACAGCCCTTAAAACCAGAATTTCAGCCTGAAATACTCATGATAACTAAAATACACTTAAATTAAAGTTACTCTTTGATTAATTCCTTTTCAGTACAACGATAATTCGTTAGTACTGAAAGAATATATTCCTTTTCGTTTCTTATAGAGTTCCATATTTTTAAATCCTAATAAAACAAGGAAATATATTTTTAATATATATTTTTTTTTTATCTTGAACCAGCACTCAGGGGAAGACCCCTACATATGCAGTGCATTGCGCCGGAACTGGAAAGGAGGGGCTAGTTTTGGGGACAGTTGAAGAAGGATGAGAAAGTAGAGTCTTTTTTGTAGCTATTTCAAACTTTTTACTTCGCCGGTAAATTTTTGCTACAGAGTCGACGAAGGAAACGGGCTTTACAGTAAAGAAAATTTTATGAAATGAATATTTTAATATGATTTCTGTCATGTAGCCGCCACGGCTGTAGCGTAGAAGGCGCCATCTGGAACACCAATTTTCAACCACTAAAAAAGTCGTCCATAAAGTGGAAGAGCGCTCAAGCCCAGTTGCTGAGAACGGCGGCGAATTGATTGATTAGGATCATCTTCAATGCTTTCTTGTACAGCGGCTACAGTTACTTCAGTGCGCACTGTTCGGCGTCTCACGGGATGCACATGATTTCAAGGACGATTATGTACGCCATGAAATGCAAGAAGTGCACGATGAGTTTGACGAATAGAACAATTATTTTAATTAAAAATTTCAACAATTTGCATGCCTTGGTCTTGTGACCCTCTAAAAGAACACGTTTTACGTGGGTGAAGTTAAATTACGATTTGATAATCCTAGACACAAACCAAATACGTTAACACAGCACTGTTAATATGTTAACAGCACTGCTGTTAGCCAGGAAGAGCCTATTATGCCAAATGGAACAATTTCTGGACCAAACTTGTGACGAACTCGATCATTCGCTCGTTTTTGACAAGAACCCATGATCAAACCTATTTAAATAACATTGGTTTGATCGAAGGTTCTTCTCAAACACTAGCGAATGAACGAGATCGACACTCGTCTGAAGCTGGATCCATGGCTGAATATCCAATTGTTAAGGGTTCAGACTATAGGGAATCATAAGAAGCACAAGATGTAAAAAACGCAATTTTCCTGAAATTCACAAGATTTAAAAAAAATCCACATATTCCAATTTTCCTGAAATTCATTCGCTGGAAAAATTTCAATTTGTTTATTAAAAATCCAACTGCCTATTATTTTTATCTTCAAACTTGAAACATTTTTATTCCAGCCCAGGTGTCTCCATTTTTCTGAAGTGTCTCTTTAGATAAATTTCAAATATAAAATTTCACTAAAATTCCAATGCATGATCGTTTTGACTAATGGGCGTCATATCAGATCATAAGATCTGCAAGTTCCAATAACTTTGTCCGTTCGGTTCAGAAATGTGGCCATGGGAAATATATCCTAAGATTTTTCATGCTTAATAGCTTTAATTGACTTGGTTTGTGTCTAGGCTAATACAAGTCTAAATTGATCTTTACACACGTTAATTAATGTAATTTGACAATATTTATTGTCTTCCCTTAATACATTTGAAATCATTTTTAAATCGCTGAACCTCCTTTCCCTACTCGAAGTCTGTGTCATTCGAATTCGTTACGTGTTTTGCCATTCTCTCAAGAACATAAACCTTGTGGGCCGTATTAATGTTTTCAATTTCTTTTTAACCATCATTTATGCTTTTAAAACCTGTGAGGTTTGATGTTAACATACACAGAATTTAAAAAAAAACAACAAAGTAATCACATGACCCTCACGTTCTTTTGATTTTTTTATTTTTTTTCTACCACTCCTTTGGCAGGATTAAACATTAAAGTCAGAAATATGATTTTTGTTTTTCTTTTCGCCATTATATGCTCTCTCCCACTGTTTTTTTTTCTTTTTGTATATTTAAAAGGTACTTATTAAGGTTGTTTAGTTTTTGTGGCTGCAGGTTTAGAGAGAATTTTATTATTTATACATTTGTAAAATATTGTTTTGTTGCTTAAATGCCACATTATTATCCAGGCAAGGAAGGACACCGTATTATACACTTTAACTACAGGAGGTTTTATTTTTATAGCACACACTTTTTAATTTTTTTTTGTAAGGAAACATCATAATGAAAGTAAAAAAAAACTTTACACAAATATAAAAGCCTGCTTAAGAGAGCTGGCTGCTGAGGACCACAGGCTGATACAACACGAAGGCGGCAAGTGTTTAAAATTTGAATGGTGCAGTTAACACAGTCATAAGAAACAACAATACTCATTTACACATGGAATACTTTAAGGTGATTTTTGTGTTGAAACACAAACTTTAGATTGCAAACGATTGTGCAAGTCTGGCATAAATTATAAAAGTCTTGTGCACTGTTTGACTAAAGGAATTTCTAGTTATAATTTTTACTTTGCATGCAGGAGATTAAAAACTTTTCAATTTTATTGGTTGGCTTGCATGTGTTTATTTGCTAGAATTTACTTTTGTGGTCTTCAAATCAGAGTTTAGTTTTCTTTTTCCTATTTGCTGTGTGACTGGGAAATTTATTTTTTCAAGTTGTGGTTTTGCATGTATAATTCCTGGCATCTCGAGTAGGTCAAAGTTATAATTTAATACTAAAAGTTTTCAAACTATTTAACAAAGGCAACAATTCGGCAATCCTGCTGCATGCAAACCTAAACACGTCATTTATGTAGAGGAAATTTAACAGACATTCATGTTGTATTCTATAGTCATGAAATTGCACGGCCACAGAATTAAACGACTTTTTATGCAAAATATCACCGCAATCAGAAAATATTAATTACGGTTTTTTAATTTTTAAAAGTTACAATTCATATTGGAAGTTAAATGAATCTTTTTATAAAAAAATCAATGAGTGTTCGAACTCACGGGCGATGTGTTAACACCTTTTTGTTTATTTATTTTATATTAAACTCACAAAAAACAAAGAGAATGCAAAGCAACAGACAAATGTACATACATACATTGTTATGTTTGTACATTGCTATCTCATTTTTATATATGTACGTATAACCACGTCACTATTCTCTTTGGGATGCATAAGACAAAACCGAAGATAGACATAATACACTTTTTTAATATTACTCCAAATTAACACTCCGAATTAAAACACTTAAATCTCCGCTCGCCGATATCGGATCGCCTTAATTTTTGGCCTAAACTCTTTGTCGAAACCTGCACTAGCGTTTTAATCCAAAAATTAATAAAATCGGCTATGAATTTCCGGAGAAAATCGCGTGGGAAAATTATATGAAAATCGCCCAATAATCACTTTCAATACCGACTGCCAAGCAACAACAACAAACAAACAAAGTCTTACACTTACACTTGCGTATGTATTGAAACTGATAGTTTACTGCCCTAGAGGCGCGCGTATAGATGTTAACACATCAATTAGATTAAGAATACGAGAGTTGTAGAGAATTTAGAGCATGAATTTCATATGTAACGTCACTTGAAATTTGGGCTTTTGGGATTTTCTGCATGTGATTTTTTACATTTTCTTTAAACTTTGTGGAATTATTTTAGAAATAAGTTAAAAAAAAAAATCTTTTTAATAAATCCAAGTTTTTCTCTTTACTTTTTCGCCCTCTGCTCTATTTATTGAAAATAGACCTTTTAGATCAATTTGATCAATAACTTTTTTAGAATATTTTTTTTTTTAATTTTTCTGCACTATTTATTGGAAGAAGTTAAAGAAAATATTGATTAAATAATAAAAATAAAATTTTGCATAAAAGAAAAAAAATTTAAAAAACAAATTATTTGATATCTTAGATCCTAAAAATTTTATAAAACTGTTAGAGCCAAAAAGAAAACTTTTTTAGACCTATTATTAGACCGAATTTGCTTCTATTTTAAATATGAATACTCAGCACTATTTTCAGCAGCCACCTTTTACTGGAAACCTTAACTGATTCATCCTCGATGCCGCTGGAATATAAACTCCCAATGGAATTTAACAAGAATTCAAAAAGTATTTGGGAAAGCACAATTTACTTAAGCATCAAAAAATTACTAGAAGATAATTCATGCTCATGCAGTGACGTTTTATTGCGCAAAAGACTGATTACTATTGAATAATATTTAATTTACAGCACGCCTGCGCACACAACAGTATGACCATCGTGCACATTAAAGGGTTCTATTTCATACAGATTTATTTTGCTATCAGATGCGAATAATTTGTATTGGGAAATATTATCCATTATCCCTCATCAAAGTTGGTGAGTAAACAGACCGGTTTCAATTCATTTGTCTTTTTTTTTTAATCGAGCAGAGTATTCACTGAGAAACGTAATAATCTCGGGTCTTATTTAAATTATACTCTCGTTCTTCTATAGACCGCTAAAAAATCCAGTTTAAATAAAAACTTTTATTTCATTAATGATAATTAAGAAAGTTATATTCCACTGGGTTCGAATCTTAAATACCCACCAAATATTTAGTAACTAAAAACTCTATTTTGTAAGGGTCATTCCGGGAGGGGCTGTGGGGGACACATCTCACCTTTGCCATAAAACACTAAAAAGGAATTTTTTTTGCATTATTAAGTGAAAAAAAAATTATATTAAATTTTATAGGGTCATTTAGGGGGAGGGTAGGGCAGATCAGAGAATATTTCAACTTCATTAGAAAAGCTTTAAAATTAAATTTTTAAGGATTCTAGACTTAAGGCATATAATTTTTTAAATTTTTACAATATTTTTCCATGAAATATGTTACTTGAACGCCCACTAAAAGGGCGGGGTTCCAAAAATTGATTTTTATGATTTTTTGGCTGCAAGTTCAACGTATTTGAACTTCTTTAACATAAAAATATATCATTTGCTTAACAAATATAACAAAAAAAAACTGTAAAAATTATGTTGGTTTCCAGAGGCTAGTTTAGTTCTTCTTAGGGGAGCTTTTTTGCCTCTGGCCCTAGACAGGCCATTTGCGAACTTCAGCTGTGCTACCCTTCAACATATATTTATAACAAAATTCAAGGGTCTGGCTTCTTTCGTTTGAACAGAATCGTGATTTCCCCAAACGGACCGACTGACTTGGCTATATCGTTCTAGATTTCATCACTGATCATGAATATATATACTTTAAGGGGTCTTAAAGAGAATTTCACTGCGTTACACGAAATGACAAAGTGAATATACCCCCCAAATGTTTTTTTAAGGTATAAAAATTGCTAAAGTTGACTTTAGCCAATTAAACAAGGGATTTTCTTGTTGTTTTTTTTTTTTTTGTTACTTGGACCAGCACAGGGCATGACCCCTACATATGCAGTGCATTGCACCTACACTACAAAGGAGAGGATAGTATTGAGTGGACACATGAGGAAAAATGAGAAGATGGACTTCGCCAGCTAATTTTTTGCTACAGGGCCGACGAAGGATTTGCAATATCTCTAATGGAGTTATGAAAATGCAAGTTTTTTTATAATTTTATTTTGTTTTATTTTCCTTCCATCTTCTGACAAAAGCCAGCCGCGAGGAAGACACATTTCCTTACTGACTATAGTAGCAAAATACTTAGTAAAAGCTTTTTAATATAAAGTTATTTTTAAAAGGAACCGACTTTAGTAAATGACTATGATTAGAAGCCTGTATTATTCTTTTGATTTCAGGAATTACAAATACTAAAGAAGTAAAATATCAAAATTTTAAAAAACAATTTTGTCATACATGAATTTGAACATCATTCTACATAAAGAAATGAACTTAAACCCAATTTGATCAATTCATTTGGCAGGAGTTATTTCTTTCTATGACTTTAACTCCTCAGGGGCAAAGCAGTTTTACACCCAAATAATCGTATATGTCCAAATGAATAGAGGCTTTAAATTGCATTAAATTTGATTTTATTCCCCACTCTATGAGTTTTAAGCAAAACACAATTTTACTACACTTTCAATGGACAGCAATAAAAGATTTGATAAACAAAATTCGCCCCCTGCCCCCCTCGCCTGTATGTAGTAACCCATACTTTTTTATAAAAAAAATTTTCAAAAGCTTCTTAAGATTATTGCAGGAAAATAATACTCTTGATTATTATGGATGAGCAATAAGAATATAAAATATTAAATTAAATTTAAAGCTGTTTTAGAAGGCAGCAGGCAAAAGTTGATCCTTTTGAAAGGAAATAAATATCAACAATTCCAGAAAAATTTTAAATCAAATTAATTTTGTATCAAAAGTTGAAATTTCATTACTTGTACTCGTACACAACAAAAAGGAAACACAAATAATAATAAGAATATATTTTATGTACATTTATGCAAAACATACTTTCACCACTTTTTCATAAAATATTTTCTTCTCTTTTCTTTGCTTTGCTTTTTCATTCAGGCGACTATTTTCTATGTAAAAATAAGGCTGCCATTGGAAACATGGCAACAACAAATCCTATTAAAACTTAATTTATTTACTTTAAACAAACACCTAATGGCATGAAATCCTTTTTTCCTTATGTTTCCACTTGCTCCTTTACACAACTCTAATTCTTTTTGTGCTGGCTGCTTGTTTGTATGCTCCCAGGAGCGCATACTTATCTTATCGTGGCGTTTGAAACACAACGAAGCATAATCTTTGGGGATCTCATAAATTGTATTGTTGCTTCTTCGGTAGTCTGCTAAACTTAAGGCCACATCTAGACAACATAAACGTTTAAAGCTTAAAGAGTCCATGTGAATGCAGGTGAATGAATGGCTTTAAGAAAGGAATTTTTTGTTTTCTACACAAGGAATAATATCTTTATTATAAGCTGAAATTAATGGATATCGTAGGGTTCCTGCGAAGCAATTAAACAACATGTTTCCATTTAAAGTTTCTGTCTTGTGTAGCAAGCGACACTCAATTACAACATGTAGTGGTAGTTGTGCCACCCACTTCCCATACTTATCCTGGCAAGCGTACAACAACAATGGCAACAACAGCAACTACAGCAAGAATCTACTTCATATTTTTAAACATTATATTGTAATTTGTTATGACAGCAATCAACAAGAAATATGAAAAAATGACGGGAAACAGCCAGAGGAAAGGAGTAGAGAAGATGTGTGGTGGTGGGGGGTGGGGGGAAAGAAGCAAATTAAAACAGTGAAACGATAAAGCCATCAGTAGCAGCAACTTAAGTTGAAGAAAGAACAAAGTCCTTCATTTCTTAAATTTGTATTCCCAGGGAAATAGACACACACACACACACGCACACATTCATCTACTTACTGCAAAACAACAAAATAAAATTTCTTTTTGATGACATTTTATTTACAATGATACGAAAGTCTTTGTTGTTGCCACAGACAATAAAATACAGTACACCATCATATGGAAACCTACAAGTGTGTGCTTAAATTATATAAATGCTGGAGCGTGTGTGTGGGAGTGAGTGCTGAGGAAGTGGTAAAGAAACAACAACTCCTTGTCGTAGTTTACATTTGAACGTTTTAGGAAAAATAATAACTTCCTTAATGGCAAATGTGTACATGAATGATATTAAATAGAAATACAAACAGACAAACAAACAGAAACAACAATAAGAAATTAAATCTAACAGCTCAACTCAAACAAGAGCGTAGAGTGAGGGCGGCATAGCCAGCAGGGCACGTATTCAACACGATCTATTTCAACACATAAATTTAATTTCTTTTGTGTGAATGCGTACCCTGCTGCTGCACGCTTTTGCTTTTCTATAGAATTTCTTTATCAATAGGAAGCAGTACAAGAACAATATTTAAGCAGGTTTTGTTTGTGGATGCTGTTGGCTGAAGTAGTAGAACACGAGACTAAGGAGCGCAGGGTCCTCAGTTGAACCCCGTGGTGAGTCATGAAATATTGTGTTGAATTCTTCTGATCAGCATTAGTGCGTGGTTGTGTTAGTTGTTGCCAGCCTGTTTCAATGATGAAGGCATAGCACTGGTCACTGAACAATTACTGGCAGTACTAATAAGTAGAGTAACAGCAGCGCCCTCCTTCGTCGGTCCTGTAGCAAAAAATTAGCCGGCGAAGTAAAAAGTTTGAAATAGCTCCAAAAAAACTCTCTTTACTTTTCTTATCTTTCTTCACCTGTCCCCTTAATACTATCCCCTCCTTTCTAGTTCCGTCGCAATGCTCTGCATATGTCGGGGTCATCTCCTGAGTGCCTGTCCAAGATAAAAAAAAAATCAGGTTTTGCTGCCAGGAAAGCCCAGACAGCCAGTCTACTAGATTCGATTTCAAATATCGCGCCCATTTCTCTGAAGATAGAGCGATAGAAGAGGTATAGAGAGAGAGAGAGAGAGAGAGAGAGAGAAAAAGAGAGAGCAAAAATCTGTTAAATTTTCACACACTGACGAGCAGAGATCACACGATTTATCAGCAGAGACTACAGGTTTTTCGTGCTCCCAAAAAAGTAGTCCGAACGCTGTTGACTAAAGTACTTAGTATTTAGACTGTCAAACTGAAGATCCCAGGTTCGACTCGGCACTCAGTCATATTTTGCATTTTTCAGATTCGCATTAGTGCTTTTTTTTTGGTAATTGTTGTTTGCCTGCTTATATTATGAAGCCCTAGACTGATCAGTGAGTTACACTATTGTGTAATAAGAAGCGCCTTACAGCACGCGCTTTCGTGGACATGAAAGCAAAAAATTCCGCAGCGAATTTCAAAGTGAAATGGCTTTAACAAATTCTTTATCTCTTCATCTTGCTTCATCAGTCCTCTTCAACGCTACAACTCCTTTCGGACAATGAAGTGTGGTTTCAGTTGCCTTTTTTAAATTATTCGAGACCAATAGCTTTCTAGCGTTTACCTTTCCGCTAGGCTACATTTTTGGATATTTTTAAAGTATAACCAGCTCTTAGGGGATGACCCCTTCATATGCCGTGCATTACACGGGAACTAGAAAAGAAGTAATAATATTGAGAATACAAATGAAGAGAGATTGGACAAAAGAATATTTTGTATCTAATTATCCTTTCCCCGCCTAATTGTTTGATACAGGACTGACGAAGGGGTGCGGTTACTCTGCCCTTTAGTACGTGATAGTGAATCCGAATATTAAATATATTTCCCCTATTGGGGCCCCAAAAGGCACCGTTTTTTTTAACTCACACCAGCGCTCAGGGGATAACCCTGCATATGCAGTGCATTGCACCGGAATTAGAAAGGAGGGGTTATCATTTAGTAGACAGCTGCTGAAGGAAGATGGAGAATTTATTTGCTTTTTAGCTATTTCAACCTTTACTTCGCCTACTAATAATTCGGCTTCACAGTTTCGTGTTAACGACTTCAGAAGACAGCAAAAGCATCTAACACCTTCGGCAGACGCACTGCAAAGGCAGTGATTTTTCCGGGATAAGTTAGAATCTCCAGAGTCTTATAAGGATTGTGTTTTTAGGTGGCCGTTAACGTCATGGCTGCAGATGATTTGACATAAAAATCAGACTGAATTTCCAACTGATTTTCAGCCTAATCAACGCATATACAAACCCCGTTCATTGGCTTTAATTGTTACACCGTTTGGATGTCCTATGACAGATTTAATTGCTCAAAACTGTACAAGAAGTGCACTTCGAGTTCCCTATTATCCTCACATTTATAGCGCCAATGGATTCTTCTATGCGGGCAATACCAGCACAACTTGGATGAACAGTGCCCAAAAAATTATATGTGGTTCTGAGGCAATCCATAGTATTACGTATTAACTGATCAGCAAGACGATTATTTCCATTGTAAACTTGAAGAGATTGTCTATATAAATTTTGGACGACCAGAGTGCGAATTGTGTCAATAAATATCCCCGATTTGTAAACGTTATCCTGCTGTAAATCTTGGCAAGACGATTTTGGAAAACCTAACAACAACATTTTTTAATTTTAGTAATTCATTTAGCAAAAATATATTCCATAACTCCAGTTTGTGCTTCCAATTCATTAGCAGCACAATTCAAAGCCAAGTCCCATGTGTATTTTTTTCTCCTGCTTTTATTTACCGCCCAGTGTATTCGTAATTCTTATCCATAGGCCTCATTTGTTTGTTGCTGTTTTCAGTGTTCTGGAGACTGGCTGGCTGGCTGTTCGCTGGCTGGCTGCGTATGTGGCCTGTTTTGCTTTTTAACTTTCACGCCAGCTGCCATTCTTTTGGGGGTCTGGGAAAGTTTTATTGAATTTCCCCAAAAACAAATTGAAATCATTTAGTGTTTGTTTATTTGTTAAGATTATTTTCGTTTTATTTTTCTTTTGGCCTTAATTTATTTATATACAAGTATTTTTGTTTCTTGTCTCTATTTGATTTTCGTGTGTTTAAGTTTCTTTTTATTTTTGTTTATTATGACGAGTTTTGGTGTCACAGAGCTGACAGTATTTAAGGAGGAAGGAAGGAAGGGCCAGGTGTGTCACTCAATATCCTATTAAAAAGTTTACCTACTGCTGTGCTATTAACTAAAATACCAGTTGAGATGCAAGCTTTTCTGACTGGGCTGAAATAGTGTTTATTAAAAAAATATGATGTTTGAGTATTGAACCCGTACCTGTTGCTGTGCTGCACACAACATTTAAGTGTCTACCAAATTGATTGTAGGAAACAAATTAACTCTAATCCTTTTTCAAACATATAGAACTTAGAAAATGGTTATTTAATAAATCAGACATTAACCCATATCGTCCCAGAGCTTTTTTGTAGTTAAATGTTAATTTGGGTCCAGAAGATATGAATCAGATGACCGAATTTTCATTAAAAATTTTTTTTTAAATTTTCATTAAAAATTTTCAATAAAATTTTTCATTAAAAATTTTTTTAAAAATTTTCAATAAAATTTTTTTCAAATTTTCATTAAAAATTTTTTTAAATTTTCATTAAAAATTTTTTTAAATTTTCATTAAAAATTTTTTTAAATTTTCATTAAAATTTTTTTTAAATTTTCATTAAAAATTTTTTTAAATTTTCATTAAAAATTTTTTCAAATTTTGATTAAAAATTTTTTTAAATTTTCTTAAAAAATTTTTTTAAATTTTCATTAAAAATTTTTTTAAAAATTTTTATTAAAAAATATATGTTCTTAGTCTTCCCTAAACAGAGAAAAAATTTTAAATGTTTGAAATTTACTGTTCGACAATCGATTTTCACTCCCAGGCGAAACATTTTTCTTGAGAAAAATGCTTCTAATCTTTTGCAGTTGAAGAAAATTGATTGCCTGAGAGAGAATAGAGGGAGTAGTGTTTCCATTAGAACTTCTTGAAGTTTAAAGCAGCTGGAAAGACTGCTGCAGCTAAATTATTTCAGCTGCTTTTGGTCCAGGTAGTCCTCCTGAGGACACTATAGTTATCTGAAACCATTTCTGAACTATTCTCGAATATTCGATAAATCCGAAAATATAAGTCCTTCCTAATCTGGACATCATATTGATAAATTAGAGGGCCGCAGTCTCCATGCAATTTAAGAAATTATTACATAATTCGTGTTTTTTTAGAGTGTAACAACACCAGAGCAACGCATGCAAATTGTTGAAAGTTTTAACCAAAATAATTATTCTATTCATCAAACTTATGGTGCACTTTTTCCATTTTATGGCGAACATACCCGTGCTTCAGAGCGGCTAATTGGAAGAACAATAGATCGCTTTCGGACCCCAGTTACTGTTACTGATCATGTGCATCCCGTGAGACGGCGAACAGTGAGCACTGAAGAAGCTGTAGCTGCTGTACAGGAAAGCATTGAAGATGATCCTAATCAATCAATTCGGCGCCATTCTTAGCAACTGGGATTGTGTCCTTACACTTTATGGAAGATTTTCTGTTGTTGTTGAAAATTGGTGTTCCGGATTGAGTCTTCTACGCGCCAGCCGTGGCGGCTACATGGCAGTAATCATATTTAAACATTAAAATCATAAAATTTTCTTTCCAATAAAGCCCGTTTTATTGTTATTAAAAATATTTTTTGTTTGATTTATCATGATTTAAACTCAAGCTACTCTATAAAAAACACCCTTTACAACACAAAATCCTTGAACCTTCTTAATTTTTCCTGTGTGTCCTGGCATCCGTGGCTAAAAGCCACCATACAGCACAACACAAGTAACCCTCTCTCCCTCTCTCACTCTCTCTCTCTCTCTTCCCATAGTAGCCTCACAAAATCCATCATGCATTTTGCATTCTGTATTCAGCCTTTAAACGAAGAGCCTAAAGGGAAATATTAAACAGCCAAGGTAATACTATTATACGTAACTTTTGCGGAGACACTTTTTTTTATTATTATTGCATTTCTTAAATACATCCTTATGGCATTAAAACTACTTTCCTTTTAATCTATCTGCAGGAAGCACAACAGACAGTTATCGAACAACCAAAAAGTGAACAGCAACAACAACATTTAAGAATAAAACTGAAAACAGGAAAAATTATGTGCAAAGGAAAAACTTCAAGATAAATGCTACGGACACTTGTAATTGCCATCTTATGTAAAGCTTTTAAAAACGACAACAAAAAAAGAGAATACAAATAAAAGTAAAAACGAAAATAGGACTCAAGTTTAAGATTGGATACTTTTGGAAAATGTATAATTGTTTACATTTAATTATCCTGGCACACACACACATGCGACTGTTATAACAGAAATGCTCGCCTAAATGTATGAAAATTTAAACAATCAACACTTTTGCAACGGCTCGTTAGTTTTGAAAATAGAATTTTCGTTAGCAAACACACATACAAACTTACAACCTCTGGCTTAGCCAGCTGAATGTTATTTGCAAAGGACGAGCAGTAAATAAAGAGCAGAACAACAACAATAAAACTACAAGTACCTGGTAGTTTTCTGTTAATGTATTTCCGCTTTTCAACACAAATTTACAAATTATAACAGTGCACACAAGCACACACACACACACAGACACACACACACATGCACATATAGAATAATTTGTATGCCAGCAATTATAAAATTTTATGTATGCAAACATACACACACAAACACACACACTTTCAAATTGTCTTGTTAACATAATAATTTTGTTGAGAAATTTCCGTTTCTAAAACCAAATAAGACAAGGTTGAATGAATTAAAATTATATTCGTGGCACGTTGCACGAAAGCACTTCTCTGCAAATAGAAGAATTTTGCTTCTTTTAATTCCCATTTAGTGTTTCGCAAATTTAAATGTTTCATAATCAAATGAACTTGTTTTAGTTTAGCACAACCGGCAGCTTTAAGGCAGCGAAGAAGAAGAAGACTTATGTTGGCAAGTGCAGGAATATTGCACTGCGAAAAAAAAATTAAAAATTCAGAAAAATGGGACATGAAAAAAATAATCAAACGGTAACACGGGTATTATAACAATAACATGTTAACATCAGGTTGATACAGTTCTCGTATTCTTTTTCACAATAAAATTTGTGTAAATAGGAACTGTTATCACATTCAACTAAGCCACCTAATAAGTGGTGATAAACACAATACACATGAGCACTGATGGTGAAGGTGTTGCGGCTTTCGAAAACAGCTGTTCTGCTCTGCTGTGTAAGTTGAATAAAACTGATGTTGACTTTCCTTTGTGCCTTGAAATATTTATCATGTCTTTCTGAGATTTAAAAACAAATTTCGAACAATTAGCCTATGAATCTTAATTCAATTATTTATCTGTTTACTGGGCTAAAGGATTTGCACGTGACAAAATATTTCAATGCTGGAAAAATCCATATAAAAAGTGGAGAGTATAAAAAATACTCACTTCTCTGGATCGAGCTTCAGTTCTGCCATCAACTCATATGAATCGGAACATGGAACAAGAGAATTCGTTTTCTGAAAAAAAATCAAGGTTTTCCTGTCTGCTCGGCTTTTTACTTTCTTTTCTGAGAGACTCCAGTGCTGAAGCCGAGACTGAAGGAACTGACATTTACTCTCAGTTAACTTCAAATGACGGACGAGATCATTCAGTTCGAATTGTATGATGAAGTGAGGTTACCTTATAAAAACTAGTGCTGCGAACTAGTGAATAAAAACAGTTTCCCACTAAATCCATTATCTAGGATGGGACTTTCTGAATATTTTTTTTTAATAGGGGTATTAAATAGAAATGTGTTGCCATCAGTTTAATACAATTCTCGTATGTAATTTCCTAATGAAATTTTTTATATATAAAAACTCTTATCATATTCAGTTAAGCCACCTAATAAATGATAAGCAGAATACACATGAGTACTGATGGTAACAGTGTAGCGGCTTTCGAAAACAGCTGTGCTGCTCTGCTGTGTAATTTGTGTTTCCTTTGGTGCCTTGGAATATTTATCAGGTCTTTCTGAATTTAAAACAAATTTTCCAACAATTTGCCATAGAATTGAATGCAGCAATAAAAAGGCTCGATAAAAATCCTTACATTATTATAAATCTTTAAATCGACTGTATACTTAGTCACAAAAAGAATGAAACTATAGAGGACAGTGCTGATGGTGCCCCCGTTAGGCGAAACAGACTTACTATTCGGATTCACTATCATGCACTAAAGACTTGAATATTTGTTGTAATACGGGTATTATATAGAAATGTGTTGCCATCAGTTTGATACAATTCTCGTATGCAATTTCCTAATGAAATTTTTTATATATAAGAACTCCTATCATATTCAGCTAAGCCACCTAATAAATGATGATAAACATGAGTACTGACAGTGACAGTGTAGCGGCTTTCGAAAACAGCTGTGCTGCTCGGAAAAATTAAAAACTGATGTTGACTTTCTTTTGGTGCCTTGACATATTTATCATGTCTTTCTGAATTTAAAGCAAATTTTCCAACAATTTGGCATAGAATTGAATGCAGCAATAAAAAGGCACGATAAAAATATTTACTGATGATGGCCCCGTTAGAATAGATTTCATATTCGGATTCACTATCATATGCTAAAGAGCAGAGTAACGGCACCCTTTCTTCGGTCCTGTATCGAGCAATTAGGCGGCGAAGTAAACGATTAAATTAGCTACAACAAATTCTTTCGTCCAATCTCTCTTCATTTTTGTCTTCTCAATTTTATTTCCACTTTTCTAGTTCCGGTGCAATGCACGGCATGTGAAGCGGTGATCCCTTGAATGCTGGTCTTATTAAAAAAAAAATAAGTGAAACGTTGTCCGTCCTCCTTATTTATTTATTACTTTTTTTTATTTTATTTCCTTTTTTGCAGGCCCGTGTAATTATGGTGCAAAGCAATGAAATTTAAAAGCAGGATAGAAGAAACACTAATTTGAATTTTTAAATGTTATTTTTCTTTTATGGAAAAGATGTCATTGAAGCACTTTTCAAGTGTCTGTTGTACAAAAATTTCAAAGTAGAGTGTTAAAGGAGTGGAGTTGCGGGATCACTTTAAAAATTCCGAGCATTAATCGCTTCATAGAAGCGCTTAGCAGCTCCGCACTTCGGCACACACTAGAGCCAGTTATAAATCAGTAATATCCTGCTGAGTAGACTGAGAACATAAACGTCTTCGGCTGCCATTTATATTCTTAATACTAACGACGACTCACTTAATGTTTTATTAAATCTCTGCGCTGTATTCAAGCCTCCTGGTTTGACTAACAAACAAACAAACAAAAATGCTCTATAATTTAAAAAGTAAATTTGTGCATGAAAGATTTATTTTGCTGGGGCTTGGGATGGTGTTTGTTTGTCAGGTTAACGTTGTGGTTGCTGTTGCTGTTGCTGTTGCTGATGTTTCTCTTTTTGTTGTTCATAGTTTTGTTTGGTTTATTTATAATTTATTGTTTCTTGCTGTTGCTGTGGCTGTTGTTATTGCAATTGTTATTGTTATTATTATTATTGTAATGTATGTGTATGATAACATCCGTCTCCTCGACAACATCCGCTTCCGTTTTTTCTTTTGTTAAAGGACGAACTAAATGCTGATGATGATGATGGTGATGCTGATGAAAAAGAAAACGTAATGCTGTTCTTTACAAGTTTATAAGTATTTTTTCTTAACATATTTCTTCGTTTGTTCTTGATTTTTTTTTATTTCTTTTTGTTTCTTCTTGTAATTCGTTTGGATTTCCACAGATACCGAGTGAAGGTATGAAAGTTGTTGTGTGGTTTGTAAATCAACAAAACAGGAAATTAAATTAGCTTTAAGTTATTGTGCATGTGTTAGGTTTGCCGTTCATAGAAATAGAATAGAATTAAGCAACAACAAATAAATTAAATGAATTTCTCAATCTAGATGGAAATTATGCCAACTTGTAGTTGCACTATCTCAACTTTGAGCTCAAATGTATTTGATCTGTTTCAATTTTGATAAAAAGATTTCACTTTGTAGTTCCCCTTTTTATCTTGCACTTTTTCCTGTTCGCTAAATTTATTCAAAAGTTAAATTTTTGCCTGTCCCAGCGCATTTTCTGCTGCGCCATAAATAATCGACCTCCTTTGCCTTTACATCAAATTATACTTTGAAAGCCAGTCTGATTTCTCATGCATTATCAATCAATCAGCAGACATCGTCATCGTCATCGTCAACGCCCTCTTCATTGACATGTTGTTAATAAGTGTGAGCAGAATAATGTCATTGTTGATGCTACAGATGCTTGAATGTGCTTAAGTGCGCTTGTTAAAAGAATATTTAAGAAAATGGATCTGCGTTTTTTATTTTTTATTTTTCCACCGCACTGCCTCACCAGCTCCCGCTGATCTTGCCACTCAGCACACACACACAAACACACACACACACACACAGAAGTTCAAAGAACAAAAACTATGAAATATTTTATATACAAACATTTCATAAAATGCTGTTGAGAAGAGAAAAAGAATATGAATCTACAAAACGAAATTAAGTGTAAAGTAAGTACAGCGGCAACGTAGTTGTAGTTGTTGTTGTTAATGATGATGATGAAAATGTATTATATTTGTTATGATTTGAGTGTGTGTGTGTGTGTCTGTGTGTGTGCACTCTGGCTGTTGCATGCATTCCTTTATTCATCAAAATGTTAAACAGCAGCAGGCTGTCAGCAGAAAGTATGCGAGGAGCTGCATGCAACATATTTTATTTACATTTCTTTACATTTACTTTAAAAATTTTCACATTAATTTTCAACTTGTTTCTTTTCAAACGAAAGAGAAATCTTCAGCCATTTATTATTCAGTTTTAATTTTTTTTTTTCCTTATTTTGTTTTGTTTAATTTTTTTTGCTTTAAGCCTCATAAAATGACAATTTCTTTTTAACATATTTTACTTGTTTAAAGTTGCTATGGCGGTTTCCATTAGAAAACGCAATATTTCAAGGCAAAAGTGCTGTACTAGCAATAACTGTGTGGCACAGTGTACTGCTATGGCATTTATTTAGACATAATTGTATTACAACATTTTACACTCGGAGATGAGAACACAAACATTTTAATTGATCTAGTGTCGCTGTATATCAGTGATTCTAGCCTGTCAGTCCAATGGTCGTGGGTTCGATTCCCGCGGGAGACTCTGGGTCTCCGGCTTCGAGGTTGTGTTTGTTATTTAAAAAATATATCACTCATCCCCAATTTTTTCCCTAGGCATTAAAGTTGTTTGCATTTATTATTATTGTCATAATTCTCGGCAGTGACCCATACGACATTTTCAAGTTTTTCTTACTTTTATCTTGTATGAAATAAGGAAATTTCTTTTTTTAATAGATCCCAGCCAAGTGCAGGAAGAGACGTGTGTATGAACACATATTTGTCATAACAGCTGTCAGAAGGATATTGAACAGTTTAAACAGCAAAAAAATCATAGGGAAATAACAAACACAATTACAAAAAAATATATTGAACTAGAAGCAAAGTCGACTCGTAAACTTACTTTAGCGGAAAATCTCATACTCGCTTAAATAATTTTTATTATTATTTCATTATTTCCCTATTTTAACAATTTATTAATTACAAAAACCTCATTTGCTACTGCTTTGAATATTAAAAGCAACAAAATAAATTTTTTTCTTCTGTATTTCATCTCTCGATTTAACTCATTCGTTAAGCAGATTTCTACACAAATTCCCTGCAATTCATTTCTCATGTACTTACAGTCACATGCAGAAGCAGGCACTTAATAACCGTATGTTGAAGTATTCATACGGGGTATGTATGGTATAGAAACACACACTCACACTCATACCCATCCACATACACCAAAGTGTAAGATAATCAATATGTACAGTATTTGATTTTGTATTGACATTTATGAATTAAAGACATGGAAACAAACAGAATATAAAAGAACGTTCTACATCATTTTGAACACTCAAATTTCCATACAAGGATGCATGCATGAGAGTGTTGGTAATACAAACAAACACACACACACACACACATATACACACACTTAATGCATAAATACCCGGCAGTTTTTGTTAAAAAAATAATTATACAAATATTACTGCTGCATAGATAAAACAATTTGAATTTCAAACTTAAATATTAAAATTTTTTTAATGAAAATTTTTTGCATAAAAATTTTTTAATGAAATTTTTTTTAAGAAAATTTTTTTTAAGAAAATTGTTTGCATAAAAATTTTTTAATGATAATTTTTTTTTATGAAAATTTTTTTTATAAAAATTTTTTTAAGAAAATTTTTTTAAGAAAATTTTTTGAATGAACATTTTTTGAAGTGAGAGTAAAATTTTTACAAATGAAACAAACATGTGGGACGTGTTTGTTTCTAAATAGAGGTTTAAGGCGTATGAGTAATACGAATCCATACAAAGGAATATTAATCATACGCAGCCGTAACGTGAGAGAATTCAATTTCCTTTGAGAACAGAATAGATTCTGCATTTTGGTTGGTCAGCGATATATCAAACTATTTTTCAAAACGAACTCATTTGTAATATTAGGCACGGAATTCCCCAAATGAAATCAAAAAAGATTCCAAATAAACATTTTGCGATAAATTTGTCAATTTGTGCCAGTGCATTATGTGCTCTCAAGACTCTCTCAGTGCTTCGGTTTGCAACTCCGTGATCGCTGGAAAACGTCATGCTTTTAAAGGGTGTTTTTATAGAGTGACACAAGTGTAAATCAATAAAACGGTCTTTATTGCAAAGAAAATTTCATGAAATTAATGTTTAAATATGATTTCTGGCAAGTGGCTGCCGCGGCTGGTGCATAGAAGGCGCAATCTGGAACACCAATTTTCAACAACTAAAAAAAACGTCCATAAAGTGGAAGAACACAAACCCCGATGCTAAGAACAGCAACGAGTTGATTGATTAGGATCATCTTCAATGCTTTCCTGTACAACAGCTACAGATTCTTCAGTGCGCTCTGTTCGGCGTCTCACGGGATGGATGCACATGATCAGTAGCAGTAAATGTGGTCCGAAAACGATCTACTGCTTTTCGAATTGGCCGCTCTGAAGGACGCTTATGTACGCCATAAAATGGAAAAAGTGCACCATGAGTTTGACGAATAGGACAATTATTTTGATTAAACAATTATTTTGATTTCAACAATTTGCGCGCGTCGCTCTGGTGTTTGGACACTCTAAAAAGAATGCGCTTTAGAAGTCTCCTCAATGTTGGGAATATAAAAAAATCGCAATGGGCGAAAACTGGTGAATACGAGGGCTGACCAAAAAAATACGATTTATTTTTTGGTCCAGACTCAGCAATTTCAGTAAATATTCGCTGCCATACGCTTCAAACCCGAAATTTAAAAAAAAAATTGTATGACATGAGAAAACCTTAAAACCGACATCCTCAGCAAATCCTTTCCTAGTGATTCAAAGACTTTCAATAACAATTTTGTTCCCTTTCTCAATACTTCACCGGTTTTGATGCGTTGGGCGGCCAAGACGAGTGTTATTATGCACATCTTTTTGTTTTACAGACTCAGAGTACAATCCCCATCTCCCCGCATTAATTTAAAAGTTTTGGGCCCTTAATTCGATATTTTAAAAGAAAATTTTGCAAATTTTTTTAACCATTTTTTCGAAGGCAAAAAGTTGCCAAGCACTCAAAACGCTTTTAAATCTTGTGACCTTCACAAGCAAAGTAAACATGATAAGCATTCCAAACAGTGAACAAAATATATTCAAGATAAGGGTACAAACATTTAGAAAAAATCCACCTTATATTTTCGAACCAACCTCGTTTGTGAGAAATGACATATATCTTGCAAAAATACATACCCGTCTGTATCTGCCAGTTAACACAATCTTTCAATTTTACTCACTCTTGAAAAGAATAAAATTATCACCCTGCCTGCAAACACTTTTACCAAAGCTTTTATTAGTTTCGACCTCTTTTTTTTTGCCACAACTGTAATTACGGAAATGTTTAAGGGAAGCAAAAATTGTTGTGCCTCACTGAACCACTACATCTACAGCCCACTTGCACAAGCACTCGTATTTACTACAACTCATGTCTACTTCAATATTGCAGTTGGTTTTGAAAACTTTTCATAATTCCGATTCATTCATAAACACATAAAAAGCATTGACAGATGTCTGTTGCATTTAAAGCTTTTTTTTACTTGTATATGCGATTTTCATATCTTTTTGTGTACTTGATTTGAAAAATCATTCGTATTCACACACACACACACGCACACACTTGCAGACACTTATTAAAATGCAATCATGGAATACATGTCAATTAGTGTTAAATGAAAAGTTTTGCATGCAAATTCATACAATTTACAATTTTTTTTTCTCTTTTCATTTCCAGCATTTTTATTTTTCGTATGCTGGCATACAACCAAACAGTTTTACTCTGTCAGTAAGATTTATTTTGTCACTGTCATTGATGTGATGACAAGTGTCATCTTGACGTTTGGTCATATTTTATGTGGCATCTATGAAAAGAAATTAAGTTTCATTCTAATGTGCGGAATTTGTATTCTTAAATAAATTTGTTTCATTTATTTATGGCTTTTCTTTTATAAAATTAAAAAAAAGCGTGAAAATCTGACATCGATCTGTTGTGACAACATGTGACAAAAAGTAAATTTTGGTTTTCTTTCCTACGAAAAATATTGCAACAATTGTCCTGATCATACCTGCCCTATAACTGACGAAAGCAAGAACGATTATAAAAAGTTCTTGAATCACGGCTCAATTTACATAATTTTCCAGAAGTGCTCACAAAATTCCCTCACCCTGCGTAACATCGGAAAATCATTATTTAATTTCTGAAAATGTTTCGGAAGAAGGAAAATATTAAATAGTACCTTTCCTAAGTTATATTTAATACTATGGAACTCGCACCGGTTGCTAGTTCCAAAGAATCAGTCACTTGACGTGTCCTGTGACAGCTGGTTTTCCCTCTATGGTAATTTAAAAATTTTTCTAACTTTTAGGCAGACACTTTTTCTAACTTTGGGAGTCATGACGGGCCCATAGTGCGGTCGGCCACATGGCAGAAGGTTTGAGCTTTCCCCACGATGGCCGCTTTAGGTGCTGCTTCGACGAAGAAGAAGGAGAAGAAAAGGAGTCAGTGCAGCATCTTCTCTGTGACTGGCCGATCCTACATCTAAGTCCTCGTTTCCTACGGGATCTAGACTGTCTCAGGGATGCACCATCGGCTGCCTTGGCGGCCTTTGAGAGAAATTCTGGATAGTTTTCAGCAACCAGTGCTTCATTTGTAACGATTGTGTAGGGTGTGGCCCTCAGGGCATCACAATGGGCCTTTTATGGACTCCGAGTATTTTCCCGCTAACTTTGTGGTCAGCCCTAATCTAATCTGATTTCGACATTTTAATCCCGGGGCAAATTATGGCATTCAATTTCGATCGAAATTTCCATTCAAATTGTGTAGAAATTTCGATTGATGTCGAAGGCGGTAATCTGGGTCCAGGTAGTTTTATAAATTAAATGAGAATATAGAACTTTGAAATTTTGTTTTTGTTTCCCATTAAATATTCACTTTTTCAAGTATTTTTAATATGGGAACTTTTACTACAGTTTTGGTCATCAACATTTTGAAAGATTTGCTCCCAATGAAGTGTGAACGACAGAACATGCGGGACTGATGACAACCCGGCACTAACAACAATTTCTATGTTCCGCCACGGGTTTCGATATTAAATTACCAATCAGTTTCCATTTTATAATATAAATCATTATTTTTAGCTAAAAAATACTATCTATTCTGTTACTATTTTTGCCTTTCAGCCAGCGATATGTGGCAGTTCAGTGTATTGGGGTAGCAATTGCTGTTGTGTTTATGTCATGAATATTTGATGCAGTTAGTATTTGATCTAGAAGTGTAAAGGAAATATAAAAAAAGTAAAACTACAACAACAACAGCAACAAAAATGGAAACAATTTTTCATTGAATAAATGAAATTCTAATAAGTCCAATGTCACCTACAAACATGACAGGCACTTGCAATAATTAAATTGAATCACGACTATTTTTAATGCTTCAAATTTAAAAAAAAAAAAAAACAGAAATTATTAACAATTCCATATTAACTCAGGGCCATAGCAAATCAGTCTTGCAAAACTTATCTTAAGATTATTTTATTTACTTGAGCAAAATCATTCAAATTATAAATAAAAAAAAATATTATGAAGAAAATCAAGGCCTTGCGAAAAGTGTTTTCTTGTGCTTGTGTCAGTGTGTTTTTGTGTTAATAAATTTCTATGGATGTGAGTTTCCACTCCCACCAGCCGTCACTTCTTACAGCTTTAAGTGTCATTTGGATAAATCAATTTGCTGTTGATTAAAAATCTAATTTAACTAAATTGTTTTGTTTACTTAAAACTTTTTCTCAAGCAGTGCAGCGGGGATAAGTGTAAAAAATATTTGAGTGTGTGTGTGTGAATAAAAATAAAATTAAATACTTAAGACTTAAATTTATACGCTTCTTTTACAACAGCAACGGATTTTCTTCTTTATCTCGTCTAACATAAAAATTTCCTTCAAACGAATTTTAAGTTAACAAAAAAAAAAACAACAACATTATCAAAATATCCGGCAACAACAACATGCTGGGACAACATCAAACAACCACACATCTTATTTAATAACAATTTGCAAATGCTCATATAATCCGGTGTTTGTGCTTTGAAAGGAAACAAAAAGGAAGAAAAAAACACTGGCACACATACGCACCACTACAACTTGACTTGTATACGTACATTCACATGCACGACTGTAATCGCAAACAGCCCCCAACAACACACTCCCAGGATTCATTTGCAACAAACAGAAATTCTTTAGCAACAAAACACTTACTTAACTAAAAATCAAATTTAGAACAAAATTTTTAAAAAACTTAATCAGCAGATTACTTTACATACTCATGCAAATGTAAAGGCAAGTGTGCGGGTGTGTGTGTGTGTGTGCGTGAGTTAGAAATGGAATGGCATAAAATGAAATGATATGGCATATATTTTTCCACAGACTTGCTTCGAAAGTAAACCATCAGCCACAAAAAATAAATGACAACTTAATAATATTAGAAAGTGTTGGCTTGCACTATGGGCACCCAAAATAGTTCATTTTTAAGCATCAAATTTTGAACATTTTTTTTTAGTAATTTGTTAGTCCCATCTTCATATGAAAATTATTTTTGGCAGTCTTTAGGTCTTTTTTTCAATATATCAGTTACTGAAATATTGAAAATTTAATAACAACTTATGTGTAAAATAAAAACTCCTCAAGTTTGACAAAAAATACTTTTAATAAACCTTTTCGCACTACATTTTGGAATATCATTTTAAAAATGTTAAAAACTTCAGATTCCAGCTTTTGATAATATGAGACAGCTTTCTGTACGATACAATGGCCACCATAAATCCAAAGATTGTTCGCTAAGTAAAAAAAAATATATATAGCTCGTCCGTCCGAAGAGGACAAAAAATATATCAATAACTTGTTCTGATTTCTTATTTCTTAGAATAATTTAAAACTATTACTCGACCCACCGTGCAAGAAAAGCCAAATCATACGAGAATAGTAAACAAAAAATAAAAGCACCAGCCACAAACCAACACAAACAAACTGAGAAAAGCACAACCTTCTCAGAACAATATTTTTTTTCACAAAATTTTAAATAAAGAGTTTTTTTTAAGAGTGTCACAATACCAGAGCAACGCTTTCAAATCGTTAAAAATTTTAATCAAAATAACTGTTGTATTCGTCACACTCCTCGTGCACTTCTGCCATTTTATGACGTAAAAAATCGTCCTTCAGAGCGGCTAATACGAAGAACAATAGATCATTTTCGAACCACATTTACTGTTAGTCATCACGTGCATTTCGTGAGGCGCCGAACAGTGCGCACTGAAGTAACTGTAGCCGCTGTACAGAAAAGCCTTAAAAATGATGCTAATCAGTCAATTCGTCGTCGTTCTCAGCATCGGGGTTGTGTCCTTACACTTTATGGACGATTATTTTTTTAGTTATTGAAAATTGTTGTTCCAGATTGCGTCTTCTACACGCCAGCCGTGGTGGCCACATTGCGGAAATCATATTTAAACATTAATTTCATAAAATTTTCTTTCCCATAAACCCCGTTTCTTTGATATTAAATATATATTTCCTTGTTTTTGTATTCTTGAAACTTGTGTCACTCTATAAAAAACACCCTATATGTTCCACATGGAAAAAGTAAAACAACAGCAACGCAAACTACACATACTAAGAAAAATATTCTGCTTCACTACCAACAAACAAAAATATCGAATATGTTATAAATAAGAAGCAAAACATTTTTTAAGCTTTTGAAAAACCAAATGGAATCAATGCGAATAAATAACGATAGAAAAAAATATAAGCCGGCATAACAACTCAGCAAATCAGTTAGGCATGGGAAATGACATTGACTCACACACAAATATGTAAAATTGAAAAGTTCTGTCAGTAGGACATCAAGGAGATCTTTTTCAAACCATAGAACTTAAACACTAGCTTTTACCCGCGACTTTGTATGCGAAAACTATTTCAAATTTCAGCTACTGTGTATGTTATGGCAACGATGTAATGTATTTTTACTGGATCAAAGTTTAAAATATTCTTAGTTATCAGTTTAATAATTTCATATGTCTGTACAAAATTGTCGACATCATAAAAAGTGCAAGTCATTATAAAGATTGCAAATCATAATAAAAAGTTGAAGTCATTATAAAAAGTTCAAGTCATTATAAAAAATGCAAGTCATCATAAAAAGTGCAAGTCATTATAAAAAGTGCAAGTCATTATAAAAAATGCAAGTCATCATAAAAAGTGCAAGTCATCATAAAATGTGCAAGTCATTATAAAAAGTGCAAGTCATCATAAAAAGTGCAAGTCATTATAAAAAGTGCAAGTCAGCATAAAAAGTGCATGTTATTATAAAATGTGAAACATAAAAAGTGCAAGTCATTATAAAAAGTGCAAGTCATCATAAAAAGTGCAAGTCATCTTAAAACGTGCAAGTCATTATAAAAAGTGCAAGTCATTATTAAAAGTGCAAGTCATTATAAAAAGTGCAAATCATCATAAAAATCTTTATAAAAATTGCAAGTCATCTTAAAAAGTGCAAGTCATTATAAAGAGTGCAAGTCATCATAAAAAGTGCAAGTCATCATAAAACGTGCAAGTCATTATAAAAAGTGCAAGTCATTATAAAAAGTGCAAGTCATCTTAAAAAGTGCAAGTCATTATAAAAAGTGCAAGTCATCATAAAAAGTGCAACTCATTATAAAAGGTGCAAATCATCATAAAAAGTGCAAGTCATCATAAAAAGTGCAAGTCATTATAAAAAGTGCAAGTCATCATAAAAAGTGCAACTCATTATAAAAGGTGCAAATCATCATAAAAAGTGCAAGTCATCATAAAAAATGCAAGTCATTATAAAAACTGCAAGCGTTCATAAAAAGTGCAAGTCATCTTAAAAAGTGCGAGTTATTATAAAAAGTGCAAGTCATTATAAAAAATGAAAGTCATCATAAGAAGTTCAAGTCATTATGAAAAGTGCAAGTCAAATTGTCTATATACCAAATTTCATTCAAATCGGTTTCAGCGTGAAAAGGTGACAGACAGACAGTCACAGTTACTTTCACGTTTATTATATTAGTGCGGATAAAACAAATCTGCCTTCTAGAACTCAAATCACAATAATATATGCAAGTTCACTAAGGGTATTTTGGAAGATATATTATTGCTAACTTGACGAGTATGATGAAAGGTATTCTCCCCTGTTCTACACCATTCCCTCGAATAACTGTTTACTAGCTATTCATATCTTTCCTGCTTTATAACTTCGTTTTAATGAAAGTTTACTCTTTTCTATTTAACAATTTTCAATAGCAATTAATTATACTGATTTCAAAAAGAATAAATAACAAAAAATAATTTATTTCAAAGACAGCAATCGAATGAATGAATGGATGGCGTATTAAAATTCATTTAACACTTGATGTCATACACATCGAGTTCTTGTGAAAAACCAAAAGAGCCAACAACGACATAAATATTAAAAATATTTATTTTAAAAAGCAAATCCGCAAGAAACCAGCTCATAAATATATTTTTAAATACTCCTGGACTGCATGAAAATGCCATAAATTAAACTTCGTTAAATAGTCTGTCTGTCTGCCTGCCTGCCTGGTCGTTTGTTAAAAGCGGAGTGCTAATAAAAACATTTTTTATTATTGATGGCCGTTGCGGCATTTGGCTTTCAAGTTACTTTGGGTTTTATTGTTTTACAAGTGTTTATTCATTTATTGTCGCTGGTTAATATAAAATGTGGGTATTAAAATGGCAATGCAACGATAAGATTTAATACTTTAATTGCTAAAAGCGATTGCGATTAAAGTAGGGAGACCCACAAGAGCAGTTATGCGGTTTGTATTCCATAAAGACAATTTAGTGCGCTTTTTTTAAAGTATTTGTTTACATTAATTTGGGCAGCAATTGCAGGAAACTCTAGAACTACAGGAAAATGGAAAACAAATTACGGGATATTTTTTTACGTTCGACTAAAAATACACAACAGAGAATGTCAAAGAAAATGCATATGACGGGTATTTTTTCAGCTGCCTGAGGACTTAAAATGATAATAGAATGTTTTTTTTTTTTGAGCAAAAAGAAACTAGAAGACTATTAAGAAAACAAATTTATTTTTATTAAAAATCAGTCAAGGCAGTTTATGGACATCGATAGCTCTCCAGCTTGTAAAAACGACACCCGTTGTAAGTATTTAAATTTTCTGATTCAACAAAAATTCCTCGAATGAAGCAGACAGGCTATTGCGTGTATTTTAAATTATTTTTACATTTTTTTTTCATTTTCCCATACGATCTCCATGGCCAAGTGTCGCTGAAGTTAAAACCCCAAAGAATGCAATGAAAAGTGCATTTTTGCGTTAAAGGAATTTGCTTCAAGTTATTAAAATGTATTGTTGGCAAAAAGTAAATACTAGAGAACACATACAAAACACGCACACCCTCATGCACTTACAACATACACAAAAGTGTGTGTGTGTGTGGGAGATTCACTATGTGTTTGTAAATTTTTAAAGGGCATTACACCAGAGCACTTTAACAAATAAAATTGCTTTTTTAACACTCACAAGCACTTGGAAATGGTTTCCATGTAAATACCACACGAGCCAGTAAGTGTGTATGGGAGTGTATGTGTGTGTGTGGGTGCGTGTGTGTGCAGGCATTGCTTTTATTCCATTATCCTTTATTTACATGTATGAAGTGTTTGTGTAAACACAATAAGATTTTAATTGTTTGTGGATATAATTGTTGTTGCTGTTACATTTATTGTTTGCAAATTTGTATTATTTGTTGCAGCATTTTAATAATGATATCAAAAATAAAAATGCCATTAAACAGGATGTAGTGTCTGGCCTTTTGTTTGAGGTTGGAAAAATATGGAACACACACACACACACACACACGCACACACAAGCATGGAGTGTAATTTTGTATAGCAAAAATAATTAAATTTTAAATAATTTCAACAATTGAATTTAACAATAAACCCTTTTTTATTATTGTTATTGTTATTTTTTTTTTTGTAATAAAATTACCCCAATTTAGTAATTAAAACTAATTTTTAGCGCTCTATGAATATTTTAATATTTCATATATGAGAGTTATATATTATTTTTAATGCAAAGATAATTATTTAAAGGATGACATATAATTGTTTGGATTGTCACAAATCAATCAATTATTTTATTAATATTATTATTGTTTTTTTTTTCATTACATAAGAAAAATAACAATGAAAGCTTGTGTGTAATCCGGCTGATTTATTGTTAACGCAAGAAGTTTGAGATTTTTAAGTTTTACCTAGATTTTTAACTACAACAGAAAATGATGTTTAATTTAAAACTTTTTCTTTTATTTAGTCATAAGTGTTTTAGAAAGTTTTTAGTCTTTTTGCAATTATATTGATATTCATTTTGCAAATCACTATATTGCAATAGATCTTTAAATATTTAAATTATAAACTTAGGGTTTTCAGTAATCAATTAATTCATTAATTGAATTGCTTTCTGAGCTGCAATTAAAAATTAATTGGCATTTATTTTCAAAAATATCAAGCATTTAAAGCGTGTTTGTTTTAGAGCAACGCGTGCAAATTGTTGGAAATGTTTATTTAAAATAATTGTTCTATACGTCAAAGTCATCGTGCGATTCTTCCATTTTATGGCGTACAAAATTGTCAATGACTGTTACAGATCATGTGCATCCCGTGAACACGCCAAACAGTGCGCACTGAAGTAACTGTAGCCGCTGTAGTCGCTGTATCGGAAAGCAATGAAAATGATCATGATCAATCAATTCGTCGCCGGTCTCAGCAACTGGTGTTCTTCCACTTTATGGAAGATATTTTTTAGTTGTTTAAAATTGGTGTTGCAGTTTACGCCTCCCACGCGCCTGCCACGACGGCCATATGACAGAAATCATATTGAAAAATTAATTTCTTAAAATTTTCTTTCCCACGAAACCCGTTTCATTGATATTAAAAATATATTTCAATTCAAGGTATTTTTATTAAGAGTGGAATTTCAGAATATGTCATAATCATCAAACTTTGACGTTCAAAATATATTTTTTATTAATTATTTTATAAAAATATATATTTTTTTAAACATTGTTGAAAATATTATATCCCTGAAGAAGTTATCCGTTGCCTGTAACGAAATATTGGAGACAAAAAAATTGTTCATTGCTTTTGTATTTTTTTTTATTAGCAAAAAAATATTTGTTCTCATTTGTTTTGCAGGAGTTCCCTGTTTCATTATGATTTAAAATTTTGTCACTTTATAAGAAATATATTCAGCCTAATTTGTTAAAAAAAAATTTTGATAAAACAAAATTTGTTTTTCAAAATAATTATTATTATTATGCTGAAAATCAGAAAAAAAAATCAAGCAAAATATTTCTAGCTCTAAAACTTTCACAAACAAATTAAATATGCTAAATAGCAGAAACTGTAAACGAATTTGAAAAAATGCTAAACCTATTTGCCATAAAATAGCAAATGAATTTTAAAAATTCACCATATTGACCATATTGTCACACTAAGCCTTTTACGTACATCCAGTAAGCCGCATAGCAATTTCGCCAACTAGCTCAATGACGTCAGGGGAGGTAGGACCCGCGACTTCCGGTGCAGGGCGTGACAATAACATTTATACATGAAGATACAACAGTACAACTTCAGACAGACATTGCGGACGGATCATAAAACAAAACTACAACTAAATATCCCGTGACTATATGTGGGCCAAAAGGTGTAACTTGGTCCCCATAAAAATTTGTGTATCCTATAGCATTTTGTATATATTAATTGTTAATTACATAAGTATATAATTTTTTAGAGTTGGAATATGAATTGTTAATCTCAGGTTATAGTCATTGTAATATTTTTATATTGGCCGCGAAGGCTTAATATTACTGAATAGATGAATAAATAAATAAAATAAATAAATAATTTTTGAACAGGCCTCGTATATTAGCTATGAGCTGTTTAAACTGTTTAATTATTATTGAAATCATGCCAGATGTTTCAATATATTTATTTTCTGAAAGAAAATTTCCGCTGTCTGTATAACAAATAAAATTTTAATAAAACAGAAAAATTTTGGGTCATTCCAAAAAACTTCTTCAATTAATATTTTTCTATATATTGAAATATCTAAAATAAACGCAGTCGATGCTGAGGCCTGAGTAACGAAGCCTTAAATATTAAATAACTGTCTACTCAGCCTAGAATAAAAAATAAATAAATAAATGAAAAGGTGGACAAAAATATTTTAAACATTCTCCTCTATCCCCTTGATGTATAAATTTTTTTGAACCGCAAAAATATGAGAATTTCAGAAATATTAAATATATATATTAATTTACTCCCTCTTGATGTATTTCTTTATTTTTATTTGCTAGTTTATTTTTTATTTTTTTAATTACGAATACATTAATAATTACCTCATTAGCAACAAAAGAAATCCCCAGTACACGAACAATATTAAACATTAAAATCTTTTTTGTCCCAGCAAATGACTTTTTAAGCACTTTAGCAAAATAATAAGCCTTCAGTTTATCCTTAACCGCAACATAAAGTTTTTACGTAAAGAAACAATAGCCAAACATTTTATATAATTTACACTTGTGTTTACACTATTTTTATGTAATTTATCAAGCAGCATTATTGTAAGATTTCATTTGAACTGATTTCTGTGCAGTTCTATAGCACACGAGTATTCCGAAAGTGCAATTTAAATAAATATTAAAAGCAATAAATTTACATGAATGAAATAAACCATAAGTAGTTCATGAAAAAAAAGGCGCATGAAATATGGAAATAAAAAACTGAAAACATTAACTAAAGGATATTCACTACCCCATGCCGCTGGCGCTTATAAATGAACAAATATAAATTATGTAAATCAAAGAGGAAATAAAACGAATCATTCAATTACAACAATAAACGACTGGAAAATATGCTGCAATTAAAAAGATATTTCAAGGCATATATTTTAGTTATTTATAATAGTTAAAATCAAGCAATAGCCCGTTCTCTTGGGTTCCTCTAATTTTCAGAATAGTCTTAGTGAATAGTTTTTGTGGCTGCTATTGATGAAGGAGTAAATGGCTAGAATACAAAGCCAAAAGCCTTGGGTTCGATCGCAGTCAGTCATCAATATGAAATTGAATTGTTCTAATCTCCAAGGCCACACAAAATCTTTACAGTAACTGATTGAGTAAAAAATTTAAAAAAAAAAATAATTTATTTATCGTAACTTTTTTTTCAATTTATTTTATTATTTATTAAGCTCGGGGTCGTTTCTTATTTTTGAATTGCAATTGAAAAATTCGATTTCCTGTTATTTATTCCTGATGATGTTGACAAATTCTTAACGCAATATTGAGTAATGAAATGAAATTGAAATAATTTTATATAAAAGCGACCTCGAACTTTATAAATAATAAAATAAATTACCAAAATAAAGGTAAAAAAATTAATAACAATTATGATAATTAATTTTTTTTGGAATATTAAAATTTCACTTAACTTTTTGAACAGACCTCGTAATGTTACAAAACTTTGTTTTTAATTTGTAAAAGGCAAGTTCAATTCTCTCTTAGCAAAAGAGTGCAAAATATGACTGAAAATGTAAAAATTTATACTTTTCTAATCAAAGAACCCCTATAGTATAGCCAAAAACCCCAAACACTTAGCGGATTTTTGTCTAGATAGAAAAATTAGCCTTTAAAAAGATTTTTTTTGAGGTCAAAACTAGAGATGCACGCGTGAGTAGAATTAAGCTCACAAAACAAAAATTTTTTCGTGTACGATCACGCACGGCAATACTTAAGGAGCTCACGATCAAGCACGATGGTAAAAAAAAATTTTGAAATCGCCCGCGCTCACAGTAAAATTGTTTATCTCGCACGGTTCTAATCTTTTGAGTCACGCTCACTCACGCAAGCTAGATTTTAATAATTTATAATCACGATTCACTTGATTCACGCCTGACACGACATTTCTATATCTCTAGTCAAAACTATCAGCCTGTTATAGACTTGCATTTTGGTAACCTCGCGGTGACCCAGTTTGGCGTAATTGCGCCTATCGCACCTTAGGTTGTACAGCCTGGCAGTTTCGATTAACAAGTCCAGCCGAATTGAATAGGTCCCATTATGTTAACTGAAAACGTCACAAACACCCTAGAACTTTGGAATAGAACCCTCGACCTCAGTACTAATAGACTAGATCGTTATAGCGGCATCTCTCGCCCCTTTAACGATAGAAAATAAAAATTTTAAATTAGCAACACTTTCTTAAACGCCTCATTAAATTCTAATACCAACGGGCAGCCCTTTTCTCTTTTTTTGTTTGTGATCCCCCACTGTGCAACTTTAAGTTAGACGTGATTATACTGCAAGATTCCAAATATGGACTAATAAATAGACCTCAGCAAACCTCTTAAACTGATCAGATATTCCAGTTTTCCTTACCCCTTAAGAGTCTCAACAACGATCCTTTAGAAACTCCAATAGAGTCACTTTGAAATCCACCGAAAAAGCCAACCTTTATAACTCATGATACCCACGTTGCAAACAGTTGACACAATCGACACTACCACGTTGCAGTTGTAGCACGAATGGTATTAAACAAATTTAATAATTTAAAAGGAATACGAACCAGATAAAAAAAACATCAGAGAGCCAAAGTAAATAATAATATGAAAAGAAAACGAAACAGGGGCGGCAACTGTGGATCTCCTCTCACCTCTACGCCCACATTTTGCTGGTAAATTAATGGATTTTTAATTGTCTCCGTGCGAATGTTTATGCACACTCGTACGTACATACGCGTATATGTATATAGAAAGCCTACAAAAAAAGGATTAAATATACTACACAAACACTTACATGCATCAAACTAAAAGAGACACATAAATACGAGTGCATGCGTGTGTGTGGGTGTGTGGAAGTACAAATTGTTTTTATGGTGGAAAATGAGAGGAAATGAAAAATGTGGCATGCAATACTTACATGTGGCCAGCACAAACACAAACACACACACACACACACACACACATGTAAAAATTCCACATGCACTGGTATGTTTGTGTGTAAAGGCCAGTATATAAATACAGTTTATATACAATAAATGAATGAAGAAATGAATAAATGAACAATGTTATGTTATGTGCATACTTTTGGAGAATTGATAAAAAAGATTTCACACATGCACAAACACACACACACACATATGCATACGTATGGATGTTGTAGGTTGCTATAAATAATAAAAAATTGTAAAAAAAAATTAACTACTTGAATAACTTTTATGCAACATTCACATACTGGACTGTGGTAAGATGAGCCGGATGCAAATGCACCAGCAGGAAGAGTAAGCCGAGAGAGAGAGAAAATTTGTTTTTAATTAAATTGCTTAAGGTTTAAATAAAATGCGTCATGTTGCCTTTCTGGGCACTGCAGTAAGGACACAGCCATAAAGATCCTGACACAAGTAACCGCACTTGCATATTTTTCACATTTAACTGGCCAAAACAAATATGGACGAGTGTAATGAAAAGAGAAACATCTACAGCAGCAGCGGCAGCGGCAGCGGCAGAGGCAGCAGCAACCACACAATTTCAAAAGAAAAGTCATTTATCAATATTAACGCAGGCAACAGAAGAAGAAGAAGAAGCAAAGAAGAAAAAACAGTGAGACAAAAATTCAACAGAAATTGATTGGAGTTTTATTGTTAAAAGAAGTGCAACGCCACGTTGTAGGACTTTCTGCAAGAGCTTTCCCCGCAGCCAAGAAGATGATACTTACGGTTGAAAAGTTTGATCATTTGAAATGTAAAATAGTTACTTATTATTTTTTTACAAGAATTTTTGCAAAAACATTTCACTGTAACAGATTTACTTTCACCTTTTTATTTTACATGCACATGCGAAAACACTTATAGAGTAGACATGAATATGAGTTGGCGTATTTAATGGCATCTATTGAAAAATAATTTAAATTTTTTTTTTAGCGCTGTGGCACATAGAATATAAATCAAATCTTTTCTTATGCCACGCTTCAAATGGCAAACTTTCTACAAAGACATTCAAATATTTGTAAAATGAATTATTCGATTTTCTTTCTCTTTTCGAAATAACAAAAAGTTCTAAAGCTGAGTCTACTAATTTTTTTTTGCCTTAAGTATTTACACACATTTTTTATTATTTTATAGAATTTACAAGAAAAGGTTTCTAGTGTGCACATCTACACCAAAATACCTTTCAATTTATGTAAAATTAATTAATATTAATGCACGATGGGATACTTCGAAAAAGACTACAAAAATATGCAGGGCGTACTTCAGATGAAATTGTTTTAATTATTAATTATACCCTCCAAAAAAGAATCGGAGGGCATATTCTCTTTGTCGTTCCGTGTGTAACGCAGTGAAATATCCCTCTAAGACCCTATAAATTATAGCCTTGATCAGTGATGAAATCTAAGACGATCTGCCCATATCCGTCTGTAGAAATCACAATTCAGTCCAAACGAAAAGAGCCAGACTGTTGAAATTTGGTATAAATATATCTTGAAGGATAGCCGTGTTTGTAAATGGGCTGAATCGGGATAGAGGGAAAAAAGTTCCCCTAAGAAGAACTTAAACAACCTCTAAAAGCAAACATATTTTTTTTTTTATCTTGGACCAGCAATCAGGGGATGACCCCTATACAATATGCAATGTACTGCGCCGGAACTGAAAACGAGGGGATGGTATTGAGGGCACAGATTAGGAAAGATGAGAAGATAGACAGTATTTTCTCCTATTTCAACCTTTTTTACTTCGCCGGCTAATTTTTTCTGCAGGACCGACGAAAATGGGTGCTGTTACTCTGCTTTTAGTACATGATCCTGTCAGTCGCTGCCAATTATGTTCAGTGTCCAGTGACTCTGCCTTCATCATTGAAACAGGCTGGCAACAACTAACACAACCATGCAGTCACTAATGCTGATCAGAAGAATTCAACACAATATTTCATGACTCAGCGCTCAGGGCTCGAACTCAGGACCCTACGCTTCATAGTCTCGTGATCTACTACTTCAGCCAACAACACATTTGTTAGGCAAATGATATATTTGTATGTCAAAGAAGGTCCAACGCGTTAAACTTGGAGCCATAAAATAAAAAAATTAAATTATTGGACCCCGCCCACTCTAGTGGGCGTTATTATACACAAAAAATATGTAAAAATTTAAAAAATTGTTTACCTTAAGCCTACATTCCTTCAAAATAACATTTTTAAGCTTGAATGACGAAGCTGAGACGCAACCTGGTAGCTTTCTGCCATATCCCTCCTCGCCCTTTGCCACCTAAATGACCTTAACCAAAAATATTAAAAATAAATTTTACACTTAATTATCCCAAACATTTTTTTTGTTGAGTTTTAAGGCAAAGGGGAAATGGCTCCCCCACGGCCCTTGTCAGAGCGAGCCCCGTAAAATACAATTTGAATACCCTCCAAAAAGAACTGGACCCCGTAAAATATATACATACATATATTCTCGATCAGTGATGAAGTCTAAGACGATCTAGCAATGCCCATACGTCCGTCTGTGGAAAACATGATATAGTCTATTTTTGTACCCCCCCCCCCCTTTTGGGGGCGTTGAAGTACGATATTGTTTGCAAAAATAGTATAAATATTGAACAATTTGTATTACTTAAGCCTGTAAGAAGCTGAGATGTTCTCTGATCTTGCACAGGAGAAACGTCTCCCCCACGGCCCTTCCTGGAATGACTCTGTCAAAATAGAGATTTGAAATTGGTTACAGAAATGTCTTAAAGGAACTTTCTCCCACCCAGTTACACTTTTAAATTTACTTAATAAATATTTAAAGGGTATTTCAGATTCGACCCGGTCGAATATAACGTTTTTACTTGTTTTTTCTCCCACTGTTGGGCAGTGTGTTTTATCTGGAATTAAAGCCCAATTAATTAATTTAGATCCAGCTCATAAGTTTTTACTAATAGCGAGCGCATTTAAAGTCACTTGTTCCTGTGTTACCATGCCAAAGAAACAAATTGCACCCCATATATATATTTTTTTTGTGAGATAAGAGAACTCTGATTGCCAGCTAAATTACTTTTAAAGTACGAGTAAATATAAAAATATTTGAACAAGTGTCTGAGTTTAATTGTCTCATAAATAATAATAATTTTTTTTTGCAACAATTTTTGTCTTCTTAATTCAATTTATTTAAACTTGCCACAAACATTAACTTCCCATCAAATTGTATTTCGTTTTAATTTTTGCATAGTTATCGGCATTCAGCATTCAGATAGTATTTCGTATAAGAACTCAATCTAAATTACTGTGTCACAAGAAAGTGGAAGTGTCAGAAAATCTTGCACAACAACTCACACTTGTATAATGTGTGTGTGCAAGTGTGTGTATAAGCAACAGCAATACTCTGCAGGCAGTTGGCCTGCACACTCTCCTGCAAGTAAATACCCATACAAGCCAAACCGAATAAATATGTTTGCCATGTCTGCAAAAAAAAATTTATTTATATATATATTTGCCACATTACTTGGGGGAACACATGTCATATCCAATCTCGACTTGTTTAATACAAAAAAGATATGCACAAAGATAAATACCAAACAGAGTATAAACGTATAAATGAACGCCTGAATGAATGGAGGAAGCATGATTAAATGTACAAAAGAAGGAATGAATGAATGAATGAATGAATGAAGGAATAAAAAACCAAGTGTATGAATGAAGGCATAGAAAACAAACTGAAATTGTCTTCAATACCTACGGAAGGGATAATGCAATAAAATATTGCTTTGGTTAGCAGAAACAAACAAAAAAACAAAAAAAAAAAGAAAATACAGAAGAAAACAGAATTAAGCTGCAAAAGTAATAATAATAATTTTTAAATTATGATTGCCTACAGCTAAGGCTGTTAACTGTCTGAAAAGAAACAGATGAATTGTAGCAATGACACCAACAGCACTATTAAATCTAACAATAGCAACAACAAAGGCTGTGTAACAACAATACACTGGAGCATCTAGCACACACTCACGGCATAAAATCACAGCCTAAAAACGAAGAGCCCTACAAAAAAAAAAAAACATGCAAATTTCCGCCTTTACACAAATATCCGCTGCTATACGTTATACCAGCATAACAACAACAACACCAACAACTACAACCACTGCACATAAATCGTAAAGAAAAAGGGAGGCCTATTCAAAACCATAAAATGGAGAACAATAATGCCGATGTCTAGTTTTTTGTCGTTGGAAAATTTTAACCATTTAGATGGCTTCCCAAGACTTTTGTAGCGAAAACAACTGTATGAATTACAATTTAATTTGCTTATAAAACAAAAAACAACAGTTGCAAGAGCAGCTGTACGAGTAGAACCTAAAGAAATAAGTGTGTGTGTGTGTGTGTGTGTTTGTGGCAGCATGTTCGTTTGTGTAATGGAAAAATCAAATTTATGGCCGTATGTTTCTCAATACGACTCAGTGAAAACTCGTTCTTCTTTGCTTTTTGCAAAATTTGAAAAGGAAATAAATACTGTTCGGTAGTAGTGTGGTATTTGCACTAGGCTGTCTTTTCTTCTGCCAAAATGCTGTGCCTACTTTTAGGCAACAATGAAATGCACACAGAATGAATGAATGAAATTCATTCTTCTCATGTGCCTGGAAACTAGCTCCAAAGTGTGCTAAAATATAAATTTACACATAAATTTTGTGTTTGAAATATTGAGATATAAATGCTTATTGCGAGTGTATGTGTGTGTGTGTGTGTGTGCGTGCAGCTGCTGTGTGTGTGTGTGTGTTTGCGTGCATATGGAAAATGTATCCAATTTTAAATTGGATTTCATTATAGATTATGACTGAGAGTGTGCTGAGAGCTGAGGCTTAAGAATTATAACTATAAATTATGATGACACAAAAATTAAATCATATATTACAAAACAAAAGACAAGACAATAAATTCAAAACTCTTTTGCTGCAATTCAAAGTGGAGTACGACTTTAGGCATACAATTGATAAGGATAATGTGTGACGGCACTTGATATATTAAAATGTACCTATAGAGAGTTTTCAAATTATCCTTAGTTTTTTCTTTTATTTTGGAGAACAAGTTGCACAATCCATTGGGAAAAACACCTGAAAAGTGTTTTTGTATAGCATTCGAAAAACAAGTAAAAAAGAAAACTACCTGAAATTGATATTTTCAATATTGCACGCTTATGCCCAAAGATTTTTATTAATTTAATGTTATATCTTTGAGGTCTTGCTAGCACTTTGGCTTTTTGTTTTACAAAATTATAAATAGTTATTATTTTAACTTACACCAAATTATGTAAAGTTCTTAAAACCGTTTGTTTTATCGAAATTTCATAGAGAACAGTCAAGTTTAGCTAAAGGGGAAAAATTTTACATTTACACAGAATCCATATTGAGACATTGAACACAATGTGAGAAAAGTGTAGCATCGGAATTTACTTCCACTCACTTTAGTTTTGATAAACGGTCAAAGAATTAGAAAAGACTGCATAATAACCTATTCCATTACAAACAAATTTGCAACATCGCATAATACAATGTCACGTGCGACATGTAATAGTTGACTATATAATAAAACAAACAAACACTGAACAAAAGCCTGTGCGATTTGAAAGAACTTTACAAAATATAATGTCACGTGCGACATAGGATATTTGTTCTAGTCATCGTATATACAGTGTTGGTCATAAGTGAAGCACTCCCTTCAGTGAAATATTTTTTTGGTGTTGTAATTTTTTCATGGATATTTGGGAATAGCAGTGAATTTCTTTCTCAATCAGCTCAATTGAGAACATGTGTGAGATCAATATTGTCAATCAGAAATGCTTTCACAGCATTGAACGATACAAGAAAATGTGCAACTACAGTCTGTGCGCTTAAGCTAGCAGGTTGTGCAGCCGCTTGGGTTAGACGACCAGTGTGACCATATAAATAATTTAAAATATTTAATGAAATGCTCAGATAATTTTTAAAAACTTTTTTTTTAATTATTGGAAAAGAAAATTTATTTTATTTACAGTTTCTAAATAAATAATCAGTGGAAATCACAATTCAAAGTTGACTATATGGTCACACTGGCACTACAAAAAAAAAAAATCGAATAAATTAATTACGCTCAACAACGAAGAAACATCACACACCATTTAAATTGATGAAATGAGGCCGTTCCAAGTCCTGGGAGCACCCTGGGAAGTGATTGATATCACAAGATGTTATAACAATTTAATATCAGCCATGCTTAACTCACTGATGTGCAGGATTCACTATAAAATATTATTTTTCTGCTTTCGTTTTGAATTCCACCAGAAGTAGTGCTTTTGTTTTGTGCGCTTCCTTTTTTTTATAACAAATTTGTTTGGTTAATGTACTTTTATAAATAAAAGGGGGGAAATATGAAGGCAATTAAAATACGGTAATAGTTCACTGAGGGTGGTGCTACTGTTTTGGCCACTACTGTGAACGAAAAAAGCTTATAAAGTATCTAGTCCGAACTCTTTAATACAATTCAAATAAAAATCGTTGCTAGAACAATATAAAAAAATGTGTGAATTTCGTACTTATATAGTAATGGTCACGTGCGACATAGTATAAAATTAAAAATATGTGTCATAAATGATTTATTGATATGAATACATTATTTTAAATTATTTAAATTTGAATTGTGTTCATTTTAACCAGCGCCATGAAGGCATTTTGCTTGTGTTGCTGGAGCTTCACTTAGGGCAGGTGCTCTTTCCTGCCCTAAGTGGTATGCCAACGCATAATATTTTTATTAAATCCCTTAAATCACTAGTGTAACTTTTCACGTCGATTGTCATTCCATGCATTTCCCTTTTCCGCTAATAATAGATATTTTTCGTCATAAAGTGTAATTGGCCATGTATGGGGGGGGTTCCATATTAAGGAACACAATTGAAAATTCCGTATTTTAAAAAATTATTTACAAATTGAACTTGTTTTACAAATTTTAACAAAAATCTATAAAAAAATTTAACTCTTCCAAACACGCTTTTTTGCCCTGCTTTACTAAAATATCACATTCAATTAATTTTCTTTTTATTTTCAAAAGTGTGAAATTAGAATTTCCTAATGTCAGTCTAATCCCCTTCAACTAATAAATAAGTCCAACGTCATAAATCGAAATGAATAAAAGTTTTACAATGTAAACAGCCAATAAATGCTCAATATCAATTGGACAACAAAATGGTAATAGAAAAATAAATTATTTATGTAATTAGAAATTTTTATTTCAAAGTACAACAACAACTACGTACAATTAAATATCACAATCAAACTAAATTGCTACGAAAATAAATAACAACTAAATACTTAAATACCCATCCGATACCATCAAGATATCATTGTTTGTGTTGTACAGATAATTAAAAGCGTCATTACACCTCAAACCGATGGCACGTAATCATGTGTCATCGTTCAACAGACATCATGAAGCAATTAATTGTACGTACAAACGTGCATAGAGAGACAGACACCCATTCAAATTCCATCACACTTATGGCCTTGCCCTCATATGAATATGGGGCACTTGTACATGATATTTATCTTCGTGATATCCTTTTCACTTAAACTAATCCTTTGGCCAATCCTGGCTAAGCCATCTAAAGCCCTGATAGTTTCCTTGCCATTGGCTGAGAAAGCAGTCGCCCCATAGTGCAGACAACTCCCATAGTCGTAGCCCACATCAAAATCCGTGACTTCTGAACTTTTATATTTCTCAAAATTAAACTCTTTGCCGGCTATAATATTTTCATATAAAACTTCTATGAAATCATCGCGATGGGCATCACTTTGTTGATGGTAGAAGCCGAGAGCGTGCATGAGTTCATGAAGTATCGTGCCGGTGCGAAAACATCCCTGATTCAGGGGATATATTTCCAGATTCATCTGCTGCACTTTGCCCAAGTAGCCAACTGCTGTATAACAGCCACCGGCATCTGAGGTTATTTTCACATATTGAGTTTGCGTTTCACTTGCCTCGCGGAAACGCACACAAGTGCGAGCCTCTATTTGGGCAATGCCTTCCAAAATCGCTAGACGATGTGCAGGATCTGAAGGCGTCAAAAAAGGGTATTATAGCATTTAGGATAAATACAGTTATACTTCTTTTTAAGTGTGTGTGTGTTAAAAAATATCTTATACATAAAATAAAATTTCTTATAAATAAAACGGAAAGTTAACTTAAAACAAAATTGACAAATATTTTTAGTGAAAATAAAGAGACATTTTTGTCTCTATTTTTAAAAACAATTTTCATAAAACAATTAATTTCTCCAAACCAAAATATTTAAAAAAAGTGCACAAAAAAGGATTTAAAATAGAAGACAATCGAAATTCCGTGAAGATGAGATGAAACTCACCAAAACATTGGAAATTATTTTTGAATTCACCCAACGAAATTAATGGATGCAAAAAAGACTAGTCTGACGCTGCTTTAATGAAATGCAGAATTATTAAATAAAAATTTTTTTCTTTTTTGCATATTTGAAAATATTTTCATAAAGAGTGTTTTTTTAGAGTGTCACAACATCAGAGCAACGCCTGCAAATTGTTGAAATTTTTTATCAAAATAATTGTGCTATTCGTCAAACTCATCGTGCACTTCTTGAATTTTATGGCGGACATAATCGTCCTTCAGAGCGGATGATACGAGGAACAATAGATCGTTTTCGCACCTCATTTACTGTTACTGATAATCTGTGTCCCGGGAGACAGCGAACAGGGAGCACTAGGGAAGTTGTAGGCGCTGTACAGGAAAACATCGAAATTGATCTCAATCAATCAACTTGTCGCCATTCTCAGCATCGGGGGTTGTGTCTTTCCACTTTATAGAAAATTATTTTAGAAGGCGCAATCTGGAACACCAGATCTTCCACACTCCAGCCGTGACGGCCACATGACAGAAATCATATTATAGCCCGTTTCATTGATATTAAAAATATATTTCGTTGTGTTATTATGATTAAAACTTGTGACACTCTATAAAAAAAAAAACACCCTTTATAAGAAGTTTATAAGCAAAATATATTTTATGAATTCCCTTATTGGACTCAAGTTCAAATCTGCAATCAGCAAATTATTCTTTTATTAATTTTATTAAATTCAAGGTATTTTTATTAAGAGTGGAATATCAGAATATGTCATAATCATCAAACTTTGATGTTCAAAATATATTTTTTATTAATTATTTTATAAAAATATATATATTTTTTTTTAAAACATTGTTGAAAATATTATATCCCTGAAGAAGTTATCCGTTGCTGGGAACGAAATATTGAAGACAAAACAAATTTTTTTCATTGCTTTTATATTATTTTTTTATTAGCAAAAAAATATTTGTTCTCAATTGTTTTGCAGGAGTTCATTTAAATCTATAGGGTCCGCCAAATAACTTTTTTTTTTTAAAATGCTATAAAAAACACTGCTGAATATTTTCAAAAATTTTTTTTTTATTTGAAAGTACAATCCTTCCGGTAAATAATGGAAAAGAATTTCATTCAAATGGCTGCCTCGGCTGGCCATGCAGTACCCTACACGATCGGTCCAATTTTTAAGCACATTATCGATTGTGTGCAGCTGTATTTCACCAATGGCTGCACGAATATTGTCCTTTAAAGCGTCTGGCTTGTCGGCGTAACACTTACATATCTTTGACGGCACTCCACAAATAATCGTCCGACGTTGTCAAATCGCAACTCCGAGGTGGCCAAACGGCATCAGCTCTGCGGCTGATAATGCGATCTTCAAAAACAGGGCGCAAAACATCGAGTGTAGCTTCGGCTGTGTGGCACGTAGCACCGTCCTGTTAAAACCAAATGTTGCCAATATCCTCCTCTTCAATTTTTGTGAACAAAAATTCGTTCAACATGGCCCGATAACGATCGCCATTGACTGTAACGGCCACTTCTTGCACATTTTCGAAGAAACATGGCCCAATTATGCCTCTGGAGCAAAATCCGCACCAAACAGTGACTCGTTTTGGGTGCGTCGGCTTTTCAATGTATGCGTGCGGGGTTTCTGTGCCTCAAATGCGACAATTTTGCTTGTTTACATACCCGCCAAGATCAAAATGAGCTTGATATGAAAAGATGATTTTTTTTGGAAAAATCGGCATCTTCTGTAAGTCGATCGCAGGCCCACTTAGCGAAGCCAAAACGCATTGGATACACAACCATATTCGTTCAGCGGAAGGGTAAAACTAATTATCTGTCAAATCAGACATGAGCGAAGTGTTACCATTTACGAAATAAGCACTAGTTGAAGAAAAAAAACGTTAGATTGCGGACCCTATACTAAAATTCATGTTATTTATTACTTAAAATTTCTCATTCATAATCTTTTATAAATTGCAAAAAAAAATTTAAAAAGCTCATTTTTTAACACACACTCACTTACAAAAAAAAATATGTATGGAAAAAAAATTTTTTTAATTCTTAGCAAAATTCTCACCAAAGTTTCCCGCAATTTTATAAAAAACAATATTATTTGGCCATCTCTTCGACTCGGCCACTAAACCGTTACGCGCTTTTACTTTTGACTTGATAAAATTTAATTGTTCTTCCGTTAAAATCATATCGCCTTCAAAATAGCCCGCCGCAACTTCAGGATCCAAGTCACTGCTGCCTATAATAGGCCCGGCCTTGATTCCAACGATTTGAATATAAAAGCCAATAGCAAAAATTATTATGAGCGCATGCAGCTGAAACATTTTGATTTATTGCAAACTTAACAAAGACTAAAGGTGCATTTCCATAACTTTAAGAATTTAAACACTTAAACTTGACTGACCACAGCAATAAATAATTGTAAAGAGCTGCACAACAGAAATGATAAGATATCAAGCGAACACTATATGTGTGTGTGTGTGTGATGATGACGCTGGCTATAAAGTCAAGTGTGGTGAAAACATGTGCAAATTGAAAACACTTAAAATCAATCCGATTGTATTAATATTTGGCGCTAATTGAAGTCATTAACTTTAAGAATAATCTCAGTTAAATCAAAGAAATTGCAATTTATTTTTTGGTTAGTTATTTTTGGACTTGACCTCAAGATAAAAAAGATTTTCATAGTACTGGAATATATTTATTTAATCTAAATGTATTGAGTTTTGCTATTTATATTATTAAAATGGTTGGCAATAAATTGAATTATTTCTTCTTGAGCTTTCAATAATATTTTAGTAACAACTTTTTAAACTGGAGGTCCTTTTATATATAAACAAAAAGTTTTAAATATTTATTTATATATTCAATATTTCCCACTGCTTTCACAAAAATATTTCTTATCATTTCTTTTTTCAAAAACAATCACCCCTATTGTGAATAACAGGTGGAATTTTTGTGCACGTGGAGTTTTCATTCCACTCGAAGGGAAAAATGGCATCGTGAATCTCCCGTAAGAAATTATTCCCGCTATCAGTTCTCAGTGAATATAAAAAAGAGAAGAAGAAGCTGAAAACCACATGAAAAATCAAAGAAAATTTTTGTTGTAATAATTTTAAAAAAAGTATGGCTGAATATTTAGTAGTAAATGAATTTGCAAACATTTTGGAAAGCGAATAAAATAAATTAATTGTATTACAGGATGTTAATTTCCCAACAGGCTATAGGTTCAAATCTGCGAAACTGCAAATAATTTTATATTTATTTTTATTTTTAATAAATGAACGTGATTGCATTCTCGAAAAAATTAATAAATAGAATGCAATCACGTTCATTTATTACAAATAAAAATAAATAAAAAATAATTTGCAATTTCGCAGATTTGAACCTATAGCCTGTTGGGAAATTAACATCCTGTAATACAATTTACATAAACAAAAGGTTCACTATTAAAATAGAAATTCATGCATTAATTTAAAATAAATTAACGATATTTTTACCCTGGTATTCATAAAATTTAAAATGAGTTTAAAATGCATTTTAATAAAAAATTTGCATACAATATTTTCTTACAACAGATTTCAAATACGTTTTATTTTTTTATGAATACCGGGGTTAATGTCTAGAATTTTAGTAACAAGTTTTACAAAGACACAGACAATCGATTTGTTTGGAAAAAAAATCTGTTTGTGTCTTATTAACGGATCTTGCCGCTAAAATAAAATTTGTAAACTCTAATATTCAAATTATAATATTTTTCACTTTCACTTTTTCACAACTGGCGGGAAAAAAATCATTCTCGATAAGGGAAATTTAATTTTAGCATGAAGTAATTCAGGAGGAATTTTTTCAGGACTGCAATTTTAGGGAAAATTTATGAGGTGAATATTTTTTTTAGTAGGACTGGCACTCAAAGGATGACCACTTTGTTGCCTTCGAGATAGTCACCCTTATATGTTATATATTTTTGTTATGCAACTCCCAAGGCAGTTCTGATACTCACTTTGTGCTACATCCTTGAGATCTATTTTATAGGTCTCTGCAATATTGGCATCAGTAAGAAGTTGCAGGAGTAAAAGTGTGATGCACATAGGGGCTGAAACATGTTTACGGTTTTGTTTTTGGCTAAAGAAACAATTATCGTTTTTAATCAAAACTCAGAATTTTTAGTAGGAACTTGGCTGCTACCACGTTTTCAAAAATAGCATGGCAGAAGCCAACAGATATAAAAACGTTTTCAGCAGCTTCTTAGAAAGTGATTCGTTCCATAACAATTTTCTTAACTTGCTCAACCTTTTCATCGCTTGTTGCTGCACTGAATTCTCAACTTCTCGACCCTCTTTCAAAACTGATATAGATCATTTGCAAACATTTTTTTTTTTTTAATTCTGAGCACAGTCACTGTATGTCAACATATCAAGATCTTTTCAACACTTATTTCCTGTACAGGGTGGCTCAGAAAGACCGAAGTGGTGTGTATTCCTTATAACTTTTTTATTAAAATTTTTTTTCTTTTCTTTTCAGTATTTTGTAAAGAAGACTTGGACAATTTATAATGGAGCAATACACAACTGAACAACGTGCCCAAATCCTTGAAATTTACTTTTCAAATCAACGGTCCATTGTGTTGACTCAGCGTGCATACCGTCGTTTTGAGTAGAAGCAATTTTAATTGGCCTCCGCGTTCCCCGGACTAAACCGCTCCAGACTGTTTCCTTTGGGGTTATTTAAAAGGGAAAGTTTATGTTAATAAGCCTAGGACTATTGAGGAATTAAAAACCAATATTCGAGACGAAATTAACAACATAACACCGGAAGTTTTGCGAAAGGTCATGGAAAATGTGTTGGAAAGAGCACATTTGTGCGAAGCAGGAAATGGCCACCATTTGCGGGATATCATTTTTAATAACTAATCTAAAAAAATATTCCCTATAAATTTACTGTATTTAAAAAACAAAATATTTAAAAAATATGTCTTAAATAAAAAGTTATAAGGAACTCACACCACTTCGGTCTTTCTGAGCCACCCTGTATAAAAACGTTTTCAGCAGCTTCTTAACAATTTTCTTAACTTTCACAGGGCAACAGCAAAAATATGCTCGAATAACCACTATATGCATTTGATGTATCATGACTACCTTTGTACAAAAATGGTAAAATTTTTAAATTCTATGGATAGATTTTTTTTTTAAATTTTTTTTGTAAAATTGCATTTTTTTAGACGCTTTTTCACATTATTAGTGATAACTCAAAAACAGCTAATCGGATATTATTCAAATATAATCAGAAAAATTAAGATTTACATAGCCTTTAATCCGTCTATATCTTTTGCTTTAATCGGATCAACAGTTTCGGAGTTAAAATAAAAAATGTAAGAAAAAAATATATTTTTTACGTAAAAATGGCAAAAATTTTTGTTTTAAAAAAATCATGAAAAATAGAAAACGGCAAAAAATGTTCAGATTCATTATTCTATTACAAAGCCACAAATAATAGCAACAAAACGAGATATCGACCATAAAAATCGCCTGATTATTTTCGAATTTATTCACAATTAAGTAAATTAAGCAACTTCTTTTGCCATACATTTCTTATGCTTTGTAGATGCTTTTAAAACTACTATACAATATCCAAGTACTGCTGAAGTGTTTTGGATGAATAATGTGGAAAAGCGTCTAAAAAAAAATGCAATTTTACAAAAAAAATTTAAAAAAAAAAATCTATCCATAGAATTTAAAAATTTTACCATTTTTGTACAAAGGTAGTCATGATAAATCAAAATTGTATAGTGGTTTTAAAAGCATATGAAATTTTTTTTATTTTGTTGCGTTGTGTTATTGTTGCGTTGGATTCCCATATTCTCGGAACTTCTGCAAAAGTGCTATAGATCATTCGCAAACATTTTTTTTATTTCCTGTATAAAAAAGTTTATTTAAATTTTTTGATCCATTTGTTTCGGCTACAGAAAATCGCCAAACTTTTAGGAATCTCACAAGCAAAGAAACTGTGGTTATAAGATCTTCGAGACGAGTGTGCCAATATTCCGAAAAAAAACAGACGGTAATCAAAATATATGTAGGCCGCAATTTGTTAAAATTCATCTAATTTCTTGTATTCTATAGCAGCGGCACAGTGCATTGCATAAGTAGGCGCCAACCCCCTTAAGTGCTGGTTGTAAAATATATTGATTTTATGCCGTAAAAAATTCCATTACAACTGAACAGATATTGCAGATAACAGAATGAGTAATACTTTTTTAATGAAGGGGCTTTTCAATGAATAGTTACAATATCTTGAAACCTTTAACGACGAGTGCTACAAATTCAACTCATACGTTGATGGCTATTTTCGGCAGTTGAGCTTCCAAACAGTAGATCACTTTGATTTGTTTTTATACCCTCCAAAAAAAATTTGGAGGGTATATTCACTTTGTCATTCCGTTTGTAACGCATCGAAATATCCATCTCAGACCCCATAAAGTATATATATTCTTGATCAGTGATGAAATCTAAGACGAACTGAGCATGTCCGTCCGTCTGTGGAAATCACGATTCAGTCCAAACGAAAAGATCTAGACTCTTGAAATTTGGTATCTATATATTTTGAAGCTTAGAGCAGGTTAAGTTCGAAGATGGGCTAAACCGGGCAAGAGGGAAAAAAGTTCCCCTAAGAAGAACTAAACCAACCCAGAAAAACAACATAATTTTTTAAGTTTTTTTTTGTTATTTTGTTAAGCAAATGATATATTTTGATGTCAAATACGGTCCAACGCCTTAAACTTGGAGCCATAAAATAAAATAAAAATATTTTTTAACCCCGCCCACTTTAGTGAGCGTTATTATAGGCAAAAATAGCATAAAAATTTAACAAATTGTTTTACTTAAGCCTACATTCCTTAAAACTAACATTTTTAAGCTTCAATGACGAAGCTGAGACGCAACCTGGTACTACTCTGCCCTACCCCCTCCTTCCCCTTCGCCCCCTAAATGACCCTACCAAAAAAAAAAAATTTTTAAATTTTGTATATATTCATCCCAAGCATTTATCTTTAGAGTTTTATGACTGCCTGTTGCTGCCCTCCCCCTGCTCCCCCTTTGCCCGCTACATGACCCTATTAAAAATAAATAATTTTTTTTTTAATTTTGTGTATAATCATTCGAAGCATTTATTTTTAGAGTTTTATGTCTATCTGTTTCTGCCCCACCCCCTCTCCCCCTTTGCCCTCTAAATGACAATATAAAAAAAATAAATTTTAATTTTGTATATAATTATCCCAAGCATTTATTTTTAGAGTTTTATGACAAAGGTGAAATATTTCCCCCACAGCCCTTGCCAGAGCGACCCCGCCAAAATACAGTTTTTATACCCTCCAAAGAGAATTGGACCCTATAAAGTGAATATGTGTATTCTTGATTAGTGCTGAAGTTTAAGACGGTCTAGCAATGCCCATACGTTCGTCTGTGGAAAACATGATATTGTCTATTTTTAAACCCGCCCGGTCGAATATAACGTTTTTACTTCTTTTTTTTTAGATTTCTTACTTTATAAAATTATCAATTGATTGCAAAGAAATAAATTTATTTTTACTTACATATTGAAAACGATGAATTATCTGAAAAGAATAAAAATAAAAAATTTTTTTAAAAAAATTTTTAAATTTATATTAATGCAAAATTGTTTTATTGTTAATGGTGAGTTACACAGACTTGGGTTAGCTAATAATAATAATGACTTAACTAATAGGATTTATACGACATATTAAATTACGACTTAAAATTTTAGATTCGCTTGTGCTTCGAGAATGAGTTCTCTATAAGATTAATGGCAGTGGTGGATTTAGGCTTGCTGCCGGCCCAGGCTTTGTCTGGGGGGGCACCCTTTTTATTTACAATATTCTATACATTTTGCTTTAATATTATCATTTACAAGGACTGTTCAAAAAATAAGGTGAGTTTTAAATTAAAAAAAAAAATATTGAGTAAGAATTTTAACGAACATTTTTTTATATTGTTTAATATATTTTTTAATTTTAATTGAAATCTCAGAAAGACATGATAAATATTCCAATGCACAAAGGAAAGTCAACATCAGTTTTATTCAACTTATACAGCAGAGCAGAACAGCTGTTTTCAAAAGCCGCAACACTTTCATCATTAGTGCTCATGTGTATTGTGTTTACCACCGCTTATTAGGTGGCTTAGTTGAATGTGATCACAGTTCCTATTTAAACAAATTTTATTGTGAAAAAGAATACGAGAACTGTATCCAGCTGATGTTAACATGTTATTGTGATAGTACCCGTGTTATCGTTTGAGTATTTTTCTTCATTTCCCATTTTTCTGAATTTTTTGTTCCATCATAAATTAAAATTAAAAACAATTAGCCTATAGAATCTTAATTCAAAAAAATATTTATTTGTTCATCAATTTCTATTTGGTCCCCTTCAAAGTAGCCTCCACTCAGATAAAATATACTAAAGCTACATGTATTTTTTATTTTATTGTTTTTTTTTTTGTTTTTCTTCAACCCTCGACTCAGTTTTGATATGCACTTTTTACTAAATCCTTGAGATCCTTCAACGATTCAGTTTTTATTGCAATAAACGACATGAAAAGAAGACTTCCTTCTATGCAATCTTGAAAAGAGGAAAAAATTGCCATCGAAGACAAATCCAGTAAATACGTTGGCCTGATTATAACGTTGTTTTTGGTAAAAATATTACAACATTTTAGAAGAAACTTTGCTGTCACATCAAATACAGCAAGAAGTTGGAATGTGGCCAGAACATGTTCATTATGGGGATTTTCAATTCATTGTGAATGTCCTGTAAATCATTAATGTAAATTTTGTTTTATCGCACTTTATTATTGTAGTTTTATAGTTAAGACTTTGAATTTTTTATTCAGCCTCAAGTTCAAATCTGCAATCTGCAAATTATTTGTTTTCTCTATAAATTCTTATTAAATTCAAGTTATTTTATTAAGACTGGAATATTAGAATATTTTATTATCATTAAATTAGCAGAACGGATCAGTACTGATTTCGAGTCCGTTACGCCATCTCATCAGCGTTCTTTGTTACATTTTTTCCATTTTTCATGCTGGCCCAACGTTTAGTCGTCTCGCGGCATGCACATGATCAGTAACAGTAGCTGGTGCCCGAAAACGATCTATTGTTCTTCGAATTAGCCGCTCTGAAGCACAATTTCGTACGCCATGAAATCGAAGAAGTGCAACAATTATTTTAATTGAAAATTTCAACAATTTGCCCTGGTGTTGTGAGACTCTAAAAAAAATCACACACACTTTATCAGAAATCGCTGGGTCATTTTCATTCAATTATTTTTAGTTGAAAATTAATTATATTTACAAAGAAAGTATTTTCTTTTTCTTGCCGGATTTCCTGTGCTACCACTGTGCCGGAAATTAGTTTTTCCCAACGAAATCCTACTAAAACACGAAATTCCTTGCCAGCCATCGAGTCACTAAAATGACTGTGCAATTTTCTCTGTAACAGTTTTCTCCCAGAATAACAACATACAAGTATCCATATACTCGTTCGTATATGATTATTTTTTTTCAATTCATTAATTTTCCTTTAATCTATTCACAATCCATTTTGTTTGAATTTCCTGGTTTGTTTTATTTCCTCGTCTTAATAACAACTTTACAAAAATTGTATTTAGATTCCGAGCAGCAGCAAAGTATCCTAAAGGAAACTCCATTATCTCAGTCATTTTTCAAAAGAGATATTTCAAGAATAGATGCGTTTGCTTGCCATTCACATGTATCATTTGTTACCTTACGAAATGTCACAATTCTATTGTATTAAAAATTATTTATGGATGAAAAATTCATATCAGAATATATTATTTACATATTGTTCTAGCTCATTACTTAACAATTATACGAGTACGCATGCAGATAAGGAATTATAATAAATGCCATTTATATGAGATAAAGTTTTTATATAGTTGCTTAGGCACATAGAACAGCAACAACAACAACAATGGCAACAACACTAAATGGGAAGCCAACACAAGATACTCACTCACTAGTGCACATGTCATTGGATTTTATTATTAATTACTTTACCTGCTTTGATTATTATCGCTTGTCTTTTTGTTGGGATTCAAATCATTAATATTATTAACGCACACACACACACACACAGGGAGGAAATCTTAACTACTTCATGTGCTCAGCATTTAGTTGGTCAAACACACTCACACACACGTGCACAAACGCCCTCACGCATACATGCACAACTGCTTAACATTAATTCTAGCTAATGAATATGTACATGCACAAAACGTTGCGAACTTTAAAGCATATCTTAAGGGTTTCAAGCATACAGATCGCCTTGACAAAGCCATGGCAAGGAGATTTGTTTGGGATTGTAAAGAAATCTAATAATAATCTTAATAAAAGAAAACCATAAATGGAAATTATAAAAGTTTTACTTGGGGCCATGCGCTCATGGAATATTGGATACAAAAGAATGAAAAGGGGAAATTAGGAATGAGTGCAAAAGAAATATATAAAAAAGAATGATGTTGCATTTTATTATTATTATTTAAATTCTAGGAGTAATTTAATAGTTAAGCTATAAATTACACAAGTTTACAAATTCAGGTCAACTTTTGGATCAGAGAAGATGAGAACTAAACTTGACGTTATTTGGGGCGCTGAATTCAAATCCGGTTTTATTCTTTCCAAATTGATTCTAGTTTTTTAGTTCTCGCATGTTGGCAACACTGGGCTATCATAATGACATTCAGCTGTTAGTACCGTTATTTAATTTGTATTTTTTGGAATCTAAAACGTGTGAAAATGCAAAGGCAGAATTGTATTGTTGATTCAAAGTTTTTTTGTTATGTTTGCGGATGTTATATAATCAAAAAAAGAGGCAAAGTTATTACTGATGTGATCAAAAATGCATATTTTTACTATTTTGGTTTCTCTGTATCAAACACTCTCAAGCCGTGAAACTAGATCCAATATAAAAATACGGAGTGCAGATTCGGATTCACTGCTCCAAAAAACCTTAGAAACACATTTTAGTTGCTTAGATCCAATTATGTGTGATGTGTAATTACTTCATATAAAAAATATAAAAATTGTATTAAAAATTTCGTGTTCTTTTTTTTGATATTTCTGGAAGTAGTCAACGGATTTGGAACCTTAATAGCTTATTTTAACCGCTTAAGTATCTGGTTTACGTTTTACAAAGTGGAAGTTAAATTTAGTTATTATTGTGGAAACTATGTGGTCAAAACTGAAAAATGAGAACTTTTAAGTTTGATGCTGAATTCCAACAGCATCTATGTAAATATAAAATTGCTGTTATACTCAAACGAAAACACATCATCTGGAGATTACAAAACATTAGAAACATTGAAGATATTCCAGCACCACTTCACACTATTCAACAAAATATTTCAAAAAACTACGTTTGCAGCAAAAACATAAGATGCTCAATATCTCGAAAACCAGAATCAATTAAAAAAACGGAGTGCAGATTCGAATTCAGCGCCCAAAACTACATCAGAAACAACTTTTGGTTACTCAGATCCAAAACCTTGTATACTTTAATAATTATTATTCCGGCTCAAGTTCAAATCCACGAATTTACAAGTTAAGGTATCTTCTTTACTTTTTTTTATCTTGGACCACCACTCAAGGGATGACCCCTACGTAGCGCAGTGCATTGCGCTGGAACTAGAAACGAGGGCATAGTATTGATGGGACAGATTAGGAAAGATAAGAAAATAGACAGTTTTTTTGCAGCTATTTCAACCTTTTCACACGACAGTGACCAGTGACTCTGCCTTCATCATTGAAACAGGCTGGCAACAACTAACACAACCATGCACTAATGATGATCAGAAGAATTCAACACAATATTTCATGACTCAGCGCGGGCTCGAACTCAGGACCCTCCGCTTCCTAGTCTTGTGTTCTACTACTTCTACTACTTTTATGATTTTCTGGCTACAAGTTTAATTCCTTGGAATTTCTTTGACATAAAATTACAAATAAAATTATGTTGTTTTTTTCGAGGTTGGTTTAGTTATTTTTAGGGGAACTTTTTGCCCTCTGCCCCGATTCAACCCATTTATGAACTTGACCTGTGCTATTCTTCGAAACCAAATTACAAAAGTCTGGCTCTCTTCATTTAGACTGAATCTTGATTTCCCCAGACGGACGGACGGACGGATATGGCTAAATCGGCTTATATATCATCACTGATCTAGAATATATATATATATATATATATATATATATATATATATATATATTATTTATGGAGTCTAAGAGTGATATTTCAGTGCGTTACATACGGAATGACAAAGTGAACACACCCTCCGATTCTTTTTTGGAGGGTATAATAAAAATTTTTATATTCGCGGATTTGAACCTGAGCCTGTATAACAATTTTTCAATTTTTAGCTTTAAATAAGTAACAATTTAAGAAACATGTTTGAGCATGCGAAATGCTTTTACACCAAATTTTTTTTTATTTTTATTATACACGATTGAATATTATTTTTAATAACATTTGCTGTCAATTATTATTTCCCCTGATTTAAAAAAAAAAAAATTAATTAGAGCCAACACTTAGTGGATGACCCCTATTCATAGAATGCATGGCGTGGGAACTCTTAAAGGATGGGATGGTGTTGGGAGGACTGAAACTTCTCTGGCGACTTTTTTCCACTGTGCCGACGAAGTAGGGTGCTGTGATGTCCACTTTAGTACATGAGAAGTTCCCTATTTATCGCAGTCCACGCATGAATTAGTTCAGACTGCAGCAGCCAGCCAAAAAGCAACTGCAATCATTAATTTCATTCTTCTAAGCGGGCATTTTTAGCATTCAGTTCTACTGTGCCGTATCAGAAACAGTCTCTAACGCTAAAAAAGTTTAGCCAAACAAAAGCAAATCCACGATAAGATAAAATACATGAATTACCACTTTAACGGCAACTGATAATCCCAAATTCTATGGTTTTATGTGCATCGTAAATTTAAGTGGCTTTAGCGATTACAATTTTGATTAAAAATTAAAAAAAAAAAAAGAAACACTCGGAGATTAAAAATGTCTAGCAATTGCTTATTACTGGCTTTAGTCTTTCATGGGGCAGTTTGGAAAGCGGTCATGTCGTGCTGTGCTAAGGAAACTTTGATTTTGTTAGCCCTTTTGGGCTTAACATTGGCCATGCCTGCAAAACGCATAGAAACGGATCCCGAACTAACAGCCGGCTATGTGGAAGGAGACATGGTATTGGCTACGAACACACGTAATGGCATGCGAGATCCGGTCTACAAGTGGCCAAATAAAACCGTCTACTACAAATTCTATACAAAATTTGGTAAGTGGCTGTACGAATGCCTTAAATATTTTTAATAAAAAAAATGTATTTTTTTTCTGTTTAGATGAGCCGCATAAGAATCACATCTTACGTGGCATGCAAATTTTAGAGGATGTGTCTTGTATACGCTTCAAACCAGCCACAGCGGACACCAAGAATTACGTCAGCATTACCGGCTTCGACGGCGGCTGCTACTCCAGTGTGGGTTATCTAAATGAGGGCGTCCAATCGTACAATTTGCAGGTGTATCCGCTCGATGCCGGCTGTTTCCGTTTGGGTACAATTGTGCATGAGTTCTTACACACTTTAGGATTTTATCACATGCAGAGCGCTGCCAATCGGGACGATTATGTCCGCATTGCCGAGGAGAATATTTTACAAGGCACGTTGCACAATTTCAATAAATACAATGAGACCGTGGTCGACCACTACGATGAGCAGTACGATTATGGCAGTGTTTTGCATTATTCGGCCTATTCCTTTTCAGCCAATGGCCAAATGACTATAATACCTTTGAAAGAGGATGAGGCTGCTGGTGTGATGGGTCAGCGTCGTGGCATGAGCAAAAAAGATATTAATAAATTGAATGTGATGTATCGCTGTCCAGTGAAGGTTTGAATTTGCGGCACTGGGTTTTTGGTGAAGTTGTTGATTTAATTTAAATGATCGAAAAAAATGTTATTTATTTTATCTCTAAATAAGTTGATAATTTTTCGATTAGAAAAAATAAAAAAAATTAAAAACAGTGCACACTGGGGTGATTTCACGAATTTATTAAAAAATTAAAATTCAAGTACAACTAAATGTTATTGTTGAAATGCATAGAAAATTGATAAAATTTTAATTAAAAAATAATTCGTGTTTTCCTCTAGTAATAATTCTAAACATTCGCTCATTAAGTTTAAAAATTTATTAAAATTTTGCTAAAATTTTCTTTAAAAATTTTATGTGGAAATAATTTTGTTTTTTAAAGTTTATATAAATAAAATAAAATTAATAAATAAAAAAATAATCAAATGGATTTCTCTGGTTAGTTAAACTTATTTACAAAATTTTAGAATTTGTTTTTGTTTCACTTACGAGTATATTTACACGACAGGACGATATCGAGTGACATCGTGGGCCAGGCAGTTAAAGTTTTAAATTAGGCTCATTCCAGAAAAGATTTTGGTTTTACTTCAAACTTTTAACAAGTTTTACAAAGAAAAAAATATGATGCACATCACAACGCTACGTGTCCACATTTCAAACAATCTACCAAAAAAATGAACAGATTGTCAATAAAGCCGGCTTCGAGGGCAGTTGCTACTCTAGTGTCGTGTATCAGAAGGGGACTAAAATATTATAATTTACAAATTGATCCTGTCGACTCTGTTAACACTTGGACTCAATTGTGCATGAATTCTTGCACATTTTGGGCTTCTATCACATCTCACACATTTCAAGGTGCCGCCAATCGCCATGATTTTGTTCCCATTCTTTGCGTTGTCCAGTGAAGTTTTAAAAAAATATTTTATCTTAAAGTTTATTTTACATACAGCACGAGTATGAATAAATTAAAAGTAATTATTTTCAGCGTATTTACATTCTCCTGCTGCCTTCTTATATTCTTTTGTTTGCATTTTATAATTTTTTCTTGTAATTGTATAGAGTAATTATGCAATTGAAAATTAGAAAAGTATATAAAAGCCACCGGAAAATAAAGAATTGTCTCGTTGCTGTTATGGCCCCTACACCAAATGAAATTATAAATTTCAAAAAATTTTAAATGGAAAATGTGCTAAATCGGCAATGAATCATTAATAGAGATATTTCTGGAAGTATTTTTCTACACCCTGCAAAAAAGAATTGGAGAGTGTATCCACTTTGTCATTCCGCGTGTAACGCAGTGAACTATATCTCCAAGACCCTATAAATTATATTTATTCTAGATCAGTAATGATATCTAAGACGATCTAGACATGTTCGTCCGTCCGTCTGTGGAAATCTGGATTCAATCCAAACGAATAGAGCCAGACCCTTGAAACTTGGTGCAAATATAAATAGGCTGAATCGGAGCAGAGGGAGAAAAGTACCCCTAAGAAGAACTACACCATCCTCTGGAAAACAACATAATGTATAAAATTTTTTTGATGTGTTAACATCTATACGCGCGCCTCTAGGGCAGTAAACTATCAGTTTCAATACATACGCAAGTGTAAGATGTAAGAGTATGTGTTTGTTCGTTGCTTGGCAGTCGGTATTGAAAGTGATTATTGGGCGATTTTCATATAATTTTCCCATGCAATTTTCTCCGGAAATTCATAGCCGATTTTATTAATTTTTGGATTAAAACGCTAGTGCGGGTTTCGACAAAGAGTTTAGGCCAAAAATTAAGGCGATCCGATATCGGCGAGCGGAGATTTAAGTGTTTTAATTCGGAGTATTAATTTGGAGTAATATTAAAAAAGTGTTTTATGTTGATCTTCGGTTTTGTCTTATGCATAGCAAAGAGAATAGTGACGTGGTTATACGTACATATATAAAAATGAGATAGCAAGACAGCAACGTATGTAGCTTATGTACAAAAATAACAATGTATGTATGTACATTTGTCTGTTGCTTGGAATTCTCTTTGTTTTTTGTGGGTTTAATATAAAATAATTAAACAAAAAGGTGTTAACACATCGCCCGTGAGTTCGAACACTCATTGGTTTTTTTTATAATTTTGTTAAGCAAATGATATATTTTTATGTCAAGGAAACTCCAAAGCATTAAACTTGCAACCAGAAAATTATAAAAATCCATTTTTGGAACCCTCCCCCTTTAGTGGGCGTTGAAGTAACATATTGCATTTAAAAATAGTGTAATTATTGAACAAATTGTATAATTTAAGCCTACATTCAATAAAAATTAAATTTTTCAGCTTTTATGATGAAGCTGAGATGTGCTCTGATCTGGCGCTGCCCTACACTCCCTGCACCTTTGCCCCCTAAATGACCCTATCAAAAAAATATTTTTTCACTTAATAACACCAAAAATTGAGTTTTTAGTGTTTTATAGCAACGGACCCTCCCGGAGTGATCCCTACAAAATAGAGTTTTTATTTGCAAAATATTTGTAGGGTATTCAAGATTCGACCTGACCGTTATAACGGTCAGGTGATATATAACGTTCTTACTTCGTTTTACTGAACTTTATTTATGATTGTATTCCGAAACAAGTGGCAACTATCCCAAGCTATCAGAGCAAAAAAGAACTATTTTCGTAAGTTGCTACAGCGCCATCATCAGTACTCATGTGAATTTTTGGCTGAAAAAAACTTTTAAGTTGGATTCATTGAATGTAATAACATTGGGTGCTGTTGGGTGAGTCATGAAATATTGTGTTGAATTCTTCTGAAAAGCATTAGTGCGTGGTTGTGTTAGTCGCTGCCAGCCTGTTTCAATGATGAAGGCATAGTCACTGATCACTGAACATAATTGGCAGCGACTGACAGGATCATGTACTCGTACTAAAAGCAGAGTAATAGCACCCACCTTCGTCGGCCCTGCAGCAAAAATTAGCCGGCGAAGTAAAAGGTTGAAATAGCTACAAAAAAAAATAAAAAATAAAATTAAAAAAAAAAAGAAAACTGTCTATCTTCTCATCTTTCCTAATCTGTCCCCTCAATACTATCCCCTCGTTTTCAGTTCCTACGCAATGCATTGTATATAGTATAGGGGTCATCCCCTTGGACTGGTCCAAGATTAAAAAAATAACATTTTTTATTTTCACCGATTGTTCGTTGAGCTGACTGAGACCTTAAAATGACAATACAGGGTGTCTCACTAGGTATTCACTTTATAACTTTAGTGTTGGTATACGTGGCTGCCTGTAACCCACAATCATTCAAGTAGGATCTCTGAGATCCCGTTTTATAAATTTACTGTTAGTAATTTTTCTTGTGTATTTGGCAAGTCTGAAATTTGGCAACTGTGGCATAGGTTTATTTTTATTGTTGAAAATTGAGCGCTTTACGAAAAAAAACCAATGTAAAGCGGCGTCATTTTTTCAATGAAGCTAAGAAAAGCAAAAAGAAGTCAACGCCAGTTTTTCGAAAAAAAACTCATCTTCTTCAATGAAGCGCATTTCCGTGTTCAAAATTATGTAACCTGGGGATCAAAAAATCTATTCCGAGAGTTACAACCACATCTATGTGACAAATTCATAGAAATTCATTAATTCACTCATAGCCTGCCATCGGAGCATTAGAGGTCATTTGACGGAAATTTTATTCCATACTTAATCGGAACATGTTTTCTTGAAATTTCAATTAAAAAATCACAGCAATCTCAAAAAAGTATGTGTTTTTATTTCAAAATGAAAAAGCGAATTCTAACTGACACGCCCTGTACAAGACTGAAATATTCTCCTTGCATCAACGCGACACCAAATTTTTTTTTATTAATGCATTGTTTTTATTATTTTTTTTTCTTTCTCTTTTTTTCAATTTTGTACGTCTTAAACTTTTTTTTTTCTTTTATGATTATTCACCCTTAAATTAATATGAATTTTTTTGCCAAAAAATAAATGAATAAATAAATAAATAATTGTCACTTGTCTACTCTTTGCCGCTAACAATTGGTCTATCAATATTTTATGCTTTAGAGAAGACTAAGATTTTGTCAAGAGTAATTGTTGACGAGAAGTACCACACAATCGCTGCCGTGTTGACGTGACATTCATTCGTTCAATAGAAGGTATTGGAATAACTGCTCTCAGTGGCATTATAAATATTCTCCAGGTTGTATGTAAATATATTGCGAGTACTTTGACTTAACCAGAAGGTTACTTAACATTCGAATATCACCCACTTACTTTTTCGCTTTTGATTATTTCCATAATTTCTGTATTTTAATTGTGTGGCAAAATAAGAGTCTCCACTAGAACCTGTTTCTTTTACAGACAATTTTTGTTACTATTAACTTTACATTGTAAGACCGGCTTCCGTTTCCTTAGAATTTTGTTAATTTAGGTTTCTGTGCTAGAATTTGTTGCACTCGAATAACACGAAAGTTCAACAAAAATGCATTCTTATTTAATGAATTAATAGAAGAACAGCAAAACTTTCGATTTGGGTTATTAGAAACTTCAGTTGCAAGCAAAACGGAAAAGAGGAGGATATTCCAACACGTAGATTCGAATATTTTTTTTTGTAAAAATACAAAAAATATATTAAATTTATTTAAGAAAAACTTTTATTGATGCATAGAAAAAAATTGAGCTTTTTTTAGGGGTTGAGGTTGAGCACAGAGCTTTTGAAATTTTAAATTTGATGTGACCAGGAATTATATTTAAGGCATACATAAATTTTTTTACTTAATATATGTATGCATTTCTATTTTAATAGTGAACTTTTTATTTATGTAAATTGTATTACAGGATGTTTTTTACACAAATAAGCAAATATGATGTTGTGCACTCCGTCTTGAAGTTTCGTTGAAGCTCTACTTATTGCTGCAAGAAACCTTAACATTTGGCAACAACCTGCTCGCACTTCACATGCCCTCTCTCTAAAACATGAAGTGAAAAGCTGCTTTTTCTTGTGTCCATCATCGATATCTAGTGCAACAGTGGCGTCCCAAGAAACGTTTATATGAAATAAAAAAGTCTTGCTGTTTTTATAAAAAAAAGTTAATGTAAAATATTTATATTTTAAGACGTGACGTGGCAGCAAAAATCCTAAACTTTATATCCGAATGCAAGTTTGTCTTTAAGTTGTTTAATTATTTATTTTTCTTCTTTTAGTTTCTTTTCTTCTTGGTGAAAAACAGATTTTCCTAGACTTGATTTTCCTTCAGTTGCTGTTCGCTGTGGATTTATGTGTGTCTCAACATGTCGACACACGCACTTTAACTATTAAAAGTGCATTTAAAATTAATTATAAATGCAACTTTTGTATTTGAGTTTCTTTAAAATTTCATGCGCTTCACACGTTTCTGTTGCCGACACGATGAAGTAGTCTTTTGTGGAAAATAATCATCAATAATAAAGTGCAAAAGCAGCTTAAAATGAGAATAAAAAACACACTTTTTCAATCTTTTGGCCACCGCCTGTGGATTGGAAATGTTATAAAGGCGATTAAATTGTAAAAAATTAAGATGTGCAAAGATATTTAAATGTTCCACAGAAAAAATAATAAAAATTTTTTTTTTGTTAAATTCCAGCGAATAATTGTTAAAATTTTGTTTAAAACGGCTGGCCGTTTACCGCAATTTCCATGATTTTCCCCAAAGGATGTCAAGTGTTAATCGTGCGCATTTCTGTTGAAGATTCCCCTGAAGGCCTGCACTAGTCTTGGCCTTAATGTTATAAGCCCACAACCTCAAGTAGCACAACAACAAAAAATACTCATGTCAGATTGGCAGAACTCACAATCACAATAAACAGTGTGGCATCATCAGCGTTACCAATTGCGCAGATTTTTATGTTTTTTGCAGTTTTTCTAAGTGCAAAACAGGCTTCCAGGTTTTTACTCAAAAAACAGTTCTTTTTTAAATCAATGCAGTTTTTTCAATTTTAATCGAATTAAACAAAAAAACATTCAATTACAATATTATTAACCGAGGCAAATTCAATATCAAGTGACCCTTTCCCTACAACAAAACAAGAATAAAATCGTGCAGTCAAAATCGTCTGACTGCAAACTGCAAAGAGAGAAAAAACTTAATGATTTTTGACAGCTTGCTTAAAACAGCTGATGGCCAATTGTCTAATGACGCCACCTGGTATTGAATTCGCCTTGTTATTAGCGAAAATATATTCTAATACAACATTCTTATAATTTGTACTGTCTTTTAAAAGCAACACCGTGTGATTTTTTCCATCAAATCTAAAAATTATTTGTTTTTGTTTTTCTTTTTTTCTGCAATAAAATGAATGAAACATAGGCAAATATGGTTTTACTACATTTTATTTAATTTATTTATGAATTTGCAAATTTTTTTCGAAAAAAAAAATATTTTTTTATCGGAATTGCCAGTTTCTATAAAAAAAAATATGGCAACACTGGGCATCATCATCTTGAAACCACATCCGCTCAGTCAATTCAGACTGCAAAAACGTGTAGCATTCGCCACTTAGAGTTACCCTATTGCCCGCACGCCTTCCTGGCTGCTCAATAACTCGAAGTCCTTGTCCCTACACACATTGACTTTGAAAGGAATGCAGCGGCTGTATGTGTGTCACTAACAGAGGCGCTATAATTGATGGCACATTCAATCTGGTGGCGGCTATGCCCATCAAGGCATTTTGTGGTTCACATCCAGTCACCTTTTAGAACTCTTTAAAATTTTTACAAATTCAAAATTATTCTTGAATTTTTTTGAACTTCAAATGAAACGAAAACACTTGGAAATAGTGAAAAGCTTCTAAATAATTAATAATTATTTAAAATTTAAATCTAATTAAATCGTTTGCAAGCAGCCAGAAAACGCCCTTTTCTACACGAGCTTCCTGAAGTGGCAAATAACAAAGAAAAAATGAAAGAATAGAAAAATTAAACCACAATTGGATGATGCTTGATTGTACGTCTGTCTGTGTGTGTGTGCTGTACAACAGCAAGATAAGTTTTGGCTAAAATTTTAACAATAAATCAAATAATATTTTCCTTTCTACTTTATTTATTTTTTACTTTTATTTTTTTTTTTTTTTTTTCTCTCCCACATTTAAAAATAGTTGTCTTCTCAATGCTCAACCATAAAATAAATGAATGTATTAAAGTTTGTTTTTGCTTTATTCTTGTTTAGTTCATTTTGTTTTTATTTTCGTTGCTTTTTTGTTTTTTTTTCTAACAAATTTCACCAAAATGCATTATTTAAAACTTTTCGCATTAAATAATCATCCATATACAGACAAAGAATAACTTACACTCATACACAATTATGCATGAGGAGAAACTTTTTACAGACATTCCCTGCGAACATTTTCTATTGCGGAAGTCACTGAGAAGCAAAACGACTGTGATCAAATCATGTGCAGAAGAGGGTGATCTATTTTCGCTCCATTAAATAAAAGCTTAAGCAATTTTAGCCTCAGGAAAACAATTCAAAATATATTTCCGCTAAAGCCAAGATCTGGGAACGAGGAGATAAGAAAAGCGTGTCAAGTAAAAGTTTTAAATAAATTATTGTAATAGCCAATTTATATATTAAGACCAAATATGAGACTTTTTTGACTATCTATTAAAGCGGCCTAAAAAAAATCAATTCAATTATTTATTAAAAACAAAAGCTTGGCACTAGAAAATGGCTGCAGTTAAATCTGTAAAATCAATGCAGCACACAAATTACATGCCAGTGTTGCCGTTTCATTGTTATTTTCTTTTAGTTACATTTTCTTAGATTTTGCTACAAGTCAAAAGCTTAAGCCTCTGCTGCACTTATTTTAAGTACAAAAGGGGTTTATGTTAGTCGTTCTGCCTCATAATCTTTTAAAAAGTAATGACAGCATTAAAGCACTTCTGGAGTTGAATGTGGGTCTGGCACTAAAATTGTGAAATTCGTACGAATCTGAATACAACTTTTTCAATCTTGGAACTCCATGGAAATTGAATTTATATTGAAATTAATTTTGGCCGGTGTGTCAGTCATGAATATTGTATCGAATTCTTCTGATCAGCACTAGTGCATTTGTCATTTGTAACCTCAATACCCATCCTTTCTAGTTCCGGCGCAATGCACTGCATACGTGGGGGTCATCCCCTGAGTGCTGGTCAGAGTTAAAAAAGTTATATTTGTAAAAATTTATTGTGGGTATTTTTTTTTTTTTAGGAGTAGGACCAGCACTCAGGGGATGACCCCTATATATGCATTGCATTGCGCCGGAACTGAAAACGAGTGGATAGTATTGAGAGGACAGATTAGGAAAGATGAGAAGATAGACAGTTTTTGTAGCTATTTCAACCTTTTTCACTTCGCCCGCTAATTTTTGCTACAGGGCCGACGAAGGTGGATGCTGTTACTCTGCTTTTAGCACATGATAGTGTCAGTCGCTGCCAATTATGTTCAGTGACCAGTGACTATGCCTTCATCATTGAAACAGGCTGGCAACAACTAACACAACCACGCACTAATGCTGATCAGAAAAATTCAACACAATATATCATGACTCAGCGCGGGCTCGACCTCACGACCCTCCGCTTCATAGTCTCGTGTTCTACTACTTCAGCCAACAGCACCACTGATTTTACTAGTAGATCAGTAAGTAGTAATAACAATAGTACTGATAATGAAAGTGTAGCAGCTTCCGAAAACAGCGCTGATCTGTTCTGCTGGTTAAATTGGGTTATTAAATTCATGCTGACGTTCCTTTGTTCTATATTACGAATGTTAACCTACCTTCGTCGGCCCTGTAGCAAAAATTAGTCGACGAAGTAAAAGGTTGAAATAGCTAAAAAAAAAAAAAAAAAAAAAAAAAAAAAAAAAAAAACTGTCTATCTTTCCATCTTTCCTAATCTGTCCTCTCAATACTATACCCTCGTTTTCAGTTCCGGCGCAATGCATTGCATAATAAGGGACATCCGCTAAGTGCTAGTCCAAGATTAAAAAAAAAAAATATTTGACCAAATAAGCGTAACCACTATTTTTTAACGAATGTCTCTTCAATATGTCGTATAAATGTCCGACTAATGAAATACAGTTCTGATTGTGTATTCAGTTTTGTTTTTAACAAATAGGCACAAGCATATTTGAAATATATCTTCATAAAAATTATAAAAAATTAAACCAAAACTAATCGGTTACACTTTTTTTAGTCAAATATTTGATACATGTGAACTTAGTTTTAGCCTATATGTAAATCTTAATTGAATTTAGTGAAGCATTTTTGGCTTCCAAATTTTCAATTGCTGATCAAAAACCATCTGCTTTAATTAAATTAATTTAAATTTTTTTTTTTTTTTTTTTAATCTTGGACCAGCACTCAGGGGATGACCCCTATGTATGCAATGCATTGCGCCGGAACTGAAAACGGGGAGATAGTATTGAGGGGACAGATTAGGAAAGATGAGAAGATAGACAGTTTTTTTTTTTTTTTTTTTTTTTTTGTAGCTATTTCACCTTTTACTTCGCCGGCTAATTTTTGCTACAGGGCCGACGATAAGCACGCAACTCGTTTCGTACCTCTTGGCTCAGTGTAGCCGAAATTACTGCTTAAATGAAAAACTTACTTAGAAATTAAATGCCATAATATTAGCTTTTCATATGAAGTACGCTTTAGCACTTGTTATAGAATTATTTTGTCTCCTCGAGGGTTTTTAATTTCTTTTCATTCGTTTTAATTTTTTTTTGGTGGCAAAGAAAAACTTTTCCTATATATTTGAGCTGAATAAATATTCGTTGATATTATTTTACCACTTCGTTTTTGCTCATCTTTATTCCTGGCAAAGTTTGTGTGTGTGTGTTTTTTTTTTCTTTTTTGTCGGAAAAGTCAATAGCATCGACATTTGGCGTTCATTGATAATTAAACTGTGACTGTCACATTTTGCCATTTGCACTTCATTAAAGATTTGTGGCTTTGGCTATGATAACTACGATGGCTCCCCCTCATTATTACCACCAGTTCGAGCAGCTCTCCATGTTCGATAGTTTTTGTATAATTTCTTCGTTTTTTTTTTTTGCTTCTCATTTCATGTCTTGTGCAGCAGCAATAAAATACTATTTTTTTTTAAACATACAATTTTCCACAGCTAAAGACACAGAGTCTACTTCCGCCTGCTTTTTTCTTTTCTACATCTGAATTTTTATTTTTTTCAGGTATTTTAAATAAATTAAAATTATTTCAAGCAGCTCTGGAAAGGAAAAATAATCGTAAGATATTAAACGAAATTCTGTTGCTTAATCAGTCAGATACATGAGAGTGCTGCCCATAAGTCAATAAACTTCACAAATATTGTGTAAAGTCCCCAATTGTAAGGCCATGTCACTAGTACAACAATACAAGAATAGAAAAAACAAACGGGGGCGCATAGAAACTAGCTAAAACCCTTCAATAATCAATTTTGAACTTTTTTATAAAAAAATTGGGCAAAGAATCAGCACTTGTAAACTTAAAAGAATGTTGTGTTAAACAACAGGTTCCCAAATAAACTTAAAACGGGGATTTTGTTTAAGTAAAAATACAAATACAACACGTGATTTTTACAATAACAAAAAGGAGCACACCAACACAAAAAAAAACATAATGGCGGCCGAAAATTTAAAATATTTTTAACACTATGGAAATCATCAAAACTCGGGTCAGTTGACATAACTGGGACACTTTGTGACAGGTTCTAGACCAAATCTTTATGTACCAGTCCTGTTATGGTGCCTTTAGTGCCACTCCCAGTTATGGTTTCATAAGCACCGCTAATAGAATTATCTTACAGTAATTTATCTAAGTCCAAGTGATTTTGAAATCCGCAGTTGAATTGATTTTGGGCCTGACCAACCATTTTCAATTTAGTATTTTATATTGAATTCAATTAAGATTTTTTATAGGCTACTTAATCGAATATTTCTTTAAAATCAGAAAGACCAGATATATACTCCCAGGCACAAAGGAAACTCAACATCAGATTTTTCAATTATTCAACTTACCTAGCACAGCAGAACAGCTGTTTTCGAAAGCCGCTACACTTTCATCATCCATACTCATGGGTATTTTGTTAGTCACCACTTATTACATGGCTTAGTTGTATATGATAACAGTTTTTTTTTATAAAAATTATTTTATAATTATTTATAATTAAAATAATATTTCCAAGCCAGTAAAAATAAAAATTATATCCAGTAAAAATAAAAATTATATTGTGTATGACGGTGCAAGGAAACCGAAATGCTCTTATTAAAAGCCTTTTAATTGCCATTGGAAACTTTATGGAAACAGTACAAAGGCCGAGAATATGAAACTGTATATTTGTCTCTATGTAATTACAAAAATTAATTAAGAAAATAAGTAAAAGTAAGTGAAACAAAATCTAGATTAATGCAATACACAATATATTTAACAATTATGTTAAAGTTATGACAATAACGAGCCACATTTGTATGTACATACACAACAGTATATGAATATTAATGCCATGATGGCAACAATAACAACAAAAATTACAATAAGCGTACAACACAACAGCGTATATTAACTCACGTGCAGCAGTAGCTGCAGCAGCGCAGCCACAAAAAATATGATATGACAAATTACAAATTAAGTGTTGAAAAAATGATTTTTAAATAAGCCTACATAATATGTAACACACACACACACTACACTACTAAAAATATATAACAAAAAACATTAAAGTGCATTCAATACCCTGCAGGAAATGTCAGTAGTCAAACTGTATTGACTTACTAGAGACCCAGTACCCAGTACCAGCCAGTGCCAGTTCAATATAGACATTTAGCACGTGCTTGTCATTGCAAATACACTACCGCTATTGGCACTAGTGACTAACTGGTTCTTTTGGGACCACATGTAGACATTGGAACCAGTGAGTCACTAGAACCTTTTAGTAGTTCTAGTCTAAGCTTTTAGTATTTTTGTTTTTAATTAGGCCACCTCAGCTGTAATTTGTTAAAAGTTAAATGAAGTTTGTATAAACTTTTGCAAACTAAAAATAGAAATACTGTAAAAATAATTTCGGGGGCAAATGGAAAATAACCGTTTAAGAACCTCTTATCAGCCATCTGCCGCCCGCCACAGTTCTTATTTTCTGCTCAAAGTGAAATATATTAAGTAAAAACGTTAAATACGGCCGGGTGGAATTTTAAATACCCTCCATATATTTCTAAAAACTCGACTTGTTAGGGGTCACTCCGGGAGAGACATCTCCTTTGCCACAAAACACTAAAAAGTAAATTTTTGATGTTATTAAGAGTAAAAAAAAATTTATTTTTTTATTGGGTCATTTAGGAGGCCATGGGGGAGGGTAGGGCTAAGGAAAATAAAAAAAAACTTTAATATTAAATTTATAAGGAATGAGTCCTAAATTACATAATATGTTAAATAATTACACTATTTTTCCTTGTAATATGTTACTTCCACGCCCACTAAGGAGGGCGGGGGTCCAAAAACGAACTTCTGGCTGCAAGTTTAACGCTTTGGACCTTTTTTGACATAAAAATATATTATTTGCTTTCATAATATTGTCAAAATTACAAAAAGAAATATAATTAGTTTGTTTTTTAGGTTTTATTATTATTACTATTTTTTTTTATAGAGTCATTTAGGAAGCAAAGGGGGAGGAGGGTGTTGGGCAGAGGAGTACCAAGTTACGTCTCAGCTTCGTCATTAAAGCTTAAAGGTTTTATTTTTAAGGAATGTAGGCTTAAGTAAAACTAATTGTTAAATTTGTACACTTTTTTTTAATATAATAACGCCCACTAAAGGGGCGGGGTCCAATAATTCATTTTTTTATTTTATGCTTCCAAGTTTAACGCGTTGGACTTTCTTTGGCATAAAATATATCAATTGCTTAACAAAATTAAAAAAAAATTTAAAAATTGTGTTGTTTTTTAGAGGTTGGTTTGGTTCTTCTTAGGGGAACTTTTTCCCCTTTGGTCCGATTCAACCCAATTAAGAAGTTGACCTGTGCTATGCTTCAAAATATATTTATACCAACTTTCAAGAGTCTCACTCTTTTCGTTTGAACTGAATCGTTTTCCTCAAACGGACGGGCGGGCATGGTTAGATCGTCTTAGATTTCGTCACTGATCAGGAATATATATCCTTTAAGAAGTCTTACAGAAATATCTCGCTGCATTATATACGGTATGACAAAGTGAATAATTTTGGGAGGGTATAAAGGTGTATTAATAATGCTGCCAAACAGTCAACAAAATAGTAGACAAAGGGCTTGACTTGTAGACACTTATTCCCGGGAGTTCCTTCAGGGTGACCATGTGCTTGCATGTGTGTGAGTTAGTAAAGTCTATGCATGAAATCAATGCAAAATGGATGCCAAGACATGTAACTGTTGATCTCATTTGAACTGTAAATATGTGTGTGTGTGTGTGTGTGCGTGTGTACGCAATTGTATTACAACATGGTACATGTGTAGGGACTCGTTCACGTGTGTATGGGTGTGTGTTTGAAAGTATGCACTCTGTATAGATTGAATGAAATTAAAAGCCAATAATTGGAAAATTAATTGAATTAAATTGACAGTAAGGCGATATCAACAATAAACTACAGATGCAACAACAAGTGAGCATGTAAATATTATGCTCTGTTTATTACAGCAAATGTTGTTGTTCTTCGTGTGTGTGTGTGTGTGTGCATGTTCACATATGTATATGTGTGTGGTTATGTGTGTGTGTGCTTGAAAATATGTGTAATCAGCAAGAGAAATTGCAAGTACATTTTTTGATAGTGTCCACACTCTGGGGAGTATTGCAGCATTAACTGCAATATGGCATAAATTTGCATTTCCAATCGAATAATTCTTGTATATTTGAAGTAAAGAATTTCCATGTGTTAACACACAAACATAATTCCGAAAATTATACAAAATAGCCAAAACATTCTAGAAAGTTGTCTCGAAAAACGTGCTGAAGTTTAAAATTTGAATGTTTTTTTAAAAGAAAAAATTTGTTCGTGTGTTAATATACAATTTTAGGCAAATGTTTTGTATCAAATCCAAAAAATTAATTTTGAAAACATTATTTTTCCTACCACCATCTACTCAAACCATTTCCTACTCCAACTCTTTTTAAATTACTCTTCTCTCTTTCTCATTTCTAAAACGCCTAATGTGCCGCAACTAATTTAAACAGTTTTAAGACAAAAACTTTCCAAAAAATAATCGCAATAATAAAAATTTTGTTCGTTGGTGTTGGTGTTGCTGCCGACAACGTTTGAAACTAAACCAATAAAACTATTCAAGGACTACAGCAGTTTAATGAATATCTGCATGCCTTTAATGATGCCGCTGTGTGTGAGTAAATAAAACTCTAAATGTCTTCAAAACACCGCAAAAGCCAAACAGTTTAACTAAAGGAAAGGGTATTTGGAAAAGCTTTAAAAGTGTAATAGTTACTACCAGCCTCCACCAGCTCCTAACAAACAGGAGGAGGATGAGGAGGAACCCCCGAAAAGATGCTAATGCCACTAATGACCATCGTTTTTATCCTAATGACACAAGTTTCGTACAGTTTCTTTTAATATTTTAGCATTTTAAAAACCAAACTAATGAAACAAACAGCCAGCCATTGTGGCCATAAAAATAGTTTTATCTTTAAAAAGTCCCACAATAATATTTAAAATTTTTTAAGGGTTGTAAAGCTCAAGAAAAAATATTTAAGTTTTTTTTTGTTTGGTAAATAAAGCGAAAATTGTAAGTAATTAAATATTTTATAAAAATCGATTGAAACTTTTTCTTCCTCCCCCCCACACATTCGCACACATAAATTTTTATTAATTATACTGCCTGCTATGCCGGCTACCCACCCACCCTGTTTTTTCGTGTTGCCGAATTATCAAAAAAGTCATTTTGCTATTCATAAGGATTATGGTCTTAAATATTAACAAAAGAGAATTACAAATTCAAACATAAAAACTAAACATATAAAACTGCTGGAAGATAACAAAGACATGAACATTATGATTAAAGTAATTTATAACACAGAAACACACACATGCCTACCAACTCTATTATATATGTAACTGCAGAGCCTACTCCAGTGTGATTGTGTATCTGTGTGTGTGTTTGTGTGTGCATGATTCAGATAATGGCAAATGTAGAGGAAGTAAAGCAACAGACCCAACTGACAACCATAAATGATGTTTGTGGTCAACTTTACACTTGAAACCACAACAAAACACTATAAAAATGTTGTTGCCACACACTGAACAACTCAGAGTGTCCTTATGTTTATTTTGCAGCTGCAAAAAGGCGGAAAAAGTCCATAATAAAGAAGTAAAATGGAAAAAAAAACAAGAGAATATGGAAAGACGGCTAACAATTCTAACGCACAATTGTCAACAGGAGTGGACCGAGCCACACAAAAAGATAAACGTAATTTACACGCTCACTTTAAGCAGCAACGAGCAAAACACAAATGGACAATTCAAAAAAGGAGCAACATCACAATGTTTAAGAAGAGCCAATGCCAGCCGCTGCAAAGAACTAAAGAAAAACTAAAAGCCAGCCAGCAAAAAACTCTAGTAGTTATCCAGCTCAAAAAAAAAAGAAAAAATAGCCAAAAAAAATGCAAAAAGTTATACAGTGGCAGGTTGAACAATTTCTCTCTAGGCCATAATGCGAGTGAAAATTGTGTGTGAAAATTTTAGCTGACCTAAAGCCTTTGATTTGTCTAACACGTACTACAAGGCAGCAGGTGTGTCGGAAGCACTTCAAAGACACTCTTCTTTACACTCTACACTGTTAAAGATCGCGAAAATAAATAGAATGTAGACAATAAGGAGGCACATAATATTAGGGTCTCAACTCACGTTAGCAAATTGCTACACTTGGTCGTTGTTGCCAACTTGAAATCTTTGACCATTTCTTTTTTCTTTCTTTATACAAGGTGGGCCAAAAGAAATCACCCTATTGAAAGATGCTCTTATTTTTGCAAATGGCGGCCAATGTCAAATCTGTTTTGACATTTTTGAACTAGACAGATGTAGAACACAAGTGGAAGCTTATGCGCTCATACCAGCGTGTATGAAGTGTTAAATTTCTTTGTTATCAGTTTCATAATTTCATATCTCCACACGAATTTTCGACCACCCTTGACCATTTCTAAAACCAAAAACCATGTAAAAAAAAAATTAATAAATAGAATGCAATCACGTTCATTTATTAAAAAATAAAAATAAATAAAAAATAATTTGCAGTTTCGCAGATTTGAACCTATAGCCTGTTGGGAAATTAACATCCTGTAATACAATTTACATGTAAAACTATGTTGTTCTTCGGATCTCAAAATATCTCCATGCCAAATTTCATTTAAATCGACTCAGCGGCTTAAGCGTGAAAAGGTAACAGACAGACAGACAGAGTTATTTTCATATTTATTATATTAAGTAAAAATTTTCTAATTGATAATAAATTTAATATCAATAGCCTAACTTCAATATGGCTAGAATATTCGCTTTATTGACAGAATTGTCTTCCTGTTCACATATACAAATTTCAAAATAAAATTTTCTTATATTCATGTGGAGCTCGATTTCAAATCTGGGATCTTATTATTTTGTTTTGTTTTTTATTTATAATTTATTATCTCGACAAGAATATAAAATTTTTAAATTTTTTCCACAATTTTGGTGCTAAGTCTCGACTAACTTCGTTCAGTGAGTTGTGTTTTGTCTACTAAACACACCTTTTAGCAGAGTTGCATTTGTAGTTTTACTCCATTTTATAACAATTAAGTCAATATGGGTGCTGTTGGCTGAAGTAGTAGAACACGAGACTAAGCGGAGATAAAGCGGAGGGTCCTGAGTTCGTCGAGCCCGCGCTGAGTCATGAAATATTGTGTTGAATTCTTCATCATTGCGCGTGGTTGCGTTAGTTGTTGTCAGCCTGTTTCAATGACGAAGGCATAGTCACTGGTCACTGAACATAATTGGCAGCGACTGGCACATCATGTGCTAAAAGCAGAGTAACAGCACCCTCATTCGTCGGCCCTGTAGCAAAAATTAGCCGGCAAAGTAAAAGGTTGAAATAGCTACAAAAAAAAATAAAAAATAAAATTAAAAAAAAACTGTCTATCTTCTCATCATTCCTAGTCCGTCCCCTCAATACCATCCCCTCGTTTTCAGTTCCGGCGCAATGCATTGCATATATAGGGGCCTGAGTGCTGGTCCAAGATAATAGAAAATAAAAGTGAACAACTCATGGAGCGATACACTCCCCATCCTCAATCTACAGGATGAAGTGGTCGTTTTTTCGACCAAAATCATAATGAGCGATGAGACTCATTTCCACCTCAGCGGGTACGTGAACAAGCAAAACTATCGCTTCTGGGACACCGAAAATCCAAGAGTGGTGCACTAGGAGCCATTACACTCGCTCAAAGTGACTGCATGGTGCGCTGTTCACTCTGGAGGAGTCCTTGGGATGACTTCTTTTGTCCCACCTTGTATATAAAACATATGTGATGTCTTTGAAAGAAATTTATTAATATAAGAAACAAGGAAAGCCAGAAATTTCGAATATAAAACTAAATAAATAAAACTAATTTTATTCTTTTGTCTAATTTTTTTAACCTTTTTTCTTTAATAAATAATATATTTAAAAAATTTTTGACAAAACTAAATAATTTCCTGAAGAAGCCAACCGATGGTTAGCGAAATATCGAAGAATAACAAATATTAATATAAATTAACCTCAAGACTCAAACAAATATATTATTTATAAAACTAATTTTTGTATGTGGCAATCAAACTTATTTAATTAGTTTTCTAAGGAAATTTTCTTGAGATATTATTGTCTTTGTGTATTTATTCAACACATACTTCGTTTGTAATTCTCAAATGATCTTTGAAAGTTTGTGAATAAGAGAAGAGATTTTGTAGTCTTTGAATTAAAGTTGAAGTCTGCTGATGATTTGGTGTAGGAGTCAATGAAATATAGGCACATACTTAAGTCGCAAAAAAACAAAGCAGATGTTTATTTAAATAGTATTTAAAACAAGAAAGTTCCAGGCCATGGTTCCAGAGTTGGAAAGTATATTGTACAGATGTACTTCGATGAAGGGTATATAAGACTCGACACAGCTGAATGCTGTAATTTTACAGGCTTTTAATTTAATTTTTATTATCTTGGACCAGCACTCAGGGAATGACCCCTATACTATATGCAATGCATTTCGCCGGAACTGAAAAAGAGGGGATGGTATTGAGGGGACAGACTAGGAGAGATGAGAAAATAAACTGTTTTTTTGTAGCTATTTCAACCTTTTTTACTTGGCCGGCTAATTTTTGCTACAGGACGAAGTACATGATCCTGTCAGTCGCTGCCAATTATGTTCAGTTAACAGTGACGAAGCCTTCATCATTGAAACAGGCTGACAACAACTAACGCAACCACGCAGTCACTAATGCTGATCAGAAGAGTTCAACACAATATTTCATGACTCAACGCGGGCTCGAACTCACGACCATCCGCTTTATAGTCTCGTGTTCTACTACTTCAGCCAACAGCACCCACAATTGCGATTTAAGATTCAAGTAATAAAAATAGAGTCACTAAAATATAATTAAAAAGGAATTTTTTTCCAATTTCGAAAAAACCGCAATACCCGTGTTACAATTCTCATATCGTTGTTAGAATTCTCATATCGTTGGCGAATCGTCCACAGTAACATTTTGAGGGTCATGCTATATTTCAGCGCCGTAATCAATGAATGAATTTATGGAATATTTAATTGTAAATTTAAAGTATTTGTGTACAGCATTTTGCACTCATACATTAACGATCTGTACCACTGCACGGTGTTAGATCAGTTCTAAGTGTGCAAATCTTTAAAGATTGCGGCTTCGACTGCACACACACTAGTGCATACTAGAGTTCCCATTTGTTTCGCATTAAAATACACAAATATATATATATATATATATATATATATATATATATATATATATACTCATATATATATATAGTTTTTTAAGAGGCTCTCGTAAAACTCTACTAAGAGAGTGGTATAGGTATTGAGGTATCAGAAGCTCTTGATGTTCTTGGCATGAAAATACAGTGCGATGTTCGATGGACTGACTACATTCTTCATGCATTCAAGACATACTTCCCTCCCATCTGCTCTCCTCACTATATATACCACCTAGATCCGACTGAAAATGGCAACTCCCATGAGTGGGCCGGCAGTTCATATTCTATTTTGCAGTTGCTGGACCGCGTACAAGAGAGCGCAAAGAAGCTCATCGGTGACAACAGGTTAGTGAACTCTATTGACTCGCTGGAGCATCGACGCAAGGTGGGGTGAATTTCAGTGTTTTAGCGATACTACAACGGAATGTGTTGTAGTGACATCTGGGAACTTGTACCCGAAAACCCTTTTTGTGAGCTCTTCATACAGGCCGCATCCTTTTGTAGTTGATTTGCCAGTGAACCGTAACACGCATAACACAGGGAATTCCTTCTTTGACCAAACGGTTCGTATGTGAAACAAACTTCCTGAAGAGCCAATTTTAACTTGTTGAAGCTCAAATCAAATATCCACAAACACTACACCCTCTTTCCCCATTCCCGCAGCAAACTTTCCTAGTTCGGGCACAACGCATCGCATAGGGGTCATCCCCTGAGTATTGGTCCATGATAAAGAAAACAAAAGAGTGTCCAAGGACACCAAAGTTCGAAATTGATCTTAAACACCAGCACCATAAGCCAGAAAATGTTTTAAAGGGCTAATTTATTTGATTGTTTGAATATTCTCACATACTTTGAACTTCCTGTACAGTGGCATCCACATGTTTAAGAATTTTATATAAGCATTTACGCCAAGTTCGCTGTACTAACTAGACTCTAACAAACAATTTAATGTTTTTGTCAAGAAAGTGACATTGACTAAATGGCGAGCTCAAACTAATAGACAATTTGTGTTTGTATTTGCTGTAAAATATATTTTTAATAAAAGCGTTTCACCAAGACTTGCATGGTCTTGTATTTCAATTTGTATTTAAAATTTTTCCAACAGTTTTGCCGTTCATTCATTCGTGCCTGAGATCAAAATCTGGCTAAAAGTTAGTTTCCTGTAACGTTTGATCATAAATAGAACTGCACACACACACACACACTCTCACTCACACTCTTCTGCATATGTCAAGATTTTTTTTTTAATTTTTAATTCCCATGTTCTTGTTTTTTTTTTCTTTGAGGAAATGTACAACAAGCTTTTGTTTATGCAAAAAGTCAAACAATACATACCAAAGACGACTAACTTTATGCCGTTTTATTAAGTTGCAACAAAGTGTTGCACAGCAAATAAAACAACACCAACAGCAACAATGGCAAAGAACACGCGTAGACTGCTGATGTTGTTGATGCAGATGATGATGATGATGACGATGATGATGATGATGATGACGATGGCGATGGTACTACATCCATTTTAACAATGATGACAACTGCAACTATTAGTGCGACTATTTCTTCTCAACAACATAAATACGAGTACAGCAGCCATCTACTTTATCTACTGCTAATGCTGCTACAGTTGCAGTTGCATACAAGTTTTTGCTTTTTTGTTGTTGTTGTTGCATTTTTGTCACATCACTTGAAGCGTTTCATGTAACGACAACCCCAAAACAACACCACTACTAAGTTATGCTGTAAGTGTTGCATAAACTTGTAAATTTTTGTTGTCATACAAGTAATTGTGATTGCACACGAGTTTTTTTAAAATGTGTGTGCGAGTGTGTGCACGAACTCATATGTATATGTGAGTTCGATGGTGGAAAAAAGACCTGTAGTTCGTAAAAGAAAATACTGAAATCATAAATAATTGTTGCTCGTTCGTCATATTAAATAGATATAAAATTAAAAAACCGGACGTTCGTAAGTTCCATTACCATTTTTAGGTAAATCATGACATCCAATTATTCTCAACTGCCCAAAGCCGTGGTTGCCTTACTTAATGATTAAGGCACAGCATTGGTTGCTGAATAGTACCAACAACAATTGCAGCAAAATTATTCAGCGGGGAAGTAAAACAACACAATCCGTATCTAAATATCCAACACTGGGGATGACCCCTAACCCTCAGCACGAGTTCTAGAAAAAAAATTATTATAAGAACAGCTTTTTTTATTTCTAAATTATGCTGCCTGAACTTATTTAAGTATATTAAAAAATTTTACAATACGAGGTCTGTTCAAAAGATTAGTGAATGTTAATGTTTCTATAAAAAATATTTTTCACATTCAGTTTTTCTTCTTCGAAATATTAAAAAAAAATGCTAATCGAATACCCCAAAATTTACATATTAACAAATCAAAATGCAACAGACATCCATCAGCATTCTTGGCCCCATCTCTTAGACACTTCGTTGAATAGCAACCAAAAATAATCGATCGTATGTACGAACTAAAGGGCATTATTTCAGCAAATATGTGGCTGCTGGCTTACGAATCCCCATGACCAACATGAACGAACATGTTTTGTTAAGCACTAAATGCAAAAAACAAGAAGCACAAAAAAACCAAATATAAACAAGAAAATGAAATTCAACAGGAAATTAAGATGAATCTGTTTTTCTGCCGTCCTTTTCCAGTGGTTGGGCTTTAGTTTATATTTCAGTAGATTGTTAAATATTAAATACTCAAAACTGGTACAATAACATTTTTTTTTTGTCAAATAAACAAAATAAAATTCCTTATAAAACTTAACTTATATTGCTTTTACTGTGCTGTGGAAAAAGAAAGAAAACAAAACAAACAAAAAAAAGAATCATCATCAATCAGGAAGGAATTCTGTACAAAATTAAAAGCACATTGGCTTAATTTATTGCATCTTCAGTGGAATTAAAGTTCTTAAGTTTTAAACTAATCCCAGAAATTAATAACAACTTTAAGACTCAAAAAAAAAAACAGGGCCAACATGGGAAAAATAATATATTGTCAAATTCAAATTAAAGTAAGTAAAATGCAAGTCATTATGAAAAAGTTTTCACAGAAATATGAGCATTTTATTTTCAAATAAAGAACTCTGTGCGTGTGTGTATGTGTGTGTGTGTGCGAGTGTACTATTTTACACTTCTTTACAATTTAACTCGGCTGCAGCCAAGACTTGGAAAACTAAAGCAGCCATCATAATAATTTTTGCGCCTAATTAAGTGCAACAGACTTTTAATTAACATTCTTAGACATTTTTCACTGCAGCCAACATACACTGAGAAAAATTAATAATAATTATAGATAATAAGAAAAAAAAATTTTTTTGGTTTTTTGATAATTAATTAATTAACTACTATTATTATAATAAGAAAATTTTTCCAACGACACTAAAACCACAATTAATTTTAAATAACAAAAGCCAAAAATTTCAATATTTAATATAATTTAATCTGCCATTTCTGTCAGTGTATTAAGAAGAAAAGTACTACTGCAGGCAATAATTTCGTTTTTGTCTTATTGCAACTGCCACAACTACTTTTCGCCATAAACAACAAAACTGAATCCAAAAAAAAAAGCGGCTCTAAGAAACTTAAAAGCGTGCAGTGGATTGCGGGTAAACAAGCCAAAGGGCAGGGGGGCGTTTGAAATCCATGAGGCTGCTGCAAGAAACTGAAAACCTACTCTACGGCGCTTTCATGCTGCTTTTTGTTTTATATTTTTTTGAAACTAATTTTAAACGTTGTTGTCATCGTCTTCTCTGGCTGGCTGTTTCTGCTTTTGCTCCGGTTGCCAATGGCATTTAAATAATGAGCATTTAAGCGGATTAAATTAAAGCTTATATTAAGTGGTCGCCTGTTACTTTTTGCATTTATTTTCTTTCTTTTTTTTTCTCTTCTTTTTTTGCTCCATTTTCTAACAGTTATTTTATACACATATATTTCTCTCTTAATTTTATTATTATTTTAGTGGCACTCAAGTCATTTACATTGTTTTCATATGTAATTGGTCTTTTCAAAGCAGTTGGATGGGGATGGGGGTGGCGGTGGGTGGGGCTGCCGGATGGTGTTGTTCAGCTTTGCCTCCAAAGACTTCCGAGATTTATTTAATATGAAACAGTAAAGCAATAGTGGAAACAATTAGAAATGTGATAAAAGCATTAGAAAATAGAAATCGCCAAAGAAGAAAAACAATTTTCAAAATGAAAAAAGTTTGTTGCTGTGATGCAACACAATTAAATTCGGCTCTTTGCTCGACTTTATTGGCCCAAAATGATGAAAAGACAAACAAACAAATAAACCCAGGAAAGTGGTGAAATTGAGTTTTTGAAATAAAATGTTGCCAAAAGATTAAGTGTCAAGATGCATTTATTGGTTGACTAACAGTCTGCACAATGGGTTGCGAAAATTTGAAAAGTTATAAAATATTAAATTCCTCTGGTTTCTTGACCTCTTTTTGAATTATTAATTAATTTCCTGAAAAAGTCACACAAAGGAGTGACGAAATATTGAAATTAAAAATTAAATTAAAATAAAGAGACCTTAAGATTAAAAATATGAGAATACAATTATTCAATTCAATTTATTTATTGCGTAAGATGATATTTACAAAGTTTACTTACAAAAGTATATGGTACATATTTACAAAGAGTTGAAGGATTTTTCAATAATAAAATGGATTCAAATCAAATAGTTTATGTTTATATTAAAAAACTTCAATGGTTTCTTTTATAATTCTCAAATGGTTGGTGAAATTTTGTTTATAATCTGAGAGGTTTTTTGCAATTTTTGGAATTTGCACTAGAATTTGCACTTCCATCTGTTGTAATCGTAAAAGTGCCAGATCTTGATTTCTAGTTGTCAGCTACACTATTCTACTTCTTGAGCCAGTGATGAAACCTATCGTGTTGTAAAATTCTAGAAGCTTCCAAAGGAGATTTGATTGAACATGAAAGTGTCGTATCCTCAGCACAGATGGCGACTATCGCATCGTTTGCTGTTGGCATATTATGGGTGATTAGAGTACACAAGCACACTGAACTGAGGAGTTCCTGCTACTACCACTTTGGAAAATTCTGCTCATATCGTTGTTTACTTTAACAGGGAAGCAGATATTTTCTCCATTAGACATGAAGAACAAATAAACTGGCTATTTTTTTTATATCTATAGGGTGTTTTTTATAGAATGACACAAATTTAAATCATAATAAAACAAGGAAATATATTTTTAATATCAATTAAACGGTCTTTATGGGAAAGAAAATTTTATGAAATTATGATTTGTGTCATGTGGCCGCCAGGACTGGCGCATACAAGGCCCAATCTGCTAAGAACGGCAATGAATTGATTGATTAGGACCATCTTCAATCCCTTCAGCGGCTACAGCTTATTCAGTGTGTCCTGTTCGCCGTCTCACGGGATGCACATTATCAGTAACAGTAACAGTGGAGTCCGAAAACTATCTTTTGTTCTTCGAATTAGCCGCTCTGAAGGATGATTATGTACGCCATAAAATGGAAAAAGCGCCCGATGATTTTGACGATTAGAACAATTATTTTGATAAAAATTTTCAACAATTGGCACGTGCTGATCTGGTGTAAGTCGATCCATAATGCAATTTTAAAACAAAAAGCAACCATAAGCTGTTAAACGGGCACTCAAATAAAGCAGTGATGCCAACTCAAAGTTGTGATACTCTAAAAAACACGCTTTATGTGTTCCATTAAAACAGATCCCGTTTCAGTGATATTAAAAATATATTTCCTTGTTTTAATATGATTTAAACTTGTGTCACTCTATAAAAAACCACCCTTTACAAAGCGATTCGTGGGTATTGATTTAGTAGAAATAATTTGACAGGACCGTATCTCTAACGTCATTCTGTACTGTGATATCGTATTGTTGCAGAATCATCACGTAAGTGCAACATTTGAAAAGAATCAGTCAAGCAGTTTAAGACAATAATATGGTTGTGGCACGTTCGTGAGCCTTATCATAATATTGTAATCGCTTAGAACGTCTAATAATTATAAGAAAAGAAAACTCCTACAGAGACTTTTTATCTTAAATATTTAAAAATTTCTAGCTCATGTACGAGTAGTACTCAGCCCAGCCGTTTTGTTATTATATTCCTTTCGCAACTGTAAAACGATGATGAGTAATTTGAGCTGAAAAGAAAAAATAAACTCAAACCAACAATTTCATCTTTCATGTCCAGAGTCTCTTTGCGGAAGTAATATTTGGCAAAAGAGTGTAAACAAAAAAGAAAATGAATGGCAAAGGAAACGTTTACAGGACCAAAACACCAGGCTTAGAAATTGCAATTTAAAAAAGAACATAAAGACTTTAATATCTTAAAATATGTTTGTATTTTTTCTTTTAATTTTAATAAAATCTTTTAAAAAGATTCCTTTTTGTTACTTTTTGCCATGCATGAGTGTTAGCCAGAGCCTAAAAGAAGAACATAGAAAATAAAAATGTTCTAGTCTAAAAACTTTTATTCCAACATCAATTTTTGGGATGATTTCTTTCAGTTGGTTGTTGTTGTTGTTGTTCGTTTTTTGCATCACATTGTGGATTCAACTGCCAGTACGACGAGTGTATACTTTAGACCACAGAAAGGAAGGAAGTATTTTATTTCCGTTACGCGAGCAATTGCAACTACATTAGTTACAAACACTTGCTCACACAAATGACATGGAGAAACGCACATAAAATCACACACACACAAACACACACACACACATGCTGCCTTGCTGGCACATTTCGCTTTTACGAAAATCTACAGACAAATAATAGATTGCATCAACTATAAGCCCTAGACGGCAGAGTAAAAACGAACTGCAATTTGCAAAGATTTGTACGACAGAGTGTGTGCATCCTTTAGTTACTACAACTATTTACCATTCATCCATTTAGCCAGCCATCCGCCATCCGCCGGCCGCACTGCACCGCCCAGCGAGACCAGCGCTGTGAATACCACATTAGTTTCCGTTAATTTCATTGCTTTTCAAGTTGAAATTGGAAAAATGCGGTGCTGGTTCAGTGCTTTAGTTATTTCTTTTCAGTTTTTGCTTTTACTTTTCCACTAGCTGTTGGTTAGTTTTGAGGTAGTTTCAGTTTCCCAGTTAAGCCGAAAATCCTGCAAAATAATATCGAAAAAGGCTAAACATCACGAATGCACTTTTCCATTATCGGACGTGCATGTCGTTCAAACATTAATCTTTAGGCTTTAATGTTTAACATTTAGGATTAACTATTTCCCCAAAATGTTCTCTTCCATTTTTACTTTATTTATTTCTATTTCTTTTTTTTTCATAATGGATGCTGGTGGCCGCAGAAATTAACAAATGGCAGTGCATTAAATTGTACAAGTTAATATATTCTTTTTTGTGTTGCAAGATATTTCAATTTATTCTTGTTTATTTTAGTCAGTTGGTCTACAGCAGCCACTGTAGTCTAGATTTATAAAAAGGATATGTAATAGTAACAAATTTTCTTATAAGCAACGACAATTTAATATCAGATATTTAGGAAAATTGTGGGTGATCGTATCACCCGTGATAGAAATGGCGAAATTATTTGTAATTTGTGTAATACCAACGCAAAAAACGAGATTATGATGACTTGCACTCTTTATGATAACTTGCACTTTTTATGATGACTTTCAGTTTTTATGTTGACTTGCACTTTTTATGATGACTTGCATTTTTTATGATGACTTGCACTTTTTATGTTGACTTGCACTTTTTATGTTGACTTACACTTTTTATGATGACTTGCATTTTTTATGTTAACTTGCACTTTTTATGATGACTTGCATTTTTTATGATGACTTGCACTTTTTATGATGACTTGCACTTTTTATGATGACTTACACTTTTCGTAATGACTTGCACTTTTTGTAATGAGTAGCACTTTTTATGATGACTTGCACTTTTTCTTAATGACTTGCACTTTTCATAATGACTTGCACTTTTTATGATGACATGCACTTTTCATAATGACTTGCACTTTTTATAATGACTAGCACTTTTTATGATGACTTGCACTTTTTCTTAATGACTTGCACTTTTCATAATGACTTGCACTTTTTATGATGACATGCACTTTTCATAATGACTTGCACTTTTTATGATGACTTGCACTTTTTATGTTGACTTGCACTTTTTATGATGACTTTCAGTTTTTATGTTGACTTGCACTTTTTATGATGACTTGCACTTTTTATAATGACTTGCACTTTTTATGGTGACTTGCATTTTTCTTATTGACTTGCATTTTTACGATGACTTACACTTTTTACAATGACTTGCACTTTTATGATAACTTGCATTTTTCAGAATGACTTGCATTATTTTATGAAGACTTGCACTTGTTTCCTTACTAATATAATAAATATGAAATTTACTAAGTCTGTCTGTTACGTTTTAATGCTCAAACCGCTGAACCGATTTAGATGGAATTTAGCATAGAGATAGTTTAAGATCCGGGGAACAATATAGGCCGGTGTTTATATTTGGAAATGATCGTATTGAGTGGTCAAGGGTCATGGATGGTTGAATATTTGTATAGACATAGGAAGTTATTAAACGGAAAACTCAGAACGTTTTAAACTTTGATCCAGTAAAAATACAATACACCATTGGCATAACATACACATTAGATGAAGTTTAGGAGCTGCCTTGTAACAACAAAGTTTAACTAAATTTAATAACAAAATCGTCACTGCAATAGAGCTGACTGTTACACTCATTTTATCAGCTGATAAGCTACACTGAGGCATAAAAGAATAAAGACACTGAAAATTTTCAAATTCTAAAAACAAAAGTCTTAAGTAATCTTCATTTTGCTCTACTTCATTCTATTCTACTTGATGTAAAGAAAAGATAATAAAACTACTAGGCCGCATTTTTAGTTAAAACAAATTATTTTTTTTTTAACAATCAACTGTCTTGTGTAAACACGTCGCTGACTGCACTGGCTTCAATTGTATTATTTTTATTTCTTATCTGCTTTTAGATAACAATTACTCACTTTTTTTCTTATCAGGTAAAATAGCCAAATATAAACATTCTTTTCAGTCAACTTTTGGTATTCAACGAAACAACACAAAACGAAATAAAACGTGTAAATAAATTATAATTTTGAAGAAAATGTAATAGTTTTGGAACTAAATTTAAAGAAAATTATTTCAATATTTGCTATAAATAGCGGTACAGTCATTAAGAAATGCATAAGGAAACAAAATGTTTTAGTTTCGGACAATTTTGTATTTTGATCGTGTATCTAACAACGTCAGTTACGGGCGATAATAAAAATATTTCTTGTCCACGGTTTTGTAAATGTGATTCATACTTGCAATTGAATAGAGCACAATGCAGGTAAGACGTTGAAATACATTTAATAATAGCAAATTAATATCAAATCAATGACTATTACGATTATTTTTATTCCAAGTGGATTACAAAATTTGTCTTATGGAATCTTTTATACAAAAAGTTTAATGCATATCATAGTTTCAATATTGTATTCTATCACTCTTCCTGAAGTCTCTTATGCCGCCAGAACTATTTCATGATGCATTCATATAAAAATATATTAAATAGTTCATACACCAACTGCAAATCCCGACAATCACATATAACTTTAATTGAAGGCAGCCTGGCAGCCAAAGAGCTTCCGCGATTTACAGTTCACATGTCCTGCCTTAAATCTCTGCTTAATAATAATCCAACTCTTTCTATACTTCTAGCTCTAAAAACCTTTTAAGTGCTGAAGTGGATTTACCAAAGCAGGTGCAGATACTAGACTTAAGCTACAATGACATAACTACAGTGGACAACAAATGTTTCGAGGTGAGTTCTACAAACATTAAAACAGAGAAGAAGAATAATTCTAATTCAACTTGCCCTTATTTTCAGAACTTTTCTCATTTAAAATACATCAATTTATCGCATAACGCTCTACACACTATAGACTGGAATGCCTTCCTGAACCTGAGACGCCTCATAGAAATAGATCTCTCTTATAACAGACTCGAATATTTGGACGAGAAACTGTTTGAAGGAAACAGATATTTAAATAAAATAAACTTAGAAGGAAATAAACTAGAATCTTTGCAAAACAAGCCACTAATAGAACATCGTTTTGTAAGTGAGCTGAGTTTGAAAAACGCTCAACTCAATTTTGTGCCACCACAAATGTTTGCTGGTCTGCCCAACCTTAAACGGCTGGATTTGAGTAACAATCTACTGAACAACTTCAATGTAGAAGATTTCCAGAATTTAAAGCAGCTGCAAGAGTTAAATTTAAATGAAAATTCTATCAAATGTGATGAAATAGTCAAAAATAAATTAAAGCTATTTGAAAAGAAAACAGTGAAGGTCCTCTTAGATAAATGTTCAAGCGGAAGTCATGAACGTACTCAATCAGAAAGCAAAATGTTTGAGAAAATTATCATGTCCACTGCGCAGGCGCCTACTAGGCAAGAGCCAGCCATGGAAATTGCACAATGGCGCTTAAACCTGGAAGGGGAAGAGGAACTCTATGAAGAAAATGAGAACTTAGAATGGGATATTCCACCAATTGGTGACTCTTCTAGAAACACCAACGAATGGCTGCGCTTTGCTCCTGATGCCATTTTATGCAATAAACAAAATTTTATTTTGTGCCAGGAATATCGTTCGTGTTTGCAGGACTTAAATAATGTCTGGCATGAACAGCACAAATGCAAGCAACACTGCCCTCTAAATGATGTCAAATTGGCATTTGTCATGGGCATAGCGATTGGTGTGGCAGCTATTGTATTCATACTAGCCTGTGCGCTCTGCATGAAAAAATGTTTGGAAACCAAAAAATCAGGTAAACAATTTATTCTCTACTATTACACAAAATATCTTAAGCGTTCAACTATTCGAACAGCTCCCGACCCCTTCACCGACCCCCTGGACGATTTGCCCAATCAGCCATTAGCCCGTCTCACCACACAACTGCCACCGCAAGTGAGAAGGCAACCGCGAAGACGCGCTGCTCGACCAGCTCGTTCTTTGGTACGTTACGAGGGTCCTGTAGCAGAAAATTTCCTGTCACGTCTCTTCGGGCGCCCGGCACGTCATCAGTATTATCGCACGATTAATCAAAATACTGCCACTTTGATACGCCGTCTCAGCCGCAGTAATTTATTTAACAATCGTTTAAGTCAGCATTTTATAGAACGCCAGATGTCGCAGGAGACCAACAGCAGTCCAGAGATACAGAATTATTCAGCTTCTGCTCCCAGGCCAGAAACACCACCGCCCTCATACGTAGATGTTGTAATAAAGACTGCAAATGCTTCTAAATAAATGGGATTTGGCAATTTGTTTGGGCCCACAAATAAACAATAGGCATTTCACGGTAATACTCTTCCCACTTTTCTATGCAACCGGCACAATGAATAGCCTTAACAGCAGCCAAGAAAAGAAAAAATTAAATAAAATTTATAGCTCTGCATTGCGTTTCTTTATATAAAAGCCTCTCTTACTTATAAAATATGTCTCAAGGAGTAAACGAGAGTTATAAACAACAATATTGGACAGTTAAACGTTTTCACAAACAGAACAACCGAAAAACTTATATTCGCCCCAAATCCATGCCTTTTTCTTTTGCCACACTTCTTGGTTTTCTATGGTATAGAGTTTCTACCAAATGCTTGCATTTTAATAATTCTCATTTATTCCTTGAGAGCTTGTCTACGAAGATAAGATATTATTTGTTCACTGATGTTTACACATTTCAATAAAGTTTTTGTTATAACACCAAAGTTTCCTATTTTTTTGCCAAAATAAATGACGATGCTAAAAAATACACGCCTACAAAATCAAATTGTGTGTGCTTTTCTGTATTCCGGAATAATTAGAATTAGAGTTTTTGTAGGCATTTTAAAGTTGTATCATAACAACTGAAATCCTTTAAAGAAAACTGTCTCTGTGCAACGCCATATTATTCACTAATTAAGGCAACCGTTTTAAAAACAAAATCCTTTGAAAAATACTTGTTAGTTTTTCAATATCCTGTGGGAATTAAAGGTCGCTTTGCTGTTGCTGTTTTTTTTTTTCAAATTGAAAAACTTTTCCATAGAAACTCGGAACAGTGAAAAAACTTAAATACGAGTAGATTAAAAAAAACCACTCGTTTCCTTAGCGCTAAATCTCAAAGCAAAACAAAATGCTGTCTCTTAACAACACACTCACACCAACTAAACGAAGGATCGGCCAAAACAAAAGTTGAATAGTCTAAAACGGATATGAAAAATGTAACCAACATTGCAGCACAACAGTGAGTGTCTAATAACAAAAATGCCAGCTAAATGGAATTAATAGCGAAATTTTTTATATAAATGAAACAAATAGAAGAGTATGAAATACAGAGAAAGCTGTATTCAAGGAAACTTCTTATAAATGGGCATCTCTTTAGTTTTTTCTCAACTGGGAAGCATAAAAATAGAAACGAAACTGAAGTAGTTAACACGAGACTATGAAGCGGAGGATCCTGCGTTCGACTCCGCGCTCAGTCATGAATATTGTGTCGAATTCTTCTAATGAGCACTAGTGCATGGTTGTGTTAGTTGTTGTTGTCAGCCTGTTTCAGTGATGAAGGCATAGCACTGATCACTGAACATCAACTGGCACCGACTGACACAATCACGTACAGAGGAACAGCACCCTCCCTCGTCGGCCTTGTAGCCAAAAAATTATCCGGCGAAGTAAAAAGCTTCTAAAAGCTACAAAAAATTATCCCACTTTCTTTAAATGATCCCTCAATACTATCGCCTCCTTTCAAGTTCCGGCGTAATGCACTGCAAGTTTAGGGGTCATGCTCTGAGTGCTGGGAGCCAATTACGGTATTCGATATCGATCGAAATCTCCATTTAAATTGTATTGAAATTTCGATCGACATCGAGTGCGGTAATTCGACCCCTGGTCCGAGTTAAAAAAAAAACAATCCAACGAACGGATGATCCCGTGACCGATTGCGTATATGAAACCACCTAAAATTCATACAATACAGCTTCTGTAAACGAGCAGTAAATATCATAAGAAGTAAACAATTCCATTTGTTTATCTTTGAATAGACTAAGCGCGGACTCGAACCCGAAATACTGGGCTTCGTAGTCTGAGTGTTAATTAACTCAGCCAACAGCACACACAAACAGTGCTTTAAGGAAAAAATAAAGAAATTTAAATAAAGAAATATGCAAGACTTTTATCATAATTTAAAATTTAAGGTGACATTTCTATACCCTCCAAAAAAGAATTGGAAAAATAGCGAAATATCCCTCTAGGAACCCGCCTACAGGGATATTTCGATATTTCCGCCCGTCCATCTGTGGAAATCACGGTTCAATCCAAAGAAAAAAAGCCAGACCACTGAAATTTTGTATAAATATATTTCGAAGGATAACCAAGTTCATAAATGGGCTGAATCGGACCAGAGGGAAAAAAGTTCCCCTAAGAAGTACTAAAACAACCTCTAAAAAACAACTTAATTTTTAAAATGTTTTTTTTTTTTTTGTAATTTTGTTAAGCAAATTATAAATTTTTAGGTCAAAGAAGGGTAGAACTGGCAACCAGAAAATTGGAAAAATCCATCTTTGGACCCCGCCCCCTGTAGTGGGCGTAGAAGTAATATATTACACGCAGAAATAGTGTAAATATTTAACAAATTATATTCGTTAAATCTAGATTCTATAGAAATTGAATTTTAAAGCTTTTATGACGAAGCTGAGATGGTCTTTGATCTTCCTCTGCCCTACCCTTCCTTCACCTTTGGCCCTAAATGACCCTTTGAACAATAACAATTTTTTCACTTTATAACCCAAAAAATTAAATTTTTAGTGTTTTATGGCAAAGGTGAGATGTCTCCCCCATGGCCCTCCCGGAATGACCACGACAAAATAGAGTTATTATTTACTAAATATTTGTAGGGTATTTAAGATTCGACCCGGGTCGATTATAACGTTCTTACTAGGGATGTAACCGATACCGATTCCGATATATCGGCGATACTTCTGATTTGCCGATATATCGATATCGGCGATATTTTAAAGTCGATACGACGATACTTCTTAAATTTTTTTAGAGCTGTTTTGAGCAAACAATTCAATTTTTTTACTAACCGTTGTATTGAAAATTTGGATGATTTTAGAAAATAAACAGTATGACATTCAGTTTGAATGGACTCATTAAAAATCGTTTACACTATTATTTTGTTAAAAAAAAATAATTTGTTTTTGTTAATTTCAGAATGAATTCAAATACCAATTTTAAATATTAATATTCTCTTACACTGTAATTTTGTATAATAAAAGAATTACTCTACTTGAGTTTTGTTAATTTTAACTTGAGTTCAATTTCAATATGCGTATCGGTATCGGAATCGGTATCGGCGATATTTCTTTTTGAGTATCGGTATCGGATCGGCAAAACGGCGTATCGTTACATCCCTAGTTCTTACTAATAAAGGAAAATATTAAGCTAAATTTTTATTAGCACGCATTTGCACCTACGAAAAAGAAATTCTCACGCTGATGTTCGTCCGATCAAAAACACTTTCACTGTATTTATGTTTACGCATTAGTTACTCATATGACTGATTTCTAATTTTCCAACACTTTCATTGAACTTCTTAAACATGCTATTTTAAACAAATAACGTTTTATATTTTTTTTACATTGACAAAATATTCAAAGAAAAAACTAGATTCAAACTATTAAAAAAATTTCAGTAAAATTTTTAAAAAGTTTTTGATAAAAATTATTATCAGAAAACACACTTTTTATTTGAAATTACATCCAAGTTATTAATAAAAAAATGTTTAGTAACATTTTTAAACTATTAAAAAAATTTCAGTAAAATGTTTAAAAAGTTTTTGGTAAAAATTGTTATCCACAATGATTGTTCTCAATTAGAAAATACATTTTTGATTCGAAATTATATTCAAGTTATTAATAAAAAATGTTCAGTAAAATTTTTAAAAAGTTTTTAAAAAGAATTGACTGAATGAGAATGATTGTACTCAATCGGAAAACACATTTTTTATTTGTTTTATGCTTTCTGATTGAATGGCTCCATCAAGTATTTCGTTGTTCCCTTTTTCGCCTGAACAATATTATTTAATATGAAATAAAAAATAAAGCATTTTGCGAACAAAATCAAACATGTTTTCCCAGAAAACCTGGATTTCAAGAGCTTAAAGAAAGCTTACGTTGTAGGGTATTTAAAAATGACCACTACCAGAGTACCAGCACTTGCAAGTCCCTCTTGTTGTGTAGAGTTCGTTTTTAAAATTCAAGTACAAAAAAAAATTGAAAATAAAATAAGTAAAAAGCGCTAAGGAAGACAAAAACAAATGTCTTTTTATTTTTCGGGAAGCTTTCAAATCCTGCTGGCGCTGCTCTCCATTCTCTCTGGTGATTTTTGGCCGCTAAAACTCTATGACATACACACACACACACACACACACACACACACACGCATACTCGTATAATGCTGATGAACAGAAAAACTACATGTACTCGCACATGTTTTTATAGCCATTTCGCCTGCAAAATAATGGTTTGGCGGTTGGTGGCTTGACTAACGTTTTACTGGGTTTGACTTTGCAATAGTTGTGGTTTAGAGAAAACGAAAACAACAGCAATAAAAATGAACAAAACAACTAAAACTTTGTTTGTTACAAATAATATCACTTAAGTATTTCGTTTCTTTTTTTCGCTACTAACAATTTACATTTTGTAAACTACAGGGGAGTTTTTTTTGAGACAAGTTCAAACGAAGAATTCTTTCGCAAGATCGTTCATTTATAATTTTATCGCAATAGCATTAGAAAGGAAATATGCTAAAATCCCTTAATGCTGTTGCACGCAATGGAACGAAGTAGCCTGCACAGATGGCCCAGCAGGCCAGCAATTGCTTTTGTTGTATTTATTTGATATGATCATATAACGAAATGTTTTCTAAATTCTCATAGTGTTTTGTAGTAAATTCGATTGGGGAAAAATCACTCTTTTATGTACTATTTTATGCATGTTTATAGTACTTTTTTGTCATCGTTCTTTTTTTTTTTTTTTGCAGCAAAAGATTATGCAAAAAGTTTTCCATGAATTTTAGGATTTTTTTCGCGTGTAAAGCAGAAGTTGCAGTAAAACTAAAGTTTGTCATTTTTGTTATTCCCGGAAGTTTTTTTATTTACGAAATTTTTTTTAACGCCAAAAGCACGCTACAGTTGTGAGAGATAAATATGAAAAAATATGAGAGAAAATGTCTTTCTGCGGTCCAGTTCTCAAAACTACAAATCACAATTCGACCAATAAAAATCCTATTTTTTTAATAGGCTGCCAATTTTTTATTAACAAATCCAGCACACTTGGGTCCTTGTAGATCCCTTTGTGTTACCCGCAAACATCACAAACACCCAAGGTTGGTGCTGTTGGCTGAAGTAGTAGAACACGAGACTATGAAGCTGAGGGTCGTGAGTTCGAGCCCGCGCTGAGTCATGAAATATTGTGTTGAATTCTTCTGATCAGCATTAGTGCGTGGTTGTGTTAGTTGTTGCCAGTCTGTTTGAATGATGAAGGCTTAGTCACTGATCACTGAACATAATTGGCAGCGACTGACAGGATCATGTACTCGTACTAAAAGCAGAGTAACAGCACCCACCTTCGTCGGCCCTGTAGCAAAAATTAGCCGGCCAAGTAAAAAAGGTTGAAATAGCTAGAAAATACTGTCTATTTTCTCATCTTTCCTAGTCTGTTCCCCCAATACCATCCCCTTGTTTTCAGTTCCCGTGCAATGCATTGCATATATAGGGGTCACCCCTGAGTGCTGGTCCAAGATAAAAAAAAAAGGTCCTTGGTGGGAATCTAACCCCCGACCTCTGTACTAATAGGCTAGCATCGCTACCAGTTCAGCCACAGCGGCAGCTAGTAAAAATAATTATAGGAGAACAAAATTTGTTGTTGGTTTAGGAGTTATTTCCCTTGCAGTTTTGATAAAAGGGTTGCTTCCCTGGCCTTAAAGACACAAAATATCCAAAGCAGCTTCATTAGTTTTCACTCCGGCCAAAATCATTTACTTAGCACATCTTTTGTTGCAAATTTACTTTGACTGCAATTTCTAGTCAAATGGTATTTGCCATTCGGTTTGGACTTCTTTGTTGCTTAAGTTTATTCCAAATATTGTTTCTTTTTCGGTCTTTTTTTGTGTGGCAAAATTTCACTGCAATCACAGAACTTTATCTCTTTTGTTTTTCTTTTCTTTTTTGTGTGTCACAATTTTAATTTTATTTTTCCAGCAATAATAGTATTATTATCCTTTTTTGGAATGTGTGAAATCTTTATATTGCTTTTTCCCAATAATAAGAAACTTTAATAGTTTTTTCTCTGAACTGCTGTTTACCTTATTTTTCTTTCGTTGTGGGAAAAGTTTCGTATATTTTTTTTTATTTATGTACTCCTTTAATTTTTTTTTATTTAAAAGCAATTTAAAGTAAGAAACTGCTTTTTTTAAATTTAATGCGTATTTGTTTTGTTTTTATGTAAGCAAAAATAAAAAAAGTAAAATTTTCGCATTAAAGAAAATAATTAAAATATTATAAACTGCAGTGAGATAATATTGAGATGAGGTTCCTGGGCCACCATTTGTGGGTAGTGGCATTTGTGTACCCATCCCCATTTTTTTATAATGGCCAGTAATCCTCGATCATGAAGAAGTGATAATTCCATAGATCACATCCAACGATCTGATAAAAGTAACAGCGATAGTGAAGATACTAATTGCATTTTACGTAATAGGTAGACGGAGGAAACATTCCATCCCAAGATCATCCGAAGAGACTTCCGAGCTGGCACCCTACATCGTTCTTCGTTCATACGGAAGCCACAGTCTTGATTTGAGTGATAATTTTATTTTTTTTTTTTCGGGAAAAATAACTCCGCTTATTCTATAACTATTTGTCAACGTCACGTCAAGACAATATCAAAAATAGAACACATCTGTACTCCTCCTATTCAGCCAACTTTTAACATCCTATTAGTACATCCAAGGCTTCATAGAGATAAAATATAGACTGTCAGATATAGTTAATTGTTGGACACAAGGAGCTGGTAAAAGTGTCCTATTTTTTATATTGTCTTGACATGACGTCGGCAAATAGTTACAGAATAAAGGGGGATGACTTATGAAATCACCTTTATTTTCCTCGAATCTATTTTGAAGGTACTTGAGCGTGCGCTGGAGAGTGTGAAGAAACTCACCGGGGACGGTAGCGTACCCAACTCTATTTAATCAATTAGGTAACGACGCAATCTGGCCTGTGTTTTACCGTTACTTAACACATTAAGCGGCACCGGTGCAAACGACCTGACTACTCGTTCGATCCGCGTGTGCACATAACCACACGCAACCTTGATGTCTTTAAACGTGAATGTTGCATAGCGCTTACGATTTACATTGGGTTTATATACATGGAATGACCCTGTGGCTCCAGTATAACGTGGCTTGGTGCTAGGCCCGAGAATTTTTCATGCCCATAATATGTCAGGCGCGGAGGAAATTTAGGAGTATTTGGATAGTCTCTTTTTTAAGTTTTGCATTGAAATAAAAATTTTGTACCATACAAAACAATTTTCTGACTCTTCATCACAACTATAGGGTCTGCCAAATAACTTTTTTTTTTTTTTGAAAATCCTATAAAAAAACTACTGAATATTTTCTCAAATTTCCTTTTTTAAATTATGTATGCATTTTTATTATTCCAATCTTAATATAAATTAATAAAATAGAATTTGAACAAATTCATTTATTAATAAAATAATAAAAAATGGTTTGCAGTCTTGCAGATTCGAACTTAAGCCCGTTGATAAAATTAACAATTTCTTTTTTTATTTGAAAGTACAATCCTTCCGGTTAATAATGGAAAATAATTTCATTCAAATGGCTGCATGGCCCGATAACGATCGCCATTGACTGTAACGGCCACTTCGTGCTCATTTTCGAAGAAAAATGGCCCAGTTATGCCTCTGGACCAAAATCCGCACCAAACAGTGACTCGTTTTGTGTGCGTCGGCTTTTCAATGTATGCGTGCGGGTTTTCACGAAATAAGCACTAGTTGAAAAAAAAAACGTTAGATTGCGGACCCTATACTAGAAGATATGTAAGCACCATCATCTCCTGAGTCACTAAAATCTGACAGATCAGCATTCAAAGTTGCATTTATCTTTTCAAAACTAACTTTTTGCATTAACATATTTTATTTTATTTTATTTTTTTCAAATTAACTCGTCTGAAACAGTAAAGAAGGTTAGGTTAGGTTAGGTTGAAGAAGAGGGGCATAAGCATCCCAATCCGTCATGGATTACACTTAGGCCTCATGGGCCTGTTGTGCGCTCTATAATAAGGAGTTCTCATTCCACTGTAGGGAGCCTCCACCGATACCATGGAAACCTCTGAGTTTGATTACGTCAAGAACCTAGTTTCTTCAATGTACTTCCTTAAGTCTTTCCAATTAGAGCCCCTAAGGAATTCCATCTCCTGTAAAATTACTTCCTGGCGCCCCGGTGCACACGCGAAAAATTGCTGAAAAACCATAGAAAAATTCAAAATTTTCAAATTTTTTTTTTCAAATATACAATAAGTAGACCTGAACAGAATATTTTCAGGAAAAAAAATTTTGGCCTGCATGAGTGAATTGCGATTTTGGGGGTTGGAGCGAGATGTGCTAAATGGGTTGTGCTCCGATGATATCACGGATCTCTTTCCCGAAACGCAGACTCTTTTCTAGACTGGGATTACACACGCCTGTCATGAATGTAGCAGTGAAACGCACTATGATTTACAGAGAAAATTCGTTTTTTGCCCGGACTGCCCTTATGTAGAATAAACTCCCTGAGAAGGTCTTTCCTGTGGCATACAACATGGAAAAATTCAAATTGAATGTCCATAGGCGCTACATTCTTTATCCTCCTTCCTTCAACTAATTTTCTCAGTTCCAGCACAATGCACGCATGATTAGGGGTCATCCTCTGAGTGCAGGTCCTAGTTAAAAATTAAATGACTCGTTAGTCTGCTGTCAAGGACTATCAAACGTAAGTTTAAGCAAGCAGCTGTTCTAAAATTGAACAGGAGTTAACTAACACATGCCTGTTAACAGAAGTTGTGAGGACCTCTCAGTTAACACTCGTCCTCTTAATACTGTTACACTCAGATGATGGCACCAGCACATTTAACAGAAGCTTGACACAACATAAAAATCTTCTTTGCTCTTTAGAAAATGATCATCAACGAAAAGTTTTCATTTGAAAGAAATAATGAGAAAAACACATTTTAAAAAAACAAACAATAATAATTGAGAATAAAAATAAATTTATTGGTTTTCATTTTCTTGTATCCGCATCGCTGTAACATCCATCTTGTTTTAATTGTGCAACCGGATTGCGACTCAATCCAATCCATTTTTTTTATTAAGAACTATAATTTTTTTTTCATATTCTTTCTAGTGAAATTTTTTTCAATATCTGTCTTCTTTTGGCATTTATTGCTCCATCGCTATTGCTTAGCCATTTTAGTTAAATTCATCGTTGACAACGTTTCCATTATTTAACACGCTTCTTTCAGTTATTCTTTCTTTTAGAATATCATGATTTTTATCTGACAACATTTACAATATCCTGTTGTTCAATTTGAATTTGTTTTTTTTTTGTGTTGTTTTATTTTCTTTTTCATGCATTTTTGTTTCGCTCTCTAGCATTTTAATTGCATTTGTAATTCATTTCAATTGCAATTATGACAATTTTCTAAGTAAAAGAGGAGGTGCAACCGGAAACACCAGCAGGAAAGTGGAGCAAATATGGATGAATTAAACAGAAACACGTTCTTAGTCAGTCTGTGGAGGAGGAGGAGGGTGAAGTTATTTTTTTTTACCTTCTGTTAACATTTTTTTATGTAGTTTTTTTCCCGCATGGAAAAAAAAGAAACTAGAACTTGTGAATTTATGTTGCTGTTCTGCAGTTGCAGCAATTAACTGACTGGAATTTATTAATGAAAGAAAAATTCAAATGAAAATATTAACTATTTTAAATTTATAATGAGAATTGTTGCCGCATATTTTTTAATATGTGCCACAAAAATAGTAGACGAAGGAAGGGGAGAACTTTAAGGCCCTGATTGTGTAGATCACATCACCAAAATGAAAATGAAAAGAAAAATTCTGTTATTAAAATTTATTTAATATTTTTATTGCATCAAGCAGAAGAGGTAAATAATACTTTTGGTTTTTGCTAAGGAATTTTAGGGAAAAATTCAATAATGATCACTAAGTGATCGCTGTTAACTTTTTATTTTTTTTTTTAATGTAGAAAAAAAAATAATCAACATGATTAATTTTAACAACAATTAAACAAATAATTCTGAAAAATAGAACATGAAAAAATTATTAAAACGGCAACACTGGTATTAAAAGTCTTTAGATATCAGTTTATAATTTAAACAATTCTCGTAAGCTATTTTTGCATAAAAATTTTATAAATGAAAACTGTTACTACGTTCAGCCACGACACCAGCATGTGGGGATAAATGAAAATGCACACGAGTACTGATGATGCAAATGTAGCGGCTTTCGAAAACAGTGACATTTTGATCTGCTATAAAAATTTATAAATACATTGATGTTGATTTTCCTTTCTTCCTGGGAATATTAATTTGAAGTAGTTAACACGAGACGATAAAGAGGAGAGTCCTGAGTTCAACACCGCGTTCAGCCATGAATATTGTGTCGAATTGTTCTGATCAGCGTTAGTGCATGGTTGCTTTAGTTGTTGTCGATCTGTTTTAGTGATGAAGGCATACCACTGATCATGGATCATAATTCGCAGCGACTGGGACTATCATGTACAAAAGAGAAGAGGAACAGCACCAAACAATTAGCAAGCGAAGTAAGAACTTCATTTAAATGGCTACAAAAAAAGTCTCCCTCTCTCTCATTTTTCTTCATCTCTCCCCTCAATACTATCCCCTCCTTTCTAGTTCCGCCGCAATGCACTGCATATGTAGAGGTCATCCCTAAGTGCTGGTCCGAGTTAAAAAAAAATATGTTCTCTTTTAGTAGGACCAGGACTCGGAGGATGTCCCCTACATATTCAGAAAAGACAGATAAAGAAAGATGAGAGCATGAAGAATTTTTTGTAGCCTTTTACTCCTCCGGCTAATTTTTTGCTACAGGTCCGACTGAGGAGGGTGCTGTTCCCCTGCTCGTTAGTACGTGAAAGTGTCAGTAGCTGCCTGTAATTTTTCAGTGACCAGTGCTATGCCTTCATCACGGAAACAGGCCAACATTTACTGACGCAATCATGCACTAATGAAATATTCGACTCCATATTCATGACTGAGCGTGGATTCGAACTCGAGTCTGCCAACAGGAGCCTCTGAATTTACTATCACGACTTTTAGACTATAAAATTGGAAATAAAAGTTGACAACAACTCCCAAACATATAAATTTAACTAAAAACTTTTAAAAGTTTAACCCTCTTCGGTTTTCAATTATATAAAATAAAATTAGTGACAATTTCACTATGTAGAAAGAGTTCTGTCTTTCGTATAAATACATCTGAAACAAAAACAATTTATAAAATTTTGTTTTTGTTTCAAATATATATATATATATATATATATATATATATTTTTTTTTTAAAGAAAGAATCCGTTCGACTTTGTGAAATAGGCAGTTTATAATTTTAAAAGACAGGAATTTTCGTTCTAAATAATAGCACCTTTTTCTGCTTTCCTTATTTACACAATTGCCCTCTAAATCTCCCCTAAAAATTAAAAAAAAATAACATAAACTTTTAAAGGCATAAGTGTATAAATATTTTTGTCCCCTCGTGCAGAATTCACCCTTAAAACCTTGACCCTATTTTTATGCTGCACAGTGTACTTGTTAAGTTTGGAGTAATAAATGACACATCGAGCTGGAATTTTTTGCACTCATTTCTCTGCACTGGCCCCCTTTTTAAAAGTAAGATGACACTTTTAAGCTGCCATCTATTAATTTTAACACTCAATTTAATGTAAAAAAGTTAATTTCTTTTTTAATTTAAAATCATTTGCCTACAGAAGTTACAGCTTTATCTCAATTTATGTAGACTTTATCGACCAAAAAATAAATGAATAAAAAATGGGACGTGGCACTTCTTTTATGCGCAGATAAAATCTAGCACAAATACATGGTTTCACCCTTTTCCGATTGCCTAAATCACATGATGCTCACCTCTCGAGCAGTTACTTAAGCCCTGTAATGGCTTTTTGATTGTTTGTTTTCCATTTTATTTCAACAAAAAAAAAAAAAAGAAACAGCTGAAAGAAAAAAAATGGCAGCAGAATTGTAATTGTTCTGCACCGTAATCATCCTGCTCATCGGCATGACTCCCCGGACACTTATTTATATTTATTTGTTTTACAGCCCTGCTGAAAGTTGTTCCACGCGGCTCTTGCTTGTATTCGCATTAAGATGCTTCAACGATTGTCAGTGTGTTGGCTTTGCTAGATTGTATCCTTGTTTGTGTTTGTCGTCCTGATTGTATTAGATACGCCACCTGCAAATGGTTTCAATTGAATATTCCATCCAACTGAAATACATGTGCAATTTGAAAGGAGTCTATTTAGATGTTACGATACTTGGGAGGGGAAAATAACAGCAGCAACAACAAAAAAATAAAAATCGCCGTATAAAAGATGCCTAGGTGTTGAAAATATGCCTATTTACCCAAAATTTAGCAGTTTTTTACAAAAATTGTCGTTGATGTTTTACAAATGGACCATATGCTGTTGCTGTTGCTGCTACTCCTGCTGCTGCTGCTGCTGCTGGTGTATTGGCAATGGCCACAGCAACAAACGACATTATGAAATGATGACATTCAACAAATTTGCCTTAAGGGACGCTTATATTAATGAATACATTCAGTTGAATGGACACACCGAATGGCTGGCAGACAGACATGCCTTGAAAATATTTCGTAAACGAATTCGACGGACAGACGTTATGATGGGCAGCAGCAGCCGAATCTCTGGCCTTCTTTAAATAAGAAAATATATTTAAAAAAAAAAGAATATATTTGTTGCTGTTATCGCACCATGATCTTTATTTTCCTTAAATGCTCTACATGATGGTGCCAACGATGGTGATGGTGTTGACAATAATGGCGATGTCGTGCAGTGGTATTTCGGCTGGCGATTATGATTATTATGAGGCCACTAATAAATGTTAATGGTTTTAAATGAGAAATATTGTGCATAAACTGGTCGAAATAATTTCCAGAAAGAAAATAAAGTGACTAAAAAGGGAGAGGCGAGAATAAAAAGCCAAAGCTAAGCAAACACTGTATTTAGTTCATCTGATTTGAGATATTCCATGCTGTTTCATGCAGGGCTGCAGGTGAGAAATTCACAAAAAATAGAAACAATATTTTCTAAAATTTATGAAATTGTGTTACATGCTGAAGAAGTTTTTATTTAAAGCCTTTTATGCACACAAGCAGGAAATAGAGTTGTTGCTCTTATTTTAAAGATAACAACGTAAATTTGAAATCCGTAGCAATAAGAGATACTTAATTAACTTTTTCAGCAACTTCTTCAGTTCTTTAGATCTAAGGAAATTGAGTTATTGCGGCATAAGCGGAAACAGAATAGCAAAAAGTTAGTTAAAGCAAAATTTATTGCCAACAAAATATTCATTATAGTAAAAAATTTAAAAACGCCAGTTTTAAATAAAAAATATTGACTCGCAAAATAAGTTAATAGAGTGAATTTTTCATAAATCTAATGGGAAATATTGGCCCTTAACTCTGACAATTTCAGTGTGTACTACAATGCAGGGATGAGATTAACTCATACACGCACTGTGGAGGCATAGAGATAATATGGATTCCAGGACATCAGGGAATACCTGGAAATGTTGAGGCAGATAGGCTAGCAAAGATGGGAGCATTAATGGCGAACATCACGCTAGACAGTCCGAAGCCATTTCAGGTTTTTAAGAACGAACTGAAGCGATAAGCTGTAGAATTGCATACAGGAGATTGGCAGCACTCTACCGTAGAATTCTATGGGGGGACCCAGATGGTAACAGGACGAAGGAGATCCTAACGTTGAGTAGGTCATCACTACGGAGATTGGTTCATTTAATAACAGGACATACAGAGTTAAGGAATCACCTGGCAAGAATGGGTATCGTTAGCGATATAACATGCAGGACCTGTCAGGAAGAGGACGAAACACTGGAGCACTACTTGTGCTACTGTCCAGCTTTTAGACAAGTCAGAAGGCAAACATTTAATCAGGAGATTATACAGGAGATGGAATTTCTTGGGGCTCAAATTGGAGGAACTTAAGGAGTTACATCGAAGAAACTGGGTTCTTGACGTAATCGAATTTGAAGGTTTCCATGGTATCGGTGGAGGCACCCTACAGTAGAATGGGGACTCCTTATTATAGAGCGCACAACAGGCCCATGAGGCCTAGGTGTAATCCGGAATGGATTGGGATGGCTTATGCCCCTCTCTTCAACCTAACCTAACCTAACCTAACTCTGACATACACAGCCACATGTTGTTTTAGGCGAACAGCGCAAAATTTTAATCAGACATCACATCGTCACATCTGTCATCATGTCGTGCGAAAAATAATTACGTGAAGCAGCAACCGTATGAACAGAGTGGCATTTTAAAGCACGCAAAATTGTTATTTTTCTGAAAATTCACAATAGTCTCTAATTTCCACAACACGTGCAATAGCACTCGTACACATTAATTTTAGGCCAGCCAGTATTTTTCAATTATTTTTATAGTTTTTATATTGTGAATTTATTACCTGTCCCACGAAGTAACATACCGATCATTTTGTTATACAATCAGAATTAAAAAAATCTTATTTTTTTTTATTTAATTTTTTTTTACTTTGTTTATTTTTCAAAAAATTCGTTATAGAAAAGTTATAGAAATTATTTAAAAATTTCTGTGCGTCGCGAAATTAAGAGGTTATAATTTTTTATAAATGATATTGGCAGACTAGACAACTGCACTATACAAACTTTGGACTGAAGTAGTTAACACGAGACTGTGAAGTGGAGAGTCCAGAGTTCAACCCCGCGCTCCGTCATGAATATAGAGTGTCGAATTCTTCTGAACAGCATGAGTGTATGGTTGTTGTTGGGCTATGCCAGTGACGAAGCCAGTGGTCACTGCCAGCGACGGACACTATCATATACTAAAGAGCACAGGAACAGCACTTTCCTTCGTCGGCCTTGGAGCAAAAAATTAGCCGGCGAAGTATAAGGCTCAGTTCAAATTCTCTAACTTCTCATCTTCCTTTCAATACCATCCCCTCCTTTTTAGTTTCGGCGCAATGCACAGCGTATGTAGAGGTCATCTCCTGACTGCTGGTCCGAGTTACAAAAAAAAAAAGACAAGTAAAGCAGCACCGTTTTTTTTTTGCTGGTGTTAAGGCAGCATGAAGTTAAATAGATCCCGGTAGTTGGGCCATCACTGCATCGTTCAGCTGCTCGGTTTGTGTAGTTTGGTACCGCAAAAGACCAAGTAGAGCGGGGCTGTAGCTGTTCAGATCACTGAGAATGAAGAAACAGCAACTAGACGAGGGACCCTACACCGAAATTTAGTAAGTCTTTTCACTCTCAACAACGAACAGGACAATTTTATAGACGAAAATCATCATGAACGACGAAGCACAGTTGATTTTAAGCGGTCAACTCAATAAAAAATATTTTTGTTAAGAACACTTAAAAGCCACATGAGAGGCACGAGTAGGTGTTACATTTGATCTCAAGGCAGTATGTGGTGCGGTGTTCAAGTAGGAGAAATACAGTAAAAGCGTACAAAGTACAAAATTTTCCTCAGCAAATAAATTGCAATATTTTGGTTTTTTGAACATCATCAGTAATTGGTTCATAAGTATTGCCTTAGTTAATGGTATTGTAATAATAACTAATTTATAAGCCGTATGGCGTTTTCCTTAAGATTCCTGATTTTCATAGATGCACAATTATATTTCAATTAAATCATATTGTAATATATGCCAAGGAACAACTTTTTCACGGTAGAGCTTTTAGGCAAACTCTTCTCGTATTAAAATTTTCTTATACTACGATCTTTAATGAAAAGATTTTCTAATGCCCCCGGGCTTTCATTACAGAAATGAAATAAAATTGTAGTACTTCATTTTACTAAACAATTTAAAAGTAGGCCAACAGGCAGCTACACATGAGCACTTTAAACAGAAACCACTTCAAAATAATTAGTTTAAAATAAACGTAAAAGAATTATTTTTAAAAAAATTTTTAATGCGTGAATAACAATAAAACTAACAGTAAACTAATTTCTTTGCTGCCTAAAAGTATACTTCATTTACTATTATTTCTATGCCTAGCGAACATACAAAAACGTAACAAATAAATAAGAGTGCGTGCGGATTAGTGTAAATTGGAATCATTATTCACATTTAACCCCTTAATAGCAGCATCTTTTGCCCTCATCAACATTTGCAGCAATTCTATGAAAAACCTATACGTCGCATTGTTTTATTTCACTCCTTTTAATTGTTTTTTTTTTTTTCAATTTATTCACTGCTATTCATATGCTATTGTTTGTGAGTAAACGAACCAACAGCTTGACTTGAACGTTTAAGAACAAATATATCGAGAAGAGTAATAATTTTCCATTTCATGGTGCGTAACATACAACAACACGGTAAGTATTTAGGAAATAACCACTCATACGAGCACATACGGTATTTGCAGCACAATGGCAGACTTTCGAATAAGTATTTTCTTTCCACGAATTCTTGTCTTTTACAAAAATGCCTTACAAGGCCTACTAAAGCACAGCCAGGAATGGAGGCTGTATGTCAAGAAGAATTCGTGGTTTTGATGCCAATTTCTCAGCTCCTTAACACCTCGCATTTGTATGCTCGAGCCCATTGTGCAGGAGTTTGCCTATACTCATCTTTTCATATGCCAGTTTGTAAATTAGAACATGAGCACGTGTCTGCATAGGCTTTCTTCAATATTGCCTGTGCAATGAGTCAGGAAATTGCCTTTGCCATACACAAACCGAAATGTAAAAAATCATTTCCCACCCGCCAACACAAAGGAACGTTAAAGGAAATAACAGAAACATACCAACAACAAAGACCAAAAAAGAAAAAAAGAAAAATAACGTTTATGAATTTTTAATAGAGTATAAAAAGCATCTTAGAAGAGAATCAAGAAAATGGGTAAATACGAGTACATACGCTGGGTTTATATTATTCTGCCACTTCTTTGCAAGATTACAAATTGTTGGTACTTGTACTGCAATCAAATGCCCATTTTCTTTTTAAGCAACCTTTTCTTAAACCTATTATTGCCAGTATGTTTGATTGAACAAATAAGTTTTCTTTTGTAAAAACATTGACTTTATTTTAAATTTTCCAGTTCGAATTTTTTACGCTTTTACACATCAGCCAATTGACATGTGCTTTATGCTGATGATGCACAGAAAGAGTTTGGAAAAATTAGCCAACTCATCAGTATTTCCCCGCGCACACCCACACACATACAAAAATATTGCTTGCTCTGTCATAAGCATTAGCATACTTGCAGGTTTGTTATTATAACAAATACATGTGCCTACTTTAAGGCATCAGGGAAAGTATTTCTTTCACATGCACGATATTAATAGTCATTATTGTTATTGCAGAGTTCGAGTAAAGCGTGTGTGTTGCTCTAATACTCGTATGTGCAAAATGTTGTTGTTGCCAGAGTTTATATTTTAGCACAAAATAAATCTACAATATCAGTGCTGCTGCGTGAGTAGTATTTAGTGTTTTCATTTTTGATTTTATTTTCAATTTTTCTTTTCTTTTTTTTTTTTTTATCGCAACATAATTTCAAGGGATTGAGTTTTTCAGCCAAATCATCATCATTTGTTTGTATTCGTTAGCAGCGTTCATTATTAAATGTTTGAGTTTAGACAAATTGTTGGAAATTTACTATGATTTTCCGTTTCGTATTTGAAGGTTTAATTAAAGCTTTAGGAAGCAATGATGCGAAAACAATGGAGATTGTGTTTTCTTTGTTTCGCATCAATTTAGTATTTGCTAGGGCGTATTTGCAAGCTACTCATTCGTGTAGGCACAAGGCTTTAAATGTTCAAACATGTGTTTTGTTATTGCATGTGTTTGGTGAATATTGATTTTAACAACAATTTGTAGTGTTTTTAATGTTTAATAATTAGCAAAAGGGGTTTGCCATCCTTTCTATACAGAATACACTGAGTTGTGTTGATGGAGTTCGTAGTGGTCTTCGAAAACTATCGGGTTATTTCAAATTCATCTATTAGTCTTGAACATCTTTGTATTTTCAAAAGAACTTTATAAAAAAACTCTCTAGAATTACTTTGTCGTGTCTTGGCAAATGTATTTGTTCTTAAATCAAACGGATTTAACATGTCGCACGTGACACTTTTTCTGTTAGTGTCCCAGTATACGCTTTCCAATCTGATCATATGGCATAAAATACATTTTAGCTCCATTTCTATTACATTGTGCTCATCCACTAAACGAAAGTGCATTTTTAGATTTCCTTATCTGGCAGCCTTTTCTTCTGGTAAATGCTGCGGCTTCCACCGGAGTTTCTTTTGAATGTGAACTTTCAAAGAAAAAAATTCATTCTGCAATCTAATTTATTTTATAAAATTTCAATCAAAAAACTTTTCAAAAATCTTAGGCTTTAGCTTATTAACTAAGACAGCAAACGGGAATCCTTTCAGCTTAGACTTCAACCTAATTTCTGATATATCACAACCACTTGAGCTATGCACAAACTTACACAATCCAATTGAGAGTTTTTGTTCATATAGAATAAAATTTGTTTGTGCTGTTTTTTTTTTTAAATCTTTAAAGCCTTGTATGTCTTTTCCTGTGTAATTCTCAATTGGTTTATGAAAGTTTGTGCATAACCTTTTTAATTAATACTCCTCGAGTGGTTTTGCTAATTTTGGAATCAGGTTAAAGTCTATTGCTGATTTAGTGCAAGATCCATTAAATGCAGGCTAATAGTCACATAGAAGGCAAAAAAAAAGAAGTCATATATTTTCACAAAAATAATTTTTGTTTAATGTCGCACGTGACCAAAATATTTTATTGTATTAAATATTTCTGTTCGTACTAAATTTTCTATATGTACTTTCGGCGAGCTGCACACAAATGTAATTTTTGTATGTTGCACGTGACAGTTGATATTTCATGTCATATCAGTTTCTTATGCATTCTTGCTTGACTCCTTTTAACCTCAGGCAGATTTCAGGGAGCAAAAATCGCTGTTGCTGTCCTTAAACTTTTGCTGGTGTTGAATTTAGAGCAAGTCTTCCTTTTACGTTCAATATTTGCACCTTCGTGCTGTTGACTATTTGCCAACAATGTGAGTTCACTTTTTAAATTTTGTGTTAAATTAATATATTTTTTTTTTCGTCGGTGAAAATTAACAAAAACTTGCTTGAGAAACAATTTTTTTCCATTTCAGTGAAATAAGATTAATTTGAGATATTTTGTTATCGTCATGTGTTACAAGTGCACAAAATTTATTTTCTCATATTTTTCTCATATATTACACACAACTAAACATAAACAAATAAACAAGCGAAAGAACGTATGCCATGGCAAACTTGAAAAATAAATTGTGAACAAGAGCCATAATTCCAATCACAAGTTACTAAAACAACACGAATTTAGCAGATAAAATTGATAAACCAATAACAACAACAGAGAAAGGAAAAAAATACACAAATTCAACGTCACAAAGATGTAACAAAATCAAAAATCTCCAAAGATGCAAGCGAGTGAGTATCGGAGTGAAGGGTTTATTTGTTGGATACACACACACACACACACACTCACGCCACAGCAGCGAGTCCCTAAAGATTTTTCATTATTATTTCTATCCATGGCTCGGAGCTAAAAACAATATTTTCGCACACACCAGCACAATCACGTGTCGCATGGTTATGAAGGCGAAAAAGTATTGAAAAGTTTTCAACTTCGATTGGATTGGATTGGATGAATAGAGTTTTAAAGGATGAAACTATTTATGCTCTACACTAGCAAGAGTCTGACAAGGAAACCCTTTAGGAAAGCGCCACCTCAAATCAATAGTTAACTGGGAAACGGCACAACATATGTTAGCAATTTAACAAAGAACACTTTTCTTGAGTTAAAAAAGAGTTGTTGCTTGTAAACCATCTTAAACACATTTCCTACTGGCCCCACCAAGCAGAGGTCGCATGTGGCAACAAATATGTTGCTGGCAAAAGAAATACGTTAAGCAAACAAAACTCATTGGAATGTCAACAGAAATTTTTCACATGACTTATGGTTAAATTGATTTGTATTTTACATCCCCCGCCCCTCCCTGCCTCCTCGACCCAGCATGTGATACACATCGTCATCGTCACCGCCATTATCCTCTTTAATGGCAAAAGGAGAGCTTAACTCCACATTGTCATCATCATCTTCTTATTAGGATCAGAGAAAAATTATAACAAGGCCATTATTTTTAGTTTCATCCTAAAGGTCACGTAGTATTTCAAACCCCAACAGTTTGTTGCCCCAGTAAATTAAAGTGAGAAAAATGGCAAAAGAAATCACGCTGCTCGTGTGTGTTTTCAACACATAAACACAGTTTTTGTCACAACAACAACAACAACAACAAAAGATGAGCAAACCAAAGATGAACAGCACGGATAAAATTTTGAAATCAAAACTGAATTGCAATTTGTCGATGACTTGTTTTTGTGGCATTTTGCCATAATATTTTTGTAATTCAATTAATTGCATTACGTGTCATGAAATTAATTAAAACTGTGATACAATCAAATAATAAATTAAACACAAATAAAACTAGAAATAGTCATTAATAACTATTGATAAGTTTCTCTACCCAGCCCATACCTCCTATTCCTTATAAAATAATCTTATTTATAAGTTTAAGTTGTAAATAAAATAAAAGCAACACTTACCTTGAGCCTAAAGGACATGTTGGACAGGCTAATGAACGGCAAACAGAGGAAGAGAATAAATAAAACAAACAAATTAATTACGTGATGAAAACAGTTGAGTTAATTTTGTAATTGTACAAATAAAATTGCCTTATAATTAATAATTAATTAGATATTAATTGCAAATAAAATCATGGCTAAACAATGGGCATTATCTTTTATATTTAAGCAAATAATGCTGTGGAATATTTAATTTAGAAAATTTAAAAAAAAACGACACACATTGTGGCCAAAGGCATTAAGAGTATTAAAGGCACTAGGAGTATTAATTTACAAAAAAAAACAAATAAAAACGTTATACACGACCGGGTCGAATCTTAAATACCCTCCAAATATTTAGTAAGTGAATTTAAAATGTTTAACTTGGTGGGACAAAGGTCCTTTATATAATATCGTAAAACAACGCCCACTAAAGGGGGCGGGATTCAAAAATAGACAATAGCGTGTTTTCCACAGACGAACGTATAGGCATTGCTAGACCGTCTTAGACTTCATCACTGATCAAGAATATATATTTTTTATGCGGTCCAATTCTTTTTGGAGGGTATTAAAACTGTATTTTGGCGGGGTCAATCTGGCAAGGGCTGTGGGTGAGACATTTAAACTTTGTCATAAAACTCAAAAACTAAATGTTTGGGATAATTAAAAACAAAATTAATTTTTTTTCTTTATAGGGTCATTTAGGGGCAAAGGGGGAGGAAGGGGTAGGGCAGAGTAATACCAGGTTACGTCTCAACTTCGTCATTAAAGCTTAAAAATGTTATTTTTAAGGAATGTAGGCTTAAATAAAACAATTTGTTAAGTTTTTACACTATATTTGCATACAATAACGCCCACAAAAGTGGGCGGGGTCCAAAAATTCATTTTCTTGATTTTGTAGCTCCAGGTTTAAGGCGTGGGACCTTCTTTGACATAAAAATATATCATTTGCTTAACAAAATTACAAAAAAAAAATTCATGTTATTTTTTAGAGGTTGATTTAGTTCTTCTTAGGGGAACTTTTTTCCCTCTTGCCCGATTTAACCCATTTCCGAACTTAACCTGTGCTATCCTTTAAAATATATTTATACCATATTTCAAGTACATGACTCTTTTCGTTTAGACTGAATCGTGATTTCCACAGACGGACAGACGGACGGACGGACAAGCTCAGAGCGTCTTAGATTTCATCACTGATCAGGAATATATATACTTTATGGGGTCTCAGATGTATATTTCGCTGCGTTACACACGGAATGACAAAGTGGATACACCGCCCAATTCTTTTTTAGAGGTTATAAAAAGTGGCAAGTGGAAAAAAACGTTGCACCACCAGGCAAAAACTAAAGCCAGCAAAGAGACAAGAAGCTATAAACAAAACTATTTAAATTACAACAGTTTGATAATAGGTTCTTGTCGCACGTGACTGGCTTAACATATGCCAGTCATCATGGAAGTCTCAAACTGAGAAATTTATAAAATACATATAAAAAAAATTCCATTTAATGTTTTACCCATCAATTAGCAAACCCCTTAACAATTTAATTAATGATCCGTCTGAGACGAAGGCAAACAACTCTTAAACAACACAATATTATGGAAAATGTTTAACTCTTCAATTCACTTGAATATGTCAGGCAGAATGTTGTAAACTTAAAATCCCTATTGCAACATAAATAACTTGCCAGCGAACAACACAATGAAATATAATAAAAATAATAAAAAAAACAGGACAGCCGTAAAGTAAAAATATTAAGACAAAACAACACGTGTTGCCACCGATCAACAGTAACCATTTTTGCCACTGATTTATAATCCATAACCTTGCAAACTTTGCTCAAAACAAATACAGATCCTGACAAACACACACACACACACACACACGCGCACTCAACATATATATTTCAACTTATACAGCAGCCTTGAAAGTGTTTGTGTATATGTGAGCTCATATTATTCACTAGCAAATAACGGGGCATAAACAACGACACTCTGCAACACCTCGTTCATCGTCGTAAAATGCATACATGAGTGACTACTACAGACAGACTCTGGCATGCCAGGACTGGGTCCGTTGGCTGGTTGGTTGGTTGGCTGACCACAGTGCGACACAACCGCGTAACAGCGCACCACCTCCTTGCTGGCATCGCACTCTTGTTTGAAGCCAGCAAATTGTGTATATGTATTGGTTAAACGCACACATATCCCTGCATAAATGTGTGTGCTTAAAACAATAGTTGCAGTATTGAAGGGTTTTCTGTAGCAAAGCGAATAGCCACGATCTTGTGTGCCACTGCACTCACTGAAAGGAAATAATTTTTTTTTCTTTCTCGATGTAAACGTACGCCATGCCAAGCGTTTATAAAAATGACTCACTGAGTGGAAATTTCAATACAAAAAAAAAAAAAGGAATACGTTGACAAAATACAACACCGGATGTGAACATATGAAATATTTTTATTATATTTATTTTCATTTATATATTTTGCAACAACTTTTTTTATTGTTACTAAAGCAACACTATTTCGCAGTAGAATGTGGCTTCACTGCATTCTAGGTGGCAGAAGTTGTGACCGTTTACCAGGAATAAATATGAACCTACACAAAACAAGTCTTGCCACTTCAATTGGCAACTGCAGGACATCATCCAAGAATCATTTCAAACGAACCAGATTTTATACCAATAAAAATCGAATTAATCATCAGCAGAATAATACGAGTATAAATTTTAATGCCCAGATCAAATCATTGGAATCAAGCGAATACGAGAAATTTGGCAAGAAATTTTTTTTTTTATATTTTTACAAGCAGCATTTGCTGTCACCAGCAGGCTTTCAGTCATCATAGACAGTGGCCCACTTTAGTAAAGCATGTGTTTTTAGAGTGTCACAACACCAGAGCAACGCATGCCAATTGTTGCAAATTTTTAATCAAAATAATTGTTCTTTTCGTCATCGTGCACTTCTTCCATTTTATGGGGTTCATAATCGTCCTTCAGAGCGGCTATTTCGAAGAACAATAGGTCGTTCTCGGATAACATTCACTGTTACTGATCATGTGCATCCAGTGAGACGACGACCAGTGTGGCACTGAAAAAGCTGTAGAAGATGCAACGCCGTTCTCAGCAACTGCGGTTGTGTCCTTCTACTTTAGGGAAGATTTTTTAGTTGTAGTTGTAAAAAATAGGTGTTCCAGATTGCGCCTTCTACGTACCAGCCACGTGCCAGCCATATGGCAGAAATTCTATTTAAATTTAATTAATTTATTTCTATGTAGTAAGAATTTTAACGAACATTTATTTTGCTATATTAAATTGAATTAAGATTCATAGGCTAATTGTTCGAAATTTGTTTTAAATCTCAGAAAGACATGATACATATTCCAAGGCACAAAGGAAAGTCAACATCAGTTTTATTCAACTTACACAGCAGAGCAGAACAGCTGTTTTCGAAAGACGCAACCCTAATAAGTGGTGACAAACACAATACACATGAGCACTGATGATGAAAGGGTTGCGTCTTTCGAAAACAGCTGTTCTGCTCTGCTGTGTAAGTTGAATAAAACTGATGTTGACTTTCGTTTGTGCCTTGGAATATTTATCATGTCTTTCTGAGATTTAAAACAAATTTCGAACAATTAGCCTATGAATCTTAATTCAATTTAATTTAATTCTGTTTTTCATAAAATTTTCTTTCCAACAAAAATCGTTTCATTGCTATTAATATATATTTCCTTGTTTTATTGGGATTTAAACTTGTGTCACTTTATAAAAAATACCCTGTACCTGGCTTGAGTAGGGAACATCCCCTGAGTGCCGGCCCTAGTTAAAGAAAAATATTATATAACAACTACCAGAACGGTACCAGCAGTTCGTGTTGAACTATAAACAATTTTATCTCTCATAGAATTCCATGTGGGTCGAAGCCTGCGGAGCAAAACGTGTGCATTATATTTTTTATAAGGAATGCGCTTGTCCACATTGAATATTTTTTTTTTTTGTTTTTGTTTTGCAGACAATTTATTATTATTTTTTTATTATTCTTCTGAATTTTTTATATATATTTTTTTTGTTGGTTAAGTAACAAAAATTTTCGGCAAAAGGAAACGAGCGCAAAAACAGACGTTACGTTAACATACGTTACATGAAATGCAACAGATTTATTGTAACAATGAGCAGTAAATGTTGTTTATAAAAAAATAAAAATAAAAAATCGAAGAAGAAAAAAAGAGCAACGAACGAGTTGCAACGTTCTCTTGCCATTTTATCACTGTCCTACAAAGAAAAAATAAAAAATTATGGCAAATATACGCATTGATTTCAATTTATATTTTCTTTCTTTTACAATTTATTTGGATTACAGTGCTCTATACACGCAAACGTTTCTGTATGTGTGTGTGTGTGTGTGTGCACTCATCCAAAAGTGTGAGTGTACAATTGTGTAGACAGGAAGGAAATACAATCGTGTAATATTTAAACAGAAAAGAAAAATGCTTTGAGTAAATTGTATGATTGCACTTGTGTGCGTGCGTGCTTAACACGTGCAACATACACACATAACCAAACATTATTTATATACTGTATATATGTGTGTGTGTGTTTGCGTGTGTTTGGTTAGTGCAAAATCTAATGGCTGTGTGTTCATAAGTCTTGCAGGCCAGTGCACGTTAAAATTGGTTTTGTCAATTTGACATTATAATAGATTTAGAAATTGCTCAACTACTCATACGTTTAGTTAAGCTCACACTTGCTGACAATGTTGTAAACATTATATCCTTTGCCAGGGATATGCAAGGAGACTTAATGCCCAAAAAAATATATAAAATCTGGATACTTGAAATTTACTTGCTTTATGAAAGTGTTAGTTTTCCCTACTTTACAATCCCAAATTTCTGAGTGGTTTGAAATCATATATAAATTTGGTATTAGAAAAAGTATAACCCTCAGGAATACGGATCAAGAAGCACTCTCAGTCCTGCTCAAGATGCATTAATCACAGACTGCCATCAGAAAGCTCTTAATCATTTCTTTCATCCTTTACCTTTACAGCTCGATCTTCACTAAGTTTTGCTCTACTGATGAATGAGAACGAATGGAAAATGCTGCTGCCTGCCGCGAAAGAATGGATTTAAGGCTGTATTATTAATAGCAACTCAATTTCATTGTAGTTGCCAAAAATATACTACGTATTGCAACTGGCAACTGACAGCTGCTGCAGTTGCTAAATACACTCATTTAATTGTATAGGGTCCGCAATCTAACGTTTTTTTTCAACTAGTGCTTATTTCGTGAATGTTAACACTTCGCTCATGTATGATTTGACAGATAATTTCCGCTGAACGAATATGGTTGTGTACCCAATGCGTTTTCGCTTCGCTAACGATGCGATCGACTTACAGAAGATGCCGATTTTGCCAAAAAAAATCCACTTTTCAGATGAAGCTCATTTAGATCTTGGCGTGTATGTAAACAAGCAAAATTGTCGCATTTGGGGTACAGAAAACCTGCACGCATACATTGAAAAGCCGACGCACCCAAAACGAGTCACTGTTTGGTGCGGATTTTGGTCCAGAGGAATAATTGGGCCATTTTTTTCGAAAATGAGCAAGAAGTGCCCGTTACAGTCAATGGCGATCGTTATCGGGCCATGTTGAACGAATTTTTGTTCACAAAAATTGAAGAGGAGGATATTGGCAACATTTGGTTTCAGCAGGACGACGCTACGTGCCACACAGCCGAAGCTACACCCGATGTTTTGCACCCTGTTTTTGAAGATCGCATTATCGGCCGCAGAGCTGATGCCGTTTGGCCACCTCAGAGCTGCGATTTGACACGGTCGGACTATTATTTGTGGGGTGCCGTCAGAGATAAGTGTTACGCCGACAAGCCAGAGACAATTGACGCTTTAAAGGACAATATTCGTGAAGCCATTGGTGAAATACAGCTGCACACAATCGATAATGTGCTTAAAAATTGGACCGATCGTGTAGGCTACTGCATGGCCAGCCGAGGCAGCCATTTGAATTAAATTATTTTCCTTTATTTATTATTTATATATTCCGGAAGGATTGTACTTTCAAACAAAACAAGAAATTAAAGAAAATATTCAGTAGTATTTTTATAGCATTTAAAAAAAAAGGTATTTGGCGGACCCTATAGTTGATTTTAAGTTTCTGAAGAAAAATTACGACTGTGTTTATGTTATTTGTTAATTATTTCAATTAAAAATATGTCAATTAAAAATATTTCATGAGGTCTGATGGCAATTCCAGCTGCAAGCCTAAAAATCGTTCGAGATGTAGGCAGCATTTACAGCTTCAACTAAACACTAGCTTCATAGAACACTATGAAGTGGAGGGTCGGGAGTTCGAGCCCGCGCTGAGTCATGAAATATTGTGTTGAATTCTTCTGGTCAGAATTAGTGACTGCGTGGTTGTGTTAGTTGTTGCCAGCCTGTTTCAATGATGAAGGCAGAGTCACTGGTCACTGAACATAATTGGCAGTGACTGACACTATCATGTACTAAAAAGCAGAGTAACAGCACCCGCCTTCGTCGGCCCTGTAGCGAAAATTAGCCGGCGAAGTAAAAAAGGTTGAAATAGCTACAAAAAAATAAAAAAAAAAAGACTCTATCTTCTCATCTTTCCCAATCTGTCCCCTCAATACTATCCCCTCGTTTTCAGTTCCGGCGCATATATAGGGGTCATCTCCTGAGTGCTGATCCAAGATTAAAAAAAAGGGTGTTTTTATAGAGTGGCACAAGTTTAAATCATAATAAGCTCAGGATATATATTTTTAATTTTATGAAATTAATTTTGATATATGATTTCTGTCATGTGGCCTCCAAGGCTGGCGCGTAAAAGACGCAATCTGGAACAACAATTTTCAACAACTAAAAAAATCTTCCATAAAGTGCAAGAACACAACCGCAATGCTTTCCTGTACAGCGGCAACAGCTTCTTCAGGGCGCACTGTACGCCGTGTCACAAGATGCACATGATCAGTAACAGTAACAAAAAAAAAAAAAACACTTTATTCGAAAAAAATATATGCTTTAGCACCGCCTCTTTTAGAAGTCGAAACTGCCTTTGCTGTAAATTAAACGATTCCTTCCCAATTTCCATTTTTGTGTAAATTTATCCAAAACCATTTTGGGAATTCGATATATCAATAATACCTCTTTATAACTTTAAAATACGGAAAAATCATTAAACAAATATTTTACATTAATTTTTTTTTTTTTTTTTATTTTTGTACTGCGTTAGAGTTTCAACAATTTCTTGAAGGTACGAAATACTATAATAATGAAAATGGCTTTTCCATTTAAAATATGCGCTGAACGTTAGAATGCAACTCAGAATATTTGCTTCTATTTAACAAAATTTACTTGTTGTTACTGCCATCGATTTCGATTCCCATGAGCCATTTATCCACTTTCCCTGCTGTTATTCAAACAATTGAAAATAAAAAAATAAAAATCGTAATAACAGAAAGAAAGAGACTTATTTAATAACGTTCAAATATACCCCAACAGACAGACACATACACACACACATAGACACACAATATTGGCCAGCAGAGTTATATTGCATCAGGCCGAAACAACTAAGAGTTTGTATGTGTGCACTGGCAGCAGCAACTGAGTCTGGCAATGTAATAACGTTTGACACAACAGTTCCGGATATTACCTTTTGTGCATTGAGTGCAAACACACACAAGCGCATATATACATACATACTTGCAAATACACACACACACACACACACACACATGTACATGTGCCCAACGAATTTCATGTTAGCAGCCAGTTTAGATGCAGTCATAATCATGTCTACGATTACTAGAAAATTTAGTTTAATGGATACGCACAGGTAGTTGCTACGAGGGCAGACTAAAAAGGTAAAGTTGTAAATTAAAAAAAAATCCAAAGAATTTTTAAGATTTATAGAAACCCCTAGTACCGAAAAATATTTAAATATTTGGTTTCGGGAAAATCAAGAGTAAATGACTCCAAGAATATTTATGGACTTTCTGACCATGTGACCGCATATGACACTCTAGTTTTTTTCCACTTGAGGTTTCCAAACGCAATACACTCATATTTTTTTGCTAACAACCAATTCACACGATGACTTTTATGGCGTCTACTTGTCGACGTCATTTTTTATTTGGTAGCAATATATATATATATAGTGAAGCAAGTGGTTGGGAAAAATAGACTTGATTTCTGTTTTCATGGCTTTTTTCATATTTCTCAATAACACCCGATTAAAAAACTCTTTGCATTCATACGATGAATTTGGCTTTCATGTCTGTTTTTGTTTTTTTTTTATTGTTTCACTTGTATATGAGCTTAAAACCAACACAGAACAAAACGTAACAAAGACAACAGATATTAATCTGAAGAGATATATGAAAGAAACCATGAAATCAGAAATCAAGTAATTTTTTCTATCCTTCTTTCTTCTCTACACAGTTCGCTATGACACCAAAAAATGACGTAGAAAATTGGACGTCATAAAATACATTGTGTGAATTTTACGCGACAAAAAAAATAATAATAGACATGAAAACCAAATTTATCGTATGAACGCAAAAAAATTTTTTGGATAAATTTCAAAAGGGAATTAATAAAATTAGGCATTATAAAAATCATCGTGTGAATTGGGTGTAACAAAAATAAAAAAAGACATGAAAATCAAAATCATCGTATGAACACAAATAATTTTAGGAAGCAACTTAAAAAAAAAAAATAAGAAAATTAGACGTTATAAAATTTATCGTGTGGCATCACAACTTTTTAATTGAATACTAGATTGCTTTCCATTTAACTTTCCATTAACAGTGCAATTTTTGGTTCAATTTAAACAGCTGATCATAAAAATGTAAACAGCTGATCCAGAAATATTTTAGCGTGTTGCTTTTAGCCATAAATTGTGGTAATAAAAAGCGCATTAGCGTTAAGGAAATAAATAAAGGTTGTGCTGTGGTGATTTTATATAAAAAATATGAATAAAATTAATTAAAAAAATTGATATTTTACGATTCATGGAATTAAAACTTTCTTTGTCGAAGAAATTTTCAAATGAAATTGACTAACAATTTCTGTGCCGTCTGTCTCTAATGTGGCAATTCAAATGGGTTCTTGTTATCAATTTGAAAACAAATCATGAGATCAGCTGACAAAAATTTTGCGCCGTGGAAATCCATAGAAAATATATTTTCCAGTTTAAATAATAAAAGAAGAAGCCTAATCAACTGACTCATGCATCATGCAGGCATTAAGGTCTAACTCCCGGAATCTATAAATCACACAGACACCACCTGCGTCAGAACAGAGGGGTGCCCAATTTTAAGTTTCGCCTTCAAAGAAACCTTAAAAAGCTGACACAAAGTCTTAAAATAATTATATAAAGTGGAACATTCTTATTTTGCTTAATTACAGTTCTTGCAATCTGAATTGGTTAACGTGCGGCAGCAATGCCTGCAATAAGTGCCAGAGTATTCCTATTTTCAGTCCTCCAACGATTTTAAGATTTCAGTGTATGCATTTTCAAACGGCCCTCCTTTACCACCTGAATTTATAAACTCAGGTATAGAGCTGCATATCCCAGTGCAGCTCGTTACAATCACTAGAGTCCACAACAACTACAACAATGAAAGTAAAATTGCAATACTCGCATACAACAACTAATCTGGACTGCTCAAAGCCCCAAACTACATACAACTAATTATATACTCATAGCTTATCAAATAACTGTGGCACACACACACACACACTCAAACACATGCATCTGTGCTCCACACCAACATCGGCACATCGTCCATGTGTGCATTTATCGGCACCGAACTTGATGTGCTCAATTGAGAATGAAATTGCTTGTGTGTGCGTCCAGCAGTTGGACGTACACTTGCAGCCAGCCTGTAAATATGCAACATGTACTCTAATTCTTTCAATTTCTATTTCATTCTACTTCAAGTAACTATTGAGATGGCGACAGAATATGTGTGGACGCACACATACTCTTATGTCTAATGTGTCCGTGTGTGTAAATGCTTTCCTTATTTCTCTTGTTTTGCTCATCGGGTCCTTTAACATTTCCTTCGTTGCTCTCAACATTGTTAATTGTGCTTATTATTGGCATATTTGTTGTGGTCTTGGATCGTTTAGGACAATTGCTAAGATTTATTTTGATGTCCTTAGTGTTAACATTTGGTAAATTCTCATAAGACTGTGTGTGTGTGACTGTGTGTGTGAGCGTGTGTGTGTGTGTGTGGACAATGTAATGGCATGCTATCAGTAAAAGGAATTATAAGAAATTTTTGCTGAATCCCCAGACTCAGTTGACAACAGGCACAATACACAAACAAAACCTATTACATTATCCTTTTAAGCGGCCAACAACAGCAGCAACAAACGAAACAACAAGTCATTTTGTATGAAACAACTTGTCATGTCTTCCAGCTTCTACACACATTAAGCTAATAACTTTAAATCCCCCCATCCCCCCTTTACACGAAATTTCGTGATTGTGTTTAATAAATAAACGAATAGGAAAAAAAAAGAATAAATATGGCCAGTGGCAGCATTATTTGTGTCTTGAGAAAGGACATGCTAATCTAAGGATAATTGTCTTGCTCCAGACTCCTTAAAAAACACACCCGCTGTCACAATAAACTTCATGTAATATTTTGGCAAGTTTTTAAGGTATTGAAGTGGTTTTAGCTAAAGCTCAGGATAAGTGCGTCAAGGAAAAAAGTTAATGATTCCTTGAGAGTGGACGGTATAGGTTCAAACATACAACAAAAAGCTTTTAAATATTATGGGGCAAAATATAGAGCCAGAGCGGGGTCGAAGAAGGTAAGGAATAGGCAACGGCCTTTATATTGTATATTTATTGGCTAATGGCTGAAATGGTGGGTTCAATGTCCCACTTAGTCACGTCCTAAATATGGGATCGATTTTCTCTGCTCTGTGATCGCACTGTATAATCCCTGCAGCAGTTTTAAAATCAATGCCTCTAATCCTCAAAGTAACCAATACCAAAGTAGCCTAAGCTCACCGAATTTTAAAGCTGTCCATAGAGCAAGAGAAAAAGGAAAATATAACAAAAAAAAATATCAATAAAAAACTTGCAATAACCAGCAACATTTTCCTACATCCCAATATTGACTGCTATTATCCCTTGTAGTAACAACAACAACAACGACAAAAAAGGATAAAAATTAATTTGGGTATTTTCTATTTTTTATGCACTCATTCCATCAAATGTTAAGCATTAAATTCCTTAATCTCTAATATGTTACACGCTGCATGCGGAGGATAAAACCGATTTGTAAACGTGGCAAAGTCGCCTGTACTGTCAGCCAGTTACTCATTTAAGACATAAAAAGAGACCAGCATAAATGTTTTGTGGTAAATATTGTGAGATTTCTTTTTTTACATTTCCCCGTACAATTTATCTTTTATTGTTTTTATGTTTGCATTTATGTTTTGAAGAATAAATAAAACCGAGTTATTTATTTCGTATTTCTTCCTGTCGTATTTTTATTTATGCTCTATTCGCATGGCAAGAGATTACCTGGGGGGAAAAAATCACCCATAAAAGCTTTAAGAAATGTAGCCACAAAATAATCCGCTTCTAACGAGACAAAGTAGTGACATTTTTTTTTTCTATTTTTTTTTTTTTGTGGCGTTACAGGCAAAAAAGCGAAGGATAAAAAACGCATACAGACAAGAGTTTACTGATGGATTAAATTGAAGTGTTTTCACAGGAATGCGAGTGATGGTCAAGATGTCTCTGCTGTAGCAGGTCTGGGGCGGATAAATATAAATAAATAAAAACTTTAAAAACGAGAAATGAGTATAAAAAAAGAGACGGGGTTCAAAGTTGAGCAGTGCATCACCTAATAATTGCACCATTCCATTGATCTCCAATAAATCAACGTATTTTTTAAGTAGGCCCAGAGGTCAGGGGATGAACCCTACATAAGCCGTGCATTGCGCCGGAACTTGAAATGAGACGATACTATGGAGACGACAGGTGAAGAAAGATGAGAAGATAGAATATTATTTTTTTTTAAGCTATTTTAACCTTTTTTACTTAGAAGGCTAATGTTTTGCTTCAGCGCCGATGAAACGGGATGCTCTTCCTCTTTTATTCATGAGTGAGAGTGGAGTCGAACTCAGGAGCTTCCGATTCATAGTCTCGTGTTAATTACATTAGCCAACAGCCGCCAGAGTACGCGCATGGCGCGATGGGTGCGGACTAGACAGTACATTCAAATAGAGTGTATGCGCTACTTTTATCCATCTTCAGGTACAAACAACATACAGGCGAAACCCCTAATTTAATTTTCCAAAAAGGATTGCTTATTCCAAAATCATCAGAAAGAAGATCAGTCGCCAGCTGAAAGTGCTAGGAAAGATGAGAAGATAGGGAAATTTTTGTAGCAACTGCAATCTTTTTATTTCGTCGGCAAATTTTTTTTGCTACAATTTCGACGAAGGGGAGTGCTGTTCCCCTGCTCTTCTGTCAGTCGGTGCTATGCCTTCATCACTGAAACAGGCTGACAACAACTAACGCAACCATGCACTAATGCTGATCAGAAGAATTCCACATCATATTAATGACAGCACGCGGAATCGAACTCAGGACCTTCCGCTTTATAGTCTTGTGTTGACTAACACTCCTCAGGCACTCCTGATGGGTGTGAATACAGATTTAGATGACGACCATGTGCTTTCAACGGTAGTCTTATCCCCCTCCATATACAAACAGCATGTAGGCAAATCCATTAATTTCGTTTTCCATAAAAGATTGTTCATTCCAAAATGGTCGGAAAGAAGATTAGTCGCCAATCGCAAGTCGCAGCTGGAAGTCCTAGAATACCTTTTGTACCAAAAAGGATTCCCTCAACATCTTGGCTGGCTTCATACCAGAATAAACCGGTCAATGTTTCTGCTTGATCATTGTTAAGCCTGTTTCATAAAAAGGCTCTTCGTCCTTTAGAGGAGTAGCAATGGCCCGTTTCATTTCTGTGGTGATCACTGTGACCAGTATAAAGAAGTTTTATTTCCTTTCAATAGCATGAGTAGAGAGGGAGCCGAAGTATTTCCAGACAAGCCTACAATGAAACCTTCATGCAAAAAAAAATCTCTTAGACCTGCTGGGCTATCTGAGAAGAAACCTGAATACGTGTCCTTGAAAACATTCCACCTAGAAGGCCGTGACCCATGGTGGCCCGTGGACACAAACAATCTTGTATCGGCTCTAAATTATTCCAGGGTTTTCTAGCCCTCCCTATGACTCCAAAAGCCGCTGTAATCTGTGCAAGGGATACCATATCTCCATGCCGACCTAAGCAGAAAGCCAACATCGTACCAATTTCCCCAGCATAGTTCTCTGTGTACTTCAGCATTCCTCATGCGCACCAATACCCTGTCTGACAGAGTATTCAGCACCGACGTATATCCTATGGCAGCAAATAAAGGCAAACTCTGAATACCCATCCTAAAAGCAGACCGATATTATGGAAATTTAAATGGCCGATTGTATGAAAACCTTTCCCCCGGGGGGTGCCGTTGGGGAGCGTGGCTATGATGTCGGGCCTCGCTCCAGCACCGATCCGGGGAAAATAAGAAAGGAGGTCTAAGGACGCCTCGAACTAATTAAGAGTTCAAAAGTCAATAGAAAGTTAAAACCTATTATGGTTGGCTTTCGAGGTGTTATTCTGTTTTTCAAGCATAACTTTTGCAGGTAGCCCCGTAAAACTCATATGTTACTGCCCAATCTCTAAACAGTGGAACGGATGTTCATATAAGAATCTAAAAGAAGTAGGTCCGCCTATGAGCTTGAGTGAGAATTGGCAGGTGAGGCGACACCTGGGTTTGGGTAAAAATGAAACCGAAGTCGATAGAAAGTTTATAGAACCTACACTGGTTTGGCTTTCGAAACTTTACCAGTAGTTACAACTGGTGCCACGGGATCCAGTACAAGCCCCGCAGTTTACTGCGGCTGGATATTGGTGAGGTCTCCCTCGGGAGTACACGTGGTGGCTGTGGTAACCAACTTGGTGGAAGGTTTGTCAGATAAGGATTGATGTTTCAACCCCAGGGTTGGACTTCGGTCTGGCTGATAGTAGCAAAACCTATGTATTGTTGTGAATCAACAAATAAAATTCTATTGGGCGACTTTTTGTAGATCATAGAATTAAGATCGTCTAGATAGGATCGGCACTTCAGCAAGGTGTTAGATCATGGGACTTACCAAATCATGTCTAGAAATTGCCACCTGGGCGACCCGAGGTCGCCTTCGTGTGGATCTTGGGTTCAAAGAGGGGTGCTGGTAACACTTATTGTATCACCCGGTGTTAAGAGCACCGTCAGTTTAAGCCATATTGGCAGGTACTGACGTAAACCATTGGCGTATTGTATGAAAACCTGAATGGCTTTGAGTCCAATTAAGGCGTCTCTGACACTACAGATGAATAAATAGACTGAAAAAGAAAGTGTTCTCTGAATTTACATAGAAGAAAAGAAAAATCTGTATCAACAAAAGAAACACGAAATTCGCATGCGCGATAACACGCTAAAGGGACCCAAGTCTGGTTCAGGTAGAATCCCTCAGCGCGTGCCCGCCATTTCAAGAGCTTCCCATTTGTATCAATCACATGTCCACAATATGGAATCCAGGCAAATATTCTTTAAACTCTGAGGATCAAATTATCCGCTACAAAGCAACAAGGTCTCAAATTTCCCTCTGACGCAGAATATTGCCAATGGAATGAAAACATTTCAGGATTTATATTTTCCTAAAAAAACATCACATTTATGTGGTCACATCCTTGAGTTACTCAGATGCATTGGCAAACATTAAAGGTTAAACTAATGGCAGAGCGTGACTAGCAAACAACACCATACGTATTTTAAGTAAACATCCAGCATGACATTGAAATCCAGCCAACGTTTGCAACGACTTCAGGTAGTGGTTACGGATACACTCATACTGCAGCACAATCTAAATATTTATCTAAACGATTTCTGTTTTCAATGTCAGAGACAAGTGAACCAAGAAAAAGACATAAAACTGCTGAAGAAGAGAAAGTGAAGGAAGGGCAAAAGAAATGATTGTGCACAAAAATTTAAGACAGAAAACATAAATCTTTCCGAATAATAACCAAATGAAGCCGTTTTACCGACAGAGATTAACAAACACTGCTAAGCAGCAAAAAAAAAATCAAGTCTGTGTGTGTGTGTGTGTGTGTGTGAGTGTTTTTAGCTAAATGGTTTCGTTTTCGTCTTGCATGCGTGGCTGGCTCGTCAAATGTCTGCATTTGCATATTCCCCGCAATTGACTTGTACCCACGTTGCAACTTCAAACCGAAGTTAGCGGTGGCAGTCAGCTGTGACTGCCAAAGCAAACATTTTGTTTAGGAAACGGAACACAAACATTAATACTTTGAACCGCACACACACACATACACACACACACACATACACACAAACATATACGATGGCACAGCTTCATACATCAAATAACATTTTAAGCTGCTATAACTTTTCCTGCCACGCATACAATAGGGAGCACAACAACTACAAAAAAAATTATATATGCATAAAAGTGCCATGGAGTAGTTGTACGCCGAGCATTCCATTGAATTGTTACAGAAATCAATAAAACGTTGCAAAACGTCATGAACTCTTGCACAAAAAGAAATTAAAACGAAAACGTTAACGTGCATAAACTTCAATCGTAAAATAGAAAAAATGAAAAATTACAGTCAGCGCGAATGAATGAGTTAAAACCGCGCAGGTCGTGGGATAAGCATTCTGTCAGCAGGAGTTGTAGAAATAAATAATTAAACAGAATACTTAGAAATACAAAGACTGTGGTAATAGTGTTTGGCTGTTCTCTATACCTGGTGTGCTGCACAAATAATTTTATTGAAAGAGATCATAAGACTGTTGCAAATCTCATAACCAGCGTGCCTATTTTAGCTGTTTTACATTTTTATAATTTTTTTCATTGATTTAGTTATTCAATATTTTTCCATTACCTACTTATAATTTTTTAACTTGTTTTACTTGAATAGTTCACACAATTTTTAGCAATAATTGGTGCTCTTTTTGGAATATTAGACTTTTTAAATTGTAACACTTACAAAAATATATACGTTAATCTTTTTCCTACGCCGTATTATAATATGGGAATGAGTTGTTAGGGGACGACTTTTCGTTCTTATTCCCAATAAATCGTTACTGTGAATAATTTGTGAATAGTTCTTTATTGTGAATAATTCACAATAGAAAACTATTTGCCAAATCTTTATAAATAATTTGTGTTAGACGAAAACAGATTTTAAGGAAATAAATAGCATTTAACAGCTTTTTGTGCTGCCGGAAGAGAAGAAACAATTCATAGAGAAATTCCTACAAAGAAAAGTGATGAAACAAATTCACTATCGTTAACGAAGACATATGAAAATATTTAAATGCGTTTGTCTCTAAATCAGAGTTCAGAAGAATTATACGAATAGATTTGCGAAATCTATTAAAAAAAAAAAAAAAAATTTCACTATTCATGTTATTTAGTTTGCTTATGAGAATCATAAAAGTAGGTTGGGTTTTTGGCGTGTTCGGTGATTTTCTGTTGTCGAAAAAACGGTTTTAAAAATTGCATAAAATTTTTTTATAAAACATTTGATTAATTGCTCAAAATCACTTGAAATTTTGACGAGGGCATGCGGTTATTGTACTCTAAGTGAGAAAAAATTTTAAATGTTATTAAAAGATTTCAAAGCACGCCCTAACACATCAAAAGCCACTGCAAATTGTGATGGAGAAACGTCGAACATCTATTAGAAAAGCATGTCGGCATATCGGTCGGCTCATGTCATGCAATTTTTTTAATTACTTGTAATTTCACCGTATTTGCTCGTACAACTTAATTATTTGCTTCCTGTTTCCATTGACACTTGCTGCGAACTTATTTTGTAAAATAATTCACAGAAGTAAAATACTTTGATTTCCTATAGTGAATATTTCCTATCATTCACAATAACAAACTGGGCATTTTTAAATTCTTTTATGATCCATTCATTTTCGGTGGAAATTTGTATTTAAATTCAATTCATGGAATTTTCAATATTTTCTCAGTTTTTAATTTCACGTGACAATGAAAGGATCTGCGAATTTATTTTGTAAAATAATTCACAGAATTAAAAAACTTTGATTTCCTATAGTAAATATTTCCTATCATTCACAATAACAATTTGGGAATTTTTAAATTCTTTTATGGTAATAGTTGTACGCCATTCATTTTCGTCGGAAATTTGTATTGAAATTGTACTGAAATTTTAATCGATATTGAAAACATTTATTTGGCCTCTACATTTTTTTTATTTTATTATTTTATTTACAGCAGTTTTGCTTCAACCTTCTGACAGCGCAATGAAATAAAAGAAACCAAAAATAAAATAATTTTTCAATGTTTTCTCAGCTTTTAATTTCACCTGACAATGAATTTATTTTGTAAAATAATTCACAGAAGTAAAAAACTTTTATTACCTATTGGGAATGTTTCCCAGCATTCACAATAACAAATTGGGATATTTTAAATTCTTTTATGGGAATAGTTGTACGCCATTCATTTTCGGTGGAAGTTTGTATTTAAATTCAATTCACGGAATATTCAATATTTTCTCAGTTTTCAATTTCACCTGACAATGAAGGATCTGCGAATTTATTTTGTAAAATAATTCTCAGAAGTAAAAAACTTTTATTTCCTATAGTGAATATTTTCTATCATTCACAATAAGAAACTGGGAATTTTTAAATTCTTTCATAGGAATAGGGACCAAATTGCGCCATTCATTTTCGATCCAAATTTGTATTTAAATTCAACTGAATGCCGTTATTTATCCTCTAGGTTTTTTTTCTCTATTTTATTTATAACAGCTTTGGCCCAACCCTCTGACAACGCAATGAAATAAAAGAAACCAAAAATAAAAAATATATCATGGAATTTTCAATGTTTTCTCAGCTTTTAATTTCACCTGTCTGACAATGCAGGGATCTGCGAATTTAGCGATTGTCAGCGGAGTTTTATGACTGTCATACGACAGTAAAATGTCCACAATTGCACTGCCATTGAATTTAAGTCATCAATCATTTATACGATTTATGACTGAAAAACAATAAAGTTTAGTTTCAATATTTGTTCGATACATTTTTGCTACGGTTTTTTAGTTTCTTACCGCACAATTCTGTCTTTCTTCTGTATTTTTGTTTTCATTTTGATTTTTTGCCCCTGGAGCTGGTCAGCAGCATGCAGACATCAAAAGTGTGGTAAACTGTTTGCAGTAGTTGCACGAGTATTGGCAGAGTTTTTGATTTTCGTTGTTTGTTTTTGTGGCAAGATTGTCTGCTGCACATGGCAATAGGTGCAGGCAGGTTTAACAGGAAAAGGATAAAATAGAACAACTCAAAAAAAAAGGTAAAATGAAACGTATGATATCTGTCAAAATATTTCAAGCATCATTATTGGCACGTTTGGTATTTGTCAAGTGGCTTTAGGAGTTTGTTAGTTTTAAATATAGATGTTTGCAAAATATTAACAGACGTGCTTAAATCAAGTGCTACAGAATACTTAAATCCTGCAGAATATGTTAAAGTTGCTAATTGTTCAGGAAAATTGTCGGGAGAAACTTTTTATTGTTATTAAAGGAATCATGCTGCCTGCTCACTTAAGTGTAAATGACAGCTTCTTTATTATATTTTTAACGCCAGTGAAAACAAATTTATATATTTTATTTTATTTTCAATATTTTTATAAAAGCAATAAACTGTCATTAATAATCGAAATTAAGCGAAATTAATTAAAAATTTATATAAATCAAATATTTCAGTTTCTTTCCAGTCATGTTAACTCAATTAAAACCAGCCGCATGCAATTAATATAATTATTGTTAACCAATAATGTAAATTTCTTTTAAGCCTTGAATATTTTTACAGGGCGTCTTTAAGCATTCCGGCAACTGAAGATGTTACTGCCAACCATCTGTCTCTGGGGGAAAATTTATTGACACGAACACATTTATTGTGTCACACAAATTGAGGAAAAATCGAAAGTAGCAGCAGAAGCACAAAATGTATGCTAAAATATGCAGCACTAAACTAACGAGAAGACGACAGACGTTTTGTTTGCAGAAGCGGAAATGAAAATGTTTATTTGAATCAATATTCTTTCACACACACAAATGCTTGACACAATAAAAATTAATGCCAATACTGAAATTGAAATATTGCATCTTTAGTTGAGAAGCAAAAGAGTTTATCGAGAGCTTTCATAATTTTACAGAGGATATAAAAATTTTAATACTTTAAGAAATATTGTTTTCGAAGGGGCAAGCAAACATAATGATGCATTAATCACATAACCGTTCAACAAACAAATTTTTATTTAAGATTTAAATTTTTTTTATTTTTAAATCGAAATTTGTAATATTTTAAAAAAATTATTAATCCTTCTACAGTAATCGGCTACAGGGTTTCAATAAAATGTGTGTTCTACAATTAATTAAAAGTATTTTTAATAAAGTATTCATTTAAATGATTAAAAATTTAATAGACATTGTTTTGAAGTTCAATAAAATAAATTAATTAAAACTATAAAAATGTTTGTGAGTTTTGTAGTAAATTGAAGTTTTGTTAAATTTGCTTTAGAATTAATTTTATATATTTGGGTATTTGTTGTTTTTCACAAAACTTTTTTTTTATATTATTCGTGCTGATTCTTTTCCCAAATTTACAAAAAAAGTTCAAAATTGATTATTGAGGGGTTTTAGCTAGTTCCTATGCGCATTAGATCATCAGGGAACCTTTACCCAACATTTCTTAGAATAACTAAAGATATTATTTTAAACTTCGACTCAATTGAATCAGAAGTTTAAGTAAATATCAAAGCTATAACAAGAACTCAATAATCACTTTTTACCTTTTTTTTTTACTATGTCATACTACAACTGGCTGGCTTTTTTCCAACTCTAGTTGTAGGTGTAAGAGACAAAGAAAACAACAACAGCTAATTATTCGCAGTGTTGACAACATTTTGTTATTTTTGAGCTGGCACTCGCATCGTTTATAGTTAATTTTATAATAATTTTGGAAAGCTTTAGAATAATTTTGGAAAGTTGTCGTTGGCACATGTCATTCATTGTATTTGCTTGCGATGGCACAAAATGTCATAGTGTATTCTCAACTTAAGTTGCAATTAATGCATTTCGTTTTGTCATCATCGACTTCAGAACTTTTTATATCGCACCTAGTTTCAGAATGACTACCTTACCGATAATTCACAAATAACTTCATACACAATCCCAGTTGAACGAAAGTGTCATTGGACAGGCCCGCAAGTGTTTGGGCCCATTTATGGCAATTCATATAAAGCAAAATAAACACTTACTTTTAAAAACTTTGTCTCGCATGATTGAAATATTTAGTAGAAATTATTACAGCTGAAAAGATTTTTATATACGAGGTCTGTTCAAAACATAAGGTGAATTTTAATTTGTTTTTTTTTTCAAAAATTTTAATTTATTCAAGGAGGGACTACTTCCCCCACAAAAATGAAACACTTGCGACCACGTTTTTTACCGATTCCCCCAGCAGTTCCCTCCTGTGATTCGTTTTAAATCTTCTCAGTCGTTGCAAAATGTCGTCCTTTCACACCCAACTTAAATCTTAGGATTAAGAAAAGGTCGCTGGAGGCCAAATTTGATGAATACGTTGTTTCCAAATTAGTCAAAATTAGTAGATGGTAAAACAATTTAAATTCCTGTGTTGCCGTTTCATTATTTTCTTTATGTTCCATTTTATGAAGTTTTGTGCCACTGTAAAACCAAAACTTTTATGATTTGAATTTTTGTAGGTTCAATTGCGATCAACGGACTAATTGTTCAGAAACTGCACTATTATTTACAATTCCCCACTGTGCAGCATTAAATATAACCACTGGAGAAAAATTTTGGCACATTGCAGATTATTTATGTGTCTTAAAATGCTGAGACTGAAATATAAATACAACTTTTTTCAAAGCAACAAACTAAACAGAAGTCCAAAAAATTTCCATGAAATTATTTTTAAAATTGAAAGAGCTCGAAATTTGTCAGTAGTTTTTTACAATAAAATAGACGATAAATTAACGCCAGAGAAAGAATTCAATTGAGAAGCAATTATTTTGCATAAATTCCCAGAAACTTTAGCAAATTTTTAATGAAGAGCACACAAAATTCCAAAAGTTTCGTTCATGACGTTGTGGCAGCTGGATGGCGTAGTGCTTACCGAGGAAAATATCTGGAATTCATTTGAATTTTTTTTTTTTTTTTGCTTTTTCGGTCAATCATGTAAATGTAAAAATAAATAATAATAAAATTTTCATACAACAAACAGAGAAAACAGGTATTGTCACATCAGCTTATTTGTGAGTATAATTTAAGCACGTGTGCTACGAGGGAAGACTAAAAAGGTTTTGCAAAAATAGTTAATTTTCTTCGAAGGGCTCTAAAGGGCCATAAAGTCTAAATGATTCTTGTGTTTGAGCCTTCAGGCCCGATTTGGTATTGAAATTCAATTGAAGTATGCAAATTGCAAGTTAATGCAAGATTAAATACCCTTTTGCAATTTACCTCGTTCTCAAATTGAACCACAAGAAAATAAAAAATGACAGAAATAATATGAAACAAAATCAAAGCCTCCAGTAATTTTGAAATTATTCCACAGCGCACACACAAACACACCCACACACACACACACCCTCAGTTGCACTTATACGCTTAAACATTTGCCAAGAAAATAAAAAGGAAATACTTTAATACGTGACTAAAACGCAAAGTGTCTATGGACTAGTATTTGATATTGTTTCTCTTCATTTAGTTTGATTTGCTCCAGCTCCTTCTACTTGCAAACGATTTTTATTTTTTATTTTATTCTATTTTTTTTTTTTTGCCTTCATCTCCCCGAAAGCCAAGAAGTTTGTATTTTTTATTTACAATAATGAAAACATGCATGTGTGCCACTCTGAGGGGTACACACAACTGCACATGCGGTACCAGCATGTGTGAATTTGTTGTCCTTAATACTTTTCTTAGTACTTCGATTTAAAAAGCAAGCAGAAAGTGTATATATGTGTGTGTGTGTGTGTGTGTGTATGTGTGCCTTTTGCTAACTGCCCCACTGTCTGTCTGATTAGTTGTTGAGCCCTTTTTGCCATTTTATTTATTTATTTTTTGCTTGTGGTCGATTTTCTTAAATTCAATTATCGATGACATTGTATCGCTTGTAAGGAGGTAAAAATAAGTAGGTGACATTTTGCTTAGACACCACATGAATATAATTTGGAAAATTTTATGCGGCCAACAAAATTGGATTTAGGGATTTATGCTAATTAACATGGATGCTGGACTTGTCGTCAATTTTCTCAATTCTTTTCTAGTCCTTTTCTTAATCGAATTAAGTTAATAAAAGTAAAAAAAAGGTTTATTGAATTTTCGTTCAAGTCACTTTAATAGCAGCGCATATGAAAACTAAACTTGTTACACATTTTATTTATTTATTATATCTTTTCGTTTTTGTTTAACAGGCAGGCGCAAAAGCAATCATGCAATTTTAGTGGCATTTTTTTTAAAAGAAGAAATAATCACCTTCAGTGATGGAAATCTTTATGTGAATTTTTTAAATTTTTTTAGTTAAGGGGGAAAATGATATCCGTCCAGTGGTTGTCAACTCTTTTAATCTATTTTCCAAGTTTTGCGGTTCTCCCACGAACATTTTCTTTAAGTGGCGCGATTGTTTAAGAAGTGATGACATAAAGCCACGACTTCAATTAAGCGAAAAGCTGAAAGCTAATATAATATTTGTTGCCTGCCTTAAAAAACCCGATAGTGTGCAAATACACACACACAAATAACACACAATGACATAAAATTAATTACAAGATTTCTTTTTGATAAATGAAAACTATATAAAAATATGGTGATGAAAATGTTTTAATAAATATATTTTATTTAATTTTTTTAAGTAAAACTTCTGTGCTCGCGTGAGTAAAATTTTTACGGATGAAGCGAAAACGTGGGACGTTTTTGTGACTAAATAGATCTTTAAGACGTATGAGTAATACAAATCTATACAAAGAAATATTGATCATACGCAGCCGTACCGTGACAGAATTTAATTTCGTTTGGGAATAGAATTGATTCTGCATTTTGGTTGGTCAACGAAAAATCAAACTATTTTTCATAATGAACTCATTTGTAATCTTAGGCACGGAATTCGGTAATGAAATCAAAAATGATTTCATCTTTTTTTAAAAAATAGTTTCATTTTTGAAGTGAAACTTCTTTGCTCGCATAAGAGTAAAATTTTTACGGATGAAACGCGACACGAAAATGTGGGACATTTTTGTCCAAGAGGAGAGAGAAAGCAATTAAGAACAATTAAGATAGAGCGAGGAATAGCGAGCATTGCATGAAGCATATAGGCATGGAGCGAGAGTAGGGAGCAAGCGAGTGAGAAAGATTCATAGAGAAGGGGAGATCGAGAGAAAAATACACGCTGTTTGTTGGTGATGTATTCGATTAGTAGTTAAATATTAGAGCTTCAGATGGCAAATCTGTTGCATAACGTCTTGTACTACAGTAAACGCAGATCCTTTTTATATATTTATATTCGCCCCTATTATGAATGGCGACGTCGACGTCACATCAACCCGACAGTAAAAAATTATCCTTGTCTACAAGTTGTCGATAACAATTAATTACCTTTAACAAATTTCTTAGCATTCTCTGGGGCATATAATATCGATAGAACATGTCACTACTAGTCACTTGCTGTCGACAAAGAGTGTGCCAGCGACAATTTTTTACTGTCGTCTTAATACGGCGTCGATGTCGTCATTGATAATAGGGGCTATTATAATTTTAATGCATACGGTGCGTTAACAGTGAGTTAAATTTATAAACCAACATTTTGTGATAAATTTATCAACTGGAAAAACTTTGACAAACGTTGTTAAAGTTTTTCTAGTCAAGACTTCAACTTGAAAGTTTAAATAGCCAAACACCCTCTAGTTTCAAATCAAGAGAATCCATATTTTGATGACATCGCAAATCTTCACCTGTGAAAACTTTCCATAAGCTATAAGACCTTCAATAAAAACTTTCAGCTTTTATTACAAAAATTTAGTGGTTACATTTTTACAACTTTTGTTAACAGTAGACACTGGGCTTTACTTTACATTTGCACATTTTCTGCTATACTCAAAGCTTTTAGAAAAGCTTTCGGTAAAAGCTGTTGTGTATGCGTATAAAAAATGTATAAAAGAGATAAATTGAAGAGAATATAAGATATATATTCCGGGGGTGGATATGAGAGTTATTATCTAAAAATCAAATGTCAGTTGGCATGAAAGAAAATGTCAAATAATGTCAAGCAACAGAGTTGCCATTTTCATTAATAATAATAATTGTCAATGGCAAACAAGCAATTAAAATTGCTACTTTTAAGACATAATTCATTCTTTGTTTATGTCTTAAGCTCCCCAAAAAAAAATTTTTTTACACTACTATTTTTATTATTACCTCTAAGTTGTCTTTCTAGTTAAATACAACTCTGCTGTAAAGCTTTTAATACCAGCAAGAAATCGATTTCATTATATTTCTTTTCAAGCACATGCGCACTGCGCCATCTTGGCAAAACAGGAATATGTGAAGCTTTTTTTCAGTAGGACTATCATTGGCTTTATTACCTACAAACGCTTATGAACATCGACCGTGAACGTTAATAAAAGAAATTAAATAAAATTTTTCCTGCATAAAACTGCTATAAAAAGGTGATATGAAATTTTCTGTGAATCTTCCCATTAAGTGTTGAAATGTTTTACAAAATACAATTGAAAATTACCAAATTGAAATAATATAAATCGCATATATAAAAATAGCAAATTCAATAAGCCTAACAATTATAAAGAAATATGCATTTAATGAGAATAGTGTAATAAAAGAAAAAAAAATTGTGTATCAGCATTCAAAAGGCTACATTTTCTATATTCTGGGGATACATGCTAACGATTACCAACAAAAAAAAAAGAAAAAATACAAGAAACGGGGCCATATAAAAGCAAAGGATTTTTTTTTTATTTTTTCAGTTAAATAATCCTGAAATCGTCATCAACAACAAAAATATATAACAACGTATGTATTCGCATATTTATTTGGCCACCAGTCAAGAAAGTGAATTTCAAACGACAGTAAAAAATAATACATACGATATAACAACAGCATAATTTGAAATAAGTGTATTGATTTTTTCCCATCAAATTTCATATAAAACTGGCCATGATATAACAATAGCGCTGTAATAAAACTAAATTAAAAAGATTTCTGTAAAAGTTCTTCCAGCAAATTAAACCGAGCCAAGAGAGTTCTATAGTAAGAAATTAAAAATTTAATTTGATATTAAATATTTATATCACAGCATTTAGTGAGCTTATTCTTATATCAATTGGATTGGCAATACGTACGGCGTATGTATTTTTAAAATAATAAACTTTAACAGTAACCAAATGGATTCATCTCATTATCTATCCTGAATTTGATTGTTAATCTCCATTAGGGTTTTCTTAGAAAGGAAGAGTCGACCATTTTAAGAAAATTACCAATATCTACACACACTCACACACACACACACGTACACACACACGCAGTCAATCAGCAAAACCCATATTTTTTCTTCTTTCATTTTATAATCCCAACATAAACACTTGAGCATATAAAGCTTTTTTTTGGCTTTACTCTCACTCCTAATCAACTACGAGTACTTTCCTTCATTCAAAGAGCGCAACATTCTTCTTTCTCGCTCTTTCCATTACCTAATATTTAGCAGAGAGTCTCTTCAATACTGTGTTACTTAGAACTACAATTACAACTGCAACTGCTATCCACAAATCACCTAACGGCTACGACGACGTTCTTCAAATTTGTTGGTATTTTATTGTATTGAAGAGCAAACAAATCTACACTTGTTTTTCATTAAAATTCTTATTCTAGTTCCTAAAATATTCTCAAACATGTACTACCAAAAGTACACTTTAAGAAAGCATCATTCATAATGGGCAACTCTACTGTGTGAAAATGCTCTTGAGAAGAAGAGATCGGCGCCAGAGAGTTCAAGTACAGTCACTGGACTCTACTCTGGCGAAATTGTGTTTTTAAAGATAAATGTACGTGAACCAGGGTGGGAAAATTGGTACACATTGTACATATTTTGGTACTATTCAAATTCGATATGTGCAATCGTATATCAGTCAGTGCCAAAAGCTTTCATTATATTATGAAAAAAAAAACTTATAAATTTATAGAAATTATTTAAGTGGCTGAAAGTAAGTCCCCTTGCACACACATCAGGCTTGATGTTATATAAAGGAGAGCGGTGAAGAGCGTGAAAAGGGGTACAGACTTGACGGTACCAGTGAGTTTTTATATTTTCTTTTGTTTTATCGTGCGTAATATATTAAATGAATGTACTCAGCAGTGGAGAGAAACTTGACATGTCCTTTCGTGTGTGAACGTAAATGCAGTTTCAAAAGAAAATTTAAGAAAAATGGATCAAGTAAACTTGATGTGTGTAAAAAGGGACTAAGACTAACCTATGCAGCTGCTTGCAGGAGGTATAATTTTTTTTTACTCACTTGTTCTTGCCAGAACGTTCGGCTGTATGCTTTCACCGATTTGTACCTCTCAATACTTCGTTAAGAATTGAACTAGTTATTAATTTCTTACTGTGCTGAAGAGCAAAATTAATTAATTTTACTATACCGGCAGAAATAAATTGCTTATACTCGTGTTTTAATGCTCAGAAAATTTTATGGCTCTATGGCATAAATAAATATCAAAAGTAGTTTTTAAATATTATTTTGCTGCGTAGAATTTCAAGCATATCGACTCCATAATCCTTAGAAGTCCTACTGCAATAAAATAGCTTTAGTTTTTATTTATTGAAGGAATATGCCGTACTGGCAAATGCTTTCGGTTACTTACTTTACCATTTCTTTATTTTTTTACGGAATAAATAATATTAGAAAAGATCTAATTTTACAAATTCTTTATCTGTCATTACAAAATATTAAAGTCAGTCAACACTAGAATTATATCATGAAATAATTCCAAACCATGAAGCGTAATATCGGTTGATAATGCTTTAAATCGTTCCACAAGGTCAAGTTAAAAATTATTATTCAGAAGACAATATCATGAAGTCATATTTTGAATAAAATTTATATTTCGAAAAAAAGTCATCATTATGGCAACACTGGCTGTACCAACGGTTGATTTAGTACAATTAAGAAATTTCCCCAGAATTTCCCCAGCAGTTTGATATGGAAACATATATACTAGGCATATTTTACACATAAAAAAATTATGCAACTGAACTATTTAACATTTCCTGAGGTAAATGTGGGAGAAATAACATCACTATATAAAAGGAAACGTTTCTTGATCATATATGAACGAAACCTTATTCAAGCCAAGAAGTTTTCAATTGTAGCTCCGATCCGGAAATCCAAGAAGAAACCCTATTTAATGTTAATAACCGGGTTATGCCCCAAATGTAAAGTTTTTTGCTGTGTTGGAGTGAATTAATGCCATTTCAAACTTGTTAGCACATGTTTTGTGGTACACTTTTAAGTACTTTATCGTCTGTTAGTCTTAACAAAATGTATATTGTTTAAAAGGTATTTTTATGTAGATATGAACAATGCAAAGAAACTTGGAAATATGTTCAAAATTTTAAAAAAAAAAAATGAAAAATTTTTAAAATTTATATTCATATTTCTCTCTATAATTTTTTATTGGAAATAAATGTAATTTGTTAATCCCTAAAAATGCATTACGAAAAGAGCCAAAATAAATGTGAAAAGTCAAATGTTATTTCTACCCAATTCGAAGAAAAAGTTATTTCGATATGAAATGGTCACATGGGTAATTTTCATGGCTTATATTGGCCACTGGGTGGTCCTAAGAAAAAGAATATCAGTTAAACAAAATCTTTCAGTACAATTAAGCTGAAAAGCATAAAAGTTTTGACAATGCCATTCCTGATATGAAGTCATTGTCGACGGTGGTTGCGGTGGCAATTGTGAATAAGCACTTGGTCTCCTAAATCTCACACAAACCCACATACAAACATTACACATACATTTTTCATCTCACAGAAATAGTGAAATTACAACTGAAAGCCAAGCATGAGGAACTCATGATATTTTAGCCACTACTTTCTCCCTGCTGTTACACAAATGCACACACACACACATACTCACATACACAACACTCACAAACACACACACACAAGACCACAAATCGTATACTTAAAATACGAGAAAATTGCTAAACGAAGAAATAGTACTTGAAGAACATAAAAACGAAACACAAGATAAAGAAAAGCTAAGGAAAATAATGAGGAAATAACAAAAAATATATTAAGAATGAAATAGAGTAAAACCTATTACCGACATACACACACACACACACACTCACTTCAACATGAAGCTTTAGTTGGATGTACGAGTGTATGGAGGTTTTTTCAAGATTCGTTTGCTACTGCTTTTTTTGCCAATTGTATCGATTTCATGACGTTGTCATTAATATCGCCGCAGTTTATTTTTTATAATTCCTAAAGACGAATTCAATAGAAACTCTTCTGTTGTCTTTGTTAAACAATAATCATAATAAAAATTAATTGAAATTACAAAACAACATATTAAACTCATGCAATAATATCGTTTAAAACTGTCCCCTTTGTTCGTTTTTATTACAACTTAATCGTTTTTGTTCTTTTGTTTAAACAAAAATACGTATTGTATTTTTTTGTTTCCATTTCGCGTATTCATAAAACTAAAAAAAAGGTGGGTGGATGAAAAGTGAGTTTTGCTAGTGGTCGTAAAAGTAATCACGAACGTAAAAAAAAAATCTCATTCATATAAAAAGAGTCGCAAAAAAAAGGGAATAACAAGAATATTTTCCACATCAACTATTATTCATTTATTATGTATAAGTGAATTGTTACAATACGCCAGCACATTAAATTCAAGTGGAATAAATTTAAAAAAATTTTATAAAATATTTATTTTCATATATCCACAATTAATCATATACGAGTATAATTCACACCGAGACTTTAATTAAAAAAATTTTATAAATTAGAAACTGAAAAGTAAGGGTAGAGACACAAGAAGAAACTACGATCCGCAGACTAGTAGTCTGCGAAATTATACGCATACAACTTATACAACACGTCGTGAGTAGTACAAATGTTTAGTTCTGTTTATTTATAAATTGCATAACCTTAAGAAATCGGTCATGCAATTTTTGTTACTTAGCATCAAAAAATTGACAAAAAAATTAAATGAAAAATACCCTGGCTTTGCCATATAAATGATTGATAAGCATTAATCTAGAGATTGTAAGTTCGATTCACGTCAAATCCACCGGAAGTGTTTTTTTTTTAATTTTTTAGGCAACTTACGTCACTCAGCATTCAAAAAAACAGTGCTAGGACATAAAACCAATTTGGGCATGAAAGTTGTGAATGACCTGCCAAAGAAGAAGTTCTGAACAATTTTTGTATATATATATATATATATATATATATATATATATATATATATATATATATATATATATATATATATATATATATATATTAAATATTACAAAAAGGCAGTGAAATAATTATAAAATTAAAAACATTTGAAGACTGAAGATCACACATGTTCATTGTTCAGCGGCATACGAAATTTCATATACAAATAAGATAGACATTTTTCTGTAGTACACTTTTAAGTATTTTATCGCCTTCAAGTATTAATAAATCAAATAAAACCTAAAAGGTATTTTTATGCAGATGTGAATAAAAGTTAATTAAACGTTTAAAATTTGCTTGAAAATTAACTAAAAAAAACTCAATTTTTCAATATTGTTATTCATATGCAAATACACAATGTAAATGTTCAAACGTCTTTTTATAATTTATTTTATCAGTTGGAGGAAAAAGAAGAATAAAAACAAATGAAAAGTAGAAAATAAATTTTTACTTCATTTACAACTTTGTTTTTGCTTTTGATTTGCACAAACCAGATTCTGTGATTTGCACAAACCGGGCCTTATTTTATAAGCAAATAGAAAGTGCTCGAACTTTGTAATAGAAATAAATCTATGACTTGATTCATGGCATGAGTATTTTCATATATTCCCGACAAAAGTCCACAGTTCGTCCAGCATAACTGGTACAGATTAAATTTTATTTTATTTTATTTTTATTAAGTAAAGCTCATGAGCTGCAGTAGCCCTAGTAAAATGTGGCTAAGAAGTAACTAAACACTCCTTAATAATAAGAATCAATTACAATTACAATTACAAATAAAAATTTAAGTGGAAAATATTTTTAATTGCATTTTTTTCTGTAATCGGAACACAAATAAAAAATATTTTTCTATAATATATAGACTCTAAGTCGGTCCCCGCACTAAATTTTGATTACATTTTACATCAAACTTCTGTTGTACTTTCCCAATGTTGATAATTGATTTTAATTATCTGTTATTCGTGTAATTTGATTTCTTCTTCCTTTATATCTTGTAAATATATTTAATTTAATGTTCCTTTAGATATAGATTTTTTATCCTAAATTTTGCATAATAGCTATTCGAAGAAAGAGGCCTTTTTTTTAAAAAAACAATTCATTCTGTAAAAAATACCTTTATAATTTACTTCACTATAATAAAACACTTCACGATATTAACGCAATTTTTCGTTTTATTAATGAAACAAGTCATCATATTCATTTCATTAGTGCTACAAAAAGATTTTCTTTCAGTGTAGGCAGTGGAATGGAAGCGTATTGATTTATTAGTATATCTTAGACCATTTAATATATCACATATTCATAAAGTTTTTTTTTATGCTGAATAGAAAAAAAAATATATTTTTTGTGACACTCAACAGCTCAATGAACCCACAAAATTGTCCTCCACACGGCTTACATGTGTATGTGCCGTGGAGTACATACTGGTTTCTTATTCGTATACGAAAGTCCTTTAAGTAAAACATGAGAAATAAAATTCCTTCTTTAGAGTTACTATATACAACAACAGTAACAACTACAGCCATACAAATTACTTGTGAAAAGCCATAAGAACATGTTGTTACAGCCAATCGATAAGGATTATTTGGTGGAACATTTGGCCCCTCCGTTAAGAAAAACTGAAGACGGCTGCATATTTCTTCTGTTACCTGTTAGAAAACTAACAAAAGCAAATTACAGCCAGTCTAATCGATTTAGTTCCAATGCATTTTGCGTTATTTCCTTTGACTTGCATTAAAGCAAAGCCGTCTCCTGGGACTTGGGGTTGACTGGTAGTCAGCGTTCTCTGCTGCTGCTTAATTAATCAAGCGTAAAATTACATTTCTTGAGGTTACTGACATGTTTTTTATCTTGATACTTTTAAATAATTGTATATTCAATTTGAACTTTTTTTTTTTTAAATTCATATTAAAGATGTCTGATAGGGTTTTTTAATGTCTATAATATTACAGTTTCCTGCAAAAATATTCAGTCCTATAACATTTAGTGAATAGTTTATTTTCGAAGAGGTCACTCCCTCAACTGTACTCATGGAATAAATTGTGGCAGAGCTTTAGCAGGGAATAGAGAGGATAGATAATAAAGTTAAGAAAAAGAAAGTTGGATCTAACCATTTTATTTATTTATTATTTACTACAACCCTAGCGAAAGGGGCTGCTGTATGCCCCCTAGTGGATTAATTAATCGAGGTTTTAAATAAATCAGATCATTTCAGATTATTTGGTTAAGCTAGAAAAACATACACGACAGCAGGCTATCGCCTACAACCTGTCCGCAATAGAATGATTATTTTTTAGGGCAAGGTTGTTGTCCGAGCTACTTTTTGTTGTTATAGTCAAATAAAACTAATTTCTATTTTCACATGCGACAATAAAGAGACTAGTGCTACTAACACTATAAAAGAAATTGAAATAAATAGCCGTTCAAAAATTAGAATAGAATAATTATTTTTAAGGCACGACTACAGGTTTTTGTCCGTGCTACTTTTAGTGGTTATAGTCCACTGAAACTAATTTCATATGAGATAATAAACAGACTAGTGCGGCCAACGTTATGAAAAATCTTAAATAAATAGCAATTTAAAAATTTGTATAGAATGATTATTTTTTAAGGCAAGACGGCTGGTTGTTGTCCGTGCTACTTTTGTGGTTATAGTCAAATAAAACTAATTTCTGTGTTCATATGCGACAATAAACAGATTAGTGCGGCCAACGTTATGAAAAATCTTAAATAAATAGCCATTTAAAAATTAGTATAGAATAATTATTTTTTAAGGCAAGACGGCTGGTTGTTGTCCGTGCTACTTTTGTGGTTATAGTCAAATAAAACTAATTTTCATATGAGATAATAAACAGACTAGTGCGGCCAACACTCTGAAAAATCTTAAGTAAATAACCATTTAAAATAATTTTTAATTGGCGAAAGGCGCCGGCTGCTGTATGCCCGCAGGCGAAGTAATTAAATGAGGTCTTGAATAAATCAGATCATTTTATATTATTTGGTTAAGCTATAAATACGTAGATAACAGCAGGCTATCGTCTACAATCTGTCCGTAATAGCATGATTATTTTTTAAGGCAAGACGGCAGGTTGTTGTCCGTGCTACTTTTGTGGTTATAGTCAAATAAAACTAATTTTCATATGCGATCCTAAACAGATTAGTGCGACCAACACTATGAAAAATCTTAAATTCTCATTTAAAATTAGAATAGAATGATTCCTTTTTTTTGAGGCAAGTCGGCAGGTGGTTGTCCGTGCTACTTTTGTGGTTATAGTCAAATAAAACTAATTTCTGTGTTCATATGCGATACTAAACAGATTAGTGCGACCAACACTATGAAAAATTTTAAATAAACAAAACTGTTCTATGCCCTTAACATGATCCTCGAAGTCAGCCTGGCTCAGTTCAGCTGTAAACGTTCTACAAAAAAGTTTGTTTCCAAATTCCTTAGTATCGGTGCTTTATTCAAAAAATCTGCTGCTAGAAGAAAATATTTTCGATGTGTGGGATAACATAATGTTCTAAAAACTTGAATTTATCTCCTATTATATTTATAATCCTTTAACTTCTTAATTAACTCATTTTTTATCAGGAATTTGTTAAACAAACATTTTGTAACTCCTTTAAACTTAACTACAGTAGCAGGAACTTTCCTAAAGTCGTTTCTACCCCAGCGCAATGCTTTGAAGGTTTGCACAACACACAAATTTTCTACAAGTTCCTTTTTTTCCCAGACCGGAACCTTGCAATGCTTTGAAGGTTTGCACAACACACATATTTTCTATAAGTTTCTTTTTCTACTCGGAGCGGAACCTTAGGAATGAGTGGCTACCATTAGTTGTCGACTAGGAAATACAAAAACAAAACTGTCAGCCACAAATTTGTATATGTAAGTTTAGTTTTCTTCCAAGAAAAACTATAAACCATATGTTCTTATGTGTGCCAGAAAAAATTAAAAAAAACATTAAAAAGCAGATTTCGTGAAATTAAATCGATTTGATGACGTTATTCCATTTTTTTCAATGGTATACTTCATCTTAAATTGATTTTAGGGCTATAAATAGGTAAAAATAAAATGTTTTGTATTTAACACAAGCGTCTAGTGTTAGACAGCCATTAAGCCAATTGGATTTGATTAAAACAACAGCACTCAACTTATAATAATCAAAAGTACGCAAATTGTAAGAGATATTAGAAAATAACAGCAGCTGTGGAAAGTTACAGACGAGTGAGTATTTTGAAAAGCTAAAAAAGAACTCTTGTCAATGAAATGAATACACATTTGCTATTAATAAATTCAATCAACAGCCATTTATCTGTGCAGCACATATGATGAATAAAACAGCAGCGATAAGATAATAAAAATAGTGACAACAGAAAAAACAGTTTTGTGCTTAGAAAAAATATATACAAATTGACTAAAATTAGTTTTATCTTTCTCCACAGCAGTTTGACAAAAGCAAAAAACCAAATGATTACTATGGTGTGTTTGTGTGTGTGTGTGTGTGGCGCTAATACTTTTGTAGTGGTGCATAATGCTGTGTGGGTTAGAATCCTTGTTGTCTTCTTCTGAAATTAGGTTAGCATTTAGTTGAAAACTTTTTCATTTTATTTCTTTCGTTTTATATTTTGCCCAAAAAAAAAGAAGAGTCCCCCATACCGAACACATTTCGGCCAGTGCGCAGAAGTGAAAATGTAGCATCACAGTCACAGCATGGAAAAATTACAACAACAACTATTTCAAGTAAAGCAAAATAGATGACATCTAGAGTGTCAAAAAAGAAATTCATGGACTTAAACTGGTTCCATATAAATACATAAGTGACAGCAAACAAACACGAGAACAAGTGCAAAAAATTAAAAAAAAAAACAAAAAATAAATTAAACACGAAATGGCTTTTTTGTAAAAATGCTAAAGTTACACGAAAGTAGTAGGCGTACGTAAAAGAATGTACGAGTGCACATGTCAATTCAAGCCTGTGCGTACGTACGTGTGGCAATGTGTATGCGTGTGTTTGTTTGTGTGTGTGTTCAAGTCCCTTTTGCCATGTAATTGCAGAAATACAGTAAATGAATGACTTTAAACATGAAAAGTCATGTAGGATACTTTTAAGCGTCGACCGTCATTCATTTTTAAGTCGAAAAAGAAACCGAGCAAGGTAAAGTATTTCACATATGTGTGCGTAGGTCATGACACACATGCACACACACTTGTACACATTTTTAGACAGCGGAATTAACTGGCAAAAATTCCAAAATTATTTCTCAATTTTAATTTCAATCTAGTTACTAGGAGCATAAAGTGTAAGCAAAAATGAAGGAAATATTCAAATGTTTCTTTAAATTAATTTCAAAATATCAAACGTATTTTATTCTAAAAAAGACAGCATAACTTTCCACGTAGGGTGCTTAACATTCAATTTGTTGTACTATATAATAAATTCGGTGACAACTTCACTTCTTGTTCAGTGGCCACCTCGTCTCTCGTTTACCTTTTATGGCGAAGTGTTGGCATTGGCTTATGCCGACAAACCATTAATTCTTAAAGCATTGGCTGCCAATATTCAAGCCACCATTTTACGTCATACGGCCAGATTTATTGGAAAAAATCGTCAAAAATTTAACTGAACGGCAGAAATCATATTTGAAAAATAAATCATGAATTTAAGTGGCAGTTAAAAATAAAACAAATTGAAAGCGACAATATTTCTGTTTTCTACTTGTTTTATTCCACACGTTGTTGTAGTGCAGACCGGGACAAAGTTTTACACGGTTTCCCAGCTTCCCATGTTCGCCAGAGAATCTGATGAGGCAGGTTTTGGTCTTTGCTATGGCGACGTCATTCATTGCGTTAATGTTTACGATCAAGCACATACATGCGTGAGATATCGTAAGGCACACTTCGTGTTTAGGCGATTCTGTAAATCTTCGGGGGTTGCCGTGGTGACTATGATTTGCTACTAAAATTCGTATTAAAAATATCGGGTACGGTTTGAAGCTCGGGCAGTGCTGGTGGCTGTTTGCAGTTCTATTGAACCGATAGTAGTAATTTCTATTTGCTAATGTGAATTACTGGCGCCATGGCAATAGCCAAGAACGTAGTAAGGATATCAGATGGGCTCAAGGTCCCTTACAAGTTATTCGTGCATGGTTTGTGGCGGCCCATGCAGGAGAAGTTGCCAACGGTGCGTACTTAAAGAGTCGCTTAGGTGTGACCTCTGAGTCGTACAGGGGTTGTACTTCGCAGGCAGGTATAGATGATAACCTTGGACACTTCTGTATACTTTACGTTCTAAAATCTCTTGCCCACTAAAAGGGGGCGAGTTTCAAAATAGATGTTTCTGAGTTTCTGTCTTCAAGCTTTGAATCTTCTTTGGTACAAAAATATATAATTTGTTTAACAAAATTACAAAACAACTTAAAAATAATTTTTTTTTTTTTTTTTTTTTTTTTTTTGTTTTGGACCAGCACTCAGGGGATGACCATGATGCAGTGCATTGCGTCAGAACTGAAAACGAGAGGATAGTATTGAGGGGACAGATTAGGAAAGATGAGAAGATAGACAGTTGTTTTTGTAGCTATTTCAACCTTTATACTCCGACGACTAATTTTTTGGTACAGGACCGACGAAGGATGGTGCTGTTACTCTGCTTTTAGTACATGATCCTGTCAGTCGCTGCCAATAATGTTCAGTGACCAGCGACTCTGCCTTCATCATTGAAACAGGCTGGCAACAACTAACACAACCACGCACTAATGCTGATCAGAAGAATTCAACACAATATTTCATGACTCAGCGCGAGCTCGAACTCAGGACCCTCCACTTCATAATCTCGTGTTCTACTACTTCATCCAACAGCACAATATTAGACGTTGGTTTAATACTTTTCAGAGAAACTTTTGTCCCTGTGGCCCTATTCAGCCCATTTACGAATCTGACCTGTGCCATTTTTCCAAATGTATTTATAACAAATTTCAAGGGTCTGACTCTTTCCGTTTGGACTGAATCGTGATTTCAAAAGACGGACGGATGGACATGGCTACATCGTCTTAGATTTCATCACTGATCAAGAATATATATACTTTATGGGTTCTTAGAGGCATATTTCGCTGCGTTACACACGGAATGATAATTCTTTTTTGGAGGATGTAAAGAACCAAAACTTTTATTATTACATTTCAAAAATATATCGAGTTAAAACCCCCGATGCAAGAGACCGGTGTCGTCATTGATCAAAGAAAATTTTGCATCAAACTGGTTGCAAAGTTTATTGATTAACTGCTCAAACACAGTTTGGTGTTGGCTGAAGTAGTAGAACACGAGACTATGAAGCGGAGGGTCGTGAGTTGGAGCCCGCGCTGAGTCATGAAATATTGTGTTTAATTCTTCTGATCAGCATTAGTGCGTGGTTGTGTTAGTTGTTGCCAGCCTGTTTCAATGATGAAGGCATAGTCACTGGTCACTGAACATAATTGGCAGCGACTGACACTATCATGTGCTAAAAGCAGAGTAACAGCATCCACCTTCGTCGGCCCTGTAGCAAAAATTAGCCGGCGAAGTAAAAGGTTGAAATAGCTACAAAAACAACTGTTTATCTTCTCATCTTTCCTAATCTGTCCCCTCAATACTATCCCCTCGTTTTCAGTTCCAGCGCAACGCATTGCATATATAGGGGTCATCCCCTGAGTGCTGGTCCAAGATAAAAAAAAAAAGAAAAAAAAAAAAGTTTGAGTAATAAAAATTTTATGAAAAGGAACAATTTCGCGTTTTATTTTCAAATTATGCCAATTTTTGGATCTCTTTAATAGAATTTTAAGTCCTGTTTAGGCCTGACTTATATTTGGCCATTTCATTGTAAACTTTAAAAATGCTTGCGATAGCTGAACTTTTTGTTAAATTGCTAATGAAAATATTATTTTATATTTTTATTTTCAATCAATATTATTGTTTATATTTTTCTAGAGTTTCTAAATTCTCGTTAATCCATAAATATTAATTTTGCATAAATTAAAGTTTTCGTTGCCTCCCCAAACAACATTTTTATGCCACCGACTGAATCTGTTGAAAAATATATTTGTTAGAAAAACATCACTTTCATTAATGATTCTCTATGAACATAAAATATTCCGTATACAGAAATAAGTTTTTTGTTTTAAAAAGTTTAGAGTATATAAAAATATTATATATTTAAAGTTGGCAGGATTTATTAAAAAATTAATATAAAAACAATTACATATTAGTTTTGAAGGGAAATTTTTCCTGTTTTACTTATTGTTCTTGCAACAACAAAGAAAAAACCTTTTAATTATTTATTTCAATAAGAAACATGAACTCGTGGGCGGAATGATATCTACCTGGTGTAAATTATTATTTGTAAATTCACATGTGTGTGCGTGTGTGTGTGTGAACTTACGTACTTAATACACTTTACAAATACCATATTTTTCAGTCCTGTTTATAAAATATTCTTGGCCCAATTGAATGTATGCCGGAGACTACTTGTCTACTGTGGCAAAAGTAAAATTTTCTGCTGCAGTCGTTGTTGTTGTTTTTTTTTATTTCTTACATATATTTTTTTGTTATCAAAAGAATACCTATTCAAAAAACTGTGGCACATGAAAAGAAAAGCTTTATTCTCTTACTTCAATTACAATTGGCACCACAACTACTGGCGGCCACATATTTTGCCAAATAGAATAGAATAGAATAGAATACGAGTGGAATTTATTGCTTTTTTTTTTGCTCTCCCTGTTCTTGCCTCATTTTGCTGTTTGCATGGACCAATGCTGCCACATGTTTACCTAGAAATTCTGGTTAAAATTCTTATAGCGAATAACAATCATGTATTCTCGCTCATGCTCTTTTGAAATCGCCTAAAACTATGTTACACATAAGACGCCTGCCTATAGTGTTGCGTTCCTAGGACTTGCTAACAGCGACTCTAATTGTAATTAAGCTGTTAAACGTCTACATGCATTCTAGTTTCTTTGTAGTGGTGATATTTATGTAACGGGCCAACTACAGTATTTATTACAGTTCAACAGAATAACAAACAAACAAACTCATACTCAGTTTGAAGCATGTGTGCATATGTTTGTGTGTGTATGTGTGTGTAGTTTGTAAAAGAATAGTTCTTTTGCCAGATGAACCACAGAGATAACATTTGTCATATATACATCCAATACAGCAGAATGATTATGTTGGTCGCTGTCCTAGAATTGAAAAGGAAAATTGTTACAACTTTTGCAAATTGTCTTAGTGTTGCCAAGTGACACATTTATTGGGGAATAGCAGCTAGTGTCCCTTTTTCTAAAGTCATTAATTTAAAAGCATTTCTATATGGACCGTAAAGTAGCACTTAAGTACTTAAGGCAACAACAAACAAATAAATAAGTAAAAACTGAAAAAGACAAATAAGTTCTGCAACAATTTGTGGCACTATTCAGGTTGATAATAATAAATAATGATGCACTAAAATTTAATTTCTATAAAAAGTCAGCAGCAGCAGCAGCACCAGTACAAACAAACTTTGGTGCGCACGTTCTTACAAGTGATTTTTAAAATGTTGGCTAAAGTGTGTTTCAAGCCTCATTAAACTTGTTCATGTTGTTTGAAAAAAAATATGTGATTTGATTTTACAATTGAAAAATCCGGCTAACAAATGTGCGTTAAACAAATTGACACAATTATAAAGTTTTCTGTTTTGTTCAGTTTGTGTTGTTTGTTTGATATTTCTGAGACTCTACTGCATTCAGGGCATACAATGGGATTTATTATGTGCTGCAGGTTGGCCAGCATTTACTGGTTGTCATTATGATCTCGTTATTTTTATTTAATTTGTGACACCATATGAAAGCAGCATTTTAGAAGAAGTAGGTTTTTCAATTAAAGTAAATTTAAATTTTATTTTATAATTTTCTTTTTTGTAATGGAAATTAATTTTCTTGAATTGAAAAATATTTTTAGGAAATCTTACACAAAATAATGCTGCAGTTGTAAAGGATTACATCGATTGTAATAAAAGTTCAAATAGTCTTTAGCTGATACTATTGGAATACATGGAATTTTGCATGCTCCTGTAAACAAGGATAACGGGGACGATATTAAGGATAACAGGGAAGATACGAAATCTCAATTATTTTTTATAAAGAGCCTGAGGCGCGTGTTCGCTACTCTCTTTAAAATGTATTCCGTCATTTGCAATTCTGTTGCATTATGCAAATCGTAGTGTTCTGTGCTCTGAAGTGAATCCATTAAATAAATATTTGTTTTAAAATGTGTTTGTGATGACGCAAATTCTATTAACATTCAATTTAGTTTATCCCTGTTGTTGCTACAAGTAGTTTAACTCTTGATATTTTTTTTAAGTTAAAGAATCATCAATAAATATTAAACAAAAATTAAACCTTTTTTATGACAGAATAAAATGCACGTACTTTCGCATCTAAAAATAGCAAGGATATATCATTTTTTTACATTAATTATTCAAAAGTGTTTAAATTTCTGAATAAATGCCATGCAACTTTTGTTTGGTGGCACAGAAAATAAATGTACGTGATGAAATGCTAAAATAGAATTTAAAACAAAAATATCAAATGAGTGTCACACACTGCAAAGAAAGAAAGAAAGTATTACGCTGACACCTAATGTTAAGCGGCCATATTTTGAAAAACTCAACATGTTCTGAATGCCTTTATTTTATTTTTTTTTATTTTAAATGTGTTGAAACATCCCAGTCAGCATTTTATGAAATTAATGGTCATATTCGAGTCTTTTTCGACTCCTTCGCACGATTAAAATAAGCATTTATGCGCTCGTTTTCGGGTCGAAAATGACTGTTTATTCGGGAGAAAATGGTACCCTAGCCGCGAATCTTCTAAAGGAGTCTTTTATGATTCGCGGTTTTGATCAATTTCTACTCATTTGCGAGACAGTTTGTGGTAGTTCTTTATATATTTTATTTTGTATTTTACTACACGAGCTTGCTGTTTGTGTTTGTTTTTTTTAATCACTTTCTAAGTATTTGTTTAAATTATTTTCGAGTCGTATTTTAAGCGCAGAACTGATTAATCAGTTTTTATCACCTAAAGTACTCGAAAAAGACTCAGTTTGGTGAAACAATCTTCCACATGCTGACTGGGATTAACCCCGGTATTCATAAAAGAACAAAACGTATTTGAAATCTATTTTAAGAATATTTTGTATGGAAAAATTTTATTAAAATACAATTCAAACTCATTTAAAATTTTATGAATACAAAAATGTATTTAATACAAGAAACCAAACGTCACCTTTAAAGTAAAAGCAGTACAACATTCTTGCTCGCTAAAACGACTTTAAAAACTTTGTCAGCAAAAGAAATTTCTAATTGAAAAAAATTGAGACAGACAATTGATAAATTGAAAGAAAATTTTATAATTGCACATTTTTTATTAAAAATTTATAAAAGGCGTAATCTGGAAGGACACAACCCCAGTTGCTGAAAACAGCGACGAATTGATTGTTTAGGATTCATCTTCAAGGCTTTCCTGTACAGTGGATACAGTGTGCACCAAAGATTCCAGAAATGTACAACAACATTTAATGTGCACATTTAATACAATGTACACCTTGTATGTATTCAAGGTGTACATTGTCTTTCAAATTAAATTTAAACATTGTCTTTCTTTCATCGTGTACACCTTCTACTTGTGTATAACTATGAGTGTACTCGTGTACATCTCGTGTAGATGCTTTTTAAATTTGAAACTGGTGGGTATGTATAATATTTTCAGTGTTTGCTTTTACTGCGCACACAAAACATTAATTTTATGAAGTTACAAAACAAATACAATGTTATCATATCCGCAAATCTGCATACGTACATAAAGTGAATTCAATGTTTGCAATGTCTTCAATGTATACACTTGAGGTTCGGTGCACAGTCCTGTACACTCCAGATTTATTTGTGTATAAAGTGAGACATGCATACATTTTTCAATGTCATGTCTTTTAATGTCGTTCATGTAAACTTGTTTGTACAGAGGATAAAATATGTACACTATTTCGAACTCTGGTGTGCACTGAGCACTGTAGCCACGATCTATTGTTCTTTGTATCAGCCGCTCTGAAGGACGATTATGGAAGCCATAAAATGGAAGTAGTGCACGATGAGTTTGACGAATAGAGCAATTATTTTGATTAAAAATTTCAAAAATTTGCGCGCTGCTCTTTTGTGACATTCTAAAAAAAACACGCTTTACAAAATTCAATTATTAGGCATAGGTCGAGTTCTATTCATAAAGATATCACAAATATTCTAAAGAACAATGAAAAATCATTATCAGAGTAGAACATCACTGTTTTCGGTAGTAGCTACAATCCAATCATCAGTAGATGCTCCAGTTGAATGTGGCAACAGTTTTTAGGACAAAATTATGTAGAAAAAAAATAGATAGAGAAAACTGTGAAAAAGCGAAAAAGAGAAATTATTTTACTTCGTCGAAAATTTTTGTATTAAAATATTTTTTATTAAATTATTTATTTGCAACAGTACTGAAGAAGTAGAGGGCAGCAAATTGCTCCTCTTAAAATTCTTTGCGTAAATAGAGGTCATCCTCTGAGTGCCGGTTCAAATAAAAAAAGGGTATACATTTTTTAACCTTTTCATATTGAGTGTTACCACATTCAACTAAACCAACTACTGACGGGAGTGTAGCTACTACCGAAAACAGTGCTGTGCTATAGTACAATTTTTTTTAGTTGGACCGGCACTCAGAGAATGATTTTTACTCAAGCAGAGCATTTTAAAGGGAGTAATTTTGGGTGCCTTCAATTTCAACCCTTTTATATTTAACACGACAGGAAGGATTCTCCCTGGGAGTTTATTACACATACGGGCACTACATGAAGATGCCCATCGCTATCGGTTCTCTCGTTTAATTGTATTCTGCATTATATTTACCCCATTTTATTTATATTATTAAAAAAAAATTGGTGCAACTTATGATTGCATTTGGAATTAAAGCCACACTTTTCATAAAAAAAATATCAAACGTTTTATCTAAAAATTATTTATGTTTTCCGTTTAGTGTAGCGCATCATGATCTTAATAAAAACTATTCGAATTTCATCTTCCAATTCTTATTAAAAAGTTCATGCAAGTCAAGGTTGTTTAGAAAAAGTTTAAAAACCCATAAGAAAAACTTACCAACGGGAGCATTAAAAGCAAAGAAAATAAAATTGTCATACATGAATGAATGACTGAATGGATGGATGGGGAAAAAAAGAAGAAAAATGACACAAACTTTTGCCAACTCAATGGCGTACTTCAATGATTTCATTTATTTCCTTTTTAGTTCTAGTTTTTCCTCAGTGTTCCTATTGTTGTTGTTGTTGTTTTTGTTTGTAATTGAAAATTATATAGAACATAACGTATGGTGGCATGAGTATAACTGGCGTCGAGTTAATGATACATGGCGCTACCTCATTTACTGGCATCACATTGTGCTATTGCAGTTTTGCAAGACTGCAGTCATGGCATTACAGCAGTTCACTGGTTGCTGTTGGTTTAAATTTATTTTTTTTTCTTCTCAGCTGTTAGACTAAAGGTCATGTTTTGAAATTTACAAATTCATATTTGATCTATATTTCATTATTTAAAATTTGCTATATGTTGCTGCATATTAAAATGGCTACAAAGATGCTCTGTGTTCTCATCTTTCCTCATCTATTCGATTAATACTATCCTCTCCCTTCTAGTTCCGGCACAAGAGACTCTATATGTAGGGGTCATGCCCTGAGTGCTGGTCCGAAGTAAAAAAAAAATTTAGAAATCATTTATTGATAATTTTTATTCTATTATTTATTAACTTATTTATTTATGATTTCAGCCTCTTAAACTATTTGTGTATAATTTATTGCTGAGCGAAGAGTTCTGCTAACATTAAATGTTAAAGTTCAATGAGTCATCTCGTACTTGTATCAATAATTTCTATTCTTTTTATCTCCTTTATGTGATTTGCTGCAGCGCTTAGAGCACAGATTTAAAAGTAAATAAAATTTATGCTTAACAAAATTTTGCTATAAAAGAAGGTTAGAAAATTAATCTCTTTCGTGGCGTAGAAAGTGCTTTATTACACTTGAGGTCAACGTATACACAATTTCTCAATAAAAATGCTTAAGAAGTACTTATAAAAATATACTGTGTTGTACTAAAATTTGTTTATATTTACAGTGAACACTCGATAATTTCAAATTCAGGGTAGCAGTATAAAAACCTTAAATAGTCGGGAGCTTATGGATATATAATTTTGTTTTACAACAAATTTGTTATTTTAGAATTTTACAACTCTTTTTCCTGCAGCAGCATTTCTTTTAACCCATTTCGTCCCAGTGTTTGATTTTTCGAACAGTAAATTTCAAGCATTTAAAATTTTTTCTCTGTTTAGGGAAGACTAAGAACATATATTTTTTAATGAAAATCTTTAAAAAAATTTTTAATGAAAATTTAAAAAAATTTTTAATGAAAATTTAAAAAAAATTTTAATGAAAATTTAAAAAAATTTTTAATGAAAATTTAAAAAAAATTTTATTGAAAATTTAAAAAAAATGTTATTGAAAATTTTTTAACAATTTTTTTATGAAAATTTTATTGAAAATTTTTAATGAAAATTTTTAAAAAAATTTTTAATGAAGATTTGTAAAAAAAAATTGTTTAAAAATTCGGTCATCTGATTCGTATCTTCTGGGCCCAAATTAACATTTAACTACAAAAAAGCTCTGGGACGATATGGGTTAATAATTCATTGTTGCTCTTTTCCTATCTACATATATCGCTATTTGAGAGTTGGCAATATTAACGAAGAACCTAGTCGATTATCGCATTGATAACAGACTTTGTAATAGATTTAAAAAAGTTTAAATCACAAAACAATGGGGCCGTGCGACACCCTTAATGAGGCTTAATATGAAAGCAATACTGATTAAAAAGTGCTACATAGCGGATGAGGAATTATAATATTAATAAAAATACTCATACGCCAAAATAAATAAATTTATTTTTATGTAGAAAATAAAATTACGATTAATATGTCTTCAACACAAGTCAAGATATGGAACACTCCATTTGATTGCTTCCTTTTGAAATTATTTTAAATAAATACAAGCAAAAACAAATAATGCAATCCCATAATGAGGGTCAATATGAATGCGTTACTTCTTAAAAGGTGTTACAGAGCGTATGAAGAATTATAATATTGAAAAAAATTACTCATACGCCACACTAAATAACAAAACTAATGAAACCTCATAATGCGGCTCAATATAAATGCGTTACTTCCTAAAAGACGTTGCATAGCGTATGAGAAATTATAATATTAACAAGATTACGCATACGCCACACTAAATTAATGTTTTATGCAGGAAATAAAATTACGATTAATTTGTCTTCACGTGACATATCAAAATACGAAAAACTCCGTTTGATTGCTTTCTTTTGAATTCATTTTAAATAAATACATGCCAAAGCAAATAATGGGACAAGAACAGAAGACTGTCACATTTGCAATATGGCAATCAATCACGAAGACTTTGATGGTGTTAATTGCAGAAGCATATTTATGTACGAGTAGTTTACATGACAATACAAGACAAATACGCAAGCATTGTAAAGTATGGAGACTTTTCTTTTCGGGATTGATGGCGCTAAGTACTCATGTTAACGGCATGACAAAAAAATTTATTGAATATAAAAACTTTAAGTGGTCGAATTTTGAATACCCAGTAAGCCTCGTATACATATATTTTATTTATATACGGCACTTAAGCCAAAAGGGAAAGTTACTATTTATCTATACATGAGCACAACAGTGCCTTCTTCATGAAACTGTCTTTGTTTTGTAAAAGTTGTAGAACACAGATATTGTATGGATTTTTTTTTTTGTGAGAATGTGTATGTCCACAGAACTTGTTTGTGTTAATTTTATAAATTTATGAAATTCCACTTCATTTAACAACTTAAATTTCTTTAAACTGGAAAAATTTCTAAAACGATTGCATATTGTACACTAAAGTGTATGAAAATATTTGGTAAGATAATGTGTGTGAGTGTGTGTGTGTGTGTGAGTGTGTGTCAGTGTGTGTGTGTGTGTTTGTGAATGTGTTTGTGTGTGTTTGTGAATGGGTTTGTGTGTGTGTTTGAATATGTGTGTTTGAATGTGTGTGTTTGTGTGTGTTTGAATGTGTGTGTTTGTGTGTGTGTATATGTGTTTGTGTTTGTATGTTTGTGGGTACTGAAATATATTCTAATTAAATTTTCGAATAACAATTCAAAGGATTTTCACTTGGATGCATTTAGCAATTTTTATTTATATAAAAAAGAGGGTTCCATACACGATCAATTGCTTTTAATATAAATGAAAGTTTGTGAACGACTCTAACGGTTTAAATTGATTTGATTTCAGATTCCTTACTATCACACATACCAAGATATTGCCAGTTACACTCACCTCTAAAAACCCTTGAACAAAATTAAATTTTACCACTCTAATTTATAAAAAAAATTTACTATTTATAACAGATTAATTTTCATAAAGTATTTGTTTTATAAGTTTCTTATTAATCAAAAACAATGTATATATAAGGCCGTAAAAATTTATTTTTATAAAAAATATTAATAAAATCTCTTTAAAAAAATGTTTATTTTAAATTCTAAAATTTATTCTTCAATTACATCCTGCTGACGATTATCTTAGCATAATTAAGATAAACTATTATTTTCTTTATTCTTAAAACAAACAAACAAGAAACATCCTTCATACACCCACACAAGCAGACTAAATTTACATTTGCTATTCAGCAAAACAGTTCCATCTTAAAGTACTCGTTAAAAAAAAAAAAACAAAGAAAGTGAAATGTAAGCACAGGGGCAAAAGTCAGTGTAAACGAAGACGAATGAATAAGTAAATTCTGAGCTTCTGATGAACAGAATAATAAAGCCAACAATTAAAATAATGCACACGTATATAAAACTATAAATAAAGTGAATTAAATGCACACAACACAAACAATGAGTATGTCACATGAGTGTGTAAAATATAATAAACAGCCGTTTACGACACATAAAATTCGCCACAATAAATAAATAAATTTACATATAAAATGACTACAAATTTTCCCTATTAAATATGGGGAATTATTAAAAAAAATTGAAATGCCCGAGTCTGGTGTCAACAAAAAGCCAAATGAAATTCACTTTCTCTTATTTTTTCACAAAGAACGTTTTTAATAAAAACTAGTTTTTTACGCTAAAATTTTTTTAAGTTTGTTAAGGAAGAAAGTGACGTTTCTTACACCCACAAATATATTGCTGAGTTAATCATAATATATTTACCGTGATCATGGTGTTTTTTTTTTGTTTGTCTTGCTGATACACAAAATTCTTATTGCAACAAAAAATTCTTTAAAATAGTTGAATCAGTCATTTGAAGCTTCTAAAAATCTTTTAAAAAAAACTTATAATTCTTTTATGTTTAATTATAAAAAAAAAAAATTATTTACAGTAAGAGATCATCATGCCACCAAATGAAGTGACAATTGATGAGCCAAAACCAGCGTCTGAAGTGGAATCAGCGACTGCAGAACTGGAAACAGCAGACCAAAAAGCCGAAGAGGCCACACAGCATTCAGTATTTCGGGAAAATGAACACCATCAAGTCGTTGAAAATCAAAAAATCATGCCCAACGTAGAAGAAATAAAAACGACAGCATCTTCGATAAGCACAACAGAAGGAGAACCAGGTGAGACAAATCTTTGTATGTTAACTGAACAGAGGCCAAATTATAGCATTTGATATCGAACAAAATTTTCGTACAATTGAAATACAAACTTCGATGGATATCGAACGGCATAATTTACTCCCTAGGCACAAAATACTCTATACAAAAATAAATATAAAATTCTGTACGAAGCCGGTCTAATAAATCGCGTTGCTAAAGCAAAATGTTTATGGGAAATAAAACCAAATTTTGTAGATAGAGAAAAAATTAATTTTTTTTTCTTTCTATAAAATTCTTGACCGAAGAAACGCAAAAAAAAATCCGCCTTACTTTTTATCACACAAGTCCTTAAGAGAAAAAATTTTAATTTGAAGAAACGTTTAATTTGAAGGATGTCAATTTGAGCCCAACTAATGAATTCATAATGAAAAACATTTATTAAATTGAATTAAGATTTATAGACTAATTGTTCGAAATTTTTTGTTTTAAATTCAGAAAGACATGATAAATATGCCAAAGCACAAAGGCAAGTCAACATGAGTTTTTAGTTATTCAACTTACACTGCAGAGCAGAACAGCTGTTTTCGAAAGCCGCAACGCTTTCATTATCAGAGCTCATGTGTATTGTGTTTGTCACCACTTATTAGGTGGTTTAGTTGAATATGATAACAGTTCTTAATGATGAAAGCGTTGCGGCTTTCGAAAACAGCTGTTCTGCTCTGCTGTGTAAGTTGAATAACTAAAAACTGATGTAGAAAAAGATTTATATTTTTTATTTTGGAGGCATAGAATTTTAATGTTGAATTTTTTTTTTAATTTTTTTTTTTAATTTTTTTTTTAATTTTTTTTTTTAATTTTTTTTTTTAATTTTTTTTTTTAATTTTTTTCGGAAAATTTTTTTTCTCAAACCAACAATTCAAACACTTTTTAATATTACAGAAGAGACTACTACCAAGACCTCAGTGCTACAAAAAGTCGAACATGCTGGCGAACGTGTAACAATTGCGATTGCAGACAAAACAGGCATACCCACATGGGGTGTCGTGGCCATTATCATACTGGTATTCCTGGTTGTCTTCGGCATCATATTCTTCTGTGTACGAAGATTCTTGAAGAAGCGACGAACTAAAGATGGTAAGGGTAAGAAGGGTGTTGATATGAAATCAGTACAATTATTAGGATCAGCATATAAAGAAAAAGTAAGTATCAAATGCGCTATTTAATCTTAATAGTTATTGGGTTCTGGTATGTCATAGGTTCAGCCTGATATGGAGGAACTCACCGAAAATGCTGAAGAGGGTGGCGAAGAGGATAAGGAAAGTGAACAGAAATTAGGCAGACTGAATTTTAAGGTAAGTTAACGGCTAGACTGCAAGACAAATTACACGATCGTCATGTCTAAATAACGATGTGATTGTTGCTGATGATGATGAATACTGTGATGAATAATTACAACAGGGTAACACTCTGTGACACGAAACGCTATTATCCACTAACACAAACAGTTAATATGTCAATGTAGTGATGTGTGTAACACAAAAAGAAAAGGTTATGAAGGTTTTTGCTCTTGGTAAAATATCAATAATTTCATGGTACATTTCTCTCAATACTGCATGCATACTTTTTCCAGTCAGTCATTCATGCAACATAATTCTGCCAACGCATTGATTCAATTGGCTTTTAATCTAAAGAAAATATTAACATAATTATCACACACATCTGCACTCGTTTGTGTGCTTGAGTATTTGTACAATTTGCTATTCACCTTTCACGCAGCATAGTGACTTTTATTAAGGGCTGTTTAAGCTTCAGTACATCCTTTTAAAATTTTTTTTAATATTTTCTATAAATTTTGCCTTAAATGGTTTACCTTTCAAAACTATTCATTTGTCAAGGGTACTACAGCCTGCCTTTAATGTCTAAAGATCATTAAAAGGATTAAAATTAAATTGTAGTGTTAAACACCTACTCCCAAATATAAAAATTTAACTGCCAAAATGTGTGTTAATTTTACCATTAACTCAATTTTTAAATTCTATTAATATAAATTTTAAAATTTAATAATCTCTTACGTTATAAATTTGTATTTCCAACCAGAAAATACTTCAGTTGAAATTGGCAACTCTAACCCAAATTCAAATGCTATAGGCGTATCGTCAATACATCATTTTAATGATCGGTTTCATATCTCTAGTCTTTTGTAAATTACTGATTTTATAAATTCTATTTCAAGCAATAAAATTAAACTGTAGAAATATAATAGTTTTTATTCCCAATTTCAATTAAAATTCATTTTGTTGCCATTAACCCATCATTTAGTCATAAAATTCTGCCACACAAATAAATTTACAATAAACGAAACTCTCGATAGAAAACTAATTTTACACTTTCTATTTGACTCTTTTCCAAATGCCTTTCCTCGGAAACTTGCCCCACAACTGGAACACAATAATAATCATTGTCCTTTTATACATATTGTTTTGATTTCTTTCTATTTCTCCCCTCCTTTTTAATAACAAACAACAGCTTGAATATGATTTCAATTCGAACAGTTTAGCCGTAACTGTTATACAAGCCGAAGAATTACCAGCTTTAGATATGGGTGGTACCTCAGATCCTTATGTCAAAGTTTATCTGTTGCCCGACAAGAAAAAGAAATTCGAAACTAAAGTGCATCGTAAGACACTAAGTCCAGTTTTTAATGAAACATTTACCTTTAAGGTGGGTTTTAAAAAATAACAATTATTTATAGCAATTGCAAGCACTCGGTTTAATTATAAATAATCTGAATATTTATTATTTAGAGTTTACCCTATGCTGATGCCATGAACAAGACTTTAGTATTTGCCATATTCGACTTTGATCGCTTTTCGAAGCACGATCAAATTGGTGAAGTCAAGGTACCACTGTGCACAATCGATTTGGCGCAAACAATTGAAGAATGGCGCGATTTGGTTAGCGTCGAAGGTGAAGGAGGTCAGGTAAGAAGAATTTTTATACTAAAACTTAAAGATTTTCCACAATATCCCAGCCCAGTTCAAAGTAATCAAACGCAGTGCGATTATTTCTTTAGTTTTTACTTTTTGTTTTCTTTTCTGAAAAAAAAATTTTAAATAAATGTTATAGGCGAATGCTAACAAACAGCAAGCAAATTTGACCTACTCCACTAAATCTTTGAAATATATTTAAAAAAAAATATTTGAAAACTGTGTCACATATTGAGATCTTGCTCAGTTGGCTGTCGATTTAAAATGCAGAGAATTTTTCTTCAGAAAAAAAAAACGTTATTTATACACCAAAAAAAAAACAAGTTTTTTTTTCAGAAAAAGATTTTATGAATGTGTGAATGTTTTGTGTGCGTCTTAAATAATAAGTTTTAAATTTTTTTTATAGATAAAGTTTTAGGGTGGCATTTATTTGTGGGCATATAAAATATATTTATCAATTAAGCGTTCACCGAGTAATTTTATTTGCCCGAAAAAGCCGAGCGAAAGGTCTGGCGAAATGTTGAAAAATACATAATATTTTTATATAAAATAAAGACTCCTTAAACTTTAAATATATGACAAATTATTATTATTAAAAACACAATCCCAAAAGAAATGTTCCTTAATATTTTCCATCTAATTGCAATCAACCTTATTCTGGTTGTCGTAGTCGTTACGATATCCGTAAAATGTGGCAACGCTTGCCATAAGTTTGGCTTTAGAGCCGTTTTATTTCGACTACAAATACTACATCCGTAATTACGGCCTATTTAGAATATAGAAAATTAAATAAAGTCAAGAGATTTGGAGAGGTTTCATAGATCCGCCTCACTTGCATTTGCTTGGGTGAGGGTCGGCTAACAAGTAGCGGTTGTAATTTAAAAAAGAATCTATAATTAAACAACAGCAGATTTACAGCAACGTTTGATTAACGAATTCTTTATCTTTACGATTTGTAAAAATGAAACCTTTTAAAATTCTCCCTCAATTTATCGTTATAAGATTGTTTTATTCTATAGCAAAAGTGCTCTGAAAGTCACTTGATATTAAATTTAAAAATAGTTAAGGAAATTTTCCTCCAAATTACCCCCTATACCTAAAAATTATTTGTAGTATTTTCAAAAAATAATTTAGTTTAGAATTTCAATGAAAAATATGAAGTGTGTAATAGGCCTGTTCCAGGTGCATGTTTTTTATATTAAGAATATGAGAAATATGCACAAATTTATTAACAACTTGAAGTGTTGAAAAAAATTTTTCCATTTTGTTTTATACAAAAATGTTTTTTTTTTCAAATATTTTTGATGAATTTTTCAGCTTCAAATGAACCTGATAATTTAATTCTTGTTCGAAGTTATCCAAAGAAAAAGTTCGTACAGTTTTGTACAGAAAATCTAAAAATCACATTCTCATTTTCAAAATTGTACAAAAATTGTTATCTGGAACACATTGGGACTATTTTGTTAAGCATCTGGAACAGGCCTATTAATTCTGCATTATCATTCTGAACACTTTCAGCTAAAATTATTCTGTTATTTTTTTCTAAAAATTCTTGAAACTAATGAGACCACAATTACTAGTTTCATGTCAAGACGTGCCAAATCTTGCTCCATCTAAATAAATTTACATCCAGCAAAAAATTACTCGTAAAACGTTAAATGGCAAAATATGTATATGCCCTGTCACCCTTTACAAAAAAAAAGAAAGAGAAACTATATATTATATTCAAACCAAAATCATGTGTTATATATGTATACCAATCCAACAACAAAAACAAATAAAAGAAAATGCTTAAGAACTTTTGACACACCCAGTTCAAAATGTAACATTTATTCCTTCTAAACTTAATGATTCTATTTTTATGTGAATATCAAGTAAACAACGAACAATTTATTATAGCATTTAAATTCAAAGAAACAATGTTACAACAAATTCAAAGGAATTTCAAACAACAGCAACAACAACAATAACAAACGAAAATTCTTACTGTGAAAGCTACAAATATTTTATTTATTTTTCTAAGTTCTAATTTTAGCTATTTGCCGTTTTTAATTACATATTATTTATTTTTTTTTTTTATTTTATTAATAATTTTGGTTCTTGGTTTTTTTCTTTATTTTTTTTTTATTTTTTATAAGCCAGACAGACAAAATACAAACAAATAATTCTATTTCAAATCTAATTTCTTTTCTGATTCTTAACTTCCTTTCCCTCAAAACTCAAACTAAAATCCTTTGATTTTTCAACCTTTTTAGAAGGTAATTACAAAAACAATAATATACCAAATCAAACTGTTTAATTTTGCTCTTCATATTCAATATACATTACATTCTTATGATTTGTTTTGTTTCTGTCTACAAAATAAAAGTACACACTTTTGCATTTGCAATCAACAACAATAACTAACAAAAATTATTTATTCAACCATATAAACGTTTCCTTGTAATCCTCAAGTAACAAAAAAATATAACTTTTCTCTAACCCACTTTATGAATTTGTTGCATTCATTTTGTTGCGTTTTTGTCCTCTTACCACTCGCCGCATTACTAATATTGTAGTAGAAAGTTTGTGTTTTGTTTTTTATTTAAAGTTAGTTTTCTTTTTATTTTAACAAGTCTTTCGGTCACTTTTGAAATTTAGAATCACTGGCTCGACCAAGCCACGGCAGCTTTTAACCAGAGCTCAGATTTACTCGATTTTACTCGCGAGTGAAAAATACTCGCGAAGAAGAGTACTCAAAGAGTACGAGTGTTACAAAAACTTTACTCTCCACTCGTTTGTTTTAGGTGGGAGTACTCGCGAGTACTCCTTTTTAAAAAATTAGAGTGGGAGTAAAAATCTTCGAAATAGAGTGAGAGTTTACTCTTAAGAGTAAAATCGAGTGTAAAAATAGAAACTGTGTGTCTTTGCTGACTTGTGTGTGCGTGTGGTTTTTGTGTACTATTTCAGTCTTACCATACTTGCTGCTACACACACACACATACGCACACATACAAATCAGCAAAAACAAACAGTTTCTATTTTTACACTGTATGAGGAAGACTGAAAGAGTACTCGGCAAGAGTATAATCTGCTCGATTTCGAGCGTATTTTACTCGCACTCGAAATCGAGCGAAGCATATGCGCTCTTATTCGAGTGCCATAGAAAAATCGAGTACACTCGATATTTTTTTTTCACTCGCAGGAGTACTCGCGCTCGAATTCGAGCAAGTTTCACTCTCTACTCGAATTCGAGCGAAGATTTCGGAGCTCTGCTTTTAACATCCATGTGGGCGGCAAAAGCTTATTACAGCACTCCAAAGGTCAGCCATAAATAGATTTCGTTCCAAAGTGAATCCTATTAGTTGCCCAGATTTGCTAGCTTAACAAAAATATTTTCCTCGCAATGCCCTTATTGTGAATAAACTAAATGGCCCCTGGCCAATGTTCCAGTGCAGTTCACATAATTCATCACTTTTGAAGTGGTGTTTGACTATAAATTTAATTCTTATACAGAAATATATTCATGTTAAAACACTTTATTCCAATATGCAATAAAATGTGCCCTTTTTCCTTTTAATGCAACGGTTTTCGCAATGTAGGTATCAGAAAATGGCTACCTATAGATAACTCACCACACATTTTTTTGTGGTACACAAATAAAGGGTTCAAAGTTTACAAATATTTTTAGTTTTTATAAAATTCCAAAGGTATTCGTGTGTACATTTGCACAATATAAATATTTTTTCCTAAATTTTTTACATTCGTTTTTGAATACATATTGACAAACACACATGTACACCATGTCTAAACTTTCAAAAGTTTCTATATAATTTCTCCTTGCAGTTCGCCTGAAATTTAATGAATAAGAGGAAATGTGACAAGTCTTTTGTTATTGTTCTTAAATGTCAGTTTACCTTATTTGAAGAAATAATCATATGTTTTGCCTATAAATACAAAATGGTGGTATTTTGATCAACGAACGATCCTAGTCATTTTAGGGAAGCCATATAAAAATGTTTTATTTTTATTATAATAATTATTTTATATGATTGCAGTGTATCTGTTTTAAATATTGTTTTGTTTAGAGTTCAAACAGTATATTTTCATGTTGAACTATTTTCAAATTCTATAAGTTTTTTTTTATAAAAAACCAAAATTTTTGCTACAATATTAGTCGCTAAGAGTTAGACGAATGTAAGTTTAATGTCAGTAGAAAAGTATAAGCATCTCTTGCATTATAACGCATTATAAAACAAATTTTATAATATTAACAAAATTATCTCAATTGGCAGCATATAAAGCGATTATTAAGAGAATTTATTTCGTCAGAAATTCAATAAAATCGAATGTCTTATCAAAGATCATCCATTGAAAACCCGCCCACAATTGCTTCTTATCTTCTGAAAATATTAAAGTACAGCTTCTGGTTATTTTAAGATTTTAAGCTTAAGTCTTAGCTTTTGGGTTCTCGTTTACGTTTTTTGGATAAGAGTTTCTGTAAAAAATTATATCCCGATTATACTTCAATGCAATACTCCCTCAATATTGAACGTCAATATTGAACGTTATGAATGGAATGTATCCTTTGGAAAGTAACAACTGACCGACACTGGATATTTCCATTTATTTTTTCTTTTTTTTTTTTTGCATATTTAAATTATTTATTTATAATATAGCAAATTGTGTGAAAATGGTGCTTATGGTTACGCTTCTACTGACATTATGGCTAGAATCGGAATATATTCTAAACTCTCGATAATTTTCGCTTAGTTTTAATTTATTTATATTATTTCTTATCTTTTAAGTTTTTCTCTAACTTTTTGCACTTTTCCAATTTAAAAAAAATATATATATATATATTTTACTATAATACCGAATTCTTCAAAACATTTAATAAACTTTATTAAAGTAGATTAAACTTGTTATTGCACCACAACTTTAAGAATTTCCAATTTAAAATAATTATATTCCCTCTAACAACAACAAACATTGTATCATAGATCTCGAACAGCACTAGAAACTCGTAAAGAAATCAAACACACATGCAAACAAAATCGGCCTTTGAAAAATTAACATCAATCACGAATCACTATTTTTGGGACACACACACACACAACCACACTCACAAACACTTCACAAAATATCGAAAGCTTTCAAGCCTGAGAATGCTTAAAACAAAAATTATTTAAAAAAAATGCTAAATAAGAAAATGAAATAGTTTTTTTTTCAAAATTTTAGTTAGAATGAATTGGAGTAATTTTTTAAAATTTTCTATAATTGAATATTATGCATGTCCAGCTTTGAAATTTTTAAAACTATTTAACAAACATTTAATTTACATGCCAATTCTTAGCAGAGAGAATTCAGAAATCATGTAATTTTTTTTCCAAACAAATTTTGAAAATTATTAACAACTACTTTCATTTTAGTTTGTTTTTTTTTATGATTTGAACACATTTGAAATATTAATTGAAAGAAATATCTTTTTATAACCAATTCAAAGTATATAAAATTTTTAATCTCTTTTACCTTCATATATTTTTTTTCTAATTTCGTAATGTATCGCTATAAATATAAAACAAAATCAACTTTAAATATTCGAATTACAAAATCAAAATAAATCATAACAAAATCAAAACCAAACAATTAATCTGTGTATCAAAAATATAAAAATTCGCTTCAAAATTCATCCCTCTAAAATGTACAATAATTCGAATGTCTGCGCTGTGCGATGTGGCCATAAAATAATAAATAAACTGAAACGTAAGTACATTTTTTAAATCAAATTCAGAATTTCATAACTCTATTATTTGTGTTTGATTTTATGTTGTTTTTTGGACAATTATTATCTATTTATTACTATTTATTATTACTGTTGTGAACATAAATCGGCATCTAAAAATACAACCCTTTTTTTGAACTAAATTAACAAAATATTATTTTATAATTAATTGATGTTGTAAAATTACAGTAAATATATTTATATTAATATTATATTATTTAAATAATGAATTTGTTTAAATTCTTTGTGCCTAAAAATATATCATTTCCAAATGCTTGTTTGTTATTATCAGTATTTTTTTTTTTTTTTTTTTGAAAGCGTTTAAAAGCACTGCCGACAATTTTTAATGCCAGATGAAATACGAGTAATAATATTACCAGCCAACTGAACGAATGGCGCAACACTGGTCGACAACAACAACAAAAAATTCATTATATTTTGGTACAACTTTTGTATGTATATGTGATAATGAAGTTTATAGCAGAATAATAATTATATTATTCATACAAATTTCTGATTAGCTTTGCAAAAACAAAAATAAGGCCGAATAATAGGGTTGTCATATCTACTTCTTTGAAATCCAGCACGATTTTACCGGCTTAAGAGAATCAATATCCAGTGCTACCAACTTTAGAAAACAAAACAAAGCGCCGGTATATTATAAATCAGTAAAATTGCTGACATTCACTTTATTTTCTATTTTCCTTTAGAAAAATAATACGTGTTTCTAATATTTTTCCCGTTGCGTTACCGCATTCAAAACACTAAAACGCCAGTGTCCGAAAAAATATCGCATATAACGTTCTTCGATTTTGTGTTATTTCTGTAACACAAACTGATACTGAGCTCAACCTACTCAACACAGAGATAAAATCCAAATACGTGACCTTTAATTTTAAAACAGAATTACGTCACAATGTCCATTGTGGCCCCTGCTGTGTATGCGGTTGTACTACCTTGTGGAAAACACATATTCTCCCAGCCCATCTCTATCAATACCCACACTAAGAAGCCAGTTATCACGGCTCTGCACTGTTCGCTAGTAATAGTAACCGTATTGCCTATGGCGTGCTCAAAACGAGTTTCAAATTATCAACAGTCGACAATACGAGATCTGTTCAAAAAATAAAGTGAATTTCTATATAAAATTCTATTAAGATTTACAGGCTAATTGTTCGAAATTTCTATTTTTAAATTCAGAAAGAAATGATAAATAGTCCAAGGCACTAAGGAAAGTCAGCATCAGTTTTTAGTCATACAACTTACAGAGCAGAGCAGCTGTTTTCGAAAGCCGCCATGTTTTCATCATCAGTGCTCATTTCTATTTTTCTCAAAAAATATTTATTCTACTTTGTCCCCTTCAAAGTTGTGTGCCTCAGATAGAAAACACTTCCTTCAATGGTTTCCAATCCTCGAAGCAGTTCTGACATGACCTTTTTCGATATGTACTTAAGCTCAACTATTCGGTTCTTATATCCTCAGCCGTGTCTTTAATATTGGGTATAGAAAAATGTACTGGCGAGTGAACATGTGCATTCACCTTTGTGGATGTTTGCTTTGTCGGTGCTGCGGCAAAAATAGCCGGCGAAGTAAAGGCTAAAAAAATGAGATGATAATATTTCTTCATTTGCCTTCTGAATACTAATACGTAGGGGTCATTCCTGAGTGCTGGTCCTAAAAAAAAAACAAAAACATTGCATTGCAGGAGCCAACAGAAATGGGGACATTCTCAGAAATAGAAACATTTTTTTCACTCTTTCAATATTTTTATTGGTTGTCGAAGTGCTGCGGCTTGCGGGACAAACGTAGTTATTCCCATCTTCTCGACCGTCTATCAAAATCTTATACCACTTGAAAAAATGTTTGTGACTCAAAGACGAAACACCGTATGCCAGTGCCAATATTTTAAAAACACTTAATTCCATTTTTTTTTTTACACAAACTTGGATCCATTTTTTTCCACAGCAGAAAATCTTCGACTGTCACAAACAAACTAAACACGTTGAATAGCTCATAGTAGGAGCATGTGATCCAATAGAGCGTGTCAACATAAAAAACGTATAGTCGAATTTACGTAACTTTGAAATTTTAACAGACCTCGTAGAAGAAAAATATGTAATGAGTCATGGGCAATTATATTCCTGCAAGCTGCAGAAGTTCAACAAGCAAAACCTAAAGGATCTTGCCTTCTTAGCACAGTTTTTGCGAGACGTCCATCAACTAACATGAAATGACATTTTTGTAACCTTTAGTTTTCTTTGAAATGTCTTCTAGACTCCCTGTTCGAATCTGTGCGTTAGTGCAAACGCTTTATACACTCGTATAACAAATATTAATTGGCATATATTTTTGATTTATTTAAATCCTTTAACTTAATTTTTAAACGATCTAAGTACGATCTAATTAAGGATAATTTTAATTATTTAATGTTCTTTATATATTATTTCGCCTTGATCTACTAAACCTGTATTGCAAAAGGAGCTTCGATAAATTTTAATCTCTCTTAAACTTTACAAACAATTTGAATTTGTTTTACAATTACTTTTGTTTGATTTCATTTAACTATTATAATTTCTAACATTAACATAACACTTACAGTTATTTACTCGTTAGAACAAAAGGGTAAGTTTTAATATAATAAAATTTTATAAATTTGTTTAAGTAGTTGCAGTTTTTTTTTCTCTCTCTCTCTCTCTCCAAATAACAACATATAAAATATAAAGCAATAAATTCTTGGTAGTGGTTGTTTGTTGTAAAAGAAAATGTCTTAACAAACTGCTTTGATTGGCCTCGTACCTGCTGTGATCTTTAAAGCAGAAAAAAATTTAGCTTTTGAATCTGAATTAGTCAAGCCTGCCAAGGATTTACTTATTACAAATTTTTTGTATCTCTATTTCTCCTTAATAATTTTTTCTCTTATACTCGTATGTTACTTTAAAACTCAATTCAATTTAAACTATTTTAAAAAATATTTAATGTTCCATTTCAAGTATTAATAATAACAGCCTGGAAGCAAACCCATTTAAGTTTAAAAATCATTTATTATTTCATTAAAACTATTAAAAACAGTCTCTGGCGCCCCAAATTATTTTCTTATGATTTAAACAAAAAAAGGCAATGATACACAAAAGAAAAATATCTAGAAGACAAGTTTTTATTTTTGAGCTGAATGAAATATTTCACATTTCGTAAAAATTTCCTACAAAGTGTCGCAAGCGAAGATCATGTATTTTGAGCTGGGTGTTTTATTAAAACGCGTTCCGTACTGTTTTGAAAACTCCATTTTTGAAGTACATGCGTAAGTTTTAGTCTGAAGGTTAGAACTTAAACAACAAATTCACACAAAAACAAGTTCTCTTATAATTTATCACTTGATTTAATAAGTTTTTGTTTTTACTTATTGTTTACAACCAAATCGAAGCTCTCGGACTTGCAGTATTAATAAATAATATTATTAAATCCAATGTTTCAATGTGCTTGTGTTAAAGTATTGTTTAATGTATTTGTGTAAATGACAAATAAATAACCATTAATAATTAATTGTTTTCCTGATTTTGGTTTTAATTTAATTTCTTTCGTTTTTCTTAATTGAGTTCAATAACGATTTGATATGTAATAATAAAATGTTTATATGTGTTTAATTTTGATTTTGATATACTTAAATTAATGTTGTCATTGTTGTTGTAATAACTAAAAACCAAAAGTTGATTCCAGAATTTCCACGACATAGTTGAGCAAATCAACTTGTTGTTGTAGTATTTAAGTTGTATAATTAATATTGCGTGAAAGATGATTTTTTTATTTAGGAAAAAGGGGAATTTGCTTTTCGCATTTGCCATAGAAAGCATATTTTATTCTACAGATTGTGTTCATGAAGGCTGGGAAAATAGTTGTTAGGAAAAAAGAAACAACCATCAGAATCAGCTGATACAGCAAAATCTAATGAACAGCCGAATGTCAGTGATTTCATTTTGTATAATCCGAAAATCGGGAATTTTAATAATGAAATGTCTTGTATGTGCTTTTGTTTTTGTTAGATAACTTCTGGTTTTAGTGTTCCATTATATTGGACAAAATATATATTCAAATGCAGACAAATTTAATAATTTAGAAGCTTTTTACAGTAAATATATGTTGTATATATTACGCCAATTTTATTTTTTTTTTTTTGTGGTACACTTGCAAGTACGTTGTCGTCCTTTAATGTTAACAAAACCTATACGACTGAAAAGACATTTTAATGTAGATCTGCACAATATAAAATTGCTTTCAAAATTTTCATACTAAATTTAATGTTTTTATCTATTTTTTTGTGGTACACTTGCAAGTGTGTTGTCGTCCTTTAATATTAACAAAACATATACGACTGAAAAGGTATTTTTATGTAGATCTGCGCAATATAAACTGTTTTAAAAATTTAATATAAAATTTAATTTTTTTTTTTGTGGTACACTTGCAAGTGTGTTGTCGTCCTTTAATGTTAACAAAACATATACGACTGAAAAGGCATTTTTATGTAGATCTGCACAATATAAAATTGCTTTCAAAATTTTCATACTAAATTTAATGTTTTTATCTTTTTTTGTGGTACACTTGCAAGTACGTTGTCGTCCTTTAATGTTAACAAAACCTATACGACTGAAAATACATTTTAATGTAGCTTTGCACAATATAAAATTTTTTTCAAAAATATTAAAATTTAATTTTTTTTTGTGGTACACTTGCAAGTGTGTTGTCGTCCTTTAATGTTAACAACACGTATACGACTGAAAAGGCATTTTTATGTAGATCTGCACAATATAAACTGCTTTAGAATTTTTGGATATAAAGTGATAAAAAAGAGTTTTAAATTTTTGCTGTTAAAAAGTATTCTGTTTCACTTATTTTTCTACTTGCAAATATTCGGTCTGTATGATTCGGTATTTGATCAAATATATTACAGTGTAGAGCAAAACAGTTGTTTCCAATAGACACCAGTTTGGTATATCCCAAATAAAAAAAATTAAATTTTTTAACTAAAAAGCCTTCTAACTGAATTGACATATTAAAAATATCCTGGCAGAGTCCCTACCGAAGATATTTCACTTTGAAGAAAAATTATAATGAATACTTTTCAATTCGGAATACATATTAGTAGGGAAGAGCTGTAAACATTAACTGACTTATTCATAAAAACTATTTCTGCTTAATAAAGCGTTTATAAAACACATTTTGTATGCAAATCGGTTTAATAAACCTTTTATAAAACAAAAATATATTTTATGAATAAAGTCTTAAATTATTAAAATCAATTGATGTAACTAATGCTTCAGTGTAGTAGCCACTAGAACACTAATGAAAAAGGTAATAGAATATGTAACTTAAGCCTAAAGAAAACTAATTAAATACGTATTGAAAATCCGCTTTTAAATGTCTATAAGATTTTGTGTTTTATCCATTACGAGTAAAACCATGTTGGGTGTTTTTAATATAAAACTTAGCAATACAAGTATTTTAGAACAACTCGAACACAGAGTCAAAGAAACAAAACAGAAAAATTGTAAAATTGCATTTATTTATTTTACAATTTGGAAAACTTGACAACGTGTTTGTAGTTTCAATGTAACAAATAAGTGTTTTCAATATTTATTATACACAATACAATATAAATAAATATATCTGATTTGTGTTTGTGCAGATTTATTAAATAAAAATCTTATATTAATGTTTTTCTCCTTTCGTTTACTTGGCAAACTTTAGGAAAAGCTTGGCGACATTTGCTTCTCATTACGTTACGTACCGACAGCTGGCAAGCTAACCGTCGTCATATTGGAGGCCAAGAACTTGAAAAAGATGGACGTTGGTGGATTGTCTGGTAATAAATTTGGAAACCGAAATATTGTGAAAATCGATGTAAAGCCTTTTTGCAATGTTTTGTGTTGGCATTATGTGAACTATTTGTTGGTTTGCCTCTTTTATTTATTGACTTATTAATTTTTTGTAAATGTTTATAATTATTTTTTTCATAAATGTTGTATTTTCCTTTCATTTTCAATTTGTTTTTTGATACACTTTTTTCCCCCTCTAAATAATTTTTTATTATATCCAATATTAATCATGTTCTGTCAGTCTGATTCATGTGTAAATAATTCTTAAAATATATTCCTAAGGAACATTTTGAGGCCCCATTTTCATTTTTATAGTTGCCAGTATTTGAAAATCAATAGCCTACAGTTACATGAAGGATATTTCTATTGTAAACGTGTTCGTTTAAGGACGCCACATTTGCAATCGGAAACTTTTATTTTATACAAATGGCATCACCACGCTAGAAGCCAAAGGGCTTCGTATTAATCCCAACGCTGCCAAGACCTAAATATTATTCCTAATTTAATCTTGAATATTTGCAAGATTATTCAAATCACTGTTTTTAGAAAAACTTGTTTAAGAAATTAGTGTATAAAATATATACAACCCTCGTATATATTTATCTATTATTAAAATTCTGTCCAACAATACAAAGTGTTAAGGTGGATATACATACATTACATGCGTTGGCGCATGCGCGCCCATTAACCTTTTTATATATCAGCTGATGAGCCGCCATATTAATCACGAAGCGTGAATATTTAAAAGTCAGGAAACTCTGTTTTTCTTTTCCCTTTTGATATGAAAATTCGAGGTCTGTTGAAACACAAGGTGAATTTTCATTGTTCCCCCAAAAAGAAGTATTTATTAATTAATTTATATTTTGTTCCCTTCCAAATAAATCCCCCTCGTATATTGGGGCCAGCAAAGCGGTTCCGATATGCACTTGTTGGTATTTTTATGTCTCTTTAATCCTGGGAACTGAATTGGTAATAAAAAATAATTGTAAAATGTCAGTGTTGCCAGATGTAGTGAGCTGTTGTTTTTGGGCAAAAATGCCGATTCTGTTTTTATTCGACAATTTCGGAACAAACTTCTCTCCCACACCCTTTATGCGCTAAATTTCCGAAAATATGTTGTATGACATGAGCCAAACCGATCATTTCTCCATAACAGTGATTCAGCGATTCCCCATATCAATTTTCTCACTGCCTTAACATTTTCAGCGGTTGTTGATCTGCTGGGACGTAGAAGAGGACGCACGTCTCACAACTTCTAGACAATCTTTGAAAAGCTGGCCCAACTTGCAGACATTTTTTCTGACTCAGAGTGCAATCACCGTATGGTCCTCTTTCGACGTTTGAAGTGCTTTTAGGCACTAAATTCCATATCTTTATAAAAACAATTTATGCACATTGTTTTATGCACCATTTTCGACAACAGACAATTGCTGAACGCGCAAAACCCTTCCAACTTTTTTTGTCGAAGTGCATAACGCGTATCTTATGCAGCATTCTGTTTCCATTTCCACAACTTCAATAATCATTAGAGATTTTTGGAAATTTTATTGAGAACAGAAATTAATTGTTAATTCTATTGGAGAGCTTTTTGGAATATTTATTGAGAATAAAAATTAATTGCTAATTCTATTGGATATAAATAACAAAATGAAAACAATCGGTTTGTAATCGATTGAGTCTTTGCCTTTTATGTAATTTTCAGTTTAAAAAGGCTTCATAATGAAGTTTTTGTTTTAAATTGCTAATTTTTTCCTGTTACTTTTTTCTTAAATCATTTTTTGAGTCTTAACTTTTTTAAGTAACAACAACAAAACGAAGCTTTTAAAATGCTAATGATGATTACCTTTGAATCATGCAACAAGCTATTTATTAAATATCTTTCTTAACTAAAGCCTAAGATTTTTTTACTATTATTGCATAATTTTTTCATAATAAAAACAAACCAAAGAAATCAACTCAAATCAAAAAAAAAAAAAAAGATATTTTTTGGGAGCAACTCGCCAAACGAACTCGATGTTTATTTTTGAATATGAAACATTCAGTTTTTGAGTTTGAATGTATTATAAAATATCCTTAATGTTCAATTGCTTGTAAATATGCTGCGTATTAGACAAAATATACTAGTGATCTTAGCCGATCTTTAGTTTGATTTACATTTATAATCATTTTTGTATGTATGTATATAGTAAATAGTGTATGTCATTTTGTTTGCCTCCATTTTTCTTTTTGCCACAACCAATAAGAGTTGCCCCAAAAAATATCACAAGTTCTTCTAGGCTTTTACAAACAAACAATAAAACGTAAAAAATATATCGTAAATGAAATATTTAATATGAAAAGAAAATATATTATGAAATCTTGTTAACATTTTGTTTTTGTTTTTTATAGTTTCTATTGTACTTCTTAATTTGAGTTATAAAATTTACTATTATTATCCATATAACCGAAAGAAAAACAAGCAAACAAAAAAATATTATAACAAAAACAAGTTCAATGTTTATATATAAAATGTATTTAAGTTGAAAAAATTTATGACAAATAATTAATTTGTTTCCAAACCAAATAAGAGTGAAAAAAGTTCTAAAACAAAATATGGAGAATTTTTTATTTATTATTGTTCTTTCTTTTTTATTTATTTCTATTTTCTTTTATAGATCCATATGTGAAAATTGCCATTATGCAAAATGGAAAACGTTTGAAAAAGAAGAAGACAAGTATCAAAAAATGCACCCTCAACCCCTATTATAATGAGTCGTTCTCATTCGAAGTACCATTTGAACAAATACAAGTATGCGAGAATGTATTATACTATCCTATTAACCAAACAAACAAAAAAAAACAACAAACAAAAATAAGAGAAAAAACCTTAACAAAACAACAACAAAAGAGAATAATAGTTACTACTCGTATCTACCCTACAAACTAATTTTTCTAGTAACGACACTCACTACCTTAACGCCTACTATTTTTGTTACGTTAACGTTAATAACTTCTGCTACTATTTACTTACAACTAATAACGACTTTTCAAATCCCCGCTCTGTCACACTCCCCCACCCCAAAAAAAACATACTCGTACACAATTTATTATTGTTGTCTTCTCTGTTTAGACTGCAGTGTTTTTTTTTTTGTGATAATCTGACTGACCTTCTCCCTGTACCTTCTTACTTACACACACGCAAATATTTCTGAATGTGAAAGTACAGACTTGATAATTTATAAATTACAATTATTCCATTTTGGTTATTGATACACAAGACAAATCCCTTAAATTGATGTTTTGATGTTTAAATGTTGTGTTCCATCAAAATAATTTACTATATAAATATTTTTCTGTATTTCTTTTTTATATATATAATTTTCGCAAGTGCTGTGTGTTGGTCTACTGTCGAATGTTTTGCAGTTTTACAAAATAAAAATTTCAATATTTTTCTCTGCGACTAGTAAATATTTGCATGTTAGCGTCAACGTGATGCAACTTTCTTTGAAAGGACAGTATAAATGGAGTAGTTGTGTATACTTTCGGACAGCCTTATGACATATTTACTTCGTTATTTAAGGGTGCAGCTTTTTTCCAAAGGGAGTTATACTTCTTATTTTAGTTAATGACCTTCCATGTAAAACATCCCAGTCTATAAATGCTTTTGCAGATGACAGCGACATTTGTCATTTGTACACATTTAATATAGGCCTCCATGGGGCCGGTCGCGCTGCTCCGTCTGTACTTGTGGGTTGTATAAATATTTAGGAACCAACTGTTCTTTCTGTTCCTGGCATAAAAATTGAATATTTTATTCAACGTCCTGGACCCATCGTTCACGTATCACAACAGACACACAAAAGCCTCGATTTTTTGGAACAATGTAAGGCATACTTCGCTGCATCTTATCTAGTTGCGATCGAACTAATCTGGAATACCACTCTCAGGTGGGGCCGGTGCTTCAAGACATATTTTGAAGTTATTTAACTGTGTGAACAAGGGAGCAAAAAAACTAATTAAAATAGCCAACTCTATTGGTTTACTTGTGAATCGGGGAATCTTATAAAAACCCAGAAATTTGTTCCCGAAACCCGTTCTTTCCTACACCCAATATGTTGTTCATTAAAAGCACATCCTTTTGTGTGTGCTGCACTACGCTTACAATACGCCAATGATTTACGTCAGTACCTGCCATACGCCTTAAACTGACGGTGCTCTTAACACCGGGTGAAAAAATAAGTGTTACCAGCACCCCTCTTAGAACCCAAGATCCACACGAAGGCGACCTTGGGTCGCCCAGGTGGCAATTTCTAGACATGATTTGGTAAGTCCCATGATCTAACACCTTGCTGAAGTGCCGATCCTATCTAGATGATCTTAATTCTATGAACTACAAAAAGTCGCCCAATAGAATTTTTTTTGTTGATTCACAACAATACATAGGTTTTGCTACTATCAGCCAGACCGAAGTCCAACCCTAGGGTTGAAACATCAATCCTTATCTGACAAACCTTCCACCAAGTTGGTTACCACAGCCACCACTTGTACTCCCGAGGGAGACCTCACCAATATGCAGCCGCAGTAAACTGCGGGGCTTGTACTGGATCCCGTGGTACCAGTTGTAACTACTGGTAAAGTTTCGAAAGTCAAACCAGTGTAGGTTCTATAAACTTTCTATCGAATTTAGTTTCTTTTTTACCCAAACTCAGGTGTCGCTTCACCTGCCAATTCTTACTCAGGCTCGTAGGCGAACCTATTTATTTTAGATTCTTATATGCACATCCGTTCCACTGTTTAGAGATTGGGCAGTAACATATAAGTTTTACGGGACTACCTGCAAAAGTTATGCCTGAAAAACAGAATAACCCCTCGAAAGCCAACCATAATAGGTTTTAACTTTCTATTGACTTTTGAACTCTTTATTAGTTCGAGGCGTCCTTAGACCTCCTTTCTTATTTTCCCCGGATCTGTGCTGGAGCGAGGCCCGACATCATAGCCAAGCTCCGCAACGGCACCCCCGGGGGGCACTACGCTACAGAGGAAATTCATTGTGTTCTCGCTGTGGGTGGTTGGTTGGTATCAATGCCAGCCTGTTAGTCCAATGGTCGTGTGTTCCATCCCGCCGGAGACCATAAGTATTTTCCGCAGACAAGCAAATCGCTTTGCAGCTTGTTTTATATTTTAACTACGCGACACTTGCAATTTAAAAATATTTCTAGCTTCGGCGCTATGCGTTGCATATATAGGGGTCATCCCCTGAGTGCCGATTCCATTTAAACAAATGTATGACAGGGTACAGCAGCCCGTCTGTCTATCGGCCCCAGTGTCCCGTCAAGACTTCTTCTGTTACTTGATTGTATTATACGTTTGATACTAAAGGAGAATAAAAATTTCATAGTAATTTTACACTTGTTTATGTGGCGCCATCTGTCGTCAGCCTTATATAAATAATGCCGGAAACTGCTGCTTTTAGTGCTACCAAGCAGCGTGGCTAAAGATTCGGCAGAGCCAGCTTCACATCTGCCGTTTATTACCTAGAAAACCTGTATAAAATGCTGTAGTATCCATAAGTATGGCGATATTATCACATAGCCCAAATCGAGCTTTATCCCAAAGAGTTACTTGAAACATTCCTTCACCAGTGGCGTTTAGAATAAGAGGTTCTGAAAATATGTTCTTAAGCATTTTCCAGTAATCCCACCTGCAACTCTATCTTGTAAAGTTTTGACAATCCCCTGGATAATTGGGGGCATTAGCTGACTGGTCCAACGCAACCTCAAACGAGGATTACTTCCAAAGGTTGGATATTTCATTTTTGGCCGATTTACTTTTGTTAATTGCTGGAAATATTGATATGTTGCAACCTTGTGTCCAAGACATTTGGCAGTTGCTGGTATTGATCAAGCGATTTCAATGTACGACTTTCTCGTTGCAGAAGACCGAAATGTATTTTGTCGTTACTAGGTCTTGATGGTGCTTCAGCTGAGGTTTTGAAAATAACTCCGTCAATCATTTTTTTAATTCTTATTTTCGAAAAGGAACGCCATCTATTCCTTTCATTGCCGAATCTTTGTGATCTAACACAGTCTTTGTCATCTTGTGAAACGCTGCTCATTTCCATTACATTTTACTGGGGGATAGCAATAATTCCACCGGAGTACTTATTAAAGTTTTGTCAGAGTCTTGTAATCTTTATATAGATTTTCAAAAGAAAAAATTACTTGAGTTTCCACTACGTTTCGATTTTCTTTGCATTTTCTGAAATACACAACTGACATGACTGGCCACACTTATCACAACCACTGGGGGCTTCAATGCCTCTACCCCTTAAATATGGTACACAGGATGTAAATATTACAAGACAGTTTTTTATACTAAAAAAAACCCACAACATTTGAAGGTGTTTCCAACACACACTGCACTTTTAAATATTTTGGTTTTTATTCAACAATTATACAATTATATATGATTATTGTAAATTTTGCCAAACAAGATTTAGTTTTAAATGTTTTAATTTGTTTGAGAATTACACTTGTGTTCAAGAAAATAACTTATCAAAGTAGTTAAAATAATGATTGATGTGCTTTTATGTTAAAACGATTTTTTGTGTTTATCATTTGCAAAATTAACAACAACAAAAACTATACAATAAAGCCAAGGTTTTTATTTTTACAAATACATAAGCCACAAAATTCAATTGAATTGCAGTACACAATTATCAAATTGAAACAAAAGAATTATATATAACAAAGTTCGATCTTAGTCCGTCCTCGCAATTTATAATAAAACAAAAGCATTATAAATATTGTACTGTAGTTTTAACAAACACTACATATTTAGATGTACAAACAAACAACAAACTAACGATTCAATTTCGCTTTCAAATGCAACACTGTACTTAATGCATACACTGAAAATAATATTAACAGCTACAACAATTAAATAAAACACTGTACATGAATGGAAAACTGAACTAAACACTCACTCGTTTGCTTAATTTTGAAGTATTTAAATGAAAGCAAAAAAAAAAAAAAAGAAATACTTTAGAAATAATTTAACGAGCGAACTAGTAAGTCCTTTTTTGGTCCTCCCGTCCAGAAAAGCTTACTACAGCGTCTTGAAATTAACAAGCCCTAGGGTTCGTTGTTTTGACACTGTCTTCTGATTTGATACTGAAAAGAGAAACATGCAACAAAAACAACAACATTATAAACTCTATATGAAAATAAGAAAGTAACGCCAAAGAAGAAACACAACAATGAAACGAAACGAAACGAAACACCGTTACTTTAGCCAAAACGTTAAAATCCCTCTGTCAAGTTTTGTAAGAAATGGTTGGTGAATTTGGTTACATCCTTCTTATACAGTTACACTTACCGTTAACATTTTCTGTAGGCTTTGAAACTTTCTTAACTTTTAGGATATAGAAAACCCATACACTGAAAAAAGAACAACAAAGAACTCTAAAACAAGAACCTGAAATTTAGGATTGAATATTATACATTTTCGTTTACCAGTATTTAATGAACAATATTCTTTGCTTCGTCGCAAACTGAAAGCAAGTCCTGATGATCAATATGGTCCAATTTTAAATTCTAGACGCGAAGAAAACCATAAGAAGTTAAAGAAAACTGTTCATTTTATTGAAAGAAAGAAAAAAAACGCCATATCTTCCCCTCAAAAAAAGCATCAATCAATTTTATTACTCCAAAACATTTTCTAACACACACACACACACACTCACTCAGCTCATTCGACTCTAGTTCACTTAAAATTTGCTACAACACTCGCTCGTTAGACTTTGAATATGCATATTTGAAGAAATTCAATAGCATTGAATGTCAAAACACGAACAACAATTTTAATTATTTGCATGCTTACAAAAGAAAGAATTGAATTGAATTCCGCTCACCACCCTCCTCCACCAGCCAACCCACCAACTAATTTTATTCAAAATTCAGGATTCATGTTGTTTTTGCAATCAATATTTTTAACGCTGTATACAAATTAATTCAGCATACACTCGTAAATATGTATCGCTCATTTCACCTAGACTAATTTATCAAATTTCATATGTATTTATCTACATGAATTTATTATTTATTATTTATATAAATATAAATATGAATATGTATGCGACTGTATTTATAACGCCCTGTAGTATTTAAATAGCTTTCATTTTTAATGCGATTTTAAATATTATTTAATTATCTTATTAATAAACAAGTGTCGTATTTTTACATTTCTGTTAATTTTTTTTTTTTTTTTTTTTTTTTTTTTTGAGAAGTATCAATTGCTAGATCTCCCCAATCTAAGAGTGATCCTTATGTTCCAACTATTTATATTTTGTTGTTATTATATCTTAATGAAAAACTTATTTTGTTATGCTTCAAGATCAGAATAGAAACAATGCCCTTGAAGTTATGCTACATTATTTGTTATATTAATACAGTCAGTGTGGCCATAGCAGCTCATATACTTGGTTTTAGTTTTTTCCTCTGTGGCAATTAATAATATATTACATTTAACCAGAAATGTTAACTATTCGAAGGGCAAAACGCAGCCAACTAAGCAGTCGAGAATTGCTAAAAGTATTTATTACTCAATTTGTACTTTAAGGGGCCCATAGACACCGACTGCTCATGCTCATGCAAGAACTTTTGTTTTTTTTTTTTTTTTTTAATGAGAATGAGAAATGAAAACAGGTTTATGAAATGAACTCGTACTGCCGATAAACCATTCTATAATTATTAAACTTCGATATTCATAAAAAAATAAAACTACAATGCTACATATTTTGCACTTTTCAATGGAAAATGGTAACATTATGGCATTTGAAAATAGTGAATTTAGAGGAAATTGATCTACCATCCCTTATGAAAATGTGCTTTGCTTTAATGGTGTTTTTTTTTAGAATAAAAAGTGACAAAATTTTACATATTTTCCATAAAAGAGTTATTACTCTTTTAGAGTTCCCTCTAGTGGTCAAATCTAAAAAACAACCCTGGAATTTTTATTTCTAACATTTTCTAATACAAAAATGCCATAATTATAAACTCTTTTGAGAAGTAATCTGCGTTTGTGCTGATATTAATTACACTATAATAGAAAAAACAATTGAACACATGAAATATTAACAAAATCTTGAGTTACTGGTAAAGGCAGGGTCCTTCATATCTTCAAACACTTATAGCTTAATAACTTCTGTAAATATCATCAGATTTTCAGTTCTTTGGTAAATTTGAAAAGAGCAAACTAAAACCTTTGCAATGATGTTCAATTTATTTGGAAGATTGTGGAAAATAGTCTGTACAACTTCAGGCAAATTTTTATATATATTTTTTTTTTTGTTCCACATTTTGTTTTTACATTTTCAAGCACAGCGATGTGTTTCCGCATATTTTTATACCGGCACCATATCAAATATTAAATATGGAAAAAGTGACTTTAGTTGTGAATAAAAGGCAATTTATAATAAAATTTAATTTTGGGGGAATTAATGATTAAGAGTAAGACTTTTAATGAGTTTGATGTTAAAAATATACTAGAAATTTAATAATTCATTATAAAAAACTGCATTGTTTTTATTAAAATTAATCAAAATAAATATTTGAAAAAGAAATTTAGCTAAAAATTAAATTTTTCCATTGTTTTCCAGTGTATCTTGTTTAAGAAGTGTATGGGTGTCATGTTGTTTAATAATCTGGTCACACTGGTTAGATATACTTCAAATCCGCTCTTATTATAGCAATTGATATTCCTTATAAAGTATCTGAATATTATTATTATTATTTATATTATCTGTTTTCGTTTTATATAAATAAAAACATATATTTTAGTTTCGATAAGTGTTTAAGTTGGCACAAAATCCCTAGTATGTATGTATGTATATACTGATAACAACATTTTTAAAACACCTCTGAGGAATAACAATAACCTTTTAAAAAAAAAATATTTATATATACTTATAAATGTAACTATATATTCAACAGACTCTTCAATATATTACCAGAACTACCACAACACTCTTAAACCAGTGCAAATGAAAATATTAAACCTTCAACAGAATCTCATAATAATCTACAACAGAATTAACAAAAAAAAAAATACTGATTTATACATTTGAAACTGATCCATTAACTTTGATAACTAACATTTTATTCTATTTAATTTTTTTGCTAAAAGAAAATCTGTTTGGTTATCACTGTCGTGGATTATGATCGTATCGGTACCTCTGAGCCTATTGGACGCTGTATACTTGGCTGTATGGCTACCGGCACTGAACTGCGACATTGGTCCGACATGTTGGCCTCACCACGACGACCTATAGCACAGTGGCATACTCTGAAAGATCCCGAAGAAACCGATGAAATTCTAAAGAATATGAAGTAAACAGCAGTAGGTCAGAGTTTAGCTTAAGCAAACAGCAGCAGCAACAGAAAACACAAATATTTATTCAAGGAAGTGCAAAAGTGGAGTTGAGAAAGCAAGCGAACGGAAAAAATTGATTGATATTGTTATTGTAAAAAGCTAAACAAAACAAAAAGTAAGCCAGACATTTTAGCCAACACAGAACGATTGCTTACAACACGTTTTAAACTTTTTTTCCACCATAAGGATATCAATCAATTTTTTCCGCCAATTTGTTTGTCTCGTGCGTAAAAACTGTTCGAGAATATGTTCAACACAATAATAGCAAACTATATAAGAAATCACACATCAAAACCGTCATCAATAAACAACAACAAAATAGTACCAGCATCTTATAGTAGTTATATTTATTAATTATTAAATAAATTAAATTAAAATATACATATTTACATACACAGTATATGTTACTCATAACAAACGATACATTTAGCGTACCAGATGAAAGAAAAACAAAAAAAGCAAAAACGAAAAATTAAAGTTAAAGAAAAAATGGCCACCATTCTTCATAAATACATACATACACACATATAAAACACATTGAAAGATAAAGGATATAAAAAATTAACGAAATACAATCAAATATACAAAATACTACTACATACAAACAAGCATGCAACAACAAAAAAACAACAAATAACTGTAAAATATTTGTACTTCTCCACGAGTATTCGAAAGTTAAGTTTCAACATTTTTCAGCTGAGCCGCAAGAATTTACAAATTCATTTTTTAAAATCGTATATTTTTTTCGTTTTTTTGTTTCCTCGTTTTATTTAAGAAATTTCTACAGACAATATAATACTTTCAATACATTTTTTATTGAAATATTAACTAATTGTCTTAGACGCTAAGTGAAAAAGTTAAAAATGAGAAACAGCTTTTCCTTATAGATCTCTCTCTCTCTCTCTACGTAATTATCAAGGAAAATCCAATTAAACAAAAAAAATTTTACACAAATTTAAATTACAATTATCTATCTTTATTGAAAATAAATTTCAAAGTTGTTAAATTTTAGAAAGAAAACAAACAAATAACAAACAAAAAACTAACTTAAACTTTAAACCATCACAAAAAAAATTAAAACGAAGAAGAAGAACTATAATATACAAAGTGTTAAATATTATTGTAATATTGATTTGAAAACTTTTAAAACTTAATTTTCATTTAGTAAATTTTTTATTTTAAATTTCTGAGTTTTCACCATTAAAGGTTTTAATTCAACAAAAGGAAACGATTGTAAATTTAGGGAAGATCATGAGATTCGCCCGTAACGAGATAAATAAAGTGTTTCCTCTAAGAATTTCAGTAGACAAATTAAAAGTTATTTATTGTAAGTCCAGTAGACAAAATTCAATGAGAAAACTCGAAAAAAGTTTTCTTTTGCTTCTTAGCAAAATTAATATATTTCATGTCGATAAATAAAAATTGCTGAGTTCATTGACGTTAAGCTCTGGAAACAGCCAGATTCTGTATGACTGGTTGCAGCTTAAGAAATCGAGTCATAAACCCAAAAAAAAAACATTATTTGACGAATTCAATGAGAAAATTCGAAGAAAAAAAATATTTTTTGCTCCTTCGCAAAATTAAAATATTTCGTCTATTTCGTAAAAAGTCGAGCCATAAACCCAAAAATATATTATTTGGCGAATTCAATGAAAAAATTCGTAGAAAAAAATTATTTTTGCTTCTTCGCAAAATTAAAATATTTCGTCTCCATAAATAAAAATTGCTGCGTTTATTCACATTAAGCTTTGAAACCAACCAAAGTTCATATGGCTGGTTGCAGCTTAAGAAGTCGAGCCATAAACCCAAAAAATATTATTTGGCGAATTTAATGAGAAAATTCGAAGAAAAAAATTATTTTTTGCTTCTTCTGAAAATTAAAATATTTCGTCTCGATAAATAAAAATTATTGAGTTCATTGACGTTAAGCTTTGAAATCAGTCAGAGTCTATATGGCTGGTTGCAGCTTAAGAAGTCGAATCATAAACCCAAAAAAATATTATTTGACGAATTTAATGAGAAAATTCGAAGAAAAAAATTCTTTTTTGTTTCTTTGCAAAATTAAAATATTTCGTCTATTTCGTAAGAAGTCGAGCCATAAACCCAAAAAATATTATTTGGCGAATTCTAAGAAAAAAAATTCGTAGAAAAAAATTATTTTTTGCTTCTTCGCAAAGTTAATAGATTTCGTCTGGATAAATAAAAAATTCTGATTTCATTGACGTTAAGCTGTGAAACCAGCCAGAGTCTATATGGCTGGTTGCAACTTAAGAAGTCGAGCCATAAACCCAAAAAATATTATTTGGCGAAATTTTTTCTTACTTCCTTTTTTTTACGAAAATGATGGTCAGCCAATAAGTAGGTGCCACACAGATAATGAAGTATGAAAAATCCAAACAGTTTTGGTTTTGACGTGAACTCATGCCGTCTATGAAAAATTGTACTAGTTTCTTAGTTTTTAGAAATATTTGAAAATTTCAATTTCACAAAATTTAACATTAAAAAAATGAATAAATTATTTTAAAATTTAACAAAATGATAAAACCATAAATCCCACTCGTATACGAAATATTCATAATTTTTGTATTTTAGTACCCCGTGTAGCGATCTGCTTGTTTGCGGAGAAACGCCTAGGGTTTCCGGTGGTAATTGCACCGTTAGGTTGGCCTTGCTACTTACTAACGGCAGAGGCAGCCAATGAATTTTCATCAAGAGCTAAATTTAAAAATGACGCCACTTAAGCTTTTTTGATGGATTGAATTTATTTGAAATTTCTATATAAAACTAGCTCTGCAAAACGAACTTAAGCAAGTCACTTCGGAAACAATTTATAGCCGATTTATGAAAAATTATCCATTCCCTTTTCGAATTTCAGCAGTGAAATAATGAGAGATTTTTTAAATTTGTTACTAATGAAATTAGTATTGCTGTCTGCTTTAATTTTCAATAAAACCATTTAAAATTTTCTATTAATATTTTTTTCATACAAAAAAATAATAATAATTTAACATAAAGCACAAGCTTTGTCTGATAATATCTTAAGAGGGTCTCTTGAAAAGTTCATTAAAAGTGAAGTAAAATGAAATATTTGTATTGATTTTTGTCTGCTGTGAGTTTGTCATGTTGTTTTCTTTGGTTTTAATTAAATCCTGTTCATAATTCTTATTAAAGCTGTTATTGTTAATGTTTAAACTAATACAAATATTTAATAATAAATATAAATAAAAAATAATAATAATAACTATTGGCATGTTATGCTGGATAATAAAACACAACGTCTAACTCCTTCCCCTTATAATTCAAACACTAAAAAACTGTTATGTAAATTATTTAAATCTATTATACTTTTAACAAGTATCTACGTAAATCTAATGTTATTCTGTACAATTATAATTTATATGTAACAAGAAAATAAAAGTCGGCTACACCGACCATATAATACCCTACAACGAACGCTTTAAGATTGCTATGAGCATATAGCTTTAAAAGATATATTGAACATATAACAAATTAGAAATAACACCGACTGTTTCTCTCGTTAGTGCTTGCAATTATTGTGTGCCAGTTTGAAAAGTTCAAAGCAGCCGGCAGTTAAACGTAAAATGCCGCTCTTTCAATTGCCTTAAGAATGGTTGACTTCGCTGAATACATGCTTTTTCTAGCAACATAGCCTGGGTGCAACATGAGTCACGTTGTGTGGCACATTGTTGTTTATCGGTATTGATCTTTTCTATCTGCTGAAATAAATCCAATTACCAGTTTTCGTGTGAAAAGATGTTAATGAACAGAACTAATCTATCAAAATATCTATTTTGAGTTCTGTGTCAGTTAAGGCCTTATGGTTTTCAGGCAACGACATATTTATTATGTAACATTAAACTATGAATTTGAAGCTTTATTTTACCATGTGAATATATTTAACTGCCACGGTTAAGTCAACACTATTTTATTTGCTGTGGAATACATGTTGTTAAGCCTTTCAGTTTCAGAGGACGATCTTGAGTCCTTTGGATTTGGCCTGTCTGCGATCATTTTAGTTACAAGGGTCTTTTTGAATTCCGAAAAAAATTTCTGGATATTATACCCTTTTTAATTTCTCTAATAAAATCTGTATTTTTGCCATAGAAGGCTAGCAATTTGTAAATACGTGTGCTTTAATGCCCTACACCATTATCAAGCAAATATTTGGTTCTTAGAGCCTCTTGCATTTCAGCTAACTATATGTATATCTATATATTATTTTTTAAGACAATCTACGAAATCGCAAAACGTCAAGCTTCCTTTCAAAATAATCCTCATTTCAAACAAAGTCTACCTTGTGCTCGTAGCTTTTGATGCCACGTTCTTCTTCCTAAAACTGTGGTCGTAATTTTGTTATGACCAGAAAGATTTTGCTCTGTAAGTTTTCTTACAAATTAGAATTCTTAAAAGCACCAATTTAATGCAGCATTTGTTTCCATTTATACAAGACTTAATGCGTTATTATTACAAAGGGACGCAACACTCGACTCGAGGTTGAGGACCTAAATATTTCAACAGTCGCAAGATCTTAAAATAGCCGTTACTGCTGTGTAGGGTTTTAACATAAAACTATGGTTATTAAATAAATATTTAAAGAAATGATAATTAAACACTTAAAGCAAATACTAAAAAGTTTAACTTTTACCCACATATATCATGAGTTTTACTTTCTTACAAGAACAAATAATTGAAGAAATAATTGAAAAACAAAATATATTTAATTATTATAATATTAGTTTGTAGGCAAAGTACTCTTAAGTTTAAATAATAATTTAATGCAGGATCTCAAATGGAATATGTATGTACATTACATCTCAGTTTAATTTACCAGGTCTTTGAAGGTATTAATGCTTTTTCAAAATTTGTATATAACAGAGAAAATATTATAGAAAATTTTCAAATATTAGCCTGAGCGGCAGTTCGTGATAGATTTTCACAGAAACTTGGTAAAAGCAAAAAAAGACTTCCTTCTAACTTTGTTTTTATTGAGAGAAAAAATTAATATGTATTACTTTTTAAATCACAAAAGGTGAATATCTATTGGAAATTCGCTTAACTATATGATTTCCCAACATATAAATACACACATATACAAATAAAAATAATATAAAAGTAACAAATATTTAAAGAAATTATTAAGAACAATAATAGTTATTACTTACTTATTTATATTATATGCATATTATAAAAGAAACAAAACAAACAAAAAGAAAACAATATGATAGTAATAATAACTTAACTAGCATACATATAATATAATAATAATAATAATAAATAAAACAAAAAACTATTTAAAATTCTTACAAACCAAAAAACAAAAGACAACTAACTATATTATAAATGTGCATAATATTAATAATAATATAAATAATAAATTAGCTAACAATTGAAGAAAAACCTCAAAATTAGTAAAACAACAAAAATAATTTACAAAAAAAAAAAGAAAAAAATTAACAAAATTATTTTCTGTTCCATAAAATCTTATTATAATATTAAGAAATCCTTACAACAAAAAAAATATTAAATTTATTATTATTATTATGTAGATGTTTTTTGTCCTGTATAAAAATAAATTAAATAAATTACTTAAATGGCCACACAGAAAATGCAACTAAATTAAGAAGATGGAACTAAAAAAAGTCTTTAAACAGTAAATGTAAAAAATTTAAATTCCTTTCAAATGATTTTTCAGTTTGTTCACACAAAAAATCCAAATGATTTAAGTTTCAAATGTGTAACATAAATATATTAACCAGTATAACATAAGTCAGGCGATATGATAGTAAAAAATGGCTGCAAAATGTCCAGCAAAAGTATTCAATTGAAGAAAGTAAAAAAGATTTTTTTTTGTATAGACTTGGCTATTTTCTTCAAAAACTTCTCAACAATTTGTTAAGCATTCAAGCAGCTTTCTTTTTTTTTCTATTATAAAGCCAATATTTAGACACACACAAAACACCTGCATACATACGAGTACATACATACATATTACTACAAATTATACTACACACCCCCACCCATACACACACACACACACAAACATAGACATTAATATAGTATTTCCATTTAATCTATAACTAATTACTTAAAGCAAAGAAAAACCAAACTAATACAATGTTGATTATTTAAACTGAATTATATATATATATACATATATAGAGATAAATTATGATGAAACAAAAATAAATGAACTTATATTTAACAAAAGAAAAACTTATTTCAATTATTTAACGCCGTTTTCATTTGTTTTAAGCATAATAAACAACAATTAAGTTCTCATATCATTCAATAAGTTAAGCAAACAAAAATAATTACATTGAAACAAAAAAAAAACTTAAGTACCTCTCTTGTCTCACTCGCTCCCGCACTGACTCTATTTATCAAATTTAGGAAAACTTTTAAATACAACCCAGCATTAGAAATTAAAAGCAACATTAAGTAAGAAATTCGTTAAAATAAAAATCTAATTTCGTTCCTACATTCACAACAACTGACCAACACCAAATAGAACACGATCGAAATTATTTTACTCTTATATATAATTTTTATTTTAATTTTTTTCATATGAACATTTAATTAATTAGTAAGCCAGCATAAAAGAATTTTATAAAACTTTTACCAACATAATATTTTGTTTGTGCTGTGTTTAACTACCTATATAGCCGCATTTCATTGGTTGCTACACCAAATCTTCAGTGGACTTCCATCTTGCACTAAGTTAAGAACACCTTTCAGCTTATACCTAAACTTTCATAAACGAATTGAGAATTACACAAGCAGAAGTATAAGCTTTGAAGGCTTAGAACATACAGCACACAAATTTTATTCCATATGACCATTTTGCTCTTTGTAATTCTCAATTAGTTTGTGTGAATTTCTGTATAAGCTAAAATATTTTATTATTTAGGCACTAGTCTACTGAAGTCTCTGATGACTAGATGTAAAAACCAATGAAATGTGGGCATATAGAGGTAATTAATCACACAACAAACAAAGCACTATATTTCACTATATTTAATAAATTAACTGGGACAATATCTGAAGTAAACCACAAGTAAAACTTTAACTTCCTGTTGTATCACAGGGAAGGATTTTTTTTCAAACCAATTTATAATATTCTGTGTTTTTATTTTATATACAATTCTACAAATGCAAGAACTCCTGCGACGTCGTGAAAAAAATTTAATTAAATTTTAAATTTTATTTAGAAACTTCTGAGCAAAGAAAGAATAGTCGTTTCATTGTGCCAGTGGCATTCTTGCGTCTTTTTACTTTTTTACTGCCGAAATAATTTTTTAAGGGATTGTGCCGAAACTGTAAAGATACAGCATAGCGCTGAGAGGTGAGATAAAGAACGGTGAGAAGATAAAGAATCTTGTAGCCATTTCAGTACCGAAGAAGTTATTTGCCTTTCATTCTTTTTTTATTCCACACGGTTATTCATTAATAAAAATTTGAGCAATAAAGAGCTGATGCCTACATAAAAATTGTCTTGGCATCGTTGTGTAGCAAAATTTTAGAAGTTGTTTTTTTTAATTTATTTTGAATGCAATATTCCAGCTGAACGATATCTTGTAACATCTTTGGCCAGGCATTTAGTCTCGGCTCAAACTGAATAAATTTCCACTAAGAAATTATACATGCATGTGCTGTGAATCGCACGATTGTCGAATCACATGTGAGTTGAAAAACGCCAATTTCTTTTGAACGATTTTGAGCGATTACTAACTCCAGCACGCCAGTTTTGTGGCTTCAAATCGAAAACGCTTTATTTCATGCGATAAGCGATTTTCATCACATGGCCGATAGTTTTCTAGTGAACGAGAAAAGAACACACTTTTTCAGTTTCACACAAAATAAGCATTTCGAATAGAATTATTATTAGCTTTTATTTTTATATGGAACACAGGGTGACCCCTACATATTCAGTACATTGCGACGGAACTGGAAAGGAGGGGATAATATTGAGAAGTTAAATGGAGAAATATCAGAAGATAGGGAATTGTTTTTGTAGCCTTTACATCGCCCGCTAGTTTTTGCTACTCTTTAGTTTCCGAAAAATTGCTGCCTCAACTTTGTGACGTTATTTTCTTTCCATATCAAAGATTTTCTTAAGAACAATGAAAAGAAGAAATCAATAATATGACATGATTTTTTTATTTCTTTTTTTTATTTCTTTTTTTTTATTTCTTTTTTTATTTCTTTTTTTACTTCTTTTTTTATTTCTTTTTTTATTTATTTATGTTTTTTTTTAATTTTTTTTTGTTTGTTTTTTGTATGCATGACGATTTTACTACAACACTGAATTGTCTTTAGGTTGGATTTACCATCTTGTTATGACTTTAAGTTAACTAATAAGTAACGTGGTATATACATAAAATACAATGAGTGAAACTTGTTGGTGAACTAGTTCCGAACTAGTGATTTTTTTTTTTTTTTTTTTTTTTTAAGAGTAGGACCAGCACTCAGAGGATGACCCCTACATATGCAATGTATTGCGCCGGAACTGAAAACGAGGGGATAGTATTAAGGGGACAGATTAGGAAAGATGAGAAGATAGACAGTTTTTTTTGTAGCTATTTCAACCTTTTACTTCGCCGGCTAATTTTTGCTACAGGGCCGACGAAGGTGGGTGCTGTTACTCTGCTTTTAGCACATGATGCTGTCAGTCGCCGCCAATTATGTTCAGTGACCAGTGACTATCCCTTCATCATTGAAACAGGCTGGCAACAACTAACACAACCACGCACTAATGGTGATCAGAAGAACTCAACACAATATTTCATGACTCAGCGCGGGCTCGAACTCACGACCCTCCGCTTTATAGTCTCGTGTTCTACTACTTCAGCCAACGCTATTGATGGGAGGTAGTTAGATAAATCTTGCATGGCTACATACGATACAAACTAGAATAAAAAGGCACTCTCCCTCGATTATGAAAAAGAAAAATATCAGTCAGTTTTTTGTTGCATTTTTAATTTCACCTGAGGCATTATTACAAATATCCTTCAATTTGTGTTTAAGTAAAAAAATATATATATAATTGGCTGAATTTATTGTTAGTGCTTAATGTTTTCAATATTCAAATATTGTTTAATTTTTAAAATCTAAAATTCTTTCATAATTTCATAAGCCGAAAGCCTATTACTGGAAAATAAAGACTTTGTTAAACTCTTTGTTAAGCTCTTGGGAGTTGAAAATTTTATTATATTTAACAAACTTGTTTTTTTTTTGCAATAATTATTAACAAATAATAAATCATAATAAATCATATCTATTTTAAAGCTCTAAGGAATTGAACTTTGGAAAGAAACTTAATTAATACAACACAGCACAATTTTGGATTAGTTGCAAGTAGAAATGCTACAGGAGGATTTTGTCGTATGCAGCAGTCATTTTGCCAAATATTTTTAATTGTACAATTTTGTGTACAATTTTTCGGCGCTTCTTGTAGTAAGAAAAACATAGAGTAGAGTAAACACAAATATACGAGTATAGCACACTTGCACAATTAGAAACAAAACTGTACGGCATAGAAATTCATTGTATTGTAAATGTCTTATTACGGCTTAGATTAAAATACTAACCAAAATCAAGCAGATTAATTGAAATAGAAGCAAGAGCAAGAAAATTTTTCACACTGCAACCAAAACAAATATGCAATTGCCTTTTGAAATGCAAAAACCACATATTCGTATGGCATCATTTATACATAATCATCAGCACCACATAGTATGAAAACAGAAACTAAAATAGAAAAAAAGAAAAACATGTCCTAAAGTAAGATAAATAAAATAGAATTGCACCAAGTTTCAAAATAATTATAATAACAATAAATCATAATCTCTAGGCTTTAGACAAAAACCAAACTAATCTAAAAAATAAATACATATAAAAGAATGTAATCTAAGCATTTTAGGAAAAGAATTTATACGTTTGGTACTGTTTAGTTTTACACCAAATCACTTCAGTTCGTCGGGTTATTCGTTATAAGTTTTTTTTTTAATAGGAGCCATAAAAACAATCCATAATGTTTTCTAAAGCATATAATCTGTATACCAAAACAAATAAAGATATTTGTAAAGTCTGTAATTTTATTGAATTAACTATTTTACATACTCACTCTCTACTCCTTTTTCAATAAAGACAAACAAATTTGGTACTAAAACCCAAAACAAATAAATATTTAAATGAAAACATAAAATAGATTTTTGTTGTTCTTTGTGTAAATTTTACCAGAAAAAAAAATGAAAAATATATTTTTTAAGTATTAAAAAAAATGCAAGTCCCCGTATGTTCATTATATTAAATTATTTACTATAAATTTAATAAAGAAACAAGAACGAAAATCTGTTAAATGTTAAAGATATTAACAAAAAAATATATATATTATATTCATATTTCTTATATATAACAAACAAATAACTTGATTAATAAAAATATTTAAAAAATAAATGCGAAATTGTATTCAAGAAAATCCAAAAACAACAATAAGAACAACAAACATTTTATTTCAATGATTTAAAATAAATAATTAAAATGAATTTAAGTGAAATGATTAAATGCAACCAATAAAATTATATGAGAACTTAAAAATAATAAAACAAGCAAGAATAAGAAACCGACAGACATCTGTAGTTAAATGAAATACAAAATTTATATAAGTTAAAATAAAAATATGTTTGAAACTAAATATTTCTGAAAAAAAACGCGAGAAAATTTTGTATTCCAAATGGTCATACAATCGCAGGCAAGTATTTATTTCCTTTGAATCCCACAACCCTCACTGGATTGAAAGGAAATGCAAGCACGTATTGCAAATATTCCCGGCTAAACAACATACGAGTACGTGTATCTATTAGCTTGAATGTAATTCAAACAAGTTTTCAAACTGCCGATATGCTTAAGAAATCGAAAGGAATGGAAACAAATCTCAAAGTGCATAAATCAGAGATTTTGAGAAGGTAGAGAATATAAAGGGTGTTTTTTTTTATGAAGTTTTTTTTTATACGAATCACTCTGTTGTCTGACAGCTGTTTTGACAGTTTAAAGTGACGTCTCTACTCAGTATTGTTTGGCAAATCATCATGAACAGGTTAACTCCAGAACAACGCTTCCAAATCGTGGAAATTTATTTTCCAAAACAGTGTTCAATTAAAAATGTTTATCCGCTTTTTTACCGCAAAATTCTCTTCAGTGATGAGGCGCATTTTTGGTTGAATGGATATGTCAACAAGTAAAATTGCCGTATTTGGAGCAAAGATAATCCACACGCCGTTCAAGAATTACCAATGCATCCCGATAAATGTACTGTTTGGTGCGGTCTATGGGCTGGTGGAATCATCGGTCCTTATTTCTTTAAAAATGAGGAAGGACGACGCGTTACCGTGAATGGAAATCGATACAGAATCAAGATCAATGAATTTTTGGTGCCAAAACTTCAAGATATGGATGTAAACGAAATGTGGTTTCAACAGGATGGTGCCACTTGTCATAGAGTGGGCGAAACAATGGACTTATTGAAAGAACATTTCAACGACAACATTATTTCGAAAAATGGAGCGGTGAATTGGCCTCGGCGTTCGTGTGATTTGACGCCACTCGATTATTTTTTGTGGGGATACCTGAAATCATTGGTTTACGTGGATAAACCAATCGTTGCTGGTTGCTTTGGAAACCAGTATTCAACGTGTCATTGCTGAAATACGCCCTCAAATGCTTGAAAAGGTGGTCGAAAATTGGACCTCCAGAATGATCTTTGTGCAAAATAGTCGTGGTGGCCATATGCCCGAAATTATATTTAAATGTTAAGTGACAAGAAATTATCTACCAAATAAAAAAATTTTTTTGGCCATTCCATAATTTGGCATGTGTTTCATTTAAATTTCAAATCTGCAAGCTCTTATAAAATCACCCTTTAATTGAGTACGGATACGGAGATAAAAAAAATTCGCCAACATGGCGATCAAGAATTTCGCTCCATTCTGTTCGTCTCAACAGCTGCTTCCGCCTTTTCTCTGCTTTTTAAATCAAATACCACTCATGAAAATAGTGATGATTTCGTGTCAAAAATGTTTTGAATAGTTTTTCGAAGAATAGAGAAGTATTAGATTATATTAGATTATGTTAGATGGTTGCTGGCAAGAAACGAACGGAAGACAGACTGAAATTGTAGCGTATCGACAGATAGAAAGTGGTAGAGAAGATGGGTCGTGTACACACGTCTGAAGTGAGTTAGAGACTGGAAGGAAGAATTAAGCTCTTGAGTCTACCTTCCGAAGAGGCAGCTCAAGGATATTTAGAACTGGCCAGAAGCAGCAGTGATTCATAATGTTCTAATTTGAAAACTTGTGGGTGCTGTTGGCTGAAGTAGTAGAACACGAGACTATGAAGCGGAGGGTCGGGAGTTCGAGCCCGCGCTGAGTCATGAAATATTGTGTTGAATTCTTCTGATCAGCATTAGTACGTGGTTGCATTAGTTGTTGCCAGCCTGTTTCAATGATGAAGGCATAGTCACTGGTCACTGAACATAATTGGCAGCGACTGACAGCATCATGTACTAAAAGCAGAGTAACAGCACCCACCTTCGTCGCCCCTATAGCAAAAATTAGCCGGCGAAGTAAAAAAGGTTGAAATAGCTACAAAAACAACTGTCTATCTTCTCATCTTTCCTAATCTGTCCCCTCAATACTATCCCCTCGTTTTCAGTTCCGACGCAATGCATTGCATATATGTATAGGGGTCATCCCCTGAGTGCTGGTCCAAGATAAAAAAAATAAAAAAAATTATCCCTGCCAGTAAAGCAATATTCTGGGTGCGGGAGGCCCATACGGTTAACATATAAATGCAGTGAACGGTCAATGTGGCCAATCGGCTTAGCAATTGCTTTCTTAAAATCTGAGCTGAGTTTAGGGGAAATCAGGGGCCAAATACAAATTTCGATCGCTATCGATTCCCGTAATTTGCACCAGGTGATTCTGGCGATTACACAGGGGGATTTATTATATCATCTGCGCTCAACTAATTCAAGAAGGGTAACGCCGAAGCGTCTCCGAAATGGAAAGGGCGGAACCTCACGAAGATAGTCGATTTTAACTTTTCGCAAATCGGGTCTCTCTCTAAGACAAATCATTCACATCTTCGTTGGCTAAAGCGGTCTCATGTCCTCGCACTTATCGAATGCTCTGAAAGAGTATGTGATCTCATTTCGAACTGAATCCCGTTTATAAAATGGTTTTAAATATGAAAAAATTGCGTTATGTGCGATAAGAATAGGAATATCACATGGATCTGAAATACTCACTAAATTAAGAATTTAATAATACGTTTCCATATACGTGATTTGAGCCAAATCGTTTCAATTGCCCAAATTAAGTACTTTGCAACATGATTTCCCATCAATTGTTCATTTCACCAAATTATCTCACAACACTTCATTTGGTGCAAATTACTTTGAAATTTTTGGTGAGTTAAAAAGCCGCAAAAAAAACAGTTAAGTACGAATAGCTAATTTCATTTCTTGAATATAATATACAAAAAACTCAATTTTATTTAGTTTTTCTTTTTATTTTTCCATTTCAGATCAATATTGAACAAAATTTTTGGTTTTTTCTTATGTCAAATTCATTTCGAAAATTCGCTCACAAAATTACTTATAACGTAATGGAAACACTTCGACATAATATCCTCAAATCAACTTAATTTGGTCATAGTGGTAACGTACTATAACAACTAGAGTTGGTAATCTTTACGGATAAGGCAAGCAAGGCGTTACGTAATACGTAGGCAACTGCTTTTTAAACATAAAGCGCTAGGAAATATATATAAATATTCCGAAAAATTACAGCGTCTTAATGCGTGGTAATAAACACTAAAATTGTTTTTGGAGTCTAAATTAAAATAATGGAAATGATTTGCATATCGCTATGGTGTGCCATATTCAGCGAAAATAAAACATCAATCACAATAAGCATTTTCATTTTGAATGATTTTAATGTTTCTGTTTTACGCAGTTATTCTACACTTTCTGTAACAAACAGGTGGCAACATTCAGGTTATCTCTTTTGTTTTGAACACATGTTCTGTTTGAGTGCCATAATAAATAGCAAATTGTAACAAATATTGTGTATTAATGTTAAGAAGAGCAAATAATTTGAGCAAAATATGCCAGCAAGAAGAAAAACTGGAGGAGTTAGAAGTCCCGTGTCCGACGACAACGATAAGGACTCCGAAGCTTATATGTTAAAACGAAAAAGAAACAATGATGTAAGTGTAAAAGCCAAACCATATGTACATAGAAAAGATAGTCTTATTTGAAACTTGTTTCATCCTTTAGGCGGTGAAAAAAACCAGGGAAAAGTCCAAACAAACAGCTCAAGTCCGTAAGGAAAATGTTGAAAAGTTACGGGTACTCAATAAACAAATGGAAGCGAAAATAGAAATAGTCAAAAGTCATGTGGAAGATTTAAAAAGTTTACTTTTGCATAAAGTAGACTCCGAAAAGCATGACGAAGTAATAAAGAAAATACTTGATGCTGAATCTGATGAAGATGATGATTAATAAAAATCGAATACGCTGGAAGGCGAAATATTGTTACAAATCCTAAATTTCTGTTCTAAGCGTCTGTTCTGATGCGTCTCAAATAAACTAACCGAACAAACAGTGAGAGAATCGGCCAGCAACACGCCTAATTGACTATAAATGATAATTTTAATTGTTAAATATAATATAAATATTTAATTATTGCATGTTAGCGAATAGTCCAAGAATATTTCAAAAGTATAAGTACATAATTACATATGCAATTAAACGATATGCATACATACAGGCATTTGTAGGTATAATTTTTTTTTATTATTGTGGAAAGTTTTATCAAACGTACGTGTTAATATATTTGATAGATCTTATTTAAATAAAAACAAAATTGTATTGTCTAAACGAAAGCCATCTTTCTAATATTCACAGCAGGTGGAAAGAATGTATACAATTTCCCAATTTTTGCTATGCATTACAAATTTTTATAAATTACAAAGCCAAAATAAAATTGTATGCTCGTCGTCTGATGCAACTGCAATCGCAATTGGAAAGCTAACACACTAGATGTTTGGCTAATGTGGCGCAAGTTGTCTCTTGACTTACTCTTGTTTGAAGCTTAAATATCTAGAATTGTGAAGCATCAAAACAAATGGTGACCAAATTATAATATGTATTCGATATCGATCGAAATGCCAATATCATAAAAAATCAAATTTCTCGAGCTACTTGAACAATTCAACTCACCTTAACGATATAACACAAAACTTAACTAACAAACTTTTTTAAAGTCTTAAATAATGAGCTGATTATGGCACATAGGCAGCGGCCAAAGTAAACCTATACCAAAACTAAGCAGCTTCTTGTCCCATTGTTTGTGATCTGGGGCCCGTTTTCCACAAAAAGAATTTAAAATCTATAAAACAATAACAAATTTTGTAAAAGTGTTGTCTTTAAACAGGTATTTTTACTTGTAGTCTTGGGACGTGGGACTGCTGATCATAGTAATTTAAGTCTTAACAAAATAACAGAGATTGAAAAGTTCAGGGGGCTACTCTGTAATGCAATGGGAATGGAAAACTGATCGCATTTGTATGATATTTATATTGGACCCTTGAGTATGTGAAATAGAATCTCCCAAGGAGTTCCACACGTCTTTAATAGCAAGATCTACATGTGCCGCTTATGAGATGCGGCGCATGGCATGTGATGTTCACATTCTCATTAATACATATTCCATCAAATAATCTGCTTAAAACTACATCTTCATTGCAATAGATACATACCTTTAATAAAGACATAATATAATTTGCAGGATTTAACACATTATGAATAAATTTTATGCTTAATTTTTCATTTACATATAAATTGATAACATTTTCACATGCTATTAATTGGTGCTCTGCTTTTGACTTTTATCAAACACTATTTCTTAATAACTCATGGAAACACATTTATTTTTTTATATTCTCATATTTTCACTAAAAACACATATTTTTTTAAATTTTATACATACATTTTATGCACTAGACCGACATTCGATTTCATTTAAAACCACACCGATACTATGCAAATTAAGCAAAATCATCGCACACACGCACGTATAGGTATTATATAAACTAACTAATGCAACTGCCATTTTGAGAAAATGGCGGATACTATCATGAAATTGCAAGTAACACAGTAAAGACTTTAGCTACGAATGTACATTCTTTCGACACAATTAACGGCTTAAATTTCATATATTCCGGCAAGATTTTTACGCCACTTTTACGAGAATTATTCAAGGAACATGGAACTATTTCTTTATTAACACTTACTGATCTTAAAACGGTAGATTATCAAAATTAAATTTGCGATATTAATTTAATCAACACTACTAGTAAAGCTAAGAAAACGGAACTGGCCGTTACAACACAATATTATGGTATTCATGAAACACCAACAACTCTTAACAAGATATCATACCATTGTGAATTGCTTGCTCTCTGAAAATATTTTGACATTTATTCACTATTGTTTTGGGTAAATTATTGAGATTACATCTTTATATACAGGCATCTTACGGAAAGCGACACGCATTTTTTTTCCTGAAAAAATAGCATATAAATTATAAATAGATCTCCATCAATTGCAGTGTAAATTTGTGAGAATATTTCGTGTAATGTCAGAGCTGCGCTCGAAAGTAATACAATTATATAAACATGTAAGTATATACAAAAATATATTGGCCACTTGAAAAGAATTGTTCCTAAACTATTTTATTTGCTTTAGTTACAATATTTGGGACGTGAATACCCGGGTGCTAATGGACCGCAAAAGTTCCGGCAGCAAGTCAAAGATGCTTTTTTGAAGAACAAAGATGAAGCCGATCCCAACAAAATAAAGGCGCTCCTTGCTCAAGGTCGCTATGCTGCCAAAGAGGTAGAGGCTTTGGTTTCATTGAAAAAATATCGTACATTGAAGCAACGTTATTCCCACACACCCACTCAAAACATGTTTTCCCACACACCCACTCAAAACATGTTTTTGTTATTCGCATATACTTTAGACTTCTAGTGTTTTAAATATATAAATAAATTCATTGTTGCCACATATAGGCCATTAAAATCTTCCATTATGGACCGAAAATAAAACTTGAAAATATTGTTTTTATTACGGCATGTTCAATTGTTTTCTATCTAGAACTATTTTCATTGTGAATTGCGGCATAGCATAGATATTAAGTAATGCCAACTTACGATAAAAACCAAATATTACATGTCCCCTGAATATTAGGGGTGGGCTTTCTGAAAAGGAGTATTGCTATTCCAACGTATGGCTCCAGTTATTGACAGGAGCAAATTCTGTATATATAAACTTTTAGGCAGTCAACCTGATGAAATGTACTCGTATGTGGGTATGTTAATTCTTCATATTCCGAAGATCTTCAACATTGGGCATGGATGCAGGAGAATGGGCACCTGCGTTACCATTAAATAATAACCGGAAAGGCAGTTTATCCTCATATGTACAACATTAATGTCGGGTATGGCAGTTTTATATTTTCATTACAAAATTAGCGGGAAACTTTCAATTGTATTCACAATGTGCCTTATTGTGAATTATGGCAAAGATAGTTTTTCAGTTTGTTGGAAAATTCTGTGGTTATAAAGTGAAAATAGTTCAAAGTTAATTTTTTTTGTGTAATAATAAGTGTTTTTAAAGTGAAAATATATTAAAAAAAGTGTATGTGAATAATGAAATACGTGTACGCAATCAAATAAGTGGTAAGTAAAACACATATTTTCTATTCAATGCCGTAAAAATGTTAATGAAATAAGTTTGAGCAAATTATTTTGTTATATGAAATTATTATAATATGAAAGGCATAGATACGGACCTTGCCATATACTGATATCTATTTGCAGAAATGACTGCAATGTCCCATTTCACTGTTAATTACAACAGAATTTGTCTTGCTTGTCAGACAAATTGGTCCAGTACTTGGAAATTGTATCCTTTAAAAAGGCTATCTTGCATTTAGATCTCCCGGTCGTTGTACCTTAAAAACATTTTGGAAATTAATTCGTTACAATTTCGAAATTCTAATAATTAAAACTTCGCCACAAAATGTGAAGCGGAGGGTCCCGAGTACGACTCCGCGCTGAGTCTTGGATATTGTGTTGAAGTCTTCTGATCAGCATTATTGCATGATTGTGCTAATTGTTGTCATCCTGTTTCAGTGATGAAGACACAGCAGTGGTCACTGAACATAATTGGCAGCGACTGACACAGTCATGCACTAAAGAGCAGAAGAACGGCACTCTCCTGCGTCGGCCCTGCAGCAAAAAATTAGCCGGTTTGAAATATCTACAAAACATTCCCCATCGTCTCATCATCGTCATCCTTCATCTGTCCTTTCAATACTAACCCCTTCTTTCTAGTTCTGCTGCAATGCGTTGCATATGTAGGAGTCATCCTCTGAGTGCTGGTCCGAGTTATATCCTTGTCCGAAAACTGCTTTTAGTTTCGAAACTTTTCAATAACTAGCAGAAGAAGGGTAGCGAGTAAAATTAACTGACAAACGTATTCACATTTGTTTGCTTTATTACTTTGTTCAACTATGTTGTACTAAAATATATAATTATTTGTTTAATGATTATCATAAAATACTTAATATAAATACATATTATTTATGTATGGACATGTAATGAAGTAATTAAATTAAATCACAAGCGTTATAAAAATTTTAAACTTAGTATTACCGATAAAAAATAAAATTATATATGTATGTGTGTATTTTTATGTACATGGTATGCATATTCATAGAACTTTAAAATATTTATACACTAGCCAAATTCAAAGCCTAACACATCTTCCAAGCCATAGTCGAATAATTTAAAATCATCCGCATAAACTTCGTACAAACGACGAATGGCACTTATAGGCAGAGGATCAAAGTATTCTCGCAAATGAGCACGAGTATTCGAGGGTTTATGTCCGGTGGGGAAGGTCAAATTCTCAGCACCGGTTAAGTGAAGAGCCAATGCTGAATCATCCAACAGCGTCTCATATTTGCCTTAAAAAATATACGTTTGAAGAATATATAAAATTTATGTTCGTGTAATTTATACAAAAAGGGAAATCTTACCAATTACATTATATTTAATGACACACGGATTACATAATTTAGCTATGGGCTCCCAGTGTTCATTGTAGGATGATTGATTGCTCAAACTTGCCCCTGGCGTTAGCAGATATTGTACAAATTCAGCAAATGATACATCATCTCCATACTCTAACGAATGATTGCTGGAATCAACACGAAACAGCTTAACAATTTGTCTTCCTACTCTGCGCTGAAAATAACGGGCACTTGCTGTATCGCCTTCGAGTTTGTTGCGATACGCCGACAACAGCCTTTCAAATGGATGACGTACGAAAACAAATCTCGTATAATCTGCGAGTACAAGTTGTTTTTCAGTTTCGTTAAGTGAACTGAATTTGTCAAACATGCCTGTCGAATGTGCTAGAGAGCCGGGTATTTGCAGAGGATCGGTACCGTTTCTCCACGCGCCATTGAGTATCATTAAAACTCGCTTCCAATTGGTGCAGGCTACCTAGATATTTTCCAAGAAAACAAGAAGAGAGAAAATAAATTAATAACAAATGGAATGAAAATTGTGTTTTGTCCGGCTATTAAAAAAGAACTATTATTAGATTGTTTATTGTGCATGTGTGTTTACTTCAGGTTTCGAAACTGTTCAGTGAAGCAAATAACAGTGCTTTTTTCCACCAAAATTAATAAGTTTTTTTTTGCTCAATAAACTATAATTCATGCACGGGTTGTTATTTCCTCAGAAGTTGCATGGCATTAAGACTGAAAATAAACAAACGGCAAGTAAACCGCTGGTATAATTTCTAGAATTATACATGTGCATATATTTGTATCGAAAAACTATATTCAAACAGTGCCACCTGAGATAATGAAGGTTTCCTGTTTAATTCATGAAATATTGGGGAAATAATTGATGCAATTTTGGTAAAAAGCTCAGAATAACTTGTAGTTTAAACTTTTGACAAAAAAGTTTTATTCAATTTTTATATCTGGATTTGAATTGTTTTTTATAACTGAAATTGTTAGCTAAATCGGTGTTTTATTCTATATTATTAACATAAAACTTGATTTTTTTTTATTGTATGAAAGGACTAATTCCTTCGATATCGTAAAATAGAAAGTAAAAATCTTACTTTATCAAAGTCGAAATTATGAAAAATAACTAAAAACGTTATATTCGAATACAATTTGTTACACTATTTTTTCATATAATATGTAGCTTCAACACCCACTAAAGAGGGCGGGGTTCAAAAATAGACTACATTGTGTTTTCCACAGACGGACGTATGGGCATTGTTAGATCGTCTTAGACTTCATGACTGATCAAGAATATAAATATATACTTTATGGAGTCCAATTCTTTTTAGAGGGTATTAAAACTGTATTTTGTCGGTGTCGCTTTGGCAAGGGCCGTGGGGAAGACATTTCACCTTTGCCATAAAACACTAAAAATTAATTTTTCGAATAATTAAGTGTAAAAAAAAATTTTTTGTTTGAGTTATTTGGTGGGCAAACGGTGAGGAGGGGGGGATAGGACAGATCAGGTTACATCTCAAAATTTTATTTTTAAGGAATTTAGGCTTAAGTAATACAATTTGTTAAATTTTTACACTATTTTTGCATATAATAACGCCCACTAAAGGGGGCAGATTTTTTTATGATATGGACCTTCTGTGATATAAAAAATTATATATTTTTATTTGCTTAACAAAATTACAAGAAAGAACTTTAAAAATTATATTGTTTTTAGAGGTTGGTTTAGTTCTTCTTAGGGGAACCTTTTTCCCTCTGGCCCGAATCAGCGAATTTAAAAACTTCCGAACTTGACCTGTGCTATCTTTCAAGTTATATTTATGCTAAATTTCAAGCGTATAACTCTTTTCGTTTGGACTGAATCGTGATTTCCACAGACGGACGGACGGACATGGCCAGATCGTCGTAAATTTCACCATTGATCACGAATATATATATATTTTATGGGGTCTCACGGAATGACAAAGTGAATATACCCTCCAATTCTTTTTTGGAGGATATAAAAATAGTTGCTAGATGTAGAGCTGCTTTGCGACTGATAAATACCTACTTTACGTTCAAAATATTCTGCGTGTCGCCCGAAACTATTGTGTGTGTCTAAGGGTTAAATGAATACTAAGTAACTAACACATAATTTGAAATCGCTTTTGTATTTATTCCACTATTGCATCACACAACAATTAATAATTAAAAACGAATTAAAGTTCGTTTTAGTGTAGTTTTGCATATCAGCTAAAGATGTAAAAATTTTATAGTTTTTTTCAGTGATTCTAAGTAACGAGGTGATAAGTAGCGACCTCTCTGACACTATTTAAATCAAACAAACACATTTAAGGTGCCAGTCCAACACGATTTAAACTCATCCATTAACTAAATTTTTTTCGATATCACTTTTTAATTTGCTATCTACACAATCATATTAAACAAATATTTAAAAACACAAATAAATTCAAAAAATTAATCGGAAATTTTTGTTTGCACGAACCAGTCAATCATGCATTTTATAAATAATTTTTCAAAGTTGCTTATTCATTTATTCATCTACTACCGCAAAATAATAGTATTTTACACACGAGTACTTCTACTGAAGTGCGTCATATTACAAACAGGCCATTAGAAATTCAAAGTAAATACATTGGTGTGCCTAGATACTTGTGGCATTGCAAAAAAAAAAGAATAAAGATTGAAAAATTGTCATACAACTAAATCATATCCGTCTATTACTTGAGTAGAAAACGACTGCAGACAGTTATTGTGATGAACTGTCGGCTGATCATGGATAATTGTGATACAATTCACTTTAAGATACATTTCATGGCAATGATTATTTATCTCGCGCTTGATATGTTGACATTTTTCGAAATATATTACAATGAAAATATACGTGTACGTTTTTATAGGAGCACTTACTTCAAGACTGGGCTAATTCAAAAAATTTAACAAAGAATAATAGTTAAGAAAAATATCTTAAAATTGATAGTGTTCACCTATTTTTATACCCTCCAAAAGAGAATTGGAGGGTATATTCGCTTTGTCATTCCGTGTGTAACGCAGCGAAATATCCTTCTAAGACCCCATAAAGTATATATATTCTTGATCAGTGACGAAATCTAAGATGATCTGACCATGTCCATCTGTCCGTCTGTGTGAAATCACGATTCAGTGTAAACGAAAAGAGCCAGACCCTTGAAACTTGGTGCAAATATATCTTGAAGGATAGCACAGGTCAAGTTCGGAAATGGTCTGAATCGGGCCGGAGGGAAAAAAGTTCCCCTAAGAAGAACTAAACCAACCTCTAAAAAATAACATGATTTTTTAAGTTTTTTTTGTAATTTTGTTAAGCAAATGATATATATTTTTTATATTAAAGACCGTCCAATGCGTTAAACTTGGAGCCATAAAATCAAAAAAATTAATTCTTGGACCCCGCCCCCTTCAGTGGGCTTTATTATATGCAAAAATAGTGTAAACATTTAACAAATTGTATTACTTAAGCTTATATTCCTTAAAAATTAAATTTTTAAGCTTTTATGACGAAGCTGAGACGTAACCTGATCCTCCTCTGCCTTATTCCCCTCTTCACCATTTGCCCCATAAATGACCCTATCAAAAAAAAATATTTTTTTTACACTTAACTATTCCAAAAATTTATTTTTAGTGCTGTATGGCGAGGGTGAAATGTATCCCCCACCGGCCCCTCCCGGAGTGACCACTACAAAATTGAGTTTTTATTTGGAGGGTATTTAAGTTTCGACCTGGTCGGATACAACGTTTTTTATTTGTTTTATAACTGGAATTTTGTTTGAAATTTCCGATTTTGTGGAACTCTGTCCGTTAAAGTTTTTATAGGGTCTTGAGCAAAATTTAAAAATAAGTCATTATTTTTTAATTTTTTGTTATTTACAATATCTTAAGAATGCTTCAAGCAACTTTAATTGGATTAACTGTTGCTGAAAATGATATTATGAAAAGCAACGGAAAGTTGTCAATTGATATTTAGTGATTTTCTGGTAACCTTCAGGTGCGGCTTGACATGGCAACTGAGCGATTAATTGCTTAAAGCAGCAAACCGATTTATTAAATACCCTACAAAATACTCACTTATGAACTACTGTGTTGGGCTTGCTAAAACCTCGGACGCCCGATTAATCGAATGCTCTACAAAATATGCACTAACGAACGAATTGACCTGGCGAATAGCAGACTAGTGTGGAAAATTCTTTCTAGTTAAGCCAAAAAAAGCTGTTTTCGAGTTAAGCTAGTCTTGAACTAAATGAGCATTATAATAGGTATTCAAGTCCATGTATGAGCTTTCACCTTGCTATGGCTTTAGGTGCATTCATTCATTCTTTTGCCTTATTTTATTGTATTGCAATTATGGTTTGTTTTGGAACACAAAGAATAATTTCCAGACATAAATACTCATATTAAAGTGTCTTAAGTTTGCATAAAAGTCACACAACAACTGCAACAAAACTACATCTTGTCGTTGTCATACTAAATACGCCGGTCCGTCTTTATATGTACCAGATACTTTAATTTGAGCTGATGTTGAAATCGAGTGCAATGAAAATAAAAAACACTACACGCTTAACGCTTGGAAATTTGCTGATTTAATTACACGTGTTGATATTTATTTATTCACTGAAGTAATTTAATTTAGTTTTTAGTTTTTTATGACGTCTAAAGTTCATAAACAAATTTTGTAATAATCGTACGAGATTTTCATAACCAGTTTTTCCTATTAACAGTCGTTATATGAATGAATGAATAGTAACTATTTTTATTTAAATTTATTTCTATTTGCGTACGCTACATAAAAATAAAAATGTAATTAAAAGCACAACTAGTTGTTGGGGATTTTCAGTAGGGACGAACAGATACTGAAACAAAATAAGTTTCGCGTGATATGTCAACGGTTCTAGTATTTTAACATTTTCATGACTTCTTTCTGAATTTAAAACAAACAAATTTCCGAACAATTAGCCTATAAGAAATCTCAATTCAATTTAATTTAGCAATATGAATGTTTGTTAAAAATATTTACTACAAAGATTTTTATTTAAAAATTTTCAATTCTTATTGAACTACAGCCTTTCGTAATAAGATCTAAATATTTCAAGAAAAATTATGTGCGTCTGTGGAAATATAAGAAAAAAGCAGTGCAAATTCTAAAAAATTAGACATTTTTATACCCTCCAAAAAAGAATTTGGAGGGTGTATTCACTTTGTCATTCTGTTTGTAACGCATCGAAATATCCATCTCAGATCCCATAAAGTATATATATTCTTGATAAGTGATGAAATCTAAGACGATCTGAGCATGTCCGTCCGTCTGTGGAGATCACGATTCAGTCCAAACGAAAAGAGCTAGAATCTTGAAATTTGGTATCTATATATTTTGAAGCTTAGAGCAGGTTAAGTTCGGTGATGGGCTAAATCGGGCAAGGGGGGAAAAAGTTCCCCTAAGAAGAACTAAACCCACCCAGAAAAAACAACATAATTTTTAAAGTTATTTGGTTATTTTTTTAAGCAAATGATATATTTTTATGTCAAATACGGTCCAACGCCTTAAACTTGGACCCATAAAATAATAAAAAATTATTTTTGTACCCCGCCCACTTTAGTGGAGGTTATTATTATTGAAAAAAAAAATGGTAAAAATTTAATAAATTGTTTTACTTAAGCCTACATTCCTTAAAAATAACACTTTTAAGCTTTAATGACGAAGCTGAGACGAAACCTAGTACTACTCTGCCCTATCCCCTCCTCCCCCTTCACCCCCTAAATGACCCTAACAAAAAAAAAATTTAATTTTGTAAGCAATTATCCTAAGCATTTATTTTTAGAGTTTAATGACTTCCGATTTCTGCCCTACCCCCTCATCCCCCCTCACCCCCTAAATGACCCCACCAAAAATAAATAAAAAAAATTTAAATTTGTATACAATTATCCCAAGCAGTTATTTTTAGAGTTTTATGACTGCCAGTTTCTGCCCTACCCCCTCCCCCTCCCCTTTGCCTCCTAAATGACCCTATCAAAAATAAAAAAAGAATTAATTTTGTATATAATTATCCCAAGCATTTATATTTAGAGTTTTATGATTGCCTGTTTCTGCCCTACCCCCTCCTCCCCCTTTGCCCCGTAAATGACCCTATAAAAAAAAAATTAAAAATTTTATTTTATATATAATTATCCCAAGCATTTATTTTTAGAGTTTTATGACAAAGGTGAAATGAGTTCCCCACACAGATCTTGCCAGAGCGACCCCGTCAAAATACAGTTTTAATACCCTCAAAAGAGAATTGGACCCCATAAAGTATATATATTATTGATCAGTGATAAAGCCTAAGACGGTCTAGCAATGCCCATACGTTTGTCTGTGGAAAACATGATATTGTCTATTTTTGAACCCCGCCCCCTTTAGTGGGCGTTGACGTACGATATTATATAAAGGAACTCTGGCCCACCAAGTTAAACATTTTAAATTCACTTACTAAATATCTGGAGGGTATTTAAGATTCGACCCGGTCGAATATAACGTTTTTACTTGTTTTTTTTTTATTTTGGGAATTCCTTTTTTTCTGGGATCTTAGAAAAGTCCCTTGCCTAAGAATTTTAATGACTTTTTAAAATCGTTTTTAAATAATATAATAATTAAAGTTTAATTAATATTGAAAAGACATTAAGTGTTCAATAAAAAGAAGCTATCAAATTTTTATTAGTAGTGAAATGTTTTTCAATAAAAAAAAATTTTATATCTGTGGCAAAAACAGAATAATTGCAAATTTTATCTTATTCTATTAATATTAAAGTAGTGGTTTTTGTGTGTTAATTTAATTGAGACAATAAGTCGAATAGAAGATTAAAAAAATTAATATTAAAGAAATATTTGAAAAATTTAATAAAACCTATTTTTCATTTTTGCAAACATGTGGTTTTGTTTTTCCATGCAAAATATACCGTTTACAAAAACAAATTTATAGCCCAGTTCACAATCTCGAGCAAGTAGTCTAGCATCGTAGCATGAGCAAAATAATTGTACTCTACACCAACAAAATACATTGAAAATGCTCTCAAATACTCTCCCAATTTGCAAATGCTATAATGCAAGACCATTTGCACAGGATTGTGAATTGGGCTTATGATTTTTTTGTTATGAGCAGAACAAAACATGCCAATTTTCAAATGCTGGAAAATTCAATTTTAAAACAAACTAAAAATTATATTTGTTCAAAGTAAATATTTATTTATTTGACAAAAGGGGAAAAATTATAAGCTCCATATTCATAAAAAAATAAAATGTATTTGAAATCTATTTTAAGAAAATTTTGTATGAAAAACTTTGACTAAAATACGTTTCAAACCCGTTTTAAATTTTATGAATATGGGGATAAAAATTTATTTTTTGCAAAATTTATTTAATTTTTTGCAAAATTTATTTAATTTTTTGCAAAATTTATTTAGTGCAAAAACAAACAAAAAATTGTTTTAACGAAAAAAAGGATGTTGCTATTTGTTGCGATGACAACAATTATTACAACACACAATAACCTTAATGTTGGCAGTTATTAAAGTTGCCAAAACGACTTCAATAAAGCAATCTTTTTTATAGCAGGGCAAGCTATGGAATCGATTCGATAACCATAATTATTTTAATTATACTATTTGTGAGCTAATTTTATATCGTTTTCGAATACAAAATTTTTTTAAACGTTCGTTAAACTTGAACTTTTTAAGAATTAGTGTCATTTAAAGCTTTAAAGCTCTCTTTACCCTCCAAAAAAGAATTGGAGGGTACATTCACTTTGTCATTCCGTGTGTAACGCAGCGAAATATTCCTCTAAGACCCCATAAAGTATTTTTATTCTTGATCTGTAATGAAATCTAAGATGATCTAACAATGTCTGTCCGTCCGTCTGTGGAAATCGTGATTCGGTCTAAACGAAAAGAGCCAGACCCTTGAAATTTTATATAAATATAGTTTAAAGGATAGCACAGATTAGGTTAGGTTAGGTTGAAAAGAGGGCATAAGCATCCCAATCCGTCCTGGATTACACTTAGGCCTCATAGGCCTGTTGTGCGCTCTATAATAAGGAGTTCTCATTCCACTGTAGGGAGCCTCCACCGATACCATGGAAACCTCTGAGTTTGATTACGTCAAGAACCTAGTTTCTTCCATGTACTTCCTTAAGTCTTTCCAATTAGAGCCCCTAAGAAATTCCATCTCCTGTATAATCTCCTGATTAAATGTTTTTGTCTTCTGACTTGGCTAAAAGCTGGACAGTAGCACAAGTAGTGCTCCAGTGTCTCGTCCTCAGGTTAAGTTCGTAAATGGGCTGAACCGGACCAGAGGGAAAAAAGTGTCCCTAAAAAGTACCAGAACAACCTCTAAACAACAACATAATTTTTTACGTTTTTTTTGCAATTTTGTTAAGCAAATTATATATTTTTATGTCAAAGAGGTGCCAAAACGTTGAACTTGCAACCGGAGAATCGAAAAAAAAAATTTTTTTACCCCGCCTCCTATAGTGGGCGTTGAAGTAACATATTACATGGAAAAAGCTATTTAACAAATTTTTTAATTTCTTAAAAATTAAATTTTAAAGCTTTTATGAGAAAGTTGAGATGTGCTCTGATCTGCCTCTGCCCCCAACTTTACCCCCTAAACATTTTTTTTCACTTATTAATACCAAAAATTTACTTTTTAATGTTTTATGGCAAAGGTGAGGTGTCGGCCCCTCCCGCAGTTTCCCCTACGAAATAGAGTTTTAATTTACTAAATATTTGTAGGGTATTTAAGATTCGACCCGGTGGAATATAACATTTTTACTTGTTTATAAATAGAAACATGAGCTTATAATTATGCCGCCCACTGTAGATTGTTGGTGTTTGTATAATTTGATTATTTTTTTTTTACTTCTCAAGTAAGATTGCACGTTTTTTCGCACTGATATTAAATGTGAACAGAATGGGTTAACATTTTCTGATTAGCAAATATTGATTAGGAACGTTTATTTGTTGTTGTTGTACAAGCTGAATTCCCAAAAATATATATGGACTAGTGGCTTGGAAAAACTACATTCCAAAGTAATTGTTAAGAGCATAACTGCTTGGCTATTTACCATATTAGTAATATTAACATTAAAAAAAATCGCTAGAGCTAATCAATTCACAATTTTTTTTTTCTATTGAATAATTTTTATATTTGACGTGTAATTTGGAGATATACAATTTCGATTTAATGCAATCAAGTCTAAGAGCTTTAATTGCTTTAATTTTTAATGGGTTTGCTAAACAAACACTTGATTTAAATACTTGAGTTTGTGTACAAATATTAGATTTCTTTAAGTGCCTACTTTATAGATACTTTTATTTTATTTAAGAACTAAATTCTCATTTGAAGTTTGTCTAAAAATAACCAAGGCTGTTGACTGATTTTTAATATATTTTTAAACTTCATTCTTTTCCATTTCAATGGTCAGCCTTAAAAGCTGAAATATGGTTATTCTCTTTGGGCGAAATATGTTTTTTTTATTTTAGTAAAAAAAATCTTAATCTAATCAACTATTGAAAGGTTAACAATACAATTAACAATCGTCCGTGGTGATTAATTGATAATATAGTGTAGAGTTTAGTAGAACTACAAGCAACTCATGGCAAAAAATATTTAACAACTACAACTACTGCAGATAATCCTCTTTAAACACAGACATTTTATTATATTTTATATTTTTAAATTTAGTTTGCCAGCGTCGTCAGTGCATGAAATTCTATTTACAGCGCTTTTGAAAAGATTATTTTCGAGTTTGATTTGTATTTTATACAGTAACTAAATTAAACAGAAATAAAAGAAATAATCATCCATATTGTGATTGGCGTTTTACGACTTCAAATTCGAGAAATTGTAAAGACAGTAAAATAAAATTTTCTTTAATCTATTACAAAATATCGAATCTGAAGACGTAAAACGCCTATCACAATAAGGCTGAATAACTGTTTCGACAGCGAGAAACAGTTGTTGCATATTTCAGTTTAAATGCATATTTAGAGCTTTTTTTTAAATTGTATGGAATATCCTGCAAAAAAAAAACAAAAAATTGGTTTTTGATAATACTAATTTGAATGCAGATAATTGGATGTTGTGGCCTGCGAAAACCGCATGGTTTTATAACCTACTTAAAGTTGTCCCAAATAATTAATTCTTTCCTTATTATGAAATAATTGCAATTATTGCCTGTTTTCTTTTAAGTTTTTTTTAGAATTGAATGATTGATTTTCAGCAAATTTAGCTTTAAAGAAAAATATTCAAATTAGTTTTGCATATTTTAATATAAAATTTAATTTTCGTAAAATGTTGGATAATTAGTTAAGGCTTAAATGGACAGACGTTTTAGTTAACTAACGTCATTAATAGTTTAAAGCATGGCACGTCGTTAGTTAACTAAAGCCTAACTGAAATATTTTTTTTATAAAATTACAATAACATATTTTTGTTGTTGTGATAATTACATTGTTTTTCCACATTTTTAATCTTGCAAACTTGTTTATTTTCACGTTTTGCCAGTAAATTATTAAAAAGTGATTATTAAATGTTAATTTCAGCACTTAATTGTTTTATATTTTCTGTCGTTAAACGAAAGTTGGCAAAGTTCATTGCAATTTTATGTTGTTATCTAACGAAGAGTTTTTAGCAGAAAGAATTTCTTACAAAATGAGGCCAAGTAAGTAAATTACATATGTAAACAGGAAATGCGTATGTGTGTATGGGAGTGTATTAAATATATAGTAGTTTGAGAAAAGAGAGAACGATAGATGAATGAAAGCAGTGAAATATTCATAAGAATAAAATATTTCCATATATTTTTGTTTTTAATCAGACTTTGATTGATTATTGTAACTTTTTGTTTATTATCTGCTGAATACATGTTATACACTCACACATACATGCAGACGTGTGATCGTTATTAACGTTTTTAACGAAAACGAAATTTGAAGTTTTGAAAATTTGTGCCTTGTATTCTTGTCTCTGGCTTCATATAAAATTTTATTGATTAACTGAAGTATTTATGAAAAATAATAATAAGAATTTTCGTTTAAAAATTTCCATACAAATTTTTCTTAAAGAATTAATTTTTATGAATACGGCGACAAAAAAAATTTTTTTTTAATTCAATTGTACACAAAATGTCTGTGTTACGTTTTTGGTGTCTGCGTTTTGTTGTCGTTTTTTATTTTATATTTTTGAAAACCACAACGCAACATACAAATACATACAAACATACTTATGTACGAATGTATGTATGTCATTAATACTGACTGATACAGCAAAATCTAAAAATATTTCCAAAAAAAAAAAAAAATGATACAACGACAAAATATGAAAAATGATCGTAAAGCTAATTCTTTTAAATAAAAATGACGTTGTAATTTTATCAGAAAAACAAAAGCAAAAACATGAAAATAATTCTTCATTAAAAAATTAAACACAAACTAAAAGAAATATTATACGTTTTAGTGCTGGGTTCAGTAAACTTTAATTTTTAATTATTCACATATAAATTTACTTCAATACTCGCATGGACGTGTATGCTGTGTTCAATAAAAACGATCGTTGCAACATTCAAACTTACCTTTGGCACATAACAATACAGCAGTTTATGCTCTTGATCCACAATCATATGATCCATTTGTTCGTCTGTTAAATCATTGACATCCAGCATATTGTAGCCCAGAGTATCGCATTGCTTTTGCAAATACTCCTGCCTTTGGAGATTGAGAGTTTGTGTCAGTTCTAAACTGTGTTTGGTAATTTTGACATTGTTGTTGTTGCCATCTTCGAATGCTCCACGAATGAGGTCAATTTGTAAAGTACACAAAAAGAACAGAGCGACCAAAGAAATCAGCAATGATTGACGAATAAAGAACATTTTTCTCGTTGGCGACGATGATGATGATGATGATGACGAAGACAACGGCACTGCTGTGAAAGCGGCAGAGGAAGTGTGAAACGTAGAAGTTGTTAAACGTTTGTTGTTGTATGCTGCTGGTGTACAACAGTTTAAATTGATTGTTGTGGCCGTAGGTAAATGTGAGAGTTTATTGAAAATCATTATCAGCATATCATCTGGGTTTGAAAGTGAATGGAATGTCATTAAAATATCTTTTAATATTCTGGGCCTTAATGTTTAATTGTTGCTGAGAATCTTTTCTTCTTTTAGTTTTTACTTTTAGAAATCTTAATATTAATTGGCACATGGAATGATTATTGTACTCGGTAGATTTCAAATGATCGTTGAAAATCATTGGATTATATTTTTTTAATAATAATTTTATACAATTTATTTAATTAATTCATTGGCGTTTCTTGCCAAAATATTTTTCACGTTTGTAAAATTTTAGCGTTTGGGCATTTTCTATGCCACATTCTTTCAATAACTTGCGACCGTTTTTATCTTCGATAAGTGTTTTAGTTTCAGTATTAAATAAAATATAAACTCGCCATAAGAAACGCCAGCTAACATTTGGCCGATGTTTATGCCCGTTGTGTGTTTCCGAACAAACTAACTCCCCAGTTGCGTACAGCGGCTTTACATGCTCTGGGCTAGTTTTTGATTTATTAACTTGTTTATGTTTATGCTCATCACTTCCATCCATTGCGATCATTTGGGAGTCGTTAATTAAACCTCTACGTCGTATACGCTCTTCATGACGTTCTCTTAACTCTCTTCTTTGTTGTGCACGTGCTTGTGCTTCTATGGCTCTTTTCAATTGAGCTATTGTGGGGCTTTCTTGTGGCAGCTAAAACAAGTAACGTGAGAAACTTATTGTAGTACAGTGGCGCTAGATGATTAAAAACTTGAATTTTTCATAACCATTTTAACTTAAAATGTGCTGATTTAATTTAACAATTTTTTTTATTCTTATACAATAAGCAGAAGAGAATTGATCGTATTAATTTTTCATTATTTTCGTTAATGTTATGAATGATTTTCGTACTGGGATTTCGAAATGACTTTAAGACATCATTGGTCGCTTCCAGAATCGGCCTCTCCCACATAAGTTATAAGAAGTCAATTGATAAAAACTTTTAGGCTCTACTTTAGTAGAATATTGTGAATTTTCTCACTGCCCGATTAACCTCTTTAATTGTTCTTTAGTTTCGAAATTAAATTCGAATTATATAAGAAAGACAAAAATATAATTCAATATGTGGAAAGCTATGAAAATAAATTTTTTACTAAATTTTTTTTAAGTAAACGATAATACAAAAAAAAACGCAGAAATAATGAATTTTCTCAAAAAAAAAATTATAATAAATTATAATACAAATACTTAATATGTAGTAGAATAACTTTTTTACAAGAGTATTTAAGAAATTATACCTACTGACGTCAATTAACACAGATTTGTTGTTGTTTCTAATTGACAACAAACAGTTAATATGTTTTCGTTAACAATTTGCAAATATTTATATAATTTATGAATAAATAATACATTTACAAAAATGTAAATAAATTGTTTGAGAAGTTTGCGTCACAACAATTAATGGGAAAAAATTATCGTTTTCAAACTGAGTTTATTGTAAAATATTAAATAAAAACTATGGAACTTTGCCTTTTAGAATATATTTCAATCAATTAGTACCCCAATACTTTAAAACAAAGCATTGTTCCTTTTTCCCATTAGTGTTGCGCATTCATTATGGCAAAAAGCATAGGAATTTGATATTTTAGTTAAAATTGAAAAATCTGTGCGGTAGCTTACCAAAAAGAAATGAATTATTATTTAAGGTTTTGCTTAGTACAACGATCGTAGGAATAGGTGTTTAATTTTACAACAAAATATGTTTACACAATTTCAGAAACTACTACTCACCACTACAGTCAATGTTGACAGACCATCACGTTCAATGTAAATGGTGGTACCACCACCCTGAGCTAAAGCCAGCTAGAATATAAATTTAAAAGTGGAGCAGTTCAGAATAGATATTTAAAAAAAAAATAAATAACCACCCTTATTCTGTAACTATTTTTTAACGCCAAGACAATTGGACACTTCTGTCATAACTTTCTTCAACAATTAACGTGTTCTAACTGTCTCTAGCCATATTCAGCGGCTTCGATAGAAGTCCAAGTAGTTGGTTATTGTCTACGAGTAGTATGAGAATTTCCTATTTTTTATATTTATCTTGATGTTTCGTTGACAAAGAGTTACAGAATAAATAGGCATATATTATTTAACGTATTCATAGTCATAAACAGACTATATTTTAAGGTTTTAAAACACTACTGTTTCGAGACAAAAAGTGGATTAGTATTACACTCTTAGGGCCATTATTACAACTCAAAGTTAGTTAAAAGTAGGATTTTATCGGTCGTATAAAAAGTCTATCATTTGCAAAAATTTACTTTAACCTAAAGTAAGCGATAAATTACAGGTAAGTTTGTCCTACCTGGTAAGTTAAGTCCAATTTGCAATAATGGAAAGCTTTTTATACGTCTGATAAAATCTTACTTTTAACTAACTTTAAGTTGTAATAATGGCCCTTAAAGTATGATTTGTTCTGACTATAAATGTTATTTATTAAATTTAAATTACTTAAAAACTATGAAACAAAATCCGAAAAATGTTAGTGGATAAAGAAATAATTTACATAGATCTATTAACAAATTAAAAGTAATAGTAGTTTTTCTCTAGAGTAACTTTTAAAGCTGATTAATAATTATATTTTTTCAGCTTATTCAGCATACCTATTTTGCCATCAATGTTATTGGTACTGAAAACATAGTGGTGAATTAAGCAGAATTGAAGCTAGGAAAATTGTATATTACCGCAAATACTTAAAATAATTTATAAAATTGCAAACAATGTCTGTACCTCGCCTTGTAATTCCTCAGGAGTAACATCATAAGGTATATCAGATAGCTGCTGGTCATCTGCGAGTACGTTTTTCAAATGATTTTCGGTGGCAGTGATCAACGTCTCCAAATCCTTTCGTTCGGAATCTTGCTTCATTAAACGTTTCATTAAACGTTTCTTTCTATTTTTCTCATAATTTTTACCAATGCCACCATTTCGTATACGTTGCTCCCTCTGCAACTTTCGTGCCAAGTTAATGGGAAGATGTTTCTTTTTATGTTCTGGTTGTCTATGAATATTATGTGACATTGTTTGCTGTATTTTACTTGTGGGATATAAAATTTGTATATTTGGTTCCAGCAGGTTTAGGAAACGAGATATATCTATTTTAGAATTTTATCCACTATTTCAACATTATTGGGTTTTTCGAAGACGAGAATTGCTAAAGAATTCAGATATTAAAATTAATATTGTATGATATTTGTTTTGCATTTAGTTGTTTGTAAAAATTGTACTTTCCACTAAAAGTAAACAAAACATTTGTTTTTGTTAAACAGCTGTAACATGTTTTCAATCATTCACAATAGATATCAAATTCACTGAACGCTTAGTAAAAAGTGCTGCCAGAGTTTTGTTTTATTATTGGGAGATAGAATAGATGTGTGCACAATAGGTTCCACCTTGACAGATGTTGAAATATATTAAAAATAAGACCTAAATAGGTCTGAACATAATATTGCATAGGGTAAAGTTCTTTTGTATGTATGTATGTTACTTGAAAAAGGTACAATATGTTAAATGGGTTGCCCACAATTTTATTTAGACATACATGTATATGGAAGATATATAATATGATCTTATGTATAATATCGGCCAATAGATTATCTAATCTCCTATACATAAAATCAATTGCAGACATTTGGTCATCTATGAGAATTAATTCAATTATTGCATTGTTTGGTGAAAACACTATATTACTAAAAAAATTCGTATGATTGGCCTTGACTATATAAACCGATTCTGTATATATCGATATTGAAATATTCAAAATATACGCAAGAACAGGCCAGTTTATGTGTGGGTGTAGAGCTCCCCAATTAATATCATCGGGGTCTTAAGTCCAAACCTGGATATTGTTAGCATTAGGGAATTTAAATACAAATTTCGAACAATGTTGAATGTCGTAATTTGCCCCATGGTTACAGTATAGGCAGTCACTCCAATTCCAACCAAATTAAACTGTTTTCGAATTTCAATGCCTTACCTCTCAATGTAGAATTTATTGTATATAAAGCCGAGTTAAAAAGGTTCATTTAGACGGTCGGTAGCTTTACCGATCCACACTCTTTCTAATGTTGAACGTAATCGTGCCCGTTCATAAAGCATTTAATTTTTCTCAATGTTGCAGTAAATGAGTGCCTTACTACATAGTCAAACACTTCATTCGTATATACACATCCAGGGCTCTTCCAAATCGCTTTCAAGGCCTTTTGTGTCATCTGATGGTCAGCATTAAAACTCATTACATTGACTTTTGCCCACAATCCCGTAGACTTTAATATATATACGATCTTATTCCCGATCGCACTATATTCATTCGACAGTCTGCAGTAGGAAAAATTATATTTTCAAACATTGATTAAAAATTATTTATTTTTGTTCTTGTGTTAATATGTTTGCGCCTGATTTTTGAATTTAAAACTGAATCCTTAAAATAAAACAAAATCCACAACTTTTGTTTGGGTCCGCTGTGAGCTAAACAATATTTTATTTTTATTAAATTTTTTTCTTCTTTTACACATTTTTATAAGATGTTCTCATGATCCTATAAAGATTATTTTAATTAGTTTATTTTAAAGATAATATTTATAATAATATGCAATGATTATTTTATTGTAATTATTAATTTCTAATAATAAAATGTAATAATATGTATGTTTATTACGAAAAGAAAAGTACTTAAGATGTAAAAATTTTATATTTTGTTATTTTTTTTAATAACTTTTATTGATAATGTTGTTTAAAAGATGGTGAAATTAAGCAACATTAAGGCTACTAGAACTGCAACTGTGGGGAGATTTTATCTAAACTAATTTATTAAGTTTGATAGAATCATAAAATGTATTATTTAAATAAAATCTAAATTTTATGCTAAATATTAAAGAAAATATTTACATTATTATCTATTTAGTTATTTATGTTGGGCTAAGAGCTTTGAAATGGTAATATTTTTGTTGTTATATTATCATGATATAAATAATCCTTGAGGCTTTGTAATTATTTCAAAAATAGTCCTTTTTAGCTTTGCAACAACTGGCTTTGCATCTTTTAAGTGTTATTTTTTTTATTTGAAAAGTCATCAGAAATCTCTGCCAAATTTGTTGGAATTTGATATAAAAAAGAGAATTACTTTGTGTTTTTGGTCTCAAGTAGTCAAGGTTTTATTTCTATGCAACTTAAATGTTATTGGTTGCTAGAAAAAAAGCCTTTTGTAGTACTTCACACCAATGAAACAACTGTTTCACTTGTTAAATATACTGCAGTAAAAAGAACTCGATAAAAAATTGCTTTTCTTTTAATACCGTTCACGAAGGCGTATGAGTGCTGAACGTTGTTTTTTTAAACACATTTCCTTCCGTCTTGAATCTACTTCCTTCATTCATGCTCTCTCTCTCCCTCTCTTTCCCTCTTTCATACATCGTAGGTAAACGGCATTATTTATTGTTGCTATTTGTGTTTGTGTGAGTTGTTTTTACAGCAGTGCATTTCCGGTGGTGGTTTGAGCTCTTGTTTTCCTCTTCTCCTATTGGTTGGTCAGGCCAATAAGTGAAGCTCTTGTATACACACACACAACTAACATTATGTATCCGTAATATATGTTGTATGCTGCTGCATGTATACAAAACTTTGTGAAAACAAGCCGCAAAACTATATGACGATTGGCAGGATTTATTAGCTTTTGTTGTGTACTTCCTTTGTGTACGTGTGTTGGTGTCCTTTACCACTATGAGTAGGGGTTGGATTTTGTTGCTGTTGATAATTTTGCTGTTGTTGTACTAGGACTGTAACGAAAGAAGAAGTAAATAAATGAAAGACAAGTTATTGGAACCAATAAATTAAAATGAGCTTTACAAACAAACAAATAAATATAAAATTCTGAGATGCTCCAAAATTATTTGAAAATAAATGCTGATTTTATTTACAAATTTTAAATTTAGCTCCACCCTTGGTTTTTAATTGTGCATTAAAATTTCATGATATTCTCATTTTCATATTTATAAAATTTAAAATGAGTTTGAAGTATATTTTATTAAAAAAATTTTTAAAATTTATTTCAATTGCATTTTAGTTGTTATTTTATTTTATTTATAACGTGTTTTGAAAGTTACATATAATTTTTCTATGCCGCTAAGATTTGTTTAGGTGGTTTTGAGTGCTTAGAAAATGTTCTAGACATCGCAAATGATGTTTTTGTTTGTTTAAAAAGTTCATGGGGCATCATTCGGACTATTTTGCGAATAACTGTTGTGTTCAATATTATCAATATCAATGTAAAGTATTTATGAAAAACGTGTAAAATTTATCGAACAATGACGGACATTTCATGCGAAATATTGAAGGTACTCTTTGGAGATCGAGTATTATGTGAAGTCTTTAAGATCTCGCTCCCACAAGCACATGCAGTGATGTTAGCCGAAAAAATACTCATTACCATTGAATTGTAAACCATTTTAGAAAAAATGGACTTAAGAAAAATAATCAAATTTGCTTGAATGAATCACTTTTCTTCTCTTGAAAGAAATAATGAAAACTCAAATATTTCTCAATGGTATTGCCCTATTTTATTTGTTTTTCACATGTCAAATGATGTTTATTTGACAATAAATAATACGAGTATTACCTTTAGAAGGGGAGAATTACGACCTAGTTTCGAGTTCGAGTGTTTGTTTGTGCAATGAAAAATATATAAAAATGTTTTCTTGTGAATAACAAAACTATTTCAAAATCAGCCAATGAACCCATTTAATTCTTACGCAATATTTGTTTTTATTATGTTTTTTTTTCTCTTGATTGTTTCGCAACACACATTTTTCTTTTTTGGCAAAGTTACAAAATGTGTGAATAATATGAACACTCTCAGGTATACCCCCAACTATTCTTTAAAAAAATAAATCTAGCAACACATTTTTTGGTTATGAAAGTTTTTATACAAAAACCTTTTTTTCGAAATGTTGCTAAAATTCTTATTATTGCTTTTAAATAGTTTTGATTCTCTAAATCTGTAATTTTCGCTGCAATATCAGGAATATATCTCGTGATCATCTCTTGTATAACAAAATTCAAAAATACTCATATACACAAAAAACTACAGTGTTGTGCAAAAAAGTTCTTCAATGCTAAAATAAATACACACGATTCGTACAATTGAAGTATTTAAACCCGGGAGGGAAATTGGGATTTTGATTTCGTATGAATTGAAAACGAAACGAGACAAATTTAAAAAGGCAATGATTATGATATTCGACATCAACAGTTAGTAGGAAATATAAAATTTTTTCAATATTTCTTCATCAGCTATAAATTTTGTTAAAATTGCAAAACGAGTCAGGGGTTTCCTGATTCAGGTATATTTCAAATTGATTTGTTACCTATTCTTTTAAGCTGTACAGCTTGAAAACTTTTTTGACGTTTCAGAGCACCACTTAAGCTGTCACATAATGGGGACTCGCTATAATAGAATGGGAACTCCTTATAATAGAGCACACAACAGGCCTATGAGGCTTAAATGTAATCCTGAACGGATTGGGACAGTTCTTGCATATGCCCCTCTTTTCAACCTAACCTAAGCTGTCACATCTTTAGACATTTCAAACAAACGCCATCTTCAATTCGACGTATGTTTATGTGCAAGCACACATACGAGTCAGAGAACTTCACTTGTTGATTAAAAAACCGTTCAACAATAACAAAGGCACAAAAAACTTGTCTTTTATTTGCAAATGATCAAACTTGCCCGCACACTCTCTTTTGTTGTTGATTTTAAATCAACCGAACATATTCCTCTTTGCTGGTTCTGATGCTAAACACATCGGCTTACTCACAACAATAATCTTTTTTAAGCTAGGAATAAAAACATTAATCAAACTTGCTCAAGCTTTTAATGCGTTGTTCATTATAAGGCAATCGAACCACATGCAAGTTGAACACTTGCTTATTTTCATCATAGGTCGAATTAAACTTGTCAACTTGTGTACTTGTCTATTCCGCTCAACGCTCAAAAATTTGATCAACATTAAAGTACAAAAAGCAAGAAATCATTGTGTATGAATTTGTTCATTCCTATCAACAAAGGCACGCTTGTTTTTTTATTTTAATTTACAGTGGTTTATGATGTCCATTCGCGTTGTTTATGACAAAATAGGAAATTTTTTTAAGAAAATATTATTTTTATTTGCAGTTCGATATTGCAAATAATATTTATTTTTATTTTTGTTTATTTTTATTTGTTCTCCTTTACAGTGGTGTTTTTTGTGTTATTTAATTTGTATTTCTTATTAAGCTAATATTGAGAAGAACAAATTTTCTGCAGCATAAGTAGCCCTCCAGTACTTATTCGTTTTCCATAATTATTTCACTTAATATGGACCGTATTATATTTTTTCCCTTACGCCGAGGCGACATGGTGTAAACTTTCTTCGAAATTTGACTTAAAAAAAATTTTTTCCCTTATGTCATATTTGCATGTGTATTTCGGCGTATGTAATTCAACTAAATTTGTTCTCTTAATCGGGCACATGTTCAACAATAAAAAAACAAACAAATGATCAAACTTGTGCACACATTCTCATTTGTTTCAATTTTGTAAAGAAAAAAGTCCCATAAACCACCGTGCATTTGCCCATGTGTATTCCCTTTAACTTTGTTTTTGATGAACAAATTCAAATAAATACTAAACCTGTACCTCCACTCATGCATCAGTGTTGAATTGGTTATGTTGTTTGCATTGTTCGTATATCATATTGCTCAAGTCACACAGACGGTCGGTTCAAACATGTTGTGTGAATTAATGAGAATAAGAGCGTTTGGACACGATGAATTTACTGCAAGCCCTTCTCTTGCCTGTGCGATCTTGCTCATAAAATGCTTTTGTTAATTTTACTCATAATCAGAATTTGATGTATACATCAGAATGAAATGATTTTTAATCATCATTGAATTTTTCTTTAATCTTTACAATGAACAAAAATTTGCGTGCTGAACAAAATCAAGAAAAAGCGTGATTTTGAAGTACTCTGATACGAGTATAAGACATTATATGGATTGTGTGTGTGTGTATGAATTTTATATTTTCATTAAAGATAAATCTATCCTTAATCTCCTTTTTTGCTTACAAAAATTGTGCCAAAAACAATTGTGTCTATGACGGCGATATATTATTCCTCTTGGATACACTTAAAGAAATTTTCTCATGAAACAGAAACCAAGTGAACGCTGCACAAACAACGAATGCTGAGTATTTTGATGACTTAAATATTTCTAAGTTCTTTTTACGTTTCATATTCATTCATTCATTCATAAAAATTTCTTTTGTTTGTTAATTGTCGCTTTTTTGTTGTTGTTGCTATTTGAAAAAGCCTGATGCCATTTTGGCTACCAATTCAAGCAAAGATGAGATTGCATAATTTATGATCATGGAGTTTTGCCAATAAATATTTTCTGGATATGTTCCCAAATGTGTTTGTTGTTGTCGTTGTTGTTATCGTTTTTTGTCTTTCAGTTTCTTTATTTTGACGCTGTAAACTACAATATTTCTTGGCTCATGATCACTTGTTTGTCAAAAAAAAAACAAAATCCATTTATTACATACAAAGAAATCTTAAAGGTGGTTGGCTGGTTGCTTTGTTTACTATTCACTCGTATTTGGGTTTGTTTTAATTTGAACGCATTTGTTCTTCAATATCTTTCTTCATTTCTTAATATGTGAGAAATAGAGTATAAAAAAACTCTTAATAAAATATCTTTTGTTCAGACCACTTTTGCTTGCACGTGCTGTTGTCTTCCTATTCTTGGTTGAGGAAGGTCAGGTTCGTTTTCATAGTTGGCGGATTCAATAATTGTGTCTATTATTAAAATCAATTTTAATAAGTCGCTTTTTTGTAATATTTGTGAATGCGGACAGAAAAATGTATTAGCAAAATATATTTAAACAAACGTCTGTGTGATATACAATATGATTTTCAGTTTGTTATTGTCCCCGTCAGTTATTGTTTGATATATTTTTTTTGCACAAACTCGCTATTGGCAACTTCCTGATATAATCCAAACACTCCTTATGAGATTTTTTATATTCATATAATATTGTACTGTCGTTTTTAAAAGCGTCACATTCAAATTTATAGTAAACAACACTTGCTGATACAAATTTAGAGACTACAACAACACAATGCAAGAGTGTTACGGAGTTGCCAGAAAATACTTTTTTTTATTAGTGCCAATAAAATGCGGGCATATGGATTAGATTAAACCACAGGAAATAAATATTTTTGAAATGTATTTCAGACAATCGGTCCTATTCTGTAAATCTAGTCGCTTGAAGGTTACATTCACTTTACCATTCCCCTTTAGTGCAGTAACATATTACATGGAAAAATATTGTAAATATTTAATAAATTCTTAAATACATTCCTGAAAAATTAAATTTTAAAGCTTTTATGACGGAGCTGAGATGTTCCCTGATCTTCCTCTGCCTTACCTTCCCCCTGCCCTCCTTATCCCCTAAATGACCCCTTCAAAAAAAAATTTATTTTTATACAGGGTGTTTTTTTTATTGAGGTATAGAACTTCGAATTGAAATAAAACACAAGAAAATCGTTTTAATGTCCATCAATTTGGCTTTATTGGAAGGATAATTTTATGCCATTAATGTTTAAATATGATTTCGGGCATGTGGCCGCCGCGGCTGGCTCGAATAAAGCCAATTCTACAGGTCCAATTTTCAACCACTTTTTCGAGCATATGGGGCCGTATGTTGGCAATAGCGCCACGAATGTTGGCTTTCAAGTCCCCTAACGTTTCTGGTTTGTTGGCGTAGACGAGCGACTTCACATATCCCCAAAGAAAATAATCCAATGGTGTCAAATCACACGATCTTGGTGGCCAATTGACAGGTCCATTCCGCGAAATTATGCGCTCATCGAATGGTTCCTTCAATAAATCGATTGTGACGTGCGCTGTGTAGCATGTAGCGCCGTCTTGTTGGAACCACAACTCATCCACATTCATGCCATCCAATTCGGGAACAAAATAGTCGGTTATCATGGCTCTATACCGGTCTCCATTAACGGTGACTGACTCTCCAGCATTATTTCGGAAGAAGTATGGCCCAATGACTCCACCAGCCCATAGAGCACACCAAACAGTCAGTTTTTGTGGATGTAATGGCGTCTCAAGGGTCTCATGTGGGTTCTCTTCACTCCAAATGCGGCAATTTTGCTTGTTGACATATCCATTCAACCAAAAATGAGCCTCATCACTGAAGAGAATTTTGCGGTAAAAAAGCGGATAAAAATTTTAATTGAACACTGTTTTTGAAAATAAATTTCCACGATTTGGAAGCGTTGTTCTTTTGTCAACCTGTTCATGATGAAATGGCAAACCAAACTAAATATTAATCACTTGCCAGCTGACAAAATGGCCGCCAGTTAAAAAAGTGATGCCAACTTAAAGTTCTATACCTCAATAAAAAACACCCAATACTTTAATAACCCTAAAAAGTGACTTTGTAGTGTTTCATGGCAAAGGTGAGATGTCTCCCCCACGGCCCCTCCTGGAGTGAGCCCTGCCAAATAAAGTCTTTATTTGCAAAACATTTGCCGGGTATTTAAGATTCGACCCGGTCGAATATAATGGTCTTACTTGTTTAATGTTAAGAAATTTTTTTTTCTGATATTTTTAAAATCTTTTTCCAAAACTATTTTCTAACCAATTATAATATTGTGGTAAAGGCAATTCAAATGTTGCTACTTTTTAAACATCCTTTCAAGTGCAGTTTTACACACACACACACAAGAATTAATGCTGCCTGCTGCTGTTGCTGCTGCAAGTGTTAATTATGTGTGTTTAAAGTGATTTACGTTAGTGAAAAGGACATCTTTGTTGGAAAGTTATTACTCCTTGTGTATTTGGTTTAATATGTGGTATTAAAGTGTTGTGTTTTAACAAAATTTATTGCCAACGGATGTGAATAATTGATATTAGTTTAAGATTTTAAAGGATTTATATATGAACATACAAGCATTTAGTAGGAGCTAGCAGAGAAATGCTGCAAATGAATGAATGATATTTCACTTTATCAAGACAAAGAAGAGTTCACTGCATTTTATTTATTTACTTGTAATTAAACAGTTGTTTTTTTGTTTGTTAACTTTTTTTTTGCTAAATTTTAACTTGTACATTTTGATAAGTTGATCGTTAAGGTATTTAAGATGCGACCCGGTCGAATATAACATTTTTACTTGTTTAAAATTAATTTAAATATATGAACTAAATAAACTATTTTTCCAAAAACAATTACAAGATCGTAATTGTAATGAATTCTTAAATTCAATATACCAACCGATCGATCGTATGCTTTTGCAGCGACGAATATGATGAGCACAACCGAATAAAATACGAGTATTACAAATTAAATTTTACTAACAATTATTGGTGTTTCTAACTTCAAGAGCGCATGCGTTTGTGATCGATATTCCAACGAATCGCACTACAGAGAAAACTCGTTTTTTGGCCGAACAATCCGTATGTGGAACAAAAACTAACTGCAGATGTCTTCCCCGCCACTTACAATTTAAGAAGGTTCAAATCGAATATCCACACACACTATACCCTTCATCTATCATCCTTCCCCAAACCTATTTTCCCAGTTCCAGCGAAATGCACTGCATATGCATCCCCTGAGTGCTGGTCCTACTCCTAAAAAGAAAAAAAAACTAAATATATTGTTTTTTTGCATTAAAAGAAAAACTAGTGGCTATTTCAGTCAATTAATTTTATTATCATGGTTTATAGCGGCACTTAAAAATTAAATGTTAAGGTTGATTGTCAAGGTTGATGCAACTGCCAAAATTCGATTGGCAATAAATTCGACTGCTCCAATGAATTTGTTTGCTCTGCCTAGCACACCACTACATACACACTCGTATGTTAAACTTAAAAGTGATCTCTCAACTGTTCTTAGTTCAAATGAAGTATCCTTTATGTCATTCTCATGCATATCTTCTATTAAGGACACACCCAAATGCAAGCAACTCTTCTGTTTCTTCAACACTATGAAAACTTCTTCTACAGTCCCGTTTTTATTATAAACTGGTAGTTGGTCCTTACGAGTATGAAAGTGCCCTCAAAGCAGGCAATTTTTACTCCTTCCTACTTTACGTCCTGTTAAATTAATTCGATACTCGAACATGTACCTATTACGTATTTATGTATGTATTTAATTTATGCATGTCTGTATGTGTGGGAATCTCATGTACAAAATTTGATGGACATTAACGGCTGTTGCTTTAAATTAATTCTTCTATTTCTTTTTTATTATTGCAATTTTCTCGTTGAAATAGCAAAAAAAAAACAAATATTTTTAGTTCATTATTTTGACGACTTTTCTTGTACCTAAACGAACAAAAAACAAAATAAAAATTCTTTTTTTTTTGTACAATTTTATATCGAAAATAATTATATGGTCACATAAGAAAACATACAAACACATCGTAAAACCTAATATTAAGAAAAATTAAACAACTCGGCAAAAAAAAGTGTTTTATAAATAGAGATTTTAAGCAAAATAAAGGAAGAGAAGAAACACACAAAATCAACGGCAACAACACGTACATATATTTTTGGTTTACGTTAATTTTGTGTCGATCACTCTAGACTATAAAATAAAAATAAAAATTGTCTAAAAAAAGCGACGACATTCTGAGGAAAACACTTTCAGCATTTTGTCGTCTTTTAAAAGCTGTTTTTCCTTCTTTTTTGCGATTAGCATACATCTAATACGCTATATTATGTAATAACCGAACTAGTGAACGTTCTGTCAGTGATCGCAACATCCTATCATCTGCTTGGCATGCAAATACATATCGGAATGTTTTGTATATAACCTAATTTGCCTTTTTTTCTATTGATTTTGTTTGTCCACCGCATTTCGCGAGTGCTGCTGGCCATTAACCAACTACAGTCGAATCCGCTTTAGCGCAACACGCTTTACTGAAGAAAATTGGATTACTGAAAGCGTAGCTAGTCTTATTCACTTCGCTTTAGCAAAACATCGCTTTACTGAAAATATCGTATTACTGAAAACCAAAAGCAAGCCCACAACTACGTCTTGTATGAAACTTACTTCGCTTTAGTGAAAAAATAAACAATGACATCGATTCGATTGCATAACTTAAGGCTGAAAAAAATGTGCATGTTTTGTCCGCTAAAAAAATTAAATGGCAAAATGTATTTGTCCTTTTCGCTCTTACGTACTTTAATGTATTTTTCTATAATATTGTCAATGCAAGTGGCCAGACATTTGATATAAAAAGTATTGTTTTACTGATTTTAAGCAGTACGCTTAACTGTAACAAATTTCAGTAATCCGAACTACGTTTTGAGAAAAAATCGGATAACTGAAAAAATTAGGTTTTGGTTATTTCCAGTAAAGCGGAGTCGAAATATACAATTCAATTGAACAAGTTTTTAAACCGTAGACGTAATTACCTTTGCTTTACTTTACTTCTTCAAAATTTGATTCGTCCACCAAAATGCCTACTATGCGATTTTCATACTTGCACTTAAGCTAATTAAAGATTTCTAATTGTTTGTTAGTGATTGTACTAGTTGCGATTTGTGCCACACTGTGGATTCATCCATCAAGATGCCTACTATGCCCTTCTCATACTTGCACTTAGGCTCAGTAAAGAATTCTAATTATTAGTTAGTGATTGTATTACTTAGAATATCTTTTTTTGTGCCACACTATGATTTTAAGCAGTACGCTTAAGTGTAACAAATTTCAGAAATCCGAACTACGTTTTAGAGAAAAAATCGGATAATTGAAAAAAATTGGGTTTTAGTTATTTCCAGTAAAGCGGAGTCGACTGTAGTTCAATTGAACCATTCACTCAGCTGGGCTAAGTAACAGGATAAATTCCGCATTGCAGGGTGTTTTCAATGCAAATAGTGACAACGTTTTTATATTACATAAATTGTTTGTCCTATCAAAATGTTTCCTGGAATGAATTCGCCATGAAAGTGAACTGTTGAACAAACTGAAGATTTAGTTCACTAAGTGAGCTGAGCGCAGGAGCTTAACTGTAGTGTCAATAGCAACGCATAAGTAATTCTCAAGCATCGTGTTCAAAAATGTTCAAACTTTTAGGGTTTAGCAAAACGAACATCTACGAATGGGCTTGTGATTCTATTAGAATACAGAAAGCATATATTTTTATAGGGTATCACTAGTTTAAATCATAACAAAACAAGGAAATATATTTTTAATATCAATGAAACAGGCTTTACTGGAAAGAAAATTTTGCGAAATTAATGTTTAAATATGATTTCTGCCATGTGGCCGCCGCGGCTGGAGCACAAATTTTCAACAACTAAACAAATCTTGCATAAAATGGAAGGACACAGCCCCAGCTGCAGAGAATGGCGACGAATTGATTGATTAGGATCATTTTCAAGGTTTTCCTGTACAACGGCTACAGCTTCTTCAGTGCGCACTGTTCAGCGCCTCACGGGATGCACATGATCAGTAACAGTAAAACGATCTATCGTCCTTCAAATTAGCTGCTCTGAAAGACGATTATGTACGCCATAAAATGGAAAAAGTGAACGATGACTATGAAGAATAGAACAATTATTTTGATTAAAAATTTCAACAATTTGCACGCGTTGCTCTGGTGCTGTGACATTCTCAAAGAACACGCTTTACAAACGAGTATGAATTTATTTAGCGAAATAGATCGCAATCGAGTGTTCTAGCAACTACAAGGGAGTGAGTGATATTTTGTTACTGACGAATATCCCAAGACTTAAGTGAATCTCTCGAAAAGTTTTATACTAAATGGTACAGTGTCTCCAAGTCTCTGTAGGCCCATGCCCAACATTTTGTTAAACGTGCGCGTACTTTTGCATACATCTTTTATGTTTCGCTTAAAGTCAATTGCGCATTGAGAAGGCAGACTTCGTGCTAGAGATGTGCGATGCTCAAGTCTTTTATTGTTTTTAGAACGAAACCAAATTAGATTATATAAAAGCGTAATACCACAGTTTTGCAACATGCATAATAAGCACGTTGCACGAGTGAGATGCACACTCTTCGATTTGCAGATATATTTTTTTTAGGAAAATTAAACTGCAAAATACAAAGAATAACAAACAGCACACTCGTACCTACTCAGCCAGTCATTTTATTTTTTTGTTATATTCTCAAAATGTTATTTATGTTTGTGTGCTTAATAACAAATTCTGCGCATTTTTTTTCAATTTTCATTTATGTCCGTCCGTATAGCAGTCGTTTGTTTTCCTCTATTTTTGTATGAATTTGTTTGAATGTCTATATAATTTGTTCTTGTCGTCGTTGTTATCATTCCCACAAGATCATTTTGTAAGTGTTTTTGTTATTGTTGCTGACTGATATTTTCTTAATTTAGTCTCGTTGTTAATTTTGCTTTCCTTTTGGTTTATTTTTTTTTTAAATTTCCTAATGCACGAGTATCTTCTAGTGCTGTCTTTTATGTCATGTCTCTTCAAGCAATTTCTTTTCAAGTGTCATTTGTTTTTTATATGTATTTATTTTCTATAGACTGTTTTCAGTTTAAAGTTGTTGTCACAAGAAAATATTATTGTTTATTAAGTTTTTTTTTTGGGAAAAAATTTTAAAAGCTAATAAATTATTATGTTTTTCAAAGTAATTTTGGTCGAAACATTCATCTTAAGCATTTTGCAGTCAACCAGCTAATGGCGCAACCAAAAAAAAATATCGATTGTTAATATGTAATAATTTATTGTTTGGCTACTGTAAACAATCAATTATTAATGATTAAGAGTATTATTTTTGGATTAACCGAATGCAATCGATTATATGCAAAAGTATAGAATAAACCCACAAACAATCTGCCCTGCGGCCTACTGCGTAATTCGATTCGACAGAAAATGTTTTCGTCTTTTAATGATAATAACATACAATTTAGAACAATTTTCTTTTAGAATTGGACTACAGAGTAACCTGTAACCTATAAACCGTAATCGAGCAAATTTCTTGTTTTTCAAAAATTTAATAAAAGCTTCAATTAAATTTTTGTTATTCATACATTTTAAGCTGTAAAAAAGAAAAATATATAACACGAAGTCTGAAAAAATTTGCAATTAGTTGTTTTGATTTGTTAAATCGGCCCGTTTCATACAACATGCGGAAATAATTGCCCGTATCATGAATACTTTTTCTCTCGAAATGTTTCCCTTTACCCAAAATTTGCAATCGTGAAAAAATTCATGCTAATATTAAATTTCCCTTATCGTGATTGAATTTTTTTCCGCGAGTTTTTCGCCTTTAATATATTTACTTTATTTTTGGTGGGAAATAGAATAGAAAATTTGAGTGGTTTTTATTATAATTCAAGTATTAAAGTTGACATTCACTGAGAACTAATAGCGGGGATAATTTTTCCCTTCCAGTGGAATACAAATTTCTTGTGAATAAAAATTTTCAAGTTAAATCATTCATCGTGAATAATTTTTCCCCTACCGTGAATAAAGTTTCTCCTTCTCCCTGCAAATGCAATGGTGAATAACTTTTCTCTCAAAGTTTTTTTGACTTCTTCTGTTTATTTCTATAACTTTTGTCATTCAGCAAGAAATTATAGTTTTCCACATGAATAGCTATTTTCACGTGAGGGTGAATGAAAACTTATCGGGAAAAAATGTTTCACTTGTTATTCACAATAGAGTTGAATATTATTTCTCTAACGTTTTTGTCTTACTTCTAAAGGCTTAATTAGCCGACTGGAATGGAACATAACTTAACTATTAACTATTAAAAACTATAGAACTATTTAAAACTATAGAACTATTATTAGGTTAGGTTGAAGGTTAGGTTGAAAAAGAGGGGCATAAGCATTCCAATCCGTCATGGATTGGGAAATATAATATAACTTGATAATAACTCTAACTACCTAATGGCTCTTCCCTTCCTGCTGTGCATTTTATGAAAATTTTCTAAACTATTCATCCCTATTGTGAATAACAAGTGCAAAGTTTGTTCCCGGTAAGTTTTCATTCCCCTTCACGTGAAAATAGATATCGTAAACTTCATGTGGATTTTTGCTTCCTTCAAAGAACAGTGGGGAAACTATCATTTCTTACTGAATGACCAAAGTTTGAAAGTCATAGAAATAAAAAACTTTGAGAGGAAAGTTATTCACGATTCCACTTCAGGGAGAAGAAAAAAATTATTCACAATAGGAGTGATTATGATTTAACTTGAAAATTTATTATATTTGTTAAAAATAAATTTATAACCGAATTGCTTCTTAAACTTTCTTTTTGGAGCAAACCAAAAGCATAGAAGTACATGGATTAGAATTGGTGGATACTAGTTGTCCAAATCCACTTAACGTTATTACGGTGATTTTATCCTAAAACCGATTTAATTCCACTAAAATTTCGAAAACTATAAAATAAAATTACTTCAGTAGATCGGAGAGGTGCTGTTGTTGTTCTTATAGTATTTCCTCGGTGCTTGAAATTTTTAGTGCCGATCCATTGTCAGCTAACAACTTTTGGCTGCAGGGGCTGTTATTGTGTCAGATCAACGTCTGACTATTTTTATTATTATGAAAATTAAATTTTTTTTACAAAAACATTTTCTTTTAATTAATTTGTGTATACCATGAAAATATCAAAAATATGCCTGAAATATTTCCTCAACTTAAAAAGTTTAAATAAAAACAACATCGGCATTAGAAACATCGCCATCGCCATGATCATCATTTCCTACAACTGAGAGTTTACGGCACCGCCGCACCTGTTTTTGTTTTTCAAATAATTTATCTCCAAAGCAAATATTGTTTGATCAACTCTGCCATTTAATTAAAACAAGAAACTATTGCTGGATATTATTTTTATATATTCCAAAGGCATAGAAATGCTTATGCGTCTTCCGAGAAAAATTTTCTGTTATATATAAATTTTATAATTTTAGTACAAACTCAAATTATAAAAAAAACATTTTTTGATTTTTGCTTTTCTTTTCTAAATTTCAAGTGAAAATTTAAATGAAAAAATTTAAAAAAAATACACTTGTTTGTCATTTTTAATTCACGCAGTCGTTGAAAATTCATATTTTAATGCACATGAACAATATATTTTGCAATTTATTTTTATTTTTCAATTCGCCAGAGTTGGATATACTTTAAAAATCACAATTGTTTTATTATGATATTGAATAATTTTATTGCAACTTGTTTCGTGCTTAAGCTCTACACATTGGGAAAGCAACCTAAGCGGGTTTCGAAACCTAAATTCCGAACCTGGGGACAAATTACGGCATTCGATATGGATCGAAATTTTGTATTTAAATTGTATTGAAATATTTATTGAAAACATGCATTCATAATTATTACCAGAAAATTGCACAAATAAACCTCGTGTAACTCACAGCTCTGTTTGAATTTTTATTTGTGCAAACTTTTTTATTAAAAATACAAATAGATAAACAAACGAAAAAAGAAACATTTATTAAAATCTGCATCTGTTTTACCATAATTCTTTCATGTGCAGATATTTTCAACAACCAAAAAGTTTTTAATTATTTTCTTTTGCAATTAAAATTGTTCACTTGTTTTGCAGTCTGGGTAAAAAATAGCAAATCATTTGTTATTACGTTTTTATATGGTATATGTGAATATGTACACAGAACTATATATTAACGCCTTTTATTTTAATAAAAAATTTTGATAGAAAAATTAAATTGTGCTTAAAATTCTAAATGGCACTTGAAACAAGAAAATAAAACGGAAGCACTTTAAATATTTTGAAATTAAGAATTTAGTGCTTGACGAGCCCGTGCTTTAATTCAATCACTGTAGGAAGAACATCCGCAGTCCGTAAGACGCCTTTGTGATGCCCAGGGAACTAATGGTATACCAGGTCCTGTGAACTACCCATTATGGTAGCCAATGGTGCCTTCCTGAGACAGTCCAGATGCTGCAGGAAACGACAGCCTAGATGTCTAAGACTACGCTCTTGCAGAGCCGGGCAGTTACACAGAATATGCTGAACTAACTCTTCTTATTCCTTGTCCAAATAGCTCCTGAAACGGTCATCGTGGAAAGCCTTGACGTTCCTACACACGTCCTATCGCACAGCGTCCCATGAGGACTTCAACCAGGGGCCAAATTACCGCATTCGATATCGAACGAAATTTCCATACAAATTTCGATCGATACCGAATGCCATATTTTGGCCCCAGGAGTGACAACGTATTTTTCCATGTATTGGGAGTTGTTACGTCCTAACACTGCTAAGTGAGGCCCAAAGAATACTAGATACTCTACAGATGGCAATTGTAGACCATCGGAGTGTCACCTTCCACTGCGCCCACTCTTTCTAAAGGAATATCCTTTCGTGAGTCTATTTCATTCACGGCCGATGCTGCTCTTGCTCATTCTTCAGCCATTTCGTTCCTCTGTGTGTCTTCATGCCCTGGATGCTGACGTTAAGCCTTTCCAGGCGAGCCAGAGATTGAATACATGCCCGCACAGACTTCCATTTCACCACCATTGAGTCCAGGGCCCTAATTGCGGTTCAGATTATCTACACAAAAGCCTATAGAGCTGGACTCCAAGCAGAGCCCATCGACTCTATATGCAGCCTCGTTAACGACATAAATCTCAGCCTATAAAATGGTTGAGGTATCGGGTAGCCTAAAGGATACCGAATGGTCGACATCCTCGGAAGAGCCTCTCGAGCCATTACCGGGATTCACTTTTTTATTAGAACTGCAATTATTCTGGCTAAAGAGTTTTCCGTCCAGTCTTTCAGGGAACTCAACTGAGAATTGTTTGTCAAAATTCATGAGAAGAGTCATGTAGCCAGTCTGTCTCCCCAGGATCTGCCCTGCTAAACTTGCCTGACTTCTTACGTCTAAGGGCAGATCTTCCAAATATTTATTTGATATGGACATCAAGGATAGTTAAGTCAAACATTGATTCTAGACTGGCCTGAGGAGTTGACCCCACTGCACCAGTGATAGTAACAAATGCTAATTTATCCGTAAGGAAGAATAACTTGGATCCAGCTGTTCTAAGCATTGTAACAAATTCACTTTCGTAGTAAATAAATAATTTAAAAAAATGGTTTCCACAAATTCTCTCTTATTGGTAAATGCTCACCATCTGGCCTTTCCCCACTTTCCCTTTCTTCCCATAGCGACGGTGCAATGCTTTGCTTGGGTAACTGTCCTATGCTGAGTTCATGAAGTGTTATTTTGTGGAGGATCTCAATATAATTGCTTTTACCTTTTTCTAAAAAGTATTTCGAAAAACAATATCATGCTAGATGTACTACTTGTTTTGTTCGACACTGTACGTAAATACATTACACAAGTACAATTATCAAAAAGTTGTTCTACTTTATATTAAAAAGAAAGGAAACGTATATTTATCGTTTGCGTAAGTTCCTCAATTACAATTTTGAATGTATGTCATCGTCAAAAAGGAAACATCATCAAGTTTTTATATATTTTTTCGGTTTTTGTGCATCAAAACAATTTAAGTAAATAAGAAAAAACGAAAACAAATATATTGAAATCTTTTTACTGCAGCAGTATTCCTTTTTAATTTAAATTCTTTTTACAAACTGGCACACAAACTGCTTTGTCTGCTACTGAAATCAATACAATTTAGTTATAATTTATTGTTGCGTTTTTTTTTCTCTCACAAAGTGATTAACATACAAAAGGCATTAAATACTGCATTAGTAAATCATTAAATCATACTTGCTTTTAAAAAAAGGAAAACTAAAACAAAGAAACGAAAACACAAAGTAAAATGTCTTTCGTACGTACTTAAGCTTAAATACATTTTGTAGAAAAAAAAAAAGATTGAAAATAGGAAAAGAAGAGTGAAAAAATTATGTTTATTATACGCCACGATAATTGCAATGGACATTTGCTTTATGGCCTGCAAAAATAAAAAATAAAGTTTGTGTTGGGCGATTTGTGACGCCTAAAAAGTTTTGCTAAAAATACGACAAATACGAGTATGAACGCACAAAGTAGAAATCTGAACTTACACTGAACTTCAAATACTGTACAATGGCCATAGAAGACATTTTGGATTTAAAAAGCAATGCAATGGGTTTAAAAATCAATTTGAATGAAATTTTCAAAACATTAAAATTCTTTACAGTGATGCCACTTTGTTTACAAAAACAATGTATCAATGCAATCCATTTTGATATATGGGAATTCAGTTTTCTTCTTGTTTCGCAACAATTTTGTGTTCGTAAATCATTATTGCGAAAGAGCTACACCCCACAAATCTATTACTCCTTGCAGTTTCTATATTTTCTTTAAAAGTGTTCTTATTAATATCAACGTTGAAAAATTATTTTAAGCCATCTTCATTTATTTCCAAAACTTCTATATTTATAAAATATAATATAGACCTGAATAGTGTTTTAAAATATATATTGTTTGGATAATATCCATTGGGGGCACAAATTATTCAAAAGAATTTTTTTTAATATAACAATTAAACTATTAATAGCAAATATTCCCTAGAAATTTCCTTCCCACAAAAATACACTTTTCTGGGGAAACAATTCCCGTAACTAAAAATTCCGTGAGAACGAAAAGAAAAACGTAAAAAGTGGCATCACTGAATTGTGAAGTGTATTGAGGACACATAATTTTCCCCCAAATACACAGAATGTAGGAATTCACAAGGGGATTAATTATTCACAATAGAAGCAAGAAGAGAGAGAGGGAGAGAAAAAAAAACTTCCAAGAAATTATTATTCGTAATCGGGCTGTATCTTTTTTTTTTAATATTTATGCTTAAGATCTATTTTTATTCAGATTGTTTTGCCCAAAAATATAAATAAAATTATAGACAAAATGAATAAAGTTTTATGATCAATGAAATATATTTTTAACATTCATGCAAGAATGTCATGCGGCAAAAATAAATTATATGTCTGCTAGAAGTAGAGTGCAGCCAAACAAATTTCCTAACACACACACACACACACATACAAATTGTAATGATTTAGTTTATTTGCATTTTTTGGCCGTTAAATAAAAGAAATGCTAAAAAATATTTACCCGTACAAAAAGGAAAATTCGAAATGTATGGCGGCGGGTGATATATTAAAAACAAACAAATTATAAATTTCATAAAGAAAAAATGCACAAAATAAAAATATTTACATTCAGTAGCGTTTCGACATTTAATTTAAATTCTTATTTACTGCACGACTTACGAAATTTATGTACTCGTATTCTTTTGTATTCAAAAAATCAACCTATTGCCTGTGATTCATCAACTATAATTATTTTCTGGACTGCTTAGGCTTCTTTTGGAAAAACTTTTATTAACGTGAGAGTATAAGAAAGAACGCTTCCAAAATAAAGTGGATTTCATTTTGCATTTGTTTGTGGTAGTTTATTTATTTTTTTTATGTTAAATAATTTTTAATAATAAATTTCTATAGTTAAATTCTTCTGGTTTCTTGACCTCTTTTTAATTATTATTATATTTTGATATATTTAATTTTAAGGTCTCTTTATTTTAATTTAATTTTTAATTTCACTTAATTAGAATTTAATTTCGTCGCTCCTTTGTGTGACTTCTTTAGGAAATTAATTATTTTATTCAAAAATATCAGAATAAATTTCCATAGTCTTCATAGAATATAAATTTTATATGAAACGTATTGAAAAACCGTTCCATAAATGATTTGCAGTCTTGCAGATTTGAACTTGAGCCCGTGGAAAAAATTAACAATTTACATAAATGTTATGAAATTTTTATTTGACATATTGTTGTCACAATACGATTTTAAATGAAATTTATTTGTTGGGTGGTCAAGCAATGTCTATATGCATTTCATTGGTGCTTTACCAAATCATCAGTAGACTTTAACCACAGTTTTGAAAAGTTAAAAACCTTTTATCTTATGCACATACTTCTGAAAACCAGCTGAGAATTCACAATTTGTAAATTACAAACTATGAAATGCATATAGACATTGCTTGACCACCAACAAATAAATTTCATTTAAAATTTACATAAATATTTTTTTCAAAATCTGTTTGAAAGCCAAAATAACTTTTCATGATTGGGCATAAAATTGTAAAAAAAATTTACTTATTGATGGCTAATTGTGTTCCTTATTAACCGAATTCATTTAAACTTTCACACTCTTAAATGGTGCCTGCGGGCGTATAAGTATTTTAAAGTTCGCACATTCCCATCAAAATCACTCATACTGCCCGATGTACGAGTATTTTGAAGTCATGTTGCCTGATGGATATGAGTGGATATAATATGTATGTGTGTGGGTATGCATGTGTGTACGTAAAGATGGTACAAAGTATGTGGAAAGCAACAATATTAAATTGAAGATTATGCCGCATTAAAAATCTGCAATTTAAAGCGTCTAAATGTCTGCTGCATTGTGTACAATACAAGATGTTAAAATGAAAAATATCGCCAACACATAACAATTTTCTTCCGCTGTTTCTATTTTTGCCTTAACAAATTTCGGTTTATTTCTTCTTTTTTTTGTTTCTCTCTCTTAATGTTCATGGCACATGCCTGCAACATGGAATGCTGTAAAGGGAAAATTGTTTGCAGGGGATGAGGGAAGCTAGAAGTTTATTGTTGCTTAATGTTTGTTTGGTATGAAGCCAAATAAAATGTTGTAAATTTAATAAAAATAAACATATTCCAGATTTGTAGTCCTTTATGCTAAAACAAAGGATAGAGGATATTTTTGTGACTGTTATAATTGTAATTTTATGGAGATATTTAAAAAGTCTTGTGCCTTGAAGTTTTATGTCTTTTAGTGGCTGCGTTTGTTTTGATTTTCGTAGTGTGTGTAGTGGCTCTTGGGAAAATTTGCATTGTTGTGCTTTGTTGTTGGCATTTTCAATCTCATGTGGCTGCGTGCCATGTACTGACCTGGTTGCGCTCGTGTGCCATTGTAGGCAAACAAAATTTCCTCTTTTCCTGGCAATCAAACTTATGATTGTATTTGTTGTACTCGTATGATTGTTTTTGTTCTTAAGTGGTGACGCACATTTTTGATGTGTTGCCCAGACTTTAATTGCCAGTTTGGCTGTTGTTATTGTTGTTTAATTTTCTTGGCATAAGCTGCTGCGCCCACTATTCGCAAACGTCTTGAAAAATATATATATTTTTCATGTTCTCGTGTTGGCTCATCAAAATTGTTTTAGTGTTTTTTTTTTGTTCTTCTATTGGCCAGTATTCTGAGGTATTTCCTATTTGGCTCTCGAATGGACATTTTTATTAAGTGTTGCTCTTGATTGTATGCTATTCATTCATAATGATGATCCTCGAAACAGGTGGTTGCTTGATTCTTGTTTGACATTCCTTGTTAAGTGTTTTTTGTTGTTGTTGCTCTTTCTTAATTTTGCTTAAATTGCAGAAATATTGTTTGATAATTTCAAGTTTGATTAGTTTGGCAAGTATATCCATATGAGCTGTTTGGCAGGAGGTCAATAAACTTTTGATATCTATGTTGGCAACTTGTTTTTATTTTTATTTGGACGGGTTATACGAAAAGTGGGCTTGTTCACAATTTCGCTCACAATTATTGGCTGCCATTTGGTGCAACAAGCAATTCGAAATGAATGAATGAATAAATAAATATTGTATTATTGTTTTTGTTATTATTTGATTAAATCTTGGCATTAGTTAATATTTTTGTAGGTTCATTTCATTGCCAGCATTTTCTCTTTTATTTCACTTTTGTTTAATAATTGATAATTTCAACACTTGCTGCATTGTCATGCTGCTTGTTGAGGCCGTAAAGAGTTGGTTTAGCATTTTATTAAAAAAATAATATTGTGTATCACTTTCACTTGAGAATAGAGATTGTGATTTCTTTTCCTTTTTTTTCTTGCTAGAAATCTTTTTGAGTACAATACCTTACCTCTGGCCTTAGGGTTATACTGGTGTATTGAGATCTACGTTTAATAAATTATACTAAAATTTTTGCTGAACGTTTCGTTGGAATACGTCAAGAAGAAAGCAAGTGGAACTGGAAAGCGCAAAACTGCTACAACATTTTATAAAAAATGAAGACATAAAGTGCCTTTACTCATGAATGCGCGTTGAAAATTGTTTTACTTAAACTTTATACTAAAACAAAACACGTTTGCAAAATTTATTGTCGTTTTGTGCATATTTTACTTATAGGCTTTTAACTTGTGGGTTTGAGCCCCTGGTCAAGATTGACTTAAGACCTAAATAACAAAAACCATTTTAAGTGGTGACAAACACAATACACATGAGCACTGATGATGAAAGCATTGCGGCTTTCGAAAACGGCTGTTCTGCTCTGATGTGTAACTTGAATAACTAAAAACTGATGTTGACTTTCCTTTGTGCCTTGGAATATGTATCATGTCTTTCTGAATTTAAAAAACAAACAAAATTTCGAACAATTAGCCTATAAATCTTAATTCAGAAACCATTTTATCCGAAAAAAATCCACTTAAAATAGTCGATTTAAATTTCCCTACAAAATTTATTATTTCAATTAAAATTGAATTTCTCACTCTTCAGAAATCATTTAAATAATTCTTTAACGAAATATATTTCTAAATCTATAACATCAATAAAATTTTGCATTTGAAACAACAATGAGGACAATGAAAAATGCGAGAATAAAATGACTTTAAACGTTTGGGAAGTCATAAATCTTATCAAGAAAAATAACAACGACATTTTTTAGCAAACAACCAAAAGAGAAGCATAAAATATATATATTTTTTTATTTTTTTGGTGGAAGTGATAAAAACTAGTGAGAACACAATAATTTTAAGCCTTAACAACTGACCAGCATTTCCTGTGACCAAAAACGAAAAAAGCACATAAGAAATATAAGAAAAAAAAAAACAATAACAAAAGGACATGCATATGCAAGCATTCAAGAGAAAATAATTGCCAAATACATGAAAACAAATTCATAGTAAATGAAAAAACAGAAATGACTTGAACAATAAGATATTTGCCAATTTCCGTTGCGAAATTCTTATAAATAAAAAAAGCCAAAATATTTCCATAGATTTATTTGAGCTGTTAAAAGAGAAATAAGCAAAACTGTTTGCTTAAAATTGTCCAAAACATTGTTGTTTGTGTCAAAAGTATTTAAATTTTTTTCTGTTTTTCTCTGTGCCAAAAACTCTGGTTCATTACAAATAAATTTCATTTGGAAAACGTGAAAAAATTCTATTCTTTTCCGAAGGAAAAAGTGAGCAGTAGAATAGACAAAAAAATATCATTCACTTTTCGCGCCCCATTAAATCTTCTGTTGTAATGACTTTTAGGTAATTTGTCTTATTACTTTAGCAGCCATAACAGCAGAGTCCTTTTTTGCTTTCAAGCATGTATTGCTGAAACATGCCAGAGGATGCTAATTTTCCGTTTGTTAATTAGTTCATTTATTTGTTGTTGTTGTTCTTTTTAACTTTTTGTTTGTTACAATAATCACAGGGTTTGAGAAGTAAATGAATTCAGTATTAAAATTGTTAATTGTTTTAATGGCGGTTATAAATTTAAATTTCTTGTCATGTTTTCTTTTTGCAAAAATTAAATCTGTTTCATTTATGCATTTCACGTGATGTTCGTTGTATGTTTTAATGAAGCCTATGAATTTATTTAGAAATTGCTAGTTTTACAAGCTATTATGTTAATTAAATTAAAAAAAAAAAAACAAATTAAATATACGAAAAGTAATGGGCACCAGTAGCAAAAGGCTATTCATTTTCTGGAATTGGTACACAAATAAAGAGATTTTTTAGAAAATTGTCTATGACACATTTAGCACAAGCTACAGTTTGAAAAAATATTACACTTCAAAAATAGTTCTTATTTGATGTAATTAAGTTATGCTAGAATGTTACAAAAGAATCGGCTCCTGTAAAAGTTTCGCATTCGTACGCGATTAAAAATGCCCTGGATCAAAAAGTCTCTTCACTTCCTCGTTTAATAATGCCGACTGGAATGTGGCTTGCTTGATTTTTCCCATTTCTAAATATGTTTTACTACTAGCTTTTACTTTGTCCGCAAAGAATATGTGAAACTTCAGCTAATGTGTATGTCAATAATGTATTGCATTTTTACTGTATTAAAGTTTAAAATTTTCATAGTTATCAGTTTAATAATTTCATATGTCAAAAACCAACAGGAAAAAGGTACAAGTCAGTATAAAAAGTGCAAGTCGTTATAAAAAGTGCAGGTTATTATAAAAAGTGCAAGTCAATATAAAAGGTGCAAGTCATTATAAAAAGTTCAAGTCATTATAAAAAGTGCAAGTCATTATAAAAAGTGCAAATCAGTATAAAAAGTGCAGGACATTATAAAAAGTGCAAGTCATTATAAAAAGTGCAAGTCATCATAAAATGTGCAAGTCATTATAAAAAGTGCAAGTCATTATAAAAAGTGCAATTCATTATAAAAAGTGCAAGTCATTATAAAAACTGCAAGTCATTATAAAAAGTGCAAGTCATTATAAAAAGTGCAAGTCATTATAAAAAGTGCAAGTCATTATAAAAAGTGCAAATCATTATAAAAAGTACAAGTCATTATGAAAAGTGCAAGTCATTATAAAAAGTGCAAATCGTTATAAAAAGTACAAGTCATTATAAAAAGTGCAGGTTATTATAAGAAGTGCAAGTCATTATAAAAAGTGCAAGTCATTATAAAAAGTGCAAATCATTATAAAAAGTGCAACTCATTATAAAAAGTGCAAGCCATCATAAAATGTGCAAGTCATTATAAAAGGTGCAAGTCATTATAAAAAGTGCAAGTCATTATAAAAAGTGCAAATCATTATAAAAAGTGCAAGTCGTTATAAAAAGTGCAAGTTATTATAAAAAGTGCAAGTAGTTATAAAAAGTGCAAGTCATCATAAAAAGTGCAATTCATTATAAAAAGAGCAACTATTATAAAAAAGTGCACCTAATATTTTCACATGTGCACACGTATTTTCTACCATCCTGAGTAGGATATCTAGCAGCGACAGTCTTAAGTACTTACAAAACTTTTTTAGATTCTAATCTTTTTTTATTTATCCCCTCCTTTCTAGTTCCGGCGCAATGCACTCTATATATATGGGGGTCATCCCTAGTGTTGCTCCCACTAAAAAAAGGAATCAATTTCCTCAGAAATATTTAAAATCTTATCAAGTTTTAAATCTATTGCGTGCACATTTTATTTCTATAATTGTATCCATTTGTAGAGAACAAATAAATGTTTTATTACTGGTTCGAAAGAATTTGAATAGAGTTTTTCTTAACAAATATTTGTTTCCGTTTCATGTGATATTAGATTTTGTATTAAAATAAATAATGCTACAGTTTTATGAATTATTGCTGTTGGACCTGTCTTCCGTTTTCTGAAATGTGTGCACACATGCAATACACACAATATCATTTTCATATTTTCGTTTTAATAATTTTGGGTTTTAAAGAGCTGAAGAAGGGTTCGCTGTTGGATGTTGTTAAATTTATCTTCCTCCATATTCGGATAGAAAATAAATATTCATTCATTCATCTTGTAAATATATTTTTATTTTTGGCGGCTTTCTTTTCATGTTGTTGTTGTAGTTGTTCATATTTTATTTGTTTGTGTTGTGAAATTGTTGTTTGTTTTATTGTCATTTTGTTGAAATTGGAAAATATTTATGTGGCGCCAAATTGTCGTGACATGAGCTTAGAATTACATATTAAGATTTTTCTTGAGAAAAATTTAAAGATATTCGTTGTACGATATTTAAATTTATATGCCAAACACACACACACACTCACTAATACGTATAATTCATAACATTATAAATAAGTTCTGAAACATTAATAACGCATTTAGAGTTGATAAAACTGACCTCGGGCTCATTTCTCAGAACTACACGTTACAATATTTACAAGTAAAATACATTAAAACAAGGCAAACAAATTACATTAAAATTTTAAACAAATTTGAATTTTGTATGCATTCGATTTGAAGATTTGTATCATGTAGATTTGTAAGTTGTCGTTTGGAGAAATGGGGTCTTGATCTCAATTAATCAGTTTTCGGTAAATTGAATTTTAAGAAGTCTTCAAACATTTTATTTTATTTTAAAAATAAAATCAACTAATAATATTTAGGATCTTTCAAGATTTGTACAAAAATAAAAATATTCATGTATAAAAATGCTTTATATTTCGGTGTTTCGTGAGCGCCTTAAATATTGCCGGGCGTGAGCGTGTGTTAACAAATTTTAGCTACGTGATCGTGAGCTTAGTTCTACTCACGTGCACATCTCTATATTAAGGTATAAAATAATTTCTTTTTTCAAATGTTGTCGGCGTTGCCACGTTTTGAAGTTTTCGTGAGCGTGCGTGATCGTGAGAGCCTAAAATATTCGCGTGCCTGAGCGTGCGTGATCGTGAGCGCCTTAAATATTGCCGGGCGTGAGCGTGTGTGAACAAATTTTAGCTAGGTGATCGTGTGCTTAGTTTTACTCATGCGCACATCTCTACTTTAAAGTATTAAATAATTTTTTTTTTCAAAATCTTGGCGGCGTTTCCACGTTTTGAAGTTGGTGTATAAAATCACACGCACTGCATTAGAATTTATTGTACCTTTTCTAACTGGGTGCCGCTGAAGGACTGAGATTACACAGACTTTGGTTAATAATTTGACCTGAACATTTTGTGTAATTAATAGCAAACTTGTGGCCCCTGTTTTCACTGATAAACCTAACCTAACTTAACCTAACAGATGATAAGAAAAAATATATTACAACAGACGCACACACACACACACACACACACACACACACACAATTTTAACAAATCAGAATACATGCTTAGAAATATTTAGCGACTTACATATTTATTAAAACTCATCGCTTAATGTTAACAAAATTTATGTTTAATAAATTCAAAGTACAAAAGCCAAGTAATTGAAAATTTGTCAACGCTCCTCAATTCGTTTTACAAAATAAGCGAACCTTAAACATACAATTTGTATGCAATGCAACTGCAAAACAATTTAAAGGCCCATTAAAAATCATCACGCTGTCCGAAATAAGTTTTAGTTACATTTTGACTGCAATACAGAGAACTTTAATTTCTGCTTGAGAACAAATAAAATGTTGTGCGGAATTTTGATAGGGTTGGGCCTTTATGCGTTATTGTACTATTTGTATGATAACTTAAGGACACCCGTGCACTTGTTGTACAATACATGGCTGCAACATAATAAGCCACAAGGTGAATTCTTGATGGAGAAGTATGGAAAGTGGGCTGGTAAGTTGGAGAATTGATGCTAAAGCAAAATGTGAAATTTTACAATTTTCTTTTAGCTGTAACTGGTGCGACGGATGGCATCGGTCGTGCATATGCTAGAGAGCTAGCGCGTCTGGGCTTTAATATCGTCTTAATATCGAGAACGGAAAGTAAATTGAAGGCAGTAGCTGAGGAAATCGGTAAGAATCAGATATCAGATTTTAGAAAAAGTTTGATTAACACGGAATTTAAACGTCTATACTAGAGGCTGATTTTAAGGTGGAAACTTTTACTGTGCAATGTGACTTTTCCAAAGGAGCCGAAATTTACAGCGACCTGTTTACTAAACTATCTGAGAAGCCTATAGGAATTTTAGGTAATAAATTTTCAATTATTTATGCACCCCATCTGAGTTTCACATATAAATAAGCACAAGTGCTGCAAACATAATACATTCAGTTTACTAATTAACTGATTATTTCAGAGTGTTGAATGAATTCTTTCTTTCGCAGAAATTTATTTGAAACAAAAACAAAATTCTATAAATTCCTTTTGTTGCAAATGCATTTCTACGAAAGAAAGAACTCTGTCGACATTGTGAAATCGCCAGTTATTATTATTTTTAAATTTTAATTTTAGTAAATAATGTTGGTATTGGTCACAATCCCGGTGTCCTCAGCACTTTCTCTCCTGATCACATATGGGATGTGATAAACATTAATATTGGAGCTGCAACACAACTATCACGACATTTCATAAATAAATGGCAAATGGCTGGTCAAAAAGGTCTCATTGTTAATGTTTCTTCTATCGCATCGCTACAACCGTGCCCATTTGGTTCGGTTTATGGTGCCAGTAAGGCCTACATCAGTAGCTTTACAAGGGCTCTGCAGGAAGAAACCAAAAATTCGGGCATAACAGTGCAACTACTTTTAACTCATTTTGTGGTTACAAAAATTAATAGTTATTCGAAGAAAGTAATGCGTGGTAATATTTTTATGCCACCACCACATGAATATGCAAAATGGGCTGTGGGTACTTTAGGAAAAGTGGATGAAAGTACCGGCTATTTTTGGCATGGTGTAGCGGTAAGTTTTACTTATTCATTATTTTAATTAGTGAAAGACATAAAAATATTTAAGTGCACATTTGACTTTAATTCCTTTTATATTAGAACCTTCCGACATAAGAGAACAGGACTTAGATTTGATATTTGGTATTTTGACACGATCTAGTTCTTTCAAATCCGAAAGTTTCAAAATATATTTTTTAATAAGTGTTTACCCTTTAAATAAGTATAAAAATGGGCTAAGGGCCATTATTACAACTTAAAGTTAGTTAAAAGTAAGATTTTATCAGACCTATAAAAAAAAATCAATGAGTGTTCGAACTCACGGGCGATGTGTTAACACCTTTTTGTTTATTTATTTTATATTAAACCCACAAAAAACAAAGAAAATGCAAAGCAACAGACAAATGTACATACATACATTGTTATGTTTGTACATAAGCTACATACGTTGCTGTCTTGCTATCTCATTTTTATATATGTACGTATAACCACGTCACTATTCTCTTTGCTATGCATAAAACAAAACCGAAGATCAACATAAAACACTTTTTTAATATTACTCCAAATTAATACTCCGAATTAAAACACATAAATCTCCGTTCGCCGATATTGGATCGCCTTAATATTTGGCCTAAACTCTTCGTCGAAATCCTCACTAGCGTTTTAATCCAAAAATTAATAAAATCGGCTATGAATTTCTGGAGAAAATCGCGTGGGAAAATTATATGAAAATCGCCCAATAATCACTTTCAATACCGACTGCCAAGCAACGAACAAACAAACTCTTACACTTACACTTGCGTATGTATTGAAACTGATAGTTTACTGCCCTAGAGGCGCGCGTATAGATGTTAACACATCAAAAGTTTTCCATTATTGCAAATTGGATTTCACTTAACAGGTAGGATAAACTTACCTGTAAGTTATCGCTCACTTTGGGTTAAAGTAAAATTTTGCAAATGATAAAGTTTTTATACGTCCGATAAAATCCTACTTTTAACTAACTTTAAGTTATGGCCCTAAGTGTATTTCCATCTTTTTTAATTTTTTTTTTGCAACTTAGAGATATTCAATGCACTTTTATTTGAAAAAAGGAGACATTTTGACTTTTTTAAATTTTAACTTATACTGCCTAAAACTTTTGACCGAGTAAACTTTTTTAACAGATCTAAACTTTTAGCATAAATTTTAAATTTTCCCATAACTTTGGGACATCGATAAAATCGAAAATCAAAACGTAAATTCAGCAACAACTTTTTAAATACTGCATGACATTTTATTACAATCGGACTACTCATTCAGAAACTGCAGAATTATCGTTACCGTTTTTATTTCTCAGACAATTAAGGGAAAATAAATTGTAAGATATTTAATTAATCAGATTCCAACTCTGCTATTATATGCGTTTCATATTATATTATTTTCATATATATTGTGATTCACTTGTCCCATTTTTATTTCAGAATGCAGTTTGGAATATCATACCGTATCGTTTCAAAGGAAAACTAGCTGGACCAGTAGCCAGACTTCTTGTTGATAATTTAGACGAAGGGAAGAGCGTCACAGATTAGAAAAGAAAATTAACAGATATGATTAAACAAGTAAAAGTGTATATTCGACTGTCTCGATCCTTACATGTATACCCTGCACCGACGTAGTTTGAATTGGATTCAAAGCTGGAACCATATTTTTGATCTTTCTGATTTTCAATACTAATTTACTTCAATCTAAAATATAAAATATATTTGATTACCATAGAAGAAAAAATTGTTTTATTTAGTTATTTTAATATAAAAAAAAAATTTATTTGCCAGCCCTGGAGCTAGCTTTTCTAATTTCTACTACCAATGAATTTCTTTCAAAAAGATCACATACTATATTTAATTTATAAAGAAAATAAGTGTTTTAGCTGGTTAATTTAATTTACTTCTACTTGAAGAATAAATTAATTAATAGTTAATAAATTTGTTTGAGACTTGAGGATATTTTATATTAATATTTATTATTCTACAGCTTCTTCGCTGCTTGCAGATCTTTGATTAGGTACAAAAACCAGTCAAAGGTTTGGGTTTATTATGGAAAAAAAAATTAAATAATAAGTTTAATTTAAAATTTTTAAATGCGTCTTCATCCTCTTATCTCATTATGAATCAGTATTAATTTAGATTAATTTACAAAAAAAAATGCTTTTAGTTTGTTGATTTTATACATATATCAAAAATAAGTTTAAAGTTTCCATCTCTGCAGCCGTATATTGGATTTTGCTAATAATAATAAAAAAGTCTACAGAAAAGCTTTTCTGTGGGCTTCGGAATTTCGATTTCAAGTACAAACAGTTGGACATCACTTATTCGGCTTCCCTATTTATAAGGACCCAGAGTTGATATACCTTATGGGGTCTCATATTAATATTGTAGAAATTACACACAGAATATATTTACCCTTTCACTATTTTTGGTGAAGCGCATGAATATTTATTCACATTTATTCTGTGCTTCAGAGTATGACTACAACTTCTTCGCTGCTAGAAGATCTTTGATTAGATCACTGGTTTTGGTTTATTACAGAAAAAAATTAAAATTATGAATTTCATTTAAAATTTGTAAATATGTTTTCAGCGTCTTATCTCATTATGAATCAGTATTTCGATCTGCTGAGCTAATTTCATATAAAATACTGCCTTCATAAACGAACGAAGTAAAATTTTTGTGTTTTTATACCCTCGAAAAAAGAATTTGTCATTCTGTGAAATATCCCTCTAAGACCCCATAAAATATATATATATATATATATATATATATTCTTGATCAGTGATGAAATCTAAGACGATCTGGCCATGTCCGTCGGACCGCCTGTGGAAATCACGATGCAGTCCCAAAGAAAAAGATCAGACCCTTGAAATTTGGTATAAATATATTTTGAAGGGTAGCACAGGTCAAGTTCTCAAATGGTATGAAGCGGATCAGAGGGAAATGAGTTCCCCTAAGAAGTACTAAACCAACCCCTAAAAAACAATATAATTTTTAAAGTTTTCTTTTGCAATTTTGTTAAGCAAATTACATATTTTTATGTCAAAGACGGTCCAAAGTGTTGACAGAAAATCAGAAACTCCATTTTTCGGTCCCGCACCCTTAAGTAGGGGGCGTTGAAGTTATGGAAAAATGGTGTAAATATTTAACAAATTGTATAATTTAAGCCTACATTCCTTAAAAATTAAATTTTAAAGCTTTTATGGCCAAGATGAGATGTGCTCTAATCTTCCGCTGCCCTACCCTCCCCCTCCCCTTTGTCCCTAAATCACACTATCAAAAAAATTTTTTGTTTCACTTAATAACCCCAAAAGTTGACTTTTTAATGTTTTATGGCGAAGGTGAGATGTCTCTCTCACGGCCCCTCCCTGAGGGACCACTACAAAATAGACTTTTTATTTGCTAAACATTTGGAGAGTATTTAAGATTCGACCCGGTCGAATATAACGTGCTTACTTGTTTATTTTTAGCCTTAGAAAATCAAATATTAACACTTACTTTTCATTTCACTCACTTACCTTATTTTTCTAAACTTTTTTGCAGAATTTTACGACTTCCTTGTGTAGTGATTAAAAAATTTCCCAAGCTGCTGGATTATTTACGTGATGATGGAGTTATTATATTTTAAAATTATGGTGAGTGATTATTTATTTTGATTAACTGCAATATTTGGCCATAAGAAGTTGTAATCCACTATTATTTATCAATTAAGTTATTTTATTAGTTGCACAATATTATATTCTTCAAGAGATAATTATGTTTGTATGTGTGTTATCTTATGCACTGTAATCTTTTTACATCATTTCGTAGGTAAGAATGTGTGATGTAATTAAAAATATTTTGCTTTAGCACTGGGATAAGAAAGACATTAATTATATTTTTGGGTGTTCAAATTCTTTCGAGATTAATTCTATAAATATTTGCTTTTAGTTATTTTTCTATTTGCTATTTTATTCAATTAAATTTTATAATTGTTTTTTGTTTGTTTGAATGTCACTTCACTGTGTTCTATTTTTGTGCACAAATAAATCGCGTATAATCCCATCGTTTGCAATAGAAGCGCCTGCTGCTAAAAGGTGCTGTTGTTCTTCGTCCACTTGTTATTATTATATTTTGGTTAAACCTGATTGGAGCTGTATGATCGAGACGAGTTGGACGTTGGCTGGTTGTTGGTTTATTAGCGCTGAACTTCTATCCAAATACTGGCTTATACACGAAAATATTTTCAATAGCTGACCTTTATTTTCTTTATATTTTTGAAATATATATTTTGTTTGTTGTTGTTGTTGTGTGTGTGTGCCAGTTTGAACGTGGTGTTTCTTTTGTACGTTCATAAACGATATTTTGATTTGGCACTCCAAAATATTGGCTTCTATTTGATTTGGCTAATCTCATACTTCATCGTTGGACAATGACATTTGTTTTGAGAAAACAAAAGCAAAAAAAAACTTGCATGATGTTTTGGGCTGGCCAAAAACAAGCAAGAAACTGGCAAATATCCGTCTTCATATGAAATGGTTTATATATTTACTTCTGATGAATCCTTTTAGTTGTTGTATATCTTGTTGGTCCATCACCACCATCACTTGATAACACGTTAAGTTGACCAGAAGAAGAATTTCTTTTTCATATTTTCGTTCTTTTTTTTTATTTTTTTTTTGTTTTTGGCTGGCTGTTTGGCGTGTGGCAAATTTCTTGGATGCGTCTCAGTCATAAAAGATGATGATGGTTGCCGTAGGGCACACAATTTTCGTTGCCAGCCGCCAGTCAGTCAGCCAACAAATATTAAGTTTTCTCGTACACACCACTCATATTGGCTCGCGCTTTAGCTGGCTGCCTGCCTTATTGTTAGCCAACTGACTGACGACTAACGTAGCTGGCTATCAACTACATTACGGTGTGCCAGCAAAACATGCAAGCAGGCCAGCAGTTAGTTTGTCTACTAGTGTCGCTAATGTTTTCATCGTTGCCGTCGTAGCCTCAGTCGTCATCGTCATCATCATCATCACCATCACCATCGCCATCATCAACATCCACAAACAACATCATTGTTGTGACTTGGGAGAAGAGTTAAAATGCGTTCAAAGAGCATCACATTCAAAAACACATGTGAGTGTTATTCCAACAATCTACACACATACGAGTGTACACTTACTCTGTCTGTATTGTTATTGTGGCCCCCTCAACCGTATTCCCTTCTTCACGGGTCGCCTGTACATGCAGCAACGTGCACATTGTGGCAAACATTTTGCAAATCCAACTGGCTCTGCTCCAAACTCTTTGGTTTGTTTTTGCTGTAGTTGCATGTGTTTTATTTTTTCTTCTTCTTCTTCTCTGGTTGCTCTTATATTCTCGTTTCGTTTTATAATGTTTGTCGTTTAAGTTGCACTTCGTTCATCTTGGGCAGAAGTTCGTTGTTCGTTTGCATTCGTTTGATTCCAATTCTTTTCTTTTCTGTTTTTCACTAGCACTTGCTTGCTGTTGTTTCACTTGTTTAAACGACGACAATGTTGTTAATGATTTCGAATCTTTTTAGCAATTTCTCTCTCTCTCGCTCTCTCTCTCTCTCGTGAACTTGAGGCACACTTGGTTGCTTGCATTTGTTTAAGGCATAATAATCATACGTGTGCATGTGTGAGGTCTATTTTTAGTGCAGTTTTTATGACACAGTCAGTCTATGGTTTATACTGATTTTAAGGTATAGATTTAAATTGAAGATGAGGATCTTTGCTCCCATTTAATTTCTTTATTGGAAAATACAGTCAGCGAAATATTTGTACAGCATGCACTACTACTTTAACTTCTCTAAAATTTTGTTTTTAAGGAATGTAGGCTTCAATTATACAATTTGTTAAATATTTGCACTTTCATGTAATAGATAACTTCAAGGCCCACTAAAAGGGGCGGGGCCCAAAAATTAAGTTTTATAATTTTCCAGCTGCAAGTTCAACGTTTTGGATCCTCTTTGACCCAAAAATATATCATTTGCTTAACAATATTACAAAAAAAAAAACTTTAAAAATTATGTTGTTGTTGAGTTCTTCTAAGGGGAATTTTTTTCCCTCTGGTCCGATTCAGTCCATTTATGAAGCTGACCCGTGCTATCCTTCAACATATATTTATACGAAATTTTAAGAGTCTGGTTCCTTTCGCTTGGACTGTATCATGATTTCCATAGACGGACGGACGGACGGACATGACTAGATCGTCTTAGAATTCATCAATGATCAAGGATATATATATTTTATGGGGTCTTACAGGGATATTTCACTGCGTTACACACGGAATGACAAAGTGAATATTTCATTTTTGGAGGGTATAAAAAGAAAAGGTTGAAGTAGCCACTTCACTATTTTCTTATTTTTCTTAATCTGTCCTCTCGCAAGTCCGGTGTGCAAGTCCTACTAAAAAAATAAAATATATAAAAAGTAACAAAGTTATGGAAGGCTTAATGTTTGATAAAGAAATTCTCTGACTGTATTAATTTGCCACTTTGTGTCTCTTTAGCAATTTCATTTGTTTTGCTTATAAAAAAGGCTTTAATTTTATTTATATATTTTTTTCCGCTCTTGCCCATCACAGCAGTGAATTTGTGGCCCACAACCGCTCAATATACCGAAAGAAATTCTACGTGATTGGGTTTCTTAAAGATCTGTTATCAAAAAAAATCTTTTGAATTGCTGCTGTTTACACTGGCAATAAGTCTCCTCATTTTTTGTCGTGTCTTCTTTTTTTCTCTACCAACTTAAGACCAGCACTTTTTCTGGTTACAATTTTGTACTCCTTAAATATTGTGTGTATAAGTGTGTGTTTAGCTTTGTTTAGCTATTCTTCAAAGTACAACAAGACACACAGACTGACGGACAGACAAGTCTAAAGGAGAATATAGTATTTGGGTTTTTTCCTCGTACCAACCATTTGGTTCTTTTATTGTTGTTGTTATGTGGACGTCTAATATTTGTTGTGCCAATTGAGTCATTCATTGGTTGTTGTTTCTTAAAATCGTTGTCAGCTGAAAAGCACATCATGTGTATAATGCGTTGGGTAGGCAGGGTAGAGGGGTCATTCGGGGGCATTTTGGTGTGCATTTAGAAACATAAATAATAATGTAATTTTCAAATGTTTGCACTACACACGAGTGGCAAAAGGACAATCTGTCCGGAAAACGAATAGAGTAAGAGTAAAACAAGCAAGCCTTTCCTGTTGTGTTTTGTTGTGTACAGTTTGTCAACTGATTCTTTTCATTATTAAGAATATAGTTTTACAACGCAAGTGACCTTTTTCTTTCATACATCAAACAAGATATCAAAATGGTTCGTCTTTATTTGCATTATTTTATTGCGCTGTGTCTTATAAAAAAAAAATTTAAAAGAATAATAAAATAAAAACCAAAATTTTACATCGTTTTAGAAGTTTCTATGCCCTGATAAAATCGAGCAAGTGCTTTTAGAATATCTATCGCACTTAAATTAAAAAATTAATAGGCCTTAAATTGACTCGAGAGTTGGTAACAGATTGAAGAAAACAAAACAATTTTCTTCAATTTAGTAAAACCCTTCAAGTCGATTAGGAAACGGTTATAAACAGCCCTGCAGGAGATCGAACTAGTATCAAATTAGTAATGCACTAGTACAAAAATCACCAGTACCAGTTCCCAACTGTGAACTTTCCTATACCATGTTAATGCTCAAATTAACATTGAGTGTGGTTGAAAAATTACTGGTACCATTGGTACTACATGGAAACTAGGGGGATACTAGTACTATTAGTACTAGATGAGTACTAGTATAATTTCTTTTAGTCGGATACTAGTACAATCAGTTCTGCATTAAGAACTGGTTTATATATAAAAAAATCCCTAAATTTATGGGTTTTTTAAACCCAATGAAATTTGTTAAATCTTTGTCTTCACAAGCAATTTTTGGTTCATCAATTCTTAGTTTATAAGAGGAAATGGAAAGTTACTTCAGAGCACACTCAATCCACTAGTACCTTGCACAACTTGATTTACGTTTTCTACTCCACCATAACACTAATGAACATACAATACATATATCAGTTTTAAAAAAGATCACTCATTTTATGAACATAAATATTAACAAAAAAAAGCACGTTTAAAAAATTTTAAAACTAGCTTTTAATTTTATTTATTTTTTAAAATGTCACTTTTTTCACTCACAAGAAAACTGCGGCTTACTTACATAAATTATCGAATAAATAAACTGATATGCAGTTGGCAAAATCTTCTGATACTATTCTTTGTTTCAAATTTGAATTTGTTTAGAAATTGTAACAATTAAAAATAAAATAAATGAAAATGCGAATTAGCAATTCGCTTTAAAACCTGATCAAAAAGTAATATGAAATTCTACAAGTCAAATCAATCTACAAATGAACTACTTGAAGTACTTGTACTTCTCTGTATATGTTCAATCACCTTTTGAACCAGTGCTTGCTATACTAGTAATCGTACCAGTAGCTTAAAGACAATTAACGCGTATCCTCCTGCAGGGAGTTTCCCTTATTTGTGCCAATCGCGTAATGATGTTGCTAAGAAATATTTTAGCTTTTCTATATCCAATTAAATTTCGGTTAAAAGAATTTGTCTTCATCCTATTTCCCTCTATATAATTTTAAAATTTTTTCTGCTCCGTTCGAATTTCAAATTCTCAAGAATCGATGGATGTAAAACGAAAGCATTAACTATATTTTATAGGAATTTTAGGTTTTGCAAATATTTGCTTTGCAAACTGTATGCATATCACGTTGTAAGAGTCGTTGTCTGTATCGTTGCTTTATGTTGTGCGGACCACGTGTTGTTGTTTACAACACGTTGCTGGCTTAAGCGCTTTGAACTGTTGTTGTTGTGTTTTTTATCGTTTTGCTAAATTTCAACAAAACACCCACAAAACACGTGGTTTTTATTGTAACAAAATAAACTTGTAAAATTAGTCTAAACAGTTTTAAATGACTCTAATTTTCAAGTTAATCAATGTTGTATATTTTTTGTTGTATGGTTTTGGTGGTTCCACCACGCACACGCACACAAACACACACACATACGCATTGCCACATTAATAACGCCTAATTTGTAAAATAAATTCATAATTTGTTTGGTTGCCTTGTTTTATATATTTTTAATTTTCCACACTTTGACCACATGTTTGCTATTAAATATTTTTACAAAAAATTTGTATACCAATAAAATTTAATATTTAGTTTATGGGTTGTTTGTTTAATACTTTTTATTATGTTCTTCGAAATATGATCTGTTTTACTGGCTGGCGCCTTTTCTGCACACTAAGTCAAATGGAAATGTTTGCTTTTTGCTTCTCTTATTTGGGGAATATCTGAATTTCCATAAAAATGTTTATGATATTTTTATCGGGTGCTGGTTTCTTTGCCTCTTGTGTATGAGATTTTATGCAGCTTTTACTTAAACGACCTGTTGACAATTTGTATTCATTAGAAATGTCTTCAAGTACTAAAATTTGCAATTGTATGGAGTATTTGTTTTTTTACTTTTGGTTTGCACTTAACTGAGCTTAAGATATGTTTCTTGCTTTGGAAAATGTTTTATAAGAAAATAACTAAAATATCAGATGCAGTCATATCTATTCCTACAAATAAATTTATATATTATGTGGGTTCCTGTTGGGTTAAAAATTTATAGAACTATAAGGACTGACTCATATTTCCATAAACAACGCACACAGAAATGAATTGCTTTTTATAATGGATTGCACTTTTTAGAATGACTTGCACCTTTCATAATGACTTCCACTTTTTATAATCACTTGCCATTTTATAAGGACCTGAATTTTTTTAATGACTTGCACTTTTTATAATGACTTTCCCTTTTCATAATGACTTGCACTTTTTATAATGACTTTCCCTTTTCATAATGGCTTGCACTTTTTATAATGACTTGCCCTTTTTATAATGACTTGCACTTTTTATAATGTTTTGCACTTTTTGTAATGACTTGCACTTTTTATAATGAGCTGCACTTTTTATAATGACTTGCACTTTTCTTAATTACTTGTAATTTTTCTGATTACTTACAATTTTTATAATAACTTGCACTTTTTGTAATGACTTGCAGTTTTTATAATGACTCGCATTTTTTATAATGACTTGCACTTTTTATGATGACTTACACATTTTGTGATGACTTACACTTTTTTATGATGATTTGCACTTTTCATAATGACTTGCACGTTTCATAATGACTTGAACTTTTTGTAATGACTTGCACTTTTTATAATGACTTGCACTTTTCTTAATTACTTGTAATTTTTCTGATGACTTGCAATTTTTATAATAACTTGCACTTTTTGTAATGACTTGCTGTTTTTATAATGACTCGCATTTTTTATAATGACTTGCACTTTTTATGATGATTCGCACTTTTTATGATGACTTGCACTTTTTGTTAGGACTTGCACTTTTCATAATGACTTCCACTTTTTATAATAACTTGCGCTTTTTATATAGTGTCTTGCACTTTTCATAGCGACTTGCATCTTTTATGATGACTTGCACTTTTTATAAAGACTTGCACTTTTTATGATGATTTACACTTTTTATGAAGACTTGCACTTTTTGTTATGACTTGCACTTTTTTCCCTACTAATATAATAAATATGAATTAACTCCGTCTGTCAGTTACCTTTTTACGCTCAAACCACTGAACCCATTTAGATGAAATTTGGCAGAGAGATATTTTGAGAGCCAAAGGATAACATAGGGTAGTTTTTGTTTTTCCTGTTAATTAGTCAAGGGTGGTCGAATATGTGTAAGGACATATGAAATTATTAAACTGAAAATTTTAAACTTTGATACAGTAAATATACAACACATCATTGACATAACATACACATTAGCTGAAGTTTCACATATTTTTCGCGGACAAAGTCGCGGGTAAAAACTAGTCTATAATAAATATATTGAAGTATTCAGGACTTTTGATGTTTGCAATTTAAAACAGCTTTCCAAATATTAAAGGTATCTGCCTGTGCCAATTTTATAGATCTTCTATTAATAGTGAATCACCCTTGTATTGCTTAACAAACTCCGCAATGGTAAACTCTGCTGCTCTCAGGTATAATGAAACTGATTCCAAATTGAGTTGTGTACATCTTTGATTTAAAATTTAATCTTTTCTAATGTTTAGAACACATGTATTTTATACGAAACACAAGAAGAGTTTGTTCTTTTCATTTTACAAATATTACTGCATGAATAAAAATCCAATTGCTACAAAGAAATAAATTCAAATTCAAAAGACATTTAAAATAAGATTCATAAGGATACTCAACCGCACAATTCGGGTAACAAAAGAAAAATAATTTAACAGGAAATAATTTTGCAAAGAGCTCATGGAAACCAAAAAATTATATTTAACACTAGGGAAAAAGCAGCAACCGTTAATGTAAAGATTCGATAAGGCCCGTCATAAACATTTCAACTTCATGAAAAATTAATTGTATAAGACTACAAATGATTGTTTTATGATATGTTTATGCTGATCTACAGAACTGACACAAATTAAGATGGCAATAAAAGTGCCTGGAAGGTTACAAACATTCAACAAAATCTCATATTAATTGGTAATGAAGGGTAACATTCAATACCCAGTATTAAGGAAACTTCGGGCTAAAGTTACAAAATTTATTTGTTTCTCTCATATTTTTGATATTCAGCTAAAATATTCAAAATAGACATGCCTGTGCATGTCTGCCAAATCTGGTTCCTTTAATTGTGCCGGCGTGTATCTCCAACACGTATGATGGCACACATACTAACATTTGAAGAAGTAAAAGGAATAGCTGTTTGAACTTGTAGACAGACGCCAAAGGTCCTCGAAATAATGCGAATGAAAAAATTGAAATGCCCACACGTCGTCAAAAACAAATGTAGCCAAATAATACGAACGTCATTTAGTTTAGTTTAAACAGTTCCACCACTTACTGACATCCCTTTTTAAAATAAAATAATATACAAAACATTTTTTGTTCTAGCAACTAAACGTAAATACGGAATGTTAACTGAAATCCTGTTTTTAGTTGTCACACACGTATACACACTCATGCTTAAGTGCTGCGATTGTGTGCGTGTGTGTGTGTATTTTGGCAGTTGCATTCAACCATATAAAAATAGTTAAACGTTGTTACTTGCCTGGCCTCCCTTAAAAGTCTTCCTAAAGCGATGTGCATAAAAGATTCAATATCTCTTGTTTTACTTACAAAAAACAAAACAAAAAAAAAACGAAAATTATAAAAACAAAATGCCAACACAAAATGTATGCAACCATATTTTTGTAACTGTCATCCCGCCAGGATGCTTGAAACGAAAGATATTTTTGGAAGCCAACCATTCCTCCCAAAAAAGAAAAAATCTCATAAAATTTGCTAACAAAAAATCCAATAGATATTTTGGCTTAAATTTAAATTTCACAAATTTCTCTACTTCTTATTTCGGTTCTTTAAATACTTAAGCTTTATAAATTAGTGCAGTTTTTCCTTTGTGTTTGCTGAAATATTTCTGGTTTTGTTCACACATATTTGTACTTTGCCAAACTTAATGACCTGTTAACTTTTCGATAATAGACATGTTTGGGCAAATTTCAACACTCCAACACCAGCAGGGCACCAACAACCGTACGAATGCTTTTACAGCGCTCTTTATTTAAGTCTTTTTTTTTTTACTGAACTCCCACTATCTTTTTGAGACAGTCTCGCAAAAAAATAAAAGGATTTGAAAAAGAAGAAGCACAGCATAAGGTCTGCTACCTACGTTGACACCCTTTTAATGTTTCTGTTGGCTCATTATGTGAAAGGATTAGCTAAACTGTTTGTAATTATCAGTTTAATGGAGGATTTCACTCCCAGAGACATCGATAACGAAACATTTTAAGCAAATTAGACAGAATTTTATTTTAAGACAGCCAAGGAGCTGTAAACGTGTATGTGTTTATGACAATTGCACCAGCTCACTTCTGCTAGACGTGTGATGTACTCGTACACGACAACTTCTTTGCTTGATTTCCTATTTCTACAGTTTATGGATCTTGCAAGGATACCTCCCTGCAACTCTTCGCTAATTTTAATCGCTAAAATGTAGAGATGTGCCAATGTCGCGATTTTTCGTGTCACGTGTGATTCACGCGTGAGCATGATTCAAAAATTTAGAACCGTGCGTGATAGTACGTGATTTTTACTGTTATAGAGGTTCATAATTTACGCATGAGATGAATTTTACTGTAAGCGCGGGCAATTCTGAAAAAAAAGTTACAATCGTGCGTGAAAGTACGTGATTAAAAATAATGCTTTCGTGAGGATGAGCTCCTAAATATTGCCATGCGTGAGCAGGTGTGAACAAAATTCTATTTTCTTGATCGTGCGTGATCGTGAGCTTAATTTTACTCACGCTCACATCTCTACTAAAAACCCTGTTCATTTAATTTTCTAACTAAATTTTAAATCAACCAACCGTTTTCCACGCGATAAGCGGCGATTGATGTAGTTTTTCGAGTCCTGTGCAAGAATGGGGAACACTAATTGATCAGCTACACAATTTTCGATTTTTTTTTTAAATCACTTTTTTCGTCGTTCATGAAACCATCAACCGATTTTGACGCCGTTAGTGGTGATCAGCGAGGTTTTTTCAATGTCAAGTGCTGGATAGTTTGTGGAATCGATCGATAAAGACCTTTAAAGATATTAAAAAAAAACATTAAAAAAACGCATGCAAAAAATTTTTCAAAACGTCGAGATCTGGTGAAAACTCGATTTTTTTTCACAGACGTTTTAAAACCAATAACTACCAAAAAAAATTTTTTTTTTTAATTTTCGATTTTCTCGAAACAATTCTTCAAATTAAATAAAAGTTTCTTAAAAAAAATTTTAATTTTATCAACGGGCTTAAGTTCGAATCTGCAAGACTGCAAACCATTTTTTATTATTTTATTAATAAATGAATTTTTTCAAATTCTATTTTATTAATTTATATTAAGATTGGAATATTAAGAATATTTTTCAATAATCATCAAACCAGCAGAACGGATCAGTACTGATTTCGAGGCCGCTACGCCATCTCATCAGCGTTCTTTGTTCAATTTTTCCACTTTTGCAAGTTTGATGATTATTGAAAAATATTCTTAATATTCCAATCTTAATATAAATTAATAAAATAGAATTTGAAAAAATTCATTTATTAATAAAATAATAAAAAATGTTTTGCAGTCTTGCAGATTCGAACTTAAGCCCGTTGATAAAATTAACAATTTACATAAGAAAGTTCTACTAATAAAAATTCATACATAATATAAAAGTTTCTTTCAATCTCGGCTATTTTCGGAACAGCATAAAATCCTTAAATTGCAGCTGAAAGTCATAAAATTTCTCCAAAAAAGTTGTGCATGCGCTTAGAGCCACAATAAATCAATTACATATAATTTTAAGAGAAGCCATTGTGTATAAAAAATTTGAAAACCTTTGCTTGGATAGAAAAAATGTTATAAAAAATAAAATACAAAATTATTATACCAAAAGTTGTTAAATTAATAAAAAATATTTATTTAAAAACTGGCGTTACTTCCGGCTAGATCGGCTGGAAACTTACTGAATTGACAACACTGATGGCAACGGAGTATTTTTTAGTTCATTTACTTTTCGTATCAGTGGCTCTTAGCAATAGTCCTTTACATAACAAATTTGTATGCAAATGTCCTCTTGTTTATTTGTCAATTCATTTAAGTTTGTTTTATAAACAAGCAGCAGTATGAGTTCTCAGTTATCTCAACTAAAGATTTTGTTCTTTCTGTCAAGTAGATTAAGTTGTACAGTTTTGTGGTTTAACATATGGTTTTATGCAAATAGCAAATACACACACACCCGCTTTTTGTGAAAAGTTTTCAAACTGTTTTTATTTCTTGGTAGTTGAGAAGTTATCTCAAAAAATATATATATATATTTTTTTGGTTTTGCTACAAAAATTAATAAAATTAAACAGAAAAGTCTATTAATAGTAATTATCTGTGGAACAGGATCTCTTTATTATTGAGTGAGTACCAACGAATTAATAAAACAAATCACGTTGTTCGATTTTCCCCCACTCATTTTGCTTTGCTTTTGTTGCTGTTGTGCTTTATTTTATTAAATACTAGAAATCAGTTGATGGCTAAACTACAACTTTCACAATAATATTTTTCATAACCTGATTTAATTTGTAACCAACACTTTGCACACACTGCGACGATGTCGAGTTACACGTAAAGCGTACGGCTGCAATAAATATGTAGTTTTTCCACTTAATATTTTTCTTTGTTTTAATTTACGCAAAATACTTATTTTGCATAGTAATTGTGGCAATTTCAGTCAAATACTGCAACTGTTTGTAAATTGTTGACAGTTTCGAAAAGAATGAATTTGTAATTAACAAAATATCATTGTTTCATGATTCCAGAGAAATCTTATATGTTATTTTTATTACTTTCTTTTTTTTATAGGGAATTTTTTGAAATTGGGAATCTTTGAAAATTTCTCATTACATGCGATAAGAAAATATATAATTTTTATTTTGTTTTTTATAGAAAGAAATCTAATTATTCCAAATGAAGACTAAAAGGAGGCGAAAACTTTTCGTTATTCCTGTTGAAAAATTTAATTTCTTCTTCGTAACAAATTAATAAAAGTTATATTGAGAGATTTAAATAAAAATGTAATAAAATTCGTTATATATAAATTTTTGATTGAAATGTAACTTTTATAAAAGAAAATTTTTAAAAAAGATTATTTTTATAAAAGTTACTTTATATATAAGATAAAATGTACTTTTTATATGTAAAGGATAGGAGTAGTTTTTATAAAAGGTACTTTTTTTTAAAGGTGCTTTTTTATAAAAGGTTCTTTTTTATAAAAGGTACTTTTTTATAAAAGGTACTTTTTTATAAAAGGTACTTTTTTATAAAGGGTACTTTTTTATAAAAGGTACTTCTTGATGAAAGATACTTTTTATAAAAGGTACTTTTTTATAAAAGGTACTCTATAAAAGGTCATTTTATATAACAGGTACTTTTTTATAAAAGGTATTTTTTTATAATACTTTTTACAAAAGGTACTTTTTTATAAAAGGTACTCTTTTAAAAAATGTAATTTTATATAACAGGTACTTTTTTATAAAAGGTATTTTTTTATAAAAGGAACTTTTTTGTGAAAGGTATTTTTATAAAAGGTACTTTTTGATGAAAGATACTTTTTATAAAAGGTACTTTTTTATAAAAGGTATTCTTTTGTAAAAGGTCATTTTATACAACAGGTACTTTTTTATAAAAGGTATTTTTTTATAAAAGGAACTATTTTGTGAAAGGTATTTTTATAAAAGGTAATTTTTTTATCAAAGGTCTTTTTTAAAAAATGTACTTTGTTTCAAAATACGCACTTTTTTTTGTAAAAGTTACTTTTCTATAAAAGGTACTATTTTATAAAAGCTACTTTGTTATAAGCAGGTACTATTTTATAAAAGATTCTTTTTTATAAAAGGTATTTTTTTATGAAAGATACTTTTTATAAAAGGTACTTTGTTATAAAAAGTACTTTTTCAAAAAAGGTAATTTTTTTATAATAGGTACTTTTTTATAATAGGTACTCTTTTGTAAAAGGTATTTTTTTATAAGGGTACTATTTTTATAATAGCTAATTTTTTTATAAAAGGTACTTTTTTATACAAGGTACTTTTTTATAAAAGGTACTTTTTTATAAAAGGTACTTTTTTATAAAAGGTACTTTTTTATAAAAGGTACTTTTTTATAAAAGGTACTTTTTTATAAAAGGTACTTTTTATAAAAGGTACTTTTTATAAAAGCGGTATTTTTCTAGGCTATATTTTTAAATATCGTAACTTAAAAACTGTTCCTAGAAAGGAAATACTTTTTTGGGGAAATTTTTTAGAAAGGAAAGTAAAACTTGAAATAATTGATTCATAGTTATTTTCTCTTTTAGAGTTCTCACGAGGTGTAAAAATTGTGTCTAGATTTGTACGTTTTTAAAATAATTTATTTTAGACTCATTTTTTAAATTAATTATATTGATTATTTATGTTTTTAGTTACTCTTTCCTCCGTTCATCTATCCCATTCCTTGTGTTAGAGCCAATATTTTGCCAGAAATACCTTATGAAGAATTCGGTAAAAGCTGTAAATCATAAAAGTTCTGATATATTTTTGTTGCACTTGATTTTATAGATCAATATATAATTGAAGAATGCATTCTTTGAAACGTTTGCCTTAAAACAATTCATTTGTACTCATGGCAAATATAGTATCTTCTTATCTTTTTAGCTAATGACCAAATGTATTTGAAATGTTGTCACTCATTCGAAACTATTGCTGTTAAAATGTTGTTCTGTTGTTGTTTTTGTTGCTGTTGTTTCTATTGCAATGTTTATTTGATGGTTTAACCATGGAAAGTCATCATGTGCTTGTTATTGAAGAACAAACCAAGCCGTTGTATAAGTTTTCAAACAAAATTTGTATGCAACGCATCAAACTGTTGCAGTAAAAGCGGCATTTTTTTTATTTATTATTTTTATTAACTGTGTATGGCCGAGATTTTATTCTATTAAAATTAAAGGGGGTTTTTTTTATAGCAATTGAATAACATAAAATGCATAAAACTTTTTAAAGTATTTAATTGCAGATAAATGAGTTTTAATGAAAATGGAATTGTTTTATGTTGACGTACATAATTTGCCAGTTGGATTATTAAGGGTTTAATGCGAGCAAGCATTCCTCCTTGTGTCCTCTCAACACTATTTCCTACTTTCCTAGTTCCGGTACAGTGAGTGCACTGCATGAGTGGAGTTTACTCCCTAAGTGAATGTTCAACCCACAAAAGAAAAAAAAATGAAACGCCGGAATATCGTAATACCAACTCGCACAGATTTATTATGTGGTAATTCAGATTTCTTATGTGGTAATTCAGCTCAGTGGCGGTAGTTATGGAAATAAGCTATTAATTGAAAAATGGATGATATTTTTTCACGGCCTTTTGGAAAACAGAAATACTGGCGCTCGTGAGATGGTCAAAAGGCTTTTTTATACCCTCCAAAAAAGAACTGGAGGGCATATCCCTTTTGTCGTTCCGTGTGAAACGCAGCGAAATATCCCTCTAAGACCCCATAAAGTATATATATTCTTGATCAGTGATGAAATCTGAGACGATCTAGTCATGATGCAGCTCAAACGAAAAGGGCCAGACCCTTGAAACTTGGCATAAATACATTTTGAAGTATAGCACAGGTCAGATTCGTAGACGGGTTGAATCGGGCCGGAGTAAAAAAATTTCCCCTAAGAAGACCTAAGCCAACCTCTAAAAAAAACATCATAGTTTTTTGTGTAATTTTGTTAAGCAAATGATATATTTTTATGTCAAAGAAGATCCAAAGCGTTGAACTTGCAGCCAGAAAATCCATTTGTGGACCCCGCCCTTTTTTAGTGGGCGTTGAAGTAACATATTGCCTGGGAAAAAAGTGTAAATATTTAACAAATTGTATAATTTAAGCCTACAATCCTTAAAAATTAAATTTTATTTTAATGACTAAGTTGAGGTGTTTTCTGATCTTCCTCTGCCCTACCCTCCCCCCATCTTAGCCCCTTAATGACCCTATAAAAAAAATTGTTTTTTACACTTAATAACCCCAAAAATTTACTTTTTAGTGTTTTATGGCGAAGGTGAGATGTCTCCCCCGCGACCCCTATCATAGTGACCCCTACAAAATAGAGTTTTTATTTACTAAATATTTGAAGGGTATTTAAGTTTTGAACTCAGCCTGATAAGTGATTCCGTTGGCCTGCTGATGGACCACTAGAGCAAGCTGCCGGCTACAGCGGCTTACCTTAATGCATTTACATTTGCAATGCATCTCATAAGACTTAGTGAACGCTTAAGTTGACTCGTTATAGGCTAGGGTCTAGCTTTAGCTTTGGCTAGGAGGAACTTTAAATCAACGATATTTTTTTTTAAATCGTTTTGCAGTTCAAACTTTTTGTACTATTTAGGCAACAAAGACGTTCGGCTAGAATGAATAGTTTGTTGGAACACCAGTCAGTTTTCAGACTTGTTGTCATGTTAACTTTCCACTCAAGTTGATTGTTTGTGTTTTATAAACAGCACTTGAATCTTAGACACATCTGGACTTTATGCTAATGAACAATATGTAAGAATATTTTATTACGTCTGTTAATGCCATGGCATGGACGTTGTTGTGAATCTCAAGTTATTAAAAATCAGATCGAGAGCAAAAATTACGTCAGTGAGAGTGACAAGACCACCACGATACTATTGATTTAAAAATTTATTACACTTCTTTAATTCATATGACTCTGCAAGCAAACGGAAAACCTCAAAACACAACAAATTATTTCTGCAATAATCTGCGCTTTACTGCCACCGTTCACTGTCTGCAACGAAGAGCCATCCCGGTTATAAGTTATTTTCATGTTTCCATATTGACTTTTATTAGTTTTGAGATTTGACTATAATAGTCGGCTAAATGGCTTTTTATGATTTTTGAACCTTGATATTTTGTTACAATTTAACTTTTTTTATCGCTTTTCTCTCTTCTGTAACATTTAGACCATTTAGCCATTGCAGTTGTGAATTAATGCCAACAATACAATCCTCGTACAGTACAATACGGTAAAATACTAAGTCAATTTTTATGATTTTATTGCCTGAAGGTTGTTTGGCTAAAGTCATTTGTTGTACCAAATGGCAAGTTTAACAGGTGGCTTTTTGTAGATTTGATGCACGTACATAAAAAATTCACTTCTTGTCCTTCCAAGCCATAGAGAACAAGAGGGATAGAGAGAGAGAGAGAGAGAGGGAAGAAAAGTATGAGGGATAAAAAAAATATGTTAGACATTTATGTGATTTTATTGCCAAAGTTTTATAAACTTTTGTTTTAAGTTGGTTTAAATTTTTATTTTTGCTCGTATTGCGGTTATCAGTCATACAAAATTAAATGTAAATTAAAAACTTTTCATGTGGGAGATTTTAAAACTCGACTGGGTTTTACAATTACCATTTGCCTTTTCTTCCTCCGCATTAACTGCATGGCGGATGGAAATTTTGTAGGGCATTTTTAATTATTTTAAACAAAATATTTTATTTTTACAGACCTAAAGCTTACAAAATAATAATTTAATTACATTTAAAAACAAAGAGGTCGGAAAATTCGAACAACGAATCCACAACACACGTTTTATGAATTACACCCTTTATATCTTCAAGCTCATTATTTAAATAAATTGCACTATAATTTTTACTGCTATCGAGTTCTTTAAATCAACATATTTGATATTTAAAAATTTTATTTCTGAATATTCGAGCAATTTCTTCAATCTCTCTATTTTGTATGATTTAAGTGAATATTTTGGGTAACAGTTTATACGCATTCACTTTTTATTCAATGATGCTACTGTAACTTTCATTGTTTACTAAAGGGCTCTTTAATCCTTCTCTTGCACAGTGGTAACAAATGCAATTATTGTATCACTCTGTATTGCTTATCTCACGGGTAATGCCGAAATTCCTTATTATAAAAATTTCTTAAACATATCGCTGCTTTAATGCAACATATGTCGAAAAATTAATATTTTTAATTATTTAAACAAAAGTATTATTCTCTATCATCTCCATGCGTAAAATAAATATAAGCATGATATCTTCTTTGGTAATTCTCAAAGGGGTTTTGAAAATTTCTGTATAAGCAAAGAGGTAATTTTTGAAGTGCCGCTAAGGTCTACTGATGATTTAGTGTAAGATCCAATGAAATGCAGGCATATAAATTGTCTGGGACAATATCTCGGGAAAACTTCATAAAATCGATTTTTATATGAAATGCGTAATCAAAAGCCATGGGGCAAATTACGACACTCGGTATCGATCGAATGTCGTATTTAAAATGTATTGAAATCACGATCGCTATCGAATGCGGTAATTTGGCCCCTGTTTTTGTAAATGATATAAATTTCATTATGGTAATTTATATTTAAAATAATAACATGCGACATAATCAGACATAAACACAGAAATGTAATATGTGTTAATATCACTTCATTATTGATATCGTTTTGGCACACTATTTTCTAAAAAAAAATTTATAACTAAAATTTTGTCGCCTTCAACTAAGCCACTTAATAAGTAAAAATACACAGTACTGATGATGGAAGTGTAGCGACTGCCGAAAGTAGCTCTCTTCTGCACTGTTGTGTAAGAAAGGGACTTCAACAGATATTGTTTTATTAAATTGAATTAAGATTCTATAGGCTAATTGTTCGAAATTTTTAATTTAAATCTCAGAAAGACGGTAACACGGGTATTATAACAATAACATGTTTACATCAGCTTGATACAGTTCTCGTATTCTTTTTCACAATAAAATTTGTGTAAATAGGAACTGTTATCACATTCAACTAAGCCACCTAATAAGTGGTGATAAACACAATACACATGAGCATTGATGATGAAGGTGTTGCGGCTTTCGAAAACAGCTGTTCTGCTCTGCTGTGTAAGTTGAATAACAAAAACTGATGTTGACTTGCCTTTGTGCCTTGGAATATTTATCATGTCTTTCTGAGATTTAAATTAAAAATTTCGAACAATTAGCCTATAGAATCTTAATTCAATTTAATATAGCAATATAAAATGTTCGTTAAAATTCTTACTACATAGATATTGTTTTATTTTTTCTTATTCTGTAAAATATTTATCACGTCTTTCTAAATACAAGACGTTACGCACTTAATGATCTCTACTTTCAATTTAATATCACAAAAGCTTTATCTTATCTACTATTTTCCTTTCTTATTATCAAGAAAACCATGTCAGAAGAAATATTTTATTCTCTTACTGACTGTTAACATATTATGAAACTTAACATGCCACTGTTTAATATCCACAATATATGAAAAAAGTAAAAAAAAAGTTCTCTGCGCTAATACAATCCGCCCTAATGCAGTAAATAGGCTTTTAACCAACTCAAATAAAATCCTTGCAAATTGTATTGTACTTAACGTTGGCACCAAGCGCACAACAACAAAAAAAAAATAAAAATCAAAAGTATTGGAAGTGGAGAATTGCTAAGGAATAAACAGAGTCATGTTCATATTTGAAAATTGTTTCACTCTGGCCTCTAGACACAACAATAATAATTTTACCGCAAAAACATGAATCCATGTTGAATCGCGGATGTATGAGTGATTGAAGAGAAAGAGAACTTCTAGTTTCAACTAAAACAATTTGTATGCACAACCATGTGTCATTTTTATATTTCCTACAACTATTTCATTTCCAGACCAAAACGGAAAATGGTACTTCGTACTAAAATCCAAAGAGGAAGAAAAAATAAAAAGGAATTTTACGCTTTTGCAACTTAAATAACAATAATAGAGAATTTTATTACGACAAAAAAAAAAGAACATAAGGAAAAGATTCGTAATTGTAACTTAAAGTCAAATGAATAAAGAATGATCGACTTGTTATGAAACAAATATTTGTCTTGCGTCTAAAGAGGGTAAAGCAAAGAATTTGTTGTATGTTCCTTAAAAGAAAACATAATTCAAATAGGTTGACATCAAGTAAAATAAAAAGAGTATTTATTTTATATAAAAAAACTTCTTATTTGCTTGAATTTAGTAAAAATGCTGATGTGAAAAATTTAATAATATCTCCAGCATAATTCATTCATACTTGTGCAAGTGAGAGCTGGCGTCGTATGTGTAATTTTTGGAGTGTGTTTATGCCGGCTGGCATGCTTAAAAAGCAATTAAAAAGGCTTAACAAAAGTTTTCATTTTAAAATGGCTAAAACTATGCTAGAAAATATATATTTTAAGAAATCACTAATTAATTTTCTATTAAGCTTTTCGGTTTGAAAAACACACACAAATAAAACGTTCACTTTACAATTCATATGTTTTACTGCAGATTATTAGGAAATTGTTTTCACTATGGGGCACAATGCGATGAAAGTCGAAAAAATTTTGCATATATTAAATAGTTCGTTTTCTTACCGTTAGTCGACCTTAATTTGTATACAAATTTTTTTTAGAGTGTCCAGTTTTACTAAAATTAATATTTACTTCACATGATCTTTTTTGCAATGCTTGTATTTTAGTCATATTGTTGCATTGTCATAAGATGAATCGTATTGTTGTAAGAATCTGTTAAACAAATTTCGTAATTTTTTTTTATCTTGGACCAGCGCTCAGGGGATAACACCTATATATGCAATGCATTGCGCCGGAACTGAAAACGAGGGGATAGAAGAAGACAGTTTTTTTTTTTTTAGCTTTTTCAACCTTTTACTTCGCCGGCTAATTTTTGCTACAGGGCCGACGAAGGTGGGTGCTGTTACTCTGCTTTTTAGTACATGATAGTGTCAGTCGCTGCCAATTATGTTCAATGATCAGTGACTTCATCATTGAAACAGGCTGGCAACAACGAACACAACCACGCACTAATGCTGTTCAGAAGAATTCAACACAACATTTCATGACTCAGCGCGGGCTCGAACTCACGACCTTCCGCTTCATAGTCTCGTGTTCTACTACTTCAGCCAACAGCAGAAAACACTATCATAACTAAATTTATTTTTTATGAAATGCGAAATTTTTTTTACTGAAATCGCGATTGAATTTTTTCCAAAGTTATTTTTAAAAAGTTCCAACTGGGAGTCCTCCTCGTCGGTGCTGTAGCAAAAACTTCCCACCGTACTAAAGAACAAACTAGTAGAGATGTGCAAATGTCGTGATCTTTTCGTGTCAAGCATGATTCACACACAAATCGTGGCTCTCAATTATTTAAATCACGTAAGCGTGCATGAGCATGATTCAAAAATTTAGAACGGTAAGTGATAGTGCGTGAATTTTAATACGTACAATATTCAAGCACCCAAAACAGTATTTTCTTTTTAATTTTTAATATTTAGGAAAATATGAATGTACATACACATATTTATGTGTTATAGAGATACATACTTTCATACACGAAAATAATTTTACCATAGTGCGTGATTAAAAATAATGTTTTCGTGAACGTGCGTGCCTAAAATAATGCTGTGAGTAAGCGTGCATGAGTAAATTTTAGTTACGTGATCGTGAGCTTAATTTTACTCACGCGCTCATCTCCACAAAATAGCTTCAAGAAATGCTCTATATTCGCATATTTTTTCATCTGTTTCCTGCTTAAAACGAGTGATTACTGAAGGGTTTAACTAAATTTTTAATAAATCGTGCAATTTGTGCTGGATACTTAAAATGAAGGGATATAAGAATTAAATGAAAAAAACTTGAGCTACAGTTAAACTCATGGGATTTGAACTCGGGCGCATTTAGCTCACAAAAAATTGCTTAACAATTTAATTAAAAATTTGTATTATTGTTTTAATAGAAAAAAAATGTATATAACAAAATTTTAATTATTACCATAAATAAGTCCCAAGTCGTCGAAAACATAAATCAAATAGTACTAAAATATGTTAAACACAACTAAAGTTAAAGATTTTCTGTCACGTTGTAACAAAATTGTATGAGTTGTTCTTAAGAACAATATAGCTATTCCACTTTAAAATTTGTTACAACACGAGCCATTGTGCGCTGTGATAAATAAATTCTTACATGACTTCTTTTATACTGTAGTTTATGGCTTTTAACAAAAATTGAAATATATGCGATGCGGTTTTTTTTCTGCACTCGCACATTTAACTTAATTACTATGCTTTTCTTTTTTTCGGTTTTTCCTTAACCAGTTTAAAAATAGAGAAAAAAATTTCTATATGAATTTATTTGACACTTGAATAAATGCGGTCTCTGATATAATTTCTAGTCTCCTCTAAAAACACACAAAATCGTTTGCATGCTGCTCCTTGAATTATCTCTAAAAATTGTGTATTCCCCTTTCCCAGCCGCCAAAGCTTTCTAATATTTTATCAATCCATTTTACAGACATTCTTGTGCGTTTTGGGGGAGTATGTGTGTGTGTGTGTGTGTGTAAGCGTTGCGAGTCATGTTGGGTTCATTTCCCAGCATCACGCCGTAATTTAGATGTTTTTTTTTTTAACAAAGTTAATGTTTTTGTTTTAAACATGAGATGTTCATGTATAGAGGATATCCGCCTAATTCATGATTTCCTTTTTATATATTTAATAAGACCAGCAGGAAATGGTTTTGTAAGCAATTCGCAGTAATGGTAAAAAACTATTTCACAGCAAAGCTCGAAGACTCCAGGTTTTCTGTGGGCTTCTGGGATTAATGTATTGGAAATGGGCCTAAATGGATTGCTCTTGAAAATCGGTAAAATCTAATATATGGCTGCAGAGCTGGAAAGTGTAGACTTGTTTTTGATATATAAAAGCAACTGATTTTTATTTGCGAATTAATCTTATTTTATACTTCAAGTAGACTAAATTGAAATTAAAAATTAAACAAAATCTAAAAGGCAATTCCAGGGTTGGACAATTGAAACTTTTTTTTGTTGCATAAAAGACAATTTTTTCTTTTTTGTTATATATTGAACATCTGACGTTTTTTTATGGAAATTCAGTAGCACTAGAAATCAGAAAAGCTAGCTCCAGAGCTAAATAATTTATTTTATCATTTATTAAGCTCGAGTTCGTTTTTTATATAAAATTGTTACAATTTTATATTATTATTCAATATTTCGTTAACAATTTGTGAATAAGCAATAGGAAATAATAGTAATGGGAAATAATTTTTTTTTTGTAAATTAATTATTTTATTCTTTAAGTAGAACTGAATAAAATTAATCAGCTAAAACAGTTATTTTCTTTATAAATTAAATATAGTATGTGATCTTTTTGAAAGAAATTCATTGGTACTAGAAATCAGAAAAGCTAGCTCCAGGGCTGGCAAATTAAAACTTGTTTTTAATATTAAAATATCTAAATAACACAATTTTTTCTTCTATGGTAATCAAATACATTTTATATTTTACATAGAAATAAATTTGTATTAAAAATCAGAAAGATCAAAATTCTAGTTCCAGGTTTGAATTCAATTCAGACGTACGTCGGTGCAGGTTATATATTTAAGAATCGCCACAGTAGAATATACACTTTTACTGCTTTAATAATTTCAGTTTATTTTTTTAATCCCTGACGTTTTTCCCTTCTGCTAAATTATCAACAAGAAGTCTTGCTACTGGTCCAAATATTTTTCCTTTCAGACGATACGGTATGATATTCCAAGCTGTATTCTGAAATAAAAATAAAATAAATTCAGCTACGATTGGACAAGTGGATAATAATAAATATGAAACGCATATAATATGAAACTCGTAAAATAGCAGAGTTGGAATCTGATCGTACAATTTATATTCCCCTGATTGTCTGAGAAATAAAAACGGTAACGATAATTCTACAGTTTCTGAATGAGTACTCCGATTGTAATAAAATGTCATGAAGTATTTAAAGAGTTGTTGCCGAATTTTCTTTCTGATTTTGGATTTTATATTTTGAAAGGCGTCGAACCTCGAGGTCCCAAAGTGATGGGAAAATTTTAAATTTATGCTAAAAGTTTAGATCTGTTAAAAAAGTTTACTCGGTCAAAAGTTTTAGGCAGTATAATTTGAAATTTAAAAAATTCAAAATGTCCCCTTTTTTCAAAGAAAAGTGCCTTGAATATTTTTGAGTTGCAAAAAAAAAATTAAGAAAAATGGAAATACACCTAGCCCATTTTTATACGTATTTAAAATCTAAACACTTATTTAAAAAAAAATATTTTAAGACTCTCGGAATTGACAGAACTAGATCGTGTCAAAATACTTCTATTTTTAATGTCAAATATCAAACATAAATCCTGTTCTCTTATATCGGAAGGCTCTACTAAAATAGGATTTGTTCTCTTAAATATATTTACGTCTGCCATTAATTGAAATAATAAATAAGTAAAACTTACCGCTATACCATGCCAAAAATAGCCAGTAGTTTCATCCACTTTTCCTAAAGTAAAGACAGCCCATTTTGCAAATTCATGCGGTTTGGGCACAAAAATATTACCCCGCATTATGGCCTTCGAGTAACTATTAATTTGTGTAACCACAAAATGGGGTGAAATTAATTGCACTGATATGCCCGAATGTTTGGTTTCTTCTTGCAGAGCTCTTGTAAAACTACTCATGTAGGCCTTACTGGCACCATATAGCGAAGCAAATGGGCACGGTTGCAGCGATGCGGCAGAAGAAACATTAACAATGAGACCTTTTTGCTCTGCCGTTTGCCATTTATTTATGAAATGTCGTGATAGTTGTGTTGCAGCTGCAATATTAATATTTATCGTATCCCATATGTGATCAGGAGAGTAGCTGCGGAGGACACCGGGAGGATTGGGAGCAATACCAACATTATTTACTGGAACACATGGTATTTTGATTATGCTGAAGGAAGGATAATTTTAAGTTTTTCTTACCCAGGATGCCTATAGGCTTTTCTGAAAGTTTATCGAAGAGAGTGTCGTAAATTTCCGCACCTTTGGAAAAATCACATTCTATGGGAAATGTTTCCACCTCAAACTCAGTTTCTAGAATTAGAATCTGTAATCAGTATTTTTTTAAAAAATTGTTGCTTCAAATTCAGTTCTTACCGATTTCATGAGCCACTTCTTCCGTATCTATGTTTGCTATTAAAACGATATTAAATCCTAGACGCGATAATTCTCTCGCGTATGCTTTTCCAATACCAGCAGTTGCACCTGTTACAGCTTAAAGGAAACTTACAAGTTTACAATTTTCTTGGCTCTTCATTACTGCAACTTACCAGCCCACTTTCCATACTTCTCCATCAGGAGTTGCTGTTGTGGCTTGTGACGCTGCAGCCAGGTATTGTACAACAGCTGCGCGGGTGTCCTTAAGCTGTCATACAAATAGTACAATAATGCATAAAGACCCAAACCTGTTAAGAATTCACAAAGCATTTTTAATTCTGAGCAAATCAAACTTTCGCTGGTCACATTCCACACAAAACTAAAACTATTATTGTTTTGCAAACTTCTCAAGTTTAATGGTATAAGATTTTTATGAAAGTGTTGAAAGGGTGAGTTTTTAGGTTTGAGATTAAGATAAGTAATTAACCAAGATTAACTAAAATTACAAAATACACTAGTCCGTTGCTTGTTTTTAAGGTGAAGCATCACAGAACTGCCGCTTTGAACAACACAAACAGTAATTTAGGTAAATGTCTAAGGTAGCTATCAAGTATATATTGAAAAGGTTTTCGAACTTACTATTTACAAGTAGAAAAAGGTTGTGAAATTATATTTTCTTTACTTAGTTCGTTAGCTATAAATTTTATAAATGTGTAACAGAATTAACCCATCAACTTTGGCCGCTTAAGCTCTCATATAAAACTAGTTAAAACTTGGGATTAAGGATGACTAAATCTCTAATCTCAACCTTAAAAATTCACCCTTAAAGTAATAGTGTATTCGTTTAAGTATCCGTATAAGCGAGTTATCGTAAATATACTCACTTGCTTACTTCTCAAGCTGCATGGTTTACAATTGCATTTTGCCAAACAGTTTTAAACTAGACTTGTGTAGAACTCATTCAAGAACCTGTGAGCATTAGAATTTAATTGGTTTGATCAAAGGTTCATGTCGTTATTTTATATTCTTAGTTTATAATGAATTAATTTCATTTAATAGACTATTTAAATATTCAGTAATTTTAATTATTGGTTTAATTTAATGATCTTATGAGACTTCTACCTCGTTTATAATAAAAAAAAAACAAATAATCAAGTAAGTGATATATTCAGCTATGCCGAATCTTAAATCGCCGTACCTCTGGAGTACATATACATACACATATACTCATTGCAACCATGTCTTCGTCTAAAAGATTTATGGTAGGAACACAACTGGGACGAACGACGAATTTCGTTCAGTGTGAAGAATTCGTTGGTAAAATTTCGCTCTATAAATTCGTCGTATGAAACACAATAACGACGAATAAATTGAAATAATGAACAAACAAAAAATTGTTAATTTTTTTAAAAATCTTTGTAATCCTCTGATGCCAGATTATTTAGACATTCAATAATTACCCCGGTGGTGTCCATTTTTTTCCAGAACAAATTCCTTTTTGTAATTATTTTCTGAAAGTTTTTTTTTCTGTAAATAATTTATTCTTTTCATTTAACAGCTGATGGAGTGACCATATGAAAAAGTAGGAAATAGGAAGAAATACTATATAAAAAAAAGTGTTCAAAATTAATAAAAAGTCTTCCGAATGATAAATTTTTGTGAATTGGTGAATGCATTTTTAGTATGCATTGAAAATTTTCGTGCTACATGCAACGATACAGTAGTGAACAATGTTTTTCTACAAAAAAACCGTTTGAGTATATGAAATCTGGTCACCTGCTACTGCTTTCTTCGTCGTTCGCTGGCGAAACAATTAGAAATAAATCTATTTCAACTTCCGCTGAATATGACGAATTTCGACCAACACCACGATTGACAGGTAGAAAGGCCCTAACTACAATTTTTAAGAAATTGAATTTTTCAATGATTGCCGCACATTTCACACAAATATACCTTGTCACAAAATTTTACAGCGATAGTATCAAAAATAAACATTTTACAAGGAAATTATACGGGACAGTTTCTATTGTGCTCAATACACTTTCTGTTATATATTTACCTATAAAATTGCAATTATTAGAGTTAGGGCCTTTCTACTTGTGACCAACGATATGTTTTATTTAGTTGCTTCAATATTCCAAAAAATAAAAGTTAGCTGTCTTTAATATGTTTAATAAATATATAAAGAATATAAAAACATTTTTTTTATTGGTTAGAGTACAGCAGAAAAGCGCTATTTTCAAAAGCCGCTTTACTACCGTCATCAGTACTCATGCGTATTCTTGTTTATCACCACTTGTTTGTTAGATGACTTAGTTTAATATGATGACAGTTTTTATTTATAAAATATTTATGTGGAATTACAAGAACTGCATCAATACTAAACTGATGTGAACTCACATTAATGCAGCGATCTTATATGGGTGCACATATTTTTGGTTCACATTTTATACTTAAGTGTATATAAAGCGTGTTTTTTTAGAGTGTAACAACAATACCAGAGCAACGCGTGCAAATTGTTGAAATTTTGAATCAAAATAATTGTTCTATTTGTTAAACTCATTGTGCACTTCTTTTATTTTATGGTGTACATAATCGTCCTTCAGAGCGGCTGATTCGATAAACAATAGATCCCTTTCGGACCACATTTACTGTTACCGATAATGTGCATCCCGTGAGACGCCGAACAGTGCACACTGAAGAAGCTGTAGTCGCTGTACAGGAAAGCATTGAAGATGATCCTAATCAATCAATTCGTTGCCGTTCTCAGCAACTGGAGTTTGTGTCCTTCCACTTTATGGAAGATTTTTTTAGTTGTTGAAAATACGTGTACCAGAAGGCGCCTTCTACGCTGCAGCCGTGGCGGCCACATGGCAGAAATCGTATATAAACATTAATTTCATAAATTTTTTTTCCATCCTCTCCTTGTTTTATTGTGTCACTCTTTGAAAAAACACCCTATATTATGTTTCTTATCACTTATATAATATGTCTTATCACTTTTATATATAAATAAATTTTAATTGCACGTGCATGAGGTTAACAAATTCGTTAAATATCAAAAGCGGAAAACGGTGACAAACATAAATATACGAGTATTAATAATTTTACTAATTCTAATATGATTTAAAACACTAATTGATTTTATTCATATTGAGTTTGACTTTTAATAGTTTTGTGATTATTACGCTCGCACACAAAAACACAAGAGATAAATACAAATTAATAAAAATAAATTCATATACATACATATATATATATATATATATATATATATATATATATATATATTTAGCTGTCGCATTCTAAATAATTAAGTAGCTGACTACATGGCGGCATTTGTAACCAGCGGCATTTGAGATCGTGTAACCTGCTGCCGTCTAAGTGTTTATAGCTCTAAACATGTTTATATAACTACATTTCATTATCTCTTAACACAAATCATTAATATGCATTTCATAAAATTGTAAAATACAATTGGGAAAACAGCAAGTCTGATACATATTTTCATATCTATGCTGGCAATGCCCAATTCGCAATGAATAGGTATTGGTCACACTGTCATGCAGTTAAAAATAAGCAAGTATTTATATGTGAACCACCTTGCGTCAATCTCAAAACTGTTTGTCTTTGCTAAATGTGTCGTGGCTAAAATTGTAAGAGGAAAAGCTTCTATATACTTTTGCATGCATAGCAATCAATATAACGTGGATGGATGTTTGCATTAAAAAGAAAAATTAGAAAACAACTGTTCCAGACATTTTTTTCTTTTCTTTTATAGCCCAAGCATAAGCATTTGTATTGTTTTTTTTTGATATTTGATTATATGTAACATGTAGTTGCCATACCAAATTACATTTGAATTGAAAATCATTCACCTAATTCATACGATGATTTATAAGGACGTTTTATTTTTAATTACTAAAAAACGTATACATTCATTCATACTGTTTAGTATTTAATGTTTTAGATTATTTTACATTTTACTTTTCTGTTTTCATTGTTTCTTTTATAAAACAATTTCGTCACATTGAAGATGTTTCTTTCTTCGTGAAGAAGCGCTACAAAAATTTAAATGTGCAAGAAGAAAAATTTTAAAAAGTACCCCGGAAACGGAGCATGTGATGTACTATCTCTTTCCCTCGTTTGCTTCTCTTTACTATACGTCTCCAACTACCAAAAATTTTTAAAATATAAAGATTCCGTATAAACTATTATTCACGTTTTGTGTATTGAACTATTACTGCCTACTTCTCATTGTCGACTGAATTCTCTTTTACGTATAAATACATTTGGAACAAAAATAATTTATAAAATGTGTGTTTTTGTTTTCAATATATATGTACTAAAAAAAGAATTCATTTGACAATGAGAACATCAAATATAATGAGAGGTTATGTTTATGACTCGAAATGTTTACCGCCTTATTTGCAAAACGTATTTTATTGGTTAAACCTTTATATTAAATTTCATATAGAAATTTAACAATAAACAGTTAATACACATAAAATATTTTTTATGAATAAGACCGCTAAAAAGTTTATAAATTTACATGTTTTATTATTGCAGTGCAATAGATTTCATTTATGCTCGAAAATATTTATTTTTAGTTCATCAAATAAGTTATGACATGATTGAAATTATTGTGTGCTTATTTGGACACTCGGTTTGTGTTGAGTGTTTGAAGCAAAGAGGAAACTTCTGCACAAACGTATTGTATGTTGCTTTACAAAATTCGTTTATCTAATTTGACTTCGATTTCAAGGCAAGTTTTTCTGTTTTGATATCTGAAAAATCATCTTACAGATTGAAAACTACTTTTGTTACAAGTTTTAATGTGTCACGCTAAAAACGAAAAAAAATTATCGATGTTATAACAAAAATCGTCAAATCGCTAACAACTATTGATTTTAGCGTTCTATGATAATAATATATGGGAAAAAATCTGGCAACAGTGCCCCCAAACAGTGATAAGGAAACAAGAACCACAACAAAAATTACTCCTTTGTCAGAAGCAAACTCAACTTTTATTGATAAAATGTCATACTCAAACACAAGGTAAAGTGAAAGACATTCATTTTTTGTTAAAAAGAATCATTAATAAACTGCAAATAAATTAATGAATAAAATAATTGTTGTTATAAATTTGGAAATCAATAATCAGCTAAAAATGTTGTAAATCAAATACGAAGAAAAACAAGTCATACATAAAATAATTAAGGAAATCTTGTCAGCCTGTTTTTGTGTGTTTTTCAAACGCTCTTTTATACATTTTTAATACGTACATGCACCAGTACATTAGAAAAGGACGAGTATTTAACAGTATTTTTTTCTTGAGGTACGGTCACACTAGTCAAATATTTGGCCAAAAAAGTGGAACCACTAAATAAAAAATATTTTAGTTCAAATATGTGTTTATTAAGTAAAGCAATTTCATATGTAAGTCCCCTTCAGGGTATACTGATACAGGTAGGAGCGGTTTTACAAAAATAAAAACCTACATGTATTTTGTTTTTGTGCATTCTAATTCAAACGTCACAATTAATTGTGTAGAGCAAAGCAAAACGAAAAAGTACAAAAACAAAATATACATGTTTGTTTCTACATTTGCTTTTAAATTTTGTATGTATGTAAATATGTAAAGAAATTTTGACGTTTGTATTAGAATTTCTCCCAAAAACAAAATAACCGTATGGGCTATCGCTCCTACCTGTATCAGTGTGCCCTGGTCCCCTTTCATACACATTCTCTCAAGCCTGGAGTTTTTGAGAGAATGGGAAGAAGGAAATGGAAAGATGTAGGAACTTGAACACCCTACTGTCTATTTTAAAATGAAACGTCAAATAAGGTATAAAGTTGAAAGCAAAGAAAATGAAATTCATGTTCGTGCATGAACCTGAAAGATGTTTCAGAAAAGAAACTACTCAAGTAAAACTGATGCGTATGAAATAGGACTAACTAATAGACAGTGTCATAGAATCCAATATTAAGGACTGTTTAACTCAATAAACTTTTGTCTAAATTAAAAGGTTTTCCATTAGTCTTTAGTGGTTGCGTTTATCTGTGCAAATATTTGGCAAGTGTGAGCGTTGCTTTATAATGATTAGCAAAAAATATTATTAATTGTGTTTACTCATTAGGGTTTCTTTCTGTGCCATTTTACTTGATCATAATAAAAACAAAAATTGTCTTTAAAGATACTACTGATAATAGCATATTTACACAGTACGTGCCTGGTTCTCTCTGTCTCTTTCTCTCTGTGTTCTTGCTTCACCCCCTAATCATGAGCGTAGCAAGTATTGGGAGCGAATCAAGTAGATTCATATTGAATCTAGATTTGGTCCATCTGCCTTTTGTAGTGTAAAAATGTAAATATTACGATTGAAATTTTATATCGCAATGCTGGACCAGTTTTAAGGTATTCTCGGGAATTTACGTGTCAAAAATATTTACTTTTTCTACGTTTAGATTAATTATATAGGGCTAGGAAATAATTTGTTTCCTTCAAATTTTAAAAATAAAATTCGGACAAGGAATTATATTTTGCCTACTTAGAGTTGTTGTTCGTTCCCCCTGCCAAAGTACGATAAGAAATTGACTTTTGTTAATTTTTTTCGTTTGCTTACGCACGAATAATATCTATTTTGCGACCGCAAAAAGCTAAGGCTAAAGAAAAATTCTTATAAACATTCACTTTAGGCATAAGCCAGTGCTGCCATATTAGCGATTTCCCTCTAGAGTCAGGAGTTATTTTTCATTTGATACCGTCCACACTCGTCGTATTTTGCTAACAATTGTTGTTGTTTTTATAAAACAATGTTCTTCACTTATTCATTTAGGGTATTGCTATTCATTTTGTTTACGATTTTACTACGCATCGTTCTTGATTTATAATTTTTTGTTTTTTTACCGCGTGCTCTTCACATATTCAGTAGCGATATTCTTTGATACCAGCCGTTGGAAATTTTAAAACACATATTTTTTGCTCTGTGTGCACACTATAGAATAAACTAGAATATAACTCACGATTCCATCATTGGAGAATATTTCTAACAAAATGCAATTGTAGGTTAAAGATCATTTGGACAATTTTCGAACTTTGTATTTTAGCAGAATTTACATGGATTGCAGTGATGGTTAGATACACACCAAAAAAAAACACAGATTTCAGTATTTTAAATTTGCAGTTTATTTTTTATAAAAAGCCACAGTTGTTTATTCAAACCAAATTTGAAAGAAAAATACCACTTGTGCACTAAACAGTCTGCAGGCAGGCAGGCATGTGTAGAAGACAATCCGATGATAAAGATAAGTTGCAATGCAATGAAGTAAATGTTACTTACAGAAAATTTTAAACACAATTTAAAATAAAAACTTTATTTAAAAGCGCCATGACTGACTTGCAGAAAGAAACCGAACTAAAAACACAAATTAAGTCAGTGCGTGTTGAAACAAGCTGGCGTACGGTTCGAAATTTGAATAAAAACTCAATTGAAAAAGATTTATTTGAAAAGCGCTAATACTCATGTTGGATTTATTTTAACTAAATCAAAATAAAAGCGAATCTAGTGTGATATTACAAACAAAAGCAAAAAAAATATTGTGCCAAATTGGAACAGTTGATTACATATTTCGAAAGCGTGCAGCTTAACGAAATCTAAGCTGATAAGACAGACAGACAAACAAACAGACCTTTAATAAATTATAAGCAACAAAACAAAAAATAAATTTCCTAAATTAAAAATAAAAAAAATCATGTTGCTGCCAACAGCAGACATTTCATTCATTTCATACCTTTTCAGCATGGCGTGCATTTGCCAGCTACTTTCAGCTGCCATATATTTCGTTGGTCTGGCTTCAGTGTTGCTCTTCTTATATGATAATTTTAAATCGCTGATATCGATTTTGAAATCCATATTGGAACCGTACTTTCAACCTCAGCTACCGCAAAGCCTGGTCGATAAATATGGAAAGTGGGCAGGTGAGGAGAATTAATTTATGGAAATTAATTTGTGGTAAACAAAATTAAGCAGACAAATAATAGACCGATTGAAGTTCATTACAATCGGGAAATAATCGCATGTAAATATAATAATTTTAAGTGCGCCAGCAGATGCCGTTTCTTTAATGACGAAAACAAATTAAATGAAGACATTTTTGTTGCGCAATTCTTTAAATAAGGCGGAGTACTTCGGTGTCGGATTGAAGTGATGTCAATAAATAGTTACAGAATATGAGACAATTGTTGATTAAGGCTTGAAAAGAGCTTTCCAAACAGGGCTTTCCGTAGTCTTTAATAAGTCCCAGTAGTAGGCAGCTGTTTCTTTAGTAGAGAAACAATACTGCAATTACGAGTATCTTCAGTTGATAGATTGTAAATGAAAACTATATGAGTTTTTGGCGAACAATTGCCACTAGGAAGCATTAAAATTGTAAATAAATAATTTTGTTAGCAATTTTAACGTGTTGGTAATACAAGTGTTTCAATGTTAACACGAGTATTTCGAGCAGCACTTAAATCCGGAAAAGGTCGCATGGAAAACTTGTAAAACTTTTTCTTACAAAGTGTTTAACTTGATTCGTTCGATGTGTTATATTTCATCTGAATATGATTTTCCGTTATCCTACATCAGTTTTGGTTTGTTAACAGACCGGTTTCGGCCATGCGTCATGTGCAATAATTTATCTTGTGTAGTATGAAATCAAACGAATATCTCTGAGGCTAATTAATGTCTGGAGCAGCAGCCAAGAAATAATTAATTAATTAATGATTTATATAAAAAAAATTATAATTATATCTTTTCTTTGGGGCAAAATTAGGTATAACATTTTATTTACATACATATTTCACTTACATATATTTTTTTAATACATTTGGCGCAATTCCAAATTCCAAATGTCTTAATAGACACAACAATTAGTATCCGCACAGATCACAGCGTTTTTTCATAAAGAAAGGAAATTTCAAGCAATTAGATCATTTAACAAAAATAAGAGTAACATGAAAATTTAATTTTCAATAACTTAAAGCCATTTAAAACAACAAAAACTCATTAGCTTTTTACAAAGAAAATTGTTTACGCTTTAATGCATGAATTTGCAGTTACAAACTTTTTATTCAAAAACTCAAAAGTAAAAAAGTTATACACATTTATTTCATAATAATAATTATCTATTGTGCAAATATTATTGTTTTACTGCAGTTGCCTGGCTAAGTTCGGTATTTAAATTTAATGAAAAATATTGTTGTTACAAGCGTTAAGGAAATATTTGCCGACTAATAAACAACTACTGTTGAAAAAATATTTACTTGAGTTGTAAATTAAGGAGCGACACTATTTGACTTTGCAGCTTACATTTATTGATAGTCATTGGAAAGGAGAATACACCGGACGGCACAGTTAAGGGGATAAAAAGTTTATAGATCTCCAAAACTTAATACACTTTTTATCTGTTTTCACAGGGCTACTATTATAATGAACTTCATTTGTGGAAATACAATTTTCGTAATAAATATTCAAGCGATCGTGTCTTAAATTTATATAACACAAGATCATATGGACCTCTTTGTAATGGCATTAAACCAAAAAGTCGATCGGGTATCGAATGTCTATTTTTCTTTAGTAAAATAATATTTTACACGGATACCAAAGGCCGAACCATAAAGCCCACGCATTTTAAATTTGTAACTTCACCGAAGTTTTTATTATCCATCAATCATGAGATAAATAATGATTAAGACAAATTACATGTAAAAACTGTTACAGACATTAACCCATCGTTGAGGAAAAGAAAAGCTACCCAACAAACATATTGATTTGATCTCAAATTGTACATGATTTCAAATTAAGGTCGTTGCTCAAATACCAATTGTGGTGTATATAAAGAATTATTACAGCTTAAAATATATTTTAAAAAAATATTATTTAAATTTTGTAGGCTAAACTGGATTTATTCTGGGTTTTGAACTCTTTTTACATATATCCGATTGATTTCAAAACAATTTCAAACCTTCTTCCCGATTTCTACTGGAACTATCCAACTTTCTTGACAATTCTTCTATTAGATATAAAATAATTTTTTAATATCTCGACATCAAAATTCTAAACCTCACGACATTTTAGAGTATCGTGAGATTTTTAAAACAAAACAAGTAAGAACTTTATATTCGACCGGGTAGAATTTTAAATACCCTCCAAATGTTTAGTAAATACAAATTTTATTTTGTAGGTATCACTCCGGAGGGAGGGGCCACGGGGGAGACATCTCACATATACCAGTAAACACTAAAAATTCAATTTTTTTATAGGGTTATTTAAGGGGCAGGGCAGAGAAAGATCAGAGAACATTTCAGCTTCGTCAAAAAAGCTTTAATATTTAATTTTTAAGGAATTTAGGCCAAAATTATACAATGTGTTAAAAATTACACTATTTTCCATGTAATATGTTACTTCAACGCCCACTAAAGAGGGTGGGGTCCAAAAATGGATTTTTCTGATTTTCTGGATGCCTGTTAAATGCTTTGAAATTTCTTACAGACCAACCTAAATTACGGCGCAAAGCGTTGTCTGGCCGTCAAAATTTCTCATGCCCGTACAAAATGTATGAGACCAACCGAAATAACGCGGCGTCAACGCTTTGCAATTGGAAAATCCAATTTTGACAGCGCGTAAAGAAGTGAAGTTTGCTGCAAAAGCACTCTTGTTTACTTTGTTGAAGTGTTAAGTGATGTAACTTTAGCTACTTTTAGGTCAATTTAGCGTGTTCATCTCTATTTCTTATTTCTAATTAGAGTTTTTATCAATCAAACTGAGTAAACATTACTGATTATGGGGCAACGTTAACGCTCTAATTTAGGTTACTCATTTCAGCGTAAAAGCTAAGGGCTAAACTACGTTGCGCTTTGCGTCGTAATTTAGGTTGAACTGTTAGACATAAAAATATGTCATTTGCTTAACAAAATTACAAAAATAAACTTTAAAAATGATATTGTTTTTTAGTTCTTCTTTGGGGAACTTTTTTCCCTCTAGCCCGATTCAGCCCATTTACGGACATGACCTGTGCTATCCTTCAAAATATACTAATACCAAATTTCAAGGGTTTGGCTCTTTTCGTTTGGACTGAATCGTGATTTCCACAGACGCGCGGACGGACGGACATGGCTAGATCGTCTTAGAATTCATCAATGATCAAGACTATATATATTTTAGGGTGTCTTAGAGGGATATTTCGCTGCGTTACACATGGTCTGACAAAGTGAATATACCGTCCAATTTTCTTTGGAGGTTATAAAAATGCATCAATGCGTAATTGCATCATATCAAAATTGTTGTGGGTAACTTTTGTTTCACAAAAAAAGGGGCAAAATTTCGCCCTTTCATTACTTTATTTCGGCCAAATACTAAATATGGCTTTTGCATTTGCAAATTGGGTAGAAATATTTACTTATTCGTAAATAATTCTTTTTATTATTAACAATAACTCAAATTTATGTAGCTTTTGTTGAATTAAATGTCTGCGCCACGATCTTACTAGTCATCGTTCTGTCAAGTAATTATATATAAAACAAAAATTAAATTTTAGGATTCGTTTTTGTTTTAAATGCAATTGTGTGACAGAACATCGTGGCACAGGCAGTAATTTTCAATATTTTTGCAGTATGAAATACTCGTAATAGAATTAGAACAATAATGGAAAAGGAAACCTTTCGAAAATCTTCACAATTTTAAGATTCACTTTACTTTGCAAATCGATCAAATTGTATCACCTACCTGAACGTTTATTATCAGATGATAAAACTATTATATTGCGAATACTTGGCTATTTGCTCGCTGGGAAACGACTCTAATGTTTGTGTTTCATTTCGATTTTTTTCAAAAGTTTAACCGGCTTTTCACGCTTATTTCGCGTTAGCTGCATTTAGTGTTTTGTTTTTGTTTTCCTCATGTACATAATTTTTCGGTATTAACTTTTGTTTTTTAAATATAGTTTTTTATTTTTTGTTTAAATATCGTTATTGTTGCAGCTGCCAGGTAGCCAATGACCTTGTTTTGTTGGTACGTACTTGTTTATTGCCAGAGTTTATGGACTTAAATTGTGTGTAATTGTTTCATTCAAAAAGTTAAGGTTTTACTGCTCCATGCGTAATTAAATATCAAAGATACTCGTACTACAATCAAATGTGTAATAAATAATCTGTAATGCAAAATTAAAAATTAAAAAAGTCAAGTTCAAGATGATAATAACGCGAGTAATTATTGTATGTTTAAAGCTAATTAAAATTTAATGCAAATAATATTCTGTACTCGTAGAAGAAAATGTGTGGCAGAGTGTTGCTACAGTTCGTTGCAGTTTGCCTCTTGATGGAGAAAAACGCTTCTTATGTTTTAATGTCATATGTAGCGTTTAAATTCAGTGTTGTATTTCAAAACCTTTCACATCGAAAACAATAACAAAGTTCCCATATAGCATTAGATTTTCCCTTGATACTTGAAATTTTATCTCATATCAAATTCTTGCTGACTAACATCTTACTAACTTTAGTTTAATAATAATGATCGCTGTGATCAAATCTTTGCTATATTCCCAACCTCAGCCATAGTTTACTTTAGGCTGCTTTTATGTTTATACATTTTTTTTAATCCGGCAAATAACGTACTTAATATTTATTTAACTAATTAACATAAAATCGTTAATTACTTGATGATGCTGCACATTTGGTTGTTTTTGGCTGTTAACTTGAATGTGTTTAATGATGCCTTTTAAAACGGTTATGGTGATGGCTTGTATTTATTGGTGGTAAGAAATGTTGTAACGTTTTCTGTTAAATTTCTTTTCCAACAGTTATTACCGGAGCTACTGATGGCATTGGCAAAGAATATGCTAAAGAGTTGGCCAAACAGGGAGTTAATGTTGTGCTCGTGTCACGTACTGAGGAGAAATTAATAGCAGTGGCAAATGAAATTGGTTCGTATTAAAGAAACGTGCTAACAAAACCACCAAATGTTAAATGGATTTTGTTTAACCTTTTCAATGGATTATAGAAGCCGAATTTAAAGTAAAGACCAAATGGATTGCTGTAGATTTTTCCAACGGAAAGGAGATCTATAAACATATAGAACAGGAATTGGCGGGTATACCAGTGGGAATATTAAGTAAGTTGAATGAAAGAAATCATAATTCGTTTGGTATGAGTCGGTGCGTCATCCAAAAGAAAATAAATCTTGCATTGTATTCGGCTTAAGTAAACAAGAAAAAAATGTATTTTAATGCGCTCGTTTCCAATGTGTTGGGAGGAGCGTGACGGAAACACCGTTCCGTCAGCATAAAAGCAATTTACGTCTTAATATTTTATATCACCGTGCAAAAAAGGGACTGAGATAAGTTAAAAATGTTTGACCTGCTGGTTCACAGTTCCTTTAAGATATTTCTGTATCCAATTTTAAAACTCTATACAGGGACACTCCGGGAAGGGCCGTGGGGGAGACATCTCACCTAAATCGTAAAAACTAAATTTGCGGGTTAGTTAAGTGTAGAAAAAAAAAATTTTTTTTATAAGGTCATTTAAGGGGGCAAAGGGAGCAGAGGAAGATCACAGAATACATTAATTACCTTTGTTGTAAAAGCTTATAAATTAAATTTTTGGGGCTTAAAATATACAATTTGTTAAATATTTGCACTATTGTTTTCATATGTGTAACTTCAACGCCCACTAAAGGGGGCGGGGTCCAAAAATAGACTATATCGTGTTTTCCACAGACGGACGTATAGGCATTGCTAGATCGTCTTAGACTTCATCACTGATCAAGAATATATATACTTTATGGGATTCAATTCTTTTTGGAGGGTCTTAAAAATGTATTTTGTCGGGGTCACTCTGGCAAGGGCCGTGGGGAGACATTTCACCTTTGCCAAAAAACACTAAAAATAAATATTTTGGATAATAAAGTGTAAAAAGAATGTTTTTTGGATATTGTCATTTGTGGCGCAAAGGGGGGGGGAGGGTGATCAAGTTACATCTCAGCCTCGTCATAAAAGCTTAAACGTGTTATTTTTAAGGAATGTAGACTTAAGTAGTGCAATTTTTTAAATTCTTGCACAATTTTTGCATGTAATAACGCCCACTAAAAGAGGCGGGGTTCAAAAATTTATTTTATTTTTATTTTCTGACTGCAAGTTCAACGCTTTGGACCTTCTTTAATATAAAAATATATTATATAAAATTGCAAAAATTATGTTGGTTTTTAGAAATTATTTCAGTTCTTCTTAGGGGAACTTTTTCCCTTTGGTCCGATTCAGCCCATTTATGGATTTGACCTGTGCTATCCATCAAAATGTATGTATACCAAATTTCAAGGGATTGGCTTTTATCTTTTGGACTGAATCGACAAAGTGAATATACCCTCCAATTCTATTTTGGAGAGTATAAAAATTTCAATTCTCCCCATAACTTTATCGTCCTATTAAAATAGTTGGTATTCAAAATTTAACTTCTAGGTTAAAAATAAATCAACATCGCCGCCATATTTTTTACCACCTCATTTCTTAAATCGTCCTGAGAGAGAAGGAGAGATACTAAACTTTATTTTTTTTAAATATATATTTTCTCCAGAGACAAATTTTGTCTCAAACAAATACTGTGAATCAATAATTTTTAAATTCATGCAGAAAATTAAAACTTAATCACCTTTATTCCTTAACTTTTTGTCACCGTCACTTCAATACAAGGTCGTATTCCGTATAGACAACAACCAACTAGTTCTGATAGGCTCCGACTACTCTTTAAAGCATAGATGGTCAAGTTTCTCTTGTCCTATAACGCGTTATACGAAAGCAAGAAAAAAAGAAATTCTGCTTGCGCAGCAAACAAATATGTATACGAAAGAAAAGCATTTTGTTTCTCTCGCTCTCCTTAGGTTTTGGTTTCTCTTTAGCATACATCAGGGATGGATAACAAGTACTTTTCAATTTTATCTATATCTTGAGTTCAAGGGCTTGTTGCTACTATTCGTATGTTTTGCATTTATAATTGTATTTATTGTATATAACACAATATTTGTATTTATTAGCATCTGACTGATGAAAATTTTATTTATTTTGTAAACTCGTTTATAATAAATGTCTATTACAAATAAATATATATTAGCTCATCCAGATCTATATGGCCTGGGTACTCTTTTGTTCTTGCGGGCTTTGCTTAGAACTATTTTCATGGTAGAAAATGCTGTTTCACAATTATATGTGGTACCAAACATTGAATACAATTTGTAGATTTCTATCTTCAGTTTTTTTGATAAAGAGAAAGTAATTCCAGAAACATTTCCACCTCTGTTAAAAGTAAGCAGAGGTTTTTCTCTGCGCCACACACAAACCCAACTGTGTTTATGTCAGGGAAAGGCAAATGCAGGGCGCGGCGCCTTTTCATTTACTCTTCTGTTACGTACGTGTGTACACGCATTGTAGAGCTGTAAACAACTTTAATCAGTCTAGTTTCAGCATTCAAACAGGCAGGTTGTGTTTATCGCATACTTTAAGAATCAGCGTTGCCAGAAAGCAATGTGAGTCTGATCACAGTTGAGAAATCTTTATGAAAAAAAAGTTTGCTGATTCTAGTACAAGGAAAGGCAAATGCTTTGGCGAAAAGTATGAAGAGATGCGGAAAATTATGAATGACATTCCCTTATGACCACCTGGTGTTTTGTTAACAATTTGAACCACAATTCACTGTGTTCATTACATTGAAACTTTTTGCAAATAATGCCTGTTGGTGAATAATACAATGAAAAATATATATGTACGTATGTGTATTTGCATTACTCTTTGTCAAATGTCCTACAAAACCTTCTTATTTACACACCATCACTGCATACAGAGCCACAAACATCATTTTGCCCCAATGCCATGCCGATACTAATTTTCTAATATATTGCAAATACCCATAATAAAATTATGTTAGTTTTTGGAGATTTTAAAGTTTTAATTGTGGAGAAGTCACGAAAATTGATTGGCAATACCGATTCGTGGTGAGAGCGCAGAGAGTAATAACTAATACAATCGCAAAATGTAATAGTATAGGTTGCCTTTCCCTGGTTTATGTGGTAGTGCACATCACTGCTTTAAAGCCTTGGATATAGTCATCAGCTATTGGAAATTCTCAGTTGCCTAAGAAAAGTAGTAGGAAAATTAGTAGTAGCATGGACGTGACGTTGACAAATAGGAGCTATTCTCCGTATATTTCAATCGGAAAACGGCGAAAGTATTGTGTACTCGTCAATGTTCATTTCCACTTTTTTTAAATATATAAAAGCGCAATTTAATTTTATTATAAATTTTTGTAATTTGAATTCCCCAAAAATTCGCAACTCCCTAGTCAACAACGTGGGAAAAATGTATGACTATCCCGATGAACTGGAAAACGTACCCGAGAATATTTTATGGGATCTGATTAACATAAATATTGGTGCTGTCACCATAATGACACGCATGCTAATACCCCAGATGAAGAAACAGGGCAAGGGCGCCATTGTTAACATCTCCTCAGGCAGCGAACTGCAGCCCATACCTTTGATGGCTGTTTATGCTGCCACCAAACGTTACGTGCGTTCCTTTTCCTTGGCCTTAGAACGAGAATTAGCCGAATATAATATCGATGTACAGTGCGTAACACCTCTGTTTTTGGTTACAAAAATGAATCAGTATTCGGAGTCGGTAATGAGGGGCAATATTCTGATACCGCATGTTAAGTCATTCACAAGATCTCTGGTCTTTACTCTAGGCAAAACTATTGAAACGACTGGTTACTGGAGTCATGGTTTGCAGGTAAGACAATTTATTTATTATATCTTGTAGAGCAAACTTTCTTATCGTTTCTTTTAGTATTTCGTAATGAAACTATCGCCTGAATGGCTGAGAACGCGCCTTAGCCACCGTATGACTAGAAGATTAAGAGACGAATATCTTAGTACGCACGGTAAAAGTAAGATGGCATAAATCTACAAAAAAAAAGTTATTTTAAGACTGACTCTCAGTTTTATTAGTTTTTAATGGCATTTTTGCACTATTGTAAATACATTCGCTAGCATTAAGACGTTTTCATAATTCTCGTATATTCATATTAAATAATAAATGTTATATATGCTTTTTTTGCAACAAACATTAAATATATATTGGTTTTTTTTAGTTTTTTTATATAAAATAAAGATTTAAAGCTTAAATCATATTCATAAAACAAAAGTAAGAATGTTATATTCCACCGGGTCGTACCTTAAATACCCTCCAAATGGTTAGTAAATAAATACTATTTGTAGGCGTCACTCCGGGAGACGCCGTGCGGGGGACATCTCACCTTTGGCATAAAACACTAAAATGTCAATTTTTGGGGATATTAAGTGAAACAAAAATTGTATTTTTATCATTTAGGGTGCAAAGGTGGAGGGAGGGAAGGCCAGAGGAAGACCAGAGAACATCTCAGTTTCGTTATAACAACTTTGATATTTAATTTTTAAAGAATGTAGGCTTAAATTATACAATTTGTTAAATATTTGCACTATTTTTCCATGTAATATGTTACTTCAATGCCCACTAAATGGGGCGGGGTCAATAAATGGATTTTTCTGGTTTTCTGGCTGCAACGCTTTGAACTTTCTTTGACATAAAAATATATCATTTGCTTAACAAAATTACCAAAAAAAATTGTTAAATTGTTATTTTTAGAGGTTGGTTTAGTACTTCTTAGGGACATATTTTTCCCTCTGGCCCCATTCAGCCCATTTACGAACTTGACCTCTGCTGTCTTTCATAATCTATTTATCACAAATTTCAAGGGTCTGGCTCTTATTGTTTGGAGTGAATCGTCATTTCCACAGACAGACGGACATGGCTAGATCGTTTTAGATTTCATCACTGATCAAGAATATAAATACTTTACAGGGTCTTAGAGGGATATTTCACTGTGTTACACATTCCCTCAAGGGAACTTCGTATATACCCTTTAGGGGAACTCTGTATGAACATTTTTGAATAAAATACCTTTCAAACTCATTTTATATGTTTTAAAAAAATTGCTTAATAAAATAAATATTTTTAAAACAAATGACTGATCTTATTATTCAGCTCTGACTATAATAATTAACGAAATACCCTCTTTCAAAACTTGTTAATACACGTCTGTAACAAATTCAAAAATTTAGATTGAATTTTTTTAATAGGAACTACACTCAAGGAAGGCCTTACTTAAGCGGCATGGCTACACATCAAACTGACGCTTCAAACTCTGCTTTTCTGTGATAGTGTTTGTGTAAAAAACTCACACGCATGGTTTGATGTGAGTTTGAAGAATATCAAAACAATTTAGATTTTCACTGCCAAACAGAATTTTACCAACACATACACAAGTTTGAAGCATCAGTTTGATGTGTGGCCATGCCGCTTTAAGCCTAGTATTCTGTTTCAAATTTCATGTGAAATTCTGACAGAACCCATACAAAAAATATTCAATCGAAATATTTGTGGAAAAATGTTGCTAGACTAGTACTCTGTTTTAATTATGAAAAACATGTGAAATAACATGAATGTTATTTATTTCGAACGAAAAAAAAAATTTCTCATTGAAAATGGAAAACATAATTTCAATTAAAAAGGAAAAAAACTGAAACTGAAATAAGTCATGTTGCGCAACATATTCCACAAATTCAAACAGAGTACTAGGCTTAAGGCAATGCATTGTGGCGGAACTATAGAAAAAAGTGAATTGTATTGAGAAATATGAGAGGAGAGAGAATTCGTTGGAACCGTGTGTAATTAGTTTTTATTGTGTTACTTCAATAGGCCAACATCTAGAGATTCGCCAAAATTCTTTAAGATCAAATATGTGACCGAATCTAGAAAAACTGTTTGTGCGCCCATCACACTCGCTCTTACAAAGTTGCTGTCCGAAGATCCATAGTTCTGGTATATTCTGAATACTCAATTGTTTTATATGGAAATTTTTGTATTTTAGATCATATTGCAGAAAAGCTTCTGGGATGATCCTATAGCACAGGATTGCATGTGTAAATAATTTTATTGTCGCAAAACATCACCTAAAAACCTTGTTTATTACTAAAATTAAAATAAAAAAAATCACCTCATACTCGTACATATTTCGCAAAACTTCTTTGTATTATCACACCACAAACAATTACCCAACAAAATCTTTGTGTAAAAACTCCTTTTGATTACAAAAAAAATCAAGTTGCTTGCAAGAAACGACATTTTGAGGTTTCAAAGCAAAAAAAAAAAAAATAAAGAAAAAAATCATGACTAAACCTGAATGTCTTGCGGAACAATTGCATAACACTCTCGGCTCAATTGCAGTTTTACTTTCGTCCGCAACTTGTTTTCAATGATCAATGAGCTCTTCGAGAGACATACAGTCAACTTACATGCTGCTTCTTTTGCACTCAATGCTTGAGTCGTTGACTTTTAACAGTAAAAAAAAAAGAATTAAAAAAAAAACTAGACGGTTGATTAAACTTAAATAATTTTAATATACATATAAAGTTTCAATCATCTTTATTCAGTATGCAAATTTAAAGAAAACATTATTTAATTCCTCTAATTGTCCATTTTGTCATTGAAAATCAAAAATAAGAAACAATAGTTTCTTTAATAATTACTGCCATTAAAAAATGCTTATTTTAACAGTGACATTGGACGATTTGTGTATGTTTGTCGTCTGGCTGCCTGTATTCTGTAAAGAACCACCACCAACAACAACAATAACAAGGTTTTTGTGGATACGACTAATTAAAAGTTCGCTCATGTGTTTTTTTGGTAAATGCGGTTTTGAGACTTATTTTCCTCTAAGAGTTTCACTTTTATGGTTTTTTTTGTATGCAACATTAAGAAATATTTTTCAAGCACTGGCAAATTTTGGAAGTCTTTGTTGTTGCTGGTGTTGTGGCTTTAAACGTTTTTAACAGTTCGGCAATTACAACTCGCATGGACTCTACTACTACGAGTATGCAAGACATTAAAGCACTGACCTTGTTTTTTCGGTTAAAATGTTTTTTTTTGTAATTTTTTTTTAAATACCTGCTGTACTTTATCATATTTTTTAATCAAGCAGTCGTTGGCTGCAGTTGTAAAATTGGGAATTTATATCAATGTATAAACGTCCATGCACACAATGTAATTTATGACGTTGAATTTTAATTAATTGTGTGTAACTTTTCTTTTTTTTGAAGTTGTACATAAACTTCAAAAATTGTGTGTCGTAAGTTGTAACAAAAATTGGAATTAATTTTTGACTGCATAACGTTTCATTAATTACAAAAAGTCATGATCACATCAGCATAGAATACAAGTATGTAGAATTTTTTTTGTTTTGATCCTGCTGTAAGCAGCGTCGAATCAATCGAAAGAGGAGGCTATTCGTCGTTACTAAAAATAATATCTCATACATGGGAGAATTGCTTGTGGAACTTCCACATAAAAATATTGGAAGTAAAAGGCGTTTTTACGATCAAACAGCTGGCACTATACAGAAATATGATTAAAGGCCGTTGATTATATCAAGGCTGGCTCCAAATAGTATAGGAAATATGATTGAGCAGCATGTTCTGCTAGATTTTAAATTCAAGCAGCACATCTCGACAGAAATTTAAAGGAAAAGTAAATACGGAACAAACTCAAATATTAGGACTCACTTTTAAGTTTTTAGAAATATTTGAAAACGATCATATCGTGCGCTGAATTATAAACATGAACATGAAGGATCTTTAACAAACAACTACTTTAAAATCGTTTCGAAAAAAAAAACAAATGAGGTTTGTTTTTGAGATTCCCACAATTCCCAAAATAAGTTTTCCAAAATCCTAAATATGGAATTTCTCGGTATTTTTATTCCCCACAAAAAAGAATTGGAGGGTATTCACTTTGTCATTCCGTGTGTAACGCAGTCAAATATACTTCTAAGACCCCATAAAGTATATATATTATTGATCAGTGATATATATTATTGATCAGTGACGACCTATCCATGTCCGTCCGCCCATCTGTGGAAGTCACGATTAAGTCCAAAAGAGCCAGATCCTTGAAATTAGGCATAAATATATTTTGAAGGATAGCACAGGCCAAGTTTGTAAATGGGCTGAATCGGACCGGGGGGAAAAAGTTTCCCTAAACCAACCTTTAAACAACAACATAATTTTTAAAGTTTTATGTGTAATTTTTTTAAGCAAATTATATAGTTTTATGCCAAAGAAAGTCCAAAGCGTTGGCTACAAAAGAAATCAGTAAAATCAATTTTTGGAGCCCGGCCCTTTTAGGGGGCGTTGTCATTATTACATGGACAAATTGTGTAAATATTTAACAAATTGTATAATTTAAGCCTAAATTCCTTAAAAACTAAATTTTTAAACTTTTATGATCTTCTCCTGCCCTACCCTCTCTACATCTTGCCCCCTAAATGACCCTATCAAAAAACAATTTTTGTTTTTTTTCACTTAATAATAACAAAAGTTGACTTTTTCGTGTGTGAATAATTCTTTTATCAAAATGCCTACTATGCACTTCTCATACTTTCACTTAGAGTAAGTAAAAATTTCTAATTGTTTATTAGTGATTGCATTAGTTACGATATCTTTTTTTGTGCCACACTGTGAATTCTTTCATCAAAATGCCTACTATGCACTTCTCAAGCTTGCACTTAGGCTAAGTGAAGATTTCTAACTGTTTATTAGTGATTGTATTACTTAGAATATCTTTTTTTGTGCCACTCCATGATTTTAAGCAGTACGCTTAAGTGTAACAAATTTCAGTAATCCGAACTACGTTTTAGAGAAAAAATCGGATAACTGAAAATATTTGGATTTTGGTTATTTCCAATAAAGCGGACTCGACTGTATTTTTAATAACACAAAGCTGAGAAGCGTTGACATTGTTATGCAACAAACGCAATACAAACAAGTAAATAAAAATGTCAACAATTTTATAAACCGTGATTTAAAAATTTAACATATATGAAAATATTTATATCTATTATTATTTTCTCAAAAAAGTAACCAAAATGAAATAAATATTCACATCTTCACTTTGGAAAAAAATATTACCAATTTTGGTTACATATAACCAAAAACGGCAGCTCTGGGGGCAAATTACAGCATTCGATATCGCTCGAAATTCGTAGTTAAAATGTATTGAAATTTCGATCGATATCGAATGCGGCAATTTGGCCCCTGGTCTTAAACCCAAACAGAAAAAAATTTCGGATTTCCTCACTTAAGTTTCGGGGAAAAAGAAATTCAAAACATAACACTTTGATATATTTTCTAATTTTTTATTTTTGTTTTACATCAAATCGATTTAAAGAAATTTTCGGATGTTAGTTTACAGATACCATTTTTATAGATATTTCTTTTGGGATGTTGTTGTGATTTCCATAGTTCTTATTATAAAACAAAATTATTTAAAAAAAAAAGACAATTGTTGTGATGTATTTCATGAATACAAACTCCTAATACTAATAAAGAAGAACTTATAAATCGTGTACAAAAAGTTAATTAATCTACTACAATGTACGTTTAAATTAACAAAAAAAAAAAAAATAAAATAAATATAATAATAATAATTTGTAATAAATTTAAACTACTACAACATATTGAAGCCAAAGTAACATCAGACAGCAGGAATTAAGCTGAAAATATATGATATAAAAAGTGCATATTTAATAAATAAATTTCTTTAATTTTTGTTAGCACAATACCAACCAACCTTTTGATTTTAACAATAAATAATTAACGCAAAATGTAAAATCTTAATGCCAACATCATGACGTCAACTGAAAATATTTTAAAACAAAAAATGCATTATTTTCATAAATCAGATCAATAACAAGATTTTTACGGGCTAGTTTTGTATTGAAAAATTTGTTTATTGTAAGAAAATGTTTTAAAACTAATTTGTGTGTTTACAAAAAAAAAAAAGACATCTGCTTTCATTGCCACTATACAGTGGAGTTGATAACTGGTTGCCTTAAATTTTTCACACACCATAAAATTGTAAATTATAGTCATTAGTTAACTAACTGATGTGGTGTATTCGAATGTTATTTATTGGTCTGTTTACGAGATTTCCATAGAAGAATACAATTGTCTTGGAAGACAAAAACAACAAAGACAATTCGTGATGTCAATCCAGGGCAATAAATCATTTCCTCATATAAAAGGTTTGTGAAGTGGATGCTATTTTGCAATTCAGCACAGACAATAAGATTGCTTTTAAAAATAGAAATAATTTTAACAAAAGCGTAGAATAAAATTTTAAACATCCTAAAAAATAAATAATAATTAATTACTAACTTTTTAAAACAAATATTTTGCGTCAGAAAATAATGAAAACCTGGACAGAATATTTGCCGGTATAATATGATTGCAGGGGCGCTACTCTTTAAAAATATTTCTTCTAGCTCTTTTCCATATTTTATAGAAAATTTATAAAATTTAAATACATTTTCATATTGACTGTAAAAACTCAAAGACAGAAGGGAGCAACTTACGGCACTTGATATGCAACAAAATTTGTATTTAAATTGTATGGAAATTTCATCGATACCGAATGCATTAATTTGGTCCCAGATGTTTGGAACGTAAATGTGATAAATTATTTTTATTTTTAAATTCAAAAAGTTATAATCAAACTGGAAAATCTTGCCTGGATAAATTTATTGCGATTTTGTTTACATTTTTGACAACAAAATTTCTAATTAAAGTTAAATAAATCAAAAACATGGCTGCATATGGGCCACGTATGTACTCGTACAGATTTACTTATATGCAGTATATTAAAAGAAAATGATTTTACTTTTCAATTTTTGCAGATTAAATTTTATGAAAAAACATTTCCAAAAGTTGCGCACGTTTCACTCAATTTCATTTAAAATAATAAAAAGATGACAAGATTTTGTTAAATTTACTGTATCCAAGGAACGCTTAAAAAATATTTTTATGTATTTAAATAATATGTAGAAAGTATATAAAATACAAAAACAAAAAATAAAACTAAATGTGCTTGTCATTGTCCAATTATCGAGAATTGGCTTACGTGTTAGCAGGAAAAGTAATTTTTTGAAAAATTCGAAAATCTCACATGCCTACGCACTTGTTTATTTACTATATAATGGACATGGATGTATATGTACATACATATGTATGTATAAGTACATATGTAGTATGTGCCTGGCCAAATACACGCCCCTAAACATTTGGCCGCACAAAATAAAATCATCTTGTTCCAAATATTTTATTTGATATCGATGCCAAATAAAAAAAAATCCAGTATTTTTTAGAGCAAGAAAATATATTATGTATGCTATTTTTTAAAAAATGTACATAATAATTAAATTTTATGTAGTCTTTTTTAAGTGCATTTTAATGGCTAATTAACTATAAACGTGCCAAAATGTAATCTAATGAATATTAAAATGTGTCCCTCCTTCTGCTTTTGATTTAATAATTTTATTTTAGTAATAAATTTTTATAGTGTTATTTAGTAAATAAATTGATTTATAAGGGGCTTATAAAATACATTTTTGTATGAAAATTTGTTTTATTAACCCCTTATAAATCAGAAAAACATGTTATAGATTACAGGCGTAATTTGCGAAAAAAAAAAATTCTGATTTATAACAGTTTAATAAAGCAAATTTTCATACAAAAATTTATTTTATAAAACTCTTAAACATCCAATTTTTTATATAAATTGTGCTAAAGGCCTTTCATTTTGAGGTGCAAATGAAATTTTTTATAAAAATCAGAAAACATATGTTTTTATATAAATTTTTCTTTCATGTTGTTCTTTGTAATATTTATGAATATATTTTCGCGCATCATTCCTTGGCTAAAGTAAACAAGTATATTTTGGAAAACATGGTGAAATATTGACTATTCGACCGCATTTTTGTGCCAGCGTTTGTTCAGGCACGTGCTAAAATATATTAATTTGGAAAATTTTATTTTGTTAACAACATCGTATTCTTAAATAGTTACTAACGTAAAATGTGCTTTTATGTGTGTATGTAATTTTCATTACAGATGTTAGCAGAAATTTTAAATATGTCTGTATTTAATATGTATTTATTTGAACATTATTTTGTAACTTTAAATATTTGCTATTATTAAGTTATAGATTTATATCTAATTGGGCTTTCAAGGTCTGGTATTTGATTTAATGTAAATAAAAACTATTATTTCATTTTTTCATGCGACGTTTCGCTGGTATTTTCCAGCTTTTTCAGGGATACTTTTCATTGAATCTGGCAACGATATGATATGTAAATATAACACAATAAATAATATTTAAAATATTTTCTTTTAAATATTCGTGAATGAAAACCCCTTTGCAACAATTTTAATTTATTTGTATATGTTTTTTTTAATTTTTAATTAATTCATAATGTTGTAAACAACTTTGCTAACACTTTTAACGCCTCGTTAATAGCAATTCTTTCCAAACTCTTATAAATAAAAATTATTTAATATTCAAAGTGATCGTATGTAACTCAGACCATAAGCAGCGATCGATGTATTCAGATCACATTTTAAGATAATTTAATTTAAATTTTTTAAAATATTGATTGCTGATTTATAACAGGTTAAGCGAAGCCTCTAATATATCACGTTAGTTGGCAAGTCGTTATTTGCTAAGTCGTACCTTTCCAAGTCGTTCCTTGCCAAGTCGCTACTCGTACAGTCGCTGCTTGACCAGTCGTTGCTTGACCAGTCGTTGCTTGACCAGTCGTTGTTTGACCAGTCGTTGCTTGTCAAGTCGTTACTTGCCAAGTCGTTACTTGCCATGTCGTTACTTGCCCAGTGGTTAATTGCCAAGTCGTTATTTGCCAAGTCGTTACTTGGCCAGTCGTTACTTGTTAAGTCGGTATTTGCCAAGTCGTTACTTGTCCAGTCGTTATTTGCCAACTCGTTACTTGCCAAGTGCTTACTTGCCCAGTCGCTACTTGCCAAGTCGTTACTTGCCCAGTCGTTACTTGCCAAGTCGTTACTTGTCCAGTCGTTATTTGCCAACTCGTTCCTTGCCAAGTCGCTACTCGTACAGTCGCTGCTTGACCAGTCGTTGCTTGACCAGTCGTTGCTTGACCTGTCGTTGTTTGACCAGTCGTTGCTTGTCAAGTCGTTACTTGCCAAGTCGTTACTTGCCATGTCGTTACTTGCCCAGTGGTTACTTGCCAAGTCGTTATTTGCCAAGTCGCTACTGGCCCAGTCGTTGTTTGCCCAGTCGTTGCGTCCCAAGTCGTTATTTGGCAAGTCGCTAGTTGGCCATTCGTTACTTGTCAAGCCGTTACTTGCCAGTCGTTACTTGCCCAGTCGTTTCTTGCCTACTCATTACTTGCCAAGTCGCTACTTGCCCAGTCGCTACTTTCCAAGTCGTTACTTGCCCAGTCGTTACTTTCCAAGTTGTTACTTGCCCAGTCGTTACTTTCCAAGTCGTTACTTGCCCAGTTGTTATTTGCCAAGTCGTTGTCGACAACAGTTGACTGCTATTAACACGCTGTTGCCCTTTCCCAAGCCTTATAAAATAGTAATGGCGTAACAATACTAGTCAATTACTGCCGACAGCAATTGGAAAAGTCATAATTTGTCCCTGTCGTCAACTAGGAAGTATTTAAAATTTTTTGGAAAAGCATTCCCTTTCCACGAAAAAGTTAGCTGCGAAAAAGTCGTCGTTCTTCATAAAGATGGCTACAATAAATTTTCTACCTTCTCATCTGTGTGTAACTGTCCTCTCAACACTATCCCCCGCCTTTCATAATTCCAACATAATGCATTGCATTAGTAGGGTCCACATTCTGAGTGCCGGTCCAAATAAAAATATTTTTAATTCCAATATTATTACATCGCATTCAGTTGCGGCAACAGCATCATAACTTGAAAAACTAAATTTGCTCTAAAAATATTTTAAAGTTGCCACAACTCAATTGAAAAAGAGCATGTTTTTGTTTCCGGAAGGGTTGAGTTTAAAAAATATTCATATGAAACCAGCACCAGCTGGAAGTTTTTTTTTTTTGAAAAGTTTCAGTTCACTGGCAGAATTTTTATTTGAACAAGCTTTCATTTTATTATTTACTTATTTATTATTCCTTTTTTTTTTTTGAAATGAGCAGCCACTAAAATTAATGCTTGAATTTTGAACTTCACTGGCCAATTATTCATGCAATATTGCGTAATGCATTATATAATTTATTTTATGGTAAATTAATTTTTAAAATGTTTGATAAATGGGCAAAGGTCATTTATCAAAATTTTAAATTCACTTTTTTTAAATTACATTAAAAGATTGTCTTAACCAAAATCTAACACAAAACCATTCCAGTTGTAAACACACGAATAAAATTGGCTTAATTATGAACATTTTATGCCACTTACCTTCGATGGGTTATTTATTATTCTCCTTATAAAACTAATCCATAGTTATTTTGTGTTAGAAATGAATCCACTACGATAATAGCTGCTTAGTTTTCTTAATTATTTTACGGAAATATTTGGAATATTTTCATTTCATCTAAATAAAGGCAACGGTTGCATTTTTGTTGTTTCTTTTTTTCTGTTTTTTTTTTTTTGGTTTTTGAAGTTAATTATGAAAAAGAATTAATTTATTATTAAATTGAACATTAGAAAACTTTTAGAAAGCCAATTCGTAGAAGAGATACAATAAAGACAAAAGAAGAGCCAAGATGAAGAAGGTGGTGAATAAACTTTTGGCTTCATTCATTTTGACAGTTAAAGGCAATTTTCTAAAACAAGAAATAATAATATTAAAAAAAATAATAATTAATTAATTAATAAATATATTTGTAAGTGTTTTTAATTAATATTTTTAACACAATTTTATTTTCTATTTTAAATAATTTGAAAAATTTACTTTTTTAAATATCTGCACCAAAAAACCGTTCAAAGCGATTGACACGTTCAAACTGAATTATTTTACTTTTGACTGGGCAGCTGAGAAAAATCCACTTATATTCAAAATTAATTCAAATAAATTCCAAATTTATTACTACAACAATAACACAAGCGACCAGTGTTTAAAAAGAGTAAAAAATATTGTTGAAAATAATAAATATTCTGTTGTAGTTGTTGTTGCTGCTGCTTCTAGTTTAAACTCATGCGTGTGCGATTGGAAGAATTAAAAAAAGGTGGGCGGCCAGCATCAACATATATCAACGTACATATTTTTGAAAATTTACTGCAAAATTTCCTATTGTTTTTAGGAAAAACAACGACCAGGGAAATTCTTTTTTTAAACTTTCGTCGTAATGTTGTGAATCTAATAAATTATATACGAGAGCAGTATAAGCGTGTCCGTAGACATCTCTAACTCGATTAACGCGGATTTCGTTGGTAATCAAGCACATGTACAATTACACATACATGCATATCCATCTCCATACACTATATGTGCACATGTGTAATTTAAAAAAATATTATATTTGCCAACTATAATTGTCGGCATGGATACATTCAACACGTTAATTGCCACATCAGCCATACGAGTATGTGTCCGTTACTAATTGGCTGTGTAGGAAGGCACGTCAGTCATTGATGTTCTCCACATGGTTTACTTTTGTAAAAAATTAAATCAATTTCAAATATTATTCTCTAGTGAATACCTTTAATATTTTTATTTTATTTATTTATTTTTTTTTTGAAAATCATTAAACGTTTTTGGGTTGTTTTTGAATACATTTTAAAAAGCATTTGAAACCGCTAATTGTGTTTTAAATTTAATTGATTTCAATTTGTTTTTAAATATATATTTTGAAATTTTACTTACCACAAAAATGTTGCCTGTTCTTATAAGAACGTCTAAATATATTAATGCATTTGTTTGTTATCGTAGGCAATTTGAAATTGTTTAGAAAATGGCGTATAAGATATACAAACAGGCCAACAAAAATGCCAAGATAAGGAAGGTGGACAATAGACTTTTGCCTTCAGTCATCTTGAGAGCTAAAAAGGATTAAATACCGAAATCAATTACAGTGTTTGCAACGAAAGCCCGAATTTATGTTTAACAAGTAAGAACGCCTTATTCGACCGGGTCGAATCTTAAATATCCTCTAAATATTTAGTAAATCCGATCACTCCGTGAGGGGCCGTAGGGGAGGCATCTTACATTTACCATAAAATGCTAAAAATGCAATTTTTGGGGTTAAGTGTAAAAAAATATTTTTGTTATAAGTTCATATAGGAGGAAAAAGTGGGAGGGTAGGACAGAGAAAGATCAGAGAACATCTCAGCTTCGTCATAAAAGCTTTAAAATTTAATTTTTAAGGATTGTAGGCTTCAATTATACACTTTGTTAAAAATTTACACCATTTTTCCATGTAATATGTTACTTCAATGTCCTATAAATGGGCGGGGTCCAAAAATCGATTTTTAAGATTTTCTGGTTGCCATATCAACGCTTCGGCCCTTCTTTTACATAAAAAATATATCATTTGCTTAACAATATTACAAAAAAAATTATTTTGTGTTTTAGAGGTTGGCTTAGTTCTTCTTAGGGGAACTTTTTTCCCCCTGGTTCAATTCACCCTATTTACGAACTTGACCTGTGCTATTCTTCAAAATATATTTATACCAAATTTCAAGGGTCTAGCTCTTCTCGTTTGGGCTGAATTGTGATCTCCACGGACGATCGAACATGGCTAGATCGTCTTAGATTTCATCACCGATCAAGAATATAAGACCCCATCTTACAGGGATATCTCGCTGCATGGAAATAAAAAATTAATATACCCTCCAATTTTTTTTGGAGGGTATAAAAAAACGCTAATAAGATATTAAACTTTTAAATGAACTTAAAAAAATGTGGTATGTAATTTCAGATTTATTACTCAAAACAAACATATTTTTAATGAAATTTATAAAAACTTATGGAATGTTCTTTTAAATACAAGAAGAAAACCAAGTATTTAATAGATTGGCTGGAAGCCAATTAATATTATTTTTTATATGAAAAATAGAACTGCACAAAATATGTTTGCTATTTTAATAAATAACTTTATTTATTTATTACTTTTGCAACTAACACACATATGATATTATTTACGAGTATGTACATATATATTTATATAATAATAATTTGTTTTATCCCACCTTTTAATTTTGAGTGTTTTTGCTCGATTCAAAACTTTTTTAATAGAGACAGTTATTAACTGTTGCAAGTATAAGACTTCACTAAATATTTCAGTCCAAATTGTTTATTAAATAAGTCCAGAACAACTTAGTCGTATGAATATTTCACAAGAAAAAAAAATTATTTTAAAGAGAGAAATAAAAAATTAAATAGTCAGTGGAAAATCAACTTAAAAAAAGTATGGAATCTTCTTACAAACACAAGCCAAAAAAGTAATAAAATATTTGACATAAAATTTTGCGAAAAATACGAAATTGAAAAATATACAAATACATTAAATACATACATAAAAACCATACATGCATATAGGGTGTTTTTGTAGAGGTGCGGAACTTTAAATCTAGTGTAGATAATTTTGAAATTAGTTTCGTGTCGACAATCTAAAATAAATGTAATTCAAATCAACGATGGTTTAATGTTTTTAAAAATTCAAGGGCCATTATTTTGTTATGCTCTGCCGTGTTAATTAACGACAATGTTTCCAAATTTATTATTATTAGGTTCCAGCATAATAACAATAAACGTTGGAATATTGAACAATATTGCCAAAACGCTACGCAATGTAACACACTATTACTTTTTACGCATAAAAGTCAAAAGGTGTGGGTCTACTCTGAGTAAGCGTAAATTACAAACAATAATAATAATGTAATAAATATCTCCATCCCTGGTGTACATAAATTTGTACAAGGTATATAAATACAGATTTGTACATATACAGACATGCATAAAATACGTTGAAGCAAACTCTACCTTTTCAAAACAAAGTGACGCAAATGTCACATCGCTTAAAAAGTTTATTTTTCGTTTAAATGATTATTTAAAACAAAAGTACATACACACATGCAATACATGTATGTATTCGAGTATGTAGAACATTTTAAAATATATATCTATACACATATAGTATGTATTTACATATGCTAATTTGCCATGAAATTGTTAACAATGGCAAAACTTTAAAATTCGTTTTCAGTAGAACAAATTATGCATTTTACTTACAAGCGACTATCATGCAGAAAATGTTTTTAGGTCCTGCAGCAGAAAGGAAAAACATAACAGACCTGTATATATAATTCGCTTACAAAATTTTTACTTTTGTAATTGTGAGAAATGTATTGTAATCACTAAAAAGTAAACTTCGTAAAAATACGAGTACATGCATTTGAAATTCTCATCCACTCAAGATTTTGTTATATTAAAAGCTCTTAAGTTTATTCAAAGCAAGCTTAAACAGGATAAAACACATTTGTCACTCAACTTAGGTGAGAAGGCCGTTCATTAAGTGATTATAAGAAACAAAATAGTAGCATATTTTAGGTCGTCAAAATTGCATAGTTTCGAAAACAAAATCTTAGTACGACTCCATATTAATTATAGTTGGCTACGCTTATTAATATATGTATATGATCCGTTTTTCCCCCATCTTTTCTAACAAATTAACAAATGACAGTCACATATACAATTCATGTTTACGAAAATCTTTATTGTATTAATAGATCTAGTCCAAAACACAAGTACATAAAAGAAATTAATTGAATATTCATCTAGATAGTAAAAAAAATATATGATAAAATGAATTTGGTCTTTTACTAGTGAACGGGAGAAATATTTTCATTTCATTGCTTTAAAAAATGGTTACTTGCCACAATGTCGACTCACCGCCAAACTACTCACAATTTTGTTAATTTATATTGTGTTGTTTCACAGTAAGACGCGGCTAGTTCCCACGAATTCCGATTATTCTGCTTATGTTTATTTAAAAAAATATTCATATTTGAATTAAATTTTTTTAGATACATGGTATGTAGTATATGACGAATACTAACTATGAAAAAACATTAAAGTAGTTTTGGAGTAATTGGGTTAACAATTATTATTTTTCTTTCGTTATAGTAAAAGATATGATTATGGATCTGAACAAGACTTAGGACGATATAGTTATTATAACATATACTTTACAAGATATAAATAAGATGTTTACTCTTCATTATCAGAATACCAAGATAGACGTTCTTCATAGAACTTAATGACCATTTGGGGAATTTTAACGTGTGCAACAGGTGCAGCAACCATTTCAGCTTGATCGACACCTTTGAATTGAATAAGGAAATAAAGACCGCCATTTGAATCCGAAGCTCCCAGTATCTTTTCTGCTTCGAGACCTTTGTCGAACCCTGTTAGTTCAGAATGCTTTGTGGAACCATCAGAAACAGATTCCGTGTCAGTTTCGTCTTTACTGGTATCAGAACGCTTCTTTTTGCTTCCTATAGATTAAAAAAATATATATATATATTATGGATTTGTATGGTCGTTGAATAAAAATGAAAATTTACCTGAAGCTTTAGCATCATCATTTTTCCGTTTATTACTCGCCGAACTTGTTCTTCCGCTGCTTTCTTTTTCCTTTTTCGATTTTTCAGGTTTTGTGCTGCTGGAAGCCTAATAAAAATTTGTAATGTTCATATGAATATCTTATAAATCGTGGTTATAGTTTAAAGAATTTTTTCATGAAAACACTTTAAAGAAATCAAATACACTGCTTTTCTTTAGAATAAGGCCAAAGACAAGTGCGAATTTTTTGCTACCGGAAGTGTCTGACACACATCAGGTCTGGCTCGCCAACGCCTGAGTTTTTGGGAGAAGTGCATGGAAAATGGGTACAAACCTGACAGTAGCATCAAATTTAAGGTTTAAGGAGACGATGACATCTTGCATATTTATTATAAATATTCATTTTTTTCTTTTATGAAATAAAACAAATAGCATGTTGAACCAAGTGAAATAAAATATAAGTAATAATTTTTTAATAATAAAAATCGGACTAATCCGATCAAGATCTTACGGAACGAATACCGTTTACAAAAGGAATTAAATTCGTGCCAGTGCTGATAATTGGCAAGCCCAAGTTTTTGTTATAGCGGAACCACCCTGTAAACAAACTATTGTGCCGCCAAAACAACAATACTGATGCTACCTCTTTCGACATGTAACCATATGGCCGGTGCAAATGATTTTGACGTTGTATATGCGAGCAAGCCAACTACCATTTTATTTTTGTAGTCAATAGAAGGAAAAATAAAAATATTTACATACCTCATCTTTAAGTCTTTGTTCTTCGAATTGTTGTATTAAATCTTGACAATCCAAGTTTTCTTCGGGCTCCCAAGTGTTATCCGTTTCTGGATAACCCTTCCATTTTAGGAAATATTCAACCTATAAAATTTAAAAATGTCTTACAATTAAACAGCTTCAAGAAAAAGAATTATATTACACACATACACACACTCATGTACATACAATATAATTATGTATGTACAGAAATGTACGCCTGTACAAGTTTTCACACTAAATTTACCAACCTTTCCCTTTCGCACCCGTCTGGAACGTATCTTCTCAACTACATATTCGGCATCGTCGTCAGAGGAACCACTTCCAGAGCCATCAGTATCGTTCTTCTTAGATTTCATTGTTGTGGAGAATTACTCACGCAATCTGCTCATGAAAATAAAAAATGGATGATAGATAAAGTTCGAGTTACATTTTCGATTTCTCAAGCCGCTAAATTTCGAAAAAAAAGTACGACGCCACGGCAGAAACACTTTCAAGATATTGTCTAGAACTGATTTATATCAATAACTAAAAAAACACTACTCACATCGTTTTCTTTAAAGTAATTTGAGTTTTATAATAAATAATACTCTTTAAATTTCAATCACCAGCAAATCGACAATTTCTCAATTTTACTAATCAACTGACGCGTGCAGCTAAAATTAGAGTTGTGTCACTGAGCTATGAGCTAGTTCAATTGAACGTTTCAGTGAGCTGAGCGAAATGAGCGCTCACTACAATAGATGATTTTAGCTCAGTACTGAGCGCTTTTGTGTCAGAGCGCTTTTGTTTCAGAGCTCTTTTGTTTCAGAGCTGTTTTGTTTCAGAGCGCTTTTGTTTCAGAGCTGAGCGGTTTTGATAATTTCTGTCATAATTGTAATGATACCACAGTTTCTTAATATGCTGCCAGACAAATATAAATACGTCATTGAATATGTTATTGTGGCATGTCTACAGAACCAATCTTTATGCATTGAAATTTTTTTACAAATAAAACTAGTGCGATGAAACCATGTTTTGAAAAATACCAGTACATGGGAATGGTTTTATTATAAATATATATATATATATATATATATATATATATGTATATATATATATATATATATATATATATATATATATAGATATATATATATATATATATATATATATATATATTTTTTTTTCTTTTAAAATATATATATTTATATGTATATATTTATATATATATATATATATATATATATATATATATATATATTTATATATATATATATATATATATATATATATATAGATATATATATATAGATATATATATATATATATATATATATATATATATCTATATATATATATATATATATATATATATATATATATATACAGATATATATATATATATATATATATATATATATTATTTTATTTTAAAATATATATATATATATATATATATATATATATATTTATATGTATATATATATATATATATATATATATATACATATATATATATATATATATATATATATATATATATTATTTTCTTTTAAAATATATATATTTATATGTATATATATATATATATATATATATATATATATACATATACATATATACATATATATATATATATATATATATATATATATATATATATATACATATATGTATATACATATATATATATATATATATATATATATATATATTTAGTTAATGGTCCACCTCTTCAAAAAGTCACATTATTGACTGATTTAAAATATATTGAAGGCAATATTGGATTGTATTTGTCTCTGAAACTCCACGAAATTATTATTATCGTTTTTGCCATATTTAATAAATATGGTTACAATGTCTTTAATCACCCTTGGTGTATCATTATAACTGAGCTACTGAGCTATTAAATGAACTAGCTCAGTAAACTGAGCTGAGCTAAAGTGAGCGCTCAGCTCACTGAGCTAAAAAGCACAACTCTAGCTAAAATATTCCTATTGATTTTTTCGATGTTTGTGGAACGTAAACGCTAGTGAAAAAATTCCTTTAAAAACAGGGATATACTCCCAGACACAGAGTTGCTTTAAAAAGTATATTATAATTCCAAAGTGTTTACACGCGATAGAATCACACAATGGATATGAAAAATTTGTAATAGCGTTCCGTCTGGACAGCAAACAAAAATAATCACAAAATAATAAAACGTTTTATTATTCTCTTGATAACCAAATCTTGAAGCAAAACAGAGTGCAATGCAGGATGTTCTGCTGAGGTACTTGCGTATGAATTTATATGTAAGCACATGTGGTACACTGTTGGAAAAATAAATATATATGCAGCCCTGTGCTGCAATAAGCAAATATTAGCAGGCGTTTCAAAAGTACTTAGTATGTCATTACACCATGGTGTTTGTCATAGATAGCAAGACATTCTACAGAGATGCACAGATTGTGGTAAGGAAAACCACTAAGTTGCCACATGATTAGCAGCTGGTTATTGTAAATACAGTGGAACTTCGACATTACAAATTCCAAGGTACTGCGGAAATATTTCGTTGTAGCCATTGCTTCGCTATGTATAGCCAGTATATCATTGATATACCTAAATTTAAATAAATACTAAACCAATTCTTTATATCTATAGTTTTGCACACACATTAAGAATTCGTTCTTGTGATAATAGGACTTTACCATTTCAATTAAATACGTTTACGCTGTTCTGATAACGGGACTTTACCATTTAGGTCTTCTTCCGATTTCGTTATATTTAGGCAATTGAAGGAATATTTTCGCAACAGTTCAGTTGTCCATCCCTGCAATATAAATTTTGATTTCTTTTTTAATTTTAATACAAATGTTATTGTTCCTAAACTGTAAAATAGTTTAAATTATCAATAAAACTTGTAGTGCCTAACCGAAGAAAAAAATTAAAATTAATTTCCCATCCCTGGAATAAAATTTTTTGTTGTTTTCGTTTTTAGTACAAATTTAATTCTTCCCAAAGTATCAAATAGGTTTAATTAACGAAAAAATAAACAAAAAATAATGTGTCCTTGCTAGTTAATTTTGCGTTCACAAATAGATGTAAGCTTCCCAGCTCTGGCACCGTATTTTGGATTTTTCTCAATTTCAATACCACTTTAAGTTTATTTAAGTTCATTTCCAATCCATTAGTAATTAGATGTTGCGGTTATTTAGTCGAATAATTGTGCAAATTTTTAAATTAAATAAGTTCCACAAAAATAAGGATAATTGCCACCACAAATTGTAAAGCGGTTGCTTAGGGCCAGTTTTCGATATCGTGATGTGTTTTGCACCCAGTTTGCTTTGATATATGTACATAGAAACATATTCCGAAATGAAAATAATCTCCAAAATTGGTTATTTTTCAAAATTTTTATTTTCAAAATATATATTCTAAAATTATGTGCGTAAAGTGCTTATTGTGTGCATGATTTTTAACTATTTTAGCAAAAACAAAAATAATACAAACAACAAATTAAAATCTAAATATCTAAGTTTCTTCCATGTTTCCTATTATTTAAATATGAACATTTTAAAATTTTGATTCTTTTTTTCTTGCCTTGTGTTTTATCTACAGAATCGTATTTGCACCAATTTTAGTTTTATTTTTTAAATGCTACTTGTTTTTAACAATGTATGGAAATATTTGTACATTTATTTTTATTACTTGTCAAATTGTTTCATTAATTTATTTCTTATTTATCAATAAAATTATGGCCCCGCTATTCCACAAGTGTTTTAAATATTTTTTAAGTTCACTTCTTAAACTAAGTTATTTTTTAGTTGTAATATATTATAATTTATTCAAATAAAAATACAATAATTTACAAGCCAAAGTTGTTGTTGTTGTTGTTATAGTGTATATAAAGCTAAATTTTAATATTGAAATCCCTTTTTTGAATTGTCCTCAAGGGAGAGAAACATTAATTTATATTTCGCAGATAAATTGAATTAAAGAGTTCTATAGATCGAATCGAAAAAAATGTTCTCGACTTAAAAACAAAACGAAAATATATGTCAAACACAAATTGGAGCAGTTTAAACTATTTTCGAATCGATTTACAGAATAATCCGGTCGCATTTGATGCCAATAACTAAAAGTTATTTTTGGAGTTTGCTTAAGAGTTAGTGTAATTATATGTGGAATTTGTTTATAAATATTTCAAGGTGGGAGAAGTCATACATTTTAATTAAAATATTTTGGAGGAAAAAAAATTAAATTAAAAAATAAAACCTATTACAATTTTAAGCTGAGAAAATAATATCCAACTTTAACTTGTAAATTTAGTTTTTGTAAGTTAATTAATAAAAATTATCTAAGAGTTATATGTATATATAAAATATATAAGCTATATTTTGTTTTACATATTCAAAACATGTGCACACACATACATCCATACATACATAATATGTACGTATGCATACGGAATGCACTTTTAATAAAAATAAATGACTATTTTGCTACTCATTTTCTTGTTTTTTTTAGAAATGTTCAAAAAGTTTAAAAAAGAATATAACCGAAAGTACTTTTGCACATCAATTCTAAACAATTTCTTAGTTTTATACGTTTTACCAGAAAATACTGTAGATATTTCAAAACTTGGATTTCGAGCATTTTGTTGGAAATTTATTTTGGAACTTGTCCTGTGGGGGTGTGAAATGAAATTGAATTTGTGCATGCGCACGCCTTATGGAGTGAACAGGAAGATATTTTTATTTCAATAATTTTCTTTATATCCCTTTTTCAAACCGATTTTTTTGTATGTTTAAAAATATTAGTCGCTTAAATTAAATTAAAAAATTATATTAAATTTTCTTGGAAACTTCGAAACTGAAATTTTTACGCGAAAAAGTTTGTACTTTTCGTTTTGAATCTTTGTATGAATTTTATTTTAGCGGTTCGAGGCGATAACCTAGGCAGCTGGTGACCTTTAGTCTTAGCATTTATTCATAATATTTTAGCGGTATTTTGAAAATTTTAAATGAAAAAAGTTCCAAAATGTATTTCGCCGTTTGATGTATTTAGACATTAAGACTGTTGAAATTGAAATATCCTTGACAAAATGCTCCATTAATTGTTATCCATTTTCTTGGTAACAGAGAGAGATATTGAAAACTTCAACAATATCGAGAATGCGATTTAAATTATGATACAACATTTTTTAACAAACAATTTAATTTAAATAGAAAAATAAGTTCTAAAGTGCAAATAAGATTTTTTTCAAGGTGCAGCAGCATCATCATCCTAATTTGTAGAATTTTGACTTTTTAAAGTTATAATACATATTTATAACTAATTTTTAGTTATTTTTTATTTTAAATAAATTTTAATTTTCTTCTTTTGAACATCACAGTGTATTTTCTTTACATAAATTATTTTTGTTTGTATACTTCCTCTAACTATGATAAATTTATTATATATTTTTTTATTGTTAAACCAATTTGCTGCCCCTGCCTGATTTTCTATGCTAAATAATGCTAAAAAAAACTTAAAAATTACTCAAACGAAATTATTTTAACAAAAAGGGGAACAGAATAAAATTAATAAAACGTTAGTAACAAACAAAAGAAAACAATTAGATTTAAGCTAATGTTATTTAATAAAAATATTTGTATGCAATATTAATAAACAATTTAACAATTATGATAAAATAAAGATAAATCTAAGTGTTGTTAACATAAACGAAACGTGACTTAATGCTCGCATTAAAACAACAATATACAATATATATATTTATATTTTTCTGAATGTTAAAGCATTTCTAAATGAAGAGAAAAGGAAATTATCCGTGTATGTAAAAAAGAAAGTTATATTAGAAATTCTAGAATAATTATTGTTAATAATAATAATAATAATAATAGTATTTAATTCCTGCTGATAACTTGACCAGTTTTGGCATTAACTAGTATGGTTTTATGGCTGGTGGCAGACGTTGGTGTGGAGGTCAACGGCTGCTCCTCATTTGCTGTTGCACAGAGCTGGTTCGATGTTAGGGAATTACTTCCTGCGGTACCCTGGCGACTTATGCGTCTACGCAAGCGATCACTTATGTTCTCAGCGATGGTGTGGGTTTGCTGCTGTTGCTGCTGCTGGGTTTGGGATGCTGGTGTCTCAATTGATTCCTTTTTGATCGTTAGGCAACCATCGTTTTTGTATAAAATTATTTTAGCACATTTTGGCTGTTTCTGTTCTGGTACTTTTAGAGCTTCCGCTGCAGAGTCTTTTAAATTTTCATTAACCCTGTTTTCCTCATTATTATTATTATTGTTGTTGTTGTTGCTATGGCTTTGGAGCTCCTTTTTAATGCTCAAGTTGTTGCTATTGACATCAGCCTCGTCATCGTCCTCCTCATTATGCTGTTGTTCCATGCTTAATTCCAATTTATCGTAACGGGTAAAGAAACTAACATCCTTGAGCTTTTCGATGCCATTGAAATGCACTCTGGTGTGCTCTTCAATGTGTTCTTGTTCGTCAGCAGAATAATCGCAGTGTTCACATGTGTAGGCTAGTTTTTGCTGCGAGACGCACGTGTGCTGATGCAAATGGGTTTTGAATTCTTCGGCGTTGGAGCTCTCAAAGGGACAATGTTCACATTTTTCTTTATTGTCATTATTGGCTGCTGCAGTTTTGTCCTGCTGTGGAGCTGCTTCGGGTGTTGTTGCAATATGGGTTTCATTGTCCTGTCCCAGATCGCCAGTGGCCACGGATGCCAAAGTGGAAGCAGTGTTTGAATCTTCAACTTCGCCAGCAGTTGTTTTGCTGTGAACTTCCTCGTTGCTGGAAGATGTTGCAGCCACCTGTCGTGACTCCAATTGTTTTTTCAGCAGAGAGTTTCCCGTTTCATAAGAATTGTTTTGAGAACTGGACGTTATGATGTAGTTCTGATTATGTTTTGTTTGGTTGTGGCTATGGCTCTGTTGATGGCCTTCGTTTAGCTCGTGATCCACTACCCATATGGTCTCGTGCATGTGGGGCTTTTTGGTGGCTGTTATATGCATTAGTTTTGGCGCTCTGTGTACAGAGTCCTCTTTGCAATTTTTGTACAATTCATTGCATTTTTCTTGATATTGTGTAGTGTGAACGTACCTATGAGTTTGTATAATGGACTCATGCGGTGCTCGGTAGTCGCAGTAGTCGCAGTGATATTTGCGTTTGCCATCATCAGTTGAGTTTTGGCCTTCATGCTGCCTTATATGTTCATCTAGATCCTTTTGGGCCGTTAAGGGATCATTGTGTTTCTGGGCATAACGTGCCGGACACTTGTTACAATAATAGATCATTCGATATTGATATTCGGGCGGCAACTGGTTTTGATGCGTTTGCTGGTTGTGCGATAAGCTGGAAGTAATGCGCGCCACGGGTGAGGATGACAAGTCAATAGCAAGTGGTGTGGAAAAGTTGGAAGCATCCTATTGAAGATTTATAAAAGAAAATTATTTTTTTAATATAAATTATATTAAAAATAAGGGCTATTAAGAGTTACTAAAAATTATTATTCGGACTCAAGTAATTTTCTTCAATATTTTACTTGGAATGGTTTCGACAATTTAAATAAGTTTCATTCGAAAAACTTCTTTGTGAATTTTTAAATTTGGTGTTACATTTGAATCGTATGGATTCTAATATTTATAAACTTTTCGAAAGTTTTGTAAAAAAGATATTAAAATTAGTCATCATTTCGATCTCGATCATATGAGATATTTTAAAAACTAGAGTGTAGAATTTTCGCCGTAGGCTAATAGTACGTTTCCACTATGAGCGAATTCCATTATGTTGTAAGTAATTTTGTTTTCGAATTTTCGAAATCAATTTGAAATTTGTATTGTTTGTTTGTTTTTTAACATAAGAAAAAGATTTTGTTCAATGTTAACTTGAAATGGCAAAATAAAATTGGGTTTTTCGTAAATTATATTCAACGGATAAAATCAGCGCCATTTTATTCGTACTTAAATGTCGCTTTTTCGGATTTGTAACTCACCAATAATGGATGACCCAAGGTTGCATTTGTAAGAATAACAACCGTTGCAGTGTTGCACAGACAAAGTTCGACTTAACTTGAAAAATGTATAGGAAATCATGTCGCAAATTACTTAATTTGGGCAAATGAAATGATTTGGCCCAAATCACGTATATGGAAACGTACTATAAACTGTTATATCAAATCTGTGGAAATTTCTAAGTTTTTGCAATTCAAATCAGGTAAATCAAAAATGAAAATAAATCTATTCCACGCTTAAATTTATTTTACCTGGTTTTGAGCAGCAGAAGCCATTTGCAAGGCCAAACTGAAATCCATGTTGAGATTATTTGCGCTCGCACTCGCATTTGCATTTGATGAATTCCCAGCGGCCAGGACCTGGTGGAACGTGCGCATGTGCGAACTCAAGTGCTGTTTCTTGGCACACACGAAGGTGCACATGCGACACTCATACTGAGTGGGCTTGTGCAACGAAATGTGATAATTCATTTGAGATTTGCTGTCGCAAATATACGTGCACAGTGGGCACTTTTGCTGTTTTGATTTGGCATTGTTTTGCGGTGAGGAGACGCGATTTAATTGCGTATTCAAATTTGACTCCAATAATTGGGCCAAATTGGAATTGTTTGAAGATGGCTGTGATGATAAAATATTATTATTGCTATTGCTGTTGGTGTTGTTGCTGCCATTATTGTTGTTGCCGAGATGATTTGTGGATGAAACTCGAGTGATTTCAATTTGATCGTTTTGCTGCAACTGCTGCTGTAAAATCAGTTCTTCAGTCATGGAATTGATAGCTTTTAAATTATTATTTTGATTTGCAACGGCTGCAGCAGCTGCAGCCAAATATGCCACCGCAGCAGCTTGCAAATCTTGTGATGCATTGGCGGCCGTATTCAGAGCCGATGCATTTGCTATGGGTGAGTGCAATAAATTGTTTGTCGGTTCTGATTTGATTGCATTGTTGACGGTCTTTATGTGATTGTTGCTGTTGATAAGTACATTGTTATGGCTATTATTTTGATTTTGTTGTTGGTGTTGGTGTTGCTGCTGTAGAGCCTTTAAAGTCAAATTAAAGTGACTATTGGCATTGTTGCTATTGCTGCTGTTGTTGTTGTTGTTGTTGTTATTGTTATTGTTGCTATTAGTCTCGTTTGTTGCCCCATTTACTAAAGGCTTATAAATTGGCGGCGCATGACGATCACCCAAAGCAGTTCGATCAAGGGCTTCGATGTTGATAACGCCAGCGTGTTTCAAGCGACAATGACGCTGCAATTTTTTAAAAGTGAGAATAAAAATTGGTTAATATAAATAGCACAATGGCAGTTGTAAACATATACACACACAAGTGGATACACAAAATTCAGCTTGTTTTTTAATGAAATTTTTTTTCTTTTTTGTAAAATGAGTTTTTTATAAAATATTGTCAAGTATGCACACCACACCAAAAACCCTAAAATGATAACATTTTTCTTGAAAAAAAAAACACAAAGAGTCGCACCATATACATATGAAATACACAAAAATAACACCATACACCTTGATATTTAAATATAACCAAATTAGTACGTAATCAAATATTTTTAAATACGGGTAAAGACTGTACTGCATTGCAATAGCCAATTCGATCGATTATGCTGCATGTACCAGCGAAGCAATTGATGCCAACAAAAGCCTTAGAAATCCCATTAAATTCGTAATAACGCAAGCTATTAGAATCAAAAGATTTGTGTGAGAATCATAACAAAATTTTGCATTTACGAATGGCAATCAGTTTTTTTACATACCATACACAACCTTAATTGGCAATATCCAGCTGAAGAATAAAAAAATAAATTAAATAACTGCCTTAATCATAATACCGGCAAAAACCCAAAATTCATAAAAAAAATAAAATATATTTGAAATCTATTTTAAGAAAATTTTGCATGAAAAACTTTGACTAAAACTCATTTCTAACTCGTTTTAAATTTTATGAATATGGGAGTAAATCTCTGATAAAGTACTATGAGTTTCTAAAATATATCAGTTCTCTATTCTGAAGATCATTTCATTTTACAGACTTCATTTCAACCACTCACATTTCATTTTAATGGGTTTTATTAAAAAAAAAACATTCTAATAAATTTCATGTTAATTAATAAAATTGAATATGAGAATTATTAAAAATTACTGAAAACTGTCATATAATTTGTTGACACTAATTTTAGGCCCTAATTGTGTAAGTCACCCTGTATTGCTAAAATTTATATGCACACAAAAACTAAATTTCAAAATTTCTTACTTTTTTTGCTGTCTTTTAATTCTATTCGGTTTTATTTTTCGTAGAAATTTTAAACATTTTGAAAGACAAAAATAACACATGAATTTCTGTACATTTTTTTCAGTGAACAAAATCCACCCCTATCGTGAATAACAAGTGGAATTTTTGCTCACGCGATATTTTTATTCCACTGGAAGCGAAAAATGGTATCGTGAATCGCTTGTGAGATATTATTCCTGCTATCAATTCTCAGTGATTGTAAAAAAAAAGAAGCTGAAAAATTTATGGTTATGTAATAATTAAAAAAAGTATAGCTAAATATTTAGTAGTAAAATAATTTTGGAAACCAAAGTTTGGTTACCAAACAAAACAAATTAAAAATATTCTTAATCTTTAGAATTGGAGTAACACGTTTTAGAAAGACGCTGTCAATTGCTTTGTTGCAAAAATATCAGTTTGTGTGTTATTAACGGCTCTTGGCCCTAAAATAAAATTTGTAAACTCTAATATACGAATTGTAATAGAAAATACTTACATTTTCTACTCTATTCCCCGTCAAAAACTAAGTGAATAAATTAAAGGAAAAATTGAAAAACTCGCGGGAAAGAAATCATTCGCGATAAGGGAAATTTAATTTTAGCATGAAATCATTCACGGGGAATTTTTTCATGATTGCAATTTTAGGGAAGAGAAAAATTATTCACGACAGGGGTGAATATCAGGTGATTGAAAAAATTTATTTTTAATTCTTTAATCTTTTTATATTTTCTAATCAGACATCTATTTTTTAGAACTTTTTCTATCTCTCTCTCTCTCTCACGCACGCACGCTCAGTCGCTCTAACAAACACACATATAACAATTAGACATTCAATTGAAAATAATACCTGAATGACATGCTTCCAATTGGATACTTGGTGACAATGACCACAACGATATGGCGATGGATCCCGCCTATCGGCGGTAGTTGTATCGTGCGTTAATAAATTATTATTATTATTGTTGTTACCATTACCATTACCAATACCGTTATTATTGTTACTGTTATTATTGTTTGATACACCATTACCAGATAAATTACCCAAATTATTTTTGTTATTACTAGAAGATGAATGATTTTGATTCTGATTTTGAATATAGTTTTGATTAGACAATGACAATAATGATGTAGAACAAGATGAAGCAGCGGATAAAGAAGTCGCCATATTGTTATTGTTATTATTATTATTGTTGTTGTTTACAACAGTACTAGTTGGTAAGTGATCGGATGAGCCAGACAGAGTAGCACCCATAACCATATTATGATGATCGTGTATACCAGCGATCATGATATCAGCAGTTAGTAGGCCACCTTCACCCTGGTGCAGTGAGAATGGCGACTGTTTAAGTTGATATGCATGACTTGGAGTTGAAAGAGGAGTAGTAGTGGTAGTTACAATTGTATTCGGTGTTGCCGATGGTGATGATGGTGACATGTCTGCCATTAGTCCAGACTTAGTAGTTTTAACAAGTGGCGTACCCATAACCTTTGTATCATTATTATTGTTATTTGACACTTCTTTTTGATTTAGATTTAAGGGTGCTTGCGAGAAGGAGACTCTGGGTGAAGTTAATAAATGCTGTAAAGATGGTGAATTTGTCGACCCGACACCTGTTACTGAGGATGAGGACGCCGCATGTGTCTGTTGTTGGTTTTGTGGGCTATTTGGGGTTAATTGATTTGGCGACGTCATAGTGTTTTGGGCACTTGCCTCGTTTAGACTCGCTTTCTGCTCACCATGCTCAATAATGTTAGCGGCTGCGTTCAAATGTGTTGCTTTTACAGGTGACTTGCCGGCTAGAGCTAAAGCAAGGCCGCTTAGTTGGGAGCTGTTGGCTTGGTCTAAAAGTCCAGCTGCCATCAAATTGCTCAATGGAGTGCTTGTATTGGAATTGTGCTGATGCTGCTGCTGTTGCTGCGATAGACACATGGCAGCCAGAACTTTATTCATGTAAAGATTTGAATTGACTGGCACTTGCATGGTGCCGTTATTGTTGTTCGATGTTGCTTGTTGTTGCCCCATTTTCGGAGAATTGAAACCTTGATTTGGGTCTGGAAAATGTACTTTAACGTGGGCTAAGACGGCATCACGATTGGCGTGCCTAAGAAAAGGGAGTAAGTCATGTAAACAGTTGTCAGGTTTGTTTTTTTTTTAATTATAATTAAATTATATTGTGATCAGAATCTTTCAAATGAAAAATACCGTATAAAATAAACTATATTTTGCTTTTATTTTATATTTTACTGCATAATTCAATTCGAAAGAAGAGGATTTCGACTTTCAATATTAGTGGCATACATTTTCGAACAGTTTTCTTTTCAATTCGAATTACAGACTAACACCCCTGAAACCATGGGGGTTACTCTGTAATGCGATGCGATAGGAAATGCTTTCGAATTTTAATGTAAATATCATACAAATGTAATCAGTGGGGGCTACTGCGTAATTCGATTCGAACAACATACAATTCCGAACAGTTTTCATTTCGAATGGAATTACACAGTAACCCCCCCAGGTTTCCATTCGCACAGCATTACAGAGTAACCCCCAGTTCGAAATTGTGTGTGGAAAGCATATTCTTTCGAATCCAATTACCTAGTAGTCCTGCTGAAAATGGGTGAATTAAAAGTGCAAAATTTCCAAGATATTTTTGTTCTTTTCTCGTTTCCACAACAAGCAACCCCCTTTCGACCGCCCGGGTATTTTGTGAATTGACTAATTAAATTTTACATGCTTTACAATATTTAAAACTCACCTAAAGTTACATTTACGGCATTTGTAGTTGGTAATTTTCTCGTTGCCCTCTTGACGGATTTCCAAAGTAATTTCATCACTCGGCTTGAAGGTTTGATTAGACGGTGGAGATTTTTTGACGGCCGATATTGTAACAGAAGGTGTTATTAAAGTGGCAGGGCCATTTTGTTCGATGTCATTTTGATTATGTTGTTGCTGTTGTTGAGCAATAGCCGCATTCATCATGGAAGCCAACAACGGCAGACGTATAAAATTGTCCGACAATTGGTCATCAACACTGGCCACCGATTGTTTAGGTGGTATAGGCTCTAGAGTAACGTCTTCCCTCACACCATTCAATAGATTGTTGACATTTGCATTGGCCGTACAAGCAGACGAACCCTGCTGCTTGTTATTAAAGTCGTTGATAAAGGCCAACGAGGCAACCTGATTCGGTGTCATTTCACCAGATTTCATTAGTTTTGGATCACCATCTTCCTCGGTGACCTTCATTAAGGTGATGTATTTGTTGTATTTTGTGTAATTGCGCCTGCCCGTTTCATCATTCATCAGAACACGGGCATTTTTATGGCTGGGATCTCTTATGGTCTTTAGGCGTATGTGTTTGGTGATGTCCCAGCGCCAGTTTGAACGGTAGGAGCACAGCGAGCACTCAAATGGTTTCTTATTTAAATGGCCTACAATGTGCACATGAAATCTGGATGCGGTCGAAGCCCAAAATGAACAGTGCGGACACTTGTACACCTTTTTCAGCGATGAATTGGCGGCCTCTTCTTCGGGTGTCATCTTTTTTGTTACCTGGAAATAGTGAAAGTTTCAAATTTCATTGGAAAATAGCGATTCGTTAGTAACGTCAGTGATGGATGATGTTACACGGGAGTGCATTAGAAGCAAAATAATTACTCTTTTGGACATGAATGGCACAAAGTTAATCGCAAGAGAGCAGAGAGCGGAAATTATTTGAACCTACCTCTCCATAGCCGGGAGCTGTTTCCACACCGTAATAACTGTTCTCGTCGTTATTGCCATTTATTAAGCTGCCACCAGCATTGGAAGAATTTCCACTGCCCTGCAGTTGGCGATTCCCTTCAGAGCTCTGGGAACCACTGCCAACACCGCTTTCTTGCTGGTTGCGAGGTAATTTGTTCCAAATAAACACGCGGTTTTCCATGGGATGCTTGACATCATTTGCACTCGTGTCGCCCATCATTGCACGACTACCAGCGCAGCTGTCGCCCGACAATGAATCACAGCGACTGTTAGCCTCGGAACAGATTTTCAAATGATTTAGCAAATCTGCTGAAGACTTGCAACGATGACGACAATGCTGACAGCGGGTGGAGCCAGAGACACTCAGATTTAGAGCCGAGTGTGACTGTTTGTCACATTCGTCGTCTTCGGTAAAATCAATTTCTAAACGGCCCTCTTCCGCATCCTCGTCGTGCTCATCATCGTCCAAATCAATGTCGTCATTGATGGAAAGAGGCGAGAACGTGCACGTTTTGCGATGTATAATCGACTCTGACAAACATTTGGCCATATGACCGCAAGGGCATATCAAATTTTCATTGGTAGCGGAGGAAGACTTGATTTTTTCGAAAAATGAACCAGACTTGCGATTCAAAATACTTCTGCTACTGGCCGAGGAGGTGACAGTAGTGGTGGGCGACAGTTGGGCTGCTGTTGCAGCTGTTGCAACATCCGTTTTGTCTGTGGGCTGCATCATTTCCGAAATTTGTTTTTCATTGAAAAACATCGAAGCGATATCGGAAAGCGATGAACGCGAAGCCAAATCCGCAGAAAGATTCAAAATGTTTCCGCTTTCTTTGGTTATGGGAATTAGATTCGGTAAGGGCTTCTTTGCTTTTGGTATGCTCATGTTGGAATTATGTACGGAAGATGTATCCGAAGATCCGCCCTTTTGCGACAGATCCGTGGGTTCATCGTCGTCGTAACGCAATCGTTTCGATTCATACACACCGATGGGACCGGCTGTCATTAACATTTCATCGTACTCATCCATGTTGTTGTTGTTGAAATGGTCCTCCAACATTTCGGCGGAATCACTGAAAAAGTCTTCATTTAGATCGGTGCCGCCCACCTTATTGCGTCTGCGGGCCAAAGTCATGCCAGCTGCATGACCAACCGGCGGTACATGATGGTTCATTTCGTGCACAGTCAGCGACTGCTTAATGTCGGCGGTAAAGTCACAAGCGGCACACTTGAAGGGTCCGGCGCCGCCATGATTTTTCATATGCCGGTCCAGGTTCCATTTGTACGGAGTGCGAAAATCGCACGTGACACACTTGATCATGGGCATTGAATGGTATTTGACGTGTTTGCTAAACCGGGCCTTGATATGCGTGACATACGAACACTTTTCGCAGCGATAGAACTTGGCATTGCAATGATCTTCTATTTCGTGTTCCAACAACAGGTTGCGATACAAGGTAGCGAAATCGCAAAGGCTACATTTCATTAAACGATTGTTGGAAGGCTCGTCGCTGCCGCCACTTAATGCGTCCATTGGCTGTTGGCCATGCGAAGGGGGAAGCGGCAGAGACGGCGAGGGAGATGAATTACTACCTGACGGCGAGGGTGTCAGCTCAAAACTTGATCGTTGAGGTGGCAAGTGGACGGGTGTTGAATGATGGTTGTGGGCAGGTGTGGCGTTGTCAAATGTTTTATTTTGTGAAGGACTGCCTTCATGATTTTGTACGGGTGGTGATTTTTGTTCATAGTTGGAATGGGCAGCTGATTTCAGAGATTCTCTAGTATCGAATTCCCTTTGGACCCTCAATTGCTGTTCGAAGGCGGCGGCTGCAAAAATGGCTTCGTTAAATTTTTGCTGTTGAGATTTTTGATGGTCCTCTTGTTGCTTCTTAAACGCCTCTATGTCGCGTTGCAGCTTTTGCTGCTCCCGTTCCATATCAGCTTTAGCCTGTGCAACAAATACAAACAAAAACAAGACACTGAAATTGCTCTAAATTTTTAAGTCAATATGATTTCAATACACTTACGTGCTCAGCATTTATTGCCTCGACGCTCATTGCACTTATGACACCCGTAGGGGGAACACCTTCTTCCAGTTTCCTCTTTCTGGCATCACGATTCATGCCGCGCTTGCCGCGAGCCTGACCATGACCACTGGCTATGCCTTCGGTGCAACCGTGCACCATTTTCATATGGCGCACCAATTTCTGATAGTGGCGGGAGGCGTACAGGCACAATTTGCATTTGTTTATAACTATTTTCTCACCGTGCACATCGCGCAGATGCGTCAGGTGATAGCGAGGATTCTGTGTGAAATATGTACAATAGTTGCAGCTGTAGTTTCTCTTAATCTTGCACTGCGGCAAACCTTCTTCCTTCAGTTCCATGGCGGCTGCTTGTAGGCGCTGGTGTTCTTGGACAAGACTTTGTTGTTGCTGTTGCATTAGATGTTCCTGGGCTCTCTTCAGCTCCTCCAAATGTTCTCCAAATATAAAGGAATTTGGATTTTCGCCAACACGTACACGAATTGGCGTTTTATTATTACTCTTCTTATCATCTTCCATGGACTCTTCCGTGTAAATGGGAATGCCGCTAACTACGCTGCGCACTATCAATGTGCCACCAGATTTCTGAACCATCGAAGGCAATTCCATGGCTACAGGGGGGGGGGGGGGTTGTATTCAATTCAATGTAAAAAAACTATCGCTTTTATTGGTCCTCTGTGTTACTCGGCGTGCCGAGGATAGTCTGAGAAAAGAAAAAGAAAAACGTAATTGCTTAATTGTTTTGAAAAAATGTTGAAGTTTTTGTGTCTTTTTTGAATTTTTCATGTTAAATTTATTGCTTTGGTTTATACAATTTTGTTTGATAATTTCAAAAAGTGTTTTTAACAGCAAGTGTTTTACTACACGGACGAACAAGAGAAGAAAATAAGTTGTCTCCATTAAAAGCAAATAATGATGTTAAAGTAGTGAAGTAAATGCCTGCTGGATGGTGTCCATGGATCCTAAAGATCAGCATGAATAAATAATCTACCGCTAATTACATCTCATTTGCTTTTTATCGAATAGTCAAAATATATTTAAATTTATTTAATAAAATTTATTAATACATAATTTTTATTTGTTTCAGAAATTTATAAATTAGGCCTGTATTATTTAAGAAAAGTAAATCTTATACCAAAATCTATTCTTTTGCTGCAGACTAGTTTAAATTTTATCTACTTCAGCTGCTGTATTCGTTGCCACTTATTGTGAGGTCATCCTAACATCCTACACACTATTTCGTGTTTTTTTTTTGGTGTTTTGACATTTAAACATTCTTGTGCTTGCTGACATTTCTATAATCAGGTCAATGTTGCTATATCCTTAAATACATACATACACACACACATATGTATATATTTGAAAATTGGCAAAAACTTAACATTAGGGGAAAGTTAAGGAAAATTATTTTGGACAGACAAGATGACATTTAATCATGTTCAATTACATCTATCACTAATTTGAGTGTTCATATTTTTATAAGTGACTCTCTAAGACATCAGGCATGCAATGTTTTGGCCAGACTGTAATAAAAACCTCAGCATGTTCTCTTTTTAACATGTACTTTTCATTTTAAAATACATATTTTAATAATACGATTTATAATATATAATATATAATTTATAATATATAAAAACAATATAATAAAAATAAATTATTTAAAAAAAATGGCATTGAAACAGCACGAGAAATTGATTAAAAACATATAAGCAGAAGCCCCTCGTGAAAGCATATTTCTTTGAAGGGAATATTCTTGGAAAAATTGCTTTTATTAAAAGTTATGCATCGTTTAACTATAACACAAGCATTAAAACTGTGTTGCCATCTGTTGGATATAATTCTCGTATGCAATTGCCTAATAAAATTTTTATAAATAAAAACTTTTATCATATTCTACTTAGGCCTTTAATAAGTGGTAACAAACAAAAACACATATTGATGATTAAAGTGTAGCGGCTTTCGAAAACAGCCTTTCCGCTCTGCTGTATAAATCGGATAATTTAAAATACGTCCAAATTATTTAGATTATTTTACATCTATCGAAATTCAAAAAAATAATAATAATAATAATAAATTTTCTGAAGAAGTCACACAAAAGAGTAACGAAATATTGAAAGAGTTTTAACATATAAAAATAAAGAGACCTTTAGCTTAAAAATATTAGAAACTTCAATACAATTTAAATGGAAATTTCGATGGATATCGAATGCCGTAATTTGCTCCCTGATGTTGACTTGCCATTGTGAGTTGGAATATTTATCATACTATTTAATAAATAAACAGGCAAGAAAGTATACTGAGAATATAAAACAACATAAACTAGGAAAATATATGGCCCGTAATTTTATTATGCAAAAGAAATAGATTTTACGAGGCATCTGTAGAATTACTTTTGAACATCTAATGCACATATGAAACAATTGAGTGCCACAATTGGTGCTTCATGCTTTTTACCTCTTTAATTGTTTAATTTATTAAACAATTATCAAATTAAACTTAACACAAATTTAAGTTAATTTTAGCCAGTTTATGGCCAAGCCTCAAGCAAATGACTTTTACACTCCTCTCATTACTCTAGGGACACTGTTAAGCAAAAAAAAATTAACTAATAATAAAGATTGTTCACGCTCGCTGGCGTATAATAAATATTTCAATACGAATATGCATACTCATACGCCCCATTATCCCTCCAAAGCTGTAGACGTAATTGTACATGTGAAACGCAACGTATTTACTGCTATAGAATTTAGTGGTGACTGAGTAATTTTTGTTTTTATTAAAAATATATTTCAACAGCATTGTATTGCCGAGTTTAGCAACCAGATCTGTGTTTATTGTATGCCTGGGGAGATTTTGAAATATTACTGTATTCATATTTATATTAAAAAAATTTCGAAATTCCATATAATTTTAAATAGTTTCGCAAATGTAATGGGTAATGCTGTAAAAAAATGCTTTAATTTTTTTTTTTTTTTTTGTAAATGCAGTCATAAGGATCTTTGAAATATTGTTAACTAATATGATAAACATGTCGGTGAAATGTATGCATGCAAAGATATGCATTTTCGAAAAGAAACATAAACTGCCTATTTCTCATTGTCGAATGAATTCTTTCTTTCGTACAAATACCTTTGAAACAAAAACAAAATTTTATAAATTGTTTTTGTTTCAAATGTATTTATATGAAAGAAAGGACTCAATCGAGAATGAGAAATATGTAGGCAGAAAATCAACTCCTTAAATAATTTATTTGCTGGTAAAGACAACCGCCGATGCTGTATCAATAAAATACTTTTGTAGTTGTGTGCATGTGTGTGCTTTGTATACCCTTAATACACACTAAAATGTTAAACCAATAACAAAGAAAACACGTACAAGCCAGCAAGTGTTGTGGCATAAAACTACAAATAGAAGACAATAACCCTTTGAAGAATTAAAAAAAAAAACGAAAGAAAATAGCCACCCACTCACCTACAACATTCTAAATGGCAGGCAGAATATTTGAATAATATACATATGTATATGCTCATCTAAAAAACAACAACAACAACAGCAAACAAGTGATAAATAAAAGTTTGTGTGATGCTGTTCAGTGACTCTGTAAATTTATAATAAAAGTCTACATTTAAACAAAAGCCAAAACTACTCACACTGAAATCATAAAAAAAGGCATTACACTGCCTACACAAGCAGTCAAAAATACACACTCGTATGTATTTACCAAAACACATACTCTCTTGAATACATCCTCGTACAAAGAGCCAAGAACAGCAAACTCAATACTTATGAAAGCGCATAATATATACTTCCTACATCATACATACATACATACACACATACATGTATTATAATAAGAAGAGCACGAAAAACCAACGGCATTTGATGCAAATTCGATATGAGTGTTTAATTTATTTACTCTCACACTGTTGAATGCTAATTCACACTCACACACACACACACAAATCAAACAGACTTTTCACACAGGCGAGTGTGTATTGAGGCATAAAATGAAACTGGTGGTCGGTGTACGATTATGAATTTAACACTTTCCAAAAATTATGCTGACTTTTCCTTTTACTGCACTATTTCTATGGGTACTTAAGCACACACATACAGCCGTCATTTTTACCACACATACATACTTCTTTGACTCTGTTACACTAATTCATCTCTGCTATTTTTTTGTATATATGAGTGAGTATACATATGTATGTGCATGTATATATAAATGCAGTCTTGTTTTTTTATATATTTAGACCGTAAACACAACTTAACACTCTTGCTGCCTAATAATAACTGAGTTTTGTATTCAACATCAGCACCACTGAAATTTCTATGTTGTGCTCATAACTGCGTTGGTACTGTTTGTGTTCAACTTAGACCGCGGTGCTCTTGCATACCGCTCTCTTAATACGGTCTGTTATGCAGCATCAACAGCACTGAAGGGTATTGCTTGGGCAACAGTTGCCAATTTGTAAAGTTTTTACAACAGGAAACACAAAGTCTTCAGAACTTTTTATAATAGGAAACAAATAAATAAATAGCCTAAAGGAGTGTGTTGGTGTTGTGTGCATGTGTGTGTGTGAAAATTTGTATTTAAGAGAAAATTATATTAAAAATACACTACATACAATTAGCAGATATGGTAAGAGAAACATTCAAAAGAAATTATTATTAGTAACAACTAATAATTTCCTGCTGACTAGTATCACCTTAAGAAGTGGAAAAACTGAACAAAGAGCACGTCTCGAAATCAGTACTGTTTCATTCTGTTAATATGGACGTTTTAATATTCGAAATATTCCACTCTTAATAAAAATTCAAATTCAATACAAATTTTTATAACAAAAAAAAATTATTTGTAAATTAGCCGATTTAAACTTGGGCCTGAAAACTACTTCTTAGCCAAATAATTAAATTTGTTTGAAATGCCTTGTTCTTTTCTTAAAATAATAACTGCTAATTATCCACTTAGCACAGATTTGAAAAGGTCGAAGGCACCCTAAACGTTTTTCTTTTAATGGAAAAACTGTCTGCCTGGCCCATGATGTCACTCATTATCGTTCTATCGAGTAAATACATTTAAAACAAAAACAAATTTAAAAATTTTGTTTTTGTTTTATATATATTTATATGAGAAAACGATATCGAGTGATATCGTAATTTGACTTTCGAAAGAAACTGTTCTGCTCTGCTGTGTAAGTTGAATAACAAAAACTGATGCTGACTTGCCTTTGTGCCTTGGAATATTTATCATGTCTTTCTGAGATTTAAATTAAAATTTCGAACAATTATCCTAGAGAATCTTAATTCAATTTAATTTGACTTTTTTTGTGAAATTGTATTTTTTCTTTTTTTGATTTTTTAACACATGAGAAAAAGAAATTTAAAACTTTTCACAAGCACTATTTTTCTTTAAATCGTCTAATCTATCGATCAAGTGCTCCAAAGTTATTGAATTTTGTTTCTCAATGCTGCACAGTGGGATGAGTCACACATTTTTAACAAACTTTGTTTGAATATCTTGGCAGCCTCTCACCCTGATTAATTTCATAAAATTTTCTTTCCAATAAAGACCGTTTCATTCATATTAAAAATACATTTCCTTGTTTTATTACGATTTAAACTTGTGACACTCTAGAAAAAACACCCTTTACTAGATAGATTAGCTTATAATCTAATGCATCAAAACGACTAGGGGATATGGGAAAAAACTTATATTTGTAAAAGTGCTCTAATGATCATTTGAATACATGCACTGGCATGTATATAAGCAAAACTTAGAAAATTCTGTTACAGAAACTAACGAGTGGGTAGTGGCCGCATTATATTTATTTAAACTTTTTGTTGTTGTTTTAAATTATTTTTGTTTTTGAGAATTAAGTTTGCAAGTTAATAATTCCCAAAAATTAAATGATTTGTTTTGAAAATAAATTAATTTTTTATGTGCTAAAACTGATGCAGGCAAACATTAATTTTCTGCTGCTAGTGGAAATGTATAGACACCATCATTGCACTAAAGAGAGCAATTCTTTAAGACCACATGCAAGTTCAAAAATATTATTAAAATTGTTTTAACCAAAATATTATTCGTTATGCTAAAGTTATTATTCATCTAAAATCTCAAATTAATTAAACTCGAATTTTGTTTCTTTTAGAATTAAAAATATATGAAATAAACCCAAAGATTGAATTCGTTAACTCAAACTTTTAACTTTAATTAAGTTTTACATACTAAGAAGTGAAGTGAAAACAGAAAAAGCCAATTAATATTTATGTTAAAGTAGAGTAATATTATATTCGGAGCATGTCTCAAACAATTTAAAAGTCTCCATATGTCATCATTATTAACATAAGAAATCATATTTCGTAGTGTTACTACACACTTTAAGGCAACATTTTCTTTTGAGTCCAATGTTTAAAAAACACTTTCATATGTGCTGTAATAAAATCTTGAATAAATATTTACTTTTAACTTGTATAACGTGACGTGTCCTCTACATCCTGCTTAACTAAAGTTTTAACATTCTGTGTATATATTCAGACAACACTGTTACTAACACTACTTCAACAGCAAACACCATGCAAACTTTTCAAAACACTTCAACACAACAACAATGAAACAAAGCAAATACTCGTACTGTTATGAAAAAAGTCATCTTTATGGAGCCGCTGACAAAACTGGAGAGTGAGAGAGAGAGAGAGAGAGAAGGATATAAGGAAATGTTGGAAAGCTGCTAAAAGTTATACAAACTAGATATGGGAAATTTAATGGGATACAAAATTTAAATTTAAAAAATAACTAGAAGAAAACTAGTTTTTCAAATACTATATTATACCCTGATATTTTTAGCTTAAGGTCTCTTTATTTTAATTTAAAATATAAAAATGAAATTTATTTGTTAAAAATAAACTAGATTCAATATCGAATATAATTTGTTTGTTGGTTTAGTTTTGTATGAGTTTCAAGGCCTACTATTCTTATTCTGTTGTTATTTTTGAAAATAATTTGTAATTTACATATTGTGAATTCTCAGATGGTTTTCAGAAGTATATGCTTAAGATAAGAGGTTTTTAACTTTTCAAAACCGTGGTTAAAGTCTACTGATGATTTGACCACCCAACAAATAAATTTCATTTCTATAATAGAATGATGACAATATGTCAAATAGAGAATTTCATAATAATTTAAAATATATTAATTTTCAATATTTCGCCACTCCTTTGTGTGACTTCTTCAGGAAATAAATTATTTTATTTAATTTTCAAATACTATATTATACTTAATTATTGGCTGAAGTAGTTAAAACGAGACTATGAAGTGAAGGGTCCGGAGTTCGAATCCGCGCTCAGTCATGCATATTGTGGGGAATTCTTCTAATTAGTATTTGGGCAACGTTGTGTTGGTTGTTGACATCCTGTTTTAGTGATGAAGGCATACGAACTGATCACTGAACATAATTGGCAGCGACGGAGACAATCATTTACAGAAAGGCAGAGGAAGAGCTCGGACGTTCAAATAGCTACAACAAATTCCGTATCTTGTCTTCTTTCTTCATCCGTCCCCTCAATTCTATCCCCTCCTTTCTAGTACCAGCTCAAAGCACTGCGTATTTAGAGGTCATCCCCAGAGTGCTGGTTCGAAAAATCAGTTTTTTTTTTGCAATCCCTTTTGCACTTTTATTATGCACCAACAGAGCCCTATCTAATCGGCTTATCTATAACAATACATATGCAAGCATTTGTTAGGCTAAAGTCATAGTGCTCAGGAGCACACTGTTTATTTATTAAGTTTTAAATTTGACTAGCTTTGTAACACACACGCTGTCTTTCGGTTATCGAGCCCACGGCCTTCGAACTGAAAATTAAAAACTGACATCTATTAGTCATAATGGCTCTGTCAATTTTAAACTTATTGCACATAAAGTAATTTGCAGCAACTTTTTATGGAATATTTATAAATGAAATTTCGGTAACAATGGAAAAAAATAAACATCTGGCGTCTGAATTTCCATCTTTGATAAATACTTTTTCATTCCAGCTATTGGACAGCTTCATGTACCCTTCCTCATTTAGTTTATGAAAGCAAAACAATGTGATCTTAAGTCAAACAACAAGTGGTTTGTTTGTTTGTTTGTTTGTGTATTTCATCTTCTCTCAAACTTTTTAGCTTTTATTGAAAAAATTAAAAAAGAAAAATTAAATAAAATAAAATAAAATTCAATGATAGTACGAGTAGTTATAGCTTGATGACATACACAAAGTGTACGAGTAGTTGGCTGCTGTATTTAAGAATAACCTTGAAGTTGACAATAACAGAAAATTAAGAAAAAAAATTTTTGTTTTTTTTTTGTAGTAGAATGAAATTTTATTTTTTAGCAGCCACAAGAGAGATAAAAAATCGCTTTAGAAGTGCAAGTAGCCATAAACACATGTGTACTGGTGCTTCACAACAATTTATGTTCATAAAAAAAACATATTTTGAAATTAATTCGAAATGAATTTTTGCAGAAAAAAAAACTTCAAATAAGTCATTTGTTGTGCAAATAGTTAATTGTTTAAAATGACTAACTTTTTATTAAATAAACAGATTACATTATACATAAATATATACGCATTTATTTGCCTCAGGGACAAGGTTGCAAAATATTCTCGATGCCACAAATGCTAAAATTCAGGCAAGCACAATCACTCGTACACAACATGCACATGCCTGCTTGTGCTTGTTCACCACACACCATCGTACCGTTGCCGATCCGATTTGTTTTCTTATTTGTTGTTTTAGATATCAAATCTCATATGTGGTGGAAAAAAAATATATGTAGCAGCAATTGTATGTGAGTCTGTGTATCAATAGTTATTTAATTATACTGCTGGCAGCTGATCTTGAACCAATTTACTTTAATGTGCTTAGAAAATATGTGTGTATGTACGAGTATGTGTATGTGTATGTAGTCATGGCAAATATATTGATTTCAATAAAATGGCAAAAAGAATGTTTTTCTATTGTTGTCGAGGTTTGATATTTGAAAACTTGACTGAAAAATTGTCCGAGATAATATCTCAAATTATTGTTAGTCCAGCTGCCGTTTATTTTAAAAGAGTGCTTCTTGCATATATTCTTTTTCGTTAATACTGGTAAAAAAACTTAAACAGGGCATGCTCCTGGAGAAAGCGTATTATTATAAAGACTTATTTCACTTTTGACTTTTTCATTTATAAACGATAAAATTCTCAATACAATTAACATACTTCAACATTCCAAGCAGAGCTGAATGTGTCGGCATGTGACCTGTCCAGGCCATTTGGTTGAATCTATCTTGAACTGGTCCTTTTGATGTAATTTTTATAGCCAATTTTTTCAAAAAAATGGAAGAGGCTCAGCCAATATTTCTTTGCTCTTGTGTTTATGAATCCATATGGAACTTTCTTTCCTATAATTTTTGTTGTTTTAAGGTGGGACTAGCACTCAGGGGATGATCCCTACATATGCCGTGCATTGTGCGGGTACTAGAAAGGAGGGGATAGTATTGAGGAGACAGATGAAGAAAGATGAGGAGGTAGATAATTTCCTGATATGAAGGCTCTATGTCCTGCTTAGCCAAATGCTTATTTTTCACTGTCTATTTGCTTGAGATCATGGCCGTCCATGTGGTTTCTCTAAAAACAAATTTTGCATATTATTGTTTTCTGTAAAAGGATATCCACATATACTTTCGTTTTTCCATGTTTCTGTTATTTTGTTTATTAAAATATTTTAACATTTATTTCCACCAAATTGTGGCATTTCATGTCTATAGAATGTAAACTGAAATTTTGTTTCATAAACAGCCAAATTAATGATATTCAAGGGGAAATGAATGAAATTTTTGCAACAAAAATTGGATGGTTTTAGTTTTTTGAAATTTGTTGAAAACAGTTTGAATTTTTATATACAATATTGATTATAGCCCATTTTTGCTACTATAAACCACTCTAATTAATTTAATGATTTGTCATAAAATTTCTAAATTCAATTATTGCGAGTAGTAAAAGTCCAGTGTTGCTGTTCTTTGTTCCACATACGGTTACCATAACTTTACAAAGCAAAACTAAATGAAACTGCATATACAAGTAAATATAAAAACAATATATGTATATTTATATACGAGTACACACTATATTAGTACATAAGTGGGTACTGCACACAAAACTACTCTCGTACATACGGATGAATTCTTGCTCACACAGTAATTACACGCATGAATTTTGATGATCTTATAACAAGTACGACTGCAAGTGTGGAAGAAAATGTGGTTGCACTTGATACGGCAACTAAAAATACAGAGAAAAAAAGTCCATCACAAACACAACCACATGAGCAAATGTGCAATAATAAAAAAAAATTAAAACCAAAATGACAATGATTTTATTTCAACATGGCTAAAGCAACAATTTCTGTAGAAAAACAAACTCTACTCACAAACATCTGTTGCATGAAAATTTTCTGATATTTGATTGGTATGCGTGTGTGTGTGTGTGTGTGTGCTTTTGTCTAAAATTTGCAAGTGTTTGTGACATTGTTTTTGATTGCATTTGTTCAAATGATTTGGTATTTGTGACTATGTTTAGAAGAATCAGGGTTGTTTAAAGATTGCAAAAAAAATAAAAAAAATTGTTTTATTGACTTTGAAAATTATTGTATTGATTTTCTATAAATCAATAAAAAAATGCTTTAGAAAAAAATGTATGCCAGCATTTTGTTAAAGTTGCGAGAATTTAAGAGGAAAATTAAAAATAATTAATTAAAATTAATTTTTCTTATAACTCTATAATTAAACACTAGGATTTTTAATATTCCAAATACTAAAGAATTTTTTAATTTTTCACTTGAATTCCAAGTATATGGGCTGCAGATCTTCCTCCTCTATTTTGTGTACAACAGTCAAGTGATAGCAAGAGAATTAACTTTTTATATCCTGCCCGTGTGTCAACTTTACTTATTTACACAGTGCTACTAAAAACAAGCTCATTAGGAATCATATCCAAGGAAAAACTTGAGGTCTTTAAAAATCATAAAAATATATAATAGTAAGTTTTTATCTTATTGGTAGCTTGTGTGCCAAATTTGCCCACCCTGGGTTTGCAATATATTTTATAGCTGTTACCAATTTCACAGAAAGTACATACAGATATAAAGCGTATCCCTAACAGAGAACATATCACACGATATCGATCGAAATTTCAATATAATTTATATACAAAATTTCGAACGGTATCGAATACCGTTATTTATATCCTGCTCCAAAGGCCGAAAATTGGACACCAAATGAATTTTTTATACCATAGATCACTAATCAATCAAAGTATTGTATGACGCTGCTGATGAGTCTTTGGACACTTTCATCTGATGTCATCCGTAGTCTCAACCTCCATCAAATACAAACGCCATAGAAGTAAATCCATTGGATTACATTTTCACCGTAGATTGTCTAGTCCAAAACGACGAGGTCGCAACTGCTAAAAGTGTTCCATGAAGCAAGCCAGTCGGGTATCATGCTCAGTTATCAGTGAGGTGGCCACTATTCAGATTCTTTCACAAAAAGTGTCTGGCACAAAATTGGAGTTGCAGCGAGCCGTTTGGCCAACTCATTAGCTATCGTATTTTGCTAGTGTCTGTTGTGACCAAGTACTTAATATCAGCAAATCTTTTTTAGCGTCGATACCCTGTGCAATAAGTCAAAGGATTGCAAAACAAGCTGAGAAAGAAGCTCCCACGAAAGCAGATGTAATTACAAGGACTTCTTGTTAAGCCTTATAACCCTTTACCAATTTACCGAAATTGTTTTTTAACTGATTTTCGAAAGACAAGTGGCTAATGTCGGGATCATTACATAGAAAAGAGAGAAAACTAATCGTATGATTTCTCTGCCAAACTTTTCTATTAAGAGTAACTTTCCTTTTTGAATAACTCACAAAATACTATGAAATATCATATGCCCATTGGCATCTCTTCTAAAGTTGGCTTAAACTATTGCAACATGTTTGATATCAAACCATAATGATGGTGTTTTTTTTTCTGAAACCAGTTTGATCAAGTAACTGACTGCCAACTAGACTTGGGTCCAACTAGCTCATTCGCTCAGTTTTGACAAGAACCTTTGATCAAACCTATGTAATTTAAATGGGTTTGATCAGAGGTTTTTGTCAAAACTGAGCGAATGAGCTAGTTGGACCCAAGTCTACTGCCAACAGTATAAAATCGTATTTATAATCAAATCACAATACAACAAAACTTGACTTTAAACGTTGACTTTGGCCGAAGGAATACCACCAATCAACGTAAATGTTTGTACGTGTACAAACAATAAAAACAAATCGAGGCTGAGCGGTGTTGGAGTATTGGTGTTGTTGACAACACCAAGTTGCTCACTCGTATAAACGGCATAACCTTGACCTGGTTCTTGAAATGAAAACGAGACTTGAAGCATTGAATGCAACAAAAAAAGCAAGAGTGTTGTGTATAAAATGCACAATTGTGCATCATGCAACATCATTTTAATGCAACTCAAACAAACACACAAACAAACCTATTCGTACTAACTAAGTGTGTAATCGAAACAATTAAGAAAAATACAGGTTTCTTTGAAACTCCACTGTGAAAGACGGGCCGACAAGCAGGCAGAGAGGAGAGACTCTGCTTAATAAAAATATAAAAAATAAATAAATAAACAATAAAATGATATTACGTGTGTTGGCTGAAGATATTCGTAGTCTGTTTGTGGCTATTTGTTGGAGCATGCATTTGGCCTGTTAACATTGACAATGGTTACGCATGCTCACTTACCAAGTTTATTGTTAAAGCAGAAAAACGCTTTGAGACCGAGTAAAAAATTAAATAAAAAAGCACACCATTGCACGGTTAACAAGAAGGAGGGCGTGTAGTTTTTTGCTGACTAGTGTTTAATGTGACGACCAAAAAAAAAAAGTGCGTGCATTTAATTTATAATTAATTACATGTAGTTAGTTAGTTTAGTAAAAAAAAATCAAAAAATTATGGATAGCTTTTCAATTATGGCATTAACGATGGCCAATCTACAAACAAATAGAATATTGATGATAAATTTTTATTTGTTTCGTTTTGGCTTGAACCTGAATTAAAAGTTGGTTTATTGCTTTGTCACCTTGAATTTTGATTTAAATGTTCTTTTTGTTAAAAGTACTTGTGAATGAGAATTTATTTATGTAAAATTGAATTTTAATTATTTATTTGCATATTGTTGTTTAAAGTGTAATTAACTATCTATTTTATATATGACGTCATATTTAAAACAACTTCTATTCAGAAAAATGCTTTTTATTGATTGTTCTTACACTAGAGTTTTACAAATCAGCAGTATTAATGTATTCGATTTTTCCCCGACAGAGACTGCAAATGTTTTACACATCTTCAATTCGCCAACCCAATAATTATTATTTTTGTATATTAGGAGTTTTATACTTTAAATTAATATGTCCTTTGGAATTTACACTTTAATTGATTTTTTATGAATATTTATATTCTGTAGTAGGATTGTGAACTTTCGAATATAATTTCGAATTTTCGAAAATAATTTCGAATTTTCGAACTTAGTCAAATTTAATATGTTAACGTTCTCTCCTTCTTTTCTGTGCAAAATGGTGCAACTGTTTTACATTTTCTACGTGTTTTGTGTTATTTCTTAATAAAAATGTGCAAGTGTGAATAAACAGCATGTTCTATTCTAAATATAATGATTAAATAAAAATTCTATTTCAAAGTCTATTGTATAACTTTATTTTTTATATAATTATCCTCATTAATATAATAAATATGAAAGTAATTGTCAGTCTGTATGTTACCTTTTCACGATTTCGAAAAAATTTGTCACAGAGATATTTTGGGATCATAGGGTGGTTATTGTTTTCTCCTTTTCTTAGCTGACTAAGTCGTATCTCTTGGCGTAATATTGACAAATAGTGACAGAATAATGGGGACTATTTTTTATAATTATTTTCGACATGTATGATATACATATATTTCGAATTTAACACTTTGCGATTATAAATAATTTAACATTTCCCTAAAATAGGAGCAAAATTGGAAATATTTAGCCCAACTATATGCACCCCTTTTCAACACTAATTAATTTTTGGACAAAATATGTGACTATTTATTTTCTGATTTGACTGCTTGCTCTTTTTTGCCACACCACTGCTAGTTCCATTCATTTAGCATGAGTTTTAAGAGTTTCTGTGTTGTATGTACTATTGCATTGTACAAGTAAAATCATCATCAGCTGAATTATCATTCAAGCCTTTTTAACGAAGGTCGAGGTTAATTGAGTTGTTTCGTTACAAACAGCAACACCACGTTGACAGCGACTGCAACTAACATTGTGATGGCATTTTAACGTTCATATATATTCATGCATTTATGCAAACAATATTGAGTGTCAATTTCATGGCACTCAACATAACAAATTGTCGTTGCTAATAACTGCAATCAAAAATGATGATCGCTAAATATAATCATGACAATAATATTAATGTTATTAAATGAGCAGATTTTTGTGCATTCCGTCAACTACAACTATTTCTTCCACAATGACTTTTTATTTTCGATATTATAATGGAAGAAGAGCATGGAAGAGTAATAATTAAAGATGGCACTCCTTTTTGATAAAACTGGGGTTTAAAGGAATCCCTTAATTAGTTCTCTCCCGTATCGATCTGTTTAGCTATAAGTTAATTTTTTTACTGATGCACTAGTACATCATTTCATATGCGGTTTTTTAATTATTGAGTTCTTGATAGTTTTATCCTCCATCCGTAACTACGACTATGTTGGTAGTGCACGTGTGGATGTGTATTTACCAGGACAACATCTATGTAATTTTACTACATTTTGAAAAATACTTCTATGAATTACAGTTAAATGTTCATTTCTAAATTAGATGTTTTAAACAAGTTGAGTTCGAAAAAGTTATAATTGAAATTATTTGGATAATATTGAAAGGATTACAGCATGAAGTCATGGAAAATTGTTCAAGTTGCTTGGAACTGTGTTAAGTTGGTTTTTCGAATTATAAATAAATATTTTTTTTAGATTTCAACTAAATGATATAAATAATGCTGATATTTATCATTTACGTTTTAATGTTGACAATGCAGTGCTATTTCGAAAGAAAAAAATTTGTCAGTGTGATATAATAAGGGAGAAGGGGCGCCAGCAAGAGAGACATCGGGAAAGACATGGTGATTTGGTCACACTTCACATGGGCGCTAATGCTAAAGAGTCTTGTGGCGTTTGAAAACTGCATAATTCACGTTCAACTTTAGAGTTGCTATTCTGCTTTCTAGCTTTGGCATAACTAAGTTTAATTAATAATTGTGTTGATATTAGCAAACATATTGATTCAAAAGAGCAAGAAGTTTTTCTGTGGATGTTGTAGGTTTCTAAAAAAAATTTTTATTTGGTTGAAAAACATTTATTTAAGAGACAAAAAAACAGCAAGAGGGCGGTTGGTTTCTGTTTTGCTGTTCTTTCGCTAAAAAAACATACCAAATTAAATGTTATAATAAAAGAAAACAGCCATCAATCATTTCTTTGCTTAAGTGAAAAGAAAACTCTTTGTTTCGCATACGAGTATCTTAATTCTTAGATTTTCCTGCATAAATTTAAATTATTTTCAAAGAGATTTCTTTTGTATAAAAAAATTAGTCAAGGACATTATGACTTGTTTTGAAAATTCTTAAAAAATATAAATAAAAGCATTAAAATTTAAAGGTATTTTAACCAAAAGCTTAAGCAAACAAAAGTAAAGTCTCAGTTCCCCCAAAAGTAGTTCGTCACTTATTTGGCTGAATATTAAAATAAAATTGTAATTTGTTGTTGTTGTAGTCGCTGCTGCTGCTGCTGTTGCAGGTTTTAACTTTATGGTAGTTGCTTGATTTGGTATAACAAACTACAAGTGGCTGACATTGAGATGAATTTTTAAAAAGGGAGAGAAAAAAGTTTTACTGATATCGTATGCTGGGTACAATTTTAAGGTTTTATAAGAAAACATGTTCTGGTGTATGCCTTGATATTATTTTGTAATTTTGGTCTTCTGATCGGCAATAAGGAAAAAAAATAATAATAATATAAAGTCTTAATAAAAAACAGTCAAGGTGTTGCTAGTATTTTTTTTAGTTAAACGCACATACACATTTTGCTTAAGCAGCTAAACAAAAAAAAGTCACAAGAATAAAAATGACATCAAGGATGCCATGAAGGTTTTCAGCATTTATATAAAAAGTTTTTTTTTTTTTTTAAGAGAAGAAAAATAAAAGAAGAAAAGAAGTAGAAAAGATGCCAACTTTTTTATGAGTGGAAATTTTTGTATAAAGGAAAAAGAGATTGTTGTTGTATGTCAGTGATGAACAGGGAAGTGAAAAATTTTAAGGAGAATTATGATAAGATTTAAAGTACATACTAATAAAATTAATTGACATATTTTTTTAAGCTTTTTGGAAATTTTGTACTCTTGGACATCAAATCTTTCTTACACGTTCTTTTTTTCTGTCCTTCAAATCAGATCGTTTTCGAACCACATTTACTGTTACTGATCGCGTGCACCCCGTGAGACCGCGAACAGTGCGCACGGAAGCAGTTGTAGATGCTGTACAGGAAAGCATTAGAGATTATCCTATTCCATAAATTCGTCGGCGTTCTCAGTAACTGGGGTTGTGCCCTTCCACTTTAGGGAAGATTGTTTTAGCTGTTGAAAACTGGTATTCCAGATGGCGTCTTCTACGCCCCAGCAGTGGCGGCCACATGGCAGAAATCATAATTATATATTAATTTCATAAAATTTTCTTTCCAATAAAGTCCGTTTCATTGATTTAAACTTGTGTCACTCTATAAAAAACACCCTATAGTTTTAATCAGCGAAAATATGCAGCACAGTGCATGCCAGGATGTTATATTTATTTCATTTTTGTGCAATAGCATATGATTATGAATATAACTAATTTGAATAATGAATAGACTTTACACATGTGCAAATAAACTCCTTTCAAATGGTATATTTTTGGTTTAAACCGGTTACATGATGTGTTCGTAAAGTGTACAACAAAAATCATCCTTCCTCTTAAACATCTTCAATCTTACACGAACAACAACTATTGAAATTATTGGCTGCAACATAACTGTCTTATGCACGCAACTAATGGCATTACGAAATTTCCACACACACAAAATTTTCAAATTTAACAATTAATAATATGCGCGTGTGTGTATATAAATATTTGTAAAATAAAACGCCTAAATGCATACAGGCAAATATACTCGTATGTTCATATCCTTATTTTAATGTCATTTGACACAAAATGATAAAAAAAAAATCTACAAGATACGTTTAAATTATAATGACACTCACACGAAAGCAAACAATATATATGTATGTAAGTATGCATACACATACATAAATATAAATGCAATTCATAAGTAAACACACAGGCATGTAAATGAATAAATATTAGGGGGCTCCGGTAGTATAAAAAACAAAGAATAAATATACTTAGAGAATATAACTTTTGTTTGATTGTTGTCATAATTATTGAATGTGAATGCAATCAGTCGAACGTGTGTTTTTATTGTTAATATTTTCAGTATCTGGTTAAAAACCAACTGGATTTAACCATATATATAAAAATGGTGCAAACAGATTTTTTTTACAATAAACATGATAAATATTCGCAACCTCCTTAATTGTGAATATTCTACATGAATACTCTTACGCTTCTGCAGTAAAATCCATACGTTTAAGTAAAACTATTTTGTATTACTTTTAATGTACGCACTCGTATGTTTCTGTGCATGTAGGTGATTGACTTCATATACTTTACAACAAACACTTTGCCAGGATATACTATGGCAACAACACTTGACATCTATTGTATGAAGTTTACACACCCACACAGGCACACAGAAAGTTTTATACACATAATTTTACGTTTAAACAAACTTTTGTTTAAATATGTGCATTAAATTAAATACGTTTTTGTTGTTGCTGTTAATAAACACACACAGAGACAAACGGAATAGCATGCATGTGCATGTTCATGTATAGATGAATATTTTTGTAAGGCAACAGGAAACACACAAAATTAGAATGTGAGGAGTAGGTTAAAATAAATGAAAATCTAAATAATATATTTTGCAAATAAAAATCGATTATAGGATGTGATTCCTTTTTCAAATTTAAGGCTTAAAAGGTCAAATGTTATTAAGCAATTGTGTGTGATAGATTAGATAAAATTATTAAAATGCTTTCAATAAAACAGTGAGAGTTGATTTAATTGACAAACAAAAGACCTAATTAAAATTTAAAGTGCTTGCAGTAAAAGTTTTCTTGAATATTGTAACGCTTTAAATAGCAGCTTATGTTCTCCTGAAACAATTTATGTTATATTTTCACTACAATTCAAAAACATTTTCCTACCACTAACTGAGGCAATCAATTCAAACAACTTTGAAGTTAAACATGAGAAGCTTTGAAATAACAAAAGTTATTAAAGTTTGTAAAATGTTATTCAGAAAGCAGGGACAATAAGACAATATTTCAAGGAATAAAGAAAAGGTCATTTTGCAACTGCAAATGATATTTTCAAAATTGTTCTGGTGAAAAATCCCACAACGAACGAAATTTCCATGCAATTTTAATACAAATTTCTTAAAAGGCAGCGTTAGATGTTTTTGTAAATTTTTTTTATTTTAATAAAGCGTGTTTTTTAGAGTGTCACAACTTTGGGTTAGCATCACTGCTTTCTTTGAGCACCCATTTAACAGCTGATAAATAGTTGCGTTTTGTTTAGTTTGCTTCGAAATTTGAATCGGCTTACACAAAAGCAAAGCGTGCATTTTTTGAAATTTTTAATCAAAAGGGCTGAAGCAAAAATTGATACTGATTTTTAATTTCCATTCAAACTTTTATTTTCCAATGAAGCCCATTTCTGTTCGAATGGATACGTAAATAAGCAGAATTGTCGCATATTGAGAGAGGGGAATCCACAAGCTTTTGTCTACGTCGATAAACCACAAGCACTTGAACACCTGGCAATCAACATTCGAAAAGTTATCGGCGAAATACAGCCGCAAAAGCTGCGAAAAGTTGTTGAAATTTGGTGTTCCAGATTGCGCCTTCTAAGCGCCAGCCGTGGCGGCCACTGGACAGAAATCATATTTAAACATTATTTTCATCAAATTTTCTTTGCAATAAAGCCCGTTTTGTTGATACTAAAAATATATTTCCTTGTTTTATTTTCATTTAAACTTGTGTCACTCTATAAAAAACACCCTTTAATAAATATGTTCTTGGTGTACTCCGGTACTATTAGAATGCAAACGAAATGATTATAAGAGGATGTGGATGTGGCAGCTTCCCATTCGTGGTCTTGTGGAATGGAAAAAGGTTAAAAAGAGAATATGTATTCGTTAAGTTCAAACTGCTGAACTAAACGTGTACGTTCAATGTGGGTATTGAACGATTTCTTATGTCGTTTCAATATAAAGATGTGCAAGAGACCGAGAATGCTGAAATTATATGTTTAAAATGTTTTTTCATCTCTCTAACTGGTTTTTGTGTTGTGCAGTGTAATAAATTTCATAGTTATCACTATGTGATCATTTAATTATTTATTTAATTATCTTTAAGAAGGTAATATTTTCTAGGAAACTTGAGTTATACAAATCGTGTTACTTACTTCATTTGGCCATTGTTTGTCGGTTAAGGTACACTGTAAAGATAAAAAACAATAAATAAATTAATTATAATTAATTCTTAAAGCTGGTTTAATAAGCATATTTTTATCAAATTAAAGCACTTGATTGGCATAAAATACATTCAGACTGGTAAATAGTTAAAAGTGTTCATATTTATGAGTTTGAAAACCATAAGAAGTTTATATTTATTATCTTACACTTAAAATTTTAATTTTTCCTTTTTACACATGTGTTACATATGTATGTATTTACATAATAGCTGGATTTATTTGCAGAAAATTATATAAAATATAATAACAGGTGACAAAAAAAAAAATACACATGAGTACTGATGATGAAAGTGTAGCGGCTTTCGAAAACAGCTGTTCTGCTTTGCTGTGTAAGTTGAATAATTAAAAAACTGTTGCTGGCTTTCCTTAGTGCCTGGGAATATTTATCATGTCTTTCTGAACTTAAAAACAAAAATTTCCTATAAAAAAAATCTGAATTTAATTTAATATAAAATATATATATTTTTTTTAATTTTTCAAGTTTCTAAAATTTATAACAATTTAGTTAAAAATTTGGTTTAGTCATTAAACCTTATTTATGGCCAAAGTGTTTTGCCAATTATATAGAAAAGTGTTAAGCCACTAGCACATGGCAGAGATAAAACACGTTGAACGTGAGTGTGTCATGTGTGAATGTGCTAAATGGAGTTGAGGGATTTATGTCTTTTTTTCTGTCTTGACCATTTGGCTATAAATAACAAAGTGACGGGCAATTGGCTTAAACATTTTCAGTTTTACTGCAATTACATATAAATCCTTGTTGTCCTGCTGCAAAGAAAAACTATTGACATCAGCATATGCCGCCAGTAAATTCTGATAAATACAACATTTTCAGAGTGATGCCAAAAACTTGTAGCAAAAGTTTTAGGAATCCTTTACACAACGAAGAGCCAGGCATAAATTAACATTTTTATGAGCAAAAACATAAAATTAAATCAGCTACTGGTATTAAGCATTTTTAATTTGTTAATGTATACACTAAGTTAAGACCACACCGAATAGCATAAATAGCTTAATAAGTCATTATCATTAAAAGCTGTAAATTAAACTCAAGACAACAATGGCACAACATTAACCACATTCTGAAATAAAAATCAAAAAGCATTTAGTATGATGGCTGCCTAAATGGGCGAATGTTTGCTTGCTTGCTTGCTTGCTGGCTGGCTTGCATTCTTAGATAAAATGCATGAATGTTAGAGCGGTGAGTGGCTGTTGGTTGGGAGACCATTCACCATCTCTTTTTCATAAAAGAAAAATTGTATATGAATATTGTTTGTGGAGCAGCCTTTAACACATGCAAAAATCCATTGCAATCTTTAGAGAATATAACAAAGCAATCTGTATGCACATATTTATGAAAATGTGCAAGTAGTTGTGTGAGTGTGTGTGTGTGTAGACGAGTATTAATAAGAAGAAAACCTCCAACCACAAAACAATGACAAGACGATAATAAAAATGCACTTGAAGGACGGTACCGACTACAATAGAAACAGAAGAGATGAATAACATAAAAAATTTAAAAAAAACCTAAATAGTAAAAATAGAATACACAGGAACAAAAACGGCAATTAATTTTATTTAATACTTTTTAAATAAAATTTGTCCATTTTAAAAACTAAACAGAATGTATTTAGCCCCAACTGAAATGTGCTCAATCAAGAAATGATGTTATAATAATTTCTACTCCCTAGAGTAAACTTGATATGAATGCCAATAAAATTCTATGATTAAAAGTTTTAAAAAATTCTATTTTTCCTCCAGCTACTAAACATTTTGAAAGGCAAGGCAATGTCACGCTTGTTGGATTAGAAACTTGTATGAAAAACAAAAAGAAAACATATTGTTTTGGCTTTCCAAGGAGATTTCACTTTAGTGACGTGATTTATACAATTAAGACCTAAAACTTTTATTATCAGCAGAAACCAACGCAAAAGCATATAAGTCAGCAACATAAAGTAATAAAAAACTCAAAAATAGTAAAGAGATATTTAGAAGCTACGAACATGTTACGTCAAACTACGCACAATAATAATACCGGCCATAAAAGAATGGTGCCAAAACTAAGCCTAAGAAGATATCACAACAGTCTAAATAAGATATCGTTTTACGCATTAGAACTCCGAAAAAAACAAAACTAAATAAAATTGTTTCCATAAATATAACATATACCTTCATGTGAGTTCAATGTGCGTAAATGAATTAAAAGCTCGCAAGTAATCTGGATAATAAAATTGTGATGCTATAATTATAAAATTTTCACAAACAAAAATATTGATACAACACACGCTGCTCCCCTTTGGGGCTGTCATAACCTTTGAAGCTACAGACTGTAACTTCAAATTAGGCACAGATCAAAATTAGACGAATTTATTATGTTGAAAAAGATCTGTAAATATATGCGTTACGAAAAATGAGGAGAGGAAGGGACCAGGCTTCAACCGTAGATTTACGTAATATGTGAAGATCACAAAAATAAAGTTTTAAACCACACAATTCACGCAAAACATAATTTCTATGATCATTCGATGGGACGGGTTTTGATCAATTACTGGAAACACAGGAGTGGTTGATATTAAACGTTTTTCTGTGTAGGTTAAACATCTAAATCAATGTTGATTTTCCCTTGCACCTTGGATATGGATCATGTCTAAGTCTTTCTGTGTATCTCGCCTAATAATTACTTTGGATTTAAATCTCAGTGAGGTCAAAATATATTTACCTGTTTTAATTTAAAGATATTTTGGTTTAATTGTAACTTCTTTTTACAAAAATATATCCTTTTTAAAAAGTACCTTTAGTAAAAAGTACTTTTGGTTGAAAATCTTTTATAAAAAGTTCTTTTAACATAAGTACCTTTTACAAAAAGTACCGTCTATAAAAATAATATTTTATAAAAAGTACCTTCTATAAAAGGTATTTTTATAAAAAGTAACTTTTATAAAAAGAACCTTTCTTCAAAAGTATTATTTATATATAATACTTTTAATAAATACTACTTTTTATAAATAGTACTTTTTATAAATAGTACTTTTTATAAATAGTACTTTTTATAAATAGTACTTTTTATAAATAGTACTTTTTATAAATAGTACTTTTTATAAATAATACTTTTTATAAATAATACTTTTTATAAATAGTACTTTTTATAAATAGTACTTTTTATAAAAAGTACCTTTTGAAAAATTACCTTTTATAAAAACTACATTTTGTAAAAAGTACCTCTAACAAAAATTACCTTTTATAAAAAGTACCTTTTCTAAAAGGTACCTTTCATAAAAAGATTATTTTGTGAAAACAACTTTTTATAAAAAGTGGCCTTCATAAAAAGTGGCCTTCATAAAAAGTGGCCTTCATAAAAAGTGGCCTTCATAAAAAGTACCTTTTATAAAAAGTATATTTTATAAAAAAAGTACCTTTATAAAAGCTTACTTTATAAAAAGCACCTTTTATAAAAAAAAACGTTCTTATAACAAGAACCTTTCTTTAAAAGTACTTTTTATAAATAATAATTTTTACAAAAAGTAATCCTTAAAATATTACCTTTTATAAAAAGTACATTTTGTAAAAAGTACCTCTTACAAAAATTACCTTGTATAAAAAGTACCTTTTAAAAAATTACCTTTTATAAAAAATACATGTTGCAAAAAGCACCGTTTAAAAAAAAGCACCTCTTATAAAAAGTACTTCTTGTAAAAGTTACCTTGCGTAAAAATTACTTTTTATAAAAAGTACCTTTTGAAAAAAATATCTTGTAAAAAGTACATTTTGTAAAAAGTTCCATTTGTAAAAAGTACATTTTGTAAAAAGTACCTTTTGTAAAAAGTACCTTTTGCAAAAAGTAGCTTTTGTAAAATGTACCTTTTGTAAAAAATACTTTTCATGCAAAGTAGATACTTTCTATAAGACCATACTTTCTAGAAAGAGAACTTTTTATAAAACTATTATTCAGACTCGAGTTCAAAAACAAGTTTTTATAAAAAATATCTTATTTCTTCAAATGAAAGCATATGTAGTAAATATAAGCAATTGCCTTTTGAGACCCTTGCAGCATTTATTTATGTTTCAATATGTTTAATATTTCCATTATTTTTCGTAGTCTGTACCAAAAGTTGTGGTGAGGGTTTGGAAAAAAATAATTACATATTTGTTCATATCAAGCTTTTGTTTTATTTCCAAAATAACTTTTGAAGAATAATTACCCTAAATATAGTCGCAGATACATACAACAAATACATAATATAGTTTAGCAAACATGTATGCATGTGTGGGTGTGTGTGTGAGATAATAAAGAAGACCTTATAGGTTGATTCTATGGATTCTTTACATTTTAATTGATGATAGTAAAATTAATAATAGAGTCTGCTGCTGCAAATACGACTACATACATACATACATACTCTTATAAATACATACATACATATGTATTGATTACATGTCGAAAATACATTAGGGGATGTAGCGGTGTATGTGTTGGGGGGTATTTGAAGAGTGGCTTTTGTGAGCACAGATAAGTCATATGTATTTATGAGTTTGAGCGCATGTATGTTTGTTAGTAGTCGTATGGATGGATGCATTGTATTAGTTCTTTTCCATCTTTTTTTTTTTTGTTTTTTTGTTTTTGCTTTTCTCCTTACACAAGTCAATCAATCAATAGGTCAAACATTTTGTCATTGAGCTACACAGACATGTAGCAGAAACAGCAGCCAACGACATCAACGAACAACATGAGTTTATGATGCCAAAGAATATTGAAAATGTGCCTCATTTTATGTTGGTGTGTTTATGTGTTTTTTTTTGTCTTGTTTGTTTTTGTTTTTTTTTTTTTTGTTTTACGAGTGGAAGTGTATGTTTGTACGCTGCTAAATGTGATCTGGTTGTATGCTTGACTAGCTGACGTTATCATTATTTTGATGATAGAAATATGTATGTACTATAGTATCTGGTACCTCGGCTTGTTTGTGTCCCTGTCCGTCTGTCCGTCCCTCTGTCTGTTCAGCCAAGTAGTATGAATTGTTTGTAGTTAAGAGTGCCACTGCATGTGTTGATGATGATACATTGAGCAAATAGCACTTGCATGTTTTAGTTTTAATGATGCCTGGCGTGAATGATTACGACGCTGACGACGTCGAAAGAGATGCTCATATTTATTGACTGCATTCACACTGATATCATTATTATTCATATTAAATTATGATTCAGTAGGTCGATTTTTTATTCTTTTTTTCCATTTTCTATGCAAGTTAATATTTTCTTGTGTTCTGTTTTTGTAGTTTATTTTTATATGCAGTACGTTGCAAGCAGCATCGGTGGTTGATAGCATTTATTTTTTTTTTTATTCACGTTTGACTTTATGGAGCAGCTTACGTTGTTGATAATAGTGCCAGTGTTAATATGTTAGTCAATAATCATTTTTACATGGGAAAACTGTTGTGTAACTACTCAGGACCATATTTTCGCCATTATTGTTTTTAAATGCACTCATGACTTTAATAATCTAGGCCTTATATTTGACTGATATTTCATAACTTCACAAAGTTTCACAATGATTCTGTATTCAGAAGGACATGATAAGTATTCCAAGATATAATGGAAAATTAAAATAAATTAATTTTTCTAACCTGCATATCAGAGAAGAAGAGATGTTCTGGGAAGTCACCATACTTCCATCATCAGTACTCATGTTTAGATGGCTCAATTGAAGAACGTAACAGTCTTCACTTTCGCATATTAAATTCCTGCGTTACTGTTCGTATATTTTCTTCATAACCCACTTTTCCTGAGTTTTTGTTCCACGCGGCTTAATATATCAAAGTTTTTGTATAACCATGTGATTTAAAAATACTTGTAAACATTTTTTCATTAATTTTGCATCATTTTTCTATATTCTGCCGTGTCTAAGGAAATTAATTAACTGTGAAATTTCTTATTATTTTTTAATTAAAAATTTACATTTTTTATATACAATCTTTAGTTTTCTCATAGGAGTCTCCTATAAATTTGTGTAGTTCTTTTTAAAAGTTTTTAGTATTTTAATTGCTAATACTTTAAGCAAAAAATTGTTATAATACCACTCATAACATTTTAACGCATAAAAATTATACGGGTGATTTCAAGAGATTTCTGTATGAAATACATATAAAAGAGACTTATAACACTTTTTTTCAACTACACACACATACACTTGAACAAAACACTAGCTTATAGGCAGGCACAAGAGAAGTCTTAATAATCCTTAAACTAACCAGCATTAAAAAAGTTAAATCCAAAGAAAAAAAGAAGCACACAATGCTTGAAGAAAAGTATGAAGGAACATCTAAAAAAGAGAGCAATGACTGACAAGACAAGGATACACATAATTTCAAATGCTTTCATGGCAGAACAAAACAACTAAAAGCTCAGAAAATTCTAGGAAAATAGACAACATTAAAATAAAATTCAAACATAAAAAAAAAAACTAAAACTAAATTCTTTTTATAGAAAATAAAATAAAGGATGCTGTGCTCTGCCGATTTTTTCGTCCTTTTAGCTTGTTTTTAGTGATTTTTTTTCTAAGCAAAGGGATAAGAACAACAACACATACATAAGTAACTGCTGATTTGTTGCTTTTGTTTCTTTTGTTGTTGCTCTAATGTAAATCTGCTACATTTTATTTCTTTCATTTGCTATTCTTCTGAAGTATCCTTGTGTGGCTTGTTTTGCAGTTGTATTGTTTTGTAATGAGAGTTTTGTTTCGTTTCGTTTTTTTTTTGTTTCTTATACTCGTGCATATTCTTCAAGATATTTGCAATCAGTTGTTGGTTCTTTGCATTTGTACCACTATTTTCTATACTCAACGCAAGGAAATGAAAATAAAGGAAGAGAGGTAAGTAAGTGGGTGCCTAAATGCAAGCAGGTACACACGTATTATACTTGATTTTTTTTTTCTTTTTTATATATTTTTTATACTTATTTTGACTCTGTTTGTCATTTAGCCAAGCCGCTAGTCGTTTTAGTTAAACAATGCCACATGAATGGAGCGCAATTAAAATACTTGAAGGTTTTTTTTTTATATAAAAGCTTTAAATTAAGGTGATTCATTTAAAACTGCAGATATGCAGTGATTAAAAATATTTAGTTATTACATTCGTAGTTGTGGCACTACTGGTGGCAGTCGTGACGGGGCACTGTGCAAGCGGTTATATGTCACATGGTTTAGCACAGACGCAAACCGTAATCTTAGCTGGGGTTTGAATCGATAACTTTCACTCTACTCACCGGCATTGCGCCGGGACTTATTAGTGTCTTCGTATACAGAAAATTTATTATAAATCAAATACTGTTTGCATACACTTTTAATTCTTTCTATTCATTTAATTTGACCTCTTTATAATAGCAAAAATACTGAAATACTTACATTTGCTGATAAAAGAATACGACACCACTGTGCATTTTACTGTTTAACATTTCGTAACTATTAAAACTGTCAAGGGTCCAATAAACATTCTTAGACACTTTTCTTAGTCATATTTCTAATGAGCTGTTAAAAAGGAATGTTTTGTGGCTGGCTGTAAATAATGTGAATTTCTGTTTAAATTTGAGCTTAAGAATTTTTCCCATTAATACTTAAGTTGAATTATGTCACATTTAAAAATATCATGTTACAAGAATTTAACAATCAATCTGTAGCAAGAAGGCCAATTGCATGGAATGTAACTGGAAACATTCTTTAATAAATCACTAAGTGTTTATTTTTCTTTTCTTTCTAATATTTATAATTGAGAGCTTAATTTGCCTTTGGCTGGCAAATAAATCCAACTTTAATATTACACGTACCCGTTACTGATTACCTTGAAAATATATCAGATATAGAAAATCTTAGGAGTTCGAATTGCAGATATTTGGAAAAATATATTAAGGAAACTGGTTCTTGGCCTAAATAAGTTTAACAGTGTTTCTGGTTTTCATAAGAGCTTTTAATACCCCATAGAGGCAAAATTTTAACTTTAATGTTTTGAAAAGCCGCCACACCCTCTTATGAACGTTGGTGCAGGTAATTGTTTTATTACTGTGACTAACAGATTTGGAAGTCTTTATATTTATTTCTATTTAACATCAACAAGCTGGCTTTTAAAGATGTTGTGCTTGTTTTTTTTTGGGTAAATTTATAACGAAACAATTTTTATTACAAAATTTAATTTTATGGACACAAATATTTTCTGCTTTGAATTACACATGCAAGCTAAATTAATATGGAATGAAATCCTTGAAATAACATTTATTAAACTTATCAAAGAGCAACATCTGCAATCAACGTTAGTGTGTTAAATAAATATAAATGCATGTATGTATGTGTGCACATGAAATGCACAGATACTATCAAGAAAATCAGACAGATTGCAGTAAACAAAATTACAGTAGAGACTGCACGCGACAAATAGGAGATTTCGTTTCCAAATATGACGATACACTCATATTCAAACCAAAATGTATTTCAAGATGTTACAACAAGTATTTAGTACACAGGCAAAGAATTCCTTAAAGTATACTTTAAATAGGAGTGAGTACACAAATAATAATTAAATACATATGTATATAAAAATGGCAAAACTTTTGATTTTCATTGTAAAGAAAACATTATCATGCTTTAAGTTTAAAAAATTATCATAAAAATATTTTTAATTTTCAAGAGGTCGCCTGTGGCTCATTGCTTTCATTGTGGCATAATATACACATACCCACACAAACACACATACACCGTCTATGCAAATACTATTATTTGCCCAAGTCTGTTTACGAAAAATGCGTCATAAGTCATCATTTTGATTGAATTTATGTCAGTGATGTTATTAGAACAACTCAATGAAAACTATGGCAGCCATAAAGATGGATACACATTTTTTTTTACACAAACACACTTTAAGTTTTAAGCCTTTTAATGAAATTTTTACCGGACATTTTGTTAAAGTTGTATGGGTTTCTGTTTGTTTTTTTTTAAGCAAAACAGATAATAAATTTCGTAGTAAAACACACCCTGCCTTTTTTAGCAACAGTTTGTTGTTGTTGTTGTTTTTGTTAAAATTCATATTGTTATTTAAAATAAACCATAAAATTGAAAAAAGGCCGCCTGTTTTTTCCTCGGTGATGTTTTTTGTTGTTGTTGTATTGCCACAAAAATAGATAACAACAAAAACAGCAACACGAATGTCACTCAACACAGGCTACCTTGGCCTCAAAAATCAACAACAACTACAACAGCAAAAGCAACAGCAACAGCCACGGCTACGCAGCAGCGACAGCACAACAATCAGAAAATGAAAACAAATTGTATTATGAGAAACGCATTTTTAAAGATCAGGCAACAAAATATTTATTTATTTATTTCATTTTGTTTTTACTGAATAGCAGCAACAACAACAACAAACACAAAATTAGCAACAACTGTACCAACAGCAACACTAGTTGTAGTATTAGCAACAGCACGAGGCATGTTTGCCTCTGAACGTCCCTCTATATACTTCAGATATACTAAATACTATAATATATATACGATATATTTCACTAATACCATGTACGCCGCGACCACCAACCACCGCCTTTAGCACGTCTTGGCAATACTTGAACTACATAATCATCATCTACATTTTGTCATCACCTTCGACCAGCAACACAGTATTGAATTAACAGTAGAGTGTTAAATTCTAGCATTAATTGCTTCGTCTGTTACACAAAATGAGTGAACTGGCGAACACACTAAAAGAATAGCAGGGTTAGAGCCGTATTATCCCTAAAAGTAGCAGAGCAGTTAGCACAGTTAACACAAATGATCCGCCAGTGTTGCCGTTTAATTATTTTCTTCATGATCCATTTTCGAAATTTTTGCTCCATTCTTGGTTAGATTTTTTACTTAAAATATATTTCCTTTATGATGTAGTAGAATTTTTTTTATTAATTTTTTAATCCCAGTTATATACTATTTATTCAATCCCAACTGTAAATATATATTCTTGTGGTTTATTTTATTAGTATTATTATTTTAGAGATTCGTCATCAGTGTTTGTTTTTTTTTTTTTGAATTTGTGGGGATACAAACCTTACAAAGCCCATAAAACCGAAAAGTGTTCCAAATGAAGTACCAAAGCCATAAATGCCATTTAACACTCATTGTTGGCTGGCGTATTTGTTATGCGTATTTATGGCATTTTAATAAAGAAATAAACCGCAACATATATTTGTTCAAGAGTAGAAAATAAAAATAAATGAAATAAAAAGCCCTGAAAATGTTGGGGTTTGTGCATAATAGAACTCGTGTTCTTCTTTCTACAAAATGAAGGACATACTTGGAAATATAAGATTCATAAGTTTAATTATACTGCAGGCTAAACACTTTTTTTGTTGCTTATATTTTGCAAGATAAAAATTTACGGTTTGTGTTGAGTTTATTTCAGCTTTACAAAAAACGCCTCTTTGCTCATATGCAAGCTGGTGCAGGTTCAGTTGTTTCAAATGTTTTACACCTTTGATTCGTTGTATTTTGCCAGTCAAACACATTTTTTTTTGTTTTATGTAAAGGCATTTGAAATGGCGGCCTAAAACGTGCTTAATTGTAGTTGAAAAATATATATGTAGGTACAAATAAGGATGTTTCTTCCTATCTTTCTCTAATTGAGTAGATTTAAGCTCAAGAAAATTACAAAAATGTTGCTTCTGAAGCAAAGAACCAGAAAACAGAAGAGTTTTACCTCCAATTGTAAGTGGACCCAATTCAAATGAATCTTAAAAAGCCTTTAAGAACTTCAAAATTTAAGTTTTATTTTCTGTTTTCTATTACTTAAATTTCTCATAGTTACAGTTGAATTCGCTTTAGCGCAACACGCTTTACTGAAAAAAATCGGATTATTAAAAGCGATACAAATCCCCGCACTGATTTTAAACACAGTTAGTCTTATTCACTTCGTTTTACTGAAAATATCGTATTACTGAAAACCAAAAGCAAGCCCACAACTACGTTTTGTATGAAACTTACTACGCTTTAGTGAAAAAATAAACAATGACAAATTTATTTATTAGAATTTGATTGCATAACTTAAGGCTGAGAAAATTGTGAATGTATTGCCAATGCAAGTGGCTAGACATTTTCGAGGAATTCGTGAAAAATTTCAACAACAAAATGTGCACATATGCATGTGTATGTTTTACTGATTTTAAGCAGTACGCTTAATTGTAACAAATTTCAGTAATCCGAACTACTTTTCAGAGAAAAAATCGGATAACTGAAAAAAAAATTGGGTTTTGGTTATTTCCAATAAGCGGAGTCGAGTGTACCTTTAAAAGCCGTCTGTCTGCCACAGGCACTTCAACACCCCCATAAGTGACCACTGTTGCGTATACGTAATATTTGGCCTGGCGATATGCTTTAATATTAGGAAACCCCTTAAGTTGTTTGTTGGGAAACTGCATCAATTTTTTAGTAAAAAAAAAGTTTTTTACTTAACATAAATGTTTACAACAATATTAATTTACTGGTTAAATTGGTAATTCACTTACTTACTAACAAATAAAAGAGTTACTCTACAAATTTTTCCTTTTGCACTAGCAAATTTTGTTAATATTTATTTTATCTCTTTAGCACGTTCTCGATTGACTAAAACCATGCCAAATTTTATTATTAACGATGATAAGAGATTTGATTTGAATATTAAATGAAAACACATTAAAAATTACATTAATTTATGTGTGCCTGCTTAAAGACACAGCAAAGAAAAGATAAATAAATATGAGAAAAACCATTTCACATGGCTCATAAATAGTATGTGGTCAAATTAATAGTCTGCTGGACGGAAAAAGAAATTAAAAAACAAAAACAACCTTTAATAAAATTCAGTTTTACAATTATTGAAAGAACAAGGCAGTGAGTGACCAAGGATTTTTACACAGCATTTTTTTATTTTTTTTGTTCGCCAGTTTTCTATAGAACATTTTTAAATGTTATTCTTTGGTGGGAGTCAATTTCTACTGCTTCTCAATTCTATTAAGAACCGCTGGAACCGCGATTAAAAACTAATTATACATAATTTACTTTCGGTTGAAAAATTTGAATACTAACACTATTTGAAGACAATCAAATGATGAAATGCCTGTCTGTACATTATGGCCAACCCAATTGTATGTTTTCTTTGGCCTATACAATAGATACTGTGATTATTGCTTATTATTTTAGTTTCATTTACAAAATCTCACCACACATTAATTGATTTATTTTTAATAATAAATTTTATTTATTATTTTATAATTATAGCACAAGGTGTTTTTAGCCAGAACTGGCAGCAGCATTCGAAAAATATCATCTTCACCATTCATTCACCAGCAGAACAACTATTGTGAGACCAAAAAGAAACGAGAGAATAAACACCAGAAGAAAAAAACAAGTGTGTTTTAACATGAAAATTTTGGCTGTTGGCCAAAAAGTAGAAATGTTTTGTTTGATACTAAGAAGAAAAAAGAAGGAAAACAGCAAGAAAAATCTTCTAGTGCCATGGTTAAAAACAAATGAAGAACAAAATAACAATCGTACAAACTAAACAACAGCGTACGTTTTTTTTATTGGTACGTTGTTGCAGTATCTTTGAATTGGATTGCAAAAAAGAAAACAAGAAAATAAGTTTCATTTTCTTCATGGTAAGTATTTGCACGAGTACTCACTCGTCTTTAGATTGTATAAGAATGTATTTTGAAGCAAATAAAACTAACAACCACTCAGAAAAAACATATACATTAAGCAGAAGGAAACTGAAATAAAAATAAAAAAATCAGCGTAATGCAAGAAGTTATGAAACACACTGTGCGACAACGTAACACTTGCTGGCCAAGTATTTATTTCGGCGAGGTCATTTTTAAGGAGGGGCAACATGCATGCGGTGAAAAAAGTTTATTGCAAATTTAATTAAACTAAAAGAAAATAATTTTTAATTTAAAAAGCAACACAAACAAAAACCAAACAGCAAAACATGTCATTTATGCTGTAGTGAATTTTCATTTTTTTTCCACACACAAAAAAAAACACTCGCACCTTTTCCAGCTTTTCCTATCGCATTTATTTTTTAATAGTTGAATTCGCAAATTATGTCAATGGATTTTATGAAAGTTTTCTTGGAACGTGATTAATTGTTGTGTTTCAAACCTCAAATAAAAACACCTGCTTTTGTGCTAGTTTTTGTAAGAAAGAAAATATATTTTTTTTCTTTAAGAACAAAGAATAATTTTCTTTTGTGTACTGCAACGTATACGACACTTTGCAAATGAAATAAAAATTAACACTTGTTTCGATTACTTTCTAGTTGAGTGGATGCAATACTTTCTTAATAGAGAGTTTTTATGCATTAAAAATAAATTGAAAACAAAAAACAAATTTCAATAGTTTTAAAATTTTATTGCACAATTATCGAGAAGGTTTTAAATATGAGAAGATAAAATAAGACCTTCTTTAGAATGAAATTGTGACACTAGAGTGCAAAACAAATAGTTACAGAATGTTTTTGGCTTCCTGGACGTGACCACTACAATTGCATTGCATTGTAGCGGAAATATGAAATGAGGGGGTAGTTTGTTGTATATGAAGTTTTGCTCAGATGAGGTTCTGCAGACTGGTAGACAGACAGGCTGCAGGAGTGGTGGCTATTGGTGACTAAAGCTGCCAATATATTGTGAGTTTCACTAACATGTTTTTCCTGCATGTGTATAAAATCAGAAATTTAAAAAAATTTAAAACATGTAGACTTTAACATGAAAAATGTCTCATATAAATACGACTTATTAATTGATGGTCCTATAATTTTTCCTAAAAAACCAAACAAAAATGCTCTTTTTCTTGATTGGTGTATAAATATCCGAGTAAATATGAGTTTGCTTTATTTCATTAATTAAAATCCCATAATAATAATCATAAATCTAAGAGTTGGATGAAAAATAAATGATTGTGTCTCATCGATCAAAAGAAAAAATTTTCAATTAAATTTATTTATGAAAATGGGAGCAAAAAAGTTAAATTTTATTTAGCAAATTTTAGGCAATTGTTCTAAAAATGAACCAACTTTAGCAAGAGTTTCATATAAAAGAGGACAAGTCTATTTACATAAAACCTAAGCTAAATCCGTTCTAATGCAGTGCATATGTGGGCAGCCAAGCATGTGTTGGTAAAATTTTAAAATAATATATTAAGTTAAAAATAAGTTGGATATATAAAATCAAAGGATTGACAATGTTGTAACAGCAGCTGTCATGTTTTATTATGTTTTGTTGTTGTTATTGTTATTTTATTTAAGTGGGATATTTGTATTTTTCAAAACACACAAAACTAATTAACAAATAAACGAGGAAGTGTTTCAGGAAATTGGAAGAATGAAGATTTCCTGCACTTCTCTCATACACATACACACACATACACGCGCATGCAAACATTTGCTCACACACAGAGTATTTATTCGAACATCTAAACAAAAACAACAAATCAGAAAAAGTTTGTGTCAGAAGAGTTGTGTCAAAAAGGGGGTCGATATGCTATTGTATATGGGCATTTCCATGATACAGAACTTCATTGTCGTTAAAAGTCAATATAAAATGAAATTTTAATTTAACAATAAACTTAACTCCGGGCTTTACATAGAGAGCCCTATAATTGATGTTAGCTGCCTGTGTTTGTAAATAAAATAAAAATATTCGTAAATAGATAAAAATAAAATGTTTATTTTATTTACAAAAAAAAAACAGACAGTTAACATCAATTATAGGGCTCTCTATATAAAGCCCTGAGTTTGATTTTCAGCAATTTGTGCTATAATTAAAAAAAATACTAGAAGTTGTTGTGGCCAACGATTAAAAGGCTAATTTCAGTGAACCCTGAAGCAATATTTTAATGTGACTAGAATGTTCTGCATTGATGTCTCTTGCAAATAGTTATTATTACATATTTATACAGTCGCACGTGACATATTTGCCATCAAGGTATTTATGTTCTATGTATTCAAAACATTTATTTCCACATACCCGCAATAACAACAAACTTAACAAAAATGGGTTGTCTGAATAAAATTGTATGAGTTCATTATATTGAAAATCTAATAAAAAAAACAAATCTAAATGAAAATAGTATCAGAAATACCCAACACAGTGTTCTTTTTATAAAAGACAGAACTCTGCTTTAATTTTGTGATCATGTGACAAAAACAGACTACCTGGGCTAAACCTGAATTATTTCTTACTTCTTTGCATTTTTTGTCTAAATTATAAACCAAGAAATATTTTTCAATCTCATCAGATGGCATAGAATACATTTGGCCACCTTTTGTTCACCTTTTGTTCACCCTCAAAACGAGCAAACGATATATCCAAAGGAAATATAAAAAGTTGCCCCTTTTGTGACTCTGCAGTCTAAATGGTTAATGTATTTTTTTTAATTACTTAAATTTGAGTGTTTCTCTGTAAATATATTTAAACGAAAGTGTTTTTAAGAATTTTTTTTTTGTATTCTAGTATCGGTGAAAGTTTCTATGGAAATGCCCATATATGGTGCAAAATCACGTTTCTGTAGATAGTTTAACCTGACCGCCTACTTTGTGGAATTAATAGTTAGATTTTATTAATTGAATATCGCACCATGCACTATTTCTAGAGAAACGTTTTTTTTCCTAATAATATTATTGAAAAACAATTCAGTTTTGAAAAGTTCTTTATTTAATTTTTCTTAAAGTATATATAGTATATTTATTTTATGAATTCGGCAGTAAATCAAATAATTTTCTTTGCAATATTGTATTGGAAATTTTTTATTTTGCTCTTAGGAACAAGGAAAGGAGGCCATTGCAGCGAAGTGACTTAACACTTTAACTATTTTCAAATTTCTTTGCCTTTTGTTGTTAAATTTAAACAGTTACATTGAAATGGTTTTATAATAATAATTTCATTTAAAATTTAATTTATAAAACAGTGGGTTTTCTTTTTGTTAAAAGTGGTTCCTGAATACGGGATTCATTTTGGGATGATTATGTACTCCTTTTCCTGAGCAATTAACAGTTTCAAAAAGGCTTTTCCTACCTCCAAGAGTAGTCAGGGAGTGTCACAAGTAGTAAATTATTGTCCACAAGGAGTAGCCAAGTGTCCTAATTTATGATATAGTGTTCAGGTTACGTTGGCAAATAGTTTTAAAATAAGGAGCATAATTTATTTAAATATTTCCAAGTTACGTTTTCCAAATTGATAGATTTAAAAAAATCAAAGTAATTATTACCTTTACCTTTACCCGAAACTTCTTAGAAAATGAAATATATTGTTTCTAAATTCTACAGAAACGAATGAGAAGTTTAAAGATATATTGAAGTTAAAACAAGAACTCAGTAATCACTTTAGCCACATATTTGTTTAATATAAAAACTTGGAAAAAATAGTACGCAAAATTTTAGTCTGATTACGTTATTATTATTATTTATTAAAAATGTTTTTAAACTCAATAGTTGCAACAAAAAAAAAAAAAAATAAATATAAATGATGTTCTAATAAAACTGATTTTTTTTCTTAAAATATTAAAATTTATTTTAACAAAAATTTGTTAAACTCTTAAACTCTCATATTCTTAAAAATTTGTATAAAAAATTTTGTATAAAAAATTTTGAATAAAATACATTACAAACCCATTTTTTATGAATATGAGGGTTAGTATATTTCTAAGAGATATAAAATAAGTACAGCCTGACAGTTGGCGGATCTATTCAAAATTATAAGGTTTTTATAAAAAGGACCTCAGCTCCAAAATTTTATTATTATTATTAAAATTAATGATTTACATTAGCATCGTAATTTTCTATATCATTAAATTTTAAAGTAAACATTATTGCCAAGAAAAAAAGTGCAGTAACGAACTTTTTTTTGTAAAGAAATGATATCGATAATAGTTTAAAGCAAAGCAATATTTCATTTCGCATATTTTCACACCTTTATGACATTTTATTGATCAATATAATTATACTACTTGTGCTTAAAGCCTTAAATAAATAAATATTGACTCTTGTCTGCCTCTGGCTGAAACTGCAGCAACTAACTATTCACGTTTGCAGTGAAGATATGACTTAATGTTATACTAATTGATTAGACGTACAATAAATAAATTAGAAAAGCCAATAACTAAATTAATATCAGTTAAGTAAAAAAATAGCTCAAAAACTAAGCAAAAAAAAAATAATTTTTTATTAAAAAGCATAAAATAATATAAAAGCCTACATTAAAAAAATGTGTTTTACTTAAATCTGCTACTTACTTTATGTTAAAACAAATTGTTATATAATCCAAAATATTTCAGTAAATTATTCCAAAATAAATCCACTGGATGTGTCCATTCAACAAGGCTTTGTTTCTTGTGTGTGTGTGTGTGTGTGTGTTTTCTTTTTATTATAAATGCTTTTCTGATTTTTTTTTTGTTTATTTTCATGAAAAATAAATGTATTTTGGAAACTGAGAATCTTTATCTTTTTCAGTGGTAGATTTCAGATTTTTTCTTTTTTGTTGGTTCTTGTGTTTTTAATTTTTTATGTACCCAAACACTTTCAGCTACAAATTCTTGTGGGTATTATTTTTAGCACTAGGAAGTTTGTTTTTTTTTTCAAGTTTTATACTTGATTTTGTTGTTGTTGTTTCTTTTAGTGCTTTTAACAGCAGTCAGCTATTTGTTGGCTGAAGATGGCTGCTGTATACCAAATATTTAGATCGGCTTTATTTCTACTTGAAATTTTTTCGTTTCCTTTTTTTGCATTTAAATGTTAAACATAATTTTACATATAAATGTACGAATGTATGTATGTGTGTGTTCTTTTGCTCAGTGATAACATTTTATTTTAGTTTAGAAAACCACTTAAACACTTTTGAGCAGCATTTATGTATGTATGTTGATTTGTGTTTCCTTTGAAATGCACTTTTTTAAGGCCTAAGAATTTTGCGAAATTCTTTTCATAAAATTAAAATTTTTTAGTAGACATTTTTTGTGTTTAGTTTTAAGGCAAAATATTTTTATTTTACACATGAAAATTTTTCACTTGCTTTTTTTTGTTTAGCTGTGTAAATTATTAAAGTATTGTTATTTGACTCGTTCTTTTTTTGTTTGTTCAACTGCTATAATTTTTTTGAAAAGATAACATATTTCTTATTTTGTCTTGAATTTTTTTCATTTTAAATTCCACTTTTTTTAAATCATGTTTTATTTCAATATGTTTGTTGATTTTCACAATTTCTTTCCATTTCCTTAAATAAAAATTTTTGGCTTTCAATATTTGAGGCAGAAAACCAGATGCGTTGTAAAAGTAATTTGTGTCTTTTCCCTTAATACTTATTTATGTATATTATAATTTTTGAATATGCCGCGCATTGATACTCTCGGTAGCTCTTACAGATAAATACTCTTTAACTGCTAAAGTTGTTGTTGCTACTTATTCTTTATTTTTCACAAATTCATTGCAGTTTCAGACAGGAAAAAAGCACAACAAAGACCCAATGAAATGCTTGAAAACGTTAACAATACGAAAAAGAGCTATTTATTTAACACACAGCCACAATGAATGCGCTACACCGATACGCACGCACACAATTGCAAGAACAAACATACAACATGCATCCGATACAAACGCACACACAAACGAGCGAGAGGATGATGTCAATTTACACTTTTGGCAGAGCAAGAGGAGATTCACTTTGATTTTTTGTTCTGTTACTGGAGATGGATGATGTTGAAGATTTAAAAACAAATGCCTGCTGCTTCAAACCGTTTTAATGTTCACCATCCGCTTAAATGTTCTATTCACTTTGATGAACATCTTGTAACTATTTTCAAAAAGAGTATACAAGCAACGCCAGACCCATCAAACCAACCAACCAGCAAGACAAAAGCAGACAGCAGCAACAAAAGCAAAAGTTCGCAGCAGCAACAGTAGCAGCAGCAACATTAACATCACCCCAGCACAAAGTATTAACTCGAACCACACAACCATTAGCTGCCATCCAACAAAAACACACACACTCTGGCAGCCAGTCCGCCAGCCAACAAATCAGTCAGTCAGTGAGTCCGACAACACATTCATTCCGACTTGTGTATGAAAATCACTTAGAGATCTGATGGTCTTACTCATATTTTTTTTTCACTTTAGTTCTGACAATACACAAAACAAAAAGAAACGCTTTTGTATTCGTATACGTAAATACATAATAAAAAAAAATTATCAAGACTTATACCAGTCCATTACATGCAAAAGACTAAAGACCACAACAGTAACAACAACGAAATATAACGCCTCAAACAACAAGTGATAATGCAAAGAAAGCAAGAGTTACCAAGAGTTAGGTTACGAGTACAATTCGTTAAACACAAAAGAGAGACCGCGACGACGACGATGACGACGACGACTGCCAAAGCAAAGAGACTTTAATACTTTATTACAAAACAACAGCAAATAACATCCAGTAGCAAAAGTCATGAAAGAAAGGAAAAAAACTGCTTACTCTGAGCAAATAGCCACGGCAAGCAAGCAAGCAAGCAAGAGTATCCAATGGATACAAAAACTGATATTATACATTCATCTGTATGTACAAAGCATGTGTGTGAATGGTTGTGTGCAGAAAACACGCAGTGTTTATCTACAGTAAAACCAACAACAACAACAACAGACATGCAAAAATATAAACCAACACTAAAATTTCAAATGCATCAAATAATCAAAATAGAGAAGAATAATGAAAATTTGCACTCGTACATGCAAAAACAATAAAGAGTACTTTTGCTTTATTCATGCACACATAAATGCTGATGTGTGCATGCATGTGTGTATTAACACAAACGACGACAACAAGAGCACCGCACCAGCAGAAAGACCAACAAACACAACCACCGTCACATACATACATGGCGGCAACACGAACAAACTCTCTTTTTGCACGCTACGAACGTGTATGACGAAGCTCCCCTAATTATAAAAAAAATATACCCGAAGTTGAACGAAACGAAAGAACAAATTAATAAAAAACCAAAACAAAAAAATAAACATGTACACAACCAACTAAAGAACTGTTGGTTGTTAGTGGGGGATATTAAAGCAACAACAATTGTAAACTACCACCACTACAACTACTACTGTTAATGCAACCGTCCCACAGTGGGGCATTTTGCGTTACGGCGCACAATATCCTTATAATTTTTGCAATATTTACAATATATACATGACAGGCGATTTATATTAAATATTCATTGCACTGTTTTTTTTTAATTAAAAAAGCGAGTTTTAATCTTGACCTTTTTAATATCAATTTCATTGTATTACTTTTATGGGTCAGATTTTTAAAATAATATTTAAATACTTGTTTGGGATTTTATATTGAAACAAACACAAAATTTATTGTTGTTTGAAATAGCCAAAACTAAACTTTTTTATTGTATTTATAAAAACAGGCAGTAACTATGAAGTTTTTATTTTTTCTTTCCTTTTGAAAAAAAAAAAATCCTTTACATTTTGTTGTGGGTTAAGATTGTCTGCAAGCCTACGTTTTTGTCAAAGTTGAGTTCAACCATATTTTTGAAAATGTCTAAGAACTGAAAACATACGAGGGAATATATTTACGTTTTAAAGTCGGAAAATACATGAAAAATGCAATTTTGTTTTTATAAGAATCGTTCGATTAAACGATTGTATGTGTCAGTCTGGCACAGTGTTATGAAAGCCACATTTTCGCATATTGAAAATGTTTCATAGTCGTCTTTAGCAATATGCGTTTCAGATATTTAAAAATAAATATACGATTTACTATTAAGAATTCCACTAAGTAAAATATGGGCATATTTAATTAAAAATATATTAAAAAATATTTTTGCAAAAGCTGGAAAGTTTAGCTGCTTGTTAATCAGAAGTGCATTTTTTATATGAGTGACGTATGACTAAAGACTTTGGTCGCGTTGCTGCAAAATGTGCCACAGTACCTCCCCAAACAACACACGCACACACACACACACACTCGTTAAAAAAAATCAACAGAAAAAAAAACAAAAAGCGAAAAAAGTATAAAAAAGCAGAGCAATAGAAAAATAACCGAGAATCTATTAATAATGAGACTCTTAAAGTATTTTTCCCATCTTTTAATATTTTCATTAATTCTTACAAGTGTTTTTTCCAAAGCTTCTTCTTGAATCTATTTTTTTTTTTATTTTTGCATTGTCCAGTACTTTTTTTGCCTTCGTTCTTGCTAATTTTCTAATGTTATGAAACAACTTAAGAGCATTTCGAAACTGTTCTCTTTAGAAATAGAATTATTTTCAATTATTATTCGTTTTAACACAAAGAGTTTCGTAAATAGTGAAACGATGTACTATTTAGTTCTTCTTCTATACAATTATGTATTTATATTAAGAATCTTTAAGCGTGATGCCATGGATTTTAGTTTTTCTTTCTTAAAATAACAAATATTTTCGAGATAAGAGGTTTTGAATTTTCTTATCAGTATTTTTAGTACATACACATGCACATATAAGTGTATGTATTTTATATATATACGAGTATATACTGGTACACATGCATGCATGTAAGAATTCTTATGTACACATACAAAAAAAGATCAAGTTTGTAATAAACCAATAAACAATTATCAGATTAGACAAATATTTTTAGTGTAATTAAGAAACGAGGAAAAATAGCTTTAATTAACTAATTAAGTCAAAGCGCCATAAAACATAAAGAAACGATTTAACAAATAGGTACTATTAATAGGCAAATTTAAACTTTTTAAAAATCGCAGAAAACTGTACTTGTTAGCGGGTCAAGTGTGGCATTGAATTTGCTTCCTTAACCAGCAGCTAAACTGAAAATGTTATGCAGTCAATCTGTGCAAATGCGTAACGGGTGGTTTTTAGCAACTTTCAGCTGTTTTCGTGTCACTGTTACTGTTAAGCATGCTCAGTTTGGTTTTTGATTTAATCATGAATCGAATTACAAATGATTAACGCTTGCATTTTTTTTTTTATCTTGGACCAGCACTCAGGGGATGACCCCTATATATGCAATGCATTGCCCCGGAACTGAAAACGAGGGGATAGTATTGAGGGGACAGATTAGGAAAGATGAGAAGATAGACATTTTTTTTTAGCTATTTCAACCTTTACTTCGCCGACTAATTTTTGCTACAGGGCCGACGAAATTCGTGCTCGGTTAAGACACATCGTGTATCGTGCTCATTTCTGGTTGAATGGATACGTAAACAATTCCAACTTCAGTTCTTGCGAGAAGCATGACAAGAACTGTCAATGTATGCCGAAAAAGGCACTGTTTGGTGCGGCCGGTGGTGATCAAAAATGTGCTATGGTAACATTTTTTATTAATTTGTTGTCCCAAATGGAAGAGTTGGACTTGGCTTACATGTGCTTTCAACAAGACGATGCCACTTTTCACACATCACAAGAAACATTGGCTTAAGCGAGAGGCGAGTTTATTTCACGTTTGGGGCCGGTTCATTGGCCGCCTAGATTGTGCGATTTAGCGCCTTTATTTTTTATTTATTATTATTTTTTTTTACCTATGATAAGGTTCATGTTTGTAAGGACAAGCCCTCAACGATGGACACACTGCAAGCTAATAATGAAGAATTTATTGCTGAGATACCGACCGATATGTTGGAAAGAGTTTGCCAAATTGCACCCAACGTTTGGCCCATTTGAGGCGTGGTTAACATTTCCATGAAATCATCTTTAAACATTCAATTATGAAATCGTTCTATCGACTCAAATAAAGAATTCTTACATTTGTATACATTTGATCAAATCCGAAAGCTCTGAAAAAATCACCCATTATATAATCATGTATATATATTTACATGAGCACATCCATGTGTCGGCACATGTTTATGCAATTTGTTCTTAAGGGCTCGAAAGTAAATTCACAGCTTTTTAAATGATAGCGACACTATTTTTTAATAGAACTGCTTTGGAAATCCCAAATAATTTGAAGAACTTATGAATATTAAAAAAAAATTATTAATTGTTGCATTTCTGCACTCTATACAGACTTCGGCAGGGGAAAATGTTCAGTTTATATGAAAACCTTGCAGTGTTTAATTTATCCATAAATAAATTGATTTGCAAAGACTTGCCTGAATAGCTAACAAAGTATCGTCTTTGTCCAAGTTCTTTCTTCATTCACATTGTATCTTCTCAAACGACAACGACAAATACAAATTGAGCATGGAATATGCACAGACTGTATGTATGTGAGCGTGTGTGTGTGTGTGTGCTTCAAAACAGAAGAGGGGAACTGATGTGCCATGTAAATTGAAATGATGATGGCGGTGGTGGTCTGGCCTAGTTATGGCATCTGATACTAAGAGTGCGAGTGCTAGTGCGAGTACTCGTATGTAAAACTGTTTGTCTTTGTATGACATTTATTATACTATATTCTCCTTCAGTGCTTTACTTTAAAAACACTTTTTTTTGGTGCTATTTCCTTTTTTTTTGGTATTTTTGGACAACAATTGCTTCTTTGTTTTGTTGAGTTTTTGTGTTTTTGGATTATTTAACATTTGACCTTTTTCACACAAAAATTGATATGCTTGTTCACATGTGTGTATATGTACACGTTTGTTTTGCTAACAATGTTAATTTGTTTAAGTTTTTCTTTTCTAAATAAAGGAAAATTTCAAATTTGGTTAAGAAAACTAAAAATTAGCACAACAAAATTTGTTACGTAAGGCAGATTATTAGGATTAAATATGTGTTCCCGTATGCAAACCAATTTTTTATTAGTTTCATTTAGTTGTTGTTATATTTTTGAAGATTTTTCTTTATCTACCAAAATATGGGACAGTTAATGAATTCATAACTGACCATTACGATCATTTAATAAAAAAAAAAAACTAAGAGTAATAGTTCTATTATTTGTGCTAAGTTTGATTTTGAGCAACTTGTCATTTTCAAAATAGTTGCAAGAATCTGGGCATTTGCCTGTGGCATAAAAAGAAGTTTCCATTCAATCGTTGCCTGCAGCAACACCTAAAGTAATATTTTAATTTTGGAGTGCATTGCACTGATGTCCCTTTAAAATGGTTTTGAGTTTACCCAAAACTGATTTATACTTTTTTTAATATAATTTTAATCACCGCTGCACGTGACATGTTCAAAGTCACGTGCAACATCCGAGTTGCCGTTGTAATTATATTTCTTCAACTTTGTTTTTACCCTTTTTAAATCCGATATATAAAATTTCTTATTTTTTAATTTTAATTTTTTTTTAATTTTTATTACTCGTTTTCTAAATCAAAAAAATTGATAGGAGCAAAAAACAGAAATAAAAATGGCGGAACCAGTATCGAGTTGATTAAACCACAAATGAAACAAATTAGGAACAACCGTGTAATTGATGAAAAAAATTTCACTTAAATTTTGAAATAGATACATAAAAATAGTGGTTCGAGCCATTAAGTGACGATAATTTAGCAGCATGAAAATATTTCTAAAAAATTAAAACTGGCACAATTTTATATTGCTAAAATTTAAATTTGATTAAATAATCTTTCTAATAGAAACCAAAGGTTTGTAGTTCGAGCACTTCAGATATCGTATATATTTAGCATTTTTTTGTTATTAATAATTTCGGAAGAAAGTTAATTTTAAACTATGAAGAATTTGTATTTGGGTACATTCCTTTTTATTTGGTTACATTTTATTTAAGTATTTTGGTAAAAAAATATTTAGTGGTGGCAACACTGACTGATAATGTTGTATATATATTTTTTCTGTACAACTTTAGGAAATAGCAAATAAACAAGACTAGAACAAGAAGAAGAAAAAATATTCAAGTATTTATTTTCACATAATAGGTCCTTTCCAGTAAAATTCAGTAGCTACTGAGTTATTTAAAAAAATTACTCTAAATAAAATATTTTGCATAGAAGAGTACGCACAAGAGAAAATCATAAATTCCAGCTTCAGCTAACAAAACTGCTGGAATTTCATAAGCCGGCCAAGCATTAGCTTGTTCCACAGTATTCAGAACTTCTGAAAATACTAACATTTGCAAACAATAATATTATGAAGTTCACGTATGTGAACATGAGCAACTGCTGGCTGGCTGACAACTAAAAAAAAATTGTATTCGTGGTCGTACGAAATGCTTCCCAAACTAAATGTAACATTAAACGGTGAGCGGTGAATGAACGGTGAAATACCATTGTCGTTTTAATTCTTCTACTTTTTCCTTAGAATAGCAAGAGATTTGTTTTGTACGCAGGTACGAGGGTATTGTGGCGGAAACGGATATGGTTCACGGACTGTTGTACACATCATTATTTATAATAATGGTACACGAGCCTCTGCTAAACTTAAGTAGGCTTTTCCTCAAGCGATTTAAAGTTGTATGTTGAACTTAAGGGATAATTTCAAGTATTTTCAAAAATGCTGATGTTTAAAGAAACTGTAAACGTTTTTAAAGCGGCAGGTATGTTTTTGCTAAATATTACTCATACGTAGGAGTCTTCTTTTTTTATTTACTAATTTAATTTTTATTTATTTTTACTTTTTGCCAAATAAAAATGACTAAGGCTGAAATTAGTTTTTGTGCTCAATTACTTTTTTTTACAACTTAAAAGCAGCGTTGTTTTTGTGGCTGTTTTTGAAGTTCTAAGCAGTAAAATTATATTTTTTTCAGAAATGTTTTTTTAAAATGTGATGAACGAAATTTGTTCGTTGCTTTTAAAAATAAATAATAAAATATACAAAACGGCTACCAACTCAACATCATATAATTCACACTCACAGAAATTGTGGAGGGGAAGAAAACCTGAATTTCATTTTTAGTGAAGAAATTCAGAGAACCAGTAAATAAATGTTTTGTCTAGAAACTGACAAACAAAAACAAAAAAAGATTTTATACTATCAAAGTCCCGGTTTACACTATGCAATTCTTACTTTGTGTGACAGTCCTGAAATAGGAATGTATACCATTTGTATTCCTTTCTCGCTCTTCCTGACTAAATATCAATAATTGCTGCGACAAAAATTGCATAGTGTAAACCGGGACAAACTGATATATCAAAGCTAAGTTAGTTGAGTAAAAACTATTTTTTTTTTATTAATATATTATTAAGTAAAAATATGATTTGAAGAAAAGAAAGTTTTAAGCAATTTGTGAACTAAATCCATCATTAATGTAGAAATGTTTGAAAAACTTTATGTAGAATAACAACAAAATATCTCCAAGGAAGCTGTCCCATTTTGCATCATGTGCTAAGTCTACATATTTGATGTCAGAGTTGCCAGGCCAATGATATATAAATTGTTGTTGTCTGACAACACAATCTCCTGTAGAACACTTTTAATAAAAATATATTTCACTTCAAGTAAATGTTTATTGGACAACTTTTTGGTAATAATTTTTTTTTCTGTGTATCCCAGCAAGCGAAGCCAACTCATGTGCCATCTCGTAAGAATATTGAAAAATGATAAGAAATGTCATGAAGTCATAATGTAAAAAACACAAAGCAGAATAATATTATTTGTTTAACATTTGCTGGTGCCATCGTCATCGTCCACATTATCATGATGGTCTGTCTCTAAAGAAATTTCTTAATATTTTTATAAAAAGGCTTATGGCCATGCGGCCTTAAAAAAACACGAAAATTTATAAGATGATTTTTTTAAGGATTTGGTTTTTGATTTAAATAAAAATACACTCAACAAATTTTATAGCTTAAAATAACTTTTCAGGCTGGTATACTTGAAAAGATTATGCAAAATATGCCAAAGTGGAAATTATTTTGAATTGTTACATGATGGCATGCCTTCCCTCAAACAACATGTCAAATTCACTACCCTTTGCTTAAAGCTGCTCGATTTCCAAAATCGAAATAAGAAAAAAAATTAATCGTATTTACAAATATGTAATTATTTTCTGTGTAACTTCAAATAAAAATGTCTAAAAATATTTAAAATTTACGATAAAAGTATAAAGCCTGGCTTTAAGAAGATTTCAAACACTCATGCATTTTACCAAATAAATATGTGAAACACTTTGAACTTGAAAGTGTCGATTATGCGGATTGTTGTCCGAGTGAATATTTCATGGCTTAATACGAGTATTTTGAATTTTATCAGTTCATTTTACTCACTACTTCTTTCTACCTGTGGCTTAATATTGTTGTTTCGCTAGATGTTTTTAATGTTTTAATACATTTTGGCATGCTTTTGGGTAATAATTCACAGATTAACGCCATTTAGGTCTTTTGTGTTAACATTTACCATATAAAAGAAAATAATATTAAACAAAAAAAAAAAAAAATAAATTCAGCTGAAACCGTAAGGACTTTAGCATTTTGAATTCAAACTGTTTCAAATGTGTGCGCGCTGTTTAATGGCTGTTGAAATGATGCAAACATATCTTTGGCATGACTAATCGTTGTTAATTTAACAGGATTTTTTCATGTTTGACATTTCAGAGATACTTTTTATTTAAAGTTTTTTTATTTATGTATTTTCTTTTTTTTATTTCTGTTTTACATTTATCGTTTTGTGATAAAAGGTGAGGTTGATTTTATGTCATATAAAACCTTTTTTTGATTTAAAAAGCAATCAAGTTCTTCTGCTTCTTCTTAGTTTGTAGTATTTGTTTAATTGTGTGGGTGTGATAAAAGATCTAAACCGTTTTATTACGAATCTTAATAAAACATTTTCTAAGTTTGAGATACAAGTTTATTTACAAAATTTTTCAAATAATTAAGACTATACAACTGAATTCAATTACTGCAGATCCTGGAGACCTTTCGAATATTTATTTCAGAAAATTTTATTAGAAAAAATTATTTTGGAATTTTTTCGCAACAGATTTGCAAAATCTGTTTTCTAAAGCATTCGCTTTTTTAATACAAAAAACTACCTGAAGTTAAATGAAATCAAATTCCACTTGTGCTTGTTATTTTGTTTTAGAATTTTGTAGAAATTCAATGCATCATGTTGTCTACACTAAATTAATTTAATATCAAATAACACAATGTTTACACTACGATTATTTCTTATTTATTTATTTATACATCTATTTTATCGAAGAGTTCAATGAACAAAATTGTTTATTTTATATCGCTATTGACACAACAGTTATAATGATACCAAAGCTACTGTGTATGAGACATTTCGATACATTCTCGTAATTCATAAAAAAGCAAACAATTGATCAACAAAAACGAGTTGATTCCAATAAAAATTACGTAAGCAGTAGTTTTCTAAGTAGCTTTCAACCGCGACTTTGTCCGCGAAGACTATGTGAAATTTTATCTAATGTGTATTTTATGTCAATGATGTGTTGTGTTTTTATGAGTTAAATAATTTCATATGTCTACAAAAATCTTCGACCACTGAGTATGATCATTACCAAAAACAAACATCACCCTATGTTATTCCCCGTATCTTAACCTCTATGCCAAATTTCATTCAAATCGGTTGAGCGGTTTAAGCATGAAAAGGTAACAGACAGACAGAGTTACTTGCAAGTCATTATAAAAAGTGCAAATCATTATAAAAAGTGCAACTCATTATAAAAAGTGCAAGCCATTATGAAAAGTGCAAGTCATCATAAAAAGTGCAAGTCATCACTAAAAAGTGCAAGTCATGATAAAAAGTGTAAGTCATCATAAAAATGCAAATCATTATAAAAAGTGCAAGTCATCACAAAAAAATGCAAGTCATCATAAAAAGTGCAAGTCATTACAAAAAGGGCAACTGATCATAAAAAGTGCAGGCCATAGTAAGAAATGGAAGTCATTATGAAAAATGCAAGTCATCATAAAAAATGCAAGACATCACAAAAAAATGCAAGTCATTTTAAAAACTGCAAGTTATCACAAAAAGTGCAAGTCATTATAAAAAGTTCAAGTCATCATAAAAAGTGCAAGTCATCATAAAAAGTGCAAGTCATTATAAAAAGTGCAAGTCATTATAAAAAGTGCAAGTCATCAAAAAAGTGCAAGTCATTATAAAAAGTGCAAGTCATCATAAAAAGAGCAAGTCATGATAAAAAGTGTAAGTCATCATAAAAATGCAAGTCATTATAAAAAGTGCAAGTCATCACAAAAAAATGCAAGTCATCATAACAAGTGCAAGCCATTACAAAAAGGGCAACTGATCACAAAAAGTGCAAGCCATAGTAAGAAATGGAAGTCATTATGAAAAGTGCAAGTCATCATAAAAAGTTCAAGTCATCATAAAAAATTCAAGTTATTATGAAAACTGCAAGTCATTACAAAATGTGAAAGTCATCATAAAAAGTGCAAGTCATTATGAAAAGTGCAAGTCATTCTGCTATAAAATCTGTTTATCTTTAGTCGAGCTGCAGTGGTCACCGTATGAATACAAAACACTCAGAGATGCTGCAAGAGTGAAGTTCTTTTCTCTAGATAAACCGCAATGTGATTCTTGCAGACAACTTGACTTGGACTACAATTATATAACAAAGTTTGTTTACTTTTTGACGTGTCAAATCTTTTCAAAAAATTCAAGCATAAAGATTTGTTGCACATAGGTAGTTATTGCTGGTTAGTTTTGATAGCAACATTTATTGTGTAATCAGCAACATTTGTTGTGTAATCAGCAATTATACTTCAGTCACTTGGCTTTTTCAAATGGGGTGTTAAAATGATTTTTTTTTTGGTATAACCACTAGAGATAAACAAAAAGCCAATTCTAAAGGTTTCATCTATTGTAAGGTCATACATGTGTGATGGCTGAACTTGCACATACACGCACACACACACACACACACACTAAAAATATTGTAATGAATTTCGGCTAATTTATGTCACTCCTAAAAATTTTGACATTTGAATTGACACCACGTAATAAGTAACTGCCAAACAAATTATTGTAAATAAAGATGTCCATCATTTTATGATCGGTCCAATGTTTAAAAGATTTTTAAATTTTACACGATTTATAATTAAAGTTTAACAAGATCACCAAGAAAAAAGGTGACACTAAGTGAGTGAGTTTTGGCCACAGAGTTCACAAGGTTTTTTTTTACATGTCAATTTTAGTTTTATAAACAGCAAAACATTCATGAAGTATAAAGAGAAACTAAATATAACTTTTTATATAAAACATGTCTTAAATCTTTAAATAAATGTGGTCTTTTATAAATTAGGTTTTATTTTTCTGCATTAATAAAACGCAGATCCCTGCACACATACACTCACATGAGTTCATATACAAAACGATCTTTATTTCTACAATATGGTCTTGCTTGTGCATGCTCGCTCACTCGTAAGGCGTGGCCCGTTCTTTGTCACTTAAGCTTAAACACTTAAAAAGTCTTCTTTTATTTATAACCAGCCAACTTACACTCGCACAACCCATCCATGTGTGGTATTCTTGTTTTTAATTCTAATTTCTGTCCCAAAATCTCACATCTTAATGAATCAAGGTTAGACTTGCAATTAAAAAGCCAAACTGCAGTGACGCCTTTAATTCCATAAATACGTGAATACATTAACGAAACCACAACACAAACCGTGTTTTAATAAAAAGTAAAGAAGAACCCAAATTCAAAATGCAAAAAAAAAGAAATATTAACATTTTTAATTTTACTTTATTTTCTGTTTGAAAGGCTGCATAAATCAATAAATATTTTGGCGTTATGGTCCGACCATAAAAACACACAAACACTTACGAGTCAAGCAGCCAATAATCTAATATACACTCGTACATGGCAGAAAAGTTTCGATTAAGGTCGACATTGCGGGTACTTTACACAATTTTTATATATGAAAAGTCTGTTTGAACACGATTCTAAAAATAATTAATTAATTTTATTATAAGTTTTGTTTTTTTTTTAACAAGGAACATCATTTAGGGAATGACAGCCACTAATGAAAATGAGGGGATAGTTTTGAGAGGCCAGATGGGGAGATTTCTTTGCAACTATTTTATATTTTACTTCGTCACCTCATTTTTGCTACAGTACTGACAGCATTTGCTGTTATTTAAAAATCTTATTTTTTAATATTTTTATTATTATTTTATTTTGTTTTTTCTCAGAAAATATTCTTTTAAAAATCTTTTTTTTAATTTACTGCCTATTTCTCATCGTGGAAAGAATTCTTTCTTTCGCATAAATACACTTGAAACAAAAACAATATATAAAATTTTGTTTTTGTTTTAAATATATTTGTACGAAAGAAAGAATTTATTCGACAATGAGAAACAGGCAGTTAAACAAATTCTGGTTTTTTTTCAAAAAATTATGTTCAGTTTTGTTTTTTCAAAAAAAAAAATATTTCAAAAAAGTTTTTCTAAAAAGTGCTTCCTTTTTCAAAAATATTTTTTTGTTTTTGTTTTTTTTAGTTCTTGAATTTTTTTAAAACGAAAATTCTTGTTTTCTTACATTCAGTTTTTTAATATTTGTCTTCTTCAAAAAGATTGTTTGTTTTTAAATTGTTTAAAAAAATTTTTTTCTAAAAAATGCTTAATTTTTTCAAAAATTTTTTTAATTTATTTTTTTTTTAATTCTTTACTTTTTTCTGTTTTTAATATTTTGCTTCTTCATATATAATTGATTTTTTTTCGAAAAATTTGGTTTATTTTTTTTTTCAAAAAAAAGTCCAGACCTTTTTCCAAATATTTCTATTATTTTTGTTATTTTTACATTCTTGTTGTCATTTTTTTATTCTTTAAAAAATATTTCAGTTTTTTAATAAATTTATTTTATTCTTGTTTGTATTAGTTCCCGTAAAAAAATTGTTAAGTAAATTTTTTAAAAAAATTTAAAGAGGCGTTTATTTAACCTGCTGGTTTTATCAAAAGATGTTATTTTAAATGGGTTGTATTTAAAAATGTTAGTTCACCTAAACAGGCACTTTCCTAAAAAGTTACTTTTCCATAAAGTATTAAGATGTAAGTTTTTTATAGAAAATATTTTTTTAAAATTATTTTTCGTAACGTATAGCATAATAATTTCTAATGAACTTGAAGATGATATAATATTGCACATTTTCATTGAAAAAGTGCAAAAAGTGTAGCACTTTTTTCTAGAAAAGGCTATAAATTACCTGAGTGTAGGGTACATTTAATAAATTGTTACACTTAAGTGTACATTGAATGATGGTGAAGAACGCCGGCAACAATTTTTATTTCGGTCTTGGCAATTTAAGGCTGAACCAGTACAAAGTATTTTTGTTTTCTTTTTTATTATTGTTGATCTCCGAAATATTTCTTTTTATGATTTGCTAATGCAAATTAGTGTTTCATGAAATCTTTAAATTTATTTGATTTTTTCAAGTTCTTCGTTAAAACCAAACAGTTTTTGGTGCGATGTCAGGTAAACGGTTTCTCCCCAACTATTCATTAGATGGCATTAGAAGATATTCATAGTTTATTGCTGCAGATTAACTGCCAGATTTCGATTTGAGCGCTGGATTAAAATATTAAAAATTTCCACAATAAAACGAACTTCAGCAAAAAAATAAAATATTTTAAATAAATAAACTTTTGGCTTCTATTACTCAGGATCGTGAAAAATGTAAACAACTGAATGTTCAATAATAAAAAGCGAATAAAAATCAACCCGGCTTTTTAAATAACGATTGAAAGGGACTATTAACTAAATACTTTCACATATATGAGCAATAACAATAAAGTCATGTATCATTTAGAAAATCATAAATTGCAGACAAGACATTTGCTTTTGTTTGGACATTATTTTATATATTACAAAAAAAAAAAAAAAATATGCTTGAAAAATAATTTGTCTGGATGAAATATTATCACAATTGTAATCCCTTAAAGAAACATTAGAATCGCCGGAGCATATTTTTATTTAATAATTTTCTGTTTATTCAACATTTGCTGCCAAAGTATTCAAATTTCTTTTGTTAACATTTAAATAATTGTTGTTAAACATAATTTTTGCTTATCTACAGTTTTTGTTCTTTTTATTTTTTTCGTTAAATCTTTGAGATTTCAGTTTGAAAGAACTTGTGTTGTGATATTTTTGAATTCTTTTTTGTTTAGCATTTAAATACAAAAAAAAATTTATATATATATATATATATATCAAGAAACTCTCACTTCTTCTTAAATGAGTACTTAAAGATTCAGTGGTTTATGATCTGATGTATTCCAAAAAAAAAAAAATAAATTAAGAGACAATATATACAACAAATTTAATTCTACAGTGGTGGTCAAAATGTCTAAATGATCTAAACTTTTTTTTACAATGGAATTACTGCAAGACCTCTTTCCACAGCAAGTTATTTCAAGAAATGGTGATGTTGATTGGCCTTCACGGTCGTCTGCTTTGCCTGCTTCGGGCTTCTTTTTTGTGGGGATATCTGAAAAGCAAGGTTTATGCAAACAAACCAGGAACGCTTGAGCAACTCAAACAAAATATTCGGGAGGAAGTTAATGAAATATTGCGTGAAATGTGTGAGAATGTAATAAAAAATGTGCTCAAAAGGGCCCGCATTTGTGAGGCTAACAGAGGCGGGCATTTATCTGATTTTGTATTACGTGTAATTGCCGACATTAAATAAAATATTTATCAATATAAGATCCATTCTCTTCCATTTAATAAAAAATTAAACAAAGTAGTATACCTTCCCGGTGTACACCCTGTACAAAATGCCTTTAAGTCACATTAACGTAAATTTTCTTTATCGGATTAATAGATTCGGAGATATTTAAAGTGTGGTATCTTTTGTATGCGGCCCCTACACGTAGCGACTGGTTGTACACACAATTTTATCAAGTTGTACAACCAATTGCTACGTTAGAGGTCTGGTTGGTCATCAGTTGAATAAAAAATCAAACATATTTGATTTTCATTCAACTCCATTGTACAATAGATCGCAAGGTGTAGGGGCAGCACCACAGTAAAAATGATGAAACGTTAGTTGGCTGAAGTAGTCAATACGCAGACTACGCAGACGAAGATCTTGTATTCGATTGCGCTTTCAGTCATGAATATGGAATGGAATTTTCTAAAACTGCTTTATTGCATGATTGTGCAAATTGTTGTAGGCCAGTTTAAATGACGAAGTCATAGTGTGCGCCATCATGTATTAAGAGCAGAGCAAAAGCAGGCTCTTTCCTCGGCATGAGTACTGATGATGAAAGTGTAGCGGTCTTCGAATTGAAACAGCCTTCTCTCGTGGGCCTTGGAATATTTACCATCCTCTAAATTACACTGTGAGTTGTAAACTATAGGGTGTTTTTTATAGTGTGACACAAGTTTAAATCGTAATAATATAAGGAAATATATTTTTAATATCAATGAAACTGGGCTTTAGTGGAAAGAAAGTGTTATGAAATTTATGATTAAATATGATTTCTGACAAGTGGCCGCCACGGCTGGCGGAACACCAATTTTCAACAACTAAAAAAATCTTCCATAATGTGGAAGGACTCAACACCAGTTGCTGAGAACGGCGAGGAATTGATTGATTAGGATCAATTCTTCACTCATTTGCTGCACAGCGACTACAGCTTCTTCAGTGCGCACTGTTCGGCGTCTCACGGGATGCCCATTATCGATAACAGTAATTGGGGTCTGAAAAAGATCAACTGTTCGGCGAAATAGGCGCTCTGAAGGACAATTATGTACGCCGAAAAATTTAAGAAGTGCACGATGAGTTTGACGAATAGAACAATTATTTTTATACAAAAATTTCAACAATTTGCACACGTTGATCTGGTCTTATGACACCCCAAAAAAAAAACATTGCAAATCTCTTTTAAGCCCCACTGTTCAATTTTATGGATCGTATTTAAATGTGTTTGTGTTTGGAAGACAGAATGCGTGCAAGGGAGCAAAATGTTTTCATGTTCATGTGTCTGCGATTTGACAAATAAAAAAATATATATAAAAAAACGATCATAAATAAACTGAAAGAAGTGCTTTAAGAAGCTTCAGATTGTAGTTTATTTGTTTGGTACGTTTCATATGGTTGCTCAAATTATATTTCGTATGTCTGCCTGTAATTACAAGCGGAGTGTCTGTCCGTCTTTTTTGTTTGTTTGTTACGCTGAGTGTTTTCTTTAAAGTCTTTGGGGTATTTATATTTGATATTGTGGTTTTTGGACTCTTGGCTTGGTTATTTGAAGCTAATAATATATTTTTTATTCAATTTCGTATTTCTTTATCACTTTTTTTTTTTTAAAAAGCCTGATCAATTTTAATGTACTTCTGGGCAGTGCTGCCGTTTAATGGCTATTTTTTTTCTTTAATATTTATTTATAAATTTCAACAAACGTTTGGTATTTATACAATAATTTGATTATGTTGGCTTTTTTGCTGTTGTTGCTGTAAATAAATAATTGATGGTTAATATAGTTTTATGTGGGCACACACACACACACACACACATTTGCATAGCTACATACATACATGTTAAGTATTTATTTAAATAACTGTGTTAAGTGTTACATTTGTCGTTAATGGCCGTAAATGACAAGATATGAATGACATTTCGTCAAAATTCCATTAGTTCTCCTGTTGGGTTTTACCCAAAACGAGCCAATGACAAAACTTGCAAGTTTTTTCCTCAATTCTTTTTGTCAATTTTTGGATTTCTAAAAGAGATTTTAACGTTTTGTTTTGTTGTTGACTTTTTTGTTTAAGTAATTAAATATTTTGTTAATTGCCAATTGTTCAATGACAACTAGTTTAACGACAAAAAAATAAACTATTAAAGCTCATACCTGCACAGAACTAAAATTGTTTAAAAATGTTTTGATTGTTTAAAGAAGCCAAAATAAAAGCAACTGTTTATTGTTTATAATCTTAAATCAGGAATATATAATTAAGGCTAAATTCTAGTCCTTGTTGTTTATACGAGTGGTTTTGATCTTAACTACAGATCTAAGTTACTGCTTCAACACGTACTTATCTGGTTATTCTATTGAACACAAACAGCGAGCTTTTGGGCAATAAATTTGGAACGTGTGTGTGCTTGAGATTTACTCTTTATGGTTTTAGGAAATAAAAACATCAAAGACCCATACAAATACACGGAAAGTTAATATTTTCATGCCAAATTCTTGCAAAAATAAATATTTTTTTTTTGAAATATTTATATAACCAAGTGTATTTTTTAATATTGTATATTTTTTAAACAATTATTTAGTTTTTTTAACCTAATTTTTTCAAAAAAAAAAAGTTCTTGTTTCTGTACAAAACCCGATTTCCAAAAAAAGTACTTTTCTGTATTAAAGCCTCTTTTTTATAAGAGACTGTATTTTTTATGAAAATGTCTCTTTTTCTAAGAAAGTACTCGTACTTATATAAAGAAATTATTTTTCCTTCGTAAGTACCAATGTCGAAAAAAGTACCTACTTTTCAAAAGTACTTTTTTATCTTTTTCTGAAAGACTGTATTTTTTTATAAAAATATTCCTTTCTAAGAAAGTTTTTTTCTACAGAAGTACTTTTTTCAGCATAAGTACCAATTTCCAGAAAAAGTACCTGATGTTAAAAAGTACTTATTTCCTTGGTATAGTTTTTATGCAAATATCTCTTTATTTGAGAGATTTGTCTTTTAGAGAAGTCTTTCCTTCTGCATAAGTACGAATTTGCAAAAAAGTACCTGTTTTTTAAACATACTTTTTTGTAGCAGAGTTTTTTTTTTAAAACATACCTTTTTTAAAAGTGAGTACTTCTATAAAGAAGTCTGTTTTCTCTGCATAAAAAGTCCAAGATTTTCAAAGGTACTTTTTGGTAATAAGGTACCTTTTTCTAAGGAAGAATATTTTTTATGAAAATATATATTTTTTTAGTTTTTTAAAGAAGTCTTTCCTTCTGCTTAAATACATATTTGCAAAAAAGTACAAACATTTTCAAAAGTACTTTTTTTTGCAATAAAGTATATATTAAAGAAAAAACAAATTTTTTGAAAAGACAGTACTTTTAGGAAGAAGCCTTTTCCCTCTGCATAAAAGGAAGCTGCTTTTCAAAAGTACTTTTTGTAATAAAGTACATTTTATATTTTCTGGCTTGAATTAATCGCCCGCTTCGGGTACAATGGAACCCAGTGTGCAAATGCTTGACATATATTTCCAAAAACATGCTTCAAATCATAGAGCTCGTTATTACTCGTTTTACATGAATTTTTTTAAATTAATTGACGGATGCACTTCGCTAGTAGATGGAAGAGTATTACAATTTGTGCCCAAACATTTTCACAAAAGGATTTGAAAAATAATAATAATAAATACATTTACGCAACAGACTAAAACATTTATAGCATTTGTAAAAGAAAACTTGGCAAATTTCTTATAACTCAACGCATAATAAAAAAAAATGTGCAGCAAAAATATTCTTGCGAATAAATTTTGAAAAGATTTAGCACAATTTTCAAACCAAAACAGTCAGTCATTTAATGGCATTTAATATTCTTTAGTTTAGAAATCTCCTAAAAGATTTCCAAGGAAATGTGCTGCAACTGAAGAGCGGAGGTGCACAGCGAAACTTTTGCCAGGCATTACAGATTTTCAAATTCAAATCCGAACATTTGAAAATATTTTATGAGCTTTTTTGTGTGTTTGTGTGTGTGTGTGTTTGTGTGAGTGCATTTGTAAATATTTTCTTTGTAAATAATTTGAAATTTTAGCGAAAATTAAAATGCAGTCGCTGGCCGATATTTAGGACGGCCTGACCAGACAAACATTTAACAGCCAAAATATTGGCTGTTTGCCTACAAAATTATTTCTGACCATCCATGCCAGCAGCAGCAGCAACAGCAGCTTCTTTCTTATCGCTTGCCTATGAAACTTTTGGGCCATGGGTAATAATTTGTTGTTGTTTGTGCATTTGGGAAGCTTTTGGCTTTTCAACCGCATATTTTTAAAGTAAAATGTAAGAAACAAATATTTTTGTTTATGACCCACTTACGAAATCTTTTTATTATTGAAATGAATTTCATTTAAATGATAATGTTATGGTCTTTAATATGATTTCATGTGTGTGTGTGTGTGTGTATGAATGTACTCGTCTTATATAGACAGATATCTTTTGAAGGAGTAATATTAATAAAAAATATGGATCTCTGTTTTTTCCCTAAGGAGTCCTATTCTAGCGTAATCTGCCATTTAACACAGACGGGCTTGAATGTTATTCACTCTCTGCAAATGTTTAGTGATGAAAGCGAAAGAACAAACATGAACAGCAAACACTTAAAAGAGATTAAAAATTTATGTTTATGTTTTAAGTGCCTCTAACAATTACGATATTTAGTTCTCTTAGCAGAAAGACTGACTTGAGCAAACACAATTTGCGGGCGCACTCAGGCAGGCAGGCAGACAATTGCTGGCAATAAAACTAAATCCGAAATAATATCACACTAATAAACCAAACGACAATAATGTTAAATGAAAAGAAAAAAGAAATAAACTCTAGTACAAGTACGAGTAGAGTAACCACTACAAAGATACTTTTGAACTTTATGAAAACAACTGAATGGCTAAATTTGAGACAAGTGAAAGAAAATGAACGAAAGACAACACCAACAACAAATACACAAATACCAACTAATTGGAAATGGTGTAATTGTTCGACTAGATAAGCCGTTTACCCATGCAACAACAATAACAACTTAATTTGTTACTAAAAATTTTATCTTCTGGTTATTCCGAATACAAAAAAGAATTACAAACTAAATAATATTGAAGTATTCTGTAGCAGACAAGACGCACCAGCCAGCACATTTCTAAGAGCTCGCACGCTGCTCTGCACAAATTAAGATGGAAAGACAAAACCTTCTAACAAATGCATCTCTGATTAGACGACGAGCAGTGGCGGGAAACCAATGAGGAGGCATAAACAGAAGAGCAGCAGCAGCAATCATTTAGTATTACGACGAAAAATATATCGACTGACTGACTGACTGGCCGCCGTTGGAAAAACACAAAGATGTGAATGATGACGATGATGATGATGATGATGGAAGTCAAGCCAAATGAAAACAACGGCAACAAATTATTTTCAAATGCCTGCTCAACATTCAGTGTTCTACGTTTTATTTTATATCTTATTCCCAACTATCGATTTGTTATCTCCAAAAATCCCCAAAATTTAATAAATTCAAATGGAACAGTTTTATTTCATATTTTTTAATAAATAAATAGGCTTAACAAGGAATGCTAATTCAAAGTGCAACAACATAAAGTGATTTATATATCAGCAGGGTCTGTCGTTCCAAAATACTTATAGTGACTGACCCATGATGTCACTAATTATTGTTCTGTTGCAAAATTGTATTGAAAATAAAACCAACATGTAATTTATTTTTTTTGTTTTTATGACGACGATGATGATGGAAGGAAGTCTTGCCAAATGACAAAAACGGCAACAAATGATTTTCAAATGCCTGCGCCAACATTCAGTGTTCTACATTTTATTTCATATCTTATTCCTAAAAGTCATCTCCGAAAATCCCCAAAATTTAATTAAATTTATATGGAAGTTTTGTTTCATATTTTTGAAAAAAAAGGCTTAACCAGGAAAGCTAGTTTAACGTACACCAACATAAAGCGATTTATGTGTCAGTCGTTTCAAAATACTTACAGTTCCTGGCCCACGATGCCGCTAATTATCGTTCTGTTGAAAATTTCCTTCAAGACAAAACCAAAGTGTAAAATTTTGTTTTTGTTCGACAGAGCAATGCTGGTGCCATCGTGGCCCAGGCAGATAATTCAAAATTGTTTTCTAGCACAACGACTTCATGATTTAAAGACATGATTTTTTTCATAACTTCTATCGATCATGAGTGATTTCTTGATTCTCAATTCAAAGATATAAAAAAAACTTGTCTATTAGTGCCATTGAAAATAATTTCATAAAATTTTATGGACACAAAAATATCAAAAGTTCAATTTATGATTGGAATAGGTACAATTTTCCATGAGGCCCACTGTGCAAGACACATATTATATGAAATGTATTTATTGCGAACATATTTTCCTTATATAAAATTCAATTAAAATAGATATAATAAAAATTCCAAAGAAAAATCGCCATCAATTTCATTAACCAAATTCCACAGCAGAATAGAACAGCTTTATTTTCGGAAGCCACAACACCTTCACTATCAGTACTCATGAGCATTTCTGTGTACCACTTAGCGAGTGGGACAGTTGAATGTGATAACGGCTTTTAACTATATGATTTTTTTCCAGAAAATTCTATATAAAAATTGTGTCAATACAAAACTGATGTCCTCACAAACAAAGTCGCTGTGTTTCCTCTTGATATTTTTTCATGTCTTAAGCTACGATCACATCTATTAAACATTTGATAGATGTGATCATTTTTGATTAACGTTTTTTTTAATATTACATATGTTTGCCAGACTTATGAAACGATAAAAGACAATACGGATTGTATTTTGAATTTTTTTCGTAATAAACATTTTCCAAAAATTATAAAAAAATAAACCAAAAATTATTGGTTGCATTTATTTCATCAAATATTTGATAAATATGAACGTAGCTTAATTTTCTGAATTTTTGTTGCATATAAAAATAGATTTTTTTATTAATAAAATTATCTCATACCATTTGCCTAAAGGTACGTTCACACTTATCAAATATTTGACCAAAAAAGCGTAACCACTAAACACTAAAAAAACATTTTAATTCAAAAAAGTATTTATTGAGTTAAATAGTTTCCAATAATATTGGATTCCTGATACTGTCTATTAGTTTTGTATGATATTGTTTTATATAATAAACACGTATTGGGACAAAAATATTTTTCATTAGTATTTAGTGGTTACGCTTTTGAATTATGAATGCATCTTATTCTAAGCCATACTTTTAATGTGTTTCTCTTTATTAGTGATCAGTTGCTGCTATTTCCATTTGGTCATATTTAACATTTTATTAATGAACAACTTAAATGATTTGATAACAAGTAAACAACTATTAATTAAACACATAAAAACTCTAATCGAAATGATAACAACGAAATTTTCAAGAATTTCAAACAAAACAAAATAAGGCTTTAGTGTAAGGTTAATTGGACAAACGTACATGATTACATAAGTACGAGTATGTGCATGTGTGTGCTTCTCTACAAGTAATTTGTATGGATGTATGTTCCGAGCATGAAAATTATAAACAATTTGCTACGAGAAAAAAAGTTCAACTTAATGCGGAAATGTTAAAAGCAGGCTGGCACTGATGAGTTTGTGCGTGCCTCTTTTCTTCATTGACAAAAAAAAACCCCTAATAAAAAAACCGATAAACTTAGGCAAACTGCTATCGGGGGTCTTTTTAAAAGTGAAAAAACAAAAAACAAAAAAGACAGCAGCAGCAGCAACAAGACAGCGCGAGAACAATCAACAACAACATCCCAATCTTTTGATAGAAGCAACCACAACACAACATCGAACAACAAGAAAGTGTAATACAAACAACAACAACAATTTCATTTAACATAAATTTACTTTTAGAAAGTGAAAAGATTATCAACACTTTAGAAATTTAATAGAAAAAAGCTGTCAAACGCAATACACGCACACTCACACACACATGCACATGCACACACACACACGCACACATGTTTTATTGTTAGTTTAGGAGCTCAAAAACGTATTGAGGGTTACAACTACTGCAGCAGTTAATGAAAACTGCATAGAAATAGTATTTATGATACGTGCTTCTAATATTTTTAGCAGATTTTTTGCAGACCAAACACAAGGCATCAATTTAATACAGAAAATAGATGCTGCAAAATAGCATCGCAATCTTGGAGGCAATACATCCTGGTAGACTTGTGTCGAACTCTTTTTCATTCGCTCGTATTAGTTTTCATCAGAAGGGTGAGACCAATGATACAGTTTCGGCCTTTGGCTCAGAGTATTTTCTTAACAAATAAGTCTACAGGTGTGCAATTTGTGGCATTTGCCGCAGCAACAGTTTTTGCTGGGTTCTATTGAAATTTTAAGTGCCTATAGATGGAGCGATTACGCTGGAAAGTAGATATCCCCAGGTAGGGCCAGAAACAGAAATGGCACCCTGAAGTTTTAGTTTTAATTTGAAAATAATATTTACTTTTCATAGTCTTTCCATTTTATTCCTCTTAAATCAGCAAATATCGTCTACTGAATAGAGCAAATTCTGTCCATTTGTACTTAAATACGAGTATGTGTGTGTGTATGTGTGCTTGGCTGTGTGTAAGGGTATTGATGTAATTTGTATGAAATGGCACTATTGTCTGTCACACAAACTATTTTTAAATGAACTCAAACACTTTAATTTGTATTTGTATGGGTTAAATTGTTGTCTTTTCGAATTGTGTTGTTCGAAAAATGAGGAGACTATTTCTTCGTTTTCATATCAAGTGGTCCGTTCTTTCTTCAACGTCTATTGAATTTGTGACTTTAATACTTTTAGTTTTAGTTGCTGTTGTTGTTGTTGTTGTTGCTGTTTATTTTGTTCTCTTTCTGTGCAACACTGCGAAGAACTGTGTAACGTTTAGTTCAGTTCAGTTGAGTTCGTTTGTCTTCATTTATTCAATTTAAGTCCATTATCACATTTTCAAGCATTAGAATTATTTTGAGTTGCGGTGATAAAGATGATGATGATGATGACGACGATGGCGATGATCGCCAACAAGTTGACAATTGTTTCTTACACTTCCATTGTAAAATTCAACCAAGAAGCCACTCACACACACACACACATGCACGCACAAACATGCATGCAAACATGCTTGTCTATGTGAATTTCTAATATTCGTTTGACCAACATCTAATGTTTTCTTAGATGGACCCAGATAATGTGTTTCCCTAATTTAGTTGTTCATGTGAAACATTTGTTCGCCGCTTATTCGGTCAGTTCATTTATCAGTCAGTCAATTAAGATTTTTTTCTTTCTTCCATTCATTCCCTCTCCCCCCATCATCATCATCATCATCAAGTGTACAACAATAATTTTACAATTTAATTTAGTTTATTCCAATTTTACTTTGATGTGTTAGACGAAAACGCAAAACAAACACAAATACACAGAAATAATATTGGTCAAAATTGAATTATTGCGTGGTTGTAAATTTCAACTGCTAAAGAAATAAAATGGTCTTGTTATTTTGTAAGAAACGATTATTCTCATTTAATTTTAATTGAATTACAAATGCTGGAGCTTTTATTATTCCGCGGATATGCCGCATGCCCCATACACACATACATACAGACGACTACAGACACATGCTTATGTGTGCATGCGTGGAAATCCAAGAGGAAATCGTTATAAACGATATTTAGGTTTTATTGTGTAATTCAGATCATTGCAAAGGAATTAAGAGTTTAAAATCGAAAGCAAAGAAAACTTTCTTGTTCTTGGAATATTTTTAAGTGTTGACTGAAAATAGGAACACTTATTTCGAAATTTTATTGTTATTTTTGTTAATATTTTCCTTAAAGACATCAAAATAATTTTTTTTAGTTGCATTTAAACAGCAATAAGTCGAAGAGGACTTTCCACGAAACAGAACTGAATTGTTTAAAATATTTCTCTTGGACAAGATAGTTTTCGAGATCGGGTATTTAAGAGTACAGATTCCTAAAGTGTGCGTTTTTCGTAAAAAAAATACATTTCTGTGATAATATGCTACTCAATAACCAGCGATTTTTTAGCAACTTTCTCCTTGGCAGCACTGTTTTTGCCAGTTCAGCTGTTTTCGTGTAACATGTCACTGTTAAACATGCTCAGTTTGGTCCGTAATTTAACAATGAAGCGACTTACAAACGAATAACACTTGCCGATTATTAAATTATTTTATCAAAATATTGATCGGTTAAGAAACATCGTTTAAGCCTGCATTCCTTAAAGATTAAAAGTTAAAGCTTTTATGACGAAGCTGAGATGGTCTCTGAATCGAGAAAAATTTTTTTATACATAATAACCCCAAAAACTTACTTTTTACTGTTTTCTGGCAAAGGTGAGATGTTGTCCCCACGACCCTTTCCGGGGTGACCCCCACAAAATACAGTTTTTATTTACTAAATATTTGAGGGGTATTTAATATTCGACCCGGTCGAATGTAACGTTCTTACTTGTTTTATTTTAATATAATTTTTTTTCGAAGAAGTGAAAAAGTTCTTCCGTGTAGATGGAACACAACTGTTAGACAATTATTTCATATATGTATAGTATTTTATTTAAATCGAGTCTTGTTTTTTGGTTTTCTCTTTACACTTCCTTGAAGGCTATTTTTTTTTTTATAAAAAGAAAACAATATGTACAAGTTAAAGTATTTACATTTTTAAACGGCTATAAAACTTGGGAACAATTTGCAGATATTATATTTATTTTTCTTATCTTCCAACGCTTCAGATAAATGTCAGTTACTGATAAAGTATTAAGAACGACATGCGAGTAGTATGACTTTAACGTCAACTTAAGGCAAATGCTGAATTTTATCTTTTTCCCTCTTGTTACCCGTATCTGTCTTACGCTGCGAGTGCTCGTCAAGTGGTTGTGGTGTAATTTTTCAAAATTAATGAAGAAGGTGCAGAGAGTATGTAGTGCTTTATTTGTGGAAATAGTTTGCTGTTTTTATTATTTGGTCACAATGTTGATATTGCTGCCTTTTATTTGGCAAGTCGTTGCTTGGTTGCAATCTTATCTTGACCTACAGAGATAATGCTGTTTTCCTACTTTATAAAAATTTCTCAAGTTGATAAAACAATAAAATATGAAATCTAAGCACCAGCCTGAAGAGCAGTGTTTGTATTAAATTAACAGACAGCAACAATTGCAATTTATAGTTGCTGAACTCTGATTTCGGTGTGCGATAATAAATGGCCGAAGTTGATCTCTTCCACAAGAGTGGGTGTGTGTGTATGAGTGTGTATTTAAAATTGTATGCGTGTTATTGCTAAATGTTTAAATGGGGTTATAAATTCAAATTATAAGAAGTTATGCAATTAAAAAAATTATAGCACCACTAGTGGCATAATAACTGACCAATTTTCATTAAAAGATCAACAAATTATCTCATTAAACTATTTTTAGTTAAAAAGCGTTAAACAATTTTCTAACCACCCCACCGAAAAAAAAACATTCATGAATGAAAATAGTCATTCCGGCTCCGCTAAATAATACCACCCATTTCGTTTTAATTTATCGTCTATAGAACGCATTGAATGGATTGCTCATTGTACGAGTATTTTTATTTATTTTATTTTATTCAATACCTTTATTTGCAAACGATCTTCATAATTAACCCAAAAATGATGGCGGGCAGGCAGGCAGACACACCTTTTATAGATTTGTACGTTTCATTTTATGTATGACTGATAAAATCAATATTGAAACTGTCTCTTTTGTTCCGTTTAGCATTTGCTCCCAATAAATATGCAGCTTAAAAAACAGCAACAACAACAAATACCTACTACAAGAATAAAAAAAGGTGAGATGAGGTGAGGCGGCATAAGTGTGTCGTGTGTTGTATGTTGAAAGTGAACAAAAAGACAACAAAGTGAATATAAACAAAAGATATGATTTGGGGTAACAAAAAAAAAAACCAATAACAGGCCTGATCCAACTTGAAAAAAAGAACCATGCGATACGAGCACTGAAATATTTTCAAACCAAAAATGAAAAATAGAAACAAGAACAAAAGAGGATGATGGCATTAATTTTAAATGTCGAATGTAGCAAATTCAAACACACATACACATACACGCACACACGCTTACATGTCTGCTAATCGCTTATCACTGACAAATTGTTTTTTTTTGGTTTTTCAACAATTTGGTGACAATGACGACGCGTTATTGGAGCTCGAACTCTTTTTGCAAATCACCACAAACGCACACATGCACACACACACACACACATTTACATATATTCAAACGCTCTTTTGGAAACTTTGATCAAGATAAAAACTAAAAATACAAATGAAAGAAAGAAAAACGTTTAAAAGAACAAAAATGTAGCGTTTCCTGTTTCAGTTTTTTCTGCTTCTTTTATTTTATTTATTTTTTTTATATTTTTTGTCTATGAAACTTTTGTTAGTTTTTTGTTTTAAACTTTAAACGCATCAATGACTTTGATGACATACTAAGCACTCATACTCATACATGTGCACACAACCAACTGTTTATAACACTTATGCGGTTGGATACTAGAAGTTGCACTCGTTCATACGATTAATTCAGGCAGATATTTAAAAGTTAGCAAATTGTTGGTTATAGATTCTATGAAATAATAGTGGGAACAGCAGTGATTGTGTTATATGTGTTTGAGTTTTCTTTGTCGTTTTCTAGATTTCTTGAAGTTTTTTTTAAGCAATTGATTTATTTATTGATTGTTATATCAATAAGTTGTCCAAAGTATTAATGCATTTAATTTTTTTTTTTACATAGTGAATCATATATAAAAGATACATAAAGAAACAAAACAAGTCAGTAACAATCATGTATAATCACTTTTGGTTCCTACTGTAATCTGATGTACTGGTGGCAGTTTTTTCCGTAGTCTCTTCAGTTTTAAATTATCTGTTGCAACTAAAAAGTTCGTTGGTTACTTAGAGAGGAAAATAAAAATGAATATTAAGAAAAAGAGAAATAATTTAATATATGTACGTCTCATGCATTTTGGTAGTACACTTTTAAGTATTTTATTGTCTACCGATATTGATAAGCCATAAATCATTTAAAAGACATTTTTATGCAGAAATGCCCAATATATATATTTTCTTGTAAACTCTTAGCCTTAACATTGTTAGAGGCGTTTTAAACTGGCAATACTGTTTTGCACTGAAATTTATACAACATTTTGAAACAGATGAATAAATTCTTTTATAACCTGCATACTTTGGTGTCTCATATAAGCCCTTACTTACACGTTTATCTTGCTTTAGTTGTATTTATTTATTTACTATGGAAAATGATGTAATAAAATATGTATTTTGGTGGTACTTTTCAGTATCTTATCATCAACCAAAAATTAATCAAACACAAAACGATTAAAAGTTCTTTTTGTGTAGATATGCCCAATACCCACACATTTTCTAAATTTTTAGCATTAAAATTAAAAAAGGCGTGTCAAATTTGTGTTTTTTTTTTTGTTGTACTTAAAGCTATTAAACATTTTGAAACGAATGAAAACATTCTTTTATAAACTGCCCACTTTGCTGTCGCATTTAAACACTTAAATACTTATCTTGCTTTAATTATTTTTACTTATTTGCCAGTGCAATACACACGAGTGTTAAGGAATAAGAATACTTCTTAGTTGATAATTAATTAAAAGTATGACTTTTGTTTTGTACTTGTGTTTTAAATCTTTTACAGAAAAGCTACAGAGACAACAACTAATTAATTCATGTGCTGAATGTCCGTTTGTGTGGTTTTATTTTTATGTCTCTGTTGGTTTGATTTTTGCTTTTAAATTTGATTGTTTTTTATTTTAATTATTTCATCAGCATTGAACTTAAACTGCATTAACCCTTTGATGACACACAAAAACAAAAAGAGAAACAGCAACAAAAAATAAAAGTACTTTTAAAAACAGCAACATAAAAATTAAGATGCCTTTTTGTTGTTGTTAAATAAGTTTGCTTTGAAAAAAAAGACAACAACGAACACAATTTGAAATAAAAGCGAAAATTAATTGCTTTGACTTGTGTTGTCTTAATTTGTCGTTGTCTTTATTTTATTTTTATTATTAATTTAGCAAAGAAACAAGAAAAAAATATAAAAATTATCTCATCTTTTATCTCGATACCTTTTGGTGGCTTTACCGTTAAAACAAAAATTTTCAATGTGTAATTATTTTTATCAACAATTTAAAAAGTGAGATTAAATCATCATACGCTTGCGGCCATATGCTGTGTTCGGTGTGAAGCAAAACTGTTGCCCTTTCCTCTTTCCTTGACTGCAGTTGGACAGTTTTTGTGTTTGAGAGTCCTTCTTTTAAAGCAACATATCTTAAAATTTATTAATTTTATAAGAAAACATTTATCCACATTTCACAATAGTTCTGCTACCGACCTCGTAATATGTTTTAATAAATATATTTCAAAAAAATATTTTTAATTAGTTTAAGCAAAAGTATGAGGAAAGAGCTGGCAATTATATTTTTAACTAGACTTGATGTTACTGGGATGCGTGTTGCTCTTAAGACAATTAAATATCAGTCAATGTTTCATTGCTCGTGTATTATTATTATTATTATTTGTTCAATTTGTTGTTATTGTTTCGAGTTGAATTTGTAGTTAATTCTAAAATGTTTTAATAAAATGTCTACATACCGCAACCTTGAACTTGCAGCCACTGAGAAGTTAATAAATAATTGCAGCTAAAAATGTTCTCGTACAACAAAAACAACAATTTCATTTACTTGCCCACTATGAGAGCAGAAATGACTCGTACGCTGATATTTTTGTTGCTGTGCTTGACGTTACAAATACAGGGTCCGCCAAATAACTTTTTTTTTGAAAATGCTATAAAAAAATACTAAATATTTTCTCATATTTCTTTTTTTATTTGAAAGTACAATCCTTCCGGTTAATAATGGAAACTAATTTCATTCAAATGGCTGCCTCGGCTGGCCATGCAGTAGCCTACAAGATCGGTTAATTTTTTAAGCACATTATCGATTGTGTGCAGCTGTATTTCACCAATGGCTTCACGAATATTGCCCTTTAAAGCTTGTCAGCGTAACACTTATCTTTGACGGCACCCCACAAATAATAGTCCAACGGTGTCAAATCGCAGCTCCGAGGTGGCCAAACGAAATTAGCTCTGCGGCTGATAATGCGATCTTCAAAAACAGGACGCAAAATATCGAGTGTAGCTTCGACTGTGTGGCACGTAGCGCCGTCCTGTTGAAACCAAATGTTGGCAATATCCTCCTTTTCAATTTTTGTGAACAAAAATTCTTTCAACATGTCCCGATAAAGATCGCCATTGACTGTAACGACCACTCCTTGCTCATTTTCGAAGAAAAATGGCCCAATTATGCCTCTGGACCAAAATCCGCAACAAACAGTGACTCGTTTTGGGTGCGTCGGCTTTTCAATGTATGCGTGCGGGTTTTCAGTGCCCCAAATGCGATAATTTTGCTTGTTTACATACCCGCCAAGATCAAAATGAGCTTCATCTGAAAAGATGATTTTTTTTTTTTTGGCGAAATCGGCATCTTCTGTAAGTCGATCGTAGGCCCACTTAGCGAAGTGAAAACACATTGGATACACAACCATATTCGTTCAGCGGAAGGATAAAACTAATTATCTGTCAGTCACGAAATAAGCACTAGTTGAAAAAAAACGTTAGATGGCGTACCCTTTACACAAGATTATACAAGTAGAATTAATAATAAAAAGTAATTTTTATAATAAACTCAAACATCATTAAAAAAGAATAAAGTTTAATTTGTTTTTGGTTAAAAGAGGCAACAACAATATCAAAAATATATGTAGATTTACATACATACATATATTCAGAAGCAATAACAACAACAATAACAGCAATCAATACAAGAGGAATGAAGCAAGTCTGTACGGATCAAGTGGAAATAATTCTATTTATACCTGCTTGCATTAAGCACAATCATATGATTTTAATTAAAATAGAGAAATGCATTTGAAATTATTAGGTTTTCTTACAACTACAAGCATACGGAACGGAAAATGGCAGATATCCGAATTTCTTAATTGAAAATAAGATAACACTAATATCGTCTTTTTCCAATTTATTTTTTTTTTTTACTTACCGACACCAATTAACACCAGAATGCACTAGTACATATCAGAAAAATTCGATCACATATTCGAGACAGAGTTTAGGGTCGAACCTGCCGCCTTAGACTTCTTAGTCTACCAGCTCAGCAAACAGCATCCCCAATTGGTAGCAGTGTGATATCTACGATAAAATATTCGGCCATGTGATGGAAATCGCTTATCGCATGAAATAAAGCGTTTTCGATTTGAAGTCACAAAATTGGTGTGCTGAAGGTCGCAATAGGTCAAAATTGATCAAAAGAAATTGGCGTTTTTCAAGTCGCATGTGATTCGAAAATCGTGCGATTCACAGCACATATATGATTATTTTATTATTTTAAATTTCTCTACTATTCGTAACCTGGAGTGAAATTACCGCATTCGATATCGATCGATACAACATCAATACAATTTAAATGGAAATTTCGATCGAATGTCATAATTTGCCACCTGTTAGTTATAGTCGGGCATTTTATTAATTTTCTATTCGAATTAAGATAAGTACACGATTGATTGATTTATTGCAAAATCAATTTGGTATTCCAGAAGTGGTGTTGATCGCTGGGCTACTCTTTCATGCGATTTAATGCCTCTGAATTATTATGAAGCCGACAAACTACGTAGTAACTCTTGAATTAATGGAAGCCAATATTCAAGCCACCATTGAAGCTTTGCGATCAGCTTTATTGGTAAAAGTAGTTGAAAATTGGACTGATCGAGGGAATTCTGTAAGTCACAGTCGGGGCGGAAATAAATAGAAAATCATATTTAAAAAAACAATTGTGATAATCAGTCGCAAAGCAGATTTCACTCAGTCCACTTCAGGGTTCGTTGGCAACATTTTGGGTGCAGTCAGGCCATTGGTCGTTTGCTCTCTTTCGAGAGTTTTGCCTCCCACTATCTTTAGCTCATTTCTGCACATCAGATAACTGTATATGCGGATCTTCTGAGGAATTGTGAGTGGTTAAATACGTTGTCACTTCCTATGTGGAGTCATAAATCGTGTATTGTCACTCACAGTAACGGATAGCAATACCACAGGCATATGGTCCAAGTCACCTTGGAATATCACTTTAAAATTAAATTTCTCTGTCACTTTTTATTAAAAGAAAATTTCGCTGCTATACCATAGAAGTATACAACAGTTGCTCGGAAAGATCAGAAAACTTGCTCCTTAAAAAAAAAAATAAGAGTATAGGAGCGTATTTAGAATCTTTGAAATTCTTTGAAAACAAATAGCCTCCAAAGTATTTTCTTTGCAAATGTTGATGTTCGTACATTTAATTGGTACATTAAACACTGAGTTGTTTGTGTATTTTAGTTTTGTTGTTGTTGCTGTGTTTTTTTCGTTCATTTTACAACTAAAAGATCATTCTATATTTTTATTATTTGGTATTTTTACATATTAGTATTGTGCTTTTTTCAAATTTCATGGTCATATTAATTATAGTTAAATACAGTACATGGATGTGCGAGTACTTGGATGTGATGTACAAACGTACCAAGTGCTCGTAACTACAAGTACGTTTGAAAGTGTGTTTGTGTATTAATGTGATATGCACGAACAATGAATAGAATAGCAAAAGTAAATAGAAGTGGCAAGAGCAGCAGCTGTCGCAGCAGCAGCAGCAGCAGCAACGGCAGTTGTAGAATTAATTGTTGGACATGAGTTAGAGCAACAGCACAGGCAACCTTTTGAAGTCAGAATTTATTTGCATGCAAACAGTTTTGCCTTCATTTTGCGGTTGCTTCAATGGAATGCATTAAAAATATTACACAACAATTTTCAATATTTACGCATAGAAAAGTTGTATGTTGTGGCCAACGAATTTGTTGAAGCAAGCAAAGTTGTTACAACAAAATTTATAAGCGAATATAAATGAAATACATTTTTAACCGACTTTAAAACAACAAGGAGGCTAAAAAATTTTTATATATTTTTTTGCTTTTCACCAGAAAGTTCTGCCATTTAGAAAGCGCTTTGGTTTTTTTTGTTTAACAGAATAGATACACTTCCAAATATTTTTTATTTGATTTTGAATTTGATGTTGTTTGCAGATGAATAATGGATGCTTGAAAAAGAGTTGAATCGTTTTTGCTCATATTAGACTTATTAACTAAGAAGTGAATTTTAAAGAAGCAGGGGAATCCCCAAGTTACCAATATAAATACCGCGCAAGTTGTAGCGTTAAGAAATCGCTAAAGACGACTAAGGAAGGAATGTTGCTGTGAATGGGGAACAATATACCGTGCCATGATTCCACTTCTTTTTTTATATCCTCCAAAAAAGAATTGGGGCATATATTCACTTTGTCATTCCGTGTGTAACGCAGCGAAATATCCCTCTAAGACCTCATAAAGTATTTATATTCTTGATCAGTGATGAAATCTAAGACGATCTGGCCATGTCCGCCTGTCCCTCCATCCTTCTGTCTGTGGAAATTACGATTCAGTCCAAACGAAAAGAGCCAGACTCCTGAAATTTGGTATAAATATTTTTGAAGGATAGCACAAGTCAAGTTCGTAAATGGGCTGAATCGGGCCAGAGGCGAAAAAGTTCCCCTAAGAAGAACTAATGGCGATTTCTTTTCTGAAAAATATGGAACATTTTGTCACTTTTTATTCTAAAAAAAAAACACAATTAGGCACAATTTTAAAGTAAAGCACATTTTCATAAGAGATGATAGATCAATTTCCAATAAATTGACTATTTTCAAATACCATAATGTTACCATTTTCCATTGAAAAATGCAAAAAATGTAGCATTATTTTTTAGAAAAGAAAACAACATAAACCAACCTATAAAATAACAACATAATTTTTTAAGTTTTTTTTGTATGTTTTTATGTCAAATGAAATTGAAAGCATTGAACTTGCAGTCAGAAAATCAGAAAAATGGACTTTTTGGACACCGCCCTCCTTAGTGGGCGATGAAGTAACATATAACATGGAAAAATAGTGAATAGTGAAGCCGCGGTCCATACTTAAATGAAATCAGCTTTAAACAATGAATCATCTAAATCGTTCTTTCTACTCAAATACAAATTTCACTTACATTTCCATACGTTTTTTTTTAATCAAATCCCTAAACTCTCAAGAGATCACGCACTAGATGGTGTTCAAGCTATTCAGATTTTTAGGAACCCGGAACATTTGAACGCAACCACGAATATTCAAATAGAATTAATATATTGCATGAGATATTATTTGCAGTCTATTTAAGCCAGATATCTACGGAATAGCATAATCCAAGTAATTTGTACTTTTGTCATCATTTTCTACCAACGATCTTAGTCATCTTCAAATACCTGCTGTTGCAAAGGTCGTAGTAGGAAAAAAAATTGAAAACTTAAACTGGTGGTGGCGTAATTAAAACCTAAAAAGATTTGTCTTCTTTGTAACAGAAAAAGGAAGCTTCGAGACACAATAGAAAATCAAAAAACTTGTGTTAAGTACGTGCTTCGCTATGAAATTAAAATGATGTAAAAAGCCAGCAGCACCAAGGTTTCGCTTAGTGCAGCTTTTTTGCCATTTAATAGGTGCTTAATTTTTTTTTATTTAACAATTGTGTCAATATATTTAACCAGCATACAATACGCGTACATTTAAAATGGTTTAATAAACACTGGCGATAAGAAAAGTATATAATTTTCACTTTTTTTGGAACATCCATCATCAAATAAAAACACGGTGGTTAGCAGCGTTTGCAGTGGCTCAGACGAGAGCGACAAGTGTCATCAGTTGTCTCGAAAATGTTTATGTATTTTATTTTTTTGTCTGCTTTTAAGGGCAAATATCATTTCATTACACCGTCAATAAAAATAAAACACAAAAAGGCTTACAGCCATTAATACAAAGAAAAAGCAAAAACAAAAGCACTTTCTTATTTGGCTTCTGCTCTTTTTATAGAGTTTGTTTTCTGCTGCGGTTGCGGGTCTTCATGTGGTTGATTGCTTAAATACTTGAGTTGTACTGCTGCTTCCTTTTCGTAATCGTAAAACAACAATTTTCCTTTTTGTGCTTTATTTTTCGCTACTTTTTAAGTAAACAATTGCAAAATTGTGTGCATCACTTTTTCTTCTGTTCATCTCCCAAATAACACAAAAAAATATATATAAAAAAAATAAGAAAATAATAATAAAAAGTCATAAAAAGTGAAAATCCAATGTCTGAATAAAAAATCAACGAATAAAAAAAAACGTTTATGTTTGTGTTTTATGTTTCAGACGTGAGTGCTCATTTCATCATTGCCATCAACATCATCAAACGCATCAACAACATCATCACAATCGTCAACAATGCCTCTTGCCATCTTCATTGGAACGAACGAATATCATCAGCCAGCAACAACAATGCCCACACGAATATCATGGGCCATGGGTGACGCCCTAAATAAATTTGTATTTTTACCGAATAATTGATAGTGCGTACAGATTAAAGATATCAGGAGCATTAGCAAAGCAACCAAATCATGGACGCCTGCCATATGAAAACAGTTTAGATACAAATACAAATTGCGGTACATTTTTTGTACCGCAAAATGAATTCTCTAAGTCACTTCCCCTACTTGTATCTTGGCTTAATTGAAACCCTTTTGCAAAGATTACACTTTCTAAACATAAATAAAAATTGCATAACTCAAAAAGTACCATATTTAAGTACACCAAAAAGTTAAGTTTAAGAAAAGTACCTTTGAAATATTAGCTTTCAGTTAGCGATCTTTTAAAAGGTGGAAAGAGTTACTGTTTTGTAAAATATTTTGCTGAGCAAATATCTACTGAAATAATAACTTTATGAAAAAGTACCGTTTAAGAAATGAGCCTAATAATTACTTTTATTATAAAACTCTAGAGTACGCCTTAAAGGGTATTCTAAAAAAAGTGCATTTTAAATATCTAGTCTCTTGGTAAGAGTACTTTTTGCATATATTAAGTATACATATGTATAAGAGTACCTTTTAAGAAACTACTTTTTTATAACGGTACTTTTGTTAAAATTGCACTTATAAAAATATGGACTTCGCAATAAAGGTACCTTTTAAAAAAGGTACTCTTTTACAAAAACTACTTTAAAAAAGATTTATCGTACTTTTTTAAAAATTTACTTTTTTTTTTAATAACAATTATTAAAATATGGACTTCGCAATAAAGGTACCTTTTAAAAAAGGTGCTCTTCTACAAAAAGTACTTTTAAAAAGATTTCTCGTTAAAAAAGTATAATTCAAAACAAAATTTTTCAAAAAATATACTTATCAAAGAGATATTTTTCAAAAATTTACTTTTTGAAAACGATACTTGTTAAAGTATGTACTTTATAATAAAGGTACTTTTTTTAAAAAGGTACTTTTTAAAAAAGGTACATTTTCAAAAAGGGCACTTTTTAAAACAGATACTTTTTAAAACAGGTACTTTTTAGAACAGGTACTTTTTAAAACAGGTACTTTTTAAAACAAATAATTTTTAAAACAAGTACATTTTAAAAAAGGTACTTTTTAAAATAGGTACTTTTTAAAACAGCTACTTTCTAAAACAGGTGCTTTTTAAAACAGGTACTTTTAAAAAACTACTTTTAGAAAAAGTACCTTTCAAAACAAGGGCCAAATTACGGCATTCGATGTCGATCGAAATTTGTATTTAAATTGTATGGAAATTTCGATCGATATCGAATGCGGTAATTTGGCCCCAGTTCTTGTCAAAAAACATACTTAAAAAAATAAATACTTTTGAAAAAAAAAATAAAATAAAAAAAAAAAAAAATATATATATATATATATATATATATATATATATATATATATATATATATATGTATATATATATATATATATATATTAAAAAAAATATACTTAAAAAAAACCTTTTTAAAAAATATACTTTTCATAAAGGAACTTTAAAAAAAAAATATTTTTATATTTATTTTCAATTGGCAGGGAAAACGTTAAGATTTACTGCAAGTGAAAATAGAGAATTCGAAGCACTTAGTGACTACCCCCGTATATTGCAGTTTTTCTTTTTACACAACCTAGTATTTCAGTAAACCACCAGACAGTCGCTTGAAAAACAAACACTAACCGCTTTTTTGTATGATGGTGGGTCAAAACAAAATAAATTTGTTTCGAAATGAAAACGAATTCAGGATGGACGGAATGCGACTGACAAACAATAATAACGTTTGTATTGACAGAAGACAGCATCAAGGCTGCCTGGCTGCCTGCCTGCCAGTCGTGCAAATAAAAGTGTTGCAGGTAAAAAGAATTTGTAATGCGCACATGCGCTCACATAATTTTCGTTGAATAGACGGCTGGTTGTTGGCTGTTGGATGGGCGAAGTTCCCCATAAGAAAGTGAAATTTATGGCGTATGAAACAAGACTGTGCTGATGCATACTCCAAGATGTTGCACTGTATGTACTCGCACTGTTCAATACAGTTTAGTTGAGTTTAGCAGATGATGCATAATGATGATGATGATGGTGATGATGATGTTCAGTTACTTTGTTGTTGGCATATTTTATGAACTAAACGTGTTCAATATGTGTTGACTGCTTTCTGTGCGGGGATAAACGTAAAACGTATTGTATGCGCGTTCGCAGACACACGATTGAACAATCTGTTTTATGGAATTACTATGAACATTTTTTGGTTGTCGACATTTTATCATTGACACACCATCAGTTTATTTCTCCCCAATAACAGTTATTTTTTAAAGGCATATAAAGACGCAACCAGCAACAACAATAACATTTACATGCAAAAAAAAACGTTTTTGAGGTTATTGGGTTATAAATACTCGACTCAAAAGTATTTTTACGATTATGATTTAAAAATTAACTGTAGGCCTTACTTTAATAATAAGAAGTAATAACAATAAGTAATAATATTATTAATAAAAAATTAAATACTATTAAGAAGTTTATCAATTTTATTGGCTTTTCAAAATCGTGCATGCACCTTCTTGTTTTAAGCATGTTGCTCTGCCCGTTGGGAGTTGCTGTTTTTTTCTGTTATAACAAAAAGTGAAGAAAAATAATTTCTGTTTTTTTTTCAATATTTTTTTCACAAATGTGCTCATGTACTCAAGGTATTTCTTAACAGCGGTTTCTTTCAATATTTATTATCTTTTGAGTTAAACAAAAAGAAAAATTTATATTTGCGATGACACAGGTGAAACTAATTAGGACAGACTAGACTGCGCAACTGTATGAGTAGATTCGAGTCTTTCTTGTATACATTTTTTAATTGTTACTTACAAATCAATAACGAAAATTTAACCTGTTAAATACATAATTTTTTTATTTTTATTTTCTTTAGCAAATAATAAAGGTAAACAATATTTATTTAAGAATATGAAAAAATACCATTGTTTATTTAATTAAGAAAAAGAATGTCAACGATCTGGAAAAATTTGTTGGATACGTGTATTTAAGAATACACAAAAAGGCCGAAAACACTTGTAGACGGGTAAACAATTAATTTAATTCTATATTATTTAAAAAAAGAGGCAATTTAACGTATAAAAGTAATTCATATATAATAGTTACTTCTTATGAAATGAAAAGAAAATGGTTTAATATTGAAAATGTTTCTTTGCCATACAGCAAATTTTGGTAGATTTGGGGTATACAAATTGCCGCTGGTGAAGAGAACAAAATTTACCAAAGTTGTCACTAATTTTAAGAATCTTAAAATATCGGGGAACTCAGTATGTTACATTTTCAAATATTTTGAACAGTTTCTCATACAAATATTTTAATAAAAACAAGTTAGAACGTTATATTCGATCGGGTCGAATCTAATATAGCCTCCCCATATTTAGTAAATAAAAACTCTATCTGCCTATTTCTCATTGTCGAATGAATTCTTTCTTTCGTATGAATAGATTTAAAACAAAAACAAAATTTTATAAACTGTTTTTGTTGCAAATGTATTTATACGAAAGAAAGAATTCATTCGACAATGAGAAATAGGCAGTATTTTGTATAGGTCACTCCGGGTGGGGCCGTGGGGGAGACATCTTACGTTTGCCATAACACACTAAGAAGTAAATTTTTGGCGTTAAGTGTAAAAAAAATAATTTATAAGATCATTTAGGGGCAAAATTACACAAAAAGACTTTAAAAAATTTTATTATTTTTAGAGGTTGGTTCAGTTCTTTTTAGGGGAAATTTTATCCTTCTGGTTCGATTCAGCCCATTTACAAACTTGACCTGTGCTATCTTTCAAAATATATTTATACCAAATTTCTATGGTCTGGCTCTTTACGTTTATACTGAATCGTGATTTCCACAAACGGATGGACGGACGGAGGGACATGGCTAGATCGTATTTGTTTTCATCACAGAGGCATATTTAACTGTGTTACTCAAGGAATGACAAAGTGAATATATATTTTATAATTCTTTTTTGGAGGGTATAAAAAAAATCTCAGAAAATTAAAATATATTAATTAAAAGAAGGAAAATATTTTTTATATGTTAAACATTTTAAAAATATTAAGAAATTTGTGATTGATTTACCCGTATACGAATTGTCAGCAGTATGAGTCCACTGGTGCCTTATGATCATTGAAATAAATTTGGTGTTATTTGAAAAATTCATAAAAAAATAACATCTATTTCAAAATGTTTTTTTTATAAAACATTTTGGGTAAAATACATTTCAAACTATTTTTTAAATTTCAATAGACTAACGTTCTATTGAAAAAATTAACTTCGATTAATAAGAAAAAGTTTTGGTGGGTGGCCTATTTCTGGAACTTGTCCATATCTCTCACTTTTTACAAAGTACTTGTGCTGATCGTTGGAAATGTTGTGCCGGCGGTTTTATTGCTTATTGGGGTTGCTGTTGGCCGAAGTAGTTAACACGAGACTTTGGAGCGTAGAGTCCTGAGTTCGACTCCGCGCTCACTCATGAATGTTGTGTTGAATTCTTTCGATCGGTATTGTCTTAGTTGTTGTCGGCGTGTTTCAGTGATGAAGGAATAGCACTGGTCACTGAACATAACCTGCAGTGATTGACACTGTCGTTATAAAGAGCAGGGGCCAAATTACCGCATTCGATATCGAGCGAAATTTCCATTCAATTTATATACAAATTTCGTTCGATATCGAGTGCGGTAATTTTCCCCCAGGAGTACAGCACCATCCACCATCGGCCCTATAGCAAAAAAATAGCCGTTGAATAAAAGTTTGAAAAAGCTACAAAAAATTCTCTCTCTTCATCTTTCTTCATTTGTCCTCTCAATACTATACCCTGTTTTCTACTTCCGGCGTAATGCACTGCATATGTAGAGGTCATTCCCTGAGTGTGCTGGTTCGAATTAAACAAAATATATGTGTGACGAAAGGCCATCGCGGCCGCTGTTGGACACATTAACTCCACTTAGTAATTAATCAAACATATTCTGCTAGCAAAACAAGGTATTTTAATATATAATTATTATTAAGAAAAAGTTTTTTAGTTTTTAAATGAAACTGCTTATTACGAATCACCACCATCAGCAGCATGATGATCATCATGTTTATTACATAGTCAACATGCTTAATTAAGTATTCATTAATCTATCCTTGTTCTAATCTTGCAAATTAGAAATAAATAACAAGAAACTAGCGTCTCAATGTGATCTTTAGGAAACTTTGACCCTTTTGCAAAACACTTGATAATAAGCTTTCCATGATAAAGAAAGAAATACAGACAACTGAATGTCTGAATGTCTTTATTTACAAGCACGTACTCATACTCACATATACTCTATGCAAGTAAATACGTTTGTACATACATACGAACGTGTGCATGTTTATGTGTCTGTATGTACTAATTAATAATATTTCTTTGCATCTTTAATTAGAAAAAAAATAATAAATATATACAAAAACTCATTATTGCTGCATGTCTATTATCTCTCTCCTAAGTCATGGAAATTTTCAAGGTTACAAATACTTGGAATTACATTCAGAAAATGTAAATTCGAATACATCTTCTTTCACAGTATACAATTGTATTCCAATTGCATGCATGTATGTATGTGTGGATGTGGGTCTGTACGTCTTGTAAAAATTAAACAGAATAAAAATATGTTCTTCAAACGGTCTTAGGCAAAAGAGAAATGAGCTCAAAATAAAGAGAACGTTTTAGATAATTTTTTCTTAAGAGTGTTACTACACGTTTTGATAACGACTGTGATCTTGTTGCGGAAAATAAAAGAAATTTGATATCAACTTCAAATTTAAATGCCAAAACATCTTTTGTATTTTTATATGAAGCATCAGGGCAATCCAGTTGATAATTTTACTTCGGCAATGGAAAACTGGGCATGGAGTTTAACAAGTCATCTGCTTTTTTTTACTTGTATGAGGTATTTAACATGAGACTATGAAGTCGAACATTGAGTGGCCTATAATTATTCGCCCTTATTCCGTAACTATTTGTCAATCTCACGTCGAGTCAATATCAAAAATAGTGCAGTTACATTTTGCTTGCAGGCAACAGTTGATTACTGTTGACAGCTTCTGACCATTCTTTAAGGCCTAGCAAATAATATGAGGCTATTGAAGGCAGATGCCTTAGTTTTTTGAGATTGCCTTGATGTGATGTGATGTTGACAAATAGTTACAGAATACGGGGTAATATTCTTCCCCATTTTCTATAACTATTTCTCAGCGTTGCTTCAAGAGAGCTTAAGGGTGCTGTTGGCTGAAGTAGTTAACACGAGGCTATGAAGTGGAGAGTCGTGACTTCGATTCCGCGCTTAATCATGAATGTTGTTGTCGAATTTTTCTGATCAGCATCAATGCATGTTTGTGTTAGTTGCAGTCAGCCAGTTTCAGTGATGAAGGCATAAGAACTGGTCACGGAACATAATTATCGAGCACTATAGAGCAGAAGAACAGCACCCTCGTTCGTTGGCCCTCGATAAAAATTAATAGGTTAAAATAACTACAAAAAAATTGTCATCTTTCTTCATCTGTGTTCTCAACACAGAGTGTTGGTATACGTGGCTGCCTGTAACCCACAAGCATACAAGTAGGATCTCTGAGATCCCGTTTTGAAAAACACAGAGTGTAAAAATGTTGTTCCTGTTTGACAGGCAAAATTTGCACGATCGAAATTTTCTTTCGATTCAGGCAATATTGGAAGAACTGATAATTTCGGCCTATACATTTTGCAACTGAGTGGGGGATTAACAAACCAACTGTTTTTTAAAGGTTCAAATTCCTAATGTAATATTTTTACTGAAAAGTTTTCTACAAAAATGGCTGAGAAAATTCTAACGCCTTCAAATTTACCAGAAAATCTTTGTGCGTCTGTGTGATGTAAAAGCTTAAAAAAAACGATAAAAAAAGCTGTAACGATCGTAAATTACATCAACGCCTTTGCCTCGTTGTTATGGCAGCTACTGTTTGCAATGATTTTCAAATATGAAATGACTTAAAATGATATCACGGATCGGGGGTTGTTGTTATGGCGGCGTAATTTAATTGCTTGTTTTGCTCACATCGCTTTTGATTTCTTATGGACATTCTAAACTTATTTTTCTTTGCAGCTTTAGTTTATAATTAGTTGGGAAAATAACAAAAAAAAAACAATAATAATCTAGAGAAAACTAAAACGAACGAACGATTAAAACACAAGCCAGCCAGCTATTGTTAGAAAATAAATTTAAAAAAAGAAAAAAGAAAAGCGAAAGAGAAATAAAATTTAAAAAAAGAAAAGCGAAAGAGAAATAAAAGCCAAACACGCGAATATTATTGTAAATAAAAAACATCTCATAAGAGTTAAGAAAATCCAACAAAAAACTTTGGAGCATTTAAAATAAAAATTTTTATATGAAAATTGTCTATGAAATACGCCAAAAATAATACTATTTATGGTAAACCAATTTCCTTATAATAAAAAATAAATTTCCCTAAACTTTTTAAAATAAAAACTTCAAATTGTTCGTCCTTGATAGATATTATTTTTCTCTCCCGCTACAGTCTTGTCTGATGGCAAATGCAACTCCACGCAGTGAATGACAATTTTTTGTTTTCACATAAAACCTTTTGCAGCGTAAGGGAAATGTCTCGACATATTTTGCTTAAAACAACTCAATTTGCTAACAATGGAAATGTACTATAACTAATGATTTCTAATGCCTAATACTCTTCTATTTAAATAAATATAACAAAACGACAAAAACTTCTTTTCTATTTCAATGAAAAAAAAATGTTTTCACATTGTGAAAATCAGTAAACGTACCACCACCAATAAAAATGTATTCTTCTAAACATTTAAACAATTTCAAACAAATTAGCAATTCAGTCACATGCATTAAATGTTGTAAATTATATGTGTTTTGTGTCGCTTGGCTGGCTCTGTGTAGATGACAGACACACACACACACACACACTCACGACGAGCAGATTGACAGTTTGTTAGTCTGTTTAAATGGTTTGAGTTGACCTTCACCTACAAGCTTTCGTAAAGCATAAAATATATATAAAAGTGTAACAAAAATGGTCATCAGAGTTGTTCGTTGTAAATCCAACTACCAAAACGTACACGATAAATAAATAGATCCATCCATTTATGTCGACAATTTCTGATAAATGATATAGTATACAGACATGCGAGTACGTCTGTATGTATGCGTTTGTTCTCATGTATGAATTTGTTTGCATGTGTATGTACATAAATAAATGGTCAGATTATTGGCTTTTGGTATTCTCCCGTGGCCAATATAATAACGTGTATGCTGTATGTTCTGGCCAAATATTTGTGTATTTGGTAAATTGTGTTCAGTGGCATGTTTAAGGTAAAATTGTATATGATTTACACAGTTTTTCTGTTGTTGTTGCTGTTGCTTTTGCTTTCATGTTGAACAAACATTTAATAACAAATTTAGCCAAATTTGTCTGAAACTGGCAGAGTGGTAACACTCAACAAGCAAAAGTATCTAATTATCACTTTGTTGTCTTAATAACATGGCTGTAACATCAACTGGTACACGATGATGCGAAGCAGATAACGAGTGCATATTTCAACTGATTATAAGACAGACGAAAGTGTACAAAAGGGTATAGTGATACTTTCAAAATTGAAAGATGGTTTTTCAGAAAACATTATTGAGAAGTAAACTTTTTATGGCATGTATCTTTTTTAAGAAAATTGTTTTTGTAATATAAGTGCTTTAATGAAAAGAACTTCTTATGAAAAAGTACTTTTTATGTACAAATACTTTTTAAAACATCTTTTACAAAAAACGTGCTTTTTCCGAAAAAAATTTTTACAAAGACTTACTTTTAACAAAATGTCAGTTTTTTCCACAAAATTATTTTTACAAAAAAGTACTTTGTACAAAAAAGTACTTTTTACAATGAAGAACTTTTTTAAAAAAGTATTTTTTAGAATTAAGTACTTTTTATAAAAAGGTGCTTTTTACAAAAAAGTACTTCTTACAAAAAAGTACTGTTTACAAAAAAGTACTTTTTACAATAAAGTAATTTTTACAAAAAAGTGCTTTTAACAATAAAGTACTTTTTACAATAAAGCACTTTTTACCAGAAAGTACTTTTTACAAGAGAGTACTTTTTACAAGAAAGTACTTTTTACAAGAAAGTACTTTTTACAACAAAGTACTTTTTACAATAAAGTACTTTTTACAACAAAGTACTTTTTACAATAAAGTACTTTTTACAAAAATAATACTTTTTACAAAAACGCACTTTTTACAGGAAAGTACATTTTCCAGGAAACTACTTTTAACAGAAAAGTACTTTTTACAAAAAGTGGATAAAAATTATGTTCTTAAAACAACCCTTGGTAAAAAAACACCTTATATTTAAAACAAGTTCTTTTATATCAAGTACCTTTTATGAAAAGTAGTTTTTATGAGAAGTACCTTTTATGGAAAGAGTTTTGTAAGAAGTGCTTTTTATAAAAACTACTTTTTATAAAAAAACACATTTTACAGGAAAAAAGTTTCTACAAAAAGTATATAAAAATAATTTTTTAAAACAGCTTCTAATAAAAACCACCTTATACATATATTAAAATACCTTTTATAAAAAGTACTTTTTATAAGAAGTACATTTTATGGAAAGTGGTTTGTAAAAAGTTCTTTAAAAAAGAGTTTTATTTTAAAAGACAATTTTCAAAATAGGTACATACTTTAAAAAAAACTACCTTTTAAATGATGTGGGTTTTTAAAAAAATGCACACCTAACAATTTAAACGAAATTTTTTGCTAGAAAGTACATTGCGATCCAAATTACACGTTTATTTTTGAAGTAAACAACCCTTTAAAGGACGTACCAATTAAAAACTGCGTTCTAAAACAAACACATTTGAAGAAAATCATTTCATAGAAGGCTTTCTTTATAACAAAAGAGTTTGTTTGAAAAAACAATTTTTTTTTGTTGAGGAATAGGGATGAAAATGTCTGCCTTTGTTTTCTTAAGGCAATTGAAGATTAAAAATCAAATCCCATGACAGCAAATATAGAGATGTCGTGATGACTTTAGTCACACATAAATTCATACGCACACGTATTTATAAGTGTGATGAGTGAATGTGTGCATAAGTGTGTTTGTTCTTTAACCTTGAAATTTTTCAAAACAAAAAAAAAAAAAATAGAACTATTTGTTGGTTTAATTTGTTTTGTTTTGTTCTTTTTCCCAAATTCCAAATCGTTCTTTTCCATGCCATTTTTGTAAACCATCTCCACCTACGCTCCAAAAAAGCAAAAATGTTTCAAATTAATATTTCTTTTATCCACAGCAATTAATTCGTATTCAGCGACAGCAGTTTTGAGTCTTAAGGTTCCATGCAGACGGACGGACGGAAAGAGGTACCTGACTGACTGTTCTTTTTTAAATTATTTATCCATACAGCGTGTTTGCACATGTCTTTGTCTGAATTATTAATCCAATGTGACCATAAATTGTGCTACGACTGCTTGGAATTATTCGTTCGTTCTTTTTACTGCTGCTGCTGTTGTTGTTGTTGTTGTTATGGTTGTGGTTTCGCTTAAAACGTTTTTCTTTTGTTTGGCATTTGCCTGTTTGATTTGTCTGCTTCTTAAGAATAATTTGCATATTTAATGATTTTATCCAACATTTTGTGCATTTCGATCTTTCCTTATGATGATTTCTGTTCAAGTTTTTGTTTCGATTTTAATTTTGATTTATACAACGAGTGGCATAATTATTCATTCAAATGGCGCCCACAAACATTGTTCAACATGACACATCATCAATGATGACACTTTTAGTGGTGCTGTTTGTTGTGTCCTCTTTTAATCATTTGAACAAATTTATTTCGGATTAAAACCGAAAAACAAATGATTAATTATGCCAAATAATTCACATGTAGAACGTTTGGCCAAAATCTAAGTAGATTCGATTATGATAAAGACAATTTGTTAAATATTTCGCTAAACTCAAGCAAATAAATTTTATTCAATAATACCGCATTCCAGTCAAGTAAAATCCTAATGGGGCTTTTAAACATACTATTTATGCAACATAATCAACATAATTAATTACAAAAATAAAAACACATTTGAAATCTTTGATTCATAAGGTTGAACCGAAACCAGGTAATATGTTTAATCACCACGAAATGGCAGTTAGTTTTGTCGAAGCTGCAGATAATCAAAATTAATCCTGCATAAATTTAATTTTTGAGTGCTGGCTGGTAAGAGAAATGTGTATAAGGATAGTATCAATTTCTTTTTTTTTATTAGAAAATAAAAATGTTGAAAAATACAACAGCACCCTGAAACCCCCCTTGACGCGACGCTGACAAATAGTTATGGGGTGAAAATAGTCCCCCTTATTCAGTAACTATTCGTAAACGTCACATCACGTCAAGATAATATCAAAACTTAGCCATCTGCATACTATTTTTTCTTGGCCTTGAACAGTCTCTTATTATTTTCTAGGCCCTACACAATAGAAGCTGTCAACAGTAATCAACTGTTGCCTACAACCCGAATGTAACTGCACTATTTTTGATATTGTCTTGACGTGACGTTGACTAAAAGTTACGGAATAAGGGCGAATAATTATAGTCCACTCAATGTTTTAATGAGCAATCACTCAAAGCCCTCAATGAACAATCCAAACAATGAATCATTATAAGAAATATTTTGAAGGGGAACTTGGGAGCAAATTCTCTAATATTTGCAAATATCGAGCGAGGTTGATAAAAATATTAAAAATTTTACTTTTTGGGCAGAACAGTCACTAAAAAATCAGGCTAGTGTTCTACAGTTGCTTCAACCGCGAATTTGCCTTATTAATCTGTGCTGCAGAACGTAAGAAATTTATTAATTATTCGAACAATTGAAAGCATATTTTATATTCTTTCTAATGGCTTCTCGGATTTGTGATTTCCATAACTTGCCCCTAGTGATAATTGCATTCAGTCTTTGTTGGGAATATGAAAAATACTAAAGAAACTCCCGCTCCAATAGACAAACAATTCTCGATTCTAAGCACGTTTTATCATACCGAAAGAAGAAAAGAAACACATATACCGACTGCTTGCAGTGGCTGACTAACAGCCAGCAAGATGAAATTGTATTCCATAAGAACGAACAAACGAATGCGGTTGGTGTCTAGTCGATATTCAATATCGAATACCAGACAGCTACTGTGTAAATAGTTGGCCTCTGGTGTTTCAAAAGCAACATATCAAATCAACAACAATAGCAGCAAAAAAAGACTTTTAAAGATAAAAACGTAAATAGTCGCATAAAAATAAAAATACAAAATAAATTATAAGAAACAACAATAAGAGTCATCTTTGTTATGGTGATTTGATAATGGCTTTGATGGCGATGATGTTGATGATGTTCATGATGTTGATGATGATGATGAGAATGATGAATAGTCCCGATACCGCCGTCAATAATTAATATGCCATGCAAGAATTTTTTATTAATAATAAAGACGAGCGAAACGTCTTGGGTATTAAAAGCTCAAAACGTTTATATCAGCACACCCAATAAATAGTAAATAAAGCAACAATACAAAAACAACATAAGAAGTAACAACAAAAGCTAATTCGCTGCAGAATTTGCATGCGGATTACGGATTGCAGAATTGCAATTGTCAAATGCATAAATTATTTATTTATTTATATATTTTCGCATCTCCTTATAAAACACACATGGATCGTCGTTTATAAGAATGGCATTCCATATTCAATAAATATGCCATCATTGCACGGACAGTCCGTCATAAGCACTTAACGGCTGACAAACACACTGGCTGTCTGCCTGTCTGTCGGTTGGTTGGTCGGCCATTTATTTAATCTCAGCGTATGGACTTCATTATCACATGTTTTGATTTATAACTACTAACGTTTCAACCATTAATGCCAGCCAGCAACCATCGGCATACGTTGATAATGATATTAATTGTTGTTGGCAACAAATTTATTTATATACACAAAAACAATTGCACATACATACACATGCACATGCACATACAGACAGACAGACAAACCTTTTCCTATATGTCTGTGATTTATTTCAAAATGCTCAAGACAATTAAAAATCAACCAAAAGTCCAGAAAAGTGATATGCAACAGTCATACAAAATGTTTAATAACTTGTGTTATGCGCCACACCAACTCCAATGCAACCACAACCACTCGGTCTGGACAGCAGTCAGTCAATCCAGTTAATCATCAATAGTAAAATATGGGGAAATTCATCAAAAAATTCACAAAAGCCGCAAATAAAATAAAAAATTAATACGAGTACAGTGGAGCAAAATGAAAAGCTTTTTATTATAAAAAAATTATACGTCTTTATATTTATATGTATATGTATAAATGTTTATATGTACATACTCGTATATTATTAAACTGTTCTATTCATTTTTTTCCAAATTTATCATTTTCCATAAATAAATTCTAATTGGTTGTCTTATTGCGAAGTACAATCTGTGATATGAACTGCGAGTTGCTGAACTTGAACTCTTAAATTTTAAAGCTTGTCCATTAAATAAGTACGCAAAAGACTTTTGATACTAAAGCCTATTTTGCATAACTTGTAATCGATTAAAATATTATAATATAATTTTACATATTTATTAAATTTAAAACAGGTATCTTTGATTTAAAGACCTGGTTTTCAAATTAGAAGACAACCCAGTAGATGATAAAACTTGATTTAGAATCAATAAAATATATTCATTGAATTTTTATTGCTTCCAATTCTTAAGCATAGAAAATATGTGTGTGTATGTGCTTTATTACATTTTTTAGGGTGACAAGGAATAGAGCCCCAAGCAGGCACTACCGTTTCTGAAATAATATATAATTTGCTGTAATGGGCTCAGCTGCTTCATATAAGCCAAAAGCATTTTTATTTCTTCACTGATATTTTTAATGAAATTAAGAAACGAACAGAGTTACTAATTTCATGTACAGATAGCAGCTCATGTGGGCAATGATCAATGTCCTTGGGCTTCCCTCATTTAGTATTTTTAAGATCGTCCCAGCTAAATGTCTCCTGATCTTTACATCTTTCTTTTAAAATAATTGAGGCTTATTGCCTGTGCGATTCTAGGACCAGCGAACCTCTTCAGACATGTGAACCTTTTCAAACATGCGAACCTCTTCAGACATGCTAAAAACAATCGGAGGAGTTTTTAATTCGAATTCTTGTGTTTAATTGATTAAATTAAGATTTAAAGTTCATGTTATAATTAATCGTGCTTAGTCGAAACCAAAAATTAAGTTTTCTACCACACAGTTCGAATTGTGGCACTACCTATCGCATCTAGTTAAGCCTTATTTTACATATATGGCCACTATTAGTATTGAATCCTGAGATATTGGGACCGATTATGTGAACGACGAAAGAAAAACTAGTTTCCTTGTTTATATTTACATATGGACTTATTTATACAGAAATGGCTATTCCTTTAATTTTTCAACACTTTCATGAAAAAAAATTTTAATCGAAAAATTTTTATTCGATTAATTTTTAATCGAAACATATTTATTCGATTAATTTTTAATCAAACATTTTTTATTCGATTAATATTTAATCGAAAAAATTTTATTGGATTAATTTTTAGTCGAATAACATTTTTATTAAAATTATATTTAATTAATATTTTATTCGCGATTTTTTTTTAATTTTAGAAGAAAAAATTTCTACAAAAAGTTTGTCACCAAATAATTTTATTCGAATAAAATTTATACGAATAACTATAATTAAATGAAAATGATAATATAATCAAACGTTTTCATAGGGATTTAGTTTGTGTTAACATCAGTTTGGTATTGATACAATCACATTTATGTAAACCACGTAATAAATTTTGGTAAAATATATACACATGAGTATAGTTTATTTCTTGAGATACTCACGATAATATCTTGTACTAGAGTAAGAAATCATTGAATCTTAAAATTTTTAATTATATGTAAAAGAATTGACTTAATTATATCTTCAATTCGATTACACCAGGACATTGCGACATTAAATTGTTAACGAAAATTCATTGTTGTCACTGTTGCTGTCACAAAATGTATTTAAAAAAATATTGTTTAATCATCATTATTATAACAACGATAAACGATATACAAATTGTGATTTTCATACGATGGTTTTAATGATGCGCTGTCAGTTAAAAGAATTATGGCTTGGGTTGCTTTGATATTCACAGAACGGTTTAGTATTTTAATGAATTTATGTTGAATGTGTTGATCAGACAGTTTCTGTTCTTTTTCTTGGTTTAATTTCTTAAAATAAAATATTTATACGACAATGTAAATTACAGCGAAGTGTTAATTGCTGCATGCGCCATAAAAAGGTAATAAAATTTCCAATAAATCCAATTTCTTAAATCACCTCAACACAATAATCTTTTTAAAGACATCTGTTTTTCCTAGTCAAGGTGTTAACTACTTCCGCCCACAAATGACACCAATTGAAAATATATATATTTTTTTGTGGTTTTAGAATAACCCACCAAGTATTTGGCAATCAGCAATATCATGAACACATTATCGCAAAAGAAAATTTTTCAAATTGTTTGGCTGCTGTTCTTAACACTTTTCTTATTTCGTGTTATTTTCCCGTCCTTGGCATTAACAAGAACATGTTACAATTTCCTGAACTGCTTCTAAACTGTCATTGCATTGATTGTAAACAAATTAGTATTATCGCAATTATCTGTCTCAGTGTCACGACTTTAATCCCAAAATTGCATTGAATGATTAATTTGATCACTAATTTGAATCAATTTTATGATACATTTAATCGTTTCTACAAACATTATACATTTAAGAGTTAATGAGGTGTGATAAGAGTGTTAATTGAAGGTTAACGAATTAATAAATTAATAGAATTTTATAGTGATTAAACCATGAAATAATTAAATTTAACAAAGACTGGCTTTATAAAACTTTAATGGATGATATAAAGAAATATTATCATGACTGTGAAAGCATTTCCTTTTTATTTAATGTCAATAAAAACGACAAGATTAGTGGCATTCAAATTTGCAATAGGAGTGAATTTCGTAATCCACTTTGCGTAGATATAGTAAGTAATAATTTTGCTTTCAGTCTGGTCTGCATTAGAACTAAGCAAACTTTAAAACTTTGATTAAAAAACAAATTAAGAATTAAATTTAATCGATTAAAATTATGCGAATATATATATTCGATTAAATTTATACGATTATATTTAGTTGATTAATTTTGGTTCCATTAAATATGTGTGGAAAATTTTTTTTCGAATGGTTTTTATTCGATTAAATTTGTGCTAATAAATTTATTCGATTAAATTTGTACCATTAAATTTGTGGTTAAATTTCATTTGATCAATTCTCGGTGAATTAAATATCTTTGCAATATCTTTTTCGAATGGTTTTTATTCGATTAAAACTATGCGAATAAATTTATTCGATTAAATTTGTATGATTACATTTATTCATTCAATTTTATTTCACTTTATTTCAGTTTTCGTTCCATTAAATATTTTTGCAAAATTTTTATTCGATTAGTTTTTATTCGAAATGCCAATTTTTTTCCTATTATATATTTAATTACTAAGTTTAAATTTGGTGCAGAGGCTTAAGTTCAAATACACAAACTTACAAAATACTTTTGATTTTAAAAATTTGTGTTGTATTTTTAATCATCACATTAGTAAAAATCATACATCAGAATTTTTCAATAAATAGCGTTTTCAAAAGAATATAAAAAAGTCAGTTATTACCTAGAAGAAGGTCTGATTCCCTAAGGAAGAATACTCATATCTGAGAATTTTTTGTAACTTATATAATCGAAAGCACTACTCACAAATATCCTTTAGCCTTTAGATACAGATATAACTCATTCCTGCTTATAACCAACACCCTTCAAAGAAGAGCTGTCCTATGCAAGTCATAGTAAACAAATCATATTGAAAGGTACTTGAGAAGACAAATAAATTATTTTTAGAATTTCAAATTATCATTAACACTTGTGTTTGTTTATTGTTTGATAATATTTTTTGCCACTGGTTTCGATTTAGATTTATAATAAAATCGCATTGATTTCATTCCAATAAAAATTCCTTTAAAGCATGTGAACTTGATAATCATCCACAAGATGACAACTGCGTACCAGGAAACTAACAAAAGTTATAAATGTATAAATAAATAAAGAGTTTTGAGCTGCAGCGTTAAAAAGTATAACAAGTAAATAAATATAAAACAACAAGACCAAAAGCAAAAAACTAACAACAACAACAGCAACAGCAACAGAAATATATTGAATGCATTTCAATTGAATTGTGAGTAAAAACATCAACAGAATTTAATTGCATACAGACATGAAATTTAGAAACACATACAAACAAGCACATACACACACACTTGCACACGAGTATCTGTATGAATTTCAACGAGAATGGAATTGAAACTGTAAAGGAAATACTTGTGCATCGGTAAAACGAACTTGTAATCTAAAGCCAACTACAATTTGAAATTGTTTTTATTTCTATTGTTTGTTGTTGGTGTTGTATTATTTTTTCTATATTCAATATATTTATTGAAATCAAAGTTAGAACATCAACAAGGTTTCTTTGTACGTTACAAATCTAAAATTCATAGTGAATTTTAAAAGAAATTTGTTTGTATGTTGTTGCTTTTTTTGCTGTTCGCTTTTTTGCTTGTTGCCAATGTTGCATTTGAAATTTGGCCTAAAGCCAGCGAAATTTTAATTTTAATTGCGTGTGCCGTGTAGTGATAATTAAATTACTTACAATCATTCCAACACTTTCGGAAAGGTTCCCCAGAAATATTTGCTAAAATTTAGCTTCCGCTTGGGCGAACAAAATGTAAAAAAAATATTTTATATTACATACACACATACACCCATGCATACGTTCCTGTATTGCATTAACAAATTTTTATTAATATTGAAAATGTTACCACGCATTGTGGCTGTAGAAGAATAAGAAGTATTTGGCAAAATTAAAAATGTCGAAGTTTTTATTTCCAAAAACTCAAATGTCAAGCGTATTAATTGAAAAAACAACATCATAAAAATATCTTATCTTCCTAATCAACTCACTGTTATTCATTTCATTAAAAATAAATGAATTCAAAATCTTATTAAATTTATTATTTCAATATGAAACATAAACAGTTTCATATGCAATTCTTTTTTGCAACATTGAAAACACTATAAAGATTGATGCGATGAGATAAGAGCAGCTCAACATTGAAATTAACACACAAAATAAAGTTTAAACGTTAAGAAACCGCAAATTTATTTTATTAAGAATAATAAAATACTGCAACAATTTTAATAAAAGTTTATTTAACAGGCAAAAAAAAAATCAACAAATGAAAAATATAAAAAAAACATGCCAAAGAACTAAAAGTTTTATTGCAAATAGACTGGTTTTGAATATCGTATTGGTTTGTTGCTGGCTTTAATCTATCAGGAAGTTGAAATTTATATTAAAAAAAAAAGCTGCAAGTGAAGAAGAAAAAAAGCAGCTCTAAAAATGATGACAAAAAGAAGAACAACAACTTAAACAACTTGAGTGGGTATTTTAATAAAAATTAAAAAAAATTAATAACGCTATCTGGCCATAATATTGGTAACTGAAACAGAGCAGCAATGGCTAAAACAACAAACAGTTGACAGAAATGGACAAAAATGCTATAAAGAATAAACAGCATTAATTTTTCTTCTTCAGCCTTTTTTTTATTGCTGAAAGTTTGTAGATGAAACAAACCGTAAACGAAAAAGCAGTTAAATGCACAAAATTATCACATCACACCAATAACAAGCCATCCGGTCAAAACTGACCACCACAACCTCAACGACAAAATATACCCATTTAGCCACATGCATTTAAAGGAATGATTACACTAGGTAAAAACATGTAAGCACGTTATATTCGAACGGATTAGATCTTAAATGCCCTCCAAATATTTAGTTAATAAAAACTCTATTTTTTGTACGGGTCACTCCGGGAGGGGCCGTGGGGGAGACATCTCCCCTTTGCCATAAAGCACTAAAAAGTCAATTTTTGGGGTTATTAAGTGAAAAAAAAAATTTAGGGTAATTTAGGGGCAAAGGTGGAGGGAGGGCAGGACACAGGACGATCAGAGCACATCTCAGCTTCGTCATAAAAACTTTAGAATTTTTTTTTAAGGAATGTGGCCTTAAATTGTACAATTTGTTATATTTTTACACTATTTTTCCATTTAGTATGTTACTTAAATGCCCACTAAAGGAGGCGGGGTCCAAAAATTGATTTTTCTGATATTCTGGCTGCAAGTTCAACGCTTTGAACCTTCTTTGACATAAAAATATATCATTTGCTTAAAAATCATGTTTTTTTTAGAGGTTGGTTTAGTTCGTCTTAGGGGAACTTTTTCCCCTCTGACCCGATTGAACCCATTTACGAAATTGAACGCCAATTCTATTTAATTAAACTAAGATCGTGACGTGGTCAAAATGCAATTCTTTCTTTATATTAGGGCCACTGAAATTTAAGAAAAATTTATTAGGCGACAAATACGGCTGGACTGTATTTTGAAGGGATAGCTAAAGTCTCTGGTCTACGCCAACGAGGCATTGACTCCTTGTAAGAGAGTGTTCATCACGACACTCTGAGACTAACACCTGTCCAAGCTGATGGAATGTTGGCCAGTGTGGCCAAATCTTATTCAACTAAAAACGTCAAAGAAGTATTCTCGACTTATCCCAATAATTATTTGCCATTTAAAATTATATAGCGGGTATTATTTTAGCTGCATGAGAACTGACGATATCGATAACTCTCCTATGACAGCTGAGAACGTTAAACTGTGTTACCATATTTGCTTAGCAAGTTTTAGTAAATCAATGTGAATTGTTTAAGACCACAGCAACATTTTCAACCTGTGCAAAGTTCTAGTGCAGCTAAAAACCACCTCTAATTGTTCACGTCATCCGACCGTGATGCCCTATTTGATGTAAAACCTGATTTTTGATACAACAGTCAAGTCTTTTAAATCTCTGTTAGCAATAAACCAGTGACCAAACATCAGCAGAATTGCAACCAACCAAACTGCCGACCAGCATTGATGGCCGTGCGTGTGGTGACTTGGAAAAAATAAAAATCAAAAATTAAAAAAAAACAAAACAAAAAAAAAAAAAAGAAATCAATGGACAAGTATTTTGCACATGTTTTAAAGAAATAAAATATCGGAGAAATAAATACTTAAACACTCGTTCACACATACGACTATAATAGTTAATGATATTAAAATTTTATTTTGGAGGTCAACTACTTAATGCTTCTCTAGAACCAACCGACCGATCAGCCACCAATACAATACAACTTTTTCCTACTCCTAAAAAAAAAGATGAAGAAGAAAAAAAAACAAGAAACTTAATTTTATAAATTGCAGACCAACAAGAGCAGCAGCAGCAACGACAATAAAAACCAGAATTTAATTTATTTAAGAAATGGAAATTTCTGTTGCTGCTGCCACTGATGCTGAAATAAAAGAAACGCCAGAAGAAAAAAAAATAAAACAATATATTCGTACAATAAAGAATTAATAAGAGTAAATGTTACAACAAGAATTTTATTTAATCTAAATCTTCAGTTTAAGACGAGTACAGCAAAATGACCTTGATGCCTTGATTAAATATCTTTAGTCACTGTCACAGGTCCCAACTCATGCATGCATGTGCAAAACTAAACTTGCGCGGTGGTAAGTAAAACAGCTTGAAAACAGAAATAAATAAATTTTTTGAAAAAGGAAAGAGATTTATGTTTAAGAACAAATAAGTCTGTCTGCATTGAAGCTGCCAAACATGAAGGTCACTGGTGCCGAGGATCCCATAATAAAGTCATTGAAAGGCAATAAATTGCACAAAAAGGATACAAAAACAATTAATCTACTTGACAATTTTCACAAACAGCTACCAGTGAATGTATTTTACGACGAGTACAAGATGTCTCAGGTGTGAAGTATTAAAAAAAAATTCATTTGATTTTCAAAAAATTACAACAAATAGGGCAGGAAGAAAATGGCAACACTGGTATTTAATTTGTATTCAAAGTAGTTTATTATCAATCATTTTTTTCATAAATTTTGTGTAATTAAAAAGTGTTATCACATTAAACTAAGTCGCCTAATGAGGGGTGATAAAAAAAATACTTAAGAGTATTGATGATGAAAGTGTAACGCCCCTCGAAAACATCTATTCTGCTTAGCTGGGTAATTAAAATGAGGTTGATTTTGTTTTTCTAAATTCTGTAATTAAATTTTATATTAAATTAAAGTCAATGAATGAAATTATGTAAAAGAAACAGTTGATTCTGGCTGAAAAAGAAATGTTTGATCTTGTGATCATTAGCCCATTTTAGTTAATATAGAATAATTTCAGTGATTTATTGTTTAACAAAATATTTAGTTTCATCTAAAGTTATTTACAAAATGTTAGCAACGTCTAGGCCATTCTACACATTAGCCAGCAATTAGCCTGTTTTGCAATTGATTGAGGCGTAACGATTTAATTGAGAAAAATTGAACAGAATAATTATCAAAAAAGTATATTTACATGTTAACAACTATATCCTAAATTAACTGGGGGAATAACCCAAATTAATATATGTATTGAATTTATAGAGCAAATCAATATGAAACGCAAAGCATAAAAACAATAGATTTATTTGACATTTTGGTGTGTTTTCTTTAACAGCGAGAAAAGCTAAATAAAATTTGTCACATACATGCCGCTGCACTAATAAATTTTAATATTCCCCAAACACACTACGAATAGAAGTTCTTTAATAAAATTGAAATATTAGTTTTGGAAATTTATATTAAAACTCAAATTTACAGCCTCTCTCTTGATGTCTCGGGATGTTGTTCTGTCCAACAAACAATTTAAAATTAAAAACAAAATTTTCGAATTTATTTTCGTTTTACAAGTATCTAGTGCTAACATGGGATGCTCTGTTATTTTTATTTTCAATATAAAATTCAAAACTGAAAATATTATTTTATATAAAAATATCAGGCATTTATCTTGTATAGAAATAAGCCACATACTTTTTTTGTGGTACACTTTTAAGTCTTTTATCGTACACCAATATTTATGAAAAGTATTTGATTTATAAGTAATTTTAATGTAGATATACACAATATATTAATTATTGTTATAAAAATATTTTAAAATATTTTAAATGCACTTAGAAAGCAACAAAACTTTCTGTACACAGACACAGTCATGTACTAAAGAGCAGAGTAACAGCGCCCTCCTCCAGCGACCCTGTAGCAAAAATTTAGCCGGCAAAGTAAAAAAGATTCAAATAGTTACAAAAAATTCTCTATCATTTCATCTTTCTTCATCTGTCCCCTACATACTATCCCCACCCTTCTACTCCCGGCGCAATGCACTGCATATGTAGGGGTCATGCCCTGGGTGCTGGTTTGAGTTAAAAAAAAATACACAATAATATAAACATTCAAAGATATTTGCATCATTTTTATAATTGACTGGTAGAAAGAGATCAGGAGGCAAATTACGGCATTCAAATACGATCGATATTTCCATTTAAATTGTATTGAACTTGCGGTCGATATCGAATGCGGTAATTTGGCCCCAGATCCTACATTCGTTCTCTCAAAATGTGCTGTGCATCGAATAAAAGGATGTATGATATTCTATTGGTTTGTTTTATTTCATAAATTATAGTATCTGACAAATCGGGCGTTCCTAGTCAAGTTCCACTTAATGAATCACAAGCAAACCAATATCTTTACGTAAATAATTAATTAAAACATTGTATTAATATTTATTTTATAGAATACAATTTTTAAACTGAGCACCTGTTCAGCTCTTAAATTATAGATTTTTAATTTGTTTTTGTTTTCGTTTTCTTTTTAGTCTCGACAATAACCACAAAATAATTTTGAATAGCCCATAAAATGAAACAACTTCCCCTTTTACGAAAACCACAAATTCATGTAAATATGTAACAAACGAAAGCCATAACAATTTTAATGCAAACACTATTGTTTAAATTATTTTATTAACAAAAAAAATATTAAATTAATAAAAACAACTCCAGGTGTTTATTTTATTGGACCACAAAATAATGGTATAAAAAATTGAAGTGAATTTTTTTTTTAACATAAACATTTAAATGTAAGTGTTCTCTTTATTGTAGCAGCAGTCAGTATTCATGTATAGTATTAAATAATATACTTGAAATATATTTCTTTGTGATTTGGTATTTTTATTAATAATTTTTATTTTATTTATTATTGATGACTAATTGTTCCCTTGATTGTTCTTTGGCTCCCTTTGAAATCAATTTATATTTATTAACAATTAGTTTGCACCGATTTTTATTATGTTTTTTTAATTCAATTATATCATCACGTTTTGGTATGATGTTTAAGTCGTACACTCATAATTGCCAATACCTTTGAAGCTGAAACACACACAAACACACACATGTAATAAATATGTTAACGCTTTTATATCTCTTAAATTTTTTACAATGAGTAGTTCAACATGCAGATGTAAGTATGTGCGTACGTGTAACAATACATACTCTGTATGTATGTATGTATGTGAATATGCATGTATTTTTAAGCAATTCTTAGAAGAAATTATGATTTTCGTTTATTAATTGTAGTGACTAATCCCAGCAACCTTTTATAAACAATTTCAATTTCAAGACTTTAATAACGCCAGGTAGGAAAATACGTTTTTTTTTTAAATAACGAACACAACCAGCGAAACGATTTGCTTGTCTGCGGAAAACTCCCAGAGTCTCCCGCGGGAATCGAACCCAAGACACAGAGGCACATAAGGAACGACTGTTACAGCCAAAATGTTAATGAGTAAACCAAATGTTATTCTGACCTTTCCATCAATACAACTACTCTAGGATTCCATAAAGTATGATAACAGGAATAAAATATGAGGGCAGGAAAAATATATCTGTAAACACGCTATTAGAAAGAAGTCCAACCGAAATTATGTTCTGATTTGTATCTTATGTATGTCTTTTCAGTATTAATGTATGCAGAAATCGGATATTACAGTAAAATAAAAGTGTGAAAAGACATTAAAAAAAAGTCTTTAAAGTCATATAGAATTTTAGGCGAAGGATGCTATACAATTTTCATGTACCTAATATTTTAATCGGGAAGCTCACACTCAGATATTAAAGATCCCCGCAATTCCCAGAGGAGATTTTAAGAATCCCCCGAATTGGGATTTTTCAGTATTTGTGCTGAATTTTTCTTATTTTTCGTCATGTTTAGATTATTATCTATATTTGCAATATTTAAGAAAATTTTTTTTAATTTTAGGCCTTAAGAGCCGTTAAAATTATTTTTAAAGACATAAAGAATTTTAGGCGAAGCATCCTATACAATTTTCATTTATTTAATATTTTAATTAGAAAGTTCACATCTAGATATCTAAGGTCCCCGCAAATCCCAAAGGAGATTTTCAAAATCCCCCAAATTGGGATTTTCTCAGTATTTTTCCTATTTTACGCCATGTTTAGTTTATTATATATTTTTTTAATATATAAGCAATTTTTTTCTTTATTTTAGGCCTTAAACTTATATTTGGATCACCAACAAAATTCTTGAAAAAAAATTTTTGAAAAATAAATTTTTTTTTATGAAATTTTTTATTTGACATATTATCATATATCTATTAAAAATTGATTTTTTTTCAAATAACTTGTAGTATTACATTAATAAAATATTTCATAATATTTTTATAATTAAAAAATAATTAACCCACATTTTACTGAGAAAAAAAGGGGAACATTCAACTTTTGTAAAAATTATAATTCAACTATTCATTTTCGCTATTTATGACTGCTCGAAAACTATTTTAGCATTTTTAAAATCATAAAAATTTTATTTATTAAAATTCAATATTTCGTTAATAAAATAAAGCTCAGAAAATAAAAATTTTATTTTTACCGCCTATTTCTCACTGTCGAATGAATTTTTTCTTTCGTATAAATAGATTTAAAACAAAAACAAAATTTTATAAACTGTTTTTGTTTCAAATGTATTTATACGAAAGAACGAATTCATTCGACAATGAGAAATAGGCAGTTAATCTTTAATGACGAATTTTTTTCCTAGACGAATAAGAATTAACTTCCCAAGGCAGGTTAAATAAACTAATCGCCCTTATTATGAATGACGACATCGACGTCGCATCCAGACGACAAAAAAATTATGCTTGTCTACTCTTTGTCGGCAGCAACAGACTACTCTTGACGCGTTCGATCAAGATTATATGCCTTAGAGAATACTAAGAGATTGTCAAGAGTAATTAATTGTTATCGACAAGTGGTAATTTTTTTGCTATCGAGTTGATGTGAAGTCGATGTCGTCATTCGTAATAGGGGCGAATATTTTATTTTTTTTTTACTTGAACAACTCCAAACTAACAAAAGTTGTTAGTTCTTGGATGGGAAAATCTACGTGCAAAAAATCTTTGTCAGAAATTTGTGATCAAAATGGTCCAAGAATGGAACTTCAAAATTATAAAACTTTTTTTTGTCAAAATCTCCGACGCTTTAAAGCCTGTTGCACGTACGAGTACATATCTGGGAATCCAATAAACCATAACAATGAAAGATGCAACCAAATGCTGCAATATAGATCAACTTACACCACAATAAATAAATATTTATGATAATAAAACAAATAGGTTAGGTTACGTTGAAGAGAGGGCGTAAGCAGGGGCTATCCCAATCCGTTCAGGATTACACTTAGGCCTCATAGGCCTGTTGTGCGCTCTATTAGAAGGAGTTCCCATTCTGTTATAGGGAACCTCCATTAAAAACCATCGAAACCTTTGAATTTGATTACGTTAAGTCTCTCCAATTAGAACCCATAAGAAATTCCATCCCCTGTATAATCTCTTGATCAAATACTTGTCTTCTGACCTGAATAAAAGCTGGACAGTAGCACAATAAATAAGTTTAAACTTCAAACGCATTTAAAGAAAAAAAATCACAAATAACGCAGATCCACGTCGCACAAGGTCGTTTAAAACATCAGTGTAATAAATTAATAAATAAAAACAAAAGAATGACAACATTTACTAATAAAGAGATCTCAAGCTGAGCAAAACATCAAACAATTAACTAAAAATTACAATATTAAATTTACAAAATTGTTAATTAAAATATCATATAGAAAATAAAAAAAAATAAATCACGAGATTCAAAAACTACTATTCAGCCAACAACATTCGAGCTTCTTAGCATTGGCGTGTTAATAAATATTCGAATTTAGAAAAAAAAGAACACATTCAAAATTTGTCAAAGCAGCTTGATCATCAACCTGCTAAAGAGCCCACTATTTTATTTAAATTTATTAAAATAAATCACTGAAATATTTTTGTTTATAAAAACAAATAATTAATAATTCAGACTGTAAATAATAAAAACAACGGTTCAGCAGGTCTACAAAAAAGAAAAATATTTTGTTGCGTAAATTTTTAAAGTCATGTGCTAATGAAGTGATAATGATGATTGAAACCGAAGCATTTCCGTCTCTCATTAACTCTGCCTCTCGAAAAGACCGGCTACTTAAGAGCATAACAGGGGAACAGTAAGTTTTTAATTTTTTTTTCGTGCTAATTATTTTTCCTAATTTACAAAAAGATGTGCAAAACAAGTAAGAACGTTATATTCGAATCTTACATATCCTCCAAATGCTTAGTAAATAAAAACTCTATTTTGTAGGGGTCACTCCGGGAGGGACCATGGGGGAGACATCTCACTTTTTGCCCTAAAACACTGAAAAGTCAATTTTTGGGGTTATTAAGTGAAAAAAATTTTTTTGTTTTATAGGGTCATTTAGGGGGCAAAGGTGGGGGGAGCACATCTCCGCTGCGTCATAAAAGCTTTAAAGTTAAATTTTTAAAAAATGTAGGCTTCACTTATACAATTTGTTAAATATTTACACTATTTGTCCATGTAATATGTTATTTCAACGCCCACTAAAAGAGGCAGGGTCCAAAAAATAAATTTTTCTGATTTTGCAGCCAGAAAAATACTTTGGACCTCCTTCCTAACAAAATTACACAAAAAACTTTAAATGTTTTGTTGTTTTTTAGAGGTTGGTTTAGCTCTTTTTGGGGGAACTTTTTTCCCTCTGGTCCGATTCAACCCATTTATGAAGTTGGCTTCTGCTATTCTTCAAAATACATTTACACCAAATTTCAAGGGTCTGGCTTTTTGTGTTTGGACTGAATGGAGGTTTCCTCAGACAGACGGACGGACATGGCTAGATCGCCTTAGATTTCATCAAGAATATATATACTTTATGGAGTCTTATTTCACTGCGCTACACATGGAATGACAAAGTAAATATACCGTCCAATTTATTTATTTATTTTTTTTGAGGGTATAAAAATCATTAGGGAACCTCTACCCAACATTTCTTACTAACTAAAGCTATTATTTTAGACTTGGACTCAATTGATTCAAACGCTTAAATAAGTATAAAAACTATAACAAGAACTGAATAATCACTTATTCCGTGCCATGGGAACAGTTTAGTCGATCTCAGTAATTCATAAATAAATATATTTTGCATATTAAAATTATATTCCTAACGCATAATTATCCGAGGAAGAAAGAAAAATCAATATCAATTTTATTATCCAACTTACACAGAGAAACAGTAAAGCTCTGTTCTCGGAAACTTCTACAGTCCAATCAACAGTACTTTTATTTATGTAACAACTTATTATGTAGGTTTAATAGTGGGAAATAAATAGCGGCATTAAGAATTAAACTATTGCCTTACAAAATTAATATTTTACCTAAAAAAATTTTGGTATTTGGTACAAATATGGTGTTCACGGCATATGGCCATTTTAGAGCCATTTCCAAGTACATATTAATTTATTTTTGTTTTATTTTTTTTATCTTAGACCAGCACTCAGGGTATGACCCCTATATATGTAATGCATTGCGACGGAACTGAAAACGAGGGGATAGTATTGAGGGGACAGATTATGAAAGATGAGAAGATAGACAGTTTTTTTTAGCTATTTCAACCTTTTACTTCGCCGGCTAATGTTTGCTACAGGGCCGACGAAGGTGGGTCCATGATACTGTCAGTCGGTGCCAATTATGTTCAGTGACAGTCACTGCCTTCATCATTGAAGTAGACTGGCAACAACTAACACAACCACACACTAATGCTGATCAGAAGAATTCAAGATGTTCAGTGACAGTCACTGCCTTCATCATGACTCAGCGCGGACTCGAACTCTAATAACTGAGTATTAAAAGGAGTTTCAAATGCGAAGAAGCTTCCGAAAAAGCTTAAGTCGCATGCATTTAAGCAAAAAAATGTTTTAACCAATTTTTTTGGAAAGGGGTACCTCTTTGCAAAATATCAACTTTTTGGTTGAAACACAATTTTACCCAATTTTGCCCATAAGGCGTTTATTTCTAATAACTGAGTATTAAAAGGAGTTTCAAATGCGAAGAAACTTCTGAAAAAGCTTAAGTCGCATGCATTTAAGCAAAAAAAATTTTTGACCAATTTTTTTTGAAAATATAAACTTTTTGGTTGAAACACAATTTTATCCAATTTTGCCCAAAAGGCGTTTATTTCTAATAACTGAGTATTAAAAGGAGTTTCAAATGCGAAGAAGCTTCCGAAAAAGCTTAAGTCGCATGCATTTAAGCAAAAAAATTTTTTGACCAATTTGTTTGGAAAGGGGTACCTCTTTGCAAAATATCAACTTTTTGGTTGAAACACAATTTTACCCAATTTTGCCCAAAAGACGTTTATTTCTAATAACTGAGTATTAAAGGGAGTTTCAAATGCGAAGAAGCTTTCGAAAAAGTTTAAGTCGCATGCATTTAAGCAAAAAAAAATTTTGACCAATTTTTTGGAAAGGGGTACCTCTTTGCAAAATATCAACTTTTTGGTTGAAACACAATTTTACCCAATTTTGCCCATAAGGCGTTTATTTCTAATAACTGAGTATTAAAGGGAGTTTCAAATGCGAAGAAGCGAAGTAGCTTTCGAAAAAGCTTAAGTCGCATGCATTTAAGCAAAAAAAATTTTTGACCAATTTTTTTGGAAAGGGGTACCTCTGAGGCCGCTTCATAGTCTCGTGTTCTACTACTTCAGCCAACAGCATCCCCACTTTAATTTTTGACATATTTTTTTCTTAAATTCAAATTGATTTGACGGAATTTGCAATTTGCGGCAGTTCAAAATAGATTGGAAAATTCCGTAAAATCCAATCGGTTTGATTTTTGTTAGAAAAACTTCTGTTGCTAATGTGAAACATATTTTCAAATAGAATATTTGAATTACACTTCAGGGTCCCCAGTTCGTTGTTGTGATAATAATGCATTCGCTGACGTAATCCTCTCAACACATGGTTCAAAGTTGTTAACTGCTCTTCAAAACAAATGTTTGTCGTTTGTACTGTTTCTTTTTTTTTGTGTGTTTCTTTCATTAAAATCGGTTAGAACAATTTAATTTTGTTGTTGTTGTTATTGTTCTTAATGTTAAGCAACAACAAAAGCGCCAAACTGAAAATGACGAGCCAGTTGGACTTGAATGTGCATTTAGAACAAACAAATAAAAACTTAAATAATATTGGAAAAAAGCAAATATTTGTGGTTTAGAACATGCCTTAATTGCAAAAATACAAAAATAGAAAATATATAAAAATAAAACTCCATAAAAAAAACTTTAATTTTCCATGAGTATGAAATCCAACGAAAAAATAGTTTTTTTTACTGCTTTTTTTGCTCTTTGTTTTTGTGTTATAAAATGGAATTTGTTTCAGTACGTGCTGTACGTTGGAAATGTACAAAAATTCAAATAATAGCAACAACAACAACAACAACAAAAAACTTATATTAAGGGTTTTCAAACAATTTAGTACAAGTTATGGCCATTATGTCATTTTAACTATTTGACAAACACACATGCAATATTTTCACACTGAAGTAGAACATCCATGCAAAACAAATTTTTTTTTGTTTGTTAATTTTTACTTATTTTCAAATTAACTGCTTCAATATGCATAACAAGACACACACACTCACTTACACACACACACACACACACACAATGAGGCGGCTTATTAGGTTAACCCAAATTAATTCTCATACCTTGAATTATATGAACAATGAGTTGTGCAAATGGGCAGCAATTAATTGTACTCGTACTTGTTGTTTAGAAAGACAAAAAAAATCTACTGTATAATTATTTAACAAAAAAAGTTCTCGTTACGTTCTGTCCTTTTTTTATGTGAAAAACAAAACCGCAAAACTTTTCTTGTTGGCTATCAAATGTCATCCTCAAGATAATTGAATTATTTAAATTTTATAATTCAAGTTGAAAATATTTTATTAAAACTTCTCACAAACTCAATATAATAGAAATTAGAGCAAGGCCTTTCGTAACATGACCCAGCCGCAACACCTTTTCCTACTGTCTTTGATTCCAATGCAATACTCGTAGATTAAAGCTGTCCTGCTTTCTAAGAGACCCTGCATTTCATTCAGAATTATTAAAATCAGTACGTTACGTAATGTCATTACGTTGACTGATGTCATTACGTTGACTGATGTCATTACGTTACCTGATGTCACGCAAGGGGATTGCCCCTAAATATGTAAGGCGTTGGCATTTACGCCTCAGCCGTTTAGATTAAAGAAAACTGCTTGTGTGTCTTTTTATTCGTAGGCAAAAAACGTCTTCGTCGACGACGTCAACGCCTTACAGAATCAGGCGGAATATTTAAAACAAAAACATATTATAAAACTTTCTTTGTTTTAAATGTCTTTAAAGGGCGTGAGTGTTGCATTTTATTAAAAGCCTGTTTTATTATTGATTGTTATGTTTTTGTTGTTGTAATTGCACTTTATTGATTAATGCCCGAATTTGTGTTCTTTTGTGTTCGTAAATGTTGCATTTTTTTTAAATCCGTTGTTTAGAAAAGAAATTATTAAATTTTAGCATTTAGTTTTACTTAAAAAAAATTTTTTTTAGGAGTCCGACCAGCACCCAAGAGAGGAGCCCTACATATGCAATGGTAAAGGCAGTAGTGTTTATGGATATATAATAAATAAGTGATGCTGTTCCTGTTTAATTCCTTAATACACAAAAGGGGGAAAAGGCCTTGTTAAAAAGAGATCTATCTAGTGTTGGGCAACCCAGTATTTTAAGGCCATGAAAGACTAACAAATCCTTCCACTTTTTTGTTATAACTTTAACAGACTTGTCGAGGACACCTTGTAGATATTTAGCTTCAGCACCACATCAACCGTCTAAATATTGAAAATCCGCTCCTAAAATCCTATAGGCGAATGGCAACCAATTGAATTTCCAAAAGATGAATTTCAGTTGATAGTTAGTGATTTGCAAGCCAGAGTAAATTCTACGTTGCCAATTGTCACTGCAACTCAAGTTCGATTGCTATTCATAATCGTTCCATTTGAGTTTGCCATATGGCAACAGGTTTTTTAAATACGAAATCAAGAACATTTCAATTTATGTTCTAACAATAACGACAACAACAATATTAACACTATTAACAAGTTCTTATGCATTTATCTTTTATTTATTAAATGCTTCATTTGTTTAACTAATTTGTATGCACTTGAAATTTGTAAGCAGTTTATTTTTCAATGCGAAATTTTGAGTATTACAAAGAATTTCTTATACAGAATTACAACCGGCACTACTAACCACAGTCGGCCAAACATCACTTAAATTATTCAAATTATACAGCAGAGCAGAACAGCTGCAAAGACTTTTTGTACTCGTGTAAGTGTAATGAAATTAACGCCAGACCACAATGCCACCCAAAAAGGGGATATTTTGTTCCCTTCTATTCTGCTGCCACTATTTGTCAACGTCATGGCAAGACAATACACAAAATAGGATACTTAAGGCAGAGACACATAGAATCCGCCATACGTTATGCGTCGCCTTTTTTAACTGACAACTGAGTTGAAGTAGAAACTTTCTTATGCACGTTGTCATATTCAGTACTTCTGCGTGAACGCAAAGTACGAAAGTTGGCCAAATTTTTCAAATTGTTTTGATTAATTTTTTTTTTGTATTGTGTATTCAAGAAAAATTAAATAATATATAAAAAAATTTCTAAAATAAATAATTTTAAATTAAATAAATAAAATGGAGATCAAATAACTGATATAATATCCGTCAGCAAAGTACTCATTCCCCCTGATTGTGTAAGGCGTTGGCGTTTACGCCTCAGGCGTTTTTCGTAGCAGGTTAAAGAAAACTTTTTGTGTGTTTCTTTAATCTGGTACAAAAAACGTCTTGGGCGTAAACGCCAACGCCATACACAATCAGGCTGATTGTGTCAACCTTCTCCGTCGTTACGCTCATGTCAGTTAAAAAAGGCGACGCATAACATATGACGGCTTCTATGTGTGTCGGCCTTGGCAATGCTCAAAAGAAAACAAGTGCTTCAACTCAGTTGTCAGTTGAAAAAGACAACGCTTGCAGTCCCACGGCTTCTATGTGTCTCTGCCTTTACCTACTCCTACAATTCACTACTGAGGACTTGAATATAACAAGAGGCTGTTAGAAATTGTCAATTGATGAAGGAAAATAGTACTGAAGTGTCTTATTTTTGATATTGTCTTGACCAAAAGTTACAGAAGAAAAGCAATTATTTGTTTACATTGAATTGCATTTATGTTTAACATAATAATTCTTGTATATGTTTTAAGTAAAGATATAGAAATTTTCTCTCCCTTTTTTAAAGCAAAATATTAGAAAATTTTGTGTGATGACACACGTTTAGAAGTATTTACTTCACTTAAACCTGTTTTGGTGTGGCTAGACGGTTGCATTTGCAGTTGTAATTAGTCCTTTAAGCAAAAAAAAAAAGTAGTTGGAGCAACTTATCTGGCATTGACGAATTCATTAGCCGCTATGATTGTCCAAAGTATTGAGCTGCAATTAAAAATATTTATGCCATTTCAGCCACGATTCTTTGAACTGGGTTTAAATTTCTGCTGCTGATAGTTTTCCGTTTTTATAGACGTGCAGTTTAAAAATAATCCACAGTAAACGAAGATCCTTAAATATGCAGCTGTACCAAGAACAGGATGCACTTAAGCATCGAAAAAATCTGCAATGAAATGCGGAGGAATGGCACACAATATGTCTTTAGACGAAAACAACCGCCGATTTGAAGTTTTTGCTTCAAATCCCTTCGTTTACGATGCACAAAGAGGAAATAATTGTATCTGTAAAAATTCTTTGTGGTTGTATCCATAAAATTAGTGATATTGCTGGTTACCCAGCAATAACTGCAAATTTTAAATAAATAAATACTATTGAAAGAAAAAAAGTTAAATGCATTTGTTTAATAAAGCAATTTGCATACAAATACAAGTGCCAAGTATAATTAATAGTGATGCTTGATGACAAAATGTTTGTTTCCAAATGACCTACAAAATCGAAATGAATATATTTAGAATTGCTAAACAAACTGGTGAAGGCCTTAAAGTTTCTTCAACATTTTCACATCGAGCAACTGAAATAATAATAATAATATAATTTAGTTAATAAATTTATGATTGTAATATTAAATTTTTCAAACGATTTAATCGTGTTTAAAGATTTTACTTCTCAATTAACAATGAATGTGTTTTCTAATAAAAATTCACACTTTTAAGATATTTTAAAACAACTCCATTAATCTTTATCATAAAACAAATGCAACAGCTTTTTAGTTGCATCGTGTTGTTTGATTTAAATTTTATTCTATATTTTACAGAATGTAAGAAATATATTTTTGCAATAGCATTCACTTTAATTTCAGGCAGGAAAGTTGAAAGATATAAAATATCTGAAAAGTTTCTTGACTCAGTAATTTTTTTGTTTGTGATCAGTAAAATATATTCCAAGCTGTCAATGTAATATTTTTCTAAACAAAATGATTGATATTCCATCTACTATGACAGGAAATAAAATCATATAAAATTGTTAAAAAATTAAAAACCATCAACAAATATATTTAACAACAAAAAGCCAAAACTATTTTTGTCAGTTGAAAAAAATTAAGCGGCAATAAGTAACGTTTGACCTGGACAATGAAAATCGTTAAAATAGCCAACGTTTTTTTTTTGTATTAATTGAAAATCCGTAATTTGTTACGTGTACGCTGTTGTACACTCTACAATAAATTTAAAACATCATCAGCTATTGAACGGCAGCAAAATAATTATTTACGACAAATAATAACAGCAGAAATAAAATTAAAATAATAAACACACACACTCGTACACGCGTACACTCATTCAAAACTTAGATAATAACAAAAAAACACACACACACAAAATTGTTATTCATTTCCAAGCCAAACTTTAATGACAGCTGCTGTGTTCAAAGTCAAAAACGTTTTTGTTTGTCAAAATCACGGAATGTTCGTTTAAACGTCTATTACGGGTATTTATTTTTGGTTTAGAATTTAGTTCGCATTCTGTTAAAAATAAAATAAAATAAGTAAAAAAACTGTTGCTGCTGCTGCTGTTCAATGTTTTTCTCATTATTTCAGTAGTTGTAGCTTTTTTGTTACGTAGAGATGTCATTAAAAGAATATTGTTTGAAATTTATTTCTGAAGTTTTTTTTGTCTTTTTTTTTTTGGCGGAATGACAATAATGGAAAATTTATATATTTTTGTTGTTGTCTTTTTTTACCACGCCCAAAAGAACTCAGGTAATTGTAATTTTTTACATGTTAAATAAATTATCTGTAATTACATGATTTGTTGGCTTGCAAATAAAGTTGGATGAATTACACAGAAACAGATAAAAAATAAATAAATACATAAAACAATAACAGAATGGCGGTGAACCGGAGGTGTATACTTTATATTAACTTTTCTTTCAATACTCATACGTCACATGTCACTCATTTACCCTTGATATCCATCCCTACAGATTCTCTTTGTGTTGTAAGAAAATCCAGGGGCCAAATTACCGCATTCGATATCGATCGAAATTTCAATACATTTTAAATACGAATTTCGATCGATATCGAGTGCCGTAATTTGGCCCCAGGGCTGGAATATTGTTGCATTCGAACCATAAACTAAAGAAAATTTGCAAATATTTGTGCTGCAATTCAATAGCTTGTTATTATAACCTCCAAAAAAGAATTACACGATATATTCACTTTGTCATTCCATATGTAACGCAGCAAAATATCCCTCCAAGACCCCATAGAGTTTATATATTCTTGATCAGTGATAAAATCTAAGACGATCAAGCCATGTCCGCCCGTCCGTCTGTGAAAAATACTATTCAGTCCAAACGAAAAGAGCCAGATCCTTGAAATTTGGTATAAATATATTTTCAAGTTCCTAAATGAGCTGAATCGGTTCAGGGGGAAAAAAAGTTCCCCTAAGAAGAATTAAACCAACCTCTAAAAAAACAACATAATTTTTAAAGTTTTTTTTTTGTATAATTTTGCTAAGAAAATTATATATTTTTATGTCAAAGAGGGTCCAAACTTGCAACCAGAAAATCAGAAAAATCCATTTTTGGGCCCCGGCCCCTGGGCGTTGAAGTAACATATTACATGCAAAAATAGTGTAAACATTTAGTAAATTGTATACTTTAAGCCTACATTCTTTGAAAATTTGATTTTAAAGCATTTATGACGAGGCTGAGATGTTCTCTGATCTGCCCTACTCTCCCTCCACCTTTGGCCCCTAAATAACCCTACAAAAAAATTTTTGTTCACTTAATAAAAATTTACTTTTTAGTGTTTTATGGCAAAGGTGAGATATCTCCCCCACGGCCCCTCCCTGAGTGACCCCTACAAAATAGAGTTTTTTTCTACTAAATATTTGGAGGGTATTTAAGTTTCGACCCGGACGAATATAACGCTCTTACTTGTTTTTTATAAAAAACTATTAAGGGGCCTTTCATTAAGCGCCTCCTATCTTTTAATGTAGATAACACAATGTGTGTGTGTGTCTGTGCGACATCATAAACATTTTTTTACTCGTTTGAAAAACTTGTTGATGCAATTTTGCGGCGCTTACCTGGATGGACCACATCCGGATAGTTCAATAGGTATGACAAATTTGTACAAAAAATTTGTGAAATAAGAAGTATTTGATTGCTGATTCTGCGACCTTTTCGATTTTGAATTATTTTTATTTTTAGCTTTAGTTACTTTTTTTTCTAAAAAAAAAGTTCATAAGAATAAAATGTCATTCTTGTATCTACTTTTTTAAACCTTTTTCTTTTAATAAATTTGTTTGAGTATTGAGGTTATTTTATATTAACATTGATTATTCTTCGATATTTTGCTAACCATCGGTTTACCTTTTTCAGGCAATTATTTAGTTTTGTAAAAAAAAAAAATTTATCGAAGAATAATAAATATTTATATAAAATAACCTCAAGACTCAAACAAATTTATTAACTATTAAAATAAAATCTCGTCGATGAATTTTTCTTTGTATCTAAAGAAAACCTCACCTATATATTTAGGCATTTAAGAAACAAAGTCTCTGCAGGTCTTGATAATATTCCTAACATTATCTTAAAAAATATACCCGATGAGTTGATAAACGAATATTGTACTTTGTTTAATAACATATTCAATAACGCATATTTTCCACGTGCGTGGAAAACAGCAAAGGTGGTAATCCTTCCAAAAAAAAATAAGGACACGAGTAACCCAAGAAATTTGCGAGCAATAAGTCTTTTGCCAAATATAAGCAAAGTTTTCGAAGCTTGTATAAATAATTTTTTGATAAGAGAATGTGTGGAAAAAGGTGTTATACATAACAAACAATTCGGTTTTAAGTACAAGCACTCAACTATTTACGCAATAAACTTATTAACCTCAAATATCTGCTGGAACTTCAACAGATCATTTTATACAGGGGCTTGCCTTATTGATTTAGAAAAGGCTTTCGATAGTATTTGGATTCCCGGTCTAATACATAAATTGATCAACTACAGATTTCCTACTCACCTTATTATTCTAATTCATAATATGCTGAACAACAAAACTTTTGTAGTTTGCAATAAGAAAACCAATAGTTCAAAGAAATATGTTATAGTCAATGGCTTACAACAAGGCACGGTGAATTCTCCAATTCTTTTTAACATATTCTTAAATGACCTCCTCAACCAAATTGACAATATTATAACTTTTGCTGACGATATTATAATATACCACGCAGACACCAAGGTGCAACAAATAAATGCGGGTCTGCAAGAGATCTTTAACATCGTTGAGAAATATGCTATTGACTGGCAATTAAAAATAAACAAAGAAAAATGTGAATCGATACTGTTTCGTCCTCCAGTAGGCAAATGTAGCTATGATATAAAAAAGAACTGGAAATTATTTGGCATAAAATCCGTTGACAATGTCAATATCCAGACTAAGAGTTTAGTAAAATATTTAGGCGTTAACATAGACAGGTTCTTGTATTTTAACGAACACATAAAAATTCAGATCAAAAACGCTAGAAATGCTTTTTTCAAATATAAAAAACTATTTTTTTCAAAATACATTAGCTTAAGAGTTAAAATAATCATGTACCAATGCCTCATACGTCCTATTTTAACATATGGTTGTCAAACCTGGTTTAACGTGTCCCCTGCATATATGGAAAAATTAAGACTATTTGAAAGAAAGTGCTTGCGATCTTGTACGGGCTTATATAGAACACCAAATAGTAATTATAAGAAGTATGTGTCCAACCAAAAGTTATACAATAAGGCAAGGGTTTGCAGAATTGATAATTTCATCATCAATCTAATAAGAAATCACATAGTGAGAAGTACGGCATGCTATGAAAATAACCTAATAATGGCACCATATTATGTGAATGATGAATATATAAAATATACACTTCAAACTGGCTATGTACCACCTGAAGCATTCCTTTATCTTGATAGCAACGGTTTTTTACAAAATGAAAGTGGAGTTCCTATATTTTACCACATACACAGGAGAGCTAATATCAAAGCTATACACAGCAACATTCTCACGTCAGGTAACCGAAGATTCGATACCAGTTTTTATCATAAAAGGGTAAACCCAATCTCATATTGCAATGCAAAAAAATACTGGTGGCACACCAGATAACTCCTTTTTTGATGTTTTTATATTTTGACCATACCTCTCTCCCCCAGCGTTACAAAAGTAAAGGTTTTTGTATATATTTTTCCTTTATAATTTAAGTATAAACACATATGTATTTATACATATTAATTATAATTTTCCATATTAAATATAAATGATAATTGTAAACATTTTTCTTATTAGTCAGTATACTGGAGAGCCCGTTACAGGGACAGTGTATAGCCTTAAGTTATAAAAAAAAACATTTGTTTATTTATGTTACTTAGACATTAATAATTTTGATTAAATAAACGAAGAAAAAAAAAAAAAAAAAAAATCTCTTTTATGATTTAGGCATTTATGACTAATATATAGGTCATTTCTCCTTTCTCTTTTTGCAATTTAATATTTCTTTAAGGACTTTTCATTTACATTTGGAGTGCTTAAAATTTACATAATTATTTAATTCACTCACTACTCATGGATACGACGGGAAACCAACAATAATTTGTAAACAAATAAAACGAAACTTAATGAATATTTGTTTTCAACTTGGAAACTTATCTATTTTGTCTTTAGATATTTAATCAACAATTAATTAAGTGTTTGAACTTGAGGATTCTATTAAAGCTGATTGTTTTTGTTGCAGTTAATATTAGTGACAATGATAATGCCGATGACGATGACGATGATGATGATGATGATGTTGAGGTTGTTTTTACTGCTGGTGTTGTTAATTGTAATAGATAGTTAATCAACGTCATTTATTTGCTAATAAATTTGCTAATAAAAGTTGCTGGCAACTGGTTAAAATTCGTTAAGCTTCTGTTGGCGATATTTTTTTTTTGTTATTTTTCACTTTGAAATTTTCAAGTTTAATTGTTTAGCAAAAGTATTGAGCAAAATTTCATTGCCAGAAACTTGCACATATTTCGTTGTTGTTGATTAAGTTTTTCTCTATTTTTAGTTAAAAGTTGTACAACAACATGACAAATTCAATAAAGCAGCTGGTAGTGAAGCCTGTTGTATAATAATTTTTTTATTTTCTTTTCATTTTTCATCTTTTCTTTCTAGTGTTGAAAGCCTTTTCCTACCATCGGACTAGTGAGCTGTTGGTCTAAGTTTCCACCTGTTAAGGCTAATCTATTTTCGAATTTTGTTTATTGTTACTTCTTTGTGTGAGTGTGTGAGTGTGTAAGTGCTTGTGAGTACGTAAAGCAGGTTCCAAGGGTTTTCAAATTTTGTTTGCAAAATGATTTCCGTTTTAATTTTCGACTTTTCTTTGCAGTGTTTATTTATTTATTTTTTGCAAGAAGTTTTGCCTTTGATAGTGTGAAAGATAAATTTATCATCATCAATACAGTGGGTAATAATTTGTTAAAGGTAATTGTGATATTCACCCCAATTATAAATATTCCCGGGGAAAAGAGTTCCCGGGGAATTCATTTTCCCGGGAATAAAACTCCCTTATTCTAAACAGACGGGGAGAACAGTATTATGAATTTCGAATTTTCGCAGTCAACTGTTTTGCTTTCAGTTGTTTTGTTTTGACTTAAAAAGGGAAAAATATTTTTTTCAGCACAACTCCCTTGCAATTTTTTGAAGGAATTATTTTCTAAATTTATTATCAATTTCTCCCTTTAATTTACATTCATAATACCTACTTTTTTCCCGGGGAAAAGTCTCCCATTTTCGAAGTTTATTTAGAATAAGGGAAAAGGGAGAAGGGAAAAATCTCCCGGGGAAATTCTATTTAGAATAAGGGAAAAGGGAAAAGAGAGAAAATTCCCGGGGAGTTGTTATTCATAACTGGGCTGATTAACATCTTTGATTAATTCAGGTGTTATGGAAGACAATTTCAATTATCAAGCTTCTTTTAGCCACTTTGAGAATCTGGTGTAACAATTTTATGTTGAAGATAGAATTCTAAAAATGCTCAAAAATATTTCTTCAATCGTGATCTGCTATTACAGCTGAACTGCCAAAAAGAAAGTTGATAAAAATCACCCTTTACTTGCAAAATGTCTTACTTGTAAAATACAAATTACTGAAATTTATTACAAATGGCCTTAAATTTATAGCCGTAACAAACCTCGTATGTAAATCATGTGACTGGGGAGATGACACAACAGCAGCCGCAGCCGCAGCAGCAGCTGTAAAGTGTAATTTTTGTATTGGCTTACATTGATTTTTACAAAAAAAATTTTAAATTCATGAAAACGTTGAATTAACAACAGATTTTGCTTTTTTTATATTATATTATTGTTTACTCTTTTGTTGTTATTGTATTTGTTAGCAGAAGATGACCATGAAAAAATAGCAAATTCTCACTCGAGCGCAACCAACAAATAGTTGTTGTTGTTGCTATTTTTTCTTTGCTGTAAAATAAACTCTTTTTTCACATTTCACATATAATTTTACACCCCCTGTATCCTTAACCGCCTCTTTAACACACACACATGGGGTAGCACGCATACACACCCTTACACATACCAGCAAACATATACGCTTACGTAAGCAGTACATACATATATGCAAGTGTGTGTGTGTATTGCACTTTTTATAATACAGCAGCTACAAAGTACACATTCATAACAAAAAAACAAAAAAAAAAAATAGTCGGTCTACATGCCATCACATAATGCAGATGATAAACAAGTGCTAAAAGGGAGAGAAATGTTTAATAACGAAATTAAATAAAGAAAAAAAAACGTTTGTTTTTTATTTAAATAATGATCGATTAAATCGTCATGGTTGACAGCGAGCGAATGAGATGAGAGCTGATTTGAGTTACACAATCTTTAGCACGAGCGAAATTGAAATAAACGACATTGCGAGCCCAGCTTTAAATATAAAATTTATCTGCCCATTTTAAGCTTTTTTGTCAGAACAAAAAATATAAACCTTAAACCGTTTTTTGTTCCACTGCCCTAAAGACTTTGAAATTTTTTAGTCAACTTTTTATTATCTTTTTTTTAATACGAGAGTATAAAGCCGACAGAATGACTTTGTAACAGATGGAAAAATATTTCTGTCAGTTTGAAAATGAAATCACAGTTACAACATTTTTTTGTTATTTTTGTTGTATTCAGATACGACAGGCAAATTTAATTTGGTTTAATAAATGACACTGATTGTTGTTAATTAACACATTCAGTTTTTATTTATATTTCAGTTTTATTATGTTTTTATGAATTTTACTTTTATTTTTCGTATATTAAGAGTACCTACAATGAATTTTTATTTACAGAATTTTCAACATAATTTCATTTGAGCTGTTCCAAAGCTGATATTAATGTACAGAGCGAGAGACATATTTTATTAAATTTTATTCGAGGTGATTAAATAATGGATCACAATGCATATTTATGGCGATTTCATAGCTCAATTGGTTAATGTTTTTTCACCTGCCCGTCAGAAAAGAAATGTTTTCCTCTCAAAAGTGGCAAGAAATTCTGCTCTTCTGTCTTATATACTTTATGGGAGGGAGTCTTAGAGGGATATTTGACTGCGTTACACACGGAATGACAAAGTGGATATACCTCCCAATATTTTTTTGGAGGGTATAATAAATGTCGCGAAGTTATTTTGCAGATTATAATAACAAAGATATTTCTAACAATATTTCTGTCTTGTATTATCATGTTAAGTTCTCCTGCAGCTAAAAAAAAGCACAATCCAATAACTACAAAAAAATTGTTTTCTTTCAATCTTTAATAACAAAAAAAAATACTACGAAGAATACCTGGCCACCATTGCCGTAATCATTTACTTAAAAATTAAATTTAAACCAAAAATGGATTTTATTGCACAGTGTAATTTGAATTTATCATCTGAAATTCAGTATCAAAATGAGCCAAAATAATATACATATATTCAAACTAACCAATACAATTCGAAGAATTACACTTAATAACTAATGCGGAATTAAGTAATCAGTTCTTTTCCTAAATCATGACTAAGACTCTCAAAATGTATAATATTCGTTACAAAAAATTCCCCAATTTCCAAAACAAATACATATATATATATTACGTCAAATTGTCAAAAAAAAAAAAAAAAACAATACGAAGAAAACAACAAACAATGATAATCATGTTTTAACTCGTCTTCCTAGAATCTTTTGTTTACTATTTAGAAAAAAAATTTATTCAAGAAAGCGAAAATAGTTCCGAAACCACAAAAGCAGCAAATGATCATGTATAAAGAGTTAATTTAAAAAGAATTAATTTGAAAAGAAATAATTTTAAAGAACAACACAAGCAAATTTAAAGAGTAGCAATAACAACAACAACAACGAAAACAACAAAAGGTAGAAAACAAAGCAAAACAAGAAATCAAAAACCCACAATAATAAAAATTAATTTGCATAAAATATTTTAAATAGTCAAAATGCGATTTAAACTAAAAGTCAAAGATAAAAAAACAAATAAATTAAAATAAATCGGAATCTAAGGATTTAAGCCAGATGGCGCTTGTGTGGTTGTTTAAACAGCCACAAAATTTATTTGAATTAATGAAAAGCATGTCGGTGTGTTAATTAATGGCCGATTAACATGCAAACAATTTCGAGCTGCGATATGTTATGCCTTCAATCAAATAGTAACAGTAATAAAATCATAAAAAAATGGTTAAATTGACGCTTTGGCAGCAAAATATCCCAAGCGACATTATTTAAACCATGATTAATGTTTGCCAACTTGAGGTTGGATTAAGGCAAACAGATTGGGCCAACGGAAGAACTTTTGATGGTTCAGGAAATTTTACATGAATTTTGCGCAAATTCATCTTGACGCTACAAGTAAATTGCAAATTGTGTCTTCAAATGAGTCAAAATATTCCCCCTTATTCTGTAACTATTTGTCAATGTCACGTCAAGACAATATCAAAACTAAAACATCTGCATAGTTACTCTTTGTCCTGACCATTTAATTAGTTTTATCACACTCTTATTATTTTGTTGGTCTTAGAGAATAGTCAGAGACTACGAGCATTAAGTTGTTGTTGCCCTATTTCCGATTCTAGTCTTGACGTGACGTTGGCAAATAGTTAGAGAATCAGATGGAATAATTACATTTTTTTTACATATTTAATTTTAAAAATAATCCAAAACACTTGTTATGAAAATCTTAAATTTTAGCTCTTGCGATAATTTGCTGCCAAGTTGTTGGTCGCTATGAATTATTACTTCAACGTTAATTGAAAGGTTTTAATTTATTAACAACAAAATACATAAAAGTATACATTAAGAATATTAATGACGAAAGAATTAAAAATACAAAAAGTTCTGTACAGTTTAAGTAAATTATACCGGAAGAAGTGTTTCTTACTCAGGAGTAGAACAATATACATATATGACATTATTAAAAGTTTAATTACACAATCATGACTTGGATTGCAGCAAAAACATTATTTCATTTGTATTAAACAAGATTTATATATTTATTGGCAACAAATCTTGTGATTTTTATCTTCAAGAACAAATCAAACATGACACATGATACATGAATTTCATACGATTTTAATGGCAGGTGACTTCTAGTCAGCGGCATCACATGGCTGGCACAGTGGAGGTTAATATAGAATAAATGGTTTTATATGTACAGATAGGCCAAAGGAGGCTAACCGATTTGAAAATTTTGAACTATTTTATTTTTTCAATCGGTTTTTACTCTTGCAAAGGCATTACACAGTGGAATAGTTTCCTACTTTTCTGTGCAAAAGTGATATAGTCATTAGAATTTGATGCCTAAGAAAAAAGTAATTTCTTCTAAATCGGCCACACCCTACGACCACCACACATAACAGCCAAATAGAATTTTCCACCTAAAATTTGTTTTATTCTATTCTCTTTTTTTAAACTAAAGGGTGTTTTTTATAGAGTGACACAAATTCAAATCATAATTAAGCAAAGAAATATATTTTTAATATTAGTGAAACGGATTTTATTGGCAAGAATATTTTATGAGATTAATTTGCACATTTCGTAATGACTTGCATTTTTTATGATGAGTTGCACTTTTTATGATGACTTGCACTTTTTGTGGTGATTCGCACTTTTTATGACGACTTGCACGACTTTACACTGACTTACACTTTTTATGATGACTTGCACGTTTTATGATGACTTGCACTTTTTGGGATGATTTGCACTTTTAATGATTGCTTACACTTTTTATGATGACTTGCACTTTTTGTGGTGACTTGCACTTTTTATGATGACTTGCACTTTTCATAATGACTTGCACTTTTTATGATGACTTGCACTTTTCATAACGACTTGCACTTTTCACACTGACTTGCACTTTCTGTGATGACTTGCACTTCTCACACTGACTTGCACTTTTTGTGATGACTTGCACTTTTTATGATGACTTGCACTTTTTATGATGAATTGCACTTCTTGTGATGTTTTGCACTTTTTATGATGACTTGCACTTTTCACACTGACTTGCACTTTTCATTATGACTCGCATTTTTTATGATGGCTTGTATTTTTATGATGTGACACAATGTTTAAATATGATTTCTGTCATGTGACCGCCACGGCTGGCGCTTAAAAGGCTCAATCTGGAACACCAATTTTCTTCCATAAAGTGGAAGGACACAGCTCCAGTTGCTAGAAACGGCGACGAATTGATTGATTAGGATCAATTCTTCAATGCTTTCCTGTACAGCGGCAACAGCTTCTTCAGTGCTCCCTGTGTGCCGGCCGACGGGATGCACATGATCAATAACAGTAAATGGGGTCCGAAAACGATCTATTGGTCTTCGAATTTGCCACTCTGAAGTACGATCATGTACGCCATAAAACGGAAGAAGTGCACGATGAGTTTGACGAATAGAACACTTATTGTGATTAAATATTTCAACAATTGATACGTGTATAAATTATATTACCATGATAATTAAATTAAATATTATGATTCATAAGATGACCTTGATTTGAAAATAGTTCCTAATGTTCCTTTTTGTTTGTGATCAACATGATTTTTTCTTTATAAAATCGCACCTGCCCTACAAAATATGTATACTAAATTTCCTAGAATGATATTTTGCAACTGGTTTAGTTATTCTTGAAAACACAATTTAACGAAATAACCATTTGCCGTCATTCCCAATAATTGTTGGCTATTGATATGGTTATCGATACTTGTATTTTTGCAACAAACACTCACATGCTGTACTGGCCATATTGCAACTGCTGTTGTAGTTTTCTTTGAAACTATCAAAAGTATTTAATCTTTTCACAGTATGAGTCATTGCCTTTACGTAACCCCGTTTATAAAGATCTTTTGTTGTTCTATTTATTAAGATGTTATGTTTATTTTTTCTTCTAAACAACACTTTGCAGTGTAAATGATGTCAAAAATTCTTAAATTACGTCGTATTTATTTACAAATACAAAATAAGGCAAAATCAATTTTCAATACAAGTTTAAGAAACAGATATTTATGTATTTCTGTTTAAGAATTCGTGATAAAATGACTAATAATAGATTGTTTGTTGTTTGTTCGTTTCTATTTCGTGTTTAGGCCTTTCTGCTGGTATTCTGAGATCAAATATGTAATTGTGTTCGAGAAAACACAATTACATAATGAGACCTTTTTCAGCTTTTGTCGCTTTTTACAAGTTTTTTTTCTCTCTCTCTATTCGCCACATTTATGGTCAATCATTCAGTCATCCAACCCACACACTCAATAATTGTTTTACAAGCAATCAAATGATGATAAAATGCATTTTTATTTACAGCATGATGAAATATTTAAGAAAGACCTTTTTTACAAGGAATTTCAAATATTAATAACACGGTTCGACAAAAAGAATTACATATTTCTAGCATTCAATTATTGTGGCCAAGTCGTTTTTTTATATAAAATTAGTTTTTCCTTTTTTCTAAAACTTCATACAATTTAGACAATATTTCGTTTAAATTCCGAAATTACGATTTCCATCAAAGACTTTCAAACTTGCAGTTGTGGTGTGTGTGTGTATGTAAGAGGATGTATGTGTGTGTATTTGAGAGTGTTTGTGTATTATAATAACTTTCCTCGACCCTAAGGAAACCTGGGACCAAGTGTCTCCAAGTCACTACTTTTGTCTACTATTTTGGTGACTGTTTGGCGACTTTGCCGATAAAGCATCTATATTTTTGTATTTCGCTTGATAAGAAAACAATATGTATTTGTGGCGGCGGCAGATGAGCAAAATAAATTGGTATCTTATTTCTGTTTTAATATTTAGAAAAAAACGGCTTTCACGAATTAGTGTCTTTAAATCTAAAAATTTTTTTAATAAAACACCAAAAGCTAACAAACTCTGCACTTTCATTGTCGATATCTATTTCAGAAAAGTATCAAAATTGTAGACAAGAATTACGAAAATGTACTAGAAAATCACTGGTTCCAATGTCTACATATGGCCCCAAAAGGACCAGTCAATAGTACTCGTACCAATGTCAGCACTGGATATAGAATTTATGTAAGGAAATTTTTTAAAATTTTATTATTTGCGCATCATAAATCAAATTTTGTAAATATGTATTTCCGGTTCCGAAGCACATAAATCTTCCTCTATTCGCTAACGCAGTCTGGTAAACAAATTATTGATAATTATTACAAGACTAGTTTTAAAAACCCGCGAGTATCATTTGAATTAAATGCAAATAAAAAATGTCAATGAAATAAAGAAACTTAAGAATAAATTTACATAAAATAATTTCATTGAAATAAAATAAGAAACAGGCACATGGCAATTACCCATTAAAGAAAAAAAATACCCCCCAACCATTAAACACCTGATTTGAACAAGATAATTATTTGTGTACTTATACAAGACCATAACCACTTAAATATTTGCAATACTAACAATAAAATTTAAAATTTAAAATTGTTAATGTCGTGTAATTATTCGAAAAGATGTAAACAAATTTTTGAGTTTGAATTGCCAGTTAACAAAAGAAAATGCCAACATCAAGTCGCTAAAAAAAATGGTGAATTTTGTCTTTAAACTTTTTAACACCTCCAATCTTACTGCGCATTTGTGGGCCTTAATTTTGTTAATAATTGCTTTATATTGTTTTTTGTTTTAGTTTTTGTTTTTTAACAAATAAAAACTAGCAAGACATTGTAAGAAAAATAAAGTGTAAAACCATTGTCGTCATCATCTCGAAAACAACAAGATAATAATCATCGCCAGCCATCATTAACGCTTAAAATAAACGTTTAAATTTTAATATTTTAACGCAACTAATTACTGCTTATCTTTATAGTCTTCTTGATAGCATTTTGATATTATTATTGTGAAGAGCTACAAAGTCTTTAATTGATTCATAAAAATACTTATATTCAAATTAAAAGACAGTCGAATTGGTTTTTATGATTTAGTTGACGTAAAGAAGACAATAATTGTTAAATAAAAGAAATTGTCTCGGGATTATAAAAATATTTCTTATTTCAGATATTTACCTAAGAAAACCAGCGGAGTAACAAATTCTTAGCCTAAGAATTAATTTTAGCTACATTCCAAGCGGGAAAGAAAACTTGACAAATCAAGTTCTTTTGCTAATAAAGAAATTATTTTAAAGAAGTAAGAATCTTATATACGACCGGGTCGAATCTTAAATACTCTCCAAATATTTAGTAAAAAAAAACTCAGTTTTGTAGGGGTCACTGCGGAAGGGTCCGTGGGGGAGACATCTCACTCTTGCTATTAAATACTAAAAAGTCAGTTTTTTGGTTCTTAAGTGTAAAAATATATATTTTTTATAGGGTCATTTAGGGGGCAGAGGTGGGGCGAGGACAGGGCAGATCAGAAAACATATCAGCCACGTCATAAAAGCTTTAACATTTAATTTTTAAGGAATATAGGCTTAAATCACAAATTTGTTAAATATTTACAATATTTTTCTATGTAATATGTTACTGCAACGCCCACTAAAATGAGCGCGGTCCACTAAAATGAGCGGCTTTGGACCTTCTTAGACATAAAAACATATCATGTTACAAAAAAAACTTTAAAAATTAGGGGAACATCTTTCCCTCTGGCCTGCTTCAGCCCATTTACGAACTTGACCTGAGCTATCCTTCTTGCTGTTTTCGTTTGGACTGTATCATAACGAACGAACGGACACACGGATGTACATGGATAGATCGTCTTAGATTTCATCACTCCCAAATTTTTTTTGGAGGGTATAAAAATAAATGTCTCGAAATTATTTTGCAGATTATAATACCAAAAATATTTCTAATAATATTTCGGACGGACATGGCTAGATCGCCTTATATTTCATCACTGATCAGGAATATATATATAGTTTATGGGGTCTTGGAGGAGTATTTTGCTGCGTTACATACGGAATGACAAAGTGAATATACCCTCCAATTCTTTTTTGGAGGGCATAAAAATGATATATAATTTACGAACTATTTTCATACATTATTTTGTATGTAAGCGAAATACCTTAGCCTGGTTGACGCCATTAATTACAGGACCTGGAAACTTCAGGAAGTAAACCGTTGATTATGTCGATTTAACTAATACAAGTACATATTTGAATATGCTATACACTAATAAAGAGTTTTTTTGAAACAACTTTTCTGAATCGGCTTTACCCAATAAATTCCACAGCCGTTGGCTTTGAATCGCCACAGAACGAGTAGTGAAAACCGAATGATGCGTTTCTGAGATATCGTGAACAAACAAATTCGAAAATACCCCGATACTATATATCTCATCAATTCTTTTATAGGTCTCGAATAACTACATCAATGACTGCTTGTCACTTGGGAATAGGTCTGATTCATCCCAAAGTTATGGCACTTTGAAAATTAAAATAATAGAGTTCTATCAAACTCTCATTAGAGCTTCGAGCCCGAAGAGTTTAAAAGCATAAAACAGCTGGGGTGGCCTTTACAGTCAAGCGTATTCCATATTTTGTTTTATTTGAAACCTAAAATTATATCCATTAATCACTTTGCATATGATTCGTACATGATTTGATTCTTTAATACTCTGCCCTAAGTTTGACTCTAATTAATAAATTATTTCCATTTTAACCACAAACAACAACTAAAAAAGCATTCAATCAATCAGTTTTAGTCAGTCGGCCAAAACAGACAGCCGATAATAAATTTGCCTTATATATTTTTTGCTGCTTCAAATTTCTTTGCATTTGCTCGCTTCACTCATGTTAGAGAGATACGATACGAGTATTTGTTTGTTTGTTTGTTAGTTGCTTAGCCGTACTACAAGTATCGCAAAAGTTTGAACGTAAAACCAGTTTCAGTTTGTTGGTTGGTTGGTTGATTGGTTGGATGGTTGGTTGTATAAAAATATGACAAAAAAAAATACTTTTTTTCTTTGATTTTTTTCCATACAAAAGCTGGCTGTCCGTAAGTCGGTAACTAATATCAAGTTCAAGGTTAATTTAAAATACAATTTACTCGTATAAAAATATTTATAAGAAATATACAAAAACAAAGATGTAAAATTTAAGTGCAGTAATAAAAGATTAATTATTTGCACCCTACACCAATGGGCTCAAGATGATTTATTCATTTTATTTATTAAAAGTTTCAACTACAATTAAAAATTGTATCGTAATTTAACTACAGGAGAATAGCAAACAAACACATTTACTCGTTGCAGTCAAACAAAATCTGAAATAGAACTTATGTAAGGATATTTTTTAATATTTAATTATTTGCGCATCATAAAACACATGTTATTAAGGCATACGAGTATGTATTTCCGGTTCCTAAGCACATAAATCTTCCTCTATTCATTAACTCAGTCTGGTAAAAAAATTATTGATAATTATTACAAGACTAGTTTAAAAAACCCGCGAGTATCATTTGAATTAAATGCAAATAAAATATGTCAATGAAATAAAGAAACTTAAGAATAAATTTTCATAAAATAATTTCATTGAAATAAAATAAGAAACAGGCACATGGCAATTACCCATTAAAGGAAAAAAATCCCCCCAACCATTAAACACCTGATTTGAACAAGATAATTATTTGTGTACTTATACAAGACCATAACCACTTAAATATTTGCAATACTAACAATCAAATTTAAAATTTAAAATTTTTAATGTCGTGTAATTATTAGAAAAGATGTTCAAAGTCTAAGTTGGGAATCGAACCCAGAACCTCCACTACTCCCTTGCCTACCGATGGTTAGCCTCTCTCGATCTATTAAGGAACTTTCTCACTTCTAGTACCATACGAGTTGTTATAGATGTGATCCTATTGCACATGTTCCATATTAATTCAAGTCCTCTGCAATAACACCATCAATTCCCAATTTTATTTCTTAATTTTTTTTTATTTTTTTTTTTTGTCAAAATAACAAACGAAATTATTCTCGACTATTTTCATTCCTGCCATAATAAGTCATAATAAGTAACAGTGGTGGCAAAATTGAAAAAATTGCAAATCGAATTTTAATGCTTGCAACATCCGATAGTGAGTCATTCCCAATTATTGGTGCTTTATCCCTCAAGGAATAATTTATTTTACAATTGAGGCATGAAAATCCAATAGATTCAGAAGCTTCTAATTTTATATTCTTTTAATTTTTTTTTTCAGAAAAAAAATACCTGGCAACACTCCCACCAGAGAACTGCAGACCCATTCATTAACGGAAAAATCCTTAAACAAAAAAAATTATCTACAGAGTTTAGAAATTAGTCTCTGCCCACCCAAGCTAAATTTCGTTGGCCAACAGATCGGTTTCCGATAATAGGCTAAGATTGGTCTATGAAAAAGTTCCACAAAATATATTGCCCACTAAAAAGCAGCTGCTAATCAATCATCTTCCCCTGATAAGTCGGTTCAGATCAACTTTGTGTCAAGTAATAATTTTGATTTCTCTAATTACTTCTGCATCAACACTAGCATTCTGTTTTATTAGCAGCGAAAGCAAACAAACAACTATTTATTGCTGGTGTTGCTGCAACAGCAAACAGTAAAATAAATGAATTTCATTATCGTCATCATCATTAGCGTTCTTATGCAAGTAGTACTTCTGTCTAAGTATAAGACAATGTCTGTCGTTCGGTCTGTATAAAGTTTAAGCAAAAAAAAAACGAATTACAACAAATAAATAATACCAAGTCACCATTACCCGGCCAATCTCTGACAGACTGACCGAATGAATGAACACGATCAAAACAAATATTAAGTCAACAATTCTAAACGCTTTCGTTATACCACTTGTGGCTGGCCACTACAAGTGCTAGTGGTTGAATTTTTTTCCAGCACTTTTCATTAATTTTTATTACGTTTTAAAAAATAATAATAATATTTTTTTCCTACCTGTATGTGTGTGTGCCTCTTGTCTCTGCGAAAACAAAGATTGCTTTATAAGCGAAGTGTCCATTCTCTCCAATCGTAATTTTAACTGGAAGGTTTTGCTGCTGTTAAAGGTTTTGCTGCTGTTAAATGTTTTTGTTTTTTTTTTTTTAATTTAAGCTTTGGAAAATCTTATGAAATACTCGTGATAAGCTTAAGAGTGACTTAACTAAGTTTAAGTGGAATAAATAAAATTGTTTTTAAATGTGTATGACTGCCGGTTTTGATTCCTTTTAAATAGATGTATTTTATTTTAAATATCTTTTTTTTTCCTGGTTTTCAGGTTTTAAAATGAGACCAAAGTTCAATAAAAAATCTATAGAGCTGCCAACGTATGTAAGGGCCTAGAACTGCTGTTGACTAGTCACACTCCCTATAATTTTTTTGGACCCCGCCTGATTTAGTGGGCATTGAAGTAACATATTACATGGACAAATATTGTAAATGTTTAATTAAAAAAAATTTTTTTCCGCTGGAAAACTTAAAAATTGTAATAAAACTTATTTGGTTCAGTTGTTTTACTCTGTGGTCCAATATCTACTTCCTGACAGACGCGAATCGACAGCATAGTTGAGTCGTATGTTATCGGCTTGTATTTTTCTTGCAATAGAAATTTATTTGAACTCAGAACTACTTTCCGCTATGCAGCGTCAAATTTGATTTATAAGCAGACCGGTTCCGGTTATTTGCCATATTCATACTTCTTTTACTTAAGGTCTTAATTTTTTTTTACGATATAAGCATAAGAAGCAGATCCCATTTTAAACTCAAATTTTTTATAGACATCGAATGCCGTAATTTGTCCTCTTTTCTGGTGGAAGACCATGAATGAAGCCACCAGTCACTCGTTATTATTTTCCGAGATTTTATTAAGTCATATCTTTTGTTCTCTTTCTACCAACTCATAAAAATATTAGACGGACAAATTGTATGGCTTAAAAAAGGTTATTTTTAGCAACTTTCTTTTTGACAACACTATTTTTGACAGCTCAGATGTTTTCGTGTAACATGTCACGGTTAAACATGTTCAGTTTGGTCTATAATTTAGTCATGAATCGACTTACAAACGAACAACGCTGGCAGGTCATTGAATTTTATTATCAAAATTCATGCCCGACTAAGAAACTACATCGTGCTCTTTTCTGGTTGATTAGATACGTAAACAAGTAAAATTGCCGTATTTGCTGTGAAGAATAGCCAGAAATGTTGAAAAAACTGTCTTTTATTCTAAACATTAAAAATATATATACTTACATTTTGCTTATCTACAATAAAGCACCTTTTAAATTAAATTTACTTCATTAATGTCGTTGAACGATAAGATGCTTAAAAGTCTACTACAAAACTAAATGTATGGCGTGTTTATATATTAAGATATTTTTGATGAAAATTCCACTATTCCCCACTTATTATTCCTTATTGTGGTTTATTTCGAAAACTAAAATTTTCAAAATAGTGGTTGGGGAATGAAAATAAAAATAAAAAAATTACTTCAATTTCAAAAATTTTTAAGTTGTAACACTAGAATTGTTGGATTTGTTATAATCCCTGTTTTTTTTAGAGTGTCACAACACCAGAGCAACGCGTGCAAATTAGAATTGAAATTTTTCATCAAAATAATTGTTCTATTCGTCAAACTCATCGTGCACTTCTTCCATTTTATGGCGTACATAATCGTTTTTCACAGCGGCTGATACGAAGAACAATAGATCGCTTTCGGACCACATTTACTGTTACTGATCATGCGCATCCCGTGATACGACGAACAGTGTGTCGTGAAGAAGCTGTAGCCGCTGTACAGGAAAGCATTGAAGGTGATCTTAATCAATCAATTCGTCGCCATTCTCAGCAACTGCAGTTATGTACTTCCACTTTATGCAAAATTTTTTTACTTATGGAAAATTGGGGTTCCAGCCGTGGCGGCTACATGGCAGAAATCATATTTAAAGATTAATTTCATACAATTTTCTTTCTAACAAAACCCGTTTCCTGGATATTAAAAATATATTTCCTTGTTTTATTAGGATTTAAACTTGTGTCACTCTATACAAGCTTTTATTTTAATCTATTACAAACTCTCGAGTCGATTCGAAAACGGTACCAAGGCAAAATATTTATATAATGATTGCCTACAATTTTATTTATTTAATATATTAATTTTCCAAGTTCTTAAATGCAAACCCTCCTGGTGATTAAATTACGAGACACTAAAATTCTTATTAAAATCTAGTCAATAATATTATTAAAATAGTATTCAAGGTGTCCATAGTCCAGTTGCCTTGTGCAGCTGTTGCCCGCATTTTTGATTCCTCAAAAGATTTGTCTAAATATTCCACGATCTTTTGTTTTAAATTCTTTTTGCGTTCTATTATTTGATCGTGTCTTTAAATGTAAATATTCTATTAGTTACTAATAAATTTAATAATTTCGTTGAGACAACTTCTTCTGTTTGTAAGGCGTAGTAAATAGAAATAAAGAGTTATTTATGTCTTAAATAAACTACGCTACGAAATATTATACCAATTTGGTATATTTTAAAATGAAATCATCTCTAGAACGTTTCTACAAATGAAACGTTGTACCAGGCCAAAAATTCAACAACAACAAAAAAAACTACTGCTCAAAGGTTATTTATCCAAATGGTAGGAATTGTTTACACGGCCCTAATCATACGTTCAAACAAACGAATTTCTGACCATAAAAAATCAAGGCCAGTGATTTTTATTAAGTATATAATTTTTTTTTTTAGCTTCCTATTCAATATAATAAAATAATTAACGTGTTAAATGGCTTAAAAGTCTAAATAAACTTCTGCAAAATTGTAAATGGTAGTGTTTGTTTTTACTTCCAGTATTTTAATACTTCTGGAATTTATGTTAATGTTGTAACGTCAAATTATTTATTTGAAAAATAAAATATGAAAATAAAAGCTACCTGACTTGATTTTTTTATTTAAATTTTTGAATCAAAAATATTTTCTCATTAATTCTTAAACACCTGTTAATCGAAGACAAACAAACAAACAAACAGAAAATATCTACACGAACTATAAATAAAATCAAATAAATTAGCAATAAAAATAACATAATTATTGAAACAACAACAACAGCAAACACAAAGAATAGATTTATAGATCACAAGTGAAGGAAAAAATAGAATTTATAAAAAAGCAGAAAAACTTAAAAAAAATTCAATTTGTCGTCTCAGCCACAAAAAGTTTAATCTCTTGCTCATTCATAAGTTGGCGCGACGCGTTGCGGAAGCGCCAAAATATTGTCTTTTTCTACGCATATTTCTTTTGCTTTTTTGTTTTGCTTTCATTTTTTATTATATGTATTTAGTTTTTGAGTTATTTATTTTGTATCTTTCGTCAACACTTAGGAAGTGCTGCGTGCGACATTGGCGGAGGCCTATTAAATGAATTTATGAGAAAGATATGCGTCACAATTTAGGAGTGGAATAAATAATTCTTGTAGTAGCATTTTCTTTCTTTTAGTTAAAAAAGTTTAGGCATAACACGCCCGTAGTGACACGCTATAATAACAAAAACTATATGGGAAATATATTTGTTTTATACTGAAATAAAAGGGAAAATCAAGTCAATTGAATTTTGGATGCAATTAATTTTTTTTTTTTTAAATTATGGACAAAATCTTAAAAGTGAAAATTTAATTTGTATATGGGCATTTCCACCGACATATTTACCGACAGAAATATACTAACAATTCTTCATAATTCCATGGAAAAAGAAATAAATTGAACTTATATCAAATATTCTACTCTTGTGCATAATCCATTTCCGGATATTCGATGTCACATAAGAGAAACTTTTTATTTGTATATTCCTTTGGCATGTTTGGTTTTGCTCTCTAATATCTTGCCAAGTGTATAAATAATCAAAAAAAAATGCAGAACCAAATCATATTGCAAATAATTGAAAATTTTTTCTTTGCAAAATCGAATACATATTTCAATGGCACGTGCGACATTGAAATAGTATAACAAATGCTTTCAGCCCGTCGAAACTACATATAAGCTCATGAAACCTAATTTTATTCGATTATTCGAATAATTTTATTCGATTATTCGAATAATTTTATTCGATTATTCGAATAATTATATTCGCTTACTCGAATAATTCTATTCGATTATTCGAATAATTCTGTTCGCTTATTTTTTAATCGAGCACTTGAACCGGGTAAACTTTTTGTTCATAAACATTTACTTGCATTAAATATTCTGAAGAATGCAAGTAAATAAATTTCATTTAAAATAGAATTATGACAAAATGTCAAATAAAAAATGTCATAACAATAAAAATATACATTTATAACAGTATAATGGAATTTTCGCGAAAGCTAAGTTATCAAACGGAAAAATTGGCGGAAAACTAAATCTAAAAATGTTTCTTCGTCCGATGCATTTTCATTGTCTGAATATGCACTGCTAAATCAAATGAGATTAAAATTAATTCACTTTCAAATGATTAGAAAACGAATATATTAATTTCCGCTCGAATTAATGTCTAGCCTCTATAGGAAAACAAATTCGTTTGAAATAAAATATTTAAAACACCGAGAGAACAGCACTCAACATACAAAAATATTATCAATTTTCTTATAGGCGTTATTTAATATCAATAATAGGACACTTACCGCCCTCTACTGGGTAACAATTGGCTTCATTAGAAGTGGAAGTATTGTTTTGATATGGCGTTGGCAAATAGTTACAGAATAAGGTGCGGATGTGGCTAGTTTTATTTAATAAAAAAAAAATTTATGTACAAAAAGTATTCCTTTCAATTCATTTAAATCAAACCAAATGTAAGCAGTGCCCCTACTCGTATATCTACGATTTATTTGTCTCATTAGTAACAACTAATTGAAACTACCACAACAGCACAGAGTAGGGTGTTTACAGCCAAAAACTTTAGCGCAATAACAGACAATAAAAGAATAGGAAGACAACAAAACATTTAAATGGACGTGTTGAAAAGAAGTCTAGAACATTAACACGGGATTATATTATCAAAATCAAGGTCAAACGAAAACGAAAGTTAGACAAAATTACGGTTTGGCTTTAAAAAAAACTTAAATTATTAATAAAATCTGAATAAAGTATTAATAAATATAAAATCAAAGTCATAATAAAAAAAAACAAAAAAAAAAAACTTACTAAAAAACGCTCGTCTCAGTTGAAAGCAACAGATGTTAGCAACCAAATCTGGAACGAACAAAAGAACAAAATTATTATTTGAAATAAGCAATTTATAACTATTCAAATCTAATCATAGTCTGCTTAATCGACTAATATGATTTCACTTATGTCCAAATTTGTATGATTTTAAATAAAAAAATATTTTTTTTTTGCCACAAAAATCTTTATTATAAAACCTGCACTTAAGCCAAAAACAATTTTAACATTTTCTAATCTACTGCAACAAATAATTTATTTAACCATACACTTGCAGAAAATAATTATATTTTCTCTAAATGACAATGACCTTTAATAAGCCATTGTCAGCAATAATATTAATTCATTCCCATTCTCGTTCGTTCGCTCGTTCTTTTATTGCCAATTGCATCTACTCAGAGTTCTAATTGTTTTATAGAGCGCGAAAATGTAAATACTCGTATAATGTATTTATTAAAACGATATATTTTAATTATATCAACACACACAAAAAAAAACTAATTAAATAAAATTAAAAAAAAATTTGTTTAGTTCATAACGAATTCGTGAACATGAATGAGTATGAAACATGTAATAGAATTGAAATGAATGTGAGAAAGTGAGTGCGTTTAGTTTAATTAAACAGCAAAAATATTATTTAAATGGACATGTCACACTTTTCACATAAACAATATTAGATTTAAAAAAAATATATAAAGGCTTAATGATTTATTACACTGAAAAAAAGGAAAAGTTTCTCTTAATTTTCCTATTAACTTATTTTAATAAGTTTATTTTATAATATTTATTCAAATATTGTTATGGATAATAATATCATGCATATTTAAAATGCTTATTTATAAAGAACAATTTATTCGAACAATTTTATTCCATTATTCGAATAATTTTATTCGATTATTCGAATAATTTTATTTGATTATTCGAATAATTGTATTCGATTATTCTAATAATTGTATTCGATTATTCGAATAATTCTATTCGATTATTCGAATAATTCTATTCGATTATTCGAATAATTCTATTCGATTATTTTTTAGTCGAGCAATTGAACCGGGTAAACTTTTGTTCATACATACAGTTGCATAATTCAGAATATTTCGATGTCGAATAATTTCACTCAATTAGAGGGTAACCAATATTTATAGGATTTATTTACATATTAAGTAAATTTGTGCATCAAAAAATACATTTTTTTAAGTTAAAAACTCACTTCGTTTACAATAATTCAGTACAACATTAAAAACAAACCCATCACACAATCAACAACAATTTGCCATTTTTATTATATATTTTACACGTATGAAAAACAAAACAAACCAAAATAAAATGTCAAGAGTTGTTAAGGAAAAACCAGAAGAAAAAAAAACCTGAAAAGTTCAAGACAATTTTTTCGTTTCCAGCCAAGCAAACAAAGTTTACTAACCCTTCAACTTATAATTTGTCTTTATGACACAAAAATGTCCTTTTAAGTGTCAAAAATGAGAACGACAAACAACGGCCACAAATGAACAAACAACCTTCATGAGAATATAATAAAATAAAAAAGAACAGAACAGAACAGAAATGCAATGAAAAGCAGCACAAAAAAACACATGCATTGAAAAGCAAAAAAAAAAGAAAACTTCCGTCAAATTGTCATTAAATGACAGATCATAATTTAAGGTCTGAAAGTCTTTGCTCATAGTGGGCGGATTTATTTTCTTTTTTCTTTTCGCATACAGAAAATAACGAGCATCTTTCATCATAGATTAAAGAAGTAAAAAAAGAAAATCAGCGGCATGCACATGCAGTGTCGTTTAAAAGTCCATAAACTTAAATCTCTGTTCTGGTCGACCATTTACACGAGCAATTTAGATAATTGTGTTTTTCTTTAGTTTAAGCGGATAGCACCTGGATTATAGATGGCATTTTAAAAGATACAATAATAATATACGGTGAGGTATATTATTATTGCTTTTAAACATTTTCTTGTTATAGTTAAAAAATAAAAAACAGGGTGGTATTCTAGGGTTAATGTGTCTGCATAAAGAGAAAAGCATTGCAAAATGTAAAGGTATTTAATTGATTATTATTAAAGCCAATCAAGCGAAAAAAGAGTTTCTAATTTAATTTAATTGCAATTATATTAATTATTTTTATTATTTTCAGAATTCAGTCTAAGAAAATCAAGCTTCACGTCCAAGCAATAAATGCATTAAGCTTTATTTGCTTAAGTTTTATTAAAAAACTCAAAATTACTGGTTATTTTCGGAGTTTTATTTATTCCTCAGAAAATAAAAGTTATATCTTGCTTTTTATTTATTTATTTATTTATTCTTGAAAGTGAAGAACTTGATAATGAACGATTTGACAAAGAAAATTTTGCAAACGACGTGCATATCGATCCATGAGATCAATCAAAGAATAAATCCATGAGATCAATCAAAGAATAACTATTATTTTTTGGAACAAAGCGTGCATTTTTGGAGTGTCACACCGCCAGAGCAACGCGTGCAAATTGTTGAGATTTTTAATCAAAATAATTATTCTATTCGTCAAACTCAGCGTGCACTTCATCCATTTTATGGCGTACAAAATAGTCCTTCACAGCGGCTAATTCGAAGACCAATAGATCGTTTTGGACCCCAAATACTGTTACTGATCGTGTCCATCCCTTGAGACGCCGAACAGTGCTCTTTGAAAAAGCTATAGCCGCTGTACAGGAGCATTGAAGGTCATCCTAATCAATCAATTCGTCGCCGTTCTCAGCAACTGGAGTTTGTGTCCTTTCACTTTATAGAAGATTTTTTTGGTTGTTGAAAATTAGGGTTCTACGCGCTACCCATGGCGGCCACATGGCAGCATTCATATTTAAAAATTCATTTCATAAAATTTTCTTGCCAATAAAGACCGTTTCATTGGTATTAAAAATATATTTCCTTGTTTTATTATGATTTAAACTTGTGTCGCTCTATAAAAAACACCCTATATAAATAAAAGTCAAGAAATAACTATTATTTTTTTAAGGAAAAAAAAATAAATAATAAAACTCAGAAAAAAATTTTTAATTTCTAAGTGGAAAATAACATTTAGGCAATTATTATAAATTTACTTTTCACTTTCGATTATCTAAATAGTTTTAAGGAAAAAAAATTTTATAATTTAAAAAAATATTTAAATATTCATCTCTTGGAATCTTTTAAGCAAAATTTTTTTTTGGAATATTTGTAACGTAGTTCAGTTGCATGAGCATCTTTCATATGATATTTACTTGCCACTACATATTAATTAATTTATAATTTGATTGTTGTTTTTGTATATCGTTTTTGCTTTTGTTCTTATGGCAAAATAATTAAAATTGTGAAAAAGAATGTCAATGTACTTTCGATGGAATGAAATTAACGAATAAAATATGATGTTTTTTGTTTGAAGGATTTTCCTCTGCTCAAGTGACATTTAATTAAAGATTTATGTGGCGAAGGAATAAAAAAACAGCAGCCGCAGCACGGTAGCATACACATTTAAGAATTAATATGTTGCAGTCTATTAATGACAAAAAAAAAACAAGAAATCAGAACAAAAAAAAAACAGATTTTGTAAAGACAACATCCAGCTGTTCTTGACGATCGGTGGCTGCGAATTCGCACAGAGGTAAGCGAATCTGTCTGTTCAGTGTTTATCTGAATGTGTGCAGGTTGTGCGTGGCACATTTCCAACAGATGTATAATGTTGACTTATTATTTCAACGTCAACAGCCACCTCCAAAACTGTTGACAATTGTCTAGTGTCGCCCATAGGCACCAAGAAGATCATAAACTGCAAGATGCACAGCCAGACGGACAGCGAAGCGACAAAAAAAAATTAATCATTTTCTTTGACACCATCAAAAGTGGATATTAAAAAGAAAACGAACGCAGGAAATTTTGCCCCGTTATTAACCAACAACAAAAAAAGTATTAAAAAACGGCCATAAAGTAGATAAATTAATTTGTAAAACAAAACGCTTTGTTTTTCTCTTGCTGTGACTGTGAATTTGTGACTGTAAATCCATCAGAATTTATTTAATGTTCTTTAAAAAGGTATAATTTATAATTTAATTTATTTATTTATTTTATACTTTTTTTTTATTTGTTTATGAAAATAACACACCAGATGTTGCACCATGGGCCAGCGTGTGAGCGGGCTGCACACCATAAATATCACAATGAGTGGGAAAATCATTTTCAATATTTCTTTTTTGAAAATGTTATTATTTTTTATGAAACATTCTTGTGGAGACATTGAAAAGATAATCATTTACATTTAATGTCCAACTCATTATCACTTATGGCCATTTTGCTGAAAACGATATATAATTTAAGAAAGAAAAAAAAAATAAAAATAAAATATTTATACGCACCCCATAACTCTCTTCGAGGAAAAACATGACCGGATGGAAGTGTAGTATTATTGCGACATTATAAATAAATATTCTTATGTAAAGATGTACGAGTGTGTGCACATTCAAGATCATGCAGAGAGGATGTAATTGAAAATCTTGAACTGTTCTTACGAGCACTCACATTTTTTTCCCCGAGGATTTAGAAAAGCCATTTGGAAGTTATTTGTGATTTACATTCAAAAGGACGCGACCTTTTGAATGTAAATAAAACGATTCAAAATGAAAATAAAATAAAATACTCTGGAATCGAATCCTATAGTGATCGTGCCTCGATTTAAAAATATGTTGCAGCTTAATTTGACACAAAATTGTGTAAAACGAAAATATGCAGATTTTTATAAAATCGTCTACAGCCAGTGCAGCCCATTTGTGTCCTAGCGCTTTTTCCGCAAGATGTCACAACCCCGAGAATATTCGATAAGAAATGTATTGCAATTTTTATCGGTTTCTAATGGGATAATTTGTTCCCCGAACTTTTATTGTTTTTAAAAAGAAGTTGTGAAAAATTCACTTTACATCCAATAAGAGATTATTGGCTGACGCATGACTAAAATATAAGTAGTATTCTAGGGTTAAATGCATTAGACGATTCATTCAAATAAAAGTTCATTGATCTCTAAAATTATTTGAAATTTATATTTTAATGCTGCTACTGATATTTCATTTCAATGTATTAGTTGTGGACATATTTGATTGATGGCAATTTCATTTTAAACAATTTTATTAAATTAGATGTATTAGATTTTGCAAAAAAAAATGTTTTATTTTTTCTATTAATATTTTTGGTGATTTTTGTTTCATGTGCAATTTATATATTTCTAATACATCTACATAAATAAAAGCCACTAAAAGTTGAGTCAGCGTAGTGTGACAGTAAAAGTAACTGGCTGACCCACGTTGTCACTCGATATCGTTGTGTCGAACAGCAATATTTAAAACAAGTAAAAACGTTATATTCGACCAGGTCGAATCTTAAATACCCTACAAATATTTCGTAAATAAAAACTCTATTTTATACGGGTCACTCCGGCAGGGGCCGTTGGGGGAGACCTTTCACCTTTGCCACAAAACACTAAAAAGTCAATTTTTGGGGTTGTTAAGTGGAAAAAAATGTATGCAGTCATTTAGGGGGCAAAGGTGGAGGGAGGGTAGGGCAGCTTCTCAGCTTCGTCATGAAAGCTTTAAAATTTTATTTTTAAGGAATGTAGGCTTAAATTATACACTTTGTTAAATAATTACACTAAATATTTTTCCATGTAATATGTTAATTCAACGCCCATTAAAGAGGGCGGGGTTCAAATAATTTATTTGTCTGATTTTCTGGCTGCAAGTTCAATGCTTTCGATCTCCTTTGACATAAAACCACACAAAAAAACTTTAAAAATTATGTTTTTTATAGGTTGGTTTAGCTCTTCTTAGGGGAACTTTTTCCCTCTGGCCCATTTCAGCCCATTTACGAACTTGGCCTGTGCTATTCCTCAAAACGTATTTATACCAAATTTCAAGAGTCTGGCTCTTTTCATTTGGACTGAATCGTGATTTCCACAGACGGACGGACGGGCATGGCTAGATCGTCTTAGATTTCATCACTGATCAAGAATATATATACTTTGTGGGGTCTTAGAGCGATATTTCTCTGCGTTACACATGGAATGACAAAGTGAATGTACCCTCCAATTCTTTTTTTGGAGGGTATAAAAAGAACAACATTTTGGAATTCGAATTTAAAATATTTAAATTTGACTCGTTCTCGAAAAGAACATGGAATATCGAACAAAATTTGTCACGTAATTATTTTCGAAACCATTTCGTATGTCAATCATTTAAAAGATTTTTGGGAACTAGAAATATGCAGAATAGCTACAAACAGACATACACTAGAGCAGCTCGATTCGAACAGACTAGAATCATAAAAGACCTTTCAACGCATGGCCACCACCGTTCTCAGCCCATATCGCTGAGAACGAAGAAACATCAACCACATGACGTGTGACAATTTTTCTTCACCACACAGACCTTTCCAAGAATTTTAGTGAAAATATTTTCGTTTCTGGGGCTTTGGAAATGCGTGCGCGTTGCAGGATGCGCCGTTGTACATACAGGCAAATCGTTTCCAATCCAAACAAACCCCGTTGTTTTAAAAAAATTAAATCCATGAATTACATAATTTCAAAGGCATATTTTTCTTAAAACATTTCACAAATTCAGCTCTTCTTAACACGCAACACAAAACAATTTATTGCACAATCTGCAACAAGAAAACAATGCAACTGCATCACGACCCATATTTAATAAATATTTTAATTTTATTTTTTATATTTTTAAGTACAAATGTAAATATTACGTTTTTATTTTCTTTGCAAAATTAAGTTGAAAAAAAATTTATTGTGCAAATATTTATTTCAACTCCACTTCAATGGGACTCAGGCGTTTTTGTGATTTTGGTTTTATGACTGATTTCGGAGCTACTAAAAAGGCAAATTGTATGTACTCGAGCGCATGCATAAGTGTGATTGCATGTGTGCTTTGCTGATGTGCTCATGGTTAACGATTATGAGCCGAAATGTTACGCATGCGCATACATAATGAATGCACTTGAAACGGCATGAACTAAAATTAAATGCATGCAAAAATGAAACACCAACTCATAGTGAAATAAATATAATATTAAAAAAAAATATATATATATATAGAATTTTGAGTTATTTGGTAATATGGAAATGCAAATAAGTCCAGCAAATAATGCCTACTGAATAAAGGCGTGTCGTCAAGTGGCAGTTCACAGAAATCCGCCACAAAATAAAAAGGGAAAGTTCGACTGATTAACTATTGCACATAAGTTTATGTAATACGTTTGTGGCAAATCTTGCAAACTCATGGCAGTTAAGAGATGAAACAAAAATACTGGAGAGGAGGAGGAGGAAAACACATGTTCGCCCCGTAATCCAAGGGCATTTTTTTCACATGTTAAATTGAATTAAGATTCATAGGCTAATTGTTCGAAATTTGTTTTTAAGTCTCAGAAAGACATAATAAATATTCAGAGACACAAAGGAAAGTCAACATCAGTTTTATTTAACTTACACAGCAGAGCAGAACAGCTGTTTTCGAAAGCCGCAACACTTTCATCATCAGTGCTCATGTGTATTGTGTTTGTCACCACTTATTAGGTGGCTTAGTTGAATGTGATAACAGTTCCTATTTACACAAATTTTATTGTGAAAAAGGATACGAGAACTGTATCAAGCTGATGTTAACATGTTATTGTTTTAATACCCGTGTTACCGTTTGATTATTTTCTTCATGTATGAATATTTGGGAGGTCACCAAATTTGTTATAATTCAGTTAAAAATTCACAATTAAATCAAATTTTAAATTCTAAAATCTTTTTTTTTAAGTTTTATTTTTTCAATTGCAGTTTTATACTTTTAAATATTCAAGCCATATTTTCTATCTATATTTATTTAGAAGAAAGGACATGGTGGATATATTTCGTTGCAGAAAAGCAAATCAGTTCTAAGCAGCATATTTTATGTGATCGAAATTTATCATATTATGTTTGCGGTTAACAATGTTTAAATATTAATATTTCCAAAAACGTTCCTTCTCATGCAAAATTTAAATTACATCATAGAAATGATTACATTATCATTAATTTTTCATAAAAATTATAAATTTTTGCAAAATATTAAAAACTGACTGCGTTTTCCGTTTCAGCCGAAACAAAATTAAATTCTATTTAAAAGATTTACAACTTGGAAATAAATACAAGACCTTGAACTTGCAATTTGTTTAATAGCATGAAAACAAAATGTTCAAATTCTAGTACTTAAACTTCAAATACGCGATAGACAGACAAGTTTTTTGATTTTTTCTCTTTTTTTTCTTTTTTATTATGTACGAGTATTAACTTTGTCATTAACACTGTCATTATTGTAAAGAAATAAATTAAAGAAGCTGCTGTTTTTTGTCATTTCATCAACGAAAATAATCATAAAAAAACATCAAATAAATTTAATGCAAATAATGATTTGACAGTAAAAAATATATATATTAAGATGACAACAATAACGATGATCATGAAGGGGAGATTGAATGCAGCAATTGAATTGTTTGCTTGACTTCATCGTAGGTGGATAAGTTTTGACAATTAATGAATAATTTAAAAAAGGTATTTGTTTGCTAAAATTTTCTCAGTTAGAAAACCAAACAAAACAAAACTAGTTTTGCATGGTTGGGTTTTGATGAAACAAGAAGCACAAAAACTGAAGTGATTAAGCGATAAAAACTTAAGCAGCAGCAGCAGCGGCAATGCAATGCATTTCTACACTGGAAAAAAATTTTCAAATTTATATATGTATATAATAAATTATCAATATGCTTCCACAAATAAAACAATGCCATAAAACGGGCATACAAAAGGATATCATACACTTAACAAAAAAATATTCCCCCTTATTTTGTAACTATAAGTCGACGTCAACAGGAAGACAATTATTTACACTTTTTCTTCACCAATTGTCCGTTTCCAATAGCCTCTTGCCTCTTTGTAGCCCTTATAAAATGGTCTCAGGCCATCAGCAGAATTCAATTGTTCACAATAACGAGTGTCTAAGTATCCCATATTTGAGATTGTGCTGACGTTGATGTCAACAAATAGTTACAGAATAAGGGGGATTGTACAGGTCAATATAAATATTTCCAGCAGCCAAAATATTTTTTCTTTCATTTAGTATAAAAGTTATTAAAAACAAGTGAGAACGTTATATTCGACCAGGTCGAATCTTAAATTCCCTCCAAATATTTATGGCCTTATTCATAAAAAAATATGTTTGATTTATAAAAGGTTTATAAAACAGATTTCCATACAAAATTTGTTTTATAAACTCCTTATTAAACAGAAATATTTTTTATGAATAAGACAGTTAGTAAATAAAAATTCTATTTTGTCGAGGTCACTCCAGGAGGGGCTGTGGGGTAGACATCTCACCTTTGTCATAAAACACTAGAGTCAATTTGGGGTTTATTATATATAAAAAATATTTTTTTTTAATAGGCACATTCAGGGGCAAACGTGGAGGAAGGAGAGGGCATCTCAGCTTCGTCATAAAAACTCTAAAATTTAATTTTTAAGGAACGCAGGCTTAAGGAATATAATTTTTTAAATATGTACACTATTTTTCCTTGTAATATGTTACTTCAATGCCCTCTAAAGGGGGCGGGGTGAAAAAAGTGGATTCTACCGTTTTTTATGGCCTCAAGTTCCACGTTTTGGGCCCTCTTTGACATAAAAATATATCATTTGCTTAACAAAATTACAAAAATCAACTTCAAAAATCACGTTGTTTTTTAAAGGTTGGTTTAGTACTTCTTAGGGGAACTTTTTTCCCTCTGGCCCGATTCAGCCCATTTACGAACTTGATCTGTGCTATCCATCAAAATATATTTATACAAAATTTCAAGGGCGGACGGGCATGGCTAAATCGCCTTAGATTTCATCACTGATCAAGAATATATATACTTTATGGGGTCTTAGAGGGATATTCCGCTGCGTTACACACGGAATGACAAAGTGAATATACCCTCCAATTCTTTTTTGGAAGGTATAATAAAATTGGAAGATTAAATTTAAACTGCTTGATATTTTTATTCACTGTCATGGTGGTGCAACTGAAGGGGACCCCACAAAAGAATGTCCAAGAAATTGCTCTCTCAGTGGCCAGTTCAAGTCTCTCTCTCTCTCTCTTTTCTAATAAAAGCAAACTAAAGTTGCTACAGCAAATTTTTTTCAGTCCCAACTCTACTTCTTCTCAGTGTCAAACTGCACGTTCAATTGATTTTTTTTTTTTGGCAGCGCAAATTGTCTATTGCAGTAGCGTACAACAACAGGAAATTAGTAATTTTTGGATTTATTGTTTCTCCGAAGTTCGCAAGCAAATTCTCACAGTTACAATTACCATAAAAAACTTATGTAAATTGTAGTGCATTGATTTGAATTTAAGTTAAAGATTCTGTTTTATTTTTCCATTTCTATTTACTTCTATTGAAAAATGATTCATTTTTATATGCTTCACTGCCAAGGTCAAGCAAAGATTCTATTGTCTTTCAATAAAAATGTACACAGCCAACTGCACAGAGACGGACGGACGGACGGACGGACATGGCTGAAGTATTGTTTTTCAATGCAACATTCAAGTTGATTTGCAGCCAACGAAACCAACCGACCAACCAGATGGTCGGAAAATACTCAGACAGCCTCCAAGTGAGTACAACACCAATACCACGAGCAGAAAATGAAAAATTTATACAGACTTGAAAACAATATTTAGTTACGGGTTGCAGTTGATTTTTTTAATAGTTTTCTTGTTCTGACATATTAAGATTTATTGCAAGAGTGAGAAGAAGAGCAAATTACAAAACACGTATTAATTTCAAGTTACAAAATTTACGAAGTAAAATGGGCTAAGGGGAGAGGACTTTTCGGGCCTGGATTTTCCTGCAGTACAGCTGTGGCACCAGTGAGCTCTGATTCTTCTGGTTCTGTACTTAGATCCCCACAATTCTACTTTTTTCTCAAAGAATAATTTTAATTAATATTTTAATTCTTTTTTGATAATTTATTTATTTTTTTGAGCTGTATTACATTAAACAGACAGACTTTTTAATAATTTCTTCTATCTCAACAAAAATAAACATACAATATGTTTTATTAATTAAAAATTTTTTAAACTTTTATATCTGTGAGTTTCACGATCGGCCGCAACAAACAAAACCTGGTTTAATTTAGCCGATTGTGGCAATTTGTAAAGTTCATCACATTATTTTTGCCAAAAATCAATCCAGACAATCAACCCTGCTCTCATCTTTTTTATATTTTTTTAATTTTTAACAAAATATTAAAACAAGAATTCAAGCCACAACGAAAAATTTAAACAAACTTCTTCTAAAGAAAACAATTTGTTGTTCTTGTTGCTAAAATGCACATAAAATGCAAAAAAACAAAAACAAAATTTATATATAAAAAGCAATCATACATTTATTTTCACAAAACAAAAAGACGTTAAAGACTATTAACCAAATTCAAGGCTAAATTTAAGCCAAGCTATTAACACTTACGTATAAATTTTGTGTGAATATTTCAAAAGCGCATGAGTATTTGGATGATTGTATGGACTCGGCCATACTTAAAGCATGAAAAAGAAGCAACACAATTTTTTATATATTTTTATTTTTTGTTTGTTAACGCAGCTCTCCAGCATTTGCAAAATTATTAACTTTTATTTATTTCTTTGATCTGTTGCCACTTTCGTCTCTGGCGTGAATAAAATTGAGAACTAAAGGAACCAACAGCCACTGCCTGTCCATACTTTCAAAAGAATCCATTAAGTTGCATAATTTATGGGAAAGTAAAGAACTTGACATTTAAGGTGAACGACAACAAAGTTTCAAAATATTTGGCATTTTTTTTCTTTAAATCCTTAATGAACTTGAAATTTTATTGAGAAAACCCTGAGCTGTTGATTTAAATGAAATTTCTAATTAACTGCATTTGTTTGAAAGTAACCTTTTTGTTTTTGAAAGTACTTCACAACACAAAAGCCACATGTTTATAAATGAGAGTTTTTCAGCAGCTGCTGTAAGAAAAATACTTTGCAAAAAATAATTTTTATAAACGAAAAGGGTTGGGAAATGTACTGAATAAAGTGCTATTTTAGGAAAGTACTTTTTCATACATAAGAAAAGTAAAAGTTTTTTATAAACATTCATAAATTTTTAGACATATTTCTTTACAATTAATTTCAAAAATATTACTTTTAAAAGGGACATTTTAATAGAGAAGTTTTTTTTTCAAAAGTACTTTTACAAGTGGTACTTTTTTACAAGCAACCATTTTATCAAGTTAATTTTATTAAAAGGTACTTATTCAATAGAAATCTTTTGTAAGAGATATTTTTTAACGCCATAAATTTTGTTGAAAGCCAAATCTGTTAGTAGTTTTAATTTTAAACTGGTACTTTTTCTAATATAGTACTTTTTTAAAAAGGCATTTTTGAATACGTTCTTTATGTAAGACGTATTTTTTTAAATCCTTTTTTAAAAGGTACTTTTCTTAAAAAGAACCATTTTTAAAAGGTAAATTTTTAAAACGTACTATATTTAAAGGTGCCTTTTTAAAAGGTATTTTTTTAAGGCACTTCTGTAAATACGTTCTTTATTTAAAAAGTTTTTTTTTGAAAATCTTTTTCTAAAGGTACTTTTCTTAAAATATGCTTATTTCAGAAGGTATTTTTTTTTAAAAACGCACTTTTTTAAAAGGTTCTTTTCTAAAAGGTTCTTTTTTAAAAGGTACTTTCTTAAAAGGTACTTTTTAAAAGGCACTTTTTTAAAAGGTACTTTTTTAAAAGATACTTTTTTAAAAAGGTACATACATGTTTTAAAAGGTACCATTTTGAAAGTTACTCATTTTAAAAGGAAATTTTATAAACAGAACTTTCTTTAAATGTGCATTTTTTATATTTGTTCCTGTGTGATTTTTTAAAAACGTATTTTTTAAAAGGGAGGTGTGAGCGATTTTTTTGGAAAATATATTTTTTAAAGTTAAATTTTTTTTGAGTGCTTTTAATACGGCAGTCTTTTATAAAGAGTTTTTTTTGTTAAATGGTGAAATTTTTTTAAATATTTTACTTTAGAATACGTTTTTCAAATATGTTTTTAAAAATTTTAGAAAATATATTGGTCTTCAAGGGTTTCTTTATAAATTCATTCAAACACTTTTTTACTTCTCAATAGCAAATTGTGGTATTAAGTGGTGTTTGCTTTGTATTTCAAATTTTTATTCTAAGAGTAGCTCTCAAAATATCTAAAAGCTTAATTTATTTCACAAATATGAATGTGTTATTGATATGATTTGGTTAATAATTTGGATTTGTTGCTTTTTTATGGAAATATATTTATGTATTTCATATCGTATAAATATTTTGTATTTCGGCAACGCATTAGTTTAACGTGCAGCCATTGGGAGGGACTGTGAGTCACTTGTTAATTTATTTCAATTTTTGAAACCCCTTGTCAAGTTCAAGGTTAAAATGAGTTTTTATTTGTATTAATTTCTTTTATATTTTATATTTCAACCGCTAATTAGATCTGCTATTTCGTGTTGTAGTTTTAGTTGCTGCTACTGTTGATGTTCAATTAACTGTGATGGTCAAAACATTTCGAATAGAGAGAGAGAGAGAGAGAGAGAACAGAGCTTAAAGAATTTTTATTCGTTTTCTATAAAATACTCTGTATTGCAACAATATTATTTATTTTTTATGATTAGCAGTAACTGACAGAGAAATAAATTAATAAAATGTATGAAAAGTTGAAGTCTAGCACAATTCACTATTGATTTCTGCTCTACTGTATTAAGTTGATAGCGTTTTCAAGCATTTCGTTATCTTTTAACGACTGGCTGACTGACTGCGTGACTGACTAACTGCCAGTATTATTACAAAATTTTGCTTCTCCAGCGTAATAAAGAATTGAGCTTTTTTTTGCTTGATCCAAAATTATTGCATGCTATTTGATGATTTTGTGATGTCAACTGTAGCAAAGAATTTTGCAAAAAAAACATACATACTCGTATATGTGTATAAGCTTAGCTGTCTGTAATATTATTTCATGAAAATTATGTTAAATTAGTATCATTGTTTATACGGTTTCAAGTTTGGTTTTCCCTTAATTAAAGAAATTTTTTTGTATATATCTGAAATTGTGGACGAATTAATAATTTTGTTTATCTCTTCCATAGAACTGGTTTTTGCATAGTTTAAAGAATTTTCGTCAATTATTCAGAATATATTTTTAATATTCATCATAAAAGTTTCTATCGAATTGTGCTTTTAAGTTCAATCGATTTATAATCAATTTCATGGCTATTTTACGGCCTTAGAAGGTAATTTTTTTCAATTTCGAATTCGAAGTTGCAAAAATTTCACATTTTTAGCATATAAGCGCTTTAAGAATTTAACTTTCAATGTGAGTAAGCTAAAATATTACATTGGAAAATATGTTCGAATTTTCGAACTGGACTTCGAATTTCGAAATCTTTTTATAATGCAACATTCGAGACTCTTAATTAGATTAGTACGTGCAAAAGCTGAAATTTTGTGTTTGCATAATTTAATGTCGAAAAATAAACGTTTCCGTGTAAGCAGAAAAAATTTATATATTCGAAAAATAGAAGAATTCGAAGTTGCAAAATTTACATTTTTAGCATATAAAAGCTGTAAGAATTTAATTTTCAATGTGAATATGCTAAAATATTAAACTATGAAATATGTTCGAATTTTCGAACTTAACTTCGAATTTCGAAATTCTTTTATAAAGCAATATTCGAGACCCTTAACTAGATTAGAAATTGCAAAAGCTGAAATTTTGTGTATTTAAGTATGTTTTCAAACCTAGTTTAGAAACGTGTATTTCAGTGTAAGCACAAAAAATATTTAATTCGATATATAAAAAAAAGTTTGTACAATCGATTTGTATGCAATCGCCATTCTCTGCTAAGAAAGCTATTTTATTTTTATATGACTGTAATAATTATGCTGCAAAAAGTAATAAGCGATCAGTAATATACATATATTTTTTCCCACACTTTTTACAACCTGAGAATTTCGAATGAAAACAATGATATTTAGGAAATGAAACAGTTTAAAATAAAAATTTGTTTAAGCCGATTTTGGCTTATTTCGGGCGACTTTCATGCCTAAAATGTGTTTTAATTTTAACTATATAATTGTTACAAAAAATTATAATTTATGTCTAAACAGTGATTCAAATAACAGTAGACAAATACAGTCTAACTCCTCCATATAATAATAGATGTAATGGAAAATGTTAAATGCATAAAGCGCGTGCTTCTTAAAGTGCCCTCATACTGTTGTTGTTTTTTTTTCTATAAATTTTTCTATTCACGATCAGCAAACTAAAAACTGCCAAGACTAAAATAGAATTAGAAAAAGATCCATTGAGGTTTTGGCATGGATAGTAAAGTGTTTTAATAGTTGCTGTTGTTGTTGGTAATTTTTTTGTGCTATTATTTTGCAATTTTTCCACTGAAATGCATTAAAATTCACAAAATGCATTACTCGACAACCAAACGAAAACGAGTATACGATATTGCGTCTTATTGTCTTTGGTAAAATGGAAAATACAGCAAAAAAAATTGAATACAAAAAACCAACAAAAATTTCTATTCATCTAAGCAGTGCATGATGATGCACATTGCTGTGTAATTCTCTCTTTATGGTTTCAAAAATTTATACTATATACATATATGTACATATGAACATGTATATATGTATGTATATCTAAAAGTATTTACGAGATAATAAAAAACAACCGCCAGCTAAAGCAACTCAGCCTATAAAAATCCTAAAGAGCGGCCATCACACTACGATGCTTTGGACGACATTCTGGTTTGTGTGCTTGTCTAATGCTTGAGTTACATGTTTTCTTTTCTTTATCAATCTATTTGTCCCGGGGGGAGGTTTGCATGTAAAAATAAAGTATAGAAATAATAATTCAACATTCTGTGAAGCCATCTTAAACGGGTGTGAGCTTGTAACTCAATGCAATGTGATTCAGCTGTACAACACAAGCTGCTCTGAACACTGATGGAAGATCAATTATAAATTATTTGCGGTTAATTTTTACGTCCATTATAAATTAATATGGCACCATTTGTTTGTTAACTGCTTTTTTTGTGCTTTTCCCATTATATTTATAAGTTGATAACTAATGAAAAGTGTTTGTCTAACTGCGGTACGGGTAATTGTGCCTCTAATATGTATGGCTTCCTTAATTTTATTGTTATCGTGACATTGGCAACAAAAATTAATCTAATATTTGATTAAAATTCTTCACAACTTGTTGGTTGTAATAGAAAAGATATAGAAAAGTACAATCATTTCCAATTTGTGAGTTGTTTGTATTTAATGTTGTCCTGCTTGTACATACGTGATGGTTGCGTAATTTAATTATTAATTGATATTAATCATACGCACTGGCAGGCACAATAGCAGTTTCTTATTTGACAAGTTTTGATGAAAACTTCCTGAATTTTTCATACTCAAATATCTGTTGGTTCTCTCTTGTTTGGATAATGAAGAAAAACAAATGGGATTTGATTCCGAAATGCACGCAATACCCAAAGAATATTTTCCAAATTCCAAAATTGGGATTTTTGAATACTTTCACTGTAATTTTTATGTTATTTTTTTGTAGGACCACACAAATTTACAGTGCATTGAGCCGGTACCGCAAAGGAGAGGGAATGGTCTTGAGAAAGCAGATGAAGAAAGATGAGAGTTTGTTGTAGCATTTTCACAATAATAAATTATAAACCTACCGTTTGTTTGGACGTATCCGGGAAGAAAAATATACGTTTTTAGTACAAAATATTATTTCATTGAAACGAAGTTAAAAAATCATTTGTTTTTTATTTTTGTCATTTTGATTGCAAAATAATTATTTTCACGATTGTATCGAATCGAACTCCCCGATCTGTTCTGTATTACATGAGGAATAAAAAAGCATAGCATTTGTCACTTCAAAATTTTTGAATGAAAATTGCCACGGAATATATTCTGCATGCAGAAGGGAGATATGTGTGTTTGTGCTCATATTCTCGTTAAACTTCAGTACAACGAGAATAGATATAAATTACAGATTGGAGTAAAATCTTTGATTCATATTATTTACAGTTCAAATTGAAAACAATTCTTATCGTTTTGCCCTTGGCCAAGTCTCTTTGGTGTTCCGAACCAAAGATTAAGAAACAAACAAACAAACTGTGTGTACCAAAAATTATTTAAACATTTGCAAATTTAGTTGCCACAAGTGTTGCTGTTGTGGGTTTAACCTTCTGCTTAATTTGAAAGTGTCAGCGGAAGACACGGGCTTGTAAGGAAATCAAAATTGCCACACTTTGAGTACTTTCATTATTTCCGTCTGGCTCTCCGTTAAGAACCAGGCGAAATAAAACTATTAAGCCAGAAGTAAATGCATTTGCGATGTATTTAACAAGTCAGTTTTTGCTTGTTTGTGCTTCTTACTAAAATTCTAATAGTTTCTAATGGCTGCGCTGATGACAGTTGTAGTTGTTGTTGTTTGTGTTTCTTCTACTTGTTGGTTGAGGAATATTTTTTGCAAAGTTTCGCTTAATTTTTTACGAGTTTTTTATTTTATTTCATATTTTTATTTCTATATTTTTTTTTTGCTGCCACGGTCATATAACGACAACAACGAAAATGTCTAACGTCTTGTTGGTTTGTCGTTTTATAAAGATGATAATGTTCTTGTTGCTGTTTTACTTATTAGTCGCTGCAATTGCTTAGGAAAACAAAGAAGCTGCTAATGAAACGTTTTTGTTCTATTTATTTCTATTTGTTTCTCACACTTGCATGGGCGTTGGTATGAGTTTTTTTCACAATAATAATAAATTCCATGGGTCTGTTAAGTGATTATAATGGCCATGTATAAAATGTGAAAAAAATCTGCTGTTTTGGGAAACTGCTAAGGATTGTTTTTGTTTTGATGCAGAAGAAGATTTTGTAAAAAGTTTCTTTTATAAAATTTACATTTACTAAAAAGTTGCTTTTAATTATAAAAGAAACGTTTTATACTTAGTCCCAGTTTACATTGTGCAATTTTTGTTGCTGCGATTCTTATTTTGTGTGAGAGTCCTGAAATAGGAATATATACCATTTGTATTCCTTTCTCGCTTTTACTCACTAAATATCAAAAATTGCTGCGACAAAAATTGCATAGTGTAAACCGGGACTTAGTGTATTTTACAAAAAGTACCTTTTATAGAAAGTGTCTTCTATAGCATTTATGAAATGTATCTTTTACGGAAAGCAACTTTTATGACAAGTAGCTAATATGAAAGTACCTTTTATGAAAATGTATTTTATGAAATATGCCTTTTATGAAAAGTACATTTTATGAAAAGTGTTTTTTTAAAGTACCTTTTACGAAAAATACCTTTCATGAAATGTATTGTCAATAAAAAGTACCTTTTATCAAAATTACTTTTCATGAAAAGTACCGTCTACGAAAAATGCCTTTTAATTGAAAGTACTTTTTATGGAAACAAAGTAGCTTTTATGAAAATGCATTTTTTGAAGAGTGTCTTTTATGAAAAGTACCTTTTATGAAAAGCAACTTTTATGAAAAGTAGCTTTCATGAAACGTACCTTTTATGAAAAGTTCCAGTTGTAAAAAGTGCCTTTTATGAAAAGTATTTTTTTTTTAAATACCTTTTATGAAAATTACTGTTGATAAAAAATACCTTTTATGAAAATTACTTTTCATAAAAAGTACCTTCTATAAAAATTATTTTTATTGGAAGTAATTTTTATGAAAACAAAGTATATTTTTTTATGGAAGGTAACTGTTATGAAAAGTACCTTTTTGAAAAGTACTGCTGATAAAAAGTACCTTTTATGAAAATTACTTTTCATAAAAAGAACCTTCTATAAAAATATCTTTTATTGAAAGTAACTTTTATGAAAACAAAGTACCTTTTATGAAAGATAACTTTTATAAAAAGTACCTTTAATGAAAAGTACATTTTATGAAAAGTTCGTGCTATGAAAAGTACTTTTTATCAAGGGTATGTGTTATTAAAAGCACGTTTTTTTAAATATCTTTTATATTGATTAGCTTCTTAAAGTAGACCTTTATAATAAGTACATTTTAAAGAAAGTACCTGTTACGTTGAGTTATTAATAGTATATTTTATAAAAGTATGAACCCTACTGATGCTATGCATTGTGACATTTTTCATGCCAATTGTTTTTCGTAAAGTTCTCCTATGAAAATTCCTGAAGTGCCATCGTCAGGTGCCTATTTTTTTTTTTTTTTTTTTGAGTGCACAAGCAAGTAAGCGATCAGATTTTTTTATATTTTTTTTAATCAGCAGTTCACATAAAAACTTTTTTGTTTTGTGACATGGGTTTGTCCAAAGATTGTAGATGGCTGCAATGGCTGTAAAGATGGCAGGCAGACTGTATATCTATTTATTTGGATAGTTTAAACGGATGTATTATTAGTTGGTTTGACTAGAACCGATGTTACGTTGAGTTTGGCTGACATCGGCTCTCAGAAATACAACTCACCAGTTGATTATTCGTACGTGTCCGCTCTGCCTGTCGCTCCGCCTGTTTGTGTGCTTTTGCTCATTTGCTTACGTTGGCTTGTGCCAGTGGCCTTGAAAATTGTGTTTTCTAAATATTGTTTTTTTTTCCAACTCAACATGTGCAGCAAAAAACAACAACAACAATAAAAAGTACTAAGTATCTAAGTATTTTCCATGATATTTGGCTTTTCTGTTGTTATAGCTGAGCTATTTCCTCAATGATTTGTTGGATTGTGTGGAATATTTTATTTTTTTTTTATTTTCATTACAAGTATTTATTTTTTATTTACTTTTTTCATGCATTTCAAGAGATTAGAAAATATACACATATTTGCAGTATTTAAGACTATTTGCATGCCGGCAATAGTTATGCCTGCTTGATTGACTAACTGACTGACTGGCTGTTTGAGTGTATGGTTGGTTTTTTGTTGTTGTGGTTGTATGCGTTGCTGATTGAGCACAAGATGTGCGACTGTTCAACTAAAAAGCACCAAATGCAATCTATGATGGCAAAACTTAAGACGGCGAGGAAAATAGGCGGCGTCAAAAGATTATTTCAAATGCTTTTTTTATTTAGACATTTTTGTTTTTCTTAATAAAATTATATAAAACTACAAAGCAGTATTTATATTTTTTTCAAGGACATTTTTATATTTACTTGTTGTGGTCTTATTATCGCACAATATGATTGCAATTTCAATTCACACATTGCAAGTGCACACAACAACAACAAAAAACAAGCAGCAATATCAACAGTATTTTAACGCGTCAAACAGAAGAGAATTATTGATTAAGAGAAACTGAGAGGGCTCTGCATGTATTTTTAAAAGTAATTAAAATTAGCAAATCATGCTCTATTCTATCTATTAGAGTCTAGAGCATAAGAAAATATGTCCTATTATTCTAAATTTTATTTCATAAAAATTCTTGTTTTATTGCCCCCTCAGTATTATAGTTCGCATGCTTTGCATATGCAGGGGCACTCTGGCGATGTGCCGGTATCACTCCTAAAAAAATTATACCAATTACTGTATAACTTATTTCGCTAGATTTTAATCAAATAACTTTATTTAAAAAATATTTTTATCTAAATAAAAATTGAAATTTAAACAATTTCATTCGGTACAATTTTTAATCATGACTTTTTCTTGGCAAAGTTTTTATTCGAGTATGAGCATGATATCATTGAAATGTTTCAGATGCACACAATTTTTTGTACCAATTATTTTCATTTTGTGAAAAAAAATTTATATTTTATATTTGCTTTGACTTAATTTTGATTCAAAAAATTTTATTCGATTAATTTTTTGCGATTAATTTTATTCGATTAATTTTATTCGATTAATTTAAAAAAAATATATTTCCCATTTTTCTAAATTTTATTTGTTAAAATTTCTTGTTTTATTGCCCCCGTCAGCATTAGAGTTCGCATTTTTTGCATATGCAGGAGTCATCCTCTGAGTGCCGGTATAACTCCTAATAAAAATTATACCAATTACTGTATATTTGAGTTATTCCAAAACTGATATCGCCTCCCACAAGTATAACTGATTTAAAAAAAAATTACCCTCAAACCCCAAATTTGCTATAACAAAAATGTATTTACAACTCTAGAGTTTATTAAATACTCTTTAGTCACTTTGATGAACGACTCTTTGCTCGTGATATCAATTAAAAATTGTGCAAAACTTATTTATCAAGTATAAAATCATTGCAAGTGTTCTTCACCAGCCACTCATTTCCTGGTCAAGACAATAACGCTTTTAATTAATTTTTCATGACTCAAACTTAAGAGCGAAAACAAAATCACTTAGCGTTATTTTTAAAACTAAATTTTGATATTAAATACAAAACTTGTGGCATCAAATAACCGGCTGAAGTAAAAGAAGTGATTTAATAAATCAATTAGTCTGGCTTGCATATCATACTTTGACTGCAATTAATGATATTGTTATGACATGAGTTTACTTTAAGTGACAATAATACTTATATCTTAATGTCATCTCAATCGTTTAAGTTTTGTTTAAAAAATATATATAAAATTTAAATCACAACTAATTTTTTTTAATGCAATTAAATTAATTCCATTTACAAAATGATAAAAGGAAGTTATTTAAAATAAAACAAGAATTACAAACAAAAAGCACACAATTAAAATCATCTAAATTACTTCACTTGCCAGATGATTGTTGTATCATTAAGGTTTTCAATAAAAAAATAAATAAATAAATTATGTCAGTCAATTTGTCGCACGTTGACAAGTGCAGCAACAACAGAGACAAAAAAGATATTACGTCATCAATTAAACAAGTAGCAGCAGACCAAGAGTACCTTTTTTGGTAGAACATACTGTACTATATAAAGGGTGTACCAATAATCGACGTGAAATCGAAAGTGGGAAATTCAAAAGAAATCTCTGTTAAGTATTTTCAAAATTGTTGCATTAAAAAAATTTATGGAAAACAGTTAACCCTAAAGGCCTCCCTGCAACTTTCCGCTGATTTTAACCGAAAGCTATCTCAACGTGGTCTGTGCTTTTAAGCACTTCGAACTCTAATAGGAGTTGGATCAACATAATTATTTTTACTTTCAATTTGCTTTAACTTTTGAATGAATCAAGCGATTCCCACGTGATGATCGGTGATTGATCGAGCCCTACAAAAGAATCGCGATCACTAATTGATCAGATGATATACATATAATTTCGCATGTTTCTTAATCACTTTTATCAATTTTTTTTCGCCTACGATATCGCACGAATGACTACACAGATTTTGACCCGGTTATTGACAATCAATGTGGCTATCAATCGGTAAAGCCATTGAAAAGTTGTTCCAAAAAAACCCCATCTAAAAGAAAATTCGATTTTTTATATTTCTCCATATCAACAGATCCGAATCGGTTCCAATTTACAAGCAATCTAAGTTTAATAAAACTCTTTGAAACAATTCTGTCCACCCGTTAAAGAATTATAAGCAGATCGCATACTTGCACACACACAAACACATACCCATACAGACATGGTGAAACCCTCTGACGAATAGTCAAGAAAGATTTGTAGAGTATTTAAGATTCGAGCCGGTCGAATATAACGTTCTTACTTGTTTTTTTTTTCTTTTTTCGGAAATAACAAAAACAACATTTTTAAAAAGCCCATTTTGTTTTCTGGACCTTATAAAATAACATAAAAAAAGTTTAGAATATATTCTTTAACAAAAACCAAAAGACAATATTTTATTAAATTTTTATAAAATTTATAATACTTAGTAAGATACTCGTATATAAAAGTTAGTTAAATTATTTTTAATTATAATTGATGTTGTGAACAAATTATCCAGAGGATATCGAAATACTGACTTTAAAAAAATGTTTAATTTATTTTATAAAAAAGTGATCTCAAGCTCATGATTAAAGAATATAATTGAAAATCTAAAGGTCGAAAAATTAGCAGTCCATTTATACAAAAATTTCATCAGTTTTTGGGGGAAAAAAAAAGAGTTAAAACACTAAATTTAGAGTATTTACATGCAAATTCATTGTGCATATATTTTTTTTAATTCTATTTTCCGCCAAAAAAAAAATAAATTACCTGCTGATGTCATGGTTTCTTAAACAGCAATTAGCCGCTTAATGTTAAGAACAACAAATACGAGCACAATTATGAAAAGATCACTCAAACTGAAAACAAAATACTTTTAAAATTCATAATTATTCTTTAGCAAGTTCTTTGTAAATTAATAACAACAAAAAAGGAAAACAATAAAACAGGAATGACAAACAGACAATTGTAGCGGGCAGACAGAGAAAAAAATCATGCACAAGTTGAACAATCAGTCAAAACTTAAATTGAACAATAAAAAACGATATTAACACGACTGTCAGAAGAAAAATGATTTGTGACAAAAAAAAAACTTTTATTGCAATCATACCAACTTATACATGCACACGTGTACATGTGGGCGTATTAAGGAAATACCTATTACTGAGGCAACAAATCCAAATATACGATACTTCCGAACCGAACAACTATTATTACATTAAGACTGAAACTTTTGCAGTCCCTTAATATTAATGCATGCCATGCCTAAACGTGGAAAAATTCATAATTTATAAACACATTCAATTTACATTTAATGTTTTACTACAAAACCAACATACAACAATGTCTTTGTTTGTGTTATAATAAAAATCATGCTTTTTCGGCTGCATATTTTATGCCTTTTTTTATTTTTTGCGCAAGTGCCAAAACATAAATTTCATCTTTTTATCTGCTTCGTCTTCTTCTTGATTTTCTTATAAAAATGTATTTCGGATTTGCGAAATTGTATATACAAATGAACACAGCACGAGACAACAAATAAACATGACGTAGACATTAAATGCAACTACTATGAATATAACAACAACAATAAACATGCATGTGTGTTAGTTAAAAAGTAATAACTACAAAACATTGATTGCTTGAACACCAATGAACAACAATGTTCTAAACATCATGTCAGAATGAACAATACGAGTATTAAGAAGAAAATTATTTGATTTTTATAGATTTAACATTTTGGGCATAATTCACTTTCGTTGGCAGATTTTAATAGATTTTTTTAACAATTGATGGATGGATGGACTGCGTTTTTAGTCTGTGAATGAGAGCATCTAAAACGTCAAAGACAAAACACAGAAACACAAAATTCCCTAAGCGAGTTTTGGTAAGGAAATAGTGATGAAAATACAGCCAAAACGTTAAATTCAAAATATGTATTCCGTTTATTTATAAAAACAAATATAAAAAATATAAACGTTATATTCGACCGGGTCGAATCCTAAATACCCTCCAAATATTTAGTAAATAAAAACTCTATTTTGTAGGGGTCACTCCGGGAGGCGCGGTGAGGGAGACATCTCCTCTTTGCCATAAAACACTAAAAAGTGAATTTTTTGGGGTAAGTAAGTAAAAAAAATTTTTTTGTCATATAGGAGACAAAGGCGGGGGGAGTGGAGGGCAGACAAAGATCAGAAATCATCTCAGCTTCGTCATAAAAACTTTAAAATTAAATTTTTAAGGAATGTAGGTTTAAATTATAAAATTTGTTAAATATTTACACTATTTTTCCATGTAATATGTTACTTCAACGCCCACTAAAAGGGGGGGGGGGGTCCGAAAATCGAATTTTTCTGATTTTCTGGCTGGAAGTTCAACGCTTTGGACCTTTTTTTACATAAAAATGTATCATTTGCTTAACAAAATGAGAAAAAAAACTTTAAAAATTATGTTGTTTTTAGAGGTTGCTTTAGATCTTCTTAGGGGAACTTTTTAACCTCTGGTCCGATTCAGCCCATTTATGATCTGTGTTATCCTGTATTTATGCCAAATTTCAAGTGTCTGGCTCTATTCGTTTGGACTGAATCGTAATTTAAATTCACACAATTTTCTAGATAACTAGAGTTCCAATAATATTATTTGAATAACTTTTATTCGCTTGCTGTTGTACTGCAACAAATTTAATCGGAATAATATATATTATGCCAAATTTATTTCGCTAGGCTTTAATCAAATAATTTTATTTAAAAAAATATGTTTATATAAATAATAATTGAAACTTAAACAATTTTATTAGGTATGATTTTCAATCATGACATTTTTCTTGCAAGCTTTTTATTCGAATACGAGAATAATTTCATTGGAATATTTTATTATTTTAATTTTTTGAAAAATATTTTATATTAGTAAGTGCTTTGACTTCCTTAATTTCGATTTCAAAAGTTTGTTCAAAAAATTTTATTCAATTCATTTTATTCGATTAATTTTGTTCGACTAATTTTATTCGACTAATTTTTCCGATTAATTTTATTCGATTAATTTTTTATTCGAAAAACTTTTATATGAACAGCTTTTACACATAAAATGTTTTCCATAACATTTTATTCGACTAATTTTTGTTCGAATAATATTAAGTGAGCAATTTCACTTCCTGGTTCACTCAAAAAATTACCTAAAAATATCATTGAAATAATGGTTTTTATTCGAATAATATTTTTAGCTTAATATTTATTGATATAATAATTTTACTGGAAAAAGTTGAATTGAAGTAATTTTATTGGAATGAATTCCATTGAAATGCATTAATTTCGTACTGTTCCAATCGAAAGCAAAAATGGCAAAAATTTTAAACGAATGAGTTTTACTTTTTTACTAAACATTTATTTTTGCAATAATTCTTTTGTTATTAGAAGGGCTTTTGATATTCTTAAGAAATACGAATTTTACCAAAATCAACAGAATTAAGGACCTACACAGTGTTGCCTGCCGTTCGAATCAATCATTTAAAGTGTTAAAAGAAATATATAAATTTTTTAAATTTTAAAAACATTTCTAACTTATTTGTATATACAATGATGAGGTAGAACATTCATTTAGATTTTATTTCTATAATCTTTTTCTTTGCATACAACAAAATAATAAGAAATAAAAAGTGTTTAGACGATGATAAATGGTTTATTTTGTATTTCGACCATAAAATTTTTTTTCCATATATGCAACAATGTTTTTTTTTTTTTTTGTATTGAATGATCCTCATCATCGTTTGAAACAATAAAAAAAATATAAGAAAATACATACTTTGTTAAACAAGAACGTACAAAGTGTTCAGACCGTCAAACAATTCATGACCATCTTTGGATTTTATTAAATTGAATTGCTTTAATACAAAATGGTATGGAATTTTTTTTGGGGAAGATGAATGTGCGATTTTTCGGAAAGACGGTATGCAATTTGCTTATTCTCATTTTTTTCTTTTTGTGTTCTTTTTTTTTATGATACAAGACATGATCTCATATTTAAACATAAGCATTCCTTTAACACTTGCTGCTAATGTAGACAAATTCTTTGTGTAGAATTCTTCGTTTTTTTCTGAAACCACGAAATCATTACGAAAACTTTTTATAAAGGGTGGTATTTCACTGTTTGCACTTTCATTTCATATTAAAATCTATTTTGGTACTGCATGCACTAGTGGTCGACTAGTGCATTTGTTACCGATGGCAGTTTGTGTCTTCGATTACATAAAACATTTTATAGTTCCATTGTATGCTTTAATGTGGGTTTGAGTAAAAAGCAAGCCTTATCAAAGCACCCTTTGTAAACACAGAAATATATATGTGTGTGTGTGTGTGTCTGGCTGAAATGACTGAACACAGTGGCCATTAAATTAACAATTACGGCAAATACAGGAGTATCGCTAAAGCACTAACCACGTCCATATTTTTAATTAACTGCAATTATTATATTTTTATGGCTGCGCGCTGTTTTCTTGAAGTTTATTCCATTTTTGTTTTTCAATTTCAAAAGTTATGGGTGCGATATTTATTATTTATTTCTTAATTTGTATACCCTCTAAAAAAGAATTGGCGGGTATATTCACTTTGTCATTCCGTGTGTAACGCAGCGAAGGAGGAAATCACGATTCAGTCCAAACGAAGGAAGCCAGACACTAAAAATTTTGCACAAATACATTTTGAAGGATAGCGCAGGTCAAGTTCGTAAATGGGCTAAATCAGGCCACAGGAAAAAAAAAGTTCCCCTAAGAAGTCCTAAACCAGACTCTAAATAAACAACATGATTCTTAAAGCTTTTCTTGTAATTTTGCTAAGCAAATGATATATTTTTATGTCAAAGAAGGTCCAAAGCGTTGCACTTGCAGCCAAAAAACCAGAAAAATCAATTTTTTGTACTCCGCCCACTTTAGTAGGCGTTGAAGTAACATATTACATGGAAAAATGGTGTAACTATTTAACAAATTATTTAATTTAATAAATTAACTTATTATTGTTTTATGGCAAAGGTGAGATGTCTCCGCCACGGCCCCTCCCGGAGTGACCCCTACAAAAATTAGAGTTTTTAGTTACGAAACATTTGGAGGAAATTAAGAGTCGAATACAACGTTGTTTTTCTTAACATGAACTACTGGTTGATTTTTTAAGAGCTTTCGGATATGATTAAAAGAATCACATAGAATTTAGGGAAACGTATGGATCCCTTACTAGATCAATAACTAAGGAATAGCTTAATTTTTAGTAAAATAAAAGCCCTTAAGATCGACAACAATTTCTTAATATATAAATAAGCCATACATTTAGTTTTGTGGTACACTTTTAAGCATCTTATCGTTCAACAATATTAATGAAGCAAATTTAATTTAAAAGATGCTTTATTGCAGATAAGCAAAATGTAAATATATATTTTTAATGTTTAGAATAAAATTTAGTTTTTTTCAATGTTTCTGGCTGCTTTTCATATCAAATACGTCAATTTTACTTGTTCACGTATCCACTTAACCAGAAAAAAGCACGATGCATTTTCTTAGCCAAGCATGAATTTTGATAATAAAATTCAATAATCTGCAGGAATTGTTCGTTTGTTATACATAAGTAAATTATAGACCAAACTGAACATGTTTGACAGTAACATGTTATACGAAAACAGCTGAGCTAACAATATTTGTAGTGGCAAAAAGAAATTGCTAAAAAGTCAAGAGTTAATTAATAAAAAATTCCTGGACAAATTAATTTTTGGTTTGAAAATTTCTTATGAACCACTTCACTTCCATTTGCCGTGGCAGCACACTATGTCACGACTTATTAACACTGTGATATCAACAGAATTGTGCCCTAGTTGCAAAACTGCAAACGATCTTTTTTTCTATGTCCAGATGTTTTTCTAATAAAGTTGCTTTCTTAGTTTAATTTTATTCACTTTGGCATTCTTGTTTCTTCTTATAATTTACTCTCTCATCAGATATTTTTTATGATTTGCTGTAATAAAAATTTTCCTTGAATGGGTTTTTTTTCTCATATATTTAACAATTGACCCAGTTTTATGGCAACAGTTGTTTATGCAACAGATCTTTCGATGATTTCAAACATGCATAAATGAATCCATAGAATATACAATGTGATTTTAATTGGACTGAAGGCCGATATTTGCACACAAACAATCACACATACCAGCTTACATACATACATACGTACGAGTATAGTCGTATGCCAGCCATTACAAATGAACAAACTGAGTACTGAGATGGCACAAAGAATTATTTACAAAAATTCATCTCGTTCAGGGTTTGCCAAATAGGAACAGTTTCAATTTATTTCCTTGGAATTTTCTTTCCATAACATTTTCAAAATAAATTATTTTCCTTGTATTTGAAAATTATCCATACAGTTTCATTTACCATATGTATTTTATATGACAAGTATTTCTTTAAAATTTACCAGCTGAAAACCCTGGTCTGTCTTACATCTTGCGTCGAATATCTAAACATTGAATAGTTAACAAAAAGATCATTTAGAGCGCCAGAATAATGAATTCTTTTATTCTTGCGTTATAGTTTTTTTCCTTCTTTCTGCATTTCAAACAGATAAAAAAAATTAAAGATAATCTTCGACATTTAACAAATAAGTCTGAAAATGTCTAATGTAATCAATTACGTTTTAAAATTTGTTCCATATTTTCAATTTACAATTTATGGCAAATTTTGTTTTATGCCCCATGGCACCGTGGAGCTGACAGGCAATTACATTATTTTGTAATAAATAGAACAAACAGCTTTTAACTATAAATCCAAGGTGAGTTAATCTCTCCCAAACGAAACAATATGTTAATGATTGGAACTCTGATGTGCATACAATTTGAAAGATTAGAATAAATCAAGTATTATTGGAGTTGGAATTATGAAATATTTAAAAACATGTACTTATACGAGTATAAAGAAACTGAACGCAAAGATAAACAAGTTGGTGGCAAGAATAATTAAATTCATTCATGCCGGTGTTTATATTCAAAGCCAAAGAATTTAAGCCAGACTCAAGTTTGTTATTGTAACTTTTTTTTTAATTAAATTATATTATTATAAATTCAATCGTTTTATTTTAAGCTTGAGGTCTTTTCGAAAAAAATGTAGTGAATTTTTTTTAAAGTCATACTTTATGGTCACCTAAAATCCAAAAGGCTCCAGAGAACAAAAAATTCTAAATAAATTTTGTTATTGACTATCATATATTTTTAATAATTTACTTTAAAATCAATCCAGAAGTCTGTTTAAAAATTTTGTTGGTGGCGGCCTTTTGGATTTTAGGTGACTATATGTTGCCAAGTCAACTGTTATAAAATAAATATTAAAATTTAATTTTGTTTTCACAAAATTATCAATTTATTTGCGAGGTAATTTTATTTTCGGCTTAAGATCAAATTTTTAATTTTTATTTTATAAAATTATTTCGATATTCTCATCATTGCCAATTTATAATTTTTGTCACACTTAATTTTTGCACGCCTCAACTACATTTCGCAGATATGCTCTTCGAGATCAGAGACTTCTCCTCCTTCTTCAACGTGCCCATATATTTATGTGGGCATCTCTATGATGTCGAACGTGACCCTAGAACACATTTAAAGTGAAAGAAAAGTAAAACTTTTTTTTGTTATAAGCGTAACTTATAGCTCTAAATTAGTCATATAATTGCCGCTAAGTTGATTTTAAGCAATTTTTCGTTAACGAGATACAGAAACAAATTAACAATTTTAATTTTTTCCATTCTACTTCAAAAGCTTAAAGTAATTATTAAGGATATCTTTGGCCATTTTCTACCTTTACCTAAAATTTCTTACAAAAATTAGAGATATTATTTTGAAATTCTCCTCAATTGAATAAGAAGTTGAGAAATTTAGAAAAAGAATCACTGATTTTTTTATTTTCTTACATTATTATTTTATAGAGGGCGACCTTTTTCAATTTCTAATTGTAGTTATAAGAGATACAAAAAATAATAATTGAACTATTATTATTATAAGAGATGTGCGCGTGAGCAAAATGAAGCTAACGATCACGAAACTCATTTTTTTCACGCACGGTAATATTTAAGGCTCTCACGATCACGCACGCTCAGGAAGGCATTATTTTTAATCACGCAAAGACACTTAAGCGGTAAACTGATCCTCATTTGAAAAAGAATTACGCATGAAATCAGAATCAATTAAAACCTAAGAAGCAGAAGGAAAAAACGCTGTTTTGCGATCCCAATAGGTAAAGCAAAGTTATTACAGAAAATTTTAAATATTTTTGTTTATATCTATTATTTTTTTAATTAAAGCTATCAAAATTTAAAACAATTGATTACTGAGCAAAATATTATTACGAGCGGTCAGGTTGAAATGCATGGCTACTATAGCCATTAATTGTGGATAATGGAATTAGTCTTAAAGCATATACATTCATGTTAAATACAAAAACAAAAAAGTATTAAAATAAAACTTAGTGTTTCTAAACAAAAAAAATATATATACGTTAAAAAACTTATATTAAAGAAATCATAATAATTTTAAAATTTTGCATTCACTAATTCAAATTTTTGTTTCGCTCATTTTAAATTTCATTCAAAAGACCTTTTCCCCGAAACAAAAATATATAATAAATATATGTGAATGAACCTTAATTTGGGGACTCATTAAAAATCGCAAAATTATTTTTCTTCACACACCTTAAAAATCGAAAATTATTTATTTCTTTTTTGGTCAAAACATGATTTTGCTGTATAAAATACAAACTGAAACGTAAAGAAAACATGAAAAAAAATTTAAATAAAAATGTTTTCACAAAAGTGTCCTCTTGTTGACCTTGATTTTTATTAACAGCTTTCAAGTATGTATTTCAAAACGCACAGTTCTTTAAAAACAAACAACAGCAACAACATTGAAATATCATTTAGGCAAAATGCAGATTACAGAAAACTTATAAAATCAGAAACCTGTACAGTAGAGTGTATTGAGAGTGTATTGAAGAAATTAAGCAGTTGGAAAAATATAATAATGATTTTTCAAATCCAAGCGATACTCGTTTTTGTAGGGGAATATGAAACAAAATAGTGTTCTATGAGTTTCTTCAATTAAATCATGATTTTTTCTAATAAATTATCAAAGCGAAGAACATTTTCTTCACTCTTTTGAACCAGCACTCAGAGGATGGCCTGTACATATACAGTGAATTTTGCCGGAACTGGAAAATGTATTGATAAGACATAGAGAAAGAAATATGAGAAGATGGGAAAATGGAACAATTGAAATTTTTTAATGAGAGTAAACTACATACAAATAATATATTTTCTCGTATTGATATCTAAAGGGGAAGTCCCGTATTTGTATCACAGTCAATTCTTGACTAACATGTTTCATACACATTTTTGCAATTTAATAGCCATTTTGAATATTTAACGATTAACTCTCATTTTATTTGAACAGCAAATGAAATGGACCTGCAAATTATTTAATATGTTTTCGTTTAGTCAATATTAAGAATCTCCTACTTGTATTAATACAAGTATTTATGTTTGAAAACCATCAGCACACACAATACCAACAAAAGCCGTCAAATAAGCAAACAAATACGAGCCTAAAATGTTTATTCACTTAATGCACTCGCTAACTTGCGCGCGTACTTCGTCCACTGCCCACAGCAATTGAGGTCTTACACTGTTTGTGCATTAGAGCTACTTAGGCAAATACACACACACACACACAGACACACCCATACACATATACACACATCCCAGCAAACATATCCAGCTTTTATAATTAAATTTTTAGCGCTCTTTCCAAACCGGGTTTCTTGTAAGTTTTATTATACCCTCCAAAAAAGAATTGGAGGGTATATTCACTTTGCCATTCCGTGGGTAACACAGAGAAATATCCCTTTAAGACCCCATAAAGTATATATATTCTTGATCAGTGATGAAGACGTGTCCGTCCCTCCATCTGTGGAAATCACGATTCGATCTAAACGTAAAGAGCCAGACCATAGAAATTTGGTATAAATATTTATATATTGATGGATAGCACAGGTTAACTTCGTAAATGCCCTAAATCGGGCCAGAGGGAAAAAAGTTCCCCTAAGAAGAACTAAACCAGCTTCTAAAAAAACAACGTAAATTTTAAAGTTTTTTTTACCGCGTTTTGCAAAAATGAAGTTTTTACCAGACCTCGACTTTTTGGATTCCCTGAATCCTGAGAGGGTGTCACTACGTCACAGTGTGTGGTGCGCGTGTGTTTGTATGTATATATGTGTGTGTATGTATGTGTGGTGCGTGTGTGTATGTCTGAGTATGCATGTAAGTATGTGTGTGCATGTGTGAATATGCATGTATGTAAGTATGTGTGTGTATGTGTGAATATGCATGTATGTAAGCATGTGTGTGTATATGTAGGTACGTCTTGACCGCATTGAACCTAGTGGCGTTACAAGGAGCTTTTTCAAATTCAGATTTCTTGTGAACCAGAACCGATTCGGACCGTTAGAGTTTAAAAAATGTCAAAAATAAACTAAGGAAAAATATGTTGTTCAACGTGTTTTTGATAACTTTTAAACGGCTTTACCGATCGATTCCACAAACTAAGCAGTTCTTGACTTTCAAAAACCACTGCGATCGTCATTAACCGGTTTAAAATCAGTGTACAACAAAGCACGTTACAATAGCTTTGCGGTTAAAATTAGCATGCAGTAGCAGGAATGGTCTTTAGAGACAGACAACCGTTTTCCACATTTTTTTTTACTACAATAACCCACTTTTTAAAAAAAGAACTCACTGACTAGCTGTATTTTCTTAATAACTTTTTAAATTTGTAATACTGAGTGTCTTTTTATTATCAACACGAATTTTATATCCAATTCTCGTGTTCATTGGGTTGCACAATTGACTCATACAAACAGTTTTGCAAACAAATTTTAAACACATTTTAAGCTTTTTGCATATTAAGAGTATGAAATTGTAAATTTTGACCCATATTCGCAAAAGCAAAATTAAATATGATTGCAATTTTGTTTTTTGTTTTTGTTAATAACAGATTAGATCGTTTTTATTTTAAAAAATAAAAATATTTAAAGCACCAGTTCTTAGAAACAGTGCAACAATCGGTAAATAAAATTAGTTAATAAGAAATAAACGAATTTAAAATAAAGATAAATTTGAGCAAATAAATTTAATATTTACTTGAGAAATTTTCTAAGACGAATTAAATATTCCACAATATTCAGTTTGATAATATATAAATTTTGATTTTCAGAATATTTTCTGTTAATTAACCGCAGAGCATGTATATTTGTGAATTAAAATTCTTTTACATTCTTAATAAAACTCTTAATGAAATTTAGGGCGAAAAGCTTGTTTTAAAAAATATCATTTTTCGAATTTTTTTTCTGTCTAAAAGAATATTAAACATTCATTTTATTGCATTTGGGTGAGGTTAACAAACCTTCTTGCAGTTTTTTCTTAATTTTTATTTGTATCTTTTTTTTCAAATAAAACAAATTAAATATTAAATCGCGAGTAAATTATTTAGAAAGAAAAAAGAACCGGTCGGTAGCAACAAAAAAGCACAATGTACTTTCAGAAATTTAAGCGAATTTTAAAGAATTCTTGTTATTTTGCATCTTCAGTTAATCTCAATTCAAATAAACAAGGCAAATATTTATTTCATACCTTTTTGGCCATAATAAATTGGTATGATTGTACTTTCATTTTTTTGATGATCTTTTTAATTTGCACTTGTTTGTGCAGTTTGCAATATTTTGTTTTATTTAATTTTTTTTATATATTTTTATGGACAAGTAAATACTTTTTTCCTTTTCTTGTTTATTCTGCGTGAAATTTTAAGAAGCGGATCTTTCCAAAAATGCAACCTTGATTCTGTGCTAATTTATAACTTCTATTGCTGCTTTTTACAGAGTTCCTTGCACTTGAAAATTAAAGTACTTCATGTTTTGTTAACAAACAATTTATTTCAAACACACAGTGGGCAATATAATTATGCAGCCACTCATATAAATAGGTAAACTAAATGGCTGCAAATTGCAGCAATTGAAGTATATCCCCTCGAAGCAACGTAAAACCACAAAAATTCTACAGTCTACAAAAAAACTTTATAGCAGCAATAAATACTTTACGCGTCCGCATAGACACACAAACTGCCTTAAAATTTCCACTGACCTATTTTCTACGACTATTTCTTTTCAACCAATTTTCATCTCGATTCTTTCTTTTTATAGTGGTGCAAATGAAATCAAAAGTGTTAAATTTAACACATTCACTTGAATTTCGAAATTAGTTGAAGCCGATCCAAGCAAGTACGTGCACGTACATGCATGCAGAAATTCAGTTGCTTGTTGAAAGCAAAAGTTACTCAAACATCCACGCCAACATAAAATAGATAAGCATAAAAATAAATTTGTTTTCCAAAACTAAATTCTAGGAAGCGATAAAATAAAATGTTTGTGAAGTACGACAGCACAAACTCATAACAAACAGCACTTTATACTCGCACACATACACATTTATTTAATTCTATATGTATGTGTACGTTTCCAGGGAAATATCGTACAGAAGAAGAAAAAAAACCCAAACTCAAGCTGAAACCAAAAAACCACCGAAGAGCAACCAACCAACATTAACATGCACACGTTAATTGAAAAGAACCTCAACGAAACTGGCTTAAAACGACTACTTATGGTTTGGAAGAAGCAACATAAAATCATGGTTATCAGCAGCAGCAACAAGAACAACAAGAACCACAGGAGAAGCAAAGACATCATTGACAGCAACATCAACGGCATCATCTTTATCATCGTTGTTAACAACATGTTCTTTAAGTTCTTGTGCAAATCTTTAGCACAACCTGCGAGGGTGGTACCGCATTAACACGCTTCAGCAATGAATTGACGGGTCATCCAATTACAAGTATTTTTTTTATAAATTAGTGCGCAAACAAATTTGCATTTTGAATCGAATAAAAAAAGAAATTGCCACAAGTAGCTATTTATGAAACCAAAATTTGGGAAATTTTCAAATCCACCTTCGTATAACGTATAGTAAACCCGGCAAACAAACCATTTTTTACTATCATGACTGTGAAATGACTGACTGGCATAAAGATGTTGTCATCAACGTCATCATCTCTACAAACTATTTAATACATCTAGTACATATTAACGCCAGAGCCGCAACAACAACAACAACAACGGCAGCAACAATGATGACAATATGCCAGGAATAAAGATAATAAAAATGACAACCGAAATGATGATGATTTCAAAAAAAAAATTGTTTAATCGCTGCAAGACAAAACACTAAACGAATACAGCCATGAAAATCATACCAACAACAACAACAATAAAACCTTTTTTTTTCTCTTACCTCAAGTTAAAACAACTGAAAATGTAAAACATTTAAAACGCGTGCAAATCACATAAATATGTTAATTGGAATTTATGTTGTGCCGACAACTTTGTCGGCTTTTTGTGTATATTTTTTATGATGAAGTGAATTATTTAGAAGAAGAAAAATTCAAAGAACTGAAATTAGACAAACCCAAATTCGGTAGCGTACAAAATGTTAGGCTATTTCAGCACAATACTTCCTGGAGTTTGGGCGATTATGAACAAAACCAGTAGTTCAATTAGATGCTTTTGGTAAATATTGATGGCCGCAGTAGCCATGAGGCAGACAGACTATTAATTACAACATTAAGGTGGGTTAAGAAGGAATCAATCCAACACCAAATAAATTTAAATTTGTCAAATGTTTTACATATAAGCGAATTCTGCGTGATTAACGCTTCATTTGCACATGTTTTCGGATTAGAATATGAAAATTAATTAATTAATGGTCCTTCAAAGGCGATACATTTAACTTAGTTGTACTCTCGAATGGTACAAAACCATAATTTTGTAACAAATTGTGTGACGCATGCTACAAACATAAACATGAATAATTATTCTATTATAATAGATCGGATTCGGATATGTGCCTCTTTCAGTATTTTATGTAATTTATTTATTTTTTGTTTCTTATTGCACCTGTTTAAGTAATTTTGCTCAACGTCCTCTTATAAGAAATAAATCTATAAAGGACACCCAAAACTTGATTAATCTGCGTAAAGGCAGCACCTTTACCCACCTATTGCTTTATAAAAGGGGCACTTCCCTGAAGTTAATTCAATATGTACGATTATGTAATCGAATATTCGATCATGAAAATTTTAATAATTTTTTTCTTCTGAATTGGAACTATTATTTGAAAGGAATAAAAATTTATAAAATTTATTCGAATAATTATTATTTGGACATTCGAATAATTATTATTCGAATATTCGTATAACTACTATTCGAATATTCGTAAGATTATTATTGAAATATTCGTCCAATTATGTTTCAAAATAAAACTTATAAAAGTCATTCGAATATTTGAATAATTATTATGCAAATATTCGAGTAATTTTTTTGAACAATTTATTATTTTTATATTCCAATTATTATTATAATATATTTCGAATAATTATTATAATATATTAGTATAATTACCATTCGAATATTCGTAAAGTTATAATTCATATATTTAACCAATTATCGTTTGAAATAAATTTTATAAAAATTATTCGAATATTCGAATAATTATTATTCGAATGTCCAAATAATAATTATTCGAATAAATTTTATTTTTATATTATTAGTTGAATAATTATTATTCAAATATTTGAATTATTATTATTCGAATATTCGTATAATTACTATTCGAACATTTTTAAGATTATTATTCTAATATTCGTACAATCATCGTTTAAAGTAAAATTTATAAAAATTACTGGAATGTTCGAATAATTATTATTCAAATATTCGAATAATTACCAGGTGAATAATTATTATTAAAATATTTGAATAATTGTTTTTCGAATATTCGCACAATTATTATTCGAATAATTGTGTGAATAATTATTATTCGAATAATTGTGCGAATAATTATTATTCGAATAATTATACGAATGGTAGTAAAACTACTATTCGAATATTCACATAATTGTTCTTCAGGTATTTGCATAATTATTATTCGAATGAAAACATGAATCCATACATCTACCAGCTGTCATTTCATTTATGGTGACAGCTGTAAAAACTAATAATATAAATAAATTTGTGTATTCACTATTTTGCATGTTGGTTGATTTTTATTTATTTATTTTTTTTTTTTTTTTGTAATTTGCGTACATGGATAATTTATAATTTTATTTTATTATTTTTTATTTTTTTTTTTTTTTTGCTAAAATTAATTTGAGAATTTCAGTTAATTTGACATTAATTAACCGTTTAACGAATAGGGAAGCAATTAATATGTTGGAAATGAAAAAAACAACAATTATTATTACATTGAGAGATCGAATTGAAGTTGAAAGATTAAAGTCTGTCTGTCGAGTGGATATTTTGTTAAATTTACAAAATAACTGAAAGACAAAAATGTTACGTGCTGGTGCTCCATGTAAACTTTTATTCAATGTCAGAGTAAGTGTAATATTAAAATTTCAAATATAATTGGTTTTATTTTTTTATTTTTTTGTTATAATAAAATGTAATTATAGCCTTTAGCACAATGGTTTTGTAAAGATTTGTATAAGTTCTACACAAGAGATTTTCTGAAGATTTATAGTATCAAATCATACGATTTCATACTATTCTTCCAAATTTAGTTTGGAAATTTTTTAAATTTTCTGTATTTTCAACTCTTTTTTAATTCATCCCAATTTACATGAGAATCGCCCAAGCGATGAAATATTATTTTGAGTCTGTATTTTCAAAATATAGTTCCCAGTTTTCATTCATTCCGAGTACATATCTGCAAAATTGTAGAGTACACGAAATTTTTTTTATTGAAACGCGTCAATAGAATTTCAAAATTTTAATTCTCTGCCAGATGCTTTTCATATTGCATCAGCCCTGTTCATGTGTTTAGTTTTTAATTTCTTAACTGGATATCAATTGTAGGGAACATCAACTACTTGAGGGAATTATTCATTGATAAACAATTCTAGAATAGTATGTTTCTTCATGTTAATTTTGTAACAATAATTAATAATCGTTATTTTTTAATAATTTTTAAAATCTTTAGAAATAAATATCTACTGAATAAATATTTGCCATAAATACTGGCAACTACAGGTAGCAATTGTTTAATTATTCGCTATTTTATTACGTATAAGCCTTAGATTCAGACACTTGTCCAATGGCAAATCAAACTTGGTTGGCAGGTTGGTTGGTTGGTTGGTTAGTGGCTTGGTCGACTGTTTGGTTAATACAAATAAAATAAAGCCACACAGCCATGCTGACACATGTACACACACAGATGTACTTACATATTGATATCAGTGTAAGTACACGTTTTCAAATATGCATTTTAAATTTAACCTTGAACTTGATATTAGTTATCGAATGCATTGAGAATCTCTGTACTTAAAGTATCGACAATAACAAAAGCAATAGCAACAATAAAAGCTGAGACAAGAAAAACTGCCAGAGCCTGCAACACAGAATCTTGCTCACTGACAATAAGAGATCAGCCAGCAAATATTACAGCGGCTAATCGACCGACTGACTTAGTGCTCGCCTGGCAATCTTTCAATGATTTCATTTTTACAATTTTGTTCTTGTTGTTGTTTTAGCGGTGCTGGTGCTGGTGCTGGTGGTGGGCTGTGGTGGTGGTTTTGAATTTAAAATTGAATTTGTTTTCAAAAAAACTGGTTTTTACACGAGAAGATGCGGAAAATGCAGTCTTGCTTAAAAAAGATACATTAAGACAGATATTCTCACACACCAATACACTCAAATACACACACGCGCAAATTAACATGCATTTGCCAAGAACAGCAACGAGCCAAATAAATAAAATTAAACAAGATTATTTTCTCAGTAATAAGAAGAATAATATTAAAATAATTGCAAACAATTTAATGAGAAAACAAATAATATTATTGTTGTTAATAAAATCTTAATAAAAAACAGTAATTATTATTACGATCATCATTACGGTTGTATGGTTGTTGACAATGATGATCATGATGTGAAGAATAATAGCCAACAGCAAAATTATTGTCAAGTTGTTACAAGTTAAAATTATAAATAAAAATAAAACAAATACAATGCAACGAAAAATATTTAAATAATTTAAAAAATCTCATTTGTATGAACATCAAATAAAAACACACGGCACAGTGGGGCAAAATTTTTCCAGATTTGCTTTAGAATAATTTATTAATGGATTAAGTTTGTATTGAAAATTATAATAACGGAAATTACTAACGATCTTTAGCACGAAACATAAGTCTTAACTATTGCTAAATATATAAAAATAAATTTATAAAAATTTTTCGCAAGGATTGCAAAATTTTTTAATATATTGCAAAATAGCTCAATAGCAAGTTTGAAAAAAAAATATTTTCTTTTGCTTGCGATTTACCACGATACTCTTTGCGATTTGATTATTTTTTTACCTATTATTATTTACAAATTTATTTATATATTAAAAAAGATAATCTTGTTTGTTAAAACTAAATTTTTTTTAATATTTGGTGCAATTTAAAATTCTATCGGACATAAAAAACCCTTTGCATTAGACCAACGTGATCATGATCAAACATGATTAATTTTGCATACCAAATGAGCCAATTGAAATGCAACTAAAAAAGCAATTTTCTTAATTTTTAATAACTTTTTTAACTTATTATTATTTGAAAATTATTTTTTTCGCATAGATAATCTTGTTTATGCAAATTTAATTTTTTGCAATATTTTGTGAAATTTTAAATTCTACCACACATAAACAGCCCTTTTCATTAGTCCAACGCGATCATGATCAAGCATGATTAATTATGCATAACAAATGCAAGTAAAATACAGCAATTTTCTTAATTTTTAATAACTGATGCTATTTTCTCTTTTATTGTTTCCACTGTATGGAAAGAAAAAAACACAACAAATGCTTGTGAAGGCAGTAGGACTTTGCCTGCTCATTAAGATTTCTTAAGTTTTCTTAGGCAGGGAAAATTTTGAGGGGTAGAAGTTGGCAAGCTTAAATAGGTGTGGTATTATACAAGATGTTAACTATTTAAGTAAATTTATAAGTCATTGTTTTTGTAGTTTTTTAAAAGCATTTTTTGTAATAATTATGATAATGAGTTCTTTGTAATCATTGTAGCACAAATCACAAGCATCATGCACTCACTCCCTCAGCACCGGCTCACAATAATTGTGTAATTTATTTCTTACAGAATTTGTGAAAACAAATTCAAAATCTAAGAGATTTATTTAAAATACTTGGAAACTATACGGTGACCATTTATCATTACTGATTCATCATGATTTTAATTATGAAGATAATTTTATGCACTACAAGTCACATGGGGCCAAGTTCAACCCCTGAGCCAAATTAGTCATCAAGGAAACTGTTGCTTAAATACTTATTTCATTCATGGAGCAGAATGTGTTTAACTTTTTAAGATTGTTAGTAATATTCTGAAAGAATTATTAAGGAATTTTTTTTTTAAATACAACCAAGTTAATTGTTCTTGGCTGCTAGAATGCAAATTTTTTACCTTAATCTTTGTAACTGGAAATGATTTAACAATACAAAAGTTTATGTACTTTAGAAATATTCATATAAAAAAACAATTAATTAATCATTATAATTCCATTGCAGTTGTTGTTGTCATGGTTGGTGTATTTTATTTTTATAATATATATATTTCTTTTTTATAAAAAAGTTTTGATTTTTCTCACGAAACACCTACAATGAATTGGGAATTAATTAAGCAGGGTTGCAACCTCAAACCTGAACTGCACACAAAACAAATGAAATAGAAAAAAAAACATCTATAAACTTACCAGGACGGCGGTTTGCAATGATGACAATGCTGCATATATGTTCACATTGCGATGATGATGTTGAGAAGTATCCACCAAGTGGGCGTATTCTAGCCGTGATTGCCATCAAACAAACACTTAATCACACAAATATTTTATAACACAACCTACAAATATAATAAAATATAGAGTTTTTAATATTTTAGAAATTTTTTGATGGGTAGCATTTTATTAATAGGTTAAAGAGCAATAAGTGGTACAGACTTATCATTATCATTATGTTAGATGGTATATAAACCACTTACTGGTAATGAGTTTAATAAGTACTTAATATATTTGTATCGTTATTTAAACAGTTGTTAGTTATGTATAAATAAAATAAGCAAAGAAACACATCTTGTTTTGATATAATATATCTTATAGCACTGAATAAAATAAATCGGTAAAGGCTGAGTTAGTAGATCAACCACAAGGCAGGCTTCTACTTACAGCAGAAGTCTGGCAACTCAAAAAGCTATTGTCAGACGTGAAACTACTACCACCGCTGGCAGCACATTGCAAATAACCGTTCAAACAGATCATAGATAATAGAATAAATAAAATAATTTAGCCAGACTTCAAAATTGTTTCAGAAAATTAAAATCAAATAGTAAACGAACACCAATTTTCAACAACCTTTCGCCTTTCGCCGATAACTCTTCGAATGTTGATTTCCATGTGTTCAATTGTTTGGTTTATCGAAGTAGACAACTGACCTAACATAAGCCCAAAGAAAATAATCTAATGGAGTTAAAGAACACGATCTTTATGGCCTATTATTTGGGTCATTACGTGAAATTATTTTTTCATCAAAAGTTTCTATGAATAAATTAATTGTTTGTTGAGTTTGACAAATAAAAGAATTATTTTTTTTATTAAAAATTTCAACAACTTGCAGGCGTTGCTCTGGTATAAGTCGATTCATAATGAAATTTCAAAGCAAACTAAACAAAACGCAACTCTGAGCTGTTAAATGGGTGCTCAAATAAAGCAGTGATGCCAACTCAAAATTGTAACACTCTGAAAAAAAACACGCAATATTTTATTGTTATTAGTATGCAAAGCAAATTTGTCAAACTATCGATGCACAATTGCCGACGGGGTGACTGAGACCATATGCCGGCTACTTATGCATAAGAAAGTAAACGATCAGTTTTCTGACTGCACCTAAAAAATAATTGCCAACGAGGCTTGATGTTGGCTGACTCAGAGCTGCTTTGTGACCAATTAATATATTTTAATTTTGTCAAATTACACTGCATTAAATTTATTCCATAAAAAGTTTGCTGAATTAAATTCAAATATGATTCATAGGACAAGATTCGTAACGTATTATATTCAGAAACACGTGACAAATATTCCCAGGAACAAGGGAAACTCAACGTCAATTTAATCATCCAACTAGATCAGCAGAGCAAAATAGTACTATTTTCGGAAGTAGCTACACTCCCACTATCAGTACTCATAAGTATTTGTGTATTGGCTTAGATGAATGTGAAAACTGCTTTTTATATACACAAATTTCATGAGGAAATATAATACGAGAACTGTGACAATAGCAATCAGATGTCAACATTATTTAAGCGCCAGTGCCGTCGTTTGCTGGTTTTTTCATATCCTATATTCTGAATTTTTGCACTATTTTATTCAAGTCAAACTCTTTTGCTTTGACTTTGTTATTTTTTTTTCTAATGTATAAGAACATTTTTTGTTACATGGTGTAATTTAATTAAATTGTTCGTGCTAAGTTGGTAGCTTTGATTGTCAGTATATTCTAAAAAAAACATACACACACAGACACCTTTTTTATGTAGCCAATATAATAAAATTTTAATTAATTCCCATTTATTTTCACTTGTTGTTACAAATCTAAAAACATGAAAAATTAATTTAATTTGCCATGACTAATAAATCAAATATGGTTGGCAAAGCAAAACTGAATCAAAGGAATTTTCAGATTAATTGTTTAGAATGCAATTTGATGCTGTGTTTTTCTTCCTTTTTTTTAGCTTAAACGAACAAATATGAAACCTCAAATACTATTTCCAACAATTTCAAATCAAATATATGAAATTCTAGTTACGCATTCAAAAATAATATAAATAAATTATTACTTTTATTTGTTTAACATTTGAAGGCGCCATCACCGTATTAAATTACACAAAGTTCGTGTTAACTAACCTCTTGTCTATGGCACTGCTTTTACCTCTTCCCCTCCCTGCCTCTTTCTATGACTATTTAAACACTATTTATTTAATTGATTTTGATATTTTTTAACACCCTACATACCAAATGGTTGGCAGTGTGTGGACTCTGTTGTGGTCAGAAGATTAGTTCGCTTTTTTACTTGGAAGGGGAATCTGTATACCCTCCAAAAGTTAATTGGAGGGTATAATCACCTCCATCCATCGCGCCCATCCGTCTGTAGAAATTACGATTCAATCCACACGAAAAGAGCCAGACCTTTGAAACTTTGAATAGATTAATTGTGAAGGCTAGCACAAGTCATGTCCGTAAATGGGCTGGATCGGGCCAAAGGGGAAAAAAATTCCCCTAGGAAGAACTAAACCAACCTCTAGAAAACAACATAATTTATAAATTTTTTTTTTGTAATTGTGTTAAGCAAATGATATATTTTTATGTAAAAGAAGGTCTAACGCATTAAACTTGGAGCCATAAAATGAAAAAAAAATGTTTGGACCCCGCCTCCCTTTAGTGGGCGTTATTATATGCAAAAATAGTGTAAAAGTTTAACAAATTGTATTTAAGTCTACATCCCTTGAGAATAACATTTTTAAGCTTTTGAAACGTAAGCTGATCCTCCTATGCCCTACCCACCTCCTAAATGACCCTATCAAAAAAATTGTTTACTCTTAATAACCCCAACAATTTACTTTTTAATGTTTTATGGCAATGGTGAGATGTGTCCTCCACGGCCCCTCCCGGAATAACCCCCACAAAATATAGTTTTTATTTACTAAATAATTGGAGGGTATTTAAAATTCGACCCTCACGAATATAACGTTCTTAGTTGTTATTTTATTTTATTTTTTTCTTGAACTGGTCATTTAAGATATGAACCCTATTGATGTTCAGGATATATAAAAGTAGAGGATAGTGCTGAGAAGAAGAAAAATGAAATTATAGAGCATTTATTTATACATGATACTGCCACAGGACATGCAAATACTTCGACCAATTTTTAATAAATTCAATGTACTCGGGCCTATTGTGGAAACACTACCAATTGAAAAATACAAATAATAATATTTCCTTTCAGTCAGCTGCTGGTGATTGTTCTCAGTTTTACCTTGAAGTTGTTTATTTTTCCAACGTTTCTTTCTTTTCTGATTTCACACAACATTCAGAGTGAATCTCATAGAGCTGAATGTACAAGAATTTCAAATAAAAATAAACTATTTAAAACTTTTTCATTTCCATATTTCTATGTCTGCCCAGCAAAAGTGATAACAACGATGCCAGCAACATTTTAGGAAATTGGTCGCATCTTTTAAACAACAAATTAAATTCAATAACAAAGATAAATACAATGCTAATGATGATTAAGATGATGATGATGATGATGATGGTGCTGATGTTCATTATGAAGCTACAGCGCCACCACAGTGAACTAACTATTCAAGCAGCTCAGCTTAAGCATCGGTAAATTTATAACTTCCTGCTTTTTTATATCTAACAAATTTCTATAGACAAATGAAAAAAATATTATTCAAATGCTGCAACTGAACAGTATTAGAAAGAACTCACACAAATGTTTGGCTTTATTGGATAGAATGAAAGAAATTAAGTGTGATATAAAAACTTGTTGTTTTTTATTTTATGCATAAAGAATAAAACTGCAGAAATCTAATCTGAAGGAGGAAATGTGTGTGTGTGCGTGTGCATCTTGTTGCAGTTGCAGTTTTCATACTTTTTCTTGACTCTGAATTTACTTAAACGAAGTAATTCTTAATTTAGCAAGTAGATAGTGATGTGACCTCGAATGGAAAATATCGATTACATAATAATCGATATCTCGATAATACTTAAAAATTTGTTTCAATATAAATCGATTTTTGAAAATATAATAAATTTGTGTACATATTTGACTTTTTTATACGAAAAAAAGCCTATCGATGTTTTAGCAAAAATACATTATGAAAAAAAAATCGATTACTTAATAATCGATATCTCGATAATATCATTTGCTTAACAAAATTACAAAAAAACTTTAAAAATTATGTTGTTTTTAAGAGCTCGGTTTAGTTCTTCTTCGGGGAACTTCTTTCCCTCTGGCCCGATTCAGCCCATTTACGAACTTGACCCGTGCTATCCTTCAAAATATATTTATACCGAATTTCAAGAGTCTGGCTCTTTTTGTTTGGACTGAATCGTAATTTCTACAGACGGACGGACGGGCGGACATGGCTAGATCGTATTAGATTTCATCACTGATCAAGAATATATGACAAAGTGAATATACCCTCCATATTCTTTTTTGGAGGGTATACAAACAGATATTTCAAACAATTAGAATATAAATCTTAATTGAATTCAATATAAAATGAAAATCGTTTGGTCTTAAAACTAAAAAACATAAGAAGTTTTTTCTTCAAAAATCGATTTAAAATGTGTAATTTATAATTGATTTATTAAAAATCAGTTTTTAATTATCGATTACTTATTCACTTCCCTAGGACCTGACCAGTAATGAGTATTTCAGTAGAACTATATCTCTCCCTCCTTTTGCCACGTTCTCATTAATGTCTCCCTCTTTCTCTCTCTCCATAATAGAATCAAAGCCGAATAACGATCACCCTTATAGAAACCCTAGAAATGCCTTAAATTTCAAATTAGGCCTTACCTGAAGCAGGGAAAAGAGTGACCAGCATACAAGAGCTGTAAGACTCACCAAATTATATGTCGAAGACACTTCAAGGCTCCTATTAAGCATCCTGTAAGCTAGAATTGGCATTGAGTTCAGCAATGAGGCTCATTTTTAGCCAAACGGATTTGTTAATAACAGAACATCCCCGCATGGACTGAAACCAATCCACAACAGAGTCTACACACTCCATTACATGCACCATTTAGTTCGGCTTACATGCTGATGGCATCGTTGGATCTTATTTCTTCTACAACAGAGATCGTTAAACATGGATGTCATTGATCCACACGAGACGTGCCAAAAGACTTCTTTTTTATAATTTGTTCGAACAAGAAAAACAAGGTTTCTCTTTAGCCATGCAACATGTGTTAAATTTTAATGCCACAAACCAAAAATAATAACTTTTCATATCCTCACTTTTAAATGTAGAATATTATTTGTAGGTGGATGGGCCGGAGGCAGTCAGTCATCTTCGTGTTTACAGCTTTCAACGAGGTCTTTAATTTCTTGTGCTTCATTCTAGAGCATCCAAGAAGGAGAGATCTAGCATGCAGCCGTGTTGAAATGCTTCTGATGAAGATGATAATGATGATGATATTGGAGACCAACTTTTATTCTTTACATAAGTATGTACATACGTAAATATGTAAGGAGGTATTAACAACTTGAAACAGTGAAAACACACATAAATGCATAAAAATGTCTGTTTTATGTATTAAAAGCGACTGTGCAAAATTAAAGAAAAAGAAACGCAAAATAAATTTATAACTTTATTTTACAAACATCTCCTCTTTAACGACTGTGGCCGCAGTCACTTTACCAGTTGAGAGAGCACATCTTCAATACAAACAATTGCTGCATGGGCGTTTTGCCCTAAAGACTGACAAATGAATTCACTAATAGATATTTTAATTTACTTTAGCTGCTTGTTTAAAACCCATCCATGGCTGAATATCTGCAATTATGTAGAACGACAAGTTCCTTTGTTGTTGCTGTTATTTAAAACCGACTGGAGGCATTGTTGCTACTGTCACTGCCGCTACGCTGCTCTTTACGGGTTAAACAGTTTTTCCATTTAACAATTTCAATTTGCAAGACGACGGCAACAAAAACAAAAGAAGCGAAAGAACAACTACAAGGCAAAAGTTAAATAGTCTTGCAAATTATCAGTTAATTAGAGAAAATTTACTGGGTAAATACTTACTGCAAATGGCAGTTAGATGTACGAGTAAGTATGGATGTCTGTGTATGTGTGTGTGCGTGTATATATATGAATGAATTTTTGTTGGGTTTTTTGGAGTTGAAAACTGTGGCAAGGTTGAATGCAAACTTTTAATTAAAATAGTTGATTTTTTCTTATGTAAATAAATATATTTTTTTGTAGTTCGAAAGGAATTAGAAATAATAGTATAAACCGCTCTTTGTAGGAAGCACAGGTTATACATCTTGCAAGCCTGGGATATATGCCACAATATCAATGCAACAAAAACAATTTTGAATTCCTTATACTGCAACGGATGTGCAATTGGAAAAATCCTGGAAAACTGCTGTAGCACATCTGCTATACCAAAAGAAGAGAGAGAGAAAGAGAGAAGCTCCCACAGTTTGATTAAAATACTTAATAAATTTAAATCTGTTCCGTAACTGCTCTATTAAAGTTTAATAGTAAAATAGTAGTCAAATGCATATATTTGATATTTTCATATGGTCCAAAAAAGAATATTTACTTTGTCAGTCCGTGTGTGACGCAGCGAAATATCCCTCTAAGAACCCATAGAGCATATATATTTTTGATCAGTGATGAAATCTAAGACGATCTAGCCATGTCCGTCCGTGCGTCTATGGAAATCCCGATTCAGTCCAGACCCTTAATTTTTGGTAAAAATATATTTTGAAAGATAGCACAGGTCAAGTTCAAAAATGAGCCGAATCGAATTAGAGGGAAAAAATTTCCCCTAAGAAGAACTAAGCCAACCTCTAATAAACAACATAATTTTTATTTTTTTTTTTTTTTGTAAATTTGTTAAGCAAATGATATAGAATTATGTAGAAGAAAATCCAAAACCAGAAAATCAAAAAAAAACATTTTTCTGGACCCCGCCCCTCTTAATGGGCGTTGAAGTAACATATTACATGGAAAAATAGTGTAAATATTTAACAAATTGTATAATTTAAACGTCCATTCCTTAAAAATTAGATTTTAAAGCTTTTGTGACGAAAATGAGACGTTCTCTGAGCTTTGTTACAGGGCCGACGGAGGGCGGTGCTGATAATCTGCTCTTTAGTACATGATTGTGTCAGTCGCTGCCAATTATGTTCAGCGACCAGTACTATGCCTTCATGCATGCACTACTTGCTGATTAGAAGAATTCGACACAATATTCATGACTGAGCGCGGAGTCCAACTCAAGCCCCTCCGCTTCATAGTCTCGTGCCAACTACTTCGGCCAACAGTACCCTCAATCAAGGCAAAGATACTCATTTGAAAATAAAGTAACACAAAAATTTATTTAATTCTAAATACATGGCATTTACTCCCACCAAAATGTGGTGGACTTACTTCATTTCAAATAGTGCCTGCACTAGACTAAACATACACACCCCCTACTTCGCTTACGATTTTCTGCAAAAGTCTATAAAAAAAACCCGAAATTGTCTACTTGACCAGTCCAGCAAACCAGTGCCGTTTAAAAATAATCACCACCATTTTATTTACTTACGAGTTAAAACAAGCATCTTGTAACAATCGCCAAACAACAATTACCTGATGAGAATATATTCAGGGTCTCTTATTAAGCTATTATTAGAAAAGTAGCAAATATTTAACAAGAATACATATAATTTAATATTTAAAAAAAAAAATAGTAAAAATTATATAGAAAAAATAACAGAGAAAATGTAAAATAAAATAAACAACTAACGAAGGTACTCAAGTGTAAAATTAATTTACCGAGAATTCTAAAATGAAAGTAACAAAAGAACGACAATCATTTTTATATTTCTTGATGTTGAAGTTAGTGAACACTTTGCAACGAATATGATGTTGGAAATAATAAATAAAAAAACTACAAATAAATTTTGAATTGTGAAAATCACTAAAACAATTAGCATTTTTAGTTGTAACAACATGATGGATAATTTTTATTTCTTGTTAATATTTCATAACTTTTTCCTTCTTCTTGCTAACAGCCAAGAGATGTGGAATTAAAATTAAAGCTTTTTAAATGAAACACTGAAAGTTAAATAACAAAAGCGATTAACTGCATAAAATAAAAAAATATATTTTATTCACAGTATAATTTCTGGAATGTAATAGCAATTAGGAATCGAAATTATTTTCCAAAATTTACCCCAAAACCACTAAGTAGATTTATTTAGCCGCCAAACCATGCAGTAAACACCAGACGTTTACCACTATTATGGAAAACTATAAATACATCTTAAAGGAAAATCTGTGAACAGAACTGTTTTCATATTCATATATTCCACTTACACACATTTTTATTTAATAAACTGCAACCAATGAAGAAAAACTAGTAACTGCACAACAAAAAATCAGCAAGCCAAATAAACAACTGCCAGACAGTCTACCTATATCATTTACATTATAGCCGTAAAAAATTGTTTAGAAGTCGACTCCGCCAACCTTTAGGTATGGAGTAGAAGTATCTTAAAGAACTAGGACACATTGCAGATAACATTCTCTGCAGCAATAAAAAGAACAAACGGCAAACAAATAAAGCAAACACCACAGCCAGCGCAAAGTAAGCAACCAGAACCGCAGCCAAAACGGAAAATGTAGTCAAGTTAACAACACACGTTGACTAGAAAAGTGTTGCTTGCGTTGCACTGCCATCCACTTGAAACTGAAATCGCAAGGAGGAGAAAATAAGTAAATAAAACAACTAAGAACGTTATATTCGCCCTGGTCGAATCTTAAATACCCTGCAAATGTTTAGTAAATAAAAACTCTATTTTATAGAGGTCACTCCGGGAGGGGCCGTGGGGGAGAGATCTCAGCTTTGCCATAAAACCCTGAAAATAACAATTTTCGGGGTTATTAATTGTAAAGAAAAAAAAATTTTTTTTTGACAGGGTCATTTGGGGGGCAATGGCGGAGGGAGGAAGATCAGACCTCATCTCAGCTTCGACACAAAAGCTTTAAAATTTAATTGTTAAGGAATGCAGGCTTAAATTATTCTGGCTGCAAGTTCAATTATTTGGATCTTATATATCATTTGCTTAAAAAAATTACAAATAAAAAATTTTAATTATATTGTGTTTTAAAAGTTGGTTTAGTTTTTCTTAGGGAAACTTTTTTCCCTCCGACCCGATTCAGCCCATTTACGAACTTGACCTGTGCTATCCTTCAAAATATATTTATACCAAATTTCAAGCGTCTTGCTTTTTCGTTTGCACTGAATCGTGATTTCCACAGATGGACGGACGGATATGGCTACATTGTCTTAGAATTCATTACTGATCAAGAATATATATACTGTGTCGCGTCTTAGAGCGATATTTCTCTGCGTTACACATGGAATGACAAAGTGAATATACACTCCGACTGCTTTCTGCAGTGTATAAAATATTCTCCATTGAAAGTTGTGCAATGTGTGAAAGAGTTAAACTATAAAATTAAAATGTACCACATCGTCTTGTATTTTTTCTTTTCTTTGAATTTGTCTAAGGGAAGTAGTGCATTAAAAGTAAATCAGGTACATTAAAGTTTTGTTCTTTTTATAATAAGTTTTCAACGAAAGTGCGAAAAATAAAAAATATATAAATTATAATTTGTTACACAAGGTTTTCTTTTGTTTAAATTTTAAATTTATAAAACTTTGTTTCAAAATAGTTTACTCTGAATGTTTTTATTTGGCAGGTAAACGTCTGGAAAAATTATAATAAATACCTGATTTGAAAGAGCTGACGTTTACAATTGTGATGGGTGGAAAAATTGGTTTTCGCTGTCTCGAAAAGTATTTTTATACCCTCCAAAAAAGAATTGGAGGGTATATCCCTCTAAGACCCCATAAAGTATATATATTCTTGATCAGTAATGAAATCTAAGGCGATGTATCCATGTCCGTCCGTCCGTTCGTCTGTGAAAATCACGATTCAGTCCAAACGAAAAGAGCCAGACTCTTGAAATTTGGTATAAATATATTTTGAAGGATAGCACAAGTCAAGTTCGTAAATGGGCTGAATCGAGCCAGAGGGAAAAAAGTTACCCTAAGAAGAAATTAACCAACCTCTAAACAACATGATTTTTTAAGTTTTTTTTGTAATTCTGTTAAGTAAATGATATATTTCTGTGTCAACAAAAATCCAAAGTGTTGAACTTGCAGCCAGAAAATCTGAAAAACTCATTTTTTGGGCCCCGCCCCCTTTAGTGGGCGTTGAAGTAACATATTACATGGAAAAATAGTGTAAATATTTAACAAATTGTATGATTTAAGCCTACCCTTCTTGAAAATTAAATTTTAAAGTTTTTATGACGAAGCTGAGACGTTCTCTGATCTGTCCTACCCTCTCCCACCTTTGCCTCCTAAATGACGCCTTCAAAAAAAAAATTTTTTTTTTCACTTCACAACCCCAAAAATTGACTTTCTGTTTTATGGCAAAGGTGCGATGTCTCCCCCACGGCCCTTCCCGGCGTGACCCCTACAAAATAGTTTTTATTTACGAAACATTTGGAAAGTATTTTAGACTCGACCCGGACGAATATAACGTTCTTACTTGTTATTTATATGGTTTAATACTATGACACGACATATCACAAGAAAAATCGCAAGGCTTCAACCCAAAACCTTTTAAAATCATTCTAAGACGTAATAGGCCCTAAAATATTTTTTCAAAAATTTACTGCTCCTAGCAAAAAATAAGTAAAACCGGGGGGAGTATACTGGAAATCCCGATTTTGCGATTTTGAAACTCTTTGGAAACTATGGAGATTTTTAATTGATAAACAATAATTTTGCACCATCTTCTGTTTAGAACGTTTATTTCTTTTATCCACTGCCTGTTGAAGAGATTGGAAATTTTTCAAAAATTATTTGTGACATCCACTGTAACGTTTTGCTGTTTAGAGGAATTTCAAACGACATGTAAATTTGTGTGTAATTAAATTCCAAAAAAGAAAAAAATATCAAACCTCCTACGAATAACTCAATACACATACACGCACACACACACACACACATAATTTGAATGCGGCAACAAGTAGCTTCGTGTGCGATGTTAACACGAGAATTTAGTAGCTGAAATGTATCTGCAATATCAAGAATTTATACTGCTGGGTATCTACATACAATAACAAAAACAATAGTTATAAAACATTTATTGTGTAAAATTCTCACGTGTTTCAATTACAAATTACTTTTAAACACTTTGAACTTGAAAAATGTGTAATTTTTTTCTCTTTATTATTGTCAATAGTAGAAATGTTGTTATTGTTGTTGCTGCTGCTGCTGCTGTTGGATTTCTTTCCAATTTATTAAGTAAAATGTTGTTTATGGTTTTTTTTCTGTTCATTATTTTTGTACCAGTACGAGTGTGTTTCTTTCGGTCTATGCATGTTAATTTAACTTGACAATTGACATTTTATGTCATTCAATTGTAAAAACAATACAATTAAATACAACAACAATAATTCTAGTAACCAATAACAACTACAATAAAAGTTCTAAACTTGAAAAATCTCCCGATTCATTAAACCGATTGAAGTGATTTTGTATTTTATACAATTTTTACTCAATGAAACTCACAAGACAAAATTCAGTGTTCGACAAAATTTTAGGATTTTAGTTGTTTTAATTTCGCTTAAGAAAAAATATTTTGTGTTTTAATAAATTCTGCATTTTTTTATTTATGATAACTGAATTTATGCCTTAAAACAGATGGTCGGAATGATGATTTTTCTTTTTGTCGACCTGTGTTATTTTACTTTGTTTTTTCTCTCTCTAACATAATCTTTGAAATCTTTATACAACTTTGTTGTTTTAATTTCATTCCAGAAGTTTGAAAGAAAACCTTTAATTTAACAGCCAGAAACCTCAACAGACATGCAATCATGACAGCAGAAATATCATTTTTCCATTTGAAACTTCAGACATTAATTGTACACCTATAATTAAAAGAATTACATATTATATTTTAATTTAATTAATTATCGAACGGATAAAGAAGACTGACTGGTAGAGGAAAACCTGTAATTTGTTTTCATTTAATTTAAATTAAAGTTTCAAACTGATATCTCATGCCAAGTACTAGCATTCATGTAACTTGAACTTAAATTCAAAGGTTGGATCAAATTGGAATCGTACACTCATCAGCTACCCCTGCGTCAGTTGCTCACAGAGTTGAATAGAGAAACTTTGCCCAACAACAAATAGAGTGGTAAGATTGGCAATTTGCTTGAAACTGCAACTGAACTTTGCCAGATTTGTTTTTCCAGAGCCCATGACTTTATTGAAAGGCGACTTTTTTCAGAGATCATGTTTATGACCAATTGGCCCATTCTCCGTGGTGAACAACCTCAAGCAGAAGTTGCCACAAGTGGGTTTCAAAACCTGGCTTTAAAAGCAATTGATTGCATCTTGTGGAAAACATTGTCACCATTTACGTACTATCCCTGCTGGTTTACAATTAAATCGAAATTCTCCTGGGTGCAAAGAGCTCCCCACAGTCAGTTGAAGACCCTAAGAATTTTTTTTCCAATAATAAGAAAGATCATCATTTAGTGAAATGGCGTTTCAGACACTTTTAAGCTTGGAATACTAAAAAGAAAGGATTCAGGGGTGCAGAGGATCGTTGAATTAGGGAATAGATAATTGCATAGGGCTGCACTAGGACATCTATCTGTTTGGTCCTACCTGCAGTAGGTTTATTTGAGCCAATTTTTCGGCCTTTTTTAACTTTAACATATTTTTAAATACATGTTTAACAAACGAAAATTTAATCCGGCATAAAGTTTCCAGCTCTGGAGCTGTCTTTTGGGCTTTGCAGATATCTAAACCCATGAATTTCTTTTAAAAACATAAAATATGTTTAATTTATCAAGAAAAATAAAAAAATTGTTTAAAGTTGGTTAATTTTATGTACCAAAAAAAATTGCATTGTCCAACCCTGCAATCGTCTTTTTGATTTTGTTTGAATTTTAATACCAAGATAATTCTATTTGAAGTATAAAATAGATTTAATTAACAAAAAAATAAAAATGTATATTAATTGGTTACTTTAATACGCCTTTAATAAATATAAATTTTCCATCTCTGCAACCATATTTTGGATTTTGCTGATTTTCAATAAAAATTTATTTAAGACTATTTTTTTCCATTATTTAAGAATATACATCAACTATTCCCTAAAAATAGTGCCACTAATATTTCTTAAATGTGTGGAAAATATGATAGAAGAGAAATTAAAAAAAATAATATAAATCATGATCAAGCAAGCGAATGCGTGTCTGTAAGTGTTTTGTTTAAATCATCAAAATTGCTGGATGGAGCTGCTGTTGATGACAATGATGACGATGTTTGTTGCATAATAAATTTATTTAAGTTTTTTTATTTATTTTCGTCTTTTATTTCTCTTTACTTTTTATGTATATTTTTATGGCATAATTTTCATGGGGCAGGCATGACCGCTGGCGTTGCTACTGCCGTGCGTTGGTGTTGTCAAAGAGGAGTATTGTTCATCAAGTCTGTTTTAATTTGTTTTTTTTGTAGCTTTTCTGTAACCGCTTGGTACCTTAATTTTGATTGCAAGCACGCGTTTTTTATAATAATTTTACTAATCAAGTTATCAGCTGGAACAATAAGATTTATTTCTTATTATTCTTACTTTTATCTGGCTGTATCATTATGCATAATTGTTGCACGATTATAATCATTAAAATTAATATTTAACTTGTAAATTTACTATTTTCAAAGCAATTTAGATCCGGGATTGAAAATATTAGTTGCAGAAAATGTGATATGAAAGGTACCTTGTACATACGAGTACTTATGAATACACATATGAATTTTATTAATATAAAATTGTTCAATAAGTAATTTGTTTATGTACATTTTTAAAAATTGCTTTTCCTTCTTAATTGTGAATTTATTTTAAAAGAATAATATTTTTAATGGTAATGTTTTTAAAAAGATAATTTTTTGGAAAAGTAATTTTTAAATGGTAATTATAGTACTTTTTGAATAGGTACTTTTTTGATTTATACCATTTTGAAATGTACTTTTTTCAAAGTTTTTTCTATTTTGAAAAGGTGATGTTTTACCATATAGTTTTATAAAAGTTACTATAATAATAAGTACTTTTTAAAAAGGTACTGTTTTAAAAGGTTACTTTTAAAAAGGTACTCGTTAAAAAAGTACTTTTTAAAAAAGCACTTTTACCCTTTTAGGTTTCAAAAAAGTATATTTTAAAAAGATTATTTTTAAAAAAGTACTTTTTAAATAATACTTTTTAAAAAGGTATGCACTTCTCAAAAAATTACTGTTCAAGAAGGTGCTTTTCAAAATGCTACTTTTTTAATAGTCGCTTTTTGAAAAGGTACTTTAAAGAAAAGTTAATTTTTTTAAGATATACTTTTCTAAAGTAACTATTTAAACTTTTTAAATATGCTTTTCCAAAAAGTAATTTGTAAAAGTATTTTTTAAAAAGGTTTTTTTTTAAAGTACTATTTAAAAGGGTACTTTTTAAAACAGTACTTTTTAAAAAGATGCTTTTTAAAAAAGTACTTTTAAAAAAGATACTTTTTAAAAAGGTGCTTTTCAAAAAGACACTTTTCAAAAAGGCACTTTTCAAAGAGTTACGTTTCAAAAAGGTACTTTCTAAAAAGGTACTTTTCAAAAAGGTACTTTCAAAAAGGTACTTTTCAAAAAGATACTTTTCAAAAAGGTACTTTTCAAAAAGGTTCTTTACAAAAAAACACTTTTCAAAAAGCTACTTTTTTCATAGGTGCTTTTTGAAAAGGTAACTTTTTAAAAGTTACTTTTTTTACAGCCACTTTTTTAAAGTAACTATTTATAAAAATTTTTTTTAAAAGTACTTTTCCAAAAATGTACTTTTCCAAAAATTTTTTTAAACTGGTACTTTTGTAAAAGTGTTTTTTTTTTAAATACATTTTTAATGAAGTTTTTAAGAGGTATTTTTTTAAACACATCCTTAAATATACTTTGTTAATTATTTTCTAAAACGTAGTTTTTTTGAACAACTCTTTTAAGGATTCTTAATTTCTTTAATATTTCATAAACTGCACACCTCCAAAACGCTCATCCTGTTTACACTATACTCGTATTTTGGCCTTGATTTAGCATACAAAAACATCAAGAAATTCTTGTGTAATCCCCTGATTATGTAATTTGACTGTATGCGTTTGTGTTTCTTCATGGCAACAGGAAATAAAACTTTGTAAATATTTGTGTTTTCTGTTTCCTTCTTTGTTGTTAGAGGATGTGTGCAGACTGCCAACTGCTGAAAATTTTGCTATTGGCTTCAAGCCAAGTAAAAAGTTGAGATTCATATTGTTTTTTATTTTTTATTTGAATCAAATATATACGAGTATGTTTTTAGTAAAAGTTAAAAGTTTTCTTTTACAGTTTTTTTATATTTAAACTGATTTTAAGTTTTTGCAAACTTTTTTTTTCTTATTTCATTCAATCATTAGTGTATGTTTATAATATTGGTTCCGCTAGAAATAATATGTTTTGTGTTCAATAAGTGATATGGAATAATTTGTAGTGACCTTGTATTCATTTACACATACATTTGCATGTACATGCGTTGATATGTTATTTATTTAACTTTATATACATATATTAAAACAATTATGAGCTTAAATTATATACTACATTAAAAAAGTCAAAGCCCTATATAACAACAAGGCAAAGATGCATAGCAGAATTAAGCAGGATTATATCTAGCAGATCGTTGTACAAAATAAAGTAAAATTTCATTTAAACTTTTACTTCCGTTTCTTCTTATATATTTTGCAAAGCTGTCGAATATATTAGAATTTACATGTTGGCCCTACTGTTACATAGTGATGCCTAGTTCTTTGGGTTTTACGTGGTCCCTTTTGCCGTTTTTTTTTTTTTTGTTGCAATCGGCATAACAAAAATATTTTCCTTCACTGTTTTGAAGAAGCTAAAGTCGTCAAATGCGCATATCTTTAGTTTTTAAAACTGTTTGCGTGTTTCCATAAATTTCAAAAATTTAGTTTTTATGATGCCCCGATTTTAAATAACATACATTCGCATAAGCAATAAAATTATATTATGGGGTTTTAATCGAAAAATGCACGTGTACACATGTGTATGAAGATAAATATGCCGAGTTAAATATGTTTTGACGTAAGCAGTTACGTAACTACGTATGACGTAACGAAATGGCAATCAGTGAAGTTTTTTTTTATGAAAATCCATATTTATATACAAAATGATTATAGGGGTGGCTTCTATCCCATCATCATCTTGTATATACTGACAATGCATGCCAACTCCTTATCTGGCCACTGGGGTCAAAATCCCTCCAAGACACACAAACACTCTCATAGCCTGTAAATTTACCTTTCATGGCCTGCAAATTGACCTTTCATGGCCTGTAAATATTTTCACAAAATGCTCAAAAAATTTATTAAATGTGAATTTTCAAAAAAAAAGTCAATGTTTGCCATTTCGTTACGTCATAAAATATTTAACTTCACTGCTAAATACGTTGTTACGTAACTGCTTACGTCAAAACATATTAAACTCGGCATATTTATCTTCACTCACATCGTGTACACAGGTGTGTGCGTGTGTGCTTTGTGTTTGTGTGTGTCCACAAAAGCATACTCATTTAAATTTTAACACTTCATTAATAAGTAAAAACTAAAAATAAATAAAAAAAAGGAAACAGCTCATAAAGAAAAGATGGTGTTTTAAATTTAGGTGTAGACAGACGACGTCTGCTGTAATGGAAATTTATTAATAATGACCGTCATTTGCAAGTGGTTTCATGGCATGTAAAACCGTGTATGTAAACACATGCATCCATTCCATATTTATTTTTAGCTGCTTAAAGAAAATGATTAATGATGTATCAGCTTTTTTATATCCTCTTAAATAAATGCGATTTCGAAACGGTGTATTCGGTTGAACACTTAAAATGTACAAAACAGTTCATTTAATACTTTTGCCAAGTGTTGAATAATAAGCTTTAAATTTTTTGGAAATTTGCAGAGATTAGATATGAATTTAAAAAAATTTTAGCACCCTATTAAGCCCTATGATAATATCCTATGTCGGTTAGAACGTACTTTCATACATTTATTATTAAAAAAATTTTTATATTTTGTAGGGGTCACTCCGGGAGGGGCCGTGTGGCTGTCTGCCACATTTTACCTTTGCCATAAAGCTGTAAAATGTAAATCTTTGGGATTAAGTGTAAAAAAAAAATGTATAGGGTCATTTAGGGGACAGAGGTGGGGGGTGAGGAGGATTGGGCAGAGGTAGATCAGAGCACATTTCAGCTTCGTCATAAAAGCTTTAAAATTTTTAAGAAATGTAGACTTAAATTATATAATTTGTTAAATATTTACACTATTTTTCCAAGTAATATATTACTTCAAGTCCCACTAAAGGAGCCGGGGTCGAAAAAATTTTATTTTTCTGATTTTCTGGCTGCAAGTTCAATGCTTTGGATCTCCTTTGACATTAAAATATACAAACAAACTTTAAAAATTATGTTGTTTTCAGAGGTTGATTTAGTTCTTCTTAGGGAAACTTTTTTCCCGCTGGCCCGATTCAGCCCATTTACGAACTTGACTTGTGCTAATATATTAATACCAAATTTCAAGGGTGTGACTCTTTTCGCTTGGACTGAATCGTGATTACCACAGACGGACGGGCGGACATGTCTATATCGTCTTAGATTTCATCACTCATCAACAATATATATACTTTAAGGGGTCTTAGAGAGATATTTCACTTCGTTACACACGGAATGACAAAATGAATATACCTTCCATAATAAACTGCACACTTTTCTAAGCAACAGGTTATACTGTGAGAGGAGCACCATGAATGCGCCGAGTTTCCTAAGAAACGGTGCAGTAAAAATAGTTGATAAATAATATACAAACATCTTATGTGGGCGTGGCTCTTTCTGTAGGTATTTTTCTATTTTTCTTTATTACCTTCAAAGTGCTATTTTGCGATTTTTAATTTTGCTTAGCAATTTTAAAACAATTTTGCATGCAGGTAATTTTTTTAAATGAAGTTTGGCCAGGTGATGATTTTATTTTAAGGTATAAACAAAAACTGTAAACAAAAGTTGGCATAATGAAATATGAATATGAAGAAAAGAGAGAGTGAGAGGCCAGCTAATACAATAGCACTTTGTTCCTTTCTTAATTTTGTAATATTTCACACCTCATAAACGGTGATACTCGTAATAAATTTATTTATTATCTCTCAATTAATTTATTCAACAACTGGGTTTTTGCCCATTTAGTAATAAGAAAAAAAATCCTTCTTTACAAGCCCTCATATCAGCCCTCCCTCGTCCATATTTAGCCGCATGTTGTGAAGACGGTGTGTGTGTGTGTGTAAGTAAGTGTTTATGGCTTGTAATTTTGCTTAATGTTTTTATTATTCTGTATCTCTTCTTTATTTTACTTTATTGAATGTTCAAATATAGCGGTTAAATTGTTATTTTTGTTGTAGTTTGCGTTACTTGCGTGCGGATGTGTGTGTAGTATAAAAATTTCAAGTGTTTTATTTGACATGGAATTAAACAATGACACAGCTGAAGTAAAATGGGTCACGCTACTGTTTTTTTTTTTATTTATTTTTTTATTTGACTTTTTGGGGTTTTTCAATTTGTTTTGTATCTTTATTTGCTTTTGTCTGCAGGAAAAAAATATAAATAAATTGAATTTTGCAAAAGAATGAGGAACAAAAAGATCTATATGTATGCAATGACACATATAATATGTAAATATATAAAAATAGCGATGATTTGTCCCTTTCCAACAATTATTTGTTTTAGAGATATTTTATATAAAAGATGAGTTCGCACTAGCAGGCCTAGAGACTATCTTAACCCACAATTAATAGATATCTTTCTTTGAATCACTGAATAAATATTGAAATGAAATCATTTAAAAAGAAATATTATTCGCATCAACTCAACTTTTGAAAATCATTTGTGAATTTCATAAAATATTGTAAAGAAATAGAACAAAGTGAACAACAAACAGGTGGCCACGAGAGCTTATGTGAGTACAATTCGATTCATATTTGCCCAGTTAGTCGGCGAAGTAAAAGGTTAAAATAGCTACAAAAAATTCTCTATTTCCTCATCTTTCTTCATCTGTCCCCTCAATACTATCCCCTTCTTTCTAGTTCCGGCGCAATGCACTGCATTTGCTGGTCCGACTTAAACAAAAACATAGTGTACAGGTACGTGGTTTCACTTATTTTATTGTTCGCCACAATTTTTCAATGCGCACAGTTCGGCGTCTCACGGGATGCACATTATCAGTAACAGTAATTGGGGCCCGAAAACCATGTATTGTTCTTCGTGTCAGCCGCTCTAAAAGTTGATTTTTTACGCCATAAAATGCAAGAAGTATGTGATGAGTTTGACGAATAGAACAATTATTTTGATTAAAAATTTCCAACAATTTGCACGCGTTGCTCTGGTGGTGTGACCTTCTAAACAAACACGCTTTATCTATCCCTGCGTATACTTAATAAAATTTCCATAATTATATAACGTATACGCCAAGACGCGAACACATGTATGTTTAGTGATGTGGGAATATATGAGTTGGAATTTCCGACTATTTGGTCAGATCGTAATATTCGTATTCGTGAAAGAAATGTTAGATAAAAGTTGTAACAATTTGAAATAAATTTATTTTAATGCAAAGAATAAATCATATTAAAAGTTTACAATATTTTATGTGGTTTCCATTGAAATTTTGGATACTTTTTATCAGCCTTAATGACCGCGGGTATGAAGTATGAGGTTCTTTTTCTTTCATATATTTTTTTCTGAAGACCTTCATACAGCCCAAACTAAATGACTTTAAATTTAATATATAACATCAGTTATTAGTACATATTAAATTTCAAATATTTATCTCCAAAATACATACACCATTTTCTACTTGGTTTGTTAACTTTCAAGATCGGCCCCACTGTGCCCACTGTTCAGTATGTAAATGCAACAAATATTTTTAAAATATAATCTAACTATCAATCACAGCAGCATATACATCCATGTTAATGTATGTTATGTATGTATTTATGTAATACTCTGTGATTAGACCGATTAGCTCTTTTCTATAAAATATTCTTTATTGTGCAGAAATACGTTTTTCTTATTTTGCCAACTAAATCGATAAGCATTTAAACCTGTTTTAAGAATTATACAAATGCAAATGATTTCCTGCTTCCAGCTCCAACTGCATGAATGACTACAGAAATAAAAATCATTGTTGAAAAAATTATAAAGTTCTCGCAATTACATTGCAAAATTTTATCAAATACCATTGAAAATTAAAAATTTATTAGACAGTAATTTTTATTTTACTTATAAATGTATAAAAAAATGTCGAAACAAAATAGCCTGTGTAATATTTTTTACACTTTTTAATGAAAAATGGCTACATATTTTAGACTTTTTATGAAAAATTGCTATATTTTATACATTTTTGAATGAAAAATTGCTACATTTTTACACTTTTGAATGACAATTTTCTACGTTTTTACACTTTTTAATGAATAATGGCTACATTTTTACACTTTCGAATGGAAAATCGCTACTTTTTTACACTTTTGAATGAAAAATTGCAACATCTTTACACTTTTAATGAAAAATTTCAACATTTTTTCACATTCGAATGAAAAACTGTTACATTTTTACACTTTCGAATGAAAAAGTTCTAACTTTTTTACACTTTTGAATAAACAATTTCTACATTTTTACACTTTTAAATGAAAAATTTCTACATTTTGTACACTTTTGAATGAAAAATTTCTACTTTTTTACACTTTTAAATGAAATATTGCTAAAATTTTTACAGTTTTTAATGAAAAATTGCTACATTTTTTACAATTTTGAATGAAAAATTTCTTACACTTTTGAATGAAAAATTGCTACATTTGTTATACACCTTTTGAATTAAAAATTGCTACATATTTTATACATTTTTTAATGAATTTTTTAAAAATGAATCTAGCATTCCTAACGCAAATAATTTTTTATTTTTTGATTAGAAGTGGAAAACTGTTAAACTTTTTCTAGAAATGAAAACACCATAAGTGTAAAGAAACTATTTGCACAAATTACTAAAATTTAGAAATTCCAAATAGAATTTCTATAATTCCCATTCAAATAGAAATTGTTTACATGCAAAGTTTGTTTTAAATTGAAGCCTTGGAAGTAATAAAGAAATGCAAAATCTGTACAGAAGTGATTAACACAAGAAATTATAATATATTTTTTAAACTTGTTGTATTCAACAAACAAGCGATAATTTTAATTTCAAAGCAGGAAAACGATTCAGTCTAATAAGATTAGGTTAGATGAAATGATCGCATATACAAAAAGATATAGACGTAATACTCGTGCAATGAATTTGAAAAAGATTTTCTTTATTTATTTGCAGTTTGAAGAATCATGCGACAGGGGTCAAGTTATCCAAAGAAATTTCAATGCAATTTATATACAAATTTCGATCGATACCGAATGACGTGACTTGCCTTCAGCACTGGATCGCCATAAATATATTGTCATTCCTTGTAGCTGCGAGTGCTCTAAGAACTATCGAATTATACTTATATGAGACTTTTTTCTACTATAACCAGCATGTACATATATGTAAGCACGTCCAAAGCGTGCCACAAAACGGTATTTTCCTTTCCTCATCGGCAATTTATCGATCATTAAAAAGAAACAAAAACAACCATAAAATTCATAAGTTCTCTCTTCGCCCTAGAAAGTAAAAAATGGTATTCAGCTCCTACACATTTCTGGACGAAAGGCAAATGAATAAATCACAAGTCAAAACATAATAGCCCTATTCACAATCTTGTGCAAAAGGTCGTGCATCATTGCATTTGCAAAATAATTGTACTCTACACCAACAAAATACATTGAAAATGCTCTCAAATTCTCTCTCAATTTGCAAATGCTATAATGCTAGACTATTTGCACAGGATTGTGAATTGGGCTAATAAAATCTATTTATTTGCTTATGAGTTTTTTTTTTCTCTCTCTCTCTCTCTTTTTTTGTTATTTGCAATTTTGTTTAGTTTTTAATTTTAGTATTTTTCTGCTGTGTTCTAATTTAATCACTTGTAGACAGCCAGCCATTGCAATTCAAATGCTGTTATTGGTGCTGACTTTAGTTTGCCTTAAGCAGCCCATTATGCACCACTACTCCAGAGATGGTGGCACAAGCAAGTCATGCTGAATTGTGCAGGCTGCAAAAATTATGTACGGATCAGATGGTGCAACTAATGCGAACAAAATATAATATTGATATTTTACAAATACAAATTAGGGAAAGTCCGTATTTGTAACGCAGTGAAATATCCCTCTAAGACGCCATAGAGTATACATACATATATATTCTTGATCAGTGATGAAATCTCAAGACGATCTAGCCATGTCCTTCCGCCCGTCCGGTGAAATTTGGTATAAATATATTTTGAAGAATAGCACAGGTCAAGTTCGTAAATGGGCTGAATCGGGCTAGAGGGAAAAAGTTCCCCTAAGAAGAACTAAACCAATCTCTAAACAACAACATGATTTTTAAAGTTTTTTTTATATGTTTATATGTGAAAGGATATCCAAAGCATTGAACTTGCAGCCAAAAAATCATAAAAATCTATTTTTGGACTCCGCTCCCTTTTTTTTATCTTGGACAAGCACTCAGGGGATGACCCCTATATATGCAATGCATTGCGCCGGAACTGAAAACGAGGGGATAGTATTGAGGGGGCAGATTAGGAAAGATGAGAAGATAGACAGTTGTTTTTGTAGCTATTTCAGCCTTTTACTTCGCCGGCTAATTTTTGCTACAGGGCCGACGAAGGTGGGTGCTGTTAGTCTGCTTTTAGTACATGATAGTGTCAGTCGCTGCCAATTATGTTCAGTGATCAGTGACTATGCCTTCATCATTGAAACAGGCTGGCAACAATTAACACAACCACGCACTAATGCTGTTCAGAAGAATTCAACACAATATTTCATGACTCAGCGCGGGCTCGAACTCACGACCCTCCGCTTCATAGTCTCGTGTTCTACTACTTCAGCCAACACCACCCAGTGGGTGTTGAAGTAACATATTACTTGGAAAAATATAGTAAATATATAACAAACTGTATAATTTAAGCCTACATTCCTTAAAAATTAAATTAAAAAAAAAATATTGTTGTTTACATTAATAGCCCTAAAAATTGACTTTTTAGTGCTTTATGGCAAAGATGAGATGTTTCCGCCACGGCCCCTCCCGGAGTCACCCCTACAAAATAGAGTTTTTATTTACTATACATTTGGAAGGTATTTAAAATTCGACCCGGATATAACGAATATAACGTTCTTACTTGTTTTTATTATAATTTATTTTTATTTAATTTGAAATAATGAAGTATTAAAACAAATTGTGCTTTTTAATCAATATACTCTCAGGTTTTCTTTTTGAAAACTTCTATCAACTAAACTAATTTCGCTATACACTATATCAAACGCTGTTTGACAACGTTACAGCAAAGTGTAACACTACACCAAATGCCTGTTGAATATAGACCCCGATATAAAAAAAGCGAATTGTTGAAATTTGCGAATGATTCTTGTATAATAACCCAAATATTTTTTATGTCAAGAAAAGTTCAGAAAATATCTTGCAAAAGCCCCGATCAGTGTTACTATTTTTCCATTGGGACGAAATTGCCGCATGCGATATCGATCGAAATTTCAATACAATTTATGAAAAAAGTTCGTTCGATATCGAATGCCGTAAGTTGTTCCCTGTTTTTGAAACATTCGAAGATTTTCTGAGATTTTGAGTGGATAAAAACCGGCTCTTCGTACAATTCGCTGAATGTTATCCGATTTCCGGCTGCTTAATAGATAGGAAAGAATAAGCTGAGAACTTTCGAAGACATACAGCTCGTTCAAGAAACTTTGTGAAATATGCAAGTATTTCTCCAGCAACTGCTTACCAGTTTGTGCTATCGGCCAAATTAATATTAAATATGTACATACTTTTCGCCGGTATTTAATAATTGGCCTTATAGGTGAGTCCATTATATATGATTTGATAAAACAAATCCAAAAACTTTTGCTCACAAAAATGAAGTTATTCAACAGTCTGCTACATATTTCTTATGTATGTTTTAGTTTATGTTACGCGTAAATTCAAAATTATAATGATGCTTATGCATGATGTTCTATGCAGAGTTTTCAGACTTCTGCTATTATTAATAGGCATGAATTTGTTCGTATAAAATAGTCTATGCCAATGAGAGTGAAATGTAGTGGAGGCACTACGGCCAAAAACTAAACATATGACGAATAGACACACATTAACTCTGATAAGTGTGTCAGTATGTTTTTGAATATTTTATTTATCGCTATTTTCGAAGGCATCATTATGGCATTTGTGTTTTGTAATTTTTGCTTTGTTTCCAATGCAACTCGTACAGATTGTGATGCTTGAACTCATTTCTGTTTTATTTCTTAAACGCATTACTGGTACTTGCCTTTGCTGGGGCTGTTGTTTAGTTCTTGCCAACCCGGCATTTTTTTGTAAAGTGTGCTTTTTTTAGAGTGTCACAGCACCAGTGCGAATTGTTGAAATTTTTAATAAAAAAATCATTCTTAATCAAAAATAATTTTAATCAAGTCCACTCATAATGCACTTCTTCCATTTTATGGCGTGCATAATCGTCCTTCCGAGCGGCTAATTCTAAGAACAATAGATCGTTTTCGAACCCTATTTACTGTTACTGCTAATGTGCATCCCGTGAGACGCCGAACAGTGCGCACGGAAGCAGTTGTAGCTGCTGTACAGGAAAGCATTGAAAATGATCTTAATCAATCAATTCGTCGCCGTTCTCAGCAACTGGTGTTGTGTCCTCCTACTTTATGAAAGATTTTTATAGTTGTTGGAAATTGGAGTTCCAGATGTAGCCTTCTATGCGCCACTCATGGCGGCCACATGCCAGAAATCATATTTAAACATAATTTCACAAAATTTTCTTGCCATTAAAGCCCGTTTCATTGATATTAAAAATATATTTCCATGTTTTACTATGATTTAAACTTGTGTCACTCTACAAAAAACACCCTTTATTTAGTATGGGCGTATGTATGTACATATGTATGTGTACGTGCTATTTGTTATATATTTTTTTTTTGCACATACAATTTGATTTTTCAAGTCTTTAAACAAAATGCAAAAATCTGTTCGCTTATTGCATGGCAGCAAGAGCTATAAAATTTGCAAAAAAAATATTAACTGCAGCAACATCAGTGAAAAAACTAATAAAAGAACATTTCGATGGTCACAAGTAGAAGGGCCCTAACTCCAATAATTGCAACTTTACAGCACAAGGCAAAAACATAACCGAAGTTATAGTGATCGTAATGGAAACTATAGTTCTCATTTGCCTGTAAAATTATTTTTAAAACTATTGCACTAAATTTTTGTGACGACGAGTATTTGTGTGAAATGTATTGGAATCACTGAAAAAGTAAATTTCGTAAAAATACGAGTTGGGGCCTTTCCACTTGTGGCCATCGATTTGTGATTCTGTAGTTTAGCAGAGAAACATACACAAGACCTGTCTTTTTTTTTTCTTTGAAAATATTTAAACTATAAGCAGTAATAAAGATGACCTAATTGGTTTGAAAAAAGAAAACATTTTTTTTTTACTCATTAGCATATTCTTGCATTTACTAACAACTACTCGTATTTTCAAATTAAGGTCTGTTTTACAATATTGGACAAACACATTTTTTTATAAATAATTATTTAATATAATGGAAATAATTTTTCACAAAGAAACAATCATTTTATGGGTTTCCATAAAAATCTAACTCCCATATTCATAAAATTTAAAATGGGTGAAATTTATTTTATTCAAAATCTGCCCGGCCCACGATGTCTGTCGATATCGTTCTGTCAAAGAACAAATTCTAATATTTTATTTTAGAAAAAGTATTATTCTAATATGTGCGTTTACAAAGAAAAGTAAAGTTCAGAAAAAAACAGGTATATTCGACCTGGTCGAATCTTAAACACCCTCCATGTATTTACTAAATAAAAACCTTTCCATCAGCATTAAAGCAGTTGACATTGTTTGTGCAGTTAATATTTTACAGCAACCTATTTTGGCAGAGTTACTTTAAGACATTTATGTGCCCCATTTTTGAACTCTATTTTGTCGGGGTCACGCCGGGAAAGTGCGTGGGGAAGCCATTTCACCTCTACCATTAAACTCCTTCGTCGGTCCTGAAGTAAAAAGTTTCAAATCGCTACAAGAAATTCCCTATCTCCTCATCTTTCTTCATCTGTCCCCTCAATACTATCCCCTCCTTTCTAGTTCCGGCGCAATGCACTGCATATGTAGGGGTCATCCCCTGGGTGCTGGTCCGAGATTAAAAAAAATGAAATTTTTGGGGTTATTAAGTATAATTTTTTTTTTGGATAGGTGGCAAAGTGGGAAGGAGGGGGGTAGGGCATAGGAAGATCACAGAACATCTCAGCTTCGTCATAAAGTTTAACTTTTAAAGAATGAATGCACTATTTTTGCATATAATATCTTACGTCAATGCCCTTTATAGGAGGCGGGGCCACAAAATAAATTTTTCTGATTTTCTGACTCCAAGTTCAACGCCTTCGACCTTAACAAAATCACAAAAAAACATGTTGTTTTTTAGAGGTTGGTTTAGCTCTTAGGTGAACTTTTTACCCTCTGGTCCGATTCAGCCCATTTACGAGAGTGACTTGTGCTATTCTTCAAAATGTACTTATATCAAATTTCAAGGGTCTGGCTCTTTTCGTTTGAACTGTATCGTAATTTTCACAGACGAACGGACGGACGGTTGAACATGGCTAGATCGTTTTAGATTTCATCACTGATCAAGTATATATGTATATACATACTTTATGGGCTCTTAGAGGGATGTTTCGCTGCGTTACACACGGAATGACAAAGTGAATATACCAGTTCCTTTTTGGATGGTATAAAAAGGGTTTTTAAAATTAGTATCTTTTAAGAAAAGCACCTTTTACTGCATTCTCATTACAGCTTCATATGAAATTTCGGCAAAAAAAAAATATAAGGCAGACTGTCGGAGTGCAAGCAAATTTTAAACGAGAACTTTAGAAAAATTGATGTTTTTAAAATGAGACATGCTCGCAATTTCTCAACAACGCAGGCGATTTAGTTATGGATTTCATTTTTTATATCTGACTATATTTCCGTGATTTTGCCTACTTATTCTCATTAGGCATGAAATTATGTGTAATCACTGCCAAACTTCACTTTGACAAAGTCTTCTCTATTTTCTTTTAAACTTTGTTTCACTTCTGCACATTTCTTCTCGATTTTCTTTTAAACTGTTGTTCACTTTATAGGTATTAAGCTACAATAAAATACAAATATAAGTGGCGAATGAAATGCAAAGCAACTTTGCAAGAACATCAAAGTAGGTATGTGCTCAGCCCCTGCCCCATTCTTTTTCCCCCTCTGATTGTTTGCAATCAATTCTGAGATGACTCAATTAAATACATACATACTCGTACTTCAGCTATTACTAAAACAGCCTTTTGGCAAAGTTTTCGTTCATATTAGTTTAAGTTTAGAATTTAAGTGAAAACTGGCTGACAATGAATTAGTGACACTGCTTTAAGCATAAAATGTGGTGCAACATTGACCTTAACTAAAACTCAATGACGAAATCACCTCGTTTTTATATAAATATATTTTTTTTAGTTTTTGACTTAAAACGCTTAGAATTTAGAACACAGCATTAAATGTTTTGTAAAAACAAACTTGAAATTGCAAAAAAATGTACAGAAAAACCTCCCTGCCTCTGTGGTTTGTTTGTTAACCATTTCCAGTTGCATTTCAATATAAACCGCATTATATTTAAAACAGAAATAGAAACGAAAATAATTAAAAATGCGATAAACGTAATAGATTTAATAGCAGCTAAAATAATTTATATTAAATACAACACTCTCTCGCTGAAGTAATGATAACAACAAAAACGAGAGTAACAACAATATAAGCAAACATCCAAATGTATCAACTACGCATGCGTATGGTTCGTTGGTGTTGCTGTTGAAAGTAGTAGATGACAAACTGCAGCCAATTGTTCTATGAATGTACACATGTATTTACATACATATGTACATACATACATATTTGAAATTATGTGTATTAAATTAAACATCATCGTATTTGTGCACAAACAAGCCATCAAAGAAAACAAACTCGAAAAAAATAAAATAAATTAAAAACTATATACTTGCATATGGATAATATCTATACTACTTCTAAAAAGGCACTGTCTGTATCCAAGCACAAGCATGTGTAATCATACTTACGCATAAGTATGTATGTATGTACATACATATCTGTACATACATGTCATATGTGTGTATGTTTCGCTTTGCCAGTGCAAAAATGGTGTTAAAAGTTAAACCAACTTAAGCGGGTTCTTGTCATTCAATAGACGACAGACAATGTTTAATTTCTACTGCCCCCTTCCGTCAGGCTGATTGTTCGTTCGTTCAATAAGATGTTGATTTGCAAACCCACTTGCTGCCGCTGCTGCTGCTTTAATATTGATGTTGTGGTTGTATTTGTCGCTTGTTTTTACTTTTGTTCTTGACGTTTCATTTGTTTGCTTTTGTAATTTCTAAGAATCAGGTCAAGGTTAGTAAGACATAATAAAATTCCTTGGTTGTTTTACCTTTTATAAATTATAAAATAAACTACAGCAAAACGAACACGCACTTACACACATCCCGTATTCCAATCAGCCAACTAATTTGTTGGTGCTTGCAGCACTTGTTGCCAATTTAATTAATACAGTGCATTAACTTAGTATTTTACTATAGGTAATGAATATTCGCGCATGAGACATTTAGTTTTTATTTCGAAATACATAAAACGAATAAAACCATCCCGTTTAAAGTCATTGTGTCTTGCAAAAATGCGTATAATTGAATATCTTAAGCGGCTTGGCTCGCCAAACTCTCTTCTTAGCATTCCACAAGTACAGACATTGTATTCGACCACGTCGAATCTTAAATACCCTACAAATGTTTACTAAATAAAAGCTCTATTTTATAGGAGTCACTCCGGGAGGGGCCGTGAGGAAGACATCTCACCTTTTCCATAAAACACTGAAGACTCAATTTTTATTTTTGCTATAAAACCTAAAAAGTGAATTTTTGGGGTTATTAAGTGAAAAAAAAAACAAATGTTACAGTGTAATTTAGGGGGCAAAGGTTGCGGGAGGGTAGGACAGATCAAAGAACATCTCAGCGTCGTCATAAAAGCTTTAAAATGATATTTTTAGGAATATAGGCTTAAACAATACAATTTGTTGAATATTTACTCTATTTTTCCATGTAATATGTTCCTTAAACACCCACTAAAGGGGGCGGGGTCCAAAAATGATTTTTTTGGATTTTCTGGCTGCAAGTTCAACGCTTTGGACCTTCTTAGCAAGATTACAACAAAATATATATGTATAAAAATTTTGTTTTTAGAGGATGGTTTAGTTCTTCTTAGGGACATTTTTTCCCTCTGCCCCGATTCAGCTCATTTACGAGCTTGAGCTGTGCTATCCTTCAAAATATATTTACACCAAATTTCTTTTCATTTGGTCTGAATTCTGATTTCCACAAACGGAGGCACGGATGGACGGACATGGCTTGATCGTCTTAAATTTCATCACTGATCAAGAATATATATATTATTGTATTCTGATATTTTTAAGCTTAAGGTCTCTTTATTTTAGTTTAATTTTTAATTTCAATATTTCGTCACTCCTTTGTGTGACTTCTTCAGGAAATTAATTATTTCCAATGCAATGTAGATAATTCTTCAAAAAAACTGTAAATCTCTACAGTTATCTGAGATGCAGAAATTAAATAGTACGACTGTGACGCAAAACTCTCTCGAGAGAGATTAAACGATCAGTGGTCTGGCTGCATCTAAACACTAGTTGCCAACAAGGTTTGATGTTGCCTGACACAAAGTTGCTTTGCGACTGGATATTTAATACATATGCAATTTTGCTTTTATAACGGCGTCTAAATTCTTCGGCTTCAGATGTTGGCCTATGGACAGTCCTTCTACAGCAGTTACATGCTTTGGAAAGAACCATGTTACTGTTTTCCTTCACACAAAAGGAAATGTTGAATGAGTATCTTATCTTTCTCATGGTAGAGTCTTCAATAAGGCTTGAAGTAAGAAGTTTTTCTGAGTTTTCCCACGGGTACTTTAATTAAGTACATACAAACGTGCACATGTCTAAATATATATATATATACATATATATATATATATATATATATATATATATATATATATATATATATATATATATATATATATGTAGATACATATGTAGGTGATACCTGCTAACAATAATTTTGTATCCAATTTTAATTCCAAAAAAAGTGATGCATACATAAATCTATGGATACTTAATATACAAACAAATGCACATTCTTACATACCTGTATGCCTTTACACAAACATACTTATGCACTTACTTATTTTATTTGCATTTCTGCAATCTATTTATTTGCCACAATATTTTATCACTTTCTAATTTGACTCTTTATTAATACTTCTACAAACATTTCACGACACAACTAAAACCAGCAATAATCAATACATACATATATGCGTTTACTTATGTACATGCAATATTTTTATATAAATTAAAACACATTTTTCTAGCAAGATTATTTTACGTTTCGATCACAATTTATGGTTTACATATTTATATAAAAGAGCGCACTAAATGACAACTGAATGCAAAAAAGAAGCATTTATTAATTCGCCTTGATTGGTTTATGCAAGAAAAGCTTCCGATGTCATTAAGTAAATGTATTTATTAGGAAATGTTATGGACAAGTTTTTGGAGGGAGGCGAATTCGTAGCAGGTGGTTTGGACAGACACTACGTATTCGCCTCTATTTGCAATGTCAAAATTTAAACAAAATTGAAAAAATTACAAGGGAGTAGATGTATGAAATATAGAATTTACTTTGTTTTCCCAGTTTTTGCGCTCTATTTGCACACTTTTCCCAAGTATCGTTACATATTTATTTAGTATTTAAACAGCCACCCCGACTTACGGTATTAAAATATTTAAAGTCAAAATATTTGGAAGCCAGAAAGCAGTTTGTATTTGTTATATATGTATTTATATGCGACTTTTTCATTGTAAAGAGAAAATATTTTACAATCAAATCAGGATCAGAAATAATGTGAAAGCAAATTATGAAATTTTAAAAACAGTACGTTAATGAATAGATATGCATACCGGCATACTAAACGTGTACGTAGAAATGTAATTTTCTTAAAATATGTAAGCAAACAATATGTACAATTAAATAAAATTCTAGCAATTAATATGTCTGTAAAACCAATTTGCTCTTCAGGACTTAGAAAATTTTTTCTAAAATAATAACAAAGTTAAGTAAATATATATGTATGCATATGCGCATACGGATATGTATTCATATATATCTGTATATATATAAAAATGTGTGCATGTATGTACATACATACGTGCATGCATACATTTTGCATAGAAGTAAAGCTCTGCTACTCTATAGATTTATAGATGTATGATCCAATGGCATACAAATCGTATAATTGTGCTTTAGGATCAATTTGAATAAAGCTTTAAAGACTTTTTGCACTATTTAAAATTGCCTCGTTGTCGTGTTAAATGCACTTTTTATGCATATACATACATATGTACATATATACATGAAATGCGTTTCGAAAAACTATTGTTATTTTGTACATCATTGATAAAAGTACATATGTATGCATGCATGTACACACATATTTAATGGGATTGCAATTTTAAGTCGATTTTCAATTTTCATTGCATATTAAAATAAATCAAAATCATTTACAATCATTGACATCGATTGCAATTTTAAAATGTTTCATGGCTTCTAAAATAAATATAATAAACTTCGCCATATGTTTGTTTGGTCGACTCTCTTAGGCCAGTTAATTTTAATTTTAAATGAAATTCATACAAACACGCTGTTTGTTACCAGTATATGTTAAGGTAAGTTTATAAGTATCTATCTTTGCCTTTGGCGAATTGGCTCAAGATCAACTAGAAGCAATTGCAGTTTTCAATTCAGTTAAAACGAATAATACTAACCGCTTTAGATAGAATATGAACAGTGGTGGCCAAGTAATATACATGCACCTTTGCACAAATATTACATAACATATAAGTATGTACGTATGTATTTTGGGTTTAGTTATTATAACACATACACATATGTATCTTAAAATGTACACATAAACTTCAAAAAACGAAAATTATACCAGCAAAGCATAATTTTTTTTTCTATAAAATTTCATAGTTTCTTAAATTTTAAAATCTAATATCTAAAAAAAAACACTTATCCTTAACATATAATTTGTGATTTTAATAATTTTCTAATTCATAGTTTCTTTCAAGACTCCCTGAAATTATATAAAACACAATTGTGTAAACTTTCAGCAAGCCAAATTCAGTTGAAGTCGAAATTGTAAGTACCCATAGGAAATATAAATTACAGCTTTTATTATATTTTTTTGATAAATAGCAAAATATTTATAGTGTTATTATTTGTTTATAATTTTATTATTTATTCATTTGTTTTTAATAATACAAATTTTTAGTTATTTTATTTTTATATTCATTTATATTTTATGCATATAAATGTCTATGTTTCAGTTTCCTTAGTATACGTTGAGATTTTTAAGTATCTAAACTACAAACTAAAGAAAATAAATTAATATGATTATTAAATAACGAAAAATTGTGTGAAGATCGAATAAACGAAGAAAAAATTTTTTATGTTAGTTGTACACACGTATATCTACTTCCAAGATATTCGTATGCGTGTAAGTATGTATGCATATATATAAGACTACTTTTTTGCGATTAGATATTGTTAGTTTTACATCATAAAATAGGATAAATTAAAATACGAATAAAGCAGTTGTAAAAAATGTTTAAAGCTTTAAGCTCTAGAAGCGTTTAATGACTTTTTTAATTCTCTCTCATATCATCATGAATGAATATGAAATATAAAAAATAGTGAATAAAACTTGGTAAAAATTTTATAATAATTTTAACCAGTTTGACACTGTACCACTGGATTGCCATCGTATTCTTCGTCGTCTTCGAGTCCACCATGTGCACCACGGCGATCGTTTTCATCACGTGGTTGAAACTCACTCAACTGTACTTCTTCAGCATCTGGCGGCATACTAAATGGTTCTCTAGGTGGCAATAATGTTTCAAGCAACTGCAACTGTTCTGGACTAGCAAAGCCGTTCTCGGGAAAATCAACAACAAATGGCACTAATAGATCGCCACGTTCAAAGGGATTATTTCGGAGGGGCATACCCTCACCCGGTACAACTTTAATTTCATCGTGACGCACTACTTCACCCGGTTTAGTGGAAATGCAAATATTTCTACCGTCCAAATGTTTAAAACAATGAACCACGCCACAAAGCGCCTGCGTCAGATTAATGTGAACGTTGCGCATTATAAGATCATTGTGACGACGCTGAAACAGTGGATGTTCGGCTTGTACAAGAACAACGACCATATTTCCGCGATTTCCATGAAGGCCTTGGTTACCCTCAGAAGGGAAAGTTATTTTTAGCATATTGGGTGCGCCCTTCTCGACGACAATATCACGTTTCACGTTCTCTTCCACTAGACCTTTACCTTGGCACGATGTACAGCGCAGGTTTTCGGGAATTATATTACCATTACCTTCACAGGATAAGCAGATCTAAAAGTAAAGTGGTATTTCAAATTGTTGACAAAATTAATTATAAGAATTGATAATCTTACAGTCTCCACTGGTGTCAAGCCCATAAATACGTATCCAGTAGTGCGACCCATACCGTTACAAGCCCCACATTTTTCTTGGACGTCTTTTGGCCCACCTTCCCCATTGCAGTGCTGGCAATATGATGTCCTTTTATACTCTACTATTTTGGACACATTCCCATTGTAAATTTCCTCCATAGTGACTTCTAATTCTATGACAATTGAAGCAGATTTTTCTCGGCTTTCTCTTCCCATGTTAAATGGAAACCAATGCGAAAAGAATTCACCAGCATCGCTAAAACCATCGGCACCCTCTTGTAGACCTTTTATCCCATAACGATCATATATTTTACGTTTTTCTGGATCCGAAAGAACTTCATAAGCAAACGAGATCTCTTTAAATTTATCACCAGCTTCTGGATTTTTGTCAGGGTGGAATTCTTTAGCTAATTTACGATAATTCTACAAGAAAGTCAAAATAAAACTACATATGCAACTGTTTCTCCAATAATTCATATCACAACAATGTAAATATTTCAAGATATTGTTTTGCTACCCATACGCATATTTATACAGATCTAAAATAACTAAGATAAAAAACAAACACGGTATTTTTCCTATATGAATTTTATATCATTAAAATGGGGAACTATTTGTTTCTCCTCTTATATGTAATATTTAAAAGCTGGTAACACTACTGTAAACTGAGTTTTCATAAAAAAATAGAAATAAAAACAAAGTAATTTTACTTAACAGTTACAAACGATTATTTTCACAATTAATTTTTGATGTACTGAATATCTTACATATAAAATGTTGTTTGAAGTTATCCTGTTTTTAGTTACCTTTGATATTACAGTGTATTGTTAATTGCATTTTCCGACCTATTCCAAGTTCTTACCTTTTTTATTTCTGGATCTGTCGAATTCTTTGTTACTCCGAGTATTGCATACAAATCTAAATTTTCCATAGCTACCAATAGTTAAAATTTTTAATGCACTTTTATATTGTTTTATTTATACAATTATAAAACAAAAATTTATTCTAAATTTGTACAAAGACAATTTTCACAATTGGCTTAAACCTCTTCTGTGTTTGCAAAGACATGAACAATGACAAAAAACAGTGATGACATTCGAACGACTATTTTGTAAATTTCAGCGATTTTATAAATAGGTTTTTAATTTAACATACATTGTGAAGCAATATAGTGCAGAGCGGCAGCGCAAAACATAAAATTCAATATTATAGCAACCTGAGGAGTTTATGTTAGGCTAAAGTCGCGATATACGTCAACAAACAAAAATTTAAGTGCTGCACACATGCACAATTGGTAACATATATTATAATTCGTTCTTAGAATTACGTGATATCATATATTGTAATTTGGTCTTAGAACTACATTATATCAAAAACGACAGATAACTGCCGCTCTAATTATGTGCGGTGTATTTGGAACTACTACTACTCGAATTGAGTGTAATCCTAGAAAAGTAACACATGATCGTGGATTTTTAAATAGTTTGTGTGTTGGCAATATATAAACATTTGACAGGAATACCAACTATATCTTTTTATTTATTATTTATTTCCGTCTATGGATAGGAAAATCCTTACAGACTATGACAACAAGAATAATTAAAAACTAGGGAGTAGTATATGAAAATAGATAAATCATTAGATTACAATAAAAATGAGCAAAACATATACATTTACATATATAAAAAAAAAATTAAACAAAAATCACAGACAAAATTTTATATAGCAAAAACTAATTAATTATATAAAGGAGTTTGAACTCCGATTTCATCATTATCTGTCAAAAACCAGGGTAATATATTATCATTATGTCAAAGACCGTATCGCTGCCAGTTACTGCAAAGTCTTGCACATATTCATGCTCATTGAAGTACATATTCGGAGCAAGTAAGAATGCACCCTCCTCTCTTCCGGTGTTGGGTAACGGTAAACTCACTTGCTTCAGGAAAAACTCATTTATGTAACAACTGACTTACGATATATTTTACTCAACCGAAAAGTCACTCATTCTTCCATCTCTAGAATGCACCTATGTCATGTCAAACGATAGTCTGGCAGCTCTTGCGATAGTTAGACATTTTATCGAACGCCTAGATCACGTCACGTAAGTCGGTGTCCACATTTGCAATTTTGTTGCAGCAATTCTTGAATGTTTTAGGTGAGAGAGGTGAGAAGCTTGGGGAGGGGTACAGAGGTTCATGTTCTCGGCAATTCTCTTTTACTTTGCAATTCTCACTATTCAACTTGAAGTTTGGTGTGGTGGTATTTGACGTTTTATACAAGAATTGCAATACCAGATTTTTCGAATGTGGACACTAAAGCAATTCCGTAGCAGAATTGCATGCAACAAAATTGCAAATCTGGACGAAGACTAATAGAATGTAAGTGAAGAAAACAAGATGCCATATTTTTAGGTTTTAACAAGATTTTTTGTATGTATACTATGAAAACCAGTTCAACAGCTGATGAACAAAATTTTAACAAGATTTTTTGTTTTGTTTACAAAAAGGTGGTGTACGTGTGAGCACGTTTTTCTTTATTGTTGAGAGTGTATGTGTTAGAATTTGTTTTGATAGTACATGAATGCAACGCACTCGCTATATAATTGTGGTATTTTTAAATAATTTCAAGTAATTCTAAAACTAAGCTGGGTATACATATGGCACTACCCTTATTCGAAAGGTAGCTAAATTACGCGTCGTTATCAAAATTGCCATATTCGGGAGTGCTCTGTGAAAAAAGCTATAAGTGCAACAGGGTGGTTTTAACTATTGGCTTATATATTAAAAACTAAAGCCGGGCGCCAAACTCTGCTACCTGCAATCAAAAGCCTACCAAATTACGCGTTGATTGCAACAGTTGTCATATAACAAGGCTATTTCTAAAAAGTTATATGTGCAACAAGATTTTGAAAACTTGAAAAACGTCAAGTTTATCTTATTTTAACTATCGCCTTATATATTAAAAACTAAAGCCGGGCGCCAAACTCTGCTACCTGCAATCAAAAGCCTACCAAATTACGCGTTGATTGCAACAGTTGTCATATAACAAGGCTATTTCTAAAAAGTTATATGTGCAACAAGATTTTGAAAACTTGAAAAACGTCAAGTTTATCTTATTTTAACTATCGCCTTATATATTAAAAACTAAAGCCGGGCGCCAAACTCTGCTACCTGCAATCAAAAGCCTACCAAATTACGCGTTGATTGCAACAGTTGTCATATAACAAGGCTATTTCTAAAAAGTTATATGTGCAACAAGATTTTGAAAACTTGAAAAACGTCAAGTTTATCTTATTTTAACTATCGCCTTATATATTAAAAACTAAAGCCGGGCGCCAAACTCTGCTACCTGCAATCAAAAGCCTACCAAATTACGCGTTGATTGCAACAGTTGTCATATAACAAGGCTATTTCTAAAAAGTTATATGTGCAACAAGATTTGCAATAGTTAACATAAAATGTAATAATACAGTGTATAATTTAGGTTTTTAGAAACTTCGCAGTGTATGGTGAGATATACCGTTTCAATTTCAGTTGTTCCTATGTTGTTATGTGTTATCATAAACTATTTAGTATGGCACCACTAGTTTTTATTCCATGATGGCTGCCACATTACTCCAGTGAAAATCTCTAGTGGCTCAAGTGACTCCTCTAACAAAATGCATATTGATGGATAAAAATTGTTAAATCTTAAAAAGCGAGAGTGCATAAAAGTGTAAGTATTTCACTGTGTTACAATTTATATAAAAATGTTGATCAAAATTTGCATTTCTTTCAGAGTAATGGTACCTAAGAAAAATTTCATGATGAAAAAGAGTTCTTTGAAGGCATCTTCAGCAATGTGCCAATTGTGATGATTTCTCAACCGACATGCATGAGTGGAGGTTAGCAGTGTTAAAGGGTAACGTGAATAAAGCGTCCCAGAAAAACTATACGTGGTAAAGTACATATATTATATGCATTTGAAATAATAAACGAATTTTATATTGTGAAATGTTTTAGGGTGTTTGTAAAATGGAAAACGACTTAAGCGCAAGGAAAGCTATGCCATCTACTACATTCACAAAGTTTTGAAACAAGTACATCCGGATACTGGCATCTCATAAAAGGTCATGAATAGTTATATTAATAATATTTTTGGGGACATTGCTGTCGAACCATCACGTTTATCTCACTACAAGCGTTCAACAATTATCAGTAGTGAAATTCAATTTGATGTTCTCCTACTGTTGCCTGGTGAATTGGCTAATCATGCTCGCAGTGAAGTAAATGCCATTGAATGTTGATTTTAACAAAAAACCAAAAAGAAAACACAAACAGCCCTTTTCAGGGCTACAAAATTAATTTCAAAAAGAGGTTTCCGATTTTGTATCTACAAATAGTAAACGAATTTTATATTGTGGAATGTTATGTTTTAGGGTGTTTGTAAAATGGAAAACGACTTAAGCGCAAGGAAAGCTTTGATATCTACTACATTCACAAACTTTTGAAACAAGTACATCCGGATACTGGCATCTCATAAAAGGTCATGAATAGTTATATTAATAATATTTTTGGGGACATTGCTGTCGAACCATCACGTTTATCTCACTACAAGCGTTCAACAATTATCAGTAGTGAAATTCAATTTGATGTTCTCCTACTGTTGCCTGGTGAATTGGCTAATCATGCTCGCAGTGAAGTAAATGCCATTGAATGTTGATTTTAACAAAAAACCAAAAAGAAAACACAAACAGCCCTTTTCAGGGCTACAAAACTAATTTCAAAAAGAGGTTTCCGATTTTGTATCTACAAATGGTAAACGAATTTTATATTGTGAAATGTTATGTTTTAGGGTGTTGGTAAATTGAACTCTTTTTTTAATATATTGTGGCCCTTGGAAGGGCTTTTTATTTTTTGTGTCGAAAAATAGTTTAAATTGATGCTCTGCTGTGTAAGTTGAATACAACTGATGTTGACTTTCCTTTGTGCCTTGGAATATTTATCATGTCTTTCTGAGATTTAAAAACGAATTTCGAACAATTAGCCTATGAATCTTAATTCAATTCAATGAAGCGAAATCAATTTGCGTGTTGCATGGGGGTTTTCCGGTGATGGTTTTTTTGTAGGGGTCAGCTTTTTCGGTTTCACTTTTAGCTTTGGGTGCTTCTTTTTGGTGGATTTTGCTTTCATGGTGCCAGTCCTTCTGATGGGTTTTGCTTCGCTGCTTTTCGAAGATGAACACCAATTGTAATTGGATATTCGCCTTCTTAAACACCGGCACAAATCCTGATAAAACGAATGATACAAAATTTGTAATGCATTTATGAGTGTCCTTCCTTGCATCCCATTACGCATTTACTTTTATAAGTTTTATAAAAATTAATATGCACAAGTTTTACTTACATTTTGTTGCTGGTACCACTATTTTGTAACGCATTTTATTGCCCTTCTGTGCTTTTGTTATGCTTTTGCAAACAAACACATGAGTGAGTTTAATATTTATTTACATTTATTTATTGAAACTTTATATATTAAAATATATAAATATATATACATATATAGTTGTTTTTTTTTTACGTTTAGGTGTCAGCCGGTGGGTTTGTATACATATAATATAGAGGCTGCTGAATAGGAAGCTGCTGTACAGCTATTTGTTGCACTATTGGCAATTGTTGCACTATTGGCAATTGTTGCTGTTGGTCGGTTGACTGAATGTATACCACCTGCTGTTGCACAGTTGGCTGTATAAATGGCTGCTGCTGCATACATGGCTGTTGAGCAGTTGGCATCTTTTATGAGATGCCAGTATCGAGATGTACTTGTTTCAAAACTTTGTGAATGTAGTAGATGGCATAGCTTTCCTTGCGCTTAAGTCGTTTTCCATTTTACAAACACCCTAAAACATTTCACAATATAAAATTCGTTTATTATTTCAAATGCATATAATATATGTACTTTACCACGTATAGTTTTTCTGGGACGCTTTATTCACGTTACCCTTTAACACTGCTAACCTCCACTCATGCATGTCGGTTGAGAAATCATCACAATTGGCACATTGCTGAAGATGCCTTCAAAGAACTCTTTTTCATCATGAAATTTTTCTTAGGTACCATTACTCTGAAAGAAATGCAAATTTTGATCAACATTTTTATATAAATTGTAACACAGTGAAATACTTACACTTTTATGCACTCTCGCTTTTTAAGATTTAACAATTTTTATCCATCAATATGCATTTTGTTAGAGGAGTCACTTGAGCCACTAGAGATTTTCACTGGAGTAATGTGGCAGCCATCATGGAATAAAAACTAGTGGTGCCATACTAAATAGTTTATGATAACACATAACAACATAGGAACAACTGAAATTGAAACGGTATATCTCACCATACACTGCGAAGTTTCTAAAAACCTAAATTATACACTGTATTATTACATTTTATGTTAACTATTGCAAATCTTGTTGCACATATAACTTTTTAGAAATAGCCTTGTTATATGACAACTGTTGCAATCAACGCGTAATTTGGTAGGCTTTTGATTGCAGGTAGCAGAGTTTGGCGCCCGGCTTTAGTTTTTAATATATAAGGCGATAGTTAAAATAAGATAAACTTGACGTTTTTCAAGTTTTCAAAATCTTGTTGCACATATAACTTTTTAGAAATAGCCTTGTTATATGACAACTGTTGCAATCAACGCGTAATTTGGTAGGCTTTTGATTGCAGGTAGCAGAGTTTGGCGCCCGGCTTTAGTTTTTAATATATAAGGCGATAGTTAAAATAAGATAAACTTGACGTTTTTCAAGTTTTCAAAATCTTGTTGCACATATAACTTTTTAGAAATAGCCTTGTTATATGACAACTGTTGCAATCAACGCGTAATTTGGTAGGCTTTTGATTGCAGGTAGCAGAGTTTGGCGCCCGGCTTTAGTTTTTAATATATAAGGCGATAGTTAAAATAAGATAAACTTGACGTTTTTCAAGTTTTCAAAATCTTGTTGCACATATAACTTTTTAGAAATAGCCTTGTTATATGACAACTGTTGCAATCAACGCGTAATTTGGTAGGCTTTTGATTGCAGGTAGCAGAGTTTGGCGCCCGGCTTTAGTTTTTAATATATAAGCCAATAGTTAAAACCACCCTGTTGCACTTATAGCTTTTTTCACAGAGCACTCCCGAATATGGCAATTTTGATAACGACGCGTAATTTAGCTACCTTTCGAATAAGGGTAGTGCCATATGTATACCCAGCTTAGTTTTAGAATTACTTGAAATTATTTAAAAATACCACAATTATATAGCGAGTGCGTTGCATTCATGTACTATCAAAACAAATTCTAACACATACACTCTCAACAATAAAGAAAAACGTGCTCACACGTACACCACCTTTTTGTAAACAAAACAAAAAATCTTGTTAAAATTTTGTTCATCAGCTGTTGAACTGGTTTTCATAGTATACATACAAAAAATCTTGTTAAAACCTAAAAATATGGCATCTTGTTTTCTTCACTTACATCGTAATAGAGCCACCGAGGCGAATATGCCTGAAGACCAACACAGTACACAGAGCTGTATTTTAAAATTTAAACACGTATTTTAATATTTCAATAAAAAATGTTGAAAGAAAATTAAATTACAAACGTTTTATAATGTACATTATGTATATGTTGTGTAATACCCAGTCGCAGAGCTAATATAAATGTATTAGTCATAAATAACTAATACGAAGTGAATCAACCATGTTTAGCAGACGACAGCCATCTTTTTTTTCATTAACGTCACATAAATGCTTGTGAATAGACACAAATTGTTTAAGTATTTTTGGAGTTTTGCATAATTAATACGTAAAAGTGCAAATAATATTGTCTAGTAAACTATTTCCTCATGTATTTTAATAAATAATTGAAAATTAAAAGGCGAAATTATATATGTGCAGGCAAAGTTAGTGGAACTTTTTTTCATTAGCCGAAGCAAGAAAAATTTTTTGTGTGTGTACCAAACGAATTTGTGTAGAAAGTGATAAAACAAAAATACTAAAGAGAGAAAGGGTACATTAGGTGTGAAAAAGACAAAATTTTGTTTAGTTTTTAGGGAATTTTGATCTAAAAAATGATGGATAATTATAATCAAGCTAGAATAAATTCAAACAAATTACAGCAAATAGATGATGTACTTCCTATAAAATTGCAAGAAAGTAATGAGTTTTTTAGTGCTGTAGAAGAATTTACAGTAAATAAGAAATTTAATTTTGGCGCCAATATGTTGAACACAAAAACAATGTCGACTTCGTCAATGGCATCAACAACAAATAGTAGTTTTGGTGAAGAAGTGGTCAAAACAAATAATGAAATAATCAAAACAATAACGTTGCCGCCAACTGTTGATGATGGTTTGGAGGAATCTTTACTTACGGCTACACCTGCAAGTGTGTCAGATGTTGATGCGTTGAATATTGATAGCAATCAGGAACAATTTTTGTGTAATAGGAGCTTGCATACCGAAGATGATAGCTCGCAGGGCTCTGTAAACTTTCATGAAATTTCAAAAGAACAGGAAGATGCTGAAGACAACAGAGTGGACGAAACAGACGAATCGTCATCAGACTCTGACTATTCTGATCTTAGCGGTCTCTCCGATATGTCTGGCAGAGAATGGAAACCTATAAATCACCGACCACTGAATTGGGTTCAAAAACAAATTCATTCTGGTGCAAATCCACGCGAGATTTTATCAAAATTTCTACCCTCTTCTGCACAAAGAATAAGTCCGGAATTAAACGATATGACATTGTGGCGTATATTAGCCAGTATGCTTTCGGAACCACCTAGAAGAAAAAAGCTTTCGTATGTCAATTCTTTCGAAGATGTTATTGAACTCTTACACAAATCGAAAAATATTATTGTTCTTACTGGTGCTGGCGTTTCGGTGTCTTGCGGCATTCCAGATTTCAGATCTGCGGATGGTATATATTCCCGTTTGGCTAAAGATTATCCTGATTTGCCTGACCCACAAGCTATGTTTGATATAAATTATTTCTCGCGTGACCCCCGTCCTTTTTATAAATTTGCTCGTGAAATTTACCCAGGACAATTTAAGCCATCTCCATGTCACAATTTTATAAAAACTTTGGAACAGAAACAAAAGCTGTTGCGAAACTACACACAAAATATAGATACTTTGGAACAGGTTGCTGGCATAAAAAATGTTATTGAATGCCATGGATCCTTTTCGACTGCTTCATGTACCAAATGCAAGTACAAATGTGATGCTGATAGTATCCGCAGTGAAATATTTGCTCAAAGAATACCTGTGTGTCCACGTTGTCAACCTAACGTTGAACAGAGTTTAGATGCTTCCGAACCTGTTTCTGAAAACGGGTTGAGACAGCTTGTTGAAAATGGCATAATGAAACCAGATATCGTTTTCTTTGGCGAAGGTAAGTAAAAAATGTGTATGTTCCTTACAATCAGCAATCTCACAAATTCTAACGTAACGGTTTCAACAAATCCCCTAATTTTTACCATATTATTTGCAGTTCCTAAATGTATGCTCTTTTTAATGTAAATAAAGTTGCTAGACGTAAATAAATTTAGTAGACGTTTTTTGAGTTCCATTTCGAAAAATGGAACTGGTTTGAATAGAAAGCTGTTAAAAATAAACCATTTGTGAATTCCACTAGTGATAATTTCTGAATAAAATTTTGACGTTTTTTTATCAACTGCTCACATGTTCGAAAATTTCTATGTGTAATTTGATTTATGATGAGGCTGATATGATATGATTATAATAAACAAATTACCTTCACGATCGTTGCGTATTTTTGGTTTAAAATGTTTTAAGAACCAAATAATCTTCGTAAAGAAAAAAATACTTTGGAAGTGATACTGTATTTCTGGTAGATTTTGTACAATAAGTCTGTTACTTTAAAATTTCTGAACATGCACTATTTCTCAATAACTGCGGTAAATATCAATAGATTTGGCAGTTCCTTAATGGATTTGGAAGGAATAAGCTAAATCTCCCTAGGAAAATAACGAAAAATAATACAATACATAATTTCACATTAAATTAGATATTTTAACCAAAAAAGATTTTAAACTGACACATACTGGAAATTTAAATTGTCTAATATGCGCTTTTTTTATATCCACATAAATTTACATCACAATTGGCCTTCGATAGTTTGTGGGAATGTTAACCTAATTAAATTTAATACATTGTGTAACATAATGTATTAATTCCAATTAAATGGAAGAATTAATTTGTAAAAGTGGTTCTCCTGTCATTTTTATATAATTTTAGGTTTACCAGATGAGTTTCACACTGTTATGGCCAGCGATAAAGATAAATGCGATTTACTAATTGTAATGGGATCTTCATTGAAAGTTCGTCCTGTGGCATTAATACCAAGTTCGATACCAAATCACGTACCACAGATACTTATTAACCGCGAACAGTTGCATCATCTCGAGTTCGATGTAGAGTTGTTGGGAGATGGTGATGTGATAATTAACCAAATTTGTCATCAGCTGGGTGGAGAGTGGAAAAATATATGCTTCAATGAGGAAATACTTCAAGAATCTAGGGAATTAATGCCACTCGCAGATCACTTAGACGATGAAGATACTGGCAAAGAGGTCTGTTCGGATGTTGAATCAATATCTGTAAAATCAAATAAAACATCGGAAGCGATTTTGCAATCTTCATCCACTTCTACTATCGCATATTCACATTCTGGTTTTGAGTCCTCGACATGTTCTAAAAAAAATGTGGAATTTCTTTCCCCTGACGACTTGGATGAACCGATGGAATCCACCAGTTTTGGTGGCTCATGTGATTATCGACATTTGTCCATTGACTCTTCTAAAGATAGCGGAATATTAGGCGATGCCTCAAATTCTGCTTTAGCGCCATCGTTTTCAAACTTCGTAGATTCGGCTGATATTAATAAAAGCCTAAACATGCCGGCCTCAACAACACAGACAATTTCCAATAAATCAGTGGGTAATAACTTACACAGCACAAAAACTGCTGATAGTAGTTGCTCTGAAGCTGAAAAACAAAGCTTAAGAAGGCAATTAAAGCACCAAACTGTCGCGGAACGTTTGCTTAAGGGGACTTATTATGCTCACGATAATACAGCGTCTTATGCATTTCCCGGTGCTCAAGTTTCTTGGTGTTCAGATTCCGAAGGAGAGGATGAAAATTTAGTGGAATACGAAGATAATCATTGTAATGATGACGATACAAACCATGCGCCATTGTCACCTTTAATGACACCTTCAGTGGAAAATGAAATGGTGAAAGCAATTGCATCAACAGCCGCCTCGCAAAATCCTTCTTCAGCTGCTATTAGTTTTTCTAATACTGTTTTATCAAATTCCTGCCTCTCACAACCCAAAGTACTTCCTCATCTTCCACAACAACAATCAAATACAAAACGTAATTTAATGGATATGCCTGTCGGTGAATCGCCTGATTCTCATTGTAAATCCTTACATACTGAGGCTAAATACAATAGTGAGTATGAATCTTGTAATAACAACCCACCTCCCCATAAAAAGCGGCGAGAATCTACAGAATATATGTCAAGTAATACTCCAAAAATCGGTCTAGAATCTTCGTAAGCTCCCTTTTTCCTTTGTATTTACTGTAAGTTTTCTTTTTTTGTAATTTAAGTTTTTAAAGTTTTTGTAATCATGTCAACTACAACTAAGACACATCAAAACTAATTTTTTATGACGCATTGTATGAACGTATGTCCAGACAATTTCAAACTATTGTGTATGTATCTACGTTTAAACTCGAAGATCAGAAATTGAATTAAAAAGTGCTGAGAGTATTTAGAATATTTAATAATATTTTTAATAATGTGTAAATTTGTTCTACTTATAGTTAATTAAAAAAAAATTATTGCAAATGATGTTTGCATTACAGCTTAATTTCTCTAAACATCAGAATTATGCTGTAGTGCATATAATTTTTATAAATAAATAAAAACCAATACTGTAAATATATTAAATCGGTTATTTTTGTTTGAAAGCATTTAATCTTTGAAAGAATACACATCAATAATAAATTTAATTAATTTTTATTATTACTTAATATAACCTAAAGCACACAAAATGTAATTAACTAAAATATGAAGCATTTTCCTTTTATTTTTATTATATTTTAAAGAATAGGAATAAACTGAAGATTTTTTACAAACATTTGAATAAGTTGAAAACAACTGCGTAATTTATACAACTTTTGTTATTATATTTTTAATGTTTGAAACAATAACTTCTGTTCTTAAATGACAAACTCAAACGTAACATTTTTTGCGTTGTAAATTCGCACGTTTCAATAATGTCGGCATTGATGAATGTTTAATATTATTAATGACAAAATGATAAATAATGAAAAAACACACGCACACTAAAAAAAAGTAAGATATATAAAATTAAAATAATAGAAATTATATATTTAATAACTAAATTATTTCAAGTAGTAAATAAAATTATTTAGATTGTAAACTGCGGTTTAAAAATTCATAAAAATCAAATTAGTTTAAGCAAAATAAAGCCAGCCTACCTTTCAACATACCTAATATATGTATGTATATATATTTTTCTAAATAGAATTAAAAGTTTTTGAAGTAAAGAAAGGGTCTTAGAACAGTAACCATGCAATCCACAAAATAATATGATTTTTCAATATGTATACTGCAAAATACTAGAACCTATCAAAAAGATCTTTGGAATGCAATGCTGTGGAGCATGGGACAAAACTAATTTTTCCAATAATATGGCTTACTTAACTTACATGGTTACTGTTCAATTTGAACAGTACACATATACCTTGTTTTTTGTTAACAAACCCTAATTTAAAATGTATGCATATGATTTGAAAATTTTCAATAAGCAGTTATAAAAAAAATTAAAGTCACTAACAATACAAAACTACATGTTTTATTTAGCCATTTTATTGTATGTTAATATTACTTTTACTAAATGTTTTCCAAAATTTCTATATTATATTTTGGTTTTTATTAGACATAGATTTGTTGTAAATATTAGGTTTAGTTTTATTTCTTTATCATTTCAATCGAGAACGTTCATAAATTTTATTTCATGTCTTAAAATTTGGTGATCTATTTTTCGTACATATTTGGTAAAAAATATTTGTTTCTCTTCTTAATTATTAAAAACCTTTTCAATAAAATGTAGGCACTTATGCATAGTTCTAAACATTTTGTTTTAATTCACACGTATGAAGGTAATTATTTAATTTAAAAAAGTACCCATTACTTTAGGAAACAAGACAAGAGTAATATCCCAATTTAGGCTTAAATTTCCATCCCGTATCATGCTCCGATTTTTATGAAAGTTTTGTCATGGGTAGTACTCTTAAATCTAAGAATTATGGTAAAAAGATTTTGGAGCGGACGCACTTAGTTTGGGAGTTATAGGTCTCTAAAGTTCAAACATATATGTGTCTACAACTTCCTTCATATTATTGCTACATAGTTCATATGGATATTATTGGATACGGAATGTATATTTGTTCCCCAATTTATTCGAATAATATCGAAATTGAAGGTAATCATCATTTAAAATAATGTACTCTGTATACAAATTCAACCATTCCTTTTCTGTTTTCTAAAATATCTGCCTCCCATATTTGTGAATTAGAAGCATCTTGACATTTTTTTTCGTTTCAATGGTATTAAAGTTTATAATTTCCCTCATGTGTAAAGAAATATTTTGTGAATTATCTCTGTAATATTGTTTTTAAAATTAAATGTTATTAAATATTTTAATTACATAGTTTATATACACATATGTATACATACTTGTTTTGTCAATATGGCTCCATGTACTTACGGCGTATTTTTTTTTAAATACATAAGTAAATACATATTTATGTCGAATCATCAATAAAATAAATATTATATTCTGATATTTTTAAGCTTAAGGTTTCTTTATTTTAATTTAATTTTTAATTTCAATATTTCGTCACTCCTTTCCTTTTTGTCTTACATACATATGTATGTATATATAAAAAATTAAAATAAAGAGACCTTATTAAGCTTAAAAATATCAGAATATAATAATTAAAAAGAGGTCAAGAAACCAAAAGAATTTAATAAAGTAAATATGTACATATGTATGTGTGTATGTTTTTGGTACAAAATTTATACAACCTCTTCACCCAAAAAAATATTTGAAATTTATACGAAAAACAAAAGTAAAATTCGTAGAAATTTGTTGTTCACTCCGGTGATATGATTTACATAATTAGGTCTGCAATAATTTTGCTCCATGGCATATTGAGGGAAATTGGATTACTATTCTCAATCATAAATATACACAAATATATAAGTAATTACGATAAATCGTTTAATTTGGCATCTGTGAAATTTTATAGTCAGTACAGTTAAAGATTTTTAAGGAAACACTTATGGGGCAGAGACTATGTATATGCAACATTCATTTGAAAATCCTTACGTCATTGAGCGGCAATACAGATTTTACATAATTTGAGTCATAATGAAAATTCGGGTTATAGACACGTGGTTTCCTTGTGTAGAAAAACTCGAAAAACATTTTGTAAAAATTTTCATTTATTAAGTTATTAATTGTTAAAGCATAAACAAGTATTAAGACAATCATTTACATTTCACAAAAGACATTATATATGTATACACATCTAAAAACATCAAATAAACTTAAAAAGCTTTGAGCATCACAGATGTCCATTACATTTGATGGCTGTTTTATATATTTAAAAAAAATTATTTAGTTAATGCAGCAACTTTTTGCATAAGTAATTTTGGATCTGCCCCTGCGAAACTGTACACACTGCGTTTATTTTTTATGAAAACAAACGTCGGCATACTTCGTACTTTGTAATAATCGCAAATATCATGAAACTTTTCGACATTAACTTTTATAACAATGACTCGATCCTTGTAGTGGTTAACCAATTTGTGCATATGAGGATCCATTTCTTTGCAGGGCCCACACCATGTCGCGTAAAAATCTAGTACCACCAACTTTTCGCCAGCAGTTGCGATTTTGTTCTCAAACTCGTCTGTACTTTTTAATGTCGAGACCATTTTGGAATTAATTATTATTAAATATGTCGTCTTCTTTAAAATTTAAACTTTTACTCAAAGTCGACTGTTTCGGTCGGGTCAAAGATTGCAAATGATCATAATACAAAAAATGTATGTATAAAGACGGTCGTCATTTTCTTACATATGTATGTATATATTTTTTATTGTTCTGAGCTGAAATAACGGATTTTAAGGGGAACACAAATTTTTAACAGAATAAATAAAAAGTGAATTTATCTCGAGTAGAGTATGTACTTATTAATATTTCCATTTCGCTTTTGTACAAGCATTAATTTTTTTAAATAAGTGTGTATGTATGTACATACGCAGTCGGACTCAGTAAGTAAATCAAAAATGCGTTTTTATAGTTAAGGTTTTATTAGAATATTTATTTCTATAATGCATAAAATACACACGAATATTTAATAGAATTTAGCTAGTTAAATATTTATACCTACATATACGCGGTAATAAATTGGAAACATTTTAATTTTTTATTAGAGTATTATTCATTAAAGTACATACATATTTATAATTGTGGATATACTACATGTAAATTAAAATTAATAAACGTTACCGTTCCCTCAAAAATGGAAATACTTTCTGCAGTTCAATTTTAGATTTACAAGCCTCAACCTGTGGTAATGTTTCAACCAGGTTTAACAAATAAATTTGTAGTTGTTGTCGCCTTTCTTCTACAAATTTTAAGTTCATATTGCCAAATCGTTTTTTCGGTGGAAATTCAACCGCAGAGACATAGGGATGCGTTTTTAATAATGATTTGTGAAGTTTATGAAAATCATTATATCGCCGCCAAATCGACCAATGTTCCAAATTTTGCCTCATTGTTATGTGAATTTCATAAAGATAAAACGATCCGGTACCATGCTTGGACTTGTGTAACTTCGTATGAGGGATTGTGATAAGGAAGTTTGCAGCGAACGATGAAGACGGATCTATACCAGAATCTTCAAAATGCTTTTTAAGCCTTCGTATAAGCTGGCGATTTTCTAAATTCAGCTGAGCCAGTCTAGTCTCCAGCAAAACGCAACGTTCATTTATGTCCTTCAATTGTTCCTCCAATTGGAAATGTTGCGGATGATTACAGGAATTTTGAGCAGCCGTTTGATTAGATGAATATTTACTTGACTGAGAAGAGGTGTCACCATCTAGGTCATGATATGAATGTGCTGATGAAATTGATCCATTTCCTATTGTAGAATCATTATATATTGGTATAGCGGAGCAGATTAGAGGTTCTTTAAGAAATTCCAATTCAGGTTCTATGGGATCCGTTAGTGCATCATCTAAGGAGACTCGTTCCTCAGTACCTGAGTATGTCTGTTCGAAGGAATTTATATTACATTCAGGTTTTGAATTGTTTTGTAACTGTTTCAACAGGTCATCGGTAGAACTGGTACTTGCGATCGGCCTTTCTACTGCAACAGATTTACGTTTAATTTTTGGTTCCACTTTAACAGGTGTTGGTGCGTAAATAACTGGTTCCTCTGTTGAAATTGTTTGTTGAACCTTATTTGCTTTAACAGCCACATTCAACTCAGTTTTGTCTACAGAAAGAGCAAACAGTACTTGATCTAATGATTTTATTAACTCAACCAAAGATTTTGCCATTTTGTCATCTAACAAAACTGACCAATGGGTGTAATAAGAACACATTATATGATATTCCGACAACCATGTAAGTAAATATCGCTGTAAGGAATGTTCATTAAGTGCAGCTCTTATAAATGATCTGCCTTTACCTATATTTGTCCAAACTTGTTTAAAATTGTCAAAACGCTCCTTCTCATGTTGTGTGAGAAATTTCTGGCAAAATTCCCAAAAGTTTGACTCCGTGGAGGCACTCAAAGTATTTGAGGATTTACTTGAAGAGGACCCGGTAACAATTTCATGCATATTTTGAAAAAGATTTGCTGCTGACACAACAAAGTTAAGCTGATTTTGTTGCTGTCGCTTTAATCCATACAGGAATAATTCTTCTAGAGACTCACATAGTTCAGCAACAGTGTTATCGGATTCAGTAGCCAGTTCCTTGCGATCGCTAAATCTCTTACTGCAGTCTTGCACGCTCTTTTGAACTCTTTTAAATAACTCATATTTTCCCTGGTGGAAAACAGATCCGACTTCTTTGACCACACTTTCTATTGGTAAAGAATAAAAACTTTCCGGCAAAGCAGAGTACTCCTCCGTTGCCACACATTCCTCTGGTTTTGCTTCGGGAGAGTGGTCATTTCCTGTGGCCTCCTTTTCGATTGTAGACATATCTTATCTAATTGAATTACGTATCTAGTGTAAAGTTTCACTTTTTAATAACTGCAATTTGGAATTTTGTTATATATGTATATTTCATTTTCGACAGGATTTCCACCCAAATTGTTCATCATTGGCTTTTTAAACTGTTTTCATATTTACCATATCACAAAAACAACGATATTTTAAATTTTAAAATTCTTTTAATATACACATGCAACCATATGTATAAATATGTATTTAAGCGAAATCTATTCTTATAGTAACATTCACCCAGAAGTATTACCACGCACAGTGAAATGGTCAATCTACCAACAAAGGGTGTGCAATTTTTTTTTTGTTACTTTCTATATACTTGGCTTGCGTATCTTTCATTGTATTGATTTATTTCGCCAGATTATTCGTATATATTTCATAGCATTAAGCGAATACTAATAATAATAACACAATAAGTATATTAGTCTAAGCGAAAGAGAAAACTAAGAGGTGATTATATGGACAGGCACTGATTTACAACACAATTATTTATAGATTGGCATCACTGTTTTCTCTTTTTCCCATTTATTTATTTTGTTATTTTTCAGTACAGGCCATAATGACGTCACGACTCGTAAGATAAAATCGTATGGATCAACATGTTTTGGGATGAGTGATTCAACTTTCCCTCGCCACCTCTTTTTTGTAATATAGTGTATAGTAAATTAAAAAACAGAGCAACGTAAACAACAACAAAATGCAACGACAATAACAGACTGAAAAACAAAAGACGCCAAAGTGTACTTATGTATAAATGTTTTTCGATGAATAGAAGCAATCATTCAACAATTAAAAAACAAAACGCTAAGTTCAGTGAAAATAAAGCTCCATATACAAATAAATAACTGTGTTAGGTACTTGCAATATATATAATATAATCAAATACTTAATATAATAATATTGCCATAAAAATATCGATATACAGAAAAAAACTATAAACAAATTTTATATAAAAAGAAATCTTGTGAATTTTGGGTTTTTAAATTTAATACGTGAAAATATTCCTAAATAGCCCGGATTATCTTGGCTGCTGCCACTGAAAAATCATTAACCTTTGTTAAACTACGAATTACAAAGAAAATTAAATTTCAAATTGATTATTAACAAATAAAAAGAGAACAAAACACAGCTAAACAAACTTTTGTTGCATAAATACTCTGCAAGTGTTCAATGAATAATTTATCAACAACTTTACGGAGATACCCAAAAACACTTGGCAGTGTTGGCATATTGACCACGTAAGTAAAATAACTAAATTGTACAATTCAAGTATTAATACTGACACTGAAAATTTGTACGTTCACACATCCATATGTATGTATGTCTGCATATACAAAGATACATATGGACAATGCCAACTATAAGAAGGAATTGTGTATTTACCTATCTGCAATATATCTATAAAAATTATATGTATGTATGAATAATACATCAACCACCTAATAATATATCGACCACCGAATAATATACATATATTATGAGCCAGGCCCGTCTATCTAAAAGATATAGCACATCTGAAAGTATTCTATTTAACTCTTTTATTTTATTGAAGAATACATCAATAGTTGTTCTAGAATCTAGAGGCATATTTTACATATTGTACCTTATGAACTAATTAAAATGGCTTCGTGAGACCAACAAGATGTAGGTAATGATTAGTTTTCACCCAGTAATGTTCAATCTGCTAGGGATTGGAAACAGGAAATTGCAAAATAAATTCCTACAACTTACCAAGGCGACTTGCAACTTACTTATGACTCTCCAAGTCCTTTAATATATACTCTTCCGATGTCAGTTTAGAATTTGCGTTGTATGCACAAGGTAATACGACGGGGTCTGTTATATTATATATATTATAAAATGTAACATCCGCAAGCAGTTATTCTTATATGCTTAGGAATTATTAATTATGTATTGAGTAATATTATTAATACTTTACTAATTTACATTTTATTTGAAATTTACAACTTCTACACTAAATGCAATAATACATATTTTGTTGATTTTTAATCTCATTTGGCATGAAGTTATATTCTTCAGTTGTAAATCTTGAAAATCAAATTCTTGACTTCTTTATGTCAATGGTGCAGTATTCTAAACTCACATTGAAAAGAATATAAAAAGGTTAAGTCGCAAAACAGCTATGAGTCGGTCAACATGAAGATAGTTTGCAAATTTACTTGGCAAAGTATTTATCAATTAAAATAAAAGAATAAAAGAGATCGCCGATATTTTTAAAATATCTGTTTATGTGGGGAAGAAGAAAGTAAAAACTAAATAAATAGTATGACGTACCTATCCCATGTATGTATATATATGTATATATATATATATATATATATATATATATATATATATATATATATATATATATACACTTAAATTTATATTTAAAACATCTATATATAACAATATCATCATTGCGGCAACATTGGCTATAATATGCATGCTCACAAATTATTAATCATACACCATGGTCTGATGTTTTTAATATACAATATACGTATGTATATAGATAACGCATGTATCTCTATATCTAAGTACATACATATGTATGTATGTATATATGTACGTACATAAAAAGCTATCAACTTTGATAGGTATAAAAGAATGTGGGACTGAACTAATTTTTTTAGCGCATATATTTCCATTAAAAAGGGGCTCGTCTCCCAATAACAAAAAATACTATAAATAATTATCTAATACATAAATATCCACATTAACACACATACATTTATTGCGACCAAAACAAATATGCATGCATACATATGTACATATATGTATTCGCAGGTACATACATACATATAATGTATGCACATTGTAAATATCTAAATTCAAAACAAACAATAATATATTTAAAAATAATTACATTACCAAATAAACACTTTTATTTCGATAAATTATTTACAATTCTCTCGTAAATATGTATGTAGGTATGTAGAAGCAAAATAATTTGTAAACATATTTTGATGAAATAAGAAATTAATTTAAAAACAAAAACAAAACTTTGTTGTGGGAGAAATGTGAGATCATAATTTTCTTAACAAATTATTCTTCTCTATAAATTGCTTTTATTTCCTGATTTTCAAATTGATTTCAACTTGATTTTTTTATCTTCTTTGTATGTATGCATGTCTATATACATATGTACATATGTATGTATATATTTACATAGTTTTTTAAATTTCATTTTTATATCCATTTTCTAGATGTGGCTTCATACTGTACGACAAACATCGGTTGCAAAAGTTTATTTCAAAATTTTTGGACAAAACTAACGAACAAAATAATAAGGCACCTGAACCAGATTACATATATATAAAATATCATATTTATAAGGAATCTATGCGCAAATTGAAACAGCAGGAGGAAGACGATAAAAAATGGATAAGTGTTATTGTTAACCCGGTTGGAAAATGGTGGAAAGCTGTAAAACATTCAGTTGCTTGGCGACTTTTGAATATAGCGCAAACTGGATCTCATCATGAACGTTTACATGCGGTTAGACAATTGGCTCGCATTGATCATTTGAAAGATTGGGACTTTCAACATTTGGCACAAATTTGTGATGCTAGAACCGCTATCTCATTGGCTCGCTCTGGAGCTGATACACGTTGGTTTATACCAGTTCATATGAGAGGTTGTATTAAGAACCCAAAGTTGGTGTTGTCAGAGTTGCACGGTCTTTTGGAAGGACTTAAACCACTTTCTTGTGTTAAACATTTTTTTGCTAAATACTTTCCACAACAAGATCCAGTGGTAAGTTTAATCGCTATCATCACATAGATATAATATTATAATAACATATATTGTTTCTTAATTCTATAGGAAGATATTTGTGAGTTTTTTACCCAAGAACACCCCGTATCTTTTAATGTACAAGAAACGGATTTGTTAAAAGAAATCATTTCGTTTTTACATCACGTCACTAAGGAACCCGAAGTAGCTGAAAAAATTATGAAAGACGGTGGACTAGTTCATCTAATGGAGTTGTGGAAAATATTTGCTGATGACAACGAAACGCTATCGACGCTTTGCAAAATATTGGCGAACATGTCTGTTCTTAAAGATAGTGTTGAGCACTTCTTTGCTAGCGGTTGGATTGTTGTCTTGGCCGAATGGCAAAAATGTCCTGATTTAAGATTGCAAGTAATAGCAGCTAAGACTTTGGCGAACCTCGATCATGACGATCCAAATTATACCGTTTATGCTCCAAATGTTTATCCGTTGCATCCACGTTTGCGTACTCGTAGTAAGCCCAAAGCCGACATTATATTCGTTCATGGCCTTCTAGGTGGTGTTTTTATAACTTGGCGTCAAAAAGATAGAAAACCTACAGAACTGGGTCTTTATGGTAAAAACGCATTTTATACTAGCGAAACCGATGATGTATTCTTGGTGGGAGAGCAGAGAAGAGTTCAGCTAAAGAAAAATGAAAACGGAAAGGACAAATACAACAAAACAAATGCATCAAAAGTTGCGGAAAAAAAAGAAGAATTAGTAAATGTGACTGGTGTGCATAAGGATAATTTAAGCGTAGAAAAAGGTAGACTTAATAGTTGTCATGTTTAAACAAAACATTTTTATAATTATTATAATCGATTGCAGATGCTCTTTTGAAAGCCACCACAAAACATTCGAACAAACCTCTTCAAATTAGTGATGATGCAACAAAGGAATTAGTTGAGACTTTACAAAATGAGGCTGAATTGGACAGAGAATGGGAAGTCGTCCACCCTGATGTACCTCTAGCAGCTAGTGAAAATTGTTTAGGTGAATTTAGTGTTCCAGGCAACGAATGGTTAAATCAAGACAATGAAGAAGAATATACAAATTGTTGGCCTATGGAATGGTTGCCGGAAGATTATCCCAATACTAGAATTATTGGAATAGATTATACATCTGCGGTAACAGAGTGGTCAGCCCATTTTACAAAATATTGCCCATGCGAAAAAGGTCAGGGCCACATTGATGTGCGGGCAACGTCATTATTAGAACGTATATCGATGGCTGACATTGGCAACGACAGACCCATTGTTTGGATAGGTCATTCCATGGGTGGTATATTGACAAAATTAATATTAATGAAGGCCAAGGAAAGTGCTGACCCGAAAGCGCAACAACTAGCTAAAAACACAAATGCTATTGTATTCCTAGGTGTTCCGCATCGTGGCTCTCCCATTGCCAAATGGAAACAGCACATGCAAATGATCTTATCGCCATCTATTGAGGTAAAGGAAATGGAGGAAGGTGCTCCTAAGCTGCTGAAATTACATGACAGATTTATGAACTGCCTTCACACGTGTTTCCAAAATGTGAAAATTGTCAGTATTGCCGAAGGTTCGCCTACAATGCTAACTTCGTTCAAATTTCCATTACGCATAGTTACGGAAGAGTCTGCTTGTATAAATTATGGCGACTTTTATGTTCTAAAAGATGATCATTTAAGTTTGTCTAAGCCAATATTTCGGCAATCATTTCTTTATCAACGACTGTTACAGGTCATTGAAGAAACTGTAAATGAATCCCAGAATCCTGATTTGAAGGAGCAACTGCCAACACACTCTTCAAAGTCACCTACAGTAAAGAATCCCAATCTTGTGCAAAAAACCAAAGATATTTTATCATTTATTCCTAAAATTCTTTTTAAATTTTCAACTACATAAAAAGTAATTTAAGAAACACGTTTACATCAAATTCTTAGTAGGTACTTTGGTTGAACAAATTGTTATTGCAAATAGTATTACATATTTGTACATAATAATTAGGTTTTATTTTAATCTTAATAGCCATTCCCTGCAAAACAGCACCATTTTGCTTTTGGAATCTCTAGTTTTAGAATATTTTTTTAGAAACTTGCTCATTAATTTATTACAAAACTTTTTTATTTATTAATAGAAGTGACCTTATGAAATAATTACAAATTATTTAATGTAACGAAAATACATATTTTCATATATTTTTTAATAAACTGAACACTATTGTATATTAAAAATATTCTACCTTCTATAATATGATAAATTGAAAAGTAAGTAAAATATCAGCAATGTCAACAAAATTAATATAAAACATTTTTCTAACTTTGTAAAACGTAATTCCTAGCAATGATAAGTTTTTTATTGAAAAAATACATGCACAATAAGTCAACATTAAGCGTTGTGGTTCACATAATAAGGTTCTTAACTTATTTCAAGAAAATCATATTAAAAAACTAAAATTGTTTCAGTATTTCTAGGAATTTACCGCTGTTGATGAAACTCTTTGAAACACGACTATTTTATTTCGATTCGGCCCAGCCGTTCAAAAGTTTCACACACCCATACATACAGACATAGTGGTACCCTCTCAGGAGTAGTCAGGTAATCCTCTTAAGAACTCAAAACGTCGAGATCTGGCGAAAACTTTAATTTTTCAAAATGTAAAAGCAGTGTAACTTCCCTATTTTTTATCAATAATCTTAGTTTGCAGCTTAAATATAACGGAAACCAAAAGAACACCCTGGTCATCACTGATTTCTACGTTATTCGAGCCACCCTACTATGACTTAAAGTATAAATAAAACTACCAGACTTGATAACTTGTCGTTTTTTTTGGAATGACATGGCGGCTTTACCTAAAATCGTAAAAAACCGAGACTTTAATCTACCAATGATAATATTGAGAGAATATTAAGATGGAGCACATCTAGTTTAATAATAGATATACAAAGCAATACCCAACTGACTTCAATTTAGGTTAACCGATGTTTTGCGAGGTTTTTCAGAATCTAAGTACACGATTTACACATATGTATTGCACACTGAAATGCCAATTTTCCAAAAACTGTTTTCGAAAATATAATGACGGCAAATTGTAGTCCTTTTCATACTCTTTAAGGTGATATAGGTCATTTGGTGGCACAAATTCTGGTTCTGGAGTTATAGGTCAAACAGTGAACGATTTGTGGGTTTCGAAAACGTTTTTTGAAAAATTTTGTTCGAAACAACCGCACAGCTAAAATCTAATGATGCCAAATTGTAGCCCTTTTAATGAAGTTTTAGGTGATATAGGTCATTTGGTGTCAGAAATTCTGGTTTTGGAGTTATATTCCAAAAACTGTTCTTTGAAAATTTTGTTTGAAACAACAACTGCACAGCGAAAATCTAATGATGCCAAATTGTTGCCCTTTTTATTCCCTTTCAGGTGATATAAGTCATTTGATGCCACAAATTCCGGTTTTGGAGTTACAGGCCAAAAACTGTTTTTTGAAACACATTTTCGTCAAATTTTGTTAGAAACACTATCTTTGGCGTTTGTTTTTTCCTTTCAGATGGTGTAACATAGTTATTTTGTATCTTGTCTGGCTTAAGACTTATAGGTCAAAAACTGGGTAAAAATTTTTTGAAAATGGAAACAGTTTGTTGAAGAGCTGAATATCCATAAAAATTCGCCTTAAATAACCAACCAATTTTAGATTGTTGCCGTATAATTTTTGTTATTATATTAGCAGCATTCGTTATATTCAGTCTTCAAAGCCAAAAGTACTAATTCTTTCCTTCATGAGCGAACATTTGTTTACCTCTCCCTGAGAAAATGAATTCTGCAAAAAAGTATGTTCAGAAAGTTTGTTATGCTCACGGGTATTTATATTCTTTATAGCATGGTAATGATTTTTGAATTACCAAATAAAATGTGGGGTTGGCAACGAAAATCACATTGACTTTATGCAGTTACATAGCAATTAACTTTTGCATATACTTTAGCGGTGTGACTGATATTTGCACTATCTGCGTGGCCATTTTAAGTGATTGAAAACGAATCGTTGTGGTTAACTTTTTAAATTGTGTTCAATAACTTTTAATACAGATCGGAAAAAATAGAAAAAAATTGTCCTCTTTACCTTATCACTTGTGGCACCATTTGTATTTAAATAATTTATTAATTTTGAAGCAGTTTTGGCAATATTTGTCACAAAATAATTTTCGTACGGTTGAAATTCCTTTGTCGTCAAACTAGTGAAAAACGTGATTTTCGTAAAACGAGACAAGAAAAAAGAAAGCGTAAAAGTATATGTACATACAAACACACATGCATACGTGAATGGTGGTAATGTAAATCAAAATAGGAGGGTGTAAAATTTATTTACAAGCTACATCCATTACATAGAGCTACTACATTAAAGAACGTGTCCTTTTGTTAGTACATTCATCAAAGAAAGAAAACAGTAGTGGACGGAAAAGAAGCATATTAAAATTATCGAAGGTTATCTTGTTGGCCGGATTGCGTGAAACAAAGAAGAAGAAGAGGGCAGAAGTGCGTGTGTGTGCGTGTTTTGAAAAGTAAGTCGACAAATAAAAATAAATTTAAGAAATTTCACAATGGCTCAGGATAATACGGAAATGTCCACAAAATTCTCGACATTAAATGTAAACGCTGCTGAATTTGTACCAAGTTTTACTAGTTTCAGTGCTGCCGCTAGTACTGCTATAAGTACTGACAACACACCGGCAGCTATAATTTCACCCATGGAAACAACCAGCTTGCCAGCTTCAACAAGCGGCACTCCTGCCACCACACCTAATTCGGAAGCATCCGGTTCAGGTTCCACGAACGTTCTCAATCAAGCTGATGTGCCGCCAGCGGAATCACCTATGCAAACGTCACCCATAAAGACTGCGGCCGCAGCTGCCCCTGTAGAAGATATCAACACAGCCGATAAAATTGCAGCCAATAATGGTAATGGTAAATATCAAATTTTCAATTAGTCCCTAAATTGGCTTAACGTTTTCTTCTATATGGTATAAAATGCACACACAACTGACGTCATGACAACGATACTAACCCAAAAATACATACACCTTCGTACAGATCGGTAATGTTTTTCTTAGTTTTGTTGTTGTGGTCATTAACCATTTTTTTGCTATTTAAGGAGTGTTTTTAGGTTGTTTTTCATTATTTGTGTAGTTTTTCTCATACTGTGTTGCTTGTGAGTTGAATCTAACCTCAATTTTATTATGTGGTTTTAAATGTTCAACAAAATATGTTTAATAAATAAAAGAAGCTTAACTTGGCCACTAACAGTATATTCTGAATGATACTATAAGATTTGAAATGAAATAGGTATTACCACTTGATATTTCTGGTTATTCTTGTGCTTCTTGTGGCTCACTTTTTCACCACTTACTCCTTTTGTTTACATATTTATGGTGATGACACGCTATCTATTTCTAAGTCTGTGTTGTACTCGGTGCTATAAATAAAATTTTTAATGGTCAAACAATTTTTGCGAGTTGGTTACTAATAATTGGACTGGAAAGAAATTTTAAAATGAATTGGGAAACCAGTCGAAAATTATCAGAAACCTGTGTGCATTCTTCTGCACTATATAATTTTTTATTTATTTTTATATATTTCATTTATTTATTCTTTCTTTTACACTGCTCCTAATATACAACTGATCTTGCGTGTATTATACAGTATTTTTGTAAGAAAATTTTCTTTATCTGACCAATAACTTGAACAGGGACATCCGTAATGAAATTTATAAGTTTGATCCTTAGAATTTTGGTGAAAGTTATAAAATCAGTTAAGAAGGGATATGTTAGAATGAAACAAACTGTTATTTTAAACCTCAGAGACATTTTTGTTTTTAGCAAAAATTCTTTAATAACGACAATTAATTAGATTTATTACAAGTCAATCGAAATCACCAACTTTAAGTTAGTCAAATGTAATTAAAATCTCATTGTGAAAATTTGAGACTGAATGAGAAAAATTAAAGGCACTGAATGATCCATAATGAAAGGCGAAATTTTGCTCTTTTTGTGGCGAATGCAATTGCCATGATGGCAAAGCCTTGAACAAATTGGCTATAGCCTGTATTTTTAATAAAAGTCGTTCAATCTTTATGCATACAACTTTTTCATGCACAGTCTGACGCCAACACAGCAGCTCCCAGGTTTTGCTGGCTCATAATAACTGAATGAAAAGTTACAGAAAAATAAATAATATTTAACCTCCAAGTAGCAGCACATGCAATTTTTTGTTCCAAAATGAGATTTAGCATTCCTTAGTTTTGATAGTGCATGATAAAAAAAAAAACATTTATGGCTTTTTTAATTTTAAACGTGCTGATTCTTCTTTCCTAAGTTACAAAACAAGTTGAACTTATTTAGCTAATTCGTATTTTCATTTTGCTAGGTCTAACGCAGATCCACATTTTTTTAAATAACTATTTTTGTTTAGTTTTTAAACATGTTTTAAAGAAATTAGTGGCGATTTGATTCAATTGGTAATATAATTCTTCATAAGATCTGCAATTTTATTAAATGCACCGATTATCACGAATAACTCTTGGCATAAAGTACTGTGCCGTTTGTGTTAATTCGTGAAAATCAGGGCTCTATTTTTTTCTTTTTGGCCTCAACAGTAAAAATTATCTCATGCAACGTACAAACAGGATAAAACTGGTCAGAACAGAAATAAAGCGGTATGAAGCTTTCTTCTTTGTTGTTTATTTTTTATAATAGTGAATTTTTATCAAATGTTTTAAATTTGTATAAAAAAAACACGACAACACATTTTTATATAAATTAATAATATTTGTTCGTAGAAAAGACTGTACGCACTTATTTTACTGGAAGCTTATAAATAAAAATAACTTCTATACAAAGTATATCAATATCAAGTAGTCGCAAGAGTACAAAAACAAAATCCACCGTACATTTTGTTTGTGTAAAATTAATATCTTATGTCAGAAATTTTCTTTTATTTTATTTTGTTTTGTTCACAATTATTTTCAAAAATTTAAATACTTTTCGCATAGAACTTTTTTAAAACAATTTCTTTTTGTTACTTTTCTTAAACAATACACTTTTTCACAAAAATCTTTTCCACAACAATTCTTTTTTGCTACTTTTGTTGAATTAATAATGTTTTTCACAATTTTACAAAATTATTTTTTCAACGAATAAACAAATATGGCTCGCTACAAAAGTAAACAAATTTTGACATACGTTCATGTAAAAACTGAAAAAAATTTTAGTCAGCTGGGCTCTTGCATATACTTGATATAGATATACTTTGCTTCTATATATAAATGAAATTTATTTGTTGGTGGTTAAGCAATGCCTATATGCATTTCATTGGTGCTTTACCAAATCGTCAGTAGACTTTAACTACAGTTTTGAAAAGTTAAAAACCTCTTATCTTATGCATATATGTACTTCCGAAAACCATCTGAGAATTCAGAACTTGTAAATTACAAATTATTTTCAAAAATAACAACAGAACAAGAATAGTAGGCCTTGAAAGTCATACAAAACTAAACCAACAAATAAAGTATATTTGATGCTAGCGTTAATGTCGACATCGTCGACGGCGTCAAATGTCAAAAAAAAGTTGAATCGTATGAAATTGTATGAGAGCAGTTAATCTCAAGGCGTTGTAACTCCGTAAAAGTTCAATCTATTTCAACTTTTTCGGCGTTGAAATGAATCTATTTTATTTGTCTACACCTTTAATAAATTTCATTTATATATAATAGTATTGTGACAACAATGTGTCAAATAAAAAAATTTCATAAAAATAACTTCTTTATACATTCATTTATTTCATTCATTTATAAAATAATATTATTTGTATAAATATGTACTTTATCAACGATTTTGAAGTTCATGTAGCTCGTTTACTTAGTTTAAAAAGCTCTGCTTTATAGCAGCTTAAATTGCGAACTTTGTGTATTTCCATCTGGCATCGATTTGATGACCTTTAATTCATTTGTGTATGGTAATTTATTAAACCACTTCTTTTCTTCTTTCTGTTTTCTTCTTCAATTATTTCACATTCATATTTCTTTACATTTATTCTCTTGATCACTGATATTACGGTATATTTTCTTAATTGCTTTTACATTTAAAGTATTGCGCTTCGTTTACCTTAAATTTTTTCGATCGCTGTAATCAGTTTTTAAATTTCGTGTACATTTTCCTTTTGCGCGGATTTAAATTCGTTCTTGCAATTCATAGTTTCAATCTTGTCTTGTACATCAACATTTCCCGAGGGCATTGTTTCAACGTCGGGCACATTAATCTGGACTAAATCGTAATTCCTTCATTATGGCAAGGGTTCAGATAGTGATAAGAAAATTTATGGGCAAAAAACAAGGTTGTTTAAAATATAAAATACCACATAGCATCTATTAAAATCATTTCTGGTATAGCGCATACATAAATTGAATAGTTTATACACGCAATTGTAGGCAAGTTTTCTTAATGTAACTTCGCTTCATTTATCGAAATCATAGCTTGTATCGTTTGAAAAGGCAATTTCAAATAAAGTCGCTTAAAATAACTGAGCTACATCAAGATAAATAAAATTTGAAAATTTCCAGTTTTCATTGCACTGAACGTTGTTAGGAAAAGAGAACGCGTGAGTTATTAATAATTTTTATTTGCATAATACGATCTCTTTTCAAGATGTTCAACGTTTTAGTAAACAAGCAATTGTGTCAAATGATTGGCATTATAATGACACATCCTACATGGCTCAAAATCTAATATGATATATGTGTGTATGAAAGATATTTAGGTCATTATAATGTGTAAAAATATATCTTCTTTTCATAAGAACAAGCTGATCGCGAAACGTGTAGTTTCATTTAAATAAATTTTATGAAAAATATTCTTAATATTCCACTCTCAAAAAAATTAATGAATAGAATGCAATCACGTTCATTTATTAAAAATAAAAATAAATAAAAAATAATTTGCAGTTTCGCAGATTTGAACCTATAGCCTGTTGGGAAATTAACATCCTGTAATACAATTTACATAAACAAAAGGTTCACTATTAAAATAGAAATTCATACATTAAATAAATTTTAGTTTCCAAAATATTGACTGAAAACAAACACGACACAAAGACTATAGTAAAACACAAAATTAAATCCAAATGTTTATTTTTAGAAACTGATCTAGCAGATAGTTGGGATGTGGAAGATGATCCCATAATAACCCCCGATGATGAGGATCTCGATGATAATGATGATACTGAAGGTGAGGCTACACCTAAAGTTTCTAAAAAGAAATTGCCCAAAGTAGAAGAATCACGAAGCAAAAAAGAGCACGTAAATGTCGTTTTTATTGGTCATGTTGGTAAGATATTTTACAGTTTTCTAAAGAATATTATATCTAAAAATCCCTAATTATCAATTTTCATTGTCAGATGCTGGTAAATCAACAATTGGTGGTCAAATTATGGCTCTAACCGGAATGGTAGACAAACGTACTTTAGAAAAATATGAACGTGAAGCACGTGAAAAATCTCGTGAAAGTTGGTATCTCTCATGGGCCTTAGATACAAATCAAGAAGAACGTGACAAAGGTAAAACGGTAGAGGTGGGTCGTGCTTATTTCGAAACAGAGCGTAAACACTTTACTATTTTGGATGCTCCTGGGCACAAGAGCTTCGTGCCCAACATGATTGGTGGTGCCGCTCAGGCAGATTTGGCAGTTTTGGTTATTTCAGCGAGAAAAGGAGAATTTGAAACTGGATTCGATCGAGGTGGGCAGACACGTGAACATGCTATGCTGGCCAAAACTGCGGGTGTCAAACATTTGGTAGTGCTCGTAAACAAAATGGATGATCCTACAGTGAATTGGGATGAAGTCCGTTACAACGAATGCAAAGACAAGATCCTTCCTTACCTCAAAAAATTAGGTTTTAATCCTGCCAAGGATTTAACCTTTATGCCATGTTCGGGCTTAAGTGGAACCGGTCTACGTGATCCTATACCACCCTCACTTTGTACTTGGTATAGTGGACTTGCCTTTATACCCTTTATCGATTTGTTGCCTTCACTTAATCGCAAAGCTGACGGTCCATTCATCATGCCTATTGTGGATAAATACAAGGATATGGGAACAGTTGTTATGGGCAAAGTCGAATCGGGATGTGCGCGAAAGGGTCAAAACTTGTTGGTGATGCCAAATAGAGTAAGTAATATTAATATGTTTAGGATTTAAACCTTTAATAGCAAATTTTATATTAATAGACACAAGTAGCTGTTGATCAACTTTGGTCCGATGATGATGAAGTAACATCTGTGGGTCCAGGAGAAAATGTGAAAATTAAGCTGAAGGTTTGTATTTGTGTCCGAAATTTTTTTTTATATGTATGTACATATTTATTGATGTTTTTATGCCTCTAGGGCATTGAAGAAGAAGATGTTTCACCTGGTTTCGTTTTATGTGACGCCTCCAATCCTATTAAAACTGGCAAAATTTTCGACGCTCAAGTAGTTATTTTAGAGCATAAATCAATTATCTGCGCTGGTTATTCAGCTGTTATGCATATACATTGTGCTGCCGAAGAAGTAACCGTTAAAGTAAGTATACACACTTAAATAATACTTGAATATAAACTTTTACAACATACTTTGATACAAACTTTGATTTGCTGTATATACAGACATACATTTATTTTAACAATTGAACTCAAATGTGTTTACAGTGTACATGTAATATACTTAAACATTTTTGTTTTCTGCTTGACACCCTTGAAGTAGAGAACATGCACAATTATTTCAAAAAAGAGTTTTTGATCGATATTGTTTTTTAATGCAATGCCATTTTATGTTTTTCCGCAGGCCCTCATCTGCTTGGTTGATAAAAAGACTGGCGACAAATCAAAATCACGTCCAAGATTCGTTAAACAAGATCAAGTGGCAATTATGAGAATTGAATGTTCGGGAATGATTTGCTTAGAACAATTTAAACTATTCCCTCAAATGGGAAGATTTACCCTTAGAGACGAAAGTAAGTCCAATATAACAGTTATTTTGGTTAATTTTAACTAACATCTATTCGTATTTTTTCACTCCAATTTTAGATAAAACTATTGCTATTGGCAAGGTATTGAAGGTGATCGAGTAAATTGAGCTAAGCTTAATTTGTTTTAATTTTTATTGAGTGCTTGAAGCCCCGCCTTTTTAATAAAAACAAAAACAAGAATTACGATCTAATTTTACAAGGCTTTTAAGCCCAGCCGTCAAATAGGAAAAAATTTAACAAACTTTAAATGATTTCAAACTCACACAAAACCACAACCTATTATTAAAAACAAAACAAAAGATGAACTTTATTAACGAAACGAACGAAAAACAAGGATCATTATCAAATAAATACAAAATAACAAAAAAGTAAAGAAAATCGTCGTATATAAATATATACAAATATATATATTATATAATTACTATTAAATATTTAAAACCAAAATTAAAAAAAAAGAATAATTATATTGTATGATTACCATTATACACATTTTGATTTAAATTATAACTAGAGAAGAAATAAACTATACAAAACAACAATTGGTTAAAAGCAAGAGTGACTGACGAAGATGATCAACAACCAACAATTAAAATATAAAATGAAAAAGAAACTATATAATATGTAATTTCAACTTAAAGAAGAACCTTGGTATATAAAAATGCTTCTTTTATTTTGCAATATATAAACTATTTGTAGTTAATACAATATTTGATTTTACATTTTTCGTTCATAAGTAACAAGAATTGTTCATATTACATAACTAAAATCATTTAATTTGTATGAGAAAACGAATGACAAAAAGCAATTACAAAAAGTGCGATGACGCCTTAATCAAGGCGACTTCAATAAGGTCACCCTGCTAGCAAACCTGACTGTTGCACATTTCCTTACGAGATAAATCGTAAACATTTCTTTTTCTGGCTTATGAAATGCTCATAACTTCATCACTTCCTTCAAGCTATCTGTACCGATTCATTTCTATATAATTTTCATAGAACTTCTTCAATCATCATCTGCACTGATACCACTCGGATTTGGATAAAACATCTAGACATTTTGCAACAAGTATTATGTTGTTTTAAACATGGTGTTACCTGATTGAATGTGCCTTGATGTTACTGCATTATCAAAAAAAAATTAAAGCAAATAAAAAATAAATTCTAATTTTTACATTATCTCTGAACTATTTATTCAGTTATCTAAATTTTATGTATTAACGCAATCCCTGTCTTTCTCTTTCTATGCTGTTGGTTACTTTAATTTGAACTCTAGTTAAAAAAATAATAATAATCCATGAAATGTTTAAGTACCTTGTGTAGATTTGTGTTGATCATGAACTGGGGGATTACTGTGTAATTCGATTCCAAAGTAAGCGCAGTAAGCACGCGCATGCCTACTTAATTAAGAGATTCTGTCGGAACATTTTTATTTTGTTCTAGATCCATTATAAAATTAATGTAAATTGTTTTAGTGTGCCGGGAAGTATAAAACAAATTTGAGATTTGCCATTAAAAATCCCTCGTCTAATTATTGTTAAGCATATAAGTTTATTAAGAGTTGTTTATTGAGAAATTCAAAACGATTTGCAGGTTAAAACCAAAACTATTCAAGGACTCGCTTTGTGGCGTTATGCGCATTCATTAACTAATAAATATTCCCTTTTATTCGCTTACTATTTGTCAATGTTACGAAAAGACAATCTCCTATATTATGAATGGCGACATCAACCTCACATCAACACAACAGGATAAAATTTTAACTTGTCTGCTCTTTTTCGAAAATAACAGGAGGCAAATTACGGCATTGTATTTAAATTGGAAAGAAATTTCGATCGATATCGAATGCGGTAATTTGGCCCCAGACTGCCAATTACGTGTTCTACCAATAATATATGCCTTAGCGAACACCAAGAGATCGGTAGTAATCACTTATTGTCGACAACTAGTACACAAGTGAACTTTTTTTGCTGTCGTGTTAACGTGGCGTCGAGTCGTCATTCATAATAGGGGAGAATACAAAAAGTGGGACACTTACCTGGTAAACAGCAGTCAACTACTTCTAACAGCCTGTGTTTAGTGTCTAAGTTCTTGGATATAACAAAAGGCTAAGAAATTCTATTATAGGGTTTTATTTTTGTTATGGTCTTAAAGTGACGTTTGCAAACATAACAAGCGGGATTAATAAATTGTAAAAAGTGCTGCATGTAAGTATTTATTCGAAGAAACTTCGAAAAAGAGCAAAACAAATTTTTTGCAGCATCAGATGTTTTTTTTTAAATTAAAAATTCCCTATTATTTGGACCGAAAAATTACTTATCATTCTGAAATTTGTTTTTAAACTGTTTAATTGAAAATTTTATAATTCGAAATTTTGAAGATAAATAATTTTGATCTCTGATTTTATATAATGAATTTCGCAAATTCCAAATTCAACACAATTGACTATAAATTCCCGTATAAAGACGAAGTTTTATTTACTGTCACTGAAATTGTAACCCATCTTTTTACTGATATTGAGAAAAGTTGTAGACCAAATGTTTTTTCATATATTGTTTGTTGAGTGACAGAATTTCACGATATCAAATGGGCAATCCATGACTGGCAAATCTCTTAATTTTGTTTCGTCATTTAGATATCGACACAGAGCTTTGAATCACACGCGTTAAAAAAAATCGAATACTTAATACAATATTTGTATCACACACGAAATGGTATTTCTCACACAGACTGGTTTCGTTATAAATCCGGTTTTGTAACTGACAGTTCATATAATGCGTTCGTCCAAAACGTCTGAATTTTTTTTTGTAATGTTATCTACAATGATTCCCATATAAATTTTCTGGACGTATTGAAAACAAGTAATAAGTATAATCAATAATCGGTGTAAAAAATTAATAGAACTTCAAAGAAATTTATTTGAAAAAAATTATGTATGTATATATTTTATAAGTTTTTAATTTATGTATAGAAACCGAAATAAATATTAAATACAAAGGATGTTTTTTAAGCATGATAGAACTTTCAATTGTAAAAAATACAAAAAAATTTTTATAATAATCCAAAAATATTTTTAATTTCAAAGATCAACACGTGGCATTAACATTTGAAAATTAAAGCAAGTTCTGGATTTCCAATTGTGCTGTTCGTATGTCACGAATAACGAACGATAAATTTGAATCTTTTTCCATACTTCAATTTGTTGGTGGTATTGCATCATTACGGGAGTATGTTCGACTGATGGCTTGGCAAAGTGGACAATTATGTGGGCCATAAAAATCAGCTGTCCAAGGAAATCTGAATAATTTGGTTACGTTATTTAATCAGTATGAGTATGCTGATAATAAATTTGTAGAAATTAAAGCATCGTGGCAGTTAGTTTGATATCCCATCATTCTGTAAGTTCTATCGGTCTTAAAAATCAGCCTTTACTCACATATTTATGCAATCTAGTACTTACGTATGTATGTATGTATGTCCCTGTCAAGAAAAAATTTCATAATTATGTTTTTAAAGTTTTCCATACAGGAGCGGGCGAAATACTAGCAACATTAATTATTTTTATATAAAGGCTGATATAATTTCATTAAATATTGTGTATCATAAGGTGTTAAGGAGATTTTTGTAAGAAATTAAAATAAAAATTCTTTTGATTAATTGTTTTATAAATTCCTCAGTAAAAAGAAAGTAAAAAAAAGAAAATAATAATAAAAAATAACCAGTCAAAAAATTAGTCCTACAATTCTTTTTTATATAAAAATTGGATAATATAAAAATAAAAAAAATAAAAAAAAATTGTATCAAAATTTATCTCTGTGGAATTTACATATAAGGTTTTTGGTATCTTTAAAAATTTTAATTGTCCAGATTTTCTGAAGAACTGGGGCCAAAGCTGGATTTCTGAAAAATATTTTCAAAATAATTTGATGGAACTGTTTATTAAAACAAATGTTTTCCTTATAAAAAAGAACTATTCGCAATCAACGTAAACAAACTTTCTGAAAAATTGATATGTCTATATACATATTGGCGTGATCTGAAAATTAAGGTGGGATCAATAACAAAACTAAACTGAAAGAATTATTCTGCAAAAAAAAAACTTCAATAAATTTGATAATAAATTTAAATCTGTTTAACAACTTTTCTAAAATTGCAGCAGTTGGAAGTTATAATTATAGTTATTGAATATTAAATTTTCTTTGTAGGTTGAATTTTAAAAACGAAAAAAAAAATTTTCTGAAAAAAGTGTCAATATAAAAAGTTTATAAAAAACAATTATTCAAAAAAATAAAAATCATTCAATTGAATTTTTATTTTAATATGTTTTTTTTTGTTAAATAGTTTCAAAACTGCATTGAAGTCGCAACATTTTTGATGCACTCGATCTCTAGGCTCTTTTGAAGACTTTTAAGAATAACTTTGGTTTTTATTTGCATTTCGCTGAATTAGTTTTATTCATTTTGAATATGATCCCTATTTTTGTTTGAACGAATAGTTTCAAAAAGTAATTTATATAAAAGGAACTAAAGATAACATACAAAATATGAGTTATCTGATTTATATGCGATTTTAATAAAAGAAGTCATGTCCATTTTTTTTAATTTGCTGCCTTTTTAAATTAGCACGTCCTCATTTGACTAACTTGTTGAATTTCCGTTCTTTTTCTTTCTATTCCAAAAATAATATATATAATAAATAGTAACAGCTTTAAAAGTTCAATAATGAGTCCTGTTATGTATTTCATACGAAATGAAAGTAATCAGTTATGTGATGGAAAACGGCGGTTTTGAAAAGGTGTGATGAATTCCAATCGATAATGATAGCTGTTTTCGAGCCAGTTTCAAATTACACTAGACGATAAAATATAAGCAATATTATAGTCTATTATAATATTGCTTATATGCATTTGAAAAGAAAATTAAAAAGTAAAGTGTTGACAAAACGACTATAGCAAACACATCACACTTTTCATACTGCTCACACATCTGAATGTAAATTTGAATGGCACCGTTGCAATAAAAACAATTTTAAGGTAAATTCACATTATTTTCATTGCCTGTCAAAAACAGAACAGGACCAAAATAGAGAAATATTTAAAATAAAATGTAAGCTCATCTAATAAATAAAAAAATACATACAAAAAACAATTGGTTAATAAAATTAACTTTAAAAAACAACGGTTCATGATTGCATTTTTTGTCCTTAAAAGTTAAAATGTCGAGGTTTATTCTGTTTCAATTGAAATACGTACGCGTATTTAATTTTGTAAGAAAGTGTAAAAAAAATATCTGCTTTATTATTTAGAAAATAACCCTTGTTACTGTTGTCGTGTATGTAGTGGAAATAAAACGACTCCAAACGTTAACGATTTCGTTACGATTACGACAACCATAATAACGTGGAATATTTTGGATTTAATATTTATACGAACATTTTTAAATTAAACACAAGTTTAATTAAATTTTTTTTATGAATGTTTCCGAAATGTGTAATTAAATGAAATTCTTTGCCAGGGTAAGTTTAAACTCAGTAAACCCATTACGAAAGCTGGTCATATCAGTTGGCTTTCCTAACTTTCAAAAAAAAAAAAAAGAATATCTATTTTGTATATCAAAACTTTTTGTTAAATATATCTTTAAATGTCATGTTTGAAAGATAAATTAATAATTACTTACATGCTTATATATTTATGAGGTATGTGTGTATGTACTGTTAGGGAATGCAAATATTTTTGTTGTTTAATAGGTTTATTCTGCTTAGTCTGCCTTATTCCTTGCTATCAAAACAATAATTTACTTATTAAAAAATTACCTATAAAATAAAGAAATATAACTAAACTAGCGATAATAAAAAATGATGCTACAGAGGGATAAATGTAATCCGTAACCTAAAGAATTAATTTCTGTCTGTATACTGTTCTATTTTTAATTTTTAAAAACCTAAATGAATTCGTCATCGTGGTGATCAAGTAAATAGGATATTTACCGTTTTTAGGATGCCTGCAACTGAAACGATAACGTAGTTGTCTGAATGTTGTGAATTTAAGTTGCTTTACAGTGCATTCGTTAACAATAGAAATTTCCATATACATAAATTGTATTCCACTCAACAGAAAGAAAATTTCTGATATTTTAAAATTTTGTATAAGAAGTATGGGAAATTCATTTGAAATAGAAATTTGTTCCTTACAAATATCAAAACCTTAGAAACGTTGCATTGTACAAACTGATCGATCCTTTGTACTCAATAATTATTTTTTGTGATTAATTTTTAATAATTTCAGATTTCTTATTGAAAAAAAAGCCGCTGGTTCACTGGAGGCTAATTTTGTGCTGAACTCAATTGCAAATTTCATTTTAAGAGATGCAAACTACTCTTGTGGCTGATGTGACCCCGTTGTAAATAACGCTTGATGACGCTTAATCGTGAGTACAATTTTCCATGTAACATTTAAAAAACATAAAAAAAAAATTTTGTCGCAGAACAAAGTGGAGTGAAAAAAATTTCCGAAGTTTTTAAAATTTGCAAGGAAAAAATTTCAAGAAAAAAATCATAATTTAAAGATGTATATCATCTTGCATGTGCACGTTTTTCCCTAAAAAATAGTTTCTTAAATAGTATTTTATTTAAGACAGAAGGGAATTTGTCGCTCATGATAAAAACCCTTGCAAATATGCACATTTTAAAAGGGATTCTGGGATCCGTTTTAAAATGTGTACAAATCTAAATCACAAGGCCTAGTGAACGAAAGGTAATTAATGTCTGGGGCTAATTTCGAATACCGATCAATTTGTGGAGGCTTTTTGGTACTTAGGGTTTTCAAAAACTTCCAATAAATATTTACTACTAAAATTTTAGTAGGAATGTGGCTTTTATTTACATATTTTCATAAAAATACAAAATCTTTTTTTTTTTAGTACATTTTATAGTTCATAGGACTAATAAAAGTGTTGGTATAAAATTCGTCTTATTCTTTACTTAAACCAATAGTTTAACAATCTCGTGAATTTTTACTTTTTTGCTAATAACGGTGTTATGGGCTTATTTCTACGTTCTCTTTCCTGTAAATGTTGAGCCTCTCTCTCGCCGTACAAATCCAAATGGCGGCCATGATACCAAACCAGTATATCGAAAGCTACACCAATTGCTGTGAAAGCTGTAAAAGTGTAAATTTTAATGAAAATCTTAACGTTCAACTAAAAAATAAATTTCTACTTACAAAATGCCGTTATATTTACTAAATACCGAAAATTTGTTTGGTTATAAATTTGGCAATTTCCATTGCCATTGCAAGTTTTAGTCCATTTCAAACATGTTGAATCGATAATGCGTCCGAAAATGATAGGACCGGGTATAAGAGCCAACAAACTGACCATCATCAGAGATAAACCCTGGGCAAACGATTTATCCTCAGTTGAAACTGATCTATAGTTAACCAACAGATTGCCAATACGGCCCGAAGAACCAAACCAATTGACTATCATTGAGGCTATCGAAAACGTCCAAAAGTTAATATTGCAACCTTTAAGACAAACACCAGGCTTAAGAACATTTATTACATCATCTACCGAACGCCGGGCCTTCGAAAGGAGACGCTCTTCAGTAACTGTGTTAAAGGCGGGGGTGGCGTCATCACTTGATGAATATGGCACTGGTACTTCAGTTGTACTATCATCACTGGCTTTAATGTGATATGGCTTAAATGTTGTTGATGGAATTAAGGTGGTGGTTGCTAATAAAGGCTCTAACAATTTTGGCAGGATGGAACTATGTGATGTGGAATATATTGCTGTAATGGCATTATCAGTTGTAAAATCTAGATCTGACGTCAACAGATCTTTGCTCAAACAGGAACAATTTGAGTAGAACTAGAAAAAACATGCACTTGTTTAATTGAGTAAAAAATATTTCATAAACAGGATAATTTTCTATAGAAAATTTTCTCAATTTATAAAAAGTTATACTTATTTATTTAACGACGTGGGACTTATTTACAACGAAGTAATTCCCCTTATTCTGTAATTGTTTGTCAATGTCACGTTAACCCAGTATAAAAAATGGGACAGTTATTTCAGGTTGTGCTGACAGCCTCCTACCATTCTCTAAGGCCTAGAAAATAAGAAGAGACTGTAATTAAATGCAGAGGAAAAAGAATATTCCGTTGTTTTTGTTTTTATATTGTCTTGACGTGACGTTGATAAATAGTTACAGAATAAGAGAGAATAAAAAAATATATTTTTGTCCAAAATTTAAATTTTATAAAAATTATTAAAGTGCTTTTTGTTTGTTATGTGGTCAATGCCCGCATTTCATTCGTTCTTACACCAAATCATCAGTAGACTTTAACCTAATTCCAAAATAACAAAACCTTTCAGTTTATACATAAACTCCCAAAAATGAATTGAGAATTACACAAGCAAAACCATAGGATTTGAAATTCCAGAAAACACAACAAACAAATTTTATTCGATATAGTAAATCTATTTCGTTTTTCCACCTTCATACAGACTAATTGCATGAAGGTGGTAATACAAAATAGGTAAGATGTTTACAGTTTAAATTTTGAGTTGTTGCTCTTCAGGGGAACAAGTGCAATATACATATTCATAATTCTAATTTCTGTGTTTGCTACCTTTAGGTCTGCATTCCATTTCTGACAACCCGCATGACAGGCTGAAAAATATGTTGTCTCTGTTGCCTCGTGACAAATGGGAGAATAGGGCACATCATCGCAAGCGCAATTTGCATTACAGGCAGCACTCAAATTTAATCTGTTGGCAATGAACTTTACATTTAAGCAAATACAAAAAATATTATCTCAACTTACTTGCCACCAACTTGATCTAATGAAACCGTATCTTTGCAATACATAAACATATACGATATTTGACCCATTATATAGACGACACCCACGATGACATTCCACATTAATACTTTACTGGGGGAGGGTTTTGTTTTCGATATTATCAAACCGGAACCAATTAAGCCAATTACCATGCCAATTATGGACACTGGACCCACAATAATTGTGGCACTTTGAGCAGTTTTATGAAATTGGACTTCCATGTATTTGGTTAAAAACGTCATGTAACCGGCAGCACCCAGAATATAGAAGACACCCGAAATGATGTTGTAAATTAAAAGCTTGTTGCGCAGCAAACGCATAAGGGCCTTGGGGAAGTCTTAAAAATTTGTTAGCCTTAATAACACTAGTTTCATTTTTAAAAGCAAACTGTTTGTGTACCTTTGAGAGTAGGAAAATCGGAAGTACCCCCAGCTGGCGTGTCTAGTGTAGCATTCGAAGAGAAACTTCTTCCCAACGGCAGACCTTCATCGATTTGTAATTCTTCATGTTTTAGAACTTGTGGCATATGCGAGTTGTATAAATGTTTGGTCTTTTTTGGCAATTGTTTGGGAAATAGGCCAATTAGACCCGAAAATAAAACCATTAGGGTGCCCAAGATCATCCAACCAAACCACCAAGCACCCAGCCATCTGGGATCTTTATTATCGATTAAAGGTGTCTTGCTGGGATCAATGAACATATTTAGCGACAAATAGCCTAAGAATTAAAAATATAATAATAATATTCCCAATAATTACTAAGAAGTTATAGTTTACCAATAAAAAATCCCACTATGGGTCCAATCATTCTCAGTGACATGGCCACTGCCAACATCAAAGGCGTGTTAGTTTTCTTTGTATTATCATCTAAATAAGTTTGGCCCAAGGAATAGTAGAGAGTATTGCCCACACCAAGAACAAATTGAGAGAGAAATATTAAAATCAGAGGCACCACCGATAATAATGATTCACATTCCTGGTTGACTTTTAAAGCGCCACATAATTGCTGGGAATTTTTAATGGTCGAATTCTTTATGATGTAAAAGAAAAAAAAATAATAATAATAGCGATTTAATAGTGTATTTAGTTCTCTATACTTAATTGTATGTATGTACATGTATGCATCTACACTCAATTAAATAATCTAGTGGGCGAGTAAAAAACAATAGAAAGATATTCTGGGCTACATAAAACCATTCTGAAACACGTAACTGGGGAAAGAAGGAATGGAAGCCACAAAAATTGATATCTGCTATTAAATTGCCAATCTACACGGCAGAACAGAAAGACTTTGTTTTCATAAGCCACTGCACTCCATAGTCAATACTTGAATATTAAAAGGGCCTAAAAAGTCTTAAACAAAAAGCTGCTGTAAAATTTTCCTTTATCAATATTTTACGCTGAAAACTCGCACTTGATGTGCGATTCTCAAAAAAATTTAAAAAATCCCAAAATTGGGATTTTGCTTATAAATACGTTCAGCCGTGGGTTAGGTTAAAAGGGCTACCCGCAAAGGCAGCGAGAAAACACTCGAATACCATAAAAGGCCCATAACTTGTTTAAAAAATGGTTGAATTATTCATTAAACGGATAAGACTTGAATTCGGTCTAGGCAAAAGAGTGGGCCAAGAAAGGTAAAAAATATAAATTAGGTAATCAAATATCTCTCAATATATAAGAAGATAGGAAAAACAGTCCTTTTTTTATTGGATCAAAATTCTAGGATTGGTCTAAGTTTAAATTTATTAGAATCCCGAGGTGAACCAATTTTGGCCCGCCCCCATTTAAAAATATAAAATTAAAATTTTAAACTTAAGTTCAGAAATCTCTTTAAATGCTGTAGGAAATTTTATTGCAGTTAGACTAACCGTTTGGAAATTGCAGAATTATTTCCTGTTAATGACCCACTGTGCTTTGTCACATAAAATTAATTTAAGTTTAATGCTAATATACGGAATTTTTCTTTTTAAATATACATACATACATGTATAATTTTAAAATTGTTAAAACAATTTCATATTTTTAAAATACAAATTTCATTTAATTTTCCAACATTAAAATTATTTATTTCTGTTTGTATGTTGGTGTTTACTTTGCAATGCACTCTACTTTTACTACTAACATTTCGTTAAAAGTGCATCGGTGTTGTGGACTTTACTGATGATGCTGATGTTGATTACCGCATTGTGTCATTATCAAACAATGTCACTGTTACACTTTTTCATTCGGACAATGTGTACAAATAAAATCAGAAAAAACCGTGCTATAACAAACAATAAATTACATTTGATTGTATTGTAATAAATTACTTTTTTGTGTAACTAATTCAAGCTTTTCACTAGAGCAAGTTCAAATTTTGATTATTTGCGGGTACAATATTTATGATGAAGCAAATAATGTAAAAAAATGTGTTCACCTACAACCAATGATATCGTCATATTGCCTCCACCCGTATTTTCATAGTACTCTTGGGTCAATTCCAACGCATCTTGGCCAGCTCCATAGATAAAGTGTGGCAGAGCCAGAATAAAACAGGATAAACCGCAAAAAACGATACCCCAAGCAATCCAACGTGGACGATTTCGTTGGCCACCGATGTACGAGAGTATCAGGGATAATAAAATTTGCGATATTTCATTACCGCTGAGAATGATACCTGAAAAGAATTAATTTTTTGTTAATTAAATTATTTATGTGCAAAAGGCCACAGAAAAAGTCAATTCTAGCCAATAAAAATATTTAACAAGAATTAAAATTGAATGAAATGAAACATAAACTTTTATGGACACTGATTGTGTATTCGATATGAGGATCACACAAGTGTGTGTGTGTGTGATTTTGTCAGTTTATTTATTTGCATATCCACGTCTACCAACCTGTTGTTTGACTGGGTATTTTAAATCTTTTTTCAATCGTCGTTAACGTGACTATAAAATACATGTACGACATGGCTTGTATGGTGCCCAGCAAACCGTATACAGCCATAAACATTTTTGTATTGGCATAACGTTGCATCCAGACTGGATGCCAATTTGCTAAACCACATAAATAGTGGCCAGGACGATGACGTAGTTTAGTTGCAGGCATTTTTTTCTTAATCTAATGTCATTAACAAAATGGCGCTTGTGAAGGCTGCAAAAGATAAACAAAATACCAGAAAATTATAATTTATTTGATTAAAACTTAAGTGTTCTACGTTAGTGTTTACAAAAATATAACTTATTATTTTTATCACTTAAGTGTTCACATCCTTCATGACTAAAGTGCAAGTATGTTTATAGGAAGGAAACTGCATATCGTTATCTAGAAGCCATATAAATATTTTGGTGTCTTACAGCAGAATAATAAAATGTTATATATGTATGTACATATTTAACTACTAACTAAACAGTCTTAAATAACTGTTTAGTTCAGAAGCTCAGTAGTGGCTTATCTAAAAAGAACGATATTTGCTTATGCGTTATATTATCGCATTTTTAAATTTCATGTCAATTCAATGTACACACTTCAACCAGGTATGAGAACTATTATTGATGCCAAATAGCTAATGTTGGATTGAAATACCTAGTTTGAAAATTAGATTGAAATAAACTATGTTAGCATACATACATATGTATATCTGTAAGAACAATCTATTTTCAGCTTTTGTTATCTCATGTACAAATAAACGATTTTTGAAATTAATCCAACCAATAAAATATTCCCAGACCTGGCCTTCATAAAACTCCATTTTGTTTGTAATTACAAAACAATTTTTTAATGAAAATTGCCAACAATAGAAATACAACACTGTACCATTTAATAATACATACGACGTTAGTGACAGTTTGTGAATTGAGTAAATGTTAAGGCTACCACTGATTTAGTGTATTTTACTAAAGATTTTCGTGGTGAGAAATCATGAAGTATTTTCTAGTATGTACGAAAAATTTCAACAATTACTTACATTCCGTGTATTAAAATATTCTAGTGTATACTTTTTTGAAGCACACATAAACAAAGTTATCTAATCTAAAAGTTTTGACCATCAATATGTTCTATTTATAATTCAATTGATTTTAAATTAATATAAATTGTAATTGTGTTAACTTCTCTTCGGTGGTTAAAATTAATTTTTGCTGCTTAAATTAATTAACTAATTAGTGGTTACTACTTCTGGAGATGAGTAAATAGCTTTCACAATTCATAGTAATAAACTTAGTTATTGCGATTAGTATTATTTTTTTGCCTCTTTGAAGAAAAATTTTTTGGTACTTTTTTTGGAAAGGGGTACCTCTTTGCAAAAATCAACTATTTCAAAATTGCATTTTTGTACCAAAATTTTCTCAAAACGTATTTATTTGTAATAAAATCAGTTTTGCGATGAGTTTCAAAAGAAAAGAAGAGAAAAAATCGTTAAATTACATGCATTTGCGAAAAAAAATTTTTGGTACTTTTTTTTGGAAAGGGGTACCTCTTTGCAAAAATCAACTTTTTCAAAATTGCATTTTTGTACCAAAATTTTCCCAAAACGTATTTATTTGTAATAAAATCAGTTTTGCGATGAATTTCAAAAGAGAAGAAGAGAAAAAAACGTTAAATTACATGCATTTGCGAAAAAAAATTTTTTGGTACTTTTTTTGGAAAGGGGTACCTCTTTGCAAAAATCAACTTTTTCAAAATTGCATTTTTGTATCAAAATTTTCTCAAAACGTATTTATTTGTAATAAAATCAGTTTTGCGATGAGTTTCAAAAGAAAAGAAGAGAAAAAAACGTTAAATTACATGCATTTGCGAAAAAAAATTTTTTGGTACTTTTTTTTGGAAAAAAATCAACTTTTTCAAAATTGCGTTTTTGTACCAAAATTTTCTCAAAACGTATTTATTTGTAATAAAATCAGTTTTGCGATGAGTTTCAAAAGAAAAGAAGAGAAAAAAACGTTAAATTACATGCATTTGCGAAAAAAAATTTTTTGGTACTTTTTTTTGGAAAAAAATCAACTTTTTTGGAAAAAAATCAACTTTTTCGAAATTGCGTTTTTGTACCAAAATTTTCTCAAAACGTATTTATTTGTAATAAAATCAGTTTTGCGATGAATTTCAAAAGAAAAGAAGAGAAAAAACGTTAAATTACATGCATTTGCGAAAAAAAATTTTTGGTACTTTTTTTTGCAAAAATCAACTTTTTCAAAATTGCATTTTTGTACCAAAATTTCCTCAAAACGTATTTATTTGTAAAAAAATTAGTTTTGCGATGAGTTTCAAAAGAAAAGAAGAGGAAAAAACGTTAAATTACATGTATTTGCGAAAAAAAATTTTTTGGTACTTTTTTTTGGAAAGGGGTACCTCTTTGCAAAAATCAACTTTTTCAAAATTGCATTTTTGTACCAAAATTTTCTCAAAACGTATTTATTTGTAATAAAATCAGTTTTGCGATGAGTTTCAAAAGAAAAGAAGAGAAAAAAACGTTAAATTACATGCATTTGCGAAAAAAAATTTTTTGGTACTTTTTTTTGGAAAGGGGTACCTCTTTGCAAAAATCAACTTTTTCAAAATTGCATTTTTGTACCAACATTTTCTCAAAACGTATTTATTTGTAATAAAATCAGTTTTGCGATGAGTTTCAAAAGAAAAGAAGAGAAAAAAACGTTAAATTACATGCATTTGCGAAAAAAAATTTTTTGGTACTTTTTTTGGAAAGGGGTACCTCTTTGCAAAAATCAACTTTTTCAAAATTGCATTTTTGTACCAAGGGGTACCTCTTTGCAAAAATCAACTTTTTCAAAATTGCATTTTTATACCAAAATTTTCTCAAAACCCATTTATTTGTAATAAAATCAGTTTTGCGATGAGTTTCAAAAGAAAAGAAGAGAAAAAAACGTTAAATTACATGCATTTGCGAAAAAAAATTTTTTGGTACTTTTTTTTGGAAAGGGGTACCTCTGCAAAAATCAACTTTTTCAAATTTGCATTTGTGTACCAAAATTTTCTCTAAACGTATTTATTTGTAATAAAATCAGTTTTGCGATGAATTTCAAAAGAAAAGAAGAGAAAAAAACGTTAAATTACATGCATTTGCGAAAAAAAATTTTTTGGTACTTTTTTTTGGAAAGGGGTACCTCTTTGCAAAAATCAACTTTTTCAAAATTGCATTTTTGTACCAAAATTTCCTCAAAACCTATTTATTTGTAATAAAATCAGTTTTGCGATGAGTTTCAAAAGAAAAGAAGAGAAAAAAACGTTAAATTACATGCATTTGCGAAAAAAAATTTTTTGGTACTTTTTTTTGGAAAGGGGTACCTCTTTGCAAAAATCAACTTTTTCAAAATTGCATTTTTGTACCAAAATTTTCTCTAAACGTATTTATTTGTAATAAAATCAGTTTTGCGATGAATTTCAAAAGAAAAGAAGAGGAAAAAACGTTAAATTACATGCATTTGCGAAAAAAAAAGTTTGGCACTTTTTTTTGGAAAGGGGTACCTCTTTGCAAAAATCAACTTTTTCAAAATTGCATTTTTGTACCAAAATTTCCTCAAAACGTATTTATTTGTAAAAAAATTAGTTTTGCGATGAGTTTCAAAAGAGAAGAAGAGAAAAAGACGTTAAATTACATGCATTTGCGAAAAAAAATTTTTTGGTACTTTTTTTTGGAAAGGGGTACCTCTTTGCAAAAATCAACTTTTTCAAAATTGCATTTTTGTACCAAAATTTCCTCAAAACGTATTTATTTGTAAAAAAATTAGTTTTGCGATGAGTTTAAAAAGAAAAGAAGAGAAAAAAACGTTAAATTACATGCATTTGCGAAAAAAAATTTTTTGGTACTTTTTTTTGGAAAGGGGTACCTCTTTGCAAAAATAAACTTTTTCAAAATTGCATTTTTGTACCAAAATTTTCTCAAAACGTATTTATTTGTAATAAAATCAGTTTTGCGATGAGTTTCAAGAGAAAAGAAGAGAAAAAAACGTTAAATTGCATGCATTTGCGAAAAAAAATTTTTTGGTACTTTTTTTTGGAAAGGTGTACCTCTTTGCAAAAATCAACTTTTTCAAAATTGCATTTTTGTACCAAAATTTTCTCAAAACGTATTTATTTGTAATAAAATCAGTTTTGCAATGAGTTTCAAAAGAAAAGAAGAGAAAAAAACGTTAAATTACATGCATTTGCGAAAAAAATATTTTTTGGTACTTTTTTTTGGAAAGGGGTACCTCTTTGCAAAAATCAACTTTTTCAAAATTGCATTTTTGTACCAAAATTTTCTCAAAACGTATTTATTTGTAATAAAATCAGTTTTGCGATGAGTTTCAAAAGAAAAGAAGAGAAAAAAACGTTAAATTACATGCATTTGCGAAAAAAACTTTTTTGGTACTTTTTTTGGAAAGGGGTACCTCTTTGCAAAAATCAACTTTTTCAAAATTGCATTTTTGTACCAACATTTTCTCAAAACGTATTTATTTGTAATAAAATCAGTTTTGCGATGAGTTTCAAAAGAAAAGAAGAGAAAAAAACGTTAAATTACATGCATTTGCGAAAAAAAATTTTTTGGTACTTTTTTTTAGAAAGGGGTACCTCTTTGCAAAAATCAACTTATTCAAAATTGCATTTTTGTACCAACATTTTCTCAAAACGTATTTATTTGTAATAAAATCAGTTTTGCGATGAATTTCAAAAGAAAAGAAGAGAAAAAAACGTTAAATTACATGCATTTGCGAAAAAAATTTTTTTGGTACTTTTTTTTGGAAAGGGGTACTTCTTTGCAAAATTCAACTTTTTCAAAATTGCATTTTTATACCAAAATTTTCTCAAAACGTATTTATTTGTAATAAAATCAGTTTTGCGATGAGTTTCAAAAGAAAAGAAGAGAAAAAAACGTTAAATTACATGCATTTGCGAAAAAAAATTTTTTGGTACTTTTTTTTGGAAAGGGGTACCTCTTTGCAAAAATCAACTTTTTCAAAATTGCATTTTTGTACCAAAATTTTCTCAAAACGTATTTATTTGTAAAAAAATTAGTTTTGCGATGAGTTTCAAAAGAAAAGAAGAGAAAAAAACGTTAAATTACATGCATTTGCGAAAAAAAATTTTTTGGTAGTTTTTTTTTGGAAAGCTGTACCTCTTTTTTTTTGGAAAGGGATACCTCTTTGCAAAAATCAACTTTTTCAAAATTGCATTTTTGTACCAAAATTTTCTCAAAACCCATTTATTTGTAATAAAATCAGTTTTGCGATGAGTTTCAAAAGAAAAGAAGAGAAAAAAACGTTAAATTACATGCATTTGCGAAAAAATATTTTTTGGTACTTTTTTTTGGAAAGGGGTACCTCTGCAAAAATCAACTTTTTCAAATTTGCATTTTTGTACTAAAATTTTCTCTAAACGTATTTATTTGTAATAAAATCAGTTTTGCGATGAATTTCAAAAGAAAAGAAGAGGAAAAAACGTTAAATTATATGCATTTGCGAAAAAAAATTTTTTGGTACTTTTTTTTGGAAAGGGGTACCTCTTTGCAAAAATCAACTTTTTCAAAATTGCATTTTTGTACCAAAATTTCCTCAAAACCTATTTATTTGTAATAAAATCAGTTTTGTGATGAATTTCAAAAGAAAAGAAGAGAAAAAAACGTTAAATTACATGCATTGGCGAAAAAAAATTTTTGGTACTTTATTTTGGAAAGGGGTACCTCTTTGCAAAAATCAACTTTTTCAAAATTGCATTTTTGTACCAAAATTTTCTCAAAACGTATTTATTTGTAATAAAATCAGTTTTGCGATGAGTTTCAAAAGAAAAGAAGAGAAAAAACGTTAAATTACATGCATTTGCGAAAAACAATTTTTTGGTACTTTTTTTTTGGAAAGGGGTACCTCTTTGCAAAAATCAACTTTTTCAAAATTGCATTTTTGTACCAAAATTTTCTCAAAACGTATTTATTTGTAATAAAATCGGTTTTGCGATGAATTTCAAAAGAGAAGAAGAGAAAAAAACGTTAAATTACATGAATTTGCGAAAAAAAATTTTTTGGTACTTTTTTTTGGAAAGGTGTACCTCTTTGCAAAAATCAACTTTTTAAAATTGCATTTTTGACCAAAAATTTTCTCAAAACGTATTTATTTGTAATAAAATCAGTTTTGCGATGAGTTTCAAAAGAAAAGAAGAGAAAAAATCGTTAAATTACATGCATTTGCGAAAAAAAATTTTTTGGTACTTTTTTTTGGAAAGGGGTACCTCTTTGCAAAAATCAACTTTTTCAACATTACATTTTGGTACAAAAATTTTCTCAAAACGTATTTATTTGTAATAAAATCAGTCTTGCGATGAATTTCAAAAGAGAAAAAGAGAAAAAAACGTTAAACTACATGCATTTGCGAAAAAAAATTTTTTGGTACTTATTTTTGGAAAGGGGTACCTCTTTGCAAAAATCAACTTTTTCAAAATTGCATTTTTGTACCAAAATTTTTTTAAAACGTATTTATTTGTAATAAAATCAGTTTTGCGATGAATTTCAAAAGAAAAGAAGAGAAAAAAACTTTTAATTACATGCATTTTCTCAAAACGTATTTATTTGTAATAAAATCAGTTTTGCGATGAGTTTCAAAAGAAAAGAAGAGAAAAAAACGTTAAATTACATGCATTTGCGAAAAAAAATTTTTTGGTACTTTTTTTTGGAAAGGGGTACCTCTTTGCAAAAATCAACTTTTTCAAAATTGCATTTTTGTACCAAAATTTTCTCAAAACGTATTTATTTGTAATAAAATCAGTTTTGCGATGAGTTTCAAGAGAAAAGAAGAGAAAAAAACGTTAAATTGCATGCATTTGCGAAAAAAAATTTTTTGGTACTTTTTTTTGCAAAAATCAACTTTTTCAAAATTGCATTTTTGTACCAAAATTTTCTCAAAACGTATTTATTTGTAATAAAATCAGTTTTGCAACTTTTTCAAAATTGCATTTTTGTACCAAAATTTTCTCAAAACGTATTTATTTGTAATAAAATCAGTTTTGCGATGAGTTTCAAAAGAAAAGAAGAGAAAAAAACGTTAAATTACATGCATTTGCGAAAAAAACTTTTTTGGTACTTTTTTTGGAAAGGGGTACCTCTTTGCAAAAATCAACTTTTTCAAAATTGCATTTTTGTACCAACATTTTCTCAAAACGTATTTATTTGTAATAAAATCAGTTTTGCGATGAGTTTCAAAAGAAAAGAAGAGAAAAAAACGTTAAATTACATGCATTTGCGAAAAAAAATTTTTTGGTACTTTTTTTTAGAAAGGGGTACCTCTTTGCAAAAATCAACTTATTCAAAATTGCATTTTTGTACCAACATTTTCTCAAAACGTATTTATTTGTAATAAAATCAGTTTTGCGATGAATTTCAAAAGAAAAGAAGAGAAAAAAACGTTAAATTACATGCATTTGCGAAAAAAATTTTTTTGGTACTTTTTTTTGGAAAGGGGTACTTCTTTGCAAAATTCAACTTTTTCAAAATTGCATTTTTATACCAAAATTTTCTCAAAACGTATTTATTTGTAATAAAATCAGTTTTGCGATGAGTTTCAAAAGAAAAGAAGAGAAAAAAACGTTAAATTACATGCATTTGCGAAAAAAAATTTTTTGGTACTTTTTTTTGGAAAGGGGTACCTCTTTGCAAAAATCAACTTTTTCAAAATTGCATTTTTGTACCAAAATTTTCTCAAAACGTATTTATTTGTAAAAAAATTAGTTTTGCGATGAGTTTCAAAAGAAAAGAAGAGAAAAAAACGTTAAATTACATGCATTTGCGAAAAAAAATTTTTTGGTAGTTTTTTTTTGGAAAGCTGTACCTCTTTTTTTTTGGAAAGGGATACCTCTTTGCAAAAATCAACTTTTTCAAAATTGCATTTTTGTACCAAAATTTTCTCAAAACCCATTTATTTGTAATAAAATCAGTTTTGCGATGAGTTTCAAAAGAAAAGAAGAGAAAAAAACGTTAAATTACATGCATTTGCGAAAAAAAATTTTTTGGTACTTTTTTTTGGAAAGGGGTACCTCTGCAAAAATCAACTTTTTCAAATTTGCATTTTTGTACTAAAATTTTCTCTAAACGTATTTATTTGTAATAAAATCAGTTTTGCGATGAATTTCAAAAGAAAAGAAGAGGAAAAAACGTTAAATTATATGCATTTGCGAAAAAAAATTTTTTGGTACTTTTTTTTGGAAAGGGGTACCTCTTTGCAAAAATCAACTTTTTCAAAATTGCATTTTTGTACCAAAATTTCCTCAAAACCTATTTATTTGTAATAAAATCAGTTTTGTGATGAATTTCAAAAGAAAAGAAGAGAAAAAAACGTTAAATTACATGCATTGGCGAAAAAAAATTTTTGGTACTTTATTTTGGAAAGGGGTACCTCTTTGCAAAAATCAACTTTTTCAAAATTGCATTTTTGTACCAAAATTTTCTCAAAACGTATTTATTTGTAATAAAATCAGTTTTGCGATGAGTTTCAAAAGAAAAGAAGAGAAAAAACGTTAAATTACATGCATTTGCGAAAAACAATTTTTTGGTACTTTTTTATGGAAAGGGGTACCTCTTTGCAAAAATCAACTTTTTCAAAATTGCATTTTTGTACCAAAATTTTCTCAAAACGTATTTATTTGTAATAAAATCGGTTTTGCGATGAATTTCAAAAGAGAAGAAGAGAAAAAAACGTTAAATTACATGAATTTGCGAAAAAAAATTTTTTGGTACTTTTTTTTGGAAAGGTGTACCTCTTTGCAAAAATCAACTTTTTCAAAATTGCATTTTTGACCAAAAATTTTCTCAAAACGTATTTATTTGTAATAAAATCAGTTTTGCGATGAGTTTCAAAAGAAAAGAAGAGAAAAAATCGTTAAATTACATGCATTTGCGAAAAAAAATTTTTTGGTACTTTTTTTTGGAAAGGGGTACCTCTTTGCAAAAATCAACTTTTTCAACATTACATTTTGGTACAAAAATTTTCTCAAAACGTATTTATTTGTAATAAAATCAGTTTTGCGATGAATTTCAAAAGAGAAAAAGAGAAAAAAACGTTAAACTACATGCATTTGCGAAAAAAAATTTTTTGGTACTTTTTTTTGGAAAGGGGTACCCCTTTGCAAAAATCAACTTTTTCAAAATTGCATTTTTGTACCAAAATTTTCTCAAAACGTATTTATTTGTAATAAAATCAGTTTTGCGATGAGTTTCAAAAGAAAAGAAGAGGAAAAAACGTTAAATTACATGCATTTGCCAAAAAAATTTTTTTGGTACTTTTTTTGGAAAGGGGTACCTCTTTGCAAAAATCAACTTTTTCAAAATTGCATTTTTGTACCAAAATTTTCTCAAAACGTATTTATTTGTAATAAAATCAGTTTTGCGATGAGTTTCAAAAGAAAAGAAGAGAAAAAAACGTTAAATTACATGCATTTGCGAAAAAAAATTTTTTGGTACTTATTTTTGGAAAGGGGTACCTCTTTGCAAAAATCAACTTTTTCAAAATTGCATTTTTGTACCAAAATTTTTTTCAAAACGTATTTATTTGTAATAAAATCAGTTTTGCGATGAATTTCAAAAGAAAAGAAGAGAAAAAAACTTTAAATTACATGCATTTGCGAAAAAAAATTTTTTGGTACTTTTTTTTGGAAAGGGGTACCTCTTTGCAAAAATCAACATTTTGAAATCTGCATGTTTATACCAAAATGTTTTCTATTTTTGAATGAAGTAACTCTTGATATGATTTTATATAGATTCATTTATTTATAATAATTTAATCTTACAATTCCATATATTCTACTTTATGTACATGTCAACAAATTATATGGCTCTGCAGATAGATATTCGCGATCGAACATATCAAACCAGATGAAGAAATCGATATTAATCAAATTCAAGATGACATCGTGCGTAATTTGCTAGTAACACACACCATGGGCCAGAGAGCTCCATAATAATCAGATTTGTTTCAAAAATCGTCGATTGCAACGTCAATATATACATGGAAATGATCCTTTTGTCTTAAGCAACTATTTGACGTACGGAGAATTTCTTGTCATACCACGTACATAAGTACAGATCCCGAAATTGCAATACCTTTAAAATTTAATTCAAGGGATGCAGCGGATGTATGAACAGGCTACGTGTTTTGGCATGTAAGCATATTGAAGATTTAGTTACGCCTCTTGAGTCATGGAAAACACTGGATGACCTTGGAAAGACGTACATATTGAGTAAGATTATTAAATTGAAAGTACGTACTTAAAGCAACGCCTTATCACGAGAACATTGTACGCGATAAACGTCAGCTAAATCAAAAGAGCAAATTCAAGGAATATTACAGAGCAAAGTTTCGCCAATTCGGAGGTGTTGACAGCACTGGCCACAGAAATACTACAAGCACATATTAAAATTGTACAACCACATTTATATTCTTATACATTTACATATAAATATATTGTATATTTAAGATTAAAAATAACTGAAATTTAAGATTAAAATAACTGAATTAATAAATACCATTAAATAAAAATTCTTACTACATACAAACATCCTTGTTGTTTCTTTCAACCACAACAAAAATTTTCTTTTCTTTTAAAACATGCAATTTAAAAAACTTATTTTTCCAAAAAAGCAATACTGCTCGCAAAACTGATTTTATTACAAATAAATACTTTTTGAGAAAATTTTGGTACAAAAATGCAATTTTGAAAAAGTTGATTTTTGCAAAGAGGTACCCCTTTCCAAAAAAAAAAAAATTAACAAAAAATATTTTTTCGCTAATGCATGTAATTTAACGTTATTTTCTCTTCTTTTCTTTTGAAACTGCTCGCAAAACTGATTTTATTACAAATAAATACGTTTTGAGAAAATTTTGGTACAAAAATGCAATATTAAAAAAGTTGATTTTTTCAAAGAGGTACCTTGCCAAAAAATAAAAAAATTTTTTTTCCTAAATTTATCAGATTTATCGTTCTTTTCCCTGTTTTTCTTTTGAAAAACCTTACAAAAACGATTTTATTACAAATAAAGGCGTTTTGAGAAAATTTTGGAACAAACATGCAAATTTAAAAAAATTGATTTTTGCAGAGAGGGTACCACTTCAAAAAAAAAGTACCAAACATTTTTTTTTCGCAAATGCATGTAATTTAACGTTATTTTTTCTTCGTTTCTTTTGAAACTCCTCGCAAAACGGATTTTATTACAAATAAATACTTTTTGAGAAAATTTTGGAACAAACTTTCAAGTTTAAAAAACTGATTTTCGCAAATTTATTTGGTTACAACTAGATACGTTTTGTAAAAAATTAAAAGCAAAGTAGAAAAGAAATTTGGCTTTTAGGATCCACCGTTTTTAATTAATTTTTGTACATAAAATACAGCTTAATAAAATAATTCCAATTATAGCTTCATCTAAATTATTTCAAATTAAGGAGGGGGCAAACAATTTCTTAAATATGTATGAATGTATATGTGTAAAAGTGTTTCCAATTTGTACAGCATGCTGCAACATTATGTCGGTTGATTGACAATTTTCAATAATATACTTGTGTTTAAAAATATAATTTTATTTAATAAATTTTGTACTTTATCACATTATTGATTCAATATTTATTGTGTTTTTAGCACACGAGTATGGATGTGGCTGGCTGATTACAAGAAATCTTTTCAATTGCATATATGCTATTAATATAATATTTTTTCATTGGAAATTAACACACTTTTAGTAATAACAATAGAAGTCAATTGCACTCTCTTCAAATAATTTAATATGAATAACTTAAACAATTTCACAAAATATTTGCAGTGATGAAAAAAATATATATATTAATTACTATATATATTGTTTTAATTTTATAACACGTTTATTTCACACCACCAACCTACTGGGACTGAATTAAAACTAAATAGTTTTCAGTTTTACACAAAAATCCTGCATAAAAGAAAATCAATTTGTTTTATCAATTATTAATACAATTGTTTTTCGAAAATAATCTTATCACAAATCAACAAATCGGTGATAATGAAATTGTTTTCTCAAGCTATTATTGCTTCTTTTTTTTGAAAATTATTCGGTCCGGTTTAATATATTTTTATTTAGTTTTGTATCATAAAAGTAAATTTTATGTCGAGTACCGTTTGAGTAAATACTCAAAATTTAGCCAGTAGATCTTTCCACACATTAATTTGAATCATAAACTGTTTAATTATTTTGTAAATTATTTATAACTTGTACACTCTTTTGTAATTTCAATTAATATTTTTCTTTCCAAATTGCAATACTAACTCGCGCCGCGCCGTGTTTTGCTCTTGACTACTCAAACTATGTGTGCGGACAAGTTCAATTATTGGATCCGTTTATGAATTTAACAAAAATAGTATTTTGTATGTGATTTTATTACAATTTTTTACAGTTTGATAAAGGAAATTCGCACAAAACTTTCGGAATTTTGTTTTTGTATCGTTCGCCGCAGGTGGACATTTTTTATATGTATATATAGGTTTATCATTCCGTTTGTAAATTCTGCTTGCAGTATTCATACGTGGCCTCAAAATTATGTGAACAAATTCCAGAACAGTTCACCAACCATAATTGTTCGAAATTAATTGAACTTCATTTAATTTTTAATGGAGTGTTAGACTTGATATTTGCTTTTATAAATACAATAAAAATTAATGAAAAAATATATATACATACATATATAGAATAGATTTAAAAAAAATTAATAATTCAACAATTTTTACCCAATCCCATCTGATTTCTTTTAATTTTATTCAAGCAGTTAAAATTGATTGAGCGTTCATATAGATGGTTCCATGGAAATTCATATTATTATTGATTCCATTCTTTTGAATTTGAGCAAAAGATAATTGTTTTTAATCATTTGCAAAGATTGAAATTAGTTATGAAATGTCAGGTCCATGCGCTGTAGCTTTGTGTTACGGAAGAGAACGTTACTTGCTGCCCATTCTTTGTATGGAAATATAATATAAAATCCATGTTACATCCTGGTTGCATAAAATAAACAATTGCAGTTCTAGATTAAAAATTTTGCAAAACTTTATTTGTATATTAATTTATGTAGCGTGCGTCACGATTTGAGTTCTCTCAAAAATGGCATTACAATTTTTTGCAATTGTTTTTTTTTTCATTCACATATATTTTTGCTTTTTATCCATATTTGTTTAAACTAAATAGTTCCTCAAAATATCTGTAATAAATTTAATAAAAACTTATTTTATTTCTACATGCCTGCATTTTATTTTTATATGTCTGCAGGGCTCTTACACCCCAAGACATCAGTAGGCTCAAACTTCTTTTCAAAAACAACAAAATCTTTTCGCTTATTCACAAACTTTTAAAAAACATTTGAGATTACCAAAGAAAAAGCACAGCGAGCCTAGAAAATTTTCAAGCAATCAAAAGAGTCAACACAATAAAATAGATTTATATCACACAAAGTTTGCTTGTAGTGATTTTAAAAATTCTCAAATGATTTTTGCAAGTTTTTGAATAAGTGAAGGGTGTATAAGATGTGGCATAACCGAATTTAAGCACTACCGCTAGTGTAGTGTTTTCCTTTGAAATCTCTTAGTTAGAGAACGATAGTTAGTGAGTGACCACTATGCAGCGCCACACGCAGTATGACCATAGAGCATTTTCAAAAAAAAGGTGCCACAACAAAAAAAAAAAAAAAGATTTTGAAGAACAAGTAGCACTGAAACCGTTGCTGAGTCAACAAATATAAAAATTCAAACGAATTGTTAAGATTCTCATGTCAGAATTATTATGTGCATCTATTGTTTTTTTTCTTTAGTGTTATTGAAGGTTCAATTCTGAATTAGAAAGAATTTCGAAATATTAAAGAAAATATAAATAAATATGCAAAGCAATTCAACCCCGACGAACTTTCCTTCTTTTGCAATAAAATTGTTCTAAGCTTTTGCACGCTTTTATACTTCATATTTTATACAATTTTTATTAAAATGATTATTGTATGCTTAAACAGCGGATATCACTGATTTCAATGATGCCAATGTTCTCACGAAAGAAATCACAATTTAATGGAAACAAAAAAGTTCAACGTCAGATTGTAGCAAATTGCAATTTGACTAGCACAACGGCCGCGCTGGCCACACATTCAAATTAACAATAGAATAATAAAAATAATCACTAACTCAAAATGATAATTTTGATTAGACACAATTCACGGCTGTGTGTAGGTGTTGCTAAACAGTGTGATGAATTTGTAGCCAGAAATGAGAGAGCGACCGGGAGAGCCTAAAATTTAATAATGAAATTGATAACAGATATTTCAGCTTAATCTGCCTGTAGTAGAAAACAAATAAATATATGTATTTACACATACTTAGACACGTACATCCATATGTAAGTAACTAACAAATTAAATTTCAAACGTGCAGTGTTCCAACTATTGTACAATTCAAATGAGCTTTCATATATTTGAAAGTTAGAATCTATTTGTTATCAATACGGGGCAGACAACTTTTGAAAAAGTTTTCTACTAATTAAACTGTTATTTAATTTTGAATGTAGTATTATTTTGAAAACAAAGTATTGTTCATTAAGATTCTGATTTAAAAGAATAGTAGTTATAACTTTAATATGCAAAGAGTACCCTTTCCAAAAAAAAAATATAAAATTTTTTTTTTGTAAATTCATGTGTAAATGAAATTTATTTGTTGGTGGTTAAGCAATGTCTATATGATGGTGTTTTAACGTTCTTTTCCCTTCTTTGCGTTTGAAACTTTTTACAAAAAACATTTTATTATAAATAAACACGTTTTGAGAAAATTTTGGAACAAACAAGGAAATTTAAAAAAATTTAAAAGCAAAAATTTTTATTTTTCGTAAATTCATATGATTTATCGTTCTTTTCCTCTCTTTTCTTTTGAAAAAACTTTACAAAACGGATTTTATTACAAATAAATACGTTTTAAGAAAATTTTGAAACAAACATGGAAATTTTAAAAAATATATTTTTGCAAAGGGGTACACTTTCCAAAAAAAGTACCAACATTTTTTTTCGCAAATGCAAGTAATTTAACGTTACTTTTTCTTCTTCTCTTTTGCAACTCCTCGCAAAACGGATTTTATAACAAATAAATTCGTTTTGAGAAAATTTTGGTACAAACATGCAAATTTAAAAAAAAATCATTTTTGCAGAGGGGTACCCCTTTTTTGTTACCAGTCGGTTATGTTGTGATAACAATTTTTTTCCTACCAAAATGTTTCAGCAACATTTCGCTTAGACTTTGATATTTGTTGCTGGAATATGTGTATATCACTCCTTTAATACAACACAGTCATATCTCAAAAAATTAGAATTTTCAGTTATTTAAACAAAAGGTTCTCTGCCATACCACCTGCATATGTAAAACAAATTTCAGCATTATGTCCCAAGCAGGAGCGAAATCATAGCAAAATATATTTCGTGCATTTGTATCTGAAAACGTGTATTTTAAAAACTTTAAACGCTTTTCTCTAAGTTTAATCTTTTCTGAGATATAACTATGTCGCACTAAAGCAGCGATATATTTTCTATTATCTAAAAACAACTCTGTTGTAAGAATTGTTATTGCCACAAACACTCTACACCTGTAATCACAAAACTACTGATAAGCTGATTGTTTATCTTGAATATGCGAACGATCGTAAAAAGAGTTGTATGACAAAACGATAAGAAGCCAAAATATCGTGCTTACTTGGGTGGTGAGCAAATTGAATTGATTTCAAAAATTAGTCATTGGCCTTAATTCGAAACCTGCTAAGCAAACGAAACGAAAGAACAACACGGAGATTTTTTATTGTTAAAATTTCTAGGCAAAAGTGTTAAGAAATCTTTAATTAAGGAAATTAAAAACATATACAGAATTTTTGAAGACAAGATTAGAGAAAAGAAATATTTTAAAATTGAAATAAAACCAGAAACGAAATTTTTGTGTGAAAAGAGCGATGGTGGCAAGTGATCGGTATTCTGATTTGCCTACTATTTCTGCAAACGCCAATATACCAGACGGTACGTTTGTTTTGAGGATACAAAATTAAAAAATTCTCTTGCTTATTGCTTCTGCATATGTGTTTTTGTAATTGAGGCATTTTCTTGGAAATTTCAGATAGTGTCGATTGTGGCGTACGAGTTTTGGGCTGGTGTCGTGGTCCGGGTTGCCTGAAATATGCCCGTCTACGTACCTTCGTAATTGTTTTGGCTTGTGCTGGTATTCTACAAGGCGCCTGTGAAACATATTTTCGCGTGTCCGCAAAACAGGCGGCATTGGAAAATGGTTGGAACTCTATAATTGTGGGTAAGTTTTTACTCGTATTTAGCGCAAAAAAACGAAATTAAACTAAATTTTTGTTTTTATTATTCTGAAAATCTTGATAACAAAATTTTCTTATCTTTAAATATCATAGACAATTTGGTAATAGTTATTGTTTATGTAGACGTAAAAGCAAGAAATGTCAATGACAAAATTAGAACCTTTTCTAAACGTTACAATTAATAGTTACACCCTACGTTTGTTATCAATTTATAGATAATATTGATTTATGTGTATCCAACAGTCATAGTTTTATCACAATTTATGAATAATGCTGGAAGTCGAGTAAAAGTAATACTAATTTTTAATATCCGCAAGTGATTGTGTTCCAAAAAGAAATTTGTACGTAAATTTCAAAATATGTTGCAAAATAACAGGCAAATATTTTGCCGGTACTTCAGCAAATCATTTTGTTGGAACTATGGAAAGGAAGAGACAAATGGAGAAACTTGAGAACATCACCAGCACCAGTCCTTTTTGGGACATGATTCAATTAACCTTGCTGTACAGTGCAACCACAATTAACACAACTACGTATTAGCTCAGATCAGAAAAAAATCAATCTCATATTCATGACATCGAACCCATGACCTTCAGCTTCGTAGTCAATACGAAACATTTTGTCTTATGTGAATTCATGCTGTCCGAACCGAAGAACTGGGCCCGAATTACCGCCTCCAATATCGATCGAAATTTCTATACAATTTAAACGGAAATTTCGATAGATATCGAATGCGAATTTGCCCCCTGCTGTTTTTATTGTTTTTGAAAACCTTATAAAAGTTTTATAAAGAGTTTGATTATTCACAATTTTTTATACAAATTTTTCTTACAAAAATTTAATAATAAACTCAGAGTTCGAAGAACCCACGAATGTTTTTCGTTTGTAAACGAATTTAATTCGAATTTATTTCGAATTATTCTCTTTTTTTATTCGCAAATTTCGTAAATGAAATTCACAAGCGTAAATAAAACGTGAAATGACAAATAAATTTCTCTCGCAAATTTAATATAAGATTCTCGATAGGAATAAAAATATGTACACTAAAACTTGGTTATAACGAACTCCTGGCGATAGGAAAAATAGTTCTTAATATATTTATCAGTTCCTTAAAAAATAGGTGTATTGAAAAGAGTTATAGACCTCTAGATCTAAAACCTTCTTAATTGATTAAAGAAAATATCATAGAATTTGATTGATAGCTTCGTGAGATATATTTATTGCCAGTGAAGGCCCACAGCCTTTCATATTTTATTTTTATTTTTACTTTACTTTCGCAAATAAACTTCACTATAAATTCCAGAATGGCTTCTAGTCAGCAGTGGCATTTTTCAAGCGATCTTCGCCTTGGCCTTTGCTTACTGGGCCCACCGCTTGAATCCGATAAGTTGGTTAAGTGGAACTATAATTCTACAATCTCTGACATGCGTTATTGCAATGATACCTTCTATTATGGATTTGTAAGTATTAATTTTATACTAAAATTTCAATTGATATTGCTATATTGATTTTAATTACTTTATTATCCCCGCAGTTCGGATAATGTGAAATCCAGTTCATTGTCAACGAAAGAAGACATTTGCTCATCAAATTGGCCAACATTGTCCGCTATGATGTTGTCGGTAGAGAATAGCAAATTATTAATATTAATAATGATGTTTGTACTACAATTGGCTTTAGGTTTGTCCGCTCTGGCCTTTTTCACTGTCGGCCTTACGTACCTGGACGATAATTCAACTTCAATCGATAGCGCAGCTGTAATTGCTACTGCCTTCGGAGCGAAAATATTTGGTTTACAGTTTGGTTCGGTTCTCATATTGGGTGTTGGGGCCACAGATATAGGCTGGTGGTTGGGATGGGTGATCATAGCGCCCGCTGTTCTAATAAGTGGCATTTTGCTGGGCTTATTTCCTCAAAAGTTACCCAAAACAGTTATACATCAAGCAGCCCAAAGGATTTTAGAAGAATCACGCAATCGCCAGTTTACCAGTCCATTTGTCACGTATTTAGATGATACAGCTTTTGGGCCATCAGTGAAACGAATTTTCAATAATAAATTATTAATGTTCAACATTGCCAGCATCATGTTTATACAGGGAGCGTCCATTAATTATTCTCTACAAGAGGAAAGCTATTTGCAGTCGAGATTCTTTTTGCCCTACAGTGAGGAAGACGGTTTAATGCAGGAATGGAAAGCCAGATTCATGTCATTGTTTCTGAAACCACCTCCGGCTGCAATAAGTATGTTTCTGGGTGGTCTAGTGATTTCGAAACTAAAGTTGACCGGAAGGTGAGTGAGTCCAGTATAGAATTTATATTCCTAACTTAATGTGTGTGCATATTTGTTTTAGAAAAATTGCTGCTATTAATATTGGCATGACTGTGAAACTGTTGGCCATTTATATTGCCTTCATATTTATTCGTTGTGATGTTGGTCCTCTGGGTGGTACGGTTAATGGCAAACTTCAACAGCCGTATTGTTCCAGACAGTGCATTTGCAATCCCACTTCGTTTCTGCCAGTTTGTCCGGAAAACTCAAGCGTGACTTATTTTTCACCGTGTTATGCCGGCTGTTCGAAGAAGACCAAAATTAATAGCGTAGAGGTGAGCAAAATCTTTAATAAGACAAAAGAAAAAATACTTTGCAAAGTGTCGGTGGACAGATGCCGACTCCGTGACTCGTATTTTTATGTGTTCCTGTGACTGACTGTACACGACTTATGCCTTCACATAAGAAGTAGCAACTGAATAATTCCTCAGAAGAATAGTAAGTCCATACAAATATCTGATATCTTAAAATTCTCGAAAGAGAGCAAGCGATCAGTGGTCTGGCTGTGACTCACGAAAAATAAAATTGATATATATTTCCTTTCAATGTTTTTAATGATGCATTTCTAATCCGATAATACATTTCAGCTTTATGAAGGTTGCAGTTGTGGCGGCGCCGGTAATTATGACATGAATACCGCTTTCAATATTAAAGCCACTGAAGGTGCCTGCAGTGCTAAAACATGTGAAAATATGCTGATTATTTTTCAAATTTTAAGCGTATCGACTGCTTGTGTATACGGCATGACGACTATAGGAAAGATAATAATTTCCTTTAGAAGTGTACTGCCACAGGACAAGGGTTTGGCCTTGGCTATGGAAGTTATGTTTTTGGGGCTATTTGCCTATATACCAGTCCATTTGGCTTTTGATTTGGTAACACGTGAGTATAAAAAATAAAATTAATTTTAATCTAAAAAGTTAAATTTTTTCCAAATTCGGTATACTTTTGCCAATACAGGTACCACCTGTGTTTATTGGGCCCCTGAATATGCCCGCTGTTTGCTCAGAGACAATCCCAGACATGGCAATATTTTGAACATACTCACCGCCAGTTTGATTTTCGTGGGCTTAATCTTTGATATCGTAGTTTTTATTTTCATAAAAGGCTTAAACATCTACAATTGCAAAGTTACAGATGTAAATTACACACCTTCGTTATATGCCCCGGTGCCACAAGGCGATCCAACACATACAGCTGCAGGCGGTAGTCCAGTAACAACAGAAACTGCAACATCGCAAGAACAGTTTCAAGTTAAACCCATTAGACCAGCTCCAAAGCCAAACAATGGTGTAGGTATTTTCCGTCAATCGAGCTCAGCAACAAATTCCTCGGCTGGTGGCAGTTCTGTTGTAGAACACCCTACAACCGGCGTTACCTATGCTCAAGTAGTATTTCCTCCCGACAAACGCAAAACCAATGATGGTAGCACTAGTCCCAAACGTTTAGTACCACGAGCTGATGTACCACTACATCACTTATCCGAGGAAGACGTGAGAGTTCAACTGGGCAGTTTGAAATCTTTCAAAGCTAATCTTCAAATTGAAAGTAGCAGTTCGGTTATAATGTCTTCAAATGCCGTGGAGACAGATAACGATAGTGTTGGTAACACGATACACAAATCGAATGATCATAGATCAACTCCGCAAGCCAAGGAAACAGATTTAAATGCCATTAGACCACAAAGTCCGGAAACTGACTTTTAATTTTTTATTATAATATTATTAATATTTATAGTTTTTAAAAACGAATTAAATTTAGACAAAAAACTTTTCGAATGAATTGCTTATTAAACTTTACCCAAAAAACAAAAATCTAATAACCGCTTTTGATGACGAGTTGATTTCATCGAATTTCGCTAATTTGAATGTATCGCCGTGTGCATGCATTGTTTGGTTAAATCAACTCGTTGTCGAAAGTGTTAATTTAAATTACAAAAATTGCATATTCAACTAATTTTCTAATAATAATCCCTAAGAATTTATTTGCACAAAAAAATATAGGGTGGTTATTTTGTAATCCGATTCGAAAGAAAAGGCTGTCGAAACTCAATGTTACAAACGCATATTTTCGAATAATTTCCGATTCGAATCGAGTTACACAATAACCCTCCTCCAGTGGTCGAGAAAAAATCCTTGCGTTATATTAATATTGTTAATAATATTAAAATGGCATTATTGTATTTTGAAATCAGCTGCTTTGCTTATTAACAATCAACTTCCTACTGCTTTTTTATAAAAAAATTTATAAAAAACAACCTCTAATCAATAAAGGTATTTATTTCAGAATGGTAGAAATAAAATAAAACTAAAAAATTTCGCATTGATGTGAACAGAGGCCAAATTACCGCATTCGATATCCATCGAAATTTCAATACAATTTAAATGGAAATTTCGATCGATATCGAATACCGTAATTTCTTAAATTAAATCTTGTACTATTTGATCGGCAAAAAGAAAGACAATCTAATTTCGTTTGACGTTTATAGTAAAAAATTACATAGTTTTTTTCTGAGTTTTTATAATTGCTTAAAAATGAAAATTTATGGTGGAAACATTTTAGAGTTTTTTTTCGTAAAAAATTTTAAATTTACCACCTTTTAATTTTTTCCACAAAAAAACTAAATTCAAATGAATACCCTTAATATTTTGCGAGATATTTTTGACTAAAAATATTCCTTTCTTTCTAATTCGGACGCAATGCAGTGCTTATGTAGAGGTCATCCCTTGTGTGCCGGTGCTACTGAAAAAAACCGGTCCAAAGGCTTATCACTGTGTAGGGGAGGTCCCAATCTATCATTCGTTTAATTCCATCGCCTTTTGAGTGAAGAACGGTATAACCGTTTTTAAAAATGTATTAAGCAAAAATCCACATTCTGTTAAATTCTGTTGGCCTGGTATTTCACAAAAAAAAAAAAAAAAACAAATTATTTTTAAAAAAATGTTCTATTACATTTTCACACGCTAATAACAAACGCAATGAAGAAAATCATCCAAATAAAATTTTTTGCCATTCATTATCACAGCGTGCCGAAAGTGAGCCTCCGTTTAAAAGCTGTCTAGTTCAATCTCATAATGAAAGAATATATCAGGGCATTTCAGACATATGTACGCTTTTTATTTGTTAAAACTCTTTTTACATTTTGCATAAAATTTATTAATTTGTTAAAAGACACAATAGAATATATCACACCAATTTTCGAAATAAAAGGAGTCGACTATAAATAACGACTTTCAATAACTTACCTTCGCACATTGATTTTAATAAATTTTTATATTATCTGTCCAACAAAAACCACTTCTTCTTTTATTTTATTTTATTTATTTTTAATTGATGATACAATGAATTTAGTAACTTAAGGAAATTATATTTAACATAAATAAAAAAAATTATTTGTCTTTATGCACGTAAATGGAAAAACTATTACAATTATTAAAACTTATAATATAAGCAGTTGATAAAAAAATAATAGTATATATAAATTATTATAAATGTTAAACATAAAATTGTCAAATTATGTTAAGATTAAACTAAACATATATGTATGTATGTATAGGTATAAATACTTACGATCATTAACAATAAAAGAAAACAATTACAAAAGCATTATAATATTAAAATTTAAATAAACATTAAAAAAGGACTAGTAAATTTAATTTCCGAAAATTGCTTAAAACACACTTTCACGCATAAACACATGCACACAAACTTTTAGGCACACGTATGTGAACATATACGACAAGGATATTCAAAGCACGAGTTGCTCGGGACTAAGAGAAACATATACAACAGTGCAAATAAAACATGAGTGATTTTGTTTTAGCTTTCTTTTCTCTTTATTATTCTGTTAAATATGTACTTTAATATTTTATTGTTACAATTAATTAAACCTTTTATTTTTTGTTTAGGTATTTATTCATTTAACTGTCTTAATTTCTTTTTAAATTTTACACGTATAATAAGTATTTATAGATATTACAAGGAGTTTTTGTTGCTGTCAATGCTGTCTTTAAGATTTCTAATTTTCATTGTTTGATGTTAAAAAAAGGACAATTTGTTTATAAACTTCTTTTATGGGTTAAATTTCTTGCTTTAAATTAAATTTTATTTATATACAATTTGTTTACAATCTTTTTCATATATTGCGTTAATTTCATTTGAATATGAATGAATATCTGTTAATTTAAGTTTTGTTTTACAACTATTTAATAAGGAAATGAAAATGAAGATATCTTAAACAAATATCAATACAGAAACATAAAGTTATTGAAATGTATTGAAAGAAAATATTATTAAACTGTTATATTTTGTATGTATAGTTTCTTGTTTAATAACTAAATTTAGAATTACTTCAACTAAACTTATAAAACTAATAATGGAACTTGGTTTTTAACAACAGGCGTTATTTTGCTTTTATTTTTGTAAAAATAAACACTTTGTTGTTTTTATAATTTTAAAATTGTTCAATTTTAATTTATTAATATTATATTTTGCATAAATTTTTAGAAATTGTTTCCATTAGATCTCATTGTTTATTTGAAAATAGTTCTTTATTGATTGTTCTTTGTTGGAATTATGCTCAGTTTGTTAAAATAATCCTTTAACATGCTGTTTATATCAAAATGTTTCTAATAAATGAATACAGAAGTAAACAAAAGAACAATATGATTTTTCAACTCTCTTAAAAATTAACAAAATATTCACTTGTGTAGACTGTTGAGAATTATTAATTTTTGCCATATTTTTTGTTGTTAAAAGATTTAATTTTATTTATTTACTGGATACAATTTTAAATGAAAATAAACGACAGAAAAGAAATATTCTAACTCTTGAGTTTTGGAATATTATCCCGTAATTGTGTCTTAAAGAAAATCTTTTATGCCCAAAAATACTCAAAATTTTTTTAATTACAAATGTTCACATGTAACGAATGCTATTTTCATCAAGTGTTGGAAAAATAGGCCTCAAGGTATGCTGTGTTTTTAAATTTGTTACGAAAATGTGAAATTTTTCAATCCAATAAGAATTCAATTTTTCTAATTTAAAAAAAATGTTTGCTGGCTTACGGAATATGTGAAAGTATCAGTTAGCCGTAGCACTTGACCTTTTTCGAATTTCTTGTAAAAGCTGTATATAAGAATACTTTTAGGCTGCAGTTTTACTAAACGCGCTGCCAGACATTTTCCAATAATCAGTGATAGAATTTTATTTTTTCCGCTTTAATGACAAACAAAAATCTCTTATAGAAAAATTTCCAAGATTAAGCTTGGTGATAAGAACGCAATTTTTAATAGAACAAGTGCAAAATTTTGCAGTAGCATGTATTTTGATTCGGTGCATCATAGTAAATTTTGAAATGCCAAAGCAATTCCTTTCGCATAACAATGCAGACTAACCGCCCTGTGGTAATTTATTACTTTTTTTTAAAACGAGTCCTCGAGTTCAATTGACTTCGGCAAAAAAAATTCGTTCCAAATTTTGGCTCTTCAAAAAAACGAAACAGATTTTTCGTCATGAAATAATTTTTAATATTACAAAGGCAATTAAACAATGATATTAAAAAATATTTCATTTCGGAAAATTATTTCGTTTTACGAAGAACTAAAATAGAAAATGAATTCCTTTTTCGAATGGAATTGAACTCTATGACATGAGTGCATTTTTATTTATTGCTGAAAATATATGGAAATGTACATATAATTTTGTTAGTGTTCCATTTAGTTAAAATTAAATTGATACAACTAATAGGTTTTACTTATTTACTCCGAACTTAGCTGGTTAAGAGGAGGTTACCCGGATTCGAAGTGAAATCTCTTCGAAATTGTGTTATTAACAAAGTCCAAAGCATTTTATATTATATATTAATTACGTTGCTACTTCTTATTTGAAGGCATAAGTCGCGTGCAGTCAGTCACAGTAAAGGATAAAATACGGGCATATGGTCTCATTCACCGTCGTCGGCATTTGTGTACCCATACTTTGCAAATTTAATTTTTTTTCTTTTAATTTTACACAATAATTAAATCAGGGTTGCATTTTCGTTTAAAAGTATGTGAAGAAAAACGCTTTAGATGTGAAAACACGTTGAAAGATGTGATGTGATTTTGCAACATTCGTTATTTTTTAAATGTTTTTAAAATTTGTTTTTAATATTTTTTTCCCCTGGTTGTGGATAAATCACTTTCCCTAGTTCTATCATAGTGTTATTAATAATATAGCTCAAAATAAGTTATCAAAATCGGTCGGAATTCAGAACACCTCGAAGCAATCCGTATTATTGATGAAATTATATTAATAAAATTGCATTACAATAGTTTTTTTTTAAACATGTGAAATGCGTTTGGCAACATTCAAGCTAATTTCTTTAAGACGGAACATGTGAACTGCTTTCAGCTCATGAAATTTTTTTGCCACCTGTAAGAAGCTGTCTGTTCTCCAAAAGCCATGATATGGAGAACAGAAAATATATTTATTTCTTTTAATTTCAATATTCCACATTGGAAAAACAAAAAAAACTTTATGAAATAATGCGGAAGTTGCGTTCTGTTTATATTGTCGAAAACATTCCAGCAAAATTTTTTTCCAAGTGCGAAATAACATGAATGAAACTTATTTCATGAAGTGTCGAGTTTCGTTTAAAAGTTTGCGGAGAGAATATTACGTATAAGCTTTTGTGTCACCTAACAAGTGTCCCTTATAAAGTTTGTAAAATAAACGCCACCATAGTTCAAACAAATCTAAAGTTATAATTTTGTTTTAAATAAAATTGTTTATCATACTAAATTTAAGTAAATTAATTTCTAAATAATATTTTGATGTCAACTATTTCATCAGAAATAATAATAAAATGCTCCATTAAATTTTTTATTGCCATTATTAGAGCGTTATTTTTGTGTGGCATATTTCAAATGAGGTCAACAATGTTGTCCAAAATATCTCACAAATACAAGTAGAGCACAGTATAAAAAATTATGGCATTTGATAGATTGTGATCAATAGATAGAATTTCTTTGCAAAGAAATTTTCAAAGAGTTTTAGAAGAGAGCTAAGTTTCGTTAAGATTTAAAAAAGCAGTAGAACATTGAAAAGATTTTTTGAAATAGAAGTGGTTGTTGGCGTTACGGAATTAGAGTTTTGAAGTTTTAAAAATATGACAGCATTCAAATTTTATTGGCGAAAAAATTTTATTTTTTAATAAAACACAAAACAATATTCGAGAGGTCTACACAAGATATTTTGAAAAGCACTATCGTAAACTTGATTACATTGAATTAGTACACATCATTTTATTTTTTTCATAAATGTGCTTTTTAGTATATATTCCTAGCAACATGCAACAACCTGTAAGAGAGACATCGATATATCGTTGGCAGGACTTTCTAATGCATTGAAAAAGTGTTACTTTTTTGCAAATATTTTTTTAAAGATATTTTTTGCTTCACATAAATGTTATTAATCATCATTTAACTGAGATATAAAAGTATGTACATGTTATTAGATATAATTAATTTTTTTCCTATTAAGGGCTTTAGAGGCTTTTAAGCAAATTGTTTATTGTTTTGCTGTAAATCCTTAGACAATTAGAGTCTCTGCAGGATTATGGTTTAGAACTCCTGGTCTTAATCAAGCATACTTAAAACCGTTTTGAAGTTTTTGCAATACTCACAATTTAGTTTTTTTTTTAATAAACATTTTGTAGATACTTTATTTGTTAAATATTTGAAGCTTAAAAATTAAGAATGAAAGTAAAAACTATCATACGAAAGTAAATCAAATGAAAAGTTTAAACTTAATTAAAAGCATTAAAACAAGTTTAAAAAAATCTTAAAAATAATATTGAGTTCTAATTGAAATATTTTTGTTAAAGTTAAGAGAGTCTTTGAAAAAAAAATCTTACAACAGATTTTCTTTTTACATAAAATTCTTAAGATTATTAATATGTTTATTGTTTTTGTAGTACATATAAATTTAAGGCAAACTATTATTGAAAAGTAAAAGAAAAAGAAAATATTTGTAAATATATAAAAGACAAATTTAAAAACAGCATGTATTTTTTTCTGTAGGATATTTAAAATGTTGACGGAATAACTGCACGGTGTGGTCGGTTAATAAATTCGGCCTGCTGCTGCTGAGCTGCATGTTGCAGATACTTCAGTATCATAATTTATTTTTTTCTAGTTACAGATGTGGCACTGTGAAACTTTCAAATTGTTAGTTTGCTTCATATTGATTTTACTCAACTACAAGCAGCAGTGCAGTGATTCAATTTTAAAATGTTTTAATAGTAAAGTTTTTAGAATTTATATTTACAACGTTTTATGTATAAAAAGAAATGATTTTTGCTTCTTTTCTTTTACAAAAATATCATTTAATTTTTATTAGTTCAAATGACAACTTTAATTTTTAAGTTCTTAATTCTTGTAATTATTTTTTATTCATTTTATTTTATTTTTTTGCATATTTCCTTCTGCCAACAGTTTAGTTTTTCTGGGTTAAAAAACTACAATTTCATTGATTGTTTATGATTATGAGTTATTCAATTTCAAGATACATTTTTAGTTGTGGTGCTTATTAAATTTTAGTTTTATTTCATTTTTTATATTTTTTATGTAGAAGTCAATGCAATGCAAATTATCACAATTTTTTTTATTATAAATTTTAAAATGAAACTGAAAAAAAGTATTTTTTTACAATTTATGTTCATTTTAAACTATTTTTTGTTTGTTATTAAATTGTAACTCAAAATTTTACTTTAGTTTTAATTAAAGTATATGTCAAGCAAGAGAGACAACTTATCAATCAGTTCTTTAAAAAATTATTTTTGCATGCTTTGATTTCTTTTTCGTTTACATGTGTATAAAATTTCAACAAAATAAGAAAAAAAAAGAGAAAAAAGATCTATTTAATACTTTATAAAAAATGAGGATATACTTAATAAATTAAAAAAAAATATATATTATATTAAACAAAACAATATTATGCATTTATTATTATTATTATATTTTACTTTTTCTGAAGATTATTTCATAGTTCTATTTATGGTTGCTGTGGAATCATCAACATCTTCTAGGGACTTTTTCACTTTTTATGTTTAATCTTGACTTTTATAGGAAACAAGTGTTTTTATATGGGGACAGGAGGACTATTTAATTATATCACATAATAAATAAAATAAAAAATAATGTTGCAGCAGCATGTAGCCTTAATGGATTTGCCAGCAACATGTGCCTACTAACACAATATGTAGCAGTTAGAACTCAACTTTCGAGGAGTTTCTTCATTAATATCAAACATTCTTAGCAGCAGTTTTTGTTTTCAAAAAAGCCAAATATGTGATGAAACATGAATTTGTACTGAGTGATAAAAATAGAAAAAAAGATTAATTAAATTAAAAAGTGAGCAAAAACTGCCGGCTTTTACATTTTCTTTTCTTCTTAATATTTGTTTTAATTTTTTTTTTGTGAAAAAAGGATGTTTTAATACATTTTGAAATTTTTAATTGCAAGAGAAAGTTTGGCTTTTTCTCTCGCTTGTCATCCTTTAACTTCAGTGAGTTGAAAAAATTTGTTTGTTGGTTTGTTTTGTTGTTGTTTTTGTTAATGCACAAAAAACACACATTTTTGTAGTTGCATAATGAAAAAACAACTTGCTTGTGGTTGCAATGACTCTGCTTAACGACAGACAAATATAAACAATTTCTTCTTGCAAAATTTAAGACATGGGTCCATTTGTGGCCTGGGCCGAACTCTGGCTATCATCTGTAGTTGCAGCATTTATAACTTGAGTTGTTTCTACGTTTTGTTCTACTGTGGCTGCTGCTGCTGTTGGCTGTTGTGTGGTTGGTGTTGCTGTACCGCTACCTACATTCGATTGTGGTGTTGCTGCTGCTGTGCTGCTATTGCTGCTAGCGTTAACGGCAGCATTGGCTACCGCAGCGGCTGCTGCTGATGTTGGAGCCGCTGTTGTTGGAGCGGCTGCTGTAATCGCTGCTGGTGTGGGTGCACCTGTTATCATGTTGCTGCCACTAGTGGGCGCTGAACCGGCAATTTGCAGTTGTGTTTGCATTTGCAATTGCTGCAGTGTCTCCTGGGACATGTTGGCCTTCAAAATGGTATTCTCCACTTCCAATTGATTAATTTTATCCATAAGTTCGGAGATTTTTTCTTTAAGGACCTCAACTTCCTCGCGGACTGCTATCATCAAATGGGATTTAACGAGATCCTAGAAAGATAAGAAATGAATGATATTTAATTATTTTTATTGTTAAAATGTAAATCTGATCAAATAATTGATATTTTAATAATATATAAAACAAATTTTTTGCGATGCACAAATCTTTTTCTTCTTTTTAATATGAATTATTTACTATTTAGTGTCACTAAACTTGACAGCTTGTGTCTTAAGATTGTTGCTCAACATTCTATTACAGCATTGAAATTCAAACATGTGGCTGTTAGGAGGCAAACACATTCACACCTCACGTAAATTTTTAGAGTAAAGAAATGACAAACTTATGCCTCAACTAGACAGCATAATGTCTTGGGCAGAGGTTTATTACAGACTCAACAAATGTTGCCGGCAGCATGTTGCTGTTAAGCCATAATATACATCAATGCAAAGCTATGATATCATTTCATTGCCCTTTATATTTGAGTGTATTTAAGGAGATTACAAATTAAAAAAATAAATTATTTAAACGTGTTGTTGTGACCTGTTTCACTTGTGTGAAACAGGTCTTTGTTACATTTCAATGGCTTTGAGGTCTGTGGTAAACATGTGCTTTTCTAAATCTTGCTAAATTTGCATTCCAATTAAAAAATAAACAAACACACATATACATATACAAGAGGTATTTAAAAAACCCACATAAGGCTTTTGTACCATCAACATTTCATTCTCTATTCAATGTTAAGCCCCTGAAATTTTTTTTCTAAATTTAAGAAACTCATAACAGAATATTTCAAGTCTTGCAAGTTTTTTTAAATTTATTTTTTTGCTTACGTGTGGCACAGACCTATTTAATACATTCTTTTTTGAGGCTTTTCTAAATATTTTTAATACCCATGACGTCCTGGTTTATTTAAAACTAAAATGTCATAGAATAAAGAAGGCGCAAAACCAAAAACAATATTAAACCATAATTTTTCCTGGATAATTTGCAGCACGCAAGTTTTATTGTTGGTTTTTGTTTAACCTTTCAATGTGGGGGTTTTCTTATAGAGGAGCGATTGAATGAATAAATGAGTCATCATATATGGTGGCATTTAGATATTATATACCACAAGCGGCTTAAAAAGGTTACCAAATCAATAACAGCTGTTCGTTTGAAGATTCAAAGTCAAGAATAAAATAGTATTTATTGTTCATAAAACAACAGCCGCTTTTTTTGTACGCTCAATAGTTAATTCTTATTGCCGAACTATTTAGCAAAATTGCAAAAAGTTATAATTTGATTATTTTTAAATTTAATTCTAAAATTTACACTGGCAAAAATATTTTCCAAAGCTGTTTAATTTTCGAGTTGCAAGTTTCGTGTTTTCTATAATCTGGCGTTGATGCGGCAATTGTAAATTATAGCAACGCTTTAATATGACATTTACTTTATTTCTTTCCTCGCAATTATTTTGCAATAATAATTTTGAGAGGAACATCTACTAAAAAGCAAAAGAAATTGCACCAACTAATATTTTATAAATAATGATGCACACACATCTTATTGTGGTACACATTTATATATCTTATTGTCCACCAATATTGACGAAACTTATGTGGTTTAAACGGCATTTTTTGTAGATATGCACAATATAAATACTTTTTCTAAATTCCTAATATAACAATTAAAAATATATATGCTTTAGGAAGGAAAATAAAAACAACATTTCAAAGATTTTACCAACAACTTTTTTTTTAACATTTCGAAAGGCAAAATTGCAACTTGAGTTCGGAGAACAAATTGTATAAAAAATTTATTTTAGCTTTCCTTATAAATTTCACTAACACAACATGATTTACACAATCAGGGGGCAAATTATGGCATTCGATATCAATCGAATTTTTTATTTAATTCGTACTGCAATTTCGTTCGACATCGAATGCGGTAATTTGGCCCCAGATTCTAAATGTGTCGATAGTGCTGCAAACAAAACAATTGTTTATATCATACCACAACAAACAACATATTAATTTACATATGCTGGTTTTTATGTTTTTGCTTGTGACATGTTTCTTATGCCATATGAGCTTAAGTATTCAAATTTTTAAAATTGATTAAACCAGTAATTCATTATTTGAAAAATGTACACAAATATGTGGAAAAACAAGTTTTCAACATTTTAATTAGATGGTGAAGGAACATGTTGCTGGCAAGATTTCAAATTGTTTTTTAAAAATATACCAGCATGGCCGGCGATCGACCCCAACGTAGTTTGTGAATAGTTTATTCAGCTTATGTACGAGTATTTATTTGTAATATTGTTTTTTATTTATTTAAATGCTTTGACAAATGGCGCTTTCTCAAGTAAACTAAAAAAAAAATTATATTTCCCTACTACAGAAGCTGATAAAAATTAAGAAACTAATTTTGGAAATATTTTCACCCTAAAATAAAAACAATTACATTTTGTCTAATAAGAATTTTGCGTTTTAAAAAATTTTATGAAAATTGTATAATTAAACTATTTCTTTTTTGCCATTATGTGCTCGTGCTTTGGAACTGTTTCTTAAGCCTTAAAGAGTAACTTAATCGCAATGCAACATGAATAAGAAGGGACAGACTTAAGCTAAGCCTTGGAACACAATGACGAGTGAAAATTTCAATCTAAAGACGTCAAATGTTTAAAAATTCTCAATAATACTTTTACTACGAAAAATACGTTTCTTGTTTGTGCTTTCCAACCAAATAAATACTCGCATACATGAACAAAGAGAGATTTGTGCCAAGTATATTGTTTCAAGTGACACACTTTAGTTTCATTTCTTTTATTTTTTTTTTTGTATTCTCGACTGTTTTTGCATGTTGAAGTGGTAATTTGAGTATTTAAGGATCATAATGAATTTATTTTAAACAGAATTACACAAATCTGTTTTTGAGTGGCAAACAAAATGTGTATTTATGTCTGTCTGTCTGTCTATGCACAAAACATACGGATAAACAGAAACATTTTTCGAACTAAAAATGTTAAAGAATAATAATTAAAATGGTGCCACAGCATTAAAGTGATCATATTGTTAAAGATGTTTTATTTATAAATCAAACTAGATTCGGTGGCCCTTCAATAATTGTATTCATCGGTTTTGCTTTTAAAATTTATTTATAGATTTTATATAAGTTTTTCTCTACGTTTGTTCAAACAGCGAGCGACTGCTGATATTAACAGCAAAAATTATTTTCTTTGTTAATAAGGCGCATGTTATTTAGAATATTAAATAAAAAATATAATTCAAAAAGTCCGCAGCATGTCGATCTTTTGTATTTAAAAAAAAGCTGCGTAATAAATTCATTGACACTTAAAGAGCAGTTTTCATTGATATTTTCCTTTTATGTTGAAATCTACATAAAATTGATAAAAATTCCCTTAATAAAAAGAATTGTGGAAAAAAAAGTTATGACTAATTATGATGTCGTATGCGCCTTTGTGTGTGTGTTTTTTTTTTCTTATTACTCAAGTAGAACCATACAAGTCGTTTCTTCAAAATACATTCTTGGCCTTAAGCCAAATTAATTAAAGAATTTCGAATATTATTCATAACAAATAATCATTTTAAAATAGATATTAAAATTTTTTTTTCACATCCACATTTTAAGACAACTGACATTTCTTTGAAACAAATTAAAAACTTTGTTTTCTTTTTTAAATACTATTTTCTGTTAAGATATCTTACCACGTGTCTGATATATTTAATATGACGAAAAACGAAAGACTAAATGAATCAGAATGTTGCGTGGTGACTATTTGGCAATACTGAAAATGGTCGATTAGATTTTATTTTTAACCCTACAAAATGCAGTGCGTTTTGTAGTTATTTCTTTATATTTTTATAAAAAAGCGTGTTAATTTTATTCAGTATTTTTTTGTTGATACTTTATATGTTTTTCATATTTAGTAATTAAATAAAACACAAATGCAACAACAAGTTTAACAAACACAACGAAGATATGTTTTATATTAAGAATAATATTGAAATAAACAAAACCAGCCGCACCTTGGTCTGGCAATTTTCAACAAAACAAAATAAAATTTTGCAGCAAATTCTAAAAACACCACAAAGCCACTCAAGTATCCAATAAGAACGATTACAGTCTGGACAAATCCCAGAATCAGTTCGACTTACAACCATTTTTTTTAAATTAATGGAATTGCATTTTTTTTAATGGAATGCTAAATTAGCTATATAATTTTATTAATTTAACAAAAAAAAAAAGAAATTCTTTTCAATAATTACGACACGTGAAGTTTGATAAGAGGCGAATGACGTTTGTATGACGAATTATTGCAACAAGTGCATTGCAGCTGCTTTTGCTCCTTTACGAGTAATTTAGATTAAAAACATGTCAATATATCTTTCAAGAAAAAAAATAAAATTAAATAGATCAATTTTTTTCTCTCTTCACAGTCCAATGTAAAGCAATTGTATATTTTGTAAATATTGTTGATAATTCGTACAACATGCAACTCCTGCAATCATGTGTGATTTGAAAAAATCTTATTAAAAAAAGAAACAGTAACAACACTGAATTCAAAATTCAATGACACTTTTCGTGTTTTTTTTTTTTTGCAAAATTTATGAAAGGAGGATTCTCTTTCTTCTAGCAAATGGAAACGATTTTGCGGATTTACTTTTCACTTGTGGTTGTAAATGGCGGCTAGAAATTTTCAAATTTTATGTCTATACTTCTTATATTTTTTTCGTTTAAGTATTATTCTTTGGCATCAAAAAAAAATTGGGCTTTTGTTTTATTTTGGTTGAACAGGCGTATTTTTTTAATATATTTCATGATGCTGCCATATTTTAAGGCACAAAATAATTACAGAGCAGACCATGATAAACTCTATGTGAATACAATTTAACTTAAAATTAATGAATTGCGAATTTATAAACAAAATAAAAAACTGGCCAAAAGAACTTTTTGTTGTTTTTATATTAAAAGCACTTAGTATGATTATTATTTTAAAAAAGAGGCAAATGTAAAACACTTGTTGAAACCAATAACTTTTAGAAAAAAGTTAATAGAGATTAATTTTATAGCCCATAAATTCAAATTAAGTCTAAAAGTTTTATGAAAACATTTCACTTTTGATTAGCGATTAAACTAAAAATTTCAAAACAACTTAAAGGTTTTATCAACTTTATTAATATTTATTATTAAGTGTAGATTATTTTATACGAATGTTTTTTTTTTGCAAAATTACAACAATAACCATGAAAATCAACACCTTCATAAAACAACCAGTTTGAACTGGCACGTTAATAACAAACAGCATAAAAAAGAAAAAATTAATTATAATTTATGCCGAAGTTATTAGTTTCTCAACACAAATAAAATGGCAAACAAAAAAAAAATATGTATATTTTCTTAAAATGCCACCGATTATGGCAGCAGACGTGTTTGTTTCACAAATAGGCTTGTTTTTATGATATTCCACTTATTTATTTCTTGTGTGTGTGTTTTTTTTTGGTTCTGTTACTGATAAGAACAATAACAACTATTTATACATGTTTATAAAAAAATTTCTTAAAGTTTTTGTATTGAAAAGAAATTTTGGATTCGTTGGCAAATGTTCATATTGAAAACAACATATTTTTATACACAACAACCGCAGTTGTTCATGTTTGGCTCGGGATGCTATTAAAGAAATAATATTGCTTAATAAAAACCAAACATAAATAATAGCTTGCATTGAATTTATGCACCTTCATTCGCTGTTTAAAAAAATTGTCAAAAATACCTGTTAACCAGGAGGAGGAAGTGGATTATGTAGTTCACACAAAACTTTTCGTTTTATAAATTTTTAAAAACAATTTCAGAAATTCCCATGTGTAAGGAATTTGAAAATTACATTGTGATACTTGAATAACGATTAAATATTATTTTGTGAATGAACATGTTGCTTGAAGCACATGTTTCAATTTATTATTCTGAGTTATTTCATGAATTTTGTACGAAAATTAATTTAAAAAAAATGCTTGAAAATGCATAAAAAAAATTTATAAAACTGATATAAAAAAGAACATTATGATATATTTAAAATATTTTTCGCTTTCGTCTTTTGCAATAATCTTTAGCAACATGTTGATATTAGCAGGCAATAAAAAATTCCAGTTTTGTTGGTAACCGGTTCAAACGGACCTCGAATAACCGATTCGATGATCTGATTTACAGACAAGTTTTTTTTTGCTGATTATCTTGTTAAAAGTTTTAACTCGAGTAATCAACATTATCCGCTTTAAAAACGTTTGTCAAAATTATCCTCAACATATATAATAAATTTTCATTTTCTTTACTATTTATCTGCTTGAATTAAATTCAAATAACATGATTGTGGTCCGTCTATTAATGAGATTAACAAACCAATGAATCATTAGAAAAATATTTAAAAATAGATGTATTTGTAAAGAGAAAAGCAGCACATTTTAAATTAAATAAGAAAAAAACAAAATATATATTCTTTTAAAGTGACTGCAAGTAAAAAAGGAAAAATGGGATGCATAGAAAATCATGAAAACAGCAATCAAAAGGCGTCTAAATTCTTCAATAAAACAATTTTTTTTGTAAATAAAAAAAAACAACAACTCATCTCGTCTAAGAAAATTGACCTTAAACATGGACACAAGCCAGCAGGTAGTTTTTTTTATATCATTCGACTTGCTGTTATTAAACAAGTGTCTTATTTTATTATACTTTTTGATGCTTTTTAAAATTCAACTAATAATTTTCATTAAACAAGAAACAGAAATATTCAAGTACATTTTTATCGATTTCTAAATTTGCCCGTAAGTATTACGAGTCCCACATCTAATTTTATTTCTTTTAAAGTGCATGTGGGTGCTGAAAACAACACTAAACACTATGACGTGCAATATTAAGTGTTTTTCAGTTTGCTTTTGTAGATTTAACAAAATGATATTACCTCAATGTTAGATATGAACATAGTATTACATATAGAAAAAATTGTGCGAAATGAAAATAAATTTACAAAAAAGCATGTGTATTAAGAATTCATGTGGTTTTCATTGAAAATTTTATGCTTAACATTGAGTAAATTGCATTTAATTTGTATGTTTTTTTTCAAGAGAATGTAAAAATGATTTTACAAAATCATTATTTACAAAAATATGTTTCATATCAAATATGAAAAATAGAAATTAGATTATAAATTGAGTGCTTTAGAGCAAACGAGTATGTAAATTTTGTGTTACAAAAAACTTTTGTAGGTGGTTTTTATATAAAAAAATATTAACAAAAAAAAAATGGAACTGATAATTATTATAAACTGCTGCCAAGGTAATATGCTTTTAAACTTTGCTTACATTTCTTTTTCTAACTTCTATCTTAATACTAATCTTATACGTATTTGAATACGGCATAGATTTTTTTTGTGGTACAATTTTAAGCATCTTATCGTCCATTAATATTAATGAAACATATATAGTTTAAAAGGTATTTTTGTGTAAAAGTGCACAATATAAATATTTCTTTCTAAATTCATAGAATAAAAGTTTTAATAAGGCGTGTTAAATGTCATTGAAAAACAAATAAGAAAATCTTTTTATTACCGAATTAAAGCATAAAAAATACTGTTACCGATACTGGAATTTAAAAAGTAATTATAACGGTATCAATACCGATACCGTTATTCGTTTCGGTTACCAATATTGGCCTAGAGGCGGTATGACGTTTTGTATGAAACACTTTTCTGAATCCCTACAAAAAGTCCCGCACATTTACACATTTCGTGAATAACTAGATATTTTTGTAGAAAAATACCACTTTACTTTTTGTACATTTGCAATTTTCTACAAATAAATTAAAATGCTAGAAATTGTGCGACTTAAAATCTGCGCAAATATTACTGAATGTCATGGTGATATAAAATATCTTATAAATTTTGTTAATAAATACTTGTATATAACGTGGTTTGATTTTGGACACTTCGAAATGAGTTTGTGGAAAATATAACAATAAAAAGATTTGAGAGATATCGGGTGAAATAGGAAAAAACTATTTATTAAAAAATAAGAATATATTTCACTTAAAATGCATATGAATAACAAAGAAAAAAATTATATCAATATCTGACATCACAAGGAAAAACCAGTTTGTGCAAATTTTTACACAACTTGCACAAACTCAACATATAAATATTTTTTCATATATTATAATTTCACGTAGTATTTGTATAAATTTTGAATATGTAAAAATTACCAATTTACACAATTTGCTCTAAATTGAACAATAATGGACAGTTCACACAAATCAAGTACTTTCGGAGATAGAAGACCATTCTGAACTTTTCCCAAACTTTTATAAGCCAATCAGTATCTCACTTAAAAGAATTGCCAAGCCTTAAAGAAATCGATTGCTTCGAAGTTCCGTCGACTTCTGTAGTGCCCATTCCTTAGCCTCTTTCGGCAGTTCAACCCAGCCAACAATATAAAACTGTTATGTAACTTTGTAGCTACAAATTTAAAGGTAAAGAAAAAATTAATTTAATAATATGAAAAACATTTTTTTAATGTTAACAGGCAAATGGACAAGTCTAATATTTTGCAGCAGAAGTAAAATAGTTTTATAAAAGATATATACTATATAGAGAAAATGTTTCCAGACATCTGATCCAACATTACTTATTGCGATATTTCTATAATTTTTAATTAAAAGCTTTTTGAATAAAAGCTTTACTTTTGAAATATGTACATATGTATGCACAAATATATGAATGTTTTTGAGTTTGCGCAAATCAAAAGCTTTATTTTCAACTTAATACATACAATATTTTCACAAACATTTTCAAGCTTCTCACTTTTAAATTTGTTATCATTTCTTTGCCAGTTAGCAGTTTTAATAATTTTTATAATTTCTCTTCAATTAAAATTTGGAAAAGTTTTAAAAGAATTCATGTTTCAAATAGGTATTTTAAGCAGAAAATATTTGAAAACTTCTTTGGAAACATGTATGAAATACGCTTGAAGCCAGTGGTGGTGACGCAATCTTTGAAAGAAGTCATGCTAACTGCAATTATAGAATATTTTACCCCTACTAGATTTCGATTTGCTACAAACTGTTCACTAATTTTGTACCATAATTAATTTTTCACATTTTAAAGAACTTTGAAATTACATTTATCATAAAATTTTATTTTACTTTTAAATTTATTTAAATAAATTCAAAATTGCTAATATAAAATTACTTGGATTTTTTTTTTAAATTATGGGAAAATTTGTTGCAACAATGCGATGCATTGCAGTCATTCAATGACGAGAAAAACAATTAATTAAAAAATTTACTCTTGCGCTCTGCTACTGTATTAAAAGCAATAAAATTAAAAATAAATCCAAATGCTTGTAATCTATACATAAACTTCCAAGAATGATAACTAGCCAGAGATTATGGTTAATGCAATTAAAAAAAAAAATTTTATCATGAACAACTTTAATCAACAGAGATGTTTTTGTAATTCGATTGCACAATTCGTGTACATTTTTTTTCTTGCCATGAAATATTACTGATTTTTAAAGGATTCTATTAAAAGTTTGTAAATGAGTGTGGCTCTTTAGATAATTTTAAAATTGAATTTAAAACGTCCGCATGGTATTTAACACTTTATTTCTGTTTAATTTCTTTAGTCATTTATGTAAGTGTTTTTATGAGATAATTTTTTTTCGTTAATTATGACTTTTTTTTACTTTGAGGAGCAGAATCATATTTATTTATTTTTTTAAATATTTTATTGTTTTAATTTTTAATAGCTTTTCATTAATTTAAAAATTTTTTTATTACACCAATTACTCAGTTTCTTTCATTGTATATCACGTAGTATGTATGTATCTACTATTTTTATAAATTAAATTTCTTATTTTTCATTTTAGTTGTTGGCATTTTTCTACGCTTTTCCATTAAACATTTCACAAGGCAGCAGAATTGTGCAAAATCAATAAATATTTATGAGTGATTCGTAAACTATAATAACCGTTAAAAAAACAAGAAAAAAAATTTTATATTATACGTACTTTAGCATTTGGCACCATCACATAGCAGGGGCTGTCCTGGCCCTTTTGCCAAATTTCGTATAACCAATTTTCTGGTTGACGCATTGACATAGTACCCAACATTTTATTGTTGTATACGAGTTTTTTCAAAATAAATTGTTTAAATTGAATTTTTACGAAATTTTATCTCCAACACTGCAGGGTAACAAGATTTTTATTTTTATATATTTAATTTTCCTTAATTAAACTTTTTTTTGATTAGCAGAATTCTCTTGTAAATAAAACACTTTTTAAAAGTGATATGTGTTGTATTTTATAAAAAAATTATTATTAATATTTTCTTTAGCAGTTTTGAAGTTGATTATTTTCTTTAATCACAGATTTTTTCATTTATATTGAAGTGTATTTAATTGCAAGTAGATTTTTTAGCAATCGCCTTTATTTTAGCGATTTTGATATAATTCTTGTTTAATTAGTTTTTCTTATTAATTATTCAATATTTTTTTTTTGATCTGTGAATAATATTAATTTGTTGTTTGCTGTATAAAATTTTTTCTTTGTGAGCAAAGGCACCAGATCTATATTGTATATGCAGCGATTTCTTTCTTTAAAATTTAATTTTTTTTCTTAGTAATTTTGCGTTTGTTGTTACTTCTCTTTAGTGTTTTTTAAGCAAAAGTTTAGCAATAACTGATTTTCTGTATAAGAAAACAATACAATATACAGGAATTTTTGTAACTCGTTATTGAGCTTAAGAGACCGGTGGCAAAAAGCTTTAAAATTGAGCTTCTTTTTAGAGTGTTTTGCTAAAATTACTCAATTTAATTGTTGAAATTTCTCTTTTTCTTTAGCTGTTCAAAATGTAATATACATTAAGCTTTTTTTTTAAATATGTATTTAAAAAACTATATATGTAGGTGTAAAATATCTACTTTAATGTTATGTTCTCTGTAGTAACTTTTGATGGCGACTGAAAGTCTGCTTGGATTTTAAACAACTTTTATATGGTTGCACAATCTAGAAGATACTAAAAATGTATTAACTGAAAATAGAAAGAAAAAAAAAACACTTCTGTTCTCTACATCTAAAATGAAAGAAAAATCCTCTCCTACGTTTCTATTTATTCTCAAAAATTTATACAACAGAAAAAGGAATGAATTACTATAAAAATAATATGAATCTTTAAATGAAAAACGCTCAAACATTGCTGCCATATAAAATGTGTTGCCATTTGCGCGATTTTTAGAATCAACGCATTACTTATTCATATTCGTAGTTTGCGTAGAAAAATATCATACATTCCATGGTATAAAATTTAAAAACAGAATATAAATAATAAATAGAATTTGAACAAATTCATTTATTAATAAAATAATAAAAAATCATTTACAGTCATGCAGATTCGAACTTAAGCCCTTTGAAAATATTAACAATTTAAAAACAGAATGTTTATTATGTGAGTTTTCTGAACGTATTGGTCTTTGGACACAACTGAATATTTAGCCAGTCACATTCAATTTGCTACAAGCCATATCGTTTCCTTTAAACGTATAATTTCCATTGAGTGTGGAACATACATAAAAACATTGACTTATGTTTCTTATCGGAATGTATTGAAATTTACGATCAAATAAATATCAAACTGGATTTAATTTTCAAAAAAATATTGTAAAAATTTTAAATTTTACCAACAAAGTAATGCATTTCATGTTGCTAATAACGGAGTGACTCCTTAAGATATGCTAATTTTATTTACTAGACTAGATATACAAAATAAAAGAACTCGATATCGTAATTAAAAGACTTTAATTTCCTACAAAACTTTACCATTTGACACAGAAAACCTTGGCGACTTTTTAAAATGTCTTGCAGTTTTGTCTGGCAACATGGCACACAAAGATATTGAGATTTTTTTCAACTAAATTGAGTGCTTTGAAAACACACTCTTTATATTACTTTATATGGCAGAATAGTATCTTCATAACACATGCGCTGTACTAAAACAGAGTGTCTGCTTTTACTTTATTCTATGATAACAGCCACAAACATGTTGAGATTAATCTCCAGCACTCTTTTTTAAGTCTGGCAAAAAGAGAGTAATACAAAAACAGGTAGATAGATACCTGAAATTTTTTACAATACAACGTCCAAAGCCCAGAAAATAAATATAAAAAAGGCAAGTAAACGTTTAAAAATGTTTATTTATGCAGATCTTCAGCAAAAGAAATATACCTACTAGTACGAATATTATATATACGAAACGTATGTAATTGTTTTTGTTTTGTTTGTTATTTAATTGTGACCGTCTGTCTGTCCCCAATTCTTGCTACAGCAATTGATAACGTCATCAAATATTTATGGTCCTACAAACGAATTAAATTCATTAATATTTAATTATTTTGTTAATAATTAACATCTCAAAAGATTGTTTTTTTTCAAAAAACAAGAATTATCTAATCTTATATATGTACCTAGAATTGGAAATAATAGTTACACTCATATACATAAGTATACCAGAGTTGCCGTTTTTGGTAGTTTCCTACCAAATTCGGTACTTTTGAAATGCGTTGGTAGGTTGGTAGGTTGTGTCGTGAATTTGGTAGTTTTTTTCAATTTCAGTTTTAATATTTTTTTCACGCTAATCAGCTTTCATCCATGCATGATTTTTAATAATCAGCTTTCATCTATGATTGCTTTTTGATTTTTAGTCATCAGCTTTTGTATGCATCATAGAGGCGACAGTAATAACAAGTGGCAACTTTTCGGTCTTAATGGCCATCTTTTTGATGTTACATCAATCTTGCCGGCTCTCTGTTACTCTGTGCGTTGTATGGCATCATGGACAGGTTGGTTTGATTGAATAATATTATGACGTGCAAGGGAATGATAAATAAGACTGATTCGCACTATATATGGTCAGCAAAAAGAGACTTTAAAAAATAAACCTTTTTCCAAATAAACACTTAAGAGTTTTACTTTTATTAATTTATAATGTTTATTTAAGCAAAAGGTCAATTATTTTTTGATTTTTATATAAAAATTATGTTTTTATTCCAATATTTCGCCACTTCTTTGTGTAGCTTCTTCAGGGATATATAAAATTGTGTAATTTGATATAAAAATTAAAAAATAATTGACCTTTCGTTTAAATAAACATTATAAATTAATAAAAAATAAGGTCGAAGAATTTTATAATATAAATTTTTACTTTTACTAATGAAGTCTTATTTATTTTTTTTACTTAAAATATTGTTTCTTTTACAAATGAATTGTTATTTATTTTTATAAACATTGTTATGTATAAACTTGTTTTGTTTTTTTTTAATAAAGTTTATTTTTTTTTATAACTGCTTATTTTATTTTTTGGTAGGTAAACATGCCATTTGGTAGTTTTTGAAATTAAATTTGGTAGGAAAAAAAATTTTTGAGTGGCAACCCTGAAGTATACACACAATGCAAGATATGATTATAAACGTTTTTGTATTGTATTATTATACCACGAATTCGTTACCTGAAAAGTGTTTATTTTCGTTATATCAGCGTTGCCACATGTTTTTTTTTAATATTAGCAAAATGTTATATGAAAATCGTTTTTGACGAAGTGGATGATTTTTCGACCAAAGTCATAATGAGCGTGAGGGTCATTTCCAAATCAGCTGGTATTTATCTTTGTTATAGGAATTATTTTTCTTGCGATTATTAAGCAAAATTTGTTAAAATTGCAAAATTATGCTTCAATTTTAAAAGTTTTTTGTAACGTGCGTAACACAACCATATGATTCGAACGCACACTTAAGTCCCACCAAATGTGTAAGTTGAAGTTATTTACTTTTGAAAGACGAAAACATGTTTGTATTTATTTCATTCTGAAAACACAGGATTTGATTGTATATCAATAGTTCCAGCATTCATCAAAAAAACTCAATACATATTTGTTTTTAGCAATTAATTCCCACTACAACACGTGTTTAACATATCACTGTTAATAAAAATAAATGTTTATTTTGTTAAAAAAATATTAATTGGTCATTTACACACGAGCTTGGAAGTGACAAAATTTTTTTCCACACATAAATGCGTATCTAAAATATTCGTATTAGAACTTTTCCTAAATTTCTTTGCTAAATATTTTCATTTTCGTTTTTCTTAATATGCCAGTTTTTATAAAAAAAAAAAAAAAAACAATAAAAAGTATACAATACATACAAATGCCATAAAAAAGCAAACATCTTTAGAATTAATTAGTGCTAGACATTCTATTCAGTATATTTTGCGACGCAGTTGATTTAAATTTTTTTCTCCTTTTTACATTATATTTCTTTTATTTTGGCGTGCTTTAATGGAGCTGGTGGTAGTGGCGTGGTTCCGCTTCAATGGTTGTGGTATAAATTTGTATTAAGTAAAAAGACCAAAAGATACAAATAAAACATGCACTTAAACGTGGTGGGTTGTTTGAGAAGTGTTAGAAAATGGTAGGGAAGCTGATAAATATTTCTTAGGTAGAATTATGTTCTATATACTATGTGAGTACATGCATACATATAATTCAATAAGTACGAGCATACACATCTTAATAATGATAATTGATATATTGTATTGACCCTCTAAATTCAAAATATATTATATCGATAAAAAAACGATTTAAATGATATAAATTTATAGGTATAAAAAGAAAATATGCATGGTATGTATAATATTAATTCAATATGAATTATTGCATAAAATATATTCGATTACTGTATTATGTAAAATATAGTTCGACGAATCACATTCTAATACTATTGCAATATACAGAGTTTTATACATATTATACAATGAATTCTTCGAATATATTTTTTTATATAAATAAAGCTCATTATTGTCATATAAAAATAATTATTCGAAAATATATTATTCGAATAATTATTCGAACAAATATTAATCGAATAAAAATTATTGGCACAAAGTCATCGATTATTGATAATTTTTCCATTAAAATTTTCTAAATGAAATTGTTTAAATAAAAAGTATTGTCCAGTCGCAAAGCAGCTCTGAGTCAGTTAACATCAAGCCTCGTTGGCAATTATTTTTTAAGTGCAGCCAGACCACTGATTGTTTACTCTCTTTCGAGAGTTTTGCGTCTCACTCGCACTAGTTAATTTCAACACCTCAGATAACTGTATAGTTTTACAGTTCTTCTGAGGAATATTCCGTGGTTAACTACGTTGCTACTTCCTATGTGAAGGCATAGGTCGTGTACAGTCAGTCACAGTAACGGAAGAAAATACGGGTTAATAACATCGCCGGCATATGGTCTAAGTCCTTCCGTCGGCATCTGTGCACCAAATACTTTGCAAATTTACTTTGTAAAGTATTTCATTCAAACAAACAAAAAGTATTGAACTAAAATTCTTCGAATAAATATGATTTCAACAAAAAGTATCCTTATGAAAGCTATTCCAATAAAAAAATTTCTAATAGTAATATTTCTTTTCATATGGTATTAGTAAAATATATGGATGTATACATATGTACATATGTATGTATGTACAATAAAATGAATCTTATTCACACAAAAATTATGACAAAGGGCGGTCCAATCACGCACATAAGTGCGTGAATTTTATCAATTATGTATTTACACACATCCAGGGATTATGCAAATTAAAATTTTTGCAATGAAAATGATTTTTATAAAAAATATCCTAATTTAAATTATCAGAAATATGATTAAAATAAAATTTATACCACAAAAAATTATTCGAATAAACATTATTCGATGCTATATCATTCGTTTCGATTTTTAAAAATATTAAACTATCACACTGCATGCATATACATAAATAAAAATAAATAAATATTTAGCTTGTCTAAAACTTATCACACATCCCGAAATTTTATCATGAATAAAAATAATTTGTTTTTATGTTTTGACATTCAACAGCCGTGTACATATTTTTTAATGTTTGTATTTATGTTTAAACAGTTTCTTTTTTGTTAACTAGGGAATGTATAATTTGTGCTTATTTTTGTTTGTTTTCCACTATTCTTTTGCGTCTTAAATAAATACACATTTGAACTATAAAACATTTTTTATATGCACAGTATCTAGATGTGTATGTAGTGTTAAATTACTTTCATATTGAAGAATAATAAACGATTAACATTTTTAATACAATTAAAAAAGTTGCAAAGCCGGTAAAAAAATTTTCAACAAGATTTTTTTTTTTTTAGTTTTAGTATTAAGCAAATTACTTTTTTTTAAGGAAGTATTAAGGGGTTTCACGATATATAGAGCAAGCGATATATCTATTTGTTTATTTATTTTATAAAATATATGTTCGCCACAGGAAATGCAAAATGCTATACCAAACAAATAAAATCAAAATTGACTTCTTTATAAATTCTGTTCTTGCAAAATTTAAAAATTAATATACAACTTTTTCTTTTTGACAAAACTAAGACATTTTGTGATACAAAATGTACAATTTTTAATATGTTAGATACGATGTTTGGCATTTTCGTTGGCGATATGTACATAACAAAGTTGAGATATAAATTCGTATACTCACAACAAAATCATAAATAATTGATAACAAATTACGGCTGATATATATGATTCGAATAACAATATATTATCTACATATACATACACACATTAATGTTGATATGTGCAAATACAAATATTGCGTTACGAATTTATAATGCGAAAAATTTGCAATATTTTTGTTTCACTGCACCTCTGTGAAAAAACGAACCAGTGGTGGCACCGTGACACGCTTTTCACCCCCACAATTGGTTTACCATTAAATTTTATTCGCAATTTTAATGTTATTTGATTTATTTTTAGAAATTAATTTTCCGAAAATCCTTATTTGTTTTGGAATATGAACGTTAATGGCAATAACAACTTATCAAACGCATTCACAATTTTTAGTTTTATCAACACTCAGAGAATGATCCCTACATATGCAGTGCATTGCACCGGAACTAGAAAGTATGGCATAGTATTGAGAAGACAGATGACGAAATATAGTTTTTTTTTTGTAACTATTTAAATATTTTTCATCGTCGGCTAAGAAGGAGCGTGCTGTTACTCTGCTCTTAGTACATGATCGTGTCAATCGATGCCAGTTATGTTCAGTCGGAGTCGGGACTTTCGGCTGCATAGACTCGTGTTAACTACTTCAACCAACAGCTAAACGTTTATTTTGATTACAAAAGAACACATTCCTGCAGGTTGTTGTCCATTCTGTGGTATGTAAATTAAATTTATTACAATATTTTTTGCTACTAAACAATAACGTACTCCAGCGTATCAATTTATTTAATAATTTAAAATTCACGATAACTACTTCATATAAGTAAATATCATTCACAATCACGAGTACTTTGCGCTGATTCATGTACACAGTGTGCATCTCTGGCAACAACAATCGCATATAAAACACACACGGTCAAAGAAAAATATTTGTGTAATTTGAAAACAAAATAATTAGCAACAGAAAAGATATAGTTGAAAATCGAAATATATCAAATGGAAATTTACCGTATAATATCTACAAAATCGTTTTTATATATAAAAGAGCAAGATATTTTATAATGTCTCTAGTACTTTTAGATGGTGGAAAATTTTCGCGTAAAAATATATGTTTATTAAACCTTTCATATTATTTAAATTATGAACATATTTTACAATAAAAATTTTATTTATTCATAATTGTTGTACGTGTAATTGTGTACATACATTTATGAATAAATAAAGATATGATTCTTTATTTATTTTTATTGGACGAGCATTTTGGCAACAGAAAAATCACATTGTTTTCAAAGAGCTGAATGTCACAAAACAATTTCTAAACATTACCACATATTTACAGAGGCTCGTACTGCTATTTATAAATATGCATCAAATATGCTAATAAGATAAGACAGGGGTGTAGTAAAATTTATAGTAGGAAGGTAATATACGAGTAAGTACTTATTGGATCAGGAATAAAATTTAAAAGACCTACAGTCTTAGGCATAAACTAAGTACATTTTAAAAGTTAATTATGTAATTCCCAATGGGTTTCTGAAAGTTTGTGTATAAGCTAAGAAGTTTAATTTTTGAAATTAGAAAGAATTCTCTACTGATGATTTTGTGTAAGATCTAATGAAATTCAGTTATACATACGTATTTAACCAGACAACATACAAATCATATTATTCTTTAATCTTAATCATTATGTACATATGTACATATTTTTTCAAAACGATATAAAAATATTTATGGGATATATTACTGCCTGTCCCACGATGTCACTCGATATCGATCTATCGAGTAAATACATTTAAAACAAAAACAAGATTTTGAAATTTGTTTTTGTTTTATATGTATTTACTCGATAGAACGATATCGAGTGACATCGTGGGCCAGGCAGTTAATATATATAATTCTTCAGAAATAAACCATTTTAAGTTTTCTTTGATCTGCTCTAATTTTTTAATTACTTCTCATCATTCACACCCTTCCATATCTTTACGACAAATTTAACACACTCATCTGTTTTTATATAGTGGAAAATTACAAACGCTGTATGGCCCAGAGATACTGCATACAACAACAATAAACCAGAAGTGAATGGTGACACAAGGAATAGATGAGTGATTGAATGGTATATTATGAAGGTGTCTATCATAAATATTATTGTTGTTTTGGTTTATGCCGTTGTTTATATCAATATAAATTTTATTTACAGGAATCATTAAAACTTATAATTCTAGTGATACTTTTGTATTTAATCATTTACGTAAATACGTTTATATAAATACTTATATATTTTATTACCCACGAGGGGGGTAGAGAAATAAATTTAGTATCACTAAAACAAATGATAATAAGCATAAAATTTTTCATTTAAAATATATTATGAAAAAAAAAAATTAATATGCAGATTAGCAGATTTGAACTTAAGTCTGAACAAAAATTCTTAGCTTAATATGTAATTTAATAAAAAATTTTGGTATTCGGCAAAAAAAAATACTTCATATCTACAAAAGTGCGGGTTTCTTATAAATATTTTTGATCTTTACACTCATTTTATGAACATTTTTTATATGCAGACAAGATGCATTTGCTTTTTTTTAATTACAGAACGATTTAAAAACATTTTCATTTCTTGCTTTTGAATCGAAAGACTTCAGTAAGAAAAAAATATTAGCTCTTATTATGATTGTGGTAGGCGTAATCGAAATTAAACGATTGTAATGTTAAACATATGGCAAGCCTTGTCATATTCCATCGATTTGGTCACGTTTAATATACAAAAATTATATGTATGTACATATACTAATCACTTGCTAATACAACAACCACCCTCGTATTTTTAGAAACAAAAAGAAAACAATAAATAAAGAATAATAATTAAAAGATTATATGAAGAAATAAAAGTAGCATTTACGTGTACAATATAAGGAAATCAATTTACTACGCAAAAAGTCACAACACACCCACAATAGATTAAAAAAAAAGTTGGTGCTTAAAGTTGGTCGATAAAAGGGGTGGTACATACTTGCAGCACATCATTTATTATAAACTAAGAAATGCTAATTTTCCTAACATAAGAATAGCACAAACAATATTCCTGTTTAGTAGTTTTCCGCATAAAAATGACAAAATATGTGAAAAAAGTGCCAGACGACCAGCAGTCTAATGATAATTTCTTTGCTATTTTACTTATTTATTGCGACCAGCACAACAATTCTACTTTAACAAATTGTAAACACACTATTCAAGAATTGAATTTAAATATCTATTTCTTTTTAACACAATAAAAAGTTTCAGTGTTTACTAATTTATTTATTTTTTTTCTATGAACTTCCCTAAGGAAAATAATCGCTTGTTGGTTTTCAATTAAAAAAAGTTAAAAAATTGATTATGCAAAAAAATGATATTTACATGTGTGTATGTGGACAGATACAACCATTCATATACATACATATTAATGTTTGTATGTGTATATAAATTATTTATTTGCTCTATTAACATTAACTTATCACGCTGTTTACTGATGATTCTAGTAGACAAAACATGGTTGTCTTATTGTTTATTTGATTTCTTTTTTTTTTATTGCAAAAATCTACATGTACTCGGACTTTATTGTAAAATCTTAGACAAAATCAATTTTTTTCCAACCAGCCACACGTTTTCTTTGTTTTTGTGTTTGCTTTAAGCCATTGATAGCAAGTAAGAAAAATACTGTAATATGTTTGTGCATGTAAAAGAAACTCAATTTTAATTTCCTGGCTTTTTGTAAAAAAAAATTCTTCAGAAGAAATTGAACTTCAGAAGCAGACTTTTACCATTTTGAACACTAAGAATTTAAGAAAAGAGGAAAAAGAATAGAAATTTTTCATAATTTTAGTTTACTATGTGTTACACAGTGTAACACTGATTTGAGTACACGAAATTTGTTCCTTCTTTGTCTTGATAAATTCCTAAAAATTAGATCTTGCCAATAGTGAAGGCTGCCTAATTTATCTTTTTATAGACAAAATTTACCATTCAATCAGAAGCATTAACAAAATCACACAGTACTTTTTCGTACTTCAGGCGTTTAAATATTTTGCCAATTGATGTCTATGCTTTATTTTAATCTCTAAACCACGTTAAACTTACATTTAATTAAGATTCTTGCGAATCAAATGGTTTAGTCTCAATCGATGTCCGAAACCTGGAAATTTATTTATTTTAATTTAAATAAGGCTCACTAACTCACACTCTCTTTAAGAAAGCATCTCAAATATGTAATAGCAGACAATAAACAAGCAAAAAAAAATTTTGTTGAAATTAAAATACAGCAGGTGGGCATGTGCTGAATAAAAACACAATTGAATTTTTTTCATTAACAACCTTTAAATCTAACAAATTCGCACAATTTACAGATTTTACGTTTGGGGCTTTTTTTGTTTCTGGGTGAAGGTTAGCAATTGTTTGTATTCAATTTTAATGGTTTTAGGTCAGTTTTTAAAGAGATAGAAATATATAAATTGCAAGGCACTTATTTCGAAAAATTCACAATTCGTTTAGACAGACTTGAAGTGAGTGACCTTAAGAAATTTGTTTCAACATAAGTAAATAAAATTGAACACATTTTTTTAAAATTGCAATTTTATTCATTTTATTTTATGAACATATTTAAAACCATTTAATGATACATAATTGCAAAATTGTAAAAATAGCAGTAATTAATATTTCAAAAATGTTAAACGTTTAGCCAAAAAAAATTGCTGTCACATTACTATTGAAAAATTTACTCATTCGATGCTTTAAGAAATATTCATATTTGAAAATCTGAATTTGTACAACATATGGCTAAAAATCCTAGAGTTCTGCGATCACCCTCGTAATTGTTATTTTCTTCATTTTTATTTCACATTTCATTTCAAGTTCTAATAAATAAGTGTACAAACACAAACATTTGCAACACACTAACAGACGTTTGAAAACTTTAACAACAACAATCCTATACATAACCAAATCAATCAGTTTCTGTTAAAAAAACAAATTTGAATTGATAATTGAATAAATACATAGACACATATTATGCGTACATAAATAATTAGGAGGTAAACGAATGAAAAATATAAATGTAATAATAAAAACAGACTGTCCCCTGGTATTCAAACTTAGAAACCAGACTGACAGACATTTAGACACACCAAAACTCGCAAACAAAGCACTTAAACACACTATTGGTGATTATTATTACTGATAAGTATTTTTGTTTTTAAATAACATGAGCCAGGAATAGTAAATTAGATTTTAAAAATGTTTTTGATGTTCAAAATGTTGTATGTTGTAATATTGAATAAATAAAAATATATACATTTTAAAAATTCCGCTTTTTTGACTTATAAAGTTCAAATTTATTTTCGAATATGGCAAAATGGCTTTTATAATGAGAATTTCCTCATTAATTTAACAATTTTGAATCTATAATGCATATGAAACGTATTTTTTCATGTTCGAAAAATTTCGAACTTAAGTTCGAATTTTTTGTTTTGTTTAAAATATCAATTAAAATTTATCTCAGAAGATGTCCACTTCACTTTTAAAATCGTATAAAAGTTTTTTTTTTGCATTTTGATACAAGTATTTTGCAGTTAGTTTCATTTTAGTAACTCGCATAATTTATTCGCTGAAAGATTTATATCAAACCTTTTTATAGCACGTTGTATTACAAAACACGAGCAAAATTATTTGTGGTACATATATTTTAAAACAAATGTTGCCTAGAGCTATCGTTTTACTTTATTGTTATGGTATCATTCTAAACAAATCGTTCTCAAGTTATGATCACATATAAATAATAAAAAAGTAAAATATTTCAATTTCGACTGTTAACTATAAGTCTTCTTAAATAAATTTCTTGGTTATCCTAGTAATTTAGCGCGGTGTTTTTCAAGAAACAAACTATGAATACAAACTTTATTTTTCCACAGTTATTTTTTATTTCAATAACAAATCCCCAACAAAGTTTTCTTACTTTATAAGCCATAAAATGTTTACGTAAATAAACATTAACAGATAATTAACTTTAAGTAAAATATCGTAAATGCCGTCATTAAAACTTTTTAACGGTCGTAACCGCGAATATTGCTACAAAAACAACTACACATGTGAATATAAAATTTTTAATGCAGTGCCCGCCTAAAATCTAAGTTAATGAGGAGCCAGCCAATAGATACTGAGGATAAGCCATAGCCCGTCTGACAAGAAACTTTAAAGTAGTAAAAGTATTTTATGTTCGTTATTGGAAAATTGTTGCATTAGATTGAAAATTTTATGCGACATAAATATTAAGTTGACATAAGAGTAACTACTGGTCAGTCTACAGGAGAGATTAACGACTCACAGTCACTCATGCAAAGATCATGTAATTTAAAGCCATTATGAACAGGGAAAGATCACTGATAAAACTGTCAAAAACGCATGCTGGTAACAAAGGTGACGATTTAACATTATTTTACTATTGAATAATCATTCAAAATGCAGACATAAATCTTGAAAATAATATGGAATTTACGTTTAATGGAAACGGACGGGCTGCTGTCATATATTATGCATTATTTGTGGATAATGGAGTCTAGTATAGGAAAAAGTTTACAACTTCAAATATTTAGAATATTCATCCTGATTACAGTTGGCGTTTTCCGCCTTCAAATTCGACAATTTGTCATAGATTAGAGAAAAATTTGGGTTTTTGTCATTAATCTTTTACACATTTTTTTATATATATTTTTTTTAAATTTCACTTATGGCGCTAGTTTCTTTTAATACGTAAATCTATTAGATCAAATATTCAACTTTGTTTTTATTTTATATACAATTCTTCGACAAAACGAGGTGTAGTAACATCGTGGGGCAGGCATTTAATATTTTGTACATATTATCACTAGCTCTCAAATTTAATTGTAACAATTTTGCAGATATGGGATTTATTTGAATATTTTAAAATCGTTTGTTTTTGGAATTCATCTTCATTCACCCAAAAATTTTCCTTTCTACGCATATTCATTATGAAAAATACTTGTGTATTACAGGTGATTAAAAAAAATATTTTGTGCACCTTTGCCCGCATGAAATTTAATTTAAAGGAAATTTTTAAAATTATTTATATGAATCAAACAAACGTATTGCGTTTTATTTTCAAGGCTAATTTATTATAGAGGTGGGTATGATTGCAAATGTTCTCCACGATAATATTTACCGAAATTTCTACAAAACTATTAAGAAGAAACAAAATAAAATATACTTTTAAATTTATGTGTTCTTAAGAACGTGGAAATAATTTATTTTTAAAAATTTTATTTAATAAATACAAATAAATATTTCTGCGAAAAGTCAGCATGATTTATATTTTATTTTTTTAAATTCCGATGACAATTCCGGGAATTAATATGTTTATAAAGCATACAAACAGATGGCTGGCTGTCAAAGATGACACTGACAGAACTTTCCGTTTATGTTTATAATTTTTTAAATAAAAATTATGGTTGTTAGAATCTAATAAAAAACAAAGAAAACATAAATTCTTGTTCTTCAATGGAATCTTCGGCTTTTTCTTATTTTTCCTCGAATTTCTTTATTTCATTATAATTTTGTTTGTTTTCTTCGTATGTTTGAATCAAAATTCGAAAATGCGCAAAGATATACTGTAAAAATGTTATTTGTTTTCAGACTTTTAAAGTGTGTTGTTATTTTAAATTAGGGAATAGGTTTTGGTGCATTTTTATTTCAATCATTTTATATTTTCAGTGTAATAAAATCAACTGCTGGCATTTAAACATACTGTGTTGTGTACCTTATGTACTTTTTATACTTTAGTTTTTCTTTATATTCGATTCATTTGAATATTAAGTAAAAGTTGCTCAAATAACACCATGAACAATATTAATTCTTTTATGAAATTATGTAAATATGGTTTCTTTATTTGTATAAAATACCTAAAGGTTTGAAAAACTTGTAGGTCATAAATATATAAATTTTTTGTGTAATCAATGACTTTGAGTTTTTCAGAACGAAAAGAGGAAACTTTTTTTTTGTGAAAAAAAAAACTGATATAACAATTTAAAAAATTGTTTTTAGTAAATATATAACTTGAGCTACAAATTTTACCATTTCTATTACGTTTATATCGAATAAAATTAAATAATCTATTCACAATAAGAACCATTCACAATAGATATAAATTTTTTATATGAAAAATTCCGTTTTGAAGAGACTACGAAGCAGATTCCTTCTCAACTTAATTTTTTTATTAAATGTGTATTCCAGATTTCTTCAAGCCATTCTAGCATTATATTCTTAAGGACTAATATATAAAAAAATGTCTGATTTATAACAAGTTAATAGAACAAATTTTCATAAAAATTTTTTTTATAAACCTCTTATTAATTAATTTTTTTTATAATTTCGGCGGTTTATATACGTACTCGTATATGCAACGGTTTCAAAATCATGAAAAACTATTTCTTTCTGTGTAAAAAAACAAATTTTTTTTTTTGTTAAAAAAAAATTAATTTGAAATCATTGTTGCAAATATACTTTCTTAATTTTTTTTAAATTAAAGTATCCGCTTAAAGTTGTGTATATTGAACTACCAAAAAAAAAATTAAAGTTTGTCGTGTTTTTAGTGCATCCAATAAATAAAAATCAAATTATATAAATAATAAACAATTGCAGGAATATTTATAAATTAATTTAAAAACTTACTCATGACCTTGATGGGCATGCCATCATAAAATAAATTTAACAAAATAAAATATTTTGCTTACCTGTAAAGAAAAGAAAAATATAACAAAATTAGCACAAAATTTTCCACAATATAAATAGATAAATGTAATATATATATTTCTGATATCGCATTAGGTTCCTTCTCAAAGTTAGAAAGAAAATAATAATAAAAATTTTCCTCTGTTTATACGGAAGTCATTATCGCAGCAATAAATTTTAATGCAACGTGCATGTGCCAAATAAAAAACAAGTTGCAGTTCCCACTTTTCGCCCACAATGCAAAATAACACTGACCAACAGAGAAAATCTTTCAGGCAAAAAGCTGCACCACATCCAAATAATATGGCAACTATTGAACATTGTTGCATATTATAGATACGAACAGATACTTAAACGATAAATGCAAGTCACATTTTTACGTCTTATATTTATATTTTAAAATTATAGTTTTATTATCGGATTTTTTTTTATTATTTTGCAATAAACAAAACAAATTTATGTATTTTTTGTATTTTTATTTTAAACAAATATTATTATATGTGATCGTGAAATATTTGTCATTTATGGTTTTAAATCGATGGTTGAAAACTACAAATACCTGCAATGCAGTTAGTGGTCAATCCATTACAGTCGAAACTTGATAATTTGAAACTCGTTATTTTTAAATATCTCGAAAATTTGAACTAGTGACTAGGTAATATGGAAAGCATTTAAATAAATTAATGTAGAATCGCAAGTAATGTCATAATTTATTTTTGATTGTTAACTGCCACAGCTCTGAACTTCTGAATTTCAAATTATCCACAGTTGACTGTATACACCAGACATTATAAATAGTTATAAATATAATTATGTTTCAAGCGACTTCCCACAAACAACATAATATTAAAACTATCCAAATGGCCGACATCAAATACGGATGTCATTAACAGAACTCGTATTTTAAGTTTTAATGTAAAAAAATATATATTCGTTTACGTACTTTGAAATCATTAACATATTTTTCTGCTTTAATCGATACGACAATCAAAATCGTTTTATACTTTTAACGAAAACGAACAAAGTTGTTTTTGTTTTAAACATACAAACAAATTAAACGAACCTTTCGTAATTTTTTTTATGGTCAGCAGTTTCAAAAAGTTCATAAATTATTAATAATTTGTAATTATTTGTTTAGATTTATCTATGATGTCACTTTTGTTAAAGACAATCAAGTTAATGATATACGAAATGAAAAATTTAATAAAAACAAAAAACAAAAACATTTTATTTCAAGAAGCAACCAAATCGTTCAGTTTTTATGTTGCTGACTTCACCTTGGGCTCGTGATTAACGACTACCAACTTACGTCTGCTTGGAAGACTCAATGAAATTTTTAGGCTGACTTTTTTTTACGAGTAGATTTAAATTCTTGTTTTTACTGAAAGTTAAACAAATTAATAAAACAAGCCTTGATTCAAAAGATAATAGATATCTTCTTTTTATGTTTTGTAAAATATTTTATTACAGATATTTTTGTAAAGAGCACTTTTCATAAGGGCTTTTTTATAACTGCAAAGAAGTTTGTATAGCTTCAAAGAAGTTGTGTGAACAAATACTTTGAAAAAGTTACGTTATCTCACAAATATTTTTCTAAAAATTACAAAAAAGTCCCCACATTCATAAAAAAGTAAACGTATTTGAAAAATCTATTTTAAGAAAATTTTCTATGAAAATTTTTACATTTCACACTCATTTTAACTGTCTGGTCCACGATGTTTCTCCATGGCTCTCTATCGGAAAATTTAATTTAAAATAACAACAAATTGAAAAATTTAGTTTTTTTTCGAGTGATATCGTGGGGCCAAGCAGCAAATTTTATGAATAAGAGGGTTAAGTTTTTAGAATGGTACATATTTTTTATTTTTTTTTTTGAACAAAAATATTGTATTAAAATGTAATTTTTGGGAGATATTTTTAAAAATCTGTTTTAAGTACTCGTATAATTTTCGGATATAGAAAATTTTTTGATATTGTGATAAAAAAAAAGTCCTTTTTAAAACACGAACATTTTTAAAAAAGGTACTTTTAGGAAGAACTTATTTGTAAGAAAGCTTTTTTTTTAAAAATAAGCCTGTTGTAACAATTTTTTCATATGATACTTTTTTATAGACACTTTTTGAAAAAGTACGTTTTTAAGATGCAATTTTTAGACAAACTCTCTTTGAATGGCACTTTTTTAAAAAGTACTTTTTTGAAAAAGTACTTTTTTGTAAATGGTACTTTTTTATATATGGTACTTTTTTTTGAGAGGTAATTTTTTCCAGCGTACTTTGTATGTATTAGTATCACAATAAAATTTTATGCTTTCTAAAGATTTGGCCATAATGTAGATGGCGTGTGAGCACGAACCGAATCGTTTTAGTTGTTGAAAGCTTTAAGTCTAATCAATTCTTAATTTTAAATTATTTTATAAAAATAGCCCCCTCGACAGGACATGATAAGAAATTGTTTCGGATGGTGTACAATCGAAATAAGTGATTCCAGAGTTATCGTGATAACAATTAAATAAATTTTTGAACACTTTGTGCTCGAAATTACCGGGTTACTATAGAGAAAGAAGTTTTCATGTATTTTAAGATACTGAGAGAATAGTCAATAGATTTTTATTTTTATTTAGTATTATTTGAAAAAATATTTAAAACTGCTCTTGCAGGCTCGAGATAGAATTCGCGTTGATATTTTTTTTAGACTAAAAATAGTTAAAACCAATTAATTATCTGCATTTTTAAGTTATTTTTTTAATGCGCAAAATATTTAGTTTGTATTCAAATATCGTGATTATTTTTCACTTGTCAAATCAACAATTATTTTTACAAAAACTAGAAACGAAATTTACTTTAAAAGCTTTTGTTCAAATAAATGTTTTTGTATTTTAGAAGATGAATGTTTGGTAAAATTTTTATTTCTGTATGGGTTGTTAATTGGGTCACCATGTTATTAATATGTGTCTCCCACTCTGACAGTTTCGTTAGCAGTTTTTTAATTAATATATTTTTTTACGTAAATTTGTATTTCATTAGTTTATTTTGCATTTTTAGAGAGCTACAAGCATTAATTTTAAGGTTATTTTTTTTTAATTTAATTTTGTTTCTTTCAAAATATAGTCATTAAAATCTCTTAAATATGACACATGATTGTCAGATTCAGATTTTGTTCAAAAGTGTGTGGTTGACTTTTATTTTATTATTTTTGCTTTTGCCGAATATTATAATTATTATTTAATACTTTTCCAGCATATTAAAATCCCCCATTTATTCATATTAGATTTTATTCTCCTTGACTTTTTATAAACAAATTAATTTTTTTTTATCACAATCAATTTTTATGTGCTATAAACGTGTAGAGGAATCATTGAACTTAAAAGAACAAACAAAACGCACTCTGAAAATTAAAAAAAAAAACTGCAAATTATCGCTAGAAATCGCAAGGTCGCAACTTTTTATTAACACAAAAAAAGCTGTAGGAATTAGGAAATATTTTGACTTCTTATTAATTTTTATGATGTCTACAGCACTTCAGAAGCCTATAAAATTTGTTAAAAAAGCTATTTAGAAAAAAGATTCAACGTCGACAGCATATTTTTAAATAAATAAAATTGTTTATGAGTTGTTTTTTTATATAATTTTTAATAATTGTCGGTCCAATTATTATGATGTTAAGTCAGGCAGAACTATTTTTACTCACTTTAATAGAGTTCCTTATCTGTTCAAGATAATATGAAATTTTTATTATGTTAATCATCAAAAAATAAATAAAAATGAATTTTTCTGGTTTTTTATGTGCAAATAAAATACTTTTAAACACAACCGTACTAGTCTTATTTGGAGTCGAATTTAAAAAGATCAACCTTATTACGGTTGCTGTCACGACTGCGACAAACACTGGAAAACCCGAAATCAAAGTATCAACAAGATGTGAACTGTTGGTCGTCACAAGCCAGCTGTAACGACTACGACAACCGTAATAAGGCAGACAAGCCGTACATGACGCGATATGTGTGAACGATACAGATATAAGAACCTATTTTAATTGCCTATGAGGATTTTTTAAAATATTGTTTTAGGCTTCAGCAATTCTGATTCTTAGCTATTCACCCTTATCGTGTTTGGCGTTTTCCTCCTTCAGAGCCGACATTTTGTAACATATTAAAGAAAATTTTAGCTTTTTGTCCTCAAGGTATTACAATTTGTCGAATTTGAAGGAGTAAAACGCCAAACGCAATAATGGTGAATATTTACTTCTGAGACTTTTTCCTCTGCTTGTAATAGATTCCCTGGATGACGAATTTCATCACAACCACTTCAAATGTTGCATGACACGACCGGCTCATACGCGACGAAACATGTTTAGTTCTTTTTTCGTTATCTCTTCGATTCTTTTTACTTCCTTTACCATATTAAAGACTACGAAAGAAGTCCATTATATATTAGAAAATGCATTATATATGTGATTTATCAATAAATATTATATGTTATATTCGTACAAGCGCTCGTAATAGTTGTATGTAAGTGCCGTGTTATACTCCCAAAGCATGGCTTTTTCTGACGCCATCTATTAACACCACTAAACAAAAAGACTTGTTTGCCTTTCCTGTAAATAAAGATTTTCCACCATTTCAATTATTAGATTTTTTTTTCATAATTTACTTTTTATGTCTGTTTGAGCTGTCGTGCTATTTATGGAATAGCAATATAAATATATAGTTTATTAGTACTCGTACTAAAACTTACTTGATATACAAAACAGGATTGCATCATTTCCCTTGCCACTTTGATAAGTTTTCAAATGAATTCTCCTACTAACTTATCAATCCAATTATAACTAGTTTTACTTTAAAGCTTTTTAAAAGTAACAGTGTTAGCGTAACTGTTTAACGTATGCACTTGGTAACATACAGACATAAAAACTGAAAAACATATGGTATTATTTATGTACGAGTATTGGAGGACAGCAAAAATTTCAGGCCCCGTTAATAATTTAAATAAAACTATGCTTTTTTTTTGGCTTTACTTTATATACATTTGGGGCATTCAAGAGGTGTGCCATTTAATCATATTTGTCATAAAGACATACATTTTGCTAAAAAAGCTAGCAGACAGTTTGCGAAATATCCAAATAAAAAAAATATATAAATAAAGCTTAAAGCTCACGCAAAATTATAAATTGTCTGAATTTATTACTATATGTAGTTTAAACAAATTGTTGTTGTGCTTTAAGGAATAAAGACGTATAATAATAGGACTATGAATTCTGTTCATTGTTTTGTCATGAAATGGCATGACACATAAATGAGAAAAGTTGGCCATGAAAGAGCTTAACCTGAAGTATAAACAAGTGGAGTCCTTAACAACATCAACATACTTTTCTTACAATTTTAGGTGTCACTGCACTCATGAAATTCATAAGTAATTTCGACAAAAATATCTCCAATATAAAGTTGCTATTAATTTAATTACTTATCTCTTGTTATATAGCAGTTTTTCGATTTATTAAGTCTGCATATTATGCACAAACTCCTTCTAACTTAATGAGATACCGAAACTTGTTCATACCACCAATAATTCGAATGCTTGCAAATGCATCTGCATTGCCAGTCAACACACGAACAGCTCCCATATTTTATGCTCAAAAAAGAATATACAAAACCTGTGTGTAAGCGATATAAGTTTGTATATAAAAAAATATAAATAAATAAATAAATAAAGCAATCAGCATTCTTGTGACCTACTTTTAATGGTTCTGGTTGAAAATCATACAATGTTTGTTTGCTTAAGAGTATTTAGTAGGCTTTTTGTATATTTCTTTAATTTTTTATTTGCACAATTTATAGGCGATTGCAACACACACACACACACACCTATAATGCTCTAGAGAACAATATTATTATTTTTTCGTTTTATTTATTATTTTGGTTTAAAACAGACGGCTAAAAATATTTATTTACGAGTACAGAACAAACAACAGCAATAGAGAGAAAATTATGCATCTAAACAAAAATTAAAACAACAGCAGTTTTCAAAAGAAATTCTAACAAAATGAAATTAAAAACGAAGGCATATTCAACAACTACTCACATGTACCAACTATTTTTAAATAAACTGCTAACTATTTTTTAATTATTCTGCAACTCACTAAAACTAAATTCTAGTTAGCCAGTTAGCCTACTGCAAAGTTTAACCAAGAATACTGATTAACTAACTTCTTTTTTAGCTCATTAGCCATTGGAATTTTAGCTTTAACTACAAGAATTACTAAATAAAGCTGTTGATGATCGTTTTTATAGATACATAAATATTTACAGTTTTTGTTTTGTCTAGGCTTCAAATAAAATTGTGTAATAATATTTAAATTAATAATTACATAAAGTTTATAAAATTTAATTTCTTTTTCTCTCTTGCAGTCCATTTGAACAATAATTTACGAGCAGATAGTTTCACTATTAATTGCTATTTTCTGGTGGTGTCCATAACATGACAAAAAACACATTGTGAAGCTGTACAAACTGTGACACAACAAATAATTGTGGCTGTTTGTTTAAGTGGCACGTGTCGTAAATTAAACTCTGTCCGCTGTTTTTGAAAAAAGCACCCTTGTATGGGCAGATGGATAAATATGAATCTGATAGTGATAGTTTGATAGCAAACAGTCATATTGATTATCATATCAAGAGAAAACAATTGTGGCATGGGGGATTTTGCTTAAAGGTGACCATATTTTTTTCAAAAAGTTCATGCAAGACGAACAACTTTTAAACTGCATTTCTGTACTGTCTATTATTAGACACCAGCATGTCGGTATATATTTGAAAAATAGTGGCTGAGCTTTGCTTTTATATGAAATCAAAATAGAAAGTACAGCAGCTGAATCTCCACGACACGAAGACTTATTAAAAAAAACTGAGCTCGGATGTTCCATATGTTAATGTATATAAACCGTAGAAAATACAATAAAGATGATTAGACTAAGATTCGTAATGTGTTTTCGGAAACCGCTGCACTTTCATCATCAGTACTCATGTGTATTGTACCGCTTCTTATGTGACAACAGTTTATATATTTAAAAATTGTTGGAGCGAGTGGAGAGTTAAAAAGTAAGGGCCTATTTCTCATTGTCGAACGAATTCTTTCTTTCGTACAAATATACTTAAAACAAAAACAAAATTTTATGAATTGTTTTTGTTTCAAATGTATTTATGCGAAAGAAAGAATTCATTCGACGATGAGAAATAGGCCCTAATAATCTAGATTGAGCTTGAATGCCTGCTACGTGTGTAAGTCAGCCAATAACTCATCTCAAAAATTACAACTCTGATGCATCCAGCTTCCGAATAAACTCGTTTAAATTGTTGATAATCTAAATAAATGTGCAGATTTTGAAAAATTTGTCAGCCTTGCCATGTCACTAATTAGCACACAACTGTTGCCAACACACACACATTTGCAGTGAAGCTGTTAGTCACCCTGTCTCTTGTTGGCATAACAAACTCAGATGTTTTACATGAATGGGTGCCCAGTAGTTAAAATCAACAGGCAATTTTTTTTTTACAATTTCTTAGAAATTTGGTTATGCATAAAATCAAGTTAATATTGCCAGTTAAGGTCGTGATAATTACAATCGTACCAATATGTATGCCAACAATATAGCTGACAGAATTTTCTAAGATTTGTGTCCTACTGTCATACAAAAGAGATCGTAAGCAAATCTCGCTAGTTTTAGAATTTGTAAATTTCGTACTTAGTCATGCATGTGATGCCGAATTTTTCTGATCTGCATTCAGTGCATGGTTGTATTAGTTGTTGCCCACCTGTTTCAATCACGAATGTATAGCACTTGTCGCTGGACATTACCGCTATTGATTGACACGATCATGTATCGTCTCATCTTTTTTAATCTGTCCTCTCAACATTATTCCCTTCTTTCTAGATCCGGACCAATGCACAGCATATATGGGGGCAGTCCCCTGAGTGCTGGTCCTACTAAAAAAGAAACCAATCCTGCGAATACTAAAATATAACTGATGGCTTCAAGAGCAAGATTATGAAAAAAGTTATGTACGGTTGACTTTTGAGAAAATGCACTTACACTTTAAAACAAAATCACTAGTTTGGGGTCAACTTTCAGAACTGCTGGGCAAACTTTGTTGGCCTATAGAAATTATTGCGGTTGGCATAATATGACATTTGGCGCGCAAAATAGTGTATTTTGAAAGTACGTAAGTGTAACAACACATACGAGTATCACCTACCTTATGTGCATATGCATACAGACAGACAGACACATTTCCATATGATAGTGTTATTTATTTACAAACATATAGGTTGCGTACTTTGTGAAAAAATCTACATACAAAATCCACTGACAGACAGACACATGACATGTTGGTTTGCTGTGATTTGCTACTCGCATGTTGTGTTATTTTTTATGAATTATTTTTCTTTTTTCGTTTAGAGGGTTGGTATTTAGTTTAGAGGTTTTTATGCCAAGTCTAAAAAAATAATATAAATTGCAAAGCAAAAGAAACTAGTTTCGAATGTGTGCATGACGTGCGCATTTATGTGTAGGTGCATGTGCATGCACAGTGAAGGTAATTAAAATATGAAAAAAAAAGAACTCAACATTTAAATAATTGCAGGCAATCACTATTTCACTTTTGCATTTCTCTCTGAGAATTTGGCATAGATTTTTACACTCAAGAATTATACACTTGGTTAATTAATGCGGACAGTCGGCACATAATTTAGGATGAATAGAAATGTGAGATGTATCTACATCCATGATGTACATATTTCTATACACATTTACATAAAACCTTTCAAATAAAATAATTATAAAGCCACAGTTTCTTAAATTTCCAATACAATTTTTATATGCTCGTCAACACATACATCAATGTTTATCTAAAATAAATTTTTTAATTCGACGAATCAATGACGTTTCTAACCAGGCATTCAGCAGAAGCAGTAAGATATTAACTATCAGATAGACAAAATATTTTGGCAGCCAGCAGCACATCTTAACTTAATAAATTTTAAAAGTGGCTATACATATACTCGCTCATATGGCAGAAATATTTTTTGGTATTTTCTTTTGGATTTGAAGATGTCAGAGATATCTTGTTGAAAAGTTCCATAAATCAATCAACATAAATTAACAAAATCAAAAGCAATTAATTTCAAAGCACGTGCGGGTTTTATTTAATTTTTTGCAAAGCAGTACACAAAAAAATTAATTAATGAAGTTTTTAAGCAAATTTATTAGCAAATTAATAATTTATAGGCTTAATATTTTGTAAACAGATTTAATTTCATTATACAATAAGTGTTGTTGTTACTTGGGGATTTCAAGTTTAAAATCAAACAAGTTTTTTCTTCTTAATTTATTTTTGCCAGAGAAATCACAGGTTGCTTGCTTTTTTTGCCTCTTTAAAAAGATGAAATTTCATAAATTAAAATTTGCATAAAATTAATATAAACAAAAATTTATGCGAGAGTGGTTTTAAGATTTTAGGCGCCACTGTCTAAAAATATATTTTGCTGAAATATTTTCATCAGCAAGTAAAAAGTAGTAAGTAAACAATATTTCATTATTTACAGTAGATTGGGTATTGGCAAGAAGAGATTTTTTTTAAATGTCATCAATCAACAATGAAGGAGGGTATAGTCAGTATGGCAAAAATCCATATATTACAGTATTTGCTCCAGATTTAGCCTCCTGTGACTATTTTCTTTTTCTAAACTTGAACTTGGGTAGAGAGATCTTGGTCAAACGAAGACCACATAACCGAAACAGACGCATATTTTGAGGGTCTTGAGAAAACCTATTATTTTGTGCGTTAAAAAATAAAACTCTTATTTAAAATAAATAAAAATGATTGAAAATGTTTATACAAATACACACGAAGTTATCAAACAGCCTTCATACTTCGCTGACAAATTTTTACTACAGTACCGACAAGGGAGGGTCCTGTACTGAACTCTTTAGTATATGATGGTATCAAGCGCTATAAGTAATGTTCAGCGACCACTGCTATGCCTTCGTCACTGAAACAGATAGGCGGCAACTAACACAACCATGCACTAATGAAAGATCGCAAAAAATCGATCCTGGTCTTTTGAGCTTTATAGTCTATGCGTTAACTGCTCTATTCTAAATGAGTGCAGTTCTCTGATTCGAAGGACCACTTATCAAAAGTACAACAGATTCTTATATATTTGCATACATATGAATGAATATAATATAATAATGAATTTCAAGGACGCCGCCATATGATTTCTTAATTATGCAACACAAATGCAAGAACGCAATAAAATACTCTGAAGCAAAAAAAAACAATCTTAAAACATAAATATTTCATTTTAGTTTTTAAAATGCATTTTAAAACATAAAATATTAAAATAAAAATGTTTTTTTTTTATATTATTTATATATTTATAACATTTTTATAATGAAGAAGCATTTTTAAAACTAAAATGTACGCTTTTATTTCAAATATGATTTTTTAGTTGTATTATAAACAATAATAGTTAATTATGTTTCAAAATAGTTTTAATGTTAAAAATAAGTATGAAAATTTTTAAAATAAACATACAACAAACTTTGTTCTATTTTAATATTTTTTTTTTGTGTACATATAAATCATTCTATTTTAGAGCTGTTTCACATATTACTGCGCACTGAATAGTTTTTTTAACTCTAATTATAACTTTTACAAATACTATCTTCTCAACTTTTTGTAGTTGAAAACAAATTTGCTTGTCTTTCAAAAACAAATAAATAGCAGCCCTATAAACTAAAAATTACAAGATAACATTAGATTAGATAATGGAAAACAACAATTACAACCTTCTGGCACCTTTACCTCATTAACAAAAAAATAAAATAAAAAATAAATGAAATAGAAGATGTCATAATAGAGAGCTAAATTGAATAATACTTGTGCAATGTTAATAGTTGAAATAAGTTCAATTTTTTCAACAATTGGCTTTAAATTGCCAAGAAAAGCAGAATTAAACAATGACAATTCAAACCTTAAAACTGCACGACTAAAGGTGATTAATAAAAACCTGCAGAACAGAACTGTTTCAAATGCAATCAATTTAAAGATATAAGAAAAAGTTTATTTATTTCCGATTGCCATCAAGCAAGTGTTCAAAGCTGCAGGTTATTTGAAAGAGCTTTTTTATATTATGCGAGTATTTATTTATCTGATTGCTTTATATCGCTTTACAGTTTTATATTAACCAGCACTGAACATTTTCCTACACCTTTTACTTTTTTTGTATCTACTTATTACAAACATTTTCTAAATTATTTAATTTCTTAATATTACCTCATATTTCATTATGATCATGAATCATGATTCAATATTTTTTTTAAAACAAAAAACTATAAAGAAGAAAAAAATTGAAACATCATTTCAAACGTTCTTAACTCATTGTTTAGTACTGCACGGATAATTAGCGAAATGAATCTTACAAAAAAAAAAAGAAAAAAAAACAAATAATAAACTAACGATCACATAAATAGTAAAACTCAATGTATCAAGATAATGAACGTAAATTACAAGTTCTGAAAATTAAAAGTGATCATGCAGTTTGACGTCAAACCGTTTAAATAATAATTATTTTAAACCTGTTTGAACTTTTGCCGATAATGGCGGAGGAGGTTGATTATTATTAAACCAGAAATAACAGCAGACTAAAAGTACAACTAAGCAGCCCTCGGACACATGACATTTAGGAAATAATTACTGCAACAGACGTGCTGTGTAAAATACAAATACATATGTACTGACGTTTGTTATTAATTAAAAAATAATTAAACGTTATTACTATTATAATTATTTGCCAAAGTAAACAATATTTGTTGATTAAACAAAATTTAGAAATAGATATGCAATTGCTCATAAAATCATAGAAGTTTTTACCAGCCTGAATCTATGAAACCGTGTGTAATTCTGCAATATTTATCTAGAGATAATCGCTGTTAATAGAACCGATACACCGATATTCAATAATTTTCTATTTATGTATTCAACGAAAATTTGTAAAAGGAGGTCGATCAGAAGTCTGAGTGGTTGATAAGCCTGCCCACCTATTAGTGTACATTCTCCAATTCATAATTAAATACGACTGAAGTTACAAGAATAGCTTCGTTGCTTTCAATTAATTAACCAAATTTTCAAATACCATATTGTATTTGAATATTAAATAAAAAATAAAAAAATTTCAACAATTTACATTGAAAACAAAAATCCATAATTCATTGTAGCTTCGAGTAAATTGTCTTCTCAAAAACAAGCAATACGTTTTTGTCAAACTAATTAATTAATATTCTTTGTCTACATGAAACCTTGAAAACCAATACCTGAAAATCATATTTGAATTGTTGTAAAAAATAAACTTCAGTTGCTTCAGCTTTTTACGCATATTAGATTCGATTATTAGCTCTAAAATGGCGGCTCGATTTAACAATAACTTGGAAGTATTTGTATCTTTTTAACAAACAATTTCCATTCGCCACAGGCACATCTTAACTATTTATTTATTTACACATTTCAACATAAACTCAAACAGTTATGTAAATTTCAATTTAAAACAATTTTTCAAAACGCCATTCATTAAGAATGAAATCTAGTTTAGTCCGATTTGCCTACAATATCTTTACAGTTTTCTTTTTTATTGAAATGTTTGAGCAAGAAAAATATAATTTAAAACTTGTAAATACTCGCATTTAAAAGCATATTATGAAAATTATTAAAAAAGATTTCAAATGCAAATACATCAGAGCGGGAAATAAGTGGAGTCTTTACAACAGCAACAAGCTTTTGAACATAGCATGAAATAAAGTTCGAGCTTTCGTCGTAATAGTCGATAATATACCAATCAAATAAATTAAATTATAAATAATACACTCTGAGCAGAATAACATTTGTAGTAATTCTTAACATTATGAACAAGACAAAATTTATTAAAATGTTTCAATTCCTTTAATTTTTTAATTCCTGCTAACAAGTTTATTTTGAAAATGAATATTAATTTAAAAATAAGAAAAAATCAACAGAAAATGTTGCCTACAAAAATGTGGCATTATATAATTGACGTCATTTGACTATAAATATCCTAACACGACTTACAAACAAGCCAAGATTTATGCAAATCGTTCTGCCAACTCAAGGTTACTTACAACTATTACTCGTACTTGCTCTGTCCTACACTTGAGCATTGAGCAACGGCTGTGTGTAGTAAACTGAAATGGATCAGGAATTGTTGTCATTTTCAGCTGCACTACAGACGTAATACTATAAACATTCTAGAAGTTCTACGTGTATTGTATTTAAATTAGGAAAACATTGTACAATAAATTAGATAATAATTAATTTATAAAAACAATAACTTATTTAGAGATGGTTGTAATTGTATGGAGTGTATTATTTAATGCTGCTGCTACACTTTATCACAATTGCAATGTGAAGTCATATTGCAAATTTCTTTCTTATCGTAACTAATTCCTTTTAATGACTCATTATGAGGAAATACAATGTGAAGAGTTTTTATTTTGATATTTATTAACTCAAATAAATAAATATTAAATTTATTTTATACTTTTACCACCCACACACACAACAGCAATGGCTTAAAATTATTTACGAGCACATACGAAATTAAGAGCTTTTGAAATAAATGTGCAGCCAATTATTAAGCAAAAATATATAAAATAAAAATTCTTCCTGTGAAAATACAAAAAGAAACAACTGTATCTGCGAAATTTAGATTGACACGAAAAAAAAAATATTTTATAACAGAAATTGACGATAGAAATCGGAGAGTTCGTCATTCCGATCGATTGAACGGGTTTTGTGGAAAAAAGTCACTCCTGCAAAAATTTTATGCCTAAAACGATGGATTTTCATTTTCAAAAACTTCTACGTGGTCGTACCACAATACATATTCCATAATGTTGACAAAAGTAGGCAAAACCGCGCCCATTCTAAAATGTTTTATGAACTACAAACTTCTAATAAAACAATTCTCATTCATATTCGAAAAGTGGTTAGTGCCATGCCCATTTAATTTAAAACTGTTTTTCCACTACAGCAAAACACTACCAAAAATAACGCAAGAATCAAGAATTGAATTTGTCTCCATTTGTGCAGTAAAGTGTTGACAACCCAAAAAAAAAAAAAAAAAAAAATTCGACAGCTGACAGTTGTGGATTAGTAAAAAGGTATAACACAACGCAGGTTTATTATACAACAATATTCCAAAAATAATGAAAGCTTGGCGAGCGTAGTTCGAAAATAGTGTATTAACTTCGTCCCCCTAGAAGGCGTGAGGTAACACTATTCGATTTCTTTTTATAGAATTATTCGAAATTACAAGTCTATGCCAACGACTCCTCAATCACGCGTGCATTAAAGGAGTAGGGAGAATCAACGCTGCATCAACGAATTTCTGATAAATTTTTTTTTTTGCAAATCACGGAAAAATTCGACAAACTAGTGGGTATGCGCATTCAAAGCCGTAAAGGCCATTTGCCCGATGTGTTATTCCGTAAATAACTCTAGTCTATATAGTTTATCATTCAATAAAAATATAACCATAAAAGACTAACTGCCTGTTTTTATAATAAAAAACTTTACGCCTGGGAATTTATTTTGAAACAACAATAAAATATATTAAATTTGTTTTTTTTTGTATGCAAAGTCCTCGGCTATAATTTTCATTTTATTTACAAAAACCAGCAGTCCAAACTGAATTTTCTATTTAATTCAAATCTTGCATTCATTTTGGGACACCCTTTATTTGTATTAATCAACAAAATTTTCTAACCAATTAAGCTGGGGACTCATTGTATGATTCGATTCGAAAGAAAAAGCTTTCGAAACTTCATGTTAAAAGCATATATTTTGGAACAATTTCCGATTCGAATTGCACAATAACCCCCCTGGAATTCAGTCTTATATTTGCATATAGAAAAAGGGAGAATTCTCAGACAAAACACATAACAGAAAATAGATAAATTGAATCTACTACAGCAAAAAACGCAGATAACTTTTGATTAACGTGCGAGCATGATCGTTACAAAAGTTCTACAAAAAAAAAACAACAAAACACCTGGAAATTTATAATTGAAATGGTAATATCTCTTACTATTTATTCACTTTTGTTATTATTATACTCGTATGTTCCTATTTTTAATTTTTTCTTTTTTGCAACTTGTTTCTGCTCAACTAGAAATATGAAAAAACTCACGTTCTTTTGTTATCGCTTTATGTATTTTAAAGTGTTTTATTAAATTATAATTTTTTTTTGTCATCATTCACATTAAGTAAACGATAATTATTGTTTTTTTTTATTATAAAACAGCAAACAATGAAAAATTATATATTTGCTAAACAGATTAAGAAGTAAAAGAAACAGGAGCGGTTTAGCTGTACCATGCAAAAGGGGAATAAATGCAATCCGGAACTGCGGTCTTAAGTCATAATATTTGTTCGCAAATTTTTCACTTTTAATACTCGTCACTTTTATTTGTTATCATATTTGAGTTGATTTAACTGTCCTATAATTTTCCGCTTTTAATGCCAAATTTTTACTGCTGACTTTCTGGCTGGTTATTTGAAGGTCTGCAGTCTGTAAGAGTGAGTGCCTCTGTTTGTTTGTATGTTTTATTTTGCTTATCTTTAAAGTAACCCAGACGACATGCTAAATACATAAAGCTCACAAAGACTTTGTTTGATTTCAATATTTATTTTTGCATTTTCTTTGTTGTAATATTGATTTTAGAAATAGCAACTACTATAAGAATACTACATATTATTTATAAAACTTATCAAAACAACTACAACACAACAAGGCGCCAATTGTTTATGGGAAAAAAGGAGGTTAAGATTCGCCTTTAATCTAAATGAAATATTAATGTGCACGTATATGAAGAAAAAGACTTGAAATATATAATTATTAAACTAAGTTTTACATGAGCATTTTATGAGGAGAAAAATAAAACACTTGAAAGAAAATTATCTATTTTGAGCTCTTTTAAATGAAATATTTAATTGAGATTAGATAAGTTATTTTTTCATATTTAATTGCATTCTATGGTTCTTTTTTAGTGTTAAAAATACAATAAGAAAATTTAATAAATAAAAGTCTCCATAAACTTTATATTGATTATACTTTTATTTTATTTGTTATTATTATTATTATTTTGTATTGTAACAAAGAGTTAGACTTTGTGACTTATTGTTGCATTTTTATTTGCTACTTTTTTTATAATTCATTTTATTGAATTTTAATAAATTTAATTGTGCAATAAATAAACACATGTTGTTAAAATTATGTAAAAGGGAATTTTTTAACGCTTGGAACTTTGACCAAGACCTTCCACAAAAAAAAAGAACGTGCAAAATATAAAATAATATCGTCTTGTTGTTCACTATAGGGATTCATTTAATTATTCATTCTGGATATCAATAAAATAAAACATGATACTTTGCAGATAGAATTATAAAATCATAACAACACCAGACAACAATATTATATTGTACGATATATTGAAATTTTTATAATTTAAAAAAAAAATGGGGTGCTATTGTCATACATGAACAACATGCGCTTGAGGGTTACTGTTTAATGCGATTCGAAAGATAATGCTTTCGAATTGCAATATCAACAGAAATTTCTTATTCTAATCAAATTACGCAGCAACAACCCTATTCAATTTGTAGCTTCCAACTAAAGAGGTCGTAAAAGCTTTAGCAACTTAAGAATTTCTTGAAATTTTGACTTATTTGAATAAATCATCTGAATCTCTTCTGGGAGAAATATGACGCACTGTGTTATAATCATATTTTAAAAGCAGATAAAAATACTGGTAAAATGCAAGTACGATTTAGATTAGAACAGCAAAAGCGTTTTTTAGTGGAGGACAAAAAAGTCATTGTAGTATCAATTTGGAAAAAAACACACAATATAAAATAAGTTATAAAAACTTTAAGTCGAAACAATATAGATAAAAATATATAATAAATAAAAGAAAAACTTTCATCACAAAAAAAATATATATATTTTGTGATAATAGAGTCTAGATAAAATCAGAAGTAACTAAAAAATAATAGAAAATAAAATAAAAAAAAAACAAGAAATACAACCAACTTTTCATTCCAGTTCCATATCAGTCAAAATGATTTGTTATGGAAAAGCAAAAAAAATAAAAATAATAATAACACATTTATTTGATAAGATATTGTAAGGAAAACAACAATTACTTTACAAATGCAGAAAAGTAATAGACAAAAAAGAATAAACAAACTGTTTAAAAATTCTGTAAACAGCTTTCGCAAAACATCAGAGTTTAATGCTTACGAAGAAAATGTTATCCATTTATGGCCATTTAAGAAAGTAAAACTGTTTTTGTGCTTGTGGCTAGACGCGCAAAAGACATCCTAGTACAGATCATATTGAAATAATATTTGCAGCAGCATGATGAACCGGACTACCCCAAGCTAAATTTCACTTCAACAGTCATCATAGAATTGACCCAAATAGACAAATTTGGTAACACAAAAAATAATAAATTAAGCGACCATCAACAACAAGTTGTTCATTAGACAAAAAAGAAAAGAAAAAAACAAATATTTGAAATGAAAACTTAAGAGACAATAGAAAGTTGCAAATGATTTTCCAGCCATCAATTGATTACTCAACATGAGGTGGCGGCTGAGGCTATAGGCATCTCAACAGATCATGAATATTTGGACATCAAAAAGATGTACGTGACTGTCAACTAGGGACATGACTAAAAACACTCCCCGTTTTTCGACATTGTAGCAAATTTGTCGGCGAAGACAAATAATCACTCCTATCGGGAATAACAAGTGAAATTTTTGTTCATGTGAAACTTTTATCCCGCTCGAACGGAAAAACTGTATGGTGAATCTCGCGCGAGATATTATTGCCGCTATCAGTTCTCAATGAATGTAAAATAGAGAATAAGCTGAAAACAACATGAAAAATCAAAGAAATTTGTGTTGACAAATTTACATTTATGTAATAATTTACAAAAAAAAAAGGTATAGCCAAATATTTAGTAGTAAAATAATTTGGATACATTTTGGAAACCGAACAAAACAAATTAAAAATATCCTTAATGTTTAGAATTGGAGCAACAAATTTTACAAAGACGCAGGCAATTGATTTGTTGCAAAATATATCAGTTTGTGTCTTATTAACGGATCTTGGCCCTAAAATAAAATTTGTAAACTCTAATATTCGAATTCTAATAGAAAATAGTAAATCAATAAAAGGACAAAGTGAAAAAAAAACTCGCGGGAAAAGTATAATTCACGGTAAGTGGAAATTAATTTTAGCATGAAATCATTCACGGGGAATTTTTTCGTGATTGCAATTCTAGGGAAATATTTCGAGGGAAACATTATTCCTGATAGGGGTGAATATATACAAAATGGCTGCCACAAAATTAATTTTTCAAACCTAAACGAGAATTACTGTTATATCATTAAGACTCTGTGTGGTCTACACTAATTGTATTCTTGTTCCAAAGCTATTTAATAACTTTGTGGCAAGATCTTTTAACTAAATTATTTATAAAACAGAAATGCTTTCGAATTTGAGCGTAAATTTTACAATTATTAGTTACAAAATTTATCTGCTCTGAATAAGTAATTCACATAATTGTTAATTTTATCAACGGGCTTAAGTTCGAATCTGCATTCTGCAATCTGATTCGAACTTAAGCCCGTTGATAAAATTAACAATTTACATAAGAAAGTTCGACTAATAAAAATTCATACATAATTTAATTCACATAATTTTACTAAAAAGTGGCACAATTTAAACTTAAGACATATTCACTTTAAAATATTTTCAATTTTATGTTTTCATGTTGTGTTTCAAAATGTGTTCCAAAAAAGTTGCAAGACATTTCCCAATGCTCTATGACATTAAAAGCCATTAGCATTTTCATTATTCAACATAAATTCTATTCATAAATGACAACCAAACACTTTGAACAGCCACAAAACAAAATATTGAAGCAAACAACTTTAATAGATTTGAATGCAAACAAATGCTTAATACATCTTAATTAACAATGAGTGGCATTATTAACAACCTAACAGGGTGTGATAACAAAAGTTGTTATTTTAAGCCCAGTATGGCAGTCATAACTGCAAGGTGGAATTAGTTACAGTATAGGCTCACAAAAAAAAATTTATATATAAAAAAAGTCATATTGTATGTATATGACTATAGTTATAAGGATTGTATACTTTTTTAAGGGATGTTCTACAATAAAGGCAGATAATAGACGAATTTAATTTAATAAGAAAAGTTAGATTTTTCTTATTTGACTAGAAAAAAAACGTTTCAAAGTTGGACACATTGCTGTGTATAAAACAAAGCCCAAACTCTTTTACACTTTATTACTACTCGCATAAAGATATTTCTTAATATTTACAACAAATAATTTAATGTGTGTGCAAGTATTCTCAATAGTGTTCAACACATTTTTTTACGAAAGGAAAATTCAATTGAAGACAAATCAATTAAATACAAATCAACATGAGTTATTTTTAGCACTCAAGTACTCAAAGTTTATTCCATAAAAATAGATTTGTAAAGCGCTGTTTGAATTTTTTTGTGTAATTTTACTTATTTTTATTTTTCATAAGTACGAGTACATCCATCCATGACAAACATAAATTGTAGGCACTTTTAAATTGAATTTAAATTGAAGCGTGTAATGCAAACCACTTAAGAGAATTATGCAATGAAAGATTCTCGTAAAGAATTAACAAGTTTTTGTTAAATTTATTAAAGCTGGCAGACGGGCGAGTTTAAATGCTTGCAAATGACTAGCAAGAAATGAGATATTCCATTATTTTCTAGAAAAATGCGGTTATAGAATTGTTGTAAAAATGGTCCTAGAACACAAAAAGTTTGTATTTTTTTTTATCTGCAATTTTAAATATATACTTCTTAATCTAATATTAATAAGTTCAATAAGACTAGAAACTGGTGCAGTTTTTAGAAATTTTTGTGCAAAATATAGAACGTTTAATATTTAACTATTTATTTCATTTAAAATAAATTTTTTTTATTTGTTTATTGAAATTTATAACCAGAAAGTGATGGCCATAATTTTTAAACAAATATGATTGCAAGTACGTAATAACGAAGTATTCGACACAACACAAATAATGAATTAATCAAATGCTACTTTCCTTCTTTTTAACAACGAGAAACAATAGGACCAGAAAGATTTACTGTATAAAAGTGTAGAGATTAGCTGATAAGGCTATGGTGCGTTATTACATACGACAGAATAAAAAAATGATTTGATTGACGTATTAGAGAACATGTAACGTGCGTCACAAAGTGTTTTCAGCTTTTGATAAAAACCGAACATTTTTCTGGCTGCAAAAACAGCTAATTTGGAATTTATATACACTTTGTGTCCTTTATTATGCAAAACCCACTAAAACATACAAAATTACACTGTAACTATTAAAATTACTTCCGTTTTCTATAGCGTCCGTAACATAACTTTGTAATCAATTGTTTCACAAAAAATACCCTTTTGAAAATTATGTGTTATACTATTAGAAGGTACACTATTTAAAGATAAATCCCATCTTTTTTAAAATAAAAAAATTCAAGAACTTGTAAATGACACGTTCCTCACGTACCAAACGGTTTGATAAATTTCTACTCCTTTTAAGTTCGTTTACAAAATCAGTAAATTAATTAATTGAAAAAAAAGAAGACAAAAATACAAAACTGAACCCCCTATATTTATTATTAGCATGTAACAATATATAATGAGCAATAGAATATAATAATCCGCTTGTTAATCGAAACATTATGACGGCTGGCTGATTTGCCTTCAATGTTTTATTTGTGCTTCAGTATTTTGGATATTTTGCAGTGACCTTTGAAATATATAAATAGTACTTATCACCAAATTGTAATCATTTGAAATTTATTTCAAAAACATTTTAAAACAAAAAATTTTGTTAAATAATTAAACATTTCCAGAAGCTTCACAATATTTAAATAAATAGATTTTTAAACAATAAATATTAATTGAAATTAAAACTGGAATAAATTTTGAGATTGTTATGAAGATATAAAGAACAATCTTGCAATGAATGTTTTAAAGCATTGAAAAATACAGTAGAACTCTGATAAGCTGGCAAAACTTTTACGAGGGCCTCTTTAAAGAATCTTAATTCTTCTGCTACGCTTTAAAAATTCTATTTCTTTTAAAGTGAAATCTAAATATTTCTAATTTAAATCTGGTACTCACCATTGCTTGTTCGATTTTGTTGTCGATTGCAACTGCACTTGTTCCAGATGCACTGAAATAAAAAGAAAAAGTATAAATAACAATTAATAACAAACAATAAACCACATGATATTATTTATTTAAAATTCAAATTTACACATATTTGTATTTAAAAAAAAAAACACTCTCATTTTGCTAAAAATAACTTTAAAAACAATTATCAAATTATTTGCATTTACATTTTTTGTTTGCTTACCTTAAACAAAATGTCCTTTAAATTTAAGCTAAAAATTGCCAATAAATTCAATGTCAATTTTAAAATTAAAAATAATTTGTTGTCTCAAAACAAAACATTGTTTCAGTAGTTTAATTTCAACAGTTTATTTTAATCGTTTTGACAGGAAATGAGTAAAATATATATAAAAACGAGTACGAGTATATAAACAAATTTTAATTGAGCCGTATACAGCGGGTGTGTGTTGAAAGTTATAAAAATATATTACATACACACCTACATACATGTATTTTCAGCTGTAATTAAAGCGCGTGTCCCTGTACAAGATAATTACTTAAATACATTATTTTAAAATTGATGTGGACATGCAAACATTAAAGAATACCGGCTGTTGCAAATATTTGCATTTACTTAAAAAAACCAGACGATCTGAAAACCATCCCTAGAATTGAGCAAAATGTCAAACATAAAGAGTACGGAAATATATAGTTTTTTTGGTCTAATATTTAAGTGTACATTTCGAAAAATTTCCATAAATATATTCATACAAACTTTTAAGCTATCTAAACTACGATGGAATTTATAAAATCAATTTGATAATAAAAAAATTGTTTTAGTTGGTTACCAAACAAAATTTCAATTATCGAACCCTTGAATAATTTTTTCGAATTTGTTTGATTTTTAATATCAATTTAATTCTTCCTGAAGTATAAATTAAATTTAATTAACAAACAAATAAAAAATAAAATAATAATACATATATATATATATATATATATATATATATATATATATATAAATTAAAAAAATTAAATTAGTTAATTACTGTTATGGCAAAATAAGTTTGCAGTTTTCAGCTCTGGAGCCATATTCTTTTGGATTAAGCAATCTATTTAGCACTATTTCCAATACATCAATCCAAAATCTGGGAGCTTTGGAAAACCGATTTCACATACAGACAGACGAACGTCGCCTGTTCGACTTCCCTATTCATAAGGAAGCAAAATATGAGGTCGCATATCAATATTTTAGAAATTGCACAAGGAATGACAAACCTATACGAGTATATACCCTTTTACCGCATTCACGGGATTGTAATAGCATAATTCCTTGTTGCAGTGCTGCCAACTTGCAAGGGAGTAAAATTAAAGTTTTTCCACTGCGCGAAACGTAATAAAATAAAATTTTACAGCAAAATGCAACTATATGAAAAAAGAAAAAAACTACACGAATTGAATTTTTACAGTTCATTTAAAAAAATAACAGAACTTTGAAATTCTATATTCAACATGTTGTTGCACCTCTTTAATTACACATTTTTCAACATGTTTTCTTTAACAATTGTTCAATTTAAATAACACAAGCACATTTAATAGAAAAAAATCATTATTAATTATGGAAAAATGTAATTTTATAACATGTTGTGTTGATAATCATAATCAAATACCGCCTTTGCATTATGGAACATACGAGTATGAACACGGTTTGTATGTTGTTGTGTAATCTAACACTTTTTATTGTTTATTAGAAACCATTTTGCTGCTATTGTTGTTGCTGTAATTTTAAGTGTAATTTGTTTTTATTTATATTACAATTGTTGTTGTTGCTAAGTACGCCAGTATTCATATACATACATTCATATGTATCTGTTCAATTGACCTGAAAAACTTGTTCAATCAATTGTATAAATAATTTTGTTCATACACTTGTATCGCGTATTTTTTAGTTTTTTTTATTACTTTTTTATTACCATGTTTTTTGTTCGTATTTCTCTGCTGTATTTCTTTTTTTTCTACTTCTGCCTTATCGTGCTTATAATTATGTATCTCAAATTACACGATTTAAAAAAAAACTACAGACATGCAGTTTAAATCATGAAAAATTACCTACAAAATTTACTCACTCACATACAATTTTTTATTTGTTTTTTTTTTTTTGCTAACAAACAAAATTAATTTTCATTATTTATTATATTTTGGTTAGTTTTTCTCTTCATCGTATTATATAAAGTCAAAATTCATATGAACAATTTGTTTTAGACATAGTTTTTCGAAATTGAAACTGCATACAATACGTACGTACAGTGTCTTGTATAAGTTTTCTCTTATATGTTATAACAAGAGATCTTCGTTACTACACATTTTTTTAAATTTATAGACTGGAATTTGTAATTGTAAATATATAAAAAATATCCTAGATATTCTGACTTATTACCGTTCTCTAATCGACTCGAGTGTTTGTAATAGACTAAAGAAAAATGTGGTATTTTTCTTTAATTTATTACATTCTTTCGAGTCGAATCGAGAACCGTAATATGGCCTATTATTTTGTATTACACCGAGTTGTGGCTTATATTATATTATATTTGGGGCATTATTTTTCTCTTTACTTTTTGAAAAATTTAATAAAACTGAACATTAAAGTGTTCACAAAACTCAACTTTTCGTGTATGAATCAGTGGGGTTACTCTGTAATTCGATTCGACAGCAAAGCTTTCGAATCTCAATGTTAATACTATACAACTTCGAACAATTTCGAATAGAAACACACAGAATTGGACTTTGTTAAATTCGTACATGTTGCCACTTATTATTTCTTTATCTTTCCGCTTGCAGTTGATTTTTTTCCAATTTATAACAATAAATCATCATAATTAATAAAAAAAATAAATTTTAATTTTTTTTCAGATTTTAGTGAAAGAATTGTTCCAAGAAATTGTTAAAGAGGAAGACATTTTCTTGCGACTAATTCAAGTGCTAAGGAAATCCATTTCAAACGAACTGTTCCCAGTTCCTATTAATAATTTCGGAGTTTCCGACAATTGTGTACATGTTGTTCCCAAAAATCCCCCCAAAAAATATTTCAACTAGATTCAAGTTTAAAATTTATGTGAAGCACTGTAAGCACGTAATGTAACATTATTATTGTTTTGTTTTTCAACTTAAGAAAAAGAATTGCATAATATTTGAAACAAATAGTGTGCAAGTAATAGCAGCATAATAAAATTTGATGAAAATGTTTAATAATTCACCCGAAAAAATTAAATCTTTACCATTATGAACACATAACAATTTGTAGCATAATTAAATACGAATAAAAATGAAACGAAAGAAGTAATAATAATAATAAATAATAATTAAGGAAATATAGGGGTTCATAACAAACGAGAGTAGTTTAGTTTTTTTGGTCGTAGCAAAAAAAACATTAAAGAATCAATATTCAGCTTATTTGTAAGTTGATGATTAATAATAAAAATTTAAGATCATAATTATTATCATACGAGGGTGAGTCAATAAGTCCACAACTTTTTGAATTTCCCGCCTCTTAATGGAAATGGCAACCCTGCTACTATCGACAGGAAACTATCAGTTTATAATAGTTCAATGCTTGCTTTTCTGGGAGAGAGCCCAAGTCTTATTGTTGGCTTGAAAATACAGCTTCCCCGCATCCGTTCAAATATGCGTAGCTACGCCAATGTTTATGGGGGTCCGTAACACAAACATCTGCCGGCTGTTATCATTATTAGAATGTATGCCAAGTCTTACATGTGATATTTTTCTTCTATGCAATACGAGTACAATTTGTTGGTTTAACTTTTTTGATTTAAGCACGAGTATTTAACTTGTATGTCCTTGAGTTCATTTACTTGTACACTGCACAGTTGTTTGGTTGTTTTGAAAAATGTGCTTGAAAAGTTACTAAGAAAACAATTTTTAAACAGAATTTTTATTTTAGTTGCTTGTGTCTACGTTAACAGTTGTTTTGCTCGAGTGTCATGTGTTTCTATGTGCGTTCTTTCCTTTCATCTTTGCTGTAGTACAAACACTTCACTGGCATTATTTCAGAAAGAAGGTGTATTAGTTTTTAGTTTTTTTCTTCTATTCTTATCTGCAGTTTAAGTGGTATGATAGCTGTTGCACGTGGCTGTAATATCATAATTAATTCATTGCGTTACACAAGGTATTTTGTTATATAATAATTTTTGTTTTTTTTTTTCAATTTTCGACTGGATTACAACGGTTTAGAGTAAACACCAGTGCTATTCAACCACTTATTTTTTGCATCCTCTTGAACTCAAAGCGGGTAGATGAGGTTCTAGATACTACAGGTGTGCCATATGGATAGGCTGTACAACCCCTGTTAACAAGTGGGCCACACTTTAAATTTCTGTTTTTCAATACTCTTTCAATTCACATTTTTTTCTAACATTTTCACACTTTTCAAATTCACTACAAGATTGATTTCTATGTTACCTTTCCCTATACCGTCAAAAATTGAAGACTCCTTTACAGCATTCTCCTACAGTCGATAAGAGTAAATTTAAAATTAAAATAAAGGAAACCGGTTGAGCCTATAGGACATCCCTGCCATTTTCCTTAACGTGGTTTGTTGTGCTGTTCTTCGAGTTCAAAACTCTAAACAAAGATTCACAAAACACTAATATTTTCATTTCCAAACTGGTATAATTTTTGGATGAATTTTCGATTGTCAAATGATTAGATAATTTTGGAGTGTTTTAAAATAAAACAGCTTTTACGTTCTCAATATCTCACGAACACATCAACCGATTTTGAGCCGGTTTGTGAAGATAGACGTGGTTTTTCAATGCCTAAAACTGAATAGTTTGTGGAATAAATCGATAAAGCCTTTTAAGTTATTCAAAAAATACCATGTCTGAAAAACAAATTTTTTGGTATTTTTTTTTGAGATTTCTTAAGATTCGAATAGGTTCCAGTTTCTAAATTTTGAAAGTTTATTCGTTTGGTTCGATTCAATCAAGCCGTTCAAAAGTTATAAGCGGTTTACAAATTTACACATACACGCGTATATACAGTCACATACATACAGGCATAGTGACACTCTCTCACTCAGGCCTAAGAGTGGCCAGGGAAGTTTGCTAGAAAATCGGGACGTCGAGATCTGATTAAATCGTGATTTTTGCAAAACGGTGTAACACCAATAACTTCCCGATTTTTTGAAAATTTTAAATTTTCATAGCGAAAATTTAAGAATTTTAAAATTTTTTGAAAAACTCAATATTGAACATCAAATTAAGACCGCTGCAAGATGTGCATGCAATTATATATAACGTTTGCGTAAAAAAAGGTTTAAAGCTTTAAAATGGCCAAACAGCAATTCAATTTAAAATTAGCACATTTTTTTTAATAAATACATATCAAGCAAAAGTGGACGCTAGGCCAAGCGGGGCATATTTAATACACAAATATTGTGGTTGAAAATAAACAAATTTATTATTTATTATAAATACATTTCGTCATTTTGCTAGACTTAATAAGAGAAACAAGTGAATGACCTGCTTGGACACACACGCTTAAATCAAAATATTTATAAACAAAAAAATTTGTTTTCAAACAATTCTTGTTATTACTTTTTTAAAACATACAGAGCTAATTTGCTAATTTAAAAAATAACAAGCTTATTCTTAAGTTATGTATGTATTTCACTCAGGGCCAATAAACTTTGTCAACAGGAAAAAAACGAGTCGATGGGCTGCATGGTCGCACTCCCGCCAAGAATAATGTGCCCGATTAAATTTTATGTTCGTGACAAATAAAACCATAAAACATTTTTCTGTCTTTAATGATGGTTTTGTCACTGGAAATGAAATGGAAAAATGTTGAATTTTTTTTACTAAATCGCTTAAAATGTCATGACATAAACGTTAAAAATTCAAAACAGAAAATATTTGTTTAAAAAATAAAATTGCATGAAACGTTTAAAGTAAAAATGCAACATAAAATTTTTTTATTGGTTTTAACGCTTCATATGAAATACACACAATTTACAAAGTCACAGTCATCACACATCGCGTATCCGTCCGTCCGCACACTACACAATATGTGCATAAAAGTGTATGCCAAGCAGACGGACATGGGCATAAATACAGTTATAGCAAAATAATAAAACTGAGTACAATTAATAAAAAAAACTGATATATTTTATAGGCTTTTCTATATTTAACGGGTTAAAAAACTCGGCAGTTTTAACACAATGACACGAGGACATTTTTTAATGCCAGTGCTAAATGTTGCGTACCAATATGTCTGCCAATATGTTCTTTGAGGTCTAAAGTTTATTAACAGTTCCTGGCTTTGTTGTTTTTGCAACTACACAAAGCACACAACAAAACAAAATTTATCCCAAGAACCGTTCAATCGAAAGGCATGAAGCTGCTGCCTTCTTCGGCCTTATTATGGCTGTCGAAGTCGTGGCACAATCCAGCAAATGTGGCAACGCTTTTTTTTAACACAGAAGTCGTTTTATATCGACTACGAATACAAGAACGATGAACTTAAATTTGAAATTTATTTTTATTGAATACAATATGTATTTTATACAGAATAATTCACAGTAAGTATTTTGCTTTTAAATTGTTATATTAAATTCAATTCAGATTTATAGGCTAAATGTTCGAAATTTTTGTTTTTAAATTCAGAACGATATGATATATATTCCAAGGCACAAAGGAAAGCCAACATCAGTTTTTAATTATTCAACTTATAAAGCAGAGCAGAACAGCTCTTTTCGGAAGCCGCTACACTTTCATCATCAGTACTCATGTGTATTTTGCTTCTCACCACTTATTGAATATGATAAGACTTCTTATTTATACAAATTTTATTAGGATATTGCATACGAGAACTGCATCTATTGATTTTTATTCAATAACTGTGTTGTCATTTGATTATTTTCTTCATGTCCCATTTTTCTGCATTTTTTGTTCCATTATACCTAAGCCAAACTTTTTTGGCTTAGAATAGTTATTTAGAAAAACAAATTATAAAAAGTAACTTTTGCTTTATGTAAAAATTGCTTTTTAGAAAATATATGTAGATTTCATCAAAGAGTGCAAATTTATATAAACAACCTTTTATATTCGGGATCGCCGTTTGTCAGTCAAATATTCCATATATTTTTCCAAGGAACATTTACGAAGGGAACAAAATATGAACTTAAAAATGTTCAGACTGTAAAAAAAGATGCTTAAATAAAAGCATTTATTTGAGCAAATAAATTTAATACAAAACAACATGCAACAGAGTTGTAATGTACGATCGAAAATAATATACACACGAGTAATAAATAAAATAAGAATAATTATAAATTCATATAATTAATATATAATTATAAACATGTACAATAACAACAACTAAACATACACGAAAAGAACAAACAAACTCAAATTTGAATAAAAACAACAATGAGATCATCAGTTAATATAAGAGAAAGAAAATAACAATCACCGCCATGTTTTTATTGACTGACTACAAAAAATCATGTTGTTAATTATTGCCAAAAGAAGGAAAATCAAACAGCAATAACGAGATCACCGCGAACGAAAAATTATTGTAAAAATTTTCAAAAGAATTTTACAGCAAAAATTGCCAGTGGGCTTGTCATGTATCATGATGCCTTGATGGATGTGGCACGTGTCTCTGAGATGATTTAAGTGAAATGAGAGTGTGCAAAATTTACTTTATTGCATAGAAATCAAACAAAAGGTGTAAAAACAAGTGTTTGGAACCACAATTGTTCTCTATAACAATTTATACGAAAGTGCCTGTGCTCTGAATTACTTGAAAATCGATCAGTTTGATCTTTAATTTGGTTTCCCTTGGAAGCTTTTAATATCATTTTACTTTCAATGTATTATATTTTAAAATGTTCATTCCAAAAGCTTGACACAATAAAAATTAAAATAGTTAGTTAATATATTAATTATTTTCTAAAGTGTTTTTGCAGTTGAATAACATCTTAAAGGTCGTCTTATTCTTAAAATATATTTTATATTTAAAATGTTCTTATTTGAAAAATTTCTATGCGAAATTTTTCATATAGCAGTTTATAAACATTAAATATTTTTTATGAATTAAGCTTTAATAACTGATCATTAACTGTGAAAACTAATTTTTAGGAACAGATATGAGAGATTTTGATTACACCAGCAAATTAGGAATTTTTTTAGTATCGAAAAATTGGACCACTTAATCTTTACAAATAAAATTATTATTCATATGAGAAAATTGCTTGAAAATGACAATTAAAATTCAAGAAAACTAACAAATAGTTTTTCATATTTTACTTTATTCGCAAGTAGAAAACAGTATAGAAAGCTTTTGTTGTTGCTTTTAAGTAAAATTTAAAATCATGTTCTTTCATTTTTATTTTAAGAAAAAACTTTATATTGTGCTTATCTACACGAAAATATCTTTTAAGGCGCACATGTTTTATCAAATTTAGTGGATGATAAAATACTTAAAAGTGTACCACAAAATTGTGTGTGGTGTGTTTATATTTGCATAATATGAGAATTATTTTATAAATCAAACGAGAATGAAAGAATCCGAAATTAGCATTTATCTACTCAACTTTACTGGATATCAAGCTATTAACCTTTGCCAAGTAAACGAAAAATAATAATAAACAGGTCGCTCGCAGCAGTTCGAAAGTTGTTACACAATGAAACGAAAGGATTTTCTCATACATTTCCGCAACAAATTTGTTGGTTGTCGTATTTCCGAATGCAAAGAAAATGCAATTATTTTTTCCGTATTCATAATCCAAATTTGTTTCATATTAATTTTAATTTTTAGTACTTGTAGCACTAATTTGCACTATACTTTGGTCACGTGCCACAATCACAAATAATAGCTAATTTCTAAATATTTATTATATTAAAACCGCAAATTTCTTACAGTAAACCAAGTAAGTGACTAAATATATATCAATATATATATATATATATATATATATATATATATATATATATATATATATATATTTTCATTTTAAACGATCACATCCAATAAATTGCCTTAAACTAAAGCACTGATGAAAATATTGTGTGCACTATTTAGTGTATAGAAAAAGATCTCAAAAATGTAGTTGCTAAGTTTAAGCGATGAACAAACTGAAACGTGCAGTCATTGTTACAGGGTTCATTGCAACACGATAGAAATTCATTCACCTGAAACAAAAGAACCAGTTCAGAAATGTTGTTGTTTTTGTTGTTTTGTGCTTGATTTGCATCATAGTTGGCATTTAGGTTTTTTCCCTTTTTTTTATTTTGCCAAATTTGCCAATAAATTTTGACAAAGAATTTCGTAAGAGAAAATTCTAAAGAAAATTCAAAGATTTTTTTGTTTTTTTTGTGTCTGAAAGTACGATGTTGCTTGAACTTTTTGCCATTAATCAATGTGCGGTGCGGCCGATGTTGGCAAAAATTTATAGTGATTTTAAATAAGGGAAGAATGTTTATTGAGATATTGATGACATTTAAAAAAGTGTCAAAGTGGTTCAAACGGGCAAAATCATTTTTCAATTGAAAAGAACGCAGATAAAGAGCAAACGGAAGTTGTAGTGTGATTATTAACGTTTCCGAATCGGGAAAGAAATAAAGACACAGGGGCACACATAAATGTTAAAAGCTTAATTATTTAAAAATTTTTTCATACGTTTTTTTTTGTGAAACTGACTAAATAAACATCTTGTTCTTAATGATGTTACAAACCTTGACCATGTGGATATATTTAATTGATATAGATTTATCATTTTCTTTTTCTGCTGTAAGACACATACACAACTCAAGCCACACAACCTCTTGTCTTTTCAAAACCTCATCATAAATCAAGCGTGATTTAAATGATCGTCAATATAGATTTTATTTAAAGAAGAAAAAAATAAAAGACAGCTTCAATTTATTTAAACAGGAAATACAAAATTCATTAAGCAATTTTTTGTTGCTTTAGTTATTTTATCTTCTTTTTTTCTGGCTTCGGTATGTAGAAATCAAAACAAAATTCCTGTAGTCAGCGAAATTAAAATATATACAACATAAGTAAATTTAGAACAATTCTTTATTGTTGGCAATTTTTACGAAAATGTTTCAACGTAGTATTTATTTTCTTTTTTTATTCTTTTTGTTTTGAAATTGTTTTGATCGCACTGTGTGTTGAATGATTTCATGGCAAATTCCAGAATTCAGAACAGAATGCTTTGTAATTGGAACGGCATGGCAACAATAAACCAGCTATAAACGGCATGACAAGAAACAAAGTATTAAAAAGTTCAGCAATAAGACTCATCAGCTTAAATTATGTTGATATTTAAAACAGAAAGGAAATTTAGTGCAGAAAAGTAACCACAACAAAGCAAATAAAAAAAATTGGAAAAATGCAACAGAATATTTTGCCGCGTCGCACATTTCATTGTATTTTATACTATATTGAAAGAAAAAAAAAAATAAATGAAAACTTGAGTATAAATTTTTCTGCAATTACAAATTTAAGTGACTTTTACGTCATTTATTGTGTATTCGCCTCGTAAAATTTGTAAATGTAGCAACACGCTGCCATTTGCGTGAGTATTTACAGAATAAATTCTATTCTTTATCTTTTTCTTTATTGGCACTTTTTTTTCTATTGGCATCAACGTAATCGCTTTTCTATCGAGCGCCTTCTCATTAATATACCAGCAGTTCTATCTCGTCTTCCAATTAGATAAACAACAAGTTGTGTCTGGTTTTTTCTAATAATTTCTAACAAAAGAGTCTGTCCGGATCGTTGTCTGTGTGCAATGTGCGATCTTCTTTCTGTTCGCTATATTTTGGCTATTGAAATATTGTTTAATAATTTCAGCCAGTTGTTTACACACTTTCTAGACGTTTTCATTTTTTTTCGATCAAGAGTTTATTTACAATTTCCACATGGGCATTGGTAAGTGGAGCCGCTACTTTAAGAGAGTATTTTTTATCCCATTTTACTATAAATACTTGTATGTATAATTTATTTATTAAAACAAAACATTAGAGATCGCTGTTAAACGAGTACGAGTATGAATAATTAAATACTTAAGGGGTAATCCATAAACGAATATTTTATACTTATAACTTTCTTATTTGACAAAATTTCTGTACAAAAATTTGTTAAACAAGCAGTTTATACACACAAAATAGTTTTTTATGAATTAAGGCGTTAAACTATAGGGTGTTTTTTTTATATAGCGACACAAGTTTAAACATAATAAAACAAGGAAATATATTTTTTAATATCAAAGAAAACGGCATTATTGGAAAGAAATTTTTATGAAATTCATGTTTAAATATGATTTCTGCCATGTGGCCGCCACGGCTGGGGCGTAGAAGGCGCAGTCTGGAACACCAATTTTCAACAAGTAAAAAAAATCTTCTATAAACTGGAAGGACACAAGCCCAGTTGCTGAGAACGGCGACAAATGGATTGATTAGGGTCATCTTCAAATGCTTTCCTGTACAGCAGCTAAAGCTGCTGTTCTTCGAATTAGCTGCTCTGAAGGACGATTATGGAAGCCATAAAATGGAAGAAGTCTACGATGAGTTTGACGAATACAACAATTATTTTGATTAAAAATTGCTACAAATTGCACGCGTTGCTCTGATGTTGTGACACTCTAAAAAAAATACACTTTGCATACTGGCGCCTGTGATTAGATAAATTTTTATCAAGTTATACAATTTTCAATGTCAATTCAGATGAGGGAATTCTAATTTAATGCCAAATAGTTAAAAAGTTACAACGGATTCACACGATGATTTAAGACCTTGATTTTTTATTAATCTTTAAAAATATCTTCTAAAAACTCATGATTTTAATTAACGTTTTTTTTGCGAGAAAATATTAAAAACTGAAAGCATGCTTCTCTACCTCCACACCGCTCCGTTAAAAACATCAGGCTTTTAAAGTCAGAGGCTGTCAGCCTCTTATATGGTCTTGATATCAAGTTGATAAATAGTTACAGAACAACTGGGGAATGTTTTATATTTTACAGCAATATTTTCGATGCGAGTGAAAACGCAGCAGTATCGAGCTTTTATGTTTAACATTACGCTTCCCCTTCGAAGCTGCAGCTTGTGTACTATTTTCGAATGCCCCGTTTCCGTTAGATTTATTAATTGAAAAGCGACCCAAACTACTTTCAAAACGAACGGATCATTTTAAGAAAGCAAAGTAACTCATTGTGCTTCTGATTTCAATTCACAGTTTTATGTAAAAATATTTATCTCTGTGTATTGCTATAATTTATTATTATTTTTTTTTTATTTTATACGATGATCTCAAGCAGAGCACAACAAGATTATGTTGAAGAAGACAACGGCATTTGAAAATTTCCAAGCCAATAAGAATTATAAATTATAGATTTTTATTTTGTCAACTGAGAAACGACAGCGAGTAGAAGATGAGAGAAAGAAAAATTAAAACACGTTTTGTGCATCTACTTTGGCCCTGACACATATTTAAAGCACTCACTCGTACATTTAAGATTTTTAATTTAAAATCATAAATTTGAAATGAAAATAAACATTTTTCTTTTTCTTCTAACACAAATATGTTGTATAAATAAAGACATCATGAAAAATCAACAAATTGCTGGCAGCACCGCATGTAAAATATCTTTTATCGGATGTTGTTGTAAAACTGAAATAAATTTTCTTTTGTTTGCATGATTTGCAACCGAAATGGAAATCAAGTTTCATTTTGCCAACAACTTTTCACATTTATTTGTTAATTTGCCCATTAGGAGTTTTACAAATAACGAGAAAATGTAGAAACAAAAAGGAAGTAAAGCGAAACAACTACGTAATTTATGTTTCTTTCTTTGTTATTGTTGTTTGTAAATAGATGGTCAAAACTGACAAGCAGACACAAAATCAAAACGTTATTGTTGGTTGGAACTCTTTCTGAAACTAACGGGTGATTTTTTAGCAACTTTCTTTTAGGCACCACAGTTTTTAGCAGCTCAGCTGTTATCGCTTAACATGTTACTGTTAAACAGTTGTCAGTTTGGTTTATAATTTGACCATGAATCGAATTACAAACGAAAATGCTTGCAGATTTTTGAATTGTATTATTAAAATGCATGCTCGCTGATTTCTGGTTGAAAAATACGTGAGAAAACAAAATTGATATGTTGGTGTGAAGAGCATTGCAAGAACTGCGAATGCATCCCAAAAAATGCACTGTTTGATGAGGATTATGGCACGGTGGCACCATCTTGCTTTACAGTGCGATGATTGCAATTTCCCTCCAAAATAGACGGATGGAGATGGCATGTGGCTTCAACCAGACGGTGTCACATGCCACACAGCAAGCGAGACAATGGCCCAATTGAGAATGAGTTCGATGTACAGCTTATTTCACGTTTGATGCCGATCAGGGGGCAAATCACGGCATTCGATATCGATCGAAATTTGTGTTTAAATTGTATGGAAATTTCGTTCGATATCGAATGCGGTAATTTGGCCCCAGATCAATTGGCTGCCTTTAGACTATTTTTTGTGGGTCTATGTTAAGACTCAATATTAATATATCAGCCGATATATTAAGAGAGAATGTGACATGGAACTTCGACCCAGCGTGTGAACCATTTGAGGCATAGCCACGGTCAACATTTACATGAAAGTATCGTTAAACATTGATTTATATAGATAATTTTTTTCCACTCAAATAAAGATTTCTTACGTTTCTAAAAGTTTTTTAACAAAATCGGAAAGCTCTGAAAAAATCACCAATTACGTATTGTATGGTTGGGACTACCGTGTGTGACAGAAATAGAAACTGGTTTGCGCTACAACTCGTTCGTTCGTTTGCTGGCTGTTAAACGCCAGCAGTACGCTCAAGACAATTTTCAAATGAATGCAAAGCCCAGAAGAAATTCTGTTTTTTCTGTCATATACGAAACAACAAAAAAAACTTACTTTTCGTTGTTTCTTCATTTGTAACTCAAATGTTTGTAAATATCAGTCACTAACGGTGCCTTTTTTTTTGCTTTCATAAACAATTCATTGCCCCCATCTCTGTATGTGATTAAGAAAATATGTGTGTGTGTGTGTGTGTGTGCCGTATCTGTCTATGGTTTAGGCCCACTTTTCAAACCGCAATACGCACACACGTTTGTATTTCATATTATAACCATCAATTTTGTTATTAAGCTTTTTCTTTTCCAAAGAGACTCTCAAACGTGAATATGTATGAACTAAATTGCTTGGACAAATTCAAACGTTTTTTTTTTGTGGCATGGAAAAGTAAAATTCAGGTCATCTCAAATCATTTAACAATATATAAAATGAAAATTACCGGATTTTCAGTAGCCCACAGTCTGACAATCTGCAAACACTGATTTCTTACCATTTACCCAATTTGATTGAAGTTGACTTGGCAACTGCATGATGTAATCCATTCATTTCAGGATGCTTGTAGCTGCTTGTATGCCTTTATTGTTAACGCATTTAATTATTTATTTACATTTTTGTTTTTTAACACAAAATTGTGAAAAAAAAACAGCCAGTGAGGAGTTTTAAAAATAGCATTTTGTTTGCTACAGTGAGAACACGAAAAAGATTGACAGCACAAAAAGGCCTCATGCGAAAAGTGTTCAGCTTCTGTGTATTAGAAAGAATAATGCACAATTTTTAATGAACATAAGAGTTCTAAGTGGTGAGCTAATTTTTGCCAAATTAAATTTTTTTTGACAAAATTTTTGTATGACTTTCAAGCAGCTGTTAAAGATGCCATCTTCAGTTATATTTTAAAGTCAGCTGCTGTCACTCAATAACTTTAAATACGGAATGGTTTACCGCATCCTATTGTCTCTAACACCATCCGATTTGGCGAACGAGGGTTGGGGGAAAGAAGGGTGTTTTTTGATTTAAAGTAAGGCATTTATCTACATGATCTCACGGTTTTTTAGTAGCATAGTGGAGATATAAAAGTTTTAAAAAGGGCCCTCAAATCGTTGCACGCTTTCAAAATTTATCAATACGTAATTGGTGCTAATTTGTTAGTTTATTTACATGCCCTCTAAAAAATCAATCATTGATTTTCATAAACATTATTTTTAGTTATTATTAATTTATTTTTAGCGCTTAATTGAAAGGTGTCAATTGAAACATTTAGCACCTGAAGCCTAACAGCAGAGTCAAAGATGTGAGAGAAATTGTTTGCTACAACAGACCCACTGAAAACGTTGCATTAATTTATTTCAAAAACGTTTTACATATTTTTTTCAAAGCAAATTGATTGTTGAAGTGAACAAGATTTTTGTTATACTGATTAGGATATAATCTCATCTGGAGTCTTAAAAACACTCCGTTACTACAATTTAAATAATTGTTTTTGTTCTTTGGATCAATCAATTAAATCTAAAAAATTATTCGATGAATAGATGAGAATTCGAATTAAAAAAAAAACATACAAATATTTATTAACAGAAAAAAGCTATTCATATAAAAAACTTGATAATCAAATGGTCAATATTCTTATAAAAAATGTTTAGAAAACACAAAAAAAAACTCGGACCAGCATTCAGAGGATGCAGTGCATTGCGCCGGAACTAGAAAGGAGGGGAGAGATAAGAGGATGACTTCGCGGGCTAACTTTTTTTTTTTTTTTTGCTAAAAAGCCGACGAGGAAGAGTTCCTCTGCTCTTTAGTACATGATTGTGTCAGTCACTGCGACTTATGTTCAGTGATATGCCTTCATCACTGAAACCGGTTGACAACAACTAACACAAGTATGCGCTAATGCTGATCACAAGAAGTCGACACAATATTCATGATTGAGCGCGGGGTTGAACTCGGGACCCTCCGCTTGACAGTCTCGTGTTAACTACTTCAGCCAACATATTGGAATATTTATAGCCTTTGGCTGGAGGTTAGGCCGTAATGAATATTACCGACCTTAATTTTCAACACATCTGTACTAATTGAAGGTTAATGAGGATGCCAATTAATAAAAACATTTTGTCATACAAACGATATTACAAGTTGTATGTATGTGAAATTACGGGTATGAAATTGGTACTACGAATGTTTAAGTTTTTTCCGCTCTACGTAATTTCCTATTAACACTATTTTTTTCATGAATGAAAAAAAAAAATTAAATGTTTTACTTACTCTGGCAGGAAATAATCTATATATTTCATAACAACTTCTCGCACTGGATCCTGTTGTTTACCCGACGAAATACTCGGATACATATCGAAGGCCATTTTGGCCGGTGAACTGTTTGCTGGTTGTGTTGTTGTTTCAGTTTTCATGCTCAATGTGAACAGCAAAATCTTGCTAATTTTGTTTTCAAACAATTTGCTCAAGATTTTAAAATAGAGTTGTGAACTCTATTTACAAATATATCGGCTAAAAATTACAAAAGCACACAATTATGCGTAAAAGTGGTTTCGCTAGGTGTCCAGTAGAGAGACACTTGTATATTCAAATTAAATATATATATTTTTTTATTATTATTTGTTTAGGAGGGAAATAAAAGTTGTCTTGATTTTACATTTACAAGTAGAAGAGATTCCCTTTTTATTTATTTTATTGTTTGTTGTGTGCCAACGGCTGCTTTTATGATGCTTTTCGGTACACGCGCACAATATTGCAGTATTTTACATTCGCGTACAATTTCACACACACAGACACACATACACTCACACAATGACAAAAGTTGGCACAACTTTGGGGAGGTCGTGTCAAGTGAGTTTGTTTATAGTTTGTTTGTGGTTGCAGTTTTTCTAGTTGTATTTTTCAATAGCTGATGTTTTCTTCTCTGCTATTTATGTTGCAATAGATGTTTTGTTTACAAAAGTTTTGCTTATATTTCTCTTGTTTAATGTATTATTTGGGTTTTTGTTGGTTTGGTTAGTTACAGACAATAATAGAAAGCAAGATGTGGGGATGGCTGAGGACTTTTTTTAATTGATGCGATTGTGTACTTTCTCAAGTGATAAATTTAGCAAGTGTTTCTTTTTTTGGAAGTTTTTGTATTGAATAACAAATACAGAAGTAGTTAGATATATGTACTTTTCTTTGATATGTTTAATTTGTTTAGTTATATTTTATTCTTCGAGAAAGAAACCAGCATAAAGCTTTAAGTGTAACAAATACTCGCAACACAAGCTGCTAAATATTTTATAACAATAAACGTCTGTAAATTGTTAATTTAATTTTTTCGTACAAATAATTATTTTACTCTATCACGTTTTTTGGTATTAAAAATCTTTTTTTTTTTTTTTTGGGGATAGGTACCTACTTATTTAAGAATTTTATTTATGCTGGACTTTCATAAACTTTTTTTAAAGATGAAAATTCATTACGGATTTAAAAGTTATTCAATTACTGATGATGTATAAAAATCTTTACATAAGTGCGTTTATTTTAATAAAATTATTTTGTTATTTAATTTATACTTTTTATAGCAGAGTTTTTATATAGTTGTTTATATTTTGAATTTTGTGATTTTTATAATCTGTGAAAATATATCTTATTGTAAAGAGTCTGTTCCATGATATCAAAGGAATGCTGTACTTTTCAATCACTCTACAAACGAATTCTAATTGAAAAGTCGAATGGCGCATTTTTCTTCGATATTTAGGAACTGTTTTTTAGAACATTATTTGTTAGAAAAATTTTATTTAGCATGTATACAAAACTAATTTAAAATTTATAAGCTATTAGCATCGAATGTCAATAAAAAGCAAAACTTGGAAAAATAATTCTATTCCTAGTTCCCAAGAAAGAAAATCTATATTCACCCAATCGACTAAGTATCTACATGGAATAATACACATGAGTACTGATGCTGAAAGTGTAGCGGGTTTCGGAAACAGCTGTTCTGCTCTGCTGTGTAATTTGTCAGAACTATATAGTTGCAAGCAGCGTTGACGTTTTTGCCGCTCCCCCCACACAATCTGTAAAGGTGCCAAACTTGCAAAAGTATCATGTATTTATGTCTTACTGATGTGCCGAATGTAAATTTTTGATATTCACGAATACGGGTGCAATATTTAATATATGAAGACATTTAATTGGAGTTCTATTGACGTCTGCAAAATGATGTATGAAAAATTTCTACAAAACATATGTATAAACATAAATATTTATGTTTATTTTTTATAGAAAATTCATATTTAATCGAGACACCAATTGTCAGAGTTGAGTCAAACTGTTTCACGACTAAGTCAATTAATTTTGAAAGTGCAGAATATTCGGCAATTGGAATATGAATACGAATATTCACACACCACTAATAAGAAGATATGCACAGAAAACTTTCATATTATTATCAATGATTTAAAAGTCCTTTATTTAGACACGAATGAACAACACTGGCAACGATGTATGCAAGACAGGGAAGTGAAGTACTATCTTATAGGAACATATCTCTATGTACATACATGTTTCCGAAGCGTTGTTGTGCCACGTTTTCAATTAAAATAATCATATAAACCTAAACTTTAATTTTTTTTAATTGTTAAGGTGTGGCAGAAGTATTTACAAAGATATATACATAGGTACTTAAATGCATGTACCAAGTGTCTAAATATTTCAATTCAAATATTCCTACATACACACATATTTAAATATGTATGTATGTATGTAGTGGTTGAATTTTAAGCATAAAAACTTTTTTTAATTTATTTCATTCAAACAGTTATCGATAACATCGCTAAATACCTGCAAAGTTTTGAATGTGATATGGGAGACGAAATCGATAACAATAACTCTAAACCAATTCTAAGATACATACACAATTTCTTTTTTTTTTTTGCAAGCAGGACTTTCTCAATTTGTGAAATTCACTAGTACAGTTTGAGCCGAAAGCTAGAAAATATCTCATATTAGTGAACAAAATTAAGATATTTTTTTTATATTTTTGCAACAATAGAAAATTTTAGAACATCGATACCTTTACTTTTTTTGTTACATACTCGAACAATAATTCCTTTTCGCTTTTAACTAAACACTTTGAATTACTATTCAATTAAACGCTTGTGTACAATTTTTAGTCTTTGAATAAATTATGTGTTTTGTATATTTTAACGCTCGCTAATTATTTAGCATTAAAAATAAAGTTTTGTTAAAACGTTGCAAAATGTTTGCTGTATGTGCTTGTTCTTAATAAAATGTTATATCCTCTTGCTAAATTTATGCAAAATAACAGGAACATTCAATCCAAAGAGACTGAGAACATATAAATGAGGATTTTTTATTCAGCACAACATTATTATTAAGCTGTGTAGAGGCAGCACAAAGAAATACTAAAGTTTTGCGTTATTTTTACTAACAGCTCAGCTTTTTACAGCTGAATGACTGCTGTTAACGCTTGTATTTGGTTAATATTATGTTATTAAGAAAATAACAGCACAAAATGCATTTTAATGATCTGTTATTAACATGTTAGCATGACAAGAGCGAGAGTTTGAGTTGAAAGCAGAATGAATAAAGAGATTTTATTAAAATACAGCAATGGCTGCTGGTGAATATACATTTTTTCGTGAAAAATTTAATACCTATTAATTAATAATAATTTGCAATGCACTTTTCAATTGCTAACGATTTTTTAGTCTTTAAACTGTCACATATGATTTCAAAATTAATTACTTTTGCTGTACAGGATAAACACTTCTTTTTCTTAATTTATGGTTTGTTAAAATTTTAGAGATCGACGTTGTGTACACGCTTTCGATTGAAATTTAATTAAATGATTAAACAAAAATTGCAATTTAATGATAATAATTTATGTTTTGGTTTTTTTGTGTTATTATGTTGGTATTAATTTATTATATATTTAAATTTTTATTTTTACAAAGCAGCAACAAAAACTTCTTAAAACGTGTTTTAATACCAAGAGCTCTTCAGCATAACTAAAACTTTAGTTTTCATCCAAGATTTTTTGCTTTGCATGTAAAAACCAACAGCATGAACATTTTATATGTATGCATGTACTTTACACAGTACTCTGCTTTTTCAACATCGGACTTCTCAAAAAAGCAACAACAACGAAACACAAGAGCGTGCACAAGTACGTAGCTCTGTGCAAACAATGAACTACCAACAAGAGCAACAGCAACATAAAATAACGAACAACAGAACAAACAACATTACTCGTTTTCATTGGCACATTGTACCAGAGTTGTTGGCCAGAGTGAGACGACACAAAACCGACATAATACATACATACTAATTCCTATATAGATGTACATATGTTCACACACATAAATACTTATTAACAATTATTTCAGTATTAAAAATTGATCTTGTTTTTTATTGCATTTTTTTGGCCAGTTTTCATTCAGCATTTTAGTTTTCGTTCACTTTAAATGGCATGTTGGAAATTGTGGCATAAAACAAAATAGATAAGTACATTTTTGCTGTTAACAAAATGTGTTTAAGTCGAACAATTAAAACAACAATGGTAGGAAATTAAACTTCATACCTACATACATACATATGTACATTTGTATGTAGCACACAAGTATCTATGTACATTGTACAGTATACATATTCAGCCAGCAATCTGTAAAGCAGTAAGCAAAATTAATTGCAAGTACTTGCAGTGTTGTCAAAACACTAAACTTTGTTTTATAAATCATCAAAAACTTCAAGTGTTTTATTTCTATTTATTAAAATTTTTTAGCTTCACGATATACCCACAAAATATTTTTAATTTTCATAATTTTCTATTGTTACATTTTATGGGTTTGCTTTTTAATTTTTATTGAAACGAACGAAAAATAATTCGGTTTGAAAACACGACGAATGAAAACAAAAATATTTAATAACTGAAAAGACAGGAAACAGGAAACTTTTCTACACACTGTGGAACAGAAAGTGAAACATTCTCATGTCTCTACTCATGTCCTTCTTCGTGTGTAGTCATCATAACATGGTTTTATATAAAAGGTAGTAAGAATTTTTTAAAAACCGTTGCAATTTACATCACAGCATCAAAAATAGCAATATTTGCTGAATTAAAAAAATAATTTATTAGTAAATTAAACTTAGTGAACGTTCCTAACCAGAATGGATGTAATGCGCGCCCTATTTAAATTTCTGATAATTTTCTGGTGGTTCTTCTCTCGACTAATATACGAGTATGTATGTAACAGCATATGTATGTATGTATGTAGATATGGATATGTACATGTATGATTTTATCTACGTATAATTACATATTTCAAAGCCACTTCCATTCAGCTCAAGCCATGTACATACATACATACATACATATAATATATAGTATGTATGCATGTATGTATGTACGCATTATTGTTGTTGCTAAGCTGTAAAGAATACATTGGAAATTGAGGCTTCCTTCCTCTATTTACGTTGAGATTAAACTTCGAGTTTTGTCTAACTGCAATTGTTTAGCCTTGTATTAAGTACAACTCACTTTTTTTATACCTTCTGATTATTTACGGCTGTCATAACATCACCGCATTTGTGTTATATGGATGTGCACAGTTGCATCTGCATGGAATAAGCATGCACGTGCATACCCACATAAGTAGTCTACACATGTACATATATCTGTAATTCGTTGTTCGAACTATGAAGCAGTTTGTTTGAACTCTGTTGTAAACTTAGAAGTTGGTTACATTTGTCTTTATAGTAAGCGTATTGAGTTTTAGCCGATGTTCACATTAAAAACAACGAGTACATACATACAAACTTTTATATGTATGTACGTATGCATATATTATTTCTGACTGTAACACATTTATTCTCTAAAACATAAAAATCGGAATATTCAGCAATATTTCACTGTTTTAAAGTTTAATTTTAAAAACACCCCAAAAATCCAGGGTTGATTCCCGGTAAATTACATATACACATTCGTTATTGCATACATACATACATATACATACATATGTTGATAGATAGGGCTAAACATTTTTAAGTACGCACATATAGCCATATTTATGTATGTCAAAAGTAATAAATATATATAAAAATCCACAAAACTTGACGTTTAGAAAGCTGAAAAATATCAAAACTCTTGGCAAAAGCATTTTTTTTTTAATAATTAACCCACAAAATAGTAATAAAATGGCAACATTAGGTATGTAGGTACATATGTATATAAATATGTAGGTATGCATGTGAATAAACAAGTACATATGTATGTATTTATGGATGTGAGTTTTATGTTAAATGGGGTAAAAAAGAAAATTAAAGTTAAATTACAAATAGCAAGGGAATTAGGAAGTATCATTATTCGAATTGAATGCTTGACAAATACCTATCAAATAATGTATTGTACTCATGTGTATGTACTTGCATACGTATGTACATACATGTGCATCTACATACATTCGAATACAGTATTGTTATAAACATACATATGTATGAATTTACAAATATATACCTATTAAATAAATACATAAGTAGGTACATATATATATATATATATATATATATATATATATATATATGTATATATATGAATTTCTCCTTAAGCATTTTGTTATAACTGAATCCTATTGTCTTTTAGTAAATTTTATATGATTTTAAATACTCGTACTGTCTGTTCTAAAATAAAATAAAAAACGTGCAGTAAACTGTTTTGTTTTGGACAGATAAAAAGCAAACAAGCTGCCATGTTTTTTTTTAGCTGTCTACCAAAAACTGTTTGAGGGTTCTGCTGTTATTTAAAAAAGCTTTGTACAGCTTAATGCGCTGAATTCGTCGCTGAATATAAAATTTTGTATGTATTGAATTTTGCCAGCATTGATGTTATTGGTGCCAGAGTAACAGCATTGAGTGAGTTCATATTAAAAGCCAAACTGAAACCATATAAAATCGTTTGAAATATTTGCCAAAAGATTTGAAATAAGAAAACCATATAAAAACAGAAAGCAGGTATGGAAACCGTGAAGACACTTTCTTTATGCTATTTATAATTTTTTATTTCAGCGGTTTTTGAATTTTATTTTAGAAGATATAAAATATATTAAGTTAGTCGTTATATTTTAACTGTCTTATTCATAATATGTATATGGTTATACTTTTTTCTATTATTATCAAGAAATAATTAAAGAAAAGGTTTTATTTATATGTATACATATACAATGAATTAAAAAAAAAGTACAAACAGAATTATTTAAGAAAGTGTGTTTAAAAGGTTTCACTCACAGTGGCTAAAAATAAACCGGCGTTTTTTAAACATTTTAATATAACCTACTTTAAATAGAAAAAAGAATTATCTATATGTGATAAAAAATTTTCTGTACATAGGTATAACGAACTAAGTAAGTTAGCAATTATAGATAAAGAGTGCGGCACTCCAATTTTATTTTATGGTTGTTTACACTAATTTTTGGCATATTCGGTGCCACCACACACCTAATTTTTTGTAATATTGTATTTCTTTCCCCTGTTAATGCTTTATGCATTATTTTATCACAATCACCGTATGTTTTTTAAGGATATCACTCCTCAAAGACGCTGCATATAAAGGGCAGTAGTCAGTGTTTGAATGCTATGACCTAGTAAACCGGTAGTGCGGTGAGGATCTCTTGTAGTCCAAAGGAAAGAAGCTGAAGGAACTAATTTTAATGGCCTCATTTGCTTAAAACCCCTATTCGAATCACCTAATATACTTAAAAAACCTCCCAAATATTAACATGCGATATAATTCACATAGGTTAAGTTTCCATCTCCGCAACAGAGAAAACATTTCTGTATACATAGCGATGGGAGAAGACACAATTATTATGAGAGTATTAATTTACAGATATGCGCTTGCTTTACATTAATGTAAATAGCAGAAAACCAGCAAAATGTTTACTAAGGGAATGTTGAATAAATAACATACTACGTCACTTTCGTGTTTCGCGCCGCTCACTGCACTCGCAAACTTTCAAATTAACACAAACAATAAGCAGAGGACTTAAAAAAACTGGTTAGTTTCTTTTGTTGGTCATAGCATCACTGTGATAACAGCACAAAGCAATAACAACAGAGTTGTTTTACTTGACGTCTTGCTCTTCCTCTAACGTGGTGCTTTTTTAATGCAAGTATATTTCTTCTTCTTCGTTACATGTGTTTATGTTTGCTGTATTTGCTAATGTCGCGCGCTCATTCATTTACAAATACATAGTGTGTTTTTCTAGTGATTCCCGTCACGGCAAAATCATTCACAAATGCCAATATACATACATATGTAAGTATTTATGCACTTATATTTATCTACTTATCTACACATGAGTTGGTCTGGCATGCTTTAAACTTTAAAGGAAGTTTCGAGACTTTAATCAGCTGTTTTATTGGAATACATGAAAAAATCCCAGAGCTGATAAAGTCCCTTAACATTATTCCACGCACACACACACACAATTTTACATCAACATGACTGCATGTTTACATGTGCATTTATGGATACAGGGGTTATTTTCACATATTGTTCTGTTTGAAATAAAAATTTGTTTGGGATGCGCTTTATTTTTGTCGTATTGTTAAATTTTTTTTAATATACCCAGCATTTTGGCATGCAAATCCTGCTAGATATTTATTTGCTGCTATTCTTCTATTCCATGTAGGTACAGAAGAAGAAACCGAATGGCAGACCATCCTCTTCACGTATTCCACATGTGTATTTGAATTTTATTTCTTAACTGGCTGCATATTTGTTTGTGCGAAACTTATACCTTTGTTTTGATTTAATTATTCTCAATGCAAAAGTCAAACAACCTGCCTTATGTGTGATGTTTTATTGAACTAATTTCATTATTTGATTAAATTATTAATAATTTCTCTCGCGTTTAATACTATTGTATTAAGTATTAAAATTGGCTGTACTGACTCAAGTACAGGAGGAGGCATAAACATAATAGAAAAAATTGATCAAATCTCGGGAATTTTACAAATGTCGAATTTTATTCTTCGACTGGATGTCACCGTATCGTTAAGGGAGTAAATGAAAATGTAACGTTAGTTATTAACTTTTAAAATTTCAGAAGTTCATCTGACTCATAATCAAAGCTGTTGTTAATCGGATTTTAATTATACAACTTTCGACACATTGGCTCTTATTACAATTGTCGTGTTCGAAGTAAAAAAAACCCTAGTACGTATTTATGCCAATTTTATAATATTATGGAAATTGTTCATAATTAATTACATGACACCCATTTTCGTTTGCTTGGCAAATCACGCGACTGTAACGTCTTGAACTTACCAAACTTATCAGTATATATGGATGTATGCAGTCAGTAAAGCAATTGCTTATTTATAAAAACTTACCTAAAACGAAAAAAAAGAAAAAGAAATATAAGTTTATGTTGTATAAAAATATTATTTAGATATACATATAAAAGAAATGATGAAAGTTTTATGATTTTTATTGTCTTCCTCAGTTAAGATCGCGTTAATTAAAGTAATAACAATACAAATTAAAAAACATTAACAAGTACATTATCGGCATAATTATTAGATGAATCTTTAATAAAAAGTTAATTGAACTAAGTGTTATTGGCCTAAACACAGTTACTGAAGAATTGTGTTATATATTAATTATGAATATTATCGCTCGGTAGTCAAAATTTAATAGACAACAATTTCTTCAGTTCCTTTAATTTCTTATTTTTTTTAACAATACAATTAAATTCGGCATGGTTGCATACTTTAGTAACTAAGTGTAAAAAAAGTTTTTGATATTTAATTGTACATTCCACTCTAATCAAATTGTTCGTTTGTCGGAATATTGAGTTTAGTTCGATTTCGGCCTTGACAAACCGGTTTCGGACGGTCTCTACCAATTTGTCAAATTCATTTTCAATTATCAACAACTTTTTGGCGTGTTTACTTTTTGATTTTTGTTTTCTTAAGTCTGCCGATAAGTATAATTTTTGGATTTCTGCTGTTAATTGGTTTGTTTTCCCATTTTGTTATTTGTTTTAATTAATTTTCTTTTTTCCTTTATATTTTATACGCCAGAGATTATGTGAATTGACTTGAATGGATGACTGAGTGACTGGCCACTGGTAGATTGCGTGGTTTCTATAGAGTATTTTTTCGCTGATTGTTTTGTTTTGCTATTTGAGGAATTAATACTTATTGCCTATTTATTTTTCAAACGTTTAAGCTGAGTAGCAAACATGCTATTTCGTTGTGTAGTATTCACTTCCAAAATTTAAATTTCTAAATGACAATACAAATGCGGATATCACTGAATGTCACAGAGTCATCTCGTTTTCAGCCTGCATCTTCAGGCAAAACGTTGCAGGATAAACAGAGCACATAAAGCCATGACAGGCGCTTCCCAAGACTCTCATATTTTTATATTCTATTTTGTCATTACGGTTCTGTTTACGAAATAAATGTGATATTACATTACAAGTATGGTAACATTTTTGAGAGCGTAAAATTAAGCGACTAATTTCGTGAATAGCAGTTCGTAAATGATATATTAAAACTGAAATTTCTGTTTCAGTCTCGAGTCGGATCAAGAACTGTCATATGGCATAATATTTTCGGGATGTTGGTTAAATACGTCTGACTCCTCCCACAATAATGTAAGATACTCTCGCACCGAAAAATATTTCGAATGGCGTTGCCACTCGGGTTTCTAATTGCTTGCAGTTCTTAGGTGTTGAGAGCGTATCAATTTATATGAATGACAATCGACATGTTTAAAAATTTTACACATATAGCAGAAAATCACCCTATATTATTTGCCATTTCAATTGCTTATAACTAAAGTGCGTGCCCTCAATACGTTGGGGCTTATTGTTGTTAGTTTTCTTGTCTTCGTTTCGCTGTGGCATAAAACATTTTTATTTTTAGTATTTTGATGTGTTTTTTATTATTTTGAATTTTTTTTTTTGCAAACCATACAATAAATTGTTTGTTATTGCGGCTGTTTTTATGTTAAAATTTTTGCCAATAATGTAGGTATATTTTTTTTATTTTCATTATTTTGAACGTTTTTAAGGTGTTGCTGGCTTCGCGTTTTTCTAATAGATATTTACCAAAAATAAAAAAAAAATATTCATAATATGCGTGCTTGAAATTATAAATCATATCAGCAGATGGGATGTGGTTAGTTTTATTTGACAACTGAGAAGATTCGGAAAGCTCCGTTATTTTCATAATCAACTTTTTTAATCGTTATTTTGGCACGTGATTAAAATGCAAATTTATCATTAAAAAGTGAACTTTAAACTACAAAAACACATAAGTCCTATTCACAATCTTGTGCAAATGGTCGTGCATCATTGCATTTGCAAAATAATTGTACTCTACACCAACAAAATACATTGAAAATTCTCTCAAATACTCTCTCAATTTGCAAATGCTATAGTGCAAGACCATTTGCACAGGATTGCGAATTAGGCTATACTACATTATAAATATATATACTTAGGTTATTTGGAAGTAGTTGAAGGTACTTTTACACTAGTGTATCTAGAAAATCTAGCACATACCTACAAGTAAATAAAATTTAATATTCGCTATCTCTAAGCAATGAATGGTTGGCCCATTACAGTTGTGATCTGCTTCGAAAGAAATGCTGGGTAACAATAAGTGAAATTATGACAACCTTTTTGGCAGCCATATCCTCCACTAATCGAATTTCTGAGGTTAAACATAAATATCCATATTTATTGACACTATTTTGAAAATTCTGAGGAACATTTTTTAAAAACATCAAAGCAAACAGTGTAGCGAAGAAAAGAGCATCGTAATAGACATTTCTTTTTACATACACTTACTTATATAAATATGTATGCATGTATGTGTGTATACGTATACGAAATACACATTTCAGCTTTTGTTCTAATTTCCGACAAGTTTTCAAACAAAATTTAAAATGAATTTAATTTTTTCTGGATCTAACAAAACTAATTTTTTAAATGCCAATTTGAAAACATCTTGTGTTTTCCATTAATAATTTCTAGTTGTTTGTATTATAGTACATACTGATGATTTTAAATTTGTTAAAATCTACTTGTCTCATTTTTAACAATCTACTTTCAACTTTGCGCCCAATTGTGTAAATTGTTGTTTTTAGCATTGATTTTTAACAAAATATTAGTTTTGCTGATAATAATAAATAATAATCACTAACAATAAATATTCAAGCAAACAAGGTCTTTTTTTAAGTTCTATAGAGCTTTGAATTGTAGCAAAAGATTACACAAACAAAAGTTCATTAAAGAAAGATAGCACAAACAATTTTCGAAAGATTAAAACACTGAGGACATTAACATTTGAAAATTATTTCCGACATATGGCAACTTTGTCACTCTATTTCGAACATTGCTCGTCATAACATTACTAAATTAAATTACTCTCTTCTGAACACAATTTTGCGGCAACACAACAGATCAGTATCGAATTACTCTATGTAGCCCAAGTAGAGGAACAATGACGCACACGATGGTCTTTTGACTTTAGTTCTAGCAGCAGCTGAATATTAAACTATTGTACCTAAAAATGTTGGTACAAAAATTTCCACTTCCGGTGGCTGCCGTCGAATCTATACATTTCAATATAAAAACAATCCACAGTTCGAATGATGCCTTGCTCAAATGGACAATATTTTGATAACTGATTTTCCAAGTAAATCTGGATAATTCGATAGCGTTGTGTCAATCAACTCAAGGCGATTTGGCAGAAAATGGGAAAAAGGGCACCTATTATGGCAATACGATTAACCGTTGACCATTTCGTATGTGCTATCAGGTTTAATATAAACACCCGTTACTTATGTGTGTCCATGCTTAGCATTTAAGCATTTGTCCAGCTCACAACCTGTTATAGGAGTTGTATCTGTTTTGATTTCTTTGTATACATTTTATACAATCATTTTTGTGGTATTTACAGCACACACAAACTTGTATAAACAATTGCTTGTGAATGAAAGAATTGTAAGTACTCGTATATAAAATTCAAGTTTTTTTGTTTAATCTTTAAAGCTTGACTTTGATGAGGTCTAAAAGCATCTTTGCACATTTTTATGGCCTATTGTTTTCGTTTCTTCAATTAACAATTTTTGTTGTTGTAAGTAATGTTGTATTTTATTTCGTTAGCTTTTCTGTATGGACGTTAACGCTACGATTTAAAAACTGATAAGTTGACTTTTTGCTTGGCTTTCCAGCTGTGTTTTGGTTTTGAAAATAAAATAATTTTTTATGTTTAATTCAACGTCATAAAATTTGCACATAAAAGTCATCTAGAAAACGTGAACAGTTTTAAATAGATGGGATTTTAAAAAGTTATAAACAATAAAAATAAACATAATTTTGAAAAAAAAAGAAAAATATTTATAGTAATAAAAAATATGTCGTCGCATATGAAGCATAATTTAGCGTATAACGTTTTTTATTTAAATAAATATTTTTCTACATTATTAAGCACGAACAATAAGTTTTTAAAAATATTTATATTCATGTATAATAAATTTTTGATTTGTAGTGCGGTTAATGCTCATGTATTTTTCTTGCGTAGAATCAAATTGAAAATATTATATTCGAAAGCTTTGACTTTTACTTTATATAAAATAAAGTTTCCTTCTTATCAATTTCTAAAGTAAAATGATTTTTCGCAATTAAATTTGATTTTAATCAAAAATCAAAAAAAGTCTAGCTTTCAGTTTACATTTTTTCTTTCACTATTATATAACAATTTTCAATTTTATAAAAAGTTATAGCAACTTTGTTCGAATTTTCGAAATTACATACATATATGTATACAATTTGTCGAATTCTTAATCGTATTTATTAGAATAAATTTTTATTTCGATGTGAAGAAATTATGGAATTTTTTAATTTGAGCTTAAAGCAAAATTTTTGAAATTAATATTTTTTATTTTCGACATTAAGTTCGAACTTCTAATATTAACCAGCAATTTTCTTAGATGTTAGCAAGAAAATCAATAAAAATTGCTTTTTACTATACAATTTCTTTAACACAAATGTCTTTCGCTTTTCACATAAATAAAAACATTATTTCACTTCTTGCACAACTTTCATATATCCCCTAAGCTTTTGTGGCAACAATTAAAAATCGATTTATTCGTCGTTTAACATTTTTATATTAATTCTTGGATTTCTTTCTGCCCCAATTTGGCCATTAAACGTGACTGTCCGGAATTCGTAATTTGGTCACGTACAAAGTTTTTGATTTCGTTTTATTTTTTCACCAAAACAAATAATTATTTTTATTCAAATAGAAAACATTTAACAAATTAATGTTAATGTTTCATAACAGCTCGGAAATATTAAGCAGCTATTTGATTTTAATAACACACACACACAACATTACAAATCATAATGCCATAAAACGAAAAAAGTTAACAATTTAAGTGTTAAATAATAATTCCCAAAATTATGAATTTTAGCTTAATGCAAAAAGAATTTAACAATTACAATTTTGTCGTGTATATACGAAAGGCAAATTGACATCACTGATCTTTATGCATACATGTTATCAAGGTTGCCACATGTTCAATACCTTTATAATTTGATGGGATTAATTATTATAGAATTAATTTTATTGTTCCATTTTTCTTACAGAAAGATAAGAGATAAAACAATAATATATCCATGTACAAATTTCTATAAATTACATTATTTAAAGCATTTAAATAGTCAACCATAAAGATAATAAACAATTGATTAAATAAATGCAATACTAAAATGGTTAATGTTTATACATATATACAAATACTCATAAAAAAACTACAAAAGAATTCATTGTAAAGCTTTGAATATAGTTTCAAGGTTGATTCTTATATAAGCAAAAAAATTACTTTTTACTAGTGGAAAGCAAAAATGTACAATAAAATAAAAATGCTAATCTTAATTAAAAATCATGACAACGTTGAAACAAAATATTTTAATTTCTATTAAATCTTAAAACCCAGAAAAATAAACAGACAATGGAAAGTGAATCTAATATTGCTAGTGTAGTTTTTAACTATTAGAATGATTAATTATGACAGGAAAAAAATTAATTTTTTTTAATAATGAGCAGGGGTGTGAAAATGAAATTATTGGGGATCTGAATAATAAGTTTCTGCGTAGATAAATTCAGCAAGAATTACGTGGAATAGAGCAGACTCGGATTTGTCTATCAAGTAAACCAGCAATTTAAGTATTTTAGGGTATTTACAACTCTGTAGCTCATTGGACTCTTGATTAGTGGTGCCAAATAATTAATATTAATAATATTAATTATATAATAAGCGTAATTGAGATGCATGCTTGATATGCATGCTTTTCCTCCATTTTTCAAACAAATGTTTACTTTTAATTGACGTACGCTTAATTACCCAGGCCGGTTAATTGCCTTAAAAACTGAAATGGCAAAATTTAATTTCAACTAGGAATTTTTTTATTTAAAATAACAGACAAATAAAAAGTCCAAATTTCTTCTTTTGAAACTTTCAAGAAAAAACTTCGTACTTGGGGCGTATTAGGCTTTCTTCAATCTAAAGATTAATTAAAATAGATTAATTAAAAATTATATAGAGTGTGTTTGTAATATTCTAATAATAACACTTGCTTTATCGAAAGAAAATTACCGCTAAAATCAAAAAAATAATGAACAAAAATTGCATTTAAAAGCAAACATGAACAAGTGTTTTAATTCTTTTTGTATATATACAATTACTTCGGTTTGTCTTTTCTAAAAATGAATCAACATTTTTTTTTATTAAATTTTTTGAAATAATGTCTTTTAAATTAATTTTTTCATTTCCGGCATAAAATATTTTGTTGATAATTTTTTTAAACTTGGGAAACACCCATGAACAAAGCAGACATTGCAGAAGTATAATTTTTATATGTAACTTTAGTTATTTCTTACTAACAAATTAAGAGCCCATTAAAATAACTCTTATCGGTCAAGGTTATAGCCCATGTTACATTTATATTATATGAGGTAGAAAAATACATTTATTTAAGTGACAGGAAATCTAGTAATAAATGCAACGGAAGTATGTAATAAACTATATGGCCGCAAAAATAAAACGCAAAGTGTAAAAATTGGTGGCACAGGATATCTTAGCAAATAAATACTAAAAGCTCTATTAAAGAGAATCATTGATTTCCACAGTTGATGCAATTTAAACCTTATGTGTTGATCAAATTTTCATTATTGGCACAATCGTATTAAATAAACTGCAGCAGTTAACAAAATTAAACGCTACGTTTAGTTGCTTTTAAATAGAATGGAATTTAAATTATATTTAAAAAGTTGAATTCTTTTGTTTATAAATTTATTCGCATATATCAATAGTTCACACAAATACTTTTTGTTGAATATAAAACTGCCCGTACTACGTAATAAAGATTATAAATCAAAGCGGAAATTATACGTTTATTTTTGAATACCTTTCATTAAAAACCAAAAACTTTTTTCCCCCATCAGACAATTTAATTACAAAAAAGTTTGCTTTTCCATTATTTTTTTTTAAGGTAAAACATTAAGAAATCACTTCCTTTTCGGCATGATATGTATTTAACCTTTCCTTTGCCTGTAATAGCGAGCAAAATTCCCCAAAACACAACATCATCACTTTTGTCGTTTATGACTCATAAAATATTTGTACAGATGACGCGCTCAAATTGACGTTTAATGTCTTTTTGCTTGCAACAAATATTTATGATTGGCTTTTCATAACGTTGAAAATATTAACAAATATAAATATTTGTCTAAAAAATAAAACAATTCTTTATGGCGGCTTTTGAAGTTCAATATACTACAACAAACCTTTGGATCATCTTTCCATTCAGCAAAACAATTTATTTCAAGAAATATGTAAAACAAGGGACAACATTTCCATTGAATTATTTATTTCTTAGCCTTCAACAACTAAAAAGTTTTTGATTTGAATAATGAAATTAAAAAAAAAGTGGTTAAAATATCGGTAACTTTTGAAATATTTAACTGATTTTGGTGATATCAACAGGTTTGAATAGAAGTTGTGTTACAATTTGGAGGTACATGCGTTGTTGCAAGACAGGTTAAGGCGCAATATACTGCATATGTAGGTCCTCCCCTGAATGCGCTTTACCGAGCTAAAAAAAAAATTGGAAGCTGAGCTTTTAACTTTTGTAAATATATAAACCGATATTAATAAAAAAAAATTCAATAACTGGATTAGTGTGTCGGGCACTTTTTTATTCCAAACTATTGATAACATCGAAATCGGCGAAGAAGTTAAAAAATTTCCACCTTTTTACCACTATTTATTTAATTTCACGCCTCTAAGCGCGTTTATATGTGTGACTTTGATAGAATATGAATTTATTTTTAGGCACTTTTAAAAATAAACTTTTTTAATCTCTTTCAAGTATCAAGGCTGATTTTGAAACACATAGACCCAGAATTTGATTAAAAAAGTAAATAATATTCAGCCTGATTTTTCGCCTTCAAATTCGACAATTTGTAATAGATAACATAAAAAAACTGAATTTTTCTGATTATAAAAAAGCGTTTATTACTACATTGAAGAGATAGTGGCATATTTCAATACGAAATGAAAAAAACACCGCAATTAAATAAACAATGCCTGTGTCAGCAGCCCCTCCACCCTCTTTCTCCAATATGTAACGTAGCCATAAATGCCAAGAAACGCAATGCACACCTCTTAATCAGGTACAACGAATGTCTTTTTTTAATTGCAAATACTTGCCATTAACCTTAAAATTATTATGAAAAAGTAATAGTAATGACTTTCAAGACTTAAAAAAAGAAAATCTATCAAGTTAAATGCAATTTACGGTAAATAAACAATTTTACTGACAGCGGATTGAAAGAGAGAAAAAATCCATTTATCATACAATTTTATGGCCGGCCACGCACGGTATAGAATCATAAAAGAAACAATGTAAATTTGTAATAAACACTGATACGAGAAATGCAGATTAATAATTTCACAATTAAAAAAAAAAAATAAAAATAAAATGATTGTCGGATGTGCAACGGATATGCTAATGTGCCACTTCAACAATCGGTGGTTGTTTTACAGCAAGAAAATGTTCTCGCCGTGAATGGTGTAGCCAGCTTATTAATATATAAATATATATCAAAAAACTTTAAAAAAAGCAAAGTCAATCCACCTGATTCGTATTTAACGTCTCATGCGTTTTTCGTAGTAGATTAAAGAAAATTGCTTGAGTGTTTCTCGTAAACGACAACACCTCACACAATCAGCCTGAATGTTTGATTAAAATTCGGAAAAAAACTTATTTATATACAAAACGAATTTATAAAAATCGCCACGGCAGAATGTAATTCTGAAACTTACTCTTAATTATAAGAAAAACGTAAATAAAATAAAAACTAATTACTGGCTAAAATTTTACTGCAAAAAAGAAATCCTAAAATAAAAATTATAATGCAATTTATTATCTCCTTTATTTTCAACATACAATTATTGCCACCTTTCCATTGTAATTAAATTGTTGCTTGCAAAAAGTTTTCCTTTTTATTTGCAATCTGCTTTAATTGATTTGTAATCATCATCATCAACGTTTCACGTGATGAAGCTTTTCGTTTCCTTTGTGCTGACGGTAGATTTTTTGTATTTTTTATAAAAAATTTATTATAAACAATAATCAATCTTTTGCACTAAAGACGAGTGAAATTTATTTATTACAATATTTTATGACTCAATAGGGGTTATAAATTAATGTTACATACTGTAAACAAGTACATGGTATATAAGAGTCAGGATAAGCAGTTTCAATTTATGACTGATTCCCAATTGTGAGTTTTTCATACCCATAAATTCCCAAATTTTATTTATTCAGGAGTTGGTTTAATTTTTTCCACATGCTTGTATTAACTTGAAATCGGTATTAAAATAAATACTTTTTAGGATTCTTTAAATTTTTTCAATTATGTTTAATTCTAATATTGTGGTAGATCAAATTTAAAATGCTGAGCAACATTTTCAACCTTTTTTCCAAACCGCATACAAAAGTAGAACATTTTTGTATCAAAGAGCGAAACTATACAGAATTTTTGACAATAATAATTGCCTCCAAAGCATGTCTTTACGCCCATTACCTTTTTTAAAACCACATAAAAATATTTTAACAGATTTGAATCTAAACCATAATAAAAAGCGAAAATATTTATGGAATCTTTCCAAAAAAAACCTAATTCCATCCATTAATTAAATTAATCCCTAATTCGGGGAACAAAACTCCTAAACTGTGAACGCTGATAACATCAGTGGGCAATTTTCATGCGGCCAGTAAAATGTAATTGCAAAGTGTAGAAAGATCATTGCAAAATGCACTTGTCTCTAGATGTTCATTTTGCAGCAGATAATTCTAGTTAGTAATTAATTTATTATTATTACTAATTAAATGCAAATGAGCAAAAATTTAATTAGCCAATAAGAGTTTTTATTTTAATCAAGTTAAAGAAAATTAGCAGAGTTAAAATGGAGGGGTACACTGCTTTAGGGAATATGTTAGTAGTCGCACAGTAAGAAAATATGATTTCAGCGAGTTAAGTTTCTACGGAAGAGTGTGTCTGTAACTTAAACTAGTGTATTTAGACACTCTAGAAGGAATTTATTGAAAAATATTATTGTGATATATTTCAAACATTTAACATTTCACAAAAAAATTTGAATAAAAATTGTATAAAAAAAGAAATTGGAAAAAATCTACCCCCAGACAGCGAAATTGTCCGAAAAATAAATATAATGATTCAGTTTTGTCAAGAAAACTGCAGTGACCGCTTTATTGCAATCTAAAATATAAATTAAACTTCACAAGGTATTTCGCATAATAACTTGTAATAAATCTGCTATTTCTAAGTGACATAGTCAACCTTATCGTTTTTGGCTTTTTTCATCTTTTTATCTTTAATCTATTACAAAATGCTGCTTTGTACGATAAAAAAACGCCAAGCAGGACAAGTTCTAATAATGTATTCCCCATATTGTGTTTGGCGGTTTCCGCCATGAACTTAGACAATTTGTGGTTGCTTAAAGACGAAAAGGAACATTTTTCTTTAATCTAAAACACCAAGCACAATAATCGTGACTGCTTTCTTTGACCATATGAAGGCTTGAAGTTTAACTTGAACGGCAGAAAGTAGGCGAGGAAAGTTTTAATTGCGCGGGTGTGGAAAATCGCTTAATTTTAATTTGTTATTATGTTTTTCAATGGGGCTTATGGCCAACATTTCTAGATCCAATTACTGGCATCTGGCGATATAATTTAATTGCTTGTTTACTTACTACTTGTTTTAAGCGATTTTATTTTAGCGGAAAAACTTACCTGCAAATAAAAAAAATAAAAAATTCAAAGCGTTAGAAAAATTATATTAAAACAAATAAATTTATATATTTAAGACAAACATTTGTTTTAAATTAAATTAAAATATGATGTCATTATTTAGCGCAAAAAAAATTAAAATGGAAGCGAAAAATTCCAGACGCAACAAAAGAAATTGAATAGTCAGTCTCTCCGCTACAAGCAGATGTTTTTCTTTGGCTTACTCGTTCATATTTATTTCCAAGACATGACTTTACAAAAAACAAACTCATTTTTATTAAAGCCGCATATATAAAAAATAAGTAATAAATTATATAACGAAAAAGCGAAAACTTTTTTTCATCTGTGTTAAAAAAAAAGCGCCAAACAAAATAGCTTTGTCGAAAATTTTCCATTCAATGGAAATATCAAAAAGTCTGTCTGTTCTTCCATTAACGTGTCTATATTGTCGGCAAAAATCTAACAGTAAACCAAAGAAAATAAAATAGCAAACAGTCATGAAATACTTTTATTATTTTTAACAAGAGTCTTATTAAAAATATTTACTCGTGTTAAAACTAAAAGTATTTTCTTAGCACACGCCATTAAAGGTGAATGAATGAATATTTTCTAAATTTATTTTTCAGACATTACAGTTTTTTTTGTTGTTTGTGTGAAAACTGTTTAAATATGTATGTATACATGAAAATTTTTTTTCATGGTCAAACCGTATTTTTTGCGCTATTTTTGTTTCCAATAATAAATTCCGTGGAAAGATATTAAGCGTTTCAATAATAATTAACATTCTGTTTGTTTTTGTTTTTTTAACTTAATGGCACCAAATGAAATTAATTTTCTTCATAATTTACACAATATCAATGCAAATGTCGGTTAATATGTATAAAACTATGAAAAATAACACTTTCATATGTGACTTGCAGGCCATTTTGAGAAAGTATGTATGTATAGCGTTAAACATATAAAAACCTTCGTTATATAAGTAGTCAAAGTTTCAATGTTTAGTTTATATAAATTAATGTTAATTAAATATAAATATTTTCACACATTTTTTTCGCTTTAAGCATTTAAAAGATAATTACATTTATTAAAAAATGAGTACAAAAAAGTTTTAAAACACTTAAGATCAAGACACTGTTATAAGGCAACTACTTCTTGTATATTAAATAAATTATCACTAGAGAAAGGATATATAACGTTCAATAGTTGCCTAACCTGTTAGGGAGAAAAAGGCACTACCAACAGTGTAGCCAGATGAGAAGATTTTTTCGAAAATCGGCAAATTTCTTTTCTTTTGAGAAAACAAGGCGATTTATGTATGCAACTGACATGTTTTGCTCGCACATTGACCAGTTCACATGATAATGGACGGTATATGGCAAACAAAATCAATATTACTAGAACTACTAACACAGATATGTTTTTGATATCAATTTTAATGTTTATTAAGAACGGAGATAGCAGTCGTATAATTCTGACGTTTTTTATTTTGATAATGCATGGGAAACAAAACTATTTTTGAAAATTTGTTTTTATATTCAAGTAAATTTTTAATGTCCCTAAAACTGTCAGAATAGACAACTTTATTAAGTTATTCAAAACGAAAGTTTAAACTAAATTTGTTCGATAAATATTTTCTTATAAAGGAAAGATATTAATTTTTTTATTACTTGAAGCATATAATACATACATATATATGAAAACGTGAACTTTTAGGCTGTGCTTTAAATAATATATAAATAAACGTATTTATACAATATATGCTCCGTTTAAAAATTCCAACGCTCTTATAAATAGATCAATGCATATTAAATTGTAATAAAAGAATTTATACAATTTCAAATAACCGCAAGAGTCAATGAATTGAAAGACATAATAAATTTATAAATAAGTAACATTTACAACAACATATGTATACATATACATGTACCTATGTATGTATGCAGATGTACATATATTTACAAATTATATGAACAATACTTTTCTTTTATTTAATATTTTTACAACAAATGAGAAGTAACGTAATCTAGCAGTTTGTGTGAACAAGATAAACAGCTGACTGGTACTAACAGTTGTAAATTGTAAAATAAAGCAAATATATTAATATCACTTGCAATAAAACACATACATACGTATTTATTATGTAGTATATACTGGTAGTATGTATTATAAAGTTAGTTAAAATTACGAAAAAATGCTATTTGATATCATTATGGCCACTGTTTAATAAAAATTGAAACCAACTAAAACATACGAGTACTTACAAACATTTTAATTAATTGTTTTCTGAATTTATTTTTTACCTGTGATGTGTTAATAAATTGTGGTTAATTAAATTAATTGCTTACGATAATTTCTAGTTTCCTGTTTATAATCTTAATTTCAATAAACTTGATAATTTTTTAAACTGGTTTTATGAGCTTGAAAGTCATATATGTATATACATATCTATGTACTTATATCTACATATATGTAAATGAAGGCATGTGGGATGGATTATCAAAAGGCGCTTAATTACTTAAAAATATGATACGGCAACTATGTTTACAAATATATTTCCCTAAAAGGGGAAATTTTTGTCAAGTGAGTAGGTACAGCTTTAAATATTTTTTTCCCGTTACAGTTATTAATTTTTATTAAGAATCATGTCAAATATGATGGTTAAATTATTAAACAACAACAACAAAACACTTACTCTTCACTACTGAACATTCTGACTATATGATGCTGTAGACAGTTTCCAGTTAAACCAGTTGTGACGGATAAGCCTGGTGATTGTGGCGGAGTTTGATATGGATGCATAGGCTCATCATCGTCAAAGAAACCCGAAGAATTACCGGAAGAGGTGCGGGGGTATTTTATCATATTCAGTATTTCGTTTTGTAGGTAAAAGTTCAAATTTTTTTTTAAGTCGGCGGGTATGCAAATAAGCAATATATTTTATTTTGTTTTACTGGAAGAGATCAGTTTACTTAAACTACACATGTATAGCAACATTTACATAAGCATCATATGTGTACGTATGTATATACAATGCACAGTATTTACATATTTTTTTTCTTGTTACTTTAATTCCTTTTACTTCTTTGTTTTTTTATAGCTCTTTTTAAAAATTTCCATTGGGAATACTGAACGGTATATTTTGAATCATCTCATTTAAAACACAATGTTGTTAATTTTATAATTTAAGAAAATCTTTACTTTTTCAAAAAAAAAACCGAGATTTTGTTATTAATCTGACTGCTTTAAGTTATTTAATACATTAACTTATTTTTCAATCCAAATTTTTGGCACTGGCTTATCTTTTATTGTGGCTGAATAAAATTTAATTCATATTTTGAGCACGAGTTTGTTTGACCGATGTTTCACTTTTGTTATATTTTTAATGTTGAACTTAATTTTTACTTTATAACAGGTACTAGGTATTGCATGTATTAAAAATTTCAAATGTCATTTGTGTGCGATGTATTTTTCGTTTCAATATTATTATTTTTTGTTAAATTTTCATTTCATTTGAAGCTATAAATTTTATTAAATAGGTTGAGTGACTATTTGGGGTGGGTGGTGTACCTATTTTTAGTATTGCTGCCTTTTTTCAAAAATTTATAAAAAATATTCCTTTATTGTATTTGTTTTAACTAAAAGTTTATGTGATGTGCTTTGGTTATTTTCTAAAAAAAAAAAATTAAATAAAATAAATAAATATTTCTTCGTATCAAAACAACCTTTAGCTGGTGCCCACTACAAAATACATACATACGAGTATATACGGATGGCCAAACTCTAAAATGCTTCAGATTTCTAATTTAGTTTCAGTGCATACACCGCTTTCATTTGGCCTTATTAAATTTGTCCACATATCATTATAGCTTCAAATTTAGCAAGGACTAATTTGAAATTAGCACAATGGGACGCACTGGTTTTATTTAACATGCACAAGTCCTTATTCTTTTTGTTTTAACTAAAGTCAACATTTACTTTTCTTGGTGGACACCAAAATATAAGACATTACTTCTGCATTATTAAGATAAAAATATCTTTAGAGTTATGATAAACTGGCAACACTCATTGTGGTTATTCTTTCAATGATTCAACGCCTCTTGGACTGATATTTCTATAAAATATATATAGAAAATTACTTTAAATTGTGCCGTATGGTTCTTATAAAGTATTTTCTCTACATTTGTTTCGTGCAGGTATTATATTGTTATGAAGTGTTGTCGCTTTTAATGTCACATCTGGCATCACTTTAAACTGTTATAGAGGTCATTATTTTAAAATATGTAGTATAAAAATCGAAAAACTATTATTTCTTAGTTTTACTTTAACACAAAAAAAACTAATTTTATAAAAAATTAATTTATTCTAATACGTTCCATTTAACTTTATTTTAATTTGATTTAATTATTCTGTCTACTTTGGATTTTCAAAGCTTTTATTCTATTTCAAAATTAATTAGAATTGAGTTACTCTTTAATGAATATTTAAAGTGTTTATTATAACACTTTTAACCTTAATAATTATTATTGAAATATATTTCTTAATATTTTTTTATATCATTCAAAATTAATTTTAACCTGGCAAACTTTGGAACACTGCTTTTTTTTACTTTTTGTATTATAGAATTTTATATTCAACATTTAAAAACACGTTTCTTGCTAAAACAACTTTCCAATACACACTAAAACACTTATAAAATATTTTATTAATACATACTGTATCTTTTTTTTTTAACTTGTTCTCAAATTCTCAAATAAGATTTGGTCCCAAACGATTGATGCACAAATAGAAAAAAATATGTTTCACTTCAAGTGTTTTTAAAATTTATCTGTTGCACTTTTCGTAAACTAATAAACACTTAAAATAACGCAAAAACTAGATGGGGAAAAATACACTTAATTGTGCAATATACACAATTGTACAGCCAATGTATAAATTTCTTACTCGTAAAAGTCAACGGAAGCTGTGCTTCTGTAAGATACAATAGCCAAAGTCTGTTTGGGCACACACAAGTTACAATAGTTTTAAAAGCATTATGTTTTATTTACTACTCGTATGTATATAGTATGTACAACATAAAAAAACGAAAATAAATCTTAAAGTTCACTGGGTTAAACACATGCTGCTGATACTACTGACGCTTGTTGCTGATTTGGTTGAATTGAATTGTTGAAATACATCTGGGTGTCTCGTTAGTACGTAAAAGATAAAATACACTAAAATCATATTCATATACAGATACTTGTATGTAAGTAGCTTTACATGGTTTTCTATCTTGTGTTAACGCTGAGGTACGTACATTTATAATATATACAACACGTTTTGTAAGCAAATTGCTTTTCGCCTTTTAATTCCTCAACAACATTTTTGTTACTAATGCTCAGCTGTTTTCTTGCTTGGTTGGAGATTTTAATTTTGTTTTAATGTTCGAAGAAAAAAAAAAATAGATGAAATCGTTTGCCAAAAATTGAAAAGCTATTTATTTTCTTAATATATTTTTAGAATTCACCGAGAAGTGTACTGCCACCCACGTACAGAATGCTCTTGTTGGAAAGTATTTAAACAAAAACGGGAAAAACAAAATCATGATGGATGATAACTCATCAATGATGTCTGTAGACCAAAAAAAAAAAATATGTTTATATTTAGATATAATATGTATGTACATACACATACATATACACCTGTATAGTAATTTAAATAAAGCGCGCAATTACTCAAATTCAGTTAAACAACTTTTTGGAACTGTTATATAAACTACTAGTTAAGAGGGAGTTAGCCTTTCAATATTTGCATTTTTTCTTTAGAAATTTATTCAGCTGTAAGTTTATTACACAAGTTTGAAATCCATACATACTTTACAAACTTTTGCATATGGTAAATTTATGAAAGAATTCATTATTGCCCAATCGCAACTAAATTGTTGGCACTTCGGAATTACACACTTCTCTGTCAAGAATCTGAATTCAACATAAGCAGGTTTTACTGTATTTATTTTCTACAATATTGCCATACTCGGTTAATACCAAACGCCTGGCAATTACGTACTTCTTGGGATATATTCAGCCTTTTCGTGTTTGGCGTTTTTCGCCTTCAAATTCGACAATTTCTAATAGAGTAAAGACAAAAGCTAAGTCTTTCTTTCATCTATAGCAAATTGTCGCATTTGATGGCGAAAAACGCCAAACCCGATAAGGGCGATTGTATGGGTCTATACAATTTTAATTAGTGGCAAATGTTTTTCGCGATGTCTGTGACAACTAATTATATTATTTCGTATTATTGCTCTCTTTGCCTATAAAATTTACACATATTACCCCTTATTCTGTAACTATTTATTAACATCATGTCAATAAATACCAAACATATAATGTGGTTGTACTCCATTTTCTTTTTTCAATTAACATTTTCTAACATTCCCTTGCTTACGGCCGTAGAGAGTAGTCGCAGCCTGTCAGAAGTAGTTAATTGTGTATTACTTTCGATATTGACTTGAGGTGACCTGACAAATAAATATTTTTACTTCACAAAAAGTTCTCACAAGACGTAATTTATCTAGAAATAAAACAGGTTCTCATTTTAAAGAAGAAAGTGAATGCCCTAGTTTGAAAGCCTTCATTTAATTATAGAATTTGTTGAAAGAATATAAAACCTTTTATGGGATTTTAAATTAATAGTAGGGCATTTACTTCTTCACAAATTCTATAGTATTGAATAATGGAAGTAAAATCCCAACATTCTACTTTGAATTTCCCTACATTTTGCGTCAATATATTGCTTTCAACGGAAGGGACACAAATTACTGTGAAAAATTACAAATCTGGCATCCTTATCTTACGTCAGATTGCAAAACAATAATTATAATTAATTTTTATTGCAAGCTTCAATGAATAATAATATTTGATTAACATATACACGAGACTTAATATTTGACTAACACTTTAGATATTTGTGTTAAGATAATTCGTAAAATAAACGAAAAACCATCAAACAATTATGTTCGTATTGTTATTTTTCTCTCAAAAAACACTGAATGAAATAATGGAAAAAAAATGAGTGAACCAAAATTTAGTTTTACGTAACACTAGTAGGAGTCTTTTAAGAATAATTTTTGGCACAAATAATTTCAAGAAATTAACTAACAAGCAAGTCTAATAGCAACAGCGTTATTACTCACACCTACTATTTTATTGATTTTGCAGTGTTGCTAATGAGGCGATTTTTTAGCATACGCGATACATGAAATTATTTTTGAGCCCTCCCTCATATTGTACAAGGCCGTAACTGACAAAAATATTAAAAATTAATTTTTTATGAGTTGTTATGATGTATTTTTGTTAATACGTATAATTAAAATCAATCGGTGAATTTAACGTTAATTTACTAAAATACTCAAATAAAATGGTTTGTACACTTTGTAGTAGAAAAAAACATTTACTGAATATATTATATAGATACCTATAATAATAAAAAAAATTATTATTAAAAAGCTGTAACATTTGAAATTAATATAGAATATTAGCAATATTTTGAATATCGTGATAGCAAACTCCCTTAAAGGATTATCAAAAATCAGATCTTAATATATGTATATCCTTCAAGGAAGTTAAAGTTATCTAATTAGTCCGTTTAAGTATACAATATATGATATACTTTGATACAAATTGTATGGATCTTAGAGAAGAACCTGAAAAATCCATTTGCGCACATACAATAAAAAAACGTTCTCATATATGTAAATACTTTGTTCAGATATGTGTGTATGACAAAAAACCAATATGCATTAATTGTCACGGGTTTTCTCAAAAGATTTCTAATCTATTGATTCCAATATTAACACGGATTTTTGCTGTTTTAATTAATTTTTGTAGTTATTTTAGAAAACTGGCTTTCAACAAGAAGTTTTCACTCACAAACTACTCACGATTTCATCTCTATTAGACATGAATTTGAATACTAACAATAGAAATCACCTATTCAACAACCCATCCATTCAAATATTTACAACAAGATATTTTTGTTGTTTCCAACCACTGTCAAGGTGTACACAAGGTTAGCTTAAAAATAAATATTTATTATTTTAAAGAAAACAATTTGTCACAAATAAAAGTGTACATAGATATATGTTTGTACGAGTACAAATATTTTGCTCACATATGAAAAACAGTTTTCAGTGGAAACACCTCAAACTTCTAAATGTGATTAAAAATAATTAAATAAACTATATTTCAGAAATTGTACATTTTTGTTTTAGTACTTATATTTAAAGGAACTTGAAGAATTTGGTTGTTTCATTTTGGGCTTTTTTAAAGTTCAAAAAACTTTACGAGGTGCTAAATGAACGTGTTAGATTTTTTCTTTTTCATTTTTAGAAGTATGTCCTCAATTTCACACATTCACAACTTTTTTTCTATTAGATTGAATCTACAGTCTCTCTATGAGTTTTTATTAAATTGTTTTATTTATCTTATTCCCTTTTTTTACGTATATTATATTATTTTTAATTATTCAAAAGCAAAACACACACTTCTCCACGTATAAACTGACGCCGGCGACAAGTTTTTGTTTACTAAACCAAATGTTATTGAGCGTGTTAGAAGAGCGCGTCGTACAAAAAACTCAACACACTAATATTAATACAAAAATTCGATAATAAATAAAAAATATAAAAAAAATATAGGAAAAACCAACTCTGTAGAAACGAATTTTTATTTTTATATTCTTAACGAAATGAATGATAATTAAAAAAATTTATACCAGAGAAAAAAAAAGAATCAAGCATAGTATTGTTTTGCGTTGACTCCTAAAAAGAAACAATAAATTTACTAAAATAAAATCGTGTCTCTTAGACAAATTAATTAAGAGCGTATTCAAATAAAAAATAATTATAAATAAAAATTGTATGTGACTTGTTGTTATTTTGCGTGAGAGAAGATATTATAAGGTTGCCATATATTTTGAAATACGACGACAGGGTACATATTGTTTAAATTTTAACACATATTATATATGTTTGTACATATAGTAACACTTGAACTAATAATATTTCACATTAAACAATTATTAGTTAGTATTGAAACTTCAGTTTATCTAACATAATGTTGTCAACATATATTAAACAATTTATATATTATTCTATTTGATGCGTATATGCATTTGGCTGATTTGTTTTTGTGCAATCTGTCAACGTTTGAATGGTAAATGATAAAAAATAATTTGTATACCCAAAAATGTATTATTACATCTCTCAACTTTCTTCATATATAATATAAGGCATCAGCACCACACTTGAAATATTTATAAATAAAAACTACAGTATTGGATCGCAGTAATTCACACCAATCAGCTGTCACAACTAGCACAGCTGACTCACTACTTATTCTACACTAACTTTAATGTGAAACTTACTGAAGGTTGATGAAATACGTATGATATCATCAAATAATTTCAACTTAAAAAATACCTCAGATTACTCTCTTCCATTTGATATTTGACAATTTCCTCAAGAGTCATTTTATATTTTTTATACAACTAGACTTACCCTGATTTATGTGGCTTGGGCCCTGTGTGTGTACTTAAAAATATTATATTAAAAAAAATTGTTATGGAAATGTGCAGCTCATGCCCTAAATCAAAATGGATGACGGACTATTAAGAATTTATTTTAATTTTTAAATTGAATAATTTATATAGTTTTTGTAACATTTGACTAATAATTATAGAAATTATAAATTAACCCAAATAAAACCAAATTTTAACGAACCAATACTATACATTAATTAGCCTAAGTGAAATATGACAATTTCAGACATTTTTACAAAATTACTCAAATTATTTACGGTGATATTTTTAAATAAGAGTTATTTAATCAAATTACAGCACATTAAATTTCAATTATTGAAAAACTAAATTTTCCTTAAAATTTTTGAAAAAAAAGATGCACAAAATTTTAAAGCTTTTAATGAAAAAATTTAAATTTCAATTAAAATCTAGTTTCTTTTGCTTTTGCTTTCCCTAGAAAAATCAAATATTGCAAGCAGATTCAGGTTAGTAGTCGCTGGTATTGGCTCTATCGCTTACAATATTGGTTTGTAAACAATTGCAACTCTCATTGCGTTGCATAATATTTCGAAATAAAATCGAACTGTTCATATTTAAGTTTCAACCTCAAGGGATACCTGTTTTTTCAAGGCCCGGCAGCAATTGAATTGAAGTGGGCCGAAATTAAATAAGTGTTTTTCTTTATAAAAAAAACTCTTGTTAATTCTTTTTATAAAATGGTAGTTACCCTGAATTTTACATTGCTCTTATCTATCATCAGTAACCTTTTTAAAGTATTTGCGTTATTTTGATGAAAATATTTGAATTAAAGTTAAGGAAATCTAAAAATATTACATTGAGATAAAAAAAACTTCCTCATAGCACTACACTATCGGTCACCAAAATATTTTAATAAAATTTAATTAACATAATTTTTTTTTTAATTTAATTAATTCTAGACGTTTTGCAAACATTTTTTATAATAACAAATTGGTTTGTTTTGCATTGTTTAAGGCTCTTATCAAAATGGAGTTCTTAGAATCAATTTGGTGATAAGCAGTTCATTATCAAAATTTTTATTGATCCTGCAATTTAAATTTAATAAAAATTACTTTATTTAAATCACACTTATGAACATGTGCATAATTGTTCGTATGATGTTTATTTTGAAATTGGGTTAACTTATTTATTCAAAAAGACGACTTTAGTACGTTTTGTTTATTTATTAGACCAAAAATATTTAGCAATTTCAAATATTTGTGTTATTTTTTTTTTATATTTTTGCTTTGTCCATACTATGAATCAACAATATGTTAATTAACTACATACAAACAGTAAAGTACTTACTTCATTAATATTAATGTTTTAATCAAAACAAAACAAACATAATAAGTTCAAAGAGTAGTTCAAAAAGTAGCTCAGGCATTTTAATGACTCGTCGTATGCATTTAATAAATAGCGGGGCTCTCAAACTTTTTGAAAAGAAGTTCTGAAACAAAACTTTCTTATTTTGAATTATTTTTGAAGTTGGTTTTTAGTTTTTGTAACTGACTAAACTTTTTTAAATTTTTTATGTTTTTAATATGAGACGAGTATAAGTTTTAAAGAGATCTAGAAAGTTTTAAGCCGATTTACATTTTCATTTTCCGAAAATAATCAGTACGTAAATCCGGGAATTAATGCAGCTTTGTTTTATATTACAATCCTGATAGACTTAAGTGGACATAAGTTATAATGGTCTCATAAGTTATAATGATCTACTGAGTGAAAGGTTTATGAAAAGCGGAAAATCAATGAATGAAGTGTATAGAAATAATTAGCGGGATAACACGTAGAACAGATAAAATAGTTGAAGATATCTCCCTGTCTATGTAAAATACTTAAAAGATAATTAAGTTATTTACTTTATAATATCTCATTATTTACACTAAAATTGTCCAACATTTATAGAATTCCAATATTTTCTAATTAAAATATACAAATAAGCGGCTATAACTGGTTATTGAAAGTGTGAAGATTGTTTGTTTGTTTTTCATATTCAAATGTTAATTAGTACTTACGATACTTATTTTTTTAACAAAAAGGAATCAAACAATGAAAAACAATATATTCGACCGGGTCGAATCTTAAATACCCTCCAAATATTTAGTAAGTAAATTTAAAATGTTTAACTTGGTGGGGACAGATTTCTTTTAAGACATCTCTGTACTCAATTTTAAATCTCTATTTTGGCACAGTCAATCCGGGAAAGGCCGTGGGGGAGATGTTTCACCTCTGCAAGATCAGAGAATATCTCAGCCTTAATGAATAAAAATTTGTCAATATTCACACTATTTTTGCATATAATATCGTGCGTAAACGCCCACTAAAGGGTGCACGGTCGAAAAATTATTTTTTTTGGATTTTATGGCTTCAAGCTTAACTCGTTGGACCTTCTCTGACATAAATATATATCATTTGCTTAACAAAATTACAAAAAAAAAACTTTAAAAATTATGTTGTTTTTTAGAAGTTGGTTTAGTTCATCTTAGGGGAACTTTTTCCCCTCCGGCCCGATTCAGCCCATTTACGAACTTGACCTGTGCTATCCTTCAATATATATTTATACCAAATTTCAAGAGTCTGGCTCTTTTCCTTTGGACTGAATGGCGATTTCCACAGACGGATGGACGGACACGGCTAGATCGTCTTCAGCACTGATCAAGAATATATATGTATATTTTATGGGGTCTCAGATGGATATTTCGCTGCATTACAAACGGAATGACAAAGTGAATATACCCTCCAATTCTTTTTTGGAGGGTAAAATAAAAATGAGCAAATAATAAAGATATAAACATATTAAGTGACAAAAAGTCATCAATCTAGCGACTATTATTATATATTATGGACATTAAATATGTCTGTCTAATAATATATAGAATTGTTCGTTAATTTTTAGACGGAAAAGGAATTATTTTTAAAAATCAAATAACTTATCAATGTTATTGGCATTAATAATTATTGTGTTAATGCAAAAAAGTGTACAAATATTTTGTGTGCTTAAGTAAAGCTGCATGAACGTAGAATTGGTGTGTCACTGGAAATTACAATAATTTTATTGTTATCAAAAATATTGGAAACTAATCACATATAATCACATAAAACTCCTATTTACTGTTTCAAAACAGTGGCAGATCGAAAAAAGCCGGATTATGTTCTAACAGAGTCAAGCAATTGTTGAAAATACATATAGATAATGTTGGAAAGATGGAATAAATAGTGCCTAGGAAATATAAAAGCCGTAATTTTTACCAAAAGGCGGAAGCAAATATTTAACACAAAACAATACAATAAAAAAAACCATTTGAACAAATTTATTTAATTGCGTTTGTGCATTTGAAAAGACAGCGTTTTATGATCTGCGATAATTTAGTGTTAAACAGACGTCTTACAATTTTGATACATTGTTGTTTGTTGCATGTTGCTGCTGTTCGTTCATGTTTACATGCGAGTACGAATATAATCAAACCTCTCTGTTGTAAAGTGGAAACGTAATTTTAAAATAGATTTTATTCAACTGATAATTTCTTGCTGTAATTTTGTCGCAAATACACGAGTATTATTTTTGTAAAACCATACACTTGTTCCCTGCTCATTGGCGGTACGGACATCTTTTGACTGTGATGTTGCTTTTGTTGTTTAGTGTAAATGTTGTTGTTAATTGGTGAATGTATATTTCTGTCAGTTTTAATTGGTGAAGCTTAATAATATTTATGATCTACGAATTGTAGCATTAAATGTTCTTGTTAAAAGTACCAAACAAGTGAAAGAAAAAGCAAATAACACCGAAACCGAAAAAATATATAATTTATATGAAATGTTTGTAATGAATCAAGAAAGCACAAAATAGATTTCACGATATTATGATATATATACACCATGAATATGAGACATGAAATTTATTATGTATGTTAAATGCTTGCCAACTTTACATTATTGAAAATTTTCAAAAAGGGGAGGGAATATATTATCTTTAATTTTTTTTTAAATACGACTGCACGTAGAAAGTATCTAAACATTTTTAACCAATAATATACATATATTCGAGTATTGTTTTCAACAATATTTATTTTATAGATAATTATCTGTTATTCCAGAGATTAATTTCTTTCTATTAAAGTACCTTTTCTTAAAAAGTTGTGCGGTATTTATGGATGTTATATTTGATTAAACACATTGGATTTTATTAAAGAAATTACATTTTGAAAAAGGTTTCAATTCAAAATAGCTTGTTGCAAAAATGTCATATGTATATAAAATACTACTCGCTAAAGAACATTTTTAAAATAGTACCTTTAAATAAAATAGTCTTTATTATGAAGGTGACTTTTGATAACAGTTACTTTTAAAATAATGTTCTTTAAGAAAAAAAGTAGCTTCAACTGGTTAAAATGGTACATTTAAAAAAAAACACTTCTTTAAAATGCATAATTCGCTGTTTTAAAAATTACATTTTTAAGAAAACTACCTTTCAGCATGTCTTTTAAAATATAATAGCTTTTTACAAATAATGCTTTTTAAAAAATACTCTTTATGAGAACACTTTTTTATAAGAAGGGCCTTTTGAAATAAGTATCCATGTCAAAGACGTATTTTTTTTCCAAAATTACCTTTTTAAAACGTACGTTTTTACTAACCGCACTTGTAAAAAGTATGTAATTAAAACGTACTTTTTTGCTAAAAGTACTTTTTAAAGACGTATCTTTTTCCAAAATTACCTTTCTAAAACGTACGTTTTTACTAACTGCACTTGTAAAAAGTATGTAATTAAAAAGTACTTGTTTTTTTTTTGCTAAAAGTACTTTAAAAACGTACTTTTTAAAAAGTTCCTCTAAAGGAAATTATTTTTAATATAAAGCTGCCTTTCCATATGTATATTTGCTTTTTAATTTTACATAAATCATAAAAAACAATTTTATTATTTTATTTAATTAATTGTTTTTCAGTTTGCATGAAGAAGAACTCAAAAATAATTTTCTTAACAAATGTATATTACATTAAATATTTCATCTCTGCGCTAATTCTGCATACTAAAATGCTCCTACTCTTTCAGCCATATCTTAAACTGGGTATATATTTGTTAGGTACTGTATTATGCAAATGTTTCTTTTATTTTGTCTTTTTGGGGGGATTATTGTTAATATCGTCTATAATTTTTAATAGTTTTTTCGAAAGTCAAATTTGATTCAAATCATTTCACTCTTTAAAATATGGTTTAGTACTAAATAAATAATTTTTCGTTTATATTTGGAAATAAATAAATGAAAATCACTCACTCTTTAAATGAAATTTATTATTAACATACCTGAAATGATACAGAAAAACGAAATAAAAAATTAATAATCAATTCAAGATACATTTTATTAATAAACAATTAATTAAAGGATCTATGCTTAATTTAAATAAATCTAGAAATATTATCACCAAAACGAATACAAATATTGAAATTCATAAACAAGTATTTCAACCTTGCAAAAATTTCGAAACAGACAAATTATCATTAGTTTTCGAACGTTAATTAATTAATTAGCGTAATCAAAATGTTCAATGTAAGTAAAATACGTCATTAACATGGCAACGAGATAAATTTTAAAATAGTACATTTTCGGTTTTTTTTTTTTTTTTTTTGAAATACTGATCGTTTTTAATATGGTTTCACTTGCGAATAGAAAACCATTTTATTTAGTGTTTTTTGGCAAACAGTCAATTATTTTTTTTTCATTCTCTTGAAAACATAAATCTTTAATTTGCCTTACGCCTTTAATAGTTCAAGAAAAATTTAAAATAAAAAAGAAAGGAATTTTCAAATAATAAATATGTACCGAGTATCTATCAGCAAGATTAACACGGATAAAGAATAGATAATTATCTTGGATTTTTATTCATGAATTCAGTGCTCAATAATAAATAAAATTTAAAAATATTTAAATAATCTACTAAAATATTAGAAAAATGTTTTTTTTTCTGTCAAACAAATTTTTGTGCGGATAAATGAAATATGCTGAAAATGCACTTAATGATTTGAAAATTTAAATTGTACTTTTCCCCTTGTTGGTTACAATCTTCCTACAAGCCATTTCTTAAAGATTTATGCTATACAATGACATTTAAAAAGATTTACTTGAATGTTGTTTCAAAACTGCTCACTTTAGAGCTATTTAAAAAAATATTACACAAAAAACTCCGTTTAATCAAGTGTTTTCTTTTTAAAAGTACTTAATTAAAAAGTACTATCTGAAAGGTATGTTTTAAAAATGTACTGTAAATGCATTGAAACACAGATTTTTCTTATCAGTTGCCGTTGCTAGATGATTTTGTGTTTTAAATCATTCCGTGTTATTTTCTGCCCCGCTGCCATAGTTTAAGCAAATTTTAATGTTACATCAAGAAATTAAAGTGAAGCAATTTCGCCACCGATTCTTATAAAAGCAAATAATCATCACTCACATGAGCTGGTGGGTGTGGGGGCAGCACCGTGAAGGTGTATAAAATAAAATTGGCAGCCACTTAAAAAAGGAAATAATGTGTTGTTGGGGCAACCACAACTTGTGAAAATCAGTTGGTACAAACTATTTTATATTATTTGCAGGTGTGCAAGTGATGATGTTTTAATTCTCAATTGATAACGTTTTTCTTTCTTAAGAAATTTATATAAAAAGAAAAATCTTATTTGTCTGCCAGAGCTGATGACAGCTTCATATATACTAGAAGAAATGAATTTAAAATTAAACATAGCAAGAAATTAAATAAATAGTTTGCAACACCAACAACCAACCAAAAACACATAATTATTTCGTTGAATTTCGCAAAAAACATAAGAAAGAAAAGCTCTGCAACCTTCAAACTGAATAAAATGAAATTAATTAAACAAGAAATTATTTGGTTGTTCTAATAAAAATTTCACCGAAAGTGGTAAATTTCAGAGGTCGAACAAAAAGTTTTCTTTAATTTAAGATATTTTAAAATTGTAATTTCATCATTATCGGCATCATCAGTAAAAATAGAATAAAATAGAATAAAATAAAAAAATTATATAGATATCAAAGTGTAATTGTTTTATTGCAAGAAAATGTCATGTGAAAAAGAATCTTTTATTTATGCTCCATTTAATTAACATGCTTTAAACATTTTTTCAAACAAAATTTTTAGCTTATTTTCCTTTTTCTATATTCTTGAGAAGAGCAGACATTTTTAATTACTCTTCTTTCTTTCGAATGTCGAATTCAGTTGAATTAATTTTACTTAAAGAAGATATAATAAACAAATTATAATGTTTATTGATTGCTATTAAATCTTACATTTTTCGTTATAAATATGTTAAAATATTTTCTACGAAATGCGATATATGTACATACATATATGAAAGATTTTTCAAGGAATATACACACGAATATAGTTACAGTACGATGCTTACTACAATTATAATTGCAGTCTGTAATATTCATTTCGTCTCTTTATAATTTCATTAGGTTGGTTACACCATACAAGCAAAAAAAACCCAATTAAAAACGTTTTCCAAATTTGCAAAACGGTTACAAGGAGATGGATGCAAAATTATTAATGAATCCTGCCTTTATTTTCTACAAAAATACTTTTTAGGGGTTGTTTAGCAAGGCTGCACTTTTTAAAATTGGTACGAATTCTGCTTGGCCTTTCTGCACTTAATACATATTTAATTGTAAAAAATATGTTATTCATTATGTTTTTGAAGTGAATAAACTTCCTTTATGTATACCTACAATTTAAACGGCAAAATCTTAACTCGGCGGAGGCGGTTATATTTATTTTTTAATTTAAAAACAAAAAAATATTTTCCGCCCCCGGGTGGGCTCGAACCACCAACCTTTCGGTTAACAGCCGAACGCGCTAGCCAATTGCGCCACGGAGGCACTTATCAAGCAAATAACAAAACCAAAACATCTACTATACTTCTACAAAACAACACACACTAGAATCAATTTAGCGCTTAACAACAGAAGTGGTGAATTGCATACACACACACTCACACGTTTACACCATCAATAAAAATTTCAAAATAGAATAGAAGAAACCAGGTTGCCGTATTAGACTTTTGTTTTCATATTTAGAACATTTTTTTTCGTGTTCAGGATGGCCAGCAAATATGTATGTCCAGAGTACGAAAAATCAAGGAAGATTTAATAAAAATAAATATATGGCTAAAAAGGGAATTATAAGCCACTACTCAGCCTTAGCGTGTTGGTAATTTTTCACCATCAAATTCGTCACTTTGTAACAGATTAAAGGAAAACTACAGATTAAGATCAGAGTTTTCATACTCCAAGTAATATTAAAACATTTTATTACGTAAACGCAGCAAAAGTTTTCATTTAGTAAAATAATTAATTTAACAATATAAAATAGTTACAATCACCCTTATTGCGTTTGGCGTTTTATGCCTTCAAGTTCAACAAATTGTAATAACTTAAAGGCAAAAAGCTAAAATTTTCTTCAATCCATTATAAATGTCGCAGAAAAAATGAAGACGAAAAACGCCAAATATGATAAGGGCGAATATGTCACAGGGATAATACAATTTATGTATCATATGAATAAGAATATGTCAGTCAAGATTAGTTGAAACGATTAACACTAATATGGTGTTCAGACATGCAATAATAAGTAAATTGAAAAGTGTTCACACATACTCAATATTGCTAACTCAATTAGCGTTTGACAGCAGCTGACAAAAGGTATTGTTTACATTTAGCTTGTGAAAATTTTTGGTTAAAATTTTGCGAAAATGGAACAAAGTTTGGCTTTTAAAAAGAGTTTGCTTTTGTTGTACGTAATACATTTTTTATTTTTCAATTGTTTTAATTGTTAATTAAAAACTTTTATTTTAAAAACTCACCCTCAACCTGACTCGCCATATTTTTTCTGTGAAATTGTCTACATATGAGTTGTCAAATTTCATAAAGTTTGTTCAGTAGGCAGTATGGTGCTCACTAAACAAACTTTTACAGTGTTGCATTTTAAGCTTCGCTCAATTTTATAGACAATTAAGCGTTAATTGACAAATTAGCTAATTAAAATTTTGTATGTGTAATTGAGCTCAATAATGCTGTTAATTGCGATAAACTCAATTAAGGCGTATGTCTGAACAGCATATAAATTTTTTAATTTTATTCGTGCTGATTCTTTTCAATAATCAATTTTGAACTTTTGTCTGTAAATTTGGGAAAAGAATCAGCACTAATAAAGTTAAAAAAAAATTTGTGAAACTATTAGTGCTGATACTTTTTGATGGAAAATATTTAAACACAATATATTTTATATATTTTAGTTCATTAAAAAAATATGTTTAAATTTGTTTTTCTTTTAAATGTATTTACTCGACAGAACAATATCGAGTAACATCGTGGGAATGCATGTTCCAACAATATCATGTATTATGCATGCTACAGAACAGCAGCAGCTGCAGTGATAGCAAAGGAGCAAACAATAATATGAAATCGATTTTATTAATTTTTCTACCGTTTGCTAGATATTAAATTAAAATTTATGAAATGTTTATGAAGACGTTTTATAAAATTCAGATTTAACTCAATATTTAAGACTTTGTCACACATCATGGACTTAAAATTTTCGATGCTAAGAAAAACTCTATTTTGTTTATATTTCTTCTTCCTTCGACATATTTAATGCCAACTTTTCAAATGAAAATTAAATTACAGGCTACACAGATAAAATCATTCCTCAAAATATTTCATAAGAAAACAGTATCAGAAATTTACATCACTTTCAATTAATGTAATGATCATGGCTATAAAGATATTAAAAAAAAGTTTTTTTTTTTAAATTCCGAGTAATTAAATATTATAGTTTTAGTCATTTTACGTTCAAAACAACACAATTGATTAAATAGTTTCAGTAATTTATATCATATTTTTGTTTATTCTGTGCATACTTAACATACTTCTTAAACCCACAAGTTTAAGTTAAAAATATGTTTTATTTGATTGAAGAATGAGTTTTATAATTGCAAAAGAAGTTAAATAAAAAACAAACTTCAACAGTGAAAATTTCCCAAGTGGAAGTTTAAACAATTGTTTTAACAAAAGTACTTAAATAGAACCATAATTCACAAGTTATTACCTAAACAAATAAATAACAATATATTTACAAATGAAATTCCAACACAAAATACTATTATAACCATTTCAGAAAACTTTTTCAAATCACATGTGATAAGAGAAATTTATAAAAACAGTTATCAAAAACGCAGGTGATAATTAAATAACTTGTAGCAGGAGTACAGAGATTGTGAACAGACCTTCTGCGGTGATAAGAATGTTGTTGAAATTAAAAGAAACAAATTTATATAAAAATGATAACAGAGAAAATAAATTGCTAAGCATGTTCATACAATAACAGCACAAGTGGTAAAGGGTGGATGATTTGTAAAAGCGTAGAGAGGGAAGGGAAAAGTTGGCTAATAAACAAATATTCATAAAAGGTTATCACTGTGATAACGTTTTAATACATACATTTTCAAATAAATAATGAAATCATTTGAACAAGCGAACAATTTTCGTGAGCTGCTTTTGAAAAGGCAGGGAAATTTATAACAAAATAAATAATTTTTAAGTAATAACTCAACTAAACAAATAGTATAAGAGTATAAAGGATAAAAATAATTTCGGCCAATGGTACACTTTGTATTCTTCTGCATTCTAGTTTTGAAATTTTTAATTAATTTTTGAGAATGTTTTTTTGTGTCACAGCTTTCTAAAAGTCTCCTAAGCAAACTATTTATTTATGAATACGGACTGGCTTTTGAATGTTATATTAAACTGTACGAACGAACAATTCTTTAGTCTTGCAAGTTTTCTAATTTTTTACAATTAAGTTCCTATGACAGATTCTGCACACAATGCTTGATAGAAAAGTGTAAATCTCTATTCAATATTTATTTAATACGAAGCAAATTAAAAACTGATCCAGAATATAATTACATACAAAACATTTACCTTCTCCAGACCATTCTATGCAACTAGTTTTAGGTTCAAATCACTTCACAATATGTGAATGGTTTTGATATGATTATAAATAAACTTTTAACTACATTTTTGACAATATCGGTTAAATGCTTAAACAGACTAAGTATGTAACTGTAAGATAAATAGCCTATAAGTAAATCGACAGCAGGAACTTAAAAAGCTATTCCCCTATTTTTTTAATTTTCATTGTTCTGTTGAAAAAAATAATTGGAATTAAATTAAAATAAACTCTATATCTCAACAGCGTCCTCCAGCAAAATTTTTTTATCTCAAATCGCAAAGAAAAAAATTGCAGACTCAACTCTGAATACTAATTCTAAATTGTGAAACCGTTTAGATATAAATTGTGGCATATCTAAAAACCTAGTTTGATTAAAGGGATAAAAAATTTCAAATTCTCGTAATGAAATGTCCCACAGTCGATTTTGTTTCTCCAAGTCAGGGAGTGACTACATTTTGGATTCAGTAGAAGCAACAGTTAAAAATGTATTAAAAAAATATTTTCTCAAAAGACTTAATTCCAACAAAATTTTAAAATCTACTGACCAAAATGGGTCCACGTCTGTACATGGCGATCTAATAACAACCGAATTTTCAAAAGTCTGGATGGTATTGAAAAAACAACTTTCTTACGATGGTGGATCATTAGAAAATATTGTAAGTTTTGAGCTGTTGCAACCGGCTGAATGATACAGTGATGCCATGTAGAACTCAGCAAGTGAAAAGCACACAATGTGGCAACACCAGCGGGTACATGATAACAAATTTGAGGTCAAGCACGGATGGACGGATGCCAAATAGTTATCGTGTTATTTATTAAGTTACTATTCGCTCATCAGAAACCTCCGATCTATTTGACTAGTTTTCTATTCTCTGCTCTTTCAAAGATTTTGTAATTATTTTCCACTACTGAGGCCTCTTCCAAATATTTAAAATAATAGTTTGGCATCTGAATTTTGAAAAAACAAAAAAAAAAAAATGGAGATATAAAACAAAAGATGTGAAATAATCAAACAAAGACGTTATCTAGGGGTAATTTTACTTACCCTATGAAATCTTTGATAAAACAATAAACTTTAAACAAACCGCGATCATTATTGAGTAAAACGTCGGGTTTTAAAACGGGTAAATAACAATTGCATTTCTGTTGCTGTTGGCTAAACGGCTGTTGTTGTTGTTGTTGTGTATTTGTTGTTTCGTGCTGTTGCTCGTGTTGCATATGATGAGAATGATGCTGTTGTTCAACATGTGAATGATGACTTGTATTGGGTAATTGTGTTGTTGCGAGCAACGTTTGTTGTTGATGATTATGCTTATGATGATGTTGTTGTTGTTGTTTATGAGGATGATGATGATGCTCTAAGCCCGTCGTTGAAGGAGCTGCCATTGGTAATTTATGCAATTGTTGTTGTATAGCAATAGTAATATACAAGTCCACACCGACATTTATTTTTATTTTGTTTTTTTTTTGTATGATATAAATTTTCTACAAATAGTTTGGCATTTTATTTATTGTCGTAGTTATAGTTATAAAAATGTTGTCGTTGTCGTTGATTCTATTTTAGTGTTTACGAGTATATTTAGCAGCAACACCTCTGAGCTCTTGCTATATACATATTTATATTACATTTTTCCTTTGCAAGTTTGTATTAAGTGCTTTTCTGTTACAATATATTCTTCAGTTGTTAATTTCTTTTAAATAATTTTGTAATTGTAATTGTTTATATACAATTGAAACATTAAAGATTTTTCTAAATTAAAACATAAAGTAATATACAATTTGAAATGAATTCAGGAATTTTCATATAAATCTAAACAAAAAAAATTTAAATCTGTAAAAGTTTTTTTAGGAGAATGAATGGAAAATATTTTGAATCTGTTTATACAGATTTCATAGGTTTGATGAAAACTTTAAACAAAATGCTGTTAAATGGGACGACTACTTGAATGTACTAGAAACTAAACGAGAATTATTGTGTGGAGTGTGACATATATGAACTACTGATAATATTGTTGAGATCACAGGTTAAAAGTGAAACTATCTGTTAAATTTTGACCTATTTGGTCCACTTTAGTGGAAACGATTTCACAAATACATACATCTGGGGTTTTTATTTATTTTTATTTTTTGTTAAAAATATTTGTCATAGCTAATTTAAAAGAATCTTTGAACAAGTGTTGTGCTTTCTAAAAATTAGAACAACAATTTGTTTGTTTTAAAAGTAGCATAAGCTTGGGATTTTTGTATTGCTTCTATGTGTGCATGCATAAATATCATTTAAATTATTAACAAATTTAAGCAATAATCAGTTTGAGTTAGTTTTATTACCAATTTTTATTTAAAAATAGCAATTCCGTTTAGAAATTTTAAAATGGTTTCATTAGGGAAATAAATATGTATTCGTTTTTGGAAGACTCGATTTTCGGAATTGAAGAATTTGTAAAACGAGATTGTCAGATTGACACTGTCTTGATTGATATTATATTGTCTTGACGTGACGTTGGCAAATAGTTACAGAATAAGACGGAGTACATATTTCTCATAACATTTATTTCTTATATTACTTACAATGTTATGATACATGTGTAAGATAATAAGCATTATTATCATGATAATGATCTTTGTGTTCATAAACATTTGATATGTTAGAAAACCCACAGCTTTAATTGTTTTGCTTGTTATTTATTTGCCGTATTATAATAAAACATTTATTTTGTTAAGTCATATAAAGCTATGTTTATTATACGAGGATTGTACTAGAAATCCCTGGGCGAGCGGTCTAAGTACATGGGAGTTAAAAAAGTTTAAAACATTTATAACTTATAATATAATTTTTAAAAGTAGGCAGCCAAAGTGTGTAATAAAAAAAGGTTGCGTTATATATTTAAAATATTAACACATTAAATTTTTTTTTACTTTAATGAAGAGTTTGGAATATTTGATAAAATTTGAGAAGAGTTTTTTGAGATTGGATAGCTCCAGCTACATAATTGAGTAATTCTGGACACTCCCTCGTAACAACAAGTTTGGAACGCAAACAAATTGTAAAGGGCGGCCGCTAGTTCGTTATATGGAAAGAAACCCCCCTTTTCTAAGGTTTCTTTGCCAGTTAATGTTGGTTTTTTGTTTTCTTGTCTTTGCAAAAGATCTAAAGAGTTTTGAGGAAAAAGGTTTTACATTTTATTTCCAAATGCGTAGATTGAATTACCGACAAATAAAAAAAGTGGAAATGCCAACAAAGTAAAAAATGGAATTAGTTTTGTGTTCAAATTCAAGGAAAATTGTCGCATATGCATTTACATGATAAATAATATGCTTTCAAAGTTCCCTCACCGTGATCACGATGATTTGAAGAAATTAAACATTAAAAACAATTTAAAAAAAAAAATTATCATGTCTTTGTTGCAGATATAAAAATTGTATCTAAAACGCTGCTGTTTTTTCCCCGTTTCTTTTTTTTTTTCAAGTTGCTTACAACTTATTGGCGGATACTGTCATGAGCTTTAATGGCTTCAAAAAATAATTTCTCTTTTGGAAATATGTACTATGAAAACGTTTAATAGAAATTCTGAAAACGTTTCAATTGATGCCAAACTGTTAGACAAAAAAAAATAAATAAATTTAAACAAACTGTCAATAAATTTGCCTCAAATGTCAATAAATTACTTCACCTGGCGGTAAATTACGGCATTCGATATCGATCGAAAATTACATTTAAATTGTATTGAAATTTTGATCGATATCGAGTGCGGTAATTTGGCCCCTAATTTCATACTGACCATTTTGAAATTCGATCATACTCGTATATGAGAATTTGCCTTACAATCTGATGCATCTTAGATTAAGCATCTGCAAAGAAAAATCCATATCAAAATGGACCCTCCTAATGTCACCAATGGCCAACTACCTTTACATTCTCTTGTACACAGGCGTTTTGTAAATAATAAATTTTTATTTCCATAAACATTTTTATTTTCAAACCACATGTTTCTCTTTTCACATCTTAAGAAACGTTTTATCCTTGCAAAGATGAAACCTTGAAAACCTTAAAAAAATCCTAGCAAATAATTGCCATAAACTTGAAAAACATTTCTGTTTTATTTTGCTGAGAAACATAACAACAACAACAATAAAAATATATAAAAATAAAACAGTGCTTTACTTGTTGTAACATTATATTTTTTCACCCTTTTGTGAACAATCAAGACATTTCTTTTTTTCAAGTTACACTTTAATATAATTGCACATTTTCCTTTCTTAATACTTTTATTTTTCTTATTTTATTTATAATTAAAACAGAAAGGAAGCAAAAAAAAATAATAATAATAATGAAAAGAACTTTAATTTTACACAGAAAACTGTGACTTTTGAAAAAGTTTAAACATGACTACAGCGCCTCTTGTCATATAGGTATGCAACATTCTGAGGCAGTTTAAATGAAACATTTAAAATCGCAAAGTAGTTTGCAAAGGATACAGTAAGAAAAGTCCTTACATTAATTTCTAAATTTTTTTTTACATTTGAGCTGTTACTTTAATTTACAAAATAATGGCGAAAAGTAATTGGTATTACTCAACCCTCATACATACTAAATAGTATATTCCTGCTAAATAATGGCAAACGAGCTACTAAATATTTTCTAACTTCACACTTTTTTATCTACTATATTCAAAAATAAAATGTTTAATACTTAAAATTGCTTTAATCAGTTTTAGGTTTATTATCAGATTAAAAACTTAATTCATAAAAACCATGTAACAATATTTATGAAATTTGTACTGAACTAAACATACAGCTCTAACCTTTACTAAAAAGTCTTTGCAATAGCATTACAGTAAAACAAAAAAGTCATGTGCTCGTATATCCATCCATCATGCCATTAAATTGTTAAACATCTTTTGGATATTTTTATATAAAAAATGGCGTCAAGAAATGTCAAAATCTAAAATGATTTATGGAAAAAGGCTACTTTCCTCTACATTGAAAGTTAGCACCACTGTATTTCAGTGTTGATTTGTTGAAAGTTTGCAGACTCATTAAAATTTGTTGTGCAGCTGGCACATGAAGTTTCATAATTTTCTTCTTTTATGTGATTTATATAAAAACTTTTTTTTCGCCATTGTAATAGTTTTGTAATTCAACACCTATTTGATGAGAAAATTACAACAAATGACGTTGCTGACATTTTTATACTCAACAGTGGTAACGTTGCCATGAAATTCACAATAACAAATTTCCCTTGGTGAACGGTAATTTCATAGAAAACAACAAGATAGAGGTGAATTATGTAGAGGGTCCGCAATCTAACGTTTTCTTTTCAACTAGAGTTTATTTCGCGAATGGTAACACTTAGCTCATGTCTGATTTGACAGAACGAATATGGTTGACCATTCAATGCGTTTTCGCTTCACTAAGTGGGCCTGCGATCGACTTACAGAAGATGCCGATTTTGCCAAAAAAATCATATTTTCAGATGAAGCTCATTTTGATCTTGGCGGGTATGTAAACAAGCAAAATTGTCGCATTTGGGGCACAGAAAAACGGCACGCATACATTGAAAAGCCGACGGACCGAAAACGAGTCACTGTTTGGTACGGATTTTGGTCCAGAGGCATAATTGGGCCATTTTTCTTCGAAATGAGCGTTACAGTCAATGGCGATCGTTATCGGGACATGCAGCCATTTGAATGAAATTATTTTTCCATTATTATTAACCGGAAGGATTGTACTTTCAAATAAAAAAAGAAATTTAAGAACATATTCAGTAGTTTTTTATAGCATTTTCAAAAAATAAAAGTTATTTGGCGGACCCTATAGTATGTGTTTGATTTCATATTTAACATGGACCATACAAATTAAAAAATAAACGGCAATGCATTTTTTATTTTGGCTCAAAAATGGTTTATTTAACTGCTGTCACTGCCTTTTATGGGAAAATATGATTTAAAAAAATTCAAATGAATATGATCATTTAGAGCCATACTATTTTTAATTTCTAATCATATTCATATTTATTAAAACCTAAATATTATGGTTATCTCACAAACATAATGCAGTTGCTCTAGCCCGTAATACGTTATATAGAAGAGATTTCTTTAGGTGATATGTCAAAACAATTTTTTCTTTGGTTGGAAGCACACTGGTGTAGATACATAATGGAGCAAGTAGTCCAGTACTCGTATTTACTTCGTTATCGACATCACTATGCACGAACAACTTGATTGTTTTGAACGCAAGACATGAACACAGTTTTAACATGATGAAGATGATAGCGTAAACATATAGAAAAAACACTACTATTACTGACAATATGTTTATAGTTAGAACTCAAAAATAACAAAAATAAAATCATCATCCACAACATCATCCATTGTTGGCCACATTGTAATCGCAAGTTGTTTAACACACATGCATTTTATATAAAACTACATACAACACATCATCAGCAGCTACACCAGTTAGAAAAATATATAATAATAAAATTAAACTCGAGAGTATATAAAATGCAAATAAGAACATCTAACATTACTTATGTATGCATGTAGATATATTTATAAATACATTCACGCCAAAGAAAACAATTTAAGATATTGTTGCAGAAGTTTTTTTATTCTATGGCTTTGTATGTATTTAATATTATTGCTGGTTCTTTATTAATTTTCTATGTATACAAACGTGTGAGCCAAGCAACTATCTAAGCTCCCAGGGAACATTTTTGTTGGTAAGCAACTGGGCTATATAATTTTCCTTAGAAAAAATTTTTCCAAAAGCTGCTCAAATAATTCTATGAATTTGCTTAATGCGCAATCATAACAATAATTTGTTTCTCTTATTTCAAATTGACGCAATATTTAAGAAATATTAAACAATTTTACTTTCTGACTGAAGCAAAAATCAATCGTATATCAAAATAGCTACAGCTAGACCAAAGTATTTATTTGCTGTGAGTACACAATGTACATGCATTAATTCCAATCCTGGAACAATCCTATTGATATTTCTGATTTTCAATACTAGTTTATTCTTTTCTAAAATCTAAAAAACACAGGGGAATAATATTAAATTCCAAAATAAATCTAAGTTTTTGGCTTTTCTGATTTCTACTACCAAATAAAAAAATTTAAATATATTTAATATGTAATGCAAAAAAAAAATGGATTTAGTTGATTTATTTTGTGTACCAAAAAATCCTTCAGAATAGTGCTAAAACTGGTTCCAGTTTCATCAGACTAATTGCTAGAAAAACTATATTTAGCAAAGAAAATTATTTGATAAGTTGAAAAGAAGCCTCCGAGAAATATCGTGAAGGTTTTCAGATTTTTTTTAGGAACCATTCATATGAAATTTGGTACGTTTTGTGACTGATTTCAGATGCCCCTACCAGCAACTTGTGATCATTTTCTGCACAAACTTATCACAAATGTTCGCTGGGCATAACATACATAAGCAATTGTGTGCTTCTTTTTGTATATATCATGTACAATATTTTCCAGGTCAAGGTTGGATGGAAAGAGAATATTCGTGTTTGTTTGTAAGTGAAAAAAAATTGCAATGAAAATAACAAACTATTTTTCTTCTTTCTTTACATTTATTATATTTATGTACCTACATTTTTGTATATACATTCAGTACATATTTATATATGTATCTATTAATTTATTCCAATCTGACATAAAATTTAAAAAAAGAAACAGTAGATATGTATATATATTGCCATGTACATGAAAAAAAGTTTCCAGCATGGAACAACGTTTTTGCATAAAATTTTGTTTCTTAAGTGCGTTTTTGCACGTGCCCCACTTAATATTCATCTTTGCATTTAAGATTGTGTGTTATATCGCCATTTTTATTTAAAATTTTTTCAATAAATTAGAAAAACAGGGATTATTCCTTTATTTACATACATATTTCTAAAAATGGCCATGGTACATATAATATTAAGGAATATTGTATTTGTGCTCCGCCATAGAATAGCAAAATGCATATACGAGTATATAAATTAGTAAATATATCTTCTCGGTATACACCACCCACTTTACGCAGACTCACAAAAAAAAAACATTGTCTACAGGTTTTAAATTTAAATTTTTCTGGTGGAATATAATGCAGCCTTTCAAATTCACGTCTTTAAAAAGATGCTACACAAATTTTTATCGGCTGAAAGTTCTCGCTTAGATAGTTAATGTCTAGGAACGAAAAACAAATGAAATTTGTTTCTGAGATATTCATTATCCGATTGCGACATTTGATCTCTATACAGCTACTAGAGATTGAGAAAATTCCAAACGATAAAAATCTTCGATTTAGCTAAAGCCATCATAATTAAGATTCCAGTCAAAGGCACACCTCAAAAGAGCAGCAAATTGAAAAATAGCAATTCAAATTGATTGTGCTGTAAAGCTTTTGCTATAAACCGAAAAAAAAATATATATAAAAAAAAATTAAAATCTATTAACAATTTTATCTTGAATCTGTAATGACGTCTATTGGCCATTACATGTCATAAAAATTCATAATAACGAAAGGAAAAAAGTTTCATTTCATTATGACGGCAGATGGGGAAACTTAACCAGCGACTACACAGCAACAATAGCAAAAGCGATTAAATGGCATCATGATGAATGTACAAATGTGAAAAACATGTAAATTATACGTTGAAAAAAATAAACAGTTTTACAAAGTTTGATAGAGTGTAAAGATACTAAAATTGAAGTGTATGGAAATAACAAAGGAAATTAGATACGAATATTCTAGAAAATAAAGAAACTTTAGTTAAGATATTAAATTTTAAAGCTTACATTTCAAAGGAGTGGAGCAGTGAAAGGAATAGAAATAAATTTTCTTGGAAAATTTATATTATTTTTTTTTTTTATAAATCTTAGGAACGAGAAAACAATAAACAGCAATAATTCCCAAAGTCACCATCATCTTAATAATGATTACGATTACCATGAGCAGAAAGATTTGGTATGATGCTGAGCTCATACCCGAATAGTCTTTAAAGATTAATTCCTTGAAGCATTTGTAAACACAAAAGGCAAGAAACAAACAAGTAATTGTTCAAAGTTAATGTAGCCAAAAATATGTATATGTGGCAAATAACAAATTCTTAAATGTAAGACAAAAGGTCACTGGGTAATAGGGACATCGCATAAAAGAAAGATAACACCAACAATATTATCTATGTCTGGTGTATCTTAAATACGTTTATATCAAGTATACGAATACGAGGGTGAACCTTGAAATATACGATATAACAATATGTATCTTTATTTTGAATAATGCGTACATTTTATAAAATTTGATTCGAGAAACGTAAAACACCTAAACTTCGAAATTTTCACATTCAATTTATGCAGCGAACACGATAAACACCTTTATTATTTGCAAAAGTAGCACCCACCGTAATATTAAATGAAAACACACAATTATTCGGTTAACATTAAAAACAAATACAGCTTTAAGTTTTCGAATAAAATATCATTTCCCCAAGTTTTATTTAATGTCAAAACTGAAGAAAATTGCTTTGGCTTGTCAAACAAGTGATTGACTGTCTTTGATATATAACAAAATTCCTATTACATATGAATGTATATTATTATTATTCGAACTTAATATAATTTTCAAGCTAAGAATTTTAATTCAGGCTCGAGTTCAAATCCGCAAATAATTTTTTATTTAAGAACTTTTATTGAATTTAAATTTTCATTAATACTGCAATATTTTTATAATCATTAAATTCGTATTAAATAATGATTAAAAACAATACTTCGGTGTAACCGTGACTGCTTTATTTTTATTGCGGCAAGCCAAATTACTTCTTCAAATTTATATACAAAATATAAACTCAAGTTAATATTTATTTGACATTTCAAAAATTGTGGAAAAGTGCTTAGTAAATATTTATAATGCCTGTACATTTGGGTGTCTTAGTGTTTGTCTATTTCTAAATTACTATTAATTACAGTGTAATTTTTCATAAGAAAACAAACGCAATAACTAAACAATTTAATGGGTTGTGCGTGGGAATAAACACATATTGATCATATGCATGCTACATCGATTTGTTGTCCCTTTTAATCGTCAGATTGTTTTACTATTTTTTTAATTCAATTCAAACAGTTTAAAGCTCCTCTGAGTTTCTAAGATTATTTAAAAATATTTGAAATAATTTATTTGATATTTTAATCTGAATTTTAATAATATGCGTACGAGTATTTATGAATTTTATACATTTAAAGTTTGAATAAAACGCTTACTCACAGCAAATTCAAAAATGTTAAACAGCGACTTAAGCTTTAATACAACAGTTTCTGAGTAAATTTAAGGTGGCTGCCAAAAATTTTTTGGCAACAGTAATACATAAATAACACAAAAGAAAAACAGGAAAACTATGAAAATGAAGAAAAGGGATTTTGGCACATATACAAAACCGATCTGTTAATTCTCGTATTTCATAGAGAATTTGCTGAAAATGTCAGACAATAACATTAGAGTCACTGTCTAAGTTAATGAGACATCGAAATTAAGATATGAAACAGACGACGATTTTTACCGGTTTTATTATTTTCAAGCCACAACGTAAATTATCGTTTATGCATTCCCTAAAATCTCTTAGATTTAATTAATTGCGGTACACGGTACGGATGATAACATAATATATCAATTTAAAACATGGAAATAATTAATAAAAATACTCGAATATTTTTATAGATTAGAACTTCAAAATAACAATATACATTTCATCAGATCAAAAAGAAAAAAAGGTACGAAAAAATATTTTTTGTTGAACAAATATTTTTCAGTAGATATTTAACTCTTTATGTGCCAGTTTACAGGAATAAGACACTTCTAATAAAAATGGGACCCTTGATTGCCTAGATAGCCAACTATTGATCTTAAAAAAATGCATCCATGAAAAATGTTTCTACATAAATAAACAAATTTCAATACGTTTTGACTAACACTTTTTTCTATATGACTAAATTTATTTAAAAAAAAATTACTATTTTGAGATTATAGATTTTTTAAAGTTATTTCCCATTCATTCTAAATGTGGATTTTTCAAATTAAAGAAAATAAAATATACACAGATGTGAATTGTAAAATACGTAATTGTTTAAGTATTAAATGCACAACTTTCCTTTCGCCTTAATTTTTCTGTTGTCTTTCCAGGGTTAAAAATATTATATGATAAATTTAGCCTGTAATTTTTCGAAGCCTTATTTATGTAATTATGAATCCAATTTATATATAAAATAACGATAGAGCTTATTTTAAGCTAGGTGTCAAAATCCTTGCCGAATATATCCTGCATCGTATATGTAAATGCGTCACATATACTTTTTGTAGTACACTTTTTGGTATGTTATTGCCCCAAATATTGATGAAACATATATCGGTTAAGAGGTATACTTGTGTAGATGTGCCCAATACAAATTTTAAAGTTGTTTGAAGAACACCTATAAAATATTTTTATTTCGTTTTCTACAACCGGTAAAAATTACTTATTTAAATTCTTTATTGAGTGATGGAAAGAGAAGAAGTGATTTTACCCATTGTGTTTTCAAAATGTGTTTGCAACGAATAAAATAACATACGACAAGTTTATTCTACATACATAGAAATATTGCTTTTAACTGAGGACTTCAAGTGGCTGAATTTTGACCATCGAATGATCTTACACTACACTAGCTTCGGCAAATCAGGGTGACTTGTCAGAAATAGTTTGGTTTTCTGTTTTGTGCATCAATATATAAGACGAATCTTGTGATGTAAACGATTTCTCGATATATACATACATATATAACTAAAAAATTTCAATTCACTTAACATGTGTACGTGTAGTAGTGTGCGAGTTCGAAGCGGACTAGCATTGAGTTTATCTGCCAATCACTTAGGCACGTGCCACTGCCAGTGTTTGTTGAGAGCTTAGAGATTCCTGGAAGTCGGCGAGTACGACTTTCGCAGTTAACCGATTATGCCGAAGAACCGTATCACACTTCCTGCCCGAGGGCTTCTTGAGGCCCATGCTAACATGCCTACATGATGTATGTCTGTTATTTACACTGCCGAATTAAAGCTCTAATAGTACCAAAACCTAGTGTAATCGTGGCTGCTGGTCCGCAAAACGTCACAGCAGGTCCCTATTTTATTAGTTTATCTGCTGCAGCGTTTTTCTTTCTACCGATGTGGCCTACACTTAACTGCGGATTTACAAAACCCACAAATGGCGAAAGCCAAGTTGTACAGTTGGTAAAATAAAAATGGAATTGGTAATTTCTTAAAAAATAAAAATAAAATCAACATAAATGGATGTATGTATGTATGTATATGTATGCATATGTATGTTTACCTTTTTATAAAAATATTCCCATTATTAAAAGCAATTTCAAAATTATTTTTGTTTGCCATAAATATTGTTGCTATTTTAAACTGAAACGCGAACTAGAGATAATTGGCTTTTGTTCTTTTATAGTTTTTAAAAATAAACTTTTAAACGGCGGGAAAATGAGTTAAATGGAAATTAAATGTTCGTCAAGTTGTTATTTTCTTGATTTTAGCAATTACGAAAGTAATACTTTGAATACAGAAAAATTATTTTAAGAAGGACACACGCACTGGCTGGTTTAGGATTTGTGGCGATTTTCTTTTGAGGTTAAAATAGTAGACTTTTAAGTTATTGCTGGCGTTGTGGGGAAGGAAGGAGGTGGTGGTAATCTTACTTTAATTTCTTTTTATCAATATTAGAGTCAATATACAATTTTTATGACTTTTTTTGGTGTTATTTTATTATTAATATTTTTTTAATTTCGACGTTATTTTTTAACAAGAGCACTTTTTTATGTATGTTTGGAGCTTTTTATATTTTATTCAGGCAATCTTTGTTTTATTTTATTTTATTTCTGCAATTTTTCTTTGTACTTTTCTTACAACATATGTATGTATACCTACATATACATACTTACTTATATTTTAAATTACTTTTCTTGTTTCCTTTTATTTTCAACAATTATTTAACAAGACACAGAACAGAAATTTTCTTTAACTTCCGCGTTTTTATGTATTTTTCTCGTTTTCTGCTGTTTAGACTTTTAAATATTGCTTCGTGAGTTTTCGTTTTGCCTGAAATTGGCTTCGTAGTAGAAAAACGGCAAATAATTTGTTTCTTCTTAAAATTTTTATCATACAAATTTTTTGTGGTAGGTTTCCTTTTTTTTAATAACTTTAACTCGTTTTTATTTTCTGGTAAAAAAAATTTTATATTTTATAATTTTCTTAAAAAAAAGCAATTTCTTTTTATTATTTTTTTTTATAAAAATTTACAATATTTATTTTAAATTTTGTGTGTATTATTATTTTCTTCCTATTTTTCTATATAAATTTGTGTTAGATTCTTTTTCTTTGGTGGTTATAGTAAGAAGCCAAAGTGTATATTAACGTCTCGCAAACTGAGGGTAGCTTTTTCTGTTGTATGTTGTATACAACAGAATACTTTTTCTGTTTACAGTTTTTGTTGTAGTTGTACTTTTTTGTTTTTTATTTTTGCTAAGGTTGAGTGGCAAATGTTTGAAATATTGTGCAGCTAGTGCTGCTTTTTTTCATGTACAGTGTAGGGCTTTGCAGCGGGCATCACATGAAATCCACTACTGTTCATGTCTAAGACAGTGGTGCCAACTGGGAGCTTTTGAAATTTCAAAATTTTCGCAATTGAAATTTGACGTCGTAGTCGACAAACGGATAAAGTTATGAATGCGAAGACATTTTTGAAGCAATTATAATTTATAAAATAAAACTTTGTCGACATTTTCAGACAATGATGTCTCTCGCGAGGTTATACGATTTTAAAGCAAATTTTTAATATTTTTGCAATAGGTTTAGTCATTCATAAGTTATAGAGCATGTATATATGTGCATACATGCACCGTATGGTGTATTCATAGCAATATTTACACATGAACTTATTTTATAAATTTAGAATTTATTTTATAAATTTAGAAAAACTAAATAGTTTTTCAAACATCATTCATGCCTGATCTAAACAACTTTGTGACCTAATCTTGGAGTGAAAGTATAAGTTGTTATAAAACTGACATCACTCTGCGGATTCGTTCAGAAACATTGTAGTCGGAACAATTACTTTAGGATCTACACTGCACACATTACAGAGAATTATAATAAGGGAATCATAGCTGCTACTTTGTAGTGCCAGTTGATGCCTGGGAATTATTGGGTGTGTACAATTTCAAATTTAATTTTTTCCTTTGCACTTGGCATCACTGTTGTAAAATGGTTAATGGTGATTATTTCCCACTGGTTCTCGTAATTGTGCAGCTTTTTACTTGCTGTTGTTATTATTGTTAGCGAGCCATAATGTCTACGTATGTAATCTTAATATCTGGGATCTGAATACATGCACAGAAAATTACAAAAACTGAGTAAGTAAGCCATGATGTCATCGTAGTGCTTTTAGCGCTATTTTTTTTAGAGATTTTTCATTGACTTAAAACGACATATTTTCAAGTTAAGCGAGCCAAGTTGGAAAAATCGTCAAGACGCAGTCTTGTTGAAGTGAAAGGGAATATCAACTTACTATTAATTCCATTATTTAAGATTGGAAAAGAAATTGGAATGTTAACGCATTCAAGTGTTTTTGTTTAATTGAATGGACACTTGGTAGCAAAAAGTTGCCACCACTAGGAGTAAACGTAAACACTGTGTCTCTCTCGCTCTCCCAGATTTTATAGCTCTTTAATATAAAAATTTTATTTTTCAAATAGAAAAGTGGAAAAAAGGGGGAGGGAGTGTAAATGTACTTGATACATTCATGTTCATATCAGAAGTATAGAATAGTCTGCCACATGTGGCAACAGTCTGTATTTGATTAAAGAAAAATTTCTGCAATAGATGGAGAAAATTAAAAGAGAACAATAGATGGGTGGGTGGTATCTTGGGTGTTTCGGTGTGAAAAGAGAACATAACAACAATACAAAATGCGCGATAACTAAATTTTCAAGCAAAAAAGGAACAAACACTAAATTCATTAATAAAAATTTCATAACTAATTGATAAAAACACGTTTAAATTTGAAAAATTATTTGAAAATTTGCTTTTGCAAAAATAGTTTTAATTGCATTTTAAAAAAAAATGCTTTTATATTAAACGAGATACAAGCAGCAGATACAGAGAGGGATACCAAATCACTCTCCGACTAAAATACAATAATTAAAAACAGAGTTGTTTTTCTAAGAACATAATATGTGTAGTTTGAAATATTAAACAGATTTCAATAAATAATTACAAATTCTTGGGAAATTTATAGCAAACATTAAGAATTATTTATTTATTTACTTGATTTCATGGTATACATTTTTATGGCTGTGCTAAATTAATTTTTTTTTATAGTTGCAATGTTTATTCGAAATTTTGGATCTCATAAACTTTACAAAATATGATAAACTATAAAATCAGGTAGTCCATTACACAAATTACATTCAATCATTTTTGTACCAATTATGAAATAAATAGGGATAACACTGCGTGTTATCTGCAGTGGTGCAGATAACACGCAGCACTGCATTTTTCTATTTCACTGATTGAAACCAATATTGTAAAACTCTCACATCACAATCCATTTACAGTTCAGAACTGATGCCTAATAATAATGTGTAAGAAGAAATTTACAATAATTTTAAGTAAAGAGTGATTTTTCTGCTTGTCCTAAACAAAATGAAACAAAAAACACAATTTGTTAACGTGGTATGTATAGACCCAAACACTGCAAAATATCGCACTTTACTTATCACTTTTTAACATTTCTGTTGTTAATTACTTGAGATTAAGGAATTTGGGGTTTTTCATAATATAGTCTAGGCCCGTTAACATTTATTATACCTAATCGGTATAATAATTGGGACATAATGATACTCCATCTTATCGGCAATTCCTCACATGTACAATTGCATTTACCATCAGCACAATTTTATTCAAGTTTATAACAACATTGTTAATAAGATAACTTATCTGATTCTAGTAATTCTGGTTCTATTAGAAATACAATTAATAGTACTTAATAGATTGCATATAATACTTCCAAATACATAGTTTATTTAGAGATAAGATTCTTCAGTGGCAAATAAAAAAACAATATTTCTAACGCTGGGTATTAAACAGTTAGATCAATATTTCCTCCATGATTTAGCTTTGAAATAAAATGGGTTAACAATTATATTTTTTTTTAATTTTGTATTTTTTGTATTTTGTACTTTTTTTTACTTTAAAAATTGCTTACTTTATTTTGAAATAATTTTTCAAATTTTGTTTAAATTAATATTTCTTTATTAGCAAATCAATTTTAGTTAATTCTGCAATTAATTCCGGAAACTACTTTAGGAATTTTCAAACCCGACTTTTGCAAGGTTAACAGCTTTCCATATAAATTTTTCAAAATTTGTAGTTCAAACTTTATTATAAATCTTTATTTATGTATTTGAAATCTTCCTCCCTTTCTCAGACTGGTTCACCTTTTATTTTCCCATTATTTCTGTATTTACCAGCAAATTAACGTTAAAATTTTACGATTATATTATTATAAATATATTATTCAAATTGAATAAAATAGTTCTTCATTAGTTCATTTGAAAACGGCCAATAAATGTTTCACTGAAAGAGTTAAACAAAATATTAAGCACCATAACAACTATATTCAGCAACATTGATGAAAATGTTATAGAAAATTTAAAAACCAAACAAATGCGCATGACTCAGCGCAGCCGTGGAGGCCACTTGCCCGGTATTTCATGTCATACATACATACATAAGTATGTATACTCTGGAGCAGTTCAAAAGTCTATCAAAATTATTTTACACTTGAATAATTGTACTTTTTTAATGCTTTATTAAAGTTTTTAATGGGGCGAATTATTTTCTTTAAAAAAGTTTAATATGTACTCATATTTTATAGCTTGTCTAACTAACTGCTAGAACGATATTAATTTTTACGATCGTTACAAAATCAGCTTTATTTTCAATTGCAACAATAATTGTTCAAAAATTTCCCTAAAATCATTATTTCACATACTCTCGCCTACTCTCTCTCTCACTTTGCACATCCCACTGCAATAGAACAACAAACCCCAATTCTCTAAGCGCTGAAATAAGACATGCGCTTTAATGCAAACGGAAATAAAATGTCTGCAAGTAAATTCATGCAAACACGAAAACATCTGTGCTCATACATGCTAAAGATATTAAAATTAAATATTCAATTGTGCAGAATAACAAAATTTATTTGTATGATTTTACGGGCACACTTACGCATTCATACAAGTACACATACACACACACACAAAAACACCTTCTAAAATAAACAACAACAAAGAACTCATTAAACGGCGAATTGTATTTATTTAAAGGAAACGAACTATTTACGAGACAAAAACACACTTACACACCACGAAGCTTACACAGGATACACTACAGTCATAGAAAATAGGACAACTAGGAAAACTAAATAAAAAAAGAAGATAATAAACAACAAAATATTTCAAAGATGACGATATAAAAAAATTGATTGATGCAACACATTTCAAAGTTTATTTTCTATTCATATGTATATTTAAACAGCTCTTAAATTCTTTTTTAATACATCATACTGCCGATACATTTTAAATAGTATGAATGATTGCACTTGTATTTGTGCAGAAATTGATTTGATGTACTACATACACTGTATGTCCTTCTTAATACGTATGTACGTATACATATATAAAAAAAAATTATTAATGTTAGAATTTATTGCACTTTTTTTTTGTTTGCATTTTACATGTTACAAGACTTTGTTCATATTTGACATTTTTTTTAAACAGAGTTGAAACAGTCGACTGAGAATTAGCGTGATAAAAATAATATATATATTTTATTTTTATTTTTTAATTTGTTTATGGGATAGCTTAAGTAATGCCCCTATTCCGAAATTTCTTGATATTTGTTATATATGTACATATGTATGGTATGTGTGTGTCTAGCAGATATCAATGTGTGTGCAAGAACTAAAAAAATCATACAATTTTCATTTTCCGGAAATTAGCGCCAGAAAAACTAGCAATTAAAATAAGTAATTCTTGTAGACAATTGTCTACTCTTAAAAAGCACTAGTTTTTAACTGCGCATTATTGTAAACTCGGACGGGGCAATTGTGAATGGCGATTTTGTTGACCCACGACTTTTTTTTTAATTTTTAAAATCCATTTTCTATTATGTCTAATTTCAAATACTGATTGTTTGTTTGTGAATAACACCTATTGGCTGAAGAATTTTTTTTATTGCAATTGACTGGTATTGACTTCAGGAACAGAAGCGCGGCGCTAAACCATGAACTATAGAATTTTTTGTCATAGCTTTTTTAATAGTCAACAACACATCACTATTTAAAAAAGCAACTACATAAGGTACATAAATCAAAATTTCTATTTATTATCTCAGTATTGATAATAATAACTTTCTAAGAGGTTTAAAATTCACATTTATGTTTCGGAAGTAGATAAAAACAATTTTCACTGGAATGCTTTGCATGACTCGCGGAGTAATCCTCTGGGTGTTGGTGCAATAAAAAAATAAAAAAGAACTTAAAGTTCATTAAAAATTGGTGCTTTTCGACCCCCTTCGCCTTATTACACAGTCTATTGAATTCTCTTTTACAAACGAGATAGAAAAAAACCAAAACACGACACATGCAAGCAGCAGAAAAGTCAGCCACACTAAAAACCCCATCAATATTTTATTGTGCACGAAAACTCGAGAAAACTTTCAAGGACTCCTCATTTCAAAGGAATGTCAATGACTTGCTGTTTATTTTTCTAATTTGAAATGACATGTGGCATTTGCACTTGTCATTTTTCAATTAATTACAATTATTATTCTTCTGAATAGAAATGTTTGTTTGTTTGAAAAACATTCTCATATCAATTGCACACCACTTTTGGTTTTGTTTGTTACAATAACACAAAGAGAAATGAATTATTGGGGCAAACGGCAACTATTTACTTAAAGGCTAGTTTTACTTAAATTAAAGATATTAAAATTTCTACAATCTACTAAAAGTTTAAAAGAATTTTGACACTTACCGGTTTAACGAAATATTAAATAAACTATAAAGGACATACCTGGAAAACGAAAGAATAAAATGTATTAATTAGGAATGTGTAATGATTTCTTGTTTGATTACAATCTCCGATCTTCAGCTACAGAAGACCAGAAGCTGCCAGATGGGCCTATACAAATTTATAGAAATGACAGGATGAGAGTCTTACAATATTATAACTTACTTCGACTGTGTTACCAGTGTGTGCACCAAAGTGCAAACTGTTCACAGCACCTAAAATTAGTTTCAATTACTTTTAAAATGAACTCAAACTAATCGTATAAAAAATAATATTAAGCATGTGGATATTTAATTTTCAGTTTCCCAGCAATAATTTAAGAAAAAAATTTAATCATAGTAATAAAATCATACAATTAAAAACTAGAACAACTTGTGTAATTTTCCATTGGATAAGAAATCAATTAAATAGAAACTTGTAACACAAATTTAATTTAAAAGTTAAAAAAAAACAAGAGCTAAAGTACAGCTATGACAACAACTATAAAAACTGGATTATTCGTTAAACACAGTTAAAATAGTTTTCGTAAAAACCTTTCGGTTAAAATAATTTATGATTAAACAACAAGAATTGATTGAACTGAGTGGCTGACTGCTTGCAGTCACTCAGTTGTCATTGACGATTTTCGTCATTGTTTCGAGACAAAGGAATAAATTTAAAAGTTTAAATCAGATTTGCATATAATTTATGTATGGAAATTAAAAACAAATGATTAAAGGGCAAAGAGGAAAATACATGACAATGGAATAAAAAGAGTCGAATCACGGGAAATAGTTAAAAATAAATTAAAATTCAATTAAAATGGTATTTCGGTAATCGGTAATTTGATGTTACATACTATATAAATATATGTAATATGAATGTTTTATAAAAGCATGTTTTCGCGGATGCACATTTCCTTTAACTCTGACTTAAAAGGTGCAACCCTTTTGGAACCAAATTACTTTTCTTTCATCGATCAGCCTCCCTTCCATTACGGCTCATATATACTAAAATAATTTTCGGTGATTAATAAACACCAAAATTTTCTCTTAAACTATAAAAGAAAAGTATGGAAAGTATGTATGTGACTGCAACAGCAACAAAATAATATATAAACTGTACGAGAGTCATTGACAGGGTAACATTTCTAACGTTATATCTTTAGGACGAGAACATGATCATTCTCAAGTCGGATCTTAAATTTATAAAATTTCTTTCCAAAATACTAAATTTTTTGAATTAAAATAGACTAAACCGAACTACAAATGACTCTTTTTGAATTGAAAGTGAGACTTTCCGAATTACATAAGTATATAGGGAAAAGGTGTAGAAAGAAAATTTCTTCCTCAGTTAAATTAAAATTTTCGTAGATTTCCACCAGAAGTTTTGGCTTTCAAATGCAAAAGAGGCCCGGGTTTTAAACTACGAAAAGTTTCTACGTACGAACTCTGTGAACAGCGTTATACAAAATCTATGAATTAAATACTTTTTATAGGGTGAAAAATTAAAGGGAATATAACACAAAACAAACACATACACAACAAAGTAAATAAGCAAAATTGACAACACGCAAATCAGGTAAGTTTACATACTTACAAATGTATTTTTATTAAGTATTACTAAAGTTTAATGTAAATTTACTTGTAGTCATGGCTATCTGCTGTACAGGGTGTATGTACGAGTATATTGAATCGTTGGCTGGGCGCACAGAGAAGAGGCGATGAATAACAAAACAAAGTCAAACAAAATTTGAGTGGAAAACAATAGCAACAAACATTCCAACTCATGAGTGTGTCATAAAGTGAGTGGAAACAAAGTGAGCTAAATTTGATAGCAATCAAGTAAAATTGGTCACGCTAAATAAAACGACTACAAAGAAATACAAAACAAAAACAAACAGCCAACTATGAGAATCAATACGGAGAGGAAAAAGACGAAAATCGTAATGGAAACAGAAACCGAAAAATATAAACAAAAAAACAAGTTAACAGAAGTAAAAACACAACACATTCGTTAGTCTTGTATCAGACGGCGTAATATAAGCGGGTACAAAAATTTTGTTTGAAGAAAAGTTTCTCAAAAATTATTGTAGTTAAACTATCACACGAAAAAGTGGAAATTAAAAAGAAAATCGTATAATAAACAAAACTTTTTGAATAATTAGAGAAAAAATTACATAAAAAATAGTATCAGTAACCTGAAACGCAAAAAGTGGTTTTAAATGACTTTTCACAAAGTAGCTAAAATTTGCGACAACAACGTCTACACGTGGTCTTTGGAAAGACGCAAATTTCCGGCAACAAGTTGTATGTGACCTTTAAATTGTGAAGCATAATATTCAAGTTGACAACTAGCAAATGTTTGCAGATAAATCATAAATATTAATGGCATTTTAACAAATCAAACACAACATCTTTATTATTTGGATATCTCCTTTAAACAACCCGGCTAACTATCTGCTGCCTGGCTGTGTGCCACAAAGTCACTCATTCGAATATTTTAGACGTTTTCATCAGTAACAGGCAAAGAGGGAAGGAAAGAAGAAAATCTTGTTAAAAATACAACATACGAAAATATAGTGAACGACATTTTCAACCATGACAGAGGTAGCCTGCCTAATGTTTATTTGCCCTTGGCTGGTATTAGTTTTCATCATAATTTATGCCATGACTGTCTTATAGAATTACGTTAAATCACAAATTTAAAAATATGACACGTTTTTGGGAGTGGAAGTGGTTTCGCAATTTTTACATGTTTTTTAATATCACATATAAAATAGCACAGCAACATGTTGATATAAATTAATATAGCAGTAGCAACAATTGATTCACGATATGTTGATGTAATATTTAATAGAAGAAATGCTTAAAAAACTCCACCTTGAATGTAAGCTTATGTCAACAAAGCCAGCATTTGTTTAGAGACTGTACCTGAATAAACACGCTATTATTTAATATCACGCACGTATTAAGCACTACAAATTGCTTTCAAATCAAATATAAATCATTATCTACATACTACGACGAATTACTACGCAAAAGTGCGCGAAGTATGTTAACCAATATTTTCAAATAAAGCTGACTGTGTTTAAAAAAAAAACTAAAAAAGCTTTTGAAAATGCAAAGTCGAGAAATTGAGCAATAGTTCAATGTACTCGTAACATCAATCCTTGCAATTTCTTTATGCTGATATTGCGCAATATGGCGAAACACTTACACCACAATATAACACCGATAAGATATGGAAATTTTTTTTACTCAGATGGCAACTTTTAAGCAGCAACATGTCCCTAAAGACAAAATATGTATGTGTACACCAAGATCAATCCATCGTTCTTTATCAGGCTTCAATGAGCTGTAAAAATAGTAAATCTTGCTGTATCTTCTATTTATAGCAAAGACTTGCTATATATAGAAAATCTTTCAAAGAAGTGCTATTTCTAGTAAATATTTTAGAGATATTCTATTTGTAGTAAATCTTTTGCAATTTATAGTAATTCTTTCAAAGATTTGCTATTTATAACAATTTTTTAAAGATTTTCTATTTAAAGTAAATATTTTAGAGATATTCTATTTATAGTAAATCTTTCAATGATTTGCTATTTATAATAATTCTTTCAAAGATTTGCTATTTATAGTAAATCTTTTAAAAATTTGCTATTTATAGCAATTTCTTTTAGATTTGCTATTTATAGCAAATCTTTCAAAGATTTACTATCTATAGTAAATATCCAAAAGATTTGCTATTTGTAGTGAATATTTCAAAGATTTGTAATAATTCTTTCAAACATGTACTATTTACTATTTATAAGAAATCTTTTAATCTTATTTAATTTTTTTTAGTTTCTTTTTATATTAAAATTAGCTTTTTATAACAGATTCTACAAAGTTACTATTTATAATTCAACATTGTAATATTTCTAGCAATTTGTTTCCAAAATTACTATTTTGAATATGTATACAATAAATATATTTTTAAAAAGTTTGCTGGTTATAGTATAATGTTAATAAATTTGCTATTTATAGTAAAGTAAATAATAAAGCAGGTTATCATATTTACATAAAAAATTTTTATTGTAACCCCTGCAAAAAGCAAAAAAAAAAATTTTAATTCCATTTTATTTTAACTGTGCTTATTCCTTTTGATGGTTTTTATAGTTTAAAATTAAGATTTAGTTACTTTATGTTTTTATATACATACAAATTATTTATACTCGTATATGCGAGTTTCTGGGATATTATATATTCTGTATAATATGAAAAATGTTTTTTTATGTTAAAATCAAAAGAAATAAAAAATAAATTTATATGTTAAATATTTTTCCTATAATAAAAAAATCAATGTAATTGAAAATTCAATAAAATTTTGTTGTTATCAAATATAAAAAGACGAAAAGAGAAGCAGTTTTATTTAAATTCAATGCGGTAAGGTTTAGGTAAAGGTTCGTTGTGTCTAACTAAATATGAGCAGCCACACAATTTATTTGATAAACGAATGTGTTTTAGTACTTTTAAAACAACAAATTTTTGGATAAGATTGATCGACACTGTAGTCTACATATTATGTTATTTGCAGTTAATAAAATTGTTTTAAGCAGAAGATTTGAATATATTTATTTGCAGTTTTATGAAAAAATTTTTATATGTTTGCAATAACATGATTTAACTTTCACCATCGTTCTTCATTTTATTATACATTTATTTTTATGCAAAAAATAAACTTTCATTCTATAACAAATACTGAATAAATTCGATTACTAGGTGTTAGGCGTGGCTGTGAGCTATAATGACCAAAAGGGTAAATATATTTATGATCAGCTCAAGATCAAACAATATATTCAAGTGTATGTGAAATAATTAAATTGTTTTACATTTGAGTGCCTATACGAATCTTCAAGTTTGTGTGTCATATCTTTTAAAACCTTATGAATTAATAAATATTTCTGTTATTTTTTCCATAAGCAGGAAGTAGAATTTCGACTAACAAGCAATAATAACGAATTTTTATAGGTCTTTTATGAAGGCATCAACACTTTTCATCATAATATTATTATTATTAAGTAATTTAACAATGTAATTTAATATATGCAGTTTTATACCTGTATGTGAAATTAAAATTGATTTCGGTACGTCATGTACTAACAATAGTGCCAATCAAAAAATATTTTATTAACAGTCTCCTTATTGAATTAATTTTTATTCATTTGTCAAATAAAATTTATTTCTATTGAGCTTTTTAACTTTTATTTTTAATTTTTGTTATCGTAGAGAAGTGATATTGAAACCCTGCTACAATTCGTTATCTAAGACAATATTTGCTATTTGGAGTAAATTTAGCGGAAGTTTTCTAATGTTCGACTTAAAATTGCTATAGTATCAAATTTATCGATTATATGGTTTTTGTGTAAACTTTCTGGACATTTAAATTAATTAATTATTTCTTAATGCAACACCTTAAGTAGATTTTCCCAAAACTTTATTAAAAATATTACTTCTTCCTGTATCTCTATTCCAAGAATGTTATCGAACTACAGTTCTGCTGAATATGTATTATTATTTAATGTAGTATAGACTATAAACAACATTCATATTCACATTGAGCTCACAATACATTTGTTCCATAATTGCTTTGCTTTTTAGCATTTGACATTTATTTATTTAGTTTTATTGTGCCATTTATTTTACGAAATGTAGGAAAATTTGCCCATTGACTATATCAAATGCTATTCATATTGTGAAAACGTCGTCGCGTCTTTTAATAACATACATTTAAGTGTTCCAAAAACAACTTCAATTCAAAATTTGTGTTATTAAAAGTTCGTAGACCTGAATATGAGAACCATAATCCTGCTGGAAAATACATATATATTTTTATGTTTATTGTCGGTATAAAAAGAGCCTTGTGACCCAGTAAAATACATCTACGTGTGGGGAACTACTACCACAAGCAGCATAAGTTATCTATGTTGCAAGGATATATGAATGTATATTTCTTCCCGCCACAAGCCAAATGCTTAGTACAAAAATTAGCGGAGTGTGCAATTTTAGTATTTTTAGCATGAAAAAGAAATAAACTAGTTTTACTACAAACAGAAAAAAATAGGAGCAGGCATAGGATGTAAGGACCAAGGCACTAAACTAAGTTCTCACGTACACATAGATGAATGTATTGGTGTGCATGAGTATGTGCTGCAAAACAGGAAATGCAACAACAGGGTTTATGCTAACAACATCGACGAGGACAATAGTAAGATTATGAAATCCTTGTTGTTTTTCAAATAGTGACAGAATAAAGCAACACAAAAAGTGATGTATATTTTTAGGGTACTTTTGCTGTCACAAATTAGTTGTTTGCTTTTAGGCGTTCAAAGGAGAAATGTAAACCTTTAGAATTTAAGGAAATGACTATTTGTACAATTTAATATATAAGCGGAAATGAAGTAGCACTCTGCAATTTTTAATGAATCTATTTGGTTGCACAAGTTGTAGCACCAATTGTTTTAATTCAAATTTGAAGTTTTGTTTATTTTTGTTTGTTTTGTTTTTGTTGGTTTGAATATAAATAAGAACGAGCTTATTTCTTGTCTTTCGACTAGGCTAATATGCCAATGACTTTATGTTTAACTATATTGTGTCTTATTAAGTTGCTAAGCAATTTTTAAATATCGTCTGCCAGTAGTTTAAATTAAAACAAAAACTCATGTGATTTGAATTTTTATTTTCAATTTAACCTTCAACTTTTTAATATTTTTTTTCTTCAAATTTAATTAAACTTCCATTTCGTCGTTCGCAGTGTTGTTTCTGATGTTGTCTTTCTTGGTAATTATTTTCATGAATTAGTTAAATAAAAATGTATACACAATATGTTAATTATTTTCTTCTCATATACGATATAATTTTTTTAAATTGTTTGTAAAAGGAAGTTTTTATTTTTATGCTTGAAAAACCAGTTTCCATTTGAAATTACTATACATTTTTTATTAACTGGCATAAAAACGAAAATTCATGGTCAAAACGTTGGGTTGAAGTAAATTTTGTACGTCCAAAAATAAGTTAAACATTTTTATATTTATCATTTTATTATAACTTTCTCTTTTCATTAGTTTTAGATTTAAATTTGGCTGTAGAAATGTTTCTGTGACTATGCAGATGCCACAGTTTAATTACTATTTTCCACTTTATGACGTTACGGCAAAAATCACTTGGTAATTGTGGGAAAACGTTGTAATAAAATATTTTTCTAAAGATTTTAAATAGCAGTTTGTCTGCTTAATTGTATGTTTTTAACATGTTATTTGCCAAAAAGCCTATTGAATATAATTTTACAACTTCGAAGAGTTGTTTAATGCCAAATTAAAGTTAATTAATTCAAATAGTGATTATTTAAAATCAAATAAAAGTTACGTTGTTATGCGTAATAAAACAAATTATGTCAGTTTGGCGGCACATGCTAATTCGTCTCAACACACAAAATAAAAAAAGTATTCAAAGTGCCTGGCAAGTAAATATTTTTTTTTATTTATTTACACAAAAGGATATAAATCACAAATAGATTTTTAAATTCCTGTTACGTAAAATATCAATCAGGTTCTGAACATCCATATCCTTAGGCACACAAATTCGCGCAGTACATTTTTTGAATCGAATTACACGGTAGTAATTGGTGGACCTCAATGTTTGAGGTCCTAAAAAGGTATTAGAACTGTTTCGCTTTAATGTTCATTTGTCCGTGTAAATGTATGCGTGTTCTTATTAAGACCAATTACTCTCATGCGATTAATGAAGACAGAAATAGTGTGGAGGGGCAGGACAGCTGGTGAAGCGAGAAAGAAAGCACTCTTCTTTTTCACTACTCTGATATTATGGGATCTTGTTAATTTTCAGAGTCGTGTCGCCAATTAGATGGATTAATTTTTACTCAATTTAACGAATTTTACTATTAAATGTATTTAAATGTAATTTGAAAATTTTAATTTTTATCATCTAGAGACAACTTAAGTACGATGAAATAGATCTCGACCCCAACTCGCCTTCAAACACAAACCTGTTATTTAAATTTATATAAAGTTACTAGCAACTTTAAATTATAGGAAAAGACCAAGCAAAACAAAACTAATAATAATTTGTTTGCAAATTATTTTTAAGGTGTTTATTATTTACTTTGAATCATTATTTGTTGAAATTTATCAAAATCAATATAATTATAGCAATCTAATAAATTATTGCCAAAGTTTCTTTTAACGTAGTTCTACTATTGTATTTCTTAATAATCATTTTTTAAGATTTATTTGTATTTTCGCCATCAATCAATATCAATACCTACGAATATATAATTATAGCTTTTGCATCATGATATATTTCACAGTTGGAAAACGCAAAAAAGAAATATTCATTGGAATCTCAATATCAATTTCGAAGTGAAATTCAAAATTAGGGCCAAAGATTGTTTATATTTAATTTGTAATTAAAAAACGCAGAAGATGTACTCATTGAAATCTTAAAAAGAAAATGATCTGCAAAAAAATAAAAAATAAAAATAAAAAAATAAATATGAAAGCGAAAAACATGAAACAAAAATGGACCGGCCACAAATGTGTAAAAATTTGCGAGAATACACAATTTTTGCCTGAATAATAACAAATTAAAATCCAACTGATGGTCCCACACAATTAAATAAAGATTATATTTCGTTTTAATGCTATTTGAAACTGCTGTCATAAATATGACAATAAATATTTGCCTAACTTATTTACCTTGAATTATAAAAAAAAAATTTCTTTTCCAAACCAGACATCTGGTCGCCGCATACCCGGCATTCCATTGCCAGAGCTCTTTCTAAAATCAGTTCTCGTCATATTTTCGTTTATGCCATTTTGTGTATTATTTGAAATTATTATTTTATTTCTAGCCAATGTGTCATCCATCAGTTGTTGTTGATACTAATTTCTGTTCTTAAGTGTTTTTTATTGTTTTCTTCCTGCTTTTTGTTAACATCTTTTTTTATCTTTTTTATTTATAACTTTTTTTTGCCTAAGGTTAGTTACCTTTAACTTTACCTTCTAGTCGAAATATGAATTACAAACCGATGTTGGCTTGGAATACCAGAATTGTTGCCTTGTAACCACAATGTTGTTTACATGTAGCCAATCAGTCAGCCAGTCATAAATACTTATAAGGCAGGCAAATGAAAGAGTTAAATCATTTTGTATATAAAGTGTGAGTGACCAGCAACAATTTTTCATATGTACATACATAAATATATCATTTTAATTGAGAAAAAAATCTTTAAAAATAGCTGAACACATTTAAGGCGGAAACAACAATTTCTGTGGCGGTGAAAGGAGAACGACTTTCGTGTCTGGCAAAATATATTTTAATTTTTGCAATTTTAGCAAAGAAAAAGAAAACAAAGAAGAAAGACCGGGTGAATTTCAAAACATCAAAATACCAGTGATGCCATGTCAAAATATTTACAAAACCTAAACGCCAGAGTCGGCATTACTGCAATGCATATTGATGTGGCTGATTTGACAGGGGAAATAAACTTACAATGGAAGCATTTTACATGATCTAACCAAATCATCATAGTCAGTAAAGGCCAGAACTGATTATCTCACACAACACAAAAGTTTCATGAAGTTTAATATGATATCTAACTTAATTTTGTCCGAATTAGGAAAATTACATCAAAACACTACTTCAGGTGATGTCACAATATCAAAAGAAGACAGACATATTAACTAAATAAAAGAATAAAGTAAAAAATAAAATGCATTTTGTTATCTTTATAAAAAAAAGTGCAACTGCAATCGAACAGAATACGATCAAGTGGAAAAGAACCGATAAAAAAATTTTTAACTTCTAACGCATTCAACATTTTTAGCTGGGATTACTTTGTTTTTTTTTTTTTATAAATCTTATGACTAAATGGCAAACATGATTTTTAACAAAATCAAAACACAAAATTAATTCAACTTATTTAAATAGCTGGTAAAACGAAAATCGTACTATTGCGGCTTTTACGAGTTCATTTGCTTTAACTTTATGTTTCTCTATCTTTTATTTTTTATTTTTGCATTTTTCATATCATATCAAGTGGCGAACAAACAGAATAAACTGTTTCTAGGAGACAATAACTTATTTGTAGTGTAATTCACCTAAAATAGAATGCTCGCGTAATTCAAGTGTACCTCCGTTCGTGTTAGAACTTGTAAATACACAACAATGTACCATAGAGTAGCTATGGAAACCATACAAAAACTATAGCAGCTACTTTTTCTTTATTTCAGTTAAATAGTACACAACAGCAGTTCTTAAAGAAAAAGAAAATAAAATAGAAAATAACACTCATTAAAAAATCCAAATGGAAAATATAACTGATGACCCAATACAACTGTTATTGTAAGGTTTTCTTGCATTTTCCTTCATTGATTACTTTCTAATAATTTCTTAGTATTTCTAACGTAATTTCTTGGAATTTCCATAATACACCAGAATATATAAAGCCTTTTTAAGCCCAAATCCTTTTAATAGTTCATTAAAGAAAACAGGGTATTTTAATACTGCTTCAAAAATTGCGATATACATATGTACGCACCTCTACAGTAGTGTCTTACATATTAAGAACCTAAAATAGATGAAAAACCTTTACACCGATGAAATTGTGTGGTGGCTTAATTGCTGGTATAGGAAGAGGCAGATTAGCATTCATTAATTAGCGTTCAACTTTTGTAAATATACTTTTCAATTAGTTTAACTTCCATCTGTAAGCGTATGACTATATTTCTTCGTATTTCACTTAAACATTGACATTTAGTTTTTCCATTGTATCTAGTTATTATTTGCTTGCAATTATTATTCAATATTTTTTGTGCTAAACAATTTATTTCCCATTATTAAATATGGTTTAAAGCGCTTTTTTGCAAATACAATTGGTATTCTCATGAAATTGTTTACATCGCATTTCATTATTATCTTATTTCAAAGAATTATAATTTTTCTTACTATTTTTTTTGTATTGTTCGTTTTTTCTCTTACGTTTGACTGCAGGTTTTTTTAAATTGCATGCAAAACGTGTTGCAATATTTAACTCTATGTCATAATACTATTCAGTCAGTCACATTTACGTATAATAGCAAGAAAATAATAGTTTCTTAGAATACATGTGTGTGTGTGCACCAGGGATGAAGTTGTGAATATCTAGTAACAGTTATAGCCATGTATGCTCACGTGCTAGCCTGCAAACAACAAGACCATGCATGATCTGTTTTTTACGGAAATTTTTAAATTTTTTAACAATCTTTTTGATATTGAATTTCTGAGAATTTAATAGCTATTTCGGAATTATAAACTTTTATTTCATAACTTTGAAATTCGTTCGAGTAAACGAAAACATATTTAATGCTAGGAACACAACTGGGACGAACGACGAATTTCGCTTAGTACGACGAATTCGTTGATAAAAAATCGCTCTATAAATTCGTCGTATGAAACACAATAACGACGAATAAATTAAAATAATAAGCAAACAAAATTTTAATATTTGTTTTTTAAATCATTGTAATCCTCTGATGCCAGTCAGATTGTTTAGACACTCAATAATTATCGCGGTGTTGTCCATTCTTTTCAGAACAAATTCCTTTTTGTAAATATTTTCTGAAAAATTTTTTGTCTGTAAATAAATTATTATTTTTATTTAACAGCTGATGGGGTGACCATATGAAAAAGTGAGAAATAGAAAGAAAAACTATATTATAAAAAGTGTTCAAAATTAATAAAAAGTCGTCCGAATGATACATTTTTGTGAATTAGTGAATGCATTTTTAGTATGTACTGAAAATTTTAGTGCTACATGCAACAATACAGTAGTGAACTATGTTTTTCCACAAAAAACCAGTTTGAGTATATGAAACCTGGTCACTTTATATTGATTTGTTCGTCGTTCGTTGACGAAACAATTAGAAATAAATGTATTTCAACTTTCGCTGAGTATGACGAATTTCGCCCAACGCCACGATTGTGTGGATTTTCATATACACCAATGTGTTTTATTTTCGGCGACGAATATTCGCGACCAAAAATTCGTCGTTCGTCGCAGTTGTGTTCCTAGCATAAAATTTATTTTATTGTTCAACCAGATGACAGTGCGAGTCGCAGATTTAAGCTGCAGCGAATGCTATGACTATTATGCGCTGAATCTACTAATCAGCTGCTGCTTGTACTTCTGTCATCATTTTATCACTTGAGTTTTTGAACGAACATATATAATCAAAATGAAAACGTTGCTTTATTTAATTTGTGAGGTGGCTGATACGCTACTAATGGAAATAAGAATATGTATATACTCGTATTTATTGGTACGTCTAAGTTTTGGACTTTTTAAACACACCATTCCAACTAATAATTTACACATTTTCGAATTCAAAACAAATTAACACAAACATAACACATTATTTGTACTACACTTTCAAGTATCTTATTCTCCACCAAAGCTGATGAAAAATATACGATAGGAAAGGTATTTTTATGTAGATCTGCAGAGCACATAAAATAAATTCTCGTAGAAAGTGTTGTGTATTTTTTTTAAATTTCGTTTTATAAAGATCTATTTTATCCGTAAATGTCGACTTGTCGAATTTTATCTACCGGGTGGTCCCAGTACAATAGAAATATTTCGTGTTTATTTGCTCATAATAAACTTCAATGTTGCATATTTTATTTTCCATATTTGCGTTTTTCGAAATGCTGAACTTAATATACTACGCAGTAATGAATTAACGAACAGGTCGTATATTTTCTAGACTTTAACGTGCGGATTTTTTTTCAGTTTCATGCGAGTTATTTATTACAATTTATTCCCGTTTCATTTTGCATTTATGTATCCCACTGTAACCTACGTCATGTACGTCATCTATACAGTAGAGTGACCAAGTTTTATCATTCAACGAAACTTTCCTGGACCTTTCAGTAACAAGCTAAACTGTCGTTTAAATCCATGGCCAACAATAACTGGCTGCAATTATTGTTGGCCATGGGTAACTGTTTAATATTTATTAACAAATTTATTTTAAATTCATTTTCTGCTAATGATTCTTTTTTTTTTACTTGATATTTGTTTTACTTTAAAATGCTGACAATAACAAATAATGACTTCTAGTTAAAATTTAAAATTATTTTTTCCCCTTAACCAGACTGTATGTCGCCATTTAAAATTTTTTAATAAAGCATTATTCACGAAAGCATATATACATACATACATACATATGTATTTATGTACATACATCTAATGTTCAATAAAGCGAGCTGGTGTAATTGTATCTATTAGAAAAACAAATACATTTTCAAACAGAAATTATTTCACAATTAATGCTGTTGTTTCTAAATGAATCATGAAAATAACACAAATATGTATGTATGTGTGCATGTGATGCTCTAGGAAATGAACTGCGAGAAGAATTAATAAATGTTAAGGATTGACTTGACATCAGTTGAACAATTAGATTGATAGCAAGCAATTGCTAAAGTATGTGTATTAGAAAGGCACAGTCAAGTAATTATGCAATTAAAATAAAAGATGAAATTCTTCTATTTAAAGAGGCAATAAATTAATTGTTTCTTACTTTATTTTTTATTTCATTTACTGGAACAAGTGGCATTATCGGCTGAAAAGTGTCATATGGAAACACCTGCTTAAGTTTATTAATTCTTAATTGACTAAAGGAATGAATGCGTAGACCAAAATATTTTCAAAGAAATAATCGTCAGGGAGATGATTGTTCATATTACAAATGTCAATTAACAAATAATAAACGTTAATATAATATAAATACGAAATATTTTTAATGGTTGTTTGGTTTACGAGGCAATCTATTATAATCTGGATTATTCTTTTTTGAATAACCGTCTCATTATTCGGTGCTAAAACTAATGCACAACCGGCTCAGGGTAATCGGATATCTATGATAACTCTGAAAGATCATTTAGTAGTCTCAAAACTTATTTGTTCAGAGATGGGAATATACACAATTAGGGCTTTAGTATTGGCTTAGAAGATTTTTTTAAATACCTTCTGTGAAATTAGTACATGAAATTAAAGATATTGTGAAGTAACCATAAACGGACATCTAAGACGCAACATATGACATAATATTTTACATATAGTATCCTTGATATTTTCGACTTTAAACACCATAAAGAAGAGTTTTATAAAAATAATTACGAGATTTGCACCGATTGAAGGTAAATATCCCAAGTTAATTATGCTTCGACGTAAAGAGTTACGCTACAACATGTTAAGTTCTGATTTTACGTAGCTATGACGTAAGCATATAGGAGTTAGCAGAGTATTATACTTAATAGATTTTTGAAGCGTTTAAATTTATGTTATTATAAATTATAAGATTTTATTTGGTAAACCTCTTTTGGCTAATATAGAGAAATTTTTGGGAGAAATTTGGCACGTTTACCTGCAGTGTAATGATTACTATTGCCCACAATACTTATAATCGCTGAATTGAGTTTAAGAACATTTTTACTGACCATGGAAATTCAAACTTCATCCTATGCATGATCTTGCCAGGGATTTTGCCAAAGTGGCCAAACATTAGCATCATGAAGAAGAATTTTTGAAAGATAACAACGAAATGTGTACCTATAGTTGTAGAACACCTATTGAAATAACTTGCATTAACATTAGAGCCATTTTTGGCGATACTACGGCTTAAAATATAATACAAAAAATATTTGTCCTAAAGAATAGGCGATTTTTGTATCACTCAGTTAAAATAGTTGTCGTTATTTTTTAAAAAAATTCGAACGCTTCGAAATACTTTTTCTGAATCTACAAAAAGTAATAAGAACTTTTGTAAACTGCTCTTGTTCATGATAACTATTCCGATATTACTATTGTTTATCGTAAAACTTACTTGCGTTAAAATTTTAGAATTTTTTAGTAATTGCAAAATTGAACATACCTGTAAAAAAAGTAAAAAAAAAATAATTATTGTTATTTCGAAAGAACTAAATAAACAAATAGCAATAATTTTAATAGCATACATTAAGAACTTCCATACATTTTGTACATACAGACTAACTACATATTATATACATAATAATTATACATACACAACATACAATTAATTGGAGCTTATTTTGGAAAAGTGCTCACATATAATTAGAACGGTCAGCCTATACGAATATAAACGCTGTACATCAAACGGAAAGAGTTTTTTGTTAGGCCAATGTTAGCCACCTGTAGCAGGGCACCACAACTTCCCGCGCCCAATTTACTAAATCATACACAAATAAAAATTTACTTATTTATCTTGAAGTTATTGCTAATTCTATAGAGACCCAAATATCTGATAATTTCCATTGTGCTTTGGAATACTCAACCAACCATACATGTTATTCAAAATACACAAAAGCATTATTGTAAAACCATTGTAAAACAAAATATAAGTTTGCACACATACACACTCTGAAAAGTATGTATAAAAATTGCCAACTCTATTCGATTTTCTGTTGATTTGTACTTTTCAAAAACGCCGCTTAAATAATTGATACTTACAAATAAATGTTGAAAAACATTAAAAAAAAATGCATAAAACTTTATGTGAAAAATACAGAAACGAACCCAATCGTTTAAGTACTCTTACATGCAATTGATTTGAACAATTATTTAATAAAGCAAAAAACCTTGAACACAACATCACAAAAGAAACCAGCGACTGAATAGTGATCAGTCAATGATCAGTTTAAAATACTACTTCGAAAAAAATAAAAAATTAAAAAAACCCCACACCATACAACCAAACAAAATATATTGAAATCCAAATCCAAAATAATGTTGTTGCACTTATCACAGTCAAGAATTTGACAAAACCAAAAATTTATTCTTTAGATATGTACCTACTCTGTCTGTTTCTTTCTCTCCCCTACCCTTCCTTCATTTTGTGTATTAAAAAATCCATAAAAATGTTGCATGATCACAAAAAAGAACTAGTTTAAACTGGAATTCAAATGGCCGAAAATCGCCAAAATGTATTTGGCTTTCAAAGCAATTAGAATTAATGAAACAAAATCTGCAGCAACACATTCAAGTTTTTATGTATTCAAAAGCAAAATAAAAAGAGTCAGAAAAAAATCGTATAAATTTAATTTAAATAAAATATATAAAGATTTAACGTGGAAGCGATAAAAAGTAAACTTTGTTGTTAAGACACAGTCTCATGCACAAAAAGGACCGTTTCATAAGTTAAGGGCCTTTGGATGGAGACAAAAATAAATTTTTGAGTTTAAAATTATTGGCCAAACCAGTTGATTTTTTTTTCAAATCAACACTTTGATTTTATCAAAGCAAGAGTTATTATTTTTTTTTTTCGAGAACATTTTAATTTTCCACAACTGCTCACACTGTTCTGAAAGTTTAACATCAAAGATATGGTATATGTGAAATTTGCAAGGCCTACCAAATGGCAAGAGAAACTGCAGTACAGCATCTATCACATACATATAATCTACTGGTCAGCATTTGCCAAAACGTTACAATCGTTCCTATTATTAATGTCGACATCGATGTCGCATCAACATGATAGCAAAGCAATTGTCCATTGTGTACTCCCTGTCGACAGCAATTGACTACTATTGACTTCTTCTATAAATATTATATTCCTTAAGACAATACTAAGAGATTGTCAAGAGTAATTAATTGTTATCGATAACTAGTAGACAAGTGATAATTTTTATACCCAAAAATCGTAATAAGGGATATGTAATTCCAATAAAGCAAACACAATTAGTCAATTGTTAGCAAAATTTGTACTTCAAAGTCGCCAGATCTAAAACAGCTAGATGCACGAATTAGGGCAGTAATTTAACATGATCGATTGTAAGAGAGCTGAAAATAGCGGCAGCAGAAATGAAAGTTGGATAATTTTTGCATTTTACTGCAATAAAATAAAGGCAGCAAAATACAAAGGCAACTGGCAGGATATAACTAGCGAACAAATATAGAGGCTGCTTTATTTATTAAATTAAAAAATCTGTATGTCTCATGGACTCAAAGACGTCAAAAGCTGTTGACGTCATATCTAATTTATGAAATAAAATCAGCCATGTGCAGAATGACGTGTGCTAATCGAATACGATATTAGGCAATTAAGAGATTGTTGATTCTTGCTTAAAGGCATGTCTTGCAAACGAGACATGCAGAAATTAGTTTTGCACAATAAAAATTAGTTTTGTAGAAATATTTTTATATTGAAAATTAAAATTTCAAATTAAAAACTTGTGTTAAAGCTATTGCCACTTTTTGAAGAGATTAATGCCAAAAATATATTATAAAATTTGTGTTATAAACGAAATAATGCGGACAGCCGCTAATATTTCCTTTGCATTATAGGTATCTGTTAATAGGACCTTCAAAACTAGTATTATACAGAGCGAAACAAGTCCCAAAGGACAAATTATAGTAGGATGTTACTAAAATTTCAAATCGCCAATTTGAATGTATTGAATGCATTGTATTCGTTGGATAGTGCTGTTATCAAAATCGCCCTTTGTATTATGGTTTTTGCATGGAACATGTTTATGGTACAGTTTCGTCATGATTCTCGAAGTTTTGTATTTAACGCAAAAGAAATTTCAATTCACTTTAACAAACGATTTTTTTTTTCAAAGTTACAAAACAAAAAGCCCCATTAAATAATTATAAACATGTGTCTTTGTTAATAGTGTTAAAAATATCGCTGGTCTCATGTATAAACGCTCTAACACAGATTATGCATGCAACTGTAGGTTTGCAGGACATGGTAAAAACATAATAGAAGCTGTAATTATCAATTGCTGGTAAAACCGTTAACTCTCTTACGATTCCTTAAAATTTATGTGACAAAGTGCACTGTGTTTTGATATCATAGAAACAAAAATACATTTTGAGAAAGTGTGCGATTTACAGTCTTTCTACATGACACCAGCGATATATTTACTTATTGTTTTCCATTTCCAGCAAAAAAGTAATTTTAAGCCTCAACATTTTTTTTATAATATCTATGAAGAAGTTAAAAAACAACAGACGATAAACAAAAAGCTTTCAAAAACAACAATGCAACAGCACGAAATGAAATATATTAATTTGAAAAAAAAAAAAAAATTGTTTTCAATACTTATATGAATGACATCATCGCGTCAACATCATAAAAGCTAACACACAAATCGCGTAAAAAACGCAAAAACTAATTTAACATTAATTTGTTAGTATGGGAACATGTTTTGGTGAGTTCATTTTTATTTTTTAAGATATTGCAAATCTAAACAACGTTTACTTGCAAATAACTCATCGTAACACTCTTTGTTTACCTTCCAAAAGCTTTCAGAAAACTACTTAAGAGGAGTTTTTTTTAACTATAAAAGCTTTTTGCCCAGTAATTTAATTTGAGTGGGAACTTTTTTTGTACCATAATATTATGGCTGTAGGTATGTATTTACGTACTATACATATAAATGCTATGTATCTACATACGTCTGTACAGTGGCGCTCATAATAAACCATTCAGAGCAATTCTGTTTATTTTTGTAAATAGTAGAAATATGTTTATATTATAATAAATATTGAAAACAAAAGCAAATCAGAGTTGATTTTTTTTATTATTGTTCCACTAAAAATTCTCGAACACTAGAGGCTTGTTGTATTTACGAAATCAAACAGTTACAGCGAACCCTATATAATTGGCCAAACTTTCTCATGCTTCTACAAAACCTGTGACACAGGCCAAATAGTTCAGCATCAATGCTTTCCTATTATGAAAATAGGTTTCTGACAGCACGATAAGTAATGAACTAGCCTTGATTTTGACTTGACGTTGACACTCTTATTAAAAAATTTCGTGTCAACGTAAGAGGTATTTTAAGACTTGTGGTTTTCAACTTTACCTTTATTTCTATTTTCTAATAAAATATATATCTTGAACTATTTAACGATCTACATATACTACGCCTAGAGTAGACACTTAATATGCATACGTATTTTGTCCCAAATGGAAAAATTTACTACATACTGTGGCGTATACTTTATATATAACTAATTTGTAACGTATGTGCGGTAGTAAATACATACTATGGAATAAAGGATCTTCGTTCCAATTTATCGGGTTTCAAACTTTTTCGATAGGAAGTTAAAATCTTGAAATTCTCATATTGCCACAAACAAATGGAGTTTCTTTTCTAGAAGAAAATATATGTATAGATATATTAATTGTTTTTAAAAAACTAAACGCAATTTCGTGTTTTTTATGATACAAATACAAACATAAATTCATTATATCAAATAAATTGGATTTTTTTCAAATGAAAATACTATAATCTGCTGAAACTTTCCCCAAAGAGACCTATTTAGAAGAGCCTAGGACATAATTCTTGGAGGAACAGCAAATGAGTATTACAAAAATTCAAACATTGGCAAAAAGCACAGAAACGAATATATGTAAATGTTTTGCGATATTTTCAACGTATTCAAAACTTATCACTTCTACTTATATATTTGAACACATTTTGCCCAACACTGTGTTTTGGATTGCAAATTTAAAAAGAAGGTTCACAGAAGATTCAACATAAGAAGGTTTCATATCTTGAATCTAAGCACAAACTTTAAACCATAAAAGCAGTACGTATAAGATTTGCCAACGGGGGCTTAAGAATTTGAGCTTTGTTTTGCGAAATGGGGCATTTTTCAAACCTACAATTTTTTAAATTTAGAATAAAACAATCATCAACTTCGGTAAAAATCCAATTTTATTTCATCTTGCTTATGGATTTGTAATTTCTTAGTTGTGTTGAATATTTTTTTAACGATCTTTGGTGACAAAAAAATGCGACATTTATTCCCATCTCTTCACAGTTTTCTGTTCGTTTCTCAATGTCTCAAAATATGTTGCAAAAAGCCGCTAAATATGTTTCTAACATGTTTTGCATTAACTATTTTTATTAGAGAAACAACAGATTTGTCTCCTTTTATTTTTTGTGAATACATATACTCGTACATATGCAATACGTTGCAATATGTAAAATATTTTATCTACAAATATGCTATGTACTCGTACATACATACATATGTGTGTATGGAAACGCTTATAATGTATTACAAGATGAACTTGACATGAGTGGCACGTACATATAAATATATGTATGTACATACATACATATTGCAGTTGCAATAGTATAGTGATACGTCACACATATTTCATGCTTTCAGTCATTGCACATCCATTCATAAACATGTAAGTCTTCTTAACCTTGAAATGTTGTATGATAAAAAATGCATCTTGTTTGCCAAAATTTTATTTGATATACATATTAATACGAGATTTGAGGAAAATAACATTCATTTGGTTTACATTTGCAGGGTATTTATTTCACTTATTGTTCTCTACTTTGTTATCTTCATACATATGCGCATAAGTTGGTATGTATGTATGTACGTACACGTATGTATGTATATATCATATGCAAATTCATTTGGAGGTTGATATTTATTATTAAAAATACCAAATGGTCACCAATATTATAATAAAGAAAATACATTTTTCATCATGAGTTTTGACTTTTAATTTCCATGACGTTACGATAATTTAGACCATAAACCGTTTAACCTAAACTTCAAGATCGACCCAATCGAAACAATTCATCTGTAGTTCAGTTAGCTGGTAGGGCCAATAACAAATTTCAAGAATTTAAAATGTGCAAAATTCGAGAAAATTTTAATATCATGAATATGCGATTACAGGAAATAAACATACACATCTGCATACATACATACACACATACATATATATGTACATATCATTTTAACTATTATAAATTGCTAGAATTTTTATGTCCCGGAAAAACTATTTTAAATAAAAACTTTTTATTGAGTAACACAGGAATAAAAACACCAATTGTGGACTATTTCTTTACAAAGGAACTGGTAAAAAACTAGTTCAAAAACGCCTAATAGACTCCAAGTGTACAACTAATAGGGCAAGGGATTTTCTGAACACACTCTATGTTAATTTGTTCATTAACCCTGGAGTATCATTCTTCGTTGTTTCGACGATTCATGTTTACGTTTTGTATATCTCTTCCTATATTTGTATGTATATATGTATGTATGTATCGATACCTGATTTTTCGTATAGCAGTAGCCGCTGATATGGTCTTGATGTCCGCGCTGTTATACACCCCTATATATATACATATATATATATGTATATATATATATATATATATATATATATATAGGCATTTTTTTTTTTTTTGCATATGTATCATCGCAACCACGGGTTATACAAAATAGAATTTTGTTATTCATTTGTAAATCATAGACTGACACTATTGAAAACAAGTTCCTTTAATTACTCAATATGTTAATTTTCAAATGCTAACAAATTTAATCGATTATGTAAACTATTTTTATAAATTCCTATATCATGTTTTGAAAAATCAGTCAAATGTAGTAGAGCGATGAAACGAGCTTTTTTGGCAAATTAATAATAAAAAAAATAGTTTATGTTTACTTTTTTATTAACCTACAAAACAAATAATTGAACGAAAACAGTTTCATTTATTTAGTTGTTGTCGGTCTTCTTTCATTAACTTTGGAATATCGTCGTCGTCGATTCGACGATCTATAACGTTTACGACACAAAAATATGAATGATATTCTAGGGTTAAGATAGTAGCGTAGTTTTATATTTTAGTAATAGTTCGATCTCCTGTACAGTAGTTATTAGACATTTACGCAATATTTTTGCAGTATGTAATTACGTACTTACATACATGCATCTATGCTATCAAAATAATATTTATGTATGAATTTATAGACAAAGATTCGTTATCGCAGGAAGATATACATATAAAAGTCAATCACATTTTACAAAAATATTCACAATTTCACATATGTATACTGTAATCATATTACACAGAAGTTCGTGAAATGCGATGTTCCCCAATATTTACATATAAAGTATGTATGTATGTACATACATAAATATGTATGCAAGTATGTTCTTATTATGGACATCCATACATGTTCTTAACTTCGCAGTAACTTTATTTGCGCATTTATTGTTCCAAAGCAAATTTATCTCTGAATTCGTATTCATAAGCACCCGTATAAAAACAAGAAAACTTAACTACGATTCATGCTTTTGAAGAAATTGCGCGTAAATTTGTGACCGGCAAAAGTTATGCATGTCTTTCGCTGGAACAGCTTTGCAATTCCATTTTGAGTTTTTTCCCTGTTTTCACTCTAACTTTTCGGATTTTTATAGATACATACATATTTAAGTACTTATTTATGTATACATGTATGTGTGTACATTAAAAAGCTCCCAACATTTAAAGAAGCTCAAAAGGTACATATCTATCTATCAGCAGGGATTTGTTTATTTATTAAGAACGCAAAAATTTAATTTATGATATTAAAAGAAAAAGAGCATACAATATGTACTACATTCATATATACATTGTACATAAATACATACATATGTATGGATGTATGTACATATGTATGCTGATATCAAATTGTGAATACCTCCCCAATTATAATTTTTAAAAGGTCTGTTATCTTATTAAGTATTTTTAAGTTAAACATGTAGGTATTTAAAAATCATTAGGTTTTTAGGTGTGTATGCCTATATGTATGTATGTATGTATGTATGTAGATACATACATACATATGTATTTCTGTGACCGCAGTTTTGTGGCTCCAAAAGATGTACGAGTACTTATTGTGAAATTTTTTTGAAAGTAGTGATGTGTGAATATTCGTATTGAGAAATATTTATGGAATATGTACAAGTAATTACAATAATCCATCAAAGCTTGAAGAAATTTTATATAAATTTCTTAAAAAATTATAGATAAAAATTAAAAATTTCTTTCATTTTATTTCGAAGAACAAATAACTTTAAAGAGTTACAACATTGATTTTTGCTACCATAGACAATGTAAAGATTTCACTCCATACATAAATACCGTGTAAACACATTGCGCATAACTAAACTTGAGTGGACCTCCTTCATTCGCCCGATTTATAAAAAATCTAGGATCAAACCCATTTCAATTGCATCGTGTAAATCGAACGACAGCATACATACATACATATATGTATCTGACTACTTGTCCAATTTTTTTCTTTTCTTTGGTATAAGGTGACTTTTTGCAAAAAAAAAATAATAACAATAAATGGAAGATAAATAAAAAAATTAAATAAAAAATAATTTAAAAATTAAAATTTGTCATGGGCATTGGAGACTCTTGTTAGAAAAATTTGTGTTCTTTATCGTCAAATGAAATGTAATAAAAATTATTAAAAACTATTTTGGGTATTTTGAGCGAAAAGACTTTTTATAGTCATTTTACATCCATTATTTTGCAAACCTCAATTAAATAAATATTTTTAAATTATTCGTATTTGCTAATACGCTTTGAAGTATTTATAAGTATGTATATACATACATACATATGTACATGTATGTATATATAATGTATAAAAGTATTGTGTAAGTAATTATGTACATACATACATACATACATGGTATATTCTCTCTGTTACGGATAATCGTCCTGAGAGACCACGTTGGTTTGTTTCTAGAGTTCAGTTACCTAAAAAAAGGGATTGTAAACAAACTCACACCAACCAATCATTTGGGAAAGACGCATAATATTTAATCATTTGTATTACATATTTTACTAAAGTCCTATAAACTGCGTTATTTTCATTAGGACCAGTGTTGCCGCAATAGAAATTTAAAATTTTTAAAATTATATCACATATACATATTAATCCATACATAACGTCCTCATACATATCTTCCTCTAAAGAAAGCCAACTCAATTTTAAACATTTTTCAGTAGCAGCAAATTACTGTTTTTTTTCCTTAATAAAATTTCTTATCCCAAAGATGATGTAGCAAAGAGGCCTTTTACACTCATTCTGCTGAACGACCCTGCCGTTCATGAAGACGAACAGATGATAAGGAATCCACCTAAGTAATAGCGGTAACGCCCCGTCATCGCCTAGACACACATAAAATTCACAAACACTTGCGAATTCTCTCAACCACACACACCGGTCAACACAATTTTGGAACACATCATGGCCCAATTATCAGGTCATATCACTTGTGCAAATATACAAAAAAACCAGGGGCATTTTGCTTATGGAAAAAGTGTCCACTTTATCAAAGACATTTCACCTAAATAACGTGCTTGTAGTTTTGCAAATATGTTTTTAAAAAAAACGAATATATAAGCAACTTTTGACACTATGGAAAATGTTTAACGGCATCTTTTCCTTATTTATTTACTACATAAATTATTCAACATTTTGGCAACACCAACCGCTGCTCTGTAGTGTCTTTGGTCAAGAGAAATACGTTTCAGAAAATGAAAGTGGGATAGCAGAACTTTTTGGCTTATATTTGAGTGTCCTTGTTTGACGCAACAATTAAATATGGCGCATTAAGTATGAATTTTTAGTAATTTGTATGTCTGTATTTATCAACACATGCATATACATACATACATATTCACTCAAACACTTATTTCAGGCCTTATTAAAGGCCTGCTAAGGATGCACACACTCTATAGTTGCTTTTTTAGGAGAGGAGAACTGAAAAAGCAATGTTCTTTGTTATTCATAGTCAATGTATTTATTTGCTTGATCCAATTAGAAGAATTTAATCAGTTGAATTTTTAAACGTGTGCATTTGATAGCCCTTTAACAACCTTTTATGTTGAACTATATTTTAAAGCTTTTTGAGAACCATTCTGTAGAAGGCCCTTTAGGAGCCATTGGTTTGAAGGTCTCTCAGAATCTTTGGTGAAAGAAACGGTAAGAATATTTGTGTAACAGAGATATGATGAATGTGATATAGAGCGAACAAGACTTGTCCATGCGATAGAGGTCTTGTGGAAGGCGTCCGCACTCCTTGATTCCTGGTTATTACATACATACATATTTACATATGTACATATATATATGTACGCACTTTTTTCTTTGGATGAGCTGAATGAAGATGCATAGCCTTATGTACACACATACATACATAGACATGTACGAAAGCTAACTACTTTTATTCCCAATGCGTATTTAAAGGATATTAAAAGTTAAAACGTAAAAGTAACGCGGAAATAACGCTAAACTAATAATAAGACAGACACGTATCTTATAAATAAAAAAAATCATTCTTGGCATATTTTTAATGGTCTTCTTATAATGTGATTACTATTTACAACGGAGTTTTGCATTTAGATAGGGATGCCATTAAGACCATTATGGTTTTAGATGCTGGCTTATTTACATGAGAATAGAAAATTTAAAAATGCGTAAATTCTTGTGGACCACAAAACAAAAATTGAAGTCATAACTTTAAGTGTTATTCTTTTCCCTTTTACGTCAATTGCTCGGGAATTAATTTTTTTCTTTTTTTTTTTGTGAAACAGCACGTTTATACTCATTTGGCCTGGCCCAGATAAGATCTATGAAAATAATTAATTTTATTTAGTAACATTTTAGATTGTTTAGAGTATGTTGAGTAAAAATAAACGTAAAAATTAACAAAAGATATCGAATAGATATGTAAATTTTTTAAAAATATACATAAAAACTTTTTTTATACCCACCTTCATTTTGCGTCTCTTAATTTTAAATGAAAATATTATTTATTTACAAACATGAACAAAATGTTTACTAATGAGTGTTAACAACTTCATAACAAACACCATGCCTTTTTTAAAAAGTTTACATCAAAATGATAATGAATAATCTTGAATTTATGTCAATGAAATTGATGAATTCAAATTATTGTATCCGAAATTAAAAACCAATCCAATGTATATGTACAAATAAATGATTTTATTTAAATTTCCCTTAATGAAAAATAAGTTGTTCTATGAAGAAGAAGAGTGTTTCATGAAATCATTCATGCTTTAATTCTGCTACAAAAAGAAAATGATGAAACCAATTGAGAATTACATGAGTAGCAACTGAGATGTTGATTATGAAGAAAAAGATAAATATCTAGCACAACAACATTAAAATGGAATGATGTAAGAAAACCAGTCAAATTACGACATTTAGATCATTAAGAAAGAGACAAGAAGTAGGAACACAGCCATGAACGAGTTAGAGAAGAAACAAACGAATGCTTTATATTACAAGACGAATTGAAATGTTTAACAGACACATAAACGCGATGATTTTTCTTTTTTATACGAGTATATTACAAGAACAAAGTACGCATTTGTCCGACTTTCTGTTTTTCGTGTTTAATTTTTTGTTTGTTTGAGGTCTCTCAACTACTGACCTGTTAGTAAGCGATGAGGTGGGTGAAGAAGCATATAGTATGGCTCCAGGAGCACTTTCAATCGAGCCTGTAGAAAACCTTTGCATTGGACTTTTCAATTGGCTCCCAGTACTGGGTTGCGAATGTCTTTGTTGAGGAGGTGGTGGCTGACGAGGCAATTGCTTTGGCTGTTGTAGTGGCTGACCCTCCTGTTGTTGTTGTTGTTGTTGTTGCTGCCCTTGAGGCAAAGGTAGGTGGTGTATATTGGCTCCAAATGAAGGATCGTAACTGAATGATACTTTTTGTGGCGTTGTGTTGCTTTGTGCGGTTTCTGGGGAACCACCGTAGAAGGGTGAATAAGGAAATATGCCTCCTGTGGGACTAGCGCTGAACGCCATAGGTTGACGCTGATTGCCTATAGGCGAAGGATTCCTTTTGGGACTTTTTTGTCCACTCGTCAGGTGTTTGGTTATAGCACTTTTGGGTTTATGAACAGGACTATTACCGGCACTTATAGCTATAGGTTGTGATCGTTGCTGCGTTGCCGGATATAATAAAGGTGAAAATTGATCAGTAGATTCTTCCAAATCTTCCTCATTTTCATTTAAAAGATCATCTATATCGTCATCATTTTCACCAATACGTTTCGTGGTAATACTAACAGCGGGACTTACCGAAGTAGTGAATTCTACTGGTAACTTATAACGTTCATTGCCTAAAGCTAAATTTGTGTAAATATTAGTGTCCGAGCCCAATTGCTGCATTAGCGGCGGATTGTTATTAATGAACCTCGACGCATGACCATTAGGCCACATGCTTTCATCAACACAAAACGATGAACGACCTGATGATGATTTGTTATAGAAATAAATATTTTGTTCATTACTGCCACCCATAGCGGAGGGCGTGGCCAAAAACTGGGGTAGTTGCGAACCAGCTACTGAATTAATCAACATTTGTTGATCATATGCTGTTATATAAGGAGTGCTAAAGGCCCTCTTACGGTTGTTAACCTGGTTCATTTCATTATTTGTGCTCATTGCGTGGGTGAGACTGGAAACATTTCTGCTGAATACAAATTTAATATTTTGTTGTTGTTTGTTGTTGCGTAATTTACAAAGCATTCGAAATTGTTTTGCAAAATAATTTCGATTTGAGCCAAAAAGTCGTTTCAAAAATCAAAATACAGTTTTTAGTTATTTGTTTGAGAAGTTGTGAGAAAATCAAAAAAGAAGAGAAGAAAAATAAAACAAAAATTAAAAATTTTATCCAATTTCTTAGACATAAAACTTAAAATTTATATTTAAGATCTAGACTTAGAATCGTTGTGAAGGTATTTAATTGAAATGAAAATTTAATTTCTGCAAATATTTTATTGAGATCAGTTGAAAAGAGGAATATGACCCAAGGTATTTACAAAAGTATATTTTTTTATGAAAAGTTAGAGAAAAATCCTGTTTGGTCAAAAGAACTACAAAATAGAATGTTTTCAATTTGTTTCATCAAGGAGATAGAGAGAGAACGTGTAGAATTAATTATTTTACAATAATAATCGACAATATTTCTTCGCCTTTAAGAATTCATACGTAATTCAATGTTCCAAGGGTACTTTTAAATTATATTCTTTGGTACCTAAGCTTAACTTTTGATAGATACTTTATAAATTGTATGTCCTTTAAAGCTTTCTTGTTTTAAGTGATATTTTAAAAATAAGTATTTTTTATAAAATATATCTTTCAAAAAGAGAATTTTGCAATAGTTGGTTTTATTTTTCAAAGTTTACTATTTTGAAAAGGATAATATATTCTTGTTAAAACGGGCTTTTTGAAAGGTGGTACTTTAGAAGTTAATTTTCTTCAAAAAGGGACTCAAAAGTACCATTTTATACATATATATATATATATATATATATATATATATATATATATATACATACATATATATATATATATACATATATATATATATATATATATATATATATATATATATATATACATATATATATATATATATATATATATATATATATATATATATATATATGTATATATATGCATACATATATATATATATTTTTTTTTTAGATGTACTTGTTTTTAAAGAGCTTTTTTAAAAGGAAATTTGTTTTAAATGGCACCTTAGGAGAAAAATTAGTCGAAATAGTTGGATTTTTAATAAAAAAAATTTGGATATTTTGTAAAATTTTATATTTAGAATTTTCCTAAAACACGCATAGAAAGAAAATGGGGATCGAATACAAATTATTGTAGATTTTACGTCTTATGTTTCTATAAGCAATTTCTTAGGAGATGCTTTTTCATAAGTAGCTTTTTAGAAATGAATTTTTTTAGATGGTACCCTTTTAGAAATACTTTTTTGAAAAGTGCTATCTATATTTATTGTACTCTTTGGAAAAGTATTTGAATATTTTAACCTTCTTCTAGAATTTTATTTTGAACAATTTTTTTTTGTTTTATTAAATTCAATTAAGACACCGATGGCTAAAGATAAGTTATGTTGTGTGAATTGGATAATTACAATAATTTCTCCTTGTTCCTTGTAATATTCGGCATGTCACGATATCAAACTTAGCTTATGTATTTTAATTAAATTTAGTTTAGCTTTTAACAAATTTATTATTGTTGTTTTACCCTTTAACAAACTGTTTAGTGAATTATGCACACATACATATGCAATTCAAAAGAACAAAAAAATTTTTTATATATAACAGACTTGAGCATTAATCATTGTTTCAAGTTAAATGGACTCATTTAAGATTCGCGTCTTTGTGTAACATGCAGACAAAGTAAGGGCACAGTAAAGAAATCAGGCAACTCCACGGGGATAAAAAAATAGCAACAATTTATTAAAAGGTCAAAGGTTATACGTGTGTAAACGCGTGCACTGAGCATTAACAAACAAAAAAACCAACTACAATTTGACATTGTGGCATTTGTCCACTCATAAAGCTTAAAACGAATATTTAACACAGGTGTTTCTTCTTTAGAAAAGATAATATTTAAAATAATAGAACAAGTACAGCCTAAAGCAACATGCATTTGAAACGAATGCAACAGCACCTAAACTAATTAACCTAGAACTAAGGGCACAAAGTAACTTGGGAAAACTTGGTTGGATGTCGTGTCCACTAACAAGGACTAACAACGATACTAAGTTTATTAATTTTTTTCCTTTAAATTTATGCCTGATATAAATATATAAACATATATGCATTTTGTATTTTTGTGACATTGTGGCGCAATTTACAGCAGCAGCTTCTCGTTTACTGCTGGTTTGCTGTGCTCTAATTAACGCACAAATAAACTGCTACTGGATCAACAACAACTCCCATCGTATTCAATTTATATTTTTAGTCCCCAATATAGACGTAATAAAGATTTTGCGAAATATTTATTGCACATACGATATAATAAAATCTTGCTGCAGCTGACATGTAATTCTATAAAAATGGTAACAAACACATCTAAAGATACATACATACATATGTACGTGTTTGTACATTTCCACATTAAAATGTAATCATTTTTAATATATTCTAACTTAGATTTGATTTTGGATATAACTGAGGTGATGTTTTTTCCTGCTGATACAATTAGAGTTTTTAAAAATATTCTTTAGCTATATTTTGTTAAAAGCCGCTTTTTAATATTGTTAAAAGGTAGTTTTTCTTACACTCTTTTATCATTAGGTATCAAAAGGTATATCTTTTCAATTCAGTCATTTTCTGAAGCTACATTTTTAAAAGGTTATTTTATTCATAATGAATTTACTTAAATCGTATTCTTTTTAATATGCAAATTTTTAAAGATAACTTTCGCAGATAGCAATTTTTTCAATGATACACGTTATAGACAGGTACTTTTTTTGTTAGTACCTTTTCTCAAAGGTACTTTTTAAGGTCTTTTTTGTAAAAGGTGTTTCTGTAAAAAGTATTTTTAATAAAAAAGTTCTTTTCATAAAAAGTACTTTTCATATAAAAAAGTACTTTTCATAAAAAAGTAGTTTTCATAAAAAAGTAATTTTCATAAAAAAAGTACTTTTCATAAAAAAGTAATTTTCATAAAAAAGTACTTTTTCATAAAAAAGTATTTTTCATAAAAAAAATTACTTTTCATAAAAAAGTACTTTTCATAAAAAGTACCTCTTCTTAGACTTGTTTGTAAAAAGTAGTTTTTTCTTGAAAGACACTTTTCTTAACTGTTTATTTTAATAGAAAAATTTTTAAATACGTTTTCAAAAAATTATCAAATCAGATATTAAGTTCACAAAGCAGTTCTAGGTGCATTAAAGTTCATTAACGTCTCTTGAGCATTTGTGGAGATAACGATATCGGAAAAATTCTGAAATTTATGTCAAATCGATTTTTAGTCTTCTTGAATGTGGACCTTATGGCTTAAATTAAATATAAGTAGTCTAAGTGATTCTGTAGATTGTTGAAGTTTGACAGAATTTTAAAAATGGCTCCAAAAATCTTTAGGCGAATATAAATATAAACTTTTCAAATCCAGCAAGATTTCAACAATTTTACTACGAAATTAATCTCATTGTTAAACTATTTTGTTTTTGGGTTAACTGTCCGTGCTGCATTTCTCACTTTTATTGCTTTGAATTCGAAATAACAAACAAGAAAACTGGTGGTGGACAAAAATAAATTTCATAATCTAGAAATTAAATTAATATTTGCCCTCCATAATCAATTTGTGATTTCTTTTACAAAATGGTAATCTCCAGTTTTAATTTTTTTCATATACATTTTTTATGGCAAAACTTTGGCATGGTAATAAAAATGAGGAACCAATCTGAACTAAAAATTTCACTTTAATATAAATTTTATTGCTTTTTAATAAACCGATGGATTTAAGACCGGTTGGTCGAACTGCATTAGCCATAAGCAAGTATGTAAATGAATTTAAAGAAAAAATATTGTATGGAGACAATAGTTGTTTTATTTTTATTATTTATAGGATGGAAATAGCAACAAGTGACTTATGAACGGGGATGGATAATTTAGCAGGATCTTTGCAATTTTTATATCATACGATTATTTTGATAAGATATGTAAGAGATTTAGCCTGATTTAAAAAGTCAGAGAGAAATAAATAATCCTTAACAAGAAGATGTTTTAAAATGTTTGTTTAGGTGGGAAATAAATTAATGTGTAATGGAAAATAGAACAAATGAGATCCAAACAAGTCCTAGAGAAATTTTGTCAAGACCCCGAAATTGGAATTTTTCTACACCTTATTATTTTTCGTCAAACACGCATATTTTTTTCTTTCTTTCTTTTTTTAAATATTCAAAACAGGGCATTTATTGACATTTTGTATTACAGCTCTGAATTGATATTAGGAATAAAAATAGGTATATTTTGAAAAGCTGTGGTGAATTTTGTATCTTTCATTACCCTTCAAATAATCAGATATATAAGCACATTTTATTCCAAAATTTGTTTCATACTTAAGAAACAAGAAAACGCAATTTTAGTCAGAATTTATAATAATTTCCAAACGATAACAAATACATTAATTTGATTAATTAAATTTTTGAAACTTCAAATATAGACATAATATCAAAATTTAAAATATATCAGTGGCAAAGAACTATCTAAAATATTTTAATAGAATGTCTGTGTTAAATTTAATTTTTTAATATTTAATTTTTTAAAATTTAATTTTTTTAAATTTTATATTCTTTGAACCGCGATATCATAAATTGGAGTATGTTTCCAAAATGCAAATATTCCATCTGCGGCCAATTTTATATCCTCTTTTCATGTCTGTTTGTTATTAATGTAAAATTTTTCATAGAAGTTGTCAGTAATGCGTGTGTCAACAGAAAGCAGCACCATACAGCACTTCAACTTTAGTGTATCAAATCATTAATTTTCATTTGAGGTGCCGTTTGTTTTTATTTTTTTAGCTTCCGTAATTATTAAGTTGGCAACTGCAACAGGCCAGCAGCAAGCCAGCCAGCAACCAACAAACGATAATGAATCCAATAAAAATGGATAATCAACAACAAAGAAAACGTACTAAAACCAATTATTTTACAGCCAGCAATTCTAACATCAAACGAATAGAGCAATTAATTTATTTAAGTCTTTATTTGTTATGCTTTAGCAGCAATTAAGATACTTTAAAATATGTAGTATTTCTTAATTGATTTGAATTTAATGGATGGAAAATGGAATGGATTAATTTTATATAAAGAAGTTTTCTGACGAGAGGCTGATTTATACTAAAAATAGAATATGTATGTACGAGTACATACTGTATTGGCCTTAACTCAGTGAAATATTTTCATATCTAGATTTTGTCATGTAAGCAAATTTTTTTGGAATATAATTTTTTTGTAATTTTTATTTATTATTAAAATCGAAGAAATTTGGGATGCTTTGTCCTATAAACAAACAAAAAAATTATTTTGAGAAAATAAACATCATTTGAGTACAGGAAATACTCCCGTGTGAATCACGCGTGTCACGAAAAAATCACATTTGCAGACCTCTAGTTGATAGTGAGTACTCAGGTGTTGTCGACAAAGAGTGAATAAGTGAACAAATTTTTGCGGTCATGCAGACGTGACATCGGCGACGACAAAATAAGGAGTAATGTGTTTCGGGGATGTATACATACACACACATTTCTCGAAGTTAATTGCCTAATCTAAGTATATATAAAGATCTCAGTTTATTCCTTCCAAACCTATTAAGGAACTAAAAATCAGGTACCATTGCCCCGCAATATACAAGTATAACTTGACAGCTTGGCGCATGTTGTAATTCTTTAGATTTTAGGGTGTTTTTTATGAAGTTTTTTTATACGAATCACTCTGTTGTCTGGCAGCTGTTTTGACAGTTTAAAGTGACGTCTCTACTCAGTATTGTTTGGCAAATCATCATCATCACCTTCGTCGGCCCTGTAGCAAAAATTAGCCGGCGAAGTAAAAGGTTGAAATAGCTACAAAAACAACTGTCTATCTTCTCATCTTTCCTAATCTGTCCCCTCGTTTTCAGTTCCGGCGCAATGCATGCATATATAGGGGGTCATCCCCTGAGTGTTGGTCCTACTCCTAAAAAAAAAAAAAAAAAAAAAAAAAAAATCATCATGAACAGGTTAACTCCAGAACAACGCTTCCAAATCGTGGAAATTTATTTTCAAAAACAGTGTTCAATTAAAAATGTTTATCCGCTTTTTTACCGCAAAATTCTCTTCAGTGATGAGGCGCATTTTTGGTTGAATGGATATCTCAACAAGCAAAATTGCCGTATTTGGAGCAAAGATAATCCACACGCCGTTCAAGAATTACCAATGCATCCCGATAAATGTACTGTTTGGTGCGGTCTATGGGCTGGTGGAATCATCGGTCCTTATTTCTTTAAAAATGAGGAAGGACGACGCGTTACCGTGAATGGAAATCGATACAGAATCATGATCAATGAATTTTTGGTGCCAAAACTTTAAGATATGGATGTAAACGAAATGTGGTTTCAACAGGATGGTGCCACTGCGGGCGAAACAATGGACTTATTGAAAGAACATTTCAACGACAACATTATTTCGAGAAATGGACCGGTGAATTGGCCTCCGCGTTCGTGTGATTTGATGCCACTCGATTATTTTTTGTGGGGATACCTGAAATCATTGGTTTACGTGGATAAACCAGCAACGATTGACGCTTTGGAAACCAGTATTCAACGTGTCATTGCTGAAATACGCCCTCAAATGCTTGAAAAGGTGGTCGTAAATTGGACCTCCAGAATGACCTTTGTGCAAAATAGTCGTGGTGGCCATATGCCCGAAATTATATTTAACTGTTAAATGACAAGAAATTATCTACCAAATAAAAAAATTTTTTTTGGCCATTTCATAATTTGGCATGTGTTTTATTTAAATTATAAAACAGCAAGCTCTTATAAAAACACCCTTTATTTATATAATTAATTGATATGGACACCCACAACCACTTGTTATTATCTAGCCATGCTTTATTATAATTGTAACCTGTACTATTCTACGAAATTTGTAACAAACAAAAACAGAAATGAAAAATATTTCATATCTCCTTAATTGTATTCCAAACTGATAACGGTGTCATAATGACACAGTGCTTTCATTAAAAAAAAACTCTAAAATAATTGTTTTCGCAACAAAATCAATTGTTGTTATAACCATATACGAGCACATATCAAGTTGAAAAATAGTCTGTCAACTTTTCACCGATCTATCAAATATTGCAAACAAACTCTCATACAACTTTCCATATAATCTTCGAATAAAAAGTACAAAAAAAAAAAGGCGCGCTACATTTGAAAATTTTAAACAATGTCGTCGGTCGCTGGTTGTTACATGCCAATTTTTACAATTTCCGCAACAATTTATCTTTATTTTTCAAACATAAACATTTTTCTGCCTTTGTCTTTAAAATAAAGATTTATTTTTATTTTATATAAAATTTTTTTAAATGAATATTTTTTAAAGTGAGTTTTTGTGTTTGTAAAACAATTGACTACCGATTGGCATTGTAATTTGGCCTGCAAACTTGTGCTGGAGGTTGGTTTTTGGCACAGAAACACACATACATGCAAAGACACTCTGGATTAAATAGGTAGCGTAACAACAAAAAAAAAGAAAACAAATAGATTTGTGTTTGTTGATCAAATAACATTGAGTTGGAAAATTTGGTAAACAATTATTTTTTTCCAGTTCCAGTCAGTGTTTTGTTTTCTTTGTAGAAAAAGCGAATGTTTTTATGTTGTCGTTTGCCACTTAAATAATTGTGCTGCCTGCCAAATAACACCGAGCGTAAAAACAATTGGTATTTTTAAAGAAAATCCAAAAATTAACAACGACATCGACATGAATAACAGCAATAACAGTCTTTTTTATTATTTTTCTGTTTTTTGAAAAATCGAGAGTTTTTATTGTGTCAATGCAGAAACATGCGGCAAGAAATGGGTGTTATTTTACTAAAAATTGAACTATTTTAAAAGTACGCTTCCAAACCACCAGCATTCATAAAGCCACTTTAAAACCCGTAAAAATATTCGTTTAATAAAAAATTATTTTACGAAAATCAGAAGTGCGTTAGATTGTGAAAATTATCACTTGGGTGGTTATAAGAAAGCTTTCCTTTCCGCAAGGCAAGTGGCTAAAGTCCATATATTAGGCCATTTCTTTTTCCAAACCTGCAAGAGATTTGGACACCAACGATGAAGTCACTTTACTATCTATTTTACGATCTATTTTAATAGAAAATTTTACTTATTGGCAGCAATGAAAAGAAATTGCACAAACGGTATAGAGTCTATTTTGAGAACTAAAATGGTTTTTTATCCCAAAACCTTTTTCCACCAAAAGGACACCGAACCTTTTAAAAATTTTATTTAAAAAGTAATTATTATTTTATAACACAGTACATTTTAATAAGTTAATTTTTTACAACAAAGAAGTACCTTTAAAACGGTTGAATTTTGAAAGATATCCTTTTGATAAAGTACGCTTTTGAAAAAGTATCTTTTGGTACACAACCTTTAGATTCGAACTTAAGCCCGTTGAAAAAATTAACAAAAATTACTTTTCGAAATCATATCTTTAGAAAACGAAGCTTTTGAAGATTACATTTTTGAAAATTACCTTTGAATAAGTGCATTTTGATAAAGTACCATGTGAAAAATTACTTTTTGAAAAACTAACCTTTTGACAAAATAATTTTTACAAAATTACATTTTTAAAAAGTACCTTGTGATAAAGAACCTTTTGAAAAGTACCTTTAGCCAACAGAAACCCTTCGAAATGAAACAAAAACATTTTTAAAGAAAAGTATGTTTTCAGCACATAAAGACTTGCAACGGCAGCAGCAAAATTAATAGCGTTAAAAAGATTCGTTTAAAAGTTAAACTTTCGCTTTTTTCGCTGCCATTATTTTCATGGATTTTTTTTCTCCACCATCAACAAACCGACAAAAATAACAATAAAAAAGAGTAAACAAAACAAGAAAATGGTAAACAATAAATGTAAATAAGATTTCAAGGAAATGAATATTTTTTTATTTTATTTTATTTTTTTTTTAATATATAGTAAGTTAGTCTTAACAAGAGAAGCAAACGACTTATTTTACGTACAAAAATATACACATTTTTTTAACTCAAAAGGTTATTGAAAAAAAAATCCCAAACTTTACGTAAAAGTAGGCTGCAGTTACAAAATTACTACATATTCTGGTTATTATTGTTTTTATTATGTGCATATATGCAACAAAACAATGAAGCGTTAGCAGTACTTCATGCAACACAACAACTTTACTCAGAGTTTTGTGAGTTGTTATTGAGAAAAGAAGTTACAAGATTATTCATGGATTATTTTTTTTTGTTTGCCAAAATGATGGCAAAACAACTGATTTTTTTTACTCTTTGTCTTGATTTTTTTATTGCATTTTTATTTGTGGCAAATAATTTTCTGGCGGATGCATAACTGACACACAGCCCAATAAACAACAGCCTTTAGAGTTTAAACAGACACAAAAAACACAGGCCACATGTTGCAAAAATGGTGCAGCAACCCGATTTTTGTAGGTAACATTTGTGCAGAAACAGCAGAAGCTGCTTGTTTGCCTGTTTGTCTGCGCCACTAGTTACAATAACAAACAACAACATTTGTAATGCTCATTATCATACAACATTGTTTATTTATGCATCAATGCCTCAGATTTTACACTTTTTTTTCTTTCTTTTTGCAGTTTCGCTACTTGCAAATGACAACAAATAAACTGATTAACATCTGAGGTTTCTTTTTCTTCGTTTTGCATACACAATTTTGCCAAAAAATTTATATTGCATTTAACTTTTTTCACTGCAGTCATTTTATATCTCTAAGATATTATAAAGCAGATCATTTAGTGAAAATAATTGCTTTGAAAAAAAAAAAAAAAAAAACAGCCAGCATAGTTTGCGGTAGTTTAATAAAGTAATAATAAAAATAAAGCAGCAAGAAATATGGGAATTAAATAATAGAAATATTTTTTGACCAAATCAAAAGTAGCAGAAAAAACGTATTTTAGCAAAAATTTCTTTAAAAAATATTTATGAAGATCAATAAAGATTTACTTCAATTAATTTCGTAACTGAATCAATTACTCGTATTCTGCAAAACGAAACTGATGTATTTTTGTTTTTAAATTCTTCTGGTTTCTTGGCCTCTTTTTAATTATTATATTTATTATTATTGCACTCTGATATTTTTAAGCTTAAGGTCTCGTTTTTTAACCCTCCGATGAGTGAGAAAGTCCCTAGGAACCTTTTTGCCTTTTCAAACTGAAATTACTCCTACTTCGGCCACTACAACACCCAAAGTTACTCTGTATTCCAAGAGTATTTTGTTGTGCATCTTTTGGAAAAAAAATCCAGCCGATGGGATCATTACTTTAGGAGTTATTGAGGTTTTAGTGATGATTGATTGATGATTGATGTATTGATGAAGAGTGAGAATAGTACGCGGACGTGTGAATAGGTCCGTATGGACCTTGTACTGAATTTCACTAACAAATGCATGTTTTTGGGCATCATTATAATTTTTTTATTGTTTCAACACATAATTTACTTGTTCTGAACACAAAGACCTAAACTCAAAGACATTAGGGATGATGATAAAAAAAAAATTAAAAAATTATTTTTGTATGTAGAATTTAGTTATAAACAATAAAAAAAATAAAAAAAAAATTTTTTATATGAAAACAACACGATTTACAAAAAAGGTACGTAGGGACCTTTTCAAACGGCCGTGAAGTTCAGAACTGTCACTAATCGGAGGGTTAATTTAATTTTTAATTTCAATATTTCGTCACTCCTTTGTGTAACTTCTTCAGGAAATTAAAATAATAAAATAATTAATTTCCTGAAGAAGTCACACAAAGGAGTGACGAAATGTTGAAATTAAAAATTAAATTAAAATAAAGAGACCTTAAAAATATCAGAATACAATTATTTTTTTTTAATTTTAAAACAAAAATATGTGTACGTGCCTTAACGTACGTCATCGAAAACAGTTAGAAAAATTAATTAATTAATTGAATCAAATACTGTTTTGTTGAACACTAGAAAAAATTAATTTCCCCAACTACAAAATATACCTAGAGATTATGGGCCTAATCAATACAAAATATATCATGTTTATTTGCCATACTTCTATACAAAATTTAACAAATAAGAGGTTATAAACATGAAATATTTCTATGAATCAAGCCTTTAGTTAATTACTGATTTGTGGTAATCCAGCAAAGTTTCTATTAAATGTTGCCATCATTGAACTAATGCGAGAGTGCGATCGTAAAACTATCGAAGTTCAACATGGAATGTAAAACGAAAAATTGTAATTATGATATCTAGCACTGTATTTTTGTAAAAATAAAGAATCGCTACGTGACAGTGAAAAGTACTAAATTGGGGTATCTAATAGATGATCACTGGATTCCAAGCTATTAAAATCACACACTAGTTTTTTTTTTCTTTGTAAAAGATAAAAATATATAGCAACCAATTTCTCAATAATGGAAATCTGTCTACTCAAAAGCTCTAATAACATGGTTAGACAGGGATATTTCCAAATGCATGAAAGTGAAAATAATCGAAAAAGTATTCCCTAATTTAATGATATTTACAGTGAGATTATAAGTAGAGCTTTTTTTTGCTTCAGTTTACAGTTACAAAACAAAAACAGATATTATTTAATAGATTTATGTACAATAAAACGAAATCAACTTACATATTTATGCAGGTACAAACAAAATTTACAATATACTGTAACATGAAGTAAACACCTTAACGAAAAATTGTTCTTACCTGAAAAGAGAGAATTGAAATAACACGATTATTAAAAATTTATACATATGCAAAAATGTGTTAATTGCATTTTTAAGCATTGAAAGTCGTTTAAAAACTAAGTTCTTTAGTATTCGGTACTTAGAGAATATTAAATATCTTGCCGTAATTATTGTTTATTAGTTGAAGTCAAATTTAGTGACTCATTTTATTACAAAAAATTTTTTAAGCTTCATTAATAATGCGTTACAATATTAGTTTCAAACTATTTTTTTTTTTACCAAACAACCACATGTGATTTTCAGAATATTTCTTTTATAGGAAATAGATTTAAAACATTAACAAATTCCTAAACAATTTAAAAACAAATTCCTCAATAACAATGAAAAAGAAAATTCGATGACACTTTCTATTAAAAACAGCTTTCAAATTATTTGAAGTCGTTTCTTTCCCTCGTGAAGCAACAAATAGCCGGCTGACGTCTTTTTTTTATTAATTTTATATGATGAATAAATTAATATACAACAGTGCAAATTGAAATTCATGTATATCTTTGGTTTTTAAGAGATTATAATCAATGAATATAATTGTCATAAAATTTACTACTATATTTAAAATAGTTTTATGGTTAGTTTTGTCGATTTGAAATATTCTCATCACGATACTAAGTACAGAATATAAAAGTACCACGCGCACCCTGCTGCTAATAATTTAAACTAACTGCTGCACAACTTATTAAACATAGCAATGCCTTTTGTTTAGTACTATGGTAAGTTAATTTTGCTGATGACTGATGCGAAGCATTTCTTTCATTTTTGTGCAAACACAAATCCATTTATGTATATATTTAGTGCATATAAAAATAAGTTTTTTATATACAAGTATCACTTTTTTTCTTAAAAAAAATCTTCTTAACTATCCACTTTGACAGCCAAAAATTCACCAACCTACCATACCTGTAGATATATTTGAGACTACCACCTTGTACAATGAATTCGCCTTATTAACCACACTACTTAGCTAGATCTTAAACCACAAAGTAACTAAATTTATCCCTTCTTTTTAGCAAAGACGCAACCACATACAGTGCCTCGAAAACTGTTGTAGACCTTTTCAATTAATGAAACAGTTCAAATAGGTTTTGTGTTGCGCTAAGTAAGAAACTTCCAAACCAGAAATAGGAAATGACAGGTATTGCCAACACTACGTTTATTTTCAATATGTGTTAAGCTTATGCATTCAAATTTAATAACAACAATTTATAGTTTTCTGGCATATTTAAACGTAATGTCATATATATTTAACTTGTATTAGAATTAGTTTTAGAACATATTTTGATAACAAACACATATATACATATGAATTAAAACATTATGTGAAGTTATTTTACACAAAAATTTGCCAAAACTCAGAATATTTTTAAGTCCCCCATCTGCTCCTGTATCGAAAACTGTGCAAACACATTGTGAAAATTTATGTTAAGTACATTGCAAACAAAAGCTAATACTTATTAAAATTCGCCTGGAATATAAAACATATGGATATAGAAAGCTCGAAAAAAAGGAAAGGCGGTAGCAAGAAATTGCTAACGTTGATAAGCTCTCATAACAAAAACTTCTAAGGCAAAATATAGTGACATTTCATTGTTGTTTTCGCAACACCTTAAATTTCGTCGCTCTTCAGTACCACTTCATACGAAAATTCATTTTAATATATTCAATTTTAATTTCTTCAATACTTGGGTGATATTTCAATTAATTCTTGAATATGGTATCTGTTCGCGCAGCGAAATATTTATTTACTTATTTAATTGAATTAATAACTTAACAATGATGAACTATTATAAAGTTAGTTGATAGAGCACTAGCAACAAACCATCAGCTCTTTTATTAAAAATAAAATTGCGATATATTGAAGTAAGTGATTATATCTGATGCGTTTCCTAACTTCCACCTGAAATTTATATCACACACACTCATTTCATACGCGCATAAAACTCCTTTCTTACAATAATCTTTATGGTTATATTAATATTAATTCCTTAATCAAGTTGACAATTAAGGGCAATTAAATTGTTTTGCAAGGAGAGTTACTTATGGACAAAAACAATTTTTTTTAATGATTATTTGGGCCTATTTACGAGTTAGTGTGCGATATATAAATACTTTGTATATGTTGCAGTTATTTACAGGTTTGTACATAATCGAATAACCGGGTACTTAAAACTGAACATCCTAATTAGACATTGAATGCCAAATGAAATCGATTTTAAAAATTCTCTAAATTCTTGACAACTCAAAATGTGTCACAACACCGTTGATGACCCACCCAAAAAAATCTAAACACCTGTTTTTAATTTAAAATAATAAAATGAAATAAACCGTATTTGAACGATCAGCGTCACATCATGTGCACAGCGACGTTATAATGTTTAAATCTGGCACCTCCTCACAACCGTCGCCTACCACCCCTTTATGCAACCATAAACAAATAATAAACAAAACAAAATAGTTAATCTGTGAAAGGCGAGAATATATGCTTAAAAATAAATAAAAGAAAAGTATTTTCAAAAACGCAATTTAGCAAAATTAAAATAAGAGATAATTTAAAAAAACCAACAACAACAAATGCAAACAAAATATAGCAATAGAATCAAAGACAATTACAACATCAACAACAAAAGCAAATGTAGACGCAACAACTAGACCACAACAGGAGTCGCAATGTGTACAAAACGCCCAAGTCAGGTACACTTACATATGTATACATATATACATAATAATATTATAAAATTTTAAATTTATTCTAGCTCAGTAGGTTAGCAAAACAATTACAAACATGTTAATTTATTCTGTATTTGCTAACGCCGAGTGTAGTCACATCGCGTCAGACCAGTTAAATGTCCTATTTCAGATATCGTCTTGACGTGACGTGGTCAAACGGCCACGGAATAAAGGGTGCTTTTCTGTAGAACTTAATGGAATATGCGCTACAAAACCTGCAGTTGCATATTTACGGTTTCACAGATTATCACCTTTGAGTTCGTAAGTTTTTTTTTAATACAAGTGAACATTAAAGAGAAAAACAAAATGAGGCACAATTACATTGAATCCTGGTATTAAAAGTTGCAATCAAATTACGGTTTGGTCATTTCAGCGTCACCCGTTCTAATAAATAATATATTTTATAATTTCCAAGCTTTTCTTTAATTGATGTAAAATTTAATTAAATAACAATTTCGTCGTTACACCAAGAACTATGAATGAAAAGTTGAAAAAAGATAAGTATTATAACAGCTATACAACTCTTGGCGTGGTATTTCAAAGCTTTTGTCTGATAGTGATTTCAAAAAATCTTTTGGATGCATTGGATGGATCGCACTATTTTGTGATTTTGCAATTCGCATACGAACTGACAATCGAGTGAGTATCAACATCATACCTGACAAATTTAATCCACATTGTGTAAAAACACTTTTTATCGCTGGTGGCAACGCTAGCGAGAAGAGAACATTTGTAAACAAAAGCAAACAAACAAAAATAAAATTGCAAAATTTAATCAAAACAAAATAGAAAATGAAGCTGAATAAACAATACAGAGAACAAACTATTTGCGCACTATTTTTAAAATATTTTTTTATAAATAAATTGTAAAAATGTGTAAAGAAAATAAAAATAAAAACAAAACAAAAAAGACTTGTTATGAGATAAACATTATTGACGATTGCTTTGTAAATAATTAATCGATGTAAAGTAATATTACAACGCCAAATTAAATCAACCAAACGAAAATGACGAATTATTTACGAAAAGCAAAACAAACTACAAAATAAAAAAATTTAATTTTACACACTTACGTGTGTCCATATGTACATACATACATACATACATGTACATGCTACTATGTACATATGTAATTATGTCTGGCTGCGTGTATCCATACATGCATATTGATACTCTCTGGTAAAAGATGACCTTATGTCTCTGCCACGGCTGATAAGCAAACATGTGTCTTTATCGTTTATGTAGATCTAATATTATCAAGCTCTGTCATTTTGCTTCATTATTTGATTTTCAATATTAACATTGAAATAAACGGCTTTTAAATAAAATTAAAAGCGCTCAATACCTCAAGATATTATGAAGAATATGTATGTACATACATATATGAATAGTGAGAATAATAACACTACGCTACAAACAAAAATTGTTCGCTACCCACTTTACCTTTCTCATATTTCAACGTTTTCTGACAACAAAAATTAAATAGAAATTTTTGTAAATTTAAATTTGTTTTCATCCAACATGACTGCCATGTATGCACATTTATTTTCTTTCTTCACCATTTTGCCCAAATTCAATAACCCTTCGCAAAAAACTATTTCCATGCAAAAACTCCCAAGGTTTCTGATTTGCTATCGTGAATATTTCCCTTAATAGTTTTTGGGATCAAATTCACTAACTTGGGAAATTCGGCATTACCAGTCTTTACTGCCATGCATTATTTTACAAAATAAATGCCCAACATTGACAATGCGAACCGGAAGGGAGCATGTAAGTTGTTGTAATCTGTATTTAAAGTAGGATTTTACTGAATTATATACATATGTTCATACATTAAGACTACGGAAACCTTTTCTGTTGTAAAATAAATGCAGGCTTTAAGACGTAGCGATAATCCTTAAGTGTGTGCTTATACCAATTTTTCTTTTGAAGCTCCAGGTATCTATAAAGAACAATTTATTTAGAGACAAACACATTTAAATCTGTATTGTTTTTACTTCGTCCCCGTTAACAATGACAGAATGATTTATTCGTATGTATCACTTCATCGAAATTCCTCCTCGATATGTTTTTCTTTTACACAAATTATTTATAAATCACTTAGTTCACAATAGAAACTTTTACTCCCAAACAATTCATAGTAGAAACTTTTACACCCAAAATATTCACGATCGTGTTTGGTGGGGAATAGAATACACAATACGTTTGCTCCCAATCAACTACTTGCCGTAATATTCTCGATAGCAGTTTAATAGCGCTTTTATAGGTACATAGTTGTCAGAAATTTTTGTGTGGCAAAAAATTCAAATTTCAGAAGATTTTTGGCTTCTCTATTCGTTTTTTATTTTCAATAACGTATACATATTTTATCTTCAGTTATTTTTAGACTTACATATATGTACACTTTTGTATCGTATTCCATTACGCAAATGCACGCAAACAGGCCATACATGTAATATGTCAACAATATGTTTATTACTTCACGTCGCTGTTGACCACTAACTCCACAAGAAAATTGTGACCAGAGTGTAGAAAAAGTCAGTTCATGAAAACCAAATAATGATAATTTTTTTTTCTTTTATTTATAGAAATTGTCCATATTAAATTTTATTTATTTATTTATCTCAAAAACTGAACTTATTTATAGAATTTAAAAATTCTACACTTTATGCATATGTAAATGTATACGATGAGTACATACATGCGGACCAGAACATTCTTCAACGGAACTGTATTGAACATTTCCATAAGTTTTTGTTTCATAGTGTAAGAGAAGCAATACAGCGAAATATAAAAATCACTGACTGGCGCCAAAAAGTCACTTGATTCGCATTTGGTTCTTATCACAAATACATCTTAATTCACAATAGAAGACATAAGCAATAAGAACAAGATAACAAATGCACATAAGAAGAAAGGCCTTATGAAAGGTGCAAATTACAATAGAATTTTAGGTAAATACAAAAACAAAAGAAATGAAACGAAATGCACATACATACTCATCTACATACATACATTTCTTTTGAAATATTTTAAATGTTCTGTTCTATTGGCTTAGATGATGAGCAAATAGATGAGCAGAAAATAAATGTTTAGACACAGATAAAACGAAATAAATGAGAATACAAAATATTAACGAAATTTTAGAGAGAATTTTTAGTGTACGGAAATGCCAAAATTCAATTCTAAATTTTTTATTGTTTTTTAATTCTATGGAAATTCTTCGCAAAACATTAGTGTCCGAACGAACGTACTTTTGCAAATCAAAGCCGAACACAAACATCGGTAAATTTTGCAAAGTTCGGCCAAACTCGAACTTTTTGGTATTTTTTTAAATTTATTCATTTAAAACAAAAAAAAAAAAAATTGAGCAAATACTAAAAATATTTAATAAATATTTTTATAAGTAAATAATACAAGTTTTGTCGAAATAAAATTCAATACTTCTATTATGTAATTTTTAACGACTTCCGATATACAAATGATGTAATTATTTTCGCGTACATTAAAGTTATTAAAAAGTTTTCAAAATATTAAAAAATAAAAATAAACATTTCTATAAGTAATTTTTTTAATTTTAACAACTATTTTTTGAAGTTTGTTTAAATTTTTTTACACTTAATGCATTTATTATTGCTTTTTTAATAAAATATTGGAAAAATATTTCCCTGGCGAATACGAATATCTACAAATGATAGAGTACCTAGTAATTCGAATATTCACACATCTCTAGTACAGTCGACTCCGCTTTACTGTTAATAACCAAAACCAAATTTTTTTCAGTTATCCGATTTTTTTCTCTAAAACGTAGTTCGGATTAGTGAAATTTGTTACAGTTAAGCGTACTGCTTAAAATCACGGTGTGGCACAAAAAACGATATCGTAACTAATACATTCACTAACAAACAATTAGAAATCTTTACTTAGCCTAAGAGCAAGTATGAGAAGTGCATAGTAGGCATTTTTACGGAAGAATTCACAGTGTGGCACAAAAAAGATATCGTAACTAATACAATCACTAACGAACAATTAGAAATCTTTAATTAGCCTAAAAGCAAGTATGAGAAGTGCATAGTAGGCATTTTGACGGAAGAATTCACAGTGTGGCAATTTTGAAGAAGTTTATTAGTTAAATGCTTTATATGTATATTAATGCTACGGACTTGTAATATATCACTGCAAAGGTAATTACGTCCACGGTTTAAAAACTTGTTCAATTGAATTGTATATTTCGACTCCGCTTTATTGAAAATAACCAAAATCCGATTTTTTCTCAAAACGTAGTTTGGATTACTGAAATTTGTTACAGTTTAGCGTACTCCTTGAAATCAGTAAAACAATACTTTTTATATCAAATGCCTGGCCACTTGCATTGACAATATAATAGAAAAATATAATAAAGTACGTAAGAGTGAAAAGGACAAATACATTTTGCCATTTAATTTTTTAACGGACAAAACATGCACAGTTTTTTCAGCCTTAAGTTATACAATTGATTCGATGTCATTGTTTATTTTTTCATTAAAGCGAAGTAAGTTTCATACAAAACGTAGTTGTGGGCTTGCTTTTGGTTGTCAGTAATACGATATTTTCAGTAAAGCGAAGTGAATAAGACTAGCTGCGTTTAAAATCAGGGATTTGTATCGCTTTCAGTAATCCGATTTTTTTCACTAAAGCGTGTTGCGCTAAAGCGAATTCGACTGTGCATACACAAGCATATATGCAAACGCGAACGTTCTGAGAACATTTGCACGCACCGACGTTATAACGCATTCCGTCGTATACTATCGATTGATTGAAGTTAAACCGGAACATTTCATTCATTTCTTTGACTAGAGCAAACTTTGAACCCAAAATCATCTTAATGCTTTGAGCACTTTTCATTCTACCATTCGAATGAAGACAAACGGCTGACTAACTGTTGGTGTGTTATCTTTAAAAGGTTGCGGGAAAAGTGTAAACAATGTTATAAAAAAGTAAATAAATAAAAAAACAAATAAGCGAAGCGAAAATAGAAGAATTCATTGAAAATATTATAAAACAATACATGTACATACATACATATACATATATAATTAGCTGCGAACTGATTGCAACATTTAAAAATAGAATTTTATGATCTCTATATAAGCAGCAAGGAGCCTTTGTTATAACTGATTAAAGGCTAAACAAAATTTAGTTTCACGTTAGATTTTCTAATGTTGAACTGTGCAAATGATTCATAAAAAATAATCATTAGCTGCTTACTTTTATCATAGTAGTTGTCAAGATGACTCAATTGATGCAATTTAATACACTGATTCAATACGTACGACTGAATAAAGAAACAAAAGTCATCATCAATTATTTTATAGTATTTTGTTAAGTTGTTGGTTATATTATAGACTGGGAGCTCATGATCTCTGATAGAGATCAAATTTTTTCATTAATGCCAGAAGCGGGAACCAGATACCAGCTGGTGTCAGCTTTCAGTGTAGTAGACTACAAGATACATATGTATGTATATAAAAATATATAGAACATTTTCAAATAATCTGCAATTGTCGACGTCGAGTCCCATAGGATGTTTACATACATATTTCAATTTAACGTTTTTGATCTTAAAGAAGTACATGATACAGAATTTCAATTAAAAAATTGTAACGCATTTATTTAATATTGACTTTGGCGAAAAAAAAAAATTTAACTCGCTTAGTCATTTTGGCAGCGAAAGTCTACTATGAAGGCTAGCGAAAATCTACCACGAAAATACGGAAGAGTCCAATGCTTTTCCAAATAATTAGTCGTTGCATATGGAAAATTTAGTTTGTTGACTTTATATTTTCCATGGCATCTCAAAAATCTTTGGAATTTCTTTTAGTTTGCACAAAAATGTTTGAATTGCTAAATATAAAAAACATTGCATGCAATCAAAATTGATGTGGACTGCTTTTATACTGGTAATGCTCTGAACATTAAAAATACTTTTTCTAAAAGCATTTAATTTTCAATAAAAAACTTTTACATACATACACAAATACCTACACATACATATGTACATATTTATATGCATGTATGTAGGTATGCACTATACATATGGGAAAGAAACTAGACAATTAAAAATGTTCTAAATTCCAAAAGTTAGAATTTTGTGTTGTTGGTGCAGAAATATCAGCAGACAAAAAATGCCAGCAAAATTAAAAAAATAAATTTTTAAAATAATTAATAAATTTGTTTGAGTTACATACAAAATGAGTAAAAATATAAATAAACACATTTATTATATGATGATTGCATGGCATGCAATCATGCAAGAACAAAGATTCTTAAGTGTTAAAAATAACCGAACTTGCTTGCAGTCAAACAAACACACAAAGTACGAGTGCGGAAAAATATGCAACTGCTCAACACTATAAGTTTTTTATTGTTTTTTTTATTCCTAAAAATGGTGTATTCTTTGCACATTTTAGCAAAAATAACACCAACACAGTTCTGAGCAGACAAAGAGAACAGCCCAAGACGTTAAGATACCACAGTGTAATAGATTGCGCAAATATTACAACTTGTAAAACATTTAAACTACTCGCAATAATACACAAGAATGACATGCTGGCGGCAATATTTTGAAATGAACAAAGAGTATAGACTACGAATCGGAAGATTCGATTGTGTACTCAGTCATGAATATGGGACTAAGTTCGCAGGCCAAGAACATTGCAATTCGAAAGTATTTGCATTTGAGTTACAGAGGTAATGGCCTGATCTGAATTAGTGAGTCATAGCACATTACCTACAGCGATTGACAAATTAATTGATAATGTCAAAAGCACCACCCTTCGTTGGTATTGCAGAAGCTTCAGCAGCGAAGTTATATTTATATATACAAAATTTGCCTACTACAAAATCTATCAATTCGAAAGATTATCTCTGTGACCCCTTAACACTATACCCTCTTTTCCGCAGTTCTGACACAATTCATTGCATGAGTAGGAGTCATCACTTCAGTTGCGGTCCTGGTTATAAAAAGTTTTATTAAAAGATATAGACCGCTTCACTCTGCAAGGAAGGCTAACAATATTACTTAGTATCCAAATAAATTTGCCTATTTTGAACGCAAGCCACTGTGCAATAGTCAATTTAACATTCGCATTTTTTCGCACGACTGGTCAATTGTTTGCCACCATGTGTCTTTTGCTGCTGGTTTATGGCTTTAAAATAATAATTTTTTTACAATGTTGTTGCTTTTCATTTATTCAATATGAACATTTTTGATAATTAGTCATCAAAATGTCTAGAGTAGTCATACAAATATAGTGATCGACATAATTGTTAAAATTATTTATTGGCCTGTAAGCCAGAGTTTGCAAAACAAGCACTACAAAAACGCCTATTTAAAATAAATTTTTCATTAAAAAAAGAGAGGAAATGTTTTATGGGTTTATTATTCTGTTTGTAATACGTACATGCATACAGTTTGGGAGAACGTTTTGGAAAACAAGCACGAAAATCTGAAAGCATTTGCAGGGCTTTGTTCTTTTTTAAATTATGCACATACTCGTATGTACATCTGTACGCACTTGCATAGAAAAAAATAAATGTTATCTTATATATTATATATCAGTTTGTGTATAAGAGTTTAGATTGTAAATATGGATTTAAAAAAATATATATATTTTTGAGCATTTTAATGAAGAAGCTACCCAAAGGCGTGGCGAAATGTTCATATGAAAAGACCTAAAGCTTTTAAGAATTAAGATTATTATGCCGCACTTTGTGGACAAATCGCCTAAACTTAGTGAGGGATCAAGGTCTCACTTGAAACTTATTTAAAAGAATATAGTCAAACGAAACATAGAGATTTTGGAAAACATATAAAACCAACTTAATTCGACTTAACTGAACGTATATAACTTGACTTCTTTATTCACCAGCAAATTTTCTTTCTTTTGAATGCCTCTTTGACGCAATGAGTAAGCTACACGGTCTTCATAAAAAATTTTATTTCTTTGATTCCATTTAATATTTTATGCAGGTCTTGTTTGGCGTACAATTTTTATCTTATTTTCTTTTTATCAGTTTTTAGTACCAAGTTTGTAAATTTAGAATATTTTGTTTTCTTTTCGATTTTTATTGTAAAACTAGAAAATAAAACTGCACTTTAAAATTTTAATTTATTATGCTTTACATGTTCTGTAGTATTTAAGCCGTATAAGGCGCTTTAATGGATTTTAAAGCAGATTTTTACTTGGGTTTTTTTTCGAAATCTCAATAAATATTCTAGTTTAACAACAGTCATATATTTCATTATTTCCTTTTAATTTTCTATTTAATAATTACTTACGTTAGTGATGTAAATTGTAAAATTTATTAAAGAAAATTTGACATACCTGTAATGAAAGAAAATAATTTATGGATTAAATTTTAATTTACTGACTAAATTATAATGTTATGTACTAATTTAAAATAGTTACAAATATAAATTTGTCAAATAAAGAAGATAAACTTGAAAAACATTTTAATAACATAAATTAAAATAACTATACATATCCGTCGTTGTTGTCCTTTCATTCCGTTCGGCCTAAAACAGAAACTAATTTGTAACAATAACAACGAAATAAATAAACTTATAGTGAAGTATTGACTACGAAGAATTAATAGAATTTGAATTTTTCTAATGTAATCAAAGCAATACCATCAGCTTTTGATTCTATTATGTATTAAACTAAAGCACCCTAAGTTGTTGCAAACGACGTGCGACAAAAAATAAAATACATATATACAAGTTCATTCTCTGTTACCTTTTCCATATGTATTTGCAATTACAAGTGCAACAGAAAGATTTTATTGTGATTTCAAAACGCTTTTATGGTCAGAAATTGGTAAAATATTTATATTGTGCATATCTACATCTAAATATCTTTTAAGCCATATATGTTTCATCAACATTGGTGGCTGGTAAGATATGTAACAGCGTACCACAAATCGTATTATTTATTTATTTTATGATGTATTTATATGATGAAATATCCACAAGGCTTTCTTTTTAATTCTAGTACAAAAATTAAAACAATTTAGATGATAATGAGAAAATATTGTGAATGCAGTATGTGTTTCCATGGCATAAATTTCATTTAAAATGAAATTGAAAGTTTTGGCGACAAACAATTAAATTTATTTTTTTTTTTAGAAAAGATAATCTAATTTAACAGAGAATATTAAAAACCTCATTGTATTCAATCACATAAATTTAGAGCAATAATATAAGCGTACGACAATGATACCTTCCAAACATCAGTCCCATTTTTAAACTATTGTCATGTGAATTTCTATTAAAAATAGATATAAATTTCAACGAATTCGCAGATATAAATATATGTACTCGCATGAGTATAAAATAAAACACTATGCAACAAAATTAATAACAATTACCACATTCATTTATACATACACGAAATGTTCAGTCGCATGTACTTTTATATTTGTTTTATAATATTCTGTTTTATGTCACAGATGTCCTTATTACCAACAATTATACAATTTCGTTAATTATATAAAAATATCATGTACTTCAATTCAATAAAATCGAACAAGTCGTTCTCGAGGTTTAATAAAATCGAAAATTTTAAAAAGCTTAACCATAGAATTTTAAGATTGGAGGACTTTAACTAGTAAAACAAAAGTAGTAATAAAATTCTTCTGGCTTTTTCTACCTCTTTTTAGTTATTATTATATTCTAATATTTTTAAGCTTAAGGACTCTTTATTTTTATTTAAAATATATTAATTTGCAATATTTCAAAGGAGTGACGAAATATTGAAAATTAATATACGAGTATTTTAAATAAAAATAAAGACACCTTAAGCTTAAAAATATTAGAATATAGTAAAAGTAGTAATATTTTTTATTAACCTTGTTGCGCGGTGTAATTAATTAACATACCAAAACCAATTAAGACTTCATGAATTTTCGTCGCTATAAATTTAATTAATTGCCTTACGAGTGTATAAAGACTACAAGTTTTGTTTCTGCAAATAAACCCGTTCTAATTGGTTAATTAAAGCCACACAGTTAAGAAATATTTTTTCTTTGTTTTAATTTAAATTTAAATACATAAATATAATATCTAGCACTATGTGGAGTATTGAAGACTTTTATTCTAATTATCAAACTTAATATGCTCAGTTTTGCATGTAGCAAAAATATAATAAAAAAAAAATTTTTAAGATAAAAATCAAGTATTCATTTCATGTCATAATAAAAAAGAAATCACACAGAGGTGAAATGTTTATACGTCAAATGATCTACCGGAGGCAATTAAACACTGCAACGTATTGATGTATGCTGACGACGTTAAGATATTTTTAAGTATTAAACAGCCAGCTGATCATCTTCTTCTACAGAATGACCTGGATAATTTTTACAAATGGTGTAAAATTAATTTAATGGAGTTAAATTTAAAAAAATGTAAACATCTAAATTTTTCAAGAGTTCGTGGTTCTGTATTTGCTTACAAGTTCGATTTGTACTGCTTAGACACTGTTGAAACATTTATGGATTTGGGCATATTGTTAGACTCAAAACTAAGTTTTGTGCAACATATAACGATGTCTGTGAACAAAGCGCGTAGCATTTTAGCTTTTGTGAAACGATGGTCGAAGGAATTCAACGATACTTTCATAACAAGACAACTATACATAACACTCGTAAGGCCAATTCTAGAGTATGGTTCCATCATTTGGGATCCTTACTACCAAATACATATTGATCGCATTGAGTCTGTTCAAAAACAGTTTCTTATTTTCTGCTTAAGAAACATTTACCATGACCTAACTCAACTTCCGCCGTATTCAACAAGATTAGCTGTAATTAACCTGCCTACATTAAGAAGCCGGAGAATAATGCTCAATGTAGCTTTTTCTTATAACTTAATAAATGGTAGAATCTGCTCCGAGTTTTTATTGAGCAATGTCACGTTTAACATTCCACAACGCTCATTACGATCATTTCAACCATTATTTGTTAGAACTTTTCGTACCAACTTTGCTATGTCTGATCCACTAAGAAGATTATGTTGTTGCTTTAATGAAATGTATAATTTTATCGATTTTTCATTAGATATATATACTATTAAAATGAATATAATACTATTTTTAAATAACTAAATTTTAATACCAGATTTCTGGTTTATTGTAATAATATAGTTTGTAAGGAATTAATCCATAAACTAAGTAAATAAATAAATAAATAAATAAAACAATTTTTAATACTGTGTGACAAAAACTTATTTCTTTTTTCAAAATGCAACAATGTTGCATGCAACTTCATGCTGCATATATAGGAGATGTCAAGAAATAATGTAGAAATGAAAGATACATTTTCTTTTGATGTTATTGTTTGAACGACCGAATTTTATTAGTGCGAGTAGCATATTTGCCAAAAAGATTAAAATACACAATTGTGAATGAAATATCTTGATATATTTTCGAAGTAGTTCACACGAGGCTATAAAGCGGAGGGTCCAGAGTTCATTGAAAGATACATTTTCTTTTAATGTTATTGTGTGAACGACCGAATCTGATTAGTACGAGAAGTATATTTGCCAAAAATATTAAATTGTGAATGAAATATCTTGATATATTTTCGAAGTAGTTCTCACGAGGCTATAAAGCGGGGGGTCCAGAGTTCATTTCTTTTAATGTTATTGTTTGAACGACCGAATCTAATAAGTACGAGGAGTATATTTGCCAAAAATATTAAATTGTGCATGAAACATCTTCATATATTTTCGAAGTAGTTAACACGAGGCTATAAAGCGGAGGATCCAGAGTTCATTGAAAGATAGATTTTCTTTTAATCTTATTGTTTGAACGACCAAATCTTATTAGTACGAGTAGTATATTTGCCAAAAAGATTAAATTGGGAATGAAATATTTTCATGTATTTTCGAAGTAGTTACCACAAGATTATAAAGCGGAGGGTCCAGAGTTCAGCTTTAGTGCATGGTTGTGTTAAAACACTAAACATAACTGGCAGCGATTGATACTATCATGTGCTAAAGAGCAGAGGGACAGCAGCCTCCTTCTTTTGTTAATATAAACTAAAGACAAAAATTACTGGCATATTCCGATCACTTCAAAATTTCTGTAAGATTTTTTAAATAAATCGAATAGGGGCAGACATGAGGAAATACCACATAAAGATTTTTCAATACCGGAACATGCCACCATTAAACATCAATTCCATATAGAAGATGCAATTTACAGCAAGCGATATCTTCAGCTTCCTTTGATAAAAAATAAAAATTTAACACCACACAGTGAAATACCAACAGGAATAAATTGCTTTAAGATTCCTACACCTCTTTTTTTTTAATTGACTAAAGAACTCATGATTGTTTTTTTTCTTCCTTTCAGCGTCTGCACACCAGCTCAAACAATAAAAAAGGGGTGTGACACATAAAGAAAGGTGGCACGGTGTTCGTTTTTAAATTATTAACACACACACACTTAATGTCAAAACGACGTTGGATGACAATAATCATATGAGGATAACGTTGCCAATGTGTGGTTGACGTTGTATATAGATAATCAAAAGTTAGAAGTTGTATTTGTAAATTTACACCAAAATTAGATTAAGAAATAGCCAGCAACGTTTCTTTTTTTTCTCAGATGGATTTCAGAAGTATGTGCATAAGATAAGGGGGTTTCAACTTTTCAAAACTGTGGTTAAAGTCTACTGATGCACCAATGAAATGCATATTGACCACCAACAAATAAATTTCATTTCTTTTCTTTACTTATTAACAAAATATTATATTTTCTGTTAATAAAAATATTTTTTATAAATCATTGCCCTCTTTTATTATAATTTATAAATATAATTTACAAATTAAATATTAGATTTTCCCAATGTGAGTAAACTTTTCAAGGCCCTTCACTTGTTTACTCTTACAAATACCTGAATAAAAGATATACATATAGCATTTTACACTTGCGTATTGGCATAACCATTTTCAAAACCAATTTATGGGGAATCGCCGCATCGAAAATTGGGATGTAAAAGAAGTTTTAAAATCGACATGTTTGGTGAGAAATCGCCACATCTGACATCGCTGCTGCCGCCAAGCGGCAAAAAACCGGTGAATGCATATTTTTAATTTTTTTTTTATTTGCAAGGTGTTAAATGCTTGATAGGTGTGTAAGTATATAAAAACTAGGGTGGCATTTACTTTTTTATTTCACTTTGGCGGTTAAGTCTGTTTTGAAATTTGTATAATTGTTGCTTTAAATGAGAGAAATTTTTCCAACCTGTAGACAACTTGTTAAATGGCAAATTTTGTAGAAATTAAGTATATTCAGTGGTCGTCGACTGTCATCATCGTGTCTTCAGAAATTATCAACTTAAAAAATATATATATGTGTATCCATATATATATATATGTATATATATATATATATATATATATATATATATATATATATATATATATATATACATATATATGTGTATTTACAAGTATGTATGTTTGTATCAACCACAAGCAATATTAGTCGCTTTTTGCACCTAATCAGTATTTAAGTGAGCATATAAATGCTATTAAAAACAGAAGAAAAAAGCCATACTAAAAAGTCATGCACAAACACTCAGTCACTCTCATTCATTGAGCTTTTATTATTTTCATTTTTATTTATTTGTTTGTGCTGCTTTTCCGCCGATATTCTTCAACAAATACTTTTACGTAGTAAATTCATGCATGCCGACCAGACCAGGCCAGACCAGACGAGGGAATGTTTCACTTACTTTCGAGTAAAAGAAAAGGCTAATGAACCCGCGGCAATAAGGAAAGCAATAAAAACAAACAAAAATAAATTTATAAATGCAACAAATATACTTGACAATTGTTGTCAAACAAAATTGACATTACATTAAGTAAATATTTCGAAAAAAAAGAGCCATCATCAAAAACATATGGAATGAACGGACTTCTTGCCTACATTATAAAAAAAAATATGAAAGTTCGAAATACGAAGGAGAATTAATGGGAACAATTAAATAAAAAATTGGAGGTGTTATATTATTGGAGTTAGACAGCTTTTCGTAGTATGATTTTTAAGAAATAAACAAATCGACAACGGAGTATAAATCAGATCAGAACATTTTTTAAATCCAATTTGTGAAAATCGCTTCATAACCAATAGTTTTGAGAAAACAAATCAAGGCCAACTATAATCCTATTGTCCAACCCACGACAAAGCCAAATTTTTTTTTACTGTAAATTTAGATTTCATGGGGGTTACTCTGTAATGCGATGCGAATGAAAAACTGAACGCATTTGTATGCTATTAACATTGAAATGCGAAAGCAATTCCTTTCGCATCGCATTACAGAGTAACCCCCCATATTTTGAGTTTTTGAAATCGACTGTTTTATTTATATTGCAATGCGATCTCAAATTTTATTAAGATTAGACCCATATCAGTACAAGAACGTTCTACGTCGTTAATATTAAGAGAATACTTCACCTGCGAAATTCACTTTTAAACGTTTACGATTTTCTTACTTTTTGAGACTCGAGAAGTATTCCGAGAGACTAGGACAACAGAAATCTTTAAATAGTATCATTTATTTGACTAAAAATCCATCGACTTAAAACAGCGCTATTTAATTTCGAATAAAACAATAAATTATCATTAATAATAAGTGATTTTTCCGAAGAATTTGTTTTTTTGGAATCGCTGGATTTGGAATCGAGCTGCATCCACAGCATACCAGATTAATAAATTATAATTTGACTTTTATTTTTAATATTATCTGATTTAAGTGACTAAATAACCTTTGCCATTTTGCTCTAAACTCGTTATAAGCATTAATCGATTAAACGTTTCCTTCTATCCGTCTTTGCGCGAACTTACTACGTACTTGTATATGCCCAAGAGGTTGCTACAACAACAAGCATTTTGAGTTTCTTTATTTTTTCTAAAAATAAATAGTTGAACATGCAATAAACTAATTTTTGAACTTTCTGTAATTTTGTTTCAACATTTTGGATTTATTTTTTCACAAATTTTTGACTGTCATAAATGTAAATAATAACAATGGAAGCATTGTTTATATTTTACGTTCTTAACAACAACAACCAAACAAAAATATATAACAACAAAATGTAATGTTAAATCGCTGCAAGAGGGAAATTTACTAGAAATAGTTTTTGCTGTTTTTCCTTCATGACCTTGACAGAGAATATATGTATAAAATATACAGTTAGACACATACAAATTGGGTCACTCAAAATTATATAAAATAAAACGAAAAAAAATGTTTAAGGACTAAAAGCTAAAAATTCCGTTTTTGTGTGTTAATATATTATAAAAGTCATATTAAAAATACTAAAAATATTTACGTACGTTTCCATCCACTTAAAGGTGCTTTCGACATATTGTAGAAAAAAGTGTGTTTGGTTTTCAAATTATTACGAAATATTGTGAGCAGGTATATGGGAAACAAAAACAAATTCAAGGGTTTCAAAGCTTTCTTTGTTTGATATAGTACCCGCTATTTATGAGAGAACCATTCTAAGAATACATAAAATATTAATATGAAATATATATAGAATTACATCAAGTGCTAAAATTTTAAACAAGGCTCCAAAGCGATTAATAGACTATTGAAATTATTTATTTACGCAATAAAGATAGGTTACATCACAGTCGTTCTTAACAGCTAAACTAACAACTTTTCAAGCTGACGCGCGTTTTTCTTCAATCACTGACGTCATATCGACATATGTATATCCAGTAATGGAGAGTTTAGAAGAAAACTCCGGTTTCCTCCAAAAAATTGGAAACGCCTCTTCACGCCAAGTGCATCCACAAGCACTTACTGTTTGTTGCAATATCGAACTGCTTGTAATGGAAAACCTTTTACGTAATCGCACATTAAAGTGAAGTTAAAAAAACAAGGAGAAAAACGAGCAAAAATAACATTGATTATACTTAATATATAAAAAATACAATAACAAATCATCATAAATCGTAGTATATAAATACATCCACACACACACTGAGTACTTTAAATAAAGTTGATTCAACTTTTAACAAAATTTTATTTAATAAAAAAAATAGCGTACTAATTTTATAATCAAAAGACCAATATAAAAACGTACTTTAAATGGAGGATTGTGCTTTAAAAAAAACCTGTAAACGTTTTTCAACATTCCTACCCGGGCCAGCAAATGAAGGAACGCACACAGAAGACAGCAGAAGATTGAGCACAACAAAGTGATTGAGACAGTCACTCTTTGAGTTCTGGTTTTTGATCTCATTCTTTCTGGCTACCACACACAGGCACCGACTACACTAAAGTATGCACATAGATGATAATAAAAATAATATATTCTTTCCAGCTCAAATTGTATTAATAGTACCCTACAGCTGGTATATTTGTTTTTATTTTAGTCTTATTATATAGTAACTCAAAACACATTCAGAGTCTTTGACGGGAATCGAACCTCTAAATCTCCAAATCAATACGGCAATATTGCTATCAATCAGCCACAATAGTGTCCGCATATTTATTGTATTACTTATGCATTCGAGGGCACACGATCATCATTAGAACTTAATTTTAGATAATAAAAATGTTTAAGAAAACTTGAAAGAATTTATTATGTTGTTTATTAGAAACATAAAAAGAGAAACTAATTTAAGATATTAGTTTACAGGCCAGAGATGACATTGAGAATTTTAAAATTTTACTAAAAACCTTGAAAGTGCTACTTTTCTGTACTTAATTGTACTAAACAATTTTTTCAGTTCGAACTATTTTTATTTATGCATACATATTTATTAAAAACATCACAAAAATGTATATTAAGTTTTACTTGTGTTTACTATAAATAATATAAGAAAAAATATCTTGTTAAAATGGGTGATTTTTTAAGAGCTTTCAGATGTGATTTGAAATTAGGGAAACATATGAAATCTTATTCAAATCGATAAAACGATCAAATAATTCAATATTTAAAGATGATTTCATGCAAATGTTGACCTCGTCTGCATTCAAATGGTTCATACACTGGCTCCAATTTTGGCTTACTCTCTCCAAGATATCGGCCGGTATCCCAAGAATAAATTCTTCAATATTGACTTCCAATGCATCAACCGTTGCGGGCTTGTTCCTGCGGCATGAGCCTTAACATAATCCCTCAAAAAATAGTCAAAAAGGCGATCTAGACGGCAAATAACGTGAAATGGACTGTTCACCGATCTCGCCGCCTCTCAATTGGGCCATTGTTGGTGTTATTGTTTGTTTGTAAGTCGAATCATGGTTAAATTATAGACCAAACTAAACAAGTTTAACAATAACATCTCACACGACATGAACAGCAGAGATACCGCAAAGGAATTTGCTAAAAAAAATCACTTAATATAAACTATTTGTGAAAATAAAAGAGATAAGCAAGCTTTCCCTCAATTCTTTATGTACTAAACATTTTCAGAAAAAACTAGAAGTTGGTTGAATTCGTTGGTTTTAGTTGTGTGAGTGTTATTTCTATTAAAAATAAATTTTAAAAACTAGATTAGGATTAGTTTTGAAAGAGCTTCGTTTCCCTATACAACTAACAAAATAACAAAAAAAAATTCTATACAACCAAATACGTCGTATTCTGTAATGTAGCGCAGTGATCCGTTTACACTTTTGAAATGAACATTTAATAAAGATTAAAATTTAAATTGGAAAAATTAGCTTCCAATTGGCACCATAGCAAATATTAACAAAAAAAAAAAAACACAGCAAAAAAGGTTCTTAGAAATTTCAATAAATTCTTTAGAAAAATAATATAAGAAACGACAGAGTCAATTTGCAAAAGAATTGCAAAAATAGTCAATAAAAGGAATTTCAACTTTAATTAACACTTCTAGATTTAAAAATTATTTTTGATAATATTAATGAGCGGATATATGAACTCATGGGAATAAGTCTGCAGCACTGTCACATGAGAGTGATTTACTTCAGAAAGCACTGCGAGAAGGAAGTAGTCCGTCTTCATAGTCGTCTGCGCATTTTGTGATCATTTAAGGCTTGTTTTATAGCATATGGAATGTTGAAATTAATCAAACATTACAATTTTTTATGAATTTGTTTACTGCAGATACTGGAGAAATTATTTATTCCTGTGTAGATTAAACTTTGAAAACAAAATTTAAAAGTACGAGTATATCATCATTAAATCAACATATGTATGTATGTGAGTGAGGTTGTATTCACCGCTGTCATCATTGATTATGCAGCAAATATTTTATTTCACTTTATACGTTGTAATATTTAGATTTGGTTGTCCAGTGAACGACTACTTGAATATAATTATAATACTTATAAGATTCCAATAATTTAAACCTTCACTGTCACTGTCACCTGAAATCTAATATCATCACAAAGCACACGCACGTTGCTTGTTTGGCGCCTAGACGGCAAAAGCAAATTGGATTGTTGTAGAATTGTTTTATTTTTGCTTCAGTATTTCTATGATTTAAGTTTTATTTAGACCACTGAATTTTTTCTAGCGTAAAATTGCAACAACAACAAAAATCGTAGGAAAATATAAGCAAAATTACGCCTTTTTATCTAAAATAACCTTGATTTTTTTTGTATTGGCACTAGAGGATTAAAATGAATTAAATGTTGTGCGTATATTTTAACACTTGTTTGGTTAAATAAATGTTTTAAAAGAAAAAGAAAAACACAGGAAGTGAAACCGTTTGATGTTAAACAATAATTCACAATACAACTTGCAAGACATTGTAATTAAGTGGAAAACAATCGTTAACGCACACTCACGTAGAGTGTGACAAATAATAATAGGACCGCGGAAAAATAATATTATTTTTACTGAGTAATTTCATTTATTGGGAATAAAACATTTTACCCCTAATGTTAAATGGTCATTATGACAATCGGACTACCGTTTAGAGGCTGCAGAATTGCCACTGTTTTCAAAATAGTCTCACTGTTAAATGTCTGATTATATGATAAAATATGTATAAATATGGGTGAAAAGCTACAATTTTATAAAAATTAATTAGAACCTGTTAGTTTTTTTTATTTTATTTATCCATGTACATACTTTTTATCTCTACGTAAAGTAATAACTATGTAATCGCTATAAAAATTTGTGCATATACATACATTTGTAAAGGATACCACTTACACATTCACCGCTCTTTATCTATTAACCAGGAACTTATTTAGTATCACAAATATATGTATGTATGTATACATGTATGTATCATAAAATTTGGCTTAAACGCTTTTGTAACTGCCAAACAATTTTATATCATATTTTTCCATATTTTATCTTTATGTAATTAAAAGTACATATTTGATTAGATTCTTGTTAATATTGTGCTCAGGATTATAAATATCTACAATCAAAGCTACATGCAACTATTTATTTAAAAAAAATACATTTAAATACAATTAATTGTTTAAGCAAAATGTTAAGAATATCAACCTAATCATATTAAACATATAAAATACTAGCGATTAATTTGCATTTATTACAGTGGCCCATCGGACATTGTCTCGTCATAGATTGCTATAAAAAAATAACCTTTAATATATATTTTGTAAACGTATCCCAGAATTCAATCTGTAGCTAACGCAAGCCCTAAGAATTTCAATCTGTTGGGCTTTTTTTGGAAATTAACATAAGCAGCAATTAAGCCAGTTATAAATCAGAAGATTTTTCGTCGCTTAGGCCTCTAATAATTAATATAATGAGTTTTATTAATATGTAAATGTTCCGAAAGTGAATTAGGATTTACAATTATAACAATGGAATAGATTAACCTTACAACGCTCGTTTGATGTTATATAAAGTTCTAATCTAAGAATATTTCGACATGAAAAGTTCAACACAACAGCACAAATATTTAGTTCCTCAAGAGAATGTTATGAGAGCAAACAGTTAAGGAATATATTTTTAGAATTTTTAAACACCAAATATCATTATCAAATATTTGTCCCGAAAAGCGTAACCACTAAACACTAATAAAAAACTTTTTAATTCAAAAAAGTGTTTATTGAGTTAAATACCTTCCAATGATATTGGATTCCTGATACTGTCTACCAGTTTTGAATGAAACTGTTTTAATAAATAAACACATATCTGAACAAAAGTATTTTTCATTAGCATTTAGTGGTTACGCTTTTCGGGACAAATATTTGATAAGTGTGAACGTACCTTAAGTATATTTCAACATTTAAAATAATAAACTAAAATCCTAGCTATTTCCTTTTTAATTAGTCTCACAACTGTTTTGGTCATATAGTTTCTTAACGACTTCCCAAACTCATTGTCACCCAAGGCAACTTTCTCTGCCAATTTGTACAAAATCAATGAAGTGACAATGATGTTATTCCTACTAATTAATTACATTTTAAACTAGAGTCTAGACTATTTACTAATATGGAAAATTTTCTCAATGTTTTTATATCAGTTGTGAAATTTTTCAAATGCTCAAAACATAATAAATCATGTTAAAAATAACGATGTGTGTTTAAAATTAATTAATATTGTATTAATTGGCTTCAGTGGATATAAGTGTAGTGTACATAAAAAAGAATAGTAGCAACAATTTAACATGAAAATAATATAACTTTAGGTATCATAATCCATAGTGTAAAGGGGACAATACATTTCCAAAATGCATGATTGAAGCTTGAGTGTATGTGATTGGTGTTAAACACACCAAATTGAATTGATTTTCCATCAAACGCTACCAGTACTAAAAAAATTTTCACTCATATCATAAGTGAAGATCGTGTCAACACATCTTGATCGTGTCAACACATCTTAAGGAGCACAATACATTGTGAGAATTTTTTACATCAAGCTTGTGTAGGTGTGCGGAGTGTCAAACATACCAAATGTCTAATTTGAATTCACTTTGAATGCTTGATATGATTTTGACAAAGACATAGTGAGTATAAAAACATATATCATATATTCTTGCATTAAATTATATCCGATAATTTTTACTTTCTAGCAGTATTAGCAAGACCAAAACAAATTTTGTAACCTTATGTTAGCAAAATGATGGTAAATGGTAATCGTAATATTCATTTTTGAAACTGAATTTTCACTGCTATCAATAAAATTTATTATATTACCTAAATGTAAAGAACATTTGGCCGCTATTTCCAAATAATTATTTTTTTGTCGGCTATATTTACATTCCTCTGGAATGTAATTATATTATAATACGAAATTTTGGGAACATTAAAGAGTCTTTAGCAACCAATTCCTTTTCATACTAACTTTTCTTTCCGTTAGTTAAATTTATTTGTAAGTCTTTTTAGGCGCTTAAGAAAAATATGATTGATCTTTATCACTCTCTCCCTCTATTTCTCTCTTTACATTAGCAAACAAAAGGAAGGCATTTTGTAATAAATATTAGTTTGCTGAACGCATGACTGCTTATTTATACCCCGTTCCCACTTGATATACATACATATACATACTCGTATGTATGTACGTTAGATGTGAACGTGTACAATACAAATAAAAATATTACCAATATTTCCAAGATTACAAGAGCCCCATCAAGGGGAGGTAGGGTTACGGAAAACGTACTACAAACAAAAAGCAATAACAATATGTGCCTACACAATTTTCATGCTGTAAACCTTGTATGCTAACGACGGCAATAACGACAATGATGTTAGCAAACGACGATGTGCACAGTACTCCGAACTACGGAAATGTGTGAAATATGTAAAATTTTTTTAATGATGAGTAGGGATTTGAGAAACTTATGACAGAGATTTTAATCAAAAATTACTCAAATACTCAATAATTGTGAATCTATAAATATATTCACAACTAAGTTTCATCTTGCGAAATACTTTTAATAGCAAGATTTGTAGGAAATAGTATTATCAACATGTTAACTATATAATATCTCCTCTGCTCTCTGTAACACATTTCAATGATCTGTGGCATGTAAATATATTCGTAATATTCTTATGTGGATGCCGGACACTGTGCGATGACGACTAAATACCATTAGTGGTTACAACGAAACTTAAAGAAAACATGTACACACACTCACTCACTTGTCGATATCAAAATAAAATTATAAAAATAAATGTAAAGATCCCTCCCCCTGACGTCCTAAAGACCGTGTGTCAGATACAACTTTTGCTTCGCGTTACCTTATAAATTCGTTTTGACATCTAAGATGAAATGTACATACTTATACGAAACATGCCACATAAAGCACTTTTAACGCAGCGTAAAGCGAAAAGTTCGTCAACTCTCATCCTTTTGCGTGCTTTGATAATCAGCTGGAATAATTTTTTTCTTTTGCCAAATTCTGACGTAAATTTTATATATTTGAATCTTTTTTAATAAAAATTAAATATATATGTGAAATTTATTTAATGAACATTGAAAAAAAAATATATATATACCTACTATATACATATATAATAATAAAATATGTATATAAATATCAAAATTATCAACCAATTTTTTTGGTAAACAAACAAAGCGCGAGTGTTGTCAAAGTTTTTATTGTGTCATACACCTTTTGCTTTACGCTTTTTTATTAAAGTTAGAAACGCCAAGCAAAGCGACGAAGTTGTATCTGAGACGGCCTTAATGTCTAACAACGTCTAGTCATTCATTTCATCTCCGCTGGACTTGTAATTTATTGAAAATCAGAAAAACGCTCTTTTCTACGTCTTTCATTATTAAGAGAGTTTTTAATACTCTTATTTACAACAAATTTTTTATGGTAATAATGATCTACCGGTCTCATTTTTTATTTTAATTTGTGTGTTTTTTTTTAATTTTTGTTGACGTTTTATAACACGCGCTAGTGTCTAGTTGCTTTTCTGAAAACAACAAGAACAATAGAAATATATTTTTCTGACTTATATTCTGTCTGGTCTGTTAGACGATTTAGCTGCCTGAATGTTTGCCTTTTAGCTGGTTCACGAGACCGTCTAAATAGTTGCTGCATTAATATACGAGTATGTAGTCGTTTTCAAAACACTATAGCGCCGTAGTTTCTGACTCGTTTACATGTTCGTCTACTCGAGACGATTCATTTTCTTATTGTTGCTGTTGTAGACAATACACATACATTCATTCAAGTGTATGTTCATACAAAGAAACCCAGTCAACATTTCTACGTTTTTCTTAAGGCATTTACCAGAATAGTGGTAAATTTTAGGAAAATGCCGGAATATATCACACAGATATCGGGTTGTTAGCAATATGTTTTCTGAAGGATGCAAACCTTCTATTTTCTGGTCGAAATCGTATGAATTTCGCGAACAGTGTGCTACCGATGGGAACATATTGATATGTCTATTTATAGAAAACACAGTTACTAAATTAATACCTATAAAAGCGTTAATTTGGAGATAGAAATTTATATCACCCATAAACAAGAACTGCAATTTTAACTCTTAGAATAATTTTCAGATTTGATATGAAACATGAAGCTTTTTGTTGACCTTCTTAGTCAACAACCATAATACGGCAATTGAATTTAAGGATCTCCGAATCACTGAACAGCCGATGTGCAATATGAATTTTCATTTTCACTAGCGTCAGCTGAGCGCTTGTCAGAATTGGTGTCCATATTTACGAAAGATTTTCCGCGAACATAATATACATACATATTATGTATGTGCATATTTAAAATCAATGGTACTCAAATTGCCATTCCTGGTATGAATGTGTATTTGCATGTGTATGTTTTGTAGTTATTGTGAATTTTCTTGTTTTTCTATAAATAGCAATAAATATATTTTTGTTGATTTTTATCAGTCTCCACATTTGTGGTGTTTATTTTACGATTTTTTTTTATTATAAATGAGAGAAGAAGCAGAATAATTAATGAGCGAACTAATGAATGTGAGAGAGTAGCAGAGTAGTAATCAGTCTTTCCAATATTGAAAAAATCACGTTTTCGGGACAATCTGAAAATACCTATTCGTTTTTATTCAAAAAGGGATATACATATGTAGGTATCATGGATTTAAATTTTCTGATTAAGCGATCTTTACAAAAGCATCCTTCAGTCCTTTTTAAAAAGTAATTTTTAATAAAAATTTTTTTACTGACAAAATTTACTTAAAGTGCATACATATAGACACACATTTTAGAAAAACTGCTTTTTAAGAATTAATGAAGTCTTAAAAGCAACCAATTTTCTAAATATATACTTTTTAAGAATATATGTACATACATACATATGCATATGTACATCTGTATATTTAAAAACCTATATAAAACATTTGTATGTCCTTTTAGCTCTTTTAAAAGAAAATTTAACATGCAAAATTTCCTATCAAACGTCTTATTGTAAAATACTCCAAACTCTCAAAAAGCTGTCATCGAAATCACTTTGAAGAAAAGGTTTCGCGAAATTGTAATACATTAAAAATAACGTTCTATTCAAGAAGCTTGAACAGAAAAATTTAAATTTTTTTTTAGAATGTTTTATAGGTATTAAATAATTTTCTGCAAAATTTATTCAAAGTAAGTGTATGCTTTTCTAATTTATACGACGATATATGTACATACATATATTATATGCATGTCAAAATAAATATTAGTAATCACATGTATCTTACCACACACGCAAATTGATAAAATTTTGCTATTGAATTAAATACTTTTGACAAGGTGTTAAAATTTGTTTGAATATTTCGACTATTTATCATAATGGAATTAAAATAATTTTTAAGAATTTTTTTGCACACATTCTTTGCAAATTGTTGTCGTAACCACAAGCGTCCGTATCCCGCTCTTAGCAACATAAAATACAGGTGGCGGTGTACTCGTGTCCAGACACACGATTTAATTTTTTTACTTAATTTTTTTTTTTTTTATAAAAATCAGTGATTCACAAAGTTGTTTGGAATGAAAGAAGAGAAAAATCTACTTAATGGGAGAAAACGATTATTCTCTTTTAAAGTGTATAATTTTTCTATGTTTTATCATGTTTCCTTCTCTTTATTAATTTCCTGGAATATGTTTTAATAATTCAAAAAAATATATTTTCTGTTAACTAATACCCAACTATTTTGAATATGAGTCAGTCAATAGATTTTTACGTTGTTGATGTAACATTAACGAAGGAAGGAGAAGGAAATTCTGTTTCTTGTAACTACTTTGCAAAAGTTTTTTTTTCCTAATCCGAACATCAATTCTAAAATACTGGACACTTTTATATGTTTTTCAATACCTAACTCAAAAGCCACGATAACTACAAAATTCAAGCAGTATTTGATAAATTAATGCACAAGGCGTTTTTTACCACGAGCAAAATTTTCATGTTCAGTTATAGAAATTTATTTGTTTTTAAATCTACAATAATAAATACGTGAAATAAAGGTCAATGTCATATTTCACCTTTCATTTTTGGCCCAAATATCACAAAAAAAAACTAGGTCGAAATTTGTTCTAGTGTTTATTAAATAAAAAAAAATTAGTCTTTTAAATATTTAAGCAAAAGACAAATATTGACAGATGCTGACAATAAGTCATTAATAAAAACGAAGAAACACTAACCGGGCGGCCATATTTTAATTTTCCACACAATTTGGCTTGCGAAATATTTAAATTTCAAATCAATTTTGATTACACTCTCATTTTTTCACAACATTGCTACACCATATTTTCATAAACATTCATCGTTGTTTTAGTTTAAGTTATAAAAGTGGTCGTTTTAATTATGGGACTTGACAGTAATAAACAAATCATCATTAAATCAGTAATAAAAAATTAGCAAAAATGGGTGGCCAATCAGTATTATGAGGGGAGCGCTAAAATGTTAAGAAATAATAATTTAGATGGTTCTTGTTGGAGATGTTTCTGTTGTATGTGTAGGGGGCGTATTTTTTAGCCCGATAGAACTCTATAAATTGTAAAAATAGTGTCAAATATTAAAGTTTAAGCTTTTCTGGGCATCCAAGTTTGGGCAATGATGATTTGCAACGGTTTGCTAATCATAAATTGAAGAGTTGAGGCTGGGAGCATTTTCATATTTCACCTTACAGAACAGTACTGTACATTATATATGGCATTTTTTGTAACATCGCATTACAAAATAGCATAAAGTCTTAAGAGATTATATTTTGATTTTAATCACATGCTAGGCATAGCAATACCAGCTAGACAGACGCAAACGAATTTACAGCGAAAAATTTGTAAATAAAAATTTTATAACGATAATAAATAATATAAGCTCGGCGTCATTATTAATTTGGTGAAAACTTCTGTGGATCAAAGAATATCTATAAATTTGTATAAGAAAGGAAGTCCTGATCTGCCTAGTTATTAATCAAATGTTTAAAATAAATGAATTGCTTTAAAAAGCCAAATTAGTTATCTTTTATATTTTTCAGTTATAGTAATTATTTTAAATCAAAGTTATTTTTCAAAATTTTTTACAAATTTATTTTTCTAAAAAACAATGTCACCAAGTTCTTTTGCGTTATGTTTTGACCGGACAAATATAGACCGAATTCTAGTAAACTGACAGCTCACGTGGCCCCTTATTATAAATTCATCTTGATCACACGACTATTTTAATTACGAAATTAATTTAAGTCAATTTTAATTTTTGATGCAAAATTATTGTTTTGAAAATATATGTACATATCCACGTATGTATGTTATCATAGCCTAAATACTTCTTCTACTGGCATCGTAATTTCAGCATTTGTTAAAATCAAATCTAATTACACACAGACTTAGACGTATATGTACATATTTACATATTTTTCAATATCATTTCCATGTAAAGAATAATTACAATTAAATTATTTTGAAACGTAATTAATAAATGATGTTTTCTGTTTTATTTAGATCGATGACTTTTTGCGTTAAATAATACGACGAGTATATTCGAACAGACAAGCGCCACATATTTTTTTTTTTTGCTGGTTTACTTTCACCCGCTGCGTCTTCAGTATTTTTGCTTGTATTGGGTTAAGAGTAATGATAATAAGATGCAATAACAACATTTAATGAAAAAATCAATTGATTACTCGTATACAGCATATGTGCGTACACATGAATGTACAATTGAATCGAAATAGTAATACAGGTAAATACAAACATACAGACATACATACATATGTTATGTTTGTTCCAGCCCACAGAACATTTTGTTTTAAATTGTCCTGCACAACCCGCCTAATTCTTAACTGTGTACCCTCAAAAATTTTTGTGTACACTCATAGACGAAAATATCTTCAGAGGGATGAGCGCCATCCCCATAGTCATGACACACATGTTGTAGCCATACAAAGTCAGGGTGTCAGGAAAGCTTGCAATATTACAGTAAATATCTGAGGAAATTTCAGACAATGGGTTTACTTCTGACATCAGACATGTTGGCAAAATATGTTCACTGGGTACCAGTATTATGGGTTTGAATGGCTTAGTGTTTGTGTGTTTAATGAGTCTGTGAGTTTGCAAAAACAATTAATATTTTAATGCAAGGTCAGCATTTATTTGATGCCAACAATTTTTTGTTTATTTTATTTGATTTTTTCCCCCCCTAGCAAAAATGTGGTCTGTTGTCTGTCGGTCTGTTTGTCTGTCGGTTGGGCTTGTAGCGAAAAAAATTGTCATATAAAAAATTATAAGAAAAATATATTAATAAAATAATCTAACAACAATGGTTTTAAATTGCAGAAAACGCCAGAAGTAATAAAAATTTCAAATGCTAACAATTTATGTTTGATACCCGCATAATGACTGAAAAGAACTAAATGTTTTTGGCAAAAGTTTAAAAATTTATTATATAGAAGGAAACTTTCAAAAAAATATACCAGAATTACTACAACATTCAAGTGTATATTTCTATTCGTTCAGAAAACTTTTAAGGTCTGATTTTTTTTTTAAATCGTAAAATTTTAAATGGAATTAAAGCAGATATATAAATATTGTTAATTCTGCAGCATATGGCCACCTCTTCTCACTTTTTGCTGCTTATTTTAAATTAAATATGTAGACTTATAATAAAATTTATGTAAAGAAATCTTTGTCGTTACAAAGGGAAAACTCTTACAAATACGGGCTTATTAAATTTAGGGTGAAAATCTGAACAATAATGTTCCACAGATCACTATGAAATATGCAACACTTTTAAATGACTTTCACAGCTTTAAAATTTGATTATACATTTGGCAAAATGAGGTAGCGCTCCAAACAAAGTGGCCAGTGTAGAGGCGATTCTGCTTAAACACAAAATAAGAATCGGCTAATTCCTATTTGGCAATCGTCTAAAAACCTGATATATGTATATACAGAATGTTCTCTACTACAAATTGAACTAATTGTCAATGTACGTTTATAAGAAATTATCATATTTAGAAGCGAGTTTTTGTTGATATTTTACAACTTCATAGACGTTTATATCAGCCCTTTATTATCCACCAGTCCTTCGAAAATAATTTATGTACCTACTTATATGTTGCATATCCATCTATTTACATTTATTTCCAAGAAGGGCATTTTTTCGGTTAATAGTTTGTCAGTGATTGCTTTGTTTTCGTGAAATAGTAAAAACTTGTTAGATACTACGGATTATTATGAGTGAATTCCCCTGCTTAAGACGTTTTGATGTCTGTATTGATTGTCCCGACCTTTGCCATGGATCTACAAAAAAAAAACGTGAAACGTTTGATTATTCCAGTAGATTTTTTTTTAAAGCTGTAGAACCTGCTCCCCAACACATTCAAGCAGTACATCTCATGCGCACTTAATATTAAATAATATTGCGTGACTCACTGCTACTGTCAAATATCCCTAAATAGATATAAAAGTCTCATCCGCGTTACAAAAAAATAGGGAGTGTTCGCATCGCACTTACAAATGAAAATATTTTCAGCCGGTCTAAAAATAAAAGTGTTGCCAAGTGCCAACTTCGTATACGAATGATTGCAAGTACATATTTTCTTTCTACCAAATAACGACTGCATACTTGTGCCACATCGTGTTGGTCTGATCACCTCAAACTATTTCTTCTTCATACATTAACTATGTGAGATCCATTAAATTCGTAATATTCAGTACTAAATACCATGACTACTGGTGGCAAAGAGAGAAGGAGAGCCTAGACGGCAGGCAACACTTCCACACATAACAACTTTCTACTTACAAAGAGGGGCGACTACATATTGCAGCAATGCTTTTTTTAAAGAAATTTTTCTGTGTAGTAAACTTTCAAGATAATTTTTCTTTTAGTTTTTAGAAGAAAATGTAATAAAAGAAGAACATCTTTCTTACGAACTTTGCACATTCTTCAACAACTTTAATCTTAAGGAGACTTCAGCTGGGGAGAATGATAGAGTACTCGTACTGAGTGGAAGTACTCTTGGCTGATTTTACTGTGTGTCTGGCTGGCTGTAAAGTTGAAATAAAAAAGTCTTGCGAAAAAATTTAATTGAGTTTTATTTTTTGGTTAAAGAAATTTCATGTTTATACTGTTTATGGTCGTTGAAGCAAATGATTTGATCGCTATAAGTTGATGTGTATGTGGTCTGTAATTCATCATGCTGCATGTCCTATAAACGATTCTTCTTTTTTTTCTCAACTCACTGTTTTGCAGTTGTTTGATCAGGCATTTTGAATACTTTTGATAATGATGTTGCCGCCGCTACTGATCTGTATGTAGTTTCTTTGCTACTTGGCAAACAGAAACCATGAAAGCTAAATAAATGGATCCAATAAAAAAGTGCCTTGAGGACGCGTTTAAAGGAATAAATTCATGGCAGAAAATGTTGCATATATGACACCGCCATGGTATTCAAGTAAAATCTAGATGAATTCTTTCTGACAATACGAGCGAATGTCTAATCTGTTGCAATATCAAATCGTCTGTTGCTGTATGATCAACTACTGCTGTAAACATTTCGGTCTCAAAAAAGAAGTTTTATTTATATGCATCCCTTGCGCAATTTGAAAACGATTTAGCCTTAAATGGGAGTTGGTGGACTTAAAATGGCAGAAAATAGGTCCATTAAACGATACCAAGGTTATTTTAATAATTTACAATTTCAGAAAATCCTTATAGGTAAATTCTGCTAAAAATCGTGTTACTGTAATGTTTTTGGAAATAACTTTGATTCTACTCATATTTATCTCTGGATCGAACAAAATCTCAAAAATGTGTGCATTCATGTTTTAAAATGCCTGTTTTGAAGTATAATAATTTTGTTGAAGAAAAAAAAAAAATTATAATAATTCCTCTCCTGCAAACTCATGTCCTAATATTGAGAAACTACAGTTGTTTTTGTCCCTGATCTTTAAAATAAAATACCAATGAGAAACGAAAGAGAGATTTTCTGGTCTTTCTGCATTATTTAAATACTTTTTACTTTTGTTTCTATTTAGTTTTTTCCAATCTTTGTGGATCTGTATCTATTTTCCGAAGATTGAATACAGGCGATTAGTTTCGTTACAATGTTGCACTAACGACAGCTGATAGAAACATACATAATTGCAACGGAAATGAAGCGTAATGGAAACGAATAACAGAAAGTATGTGCTCACAAACATTTTACATGCTTGTGTGCGAGTATGTACAATGTATCTATCTACAAATGTAAGTGTGTGTACTCTTGTATACGAATGAACATTGATTAAATTTTTATAAATTTCATTTGAAAGATAAAAAAACAAGGAATTAAATGTATCCAAGTTGCAATACTGTTTTCTGTAATTATTGTAAGCATGAGGAGGCGTTTAGAAAAATTGCTAATAAATAATTGGATTTTAATTGGAAAATTTGGCTTAAGGACAATAATATTGTTTGGATATGGTTTGGCTCAACTGCGACTGTACTGTGGGTGTTACAGGCGTTTCTATTACAATCGTGCTTTGATTTATTTTATATAATTTTTCTTTATATGGTTTTCTGTCCTAAGCCCTAAACAAAGAAACCCGTAATCATTGACGTAATTTTCTTCAATCAATCATAAGCTATCAAGAATACAAACCCTTTTTAACTATAAATGACAGTTGTTCGTATTCCTTTATCATAATTCCATTAATAATTACAAATTAATCAATGAAGTTGTTGTGAGTGTTTCTTTTTAGAAAGAAAACAGAATAAGTATTAAATACAGATAATCTTTAACTATTGCCACACTAAAGAATTACAAAGACTAAAAATATTTGTATAAAAAACTACAACAACAACGTTTTAATTAATAAAAAATAAACAAATATATATTGCTAAGACTTAAGGAAAAATAGAAGTCAAAGTATGAAGAGCTGATAAAAGTAAAACAGTCGCACAAATCTGAACGAATAACAAAGCTGAGGCAAAGGAAATGTTGGAAAATACGGTAGACTGAAAAACAATCTTATCAAGACAAACTAATCGATGAGAGATGGGTGTGTTCCTATTAAAGCTACAATACTTGAATGTAACACAATAACTGATTGACTGGCTGTACGGTTAAAAGGCAGACTAACTGTGTGATAGAGGGAAAGTATAAAACTAACAGACAGACAAACATAAAATATTATTAAGTCTCAAAGTACCAAACGGTCGGTCGGTCAACGGCCATTGGCCGCATTTGCAATGAATATATGTATATATTTCAGTTATCAATGAATAATAAAATGACTGCTTATAGAAATTTAAAACTCAACTTATAAATGTCTGTAACAGGCCTACATCAAACATCATCATCGCCATCATTATCATTCATAAAGGAAAATATCAAAGAACTTATGAAGCAGGCATTCAATTCTTATATTGAATTAAATTAAGCAGCCTTCCTGTTCGAATATTAAGACCAACAATTTGTAAAAATTATACGCAACCATAGCATAAAAATAAATAATTTTTGTATTCCCAGCCGAACAATACAAAAAAATATGTTAACAAAATACATGTAATAAGACTAAGAAGGTCGCCTAAGAAGTTCTTAAAGTTAGGATACTAACTAACAATTGCCTGCAATAAGTAACACAATCCTGTAATCAGCGAAATCATGGGATCAGATCTTCCTTGGTTTGGAAGCCTTGCACTCACGTCAAGGACATGAACATAAGGCCCGTTGTACTCTCCTGGGCCAATTAAACGTGACCCCAACTATCATTAATGTAGTTTTTTCATCTTTTCTATTCATTACTTCTAAAATGTGGAATGTCGGGTGGGCGAAAGCTGCATAATGACAAAGAAAGTGATTCATTGTCTAAACAACCTCTCTGCATGCTTTGCCAATACCCACATACGAGTAGGTTACAGTGCCAAGTTAAGACGCGGATCAACTTTTATAGTCCAACGTCGCTTAGATGTATCTACTTCTGGGTCAGCCCACAGAGTTTGGCTTCATGACTTGCAGTATCAAAAATCCATTGACGCAAAAAGTATTTTGAATTTTTTATTTAGGCACGCATGATCTGGTTAACCTTTAATCATAATAACCAAACATTTGATAGAAGACTTACAAATATTTCGATTAATCTTTTTAATTGATGTCACAGATGCACATGTGCTTCTTTTCTAGTTAATTTTTGAGTCAACCTCATAACTTTAAGCTCATGTTTTCGTCAAATGAATCAACCGGCAAAAGGCAAATGCAACTTCATAAATCCTTCTCAATCAAGGTGGGATTTATAAAAAGTTATGACCATGATAAATTTTCTATATTAATTTTTTTTTGTTCCACGTTATTTTATTATTGTTGTTAATTTATACGTATAACTGCAGCAAGAAAATTTTATTTATAAATAAGATTAAATGTTTGTTGCGTATTGGCTGCTTACGACATGTAAAAGATTGTGTGTATAAAAGTGGAAAGGAGGGTTTAGCTCTGTGTTTCATTTCTTAAGGATTTATGATGTTTCCCTTTTTCATTCACTTTTAATAACATTTACCAAGAAAACCAGGGTGTGGGTGTAATTTGTTGTAATGAAAACGATAATCTTGTATAACAAAAAGTATGATAATACATTTGAAATTAGCCTGTTCTGTATGAAATCACGTCGTTTCTGTGCAACAAGGAGAAAGAAAAGATATAATTACACCATTTGTACTATTTTGTGCTCTGGATATTGAGGCGGCATATCTTGCGATAGTATTGGCAGTTTGTTCTTAATAAAATTTATTAACATTTTTAATACTTTGTATTTGTTACTATGACAAGTTATTCATTTCAAATTTATGTATTACATTATTAACCCATTAGTTATTAGATTTTAAATCTGATTTTCTGTTCATTGTTTGTTATATATTGACCTAAATATAAAAAATACTGTTCTAAAAATTTTCTGAAAAATGTGTTTACTCTTTATTTGACATTTAAATTTATTCCCCAACCTGAAGGACATGGCTAAAGTCTGTGATTCCATCCCAAATGAAATGCAGTTATGAAATCGTTACGTGGTACATTAAGACTTTGTTACCTATACAGAGTTTATGGAAAGCCTAAAAGTTTGTAATATGGCAGTCATTCTTTTCTATGTCTCCCTTGTACTTATTTTACCGCGGTATTACACAATACTAAAGTACTTCAATATGTTTCGCGTGTTTCACAACTGATATTAGTCGGAAGCTTGGGAAAAAAATTTCAAACTATAGCTGGTAATATTCGGATAATAGATGAGATATAACATTTATGTATTAACTGTTTCTTCATTAACAGAGTCAAGGGCATATTGGTTTCACTTTTATAAATTGTTTTTAAAAGATCATTATTTAATTGACACTAAGTCAACTTCTGAATATATTTGCAAAAATCGTATGATCATTTGAGATGACTACAAACAGTGCCTGGTTTCTGTAACTTGTGAGAACCTTTCACATCGAAGAAAAATTAATAACACATCATTGTCTTGCTATTCGTTGTAGGGCGATCCAGTACAGAATGACAACAATTTATTCGATGAGTGTAGTTGTCACATTAGTAACAATAACGAGATACACTTGTTTGTGGACATTTCAGTATCGTTCATTTGTTATCGACTGGTCGATATGCCATATTTAATCAATGTTCCCAAAGGGGAACATTGAGGGCTAATGGATTAAGAGTCAATAAAAAACCACCATAAGAAGTAAGAAAAAAACATATGAAATAAGAATATAAAATTGCCATGTGTTAATAAATTTTATTTGCAGACAAAACCAATAAAAAAAATTACAGTGGAATGTTTATCCATTAGGGTCGTAACTATTTTCCAACAAGTTACAATAGAAAAGAACTGAAACCATAATTTCTTGTAAAAAAAGTGTTGAACGGCAATAGTTGATTTATGTAAGATCCTCATTAATACGAGGTTTACAATTTATGTATGCACTAGCAACGAGTGAAGTAGTATTAAAAAGACAGATGAAGAAAGATAGGCAATTTTTTTGTATCCACTTTGACCTTTATTTAACCGGCTACTTTTTGCTACAGGAGCGACGAATATTTCGAAGATCTCTCAAATTAATATATATTTTTGCTTTGTATGAACGTAATACCGCCCACTCTTGTCGTCATGCAATGCTATTGTTAGAGGAAGGAGATGTGTGTATGTGTGCAGAGGAACGCACATACATATGAATGTGTGTGTTTGAAAAGGAATGCTTTGTTTTCATGGATGTGGGTAGCACTTCCTACTTTTGTTATCTTTAAATTGTTTAGGTCAACTGAATGTATAAATAAATATTTAAAGCAAATATTTAATATGCATCGAGTGGAAACACTGCACATTTTTCTAAACATGAAAGCTTGAAGATAACCCAAATTTATAAACATTTACAATGATTTCTTTACCCCTTTTAGTTACAATAGAAATAAAAAAGAAGTATCAATAAAAAATTAAAAAATTATATTTTAAACCTCCTTAATTGCACATGTCACGCGTAATGAATGCGATATTTTTAATGCATCTTTATTAAATATTCATATGAAATAATGGCCAATTAACCAAGTTGACAGTTGGTTTTTCATTTCTTCTAAAATTGGGTGTGTGCGAGCGAGTGTGTGAAATTGGGTGTGGGAGCAAAGATTTCAGTACGTTGAAAAATTTTTTGAATGTTTCATATAATACATATAATGAAATAAATGTAATATATCACTTACATATATTTTTGTAAAAAAGATAAATAATATGTACGTATCACATATAAAAATATAATGTAATAAAGAAAGGTCAGTGTTTGAACCCCATTGACTATTTCATTAAAAATACATTTTAAAATAGTAAATAAATTAAAAACTATTTATAAATTCGTCATTGACTTTGAAAAACTAAGACAAAATAAAAAAATAACAACCACACAAATAAACAACAATTCAATGTTGAATTAAATTTAAAATAAAATAAAAAAAATCTTAACTAAATTGATAAAAAGACAACGGGCAGGTCTGGCCGATTGCCTTAAGAGAATGACAAGCGTTAAGCGGCTCAATGAAAGACTACTTGTAAAGAAACAAAAGGAAACTTTTATAAAAAAAAATCTTGCATTTAATATATGAATCATATTAATGGAAATACATATAAAACACTTACATACTTATTAATAAGTAGATGGTATATATAGGAATGGCTGCTGGTTAAGTTAAAATTACTTTTTTCGTTTTGGTTAAAACAAAGTAAAAATGGCTGAAACAGATCACAAAAACGAGGGACAACCCAGAATTATGATCAGTTTTAAAAAAGGAATATTTTTGGAAATTTTATTTTCAGCAGAGACAGGAATGAAACTTAGTGCAGAAGACACCCATTTGGAAACAAATACTTTTAGAAGCAATTCTCTATGGGTATTAAGAACTGTATTTTTAGCAATTGAAAGCTAATAGACTTTTCTATGAAATATATGTATATTATATCTTCTAATTTAGTATATCATTCATATGTAAGTATGTGCATCTATTTATTTTTTGTAACTTCCCACTCTTTCTAGAACTGCCCTCGAAATGTTTGCTTAACGCCACATACATACATACATACATACACCACTCTTTTATAAAATTGCTGGTTGTTAGTCAGTTAATATTGCACATGCGAATTTTTTTAAAGCTTGTATTTAAAATAAGTAAAAAACGAATTATGTCGAAAAAAAAATGCGCGTGTTGGTACTTAAAACAAGCACAGCGCCAACAAAATAACACACCAGCAAACAGTTGTGTGTTAGACAATCCAACATGCCTTAATTTTTTATTTTCTTTTTTTACGAGTAATTTTGCGAAATTTTAAAATCTGTAGTTATGATCGATACTGAATGTTGCTTGTTGTTTTATCTATTCCTTTTCCCTTTAGTTTCTTTTTGAGTTATTGTTAAATTCATAGAAGAGAAAAGAGCACAATTAGATTGCGGTTTTCAGAAGAGCTAAGAAGTGGGAAGGACAGCAAAAGACTGAAGCAGCAAACATTAGGGGCTGTTGCGATTTATAGGGAATTAATATCGAATTTCTAATCAATCTAATAATAATAAAAACATTTGTTAAGCAAACAAGTTCTAGTTTTTCTTATACAACTTTGAAACATGCCAACATTTTTTATGGCATTAATGTATCCAAAGAGAGGGTAACTTAAATTTTAGCGGAAGCAAGTTCTCAAAAATCGGTTTGGATTAATTTATTTATTAAATATATCGAAACCTGATCATTAATTAAACTTTAATGTTATGATTAGATTTTCATTACACTCCATTGAATTTTATGAACTTTCTCTAACAAAATTTATCTAAAACTTTTCTAGATTATCCATCGACGTTCGTTTTTATATTTGTTTCATAAAAATGGCATTTAATTTTTGAGAGCTTCTTAAAAGATATACAACAATGCAGAAAATTTACTGATGCACGCTCGATCTATATTCGTTTGGAAAAACAAGTGAGATTTATTGCTGAGATCCCTGCAATTCCTAAAGAAATTTCTAAAAGTTCCAAAATTTTGATTTTTCAATATTTTCACACTATATTTCTTATCTTTTGAGAGGCACAGACAACTATTTTGGAAATATTAAAGTGATATGAAAAATTATTAATATTATTAGAAACTTCGCATTAAGAAAATAAATTTCCTTTTAATAATGCTTTCTACAAAATGTACTGTTAAGTACAATTTTAATTTTTCAATTTTTTTAAACCGATGTAATAAAAAAAGCGTAATAAATATAAACTTTTGGGATCTTAAAATGTAGTATATGCACATCAACTTATATTCGAAAATTATTTAACTTATTTGTAAAGAAATGTACTGATATTAAACAACTTTTGTGAATTTTTGTTAAATATTGTTAATTCCAAAATAATAACTGACAAACTAAACATTTTAATAATAATTATGAGCTTCCCTTATAAAATATTTGCTAAAACGTTTGGTTGGACCGAAAATATAATAGAAAATAAACAAATGTTTGCCAAAAAAAAAATCAGCATTAAAAGAGTAAAAAATAAATATGGAATGATTCATAAAAAATACAAGTACAACTAAGCTGGTTTCATGAGCTAATGGAAATTCATACTATTTTCACATAAAATACAATTGAAACTTTCTTCGATCTAAAAAGAAAAATTAAAAAAAAATGGAAACAAAAATATTAGAGCTAAAAAACAAGCGAATTAACATCAGTGATCTCCAGATACGAGTACAAACATACATTTACGGTGTTGTTTGTTTTTACCGACTGTGTGGAAAATTGTACCGCCTTTTGTAAGCAGTTAAAGAGACAAACACCAACAACAACGGCAAACAACATCAAACAAAAGTAGGTGTTGATGAATCATAAAGCGGCCTGACAATCAACTCAGCCAGCAAGTACAGACATTGTGAAAATTTATTTTTCAAAATTGGCAAGACAAAGCTCGCTGTTGATTTTGACTGGTTTTTCTTTCCTAAGCCATAAGTTTCTTAAGAGGAAAAAAAGAGAAGAAACACAAACAAAAAACAAACAATCCAAATATAGACAACACAAAATTAATAATAATGAAAACCATTTACAATTATTGCCATTCAAATAATGCACCACAAAGACACAATGACACATTCATACCAACCAGCCGAAGTAAAAATGCTATCACATTAGCACAACCGGCAGGCAATCCATAGCTTAACGATGTGACTAACCACCAGCAACCTCTAGCGGAACAGAAGGCTAACCACAAGCAAGTTGAGTATAACAAAAATTTTTGCAAGTAAATATTTGCGCGTAAAATACTGTATATATACATACATACAGACATACATACACTTAGCATTAAAAATCAAAAATATGTACATATTTAATAATTGAAATTTAACATTTAATTTTTTATGCTTTTAAAACGGGTATGCAAATAATTGGCCAAATCAAGTTTTTTTTTGCTTTTTCATATGAACTTCTTCTCTAATCTGTCAGACTGCTTGCTTCCTCGCTTGTCTTTTTGCGTAAATATTTCATTAGCATTTTGCTTATTACGGGGAAGTAGCCTCTAATCAAAGCCATTCTTGAGTATTGATGCATTGCATTGTTGTTCTGCAGCAACAATAATCCTTGAGTAAATTTTATCCACAAGAGTTCAATAGATAATTGTTAATATCAAATGACATTGAAAAAAATACAAACATGTGCATACTTATGCATGTACATATAGTACATATGTATGTATGTATGTGTTATATATACTACATAAATACATATAATTGTTTCTCTAACTTTGCACATCCTTATGCAATAAGTGTATGTAAATACATTTAAATAGCTTCATCTGCAAATAAATCAAATTAAATATTTGCACATTTAAATGAACAAATTTTCTTTTTCATTGTTTGCCATCAGTACAGTACGATTCAATTAGGCTAGGCTGCTCCACCCAACCATCCGTACACTTGAAAAGATAAGTGCGCAGTTAAGAAATCAAATTAAAAATTACTCGTACATATATTAAATTATTGTTGCTCTTGAATAACTTGTTTTTCGTTGGAACTTATTTCGTTTAATTAGATTTAAATAAAAGAAAGAGCTTTCTTAAAAATAAAGTAAAAAACTCTTGAATAAGATACCCCTTTGAGCCAGATTTAAATAAAGAATTAAACATTTTGCAGTAAGAACTCACTCACCTTTCAGTCTCTGTTTCCGTATTTTGTTGTAATTGCTGTTGCGTGGTTTGTAATTGTGATGATGTAGATGGTTGTTGTTGTTGTTGCGGTGGTTGCATTTGTTGTTGCTGTTGCATAATTGTTTGATTATCAATATTAGGAGTGGTATTGTTGTTGTTGTTATTGTTGCTGCTGACAATATTTGTTGTTGTTAGTGGAGCATTAGAAGTGATTGGTATCATCGTAGCTGTCGATATGGGATTTAAATTAACGGTACTATTGCTACTATTGGCACTAACACTTGTTGGAGGAGCACTATCGATAGGTAATTGCGGTTGTTGTTGCTGCTGCTGCTGATATTGAGAGGGAGCGCTACCAGTAGCAGGTTGCATTATAATATTAGCGGAACCAGCCATGGTAGTTGTAGACGATTGCTGTTGTTGTTGCTGCTGCTGCTGTTGCAATGTAGCCAGCAGGGCGGAGTTGTCCAACATAGTTGCTGGAGCACTTTGCTGATGTTGTACTGGATGTTGCTGTTGTTGCATATCATAACTTGTCATTTGAGTAAGAATGGGCATAGTTTGGCCTGGAACTAAGGGCTGTTGCTGTTGTTGCAACTGCTGGAATTGAGGTGGAAGTTGCTGTTGCACAGCTTGAGCATGCGGCTGTTGTTGTTGCTGCATTTGCTGCATATTATTTAAAACTGCAGTATTCTTTACATTAACTACGCCATCGGTTTGCGACGACTGCTGTTGCAACTGAGTAGGAGCTGGTTGCTGTGGAGGAACCTGCTGCATAGACTGTGTATTCATCTGCTGCTGGGGCTGTTGTGGGTGCTGCTGCATGGGTTGACCGGCTTCTTGCATCTGTGGCGATTGTTGAGGTGGTGTTTGCTGTGGAGTACCTTGGAAACTAGCGGTCACAAAGCTTGGTGGCACTTGGATCTGCTGAGGAGCTGGTGACATAGGCTGTTGTGTTGTTTCTATATTGTAACCCAAACTATGTGCCTGCTGTTGGGGTGGTTGGACCACATTGTTGTTATCAGTAGCAATGGATATATTACCATTTTGTATGTTAATGTTTCCCGGCAACGTAGAAGCATGTTGTTGTTGCTGCTGCTGTTGGAGAGCTACCTGCTGAGTTTGTTGAATGGGTACCTGTTGTTGCTGTTGCATGGCTTCGAAATTGACTGGCTGCGATTGCCCTGGCATATATACGCCACCTGCAGCAGCTGCAGCCTTTTCCGAGGCAGCTATGGCTTCTTCTTGCTTCTTTAATTCTTCCAACGATTTTTTTAGTTTTTGAGCTGCTACTGTAGCATAATCCATGGGCACAACATCCGGCGGAGCTTGAGCACTCATTGTCATTTGGGGTGTTGCATTAGCGTTAACCTCCTGGGGAGGTGTTTGATATTGTGGCTCCTGTTGCATAATTTGGGTTTGGTGGTCCACTCCTTCAGCAGTTTCTACAAACTGCTGAATACCATGCATAACTGTAGCTGGAGCTGTGGAAGTTCCTCCACCTCCTAAGTTACCAGTTGTATCAGGGAAATTCCAATTGCCATCAGCAGTTGGTGCCGAAGAGGGTTCTATATGGTTTTCCATTGCAGCGGCTGCACCTGGTCCCAATATCATACTCTGCGTGGTTTTTGGAGCGTGCTCACCATTATCGACAGCTCCTCCTGTCTCAGTCTTTTCATTGTTATTGCCAGCAGCGCCACTACCACCATCTTCTTTGCCTGACACACTAGTGTGATCCAAATAGTCCATACAAACCCAACGGCCTCGACGAAAGGGTTCTGTGGATTCGATTTTGACCACCTTAAAACGTTCACTGCGATGCTGGGCCGAGTCTTTTAGATCCTCTTTCTTCATACCACTGCCGCTGGGCACCACATTTATAAAATTTTCCCCAACATTCACCTGTACATTGGATATATCTTGAGCTCCCAAAGTGGCCACAACTAGACCATACTGCGAACTAGTGGGTATGACAGGAGCAGTGCTACTTAAGGCATCATCTTGATGATAGTAGATCTCCTCCTTCGAAAAGGTGTCCTCCGACATGGAGGGTGTTTCATTCTCCAAATCCGTAATACGACTATTATCATCAGTGTGAGATTCATCAAGGTCATCAGCCGATTCCTCTTCCCCATTATCACTGGCAGACACCGGAGCCTTTGGATGACCCACAGTTACGGAAGTTATCTGAAATGATGAAGTAGTCTTTGGTTTACGCACGCTAGCGGCGACATGTCCATGACCATGACCTGGAATGTGACCATGACTGTGATGACTACGAGAAGCATGGGAACTGCCAGCTGTAGCTGATGCAATGCTGTTATTGTTATTGGGTGAAGTAGCTTTTGACGAAGCTGATGACGACTTGGACGTGGTAGATTTGCTATGACTGGCATTGGTGCTAGTCGATTTAGGTGCAACCGAAGCTGAACTTGAGCTGTTATTAGTCAAATTTGAGTGGATGCTACTATTGCTGGTAGCATTGGATAGGATATCACCGACACCGCCACCACCACCACCACCACCGGCATTGCCGCCACTACTAGGCGGTATAGCATTCAGACGAAGACTTTCACTTGTAGTGCGATGTATGGCTGTTGAATTACTATTGGTTCCGCTCGGGGGAGATGTATTGTTCTGATGATTATGATGGTGATGGTGGTGATGATTCGTCATGCTGTTATGTTGATGATGATGGTGATGATGATGGAGTTGCTGCTGCTGTTGTTGTTGCAAGTGATGTTTTTCGGTAGTATTCTTTTCGCCATTACCTGCGCTACCGGTCAACGAATTCATTTTAGTCAGAGAAGCTTTTTTAATAGACGTAGTACTAGTGGCTCTAACGGGCACAGTCGTGGTCTGGATTGTATTACGTCGAATAGTTTTTATTTTGGTGGTCACTTGGCGATCAATCATGCTGCGTTCCTGCTGTTGTTGTGTCTGTTGCTGGGCTTGATTGATTTGTTGTTGTTGATGGTGATTGGCAATAACTATGGTCTGAGGTTCGTCAGGTGATGATGCTGAATTGTTTTCGTTGGGTGGTGTTGTTGGTGATGCTAAAGCCGACGAAATTTCTTCAGAATTCTGCGTTGATAATGTCTGTGAGTTATCGTTGTGAGAGTGCTGTTGTTGCTGTTGCTGCTGTTGCTGATTATGATGGGGATGCGTTTGGTGTTGTGTTGATTGTTGGCCGGAATCTTCTGCGGCGGTTTGATTCTCGGCCATAATCGGATTTTTAAGCGTGCGCAACGTTTTCAGCAGCAAATCCAGGATCGTAGTTTTTATTTTTAACTTTAACCCGAAAAGTTTATTGAAAAAATAAGGTTTTTGAATAAAAACGTAGGCTGATGTATTTAATAACTTTTCCAAAGTAAGTCTTAACGCAACAAATATTTTTAATTTAAAGAATTGCTGAACATATTTTTTATTCGAAATTATTTTTTTTTAGTTTAGGATTACTATTATTTTTCGTTAAGAGAACAATGTTCAATGTTCTTAGTTTAAAGTGGAAATACTATTGATGGAGACGCTAATAGTTTTACTAGCTGATGGATTGGCTTAGTTCTTCCAAATATATGTATGATCAATCTCTTCTGTATCTACGAATATCTTTCCTTTTTGCTCGCTGTTTGAATTTCCAAGCAGTTGTTGTGGACGAGGTTAAACAAACACACGAAATAAGTCAGAAATAAATTAGATTTAATTGAATTTGATCAACACAGTAATGAACATATAAGTAGTCTCTTTTTGTTGTTGTTGTTGTGATTATTGCTATTATTATTCACTCACAATAAAACCGTCATGATCATAAAGTTACAATGCACACAATTGAGTTAAACGACAACGACGACTGCGATAGCGATAACGTTAACGAAGGCGACGGTGACAGTGACGAATAGAATGTTAAGGATGTTGTTAATAAGTTACTTATTGAAAATGTTTCTGCTTTACAAGACGAAAGTCTTAACAGAAACCAAAGCGAAAACGTTTTTAGAAACGCGACTTGACGGTATATGTTATAACGTTTAACTACGCGGCAATATTGCTTATACATATTGTGTTTAACGCGTTTGGATTGCAACGTTTATTAACGATCGCATAGTCAAAGCGTAATATACCCGAATGCATTACCGTATATTTGTGTTCGTTACGAAAGTGCAAGGAATAAAAAAAAAAACAAAATAAACTATAATTTTATATAACGTTGGATTTTTTATTTTTTAATTTTAACGTTATACGACGTTTTTCCAGTCTCTATCTAACTCTCCTATGCAGTAGGTTTTTGGAGAGTATAACAGAAAATTGCGATGTTGGTTGTTTTGGGGTGGTGAATTTATTTATGGTGGAATTTAAACTTATTTGTTGTTGTTTTTGTTAAATTGATGCTGTTTGGTTTAGGTTCGTCGTAGTTGTGATGAATTGCAGTTGGGTTGATTAGAGATTTATGTTGATTTTTTGCTTGCTTTTCCTTCAATAGTAATAACGATGATGATGACACCATAAAAAATATTATTTATCTAATTTAATATGTATTATTATTTATATTTAAACTACGTTTTTACCTTTATCAAAGCCACATGTTTAGTATTTGAATTGATTTAGTTGTAGGTGTTGAGGTTTTTGGGGGTGCAATATGAATTTAATTTTTTTTATTGGGTTTATGTAATTTTTTCCATTTGTTAATTGAAATGACTTTGTTATACGAATACTTAATATTTGTTTTTATAATTTTTGTCGTTGCCAATTCTAACAAATTTCATTACAAAACACATAAATTTGTTTTACATGTTTGCTTAGTACGCGAAAAAAAAACTCGATTAAAATGTTAAAATTGTAATAGAATAGCGAGGAAGAAATAACGTGTTTACTTTTTAATAACTTTAAAAACTAAATAAACATTTCTTTTAATTTCAAAATAAACACTTAAAAAAATTAAAATGATGCCAAATTGTTACACACTTTAGCTTTTACTTGTTGTATGGAAATATTCTAAAAATATTTAACACTCTAGACGATTAAATTAAATATTTGTTAATACATATAAAAATAATTCACTAGACAATGTTTTCTTTTTTTTCAACAAGTCTGATTTTTTCAGCGAAAAAAGTATAAAGATTCCGTCTAATTTTTGCGTTAAGTTGAAACTGTAAAGAGACAAAAGAAAATTAAAGTTAATAACTTAATTATTTAAGTATTTAAAGAATTTGCCAAAATTGAATCCCGAATAAAAGACATTTAATGTGTTTTGATTTACGTTTTACTGCTTTGCAATTTTGAAGAGTATGTTTGTATGTCATTTAAGATATTCACTTAGTTAAAGACTAACTAAATCGCAATATTTTTTCTTCACTACGCAAGTATTATTTTATTTTGTTTCCCATTACTTTCAGTATTTATTTTTGTGATTTTTTTTATGTAGCTGAGCAAATATTTTAACATCACTTTTAGTTAAATCAATAAATTTATCAATGATTAATGAAGATCAATTACTTTTTCACTTTTTCAAACTCATTTATAGCACAGTAGGATAAATCGTTAAGAAGTTATTGTTAAGTCAAAATAAGCACACAGAAAACGAAGGAAACCGCAATAGTGCAATTGAAATATATTTCCTGTGCGACATTGCTCTGGTGTTTAATATTATTCACGCCCAATCACGCGTGATTATAGATCAGTTAATGCATTAGTGTTTAGTTTAAAAACATGTGAACTGCAATTTTTTGTATGGAAATATACATATATTGAGAAGTTGCCAGACTGATCTATCAGCTAGAATTCCTTTTTAACTAATTTAACAATTTCTATTAAATCTATATTGCTAATAATTTCTATTTTCCATCATAACCCAACGTTTTAAGGCCTTAGGATGCTTTTTTTTCCGATTAGAACGATAGAAGAAGTCAGAGGAATTTATTACTGATTTGTGCTTTAGGCCCAACCGAAACAAATAACAAGCGTTTTAAGTAGACTTCGTGTCCATTTTAGAAGGAACACATAACAACAACTCTATAAGTCAAGTTACGAGTATCAATTATTTGTTTTTGTATTTTTTTTTTCTTAACAGAGATTTTAGCATAGACCGAAGAAATGTATCCACTTAAATTTTTTTTACATTTTTTTACATATTACAAATATCTTGAAAAATCTTCTTTTATATTTTATTGGTACGAAAAAATTTGTATGGACACAAAAATAAAAACATTACGATTTAATATACATTTAAAAGCCCAATTATATTGCAGACAAAATATATGGATATGATATATGTATATTTCTTCAAAAGATGTCGACATCAACACAAACCCCAAATTAATAATCATCTAAATTCGAAAACGACTCGCGACAACAGAGAATAAGCTGTGAATTCACTAAGGCATTTGCTGGTCAATCACACTTGAACGACTGACTGTACGGCTTACAAAAACGTTCTTCAGTCCACAGAAGCGGAGTTGCAAGCAGATAATATATTTATTATTTTAAGTCATTTAATAAATGTATATACATATACAATACATGCATCGTACATATGTACATACATACATACATACATACATATATCAGTTATATTACCAAATTAATTATTGCTGACGTTTCAAATGAAAAATTTTCTCTTATATTGCAATTATAATGATTTCGACTGCTGCATTTTTTTTTTGCAAATCTTATCAGTTTCTACCACATTTATATACATATTTCTAATTTTCTTTCAGAGATTGCATAAACAAATATTTGCAGTGAACATTATTTAATTCGACCAAATATAAAATTAGGTAATGTGAAAAATTAATATAACATTTATATTGGGCCTTATTGCGGTTCTCGATTCCACTCGAGAGAATGTAATAGACTAAAGAAATATACACGATTTTTCTTTAATCTATTACAAGCACTCAAGTCGATTCGAGAACGGTAATAAGGCACATTCTTGGAGGCCATAAAATTCAATGTATAGATAATATTCTTTTCGGAAGTACTGATGCAAGACATGAGATAAAAGCAATATAATTTTTTTACGGAACCCTTTGTTTTTAAATTTACACGGTTACTAATAAAATTTCAAAATAATAATTAATTTTATTTATTGGATACAATTAATTAAAAAATGTTTACTAATTGTTTAACCGATTAAATCAAAAACCTTGATTGACCGATCAAACCTAAAACCGACTTGTTGAACACCGTGGTTGAGATCAATTGTCTGATGTAGAAATATGCATATAATATATCGTCACCGAATATACATAAAGACCTTAAATGGAAATATATGTTGACAATTAGTGCTTTATTATACAGTAAAGACCTAATTCATAAAAAATTCTTTATGTTTATAAACGGCTTATTTGACATATTTTGCAAGGAAATTTTTCAAATAAGAATGTTATAAGCATTTGTTATGATTTAGCCCGAATATATGTATTCGGTGTAGATTTGGCACTAATTCTCAATAGATTTTTCTTATTTATGTTTCTTTTAAAATGCGAAATAGATCTTTTCGCATATTCTGTGACGATAAGTATTTTATTTTGACACTTATCCGGACAATATTTACTTGAAAATGAGTAAAATGTTGAAGTAGTTTCAAATTTATATTGTACTCTCGCATTTCTTTTGTCTCTTTGGCTAGAAAAGCTATAGATGCCAAGATACTATAGAAAAAGCAAAATGTTTGCTTTTGGTTTCGGTTACAGTTCTTTTCCTTATCTTTGACAAAAACCGAGTCATCCTCAGAGTGAAATCGGACGTCGTATTAATAGAGTACGATTGCGAAAAAACTATCGACGTAAAAGCCAGTCTATCGATTTATTTACATATGAAAGACGTATAGATGGGTCCGGTAGCGGGTAAACCAAGAAAATGTACATACATGCATATATTTTTCTTTTCCTCGATTGCAGAAGAAAATGCAATTGCGTGCTCATTAGTAAACTTAAGTTTATTTGATTAAAGGCTTTCAAACATACTCGTATGTATGCACATATGTATGAATGCACATACATATATGTAAGTATTTCTCATATCGAAGCTGTCCTGATTTTGTTTACTTCAACCGTTGTTGATTCCCATTTCGCTTTTATTAACGTCATTGTGGCCACGTAACCAATTTTATTGTTAAGTATTTGACTTCTTTGCAAGAGGGTTGAATTTATGTTGCTGCTTTTGTTGGAATTACGTTAAGACGCATACAGTCACGTGCGCGTGCATTGCGTTTTACCAAAACTTCATGTTAATTACATTAACAAATATGTTCAATGAACTTTTTTTATTTTAATAAATAACTTTAACAACATTTTTAAACCATCTTTACAGGAAATGCTAGCATTTGGGTATTGATTGAAAAGTGAGTAATAGCTAGCTATAATTTGTCATTAATAATATATTATATTTAATAGCGTTCTGATATAACAAGAATTTAAATAAAATAGAAATGCATGTGATTTCTAGCCGTGAAAAAGGAAATAAGTTTGAAATGAAATTCTGGAATTTATGTTTGTAGTAAGAATTCATTCATGTCTCAGTCTTTTATCAGTTAATCTCTTAGATCTGCCATTTTTTATGAACGGCAACAAATTACACACATTCATACATCACCTAGAATTCAAAAGTTAGCTGACGAAATGTCAACAACCGCCTTTTTGAATGATTATGATGTAAACAATCAAACAGAATTATTTGAAGTTTTGTCAATTACGGCATTTTCGATTTAAAGCGATGGTATGTACACAGGGCACACTGATACAGGTAGGAGCGATAGCCCATACGGTTATTTTGTTTTTGGGAGAAATTCTAATACAAACGTCAAAATTTCTTTACATATTTACATACATACAAAACTTAAGAGCAAATGTAAAAACAAACATGTATATTTTGTTTTTGTACTTTTTCGTTTTGCTTTGCTCTACACAATTAATTGTGACGTTTGAATTAGAATTCACAAAAACAAAATACATGTAGGTTTTTATTTTTGTAAAACCGCTCCTACCTGTATCAGTATGCCCTGGTATGTACATATGTATGTAACTCAAAGGTTTCTTTTTTATAAATGAAAAGAGGTTTGATAGAGCTTTGTCAGAATTTTTTTATGCAAATTTCATTTTTTTTTAATTTTTATATATACATACATATGTAAGTATGTGTTTATGTATTAACAGATGTATGTACATACATGTATCCATAATTTTAATTTCTATAACTATTCTCAACCATTGTAGTGCCCGAAAAATATATTTAGTATTAACAGCAGATTTTCGAAAATTTATTCCGTGCTATATTATTTTTTACTTTTTCTAATTCAATTCTGAATAAATTTCATTACTTTCCCATAACATATTTTGTAATTGGGTTCGGCCTAGCATACAATTTATATTTCAGATTGTATAATTATTTTTTACCATAAATGCATTACATTTTTCAGCAAAATAGCATAAAACTGAGCATAAGCAAATATTTATCAACAAACAGGCATCAATTGCAGAATTGCGTCAGGCGTATCCACCATCATCAACAGTCGCTTTAATAATCGAACTTAGTGAATCAAATAAATGAATAAAAGTTTGGTACGGCATCAAGTTGCAGCGAGTCGATAGGCAGTTAAACAATGTCATTATGACAAAAAGTATATTTTTATTTTTTCTTTTGGCACCAACAAAGTGATTCATTTTCGAATTACATTTATGCCTTTTGTTTTCATTTTTTCTCCATTCGTCTCTTTCTCAAACATTTTTTTCTGTTTTATACAGTTTTGTTTTTTGTTCCGGAATTTTGTTTTTCTTTTATATCAACTCCTGATAACAGTTGCCTTTAAAATATATTTTTTTATATATTCAATCATTATAACTTTGTATTTGCTACACTGAAGAATGGCTTCATCATAACCAGATAATTATTATAGGGTCTTAAAAACCGTCGATATGCAAACGTTGTGTTTTTTGCACGTCTTTTTTGAGTTCAATATTTTTTTAATATTATTTGTTCATATTACACTTTTAAGTCCCAAGATTGTAGATTGCAGCAAATTTGGAGCATTAGAGGCTGCAGCCGTATGTTGATCGACTTTTTTATCGTGTAATTAAATATTATGAATAGATTTCAATAAGTCGGTGCCTTACATCAGAAAACAGCACCCACTGGTTTGAGATTGTGGGTTCGATTCCCATCTGTTGCATTCCTGACTAATAAATTTGTTTATATCACAAGTACCTACATACATACATATGTACGTGTGTGTTTTGTTGATTTTTAGAGAATCTGGTATTTCTAAGCTTGTAGATGTGTTTAATACCAAAAGACCCGAAACAGAATTTAGGTAGGGAAAACCTATACCAACCATTAAGGCAATGCGCTGAAAGTAAATACTAAATACCAGCAGCTTCTTAAACTAACCTACATAAGTAAATACTAAACAAAACCTTGCTTGTTGATGGGTAAAATTCGGCATACATACGTACATATATTTTAATGTACATACATACATATGTACGTATTTATGCTTGTATGTTTATGATAATTTTTTCCAAAAAATCCTGACTAAAGGCCAGGATTACAATAGAGTAGATTTTATACCGATGCACACATGTTTATATTTATTCTAATGTTTTTATCTCTTTACAACACCTCTTTATGTTATAAAATTTTTACAACTTAAGCAGACAACCATGGCTATTATTTACTTTGAGTGGAAAACTGGTCTTCTTTAATTTGACATATGTAAAAGATTAATCGATAAATCTAGTAGATTTTAAAGTAAACGCAACTAAACAAAAGAAAATTCAACATACAATGTGTTGTACCTACATATGTAGGTATTCGAGGGAATTCCATGCACAAATGTATGTACATACATACATACGTAAATTGAATTTCAAATTTACCTAATTAGATAATAAAAATTAGTTTTGCGGTAAAGTTACTGCCTTTAAATTTAGAAAGAGTTTTTTTTTGGAAATTTAGCATTGTTCGGCTCATATGTACATATTTACACTTTATTTTTACATTTTATTCCCCTACATAAAAATTTATGCCATTTCAAAAAGGAAAAATAAAAACAAGCCAGCAACAACAACGTAAGAAAAGAAGGAAAAACGAGATGCCAATGAAAGGTAAAGAAAAATATACAAAAAAAGGAAAATGAAGAGAAAGTAAAATATCAGGAACGACGAGAAAAATAAATCGACGGGTTTTATATGAATATACATATATGAGATAATATACATCTATACATATGTATGTATGTTGTGTGTAAGGATTATAATTAATTTTAAAAACTTTATTATAAATAAGAAAATGCATAAACCCATATAAACATATTTATATGCTCATTTATAGATTTATATATATATATATATATATATATATATATATATATATATATATATATGTAGATATATATATATATATATATATATACATATATATATATATATATATATATATATATATATATATATAAATATATATATATATATATATATATATATATTCATGTACCTGTTTGCAGCTGTTCAAATACATAAAAATATACCTACATAGGTACATATATATTGTATGGAAGTACAATGTAGTTATGTACGTAAGTTTCAAATAAAACATTGGAAATTTACAATGCCTACCTATACACAACATAGAATATGTAATGTAGTATACAAACATGTACATGTAGATACTATGTACATATATTACAACTAATTTTTCTTCTAAATCTATTATTCACGTTTTACATTGTATATAGGTAGGAACATATATAAGTATGTAGGTATAAAAATAAAAAGAAATTTTTCGGCAAATAAAAGACAAAGCAGAATGACATTTCTGGCAGAGCAGTAACCGCTTCAAGTCAAATACAATAACTACAAATGACTGGTATAACAAGTCACATAAATTCAATTAAGGCGAATTCGCCAATGAATTTGTTAAATGTGTGAGCCTACTTAATACAAATTTAAATATTCAATGATTTTGTAACGTCCTAACGATTTACCATTTGTACATACATATGTGTAAAGTATGATAAATAATAATAATTTGATACATATGCTTGTTTAATGCTTTACAATTGTTAAAAACCCTCTGGTTCTTAATATAAATCAAAGTCCATTTGATGAAAAATATTTTTTACAGCTGGTTTGTTGATTAATAAAAAATTATGAAAGAGAGAGAGAGAGAGATCTATAGTGTAACAATATGTGCTTCTCAGAAAAACGAAGTTATTTCTTCACAACAATGTTGTCAACTTCCAACACATGATAAGATTTATCCATGTGCATTTATTTTATATAACACATTTTCGAATATGCTTCCCTAGCGCATGTTAGTTATTCATGTGAACTTTCTAGGGTTGGGGAAGTATCCTCTAATCAGCAAGACATCAATGCAATTATTTTTATCTCAATGATGAGTTTTTGGCATTATATGCAACATATCGCAAATTAAACCAAAACAACACAAGATAAAATATTTTTTTAGAAAGCTTTTATGGGCATAAGCTCGAGAGTTGGCCAAAAACTCTAAGTTGGCGATCAGAGATTGATGTGTGTAAGGCAACACTAATATGCTTATGTATATGATATATTCTTTTATTAAAATTAACTTCAAGGGTTTAAATCCACGGTACAGACAATATATTACATTATTTATAGCTACCCAAAGCCATAGCTTATAGGTTGCTAATGGGATGATCTGAAAATTACTGAGTGATATAATTATATTTGTTTAAATTATTTATTTGCGTCTATAGTAATACTATTGTTTTCATGTTGATATTTTTGTATTTTTAAATTCAATTATTTATTGCTTATTGGTATCAACATATTTTGTATTATATTGAATTTTGTTATAAGTTTATCGAAAGAGACGAGTTAAATATATATGATAAAATAAATGCCAATAAAGTTGAAAAAGTATTTAGATACCATAAACGGTGTGATGTGTTTGCAAGAACCGTTTGTTCTTTTAATAGCTCTTTCCATCGTTTTCTGTAACACTTATTTTCGTATTGGCATGATATTGGTCATCTTTTATGTTATTTTTCAGTTATTTTTGTGCTCAAAAGCTAGTTGTCATAAACAACTCACCTTTTGGAAACAATCATATTTAAAGCCGTCGTTCTCCATCGCAAGGGGTTTATAGGTATAATCTTTATTTTTTTCTATTCCGCATATATTATTCAAAAAATAAAAGCATATAACATATACTATGTATACTCATTGCCGTTAATCACTTTTACCCACGTTTAAAAGAAATTTATAAATTAAACATCAGCTTAATGTGCAGAATGTCCTTTTATGTATTTTTCCTACGGTATTTATTTCAAAATAAAATAAAACAGTGAAAACAGTTGACATGATATAAAAAATGTAAACTTGCTACAATATTAGGCCCTCGCAGAAACATCTGGAAGCTGGCTGCGGTTGTGGCAGGATACAGGGCGATTGGTAAGCTAGCACCATGGCTAGGCCTGTCATAGCTAACATGAAGAAAATAAGGGAGAGAAAGTTTCCCATTTCTTTTAGTGAAGCATGTACTAGCTCAGCTTTTAAATATGTGGCCACTAAAACTCAAGCTTTAAATACAGTTCCTGGTGTTTAAAACAAATATTGGCGAGAGTGCTCCAGGATTAGTTTGAGGAGTGGATCAGATACATAATAGAAACGCTTATGGATATATGCAGATCGCAAAACCGAAATATACTCTTAACCATATAATTTCGCCACATAAGTAGATGATCTCGTGGCATTTTGTACTATGAAATTTATTCTACTTAAAAATTTTCTTACATTTACTAACAATACCGATTATATACGAAAACATCACGCTATTTCAGAAACATATATGCGGCTCTAAAAACACGCTAAAACAAATAGACGCTTTTCACATAATCCATAATTAGCAACTCTGATGAAATTGTATTTTGTTATATTATCCGTTTGTTTACAATATGATTTTATTTTCATAAACACGTTACTTTCTCAATATAGATATGCATATGAAAGTAATATTTTTAAAAATTTTATTAATCTAATTGATTTCAGGATATATTTAACTGATTTAAAAACTGATAGACACAAAACAACACTCAATTGCAATTCGTTAATATTTTTCACTTAGAATTTTTGTGCTTCTTTATCACACCCTCTCTTTCTCTTTCAAACACACGCACTCGTTTTTTATGACAGTTTCGGTTTTTTCATATGTTTTTCAATTTCTCTTTCATATTGTTTTTTGTCCACACTTTTTCCGCAACACATTTTTTCATCATTTTATTCGGTTTTTATAAAAATTGATTTTTTTATAAGAAAACTTTCAACATTTTTTGGCAAATTCCATTAATGAATTGTAGTATTCTTCTAGTTGAATAGCTTATTTGGTTTAACGAATGTTAGTCTGTTTGATTATCAAAATAATTGGGAGTGTAATACGTTTATTTAGTTTAATTTTTTAATTTTCACCTTGAATTTGTATTAACAAACAACACTATCGCGTTTTTTCTACCAGTTTTAGGTCTTTATGCCTCTTCGCCGTTTTTCAAACTGGCAAAAATTTTCGCAGACCCGAGCGAATTCGCAAATCAAAGAAGATTTGAAGGAAAAACGAACATAAAATATCATGAGAAAAATCAGATATAACAGAAACGAAGAATTTAAAAAAGAAAGCGTTGAGAGTCACTGAATAAAAGGAACGAAAAACAAAACAAAGAGCGTGTTGTTGAACCGAAGAGTATTAATTGTGAGTAAAAAAATAAAACAACGCAATGGCAGAAAATTCCGCGACTAGAAAAAATACTCGTTTTTAGTGGACTTTTTTTATTTTGTGGTGCTCGGTTTTACATTTTTTCTTTCTACATATTTGTGTTAATGCACCACATTACCAAACTTTTCTAGAACCACAGAAAATTTATTACTTTATGAATATTAAACACAAATATTGTAGAAATTTAAACGAATTCATACTGTTTTCCTATAATATTTATCTCACGCTCTTAACAATAACATATCAAATGTTGCTCTTTCATATTCAACTATTTGAAAAAGAGTTCACAAATGAAAAATTTGCTACTATGGCATATTATTTTTTATATTTACTGCATTTACTTAAGAATTTTGTAAGTTTTAAGGCTGACACACCACGAAACTAGAATCACTATTATTTTTTCCTTTTTAGTATAATTGATTTTAATGATATGGTGTTCGTCACTGTGTAATAATACTTCTTTAAGCATTTCTTGTATATTCTGTGACATCAATTCTGCTCAATATTTCCTATACACACTCTTGCACACAATCTATATGTTAAATTTACTCTTATAGCTTATTCATCTGGTTCTTTTAATTTTTGTTTTACCTCTTTTCTTATAACTATGTACTTCAGTTTGACTTTTGGGTTTTTTTTTAGTTTTTAACATTTACATTAATAATTTGTTCTGTATTTCATTATTTAACACGCGCGTTTCAATAGTTTTTCTATCCGTCTTTAAATAAACTGCTTTTGGATGAGCAAAAACTTGTCGTCTTGTTACAAAATCTTTATTTTCTTTGTTTGCCAGTTTCGTCTGCAATTTTCTCTTAATTTCGTGTTCTATCCGAGTATAGGCACTGGGTTGTACTTGATTGGAGTATTTCTCAGTGTTACTTAAAACGTGTACTGCAATACACTGTGGGAAAAAATGCTTCAATTGTAACAACGTTTTCTAATTGTATATGACCCCAACGTCCTAATATATTAATCAAGGGATTTGTAGTATTTATGAACTATTGTAAACACAGGATAGAAATATGTAGCTTAGAAAACCACAAGAGCTGTCAAAAGTGAAAATTTTACTTCTATAATAATCAAATGGTATGATTGCATATATACATTGATATGATTGCATATATTTATACATTGGTTGATTCATTGCCGTCAATGCTTATTTCTTAAACAAAAGTTTTTAAGAGCCATCGACTTGAGGGTACGGATACAGACTCGGGAGAACAATGGTATTACTACGCCCATGTTCTTATATGTGGCGACTTCTCAATTAATTTTGAAAGTAATGTTCTTTCTTTTACTCTCCTTTGCAGTTATACATAATGACGATCATCATGGCGAGTATCGATGTCAACCCATATGTTAGGGCATCGATGTCAGAGCATCGATGAAATATTACCATAAAGAGGTTATATTAGTCATATATGATGCAAGACGCGATGCTGATACCAGGTACATGTCTGGTTGAGACGGGTAGTAAGAATTTCATATAAGGATATGTAATATCCTTATATGAAATAAGGATATGAAGCCAGCAATGATATTTTCTTTCGTACAAACAGATCAATTCACTTGTCGTAATGATTTTTCGAAGAGTTGTGTCATGAATGTTGAACATTTTACATTGTGTGAAAAGTTACTTACATTTCGGCTGCCATTACTTAATTTGCTTACGTTTTAGCGATGTTTGTTTATAATGATGGCTTTTGTTGCCTTTGACAAGATAGACAATTTTTACACAAACAAAATGCCTGTTGGAGTTTGCATTGTTGTACCGGTGAGATAACGTAATAGTTGGCTCATGTAATAACGAAAGTCTATGGAAATATTATATAATTTGGTACTTTATTAAAAATCTATAATTGACCACAAATCGCAGGTTGTCAACACTGCACATTACTTTTGTTTCATTATCGTTCAGTGGTGGTTTATTTAAGTAGCAAAGGGCGTGACAAGTTCATATGTTTGATATCATTTTATATGTATATAATGCAATATGTTTGGAGCAACAATATCAACCAATTGTTATTATGTGTAATAATATTTTCTTTCAATATGAGTTTATATATAAGTATAAAAACGCTTATGTACCCATCTAGCTCTCATACAGAGTTGAAACACCTTTCTATAGACACTGCATTGCGGAGCACTGTACTACCGTTTGTGGTGGAATACTAAATATAGTTACCACTAGACAAAACAGTGCTATATATGAAAGCTGAAAGTTCTATTGGTATCTGTAACGAAGTAATTGCTGGCATATGACTTTCGCTACTTAACAACAGGGGCGCTACATTATAACGCAAAAAGTTATGTTTGCTGCAATATTATATAAAATGTAGGTAATAATGGAAAACTTGTATTATTTATCGTGATATTAACCTTAGTTATTCAAAAGTAAATTACATTATATATATATATATATATATATATACATATATACATATATATATATATATATATATATATATATATATATATATATATCTTTTGATTAATTTATTTATTGTTATTTGACAGTTTGGATTTATATTGCAGACATACATATTTAATATCAATATAGAATTGTTATTGCATTATTTAATGACATACATATACAACAGGTATTAATCTTAGACTTGTGTTTATATATGATGACGTTTACTGCCATTTTCATAATATAATGGCTCCTGGTAGTCAGTTGCATGTAACACATATTTGAAAATTTCAAATAGACTTTTGTATTGAATTAGACTTGGGACCAACCTGTTATCTATCAAACTAATAATATATAATAGACTTTTGGATTAAAAGGAGCGGATTTTGAACATCAGAGTAGCTGTTTTACTAATTTAATGTTGACAGTACTGTGTGGGTGCGTGTGTGTAAAGTTTTACCACACATTGTACATATATTTGTTCGTTAAGTTTGAATGTGCATTTGATTTTTCTCGATGTCGAATGAGTTGTTTCTTTTGTACAATTACATTTAGAACAAAACCAATATAGTTAAATTTGTTTATGTTAGAAAAATAGCTCTAACAAATTTATCTCTCTTTTCATATATCTCCATCTGTCCTCTAACCAATATCCCTACTTTTAATAGATCCGGCATTATGTATTGCATGCACAGGAGCCATCCGCTGACTGCCGCGATTTAAAAATCGAAAGCTTCTGAATTTGTGCACATATTAAAATTTCGAAGTCTGTATGTCAAACTGATTTAGATAAGAATATTTAAAATTTCCAACTACAAATAATTTGTTAATTGAAAGAAAAAATATAAAAAAAGTTAAAGAAACAATTAATTATCGCTTAATTTACAGTGAAAACTATTTTGTAATGTACTTTGTATCTTATCATATCTTGTCAATTTAATCCATAACGTGTGTAATTTCCTTCCCATGTGCTTGAAATGTAATTATTTTTATATGCAAAAATAGATATTATATTTTATCAGTAATTCATCACGATCCCTTTAGCATTTGCAGAAATGGGTTTTGTTAGTTGGCATTTGTGCGTGATTCGAATAGTTTAGTCGGCAAATTATACAAAAAAAAAAATATATATATATATTAATTTTCAAAGAATTATGCATGAAAGTTTGCAAGAAAATTTAAACAATTCTTGGACATTTTCCTGTGGAAACGAAAAAATTCAGTATCAATTAGATAAAATTAATTTCGGTTTTATAAGTGATTTCGATGGCGGTTGATAAATAAAACTTAGGAGTAATTTATGTGTTACCAAGGAAGCAGAAATATTTTAATTCTTGTATTTAAAAAACATATTTCTTATATATTAATAAAATGTGTTGAGCAGAATAGTAGAGTGCGCATTGGGAGTGTTCGTAAATGAATTGCTGAGCTGGAGAGTAAATTGAAATTTGGCGTCCAAAAACTACATTTTCCGTGCAAGAGATTCAGACAAGCTTTTAACCCTGTAAACTTGTGCTTGCCAGTAATGCATTTACAAACAGTCCTGAACACCGATCCGGTATATAAGTTATTTGAATGTGCCTTTAACTTAAGAACATGGATCTTACAATAATAGGAACTAATCACAATATTGACAGCAGAAAAATAATTTATTTTGGCGTAAGAAAATGTACAGTTGGAGCAGTAGTTATGCGGGACGTATGATAATTTCATGATGTACGAAAAATGTTTCTTCAATTTCTCACGTTTTTTCACATTTCCTTTGAGTATGAAGAAAATCCAATTTAAGTAACAAACACATATTTACTACAATAGCAGTGGTTGCTTACTTTTTGTAGTACTCATTATCGTGCAGATTTTAGATAATAAGACTGAAAAGGTACAGATCGCTCGTATATCGTTAAAAAAAATCCTTTACTGCTGACTCATTTCACAATGTATTCTGAATGCAAAATTTCAAGGGCTACTGATTGGCTGAATAATAAATTATTTAAATGTGATAAAGTTTGCAGACATGATAATTTTGGAATCTGCGGTCTCCATATCGTGTGGAAAAGTTATCAATGTTTAGGTGTTACCATTTTCATATTCTTCAAGAATTTTCAACACACGCACAATTAATACATCCCGGTAAAATTTTTAGCTAAAATGCCTTTTTGTTGCATCAAATGTCCCACTTCACCATTTGCTAACTATTGGTATAAGGCAAGTATTTTCGTATCTTGCAGGAATACAAGAATTTGTGCAATTTGATATCGATGCAGTAAAATTTTTAATTCTCACGTACTGCAGTCAACAAGTTGTCTGTGAAATAGTTATACAATATAATGTAAAAATTGGTAACACCTTAAAATGACTACCCTCGCAATGCATCCTTTGCATATTGTACTGTTGAATTAAAAAGATTTATCACTGCTTCATATAGAACTCTTACTTATTTTGTTTGGTAACCCTGAAAATACCTTTTTGACTGATGAGCTGATGTTATTTAAACGCCACTAAAAATTGTAAATCATTATTTCACTGTTAAATAACAAACAGAAGTGATGTACACACATGTACATGCACATATATGTACTTATATGTACATACTTACGTACATATTTTGAATATCACTGAGAAACAATTCACTTCTACGCTGCAAGATAAAAAGCTCTGGTAGCAAGTTCGTATTAAACAAACCTACCTGACGTACGACAAATTTTTGTTTGTTTTGTAGTCTTTATCTGTGAAGAGAAGAAAAATAGATCAGAACAGTATTTAATAACGTTTGCACGCATACAATTAAATATATGTCTTTGCATGTGTATGCCTGCATGTGTGTTCCGACATTCCAGTAAAATCACTTGAAATGGAACATAAAATAGTTATGGCAACAATAACAACTGTAAGAAATAGTCAAGAATAAGAATATTGAAACCGACGTTTTCACACACAGGAATACATACGAATATTTGAATGAGTGAAGTGAGAGTGATAGTAGTGGTGAAGGTGTAGTAAATACAGAGATAATTCGAGTATGTATAGAAATTTGGTTTTCTTGCCGTTGCTATTGCTTTAGTATGAATTTTATGTGTATGTGCATATACGAGGCTGGTTTCAGTTTATAATATACATACAGATCTTGCGCCAATTTATAATTATAGACGTTTTATTAAACAAAAGAATTGGTTTTTATATCGCCCACCAAAAATGGTAAATGGATATATATCCAGATCTGCCATTCCATGTGGAATTTCCACAATATTAATATGCGACCCTATAACGTATATACATTCTGGTTTCTTATGAATATGGACGTCTGACCAATCGTATTTTCAAGGCCTCCAGTAAGGCCAGAGACTTGGATTGGTGAATTTAAAATAGTACTAAAAATATTGCCATCCAAAATACGTTTCCAGAGCGGCTAAAGTTAAACTTATTTTTGGTATACAAAATAAACTAGTAAAAATAAATGTTTCTTTTCATTGTCGAATAAATATATTTAAAACAAAAACCAAATTTTATAAATTATTTGTGTTTTAAATGTATTTATACGAAAGAAAGCATTTATTCGACAATATTAAATAGGCAGTAAAACTGCACATTTTATATATCAGCATGAGTTAAATTGGTATTCTGGAAACACGTAACAGGCCACTGTACAGTGGGTAATTTATAGGGCATTCAATTAAGCGGGACTTTGATTTATTTGATCAACCGCCCGATTAATTAATCGAGGTTGTGGTTTAAACGATTAATTTTGACATAATCGGTTAGCCAGTTAGTAAAATGTTCTTATAAGACAATTAATTTCAATAAATAAAATTTATAAAATATCTATTTCAAAATAGATTTTAGCCCTAATATATAATATTTTTATATGAAAAATTTTTATACAAAATTTGTTTTTTAGATTATTTACAAAAATTAGTACTGATTACCCGAATGTGTGCAGTCTTACGTTCCATTTTAACTCATTATTAAAAGTCTTTCGAAATATTAGTTTTGGCTCTCTTAATTGTACGCCGAAGAGAATTGTCTCTTTTGTGATTAACAATATGAGTAACATTGTAATATTAACATCATGTCATATTAAGCATACGCCTCCGAGTTACAAAAGTTCATGAATTTTTTATTTCCGTTCCTAAGAGTATGCCAAGTGTTCGTTTTATTAAAAAAATAAGTTAATGGAAAAAGTATATTGATTTGGGTTTGAAAATGTATAGCCATGCTTTGGTATACTTTTTTAATAAATTTAAAACATTTGAAATTTTTATTCATTGTTGGCCTCAACTCACCTTTTTCGAAATTAAGTTTTTAAGTGATTCCAGTTGATATAATCGTCACACAAATTTAAAGCGAAGGTATTATTTATATATAATCAATTACCTATGAGGACTATAGTTTCCCCTGTAAATTTACAATTAAATTATCTTGATCATGAAAACTTTATAACTGAGAAACATAACCCAAAATTAGAAGAGTTTGAAGATGGTTCAAGAAAAGTTTCGTCCAAATGTAAATATATGCGAAGTTATAAGCATTCCAATGAATATGTGTGTCCAGCTTGCTTCCCAAGAAAACACTTTTTGTTACCAAGAAAGTAGTTAACACAACAAAATTGCACTCATTTAAAAATGTTTGTGAAATTCCATGAATATTTTTAACAAAGCCAAATAATTGTGAGACCGCTTTCGTACATGAGTATAATGAGAGTATAAAGGCATTTACACAGATTAAGATCAGTGACAAGATGAATATATGATTGTGATTATTTATTTATATATTTATTTTTTCATTTTCTTATTCAAAACTTTAGGATAAATGATTAAATAATTTCAGTCTTTGTTCAGACTACGGAGCGAGCAATAGTATAATTTGAAAACGAATCACAAGATCGGCTTTGAAAATTTGAAGAAAAATCAAAAAGAAATTTCAGTGCAAAATGCTATTAAGCCAAATCAAATTAATGAAAAATCAGACAGGTGCTAAAAATTGTAGTATAATTTAATGTGAAATTGAAGCTGATTCAATAAGTTTTAAGTCCAACATGTTCAAATAGATTGTTAACAAAAGATATGTTTCAATGCCAACACATTCCCGGGGAATTGAAAAGAAATCTGTTATTTTAATTAAGTCATTGTGATTGATTCTAAACAAACCAGCTTCAAATGATACGCAGATAAAAATCCCTGGTTATTATGATTTGGTGGATTGTTCAAAAGTGATGTAAATTATTCATTTTCTTATTATATACATATTTTTTTTACCTAAAAGTTTTATGTACACACTAGTGTAGAATACATATGAGAGATGAAATTATCATTTTAATCAAATTGAATTAAATCCTAAAATAATAACAGACATTTAATTTCAAGTGTGATTTTGTGAAAGAAAGCAAAAAATATTTTTAAATTCTACTCAACTCGAAAGTGTCTAAACTTTAATGTCATATCGTCGTCTCCGCCTGACAGCTCCTCCTGCTCTGTTTATTGTGATCTATTGTTAAACGAGAAGTCAAATTAAATTACAATTAATTTTCATTTATGTGTCAGGCCCAACAATTGCGGTAAATGTGTATTTTGTGTGCTAAAATATATATGAAAATATAAAAAAAAATAAATAAATAATAAATACATGTGTATGACAATTTTTTTTATATATAATTTAAAAAATAGAGATATAAAATTATTTGAAATTTATTGATACCTCTAAGTTTTAAATCAAGCCTGTTAAAGAGAGATAGAAAGAGAGAGAGAGAGAGATAAAAACCTGTGATAGTATATTAAGATATTCGTCATAATGGGTGGAGAGGAAGTTGGTACGGAAACGGTTTATGTACCGAAACCATCAAAATACGATGAATTTTGTATACGTCGCGGCATAAATCCCAATTTGATCATGTTGAAAATAACTCTGTTTGTTATGTATGGAGGTGAGTTATTTTCTTGTTTTAACATTCCATGTTATTATGAAAGTGATTAGCAAAAATTAATCTCGTTCAAAACATATACTTATAAACATGTTGTTTGTGTCATGTAGAAAAGCCCTAACTGGCATGTGATTCCGAAACATATCATACTTCGTTACAAAATTGTAAAGCAATCGTATCGAAAATAACGGTTTGACATATTTTAAAATTTCTTTTATATTTTCATGTTCTACTGTAAAGTTGCAATTATATGAGTTGGGCCTTTCTACATACAAACGGCCATCGATATAAAATTGTTATTAGAAACAATGGCTCGAAAACTTTTGTTGAACATTTTATATAGCTCCAAATTGTTGGTGGTAGTTATTCTTTGGGTTTTTGTGGACTATGGGAAAAATTTTTTTTTGTTTATAACCTGCTTATGTAACAAATTTTGTTTGGAAATTTTTTAAATAAGCAGTTTATAAACAAAAAATATTTGTTAAAAAATTGGGCTTTAAAATTTATAATGTATGTGTAGTTGTTCACTTCACAGACTACCTTTTATAGTGTATCTGTCATCGACATCAACGTTGCAAAACTTGCAGTTTTGTCTTTTGGTTTTGACTAAGTGGCCAATTTTTTTTTTGGTATAAAATAAATTTTTCGGCAGTTAGTGTTTATATTAATTTTGTTTCTAATAAAGTAATTCCTGTTAATGTTTGATTGTCGTTTTTTTTAGATCTTTTGATATTTTTAATAATAAAATTTGTTACAACTTTTCTATAAATATTTCTGCCAAAATTATATTAAAAAAATTACTGATATCGATAACTAGAGTTTGACAGCTGAGAATGTCAAACTGCGTTGACATTTGTGTTCAGAAGGGTTTGGAAAGTCATCATGACTTGTTTAACGCCAGAACAGAACTTCCCAATGGTGAAAATTTACTGCGAACAAATTAAATCCATTCGCGAAGTTTATAAAACAGATAATCGGTCTAGTGAACAAACAATTGGTGCAGTTATTGTTCGTTTTCGCACTAAATTTACTCTTCTCGATTCCAAGCCATCAATAAGACAACGAAATGTTCGTACAGACGCTGACAGCATAATCGGCCTTTTTCGTTATTTTTTCTCGAAATGAACAAGGAGCTACCGCTATGGTGAAATTTCTGACTGAAATTTCGCTTTCTTGGAAAAAATAGCCAAATATTTTACTGATCGAAGGAATTATTCCAATAATATTTCTCTCTTCTACTACCATTTTAAGTTTTCATGCAGCAAAAGAAAAATCCAGAAAATGTTGAAATATATATCGAGACCAGCCAATTGGGCATTCCGCGATATCGCAAGCTATCGATCACTTAGAAAAAAACCTATATGTGAAATGCAATACAGATTTGTAGGATAAGATTCCTAATATTAAATGCAAAGAGAATTGATCAATATTTCAAGGAGCAAAGGAAACTCAATTAATTTTCTGCTTGGACAGTACAGCAGAATAGCGCTATTTTCGAAAGTTGTTACATCTTTGCTATCAGTACTAAAGTGTATTGCTGTTTACCAGCATATATTAAGAAGCTTATGAATGTGTTAGTAGTTTTTGTAAAAATTTCACAAAAAAAATGCTACATCCGCAAACAGGCAATAAGAAAATTTGGGGGTCTAATTATTTGAATCACGTCACAGTACAGTGATATTTGTACAGCAGACAGAAATAAAATTATAAAATTTTTTAAAAACATTCCATTTAAATTTTAATTTGCTGATATGATTTATACAATTAGACCCTTCAAATTATTTGCCATTTCATGGCTCATATTCCAAATGAAATGAAGATTCTAGTCTTCCACGTTTAACGGCGAAATATGTGTAAAATTCATTACTTAGTGTGTAAATTAAATGATTCAATTTTGCTATTTAATACCAACAACAATTTAGTTAATTAATTATGCAACTTTTCGTTCCCTCAAATTTCAAAATAATTGTGATAATTTTTATTTAAGTATTACAAATAAACAAAAATTTAAATCTTATTGTCATGTCATGTATTTCTCTTTCGGCTTACGAGCATTTAGTTGTTGTTTCTTATTTTTAATTGCCATTGACCGTCAAGACTTTTTGTGTCGGTAGAGTATAAAAGTTTATTTCTTTTAATGTCATTTCCTTTTATTTGTTGTTGCTGTTATTGCTGTTGTTGTTGTTGTTATTAGAAAAAATATATGTAACTAGGTTGAAATTTACCCTCCAGCAATCATCATGGAGGCAAACAGTGCTCTAGTAGAAATGTAAATAGCTGTAACTAGAAGATATTTAGCTACAAACTACTGAACATTCTCGTAGTTGAACTGCTTGATGTAGTTGGATTGTCTTTATGTTACTAAAACTAAAAACGAAAATTAAAAAAAATATACACACACACAGAGAAATATTAAATTTAAGATAAATGACGGTCATTCTGGTTTAGTGATATAAATATTTAGTATCATTTAATTTAATAGTTGTTTATTTGTACTCATAAACTTTTGGTTAAATTAAATCTCTTAGATCTCGTATGTGTGAAATAGAATCTGTTCTCGTGACTGTCCGTTAATGCAATTTATATGGGAAATATCGTACATTTTATCTTTGGTTTTTTGGCGATTAAAAGTTTGTTTTTTTTATAGTGTCAGGATTGGCTCAAATAGTTTTGAAAATTTCAATACAAAATTAAACACAATTTTTGTTCATATTTATTTCGAATAACTGGAGGTTCAAAATAAAACTTAAAAGAAGTTTTATTTCAATGGAATACAACGAGTGCAATTTTATTTATTTAAATTGTTATTTTAAAATTTTTAATTTGGATTTGCAACATCATGATATGTAACTGCTTACTATGGGTTCGAATAGGAGACTTCTAAAAACTTCCAATGATAACATTTTAATTAAAATGATATTACACTCTTCAAACATATTGAATATTAATATTAAGACTGTAATATTTATTAACGATTAATAGAATCTTCTGCATCGCAAATTTTCTTTCGATTATTCGAAAACTAATCGATTATTTATAGACATGAAACCTGCTGCTCTGGAATTCTTGAATACTTCCAAAATTTTTAAAAATAGTCTCTAAATTTTTTAAGCTTAAGGTCACTTTATTTTATATAAAAATACCTATTATGTATTTTTGAATAATTCGTTGGTGTTTAAAAGAATTTGTATATTTTTTTAATTTATTCCCAAAATTTTTTTTCATAATATTGTTGTTTCATATATAAATTTTTTTAAATCAACTAGAAATATTTTCCTACAGGAAGTAAAGAAATATTAAAAAATGAAGAATATTTTTATATAAAATAAACAGACTTTAAGTCTAAAAAGTATTAGAATTAATTATAATTATCTAAAATTTAATTTTAATTTATTACACCGTGTAACATATTTAATTTACTTGTGGATACATTTAATACACTAATTATTTACTTTTTAATATTTTTTTGTTGTATCCCATTGAGTCAGAGATTCCTGGCTGCCTTGCCTATTTATGTGATTGTATATTTTCACTTCTGCCTTGTGGCATACTTTCCCCAAATTTGGCGTCTAAATCTTCTTACTACATCTAACATTGAAAAAGTGAATCAAATGTAATTCATCGCATCTTTCTAGTGAATTTTATTTAATAATTTTTTTCTTATCTTAATGTTTATAATTCTTTTATGTCTTGCACTTTTTTTAATCGAAACACTAGTTTTCTGTGTTTTATAGGAAAATTGTTTGCTTGTTGTTGGTATGGAATTCTTTAATATTAAACGCTGTACACACGCAGAAATTTGTATAAATTGAAATTTTATAAAATAAAATACTAAAGCTTATCATTAATACTGCTAAGAATTTCATAACAAAATTTTTGAAATTCATTAAAAATAATGAAAAGAAAGTTGTAAATACTTAAATTTTATAACAATAATTTTCTGAATAAACTGATGTGCAATTTAGTAAGAAGACAAATACAGACGTGATAAGATAACGTTGATATAATTTTGATAGTCAAATATATAAAAATCATAATCTGTTTAAAAGACTTGGCGTCATTCACACTAAAAACTGAAGTTGGTTTTATTTTCCATTATGCCGCATGGCGTCACACACACTCTACCAAATTTTCATTCATAATATAAACATTTTTGTTGAGCGCAGTTTTTATCGTTTTTAGACGTTTTTAAGCTTTTTATTACTAAATAATTTCAATAAAATATAAATTAGTTAAATAAATTTCATGAAATATTAATTTCTTTGTATCAGTTTTGTTGATAAATTTAAATCAATTAATTCATTCAAAGTCTTCCCTGAAGAAGTTTCACAAAGTGTAACGAAAAATTGGAGTACATTTTTTTTTATAAAAATCAATCTCTGGCCTCAGAAAATAATAACAAAATTATCAGTTCTTAGCAAGTTTTTCAATTAGTGTAAAAACAACATAATTTTGAATTAAACTGCTAAAATATGCCAAAGTGTGTCATAGAAATATAACAATATGTATTTGAAAATTATATTTGCTATTAATGAAATGTGGCCCATAGTGCTGAATAATAAACGCAACATTAATTTACAATTTTTATAAATATTTTTTACAGTGTATTTTTCCAGCATGAGTAGTTAAGTTTTCTTTTAATCTACCCACTACTGTGACTAAACTATTGTTCATTTCTGATATTGTCTCATCATTATCGAATGACCAGCAGCTTAATCACCAACCATCTGCCACCACAACTGATGCTCAGCGCGTCCAGTGAATTTGACAGTGACTTTGGATTTATAGTCATTAGTTAATAAAGAATACATATGAGATGCAATACGTTTATGTCTTTGTTTTAATATGAAAAATATTTAGTTTTGTCAGTGTGTATACGAGTACATGCAGAAGTTTTTAGTATCCATAGACATTGAGGTGACTTTTTCTGCAATATGGCAAGAAGAAATGCTGTCAAAATCTTACTTAGTCCTTGTATATATTTGCTCTAAGGCTACTTGAATATTTATTTATATGTAGGTCATTCTAATATATATATATATATATATATATATATATATATATATATATATATATATATATATATATATATACTTAAATATGCTTAACAATTTATGTGAAAATATGTTTTCAATATGAATTTTAATTCATTTTAATTATTAGGCTAAGAATCTGTATTAGGCCTCAAATTCAAATCTCCAAAATTATTTTTAAATTTTAACAATTTATATTATATTCAAATTATTAAGAGTGGAATACCTATTTAGAATATTTCTATAATCATCAACGGATCAGTATTGATTTCCAGCCCTCTACGAAATCTCATCAGCGCTCTTTGTTCAATTTGCACACTTTTAACGGTGGTAGAAATATCAACTATTTATCTAATTTTTTTTTACGAAATTGGATATGGGAGTTTTTTTTTCATATCCCAAGAAATAATCTTGAAATGTATTGGAAATAGCCGTCAGTAGGTTGCTATTAATAAGTAAAATTAATACTACTGTTCCAGAGCTGGAAAATTTAAACTTATTTGTTATATATACAAATAACTCCCTCCTCCTAATTTTTGTTTTTGTGTCAGTTAAAACTATATTACACGTTAGAACTAACTCCCATACCTAAATACGGGCGGCAAGCGTTTTTTAGCTGTCAAAAGTTCTCATGTCCATACATTTTGTATGGAGCATACCGAAATAACGCGGCGGCAACGCGGCGGCAACGCTTTGCTATTGGAAAATCCGATTTTGACAGAGCGTTTTCTAATGAAGTTGGTTGCAAAAGAAGAGAATTGTAACCAGAGAAAAAGAGCAAAGATTTACAAAAGTGAAATATATAATAAAAGAAAAAATTTGTGCACTTCGTATTAGAAAATGGTGGTAAGAAAATATTTACAATATGATTATATACATAAATATGTATGCACGTTTGTAATTTGTACAAAATTTCAATAACAAAATACCAAATGTCGTCCGTCCAGCTGTTAAAATAATCAGGGTTGTTTAATTTGTTTGTTTAATAACCCTGTTTTTATTGTTTTTTTACATAACGCTGCCGCTTTTGTTTAGGTATGGCATTTCAGCGTTAACGCTCAGCGGAAAAAAACGTTCCGCTTTCCGCCCGTATTTAGGTATGGGTGTAAATTGGTATTAGAAATCAAACAAAACCAAAAACACGATTCCAGGGTTGGACAATTGGATTTTTCTCTATATAATAGTAAACAATAAAAACAAATGGTTTCTTTTTGTTTATAAATTAAACATATTTGGTGCTTTAGAAGTAAATTCGTTGGTGTTAAAAATCAGAAAATTTAAAAAAGACAGCTCCAGAGCTGGAAAATTTCAAAATTTTTTTTGGAAGAAACTAAATAAAATGATATATTTATTTGGTTAGCAAACATATTTTTTATGTTAGAAAGAAATAAATTACGATTGAAAATCAGAAAATTTAACAAGAAGGGTATATAAGATTCGGCATAGCCGAATAAAGCACTTTACAAACAAGCGAAAATCCCAAACCACAAGTTTTCCACTCACAGCTTAAGATCAGGATTCTGTGGAAGTCATATTCGAAATTGCCATGGGAAATTTCAAATACAATTTAACAATGTTTTTATACAAAATATGAGGTTAAATATTTGGCTTGCGTGCAAAAATTTTAATAAATTGACGCCTCTTATTGTTTCTTATGCAACAATTTGATATACGAATGGCTTTTATAATGAAATTGAAATTCATGTATGTATGTATTGATACATTTTTTTGTAAATTTTGGAAAAGAATCAGCAAGTATAAAATTAAAAATGTTGTGTTAAACAACAGATTCCAAAATATATAAAATAAATCTAAATATTAAGCGAGTACGAAAATAATGTCAACACTGCGAATTATTGTTTTCTTTGTCACTTACAACTACACCTAGTCCCCGAAATTTTTGAGTATTTAATGAGGAAGAGCGAGAAAGGATTACATATGGTATATATTCCTATTTCAGCACTCTCACATAAAATAAGAATTGCTGCAACAAAGCTTTCATAGTGTAAACCGGGACTTAGAGTTGGAAAAAAGCCAGCCAGTTTCAGCATGGCATAGTAAGAAAGTAAGAGAGAAATAAGTGATTATTGAGTTCTTGTTATAGCTTTGATATATGTTTAAGCTCCTGATTTAATTGCGTCGATGTTTAAAATAATATCTTTAGCTATTCTATGAAATGTTGGGTAAAGGTTCCCCGATGATCTGCATTAGCCCCAGTAAAATGCGCATAACAACTAGCTAAAGCCCCTTAATAATAACTTTTGAACTTTTTCGTAAATTTGAATTTAAAAAGAATCAGCACGTATAAAATTAAAAATTTGTGTTAAAATATTTCTTATTTTCTTTATAGTATTTTGCAATCTTAAACTGAATATAGCCGTTCTTATATATTTTTTTTAAGTTTAAGTATTTCTTAACAAACATCTAAGTTTAAGTGGAAATACTTTTGATTGCAATAAAAAAAAATCGAAGAGTAAATTTCCAATGACAAAGAGCTTTAAATGGAAATGAAACATAGATTTTTTTTAAATATTTATAACAGTTCTTTTTATCCTTTCCCGATGTAGACTTTTTTAATGACATATAATTTTAGATATTTCATACAATCGCTTTCTTGGAATTTGAGTTGTTTAACGCAAATTCCTCCCCGTCATAAACTATATCTTTGCTATCAAGCCCAAAATGTTTGTACATCTATAAATCCATATAACTACTTGTATTTCGCTACTTTAAATGATATTGTAAATCACGAAAAAAAAAGAAATAAATGTATACACAGAACAAAAAAATAGAACGACTACATACTACAAAACTCCATTTTAGTTTGGTTGTGATAAATAATCACTGGAAGATGTAAAAACGAGCCATAAATTCTATGAGAATTGCGTCACTTGTTTGTGTCGCCCCCCCCAACGCCACCGTGGTGCATTTTCTTTGTATTTAACCCTTTTCAACGCTTCCAAGTGATTTTTATTTATTTCTTTTTTAACTTATTTGTTATTTTTTCCCCTTATCACTTGCTTGCTTAAATATAATTTTAATATTGTTATTTGTTTTTCTATACTACGAAAGAACAACAAGTACAATGTGAAGCTTAAATTTATTTGCATATTATAATTCAGTGTTTTTTTTTGCTTTTTACGTTCGTATATTATTTTCTCACAAATAAAAAATGTATTATTATTTATTCAGTTATAAATGCAGTTTTTCGGTTAACATGTACTACAGATAAATAAAAATATATATATTTTTTTAATTTCATAATGAAAATATCTTTCAGATTTAAAATGGAAAAGTTGTGTACAATCCGTTTAGATAGAACAGAACAGTAAGTGGATCTATAGTCGGCTGTGATGAATCTTATGCACACTTCTTTTGCTTATATGTATATGTATATATATAAGAATTGGTTAAACGATTTTCAAGCCTGAATGGTTAACAGTAAGAAGAGGCAATATAAAATATCTTTCTGGGAAATTAATATCAAGCTTTCTTGACCAAAAAAAAAAGTTTTAAAAGCAGTTTAAATTAAAAAATTGCGCGGGATACGTACATTCGATTAGATTTTTTATATTGATTGGTACGCATATCGCTTCTTTAATGCAACATGGTCATAACGCAAAAAAGTAAAATTTTTGGTTATTTAAACAAAAGTGCTCTTTCATATCGTCTGCTGGTGTAAAATAAATTTCAGCATTATATCTCAAGCTGGAACGAAGTCATAGCAAAATATATTTTGCACAATCGAATTTTTATAAGTTTGATATTTTTTTTCAGATATGGCTATATTGCAATAAATAAGGTTGGCAGTTCCTGCACGTTTAGATTTTTTTTTGTTAAACTCATAAAAATTAGAAGCGTTTTGTGTGTTTGACGAATTTTGTTATAAAAATTTAAGCAATTCAACATTAATGTTGACAGTGGCATGCGATGATTGTACTCTACTTAAGGAAAAAGTAATAAATTCATAACAGAAGTACTTCCAGCATAGGAAAAAAATCTGGGACAAATGAATTATATTTGAAGGCGAAAAAATTTAATAAAATAAAATAATTATATTTTGGGAAAAATTAAAAATTTACCTCACTTTTGAACAGACCTCGTATATGCCACTAAAACCTTTTTTGGCCCTTATGGTACGATATGTAACACTTAGTTGTTGATTTTTAAATCTCGAATAATTTTCACCCAAAGCACTGATCCATTAATATTAACAAAAACTCTGTATGAATTAATTGCTCTTACGTGCTTAAGAATTAAATTATTTCATTTAAAATAACAGCTTGAATAACATACCAAAAATATATATATTAAAAATATAGGGTGTTTTTTTATAGAGTGACACAATCAAAATAAAACAAGGAAATATATTTTTAATATCAATGAAACAGGCTTTTGTGGAAAGAAAATGTTATGAAATTAATGTTTAAATATGATTTCTGTCATGTGGCCGCCACGGCTGGAGCGTAGAAGGCTCAATATGGAACACCAGTTTTCGACAACTAAAATATCTTTCATAAAGTGGAAGGACACAACCCCAGTTGCTGAGAACAGCGATGAATTGATTGATTAGGTTCATCTTCAATGCTTTCCTGTACAGCGGCGTCTCACGGGATGGATGTGATCATGTGATTATGTACGCCATAACGAATAGAATGATTATTTTGATTAAAAATTTCAACAATTTGCACGCGTTGCTCTGGTGTTGTAACACTCTAAAAAAACACGTTTTATATAAAATTTATGACAGCTATGCTCCACATTTCTGACCATAAGCATAAAAATCCAACTGTTAGTCTATGGATGCTTCAACTTCCAAATCCATCTGGACATTGATGCAGAAATTGTGTTCTGGTATAAATTATTATTGATTATGCCATGTACCCACTGTGAGTAGTTGAGTTTATTAATTAATAACTTTCTTTTTGGCACGAGCGTGTGCATGCATTATTGAATTGTTATTATTAATATCGCTATTCAGTTTAATAATTTTTCGTTTATATTGTTGCAACAGTTGTTGTGGTTTTATATGAAACAACAGCTGATGCAGATAATTAACAATAAAATATGATGAGCAAAACGGTCCAGATGATGATGATGATGATGGTGGTGATGATTGCAATAAATGAAACAATATTTAATTTACGCTACAAAGCTTGTAGCACTAACACATGCAATTGTTTAATCAAACAAACGGAAACGGATATAAAAACTTGCATAAAGAAACTCATATATTAATGCTAAAATGTTTTGCTATTTTTTATGTATTCGTATGAGAAATGTTGTGTATTAAGTATGTATGTGTGTGAGTGTGTGTATACACATGAATGTATTGTGCGAATGTTGTTATGCACAATTTTCATTGCGACCTTTGTGAGCTCCTGTATTTGTTTGTGTGTGTGTGTTTGTTTTTCTTTTCTGTTCATTTAAGTGCTTAAATTTGAGCGAGCGCATAATTGTTAATTAATTTATTTACATTGTTGTACTTCTTGTAGACTATAATTGATATTGAATTTATGTTTAAGCGCCTGCATGGTTGTGGATACAGCTGATGATTAATCACTTGATTTAAGGCCATAGATTTATTATTTAAAAGCATGCTAAGTGCTTTATTAAGGCATGTGAGTGCAAGATTATTGTATAAATAAGATAAGTGACTGGATTGTAGACAATAGATTTTAAATGTGTAATAAAGTTGCAGGCAAGATGCTCAAAATAGTTGTTATGAAAAGATTGGTGATGTAGTAAACGAGGCCAGGGTACAGTGTTTTTTATTTCGGTGTCACAATTAACTCCGTTAATCATTAATAGGCTTCCCCATATAGGCAATCATAGCATTCATCAAGTGATATGGCTTTCGGGCATTAAGCCAGACTTATAAATTACAAACGCATTTCAAATGTGAGTCACAGTACAACAATATTAATAATCAATAAAGTATAGCAATAAGTAGCAGCGGAATACAGGCAGAGCCACAACAAACAAATATTTTTGAAATAGAACACTTCAGCATCCTTTTCCTTTAGCAATTGTATATTTATAACAGGCCCGTCATATATTTATCGCCATAGAGAATAAACACAGTCTGGCAGAAGTAGCTATTTGTTGTCCGCAAGAATGAGGGAGGTAAATGTCATATTTTAGATATTTTCTTGTCGTGGCGTTTGCAAATAATTACAGAATAAAAGGGATTATTTTATAAATCAATTTTCTATAAACAGTACCGAAAATAAATATATATGTGTATAGGAAACATAATTTTCAATAAGATATCTGCAGCCATAGCTTTCAATACTGCCGTCCTTACTTTCACAATATCCTGGACAAGTATTTAATTATGTAAAATAAACACAAATATACAAGTGCATGGTAATAACACTTAAGGGCTTAAGCAAATAACATGCGAGTACAGCAACGAACGAATTAATAGTGAATTCATGGTTACGTATTGTTGTAACGATGACAACGTTGCTGGTCACCAGCCACACCAACTTACATCAGTGTGGCATTGCAAACTAAATTTAAACTTTAATTTTTTTGCTTGTTGGCGTTTTTCTTACTTAAATGACTAGTTAGTTAAAACATAATTATACTATATAAGTATTATAACTTTTGTACAAAGTGGGGGAATTATTTTGTTGCCATACTCTATCATTTATTTTAATACTATTTCTATAATAAAACTAAAATACTTCAGGCTATTTTTGCTCATAATAATATGTGCTTGCAGCAAAGAAGAGATATTTTGCAAAAGGATAATACACAAATACTTACTCATGCAAGTGAGTTGGAATTCTGTTTAATGGGGAAGGATAGTAGTGCATTTAATGCAATTAAATGGCAAAGCTCTTTTTATAGCATTGAAAAGACCAAAAAAAAAAACAGACCGTAAGAAAATTGCAAAAGACGAACTTAAAATATCCTATATTTGAGAAATTTTCAAAACCTATTCCAAAAATTATTTTTTAAAATTATCCAATATATAGATGTGTAGATCTAAATGTAAATGTGTGTGTAAAATCCGCACATGTACAGAAATTAAAGGTGAATAGTTTTTATTTGATTGATATTTTTTTTTTGTCTACACTTGAGTACTGCTGATGGAAGTGGTGCGTATTCCGAAAATAGCGCTGTTCTTCTTTGCTGCTTACGGTGGATTTATCATGTCTTCCTAAATATTTTTTTTTTGTAATTTTATTAATATTAATATAAAATATATTTTTTGTTATGAAATCTTTTTATTTGACACATTGTTGTCATTTATAAATATATTTCTTTGAATAAGACGGTTAGCAATTAAAATTTATTAATAATAAAGTTTTTGATATAAATGGTACCTTGAAAATGCAATTACGAATTAGTCCATTGAAAAAAATCTTGTTTTGGTTAAAAATTACTAGCCTATTACAATATACTGCTATCGCACAGTGGGCGTGGATGAACAAAAAAACAATAAATATATATATATATATATATATATATATATATATATATATATAAATATATATATATATATATATATATATATATATATGTATATATATATATATATATATATATATATATATATATATATATATATATACATATACATATATATATATATATATATATATATATATATATATATATACAATAATATATCCATAAAAAAAATTTTTAACAAAATTTTGATTTTTTTTACTTTTCTTTTGTAAGAATATCGTTTTAAGTGTATGTAACTATCGTAATTTTTGTGAATATAATATCAAAACCTCTGTTAAATATTTGACTATTACACATATTTTTTGTTTCCATTTTAGCCACTTCTTCGTTGCTGCCCTATTTGACAATACACATGCAATCGATTGGCTTAACGGTTGAAGAAATCGCCATCATATATTTGGCTCTGCCATTTACAACATTTTTAAGTCCACCCATTACAGGTAAGCAAATGCTACAGTGTGAAATGTATCAGCCTATTAGATTCACACACAGATTCAATAATATTAGAGCCGTATAACGAGTAAGAGAGTTAAATAAAAAAATACTATTAAGAAAACCGTAAAAAAATTTTTTTATGGAAGATGTGGGAGGTCTTTTTTATACTGGGGACTAAATTGCGATGAGATCCTCTCATTGATGTGGTTAAATTCTGAGGTAAAACATCTGTCTTTGAGTTCAAAGTGAGGCGATTTATTTCATTATTTACCAGTACAACGTTTGCTGGTAATCGCTGGCTGGAGTTGGGTCAAGGCAAATTGTAACTAGTTTTTAGTATTTAATTTTGGGTTTTCATTCATTCAATTCAATTCAGCGACTGCCCATGAAAAAAACTGATTATGGAATTATTCCTGGCATGAGTTTTTTTTTAAGTTTGCAGATAATTGTTTATATTTACAAAGCAAGCAAATGTATTTGAAAAGTTTGTTTTAAAGTACAGCTTTTATAAATGAAAATCGTAATATTTAATATTCATTTGAAAATAACATTAAATGGAATAAAAAATTAAACTAGTTGCCAAACGTAAATTCACAATCTCACCAAACATGCGCTGCAAATGGATAATAAATCAAGTAGAAAACATTTTTCATCTCTTCTTACACAACAACTAAATTCTTGTGTGTCTGTCCACGGTGTCTGTGTTTTCTTCTTCTCCTAATCTTATCTGCGCTCTAAATGTGATTACTTACTGGTATTACGTTGTATATACATACACACAATTGGGGTATTCACACTTCGTGCTATTTGGTCATATTGTCATAAAGTCATAATATTTTAGACCAGTTTAAAAAAGTTGTTGTTGTGCTGCATACAAAAAAAAGTCACAAAATAATAGCACTCTTGCGGGAATGTTTTTGTTTTGTCATAAAATAGCTCTAGAGATCTGAGTCGAAGGGCTGAAAATCTTTAGGCGAGACGGCGATAGTATATGTTTGCCGCCGTTACTTATATATGATTCACGACTAAAAAACGGCAAAAAAATTATTCATACCTATATGTCTGTACATTAAATCACATTTTTGTAACATAAAAATATTAAAAGAGAATTAAATCGCAAAAACTAAATATATACAAGTGAAAAATTTTTCTCGTTTAACTTACGTAGCTGACAGCCACTACACGTTTTTCCGTATGCCGCCGCAAAATAAAATTTATTCAGCTCATATCAAGGTAGCAACTGTTTTCGTTTATACATACAAATTCATTTAGATATTCTTCTGCACCAGAAGACACATTTAATAATCTTAAATAGAATAGACTTTTTGGCATTTTCAAACAACTTTATTGCAGTTGTCTTAATTATCTTTTGCTTTGATAACATCTAATTACAAAAGTGTTGTTTTCTTATCAGCTGATTGATGTTTGAAATAGCATACTATGTTATGACGGGTTGTTCACACTAGTCATATATATCGTGCTATTATTTTCTGACTTATGACTTTATGACTACAGTGTGAATCCCCCAAATGTATTAATATATTTAAGTATATAAGAAGTATTTTCTTTTTTTTCTTTCCAAAGTGTGTGCGTTTCACTCACATCTGTCATATTCCGTGTTTACCTGTCAGTTAATTTTTCTTCTGCCATAAAATATTCAGGAAGATGTTTTCTTTTAATTTTATTTCTGTTGTCAATATTTTGTTTGTTATACTTTCTCACAAATCAGTTTTTGCTACCTGTCCACGGAACTCCATCAATCATAGGGGAACAATAATCTTTACAATAAGATTGTCATAAGATCTTGTGCCCTGTTAACGTAAAAAGAAAAAATTATTATTCCACTCAGCTCATCTGTGTTGCATGTTAAAATTCCTTCCTTTAAAGTGTTCCGTAAAATTGACCTCAAAAACTTGCTTTCATTTACGATTAATTTCTATAAAATTTCAATCATCTCAATTTTCTTTAGCCATTATATGCTAATAGACCAACAAACTGCCAGATTGCAAATGAGTACAGTTTTAATTAACACAATAAATATTTATTAATTCAGCCATTCAGTCGATGTAATTAATTCATCTTATGCCCAATATAAATCTGAAACAAGCAAAGAGCTTAATGTCTTCTGAAAGCCAATGTTAATTAAGATTTGATTTCCATGAAATTTTGCCACTCAGTGTATAAACCAGCTACGTTTGAAAGGATTTCCTAATGTTATTACTCTTATGCAGCAATTCCGTCTAAAGGCTTGTCGCCTCTATACACAAAACAAGTGTATTAAGTAGAATTATTGATTTTATTAAGAGCTTCTTTTAGCATTCCGAAACATGTTACACATGGCAAAATGCAACTATACAACTTGAAAGCTTCAACTGTAGAACATTCGAGGGAGACGAATGTTTAAGAATTTGTTTTAAAAGATAATATATTTTGGACTTTTGTCGAATGTAAACTGCTACAAACTATATGAGGGTGACAAAAAAATTTTCTGTACTATCACCTTTGCAAATAAAAAATTTTGCAACTGTTACAATTTCAATAAATTTTTTATCTTTTAAAATTAATCTGAGTGTACTTTTTGACCTAATTGAAAACAATTTAAAGCTCTTTTTCCCCCTTAAAACACAATATATTGAAAATGTTGATTACACACGTGTGTATGTGTGCGTGTGTGTGTTTAATCATATTATTACATACATACACATATGATATACGAGTACTTACACATGAATTAAGTGAGTATTAGACATATTGTTCTATACAAATATTTTACCTGACGATCCACAAAAACGTTTCTAATGAAAAAAAATGTAAATAAATTTTTGGTAAAGTAATTTTCTTCTACATAAATGGCTCAATAGTTATGGCACAGGAGGATACAAAAGATTTTTTTTTATTATACATCTTTTTACCTGGCCCGCACTCAGGATATGACCGCTATTCATCTATTGTGTTGGATATATGAAAAGACTTGAATAGTGACGAGAAGACAGATGGAGAAAATTGAGAAAAAGAAAAATATATGTAATAGAGATTTTATTTTTATTAATTTACTATATTTACAAAGGAGTGTGCTGTAAAGTACTTTTTGTACATGATTGTGTACTTTTAGGAATTCTGCAAGCGGACTGCAATTAACATAGGCACGCAGTAATGCTAATCTGAAAAATTCCATGCCATATATATGACTTGGCTGAGTATAGGATCGAAACTACAACCTTCGGCTTCGTAGTCAACGCATTAACTGCTGCTGAAAACCTAAAATAATATTTTTTCTGATTAAAACTTGATAACTTTTGCTGAGATTGCTTAAACTAGTATTTTTAAGAATACTGGAGACATATAAAATTGTTGGTCTTCAATATTAAAAATTTATTAAATTTCCTTGAAACCACTATATATACTATTCAAGGTTTGAAAATAGGTACTTTTATTTACAAAAAGTACTTCCTGAAAATTTGTTTTTTCTAACAGTATTTTTAATTAAAATTATGCTTAAAATAAAGTATATTAAATAAAATTTAATTTAATTTTTTGCAACAGTACTTTTCGTAAAGGTATTTTTTATAAAAACTATTTTTCACATACAGTACTTTTTGTAAAATATTGTTTTATAAATAGAATAAGAAGTACACATTTTTAGTTAAAAGTTTCTTGTTTGAAAATACATTGTATAAACGAGTTTTTTTGCAAAGTACTTTTCATTAAAAATACTACTCATAAATTTTTGTTTTTATAAAAAGTATGTTTAGTAAAAAGTATCTTTAATAAAAAAATATACATCAAATAACCTTCGTACTCTTTACAAGTAGTACTTATCATGAAATTAATTTCCTAAGAAATGCTTTCTTTATAAACAGATTTATTAATAAGAACTATTTTTAATAAAAAGTACTTTTCATAAAAAATACTTTTCATGAAATGTAATTTTCATCAAAACCTTTTCATAAAAATTACTTTTCATGAAAAGTATTTTTCACAAAATATACTTTTCATAAAAAGTACTTCTCATAAAAAATACTTTTCATAAAAAGTACTTCTCATAAAAAATACTTTTCATAAAAGGTACTTTTCATAAAAAACACTTTTCATAAAAAGTACTTTTCATAAAAAATACTTTTGATAAAAAATACGAAAAATACTTTTCATAAAAAGTACTTTTCATAAAAAATACTTTTCATGAAAAGTACTTTTCATATAAAATACTTTTCATAAAAAGTACTTTTCATTAAAAATAATTTTCATAAAAAGTACTTTTCATAAAAAGTACTTTTCATAAAAAATAATTTTCATCAAAAATAGTTATCTTAAAAAAACTTTTCATAAAAAGTACTTCTCATAAAAAACACTTTTCATAAAACGTACTCCTCATAAAAAGTACTTTTCATAAAAAATAAATAATAGTTTACATAATGATCACGAGTATAAAGTTAATCATTATTATAACCCTAATTTCCGCACATAAAATTATGTATATGTGATAGCGCATAGAGAAAGGGATCTAAGGGTAACAAAATTAATTTTAACTTTTTTTTTGATGTGGACAACATTTGAGCATCGAATGAGACCGATCCCATTCCCCAAAAGTGTTCCCTCCCAGAGATATGCGCGTTTTATGATGTGATGGTACACCAAAGATACACGTATTTAAATCTTTATAATGGTTCTCCTGAACAAAACCGGTTTTCACCCTTAGGTCCCTTTCTATTTTGCGCGTAATAAATAGTTAACTACATATACTGCACATAGCACATATACATATATAAAAGTTAGAAGCTGTTGATTCTTCGAAGAATATGCACTCCAATGCATCTACAATTAATAAACTGTAAATATAAACTCTGAATGAAATATTAATATAAATAAATTTGTTTGTTTATTTTTCCAAAATCCTAGGTTTTCTCGTTGACAAATTTGGCAAATACAAACCAGTTGTGGTTATGAGTCTTCTATTGAATGCAATCTTTCATCATTCGCTGCTCTTTATACCGCAACAGGAAATACCGGGTGTTGTGCCATCAGCATTTGTAATGCGTCATCCTGATAGCGGTGATATTGAGGTAAGAGTTATCCCGCTTGCCTTTTTTATTTTTTCCATTTTAATTGACAAGATTTTCATGTGGATGGCGATGTTGTCTAAAGCTGCAAATGAATTCATGACAATTGTAGTAAAACTTATCTGTGGTGTGTGTGTGTGCGTTGTATGAATATGTGAGTGCGTGTGTATGTGCCTGCGAAAACATTCCTCATGAATATGCTTTTACAATGCAGCAAGATGTTGTTGTTTGTTATTCATTTAGTTGGGCTTAACAATTTTGAATAATTATCCTTCAACTAGGACACGCATATGTTACAAATGCTGTTTCTTCTGTGCAGGCTATCAATTGAAATTGTTTGTTCATTCAATGCAAAATAAACAATACAGCGCAATAGGCAAAGATAGGAGACATTTTTTTTTAAATGCTTCTTTAGCAAAAAATTATATATGTTACATGTGATAAAATTATACATTTCGGATATAAACTCCTTTCCAAAAAGTCTTTATTAAAAAGTACTTACAAAATTATTAATATATATATTTTCCGGAAGGGAAGAGCATATTTTAAAATATATATTTTAAAATATATCTTAAGATATATCCTCGAAAAACTTAACTAGTGTTGTACATTTAGTGAGATCTTCTCGCAACGAAATAATTTTTGAGATTGCGAGAAGTACAGGGTAATAAGAATAAATATATTTTAAACTTTCATAAGGTTTGTAGGGTGATTCATATAATAATCAATATATTATTCTATGGGGTGCCATACAAAAAAACAGCATCAAAAGCATAATTATTAATTTTTAGTCCTTACGAAAGGAAGGTACCAGACAAGGGCACTGTATAAAAGTTTATTTTTTTAAATAATCGTTTTAAAAGATGCTTTATATGGATCAAATTAATAAAAATATATCTTGAAACACTTTATAAAAAAGCTAAATAAATAAATCTCTTCCTATTTTATTCAAAATTCTTTTCTTATTTCAAATAACAGAGCAAATTTTTATTCGTGCTTTTGGGTGTTTATTTCGAGCTTTCTTTAATGCATTAAATTCAGCCAAAATTAATAAGGCTGGTGTTCACAAGACATAAAGAATAATCCAGGGATCAATAGAAAAATCTACATCAATTTAATGGTGGAGTTTAATATTGAAATAATTCTCATATACAGTTTCCTTATGCAAATTTGTAGTAACGGTAACTGTTTTCACAAGTGAAAGAGAAGAAATAGACATGAGTACTGATGACGGAAGTGTAGCGGCTTCCGAAAATAATGATGATTTCTTTATTGATCTTTAGATTATTCATATCTTACTATCAAAAATAATTGAATTGAATATTTTTTCTAAAAATTTCGGCTTTAAGATAAATTTTATTATACTTTGTTTTCTGTTTTCATTAGTAACTCATCTATCTAAATTTAACACCCTTTAAATTGGATTATATGGAGACTCACCTACACTACAACACTCACATTATATGAGTGAATACTCGTACACCTGCATGCATGCAAAATTTTGCAATTAATATTATATGTTTATGTAAATATTGAACGATATATTTCCCATCTTAATTAAAATAATATACATGAGTACGAGTAAGCATCTCAAATTGCTTTTCCATTATCATCTGTGGTTTACGCATCACCGTCTCACAGGTGTGTGAGATATTATTGGTCTTATGCTTTAATACATGCAAATACTGAAAGCATTTGCTTCATACTCGTGCTTGCTTCTTACACGATATTGATTGAGTTGGTGTATGAAAAGTGTGTGTTGTGCCACCGTTTCTCTACTTCAGGCAGTAATTGTTTTAACAATTTTTACAAGAGAAAACTTGACTTGCATGCATGCATGCACCTTCGCTAACATCAATAAAATTGACTGTAATGCCGGATAGTTTTGTGCAGTTTAATGTGTAGCAACACGTTGGAAAGGGGGAAGAGAACTAACACAGGACGGATCATGTGACTGGTTTTAGAACGAGTCATGTGACTGGTAAAAAGATTAAAAAATATTCAGAGTTTAGCAGTTGATGTAATTACCAAACTCCTTTCTAGGTCGAAAATCTCAGTGGCGGTTGTTATAATATGCGTGCAGCGGCTTTTTGTTTATTTATAGAAGCTTAAGTAGCACAATTGTAGTGACAGGCAAAACGTCTCAGCGGATCCTTGTTTTGTGATTTCAACTGCTGCTTCCTTTTGATTTATACCGTGGTATTCCTTAATCCACATTAAGGTTACTTCTAGACACACTTATTGGGCTTAGAAGCACCTGGTAGCACTAGTGTGCAACATGCATTCACTTGTGTTTGTTTGTGTGTGTGTGTGTGTGTGTGCGTTTAGAGTGTGTGTAAATAGTTGATGTATTTTATCTAAAAGCAATCTTACTTGGCATTATTATGAATATTAAAGAGCATACTTATGTAGTTGCTATAAATCTACAAAATGCTTAATTATTTCAATAAATTGTTACATACTGCAGTATTTAGAGTAGGAACAGCTCCATTTCTTTGATTACTTATGCATAACCACAGTAATAGAATATATAAATTGTTAGCATTCATTAAGATTATGTATTAAATCTAGCGCACATCAAAAAATTAATATGTATTTCTAAATCAAACATACTCAGCTGTCAAACTGTTATCACAAGTATCTCGATAGCTCTCATGCAGCTAAAGAAAAAACACCCGATATGTGTATAAAAAGCTTTCGATATCTTAATTCTTTTATTATATTTAAGTTTCTGCAGACACTCAATGTGTCATGCTATTTATAAATATAAGTATCCGATATAAAATTTTGCCATAAAGAATTTTTGTGCAAGATTTTCTGCTGCATGATACTACGTAATAAACAAATTGTAATAAAGCTTTTTATGTGTTTAATAATCTCACAATAAAATTCATTTAATACGCACTGCGAATAGCATTGGATTTTTATTTGCATATGGAGGCAAAAAACTTCCATTGTGCCTTTAAAGCATGTGGTACATGGCCATGCAACCCAATGAATTTATTTTTAGCAGTTTTTGTTATTAACTTTTAACAATTTCGCGCTGCGACTTCTTACACATATCATTTATATCTGTTTGTAGCCTTTTATTATTGTTATTTTTATTTAATCTCTGATTGCCGAGTGGCTTAAGCAAGAAGATAAAAGAAGAACAACAATTAAAGATAAACAGTGATGACTAAAGGGCCTGGGTCATATGTTTTTGTTTGGACAAGAAATTTAAAATAACAATTAATATGATATAAATAGTAAAATAAATTTAAAAAAAGCAGAATGAAAATGTTTCAAAATAAAATAAAAAAAAATATCTTGTTTTGGTTTCCATTTTAACCACAATTTTTATTGAAAAATGCCAGAGAGTCTTTGCGCGAGGTGTAACTTAAACCAGGCAAAATATGAAGTCATATACCGAGTGAAAAATCGTTTATATCTTTAATAAAAGCATTATCCGCACTTTTGGCTTTAATACAGTTTGATTAATGCCTTGATACATAAATTTAATAAAGGAAATGAAACAACTGGTTGCCACAAGATTATTCAGCTCATCAGAAGATGTTGTAATTTTTGCAAATAGCCGTCGTACGTTGATTATATACAGCCGCAATATACAAACAGACAAGTAGTGCATCTCTGTAGTCCGCAAAACCGTTAAATAGTCGTATCGATTTTTTTTACCGATAATCAGTCGAACCAGCTGAGCAAACACCTTGTGGTCGCCATGGCAGTGGTTGTTCTATCGAGAATATGGCGGTTATAACTGCAAATTCCGCGGAAAACGAAAAATCATCAACTTAACGTTCTGCCATATAGCTATTGCGAATTTTAGTGAAACATTTAAAGATAACCGTCAGTCGCTAGTAATTCACTGTAAAGCCATACAAAGAGCTAGATTTAGCTTGAGATGCGTAACAAAAAAAAAATTATTAAATTGTACCTTATAGGACACTGAAAATCTTCGTGCACAATGCATTAGGCAACATCCTATGAGTGCCGGCTGTGAAACGAAATAAATTTTGAAAAGTACGGCTGAACATACATATATAAAACACTTATTAAATAAAATATAAAAATCAATTAATTCGTATCTATTTATGTTTCTCTCAATCAATTCATAATTAGCCAAGTTTTTATAGACAAGAAATATATTTGAAGTGTACGGCTCCTCTCACATACATGAAATAAAATTTTAAATATACATTCAACAAAAACCAAAAGTCATATGCTTATTGCCTTCCCTATATACATATATTCAGTTCATTTAATAATGTTACACAATTTCATTTAATGAAATTGCTTTCACGGCATGAATGGTATTCTTGTATGTTTTATTAAAATGAAATTAAAAGCAAAAATTTTGTTAAAACACTCCTCTAGTGGCTGTCAAACGAAGTCAACTATTAAAGTCATAAAAAATAATAAGTGGCAGACAAAAATGAAAACTCTGATCAGAGGGAGCACATTTTAAACATTTTTCGGTTAACAAAAACATTTTTATAACCAACATTAAGCTAACAAATAAAAAAAAAAATGTAATTGCCAAAGCGACATTGATGACAGAAAAACTCAAGCAGCGATGCGAAATAAGACTTTTAGGGTTTTTCGCAGTTGCGGGGATTTACACATACGAGTAGATGATGACAATTAACCGCAACAATCACTCTTAACATCTGTTGTACGAGTATATGGTATTAAGACAAATATCCATAAATACCACACTCTGAAAACTGTTTTCGATGACTTAAAAACGATTTGTTGCTATTTCTTTTTCTGTAAACAAAAGTGTTGCATTTGGTTTTTTAGCGATATTGAAGATTTTTCTAAATGTAGCATGTCCATGCACCGACATCTTTAAGGCACTTTTGTGAAAAATTTAAGATTTATGTTATATTATATGTCAACAACCGCATTATGAGAAGCCACGAAGAGCTCTTTGTTTGTAAACTCCATGCGTGGGACTACAATTCATATATAACTTTGGAACAGCTCCCATGTGCAGTAAATTTTTTCTTAAATTACGCTTTTTTGTTTAAATTGAAATAAAAATCGCTGTTTAATTAAATTTGTGCCCACTTAAACTGAGAAAATTCCTATATATTGTGTTTCCAATGTCCTTATTAATATAATAGTTACGAAAGTAACTGTCTGTCTGTTACCTTTTCACGTTCAAGCCGCTAAACCGATTTAGATTAAGTTTGGCATAGAGAACCAGTCATAAAAAAAGCTTAAAAAAAACAACTTTTATACTTCATACACTCTGATATGAGCGCGTGTATGAAGTATATAATGAGTTGCACTTTTTATGATGACTTGCACTTTTTATAATGGCTTGCACTTTTCATAATGACTTGCACTTTCCATAATGACTCGCGCTTTTTATAATGGCTTGCATTTTTTATATTGACTTGCACCTTTTATATTGACTTGCACTTTTCATAATAACTTGCACTTTTTCTAATGACTTGCACTTTTTATAATGACTTGCATTTTTTATATTGACTTGCACCTTTTATATTGACTTGCACTTTTCATAATGACTTGCACTTTTTATAATGCCATGTACTTTCCATAATGACTTGCATTTTTCATAATAACTTGCACTTTTTATGATGACTTGCACTTTTTATATTGACTTGCACTTTTCATAATGACTTGTACTTTCCATAATGACTCGCGCTTTTTATAATGGTTTGCATTTTTTATATTGACTTGCACCTTTTATATTGACTTGCACTTTTCATAATGACTTGCACTTTTTATAATGACTTACACTTTTCAAAATGATTTGCACTTTTTATAATGACTTACACTTTTCAAAATGACTTGCATTTTTAGAATGAGTTGCACTTTTCATAATGACTTGCACTTTTCATAATGACTTCCACTTTTCTTAATGACTTGCAATTTTTATGATGACTTGCACTTTTAATGATGACTTGCACTTTTTATATTGACTTACATTTTTCAAAATGAATTGCACTTTTTTATGATAACTTGCACTTATTTCCTTACTAATATAATATATGTATATGAAAGTAAATGTCTATTACCTTTTTAAGTACGCTCAAACTGCTAAACCGATTTAGATGAAATATGGCATAGCGACATTTTGAGAAACATGGTTTGGTTTTTGTTTTTGGAAATAATCATATTAAATGGTCAAGGGCCGAAAATTTTTATGAACATATTAAATTGTTAAACTTAAAATTATGAACATTGATACAGTTGACTTAAAAATTTACTTGTTTTTGACAATGACTTTATGAGGTGTCAAGTGTGGTCTAAAGTTTCTAGGGATATATGAAACTGATAACCAAGAAAGAACATTTTAAACTTTGATACAGTAAAAATACAACACATTGATATACACATAGCTGAAGTTTCACATATTCTTAGCGGACAAAGTCGTGGGTAAAAGCTGGTAAAAAATGAAAATAAAAGCACTCCCACAATTATTTTTTATAGCAAAACTAAGGAAAGCATTGCATTAAGTACCTCCGGATTTAGTTCAACAAAGTTTTTATCATCTTTAGTCAAAATATTCAAACATATTCTTTTTTAATATACTTTTGGAAACGATCTTATAAATGTTTGGAGGGTAACATTTTTATTATAAGAGAAATTGGCATAAAAGAAAATTGTTTGTTGCTGCCAAATTATGTGTCACGTATATAAGTATTGAGCATCTCGTAAGCATTTAATTGCTTCTAATGTTCTAATTAAATACTTGGCATTATTGGAAAATTCGCTAATATGTATCATATAATATTATAGGGTAATTTTCCCCGTGCAAATTACACGAACTAAAACCCCTCATAAATACTTAAACACTCATACGTGATTAAAGTTACAGTCACAGCCACTCATTTCGACAAATATTTGTATGAATAGATTATAATGAATGAGCCACATGGTGTATGGTTTTCAATGTTCAAAAAAAAAAAAAAAAAGGAAAAACAGAAAATAACGAAATACAAAATAGAAATCAGCAACAGAAATAAAGGCCACCCACACACTCACGCATACACATGTAACTTTGTGCATATACAATAAAGAAAATATAAACAAACTTCCACAATTTCAAAATTGGCACAGGAAATAAAGAAGTGGAATTTTAAACAGAGACACAAAAACTTTAACCAAATAACCATGCGAAATTCACACTCATACAACCGCACGCATACTCTTCCTCTTCGGTATAACATACTCCTAGCATGATAATAATAAAGGAGAGACTATAAAAACAAATCTTTTGTAAAGAGAACCGTACAATGCGTTTAAATCTCATTTTGTGTGCTCGAAAACACACAGACAGCGACGGACACACACACGTAAACACTAATGAACGCCCATAAATGCGTACATGATGTTAATGGCAAACAGTGGATTTTACAGCAGAACTTTTAAGAATGCAACGATATTTTTTTGTTTTGATGAAACAGAGGAACTGAACTTTTTTTCTGCTTAAAAAAGGGAGCAACTAAGTGGAAAATTATTATTCACACTCAAGTTCAAATCTGCGATTTCATAAACTACTTTTTTATTTTAAAAATTAGTTTTAAACATTTATTTTAAAGATTTCTATTACGAGTGGAATATTTATTTTATATTTCACCAAATGGTATATAAAGGATTGCTATTACGTGTTTAATTTCCCCAATATTAATACGTGACCTCATGATGAATACATATTCTAGGTCCTTATGAATAGGGAAGTCTAATAAGAGATGCCAGTCTGTCTGTACTTTAAAGCGGTTTCCCGAAGTCCCCAGAAAAACTAAAATCTTCGGTCTGAGTTTGAAGTATTGGAAATATTTCTAAATAGTTCGTTATTGAAAATTTTAATTTAAATTTAAACTTACTTTTGGTATGTACAATTAAATTGGGTTTTGGTAACTTCCAGTAAAGCGGAGTCAAAATATACAATTCAATTGAACACGTTTTTAAACCATAGACGTAATTACCTTTGGAGTGATATATTACAAGTCCGTAGCATTAATATATAAAGGATTTAACTAATAAACTTCTTCAAAATTACCTCACTGTAGATTCTTCCATCAAAATGCCTACTATGCACTTTTCATACTTGCAGTTAAGCTAAGTAAAGATTTCTAATTGTTTGTTAGTGATTGTATTAGCTACGATATCATTTTTTTGCCATGCCGTGAATTCTTCCAACAAAATGCCTACTATGCACTTCTCATACTTGCACTTAGGCTAAGTAAAGATTTCTAATGGTTTGTTAGTGATTGTATTAGTTGCGATTTCTGTTTTTGTGCCACACTGTGAATTCTTCCGTCAAAATGCCTACTACGCACTTCTCATACTTGCACTTAGGTTAAGTAAAGATTTCTAATTGTTTGTTAGTGATTGCATTATTTACGATATCTTTTTTGTGCTATACCGTGGATTCTTCCAACAAAATGCCTACTATGCACTTCTCATACTTGCACTTAGGCTAAGTAAAGATTTCTAATGGTTTGTTAGTGATTGTATTAGTTGCGATTTCTGTTTTTGTGCCACACTGTGAATTCTTCCGTCAAAATGCCTACTACGCACTTCTCATACTTACACTTAGGTTAAGTAAAGATTTCTAATTGTTTGTTAGTGATTGCATTATTTACGATATCTTTTTTGTGCTATACCGTGAATTCTTCCAACAAAATGCCTACTATGCACTTCTCATAATTGCACTTAGGCTAAGTAAATATTTATAATTGTTTGTTAGTGATTGTATTAGTTACGATTTCTGTTTTTGTGCCACACTGTGAATTATTCCGTCAAAATGCCTACTACGCACTTCTCATACTTGCATTTAAGCTCAGTAAAGATTTCTAATTGGTTGTTAGTGATTATATTTAGTTAGAATATATTTTTTTGTGGCACACCGTGATTTTAAGCAGTACGCTTTACTGTAACGAATTTCAGTAATCCGAACTGCGTTTTAGAGAAAAAAATCGGATAATTGAAAAAAATTGGGGTTTGGTTATTTCCAGTAAAGCCGAGTTGACTGTAGTAGTTTAAGTAGCTACTGCTGTTGGTATACAGTATAGGAGTTTCGCCGATGTTTATCGATCTCTGCCACAACGTGCTACAAACCACTGTATCCTTGTTTTTGAGTTTATTGCACACTACATGAAGGCATATGGTCTTCTAAAATAAGAATTTTATATAAAATATTTCACTAAAAGACACATACAGGGCCATTTTGTCAATGCGCTGTGTTAGAAATACATGCATAAAACGTAACATACAAACTCACAACTTGTATCCATTCATGATGGGATAACAGCAAAATCTAGAAAGTTTCATAAATTCGGATGCATGAGGTAAAAGTTTAAAAGCACTGCATGCAAACGTTGCTGTAAGTATGTTTGTATTTGTTTTCAGAAATTTCTCTGCCGTGTACGCAATAATGGCTAAACAAATAAACAAGCAGCAGAATGAGCTGTAACTTCAAATGACTCGCATACATAAAGCTGCTATCTTTATGTCTAGCAAAATCATATCTGTATTAAAACACATATGCACAGCATACATTCCTTGAGCCGACACATACAACCGGGAGACGACTCTGATGCTAATATACAAAAACAGATATTCGCACAAATCTAATGCTTGTGGCGCCATTATAACCGTTAAATAAGAAATATACACCATTTGCATACATTGAAGTATGCGAATGTGGTTGGCTGCGTATCAGGATAATCTGAGAAGCTCTTTGAATATGGCGATATTTTTCTGTTTTTCAAATGCTTTTATAGAAGTTATTATTATTTGGAAATATTCGTCTCTGAGGCGACTAACAATTATTTCTGCTTTTAACTTGTTTATGAAGCTCAGCTTCAATTCAAATAGATTTCTTTCAATAATCGCTTGCAAAAGTTCATGTGGTTGCGGCAATCTGACTACAAAAATTAATAAAATTTTTTAAGTGTTTAATTATGCTCGTAGTTAAAATAATATATAAACAGTTAATATTTTGAAAGAAATATTTAAATTTGGCATGATTACAGTTTTAGTATACAGGACTGTGTATATTTTCATATACGAGGTCTGTTTAACAAAAGAGCAATTTCAAATTGCACATGTGAGAGCAATAAAATTTTGAAGTGTTTGGCGTATTTAACGATCTTCATGTTTCCAAGGTTAAACAGATCCATGAAAGGACGGTATTTTACGATGGCTAAGGAGAGAAAAACCGAATCGTTGAGAGAACTTAAGGACACTCCAAAAAGTGTATATCAGAACTATTTCTGGGATTAGAAAAATCTAGGGAAGTGTATCTGAAGCGGACTATTGGAGAAAATGAAATTGAAATCAATGAAGGAATAAATATTTTAAGAAAAAAATAAAAATTTACCTTTAGTTTATGAACAGACCTCGCGCATGTCAATACAAAACGTTTTTATTATCTTTAAATATTCCTTTAAAGAAATTGCACCTTTTGTTATTAAAAATATTTTTGTTACTGTCAAATAAGTTCAGTTTGTTTGCTAAAAATGCGGTCGTTAATTAATTTCTTTTTACTTGTGTAGCAGTGAGATGCCTTCAAAACCACTTTTAATACTGGCTGTTGTTGTTTCAATGTTATTTCGGTATTTGTACCCACACACATACATACAAATTGTGACATTTTTGCGCCAAATGCACATGATTTTTTTCTTGTTCCGGAGATTTTTTTTTGGTTTCATCCTTTGTTTTCTTTTGCGCTTTTTAACCTTGTTTATGTTTTTGTAGTAAATGCTTAAAAATAGGAAAGGGTAAAAAAATGCATAAAATGCAAACATGCACGAAAAAAGTTGTACTCAATTTTAATTTTTACGATATTGTGCTTAAAGCATGAAATAATGTTGGAAAATATTTTGGTTTATTTCAAGTACAAACTAATGAGTGCCTGTGGTCGGGTAGCGTGTGCAAGTCTATAGTATGAGGTTTCCGTCTCTTGTGCTAGTCAGTGAAATTTGTTTGTCAATTAAATCTTTAAAGGCCTGCTTAACTTTTGTAAGACCCAAAATGAGAGAAGAGAAGTTGGAAAAGTTGACATATAATGTTTAATGAGATATAAAGAAAGGGTAATTCTGCATTTTGGTCCAGAGGCATAATTGGACCATTTTTCTTCGAAAATGAGCAAGGAGTGGCCGTTACAGTCAATGACGATCGTTATCGGGCCATGGAAATTATTTTCCATTATTAACCGGAAGGATTGTTCTTTCAAACAAAAAAAGAAATTTGAGCAAATATTCACTAGTTTTTTTATAGCATTTTCAAAAAAAAGTTATTTGGCGGACCCTATATATAGTCATAATGTCATAAAATAATGAAAAAAAAAAAAAATACAAAAGTATAAATAATAATAATAATTTATGCTAGAGTTAATGTCGACGTCGTCGACGGCGTCAAATGTCAAAAAAAAAGTTGAATCGTATGAAATTGTATGAGAGCAGTTAATCTCAACGCGTTGCAACGCCGTGAAAGTTCAATCTATTTCAACTTTTTCGGCGTTAAAACGCCGTCAACGGCGTCGACATTAACTCTAGCATTAGTGTGATATTTCAAAATTTGCTAATAAGAAAAAGACACATTTGTAATTATTTGCTATGAAAGAAAAAAGAAATTAAAACAATTTTAAAATCTTTTTTAATCAAAACTATGTATAAAATTTATCTTTTACCATCAGAAGTTTTTGGAAAAGAGATTTGTATGTATGTATAAACAAAAACACCTTCAGGCATATGAACTGAATAAATTTTTAGATATAAAAGTGTGAATAATTTTTCAAAGGATTTTTATTTATGTGTCATATATAATTAATGACATCTAAAATATATTGCCATATCGGCTAAAAAGTTTCAAATGCTCCAAAAATAATAAACATGCCTCAAAACGTCTCATCATATTTTTTATGACTACAGCACAATATACATTTCTTTGAACTGTTTTAAAATAATAAAACATTATGACAATATGACTAAATAGCTACTACGACGATATGTTTAAAAAAGAAACAACAATATAAACACTAATATAAGAAAACAACAGCAATTATCATTATTTTAATACATACGAGTATGACTGCGGACATTGAAAGGTATTATCATCAACAACAGAAGTAATTTGCATCATGACACTGCAATTAACAACTCGTGCCAAATGACAGCAGCAAGCAATTGCAAGGCGGCAAGAACAAAACATAAATGGACACTCAAATTAAAAAGAGAAAACAAAGAAAGCACAAAAAAAAACAAAGATCTTCAACACATGTAAGGCAAACATCAAATGCACAGCAAATGAATATAAAGAGAATGCATAAATATTTCCTAATAACTTTCTTTTGGATTTTTGTTGTTTCTCTAAAGATGTCATCACCATCATGATTGTCAGCAACTTGTGTTAAAGACGCAATGCACATGTAAACTTAGAAAAATAGTTGAAGGAAATAAATTCAATAACTTTTAATGACATTCACTGAGAGCTCTTGGAAAGCCTTTGTGTCCAACGAAAATTTGATTTAAATTATGATAAATTTTTTTTTGTTTTAAATATATCAATAAACGTTTCAGAGTTAACCTAAGGGCACTTTAGGAAAATGTTTGTTAGCGATTTGCTTTAATTATAAAACACTTTTTTCAAATTAATAGAAATCGACTTGCAACCTTATCCTTTGAACATCCCGAAATATGCTGTGAATTGCGTTGAAACTAGAAAGGAGGGAATGACGAAAGATGAGAGGGTAGAGAGAGAAGTTGTTGAAGATATCTCGTTCTTTACTTCGAAGAAAATTTTGATCGAATATTGTTCCAATGTGACCGTATCTTTAGTTTTGGAATATTAAATTTTCCACTAAATATATAAAACATGTTCTTGTTATTCTCCTTTTAAAATTTTCTTTCCTAAAATTGTTCTTTTTAGCAAGTGAATGATTGTATAACCGAGAATCTACACAATATTTTATTGTCCAGCCCCTTTATTAAGAAGCATTCTTACATTATCCGTAAACAACTCTAAATTACTTGTTAGAAATTTAATATTTTCTGAAAGTAAATTAAAATTCTTTACACTTCTGTTTTACTTAATATAATAGATGACACTGACAATTTATAACTGTGGACTTTGGGTAAAATAACTTAAGTTGACTTAAGCACATTTTTAAAATATATTATTTTTAAGTGCACATTGTGAATCTTGGAAATATTTGTTTTAAAATCTTCAAAAAATAATGGAATGAACGCTTTATTTAGTTTTGTAATAATATCTCTTTATTTCTTTGCAAACAAGTTTTATTGAAAACTTTAATAATATTTCAGTTCCTTCGTAGAATGTGCAACTTGTAGTTAAGTTGCTTTGTTCAAAATCCATAAATATATTGTTAGAGTTTATATGAATAAATTTTAATAAAACTTCATATAAAATAAATTATTTATGGCTTGAAAGATATATAGACATACACAGACCATATATTATATTGGTAAAACACACAAGGATGCAAAAGGAAAGAAGTGTTGAAAACAAAAAAACTGAAACAATACAGATATTTTTACAATCAAACGCCTTTCATTAAAAAGAAAAAAGAAAATAAATATATAAATGGAAGCTGAAGCAATAACCCAGCAAACAAAATAGCGACTGTAAAGGGACATCAAGGTTATATTTGAAGCCTGTCACATAGTATTTGTATGAAAAACGGCTTGTGTGGAGTAACTTAAGCATGTAGATCTAGATTGGGGGAATAATTTGGATAGTCTACCTCTTGTTATATGTGCTGTATATCATATTTTACTAGCATATAAATATTATTCTTCATACCTTCTCATAATAAAATACTTATTTTGTTGCATGCACATGCATGTGGCCCGTTGTTGTCCATTGCTACGATACAAAACTATTTTCTATTTACTGCCGAATTTAATTATTTGCAATTGGTTATTGCTATTAGATCCAAACTGTGACAATAAACTATCTCATGAGTTCAGTTATAATTATTTCTGATAACTCTGGAAGATCATGTAGTGTTTGATTGTCTACAAAACATGTTTAATTGGGAAATGTAAAGTTCAATTCAATAAATTATTTTTCAATATAAAAATGGTTATCGATATTCAGTTAGATCTTTTATCAACTTTGACTACTAAAACTTAAAATAAAAAAATTTGAACTACTTTCTGAATAAAAAAAAAGTTCCATTCGAATGCATACATTCTTCCCTCCAAATTTAATGCACATTTGCTTGATAAATTTGTGGGTGCTGTTAGCTGAAGTAGTAGAACACGATACACGATGAAGCGGAGGGTCCTGAGTTCAACTCCGCGCTAAGTCATGAAATATTGTGTGTTAGATTCTTCTGATCAGTATTAGTGCATGGTTGTGTGAGTTTTTGCCAGCCTGTTTCACTGATGAGGGCATAGCACTGGTAACTGAACATAATTGGCAGCGACTGATACGATTATGTACTAAAAAGGAGAGTAATAGCGGCATCCGCTCAAAAAAATTCTCTATCTCTTTCATTTGTTCCCTCAATACTATCCCCTCTTTTCTAGTTCTTGGGCAATGCACTGTATATGTAAGGGTCATTCCCTAAGTGCTGTTCAAAGATAAAAAAAAATTTAGTGTTTTTTTAAATAATTTTATTATTCGATATACAAATTTTATGAAATTCATACTAAAGCGATAAGTAAAATTCATGATGGCACCCTAATCATATTTCTATAACTACTGCACTTTGCAAAAGTTCGTCTCTATGCCGCAGTTCCTAAAATAGTACAATCAGATTTAATAATAAAAAAAGTGGTAAAAATAAATAGATTGAAGATACATATAATATGAGAATAATGTTTTCCAAAAGGGGTTGCTTACAAGAAATGCATACTTACCTAGAAAGCTACTTAACACACACACACACACCGATGGTCACAAATAGCAAGGCCATACATAACTGGCCTTTTTTACTCTTTCCTCTTCTCTACTAAGACCTCTAGACTTGGCGAGGCAAAATTGATGTTTGTGAGCCAGCACTTGAAAGTATAAATCATATCCGACTACTTGCGATACACTTGGTTCTGATTATGTGAAAGGAAAAATATTTACAACGTTTTGGGTTTTTTTCTTTTTTGGAAAGGAGCAATAAAATAAAATTGTATTTAAGTTTAATGGCGGTGTTGGTTAATTTTATAATCTTAACATAATGTCCTTGTCAATATCTATATAAATTACTAGTCACTTTCATAATACCGCGACACCCTAACAACTACTTTCAACTTCATATTCCACTCTTTTATTTGTATATCTGCGTATACTCTTATATTAATTCAGCACTTTGCCATCGGAGCAAGTTGAACCGAATTCTAAAAAAAGTATTAAACAAACAAAAGAAAATAAGAGTGGAAATACCACTTAAGATAAGTATGGAAAGCAATGAAAGTGACAGATTTTGTTATCTTACCATCTATGAAATATTGACTATACAATATTACAAAAACTAGCATGAAGAGGAAGAGTCTGGCGTATGTGTCCTGGTGTGTATGTTTGTTTCATATTGAACGAAAATATACAAACTAAATGAACTCTATATGTATGCAGATAAAATGTACGATAAGAGTAGTTTGTTCGAGTGCTGCTTGTTATATGAGATTCTTATTACTAAAGGGATTGTCCTATAGAGACAACTATGGCCATAATAATAACAAAAAAAAGAAAAAGAAACCATATTTATACGTATTCGCATACATATACTTGCGTGCTTACCATGTGTATTAGCCGTATGCCACAATACACATATTGGAATATAAGCGAGCTTTTTTCGAATCGAATAGTTTTTTCCTAGTAAAAATGTTTGCAAAAATAACAAGAACTGGGAAAATAAGACATTTATAATGTTAAACTTAGAGGATATTTTAATAAGAATCAGAGCCATAGAATTTATGCATTCAGTTCAAATTGTCCAGCTTTTGTGGCAAGGCTTTATCTAATTGAAGAGAGAATTTTTAGTTTTATTTTGCTTATAAGTTGATATAATATTATTTGTTATAATACTATCCCTTTTGGGTAATCACTTTTGACAGAAAATGTCTGTGAAAAAGTACCCTCAATATGAAATGCTTCATAGTAGAGATATTTCTACCGTTTGCAGCACTAAGGCCAAGTTTTGTAAATCACTTTATGTTGGTGAAATTTATATATACATAGAAGCAATATTTCAAATTTCGCTTTACCTTCATTTACTCCATTATTTTTTTAGAAATTTGATTTTGCGTACCAGTAAATTTCATTAACGCAAAGTGATTTAAAAAATTTGCTTCTAGATTACAAGGAAGTAATACACGTCTTCTTGGAAAACTACTTATTAACTATTATTTAAAAGAAATTTTCTTAGAAGTACTATTTAAAACAGTGATTTTTAAAAGCGCGCACTTTCAAAAACATTCCTTGAAGAGGAAAAAGGTATTATATAAAACATTTCAAAATAATTAACTTTTAGAAAATTCTTTTCCAAAGAAAGTATTCTTTAAAAAAGACATTTTAAGTAATATTGAAACAAGTATTGTGGGTGCTGTTGGCTGAAGTATTAGAACACGAGACTATGAAGCGGAGAGTCCTGAGTTCATGCCCCCACTGAGTCATGAAATATTGTGTTGAATTCTTCTGATCAGCGTTAGTGCGTGGTTGTGTTAGTTGTTGCCAACCTGTTTCAATGATGATGGCATAGTCACTGGTCACTGAACATAATTGGCAGCGCCTGACACAATCATGTACTAAAAAAAGCAGAGTAACAGCACCCACCTTCGTCGGCCCTGTAGCAAAAATTAACCGGCGAAGTAAAAGGTTGAAATAGCTAAAAAAAAAAAAAAAAAAAAAAAAAAAAAAAACTGTATCTTCTCATCTTTCCTAATCTGTCCCCTCAATACTATCCCCTCGTTTTCAGTTCCAGCGCAATGCATTGCATATATAGGGGACATCCCCTGAGTGCTGGTCCTACTCCTAAAAAAAAAAAAAAAATAATAACTTTTAAAATATATTCTTTAAAAAAAGATAGAATAAAATATTAACTGGTAAAAACAATTGTTATCCAAAACAGTGCCTTTTTGGAAGAACTAATTATTAAAACACCTAGTTAATAAAAAAAGTACCTGTCCAAAAGTTATTTTCAAAAGTACTTTTTTAAAAAAGCAACTATCGATTAAAAAGCTTCCTCAATTTCTTTAAAAAAGGCGTTTTATGAAATAGGTGCCTTATAAGAAAGTTTCTTCTAAAATATATATATGGTGCCTTTTTTAGAAGGTGCCTTTTTTAGAAGGTGCCTTTTAAGTAGTATCTTTTAAGAAATGCTATTTTGAAATCAACTAATTACAAAATTATTAGAAACAAAAGTAATTTTTTGAGGTACTTATTTTTATAATAATTTTTTTTTAAGTTTGGGGTGTTTTTAGAAAAAATATTAATATATTTATTTATATTTTCAATATTTCTTCGCCACACGCTTGGAAGGCGTCTTCAGTATATATTTTCTTTTTTCAAGTTAATAGCAAACCAAGTAGATTGTGAACTTTTTTTCATAAAATTAAAAAATAAATAAAATTTTTTTTTTAATTTATTTCATAATTTTGTTTCTTGTTAGTTTTTATTCATTGCTAAGCAATAGTTTTCAACATATTCAAAGTCTATTTCAAGATTTAAAACTTAGCACTAATGTAATATCTACAAATTAAGAATACCTAGGGAACAATAGTTAAAGTTACTTAATTTTTATAAGAGGAAGTTTTTTTAAACACATAAAAAAGGTTTTAAAAAAGTGCCTGTGATAAAAGTTTGCTTTCCAAAAACATCTTCGAAAAGAATATGTTCCATTTTTATATATCTTCTTAAAAAAGAACATTTTAAAAAGTGGGCCGTAAAAAACTTCCTGTAAAAAGTGTGCATTTTGGAAATGTAACTTTTGTCTAAGTTAACTTTCAAACATTATTTTAAAATACTTGCACGAATACCAGTAATCAACTTTTAAAAAGTATTTTATTTAAATATGTAAAAAAGTTATCTATGGATAAGCAGATATTGAAAAATTTATGTTGTCTTACCTTATTCCACAATTGCAGGTTGCTTTCTTGCCAATTTGTCACAGTCGCATTTTTATAAATTGGTTTGTTTCCACCATACATTGAAATCACATAAAGTGCAGTCAAATTGGCCATGTTCTATCTTTTTGTTTTAGTTTGTGTGACATAAGATTACATCCGTTGTTGAACGTGAAATATGGTAAGAGTTTTTGTTTACTCCATGAATAGCTACACAAATATATTCATGTGGTTGTATGGATGTTTACATTAGGGTGGTGATGAAAAATCATTTCGGATTTTGAAAATGTCCCTAAATGAGTTTAAAAGCAAGTCTTTTATATTTAAAGGTGGCTTAAAAAGATCGTTCATGCAGTCCTTTGTTGGTCAAACAGTTCATGTTTTATTATTGTATTAATATCATACAAAAAGAGACTCAAAATTACACATTTTTAATTGAGTTAATATTCATTTTATTAACATAATTATTTTTCTATTCACTTATACTAAATTTAGTCAATCTAATTATCCTACGGCAGTTAATAAACATTTTGTATGGTCATGTATTTTTTTTAAATTTTCTAATTAGTAATAAATTTAATATCCATAATGTTATTTTAAACTTGGCTGGACATGTTTGGTTTATATATTTTTTGCTTTGTCCATATTTCAGGTGCTAAGTGTCAATGAGATGTGTTTTACTCAATAAACATACGTTTTTGCAGTGTTGTATTAGTAATTTTACGCAATATTATAACAATTAAGTGTTAATTGAGCATTTAGTTAATTAAAATTGTATGTGGTTAATTGGGTTCAATAATGGCATTAATTGCGAAAAATTCAATTAAGGTGCATAATTGAACTCTGTTTTACGGAACTAGGCACTCCTCTGTGCAACACAGTGGGACTGTTCACATAATAATTCAAGAGACGTACATGCGAATATACACGTGAAACCCTTCCCAGAGACCTCTTATGAAACACAGTTTGCTTAAATTTTTTCATATACTCGTGTGATCAATATTAATATTCATCTGAACTCATTTCTAATGACTTAATTTTAAACTAAAAGTGCTTGCAGCCTTTTCACATTTTATTATATTTCAACACAATCTTGTCGGCATTCTTCCTATCTAAAGCCCAAGCATATTTAATTTTTTTCCTTTCTGTTCGTATGCTCTTTAGTTTTTAGTTAATCATGGGTTTCATTTTCAATATTCTTTGCTTGTAGCACTAACTGGCCTTTAACTTATTTCTGCCCAGCTCTTGCTTTTTCCCTCCTTTGCCATTATTTGTGCAAGTAATTTTAGTTTTTAATGTTCTTTTAGTTCTATTGTCTGTGTATGTGTATGTGTGTGCCCACTAAATGAGTGTGTAGTTTGTGTTCGAGTTTAATGTAGTGGTGATGTTAAAATTAATTTATTGAACTGAAGTGGAAATAACATTGTTATGGAGATGTTTACAATATTATTTTGAAGTTTTTAAGTAAATTTGCTGAGAATTACGAGTGAGAGTGGTGTAAACAGATGAACTGATTTGATAGCAGGCAATTACATACAAACCTGTTAATTTGCACTTAAGTAAATAATAGCATTCTTAGCTTTCATGTGTAAGAGTTAATTTTTGAAGTAGTTTTTTTATTTCAGAAAATATTTTAATTAAAGGGAAATTCTTGAAAGTTACTTTCCTGAAAGTTACGTTAAATTAAACTTAAAATTTAAGAAGGCACTGCTTAATATCAAAAGCGACTTTTTTTATTATATAATATTTTTCAAAGATCTTTACTAATTAATTCTTATTCTAAAAGGTACTTTTATGAAGAGGCATTTCTTAAAACGTACTTCTTTCAATCGATAATATTAAGAAATAGTACATAGTGAAAAGTATGTGAAGTGTCTTCCAATAGAGGCTTCCGAATTTCGATGGTTGATAACGGTTGTCTTGTTGAACTTGTCATCCGTTGAATTAATTGTCATTCAGTCACTCTTTTTTGCCAATGAACAGTTCACCGAACTCTCCTCTCAATTAAGCCATTATTTAGCGTGCTGTGTGGCATGTGACACCTGCTTGTTGAAACCACAATCTAGCTCTTTTATTTTGGGCAACAAAAATTTCGTCAATCGCAGTAGCCTTCCTGCCTACCTCATCTTGCAGAAAGTACGTTCAAGTGATGCCACCGGCCCATAATCTCCAATATAAGAGTTTTTATGAGGATCTTAATATTTTTTAATTTTTCTTAAGTTTGTTAGTAAAATTTCATGTTATCATCATGGGTTTGACGGCTAATGAAATAGCACACATTAATTTATGTTTGTTTCTAGTGTGCAAAAATTTATTAAAATATTTTCAACCCTCGTATAAATGCTGTATAACTTATATTTAGAAAAAAAAACATTGTGTCATAATTTTTACAACAATTTGTTACGTAGATTACGATATTTTCTTGCAAACTTACATTAAAACGTACTTGACAACCATTAAAAAGTTTTATTGGTAAATGCTTGGTTGTTGGCATTGAAAAAGTAATAACTTATTTGCTTTCTTTCCATTCCTTATAATACGATGTTATTTTTATAACAAATTAAGGATTTTTCATAATCCAACTTGTTCTTTGTGCAAATATAATAAAAGTCCAGTGGAGGGGGACATTTTTTTTTATACTCTAATACTTGTGTTTAAATTTTTTATAAGTACGACTTGTTAAAAAAATATGTTACTTTTCGTTATACAAATAATAAAATTAACTATTAATTTTTAAGTAGTAAGAATTTTAACGAACATTTTATATTGCTGTATTAAATTGAATTAAAATTCTATAGGCTAATTGATTTTTCAATTTTGATTAAAAGAAGTTAATTTGTCTTATTAAAAGTAAACTCATGTTATTGTGGCACACTTTTAAGTATCTTATAGTCAGATAATATTATTAAGTAAATATTTTCAATATAACTTTAGGTTTTGTAAGGCTATTTGTTGACGTCACATCAAGATAATATCAAAAATAAAACACTTGTGCACTCATTTTCTTTAGCAATTGACTATTTCTAACAGAATTTACTACTTCCAAGGCCCTAGGGAGTAATCACAGGCTATCACAAGTAGTTAATTGTTATCCACGATGATTATGTGAGTGTCTTCCATCATCTATAGGTCTACTTACTCACCAAAAATCCTTAATAAAAGTTGCCATGAAATTTTAATGCACTGTCTACATTTATACATCTAAGTATGACATTAAATCGCCATATAATTTTAATAGCTATAACGAAACCTTTAAATACATTTTCTTTATAATTTTCTAGTAATTTTTTTGATTTATTTTAGGTCTGGTGGTCGCCCTGTCCAAGTCGTGAATGCCCCGAAGAACCAGAACTTGAATTGGCTGTAAATCAATGTGTTGATTACTGTTTGTTGCAAGAATCAACAACGGCCTCCACATTATTTAGCCCATCAACAGAGCATTATGCAGCAGGCGATAAAATAATAAAAAAAATATCTACATCATCAGTCAGTTCAGTGTCTGCTCTTGGGACATCAGCTGTATCACTTCCATCAGTAGAAATACCATCAAGTACAATCCCACCACCGTTGGCTGCGCCCGTTGGCGTAGCAACACAAATACCAACAACTAGAAGTATATTCCAAGATGTACTTAATATGTCAGCGACAATGTTTCCGCCAGTAGTGACATCTTTATCCGCCATGTCTATGTTAGAACAGCAAGACTGGAATCGTAAGTACATGCACATACATATTTTGTTTATTTCCATTTCTGTGTTAGCTGGAGCACAAAATTGTTTGGCTAAGGAGTGATTTTGTATGATTTCGCTTCAGGCTGTTCTCTTTATGTGCTTGCACTTTAGTGTATTTTCTTCTTGCTGGCTGTCAAATAGCAGAAAGTTATTATTAAAGTTATCATTGTTATACTCTTTATAGCAGTTGAGAAAAACTGTTGTATTATTAAATATTGTCACAATTAGGGTAGCCAGAAGTAATAAAATGAATAATAAAAAAAACTGTTTCAAAACTTTTTCCATATAAAATTTTTAGATTAACTTGCTATCTGTCCGTCCCATTGGGAAGTGCACAATTTTCATGCAACAAAATATCGCCGCATTTATCTTTCGCAAGCATCCATCATATAGGTGATTAGTGTTATTTTTGTAATACTTATGATCTTTATCTTATCATTTAATTTTTGTTTGCATTTCGAGAAAAAAATAATTCATTTAACAATTCATTTCATCTTACAATTTTACAGTAATTCATTAAATTTTCATCAGATTTCTAAAGGCTTAACAAGGTTACACTTTTGAACAGATTAGTGTCGAAAAATCAATTGGAAGTATTATTTCTAAAAGATTTTTATTAAAACTTTATAACAAGTTTCAGTACATTTCAAAAATGAAAAAAAAAAATTTTTATTTTTAACAACATATAATATTTTTAAGCTTGAGGTTTTTTTTTATTTTTTTTTTGTATAGAAATGTTCTTTACTTTTCATTATTTCGTCACTACGCTGTGTGGCTTCTTCAGGAAAATATTTAAATTTATTAGGAAAAATTTTTTATGAACCGCAATATTATAAAACAATAATAAATTATGTTTATTTACACAAGAGATCAATTATTTGTTAAAAAAAACCTTGTAAATTCCAATATTAGGCCACTTCTTAAAATGGCTTCTTCAAGGATATATATAATTGTGTAATTGAATATAATTTTTTTTCAAATTACACTATTTTATATATCCTCAATTTTATAATAACTCACCTCTTGCTTAAATAAACATAATTTGTTATTAATAAAAAACGTCGAATAAAATTGTGAAATAAATATTGTAAAACATTATATTTTCCAATCAAATAGAAATATTTTTCAATTAATTGAAATGGATGGCGAAATATTGAATAAATGAAGAAAAATGTTAATATAAAAAAATATAAAAAGATCTTAAGCTTAAAAATAATAAAAGTTTTTAAGTTGTCAAAAAGTAGAAAAATTAAAAATCCGTTTATATTAGAAAATTAAAAAAATGTTTTTTTTTCGAATAAAATATTTTTTAAGTCCCAAGACAATTGAAAATAATACTTTCTAGTTTTGATTGTTGGGCAATTCATAAAAAATTTTTTCCAAACTTTTTAAATAGAAGATATACCAAAAAGATTTAGTAAATTTAAAATACATTTCAAATGTCACTTAAAGTGTAGCTGTATGATAGAATTTAACATTAAAAAAGGAAATGTAAAAGTAACGTTTTTAAAGAGAGTATTAAAACTCAGAAAAAATTTTAACATTTAATCTGGCCATTATTCTAGATATTCACACTTATTTTGCCAAGATTTTTTGATCAGATATTTATAAACATTTTAATCAGATTATTAACAGCAGTCATATATTTTAGTTGTATTACATGAATGACTTCATCATTACTTCTATTTGAATATGTACTCCAATTTCTGTATTTGCATATTCCAGGCGTATGAGTAATATTTGATTGAAGGATATGATTACTCATACTCCACTCTCTAATATTTTACTAACATTCCATAACGTATTATTTTCTTGAATTTTGCAAGATGAAAATGTAAAACATATAACATATTATGAAATCATGAAATTTTGTTGTGCTGACAACCCTAGTCAAGTGCACCCTCCAGCCTATCCGCTCTATGTGTATTTGACTTTACACTTATTCATATAAAGAGATGTATGGGTGTGGGTATGTATAATTTGATATATGTTCCCTATTGAGTATCCTTCAAAAAAGGCTGTACATATGTATGTGTGTATATATGAATTTCATTTTGATTATAATTTTATTACTGTTAATTGTGTGGTTCCATCTACACGAATGCGTTCTAGAGTGGCTGTATGTTTTGCTGTCTGTATTTGCTAAAATATCAAAATGTTGTTCAGCCTGTGTTATAAATATAGATTGCTAAATTAATGAAATACCAAAATTTGATTGCTTCAATGTGATTTCAAGAGCTTTCTGCTGCAATGCACAAAATTTATTCTTCTTGGGTTGTTGTACGAGTAGCTAAAAGGAATTAGCAGTATGATGACCTTTTGAATTTGTTTGTGGCAAAAAAGAAAAAAAAAAAAAAAAATATATATATATATATATGTATATATATATATATATATATATATATATATATATATATATATATATATATATATATATATATAGTATATAATGATGTGTTGATATTTTAATCTTTAGTTAATATTAGATTATATTTACTTAGATTAAATTTATCTTTTATCTAAAATTGCTACGGATTAGCACTTTTTGATTTTTTTATATACGAGCTTAAAACAAAATGCTTAATAACATTCAGAGCACATCCATTTCGTGGAAAATTAAATATTGACACTGTGACATTTTAAGCAAACTTTTTTTTTTAACAATATAAATCTATGTGAAGCTGCTAACTAAACAAAATGGTTATTAAATATTTGCAGCGTCATCGTATTTGTTTTGTAAAGATTTTGTTAAAAAATTGAAAAATAACTAAAGTTTGTGCATGATTTTTTTTAGAAGAATATTTTGGGCACATGCTGTTTTTACACTGTCGTTCACAAGAGGAAGTGATAACGTTGAATTAAAGAGCGATTTGTGAGTTTAAATAGAATATATATTTATTAGTATGAGCTACTAATTTCTAATTCATAAATATTTGTTCCGGCTTAAAATGATGCGGTTCAGTTACCTGCAAAAAGTCAAGGTTGAAATAGTTACAAAAAATTTTTTATATTTTCATCTTTCTTTCTTACCTGTATTCTCAATATTATACCATAGTTTATTATTCTGGCGCAATGCACTGCATATGTAGGGGTCATATTCTAGTCTTACTTAAAAAAATATGTCAATTATTGACGATATTTGTAAAAGTATTGAACAGGACAAAACCTGAAAATTGCTCAGCAATAGAAGTTTCCAAGGAAGCTTGAATAATTATAAATGAAATATTTCCGTTGATCCGTAAGATCTCAATAAAAAATTGTGGGCACCATTTTGAAAGAAACTGACATAAGCTATTACAATAATTAGTCTTTTGCTATCTTATATCATTTTTTTTAAATGCCTTAGCCAATATGAGAATCGTACTTTCAAGGTCAAAGCACAAGGTTTTAAAATTATCGTGTGAATAAGTTGCTAGTTGATCACTTTAAAATCTTCAACAAATTAGTTGCACAGAACCTATTATTTGTAATTTTAGATAATTTTTTTGAAATGTTCTTTTTGAAACATGCCAAATTTTGCTCTTTTATTATGCAATAAAAAAAGGAAAATTTATGTATTTGTTAATTTTTCAATATATACAGAATCATACCTTATGGACAATAACACTGGATCGATTCCACATAGTTGGGTGCATTCAAATGCCACAGATTCTACATTCTTCATGCTGCAAATGCATCCAGATTTAGCTGATCCCATCGAACAATTGGGTATGGAAATTGAACAGGATGATAATGAAACTGTTACGGACTTCAAGCAACGTTTTGGCGAAAAACGGCTCTGGTCAATGCAAATCAATGTGACCGATTTAGAAGAACTGGATTTACGTTGCGGTGGCATTGCCAGACGACACAACATGTCCCGTGTCTCAAACGAAACGGTGACCTGTATGGTACAACGTTGTACATTTACATTGAATGCACCAGAAATTTGTCCACCTGATTACAAGGAAACGGATGATACAATATTTTGGATTTACTTTATGTTAAGGTGAGTTGAATGCAAACGACTGACATTTATTGACTTGTAATGCAGAAATACTGACTTCTGACCAACAGATCGACTTTTTGTTGTTTTTTTTTCGTTCTTTTCTTTCAATTGTAACTACGACTGGAACGATAAGTGGACATTGTGTCCATTAGTTTTGCTATTTGAATGTTAGTTTTAGTTGAGCATAAAGAAGAAGAGACGTAAACGAATTGAATGGTTTTAGATTTCATGCATCTGTTATTTCACTATTATAAAGAGCATATGAGAGCAATTTAGTTGTGAGTGGGTGTGTGTGTGTTTATTGCAAAAGTGTTGGTAGTAAATGCAGCATGCAGCAGTCAGTTTGTGTTAGTTTTTGAAAGTCTATTATACGAGTAGTCTGTACACACAAACCCATAAACGTGTAAATGGAACGTGGGATGTTGGCTTTGACATGTGACGTGAATTTAATGCATTTTCTGCACTTCTGGTATTTGTTTTCCTAATCATGGCGAAATTTTCTGAATTTTATTCGGCTATTGATTTTGCATTCTATGCATTTTCAAGAATTTGTGATAGTTTTATACCTCGAAGTGTTTCATTTACTTGTGTTGAAAGTGTGTGAAGTGTTTTTAATATTTTTCGGCATTAGAATCTTTAAGCTGTAAATAGTGAGTAAGTTTTGTTTGGTATGTTAAATTATTGATCAAACTTATAGATTTTTATGGGAATTTGCTAAATGAGGATTGTAATTTTACTGCTGTATTCAGAAGAAACTATACCAAGCATCTACGTGTCAGTTGTGTTGTTGCATCAGTTTATATGCTGGCTAAGTACTTGTATTCAATTCTTGTTATAAGATAAAACATCCTTTCGTTTTTGGTGGAGGTAACTATATTTGAATAGATAATGATCTAGTGGAATTTAAGTTTTCTAGTAATAAAGTACATTAAATTACCTTCAGTTTAACCCCCAATCCGTGTGTAATAACTTTATAATTAGTATTTTATTATTCCAACTTTTAGGATTAATTTATTAATTAATATTTACTTAAGACTTAAGTTCTTATTTTCATCAGGGCAGTTGGAGCATTTCCTCAGCGTTCTAAGTTCGGTTTTCCACTTTTTAGGGTGATGCTAGTCAGCAATAATATATCAGTAATTATTATACTCTGATATTTTTAAGCTTAAGGTCTCTTTATTTTTATTTAAAATATATTAATTTTCAATATTTAGTCCCTCCTTTGTGTGACTTCAAAAAACCAGAAGAATTTTAATTTATCAACAATGTTTTTAAAAAAATTGGATCACAGAATTTGTTGATATAAATTTATAAATTCTTTATTTTGGTTAGTACCAAAATCCCCAATCCTGGTGACTGTTGTCCCAAATATTCCATTTTTCCAGTTTGCTTTTTACAGAGCTATCGGCTGCTGCTGAGATTTAAATTTTTTTTTATTTGGCCGTTCAGTCAAAATTTTTAATTTTTTGACAATTAATAATGTAAACCAGACACGTGCCCTCGTTTTTTGTTAAACACCAATATATTTTACTCTTAATAAATAATTTGAATTTAATAAAAAATTCTTTAAAAATTAAAAGACAATTGGCTGATTTGAACCTGAACCTCAGTAACAATTCTCAGCTTAATAATTAAAATTATATTACAATTGTAAAATTGTGTATTTCTTGGGTATGAATTATGAATTGTGAAAAAAAATTCTTTGACAGTATCTTTTTTCAAGAGCTATAGCGAAATTGAATTGATTAAAATGTATAAACACGAGCTAGCTGATGCTCTTTATCATTATCAATCCAAAATTCAACTGTTTGGTTTTTTTTCATCCTTTTCCATTTGATGTGTGCTCATTAATCACCAAGTGTGAAACTCCCAACACCTAATGTAATTCGTAGCTCTTGAAAAGCTAAAAGGATATATCAAGTAACTTTCACCACCAAAATCTATTGTTTTTCATTTTTGAACGTCTCCATTATTTATAATTATAAAGAATATACTGAAGAAGAAGAAATTCGTGATAACTTGACATCATGAAATTAATTAATTAACTGTTATTCTTATAATAATACTCAATTTGTTATGTAATATTGTGAGGTTTCATTATTTAGAATTAAATAATTATAATTCAAGTGTCAGCACAATTAATAAAGCAGACGAGAGGCAGAAGAAAAAGACAAAGAAAAATTCAATAAAGAGGCACTTGATACTTGTATTTGATGCATGAAGTTGACATTTGAACTTGAATCTACACCCAACAGTTTGACATTAGAAGGACATTTGTTGTAGAAAATGTGTTGAATTATGGAAGGAGTGTATGTGTGTGTGTGTGTGTAGTACTCTGGTATCTTTTATATTGAAAAAGATGTAGATGACAATGACAACGATGATGGTAATGATCTCCTGTTGAAAACGACGATAAAAACTTGGGAATGACAGAAACACTAGACAAGTAAACCTGAAAAATTACTTAAAACTGATGATGATGATGACGACATTGATGAGGCTGGTGGTGTAAATGATTTGTTTCATCTCACTCACACACAGTGACATTATAAACCTGACAGCTTTATTTAGTTTTTTTTTTTTTGTTTTAACTTTATTAATCATTATAAATGTGTTTTTTACTTTTGTGAAACCTAAATGGTAAATTTTGTGTCTTTTGAAATTTATGCCTTCTCTTTAAATTTATTTAGATTCCTCGCCACTACAATGTTGTCGGCTGGTGTCACAATCATGGATCCCATTGCACTGACAATGATTGAAAAGTATGGCGGTGATTTTGGACGTGAACGTCTTTTCTCCAGCATCGGCATGGCTATCTTTTCACCCATAACAGGCATAATGATTGATTACTTTTCACGTGGCCTTGGCTACACCGATTATTCGGCTGCCTTCTATACGTACGATATTTTGCTGACTATTTCCACAGTGTCGGTTCTGATGATGCCGCTGGGTGAAAAGCTGCCAGCCGATAACGTCTTTAGGGACTTGTGGAATTTATTGAAAATGCCGCATGTAATTACATTTATTTTCTTTTTATTCATTTTGGGCAACTTTTGGGGTTTTATAGAAAGTTTCCTATTTCTCTACTTGAAAGAATTGGGAGCACCGAATTATTTATTGGGTAAGTAAAATTGGGCATATTTATTCTCTAATATGTATGTATGTAAGTGTGTAAAAGCAACTTTGTATTTATTTACAAATTACTTCTGCTGCTAAGGGATAAAGAAATGTGTGGTTACAGTGGGGCTGGCTGTATGAACTGACATATATATTTTTCTATTCACAGCTTTTAGATGTTTCTTTTTTACTGTGAAAGACTTTGGAAAACAATTGTGTAGTTTCTAAAAGTAAATGTTCGATTGCAATAATCGAACATTTACTGTCTGCTTTAATCGTAAATAAAGAGATGGTTTAAAAAGTTAGTCAATTTTTTATTTCTGGAATTTCTTAAGTGAATAAATTTTTTTTAAAATATATGATGTGGTAAAATATTTAATGAATAGGGGTTCCTTCTGAGAACCCCAGAATTCCCAAAGAATATAATGAACGTATTAAGTTCAATGTCGCGAAATTGTAGAGGAAAAGAAATAATGTGAATAAAAACTATTTTATCAAAATTTGGAAAAATTTTTTTCGAATAAAATATTCGAATAAAATTATTCGAATAAAATATTTGTTGAATAAATAGGTTAAAATTGTTGAAGTGAAAAATATTTGCATGCGTTATACGAATAAAGTTTTGTTTTACTAAAACTGCTAGAATATATATTAAGCGATATTTGCGGATATATAATTTTGGAGTATAAATATTTTGCATGCAAATTGGTTAATAAAAGTACTTCATCAAAATTTAAGCGAAAACCGTTAGTCGAATATAAAGTTTAGATTTTCTGATTTATTATTTAAATATTGATCTCTTCTTTGGATAGATTTTATAAAAGTTAATATAATTGAAGAACAATATATATTATTTTCTGAATTCCAAACTTTTTTTCTACAGTATCACAACATTTTTTGTTTTAATATTTTACTTAATATCATTGAAGTTCGATTTGAATTTTTAGAATTTTATTAAAACTATTTGCTGAGCATTTTGTTTATAATATTTTTAGCTGAAAATATTAATTCGGCCATGAGGCATTTAAAATAAATATGTTTGAAATGCTGTTTAACTCAATCTCTTTTTACGAAAAGCTCAGCTTATATAACATTAAACAATGTGTTGTACGAGTATAAGAATGTCTGTAAATTTCTTTGATTCAATTTACTGCTTGGAGTAGTTTTAATAAAATTCCTTAAGAAATTTCACATTAATTTTTTACAGCTTTTTATGACGATAATTTTTCTCATGTTATTGTAATTGTCCCACTGTTTCAACAAGTTTCGCAGTATATGTACATGTCTAAACAAATTTTAAGTAACATGTCAAATATAATCAATGTTATGGTTGAGTTTATTTATTTAATTTCATGGTTTATATACGAATTTCTGCAATTTCTTCATCTTCAAGGAATAACGATTACTGTGGGCACTGTAAGCAGCATACCGTTTCTATATGGAGCTGAAAAAATCACCAGAATCTTTGGCCATGTTAATTTGATTATTATTGCTTTCTTCTCGCATGCTGGCCGTTTGGTGGGTTATTCATTTATCGAGTAAGTATTTATGTTTGCTAGAATGTCTGTACCCATATGTATGTGGTTGTATGTGTACCGAGAAGATAAAACACATGTATGGCAAATGAGCATTTTGTATATTCTTATCACATGTACGGACATTCACACTGCCCCCTTCCACCTTTCACAAAAGAATGTAAATAAAATGTTAATGTCCGAATTTGTTACGAAGTGTAAGTGCTTTAGTAGCTGTTTCTAAGCTGTTTTAAGGTATTACGACGAGTATGTTTTACTTGCTGTTGCTGCTCCTTGGCATTTTCATTATATTCCTTGTAATTGTATGTGATTTGTTTGTGTTTTTATTGCCTTCTTTGATCGATTTATTGTTAATTTTTTGTGTGGAAATTTGTTTCTTGTTTGTTTTAATCTTTCCTTTATTTTGCTTTCTTTTCCCTTTTTTTTTTGTTTCATTTAGAAATGCTTGGTGGTGTTTTCCCTTTGAAGCAATGGAGGCCTTATCATGCCACTTGATGTGGGTGGCTGCTGCCACTTATTGTTCAATTTTGGCACCTAAAAGTCTTTTGGCCACATTGATTGGTGTTTTGGGTATGGCCCACTTCAGTTTGGGTAAGTGCATTTGCTTAAGTACAGCAACATTGATATTTGAATTTTATTTGCATTTTTTATGGATTTCTGTTTGTCACGAGATGTGTACATACACTTGCTGGAAAAAGTCTGTGCATATTATTTTTTGTTATATTTAAGAAGGCATATTTTAAACCCACTGCATAAAACAATTTTTATTTTAAATCTTATATGTAAGCTAAGTGTCTTTATAATAAAATTTATTTAAATTTAAAATGTACTTATACACCATAATTATAAAGAAGTACTTTTACTCATACAGAAAAAGCCAGCGTAAAAAATATTACTTTAGTAGACTGAGTTTGAGTTTTGTAAGAGTTCTTCAATTTAATAAAAGTTATTAAATCGATTTTGGTGTGTGATATTTTTTTGGTTACAACTAACTAACTAGGGGAAAGAACTAATCTTGTGGAAAAATTATTATATTATTATAGTTTACCCAGAGAGTTATCACACGTACAGATTAACTCAGCCATGTTCTGATCCCTCTTATATATTGACTGTAAGGGAAAGACGATATCTCGTCAACTCTGTACAGCAATATTACAAAATAGCTTTTCTTAACTTAGCTCAAAGCTCTAAAATAAAGTTTAGATAAGCGTTTGCGCTGACACAGTAAAGAAAATCTGGAAGCCGTAAGAAAACTTTCATTTCATTGCACAATAGAGTGCTAAAGAGCACTTAAATAAGCCTTTCGAACTTGGCAAAAATTTTATTTGCAGATGAGAGTAAATAAACCATAGGATATTTAGAATTATTCATATGTTTTTTTTCTTTGCTGCGGGTCTGCATTTCTTCGATCCTTTAATAAATCGTCAGTAAAGTGCAATTCAAAACCACAACAACATAACATTTCAGCTTATGCATAAATTTTCAAAAACCAATTGAGAATTGCATAAGCAAAGGCGTTATGGCCTTTGAAATTTCAAAAAAATGTAACAAACAAATTTTATTTGATATGAATCTGTTTTATTTTTCTTTCTTTAAATGAAATTTGGTGGTTGTGTTTTTTTTAAATATCAAAGACTAATACGCTTTTACTTATATAATTCTCAATTGGTTTTTAAGATTTTCCTTGTATAGTTTTCTCAATTGATTTTTGGTCGATTAAGAAAAAGTTGAGAGGCTTGATTACTTTGGATTTAATTTAAAGACCACTGATGGTTTACAATAAAATTTGGATTTAAGAGTAAAGGGAAATTTGTGCGCCACTGTCAAAGTTTGGTAGTGGCAGTATTATTATGGTATGGTTTTGTGTGGCCGCAAACGGAGTAGGTAATCAGCAATTTATTGAGATACTTGGATATTTTGCAAGCATATTTAAACCAGAATTAAATGAAATCGGGCCTTAGAAATATTTAGTTTACCAAGACAACGATTCCAACCACATGGTTGATATTGTGAAGCTGTGGCTGCTTTATAATGTGCACCTTCCCAGTAACCAGATATTAATCCTATTGGATGAAGTAAATGGGAGAAAATATCATGTGAAAAATTAAACAAAAAATGTAGACGGGCTGAGATTCACAAAAGAAAATGTTATCAAACGAGCTATTAATGTCGTTTAAAGTTAGGGAACTATAAGAAATTTAAAAAAATGCATACATGTGGTTGCTGATTTTTATTTGTTATATTTTAAAAATAATTTGGTAATAATCCACATTTTTGTTTAATATTCATATTGTTTAAAGACTGCCTAAATTTTTGTAAATAAATCTAATTTTTGCACTTGTAAAAGTGCTTGTGGTGTAACATTTATACACTAGTTATCCCGTGTATATATCCTTTGTGTGCATACTTTTTCTGGTAAGTGTACATACAAGTTTAAAATGGAAATTTTCCTCTTCCTTCGCTTTGTAGTGGCGTCTGTATGCAAACGATTTTATTCATTTCTGTACAAATCACATTTAGTTGAATTGCAATGAATTTTTTTTCCAAATTTTCCATTTAATGATGTTAACTGGACAAAATTTTATTGTTTGTTATTCGCTTTCAATATTACTTCGTCCGTTTGTCATTTCATATGAAAATTCTGAAAAAGGCTTTTATGGAAATTTTTGTTTGAAATAAAAATTTTTTAAATTGCAATTTTAAGATGAAAAGTTTTTCGACGATATTCTATTTTTGAGTGTTTTTGGTATCTATTTAAAAATTTTATGGTTTTCGCAAATTCAAAATTTGCTAGTTATCAATGTTACTGACAGCTCTTATTTTATTTATAAAAGTTTTGTGAGATTCTCACCAAAAAAAAAACTATTGGTAACGTTCCATACATTTTTATTATGAGACACGTTTCTTATATTTTATGTTTCCAATGCAGTCTCAGCCATTGCAATGAGTAATTTAATACACAAATATACAAAAATAATGAATGAAAAATTTTAAAAATTTTTCGTATTTGCAATACTAATATTTTGCAACAATTTTTAAATGTGCTAAATAGGCAAACTTCAGTTTGTTGTACTGCATGTTCAATCATAACAGGCTCTTAGTAAATATTTCATATGCCTATTTAAACACTTTCAATAGACAATATTTTGTTTGTTAAGAAAAATTATTTATGCTAATAAAATTAAGATAAATATTCTTTCAGGTCGTGGTAGTGGCTCTTTTAGTGGTGGTTTACTTATTGGCCAATTCGGCACAAGAGATGCGTTCCGTTATATGGGTCTTTTAGCCGTAGTAGGAGGTATTGCTTACGGTATTTTGCACTTAATTTGGTTACGTAAATTTGATCACAACATGGATGATATGGAGGAGGAGATGGAGGCGACAGAAACCGGAGAAACCGATAAATTAACAGAGCCATCGACCAAGGAACAAGGCACCTCCATGTCATTGGAACGTTTGTCTCTGATGATAAAATACAATCAAATCGGCAGCTTATCATCGCTGCCTAGAGGTTCAAGGGTGAGTTGTCGCAGGCGAACATGAAAGAAATAAAAACGTGTTTGGCTTTATTTTCTGTGTGTGTGTATGTGTCTAATATTTTCTTTTGAACAGGGTGACATACACGACCATTTATCAATACGTCGCAGTAGCTATAATGTGGAGTCGTTGCGTTCGCCGAAGCATGGCATTGGCAGTGCTTCAAAGGTGGATATTCTACGTTCGGCATTGGAGATAAATCACAAATCCTCAAATAACTCGGTGCTGAGTAAGAACGATAACCGTACATCAAATCAATCATTGGGTAGAAATCGTGCCGACAGTGCACCCAAACTCAATCATACAACCATTAAAAATATTTCACAGCCAGCCCTGGAGGCTGTTGTATTGGAGGTGAATTTCTTTTTTTTTTATTTATTTATTTTATTATTAATTTTACTTTTTTTATTTGTTGTTTCTGCTTTAATTCATTTCCGTATAAAATTTGGAATTTTCGTTTTGCTTCTGGCTTCTTGACACACAAATAATTGAGTAATGGAGCAAGCTAAAATAGGGAAAAGGCCTGGTTGAATAATTTTTACACTGTTTCCATAAGTAGTTCGAAAAGCTTTGTAAAAAGTTGTTGGTGTAGAAAATAATTTTCTTTTGAATAATTTATCTCTCAGCATATATCAACTTTTATTTTTAAGAATAATTGAGGTGTTATTGACATTTTAAGAACTTTATTAAAACTTAGTGCTCGAAATTACTTATGTTATGAAAAGATATCAGTGTGCAATTGATTTTATTCATTTATTTCACACAAGGAGCTTATTGTAAAATTTTTGTGGCAGCACTCTATTGTGTATAAAAACTGTTGTCATATCCAACTGAGCCACCTAATATGTGGTGGCAACCAAAATACATATGAGTACTGATGATGGAAGTGTAGCGGCTTTCGAAAATAGATGTTTTGCTCTGCTGTGTAATTTGAATAATTAAATACTGATGTTGACTTTCCTTTGTACTTTGAATTTAAAAAAATTTTCTAACAATTAGCCTATTAATCTTAATAGAATTTAATGAAAGCAGTTCTTTTAACTTAATCGGTTTTTTGTAGTTCAGTGTATCGATGATAGTTTGGGTATTATGACTGTGATGAACGAGGTCTGTTTAAAATATTAGGCGTATTTTACAAACATCTACATTTTATTTATTTTTATCTGGGACCAGCACTCAGGGTATGACCCCTATATATGCAATGGATTGCGCCGGAACTGAAAACGAGTAGATATTATTGAGGGAACAGATTAGGAAAGATGAGAAGATAGACAGTTTTTTTTTGTAGCTATTTCTACCTTTTAATTCGCCGGCTAATTTTTGCTTTAGGGCCGACGAAGGTGGGTGCTGTTACTCTGCTTTTTTTTAGTACATGATTGTGTCAGTCGCTGCCAATTATGTGCAGTGACCAGTGATTATGCCTTCATCATTGAAACAGGTCGGCAACAACTAACACAACCGCGCACTAATGCTTATCAGAAAAATTCAACACAATATTGCATGACTCAGCGCGGGCTCGAACTCAGGACCCTCCGCTTCATAGTCTCGTGTTCTTCTACTTCAGCCAACAGCACCTACATATAAACGGTGTTAAGTTCAAAGTTCCAAAGGATATGAGCATGTCAGTGCATGTGTGTTGCTTTGTGTGGCACATTTTTATTTTTCTCTAAATTTTAATCTTTTAAGGCTAAGTTTTAATTTAAATATTTGCTGTGATTTCACTGTGTCAAATACAACGATTTTGCTTGTTTCCAATGCATGACTTGAAGTTGGTAAATAAATGTGTTTGTGTGAATACACATTTTCCATAAAACCAGTTTTATTTTTAGATTACAACTATTCCTCACGGTATTTTGGTCACTGAATCCATGAAATCATTTTTATGTTTTAAGAAAAATTCCAAGAATATTTTCCAGTACATTCGTACATTTTGATTTTCTTGTGAAAGCCCTTTAGTCATTCATGCTGCTCATATCCTTTGGCCATATTTTCTTTTTATCGGTAAAATTGTAACGGTTGGTTACATTCCTGCGAATAGCGCTGTTCCCTGCTTGCAATATGGCACCAAATGAAGAAATGGTACGTACATTTCATCTAAATAAACAGAATTGTAATAAAATGTGTTTTTTCGTTGTTGCTGTTGTTACTTTTCGTTTTCGTTTCCGTTTTTGTTTTATGTTGTTGTTCGTTCAGGTTCATGTTTATGTTTTGCAGGCGTAAAACGTGCAGGTATGCGCAAAAAAGGATAAATAAATAAATATTTTACAAAAAGTGGCAGCAAAATTTGGTATGTGCTGAAGATAAAGCGATGCTGACCTTAAGGACTTCATGATGATGATGATGACGGTGAAGGGAATGATGATGCTGATAATAAAATTTTTTTTTGCTTCTTACCGTTGTTGCATTATTTATTAGTGTTTTGCTTGGAAACATTTTAAATGGGGTTTTAGCAGTTTTGTTGTTATTGCTTAAGTCATGGTTTATAAGGGATTAAGTAAACTCTATTGGTTGTTATAAATTCGGCGTGGATAAAAGAGCTATTTAGAAAATGAAGAACATTTGTCTTACGACAATGTTATTTAGAAATTGGTTTCCCAAGTCGGATGTTTTATAGAAACTCTTAGAAAAGAAATAGAAATAAAATGTATTTTTGAATGCATAAATTTGAAACTCTTTATTGTGCCATTCGTAAGTTTATGTTTTGTTCAAATATGGTTTTACAGCCATTCTTGCAGAAGGTATACAACTTTCGAGAACAAAAATTTTTTATGTTAACTGATGTCCGTCTGTCCATCTGCTTGTTCCTGAAGTCGGGCTTTCGGAGCGTCAGAAAAGCTATAGACTTCGGTTTGTAAACAGTTCTAGATAGATTGCTATTGAAAATCAGCAAAATTCAAAATAAGTATCCAGAGCTGGAAATATTAAACTTGTTTTTTATATAGAAACTTATTTAGCTAAAATTAATATTTGATTTTCCTTTAAATAAATCTATTTTATATTTCAGAATGAATTAAATTGCAATTAAAAAGCAATCGCAATGAAATAGACTATTCCAGGGTTGGGCAATTGAAACTATTTTCTTTACATAAAAGTAACAAACTAAAACATTTTCTTTTTCTCTATAAATTAAATATATTGGATATATTTGAAAGAAATTTACCGGCGTAAAAATTCAGAAAATTTTTTGTCTTTGACAGCCCCAGAGCTGGAAAGTTTACAATTTTCGGTATTATAAATTACCTAATAAAACAACTTTTTTCCTTTGGTAGTCAAATACAGTTTATTGTTTAGAAATAAATAAATTAATATTGAAAATCAGAAAGATCAAAGAGATGGTAGTCCAGACGTATGTCGGTGAAGGGTATATCAGATTCGGCCAAGACGTGTTTTTTATTGTGGTTGATTAGCATTCATGGGATAGCTTCTACTTATCCCATACATTGTGCCAGAATGAGAAAAATTTTTTATGGAAGGGAGTTTAGAGGGAGAGGTGCTTGAGTACAATCGATTTGAACTATCACAAGGTGAACGTGATAGGAAAAAACATCTGTAGGAAGTTTATTTCACAAACAAATTATTCGGGTAAAAAAACGATATCTTTCTGCAATGCGCGTTCCGGGCGGCACCTCGATGTCACGCTGAGGGAAAATTATGCAGAGTACAAACAGATCGAATTTCAGGCAGAAGTTCTGCAATATTCTCTTGAGAATATTTTTTTCCAGTGAAAAAAGTGAAACACAGCCCTTGATTTGATTGGCAATAGAAGAAAACCTTTCGCATATTAATTATTATGCAATTACATTTAAAAAGTATTTTCTTTTCAAACGAGTAACAATTTAATATTAATCAAAATGAAAAAAAAACTATTTTAATTATTTCAATAGAAATTACAGAGTTTGTTCCTTTAGATTTAAATCTAAAAATTCTTTTTCCAAATAGTCAAACCCAATCAACCTTTACTTCGGCCAATTCATATTTTTTTGTATCGTTTCTACACCCATTCATTCCACTCCCCGGCACACTATATTGTTATTCATCTGTTTTATCAAGAACGGATGTTGTGTTTTGCATTTGAACGTGTATTTGCAAGCGGAAGCTCAGCAACGTTTCAACCTTTTGAAATTGTTATTTGTTACGCGTTTGAATTTTGCTCTTTTCCTTCTTTTTTTCCACTTCAGTTTGATTCATTTGTTTGATAAGATTTTATTTGATTGTTCGATTTTGTTCGTTTTTTTTTCTACATGATAATGATACTTTTATTTGTTTTGTGTTTTATTCTTTTTTTTTTACTTGGTTTGGATGAAGGAGATCATTTGCAATTCGTGAAGCGTTTTATTGCAAAAATGGTGTTGAAAGTGTATTCTTTTAGAGATGTTTGTTGTGTGTAGTAAGCTGAAGCATGTTCATCATATGAGTTTGACTGAAAATAAATGTGTTCGTTAGGTTTTATTGTGCAGGAATTTAAATGAAAAAGTCATATGTTGAGACTGATATATTGTCATTCGGATTGTGTTTCTGGTGTACTAAATGATGTGGGTGTGTGTGTTTTTTATGTATATTTCCATGTTAATAGGGGTTTTTGCTTGCATTTCATTTTCTAACATGTTGTAATGAAATCATTCATAGACATACATACACATACATATGTATATATATTTTTTTCAAAATTCAGAGAAATAAAACAGTTTGTAAGGCAATTTTTTTAATGTATTTTGCCAAAATGTGGCAAAACCATTTTTCGAAAAGAACATTAAATAAAAAGTTGAACCTGACTAAAATTATAACTCGATTTATGATGTGATATTCAACAAGAAATGTTAAAAAGAAACTAATTTAATTAAAATAAAAATCGAAATTTAGGATTCAGAGGGTAACTTTCTTTTTATGTTTACATTTGAAAAGAATGTTGAACAGATTTTTACAATATCTTGGCGATCTTTCAAATATTTAATTTAAGTGAAAAAATTTCAAAAAGTTTGCATATAATAATTTTTTTTTAATTTTCACGAAAGGTTTTTTTTTATAAAAAAACTTTTCCCTTTACTATTATAACAAAAATTGCTTAAGAAAATTTTTTTATACATATATTAAATTTTTTTTTTAATATTTTACAGAAAATATTTGATAAAAAAAATTTTTGAGAAAGAAAGTTTATGAAATTATTTGTTTTAAATATTTGAAGTTAAATTTTTATGAAAAATTATTTTTTATTTATTTTATAAAAATTTAAAAAATTTTTCAAATAAGATTTCGTAAAAAATTTGGAATAACAAATGTTTTTTATCCAGAATATTATATGGAAATTTTTAATAAAAATATTTTAAGCAGTTTTTATACAATATTTTTCCGGAAAAACTTTTTATGCTAACTTTTAAAGAAAAATTTTTTATGGGGCTACAATTTTTATAGAAAATATTTTATATCAATTTTTTTATGGAAGAAAAATATTGTCTAGAAAAATGTGAAAGAAAAAAATTTTCATAGCAAATATATCTGGTAGATTTTTGATGTAAATTATTTCGTGAATATTTTATGGAGATCATTTCATAAAAATATTTTTAAAATTAGTAATTATATTGGGCATGTAGTTTTTTTTTGATAAAATAATAACGTTATTATAATTTATTGAATTTTTTATTTCAATATTTCTATAGCCTCTGAATATCTTCTTCAGGATAACAATTGAACAAGAAATTAAGAGTAAAATTAAATATTGAAAAATTATTAAACTAAATTATTATAACGTTATGATATTTTCAAAAAAGACCTGAAGCTCAATCTTATTATATTTTTTAAAATGACAAATATTTTGTGTAAAAATTTCGTTTGTTTGTCTAACTGCCTGTTTCTCTGTTATGAAAAGACTTTTTTCTGAAAACAATTAGGCTTTTCCTTGAAGAATTTTATAATTTTTAGGAAAATAAAATATATTTCATGAGAAACCATAATTCAGGATGTTTAATGTGTGCAATAAATTTTTCAACATAAAATACAATTTATTACTGGAACTTCAACATCTGTCTGAATAATACGTTTTCTTTTTCCTTATTTGTATGTCATTAACAATTTAAATACGAGTTCAAAATGCCACAATAAACACAATGTTTTTAATTATTTTGCTGTGCATATCATCTCTGTGTAAGATTTCGTTAAATAATTTATCCCTTGACTTCTTAAATATACAATTTTATAATATTGTTTTATTTTTCTTTCGCCTTACTGAATGCACTCATTAATTCCATACTTACGAACTGAGTCAAACGAAATTATTTCGGAATGAAAAACTCTGGGGATTCTTTTTTCAAAAACTCAATTTCTTTCAACCCATTTCATTTTTAAGGCCAATATTTAATATATTTTTCTTTTTCATCTCTCTGCTGGTGTATGCTTTTTGAAGCATAAGCTGAGATGTGAGCTTACATGAGCTTATTTGCGCGTATGTATGCGTGTTCCGTTTACAACTTTATTTCACACATACATGCATATACATGCAGTTTTTATGAATAATTGGCAAAAGTTTTGTATACAGAAAACAAAAATAAAAGTGCAAAAATGAGAAAAACATCGAGAAGAGGAGTATGAGAAATATGAATATCGTATGTATGAATTAATGTATGACGGAGCCGGAGGATTTAATGTTTTTAAGGAGTTTTCTTGGTTTGATGAAGAGAGAAGAAAAAAAAACGATTAAAAAAATAATAGCACTGAAAAATAGTAAAAATGGCAGCTGCTTACACATGTTGAGCCCGTGTGAATATGCATAAGAGTATGAGAAATTTTTCTTTCGTATTTTCTTTATGGCAGCATTTGTTGAATTGTCTACAGGAAAGTTTGAAAACGATAGAAATACTGTTGAAAATGCATTCGAGTGCTCAAGAGAAATAAAACGATATGAACGAATCGTAAATATTAGAAAACAGATTTTGAAAACATTAAGCCGGTATATTGTTTTATCGTTAAATGAGACTTAACCAATTCCAAATGGTTTTACTATGTTTTCGAAGTATAGAGTATTTTAAAAATGATTTTACTGCTTCTTTTTCAGTTTTTTTTTCTTATATATATGTTACTGCCTGGCGCACGATGTCGCCCGATAGCGTTCTGTCGAGTAAATACATTTGAAACACAAACAAATACTTAAATTTTGTTTTTGTTTTAGATATATTTATTTGACAGAAAGATATCGAGTGACTTCGTGGGCCAGGCAGTTAGTTTTTAAACAAAATTTTTCATGTTTTTGCGATTATTTTTGAAATATGTAGTAGAAATATGTAGCGTGTGAGGTGGGGAATTGTGCAGTTTTGTGACGACACAGGCTCCATATGGTTGATACGAGGAACGACTGTTTCCGTAAATTATTAGTGAAACGGCCAGACGTTATTGTGCAACAGTTGGGATTTTAGTATTTTTAATGGGCTTCAAAAAATAAAAGATCTCTAGGTAATAATTTAACAAAATTTTTTTCTTTTTGTTTATATATTCAGGAAGAAATAAAATGTATTTGAAATCTGTTTTAAATTTTAGGAATATTGGAAATATTATATAGATAACTGAACACGTTCTCTTCTCACTGGATTTGACTTCCATCTTTTGAAGTTCAATAAAATTCGTTTAGTTTTTAGCTTTTTTCGGTAATTTTTTAGGAAAATAATTTTTTATAAAAGATATTTTCCACTTAATTTAACATCCACTTAAACGCGTTTAATATGCCTTCCACTTGAACTACAAATCGTACACGAAGAATGTTTGCTTGTTAAAGAGCAAATGTGCATACTAAAATGCTTAAAAACAACTGTTAAATAAACTGGGCAATAAATGTTTTAACTGAAAACAGAAATGGCAACAACAAAACAGTTGTAATGAAAATATATTGAAGAAATAAATAAATAAAATTCGTCCGTTGCAATTGATGGCAGCTGTTACAAAAATAAAAATATATGATATTGTGAAGAAAAACCATTTAGTTTTTTCAATATTTTGCTTATTTTATTATTCTTTTATTTGCCTAATATATTTTTATAACTTTCATATCTGTTGCTATGAATTTTTAATAAAACACAATTTTATTTTCTCTCTATTTACAATATTCAAATAACACCAAATTTCTAATGAGATACAGGGTGTCGAGTCAACTTTTTTCCCCAGCCGTTTGAAAAAATATCCAAGTGGTTTATTAACTGCAATACCAGCAGTGGATTTATCTGTTATACCGAGCTCTATGCTAATGGTAATGTATGGCATGCTTTTTTCAAAAAAGAAAAATATCTACAAAATATAACATATATCCCGCACTAATGCACATACACACGCACACACTCACTTAGTATTGCTCCTTTTCCCTCCATAGAATTCAAATAAAGTTGAACTATTTATCTCTTTGTGAATCAACTGCCAAGCACCACTGCATGCTTACAATGTTTTGCTGTCTTAAGTAACCCCAAATCAGATAAAAAAATACACAAGAATCGAGCATAAGGCAAAGTGCAAACCAACATGAAGTTCTTGAAAGCGAGAAAAAGAAAATTGAGAAAATTCCGAAAATAGAAAAAACTACAAACCATAAAATTATAATTTCATTTTGAAAGAAAGTAAAATTTCTTTCCAGCAATTATCTAGAGGAATGACAAACTAAAAGTACGATTCGTTTTGTGTTTTGTTTGCCGGCATGAAGAGCTTATGGTGGAATAGTGTGTGTGTGTGTGTTGTGTGTGCGTTGCTTATATACATATTTATGTGTGTTTGGATGTGTATTTGTGTGCGCATGAAATATGCTTGCATGTGCAACTGCATGATTGCTAAAAATAGCTATTTTCATTAACCCTTTGAGAAGCGAGAATTAAATTAAACAAGTACTTGAGTCAAGGCATTGTAAAAGTGGTTTAAGAGCTCTCAACTAACCTCGTCAATGTACCGGATAACGGTTCTTTTCACATATATGTAAATGATTTTTGATTTTTTGATGTGATTGATTGCTGTTGGCTGAAATAGTTAACACCTTGGCCAAGAAGCCGTAGGTTGTGAGTTCGCTGCCTAATTGAGCTGCGTGACGAAAGTGAATTTTTTTTGGATTTACTTTAGTGCGTGGCCTACATAGTTGGTGGTATTTCTAATTATCAAAATAATAGCACTGGGTGCTGAACAGTACCGACAGTGAGTACACACTATTACGTACTGAAGGTACAATACAGGACTCTCTTACTTCGGTCACTGTATTACAAAAAAAAAATTTGTTTGACGATGTAACATCTAAACACGACACTAATTTTTTGTGGTACACTTTTACAAACTTTCTCATCAAGTAATATTAATTAGTTTTACATAATTTAAAAGATATTTTTGTGAACATGAGCACAATTTAATTTATTTTAAATAAATTAATAAGATACTATTTGTAAATGGGGAAACAGCAGCAAATTATTTCTAAGCAAGACTCTTGTACGCAAGTTTTCACAGTCTTTAAAAAAGCAATTGTTTTTAAAAATTTGAACATTCATAAGAGAAGGTTTTGTATGTATTGGCCTGTGCTACACGACTAGAGTTGCCATATCGCACCCTAAATACAAAAGGGTCACAGCTCAAAATACTAAAATTTTCAGGAGAGACAAGAAACTGTTGATCGTGCAGAAGCAACACACTTAACATAAAAATAGACAACAGTATTTATTCAGTTAAAGAAGATAGTGATGTGAAAGAAATTTTTGCAGTAGTTAGAGATGTGTACTCTGAATTAATTTATGGAAAAAAATCAGTTTTGGAAAATTATGAGTTGTGACCGCTTTGTATTTAGGGTGCGATATATTTGCTGTAAAATCTTTCAGTGAAAAGTTATAGTATAATTTTTTGCTATAGATAGTTCGGTAAAATTGAGTGGGTGTAGTCTCTAAAATATTAATTTGTAAAAATAACAATTCTAATTTTTTTTGATGTATGAAAAACCAGGTCTTAACCTGTGACTCAAGATATTTGAGGTGATTTGAAAATTTTCAAAATGATCTATAGTATCTAAGACGAAAATATCTCTTCCACATTGTGTATTTTCACAGTTACCTTTTAATAATTTACAAAATAGCTTTTATTCTATATGTCTGCATTTCTGTGGAGTTCAAACCATTTTCAAAACAAAATCTCAAATATATTACCAAAGGTATTTTGAAAAAGCTTTCACTAAAATCTTCTTAAATATTTTAAACGTCCATGAACTATTCATGTGACTTTTGTACAGAAATTTGTATCTAAACAACTGGCATCTCTTTAACACACACACACACATACACACACAAATTCAATTCTTTTCGGTATACAAATAATTCTAGCCACATACAGAAATGCAAAGCAGAATACATTTACCTAAATGCATACGTACAAAGCACTAGTATGTGGAATATTTAAACAGAAATGCTCATGTACTTGACTTCTTAATACTTAAATAGTTTAACATTCATTTGCATGTCAAATACTTTAATATTTCGTTTTTTTCTTTTTTTTTGTATAAAATTCTCGAAAGAATATTTTCTATTTGAATTAAATGAGACTGCTGGCTGTCAATAGAATAAAACATTTCTTTTGAGAGCAAAGTTAGTATGCATTAACATATGGAAATGGCTTTTGTATGACTTAATATTTGATGCTACTCTACAGAAAATAATTAAAATTTAATCAGATATTCTGCTTTAAATGAAAAGTCATGTAAAATTTAAAAATTTAACTTAACTGGCAAGGAAAAGAAGCAGGAAAGTAAATTAAAATTGTAACTGTTTTCATTAATAATGTTTTCATTTTAAATTTGAAATAAGTTTTAGTTTGAAAAAGATGTGTGGTGTCGTGGGACACCGGATAGGAACGAAGCTCCTTATTATAAAAATATTAATTTTAAGTTCTATTCGAGGTATAAAGAAAATAATTATTCGGGTATACATACATTATTTTGATTTTTTATTTCGCCGACCAACGAAAATACAGAATCAATTTTGTTCCCAAACGAAATTGAATGCTGCCACGGCGCGGCTGCGTATGATTAATATTTGTTTGTATGGAATCGTATTACTCATACGTCTTAAACATTGATTTAGAAACAAAAAATCTTACGTTACGGAAGTTTTTTCCCGGTTAGGGTACCCCTCCGCATCGTTCCATAAGGAACTTCGTTCCAATAAATGTTAAACAAATTTTTTTAGATATTTATTAAATATATTTAAAAATGACAATAGCAATAAAACAGGGTGACTTCAAATGTGACTTGTAGTTATTGCGGGCACTTGTAATTGTTGAAATCGTGGAGAAATTTAAATACTGCAGTATTTTCACTAGAACCAACTGAATGACAAACTTGCTGGTTTAAATATATTCTTATTTTCAATTTTCCAGCCCTTTTGGATTTATTATTTTGTTATTTTTAAATTTTTTTATGCAAAATAATGATTGGTATTGCAAAATATTTTATTGAATGCCAATTGTATCATGTTCTTGTCTGTGCGAGAAAAATAAAATACATTTTTTGTTCTTTACCTTTCGAGTTGCAGTCAGAATATCAACATATTGTACAGTTCTTTTTTATTTGCTTTTTGCAATACGGATCAACAAATATTTAAGAAAAAAAAATTCCCTTAATAAAAATATGCATTTTAAGCGATTTATTGCTGCTGTCAGAATAAAATTCACTAGAGATTTTTGGCATTTGAAACGTGGTATTTGATGCTTTTAAAAAAACTCCCACCCTATTCCACAAAAACATTTGCAACATTCCAAATGAAGGAAATAAAATGGAGTCTTTGGCGAATTGTGGTAATATTGTTACAGTTATCATATTTGCAAATATATAAACTGATCGAATAAATGGAAATTTGTTTTATTAAAAATGGAAAAAAATCACAGAATTTTGCTAACATTTATTTGATAAAGAAAAAAAAGAATCTTAGTATATGCAGTTAATTGGCTTAGATTTTGTGCCTCAGGCATTTAAAAAGTTTGAATAAAAATCCCAAAAAAAGTTGTTAAAGCACAGGGAAAATATGCCAAATGGATGTTAATTGAAATAAAAGAGTTTTGTTTTGAAAGAGGCAGGGATATTTCACTGTTTTATATTTTATGTGAATGACATACATATAATATACGAGGTCTGTTCAAACATTTAAGGTAACGTTTTAAGTTTCGTGTCCTAAGCATATTGTACTAGCTTTTATTTTTATAGTGGCACACACTTCTCGGCCATAAAAGTTAGAAATCTTTTGTGAGTTCAGCGATTTTCGGAGAAAATAGAATTTGCATGAATTTTTTTTGTTGTAAAAAATCGAATTAAGTGCTAAAGAGCAGTTGAAATGTTGACAGTGGCATGCAATGATTGCACTCCGGGTCGGAAAAATGTTTACAAGAGGTGCAAACATGTCCTAGATGTCCTTGCTTATCAACAAGCGACGAAAGTGTAGAGAAGACGAAGAAAATTGTTATTGAGCTTATTTTTGGAGAACTTACTGCGAAAGTCGTCATATCGTTTGGCTCATATCATGCAATTTTTTCGTAAGTTTTGGCCATGAAGATATTGAAGTAACCATTCGTTGCTACGAAGATAGTGAAGTAATCATGCCACTGCCATCGTAGTCAGCAGATTTGGCTCTCTATGAGTTTTTGCTGTTTGCAGGATTGAAAAGACATTTAAAAGTAAGATTGAGGACATAAAAAAGTAGTCCTTCATAGAAATCAAGGATGTACCAAAAAGTGTATACCAGGTCTTTTAGTATTGAAAAAAAAGCTAATATACTTCTGTTATAAATTGATGAGTTATTAAATATTTTTCGAAAAAATTTAAAACAACAGACCTCGTATTTAAATGACAATTCAAATTGTTTACTCATATATGAAACTAAAGCAGTTGATGAAAGCTTTACATTTAAATATTTAAATTGCAAATAACAACAATTGAATGCAGTACTTACATGCAAAAACAACATCGATATGAAAACACTTTTCCAAAGCATTAGAATTAAGATTTAATCTGAAAAACTTGTTATTGAACTTTTTCAATCTCATTTACTTTTGTTGTTTTCTTAAAACAATTTTGTATTTTGTTTTTTTTCACAAAACTTCTTTTGTATATGAACAAGAAACCAATTTTCTTTACAAAATGAAAAAAGAAATGAGCAAAGAAAATCTTTATCAAGTACTTAGAACAATAAAAAAAAACAAACAAGACTTACCAACAATCATAACAACTGCCAGCGAACACAGACAGACAGACAGACAGACAGACAGACAATGCAGACAAATGTTAGAAAATAATTTAAAATTTTTATAAAAAAATATGATATAAATTTGATTATTTTATAATATTGTTTACTGGAAATGTTCCTATTTTTTTATTGTCGCCGTTTGTGTTTTGTATTCCTCATTCTTGCCACTTGATAAGGATAACAACACCGACAGTCACAATGACACACTGTAGTTCTCTTATACAGTAACTGCTACAAGTATTTGCATTTCGGCAACAAATTGTTTTGTAAAAGGCAAAAAATAGTCAAGTATTTTTTTTTAAAATGATGATTGCAAAATTTATTTTATTTTGAGAGAAATCAGTCGTCCTTGTATGTGCTTTGAAACGAAAATACCACTCACAATTACATTTCATTAGTTAAGAAATCTTGATAATTTGAAAATGAATTTTAAATTGGGCCACAAGTCGATAAAAATAAAAACCTCAAAATAATAAACATGCATTATGCGTTTATTAAAAAAATATTTTTAAAAGTACTTAAAAGGTTTATCAGATTATAAAATCTGAAAAAAGGAGAATCCCATGCGAGGGCATTGCAATAGGTAAGGAGCTTGGCTATAACCACAAAAATTTAGCCTGGTTAACCGCACTAATTTCCTTTTCCTAGAGAAAGTCAAAATCATTTTCTAAAATCTATTAAGATTTATCCACCGAAACTCGTAATATTCGGAAACACATTCTCAATATTCCGTGGAAAAAGGGAAATTAAACATTAATTTAATTTTCAACTTGTAAAGAAGAGCAAAAGAGCGCTAGTTTCGACAGCCCATTCCCCTTCATAGTCAGTACTCATGTGTATTTTTTGCTAATGTATGTGTCTAGTTTTATTTACAATTCGCTAGGAATTTCATTGTTTAAATATGCGAAAATCCATAGGAAATTCAAGAATATTCATTTTCGATTTTTCTTAGACGGGGCACGTTTCTTTTGCATATCCTCCACCATGACTATAAAAATTGCTGGTTTATTTACTTATTTTTTCTAATATTAGTTAAATTTTGTTTAAGGGTGCACATAGACTATTTTTTTATCGCCTTGATAGAATATATTGTTTTGCAGTTTGTTCAGTCGTCTATTGCATATTCTAAAATTTATATAATCTTGTTTCAATGTTATTAGGCATACGTTTGAATACTACGGTTGCGCACTGTACATTTAATCGCAAAAAAAAAGTTTTTATAAAGGAACTTAAAAAAACGCAAATTAAGTTTGAAGAAAAACAAACAAACAATTTTCCTTTTATTTAAAACATTTGCAAAAAACCACCAGCATCATCATCATCATCATCAACACCATGTCTGCGTTGCCATAACTAACACTGTCAGCCACAAAAAAAAATCCAGCAGGCGGACAAAGTAAACACACAAATCTACACTTCAATCTATAGAAAATCTTGTAAAAAAGCGAAAAAAAATTAAATATAAAAAAACCAAAATACGTTTGAAGAAATATGAAAAACATCTTGCTGTGGAAAAGAAATTTAAATAAAGAACAACGAAAATAAAATGCACTAAAGCGAAGCAGAAAAATTTAAAAAATAAAAAACCAACAAAATGGTACGACAAAACAAAAGGAAAACAATTGAGGAAATAAGCATTTGTGATGGTGGAAAAATGCTATTTTCACAATGAATTTTGTTTACGGAATTTGCGCTCTTTTGAATTTTTTTTTGCTTTGGTTTGTTGTGCTAATAGGAAAAGTAGCGGCAGAAGGAAAAACGAGAAAAACATAGTTTTCAAACCTGTTAAGGCCAATCTAAATATAATTCATGATTTGTAAACAATAGCACAGTCGTTAAGTAAATATGTTTGCTATGGAATGCTCCATATTTAATTTAATAAAATGTAATCTCGATTTAGAAAAATGCTTAAAAGTGCATGACTCGTATCATGTAAATATTGCGTATGATTAATATCCATTCATAATATCGCTCATACGCCTGATATATATTTAAACAATATTTTTTTATTATTATATATTAATAAATTAGCCTCCCACGTTTTTTTTACAGGATCAAGATCAAGTTCGTATACCCGAAGAAACTGAACTCAATAATTCCAAATTAACTGTCAATAGCGCAAATGGCAGCAGCAATGGCAGTGAAGAGAATCCAGCCAAACAGGCATATGGCAATGGCAAAAGTATAAAAGACGAAGCAGCTGATAAAGATAGCGCCACATGATTTTTAATATTCTTGTTAAATTTATCCTATAACAAAAAAAAAAGAATAAGCAAAAATTAAAATAAAAAAAAAATAAATAAACAAAGAAACCTTAAGCAGGCATAAGACATTTTTAAAATTAATTAATTGAACAAATCAAGTCTTAAGCTCAAATCTTAAGACCAAACGAAAGTGATATAAAAAAGTAACAAATTTAAAAAAAAAAAAAATTAATTGAATTAAAATACATAACAAATTACAATTATATAAATACAAAGAAAGCTTTCCCTATTATATCATAAATTTTTTTTTCATATGGTTTTCTTTGAATCAATTAAATTTCATTAACTTGTTAAATGCATAATAAATTATTTATTATTGAATAAATTGATCACATTGTTGACACAAAAACGACAACAATAAAAACTATTATAAATAATTCAAGCAAAACTTAACAAAGGCAATAAATAATACAGTTATAAATAAATGTTTGTTAATATTGTAAAAAAGGAATATATTAAAATGTTATTATATTACTAAATAGGGTAATTGGCTTAAAGAAATTGAATGGGCGTAACGGACATAAAAGTATTCCATGCAACGTATGGTAACGTTGTATAAAACATTGCTAATCGAGTACTACGAGGAAACAGGGCATATCACTTTTATTTGATAATCGACTGATTAAGACAAAATTTTTTGCTATTGAGTGTATCAGTTAAAAAGTACATAGTCTTACATTCAAATAACAGTCTTGAATATCTGCAGCCATATTCTGTAGCTCGTTGATGTCTTTGGCGCCCACAAACCCATGAAAATGATGGAAAGTGGAGGGAAGTCGTTGTGGGAATTGTCGAATCAGAATTGGAGAAATTTCTGAAGATGTCTGTATATCGGTTGGCTCGTGCTATGTGAATTTTATTGCAAAATTTTGGTTGTGAACAGGAAACATTTTTAAATATTTTGACCGTATCTGATATTCCTACAGTCATTATAGTCACCAAATTTTTTCCAGAGATTGTAAATACCGATGAAAGAATAGCGTTTTGTCACAATTAAAGAGATAAAAATAAAAGTGCTGGGAGGGCATATAAAAACAATTCGTACCAGAATAGCGTTAAGGGTTGGAAACAATGCTGACACACGTGCATTATATTTTTGAGGGTAACTAGCCCCCTTTGAAGGGGGAAAATTATTAAATAAAAATTTTAAATTTTCTTTGTATTGTTCAGTAACAGACTTTGTATTGTTCAGTAACTCCAGTAAGGAGATCTCACATGAAGAAAGACGAGAGAGATACTTTTTAATTGCAATTTTGTTTACTACCATCTGGCTGTAGAATTTCGCTACAGGAGAGTTCTGATCTACTCAATACATGGTAGCTTTTATCAATTTTACTTATGTAATTTACACTCTCACATACAAATTTTCTCCCATATTCAAGTCAGACATCACGACCTATGGTTTCGTTGTCCACGTATTGACTAATTCAGCAAGAACCACCCATATTGTTCTGCACGAAGTAGGGTTATAGTAGGCTCAGTGTTTTAATACCTGATTTATATTAGCTGTTGTAAGTGCATTTCTGTGATGTTTCACTAATACACAGACATGGCAGAAAAACTAGACAGTACTGAGAATATATCCAAAACTTTCAAATTCGACAGCAATACTATAGATAACAACTTAAGTTGGTTCCTCCTTGATAAATTTAATTCAATTACTAAGATTTATGCCATTAGAAATTCGAAATTTCCATCTACTGGAATCATGTATTACAGCCCTTTTAAATGATGCAATTGAGTATTTACATTTGTTCCTTAACATTTTTTCTTTAAATTGCTTTTTATGAACTTAATTTTTCTTTAGTTTACAGATACGATTTTTTTCTATTTCTTTGTTTGTAATTTTTCTATTTTGTTTATAGATAAAAGAGATTGAATGAAGGCAAAGTTTTTCTTTGACTATTTTTTGTTCCTAAAAAAGTCTTTTATCATTGTGCGTGCTTGTAATTTTCAGCTTCACAAAGAGTTCCAAATTAATTTTGCTTGTTGGTTTTTTTGTTATTCAACAGCTTAAGTGTTTTACAAACTTCGGCTAAAAGGAAGTCAAAATTTAATTTTTGCAAACAGATTTCGGATATGCTGCTTCATATTGCAAATTTATTATTTTAAATAGTTGTTATCATAAACGCTGCATAAAGAGTTTTTTACTTATTTATTTATTTTTTTCAAGTGTACTGCATCTACTTTAATATTCATTTAAAAATTGCATTCCAATTAATGTAAAATTGAATCTTTGTTCCTACAATTGTTCGCAGTTTCTTTTTCCATTTTGTTTGTTTATAAATAATATTATTTTCTTTTTGTAATTGACTGTTGATACACGTCGACACACATACATTTATATTTATCAATGCCATACATATAGTGAATGTTATTGAGTGTGAGTTAGTTACAGTGTGCTAGTGCAGTTTGTAGCTGCTGTCGCACAATGGGATTTATATAAAAAATGCTGTGGGCAACTTAATTTTTTGTTTTTTATATCTTTAAAGGGATCGTACGTACGTGACACCAAAATGGATCACCTCAGGCTTAATAATAATAATAATAATAATAATATTTTGTTATTAGATTTTTTATGCAAAAATTAATAATGTGTTTTATAATTACGTACTTTTCACCTTTCTTTATGCGAAAAAAAGGCAGAGAAAAATCGATGTTTTTGCAAATTTTATCGAAAAATATTATATAAAACTTGGAAACGGTGTACTTTTTTAAACCAATTTTTGTTGTATTAAACATACTTTAATGCTAGACAGGAAAGGTTTTGCTTTTAAAGACTTATTTAAGTTTACTATTAGCAACAGAGTCCACCATTTTAAGGTAAAAACTTAATATATAAAAATTTTAATTTATTATATCCCCTCAATGTATTATTATTCTTTTGGATAGGAGCATTTTCCGAATTTCTTAGGCAGAGGAAAATCATATGCTTGGTCTAGGCTCTAATTTTTCATGACCTCAAGGTGACCTATTTAAGGTCTCTTATAAAATATTAAATCTGCACAACTAAACTAAAGTGCATGCAGCAAAATATTTTATGCAATTTTGTTGCAATCGGAATATTTTTTCAGAAACTGCAGAATCATTTCCATCTGTTTACAAATTCCCCACCTGTTGTTGGTAAGTCGAAATAAGCACGAAAGCGGCCAATAAGATCTGCCGTGATGGCCAGCATTTTTATTATAATTAGAAATGGAAATAATTTGTTTTTAATAAAAATCATCTTTAAATATATTTTTTATTTCATTTATAAATTTATTTTTTAATTGCTTAGTATGCTTTCAGGTATTTAAGCTCCGCAAATAATTGAGGTAAAAAGTTAATTGATAATAAATATGTCATACTGTTTAATCATTTATTAAAATAAACACTTTACGTATTGAGAGAGCATTATATTACCAACCTTTATTGACATGATAAAATACAATACTTATTTGTGATTGTAATAAATAAATATATAAATGTTTTTTTTACAATATTATCACAGATAAAGTTGTATTCAATACAAAATATTTAAGCCATTTGATAATGAATATTGTAGCCAAAAAAAAGGAAGCCCTTTCACATATTCTTCAGTAAGGAAAATATGATTCAACTTTATGAATTCAATTTGATGCAATTTTAATTTAATTAATTAATTTTGCGGACGAAGGAATCTGATTTTAATTATAGATGAAATGAAAGACTTTTCAGATTTAGTTGTATTCAATTCCGAATTCAACTCAGTTAGGAATATGGAATTGAATTCTTTTTTTCAGCATAACTGCGTGCTTGCGTTAATTGTTCGCGTTATGTTTCAGTGACTAAGGCATTGCACTGGCCACTGATTGACACTGGCAGTGATTGAAGCTGTTGCTGACTTTAAAGTGCAACACAGTAAGCTCAATAAATTTGCCGCCGAAGTATGTTTTAAGGTAGCCACAAACAATTTTCTATTTTCTCATCTGTCCTTTCGATTACATTAGTTCCGGTGCAATACTCTGCATATGTAGCGCTAGTCCTAAAAAAAAATTAAATAAAAAAGTTAATTTTATCAACGGGCTTAAGTTCGAATCTGCAAGACTGCAAACCATTTTTTATTATTTTATTAATAAATGAATTTGTTCAAATTCTATTTTTATTAATTTATATTAAGATTGGAATATTAAGAATATTTTTCAATAATCATCAAACCAGCAGAACGGATCAGTACTGATTTCGAGGCCGCTACGCCATCTCATCAGCGTTCTTTGTTCAATTTTTCCACTTTTGCAAGTGGTGCTAGTTAGTTATCAGTTATCAGCAGCCGATGGCTTTGGAAAAAGTAAAAGAGATACATGGAATATTGGGAATATTAATCGTCAGGGTTGGGGAATTTCGTACTAACCAAAAATGTAATAACTTAATAATATGAATGTGATAACTTCTCATATTCAATTTTCGTTAAAATATTGGTTAAATAGTTGATATTCCTACCAACTAGCACCACATGCAGAAGTGGAAAAATTGAATAAAGAACGCTGATGAGATGGCGTAGCGGCCTCGAAATCAGTACTAATACGTTCTGCTGGTTTGATGATTATTGAAAAATATTCTTAATATTCCAATCTTAATATAAATTAATAAAAATGGAATTTGAACAAATTCATTTATTAATAAAATAATAAAAAATGGTTTACAGTCTTGCAGATTCGAACTTAAGCCCATTGATAACATTAACAATTTACGTAAGAAATTTCGACTAATAAAAATTCATACATAATTTAAATAAAAAAGTAAAAAAAAATAAATAAATAAAATAGTTATATAGTCGAAAAGAAGCATGCCAGAGTGTCATTCGAACCCCAAAATTTTACGTCCAGGCACTGAAATTAAAAAAAATAAATTTAACAATTATGACATTCAATTTAAGGTTGCATGATATATAAGCTTTTGTTGTTTTTGTAAAGCAGTGTAAATTATGAATAACGATTTTACCCCAACTCGGGAGCATCCCTCATATAATCTAGAGTTATTTCGCATACTGATTTATTTATGGTCATTGTAAGTGCAAATGACTTTATGAACTGAATAAATTTTGAATTGGATCAATAATGAAGATGAAGTCAAAGAATTTCGCGAAATAATTAATTCTTTCCCCTTGAACGGCCATTTGAAAAGTCAGTATATGTGTAATGAACCCAGTCGGGTTCGGATCATAAATATGAGATGTACAACATGATGGGTGCACATAAATATATTTTTCGCACAATTAATGTTATTTAGTATAATTGACTAGAAAAAACGTGAAGCTGTCTTATGGCAAGAAATTAGAATAGATTAACATGGCCAAAAAGCATTCTTATACTGCTTACATACTTCTCTCCGTTAAAATTTCATAGTTTATCTTGGAAAAATCTATGAAAAATAAACAGAGTTTCCTTGAATGGGTGCATCAGCATGCAGTGCATAAAACAATATAAAAAAATATAAAAAATAATTGCAAACAGTATCTACTGGCTTTGCATTTGCACCCAGTCATTGGTTAATGTTAATATATTTTATATTTAAGCAATTGTTTAAGTTTTTATTTTCAGTTTTCAATTTATTTTTTATTTTCTCTGGCAGTTGTTGTGTTCGCACCATCAAATACGTAATGGAACAATTTTATTAAACTGCTGTAGTAGTAGTAACCAACAATTTTTTCATACAAAAACATATACAATTCGTATTTGAGTAGTTTTTATTCACCCACACGTGTGTATGCGGGTATGCAAATATGAGTCCTTGTTTTAAGGATGCTTATTGGTGGGTTTCTATTTTTTATGCATTTCACTATTTCTTCTCTGTATTTTTGTTTCTGTTCACAGTATTTTTTTTTTGTTGAATTTAAATCATTTCCAGTGTCTTTGTGTTTTATGCAGAGCACTCTTGTATGCAAATAAAACTAAATAGCGCGGTTATATCAACATATCCGACTGCATGGTATATGTAGTTGTGAGTTAATGGCATTTATATGAATGTGTTTGCGTTTTAAATAGCGGCATTTATGCAATTGTGTATTGTTTTGAATTCGAATTAAAAGTATGCGTTTCTGTTTATAAAGCAATTATTAAAATTTTTCCATTGTTTTGTGTTGTATAATTGGGTAGCAATTAAACCGTTTAGGTGTTTCAGTTGTTGATTTTATTGTATTGAGTAAAAGAGGTTTATTGATTTTATGCGAGAGTAGTTGCTTTTATATGAATTAATTTTTTTTTAATCTCCATCAAATACATTTCGTGTACACGTAGAATATTGAGGTATTTGGTTGAAGTTATTAGACAAATTTTACGTTTGGATAAAGTAAAATATGTTTGATCTTTCTATAAATTTGATGGGAATCTATAGATTTATTTTCAGGAGGTTAGAATTATTTATGGGCAGATTCCAAATCGTTCTATGTATTTGCAATCCAAAAAAAAATTATATAAAAAATATGTGCTATACTGATTTTTATCTTTAATTTTTTTAAATTTCAATTTGCCATTAAAAAGAAACAAATTAAAAAAATTTTTATAAGTTAAGACAAATTATTAAGGAATGAAAATTTAGATTGACGGCGAAGCTCTCATGCATACGAGTACACATGCCTATACGTACATTTGTGTGTGTGTAAGTATATGATGAAACGGCTGCTATTTGCAGTAAATGAAATTTATTAGATTTCTAATTGCACTGCAAGTGTTTTATTCAAAATAAATTGCTGATCACTTGTAGGCAAACAACCTTCCTAAAAAAGTAATTTCTATATATGAAATGTACGTACATACATACATATTAACATAAATATTTAAATTTTGTATTTTTTATATATATATTTTTTTAAATATTTGCCAGTTTTTTTGGTGTTGATTCATTTTGAATAAAACATCTATTTAATTTTATATAAATGTTTTCAGTTTTAATACAATTAGTTATATAAACATTTCATAAACAATTGTTTATTTATGCAGATGCATGCTGTATGTATTTTTAATAATCTTTTCTAATTATATACAATAGAACATTAAGTGATGAACTTTCAGTAGTCAAGTGGAAAAAAGTCATACTAGTGTATTGCACATAGGAGTTACTGTGTACAACTTTGTTTCCTTGTTTGCACGCTTATTAAGCAATACGCTGTGGTACGGACGAACTCCAAAATGCAGCCAAACTGCAGCCAGTCCTTCCGAGAATAGTAACCTGATTGACATAACCAAAGGATTTATTTCATTGCAGCTATGATTTTATATCAAACGTGCTTTTTTATTTTGCTTTTAAATTTGTTTTTGTTTAATACACATCTAATAATAAACAAAAAATATTTCCAGAAATATCCACATTAATTGAAAGGCTTTAGGAAAAAATACACTGCATTAAAATTTACGTGTCGTTAGTGTTAACGTGGTATTAAATAGCGTTAGTTCTCTAGGTTTAATAATCACACTGACCCACTTTATGTCCTACGTAGTCTCACGACTTTTCGCTCTGGAAAATTGTATTGTGGTCATTCAGGTGGAAATATTTTTCGGTTTCTGGTATCAGTGACTTATATATTTCCTCTATATAGTGTCTTCACAGCAGTTTCCGATCTGGAACAACTGCTTTTTATTTAATCCTATTGGATAACTTGACATTTTTTTACTTAGTAAGCCGCGACAAGTTGTTGCTTCCGAGAAAATTTCATGCCTTCATAAGCTCTTATATTTATTTACTATTAAAACAATACAACTTCCGCAGCAATTTTCTAGTTTCTGGAAAACAGCCAGGCTCCCTGGCGATAATCAAACTAACGATAATTGGAGTGACAGTTTGGAATTTATATCTACTACACATGGGTAAATTTCCACTGTAAGCAATATAAAATCTTTAATCGTTATTCATAACGTTTAAAAGCAGTCTGAAATGAATTTTATTCAAAACGTTTCATACAAAATAAATTTCAAGAGCATATAATATTTGTATATGCTTATGGGGACTATTACTGAAGTTCTGATCTTGTTATCTCTTCATACTCATTTAAAACACTTTGATTAGCATTAAACACTATGACTTTTAGCTGCTTTGAACTTGACTGGCATCTGTAACAACTAACAGTGGCCAAAAAGCAATATGACGAGCATAGACGTGACTGAAACGGCATTCACTGTATCATTTCTAACGAAAGCGTGTATATTAAAACGAAGTGGATACTTTAATAATAATATTTTGTACTCATATTAAGTACGTATGTGGTTTTAATTGTTAACTTTTTAAATGACGAAAAAACTTTTATTTATTTCAGCGTGTGAATGTAGTGCCATGCAACTGTTTTGTGCTTCAACTTTTATTGTACGCAACAACACACATAAAATGTATAATTATAAAAGTTTTTAATAACATATTTACTAATTATATTTAGATAATTTTAATGCCATTTTGCATAAATAAATTTAAATAGTTATTAAAATTAATTTGCCAATTCATAAAATGTTGTGTATTGTGACATTTTTATGAAGTTTGAAAAAAAATTTATTTAAACTTTACACTTTTCAGTTGTTATGCAATTACAATTAACATGCGGAATAATATTAATTATGACAAATATTGCCATCGTTAATATGAGCTGGTAATTGTTTTTTATTCCCTTCTGGCTTAAATGTATATAAATATTAATACGCTTCCTTCATAAATTTAAATTGAAATTAACATAATTTAGTTTTATTTTTTTGTTAAATTTGCTGAGGAATGTTATTATTTAATGATATTTAAAATGCTTTTGTATAAAAAGCAATTGAAAAAAGATGCATTAATTTATGTTATCTGGAAGTTTGTTTTGAATCGCAAGGACGGAAGTGAAGTGCATTTACATTTTCATGACATCGGGGCGAACAAAAAGTAGATTGTTAATATATTTAATACTGTTACGTCAGCGGGCTCTATTAATGACCAAGAGATTCTGTTGTACGATGTGTGCTTAATGGCTCGTTCAAAAAACACATTGCAATAGGCAACTGAAGTGCAGTTACTATGCGCCAAGTTGTCTTTGAAGGATCTTGCCGTAGAAATTCTTCCGTTTGTGATGTTCATTGTCTAACTAAAGCATCTAAGACTTTGTAGGCACCTTTTAGTTTTAACTTTCATTTGTTCCATGTTTTTTTTGTTAATTAGATAAATAGCTTCGTTATTAAAGAATGGGTGGCATAAATGCTTTCGTGTGTATCGCTATTTTCGACTAAAGAAGGCTTGACACATGTTTAGGTGAAGTTCTTCATAGTTAACCAGCTGATCAAGGGGAGGGCTATTGATGCTAAATGCTTCATAGGTTTTACTCTTGTATAACGCCTGGTTGCACATTATGATGGGAAGAGTCTGACAAGGCCTTTAAAAGTTGCAAGGATAGGTATAATAGACAGCGTCTTATAATTACTAGTCTTCACGAATGTATAAAATGTCTAATCTAAATATTCAGAAACCATAGAAGACCTTGTGCTGTATTCATATAATTGGAATTTTCAAAACGTATGATGTACGCGTCATCTCTTTTTATTACGTTATTTTTTTCATTTCATGTAGCAAAACATAAGACACACAAATATTAACAAATATATTTTTTATGTCTTTTTTTTTAACGAGCTGCTTACGAATATTACAAAATAATTTGTAAATATTAATAATTTATCAATGAAAATATTAATTGTAATTAAAATTAATTGATAGTCATTGTATGAAATATGTATATAAAATGTTTTTAATTATTCTTAATAATTTTGCAACAGATGATTACGGGTAAACTGTGTCAGTACCATACGCATTGGATTAACCAAAAGAATTTCTACTGAGAATAATTATGACATAATTAATGGCTAGTGGCTCAGGCGAATTGTATTAAATGAATTTCCTTTTTTAACGAAAGTCTACTGTTTAAAATGATAATTTGTACTGACGCAAATAAGTTGATATAACAATTATATTATGTATACACGTAGTATATTCTACATCTGTTTATACGGGCCAAAAATAGTTTAATTTACAATAATGCTAGTGCATTTACAAAAAAAAAAATCGCACTCATGGCGTATGAGTGTTACGATGTAATACATTGTGGTTCAAATATCTTTCATACGCAATTATTTATGCCAAGCCTATTGCCTATTTTGTGGCTTCAACAAAAAAGAGAATTGAACTACATTACGTATGAGTAATTTTGCGATACACGTAATTATCATACGCTTGAGTATTTGGAAATATCTACTCCCTGCATATTCTATTGATTGTAATTATATCGTTATTATTAAAGTTCAATCGCGAGAATATGAGCCAATTAAAATCAAGTCTTATTGTATGAAATTCTTTCAAGATTCGTTCACACCTGCGAATTATTTGCTTAAAAATCGTAACTTCTAAATACTAATGAAAACTATTTTGATTTAGATACGTGGTTATTAAGTAAACCACAACTTCGAAGACAACTAAAAGACTGTGTCACGGAATTTAATTTTATTGAATACTGCTTTACTAAATAAACACTTTTCCGAATGAAAAGATTTTTCATAATATGACAAGTATGAAACTATTCAGACATGTTCCCTCATGCAGTATTCTTCATATTTGAAAACGGCATGAAAAGTTAGCAAATTTAAGTTATCTATTTAAAACATGAGCCATTTATAGAAACACAGAATGAGATTTATATATTTAGTGAGTTTTTGTTAAAGCTGCATGAAAAATATCAGTGCCGGTAACTGTGTTTTGGCAGCTGAGAATAAAAAACTGTATTGACATTTCTTCAGTAAAGTTTGCCAAGTCATCATGAATCGCTTAAAGGCTAAATTTATTTTAGAGTTAAAGAGATTTATTCGCGAGGTTCGTAAAGCACTTTACGTTTAGTGATGAAGATAATTATAGGCGTAATTACCATGACTACATTGCTGTATTTTCTATTAAAACAAACTGTTTGGTCTATTAAAACAAACTGTTTGGCATCATTAGTCTTTATTTCTTTTCAAATAGGCAAGGCGTTGCCGTTATATTGAGTGGCGGGCCCTATCAAGCTATGCTGAATGAACTTTGGTTTCAAAAAATTAATTAACTAATCATTACAGACATTTGATTCCAACTATACTGTGTAGTTCTCCATATGACAGGCTTAACAGTAGTTTTATTGCAAAATTAATTTGGGGATTTGGTGAGAGATTTATTTCCCCTCCATAGTAGTTTTTGACGTCTTTGGATCAGTTTACTGAGACTATTTTAAGTCATTTGTGTCTACAGAAAAACAAGCAACTCTTGGATCATTGGAAGGCAATATGGTCGTCAGTATTATTATAAGTAGTGTTCCCAAATTAGACTAATGATATGGACCATATAGCTGGTAGCCAGAGAGAACAAATTTTAAAAATTAAATACATTGAAATTATTTACTAGATTATAATAAAAAAAAAATGGTTTACAGCAATATTTCTGTCCTCTGTTGTCGTTTTTAAATTCTCGTCCAGGAAAATAAACTTTCTAAGTTTTTAAAGGTTAAATTATCTCTTGTGGACTATGGGCCACTGCATTCCCAATAGCAGACTCTTTTTGGGCTTTTTATATTTTCTTTTTTTTGTGCCTAATCAGAAATAAAAATTGCTTGGCATGTCATACTTTCAGCAGCATTGGGACGCGCAGTCAATGTAAATTGTCAGCCTAGAAGACATGAAGATATGGCCTCTTCATGTCTTCTTCTGCCATGTATGTATTTTTCATTTTCGTAAATATGACGAACTATAGGGTGTGTTCAATTTACATTTTCGAAATTCCATAAATGCTAGATGGAAGACCTGATAGATGACGTCAATTCAGTTTAAAGGGGATTATATTACAGCCGAGCTAAATCCTAAATAAAAGGTATCCAGCTAACATTTCTCATCATTGGAAAACAAGTTGACGTTTATGACCCACCCGTTTACTTTTGTACATTATTATTATTTTTTATTAAAAATTCTTCGATGACCCTTTTGTATTAATAAAATATTTAAGTCAATAAAATGTTTTCTTTAAAATTCTTACGCTTTAATAATCTATTAAGCATAAATTTGGCTTAATAACCCATAAAGTGAAACATAAAGGTCTCAGCAGTAACCCAAAACCATAAAATGTTCGATAAACACACAACATACTTGCAGAAGGACTAAGCAAATAAAACAAAGAGTAAAGAAGATTTTAAGTTTGTTATTTTCTTGTTTTTGCAAATAATTTATAATCCAGTTTCCATTATTGATTATTTACTTTTTAAGCGTTTATAAATCCTTAAGAAATAAGGCTATTTATACTTTTGTTGTTGTATTACATCCTTTTTTTTTTGTGTTTGTCCTTGGTATGCTTTGTGTCAGTCATGTATGTGTATGTGTTAGTTTTCATATTTTTGTTCTTCTGGTCTGTTTGCTTCCGTTGTAACTGCAATTTATTTGTTTGTATATCATTTAATGTGTGTTTATTTAATATACTTAACTAGTTTCAGATTTCATTTTATTTTTTTAATCATATAGTAATATATTTATTGTAATTTATTTAGACTTATTTTTAAAATCCTTGCCCTTAAGACTATAAATCCTTCTTACAAAAAGTGTTTGTTTTTAAAAATTTTGCTTTAATATAATAATTTGTTTTATTTTTATTTTATAAATTTGCCTTTTATTAACATTTTATTGGATAATTAAATTTTTATTTGTATCTATAATATCTTTATCTGTAAGCTGAAATTTAAAAAGATAATTTGATTTTGTCTCTATATTTTATAAATTTTCAAAATAAATATGTTAATTTCGTTTTTGCAGGCTGTTTTAATTAAGACAAATAAATGAAGTTATTCAATAGTTAGAGAAAATCTTGAAATAGACTTAGAGAATTTGTTTATATGTAAAAAGTTGTTTTCAAATACCAGTTACCGAAAAAACACCATCTAGTTTTCCAGTATAAACAGGAAATTCTCTCTTATGAATCAGTATTAAGTAGCATTCTTTTTACAAAAGAGCTAATTTATGAGAGCATGTTGGTACGGTCTGCATTTAATTATATATTTTTAAAATTGCTTGGCAAAGAATACTTCTTTTGAATATCATATTAGTACAGCCGGTTAATCCTCTCCTTATATTTTGAATATGTTAATACTTTTAGTTTTATTTCCCGATATCACTGAACATGTAAATCCTCAAAGCTTATTGACAACATGATGAAAATTTAATGAATTTATCCACAGATTATTTAAAAAGGAAAAGAAAGCAGATAAAGGTACTATAAAAATTCCGTTTATTTTATAATGGAAGCGGAAATATGTTGAGCAAAGCTCTAAAATTTAAATGTGGACTCTTTTAAAAAGTGTTTGAATTGGAAATGTTGTATCCATATCTGGTGGCTGCATTTGTAATTTCTTTAGTAATAAGAACGTACTATGGAGAAACTGGCCACAATTGTTTTGAAGGGAATTTCTACGTTACCATGACTTTGTGAAACATTTAAGTCGAATTTGTTATCAATTAGTTAGCTTATTTCACGGCGATGGCATTTCTAGCCGCTACAAAAGAATTTCATATATTATATATTTCAAGAAGCAACTTTTTCTGTAAGTACTTTTTCCGAAAAATCTAGTTTTCAAAAACATGCTATTCAGAAAATGATCTTTTAATAAATGCTTTTTTTTAAGTGTATGTGAAAGAATCTTTTCTGAAAACCGCCTATAACAAGAAAGTAAATTTCGCTAAAAGTACCTTACCACAAAGCACCATTTTCAAAAAGTTCCTTATCCAAAAGGCACTCTTTACAAAAATTACTATTTCCAAAAATACCTTCCCAAAAAAAGCTTTTGCAAATAGTACCTTTTCCAAAAAGTATTTTTTCCAAAATTACCTTATTTAAGGAATAAATTCTCCAAAAGTTTAATTTTACTTATGAAACAAGTTTTTACCGCAACTATTTGTATTGACACCTTGTATTTTCAAAAATCCCAATTTCTATATATTTTGCTCAACACAGGGCAGTTAATTTTATTTGTCAAAATCATTATATTTATTTTTTTCCAGCAGCCTAATAAACATTTCTCTTTAATAATTTAAAACAAAAAGTCTTATTAAATTTATTAATTATATTAAATTTTTATATTAATTAAAATAATTAGCAATAATTACAAACATACACAGCAGCAATAGTAGATTAAATTAAACAACAAATTAACCCCAAAGGCAAAAAATAATACTCATATATCCTCTAAAATATATTTTTGTTTCAATAAGAGCTTTTTGTAAATTTAACTAACCAATTATTTCTATTCATACCAAACGAGCTACCATTATTTGTTTTAACCAAAGCATTAACAAGATTTTTTCTACAACTACCACCACCATGAACACCCTTTAAAACAGCTGCAGCAGCACATTTCCGTTGCCATTTAAACAATTTCAACGATCTGATTTTTGTAGTTGCTGTAGCAGTTTCTGCCATTTTTGCTGATGTTAAATTTCACTGTATCAGCGGTGAGTGCTGGGAATTTTCACTAAAATCTACTGTATAGTACATGTCGTTTTCCAAGTTCATGGCCAAATGACGCTGAAAGGGTCGCTCGTTTAATTGACCAACATGAGTATGCTGCTGTTTACCCGATGACGCTTTTGCGGCTGGCAAATGTCCAGCAATATTTCTCTGTGAAGATGTTGTCGCATGCAAGGCTGACGTTGATGACGATGATGACGACGTCGTTGCACGCATTGCATTTCCAATGCCCAAGCCCTTGCCACTCAACCAATGTCTGCTAATTTTTGACGTTGCCTGTTTTGTGCGCAAACGAAAGCCGAGTATGGGCAGGAAGCCATATGTACGTGTGGAGAATTTTCGATACGTTTGATTTACTTTGCAGTGGCAAATGGTAAGCTATAAGAGAGCATAGAAAGAAAAGGAAATAAAATGAAGTGTAAGAAAATTAAACATGAAAATTCAATGGATGAAAAATAGAATAGACATGAATATATTTCAAATGAAGAAGATTATCTTTCATATTATCTGTTCATGCGAAAGTGATTTCAAATACAAAAAAGAAAAAAATAGTTATCCCTATTATATTTTTGGAATATATAACTACTAAATGTTGATTGGTAACAGGGCGTGTTTTGTATTTCACTCATTGTGGTTGTAAAATAATATTTTCAAATACAAAACCCAGAGAATCATTGTTAACAAATAACTTTTCTCTTGTAATAATCATTTGCAGTGAAAACTGTACACTTCTTAAGAAATTAAATTAGTTTGTATTACAGATATAATTTATTTGTTAACATTCTTTTACTACAAAAACTAACTTTTCCTTGATAATTCGTATAATAATTCCTTTTTCCAATCCCACATCCGCTTTAAATTTTCCTTCATTAGCAAAGTTTCCGAGGGAATCTAAAATAACTTCTTTAACATTTCTTCTAATGCTATTTGGAAATTTTACTGTTGAACTATAATTTAATGACCGCAAACCACAATTTATTATTCATTCATACGAAATGGAAACATTGTAAATTATTGCCATCAAAAAGAAAAAAAAATGTGACACAATAAAAGCTGCAACAAATGAAAACAGCAATTAAAATCAACAAAATCTGCAGGGGGTATTTTTAATTAAAATAGAAAAAAAAAATCATCTGAAAATATGCAAAGTACGCAAAGTTTTCAGCTCTCAACTCTAATAATATTATTTCATTTGAAAAACAAATGTAAAGATTGTCGAAACATTGTTCTGAACGCTCCGAACGAGAGTGCTGCTTAATGTTATTTTTATTTCATTGTAAGAGTTGTTGTTGGTGTAGTAAAAACATTGTTATCGTATAAGATTTATTAGAAAATTTCATTTGAAATTTTCACAGTCTTTGCAGAGTTTATTTTATAAAGTGTTTTGTTTTTACTTTTCTTTGCTGTATGAAAACAATTTCTACTAAGTGATTTTTAACGATGTTTTATCGTTTAATAACACTATGTAACATGAGTAATTTTTTCGTATATACTTTATAGCCGATGCATGTTTTTTTGATCTGATCCTCTTTTTGCAAAAGTGGTTTTTTATTTCGTCAAAACTTCAGAAGAATTTATTGAATTTATTTGAAATGTACACCAACATATTTACATATTCAAAAGCCTTAATTAAATTCGTGTATAGCTGATAGCCTAGCTGCTAATGCTCCTTAGTTTCTTAGTATTAGATTTTGTAATTTAGTTATAAATCTAATAAATAATAATAATAATAAAATCGTGTTTAAAGAACAGTTTCGGCATTATTTAGTCGGAAATGATGTTATAGCTTTTACTTTCTCATCATATCGCAATATGTGAGGCAATGAGAGTGAAGTACGAGTAGTTTTCTTGTTACTAAAAATCATTATGAAAAATTTGAATTTTTATTCAGATCATTTATTTATTTATCTTGTTTTAAGTGTTCTCAAGATACTTTATGTATGTGAGCCAGATAAAAGCTCGATATATTAGCAGTCAATAGAGGATTTGATTTTATTAGAAATTAAGTTCATATTGGATCTTTTTATCTTCAAGAAATACTATTTTTTTTTTTAATTTTTAATATATAAAATTTTTATTTTTTTTACAAAAAAATAGAAATGTAAAAGTCAGGAAAGGCACAGGGAACCACTAAATTTTTTTTAGTAATATCAGCACTCAGTTGATGATCTCTACAAAATCATTTAAAAATGTTTTGTATAAAAAATATATTTGAAAAAATTTATTTAAAATTTTTTTTCCGATTTTTATAGGTACCCCAGCATTCCTTTAGAGCTTATAGGCTAATACATTTTTGTGATTTTTTTATGATTTCTTGGAAGAGGTTTAAAGGTCGCTAAAATCGAATTTAACCAAAATATGGGGCTTTGTCTTTTTTTTTGAATTTGCCTCATTTGTCGGCCTATTAAAGGTCGCTAAAATCGAATTTAACCAAAATATGGGGCTTTGTCTTTTTTTTTGAATTTGCCTCATTTGTCGGCCTATTAGCACGATTTTCTTTGTTACAAAGTCAAATTTTTTTAAAGAAAACTGTTTAAACTTCACTTCTCTGTGCATATATTATAAGTTTCGGCTTTTTCTTTGCTCATTAGGGTGCCTTTTATAACATTTTTCTTTGTAAATTTAGTATTTTAAAAATAATGCTTTGTAACTTTTATTCGGGGGATGACTTCTATAAAGTTATTTAAAAATTCTTATATAAAAAATATATTTGAAAATATTATTAAAAATTTAAAAACAAATGTTGATATGTAACAAAAATAACATCTTATATAAATGCTCCACAATTATTTTTGTAGTGTATTTTTGATTATCTAATTGTGCACCAATATTGATAAAGACGTGTATTATTTGAGAGTTCTTTTGTGCAAAAGATAAGTTGCCATAAGTAGAACAAAAAAAATAAAAAATAAGTAAATAAAATAAAACGAAAATAAACTAAAATGAAATAATAATAAATAAAATCCGCGATTATTTCTGAGCAAACTCAAGCAATTTTCGGAACGTACCAAATAAAATTGATGACAGTCTAGTCATCTAATGACTACATTTTAAAAAGCATCAATAACTTATTTGTTACATTTGTAGCACACACATTTACCAAAAAAAATTTTTAATATCGCTGTCAACTTTTCAGAAAAAACGTTGGCAATATTTCCATAGAATTGACAAATCATGTGTAAATTACGCCACTGCTGTATCGATTTTTTAGCATAACCAAATCTAATCCAACTAAATAAAATTGATTGCTTATTTAATTAAATTTATAGAAATTTTATTTTAAATAAATTACGAGTTTTCAATCACATGAACATAGCAACAAAATTAATTAAATACTTTTAATGCTTTTAATACGGTGGGAATATGAGTGCAAACTTTTACACAAAACCATATAAAATATTTAAACTTAAATCTTTTTTAACACAAAGAGAAATATTTAATTTGCTTTAATTTGCTAGCAACTCAGTCCATAGAGACGCTTTTGTTTGTGTTCATACTTACATAGAGAGCAACGAAGAATATGACTAATGCCAGCACAATGGCAGCCGTGTATGCATTGTGCAATTCAATGGGGCTTTTCAAAACAACCGATGAACCAAAACTTTTATCATTAAAATTCCGAGCACTTGTATCATCGACTATAAATTCACTGGAACTCACAACAGTTTCCACAACAAATTCATCTGGTGTGTTGTAGTTGTTGGTGTGGGTAAAGCATACAGTGTGTTGCCGATAGCCGGTAGTGGAGAGAGAAAAGCAAAATAAATTAGAAATACATAAATAAAACAACAACAAATATGAAATTAATATCAACTACAAATGCAACAACAATAACAACAACTGCTGAATTCAGCAAACAAATTGAATACCTAAAAAAATATTTTATGGCCATACGGACAACTGCGGTGGTGTTGAACACTCCTATAGTCACACATTTTCTGATATTAATACACACGCACACACACCCAGTAACAAAAACCATTAGGGGTGAAGAATATGTAAATAATGTTATGGTTGTTAGTTTAATAAATATGTTTGCATAATATTTTTACGAGTTTTTTATATTCACTAACCCGTAGCACTAGGCTCTCATATGTGTATGGCTCTCGTATGTGTATGCCAATATTAAAGAGCTGCAGCAGTATATAATTTATGCCAGCATTTTGAACTGAGTCAAAACAAAATTTTTTTTTTAAATTGTGTGGTTTTATTACAATTAATTTTGCAAATATTATAAAGGAAAACAACAATCAATTACACATATCACTAAGCATTTCTCTACTTCGTTGTTATTCTGTTTCCACTACAGTTTAATTTTGCTTTATACTGCATAGTTTTTTTCCCCTGACAGTCGTGGATAAAATTTGTTTTCGAATAAAATATTATTTCGATACAAATTAAGTATTTCACAAATTAATTAACAGAGAATTAACTGTTGAAACAGACCAGAGTCTATGTTGAAAACTGAACGACCTATTAGGCTAGTACACTGCCAAGTTCTTTGTTTTAAATAGCATTTTGTTATTTTGGAGCAAAAAAATAACAAAAAAAAAAAAAAAAATGTTGACAGATGTGATTATTATTTCTCAAAATTGTAGCCCACGTTTTTTCATTTTTGTTAGGAAAAATCTTTGCTTGACTGCTTTTTTGCACAAGATCAGTTTCGATTTTAATTATTAAAAATCCCAAAAGTAAAAAAAAAACGCACATTCGATTAAAATCTTGCTCCAATTGTGCATTTTTTGTGTAATATTCAAATTATTTTGGTTCTGCTGATGCAGATCTTTAGTAAAAATCGTTGTATATAATTGCATTCATTGTGGTTTTTCTCAACAGACATATAACAAATAGGTATAACAATTAACTTTTATGCTAAACGAATTTTTTTGTGCACGTGTCTCTTTCTATATTTCATAGGGTGGCGTATACTTTATATAACTTTCACTTAATCGAGTATAGCTGCGGAAACAATTAAAAACTATACGATTATGGAGAATGTTCAGGCCAAGTTTTGTAACTTCTGTGAAAACTTTTCGCGACTAAAGAATTGTTGGCATCTCTTAAAGCTCAGGATAAATAGGAGTATATATTTTTTTAAATTTTTGTATTTTTATTGTTACATGAATCGTTCTTCAAACCTAATTGTAGGGCAATTCATGTTATTACTATAATAAGATTATTATTTTATGAATCGCCCTGAAAAAATTGAAGACCAAGCATAATTATTAATTTGTTGTTGATAAGAAAACTTTCCGTTGGTTTCAGAGCATCGGAAAAGGAGATTATAGAGGAGATGTCTTATGAGGAGCAAAATCGAAATTTGTAATACAGTAATAATGATCTTATAACGAATTTTAAGAGGCCTACTGTGAATGAAGTATTGAAATCAATGTAAAATTAAAAACTTTTTTAACAGTTTTGAAAATCTTATAATTTTTTTTATCTCACATTGTAAAATTAGTCTGACATTAAAATGAATGCTATATGTTTTTTAAGTTTTAGAGGTATCATTAGAAATTAGACAGTATGCATATTTTATCATCTCATTTGGATACGAAAGTTTCCAGGTATTTTAATGGCAGCTTCTCAAGTTTAACCCTAGCAAATATGGTTTTTCTATGTAATAAAAAATCCTTGTTAAAACTATACAATAGTTAGATTTAATGACTATTGTAATCTTAATCTCATAATGCCAACTTTCCATTCAACCACGTTTGTGACAAGAGGCTCTACGCAAATAACTGCGGAAAGCCCCTGTTTATTAACAAAATTGAATAACCAATCGCTGACGAATCCTTATTGTTTGTAGTTAAGAAGACATCATTAAATATCTTAAAAATAAAACATTTACAATATTTGCTAAAAGCTATTTTTATCCCTGTGGGACTTTACAGCATTCGTGTGTATAAAGCAATTACATGGATTTAAAAATAGCAAATCGTTTTTATGTTGTGGTCTGTCAAAATAACATTTAATTTGCTGCTGCTGTTATTGTTGTTTTATTGCCATCAGTTTTATGTAAAATATTGCAAACAAGTAAAAAAATATGTAAATTTTCAATGCGGTATTTGCATACTTCTGTTATACCATACATTGAAATTTATAACAATTACTCACCTTCACACATTGTGCCCGTGTAACCAGGTCGACAGGCACAGTAGAAGGAGTCTCCACTGGACCAGCAAGTGCCACCGTGTGTACATGGGTTTACATTGCATTGCTGTAATAACAAAATATCAATTTATACAATCACAATTAGAATACCAATAGAGTGAAATTGGTAGAAATTTCAAATAAATTTGTACACACAAATGATTTAGATATATTTTTGTGGTCAGTTGGTTGTTGTTATGATTTCGAAATATTTAATTTATACATAAATACAAATTTTAATTTTTCGATATTTGATTCTTTTCGACTTTGGTTTCCAGTGAAAAAACTTGTATCATTTTCATAAATTCATTAGAAAATATGTTGTGGCATTTTTATGGAAATAAATTGTTTAGATATTTTGTTATATATGTTTTCCCAAAATTTATTATAGCAAGTTTTTTTTTTTTTTTTTAAATAAAAACAAATTAGTTTAATTGTATGGTTATTAGAAATATCTTTGTTTACTTTAGTTTGTTGTCCACAAAAATTTTAATGAATTTTATATATGGTAATACATTTTATATGAGAACATTTTTAATTAGTACTTGTAGTCATTGTTCAAATATTACATTTAAATATGGCATTTATTATTTTAAAAATTTATAATGCAAGTATTTGTAATAGCTGTATAAGCCATATTTTGTAGTAAAATTTTTGCCACAAAAGAAATGCATATTAAAATATTATATTAAAAATTTAAATCAATTGATGACCAATTGGTAAGTCAAATTGTATTGGATGTTTGAGGAAACTATGGCAGGCCCTACCGTTTATATATTTTATATACTTTACTTTTTTCAAAGCAATACAGCTTACACTCTGCTAGTGGGCGCTCGGTACAAGTCATGACATGACCAGTGATTATTTCTATATTTGCCTGTACCGCTTGGTCTGTTTTATATGTCGATGGGCCGATAAATTTATTGTATTACATGTTTTTAATATTTATTTTAATAATTTTTAATACTTATATTGTAGAAATTCAACGGTTCAATACCGATTTGGTTTTAACCATAAAAACAGAGGTTCTTCACTTTTGGTTTTATAACAATTAGTCCGATTTATTTATTTATACTATCAGTTAGATATTTCTACAAAAACTAAATACTATATTAATCAAATTATGAATATTTGCACGAAATTTCACCGTTTAATATTTTACTTTTCGCTAGGAAAATTCCTTCTATTCTAATAAACTAAGGAGCAAGTGAATTAGGGAAAGTACAAATTAATTTGTGATTGTGATTTAAGTTCTACAAGTAATTTGCATATATTCAAATACTTTTATAAAAGTATACATATATAAGTGAATTGTGCTAAGAGTGGTAAAATTAAAATGAACTTTTGCACCTGAAATGCATGTTTTATTTAATATTTACATTTTTTTCTCGTATACCTTTTCGTCATTCTTACTTTTTTGTTATCTTCCTTAAATTTGTTTGCTGTTGTAAAATGTCTATATTTTCTCAGTGGGAAACAATATGTCGGAAATTGTAAACCAGAATAGAAGGAGTGCGAATATACTTCTCATGTAATTTGTATCCATAATTGGGATGTATATTTCGATTATATAAATTTGGAACACATAGCGTATGAGCAATTTTAAAATAAGTTGAATTAACATACGCAGTTCATTAAATGCGTGGAGTAGAAAAAAAACTGTAGCCGACTTTTGTGGTTTACGTTGCCACTAGAACCAGCGTTGCCAAATGTGCAGATTTATCTGCATTTGACAGTTTTTCTAAGCATTGAGCAGTTTTGCAGTTTTTTTCTTTAAAAGCCAGTTTTTCTGTAAATTGTGCAGATTTTGCAGTTTTTACATTTTACTTTTTTACTCTTAATTTTGTTATTTTAATTCCAAATTCTGAAACCATAATTTTACCCCATTTGCTTAATATAACAGTGGCAAGGTTTAACTATACTTTTTTATACGAGTATGTAATTATCACATACATCTTTTTGCACCCCTGACAACAAAGCAAGTTGAATTTTACCAAGGTGTATATTGAAGGTGGGAGCACGAGCTCACTTGCCTAACCTGATAAAACGTCAAACTTAGTAGTGTCGTTTAACGATTTTTGCAACTGTTAAGGTAGTTTCTACAATAAGTGTTCTATTTTTGTAGAAAGTGTCTAAAATGACGATTTACGTTAATATTGTATTTTTAATATATGTATGCCTGTTCCACAATGTCGACAAGTCGATGTCGTTCTCATATTTATATTGAAAACAAAAACAAATTTAAATTTTTAATTATTGGTTTTAATATAAATATGAGAACGACATCGACTTGTCGAGATTCTGGAACAGGCAGTATTATATCTGAATAATAATTAACTCTTTTTGTTTATTCAAACCCTATGTACCTATATATATTTTATTAAAATGAATTGCTTTGTTATATGTAGATGTATATCATATTTAATTTGTTGTGTTATGTTTTTGTTTTAATAAAAAAATATGAAAAAAACTATATATTTTTGTGAATTTTTTATGTGCAGTTTTTTTACGTGAAAACCAGTTTTTTTTTGTAAAGTTGCAGTTTTTTTTTAAAAAGTTATGGCAACGCTGACTAGAACACACTATTGTGTTAGCTTGTGATGGCACAAAGTGCTTTTTCGGTTAAAGCTTTTTCAGGGCTTTTCAATGATCCAAAACCTTAATATTTAACAAAATGAACTTTACTTTTAATGAATATCCCCGTAAAGTTTCGCATTGTTTTGCGGATTTGGGTGCCAAAAACAAATCCAAAAATAATATTAAAAAATAAACAATTTTAAATATTTATAAAATAAAAATTATGCATTTTCTATTATTTTAATAAATAGATATACAAGCTTATGACAAAAATTAAATTACGCAGCAAGTTAATCAATATCTTATTTTTTTACACAATTGACTCACAAAATAAAGTTTATTGCTGACTTGACTCAACATCAGCAAATATTTGCCCAAATTTTATTTGTATTTTTTTTTGTGTGCAAAGACCACCAATTCACGGACATTTTTTCTTATTTACAACTATTTGCTTCCACTTTATTTTTATTTCTCTTTTATGCAGATTTTGGTTAGCTCGTGAATTCTTCTTTTACTTTACTTTTTACTGTAAGCTCTTACCGTTCTTTGCATTTCATTACAATCTGGTCCATTGCGTCCCCCGAGGCATTCACAGCTGTAGTCATTACCATGATCAATGCAACGCCGCCCTTCAGGACATGGTTTATTAGCGCAAAAATCCACCTTGAATGAGAAGTAAGATGAAGAGGAAGAAAGAGTAAACAAGAAAATTAAATCCTGCAGAGACTTAAGAAAACATGTAAAAAATATATAACAAAAATCTATGAATAAATGAGAGATAAAAATATAAACGAAAAAAACTGTATGAATGCTAAAAAAACAAGATGTACTGGTTTGTTTGACAAGCGCCAAGGAAAATATACAACTCGTGGGATTTAATAAATTATTTACGATTCTTGAGCTGAATTCATAAATAATATTAACAATAAGATTTTTTCTCCACTTGAATCATCTCATACTGGAGAGTTTTAATATAAAAACAAATTTAATAGCGAGAGTAGTATAAATTTTTTAAGTTAAATAGAATAAGATGTACAATACTTGTAGTTTACGAATAAATTGTGGAACGATTTCTTTCCAACTGTAAGGATATGACGTTAAAAAGTGGGAATATTTTATTTTAAGAGCAAAAAAAAAAATCCATAGATTTGGATTTATTTAGAATTTAGTTACTAGTTTATTCGTAACAATTATTAAAACTTTTATACATTTATATAATTTGTTTTCTGGCTTTCATAGCAAAGTCCTTGATAAATAAATATGAACAAAACTTATTAAACGATGACACAGTTTTTTCACAGATCTGTTTAAAATAGTTTCAAGGAAAAAAGCTCACATTTCTATTTATAAAATTACCTTTTTTTGACAACGATTGCCGGTGTATCCTTTGCTACAATGGCACTCATAGCTGCCAATATGATCGATACATTCTCCGCCATTTTGACATGGATTCGATTCGCATTCATTATATTCAAAATTGCACAGTTCACCAGCAAAACCTGAAACATATACGAGAATGTCAAAGTATGAAAATAAAAACTAATAAAAAAAATATATCAAATAAAAAGAAGATAGATTTGAAAGGAACAGCAGGGCCCATAAAAAGAAGTAAATAATTCAAGATAAATTTGTTCATACCGAATATATACAATAAATACAAGTTAAATAACATGTGTGTATGTTTCTGTGTGAATATGTGGTTATGTGTGTAATTTTGCATGTTGTCCCAGGAACTTGTATTATAAATAAACTTTTTTAGTTCTTTAAGAGACTCATAGCAGGAATTGAAATAAAATTTTTTTGTGGTCACAAAATATGTGTGTGCCTCTGTTTGTCATGTGTTGTGAGCTCCTATATATTGTAGTAGGCCAAACATTATTCACACAATACTTCCATATAAGCAAATAGGTATGCGGTAGAGTACAGAAACAGTTTGATTAATAATATACAAAAACAAAAGGAGGCATTTAACAGCAGTGAGAAAACATGGGGAAACATAATATACCCTACACTTAAGTGAGGATGGCTGCAGTTGGATAATCTATATAAAGGAGTTTATTTTCAAGTTTTATATCCTTACATGGCTGTTGGTTAAAGTTCTTATGGTGTCGGTGAAGCATTTATGTTTACAAACTTCATACTGACTTCGAGCTCGTTTTGGTTAATGATTTGATAGGGAAGCAGCGTATGCATATCAGTCATGCAATATGTCAGTAGAACCCAAAGACCATCTCAAAAGGACTGCCAGTAATTTAATTGCAAATTTTTACTTGATATTGAACTTTATAGGACTATACTTTTATTGCCTTCTCTGCCATGATTAAAAAGCTTTCTATTTTAAAATTGAAATAAGACAAAGTAAGTGAGATATTATCCAAGTTTTCTATTCATTTGAAAGAGCTATTTATGCCATAATGTGTGGAATATAATAACATTGAAAAATCCTCCACGGCTTCTCTGGAAAAAGTACAGCCGACATGTTTGATTTTATATGACTTTAACGCTTATATCTATAAATCAAAAGTTTACCGATGGCATGGGCTCTGTATTGCTTGCAGGATCGCCGTGTCTTTTGTTTTATTCCCATACACTTCAGACTTAAGAAAACCCCACTAGAAAATGTCTATGGGATTTAAATCTCACGATCTCGGTGGCCATTTCACAACACTATTATGTGAAGTGAGCAAGGTAAAATATCCCATTCTGCATGAGGTCTTTGACACTTAAAAACAAATGTTCAGTTCATCCAATTCAGGCCAAGACAGCCTGGTAATCATCGATCTAGTTCGCTCTCCCTTGTCCTAGATAATGTCGTTATAAAAAACATGGAACGATGGTATCAAAGTCCTAAAGTCCCTTTTGAAAGGACCTTATTTTAAGGAACTATTAAGGAGAAAGCTGAGCCTTATAGCGAATACCAGGAGAGGCATTACTGATCGCCAATTCATAATAAATAAATACTGTTACAAATAAATCGAGATGTTGAATACTCAGTTAACCAGTTTAAAGAGCTCCGAAATATTTATAGTTGCTACTTGCAACACTATATAAATAGTGTCAGCCAATTCACACTTGCCACACTCAAATACATGCTCTCAAAACATGGAATGAATTTTTTTGTTGCACTCACTTTTGCTGCTGTTCGTTATTTGTAGCTGAATTAATATTTGTACAACTTGAAGTGATTTTTAATGAGATTTATGCAGATTAAATTTCTCCATGGCACAAGAATGATTTATGAGCGCACCGTGCAAAATAAAGATTTAATTTATGGAGATGGTGTCCACATGCGAGCTTATGTCATCAGTCATGCTCATATGTAAAGGACAATTTCATAAAAGTGTCTTAAATGGTTGTATTTTTAAAACGCTATAAAACCTTTTTGCATTGTAAGATATACCATTTCATGATCTTTGCTTAAGCAGGTTACTGTGCATACAGTTCCGCCTTTTCTTTATGAGAGTTATTTGTATATTATTATTTTTTTTTGTTTTCAAGTTTTTTTTAAATTCTTGTTGCTTTGCCAGTAACAGTGGCGAAATCTTGAAGAAGATTTCTTGTGCAAAACAACAATTCATCTGTAAAATATTGATTATTTTTTATATTTACTACCATTCCTTTTTTCATTTTGACATTTACCGTCCGTCACATGTGTATGATGAAGAGAAAAAAAACGAAATTATTTTGTATGTAAATTTTACTTCTCCCGCATATAATTGAAATTATTTTCTGCCACACAGAAAATGAAATTATTAATGTTTCGAAAATGAAGTGATGTTTAAGTGAGTGGAAATTAACATTTCCAATATCGATTATATATGAAATAAAAAAAAGAAACAAGTTGTGAGAAAATAGTGCTTATTTGTTCTCCCTTGACAAATATTTTAACGTTTGGTTGTTATGAGTGGCAAAAATATGAATAATAAAAACTTTTTGCTGCAAATGAAGTGGGAAATGGTAGATTTAATTTCGGTAAAATTTTACGCATTGTGCACGTTGTTCATCATTTAGCTCGTGGAAACTTTTTCTTTTATTTAAAATAAAATTAAGTGTTGCTAATCAGCTTATTCCTGGAAAAATAATTACTTTTATGCGGTGTTTCAATCATAATATTTTTTATAAGAATTTTGTAGTTAAATTTTGTTGGGAAAATGTTGGCCAAGTATGGCGTATCTTAACAAATTATGAGAACAAAGTCACTAACTTTCAGTTGGTGTTGGAAGTCATAACAATTTTGAAAATGCAGTCGATGAAGCCATCCCTTAACACTCTGTAGGCGAAACATAAGCATCATTAAGGCAAATTCAATACTCAGTATTACTGGAGTGTTAAGGTCAAGAGAGTACTACGTTTTTTAACTGACATGAACGTACCACCGGAAAAGGTGGGCTCAATGAGTACTTGGTTGATGGGTATTAAATCAGTTGTTTGGTTGTTTTTCAATTTGATTTATGAAACTTAAACGTATTTAATACAAAAAAATTAATCAAAACAATTTGAAAATCTTGCTGATGTCTGTCAAAATATTCAACATGCACCAAAAGTTATAAGTTGGCCAACTTTCATTCTTTGCGTTGACGCAGAGGTACTTAATGTGACATCTCACATGAGAAACCGTATATTTCAATCTCAGTCGTCAATTGAAAGAAGCGGCGCAGGACATACAACGGATTCTATATGTCTCGGCCTTTATTGCTGCGGCGATTTGTTCGATTATTCTAAAGAAAAGAAGGAGTTCTGCATGCTCAAGAATCCGGGACATACCAGAATAGGGTGTATGAAACAACAACAATCTTAAAAATTTTTACAAAAAACACTTTATTGCATTTATAACGTGAATTTTGGGAAATTAATTTGCTTTAATTGCATCGGAAATGCAATTACACAAAATACTCACGTCTTTACTAAACAAGTAGTTTTAATTGAACCAAAAAACCTAATTATTTTGCAACCATAGAAAACAGATTTAAAAACAACGATGTCATTATTTAAAATTAATTTATTTATCGACATACTGCAGCATGTCCTCAATTTTTGGGGAAACAAATATAAAAAAGTAAAAACCACAATTGTAAAATACAAAATTGTTTGTTTTTTTTTTAAACAAAAGTAACATAAACAATTGCAGCAAAACCACTTGCAAATGGTCGAGTAAAGTTTGTACAAATAAGAACAATATAACTCAAACCGAATTTAATTAGAACAATAAAATGACAGAAAAACATTACAGCTACTGGACAATTGTTATAAATTTCTTAAATGACATCTTAAGTTTATACACATTTGCTATTATTATGCGAGGATGGTAGTAGAAGCATTCTACTCAAATATATTAATGTAAGGACCTATTTTGTATCGGAATATATATTGCTATATATTAATAAAAATTGTTAGGCTATTTGTTACTAACACATTTCAGAAAGACTTCATTAACAATTCGAGGCGCAAAGAAAGTCGACATCAACTTAATATTTCAACCTACACAGCAAAACAGAACAGCTGTTTTCGAAAGCACCCTTTAGGAAATAAAATAATGGGTTTATAAAACACTAATTATAAATTAACTATTTTACAACTGACTACAAATTGGTTCAAATCTTATGCAGATATCAACCAAACAAAAAAACCTAAATATTTTGAATTTAACTTTAACTTAAAAGTCATGAAATATGCTCGAATTTTTATTTCAAATCAGTATCAACGTTTTAAAAAGATATCTCTTTTATTATTTAAAAAAAAAAATTTATTGAAACTTAACTATTTATAAATGAATTAATAAAAAAGTGTTTTAAATAATTTAAATTAAACTGATTACAAATTGGTTGAAAAATAAGTAATTAGTAATCAATTAAAAAGTCATGCGGAGATGGCCAATTGACTATCGCCTATGACATGCATATGTTAATACAATGAGTCGACGATAAGGAAAAAAGTCCCTTTATACACTAGTTGTGCTTATTTTAAAACCAGTTTTAAGTTACTTAAAAATGTGTTTGACTTCCTACAGGGCAATTATACTTTCAACATCAGTACCCATGTGTGGTTATTATTGTCATCACTTATTAGGTGGCTCAGTTGATTGTGATAGCAATTTATAAAAGTTTTTATTAAAAAATTGCATATGTGAGTTATCGCTTAGGTGCAAAATAACACTTAAGGCGGACTCAACCATTCATTGTGAAGAAAATTTTTTTCCCGGAAAATAATATTTTTAAAGAGACTTTTTTGCGCCATGATTCATTTCAAACATTTTTTATGGAAAAGCTGCCGTATGTACAAACAAAAAATTGTTATGCAATTTTATAGAAAATCAACTTTGCAATACAAAATTATACTACTGGCATTTCAGTTCAAGTTTGTTTAGAAAATATATAAAATTACCAGAAGAAATTGATTCTCTCGCTCTTTGAGAGAGACGTCAAAATTCATGTAAAAAAATTTCTTTTCGAAACAGAACTTTCTTCTTCATGAGCGAATCCGCCTTTCAGAGATTTCTAAAAGCTTTCTGTTAATGCCGAAAAAATTATTTTAAACTGGCACCACACAATTTAAAAATTAAATATCTTCCTCTCTCATTGGCTTGGGTTACTGTAAAACAGCCCACCTATAATGTATCACTAGACAAGATAGCTGAAACATTATGAGAAGCAAGGAAATGTGTAGACAATTCATTTCATACCGAAGAATTATTAGCAGCTAAACAATGTTTGTGTGTTGTTGGTTGTTTTCTTTATGGTGCTGAAGAGTATGACAAATGATGACGGTTCTGAAATGATTTACTTTAATACGAAAGATAAACCATTTATAGCCAAGCAAAAACAAAATGATGGATTTACTGCCAGCAAACACTTAACTAGAAGTAAAATGCAGCAACAATAATTTATGATACGTTTGTGTTTTCTAGCAAAATGCTAAGAGGACTAGTGGAAGAGTGAAAATGATATGGCAGCTGTTAAAACAAAGCAGCCACTAATAATTATCAGCAAATGTTCAGCAAATGTTTAGTGCTGTTACTGCTGACATCATTACAACTTACCTGGCTGACAGAAACAGCGAAAACCATCCTCCTGATCAACGCATATACCATGAATGCACGGCGATGATTCGCATTCATTGAGACTGTGTTGACACAGGGGTCCTGTATAGCCGGGCGTACATTCACATCTGCAATTAAATGATGGAAATTGTAATTGATAAAATTATTTTATAAATTAACTGTGGGGGGATATTTTGTATAGAAGATGTGAGAGGTGCTAAATAAACTTTATTTTCGTACCGGAAATGCGTTGAGTTGCCTACACAACTGCCGCCATTCATGCATTCCGCCGGATTGCAAGGATCTAATTCATATTGACAGTTTTTGCCCGTGTAGCCTGCAAAGAAGAAAAAAGTTAATAAATTTAGAAAGTTTTGCACTGCAGTGAAACTCTCTGGCCTTAATGTTGTTTAAGTGCATGTTAAATGTAATATCTTGCATTCATTTTTCATTTGTATGTTTTCTCTTTTCACTTTGTTTAATGATGCGTAAAAGGCTTTTAATAGGAATAATTGTGTTATTGCATTATGCCAGTAATTTGGTTTTAGCGGTGTAATAGGAGGTATTTTATGCGGTGCGTCAATTATTAATACTGAAGAGTTCAGGGGTGTTTATTGAATAGTACTCGTATATTTCTCTACAGGCATGTGAACCCAATTGAAAAAATAATGCCTACAGTTCTAATATTTAAAATAAGTTTTAGTTTATAAATGTAATTTTGCTCTGACAAAGTTTCACATGTGGTTGCTGTTTGTGAAGGATTAATTGCTTTAAAATTTGTTTTGTGTAAATTTCCAATTATCCTGTAACGATGCCCCCAAAGGTAATAATCATAAATATATTATTTACATTGAATTAAATTTACTCGTAATCAACAGCTAACCCCTAGTCGAATGTCATGCGGAGTATTTCAAAATATATATATTTTTTTAATGACGTTGCCTCATTAGGGCAAAGACATAAATAAATAATAATGCTGTACTGGAAATTATCCTTTTCATTATGCCATAATATTTTTATAATCTTGTTTATATCCTATATCATTTATCCTTCCCCTTTTACCTTTAACAAACAGAGTCTCAATTTTTGTGAGAGTTTTTTTTTGCTTAAGTTTTTCCTGTTTATCAATGGACCTTCATGCCGCTTTTGTTGTTTCTGTAAATTTTGCGGTTTCATAAAATATTTATTTTTTCATTTTAATAATTTCTTTTGTGCAACCACAAAAGGATATAAAAATCAGGATATTTAAGCGTTGCGGGCGTTATGCTTTCTCTTTTAATTTGTTTTGTTGTTTTAATCTTTGCAAAGGATGCTTTTCGCAGTGATTTTTTTCTGGTTTGGTGCGCTTAGCCGTGGGTTGTTGGTAACAATTTTTAAATTTTTCGTTTATTTTTATGATTTGCCTTGGATTTTTTCAATCTGTTCGGTTTAATAGGATGCTTGTTGTTATTGTTGTTGTGGTTTATTTTATTTTATTTCATTGTTCTCATTGCCATCAGTTATGATGCAGTCATGTAGTTATTGCTACATCTGCTACTTTTTTACTGCTGCTGCAGTGTAGTTGCAAAATTTTGCTTGTTTAGTTGAAATGTTTAGTTTTTTTTCTATAATTTTATTTACAACATGATTTTTCAATGAGATGAAGCAGAGACAAAAATTTTGCTTAATTGAGTTTTGTTAGAGAAGCACTGTTTGTGCTACAGATGCTGTGTAATACAATGAATGTTTTACTATATCTAATCTGCAGGTACACATACAACCATATTGTAATTCTTAATGTGTTTATGAATGTAAGGTTATTACTACATGCAGCCATTATCATGAACGCACATCTTGATCTATATAAATATTTACTAAAAACATACTCACCATATGGACACAAGCATTGGTATGAATTGCCTTCATGACCTTGCGATAAATCTACACAGATACCATTATTTGTACACGGGCTGGGTGTGCAGGCATCAATTTCCTCACAGTGTGGTCCAGCAAAACCACTGCAACATTGACACTCATACTCTTCCATATCATAGTTGGAAAAGCAAATACCTTTTCCGGAACAATCTGCATTCTCACCACAGTTTTCGGTTTTTGTGGTGACCTTGAGACGTACACACTGTGTGCCCCACAGCTCAGAGACGACTGCAAAAAGGTGGAAAAAAGATTTATATGTATTTATAATAGACCAACAATGAGTTGTAAAGTATAATTGAAGCATAATTTTTGTGTAATATAAATATTTGTTCTTTTTAATGTATTTAAGTCATTATAATTATGAGCACGATTTCTGTTGAAATCTCTTAATGAGTTAATTCACCATTCAAATGAAAACTAATTATGTAAATGATGTCCCATGGAGTTCAAATGTTGCTACTTTGTGTACTGGCTGGTCTGTGAGTAGTTGTGCGACAAAAAAGGTTCGACGAGATTAAAATTTTTTATGTGTTGAAAGCAGTTGGTTGTCGCAACAGTTTTATTACAAATTCTTATAAGTGCGTTACATCAGCAAAATTAGTTTGTGGTTTTGTGTAATTCTTTTTTTGTTAAATAAAAACTGTAAATTTCAGGATATTTTTTAGTGATTGCAGATAATAAGAAGCTGCCACCTGTCATATTTTATGTTTTGTTAATGTAGCCTTGTTTAGTGATTATTGACTTTAATTTGAATAATCGGCTTGAGGTCAATTTATTTTTAAGTTAAAAAGTCTTTATGGCAATTTTTTATTGCTGGTATTTCACATTTTCTTTGTGTTGGTCATTTCGAAATAACCAAGCAATTGTTTATCTATAAGTAGCAATTCTGCAAAAAAGGTTTGGTTGGCAATTATAAAACATTTCAAACTAATTTTTCTTGCGTGTCTTTATATGGTAATTGAATTTCATTGGAAAATTAAAACTTTATACTCAAAAATTATTGTATGCCTTTTATATAAATTATTGTGTGTTTTTCATATAACGGCAGGAAACAAAAGTTAATTTGAAATATAATAAATTCAAGTCAAAAAAAGTCTCTTTCATCGTTATTGTTAATTATTTAATTGTTTTGTACTGAGGAAGCTACATCGCAATAGCGACAATACAATTGTTTGAAAGAAAAATATAATAAAGTGACCTGAAGCTATTTATTTAAATAACTATTTATTCTTTTTAAACATAAAAAAGTCACAACAGGCAAATATTATCTTTTAAGCCAGTGGCCAAATTTTGATCAGCTTTTTTTTTTGGAATACATATGAGTTGCAAGGAAATAATAAACAGGATTGTTGGAAAATTGCAACGCTGCTACCAGCAATGACTTTTATCTATTAAATCTACTAACAGAAGCCCCACAATTATGAGTTTCGTTGCATCAACCCCTTTTAAGCGGCAATTAATTAAAAAGAATAAAAAAGTATTTTGGTATTAAAACCAGAAATGGTACTTTAAAAATAAATAAAGTGAAGTGGTCTCTGATGTCAAGCCGCTTTATGTATACGAGTATAATAGTGAAAAACAAGCAATTGGAAAAGGTAATACTTTTATATAAATGACTAAAGATGCTCTATGATCGCATTGTCTGCAAAGTGGCTTCTCTTCTTCATGCTCAATGTTTTTGTAGAGCTTTTCCAAATAAATGTGTGGAGGAAACTTTAATTTTCCAATAGGATTCCACTGTTCTATTGAGGGACTGTCTTCTTTATATTGTTGCTTGACAATGTTAATACTCTTTAAAAAGAAGAACTCTTTAATATTTTAAAGTTAAATAATATGCATTTTATATGAACAAGTAATACAGGTTTGTAAAGATTCAGCTGCCTCGCCTGAGGAACATGTATGAAATTGGAACATGAATGAAATTATATTGTATGGGAGTGGTTGCGCCCACTTTTCGTAATAAAAAAATTACATTGAAATTTAGAGTACATCCAACAACATGTTACAACAAAAGATATTATGGGCTTAAAGAATTTAATAAATTTTCAGTTCTGTGTCATGTCGCCATTTGTGTCTCTTATACAGAAGTAACATGAATACCTGCATCCATTTTACGAAAACTTAAAAAAATAGAGTTCATTAATTACTAGGAAATTCTTAAAACCACTTTGCATCCTCTTTTCAGTTTTAAACCGTAAGCTTTAATTAAACTAGTTTTTGTGAAGCTTTTGAAGCTCAACAACTTGTTTCGTTTTGCATTCATTCATTTCATTTCTTGCTACCTTCTATTATGTTTTGCACCGTTTTATTTATTTATGTTACTGCTGGCATCAGTAGAATTTTTTACCAGTTTGTTTTTTATATTTCTAACTTTTAAAATGTATTTATTTATTATTCTGTTTTACTCACCAATTAGCAAGTTAACTCCTTCGGTAAGGTCCTTGTCGTACAGCGTTACCAACTTTCTGCCATCGACAATAAGTGGTGTGATATCCAGTAGTATACCTTCGGTAACATCGCAATGTTCATGTCCGGAACGTGTTACTTGATACACCTGAGTGTTGTGTGCACTATTCAAATACAAACACACACACACACACACACATATATATATATATATATATATATATATATATATATATATATATATAAAGAGATGCGGAGGCAAACATTCAAGCACATATCAGCAACATCCATGGAAAAAATTAACACCAACAGCAACATCCAGTTTTAGTTGGCAGAGTAAAAACAAAAATGAAAGCAAAAACAAGAGAAAAGAGTTTTGTTAATTTGCAGAACAAAAAAGAGCAGAATAAACAGAGAAACCAAATCAGTGTTTTAGGAAAACTGTTGAAAAAAGAAACATTAAAAACACGACGAGATAAGAAGTATTTTATTTTTTAACGTACAAGATAGCAGACGTAGCGTAAGTAGATTTATTTTATAACAATTGGACAGCATTAAAAAAGTATGTACACTTTCTAAAGAACTTAATATTTTTATTTATGTACCTTGAAATCTAAAATGAATTCTAGTGGCATTTTTAGCAAATCTGTGCGTTATTTTATGTACATTTTTGTTTTGTTTAATTCAAACAATTTGATTTTATTTTTCTTTTGCTTTATTGAATTCTTTTATTGTCTACTAATGGAAGTCTAATTGTATAAGAGAAGAAAAATTAAATAATTTCATATCAACTAAAATTTGTTTGTTTGTTGTTTTTTATTTATTTAATAATCTGTTGTGTTTTTACATATATAATTTTCGATTGGATCTGTCTAAGTCTGGTGGAAAAACCCGGTGCCTCTGCCCTAACGTTAGTCATTCCAGGACAGTGACACAGAAGATTCAATGCAGCTTCTGAGCTAATCATTAAATACCAGACCATGTCATTCTTGCATGAATACCAGAGCTCCATTGCCTTGCTAAACAGTCACTTCAATATGTCACGAGCAGTTCAGGCAAAATTAAATTTTGTTCAAAATCTGAAGTAATTTTTAATTTTTTTGTGAACTGGTGTTCAGGAAATGGCTTGTGAAATACTCAGTAAATGTTCAATTTAGTAATTGAATCATTGTGTCTAATATAGCATTTCTGTTCTTTTTCTTTTGTAATGAGTTGTTATCCAAAATCTTATCGTAAATGCCCTTCGTCATACGTACAAATTTCCTTGTATTAAGAATTGAATGAAATAATATTTCCATCTTCATTTAAGGGAATCATATTGATGACTTGATGATGGCCAAAGTAGATGAAACTAATTATCAAACATCATTTGACGAAACAAATAGAATTTCATAAAGAGGAGTAGAAAAAAAAAACAAAACAGGAATATGTTACTAGACAATGCTTTTTGTTTCATAAAGATTTTGATCACAAAAGCTAAAGATTATGGGAATTCTACTTTCATAAATTTTTTCTTTTTCAATTTGGTAGCGTTGAAACAAAGACACTGGCACAATGGGATACTTAATCGTTTGATGGCTGTAAAACAAACAGCAAGTGAAATTTCTGGAATTCTCTTCCTAGAAACTGCATTAAGGATGCTATATTTACTGTCCGTATTTATGCTGTTGTACAAATTTGTATTCCACTTGTAAAGCTGAGAGCAAAGACACAAACTATATACAGAAATTCAAATGAATATGTGTCCACATGTATGGAAAGTGGAACGAAAATATATATTTTTGTCTTGGCTTATAAATTACAAAATTCCTGCTTTTATAGTTCTGAGAGAAATTCTTTCAAATAATTTCCAGATTGCCTTTGCAGGAACGAATACAAAAAGGAATTTTATTACAAACCACTCACCGTTAATTTGAAACAAACCATACAAACAGGTGTATGACTCTAATAAAGTTACTTTTCACACTAACACAATCGTGTATATAAAAACACACAAAACTGAAGTGAGGATATTAAACCGGAAACAGAAGCGTCAATGGAACTTTTGTATGTGTAATAAAAACAGAATTAACATTTATAACAGCCCTGTTAAGGCTACGCCATTTTGATTCTACACAAAGGTGCATATGCATATGTTAGTGTGTGCGTGTGTGTACAATTTGTTTTGCTTTGTATAGCTGCAGGATTAAAAATGCCGGATTATACATGTTTTGTATCTTTTTTTTTATTGCTGTTGCACATTTTCGATTTTGTTTTCAAGGGATTTGCAGGCTTAAGTTGATTTCAATGCCATTTAGAAAATTGATTTCTTCCCATGATTTGGTTTCTTTAGATGGGCAGTGTGTAATGGCATTTATTAATCTTGATTTTAGGTTGGTTTTTTGGACATTAATTTAAATTGATTTAAATTTTTGTTAAGAAAATAAAAAAAGGCAATATATTAAATTATCAAGACATTTAAAACTGGACAACTGCTAATATACCTCAATTATCCAGTTTTAAGTGTTTTTAAGTTCATAATCAACTAGGTCAGTGTGTTATAAACATACAAATTCTATTTTATGCTTTCATGCCTTTTGGAATTTTGAACGCCAGATCTTTGTTTGCAACACTAGTCCCTTTAGCCGTTGACTGAGTTAAGTGGAATATTTAGAAGTTTGGAATATTTAGAATATTTCTTATAAATGAGTGCTTACATTTTGATACTGTGCAAGAGATATTAAGATAATCATTTACTTGTAAACACATTATTTTGCATGTAATATGATTTACAAGCAAAACAATATACAAAGTGATGTTTCAACACCAACCTACACATGTATTTCATTACAATTACTATATTTATTAAGAACGAATACCAAATTTAGTGTTAGACAATAAAATTATTCTACAGCTTTATATATAAAATACTCATTAATTTATTTCTAATATTGATGAGCCTCATACAGGGGTATCATGCTTTCACGAATTATCGAATCGTATAATTGTGTTCACAAAAATAAAGATTATATTTCATCATACTACTATTTACTTAAATTTCAGCTTAAAGTGTATCTGCCGTATCCATGAACAAGTATTTCGGTATGAAGTGTAGTTAAAAACAATTTTCAATATGTAAATATTATTATAGGTTGTTTTTTCTAGTGTAAGCTCAATTAAGCTTTATGTGATTTAAAAGCTACCTAATAAATTAAAGTTAACACCTACAAAATTTTGACGATATTTTAATATGAGTATTCGTTAAACTGGCACTCTACTGTATTACAACATATAAGCAGTTGCATGTGTAGATGTTATTTTTCTGCCTACTCCTGTAAAGTTACAATTATTTGGGTTAGGGCCTTTCTGCTTGTTACCAGCGATATGTATGTATGCAGTTGCTTCGAAATACAAACACATTCCACAACGTATGATTGATATTTATTTAATGAGCAATTAATGTTAATCATACGCTCTGATACATGTGACCTACTGCGTAAACTCTAAATTAACATTCATTTCCACATATTACAAGCAACGTCATATAAGCATTTTGTAGTAATTACTTAGCACATAACTACATGTGTATGAGTGTACGTGGGTATGTATGGGTTTAAGCAATCATGTATTTTTATCAATCAAAACCGTTGTGTGGTGAGAGAGAAGATTATCTTGCGTGGCGCAATTAAGCAAATTTGTTGTATGTTGTACGAGAGCACAAGGTTTTGGGGTGTTACAATTTATGTATGTAAGTATAAATTATGTTTAAGTAGCGTATGTTTTATTAATAAATATTTTTCTATTAGCTACGAGGACAGTTTGTTAATTTCGTGATGCTGTATTGTACAATGCGTTGTCAGATGTCACAGATTACTTGAGAGCGATATTTAAATTTACAAAGTTTATTTTTATTAAGAATTTTTACAATAGCATTTAATTAAGAAGCAATAATGGAATATCTGATCAGCGTTCTGGCTTACTCTAAAATTGTATATAACAAATTAATATATTTGATAAGATAGTCGAAAAAAAGATCAGAAAATTTTCATAAAATTTTGAGTAAGAAATTGAACTAAGCGCAGAAAACTATAGGGAATGTTGCCAATAATTGATGATGGTGATTTTATTCTGAGTCAGAAGAATGTTTGGTGGTTATATAGTGTACGCTTTTCAAAAGAACTATATAAATATGTGCGTTGGCGTTTTAAAGTTTACACCAGACACATCTTTATAGTCGATCTTCTTCTTTAAGCATAAGAAATCTAAAGCTTTTGTAACAAATTTATTTACTTTTACAATTTTCAGAAGATTTTAGCGACTAGAAGCTAAATACTTTTAATTGCATGCTTATAGTATATAAAGATTATTTCTTAAAATATATTTTCAGATATTATATTTCGTACGTTTTCCAACACTTAAATTCTCCTTCTTATCACTTCACGTTTAGTCATCATCTTTTTGCTTACCTGGTAGTTAAATTGAAATCCTTTGGGGTCAATAGAGCATCATTTATTTCAACAATCAATATATCACCTGATTGAATTTCTGCTTCACCTTCCCACGAAACCATCATGGCTGTGCAGTCTTTATCGTTTTTGCAATTCTCCGGTGTCTGTAAATAAAAAATCAAAAATATATAAAAAGTTAACTAAATGCTTACAAGCAGCTATTAAAAGATCTTGGAATCACTAAAATTTTATATGAAATAAATTGTGTACATGATTGCGGAGCTAAGAAAAATAACTTTCAAATGTTAATATTCGCAAAAGGTTGCTTTGAACAGTCTATTGGGTAAAAATTAAAAAAAGAGAAGTAAAGGCAAAAACCAAAAAAAAACATGAAAATTCTAAATCCTTTATGTACTCCTTCACAACCTTTTTTATGATTTCCTTCCACGTATAAAATAAAAATTCATTTTTCATGAAGTTTTTGCAGTTGTGTGTGTGCGTGTGTTTGTATGCATTATATCCTACAGAAACTGTTTCTTATGTATTTGTGTTGAAATTTGTGAGTGAATTTATTTTGTTATTTCTGGTTGTGGTTGTTTAGCATATTTGAAAGGAAATTTAATGGGAAACTAAATAAAGTAAATTTAAACTCCTCAAATATGGATTTGATATGGAAACGAAATAAGTAAAATCAAGCAAAAATGTGTTATTTCTGGCATATTGTTGTATGCCTTACCGCAAGTGAAAAGTTTAGATTGTTGTACTGATAGTGATCTCAGCACGGGTCTTTGTCGATGCTATGACTTTGAATTGTCTTTATAGGTTTAAGGATGGTTGCATAAAGTTTCGGTATGTGTTATAAAAAAATGTTGTATTTGTGGAAACTGAAAGGTCTGCTTATTTAACGATTTTAATTTTGCGGCGAAGTTGGTTTTACCCTCGTAAATAATATAAGTCTTGTAGATATTAGCGTATTCTATTTTATACAGCATCCCCATTATATTTTGTACAGTCTTAGATAATTTCATTTATTATAGCATTAAAAAATTATGCTACGCGGCTGGATTAGTTTTAGATTTATTTTTATAATGTCAATGTTAGTCATTAATACACATCGACCGTTAGTGGCTCTTAGTGCTTGCCAAGTTTTAATGCCACCGCCTTGGCTTTGTGGAAGGGGAAAGGCGAAGGACACTAAAGCTACATGCTTTTCTGTTTCCAAAATTTTTTACAGTTGAGAAAATTCAACAAATTGAGGTTTTCAGTAAATTAATTCCAAAAATTATCTATTCATTATAACTACAGCGGGAATTCAGGGAACGACCCCTACTCATGGCATGCATAGTGTTAGAGTTATTGTGAAGATAGCAAGAGGACGAAAGACAAGAGATAAAATTTTTGAAGGTATTTTATTTTTTATTTGCCCGGCAATTTTTTTTCTACAATATCGATGAAGAAGTTTGATCCAGTCAATTAAAGTCGATAATATATAGTGACTAAAAGCAGAAAAAATTTATTTTTTAATGAATTTTTATTTAGTCTAATAAAGCAATTTTTATCTTAATAAAAAAATAATAAGTTCGACAAAATAAAAAAAAAATTCACCTCAAATCCTTGACTGAGTGCAGGATCTAACGCACGACTTTCTGCTGCAGAGTCTAAGCGTTAACTAGTTCAGCAAATATATTTTCATTATACCTATTTCCTACATCCTCGACTTCCCATTTCGCTATTATTTATTATCCTACTTTTAAACATTGACACATTTTTTCATTTGATATAAAATTTTTAGATTAGTTAAAGAAGCGAAAATATAATTAGTACACTAATTGAATGTTGGCTTTAAGTGTAGCGAGCTAAGTAACTTGCATTTCATTGGCTCCTGCACCAATTCTTATGTAGATTTAAGCCTCAATCAAAATAATTATAAAACCTCGTTTTAATGCAAAACTTTCAGAAATCAATTTATTTTTTACTACGCTTCCGAATATTTGCTACAGTACCGAGTACAGCTTGTTTTGCTTTTCAAATACCAATAAAATTTTTTTACTGCGACGGCCTGTTTTTTATGAAAGAAACCCTCTTGTGATCAAGTTAATGCTATTTAAAAAATAAAATGATATTAAATGAGTTTGAATAACCAAGGAATCATTTATATTTCCTCCCAAGAAGCTTTTCCATATTGTCACTTATTTTTCTATTACGATTCTCTGCTTTACATGTTCTGCAGGTTTATGTTGTTAAATAGAAAACAAAAAGATTTTCACTTTTATTCCCCAAAGTGTAATAAAACGTTAAAAATCAATTTTCCAAAGTTTCAGCAAACTGTAAGGAATATTACGAAAATAATAAAAGCATTTTGCTGGTACTTGTGTTGAGGTATTATAAAAATAACGACATCGTGACTAAATAGCCATTAGTATGGTGTATGCAATCCTTTTTTAGGTTGCACCCTCCAGCACTCCCTTTGGCCATACACTCAAACAAATTGGCTGATGCAAAGAGTTTTTATTTTCCTATTATTTCCCAAATATTTGCTGCTTACAATTCAAATTGCTGGCTGTTGATTTTTATTTCTATTCTTAATATCATTTGCTTCGTGCTTATGATGCTGCTGACTTCTTTTATTATTTGTTTTTTTTTTTTTGTTTATCATTATTTACTGTTCATCGAGCAGAGTTTTGTTGAAACATTATATTTGTTTTGGAGTTTTTCTTTTAAATTACAAAGTTTGCTTTGCACATCGCATTAACGTGGTTATAAACTTTTATTACAGACAACCTCAACTTGCTTGCAGACTCCTTCCTAAAAGTATGCTATATTTAATGTTGCTTAGAATTGTTTGAATAAAATGATATGATTATTGTGTGCGATTAAACGCAAATTAATGGAATTTAAGCAAAAGTAAAAAGTTTTAAAAGCTTTATAATTTAATTGAAAAGGGATAAATGATTTTTTAAATATATATTTTTTTAAAGGAAAATTAATTTTTCTCAGAAATATCTGCAAATTATTGCTGTAATTCGGTTTCTTGTCGCGCCCATTCTCTGTAAGTTTTGTTTAAAGAAATGTGGCTTTTTAGTCATTTTTGTTCATTTATGGATAGCTACAACAGTTGTTCGTAATTTTGGTTGTGTTCGAATCAGATTTGTTGCATATTGTTTTTAGTTATATAAAATTATTATTTGTAATTTATTTAAACATTTTAATTATTTCTTACTAATCTTTAATTGCTCAATACTTGTGTCTATAAAGTTATGTTTGATGAAATAATTTCAAACAGAATTTTCCAAAATAAAATCAAATTATTTTTAAAATATTTTTGCTTGGCGAGAAATTGATTCTGAAATTATCTTTTGAAATACAACTTTACACGCTACAAGTTATTTTCGTTTATTTCTTTTATTTCACACAACGAAGTGTCGAAATATTTTTATACAAAAGTATTGAAATTATCTTAAAATATTATGTGTTAGGGCTTGTTTTTCTTCTACATGTAACTATTTTATTGATACTACACCCACCCTGAGTGCAGTAAATACTTGCACGCAGGTAAATAAATACTAGAGTTCTAATAATTAATTCATATAAAATCATTGCAATATTCTATTTGATTGACCTAAATCGTTTTCATTTCCAAAAATCTGTCTAACCTTTTTTCTTGATTTCATTTTATCATGCTGAATTTTCATACAGCATTTCAGTCGAATATACCAAGAGGAGAAAAATAAAATGTAAAATTCATTAAAATATTTTTACTGAATAAAGCTTAAACAAACTGTTTTAAAAGAATTTAGTAAAGAAATTTAGCTTGAAATGTATAACAACCAATTAAATATTGACTGGGTGTTGCACGTGAAGAGATATTTTAAAAGGATTATTCTGAATAAAGATTTTCGAAAAAAAATTTTTATAATATACATATATTTGAAAAATTATTAATCTGGGGCCAAATTACGGCATTCGCTATCGATCGAAATTTCCAAGTAAATTGTATTGAAATTTCGATCGATATTGAATGCGGTAATTTGGCCCCAGGCTGAAGTTCAAATCTGGGAAGTAACAAATAATTTATTATTATTTTTTTTAAGAATTTATTACATATTTGGAAATAAACAATAGCAGATTTTTTATATATTTAGATTTTGTGTGCGAATGAAATTATGTTTATGATCGTAAAACAAGCGAATGAATATGAAAATTTCTTTTAAATATGCTTCCTAGGCATTTTCAGTTGCTTTTAGGTATATTTTTACACAGATTCACCAATAGGTGTAACCATGTTTTGGCGAATCAGTATAATTATATATGGATACTTACGAAATATTTTCAAAAATGTTTGTTTGGTGTACGAAAGAACGTGTATTTTAATTTTATTTCTAACTTTTAAAGTCTTATCTTTTGCAATATGAAAAATAAATTTCTTTGGCATGACATTTGCTGAAGAAGTTTTCGTACACTGACTATATTCAAATTGTTATCCAAAAATTTAATCATGTTTCTGAATTTTAAAGGTCTAATTTATAAAATCTTTTCGATTTGAAATAGGTTAATAAAATAAAATAAATTAATTTTATGTATAAATGAAATTTATTTGTTGGTGGTTAAGCAATGTCTATATGCATTTCATTGGTGCTTTACCAAATCGTCAGTAGATTTTAACCACAGTTTTGAAAAGTTAAAAACCTCTTATCTTATGCATATACTTCCGAAAACCATCTGAGAATTCACAACTTGTAAATAACAAATTATTTTCAAAAATAACAACAGAATAAGAATAAATTTCATTTATATATTAGTGTTGTGACAACAATGTGTCAAATAGAATAATTTCATAACAATTAATTTTATGTTCACAAAAAATTAGTTGTATTTTCATATAAAAGTTTATTTTATGAATAATTATCTTATACAAATTAACATTAAATTGATTAACACCCTATAGTTTTACTCCAATACAAAACAAAAAATGGTTTTCTATGTATTTATTTTTTTAGCAGTTCAGAACAACATCGAATGTTGTTAACTAAACATCATTTAATGCTTCAGCGATCAAAAGCTGTATGTTGTGCTCATGATGATGGTAAATTTGTATTATTTACGTCCAAGTTTATTTTATTGTTAATTGTTTGTCTTTACTTTCACTTAAATCTTTTTTATATAATTATTTACGAACAGACAAGTATTAGTAAATGAATCATTGACTAAAGCTATGCACTCTAAGTAGACCACTAACTTTAAGCAAATATATTTACTTATAAATAGCAAGTTTAGTTAAGCTATAGCACAACTTGGCAAATATTTAATGCAAAGAGCTTCAAAGTCACCTACGTAAAAGATTTTTGTTAATAATTTTAAAAAGCATATAAAAATATGATTAAATAGATTAGAAACTACTAACACAATAGTGTGTTGTGGTACGGTTCATACATTTAAATATTTGCCTGTGCTAAACTTGCCTTTAAAAAGTGTAAGCAATTAATTTATGGCAAATTTTAATGACAAAAGTGCATTTGAACAAGATATTTTGTGTAATCTAAGCTAAAGAGCAATTAATTGAATTTTGCGGCAGCTTCTTGCAAGACTAAACTAAAGCTGTGTCGCCTTTATGCAGCTCAATGAAGCTCAGCTAAGTGAAATGTGAAAAGCAATTAACTTACACCACTGGTTGCTGAACAATTTGGGGAGTTACGTAGCACCCATCTGTTATTAGCAAACCAAGATGTGGGAGTCCAATAAGGTTTGCAAATCTATAGTTGAAGAAATAAATAAAGTCAATAATAAATATTTTAAATAAAGCAATTTTAATGAATTTTTTCTTTGGCAAAAGCTTATAATTTAATACATCAAGCAGACAGCAGACTATTGTTACGGATTAGTTTTTAAATCAAAGAAAAAATTCATTGACAAAGCCGACATATGAGTATCTGTAGCAGGACCGGATCCTAGATATTTTCATTTTTCAATATTCATAACATAAATCAATATAACATTTTATTTTTGCTTATGTAAGCGCTATTCACCGCCTTGGGCAACTGGGGGCAAATTAAGGCATCCGATATCGATGGAAATTTATATTTAAATTGTATTGAAATTTCGATAGATATCGACTGCGGTAATCTGGGGGCTGGTCTTGTATCATTACGTTTGCAAAATAATTGCACTCTACACTAACAAAATATATAGAAAATGTTCTCAAATACTCTCTAAATTTGCAAATGTAATAATACAAGACTATTTGCGCAGGATTGTGAACAGGGCTATTGTATGTAATCACGTTACAAAATTTGAATATTTTAATATGATTGATAAAAAACTTTTATTATGTCTGACAAAAAACTCGTATTTTGATAATATAATTCTGTATTATCTCTTCATGTTGCTTTTGTAACCAATTATTTTCAAATTTCCAAAGTCTTTTGCTCAGGGCTTAAAAATGAAGCAAAGAACAAATTTTCGCTAAAAGTTAAAAGTGCACATATTCAAAGTCGAGCATTGGCAGTAATAAAATTTGTTTTTTGCAAATTAATTTCATCTTAAAATATTACACTTCACGTAATTGTCATTCATTCATTAATGTCGTAAAAAATCATTTCCAAAGTATGTGCCCCTTTCCCCCCTCATATTCAACTGACAACAATGAAACGAAGTGCCACATTCTTCGGACTCACGTCACAATATGCATTTGCAGATATGAACGTATAAAGTAATTCAATAGCACAGAACTTATTTTTAAAACGAAAATCATTTCGCTAAATCCATAGTTTACATCCTTTTTGTTGGCATTTGCAAATATAAAATAACTTGAATGCGTTGCATGGCAAAATTCTATTTAATGCGACCTATTTTAAAATATCATTTAAGTGTTATAAATAATAATTGACAATAATTGAATTGAAATTGAATATGAAAATTGTGTATAAAATTTTATAAATAAATTTTGCATGTTCTGTATCAATAGATAGAAATATAATAAATATCTATTATTTTCAGCTAAAAACTTTAACGTGAAAATTCATTTAGTATTTTTTTTTTTGATTTAACATTTAGTAAAGTTTTATAAAACGAAATTCGTTTAATAATTGTTCCTAATTTGCTAACTTGACAGCCATTTAATAAACTTTTTTGTACTAGAGTTGATAGTTTTTTAAAAACAGTTAATAATTATATCAGGAAAGAATACTCATTAGAATATTGTACATTTTCATGTACTGGAACCACCAAAGGCCACCACAGGACTAGTCTTACAATTGAGCAGTTGTGGCTGGCGATGATGCTGGGAACGAAGAAACATTAAATAGGCAATGTGCCACGCAATTAAGCATCACCTGGCGGATCCTACAGTGAATATTAGTGAAAATCTTAAACGGGACATCAGTTAATGGCTGTGAATCCTAAATCCTGTGTGAATTACTATAGCGCAATCCTGAATCTCAATAACGTAGAGGACGCTTATGAATCAAATATAATCATGAGCGAAGGGGTGCACTACTTCGCATTTCTATTTAAGCGGTTAAGTCAATAAAGAAAACTCTCGTTTCGGGAGTACTGACCAACCGTGTGTTATTCTCGAAGAGCCATTGTATTTGTAAAAGGATATTGTGCAATCGCACATTCAGCATTAGCTGTTAAGAAGGATTTTTTTTCCTGAGTTTAACCGCTCCCGCGTTCTTTCTCTATTCTAACAACCGCAGACAATCTCAGGAGAATCTTCGATAGGAGAGCGAAAAATTATCACTGGAAATATTAAGGAAAATCATGTAAAATGGCAGCAGTCGTTAAATATGATCTCCTCCATAACAGAAAAAATGTTAAAGGTCCATAGAAATATTTTTATGCTTTAAAATAATTCTTTTTTTATTTAGTAGAAAAGTTATACAAAAACATAATTGAATGATTAACTTCAGATGAAAGCAAAATAGTTAAAACATAAAGTGCTTTATAAACATTTTCTGAAATACTTTAGCTTTACATTAAATTAACTGCACCCTTTATGGATTTTTAAAAAAATCTTAAATCGCTACGAAGTAACATGATTGTTGTAAAAATAGTTCACTTGGAAAACATTTTGGCCATACAAACAATTGTTAAAATCACCTGATGTCTCTGTTGGGCTGTCTAGCACACAGTTAAAAACTTAGTTGCACAGGTTTCCCAACTGCCCAGATGACAAGGTATTAAAATTATTTTGTCATTGTTGTTCAATAAAAATAAGGTGGCAAAGCCGTTATGAACATTCTTCAATGAAAAATTTTATGAATAAAATTATATTTATCGGTTTTCTTATTGACATGAAACATTTATTATATAACTTTTCTTTGCTATAATTTTCTTGTACAGTAATTAAATCGAATGTAGTCATAAAATTTTTCCATCGTCTATAAAATATTTTCCATCATCTATACAATTTTGCATTATAATTTTTCGCTGGCACATTGAAAACAAGCACAAATGGCAGTGGGAAAATACGGCCATAAAATTTAATCTCTTTCCATAATTGTCATAGATGTACTGGAATTATGATATATATTAAATCATACAGGAAAATTTTCGTTGAATCAATGCAATAGTTGCATTACAATTACGAAGCATTTTTTTCTCGATTTAACTTCTTCTTTTCAAAAACTCATAGTATTGTTCTTATGAATGTAAAAATTACTATCATCCTGCTGATATAAGAAGAAGAAGACATACTGACTGCTGCTAAACAAACAACTAAAAACAAAAAATCTTAAACTTGAGAACAATACAATAAAATAAATACATTTATACCAGTGCAATCTACATAAACTAACAGATAAATGGTGCACGAGTGTTGTTGCTTTCGAAAAACTACCCTCTGGCTAAAAGGAACCGGATACAGATGATAACATGTTAAAGTATATCCTGTTCTTGTTGTTTTGTTTTACTCTTGTGCATTGTTAATGGAAGTGTAAAAATCCAGGAAAATGTTTTTAACACAACAAAAGCAACAAAGTGTAACATAAAAGTGTTTCTTGGAAATTTATAAACAAATAATACTTGTAGAATGAGAGTTGCCCTGCCAGTTGTTATTAATATTATCTGTGCACTTTGACATATTGTGCAAGGAACATAAATATATTTAAGCTTTATGAATTTAGTTTTAATATGAACATGGTGTTTTCTCAAAAGCTAATAAATATATAACAAAACGTTTAAGTATGGGAAAATTAGTGCATATAAAGGAGTAAATATTGTCAGCACTCTGAAAATATTGAAGGAATGATTTTTTTTGTTTTTAATCTAGTGAATATAACTTCATGGCATTTAATATTTAAATATAATTTCCGACGTGGTGCATTAAATCAGATCAATTTTTGACCAGTTCATAGCATAAATATGGCCGTATGGTCGTTGATATTTAGCTGAAAAAATTTTGGAAACAAATATTGAGGCAGCACGCCTCGGTAGCTCTCGCTATTCAGCTTCTAGCTAATTTCGAAAGATATAAGGACCGATTATGCTGCCAGCTTCGGTACACAAATTTCTTTGCCTTGTTGAAGGTTTTGAATCGAGCAGAGTAAAGCTAAAATTAATTTTTTAAGTTTATTTTCTAAATGAAATTCCCACAATTTGAAAGCTTAATTTTAGGAATTATTTACGTCCCCAACAATTGACTAAACTGCAGAATTATTTTATCATACTACGGGTAATTGGAATTAAGTTTTAAGTCAATAAATTTATTTGATTTAGTTTTAAAAAATACCTAAGTAAAAATAACTTGAAAAGTATGTGGCATATTTCAAATTTTCACAGATTTATTTTTAGTCCGCTTATATATATTCTTCACTGTTTGCTGTTAAAAGTTCACTTCCAAAGGCAAACTTTTCTTTTAAGTTTAAAATACCTTTTTGTGCTGTGCTTTCGATTTGAAGACTTCAAAAGATAATCTTAAGCAGAGAAAATTAAATATTCATATGAAGGAAGAAAAAAGGGGAAACTGTCTTGCAAAACTTCCTGGGACATTTCCGGTCAGTTTGTTTTCTATTAAAATAAGTAATTCAATTTTTTTCTATCTTCAAAGAAAATTGTTAAATTATTGTTGTTTGTTTTTATATTATTTATTCAACATATATCATGTTTGTGTAAGCAAATGTGCTGTGTTGCTGTGGAAATAGACTATAAGTTTCCCAGATTTTATGTTGTTTTTTTTAATTTATAAATTTAAAAGTTTTGCAAAGGAAACCTTTTTGTTGCCATATATTTTATTTTTTGTTGCTGTAAACTTCGAACATTTGCATATACTGTTAGTATATAGGTTTATATTTTGGGAGATCTCATGCTTTTTTAATTTTTTTTTTGGTTAGAAATTGAAAAATTTGCCCTTAGGTTAAAGGCAAACCTTATTAGCGTATATTTTATCTAGTAAAATTGCTTTCAGTTATATGTTTTCGCTTATTTGTGGATTTTAGTGTTTCAAGGTTCTATGAAACGAAATTTAAATTCGTTCCAACTGCCTCTTGTTAATTACAGCACTTGTTAGAACATTTTGTTTGGTTTCATGAATTTTAAATTTTCTTTAGTAATCCATATTTTTATTTTTTATTTTTCATTTTTTATCTTGGACCAGTACTCAGGGGATGACCCCTATATATGCAATGCATTGCGCCGGAACTGAAAACGAGGGGATAGTATTGAGAGGACAGATTAAGAAAGATGAGAAGATAGACAGTTGTTTTTGTAGCTATTTCAACCTTTTACTTCGCCGGCTAATTTTTGCTACAGGGCCGACGAAGGTGGGTGCTGTCACTCTGCTTTTAGTACATGATAGTGTCAGTCGCTGCCAATTATGTTCAGTGATCAGTGACTATGCCTTCATCATTGAAACAGGCTGGCAACAACTAACACAACCACGCACTAATGCTGTTCAGAAGAATTCAACACAATATTTCATGACTCAGCGCGGGCTCGAACTCTCGCTTCATAGTCCCGTGTTCTATTACTTCAGCCAACAGCACACGGCTCTTTCAAAAAATAAAAGGGGAGTTATCTGATTTTTTTTGGTCTATGGTGATTTTGTTGGCTGATATTTTTGCCTCGAATATATTCGATTACAGTGTCAACTATTTATAAATTTTATATATCTTTTTAAAGCCATAAAAGTCAGAAATGATTTTATTGTTTAACGAATTTCTACTGTAAAGAAAAATCTATAAAATAAAAAAGTTAAATAGCAATAAATAGAAAAAGATAGATTAAAAAAAATATATAAAAATGTTTCCGTCAACTTTTTTTTGCAAAAATTGGAAATAAGTCTTTAAGGTGATTGACAGCCCATAAGATATCCTTTCCTCTAGGGTAACGCAAACGAACCGAATAAACGGACCCAAGTGGTTTGTTTCGTAGAGCCAAGAACTTTTAAACCTAAACTGACCTAAGATGGAACCAGAAGTATTAAGAAGATACAAAATAAATCGCTAAAAGTGCTCGGGACCATACCACAAAGCGCATATCGGAAGGGCTTCGAAAATTGGATTTTATCTAAAATGGCTTCTTTAAAGGGAGAATAATTCATATCAATTAACAAATAAATTATTTTTTGTGAAAAATTAAAACTATTCTTATGTAGTAAGAATTTTAACGAACATTTTATATTGCTATATTAAATTGAATTAATATTTTATAGGCTAAATGTTCGAAATTTTAATTTAAATCTCAGAAAGACATGATAAATATTCCAAGGCACAAAGGCAAGTCAACATCAGTTTTTGTTATTCAACTTGTGCCTTGGAATATTTATCATGTCTTTCTGAGATTTAAATTAAAATTTCGAACATTTAGCCTATAAAATCTTAATTCAATTTAATAAAACTATTCTTATATTTTTAACATACGAGTAGATCGTATACTGTTAAGAGTCCTGGTGGCAAATTTCGGCATTCGATATCGATCGATATTTGTATTTAAATTTTATGGAAATTTCGATCGATATCGAATGCGGTAATTTGGCCCCTGATATATTTCAGGACTAGAACCACAGAATTTGATATACAACTTTTAAATTATCTGTGTATGCTTTTCCTTCTTTTATTATCACATATGACAGCTTCTGCAGGGAAGTGTTTTCCAATATTGCAAACAATAAATGAACAAACTGTTTTGATATACATTTATTTTTTTACAATTCTTAACTTCTTAAAATATTGTGAATCAAATCCCAGAAGAAGTAAGAGTGTGGTAGCGAAATAATAAAAAGAAAACATGCTACGAATCACTTAAAGCAATTTTGCAAAATAAGTGTGAGAAGTTGCTACACATTTTTTAAAGATTTTTCTTAAATTTTCTTTTGTGATTTGCAGCAGTTTTATTCAGAAAATATCTTTATAGATATTCCACAAGTGGTACAATGCTAAATGCAACACATGCTGCACTTTAGCCCACAGCCAATGAAGCTGGAACATCAAACAGATAAACATCCTCGTAAAAAACTCAGGAATAAGGGAAAGAAACCAATAAAATCGATACAGAAGCAAAACAAAAACAAAAAAAAAAGAAGAAAATATATTAGGACAAAAAGAATAATAGTGAAATCTTTGGCTGTAGCACAATCGAACTAACGAAACGATTGTATGGAATTGGAAGGGTTAGGGAGAGCAGCGATACATTGATCTGAGATACTTACCATAATGGGCAATAGCAGTTCATGCGTTTCGTTGCCACGCCATAAATGCGAATCTTGTGGCAGATTTTGTAATTCACATTCTAAAGAATTGATTTTCTCTTGTAGACGACTTAAAATGCGTGGACGAAGAATCGGATGTAACGATGTTTTGGGAGGATTAGTTGAGGTGGCCGATAATGTTGGTAATAATACGTTTGATGATGATGCCGATGCTGCTGAAGGGACTTGCGAGGAGACTGAAGTGGGAGTAGTGGTTGCCTTGGTGTCCGTTGCTGTGTAGGGGGTGGTATGGCTGGCGATTTTAATTTCTTGTCTGGTTTGTGTGGGCACTGGCACAATTGTGCTGGTCGTTTGTTGTTTAAGAGCATTCAATTCGGTGTTGCTGTTGCTGTTATTGGTTTTGCTTAAAGGTTTTGCAGCTGTTGTTGTGTTTTGTAAGGGCATCATCGCTTTAATTAATAGCTGAGCTCGCTTTAACTCCTTTTGGAATTTTTTCGTTTTGACCAAAGCAGCTAATGGCATTTCTGTTAATATATTTGGACTTGAGAGTTTTGTGGGAAGTGTTTTGATGCTGGATGTTGTTGCAACACTTGCTGGACTTGTACTGGCTGCTGTAGTAGCAGAGTACTCTTCGGCATTGGAGGTCGCACCCTTGTGTTTGGTAGCCTTTATTGTTACTTTTTTAATAGCCAAACTTTTCTGTTGTGGTTGAGGTTCTTTCTGTTCATGTATTTCTTCTAGTTTGGCTATTTTAGGCGAGTGTAATACCGCAAAACTGTTTAGAGTCAAAGAGGAAACTTTGTTATTATTTAGTTCCTGTAAGTCTTTTTCATGATTGTTTGCAATAGCTGGTGGTTGTTGCTGTAGTTTGGTTTTATGTTGCAACAATTCATTGTACAGTTCTTTGCTGTTGTAAAACTTTGTGGTGGAAAATTCGGGCTGTGGCCGGGAAGGTGGAAGTTTTTCATTTAGTTGGCCTTCGTTTGTTGCTGAAGGCTGTGGGCTGTTCTGTTGCTCGTTATTGTTGCTGTTAAATTTTGTGCTCGCAAAGTCAAAATGTTGTTGGAAGTGCTGGGCATCGCTGGCTACTCGATGCATAGGGAAGTCAAAACTTTTCTTGACACGTCTCTCTATGAACTGCATGGGCTGTTTGTTTAAGACGGGGTTTTTGTTAAAAGCCAAAATTTTGTGATTTACTGAGTACGAAGTATTGGGCTTGGAATCCTTGGAGAATGTGGTTGTTTGTGTGAGTTCCATAGAAGTCTTTTGAGTTGTTTTGTAGTCAGGCTTTTTAGTTGTTTTTGCTTCACTTGCATTATCGAAATCATTTAAGCGAAATTTCTGTTCAATTTCTGTTATAACACCATCTTGCTCTTGCAGCAATTTGCCAGTAAAATCAGTAACAGGTGCTGCCCCATGCAGATAAGGACTCCAGTTGATATTATGTTCATAGGTTTTGGATAGTAAAGGCTTGTTGTTCTCATAGCCGAGTTCATTGGGCATTAGGTTTTGCTTCCATTCCTCATTGTTAAGTTCAGGTTCCGTCGAGAATATCGTCCTTTCTTTGATCAGTTTGTAATTGGCATCTTTGATGATGGGCTTGAAATCATCTATGGCTTGTGTGTCTTTCGGTAGGGTCAATGTTACGGATTCTATATCTTCATTCACCGCCTGCATATCATCATCTGCAATTTCCTTTTGTTTATTTTGATCCCGATTATTTTGTTCTGCAGGAGATGTTGTTGCAATAGTAATATCATCTTCATTCTTGTATGTGTGACTTAATGTTGTACCAGTGGTTGTATCGGGGGGCAGGGTATGTGCTGGTGTTGCCATTGTTGCTGTAAGTTTTAAAATTTTCTCTGCATTTCTGGAATTTTCCGTTGATTGTTTGTGAATATCCGTTTCCTTTTGCCAGCTTACTTCAGTTGTTATCTTTTCTGATGGCTGTTGTTGCTCATGTTGTTGCTGCTGTACAACATTTTCTGTGACCTGCTTTAAATCAGTTACTTTTATTTCCTTTTCTAATTCATCATTGTTTTCGTAATGTTTTGTTGTTGTTGTATCTTCTTTTTCTTCTTCTTTATTTCTCTCCTGCTGTTCTCTAGCAATAGCTGCCTGTTGGCGGGCTAACGTTTCTTTCTCTTGGCTTGCAATTGTAGCTGCAGTATTTGAGGAGGTTGAAGTTATTGAGCGGATGGTAGTTGTGTAGATTAACTCCTCTTTGCTTTGCGATTGTTTAGCTGTTGCTAAAAGCTTTTCTTTATTTTCAAAGTTATCATTAACGTCAGGTAGTCTTGCTTGTATTATGGTTGCTGTTTCGGTTAGTTTTAACACTTTCATATCATTTCCTATTGTTGTTGAGTCAGAGGCTGGTGATGTTGTTGTTGATACTGCTGCTATTGTAGTTTCTATTATATTGGCTGCTGTGAACTGTAGACTGAATAATGTACTGGCCAACATTAGAGCCCATAGCTGCAGCACAATTTTTATGAATCTCATTTGAATATTCATACTGATTAGTTGAGACTTTTAGCAGGCTTTTGTTTAATGAAACAATATATTTTCAAATTTTGATTAAACTCGTTATCATTTCTATGTTGACACAAAATATTAGGCTGTGAATCAGAAATGTTTGTCCACTAGCCTAGAGCTATTAACCTACATTTATTTCTATTTGTTCTTTTGTAATTGTTTATTTTATAACTCCCTTTTATTCATTTTTTATTACTCGCACTTCCCTTTTTTACTTTTGTTTTTTTGTTGAGGTTCTAGAAATAAAAGAAATAACAACGGAAGACTTGTTTTAATTCATGAAGTAATAAATATAATTTATTTTTTATTATATTTATAATTTCATTGTTATTCTATTTTATTGGTAAATGATTTTAATTAATTTCCATATTTGTATTATACATTAAGGGACGCCTTGTTTATTTTAATATATTTTTGTGCTTTTGTTTTTATTTTTATTTTATAAATTTGCTGTTATTGTGTGTAAATATGTGTGGAGTTTTCTCTCAATGGGTTATAAAATCATAAACTCTGAATTAATGGAAGTAATAACTTTTACAAATAAACAATGACTTTTTGTTGTATAATGGAAACAGAGTTTATGAAGTGATCTTATTATTCCTAATTGATTGGGACAATTATTTTAAATAAAAATTAATTATTTATGTTAATAATTTAATTTTATAAATTTGTTGTGTGCGAAACTGTAACCCCTCAAGCTGAATGTTTTATTTCAGGAATACCGAAAGCTCAATTGTAGTACCCCACTGATTGCCTTTTACGGCAATAGAGGAAATGTTGTACAAAATAAAAATTGTAAAAAATATATGACCTAACTTTTTAAGAAGTATTTTGAGCAAGTTTTTTTTTTTTTTTAATACAGACGTATGGCGCTTTCAATTAAAAGTTCATATATGCCAATAATATTTTTTATTGTGCCGCCTTATTACTTATTGTTTCTGACCAAAAAAACATTATAATGATATTCGAAATCCATTTTAAAACTTCATTAAATAAGTTTTCAATTATCATTGATAGACTAATGAATTGTCCATGGATCAACGAAGAAATCAACGTCAATATAGCTTTCAAACTACACACAAAGCAGAGCAGGGGGCAAATTACGGCACTCGATATCGAACGGAATTTGTATTAAAATTGTGTGGAAATTTCGCTCGGTATCGAATGCGGTAATTTGGCCCCAGAACTGCAGTATTTTCGAAAGTCGCTGCACTCTTTCATCAGTTCTCATACATATTTGATTTTTACTACTTATTAGGTGGCTTCGTTAAAAGTAAAAACAGTTCCCATTTTCAAAAATCTTTTTGAAAAATTTGTTTCCAAAAATCGTTTCAATACAAAAGTGATGTAGGGCCTCACCGTAACATTCCTTTGACGAATTGATTACTTTTTCCATTTCCTCTATTTTTTTTTCAATTAAAATACATAAAAACTGTTAGTTTTAAGAATAGAATGATTTAATTGGCATCATGTAACTACATCCTTGTATATAACTTTTGTTTTTTTCTTTTTCGTTTTTTAATACAATGAAAAAATTCCCACCCCTTAACTGTTTGTTCATGAGTTAGCTAAGCTCATTTGATTAGTATTTTAATGTCAGCTTCAAGAAGAAAATAATTTACAAAGACTAAAAAAGGAAACTAGCAACGACTGAAGATAAAAACAATTTTTATTTATTGCATACATAACACAGGTAGAAATATTCAGTGGGGAATGGTTTAAAGCTTTTTGTTCAGTTTAAAATTTAAAGTGAAAGATTACTTAAGATTGTCAACATTTTTCTAAGTACGCTACAAAGAGGGATCTTCTTCATCTTCATGGAAAAAACGCAATTTTACACGATTTTTATGTTAAAAAAGTTAAAGAAAGTTGTACAAGACAGATGATATAAATGAAGTTGCGAAAGGGGTTGAGAAGAAATGGTGACACTGTAAAATCAATTTAAGATGCATTGAAGTGTAACAGACACGTTTTTGTTTTTTTCTTTTAATGTAACACATGAAGCGTTAAGCTTTCTTAGATGTTTTGCGGTTAGCAGGGTGAGAGGAAAGTGAAAAAGCATTAAAGTCGAAATAAAAGCTATACATTTTAGCTATGGCAAAAACAAATTTATTTACTTTAAATAAATCATGTAGAAAACAAAGCAGCAACAGTAAAGTTTAGTGTAAAAGCAACGAAGTTTTCAATTGATTGCAATCTGTATTGGGAACAAGAATGCGGTGGAATTTTATATCAAAGCTGACATTTTAAGACAAGCGTGACGTGCTGCATAATGCACAGTGGATCGTTAGTTTTGTAAAGGGTGGCATCGAATGCCGTAATTTGCTGCGCGCTTAAACGTAAATATATGAAATGCTTCTTTTTAAATACTGAAAATCGTTAGGAAAAATAAATAATAACATAAAAAAAATTATAATAAAAAATAAACAAAAAAGAAGAATAACCTATTCGGTTCGTCACAAACAAAAAAAAAATTCAGACAAATTCCATCATCCACAAAAAATCCGAAATGTCTTTTACTTCCACAATTTTAGCGATGTCCACGACTTACCAGTCACATATTAAATACTGGAAAATTAACATTATGATGTAGAATTTAATATCGATCTGACAACTACTTACTACTACCTACGATGTGGTTAAAAGTATTTTTACCTTACGAAACATTTTTTTATCTCAAATACTCCTATTGGTGTATTACTAATAGCAGCTCTATTTGTGTTCTCAAAATTATAAGTATATTATTAAAAATATTCTTACAAAACCGGCCCACGTAAATATTTTCTACTCCAGCAAAGCACTTTACGCTCTTCAACAAAGTGTTTTCTTTCTCAGAAGCAACTATTATATATATAATTATCACTAACTAGAATTGAACTATGAAAAGAAAAGCTATCACATGCAAAGTGCTTTTGTACGTTATCTACAAACATAAAATATCTCGTAAGAGTAATAACGCATCAACACTAAAATTCCAAGTAGAACGAATAACTTAAAAAAAAGAGAAATGGATAAAGAAAAATCCATTAAACAGATACAAAGAAGTAAAAACGAATTTAAAGCTGTAAAGATTTCATACAAAAGATACTTCATTAATGTTAACAACTGTTGCATACTTTTAGGTGTGCGAAATATAATATAATGTCATATATAAAATAAAATCTTATGCAAGGAAGTAACAGAAATTAAGGACAAGCACTTAAATATGCATTGTAGTGTAATGTGCTTAATCAAGTGGAAGTGAGACAAGTTTGTATGACTCCATTTGTAAATTTAATTCTATTATAATACAAATAACTAAATAAATGTTTAGGTATTTTTGTAATTAATTATATTGTAAATATAGTATATGATGTTTATTCATTACTAACTTTGTATGAGTGAGCTGTTAATCGATTGATGCAGACAGAGAAATTATTGTCATGGAATGTTATATTATTAAAGTTGGCAGTTTGAAAAATGAATGTTGTTTCCCTTTCTAAAAAAACAGTGCAACATTTTTTTGAAATTTCCCAAGAAAAATTACCACATTATGTCTGATGAAAATTTATTTATTCTTTAAAACTGAGTTCAAGTGGATGGAAAAGAAAACACCATTGGCGTGGGTCTTTTCTTATTTCTTAAGGATTGTGTGTATATTTTTTATGCTTGTCATGGTAAGATATAAGCCTCATAAAATCGTGGGGACTTTCTAAATTGTTTGCTTTTATATTCTAAATGACTTTGCACTATTTTGTAATGCTGGAAAATACTCATACAATTCTTCAAAATATGTTAAATAAATTAAATATGTTAACTAATTTCTGTGACTTTTTATACAAGATGACAAATTTATTATGGCGGTTTAGGATAACAAAAGAATAAATAAATAAAAATATAAGAAATTATACAAACATTTTCATATAAGAACTCTTTGCTCTGTAGGCTTTTAGTTAAACAAGCATTGAACAGCCATGTGCAAGAACAGGTGGCAAGATAACATCAGACTTTAAATGATACTGCGATATGGCGTTACAGATATATTGTATACGGAAATTTATTGATATATCTTTCATTATTATTATTTCTTAGTAGGATGAGCTGTCAGGGGATGAACCCTACATATATATAGTGCCTTTCGCCGAAGGGGATAGTATTGAGGGGACAGCTGAGGAAAAAAAAATTAAGATAGAGGTTTTTTGTAGAAATTTTAAGGTTTTAAGCCCATACAAGATTACCTGAAAATTTTTTCGTAAGTGTACGCCAGAAAATGCCTTAGCAACAATGTTTTACACGAACGAAAAAATCTCTTTTTAAGTCAAAGTAAAATAGACGAAAGTTTTAGAATATTTTATAAAAAGCAATTTTAAAACGTTAAAAATAATTAAGAATTTTGCTATGATTTCTGAAAACAGGCTATAAGTCTCATATAGAAACTAAAATCAAGAATTCAAGATTTTCACAATGAAAATTCCTTTTACATTACGCTTAGCATAACGTCAAAATATTAAGATTAAAGGAACGTTTTTGTTCATAAGATGATTCATTATATCATGTAGATTTATCATGTAGATTTTACTCTAAAAATTTTTCTAGAGTAAGTTTCCGTCATAGAATCTTAGTAATACACTATTTTGCTTTTATTTGCAGTTCTTTTCATGAGTGATGCGAACTTTGCTTCTTTTGGCTGTTTGTTAAAGCCTTGAGATATTGAATGAAATAATTAATTATATGCGGTTCGATAAAAAGTGGCTTTAATTATAGGATTATCTAATTTGCAGTTTTTTCTTTTGAAAGCTCATCCCATTAAATTTTAATAACTTGTTTGATGTTTATGCAAAACAATTCCAGGATGTGCTGTATTTAGCCATGAATCATAACTATAAATATTTTTGGTTTTAAGCCCTAAACTAACGAACGTATTATCATCACAAAGTTAATAATTTATATATAATTTGAGGTTTTCTAATACTTTGAATTCGCAAGTAATTAATTATAAAATATCTTCACACACATTTGCTCATATACATATATGTATGTGCATATCATTATATGGCAGAGCTTATATTTTATATAATTTAAATCTCTTTGTATGCACATAAAATGTAGATACAAATTAAGGTATATAATACATATATATGAATTTTTTTGTAGCATTTGTTAGTCTCAAATATTGTAAGAATTCATCATAAATGCTTCCTAAGCTTATGTTTTGTCAGTTCATTAAATTATTTGCAATCTTTTGTTTATTTCAATGCAGAAAGGAACTATTTAAAGACTAGATTTTATCGAGCTGATAACAAGTTTGTTATTCGTTTTGCAATTTGGTCAAATGTATAACTTTTATTTATATTTTTGTTTGACTTTCCTAAGGCTTAAAAATTATTATATTACTTATGAAAACATTTAAAATGTAAGTATTATATTCTGTAATCATATTATCATGTAAAAAAGATATAATAATAATATTTTAATGGCAGTATGGCAGCTTATTTCATTGAAGCAATTAAACATTTTGTATAAATATTTTGCTGCATTCTTCCCTTCCTTTTAGTGGCCTCTTAGATGAATAACTGTTTGGCGAATTTTTAATATTTAATTGTTCTGAAATAAATTAGTGCTATTTAAAACTATTCTATTTTAAAAAAAATTAATAATATAAATGATTATATTCACACCAATAAAATCACCAAGACAGCAAATTGAGAAGGTAGGATTTTAGGCTCCCGTGATACTGAATATTTCCTAGCCCTTTAACTTTTGCCATTTCTTTTACCATCACACACCACAATATCATGGAACTTTTTTTACTTTTGCCCACCTTAGCTTGCAAATGCATGACTTATGCAACACATAATGATAACCTGTGAAATATATCAAATTTATTTTAACTTCAATTAATATTAATTGAATAATTGTTCGAAAATTTGGTTTAAGTTCAGAAAGACATGGTAAATATTTCAAAGCACAATGGAAAGTTAACAAAAGTTTTCGAATTATTCAACTTAAATCGCAGAACAGCTGTTTTGAAAATACGCTGCACTTTCATCATCAGTACTCATGTGTATTTTTTGTAGCCAAGTGTTATGTGGCTTAGTTGCATGTGATAACAGTTTTTATTTGCACAAATTTTATTAGGAAATTGCATACGAAAGCATATCAAAGCGATATCAACACAGTTTTATTTAACATCCGAATGGCCGTTTAATTATTTCCTTTATTAAATTATTTATTTTTTTGTTAAATTATATTAAAGTCTTTCAATAACTTAAATGTTTATATATTAGCTATGGGGTACAATATGGGCGGGCGGTAATATGCGATATATTAATAATTTATAGAATATCTTATATACAAATATATTCACCGCATGGATCAAAAAAAGGCGTTCCATATATTAATTAAGCCCAAAATAATAAATTTACACAAATATTGCAGCAGTCTCCTTCTTGAATACCCAAAATCGTTTTAAATATCACTGAATATGTTTTCACTTCCCTGGAAAATTTTATTTTAGGTTTTGTTACAACAGAAGAGAATACATGCATATTTCTACATTGAATATTAAATGTAGAAATTTATAAAACAACTGTCAAGAACAGCTTTCAACATAAATTTTAACGTTTGATAATGTGTTGTGAACTTTTAACAATAATTCAAATTTATTTATAATGAAAACGCCAAAAGAAAAATTTCCATACATAAACGGATATCAGCATTTACAAACAAACGCACACACATTTATACATCCATAACATATAAATGCGTTTCTTTATATGAGTCCGGATATGTCCTGGAAATAAAATATGTTTATATATAAGACGGAATAGCGCAAATGAACCTTTTGTTATTTATTAAAAAGAAAATAAATAAACAAAATTTATAATATTGAAAAGCAAAACAGCGGTAAACAAACAGCTGAACGTATGCAAATGCAAAACAAACAAAAACAAAACAAGATAAACAGAATATAAAAAAAGTAGAAATAAATATCAGATGATAAGAAAATGTTTTTAATGAAATAAAAATAAATCTCTGTTAAACAAAAGAAGGAAATTCATAAATTATGTGAAGTTTTCTTTGAAAACTCGAGCTTTATTATGTTTTAAAACGATTTTGGTTTCGTGGAATAAATTTGGCTACAGAAAGCAGCGTCAGTGCAGGACGTTAATTTATGCACTCAAAACAAACTTTATTAAGGCTATTTATTGAAAACCGCGGTAGCTATAGAGTCTGTAGGATTTATGTTGGTATTCAAAGTTAAAGTTGTATTAACGTTATACAAAATTTAAACCAAAATTCATATAATGGAAGTATAATATATCATCCTTTGTTACCCTATTCCTGTTCATTTCATATGTTCTTAATTTTATCCTAATCTACGAACACACATTTAAATGTTTAATGTGCAAAAATATATATAGATTGAAGATATTTATTCTTAATATTGCATAATACGGTTATAGAAATCATGAAGGAAATCCATAATACATAAAGCTATGGCAATTACTCGTGAGTACAGCGATTCTTCCTAAAAATGCTACGTGGGTGTATGATAAAAACACATATATGTTTTAAGTAGTTTGCCAAAATACTCGTATGAAAATCATAAACTCAAGTGTGTCATATATTTAATTTTAGAAAATTTAATTTGCTTATTTTTGATATAAAAATATTTTATACTATGAGTACATTTCAAAAACGTGATTGTGTGTAGATGCTCCAATATATGGCATGTTATATTAACTCTACAAAATTCTTATTATATGTATATATTCTTCACAGCATTACAAAGCCATAAAGGACAAAAAGCATAGTGCAAAATGTTAATAATACTGATTAAAAACAATAAAACCATAATAAGCATGTGTAGGTATTCATGTATGTACGTACGAGTATATGAATTATCATAATTATTTGAGGGCTCCACAACTATTTAAGACCAAGTTTCATAATAACGGACAGCCATGACTGTTCCATATCTGCATAAGAATTCAACAAAACTATAATGATGAGCTATAAGTTAAGTGTGACGTATGATTAATATTTCTTTTGTATATATACAAAATATATGTATGTATACAAAAACACAAAAAATTTTATACTTAAGTAAATATTTAATCAAAATTCATATTGTTCTGGAGATTTGTTTGTTTTGCCTTTTCTATTTTGCCGTTAGAATTTTTTTGTATGTTCTATTTTAAAAAAAGCAATGTTGCAAATGATTTTTAGTTTACAAGAAAAGTTCGTTTATCTCAGTTCAGTGCTTTCATTTCATTTGCAGCTGATTTTTCTATAAAAATGTATATAAAAATTAAAATTGCTTATTATTTAACTTTTAGTTATGTATTAATATTATTATTATATAAAATGTTTATATACAAAAAAAATAATATACAAAAAAAGCAAAACAAACAAATCTCCAGATCAATATGAATTTTGATTAAATTTTTACTTAATGCTAGAGTTAATGTCGACGCCGTTGACGGCGTTTCAACCCCGAAAAAGTTGAAATATATTGAACTTTTACGGCGTTGCAACGCGTTGAGACTAACTGCTCTCATACAATTTCATACGATTCAACTTTTTTTTTGACATTTGACGCCGTCGACGACGTCGACATTAACTCTAGCATAAGTATGAAATTTTGTGTGTTTTGAATACATACATGCGTTGACATTTTCGTTAACATGCTTGAAAATAAAATTTTTATATACAAAATGTAATTTTTTTGTGGTGCTGCAATGGAAAAAAATCGTAAAAAAATAGAATCCATTCGACCTCCACTCTGAAATTTTAAGGGAATGTTAAGAATATATTAACCTTTAAGAAAATATTTTTTTCAGATTTTTCGACTTGTTCGAAGATTGTGGAAAACAGAAATTAAGTAAAAAAACCAAATTTTAATAATAAAAAAAAATTAATTTATAAAAAATAATATGGTTTTTAAAAAGAAGGTTCAAATACCTTTAAAATAAGGTATTGAACTTCCAAATCCATTCACTAGTTTTATAAAAACATTAGTTTAAATGTTGTCATGTCGGAAGATTTTTCACGATTTTGACGATTTTCAAATGCAAATAACTTTTAACAAAAAATTTTTTAATTTTTTTCCCGAAACACGTGTAAAATATTTTTTTATGTTTAATACGTCTGGCAAATTTAGAGAAAATCGGAAGAGGTGGTGTAAAAAAGGTGTTCGGTCTGACATGGAATGACTCATATATGAAATTCAATATTAAGTATACGTTCAGTAAGCCCATTTAGCTAATATCAGAGTAGTTGCTGTAGGCAGATATAGAGTCTTTCATTATCCAGCTAAATTTCGTATTTCTTTGAAAGACCTATTGAATCCTCCCCCGGAGACTCTAAAAGAAGATCGCAATGATGGTTCACGTAACGAGCCTCATCTCTGAAGATGATTTCTTTACGAAGATTAGCGCGGTGCGTTAGCCCGACAGAACACTAATTTTGATAAACCAATTTTATAATTTTCACGTGTTGCTGAGGGCTGTATCCGTCCAAGGTGATGTGGCGAAAGGGACTGAGGAAATTACATCTAATTTTGCAAGATGACTGTTGTCAACTGTCGAAAATTGGAAGGCACTCTTCGAAGTAACTTTCGATAAAGTACAATTATCGTCTGCTTCAAGTTCAAATTAAATTGATGTCGCTTTTCCTTTGTTTCTTGGAATATCGATCATATCTTTCTGGATCTAATATAACGATTTTAAGCCTAAAAAATTCAGTAAACTTGATATATATCAAAAAATTAATTGAAAAACTTTTACCTGAATAAGAATTTTTTTATTAGTTTGGAAAAGAAAATTTTAAATGTGTCTTTTTTCTATATAATTTCAATAAAATGTCGGAGTACTTCCTTAAAATGAAAAAGAAATTTTGTGAGGTGACAAAGATCGGACAAGAAATGGTTTACTAAAACATCAATGTAATTGGTTGTAATCATATAATCCGAAGTGATATATTTAGAATTTTGTAAGTAGCACAATAATTCAGAGTCACAATAAAGATATTTATATAACATCGTACCAAACAACTACTGTTTTAGTAGAATGTTATTCTCTATTTAACTAGAGCGGTTGAAACGTCATCTCTAATTAAGAATTCACTTCGATACGGTTTTCATATCATTTATGACTAAATTCTAATTGTCATAAACATCAAATGGCATATTTTTCTAACACTAACTGTACAGTACAACATTCGCACAAACAAAGAAGAACATATGTCTCAAATACCATTCAAGAATACAAAAATCTACACACACACCTTCAGCTTAATGGTACATCCTCTTACCTACAGCCACAACAAAAATAATAAAAATTACAACTATTAAAATGCGCCACATGAACTTTTATTTACATTTTCATGTACCTTTACAACTAACAAACACTCGTCCGTACAAAATGCAAACACACTTACAAAGAAATATTTTCATATCAAGCTTAATTTTATAGGTGACAAAAGTCGTTGGGGGAAGCTGAAGATAGGAAGGGCGGAATGTGAGAGAAACCACAATGACAACGACTACTGTTACAATCCACAAATTCAAGGCATACTACAGTGGCGGTTTTTTATGTTTCACATTAACTGTGTGTCAGAGTGTCAGAACGCCTGAATGTGTGCGAGCAGTGAAATTAATGTGGGTGTGGGCTGGTGGTTATACTTAATTTTTTTTACTATTTTAGACGGCAGGTGGGTGTTTTTTTTTATATTTCTGGTTTTTGATATCGTTAGTGTTAATGTAGATGGCTGATGCTGTATGTATTGGCTTATGTGTGTGTTATTTTATTTAATGTTTCTTGCTATTAAGCAATGTTTAAATAAAGCTTTTAAAATTTCTAATCTCATTTTGTAAGTTTTACACATAAAGGAAAGTCTGCTGAAGTACCGACATGCCACTTTTATAGTCTGCCATTTGCTGTGCGTTATGTGAATAAGGGTTTTCTTATTTTTAGGCTTTAAGTGAAATTATTTGTTAGAGAAATATATTTAGTGGTTTTAACAAACGTTGAATGGAAAAGTACTGAACTTTGCTATTAAATAAATTTTAATGAGCAAATTTAATATTAAATAAATTTTAATAAGCAAAAATTAAAAAAAAATTATTTAAGGGAATATTAATTATCATTGGTTATGTGGAACAAATGTTATACATAAATTGGTAGCGGACTGTGGGTATCAACCAAGAGTTTTCACAAGATATTTGTTACAATTTTTTCCCACTCCTGTATATTTTTCTTAAGGGTTGGAATTGTCTGAGTTTTGTTGGCATAAACCCTTGAAAAATATCCGAGAAAGTTAAAGGGGTGATCTTGCTGGTGGCGATTTTATATCTCTAGGGCATTACCATTTATTGAATAGATAAAATATTCCCATTATTCCGATATTCAAAGCACTTTAAGTATTTCTGTGAAGGTGTAATAACTTTATAATGATATATAAAATTTTTAAAAACTACTACTGTTTTATAAAATCTGAAATTCTCTTCTGAATTCCTTCTGTTTGTAGCCATTGTAGCAGCTTTAAAGCGTTATTTGCTGTATTTTTTTAAAGACGTAAGTTTCATATTCAAAACTTCTGTTGTTAAAGATGTCTGCTTGTGTGCAAACTATTCTGTACAAATCCTTAAGTGGAAGTTTCATTTTAACTACGCCGCAGTTAACGCTTTTCTCTCAATAGTACGCCTAATGTTTTGTAATAAAAGTTCTTATTGATTTCGCATCAGCTTCTAGTATTTTATTAGTCATGAAAATATCAGCTGCTTTCGCATGAGGTTATAAAAATTGTCTTTATCCTAATTAACCACAGTGTTTATAAACAGCATAAAACTCAAAAAGGAATTTACTTACTTTTAACGCAACCATACGAATGCAGAGCTAAAGTTTTAAAATACTTCCAGTCTGTGTTTTTATATTTTATTTTATATTTTTATTACAGCGTGAGTCACTTTTTAAGCGAAGACAACAGAAAACGATAACAAATCACAGTTGGGGTGTTGCCCTTGAGTAATCCACAATTATCTGATGTTGTCGTTTCGTATGTTGGTTTCTATATATTTTCTTTCATAAGATGAGAAAAAAAAATCTATTGAAGATTTCTTTTAAGCTTTAAAACTAAAAAAGAGATTTTCCTTTTATGTTTTGCTTTTATACTCTTGACACGGAATGTTCACAAGAAGCATGCAATTCAAAGTAATTGTGATTTCAAATAAACTTTAGCTTGATTTCTTTTTGCTTGTGTTAAACTATTTTGTTTTATATTTTTTACAATTTGTTTTTCCTTTGTTATCTGAAAGAAACTTTTCAACCAATGCAACATATATAAATAAATCGTTTTTATCTTTATTTTAATCGATTATGGATATGACATCATCTGTTTTATTTTGTATGGCATGATTAATGTTTAAGCACTATGATAAAAACAACATACACTTTATGTAACCTTGACTTCAATATCGGTTTATTTTATATTACTTTCCTTGTATACTCTTTAACAGTAATTTAATATTTCCAGTAATTAAGACTTTTGCTATTTTTGTATAAATATTACTGAGACACTGTTTTTAAATTTCATTCCAATTTCCTTTTGTGACTTTTTATTTTATTTTTTGATATTTTTTCTTGACGTGTACACCTTAAATACTTTAAATCCTTTTTGATTTGTAGTTTTTATGGTGAAGATGTTGACAAAAATGTTTAATTTTCCGTTCTTTAGTACCGTTATGTTTACAAGTTTATCTGCAACTGATTCCTAAAATGTTTTCTAGCAGACAAAGCATCCTTTTCCTTTGAACAGATGCTGTGAACATTAAAAGCTTTCTCTGCTCTCTCATTTTATTTTATTTTCATATAACGTGCATGCTTTCTCAGTTCTCTCAAATAACGGGAATTGGCTAAAATAAATATGCTGGAACTGCTGTGTGTTGGTGCCTTGTTTTGCTCTGAGTTTATATCCATTGATGCTGATTGTTGTTGTTGAAATAATCTTTACAACGTGGTCGTTTGGATACATTTTTTTCGCAGACAATTTCAAAACAACTGCAGTTTTTTTGTTGATTATTTTTAGCGACTATAAGTGTATGCGTTTGTTGAAGTGTGCACTTGCCAGTATAACATTCTTTGTTTTGTTGTTGTTTTTTTATTTATTTCGTTGTGCCAGTGAATGTGTGTTACTATTTATAACATTGTGGCATGTTTTGTGTATCAGCTGTTTTAATGCTATTAAAATTTGTTTTTGTCTTTAAAAATGTATGTACAAGTAAATGAGTTTGTGCTTGTTTATATTTTGTATGTATATTTGCGAAATATCAAGCAGACTGAGAAGATTTTTTTATAATCCGACATAGTATAATAAATAAATAAATAGCTCCTAGTAGAGAGTATTAAGCTGATTTCTTGCGTTTTCCATATAGACATGTGTCAATAGGTTTAGAGTTAGCTATAATCGTTAATCAATTTTTGAATGATATTAATCGAGACGGGAAAACATTTCAATTAGTCGTAAGCATTTAGTCGTATAATAAATCAATTGCACGACTTCTTTATATGAGAGGTTTCATTGAACAACGAAATCATGCAGAACAAATTTTTTCAATTCATATAGATTTATTTTTATATTTATTATATATTATGTAATACTTTTTTACACTTTGCTTATCCTTACAGAGCAGAATTTGCTAAAAATGCGAAAAGACTTTTCACATCGCCTTCATACATTTTTCTTCCGTTTTAATTCCTATCATTTATCTTACTTGCTATAACGTTTATATCATTCTTATTATATTTTATATATATTATTTTTTGTTTATATATGAAATAAATATACGCGGTGCAGTGTTGCAATAAATTTCATTTTTATATATATAGAGTTTTCTTTCTTTTCTTTTTTTATCACAATGAAATAAAAACACTTGATATTTGAGTGTCCTCTTGAAAAATAAAAAGAAACGTTGAAGGTAATGAATTTAAGTGATACAATAATTCAAGTGTTAGAACGAACTTTGTAGACTTTAAGATTGTGAATTAAAAATGTTGAAATTCAGTGAAATAGATGCCATTATGTCTCCTATAAAATGAATTGAATTTAGTTAAATAACATTTTTATAATATATGTATTTTAATGGCCTCTCTTTGCATTAAACCCTTTCATTGCTTGGTGTTATTTTGTAGGTAATAGTTTATTTAGCTTTAAATTAATATCATCACATAGTATTAAAATTTTTTCAAAAATTAACACTAAAATTAGCTAAATATGAAAGTGTAGTAGTTATTAAGATTTTTACGATATCTTCTTGTAAAATAATAGTCATTATTAAATCATTTGGTAGAAATGACAAAATGGTTTTTAAAAAATAAGTAATTACATTGTGGACAATAATTATTAGAGCAAGAATATTTGTTGCTTACCCAAAACACCTAGTTTTAAACAACACTGGTAATAATAAATAAAGAACAAAATTATTTAATATATCTGAGTTTATATGTTAGTTTGCTTGGTGCATGTTGCTTATATGAAGATAAAGGCCATAGTTTTTGTTATTTTCATACTCCTTAATCTCTAGAACTATATCAGTGACTGTCTGAGTTTGTTCTCTACTATTTTGTTTTAGGTGCATCTTGTTAAGAACATCCAAACAAGTATGCAACTTGTTGCGATTTTTATTAGTTTGAAAATGCTTCAGTGCATATCAGCATTTATATGCCAGGTGATGTTTGAAAAAGAAATGCATTCAAACAATAAGATTACTTCTTAGATTATCGCATGCTAGAGTTTTTAGTATTATCATTTACCTAGACTCCACGCTCAAATAATGAGCAAGCAGAAATATGTGTTTTCAATTGAGCAGATCGTACATGCTTTCATATTATCGTTTTATTACCAAATATGGTAATGAGTTTTATTTTAGTTACGGATTATCACGCTATCACTGTCCGTCTTTATCACACTGATAAATCTACATTGGTACATAGCCTGATATGTCACACTCATTGCATTGCATGAAACTACGAGAGCAGATGGAATTTTTTTTGAAAGGGAACAAGGCAGACGATTTTTAATTTTTAAACGAAGAGGTTGAAAACTTCAAGCGGTGATAAAAAGTAAATTAACTATTATTTTTTAAAAAGTAAAAAGGTTTCCCACATAAGTGCCTGGTGAAAAGTATAGTTGAAGGCAACAGGAAAACTTAAGAAATATCTTTTACTGAGGAAAGCGGCAGACAATCCAATTGCGCTGGGTATCCGTGTTGTTGACCACCATTAGCAGCCACGTGGACTTACTCAGATAGACGTCACAACTAATGTGATCAAATGGGATAGCTTTTTATGCATAATTCAACGAAACCTCCTTTCAAAATAATCGTAACTTTACCAGTATCCAGCTAAGAAGGGCAAAATTGCAACAAAATGTTTTGTTAAATTTCCATATAAATAAATACAAATACATGCTATAAGTAATACTCATATGTAAAAGCTGGGATTCAAAACAAGCAAATCTATTGAACTTCCAATTCAAATGCTGGGTAATAAAAGAAAACAAAATTAAATCAATACCAAGTTAAGTTAACGATGTACTACTATTTATACATTTAAAATCACTTTGCACTATTATTAATTTTCGAGTGTAAGTTTAAAATCTTTAATTGTAGCACATATAAGAGCATAATTACAAAAAATTACATTGTTCTTTTAAACGCAACAACAACAACACCATTATTACCGTCGTCATGTATTGATTGCTGGGCCCTTCAGTCTCTAAACATCATGAATGGAAATGCTGGAGTTAATTTAGTTGTGAGTAATATTTAAGTTTTTTTTGCTATTTGTTATTGTAATTATTCAATATATTATAAGTCATTCATAATTTGTATGCAAGCACATTTTTTTTTCCCGTCGGATAGTCAGTCCGATTCCATATTGTTCATTTATTATTTCATTCATTAAAAGTTTATATATAAATGTATGTACTTGTTTCCAAATTCTTTCATGCATATTTTCTTTACTATGCACGTTAAGATCAATGAAGCTTAATATTATTTGTGAATTTTGTCTTCTGTTTCATTCTTGCATGTAATAAATTAGTAAAGTGAATTTGTAAATAATGAGAAATATGATCTTTTAAATTTCAAGCAGAAGGGGAACGGTAGCCAAGACAATGTGTATTTAAGTATTTGAGTCATGTCCATATAAGGGTCAGAATATTAAATTCTTTTTGGTACGAATTCTGTCGAAGAGGCTGACAGCGATTCTGTTAGTAAGGAGGGAAAAATGTACCACAGTGGCAAAACACCTTGCCAAGATTAGTTTGCTCGTCGGCGTGTAGTTTATTCCTACACAAGTAAATTGTTACCTTTTTTTTATACTCCGCGGTATTTTGAGGCAATCGAGTATATAATTTTATGTGATTATGCGTTACGAGAACCGGGTTAAGAACCTATTATACCAGCTATTCTGAGCTAGCCAAACACCTATTTTGCCTCTTAACTTTTATGTCTTGAACCATGTATACCTCTTCCATTATGATTTTATTTGGCAATTTTTGTTATTATTTTCATGTATACGACGCATAACATATATGGCGCCCAACGTAAAGGCCGCTTCATGACAAGGTCATGAAGAAGCAAACTTTTGCTACGAGTTTTGAATAAGTCTTATATTTTATTTTAGTGGTTTTAGTGCAGTGGGAAACAATTTTTCCTCGATAACCACTTGTTATCATTTCCTTAACATCTAATTCTGCATTTCATTTTTGTATAAGTCTTAGACTCCTGGAAACCATTTGAGTTCTAGATCTAATTGCGATACAAAAGAGTGCACTATTTTTAACCTTGTAACCCTAAAACAACAATTTGTACATCAGTCTTAATTTCCGTATAACTATCCTTGGTTGGTATTAATCGCGATGTATCGGTTGCATGTATTTAAAACTGCCTGCCATTTAACGCAAAGAAGGTTTTGAAAGTCCTATATCTGAGAGATAAAGCTCGGATTTAGTTGCGTCAAAACAACTTAAACCATTTTATTAAATTCATTTCCAGTCAATTTTTGACCATTTTACATAGAAGTCAAAAGTTTTGCGGTTGTGAAATCAACAAAGTAATTATAAGACCGTTTTGCAAAAGATATAAATTTTAGCCTTAGTCAAAAAAAAAAAACCCCAGAAATTTCTATTTACGGACATGATTTAATAAAACTGTACCTTGTTCGAGGCTATTCTTCCCCGCAGCCTCAAATAACTAAACTTTCATTAGTAAACCAAAATATTAAGTTTCATATCCAATATTTTTGTCTTAGATTTATTTGTATTTATTTACGTATATATGTACTCGTATATTATTGGAAGGTGAGCTAGTCCCTTGTTAAATATACTTCTACACTGAGAAAAAATTAGTTGTAAGTAAATCAATTTTTTTTTACATAATACCAATTTTTACATAATATTTTTACTGTAGGCATTTTGATTTTTTTTGCCTTTCTGGATATATAGCTATAGAAACATAATTCTTTGAGATATATTGAGGATTGTGGAATTTGTTAATGATGAATACCAGGAACTCGAATAGAGGTAGAAATAGTTCATTCAATGGGAACCGAGCTGCGTCCTCGTTGGCAAACAACATTCCCATTGAATTACGAACCAACGTTAATAGCCCTAAGCCGAGAGTTGCACACTCTCCTGTTAATAAAACCCTGACTAGTAGTTCAAAACATCCTGAAATACCAAGTGCATCACTGGAACCTCAGGTCCATAGAGCACAGAGTAGTTGTAGTTTGCCTTCTTCTAATTCCTTTCAAGACATTGAGTTAGCACCAAATACAAACCTTGGAGCACAGCCACGAAATTCCGAGTCTTTTGGTGAAGCCTCTGTGCTAAATGCTAGCGCCACACCCCAGTACAATAACCCCTCCGGAATAGGTCGTAATGTCGCTTCTGCTCTGGATATGGATACACAGAATCTTAATCCAGCAACACCATTTGATTCTCTTATTACCTTAATACAGCAGACCATGAGGAATACTCAGGAAGGTTTTAGACAGGAACTTTCTACCATTAGGCAAAGTATAGCTCAAATGAGTCTTATTCCACAATTAGATTCTAATTCCACTGATCCTAGCAGACTGAATGTAAATGTAAACCACTCATCTGACTTTCAGAATCCAAATAGGTCCTATGCGAATGTAGATACCATAGTTCAATTGGAAAAATGGAAAATTTCTTATAACGGAGAAGGACCTGTATCTGATTTTCTTTTCAAAGTTGAAACACTTTGCACTAGAACAAATTGCTCCAACGACCATTTATTAGCAAACTTTCATGTACTCCTAGAAGGTCGTGCTGAAAAATGGTATTGGCTTTTCTTGAAGCAGAATCGACACATTTCCTATCCTATGCTGAGACAAGCTCTCACCAAGGAATTCGGACATTTGGATTCGGATCATGAAATTATGCTAAAACTTTCATTGCGGAAACAGCAATTTAAAGAGAGCTATGATGATTTCCATAGTTCAATTATTTCACTGAATCTAAGACTTCAAAATCATTTACCTGACAGTACGTTGATTGATATCATTAAAAGAAACATAAACCCCAATTTAAGATTCTTGCTGTTCAGCAGTAACACTACAGTTCTTGACGAATTCAGGGATCAAGCACGCAAAGCTGAAAATATACTTCGAGAAACAAAGTTTTTTAACCCAGGTATGATTCACTCTCGAAATGTCAGTGAGTTAGAAGAGTCACTAACAAACAATGGAGATTCACAAGAAATAGATCCACAGCTTGATGCAATTCACAGCTCCAGTAGAAGGGACCGATTTGACCTTTCTAAAATTCAATGCTGGAACTGTATGTCCTACGGCCATTCATATATTTACTGTCCGAAGTTATAAAGAATCCTTTTTGCTTCAAATGTGGTATGAGGGGCGTATTAACGCCAAAGTGTCCAAACAAACATTTCCAGGGAAATCGGAAAATGGGCGATCTGGCTACCGGGGACACTCGTCCATCACACCCAACCCCGAGGTTGAATTGAATTTAAATCTTGATAAACCAATCAATATTTTTGAAATCACTGGAGATAATAATAACTGTATAGATGAAACCAATGATAAAACGATAGCTAAAGAAGAATTTGATCGTCGTTCTTCAAACAATGATAAGACCAATTGCGGGAAGGACTATATTAAACTCTCAGTTAGGATTATGAAGTGTAGATCTCGCTACAAAAGAAGAAGACATTTCAGAAAAATTTTGGAAGCTTGTATTATTCAAGGCAGTGACAATAGACCCTTTGCTCAATTTAAAGTCGCAGACAACGTTTTAGTTGGCTTACTCGATAGTGGTGCGAATGTTTCTGTCTTAGGAAAAGATTGTTTACTATTCTTAGAAAGAACACAAATCCCATATAGCAGTATAAGCTCGTCGATAAGTACCGCAGATGGTGCAAAGCAACCAGTTGTAGGATATTGTCTCCTGCCTGTCGAATTTAAAGGGGCTACCAGATATATAAATTTTTACTTAGTGCCCTCATTGAGCCAAACAGCCTACCTTGGTATTAACTTTTGGCAAGAGTTTGCCTTAGCTCCAAATATTATACCCCCTTCAAACCCTGCTATTTGTGAACTATCCGGTAGTTCAGAAGATAATCGGAAATTTCATAAACTTTCCCCAGAGCAAAATTTGGAACTGGAAAAAGTGATTCTAGAATTTCCGGCGTTTGAAATACTTGGACTAGGGTGTACCAATTTATTAGAACATCATATTGATACGGGAGATGCTGTCCCCATCAAATGTAAGCACTACCCGATGTCTCCTCCTCGTCAAGAGGAAGCCTATACTGAAATAGAGAGATTGCTGAAACTTGGAGTTATAGAGGAGTCTAATTCTCCGTGGTGTTCTCCAGCTGTCTTGGTTAGGAAACCTGGGAAGGTCAGACTTTGCATAGACTCAAGGAAACTGAATGCAGTGACAAAAAAAGACTCCTATCCTCTACCCCATATAAATGGACTTTTGAGTAGGCTCAAAGATACCTTCTTCATAAGCGGGATAGACCTTAAGGATGCGTTTCTACAAATCCGCTTATCTGACTCCTCTAAAGAAAAAACAGCGTTTGCTATACCCGGTAAGCCACTATATCAATATAAATATATGCCGTTCGGCCTATGTAATGGCCCGCAAACAATGAGTCGATTAATGGACAAAGTTATACCCTCACGTTTGAGAGAAAACGTTTTCATTTATCTCGACGATTTGTTGGTGTGCAGTAACGACTTTCAGTCCCACCTTAAACTTTTATCAGAGGTCGCGGCGTGCCTAAAAGGGGCAAAGTTAACAATTAATATAGGTAAAAGTCGATTCTGTCAGACAGAAATCCGATATCTTGGATATATCGTAGGTAATGGTTGTCTTAAAGTGGACCCTGTGAAGGTCGCGTCAATCAAAAACTTCCCCCTACCCAAGAGTCCTAAGCAGATTAGAAGGTTCGTTGGAATGGTCAACTGGTATCGTAGCTTTATAAATAATTTTTCTGACTTAGCTGGTCCATTAACTGATTGTTTGAGAAAGACCAAAAAATCATTTACCTTGTCGGAAGCAGCTAAAATCTCTTTTGAAAATCTTAAGCTGGCACTATGCACAGCTCCTATTTTAGCACAGCCTAATTTTGAGAAGGAATTCATCATTCAGTGTGACGCATCAAAAATTGGTGTAGGTGGTGTGCTCTTCCAATATGACGATGATGGGAAAGAACACCCTATTGCTTATGTATCACAAAAATTGAACAAGTCCCAGAGGAATTATACAGTGACCGAGCTTGAATGCATGGCAGCCTTAATATGCGTGAATAGGTTTAGGCCATATGTTGAAGGATTACCCTTCCGTATAATAACTGACCACTCCTCTTTGAAGTGGCTAATGTCACAGAAGGACCTAAGTGGAAGACTGGCCCGGTGGAGCCTCAAGTTACAAAGATATGATTTTTCCATAGAGCACAGGAAGGGATCACTTAATGTGGTACCAGACTGTCTGTCAAGGATGGACGTAGATCAGCTCTCTTTAGGAAATAATACTTTTGAAGTCGATCTTTCCTCTCCAGAATTTGAAGGTGAAGAGTATGTCAAATTACGAGAAACCATCTTGGAGAATATAGATTCTCTCCCTGACATTCGCTTAAGTGAAAATATAGTATTGAAAAGGGTAAATTTTAGACATGTTTATGAAGATGAGGAAGATAGTCTATGGCGAATATGGTTGCCTAAATCAATAGCTGAAAGAGTTATGAAAGGTGCTCATGAGGACGACACATCTTGTCATGGTGGTTTTGCAAAGACCTTGTATCGGGTAAGGACAAAATACTTTTGGCCAACAATGGTCAGTGATATAAAAAACTTTTGCAGGCGTTGTGAGATATGTAAGAGTATCAAATCTCCTAACCAGACATCGAGACCTATAATGGGAAATCAGTTTCGGACTTGCCGCCCATTTGAAAGGCTATATTGCGATTTCTTGGGACCATACCCCTTCACCAAAACAAAAAATTCGGTCATCTTCATTGTTTTAGACCACATGACCAAGTTCGTTTTTCTCAAAGCATTCAGGGCAGCAACATCTGCAAATGTGATTCTATATTTTCAAACTGAAATATTCCCAACTTTTGGTGTACCTCGCTGTATTCATAGTGATAATGGCAAACAGTTTGTTTCAAAGGAAATGAAACAGTTTTTCAAATCATACGACGTGACCCATATTACTACAGGCTTCTACGCACCGCAGTCTAATGCTTCAGAGCGGGCTAATCGCGAGATTGTTACAAAGATACGATACTTTCTCAGGGATAATAAAGACCATAAGGAGTGGGATAAGTTTATACCACAAATTCTATCGATTCTGAGAAGTGATTTTCACGGCTCAATAAAATGTTCACCTTATCTTGCAACGTTTGGCCAAAACATGGTTCAGCATGGATGTGCATATAAAGTGCTCGATAAACTGGGCTACCAAACAGGAGAAGATATAAGTATTCTAAACAACGTGGACAGGCTATCCAAACTAAGGGAAACATTACGGGAAAACCTCAACGCAGCACACGCTAGATCCTCAAAGGTTTACAATCTCCGAAGTAGGACTATTGAATTCCAAAAAGGTCAGACCGTATACCGGAAAAATCATACGCATAGCAATTTGTCCAAGAATATTAATAAAAAGTTCTTGAGAAAGTTCATTAAGTGCAGGATCAGAGATAGAGTTGGAAACAATTTGTATGATATAGAAGATATTACTGGTAAATACATCGGAAAGTTCCACGCTTCTGATTTACGCCCGTGATACTACCCGGCTTCGTGGGTCGAGCCACACATTGTTTGCATGAAAGAATAACAAAAATTGTTACAATTAGTCTATAAAAGGAAAGAAAAGAAATGCTCCAAAAATCGGTTTACTGTTCGTCTTCAACTTTTATGAAAAGTCCAGGTCGAAGCAGTTTTGTTGCGATTTTTATTAGTTTGAAAATGCTTCAGTGCATATCAGCATTTATATGCCAGGTGATGTTTGAAAAAGAAATGCATTCAAACAATAAGATTACTTCTTAGATTATCGCATGCTAGAGTTTTTAGTATTATCATTTACCTAGACTCCACGCTCAAATAATGAGCAAGCAGAAATATGTGTTTTCAATTGAGCAGATCGTACATGCTTTCATATTATCGTTTTATTACCAAATATGGTAATGAGTTTTATTTTAGTTACGGATTATCACGCTATCACTGTCCGTCTTTATCACACTGATAAATCTACATTGGTACATAGCCTGATATGTCACACTCATTGCATTGCATGAAACTACGAGAGCAGATGGAATTTTTTTTGAAAGGGAACAAGGCAGACGATTTTTAATTTTTAAACGAAGAGGTTGAAAACTTCAAGCGGTGATAAAAAGTAAATTAACTATTATTTTTTAAAAAGTAAAAAGGTTTCCCACATAAGTGCCTGGTGAAAAGTATAGTTGAAGGCAACAGGAAAACTTAAGAAATATCTTTTACTGAGGAAAGCGGCAGACAATCCAATTGCGCTGGGTATCCGTGTTGTTGACCACCATTAGCAGCCACGTGGACTTACTCAGATAGACGTCACAACTAATGTGATCAAATGGGATAGCTTTTTATGCATAATTCAACGAAACCTCCTTTCAAAATAATCGTAACTTTACCAGTATCCAGCTAAGAAGGGCAAAATTGCAACAAAATGTTTTGTTAAATTTCCATATAAATAAATACAAATACATGCTATAAGTAATACTCATATGTAAAAGCTGGGATTCAAAACAAGCAAATCTATTGAACTTCCAATTCAAATGCTGGGTAATAAAAGAAAACAAAATTAAATCAATACCAAGTTAAGTTAACGATGTACTACTATTTATACATTTAAAATCACTTTGCACTATTATTAATTTTCGAGTGTAAGTTTAAAATCTTTAATTGTAGCACATATAAGAGCATAATTACAAAAAATTACATTGTTCTTTTAAACGCAACAACAACAACACCATTATTACCGTCGTCATGTATTGATTGCTGGGCCCTTCAGTCTCTAAACATCATGAATGGAAATGCTGGAGTTAATTTAGTTGTGAGTAATATTTAAGTTTTTTTTGCTATTTGTTATTGTAATTATTCAATATATTATAAGTCATTCATAATTTGTATGCAAGCACATTTTTTTTTCCCGTCGGATAGTCAGTCCGATTCCATATTGTTCATTTATTATTTCATTCATTAAAAGTTTATATATAAATGTATGTACTTGTTTCCAAATTCTTTCATGCATATTTTCTTTACTATGCACGTTAAGATCAATGAAGCTTAATATTATTTGTGAATTTTGTCTTCTGTTTCATTCTTGCATGTAATAAATTAGTAAAGTGAATTTGTAAATAATGAGAAATATGATCTTTTAAATTTCAAGCAGAAGGGGAACGGTAGCCAAGACAATGTGTATTTAAGTATTTGAGTCATGTCCATATAAGGGTCAGAATATTAAATTCTTTTTGGTACGAATTCTGTCGAAGAGGCTGACAGCGATTCTGTTAGTAAGGAGGGAAAAATGTACCACAGTGGCAAAACACCTTGCCAAGATTAGTTTGCTCGTCGGCGTGTAGTTTATTCCTACACAAGTAAATTGTTACCTTTTTTTTATACTCCGCGGTATTTTGAGGCAATCGAGTATATAATTTTATGTGATTATGCGTTACGAGAACCGGGTTAAGAACCTATTATACCAGCTATTCTGAGCTAGCCAAACACCTATTTTGCCTCTTAACTTTTATGTCTTGAACCATGTATACCTCTTCCATTATGATTTTATTTGGCAATTTTTGTTATTATTTTCATGTATACGACGCATAACAAACTGCAAACAGCGACACACAGAAGATTTTCAAATAAAATTTTGATAATACTGACGCTGGCAAGCTTTACTTACTATAAAAAAAGAATAATTTTCTTAAATTTCCAAAATTATAAAAAAAAAATAAAACCATAAATTATTAATTTGTTCAATTTTAGTATACGTATATATTAAAAATATAAACCGGGTTATATGCTCTTGTTTGTATTCTTTTTAAATCAAACTGTTCACACTACTTGGCTGACATACATATTGAAAATATAGAAATATTAAAAAAAAATTGTACTTAATAAAAGCAATTGCAAAATTGGGTCTCCTTTTACTTTCCTACCACTATTATTGTGTTAATAATTACTGTATAAAAACACTACAAAATCTAAGTGGAAAAATTATTTATGCAATTGAAAAGCATTATCTGCATAAAGGCTCTTGAAAGCTAAAACATATTAAAATAGAGTAGTTTTCTTTAGTATTTTTTAATACACAATTTCTTTGTTATATTTTTCCCCAAAACAACATATGTACGTTTATTTTATATGTCTTATTTTATATAATATTTTTCTGCTATTCATATACTTCTTCCTTTCTTCATTCTTTTCCTTGAGAAAAAGGGAACTATTCTGGCAGCCCGTACGAGTATATATATGTTTTTGAAATATTTAGCTCAGAGCCAACTATTGTCTTGTTTTACAAATATTGAGAAAAACAAAAACCAACGAACCATTAAATAAAAACCTAACAACGAAATTTAACAAAGAGTGTGGCTCATTGTTTTTTTTTTTACTTGCTTCTTATATAATCTGCTTAAAGAAACAAACAAAAAGATGTTTAAAATGTAGAAAGAATAAAATGAAAAACAGCACAAGTTGTCCATTGATTGTGCATTTGTTGTACACAAGCAGGTATACAAAATCAAACAATGTGACTTAAATAAAAAGAAGAAAAAATGCATGAACTGCACGAAATAAAAATGGTAGTGTAGTTATACGTAGAGTAGATTGCTGGATGTAGAAAAAAAATTTCTTCATGAATGTGCCTGCATTAGAAAAGCAACCTGAATAAGAGAATGTGTACAATGGCCGAAAATAATAAATGACGTCATTGACACCGTGAAGGAGGGAGACACAAAAAAACGCAATGTACATACTATAATATGTATTAATGGACTGCTATGATGCCAAACGTGGCGTATGGTTAATAATTTTATATAAATGAGAGAAATACTATTAAGTATACGCCTCATTATTCTTTTACATTCCCTTCACTATTGTTTATCAACTTGTATGCAAAAGCTCATATGTAATTACTTTTAAAATAGTCGAGAAACATGCGATATATTATATTTTTTACTACGTTGTTTACTATGTGTTCGCGTAGTGACGTCCATATAATACGCACTTTTATTTTTTGTATAATAAGAGATTTCACAGTTTTGCAGAGAAAATTTTGAATACTACAAATCAAAGAAGCTGAATATCAATCTTTTTATGTGGTCCGAGATATATCAACTATTGTAATTAGTTATAATTCAATTACAAAATAAATAAATTATGTAAGTAATGCTTTTCCGCATATTGTGGCCAAAATGAGTGATTTCGCGAATTATATATCATAAGAAATACAGAAAAACTGTCACAAAAAATAAATGTAATCACTCGAATTGCTTAAAATTCTACTAGACAAAAAATTAATGTCCGCAGGTAATTGTACATTTGGGGTGACTGAGAGAAAACTGTAAACTGTGCAAAAATGGCCAAAACGTGTGTTATTGAATTACATTGTCTTCAACGAATGTTACAATATAAAACTTACCATGCAACTGTCAAATTTAAGCATTTGCATATTTTTGAAATAAAAATTGTTTTAGGAATTTGTTTTTGTTTCTAATATTTATTTTCTAAATTCAAAATATAAAAAATTATAATATTATCACTTTAATTGTACATAAAGTTATAAGTTTAGCTTAACTTAACAGAGATTCCCATTTTATTTATTTTATATGGTACGCATTCAACTCAGTTTTATTTTATTTTATTTTTATCTTGGACCAGCACTCAGGGGATGACCCCTACATATGCAGTGCAATGCGCCGGAACTGGAAAAGAGGTTATAGTATTGAGGGGACAGTTGAAGAAAGATGAGATTTTTTTTTGTTACTATTTCAACCTTTTTACTTCGACGACTAATTTTTGCTACAGGACCGACGAAGGGGGGTGCTGCTACTCTGGTTTGTAGTACATGATAGTATCAGTCTCTTCGAATTATGTTCGGTGACCAGTGCTATGCCTTCATCATTGAAAACATGCCGGCAACAACTAACACAACCATGCATTAATAGTGATCAGAAGAATTCAACAAAATATTTCATGACTCAGCGCTGGGTTGAACCCAGGACCTCCACTTCATAGTCTGGTGTTCTACTACTTCAGCCAACAGCACCCAATTTTGATTTATATCACTAAGATTTTTTTTGGAATTTCCTGTGTTCTTAAACAGTTACCCACATCAAATTTTCTAGCTGTCACCTCTGATTTACGTCCTTGGCTTTATGGATATAACAACTATATGGATTGCAAAACAACTATCTCCCTCAGCATATTTGGAAAGTAAGGCCACGACTGAGTGAATAACACCGGTTTGTGCCGAAACTATTAAAAGTATTGGTGGTTACGGACCAACTGGAAAGAGATGAACTTAGAGGGGTTTTCCGGTAGTCATTTTATTTTTTATTATTTTGTTTCTACGGTGAGTTTTCGCTACAATGAAGGCAGTTGCTGTAATAGGCCATTTAGAAATTAATAGTGATAGCCTTCCTCATGTGAACAGTTTGATAATAATTAACTCAATTACTCATTAAGACGGATTAGAAAGAACATATTCCGAATGATGTACACTGAAAGTAAAAAATTCAGTAACAAGTAAAGTTTATTGTAATTTTTACGTTTAATATAAAAAAATATATTAAAATATATCATAATTGCGATGCTGACTAGATGCGCATCCCCCAAACTCCTGCTATATGCTGATATCAACTTTCATAACGTGTTATAATATCTAGTTCCTGTCAACAATCTGATGTGGAAACATTGATTAGTGTCAGAAATAAAGCAAAAATCATTTTAAAAGCTTCGATTACTCTGAAATTGAAAAAGAACACACCCTTACTTACACTTGAATAGACACTGGGTTGTATGCAGGTATAAACATGATAACAATTTTATGTTTTTTTTAGGTTTTCAGTCGAACCTAAACGGATATTAGTCTATGAGTGTGAGAGTTAGTTATGAGTAAAAAAATATGTTTTTAAATGTAAACTTGTACATAAATTCAATAGCATCGATGTAAGCAAATATCAGCCTATACATATGTATGTATTTTATGTACTCGTACAGTTTGAAAAAAGTTTTTTTCTCTATTCACTTTTTTTTAGAAAAGTTATACATTTATTTCAACAGTTGAAAATATTTTACATACCAAAATACTTGACAACATATAGAGCTACAGTAGCAGGTTAAAGTTTTATACATCCTATTTAATGAAAAATTAAATTTTATTTATTTAATCTATATTATTAAAATTTGTACTAAAAATTACAAATTACTAGAAATTTATTTAAAATTCGTAAAGCTATTTTCAGTTAATTTGCAGTGCCCACTGTTTTACAAACTTCTGCAAAAAAAAAACATTTTTATGTTATCAGTGTTATAACAAGTATGCAGAACAAGTTGAAAAATAATATATAGCAAATGCAGCGAATTAAAACATCTCTACCTTCAAAAACATGTATTTGAAAAATTACATACTAATTTTTAATAGATGTTGTCATTTTCCATGACTCTGACATATAAATCAGTGTAAATTTTACCCATGGCATGTTGGCTTTCAAGACTGTTGCAGCTTCTAACTCAAAGAAAAATACTACAACAAAATGTTTTTACAAACTTGTGTGAAAATCTACTAATCAGAATTTTTCTCTGTACCTTAAAATGTTTTACAATTCCTGTACAATATCCTTATCAGCTACTAAAGCAACAACAAACTGAATGTATTTACCATTTTATTAAGCTTCTAAAAAGTGCAGAAAACCAAAAAATTTTCACAACTGTCAACATCATGACATGTGCCATACAAAACTTTGTCAACTGTTAAATATGTCGCATTGCAGGTATTACCAACTTTTTGCAAAATATCTTAAAAAAAAAAAATGAAAAACAAAAAATAAATATTAATACCAAAAACACAACAATTTACAAACATAAATAATATTTCAGAAAGAGAAACTTTCTTTTTATACTTGTAAGTTCATGTTATTGGAAAAATTTAATTAAGTATCAAAAAGCAAATGCAAAAGAGCAAAATACTGGAAAAATGGTAGAATACAAGGATTCTAGCAAATTGATTATAGTATAGACTGATTTCTATTCATGTTGGAGTATAAAAGGCAACAACAACAACTTAATAGCATTACAACATATGCCAAATATTTGCTGGCAGAAGTGTGGTGAAAAGGAAAATTAAATATCTAAAGTTTAAGATTTGTTTTATTGAGTAGATTTTATATTTATTTTAATTTGCTTAAATGATTTTTAGAGCAACCAGAGCATTTATTGAGGGCAATTTGCTGAGGACTGCTGTATGAAGGGCACTATTTTTTCCAGCTGTTGGCTTTAAATAAGGGGTCCTCTTAATTAATGATAAAACAGAGAAATATATTAATTCACTGGAACAAAAATTATGTAATTAAACATATTTTTACTTTCAGTTTTTTTATGAAATATATGCCTTGAATTTTTTTTATTTACGACAACCATTCAGTTTTTGAAAAATCCAGTGTCAGAGGCGCAACGTTTTAGAACTTATTTTGAGCACTTAATGAAATATCCTTAGATATTAGCGTTCAGAAGGATCAGCACCTTATTTATTCCTGGCCTATCATTCTCTTAGCTAATAATTAAACATCTGCAAAGCATATTTTGATTTTACCTGGAACAATAAATAATTTTAATATCTCAGGTAACTAGAATTTAGGCTTTTACTGCCTTGTTGTTTACGCTGCTTACAATACGTTATTTGTTCACATGAAAGGAGTTCGATGAATGTACTGAAACATATTTTTCAACGATTTTTACTTCATGCAAATTAGTTTATGCTTGCGGCAGTTTAATTAGTAACATGACCTTGATGAAGCTCTAGAGAGCACTTAGTTTTCTATACATAAATCCTTCCACTGGTTGGCATTTGGTTGTGCATATTAAATTTTTTGATAATGAAGACCGCGTATCAAAGTTAATTAAAAGAAACACAGATGCTTTAAATTATATTAAAGTAAAGAAAAGAGCAACAGCATGTCAAATTTGTGTAAATAAAATAAAACCCAGATACCCTCTTAAATGGCTTGTGTTGATACCACAACCTAAACGGAAGTGTTTGGTATCAGTGGAAGATTTGAGAAAAAAAAAATAGTAAAACCACAGTGTTGTTTACAACAGAAACGAACCACCAACGCAGAGCTTTATTTAATTTCCTTTTGAACTCACAACTTGCAAAAAAAAAATAAACCAAATAAAATAACATGAAAACGAACTGAAGGGTGGCACTATCAGCATTTTATCGAACTACTCGTACTTCATTATTTTATGGCATAATTTAAATTTTATAGATTTCCTTAGACAGGAAATATTGTACTGTTTTCATTTGTTTTTTATTTTCAACTGTGCACTTCCTTATGAAAACTTTATTACAAATTTAGTATCAATTGTAAAATCTTGAGAAAAATAAAAAAGATATCCAACCCACCAACCAACTCATGAACTCAGGTTAGAATAGCTAAAACGTGGAGGCAATCATTGGTTAAGAGTACGTTCGAATTTTCGAGGTGTTGTTATATGATTGGCAATTTTATTTTATTTTGAACAATTTTATAAGAGGGGCAAAGTCAAAGACAGTCATCATCGTCTGATACTAGATAAATGATAGCGCAGAGTATAAGAAGAAGAATGCCAAAAATACCTTTTCTTGTTGGAGCTTCAGTTTCCTGCATTCTTTAAACTTTATACACAAAAACACAAATATCTTAAGTATCCTGACTATTATAAGGATATTGCCAAATATGGTGTATTTGTATGAATATTTTGGCAGCGGTAAGAGTAGCAGCATTTCATTTCATTGCTTGTGTGTATTGGCATTTGTGTGGTTTTTGTGGAGGATTTTACAATTTTGTAAAGTTTATGGCATTTATTGCCCGCAGCTATAAATACTTCTTGTTTACGTATCAATGACTTTTGACAATAGTCGAAAGTCGAAATTGCTAAAATATGTACAATAACAACTGCAGCAACCGAAATAAATAAATAAAAGCCAAGTAAATTCGTTTACAACTCTACACGGCAATAGAGACAATGCCTTTTGAGACGTGTTCTTTAGAATTTAATATCTTTAGCTAAAATTGGATTGGATTCAAACATTTTTGTATTATGAACTCAATGGTGATGGCAAATATTTTACCAAAAATAGGCAGCTTGAAAAAACTTTGGTGAACATAGAGTTTTAATGATCGTTATTTGATTAAAAACTAACGTGCAGTTTTAGCGGTAAACAGACTTCTGTCAGAGAAGGTACACTAAAGTGACCGTTATTTTGGGAAATGTTGTTACTATTCCCATTTACTCAGCAAGAGTTTTTTAACCCGTTTTGGCAAATAACTTTTATCTCACTTGTCATACCTGGCAACTAACCAACAATGCTTGATTCTGCTTCCATTGTTTTTTTTTTTGCTATAGATCGAGACATTTTTGTATTAACGCCTAAAATTTTTTACAAATGTTTTGTGAAATTCTATGTATGTTTTTATTTCGATTTTATTTTCAATCTATACTCTAAACAAAATTTAATTTGTGTTAAGGAACGTTCACACTTGTCAAATATTTGCTACAAAAAGCGTAGCAGTAGATATATTTTTTTCATCCAAATACGTCTAAAACAGCATCATCCACAACTAACAGGCAGTGTCTTTTAATCTAATATTATTGAAAGGTGGTTAGCTCGATCAACACTTGCTTGAGTTAAAAGGGTTTTAATTAATATTTAGTGGTTACGTTGTTTTGGGCGAATATTTGACTAAAGGTACTAAAGAACTGGACCATAATTCTTCGAAAATGATCGGTACGCTCTTATGATGAAACTTATCATCAATTAAATGGTCACAAGCAAATGGTCTCTTGACTGGTTTATTTCAAAAAAGGAATTTCTAGGGTTCTTTTACATCTCGCACCATCATCTGCATAAGCTTTGAGCAACTTTGAATGCCTTGCTTTCAAAGGAAAAAATATGTAAAAACTTTTTTTTGGCTATAAAATGTCATCAGTTTTAAATTTCATTTGGCTGTATTGCCTTTCAATATCTGCTAATGAAATTGTTGGTGTGTTAAAGGTTTGTTCCCTTTTATTGATTTGCTATTTGTTTGCTGTCCTTTTTACAAACGCTGTTTTAAATCTCCTGATGCATAATTTATTGGCACGTAGGTAATTCAAATTTATTTGTTTCAACTCTTTTTAGGCTATTTTTTGTTTCCGCTTTCATTTGTGTATTATATATATATATATATATATATATATATATTTTTTTTTTTTTAAATTCACTTCTGCTGTTTGGCATTAAATATATTAAGAATTTTCGCCTGTCCTTTTTTGCTACTTTGGCAATAAACTATTGAAAAATATAACACGTTGGCATATTGACAGGATTATAAAATAGAAAATTTTTATTGAAATTATTATTATAGGAAGAGATAAATAAGCATTTACAATCTAGATTATTTTGTGCTTTACACCATGTGAAAAATGTCAATTCATGCGGATTTGTTGTTATCAATATATGACACCCAATGGAATGTTTTTAAAGGAAATTTGGTAGGAAGGAATGCCTAAGTTACGATTCTAGATTCGGTTATGAATTTTCGTGATCTGCTTCTACCTCATTCCTCGGTATTATGTGAAATTCGTCATTGAAATAAAATAATTAATATCGAAAACTGATACAAATATTTTAACAAGGAAAGCTTAGTTTTGGAAATCATTGCTGATTATTATAATTAAAAATATGTTAAAACTTTTACTTGTCCGAAATACCTTATATTGAGGCTACATTAAGAGCACTTCGTTTGAAAATTGAGACCAGTTATTCTAAAAATATATTAAAATTTACAAATTAAGCCAATAATAGATATAAATAATAGCAACCGGAAGCAAGATGGACAAATGGCCATTGACCTTGTGAATGATTATTTTTATTAATGAATAAAGATTGTTCCACATAGAAAATAATAAACATAAATCCACTTTTGAGTTCACATTATGCTGCGCAATATTTATACATATAAAAAGTTTTTTATCATCCTAAGTAAATTACAAAATATGCACCTGTATGTATTAATATCAAACTTTTTTTTTCATTTGTTAGCATAAATGGATTTTATGTAAGAAACATACAAAAAATTATAACACATTTTTTTATTAAAACTAATATCTTTAAGCATATGGCTATAAAGGTCTATCCAGGTGTATGATTCCAGTTGCTTAAGAACAAACAAACATAAAACCAAACCACAATTGGTAAGCAAACATAACACCAACAAGCACACACATATGCATACCCACAAATGCAACATATGATGCCTAGATGCCAAGCGCAACAAAAATATATTGTACAACACATGTTCTCTTATGGTTGACTATATACTCTGTGTCATGTACGAGAGGATATAAAAATTATGAAATTTTAATATTTAACGACTGTTTTTAAAGTCAATTAAAGTATGAGAGCTCAACAACGAAAAACAAGACCAACAAAGTAATAAAATGCATTCGTGTTTGTGTGAATTAAGGCAGGAATCGGAATTTTTCATTTATGGCAAGTTTGTTGGCCTAGACAAACACGTAGCAGATATTAAGAAACAAATAATTTTTGTTATGCAATACCAGAAAGCCATAAAAAAATCTTAAAGGAATCTGTAGAGAAAGAAAATTTTATATTGTCAGCCAACACGGCTTAATATTTTGGTATCAATCCCATTTCTAGAGAGTGCAACAATAAACCATAAAAATGAGATGGTTTCGGTTTATTTTTTCTAATGACTTCCTGCAGCTTTAAGGGCTGACATTTTTTTAAAATCATATTACATATAAAATAACAACTCCATTTATAAATTATGTCATTACTGAATAAAATGCAATATCTTTTGGTAAAGTCCTTTAAGAATCTATTAAACCTTGCGAATCAAATGCTAATTTTTTATCTTGGTCCAGCACTCAGGTATGGCCCCTACACATACAGTGCATCGTGCCGGAACTAGAAAGGAGGCGATAGTATTAAAGGGACAGATGAAGAAAGATGAGAAGTTAGAGAATTTTTTGTAGCTTGCCTTTTCTACTTCGCCGGCTAATTTGCTACAGGACCGATGGAGGAGGGTGCTGTTACTCTGCTTTTAGTACATCTCGTGTCAGTCGCTGCCAATTATTTAATTTTTATTTAGTTGTGGAGTTTCTCTAACGATTTGTATAAATTTTATAAAACAATTTTATTAGAGGTTTACTAGTGTCGGCCTTTAAAATTGGGCTACTGCAGATTAAAAGAAATATTATAGAGCATATTTGCATAAAAGCACCTTTCCAATCATGTATCCTTAATTAATATTGGTGAACCATAAGAAACCTAAAAGTGTACCACAAAATATGTGTTGCGTATTTATATAAAATATATTGTAATTTTCAGCAAAGTGCTTAAAATTGTACAATATTTCCCAGTGGGTTCAACGAAATATTATCTTCTGAAATTCTTTTATAAAATTGTTTCACCTACAACTTCTTAAAACTTGTATTCGACATTTGATATATTTCTTTGGCCGCATGACATTTCATACGTCATTAGAATGAAGCCTATAAGGCGTATTATGGATATATAATTTTGTCACTTAAAATTCCTTTTTAATATCAACCGAAACGAAATTTTAGTATGAATAAAAGCTAATGCAAAAATCTTGGGTTTGAACGTCCCTCTTAACTTACTTTTTGATATTTTTGACATTAATTGAGCTAACCTGTGCTTTAAAAACAAAACCCAAGTATTTCATTTATTCATTGTACAGCGTGTCAAAAAAACAAAAAAAAAAGGAAATAACAGGAATCATCGTAAGGACGCTGGCGACTTAACACTCGTTTGCAAACATACACACAGTCATGCACATAAACCACAGAAATTGCTGTCTAAAGTGGAAATAAATTTTACTCTAGTGGACAAATTTTCGTAGTTATATGATTTATACGTCATTGTTACGCTTTTTGTCCTGGTGACGTTCCATACAAAAACAACAAACTACATATAGTCGTACAGTAGAACTACAAAAGCTGCTTTGTTGTAAATTGTTTTTATTTCCATACTTTTTTGAATGTTTGTTGGCGTGAGAGTGTTGGTTTGAATGATGTTTTCATGTACGGTTGCTGCGATTGTATGGTTGTATGCAAGTGGTAGTGAGTTTGTTTGTAGGTAGTTGTTTTGTATGAAAGCGTAAAGAATGCATTAAAGTTACACTAAAGTACTAAACGTGTTGAGTGGGAAACACGTATATGACCTCATTAAACCACTACGTGACATTTTTTCCCACTCTCGTCTACTGTTTTTTTACATATATATTTTTTATTACACTGCTGCTTTGCTACATACTTACATTTGGGTAAATATTAAAAAGAGAAAAAATTAAAAGAGAAAAATTGTTTTTCTGCTATGATGAACAGTGGGTGACAAAATGTTCCACAGTGTATTATTTTCTTCCGACCACATACATCTTCATTTATTCTGAATCTCAATTTCTACATCTGCTTAATTCTTATCACTTAATATTGCTCAAGCAAATTGTTTTGACCTATACAACTACAAAAAAAATGAAAGATACAAGGTAAAAACTTTCTCTTAAATACACTCCTCACTGTTAATCACAAATCCTCTTTTTAGTTTGTTGCTACAATGTTCTACAAAACAAATTTTTGGCATAGTGCCACCATCGTATATACAGTGTCACTATCTTTAAAAATGGGAATATTGTCAGTTTTCTTTTTTCAATATAACTTTTTAGAGCGAAACTTTGAGATTTTAGTTTTGTTTCATAATTTTGTTGCTGTTGTTTTTTTATACACTTCAAAACGAGGTCAAGTAATAAACTACATGTTTAATTAACTGGTCAGTTATTTTTATTTTTATTTTTCGTTGCTTTGGTTTCTTTCGCATTTCGTGTTACTCCAACGACTTAAATATTTTCGTATCACGTCCTCTTCATATAAATGATACCCTGCATGATTTGAGAATGCTACAGAGAATTAACTAGGAAAAGCACTTATTGTTGGATTAAATATCAATTGCTTCGTTTACATTAACAAAAAAGGAAAAAAATTGGTAAAAAAAACTGCAAAAATTTTAGGAGTGAAAAGGAGATGTATAATCAGAGATTTTATGATCTCTGACGAAATTCAATTTGCAATGCAGCATGAGTTTGAAAAGGGGAACATAATTATTAGCTTGATTGTAGTATTATTGGATTTTTGTTGTAAAACGGAAATTGTGTTACTTCATTATCCCATGCCTCACTTGTCTTCAATGTATGAAGGCAACCTTAAAAAATTTTACAGCTAGGTATGCATTAGCAAAAGTTTTTTAAAACTCTATTTAACTCTTTGTTTGCTGAGGTTTCGAAGTATGTTTACATGTCTGCATTGCTGATACACTAAGTCATCAATAGACTTCAACGTAATTCCAAAAAATTAATAAATTAACTGAGAGAATATCCTAAGTTATTTATATTGAATGTATTTACGCAAACAAAAAATTATTTCAAAACGCTAATACTAACTCCGCAATGGAAATTTGCCGCTATTAGGAAAATTGTCAACCTTTTTCTATATAAACTCTTTCGGAGAAAAGATATAAACATAAAAAGACTTAGAAAACAACTTAAATAAAACTTAAATTTTTCTATAATCAATTTAAAATGTTTTGCACTCCTGAGAGGCAGGAAAAAGTCTTGTTTATTGTATGTGTGTGTGCGTGTGCATGTGTTTGTACATTAAAGTCGATCATACTCTTTGCTCATACCGCAGGCAATTTTTTGGCAACATACTAAATAGTCACTCCTTGGGGACACACATAAATTTGCTTAAAACACTTTTTTACATTTGCCCACATAAACATTGTACTCGTGCACTAAACTTTTGTTTTTCATGTGAGGCAAAAAAATTTTACATTTTCATTTTAAATTTTATTTAACACTTAACGTTCTTTGTCGGCATTTGAAACTACAGAATTAACTTTTTTGTGCTCATGTAGTTGTATGTAGAAGTAGATGTGCTTGTGCCTGTACAAAATTTTCACAAATATTGCAGTAGCAATAAGTTTGGTTGTAATGAGCGAAGCTTAAAAGTCCTACTGCTAAAATGTGTGAGTGTGTAAATTTTTATATAATTTTGTGGCAACATTTTTCCTGATTAACCCAATTTACGCTCATTTAAAATGACAGAAAAAAATTTAATGAATTTAACAGACATGGCTGGAGGTGAAAATAGTTTGAAATAAAATATTTCAGGCCTTTACATTTTTTATATAATCAAGACTAGGAAGATAGCTCATTGATGGTAAAAGTGTTACTGGCTATCAAGATTATTTCTTCACTATAACTAAATTATCACTTGACTATGGCATAAGACTAAAGTGTGATTATTATAATTTCGATCGCTGTTAAATGCTATAGTGTGGAGCTGTCTTTTTTTTTGTTTTGCAGTGGTATAATCTCCCTACCAAACGGTGGTTCTACATGGGAATATCTAGGTAGATGTTATTATATTGGTTTCTCTTCTACTGTATCATGTAACACAATCGTTTTTTTTACAAAAAATTAAGTTTAAAATTTTATATTTCTGCCATTGAAAGTAGGAGATCAAATAGAGATTCAGGTTAAAATGCCGTACAATTACTAGGCATCCTGCTAGGAGTGTTATTTTTTTCTGTTTCTGTTTTCCTTAACAAAAAAGTAAAACTAACTTGTATATCATTTTCATATTAAGAACATAGAAATATATTGTGAAGCTTACAGGTTGACTGGAAAGGGTGCTTTTTCCTCGAAACTTGATCCTCTACTTGATCTCATATTTTCAATGGATGAAATAAAAACTTGGTTTTATATTTTTATTTGAATTTAGCGAATCTTTAAAATTTTTGTTTTGTTTGTGTATAGGAACTCTAACTCTTCTATATAGAAATGTGTCTCTAGCTTTAGTAGAAGTGATTCTTACATATAGATCTTGGAATATTGTAAAAGGTGAAAATATTTTACTATAAATACTTTTTCTTAGCTTATTTATTGCGAACTACCTGTAAGGCTAATTTTAGATGTGTAAGGAAAAAGAAAATTCTTTACACCGATACGGTGAAAATTTAATATATTCATCATGCCTAAATGATATTCAGTATTATTGAACTGAGCCTTTGTTTAGGTTTTTCACAACATGGAATTTCCTTAGAGTTTAGCACAAAATTGCAAGTCTTGTTTAACTTTTACTCCGTTGTTACTTTTATTATGAGGTTTAATAATTTTTGTTCCTTGTCAACCTCATTTATACACAACGTGCTTATAGCATAAAAAATTTATGTACAAAAAGCCGTATACAATGTGTGCAAATTAATTCAGTACAAAAAGTATATACAAGAAAAAGTTCAAAATACATACATTTTTTGTAACGTCCTCAAAACTCTGTCTTATTATTGCCATTACATAGCCAAGGGGCTGATAAAATGCCAAGGCAGACGGAAATGATAAGCTCAGCTCTTAAATTTGCCCGACGACACATAAATGAATGTATATACAAATTAAGTTATTTAAATTAATTCATTTTGTTCTTGTCTCACATTTCGTGGTACGGTTGGCATGGGAATAAATTTGTGCAAATATACATGCTTTAAGAATTAAATTTACATTAATGATAAAACAAAATATTTATGTTGAATTATTATATTAATATATTTATTTTGTATTATATTATTGGTATACATAATGAGTGTGGCTTGTTTTTTTGTTTTTTAAACATACTCCATAGTTACGGTGACCATTACTCCAATCTGGAAGTATGCCGTTGCAACAAAAATTTTCACCATCAATCTGTAAATAAAGAAGTTATTAAATAACACAAATGACACAGATGTGGATATTATCGTGTTTGAAAAAATATTTGCATATTCCTCATGTGTTTATAATATAAAAAAAAAGTTACACACACAACCTTCAAAAATATATAAATTGTATTTTCTCTAAAAGTAATAACCTCACTTTAATGCTAGTAAAATAAAGTGGCTCACGGCGTATGAGCGTTGAAATATCTTTCATACGTAAATATTTATGCTAAATCTGTTGCCTATTTTGTGGCTTTTACAAGAAAAGAAAATAGTTGAATTATTTTACGTATGAGTAATTTTTCGATATACGCAATTATCATACGCACGTTTGTGAAATATTTACTACTTTAATATTCTTCTGGCTGCAAACGTATCGTTATTATTACAGTTCACTTGAGAAAATATGAACCACTTAAAAACAGGCTTATTGATTAATTAGAATTAGATTAAGTCAATTAAGATGGATAGGGTACGTAACGTGTTATATTCCTATATGCTATGTTAAATCATTGGTTTATGGCGTCAAACTAGCTGCTATTATACAATAACCGGTAGAACAATTTATGCGAAAATAAATAATACGAGCTCGTATAAACTGCAAGTTAAGAGTTCAATACGTTCTAGAACTTGAAATTGATTTTAATAATTTAATGAATATTTTTTCAATATTTAGCAAAGGAAAATATCTGTTATGATTTGTTACATTTACACATTAGAAGGTGTATTAGTAAAATTAGCTAAAGAAAGGTATTGAACTATACATTCTCCTTCATATCTGATAATTTTTCTACCTAGAGAAGGATTTTTATTAAATTGAATAAAATTGTATGGAGATATTTTTGAATATAAACTTGCATGTAAAACTTGTATATAAACTTGTATATAAACTTGCACAAATGTATGTGTAAGTGATCAGCTGCAAAATAATGAAAATAGGAAGATTATATTCATAAAATTTAAAGTAAGTTTGAAAAGTAATTTATTTAAATTTTTTCGTTTAAAATTTTTTTTGTTAAATGTGTATCATTTCATAAATTTTTTACAAATGCGTATTTATATGTTAAATATTCTAAAACAACATGCTGTCCATTATTACAGCGAATGGTCGTCGGTCACCGTACCCATAGTGTGTATTGATAGAATGCATCTTATGGTAGTGTGAGAATGAATAGATATTTGTATGAATATTTTCTTTCATAAGACATTTAGTTTTTGCAACTGTTGCCATTTTTCATATCGCAAATTTAAAAAAAAAGTTCCAACTTATATTGACTTTAATGTATAAACAAACTCATGCAAACAAACACACGTTCATGCATGTGAATATGCAAGAACTTAAATTGTATCTTTATGCAGGTAGACAAGAACTCCTGCTGTTTTGTGCAAGAGTTTATAACTATATATTATGTTTAGTTTATATTTATGTATACAATTAAGTACATACTACATAGCTTTTTCATAAAATGTAAACATGCATTTACATATACGCTTAGTAATGTAGGTAAAAGCTGTAATATAAGATATATAATTTATTGTGATAAATTAGAAGCCACTAATATTAAAAATGTAACAAATGCAGTTATATAATGATAAAAATATACCAAATATCAATGGAGAGTGCTGACAATAAAAAAATTAAAGAATTAAGAACATATATTTATTAGCGGCAAATTTTTTTTTTGCTTCACCTTCGAATTTCAATTGTGCTGATTGTTCTTTTTATCAATATGTTTAATAAAATCATTTTGTTGTTTTACGAATTTTCCTGCTGAGAATAAAAATATTGCGGTCAAAATTCGCACAAGATCTTAATCTTGTGGTCTAAGATTGGCTGGGAGTGCTAACGATCCTACCAAAAGTGTACATCTGAACTGCTTCGAAGGTTGTTAGCACAAGTGTATTGTATCTGAAGGGGGATACTTTGAAGGGGACCAAATAAAAATTGATGAATGAGTAAGCATTTTTGAACAAGTTCCACAGGAGTCGTGGTGTGATTCTAAATTTCATGTAAATTGTATTTAATATTAGGAACAGTTTTATATGTGTGAACAATGGGTATGACTACTTAAAATTAAATTTGGAATTTCTTTTAATAAATGTCCACGGTGCGATATTTATATTTAATTTCAACTTTATTTTTTACAACTATATATTTTATTCCATATTGTAAAATTATGTTATTATTTCACTTTGTGATTTCTTGTATTCGCAAACGCTGAGTCCTGTACTGCAATATATAAGACTTCAATGTTTTGTGTGTAAGACATAAAAATAAAATAAATAAATAATTATTATTATTATTTCAAATCTATTATAATTAAAATTACAATAAACAAAAAGAAGTGAAGGCACTAGCAACTAATGGTATGGGCCCAAAAATAAATAATAAATAATTGAATGCCTTTAAAATATTTTTTCCTTTTCTGAGAACTTTCGATAACACTTAAAGACTTATTATAATCCAACTTTTATTGTGAGTATTACAAGAATATTTCTTGGAAGCGTAAGGAAAAAAATATTTTATGTATGTGTATATTTTTTAATAAATTTTTCGTGTGTATGTTAAACAATGATTGCAGCTGTTGCAACCGTAAGCCAGTTTGTAATAGCAATAATCTAGCAACACTAAATAATGCTTGCATTTGCTTACAGTATGATGCAGTAGAGGCAAAATATCAATTCTCTCTCATAAATACTTATTCGAAGAATTAAATTCCGGTAATCCCTCTTACCGTTTTAGTTTATGTTAAGAGTTATTTTTAGGATTTCAAAACCAAGATTAAAATAAATAATTTTATTTTGCATTACTATTCTTCCTCGATCTCCATACGTTTTAGTAGGATTTATGATGTAAAAGGACAAAGAAAAATTTTTTTTAAATGTTCCTGCTGTATTCGCCTTGACTTTTTTTATTGATTCTAGGCTATTTTTCAAAGGCTTAAACCAAATAAATAAATGACTGAGTGCGGGATAGATACCACGGTCTTTGATCTAGCAGTATACATCTTACCGACTGCTGCACTTAATTATTCAAGTTTTATTAAATTTTGTCGACACATAGACAAAAATTAATTTTTAGATTATGATGTTAAATATTAGAACAAATTGACAAAATTAAAGTCACAACAAATAAAACTGTTAGAAATAGAATATTTTCTCTACAATAATTTATTTTTGCATCAAACAATTTATATAGTTTTTGTTTCCACTTACTTTTTAATATCAATTACACCCTGCATTTTCTTCGCTTACATTGAATTTAAATAACTAAAAAGAAAAAGCATGGAAAAAGTTTTTCATTTGTTTCTGGTAAAAGTAATGAAATATGTTTCGCACAGTTAACTTTGAAAATTACATTTACTGTTCATTTTCTTTCGAAATTTTGTTGTTTTTACAAACAAATAACTGAGCAAAAAGTATTAACATATTCTTTAGAAGAGCATGTCAAATTTGTTTGCTGTCTTTAAGTTTAATATGTTAAAAGCTAAAATGTATTACCTGTATTTTAATATTTAAAAAAATTAAATATATTGTAAAAATATATGTTCTCTGAATGTGCTGAAGTATAATTGATTGCAATCTAGTTTGTTTATTTGAACAATGTTTTCATGCAAAACTGCAGTTTTTTTTGAGTAATTCACCTTCTTATTTCGAATATCCGATTATTATAGTCTGGATATAGCATTTGTTCGTTGTCAGTCCTTGTTAATGTCAATATACGGTTGCATGCCAGGTTTCATTAATGTCTGCATACAGCATACAGTCTGTTTTGTAACTACAAATGCTTGTTTAAATTAATTATGCTTAATTTTTTCTTATATTATTTCAGTTGAATTTACTTCCTAGTTGCAAAACTTAACATCGTGACAAAGAGAGCAATAAAAAATTTCAAATAACCAAAATAAAAAACGTTACTAGACTGACTGGCCGAGTAGCAAGCACCTACAGTCAGTCACATGACTGGCAAATGTCAGGTAAAAAGTCTAACAGTTGCTTGAACTTTTACACATTAAGCTGAATTTTTGTTTTTTATTTTTTATGGCTTCTCTTTTCCACTATTTTCTTTAGTATTTCTTGAATTTTAAATTAGTTTTCCAAGTACTCATTCTTGGTTTTTTTTCTTCTAACTGTTGCCAAATGAAATGACGGTGCAAAACTTTTTGGTTTTCTTATTGTATGAGCTTTTTTGTTTTTAGTTTCCTTCAATATTTTGCTGAAAGAAAAACGAGGGCTCTCTGAAATTCACAAAATTAGTTACTAGATAAAAGCTACATAACAAGCAAAATCGTGTTATTAAAAAATAAAACATTAACATTGACGAAAATCGCGCTGAAGTATTTTACATTACCTTATGTAAAGGAGCTAGAATTTAAAGATCGTGGTTGGTTGTTATCATTAAAATAATGAAATGCTTTTGCGTTTGATTCACAATCATGATATCGCCCATCACCATTAAATTGCCGACAATAAAATTAAAAAAAATACAGAAGACAAATATTAAGTTTTCAATTATTGTTATTTTTGCTTGTGCGAATTAAAATTTTAAACTAGAAATCTTAGCAAAAAGAATGGAAAGATTCTGTAGATTTTACCAATAATATTACTTGAATTAATTTTGAGTTTTGTTTAGTAAAATAAATATTTTCTCGATTTTCACAATTACGCCTCATAAAAATATTTTTCTCATTGAATTATTACAAACTTGAGACTGTAAATAAAAATTTTGGTTTGCCAAAAAAATTCATTTAGCAGCCCTCGCTTAGTTCAGGTTAATGAATATGAAGTGACTTAAATAAATGAATTTTAGGTAGAAAACAGTACCAAATAGAATAAGCACACAAACATAAAGAGAAAAGAGAAGAAAAGGTTGAAAAAAGGATACAACTAATGACGGCAAAGTGAAACTTAGTGCAATATGGTTTCTGCATAAAATTTGTTTCTTTCTGCTTTTGTTACTTTTTTACTGTTTCTGTTGTAAGATTTTTTTTCAACTTGTATGCACAGCGAAATTGATAAATAAAAAATATATCTAATAAGGAGACGGAACATTTTTGACAACTCTTATGAAAGCACTATTAGAAATTGCATACTACGCCACATGCTATGAGGTTACCATAGCTCTTATATTTGTTTATGACTTAGTGATACTGAGCAATATAATGCTGCATTTTATTATTGGTATTTTCATTATTATTATTATTAATATTATTACAATATTATACATTCTCAATGTAAGATTCACACAATATTTAAAATTTAAATATTTCAAAAGCGTGTAGTATATTTTGCATAACAGAGCTTACAACAGAAAAATAAATAATTTTAACTTTAAATTCTATATACGTGTGATATCAGACAAAAGAGGATCGTTACCTCTCTTAAATAACTTAGGTGCACAGAATTCCAATACCCTTAAAAAATTTCATAAAAGTATGCAATATTTTTACTTTTACAGTGGTGACGTATGAGTGATATTTCAATCATGCCAATATTACTCACAAGTTCTTGTTCATTACATATTATGGAAATGGCTACTCATTGTAAAAATCAGCAGCGTTTATCGTGTCAAGTTAATATTTTGCTATTCCATTTAATACTTCCTGGTGTAGTCACAAAATATATTGTGTACTTAAAGATAAATGATAAAGATAAAGACATGTTTTAAAGCAGCCTTTATATATATACATATATATATATATATATATATATATATATATATATATATATTTATATGTATATATATATATATATATATATATATAAATGAAATTTATTTGTTGGTGGTTAAGCAATGTCTATATGCATTTCATTGGTGCTTTACCAAATCGTCAGTAGACTTTAACCACAGTTTTGAAAAGCTAAAAACCTCTTATCTTATGCATATACTTCCGAAAACCATCTGAGAATTCACAACTTGTAAATTACAAACTATTTTCAAAAATAACTACAGAAAAACTGTGGTTAAAGTCTACTGACGATTTGGTAAAGCACCAATGAAATGCATATAGACATTGCTTAACCACCAACAAATAAATTTCATTTATATATAGTAGTATTGTGACAACAATGTGTCAAATAAGAAGATTTCATAACTATATATATATATATATATATATATATATATATATATATATATATATATATATAAATATTATTTCCTGTTATCTAAATTTTTTCGATTTAAGGAGACTCGATTTGGAAGTACTAAGACCCCCAAGAAGATAATATATCTGAGCTTTAGGTAATTGCCATTAATTTGTTATATGTTATACAAAATACATCAATGAAACCATTATATATTAATTTTTGGAGTAGGAGGTATTTAATCGATTTCAGCTTACAGAACAACGCGATTATATTTTATGAATACATTTCTTTCATGATTACATGTTTTATCCTTTGAAGAATTTATGCAATAATGCTAAATAATTTCATGAATTGGATTTAAATCAGATAGATACTGTCATAATTGGCTTTTGCTTAAATAGTCTATTACAACACTACTGACCAATGTCACATAAAGCACAAGCAAAAACTTCGGCAGAGTAAAATATTAAATAAAATGCCTCCGACAAGTTATCTCTCTCAAACATTCAATTCTCTGTCGCCCTTACAAGGAAAATTACACCTACCCAAAACTCTTGTATATCTTTAGTTGATTTTTTAAGAGCTAGTTCGACTTTACTCACTTTACCAATGTGTTTGTAGTATGATTATACTGCAGCAACATACGTATGTAAAAAAATTAATATTCTTGGTTTGTCAAAAATTAATATTTTTGGTTGTCGATAAAACCTTTTGCAAAAGCTTCATTACTTTTGATATTACTTTCACTTTCCATTTATTAGATATTAACGTCTTTAGGGTAAAAATGAGTTGCAAGCAAAAATATGATTTTTTGCAAAATTGGTCAAAAATTTTTTTTGCTTAAATGCATGCGATTAAGGCTTTTTCGAAAGCTTCTTTGCATTTGAAACTGCTGTCAATAGTTATTTATTAGAAATAAACACGTTTTAGGTAAAGTTGTGTTTCAACCAAAAAATTGGTTTTTTGCAAAGAGGTACCCCTTTCCAAAAAAATTGGTGAAAATTTTTTGCTTAAATGCATGCGATTAAGGCTTTTTCGAAAGCTTCTTTGCATTTGAAACTGCTGTCAATAGTTATTTATTAGAAATAAACACGTTTTAGGTAAAGTTGTGTTTCAACCAAAAAATTGTTGTTTTGCAAATAGGTACCCCTTTCCAAAAAAATTGGTGAAAAATTTTTTTGCTTAAATGCATGCGATTAAGGCTTTTTCGAAAGCTTCTTTGCATTTGAAACTGCTGTCAACATTTATTTATTAGAAATAAACACGTTTTAGGTAAAGTTGTGTTTCAACCAAAAAATTGGTTTTTTGCAAAGAGGTACCCCTTTCCAAAAAAATTGGTCAAAAATTTTTTTTGCTTAAATGCATGCGATTGAGGCTTTTTCGAAAGCTTCTTTGCATTTGAAACTGCTGTCAATAGTTATTTATTAGAAATAAACATGTTTTAGGTAAAGTTGTGTTTCAACCAAAAAATTGTTTTTTTGCAAAGAAATTGGTCAAAAATTTTTTTTTGCTTAAATGCATGCGATTAAGGCTTTTTCGAAAGCTTCTTTGCATTTGAAACTGCTGTCAATAGTTATTTATTAGAAATAAACACGTTTTAGGTAAAGTTGTGTTTCAACCAAAAAATTGTTTTTTTGCAAAGAAATTGGTCAAAAATTTTTTTTTGCTTAAATGCATGCGATTAAGGCTTTTTCGAAAGCTTCTTTGCATTTGAAACTGCTGTCAACAGTTATTTATTAGAAATAAACACGTTTTAGGTAAAGTTGTGTTTCAACCAAAAAATTGGTTTTTTGCAAAGAGGTAGGTACCCCTTTCCAAAAAAATTGGTCAAAAATTTTTTTTGCTTAAATGCATGCGATTAAGGCTTTTTCGAAAGCTTCTTTGCATTTGAAACTGCTGTCAATAGTTATTTATTAGAAATAAACACGTTTTAGGTAAAGTTGTGTTTCAACCAAAAAATTGGTTTTTTGCAAAGAGGTACCCCTTTCCAAAAAAATGGTGAAAAATTTTTTTGCTTAAATGCATGCGATTAAGGCTTTTTCGAAAGCTTCTTTGCATTTGAAACTGCTGTCAACATTTATTTATTAGAAATAAACACGTTTTAGGTAAAGTTGTGTTTCAACCAAAAAATTGGTTTTTTGCAAAGAGGTACCCCTTTCCAAAAAAATTGGTCAAAAATTTTTTTTGCTTAAATGCATGCGATTAAGGCTTTTTCGAAAGCTTCTTTGCATTTGAAACTGCTGTCAACAGTTATTTATTAGAAATAAACACGTTTTAGGTAAAGTTGTGTTTCAACCAAAAAATTGGTTTTTTGCAAAGAGGTACCCCTTTCCAAAAAAATTGGTCAAAAATTTTTTTTGCGTAAATGCATGCGATTAAGGCTTTTTCGAAAGCTTCTTTGCATTTGAAACTGCTGTCAACAGTTATTTATTAGAAATAAACACGTTTTAGGTAAAGTTGTGTTTCAACCAAAAAATTGGTTTTTTGCAAAGAGGTACCCCTTTCCAAAAAAATTGGTCAAAAATTTTTTTTGCTTAAATGCATGCGATTAAGGCTTTTTCGAAAGCTTCTTTGCATTTGAAATAGTTATTTATTAGGACGAAACACGTTTTAGGTAAAGTTGTGCTTCAACCAAAAAATTGGTTTTTTCCAAAAAAATTGGTCAAAAATTTTTTTTGCTTAAATGCATGCGATTAAGGCTTTTTCGAAAGCTTCTTTGCATTTGAAACTGCTGTCAACATTTATTTATTAGAAATAAACACGTTTTAGGTAAAGTTGTGTTTCAACCAAAAAATTGGTTTTTTGCAAAGAGGTACCCCTTTCCAAAAAAATTGGTCAACATTTTTTTTTTGCTTATATGCATGCGATTAAGGCTTTTTCGAAAGCTTCTTTGCATTTGAAACTGCTGTCAATAGTTATTTATTAGAAATAAACATGTTTTAGGTAAAGTTGTGTTTCAACCAAAAAATTGGTTTTTTGCAAAGAGGTACCCCTTTCCAAAAAAATTGGTCAAAAATTTTTTTTGCTTAAATGCATGCGATTAAGGCTTTTTCGAAAGCTTCTTTGCATTTGAAACTGCTGTCAACAGTTATTTATTATAAATAAACACGTTTTAGGTAAAGTTGTGTTTCAACCAAAAAATTGGTTTTTTGCAAAGAGGTACCCCTTTCCAAAAAAATTGGTCAAAAATTTTTTTTGCTTAAATGCATGCGATTAAGGCTTTTTCGAAAGCTTCTTTGCATTTGAAACTGCTGTCAATAGTTATTTATTAGAAATAAACACGTTTTAGGTAAAGTTGTGTTTCAACCAAAAAATTGTTTTTTTGCAAAGAAATTGGTCAAAAATTTTTTTTTGCTTAAATGCATGCGATTAAGGCTTTTTCGAAAGCTTCTTTGCATTTGAAACTGCTGTCAACAGTTATTTATTAGAAATAAACACGTTTTAGGTAAAGTTGTGTTTCAACCAAAAAATAGGTTTTTTGCAAAGAGGTACCCCTTTCCAAAAAAATTGATCAAAAATTTTTTTTGCAAAAATGCATGGGATTAAGGCTTTTTTGAAAGCTTATTTGCATTTGAAACTGCTTTCAATATTTACATATTTATTAGAAATAAACACGTTTTAGGTAAAGTTGTGTTTCAACCAAAGAATTGATTTTTTGCAAAAATTTCCCCCTTTCCCAAGAAATTAAAAATATATACTTATTTGATTATTTCTTTATTTAGTTATTTTATTACAAAAAGAATATGATTTATTCAATAGAAATGTTTAGTATTTTGACATAGACATTTTATATAATTAAATAGTAGCGCGTAATAATAACTATAAAAAACTAAGTATTACAATACGTTGGTAAAAACTAATAAAAAAATAGAAATAGAAATTAATGCAGAAATAATATAAAAGACTTTTTTTATGTGAACTAAAAGAGGTGCTCATAAATGGCTGTTTTCAATCAGCTTGTAGTTGATGGAGGAGTTGGCTCCGGATGCGGATGGAATTAAGAAAATAATCATACCTGGCAAAAAGATCACACCCATACAAAGCGGTTGGAGGATGGAAGTTTTTGCTAAGAGCATTCAGATGTATTGGCGTAAAATATTGCGCCACCTAAAGTTGCACTTTTATAATGACTTGCATTTTTTATGATGACTTGCACTTTTCATAATGACTTGCATCTTTTATGATGACTTGCACTTTTTATAATGACTTGCACTTTTTATGATGACTTGCACTTTTCATAATGACTTGCATTTTTTATGATGACTTGCACTTTTTATAGTGACTTGCACTTTTTATGATGACTTGCACTTTTCATAATGACTTGCATTTTTTGTGATGACTTGCACTTTTCATAATGACTTGCACTTTTTATGATGTGTTGCACTTTTCATAATGACTTGCACTTTTCATAATGACTTGCATCTTTTCTGATGACTTGCACTTTTTATAATGACTTGCACTTTTATGATGACTTGCACTTTTCATAGTGACTAGGATATTTTATGATGACTTGCATCTTTATGATAATTTGCACTTTTTATAATGACTTGCATTTTTTGTGATGACTTGCACTTTTCATAATGACTTGCATCTTTTATGATGACTTGCACTTTTTATAATGACTTGCACTTATATGATGACTTGCACTTTTCATAATGACTAGGATATTTTATGATGACTTGCATCTTTATGATGATTTGCACTTTTTATAATGACTTGCATTTTTTATGATGACTTGCACTTTTCATAATGACTTGCACTTTTTACGATAACTTGCATTTTTCATAATGACTTGCACTTTTTATGATGACTTTCACTTTTCATAATGACTTGCATTTTTTTATGACTTGCACTTTTCATGATGACATGCACTTTTTTTGATGACTTGCATTTTTTATGATGACTTGCACTTTTTATAATGACTTGCATTTTTCATTATGACTTGCATTTTTTATGATGACTTGCACTTTTCATAATGACTTGCATTTTATATAATGACTTGCATTTTTTATGATGACTTGCATTTATTATGATGACTTGCACTTTTCATAATGACTTGCAATTTTGTGATGACTTGCACTTTTTATAATGACCTGCACTTTTATGATGACTTGCACTTTTTCCTTACTATTATAATATATATGAAAGTAATTCTGTCTCTCTGTCTGTCTGTTCCCTTTTCATGCCCAAGCCGCTGAAGCAATTCAAAAGAAATTTGGAGACTCAATGTTACGTATAAGAGACATTTCTCTGGTATTACGCGAGGTAGAGCACATCTTCATTTTCCAAGCAGATATATAATGTAACATTTGAAAATATGCCCAAGTGCGGAAAATGATATTTACTCGCCAACCTCATTGTCTTTATCGGAAATCAACGTTTTCAAAGTCTAAGAGAGGATATAAGATACATAAGTTCACAATATTTATTTTATAATTCCATCCGCATCCGGAGCCAACTACTCCATCAAATACAACCAATAACCATTGCAAGTTGCTTGAAAAGTACCTCTTTTAGTTAACATAAAAAATGTATTTTATTTTATTTTTGTATTAAATTCTATTTCTTTATTAGTTTCTTTAAACATATTGTAATACTTAGTTCTTATAGTTATTATCACGAGCAAGTACATTTTTTAAAATTCTTTTTAAACACAGTTATGTGTAATAACTATATGATATTTATATTTGTCAAAATTATAAACATTTCTTTTGAATAATACATATTCTTTTTGTAATGAATTAACTAAATAAAGAAATAAACATATATGTACATATTTTTAATTTCTTGGGAAAGGGGGAAATTTTTGCAAAAAATCAATTTTTTGGTTGAAACACAACTTTACCTAAAACGTGTTTATTTCTAATAAATATGTAAATATTGAAAGCAGTTTCAAATGCAAATAAGCTTTCAAAAAAGCCTTAATCCCATGCATTTTTGCAAAAAAAATTTTTGATCAATTTTTTTGGAAAGGGGTACCTCTTTGCAAAAAACCAATTTTTTGGTTGAAACACAACTTTACCTAAAACGTGTTTATTTCTAATAAATAACTATTGACAGCAGTTTCAAATGCAAAGAAGCTTTCGAAAAAGCCTTAATCGCATGCATTTAAGCAAAAAAATTTTTTGACCAATTTTTTTGAAAGGGGTACCTCTTTGCAAAAAACCAATTTTTTGGTTGAAACACAACTTTACCTAAAACGTGTTTATTTCTATTAAATAACTATTCACAGCAGTTTCAAATGCAAAGAAGCTTTCGAAAAAGCCTTAATCGCATGCATTTAAGCAAAAAAAATTTTTGACCAATTTTTTTGGAAAGGGGTACCTCTTTGCAAAAAACCAATTTTTTGGTTGAAACACAACTTTACCTAAAACGTGTTTATTTCTAATAAATAACTATTGACAGCAGTTTCAAATGCAAAGATGCTTTCGAAAAAGCCTTAATCGCATGCATTTAAGCAAAAAAAATTTTTGACCAATATTTTTGCAAAAAACCAATTTTTTGGTTGAAACACAACTTTACCTAAAACGTGTTTATTTCTAATAAATAACTATTGACAGCAGTTTCAAATGCAAAGAAGCTTTCGAAAAAGCCTTAAGCGCATGCATTTAAGCAAAAAAAATTTTTGACCAATTTTTTTGGAAAGGGGTACCTCTTTGCAAAAAACCAATTTTTTGGTTGAAACACAACTTTACCTAAAACGTGTTTATTTCTAATAAATAACTATTGACAGCAGTTTCAAATGCAAAGAAGCTTTCGAAAAAGCCTTAATCGCATGCATTTAAGCAAAAAAAAATTTTGACCAATTTTTTTGGAAAGGGGTACCTCTTTGCAAAAAACCAATTTTTTGGTTGAAACACAACTTTACCTAAAACGTGTTTATTTCTAATAAATAACTATTGGCAGCAGTTTCAAATGCAAAGAAGCTTTCGAAAAAGCCTTAATCGCATGCATTTAAGCAAAAAAAATTTTTGACCAATTTTTTTGGAAAGGGGTACCTCTTTACAAAAAATCAATTTTTTGGTTTTAACATATTTTTACCCAGAACGTGTTAATATGTTATATATAATAATTGAAATTATTTTAAAAAGTAATGAAGCTTTTAAAAAAAGCTTAAATAGCATATGTTTAAACAAAAGAAAATTGTTTACTAATTTTGTTACAAAAGTCAATTTTTTTGGTCATAACACAATTTTACCCAAAATGTGTTTATTTCTAACAAATATGTATTGAAAGAAGTTTCAAAAGTGGTATAGCGTTAAACAAAACGATTTTTACAAATAATATTAACGCCGATTTATTTAAATATGTATAGAGTGCTGCATTTAATTTAATTTATTTAATTTATTTAATTTAATTTAGTGCATCAATATTGTATATTTTTTTTTAATATACAATTCTCTGCCTGTAAGAGCTTAATTTTGACTCATGCAAACAATTGAGGCATTTGAATGCAACTTTCGGAAACAACGTAAACACAACAGTTTGTATTTAATAAAAAAATCATAATCGGCTTATTAAATTGAAAAATAAAATTACCTAAGCTGATATCGTTATTATTATGCCCAATTATGAAAATGAGATGGAACCATTCAAATGTAAATATCATATCTGATTGCCAATATTTGTACATAATGGAGCACGTAAAGGTAAAATTTTAAATATATACGAGTTTGAGTGTAAAAGCTGATTCCAGTTCCAAAAACATATACAACGAATGCCAGCCAATTTGATTTTAATTCAATTGTTAATATGCCTTGCATTTTACAAATTATTCAGAATTAGAAAATTTGCAATACTCATCAACTCAATACACACAATTAAACTTTACGTTCAAATCAATTCAATATGATTCGTTGGTGATGAGTATGATGGTGGCTTTGCTACATAATTAAGAGTGAGTGTAAACCAGACGTAAGCATTGTGCGTGAGCGCGCTGCACATGTATATGAACTCGCTCTTGAGAGTCACACGTATTTGAAGTTACTCACAAATCACAAAAATTGTGAATCACAAGATGGTTGTTTGAGCGCTTGTTGAAAAAAATTATTTAAGGGTGGGGAGAATGCTCGTTTGTTTGCCAAATTTCTCTCACACACACAAACTTAAAATGTTGATGTGTTTGTGCCTATGTCTGGTGTCAACACATATTTCTATATACAAGGGTTTACACATACAATCTCATATACAATTGAGCTTTAAGGAGCTCTAATCAATATATTGTGAATTTATATAAAAACTAGTTGAAACAGGGTGCAGTAAAAACCGTTGCCATTAATATAAAAGTTCCTTGAGAGCAGTGGTGATATCGTAAAATTCTCTCTGAAGGAAGTCAGTGAAATGATTGAGGCACTCACATAGCTTGAGGATGTATAATATGGAAATTGGCAGATCTTTATTAATAATTTTTATAATTAATTATCCAAGACTTTTCTTATTTTTGTATTGTTCTAAACTTTTGAAAACTGGACACCCTCACTTTTTATTTAGCGGGTAGAAAATCAAACATCAAAAAATGCCATCGACTGTAGTTTCTGCTTGGAGGACTTATGGCACTTTAAAACCAAAACTAATATTGAAAATGTATGTGTAAGTCATAGTACTATGACTTACCTAAATATGCTTTATTGGAACAACTCCAGCTGAGCTGCGCAGCCGCAGTTCGAGTTAAGATGTGGCTAATTAAATTTATCCCAGCTTCAACAATTTGAGTCTCTCACTAAGTTTCTTTTATTTGGACCTTCACTCAGAAAATTAATCCTGATGATGCAATATATTGAGCCAACTTTGAAAGCAAGGAATAGTGTTGAACTTTGAAAGGTGGGGATAGTATTGAGAGGATGGATGAAGAAAGATGAAAAGATAGGGAATTTGTTGTAGCAATTTTAGTTTTTACTTCACCGGAAAATTTTATGCCACATTATTAAAGATGCAAGTGCTGTATTGCGCACTTTAGGACATGTGAATCGCTGTGGGTGTGTTCAACGACCAGAGATATGCCTTTGCAATAGAAATTGGTCGACAACAATTCACTAATGCTGAATATAACAATTCGATACCATATTCATGATGCAGAGTCGAGTCGAAGCTAATAGCTTAGGTTTGTAGTCTAAGTCTTAATACTTCTGCCAGCAGCAGATTTATAAGTCTGTTCCTGGTTTTAATTAAATTGAAAATAAAATAATTTTTTACGGTATTGTTGTTATAAATATGTTATGGTAACATGAATCAACCAAAAATGCACATGAAATTTTATATGATTAAGGGCGATAAACAGTTTATTATTGGTACAATTTTCTTAGCACTAAACAAATTAGGGTCGATATATATGTGATTATTGTATGAAATTTTTATATTAGTAAACACAATGATTCGTTTTCCTTAATAACAGCAGTTACACAATCACCCATTAACTTACGAGTATAAATAATCAATACAACAAATACTTATCGACATTCTATTTACAATTTGTTGTTGTGACATTTTATGTGCATGCGTGTTCAGGTAGGTGGTAAATGCTTGTGACTGCATACGTAACTTTACGTATATTTTATTGTGGTCATGTTGTGTATATTGGCGGTCATTGCTGACATAAGCCGCAAATGTTAATTTCATGTTGTTTGCTTACGGTATGCATACATACATACACATAATACATACATAGTCTGGCTAAAATACAGTACTTGTACGGTCATGTGCATACGATTGTAGCTCACAAATATTCCTGTACTTGTACGCTGAGCCAGCAGTAGTGGTAGTTGTAGTAGTTGACTACTATTTGCAAATATTTAAATAAAATTTAGGTTAGTGGGCATTCAAGTTAATTTCATAATTACTTTGACAATGATCATTAAAATGGTAAATTAACAAATATTTATACCATTTCATGATTTGTTATTTGCTCAATGGAATATAGAGAATTTCAAACAATTATTATGTGAAGTCAAAAATAAATATATTTGAAAATTTATTGCATTCTATTATAAATCAGAGTTCTTTCACTTATGAAAAGTTCAATATATACTCGTATGTGATATTTTAAAGAGATGGTTTGGAATTTTATATACATATTTGGAATATCAAGGACTTAATTTTTAATTTTAATCACGCTAATTCTCTATTCTTATATTTACAAAAAAAATTAAATTCAATTTAATTATTGAAGGACTTTTCTTTCCCTACTTTTTAATAAGGTTAAGAATCTATATATTATTCCAATTGTTCACCATCGAATGCTTACAGGCATAGAACTGTTAGCACAAACTTAATATTATGTCAATATGAACATTTGCCAATAGATACCTGAAATACGGCAAACTGCCCTTATAGAAAAAATAAAATAACATAGGAATGAAAACATAAGTTAATACTTTCGAGAAACTGTTATCAAATCATCTTTTATATGTTTAACAATATTTTAGCATTAAGAAATTTGTGTTTTCTACGAAATAGCCACAATATTTAATAGCAAAATATACAAATGCATATAAATATAAATATACAGAATTGTATATATTGTTCATGAATTTTTAATAGAACAAAAGGATATAAAACCACATTTTAGCAAACAAATTCACAGGAATAAAAACTGGAAATCAATTTCGATTTAACAATACAATTTCACAATATATAAAACCAAAAAATAACTAAATATTTCATATTCTCTTAACTGTATTTTTAATGACTTGCATGTGTTGGCATATCTGTGTAATTATGTATGTGCATGCATGCATGCAATTTACAGTAAAATGTTGCACTTTATTATTTCAAATACTAATAATATAGTAGATAATAAAATATTGTTATAACCTTTTCGATATATTGTATTGTTATTGTTATTTTATTTAAATTTTTCTAAAATTGCTCAATTTCGATAAAAATAAACACTTCAATATATAATTTATATTTGCTTATTTTTTTGTGCTTGAAAGCTAAATTTATTTGAAGTAAATAAACATCGAAATAAAATGTGTGTGTGTGTGTGCGTAGAAGATATATGAAGCTGATCCCTGCAATAACATCCACTCAATAAATGTCAATTACTAGCAGCCTCTAGCGAGGTCCAGCCAAGCGGCATGAGCAAAAACAATATAAGATTTTTTTTAATCGAAATATCGTTCTTTTTATTATGCCAATCGTAAACGTTCTTTCCTAATTAGAGCCTTAATGAGTTGATTGATTCACCTTCCAGTTCGCCGTATTAAATACTCAACAATACTAGATGCTATCAATAGTAACGCCTAACAGGATGGTGGCTTTATCAGGATATTAAAGCACTCCCCAAGTACTCACACAACATGTACAAATACTTTGTTGGCAATATGCCCCCAGTAAACGAAAGCAGACATTTACAAAACGCAAATTTTCATTAGTACCAACATTACAGCAGCACCTTCGTAGCTCCTATTAACTCACAAAAGCAAACATGAAGCGAAGTTCATGTAGAGACTAGTTTTGGAAGCAACGAAGTTCGCCTCATGTCATCATCAACCTGAACGTGCACAAGTGAGAGCTTGTGATGATGTCACCATCACCTACTCACAGACCAGTGACATCATGCTTGCTGGCGAGCATTATCCTTTTACCCTCTAGAAAGCATGCTGTCTGCAGGACTTACAGGATCCGGTTGGCACCATTTTGAGGTTACTCGTCGAGAGCCAACCCCTGGAGATTAATATGCTATAGGCTTTGGTTTCACTCTCTGCCACACTTTTTGCAGGCAAAATTAATTCTTTAAAATTTTTGTATGCACCTCCAGTGGGCTGTTGTTTCAGAAATTGGGCAGGAAAACATAATTTTTATGGATTAAAAGCAAATGCTAAGTCTGAGAGAACACTTTTCACCAATCTGTACTGCAAATACTATAAATAAACTATTCTTAACAATGTCATGATGATCTCATAAGCTAAGTTCGAAAGAAACTATGAAACGCAATTTAGAATAACTGCCATCAAAGAAGCATATTGATGCTGGAAACTGTTACATTAATTATGTGAATATAACATCGATACTATCGTTAAGTATGCAGAGTTAAAAAGCTGCTACTTCTTTCTTCCACTTAGGATCCGGTCATGTGACTAATTTTGTTTTTCTTCTATTACAATTTGTAAATTTATTTTCTAATTCAACAATAACGGAAGAAGTCTTTTAAATAAAGTGCTTAGAAAGCGTTAGCTACAAAAATATATGAAATATAGTTACAACTCGAACCCTTGTAGAGTCAACGACATTCTTTCCTTGTGTAGCTAAGCTTATTTAATAATAGTAATTTGTTTTGGCACTTGCAATATATTACACTTTTCACCACTTAGTCACCGCCTCTATAATAAAATATCGGCGAAAAAGAACAACAAAATCTATCGTTTATAATTAAGATTTTCCAACAAGAACCGCTAGAAAATCCCCACAAATAATATCCAATGTCTTGCTTGTTGTTATAACAAATGCTTAAATATCGTACGACTTATGAAATATTTCCCTGGCTATTTGCTTTAGCCATAGCATTAGCAATCACATATAATAAATGTGCACATACAAGCAGACATGTGCGAGACTGAGCTGTAAATTATTATCGTATATAACGGTATAATGCTACGCATAATGTCCTTATCCTTTTGAATCTCTCTTGTTACCATATTCGTTTGTTGTAATTCATTTCATTCATACTTCCAATAACATGTACAAAGACAATAAAATATCCACTGGACTATTAATCAGAGAGTTGCAATATTTTTCTGGTCTCGTATTGAAACAGACGACCAAACAAAAGCCTTTCTATTTATATAAAATATGTATTTGCCAAGAGGCTTTTGTTTTCTCTCAACATTTTTCGTTCGTTCAGTTAAACGTACCACATAATGTTCATGTATTTTTACCTACATGTATATAAAAACCCATACATTTAGGCTCTTACCCGTACAAACACATGAGAGCCGAGCACAGGACATTTTCAACCATAAATAAATGTTTGTGCATTGTTGAGATCATAAATAATTGACGGCAATTTAGCACTTTCAATATCTTGTAAAAAATGTTTTTTTTTCTCTTTTCTTGTTATTTATTCTATGTAAAATATGTAAGTGTATTTTGTTTTCAGATCTGTGTCAACGTGCTACATGCATGATTCTTGTATTTATTTTAATCGTTGGTGGCACAAAAGTGGCACAAGTCTCAAGTATTTGAAGATGTTAAAGAATAAGTGTGCCAGATACGTTATGGATTTATGTAAAGAAGGCTGGGTTGGTTGATGTAAATTATGCTCGTTAAACTCAACACATTATTGTAAGGGACCATAATACACATAAATAAGAGTGAAACGGTGGAAAAAATGTGTGTGTATTTCGGTTGATGAGATCATGTATAGAACTGTAGGGTAAAAACCAGTTGTAAGAAATTAGTAAAGTTCAGTAGGGCTGAAGGGAGTAAAATATGTAATCTCGGATTTGTAAATGCGTACAATAATATTACGCAATTTTAGAATAGCATGTTATACAAAGCATTTCTTAAAAATTAAAAAACAATTTATTTATTTGAAATATTATACCAGTTAATTTGCTGAGGGTTAAATTGTGTCTATGTGATTGGAATTCATTGGCTCTTACACCAGATCATTAGCAGACCTCAATCGAAAATAAAAATAATGTCGAAAATAAAAATAATTCATAGATTATTCACAAACCTTCGAAACCATTTGAGAATTATATGAGACATTTTTAAAAACACAACATGAACTCAATTTGAATGTTTTAACTTGTTTAAAAATATGTTTGAAATATTTCGTTTTTTTATGTACTTAAGCCAACTAAAATATTATTGTGGTAGATAATTAGATTATTTCAAATAATTTAAATAAAAAGTATTGCAAAAAATGAAAAAGTTGTAGCAATTTCAATCGTGAACATTTTCTTTAACTATATACCAAAAATAGAAATGGTCCAAAGTGTTACTGGGTCATGACCACAGTTGCCATAGTTAGTAGCATTCTACCAAAATTGGTAATATTTTTTAGGGTTGGTAACTTGGTAACTGTGTTTTTGAGGCCTGACTAACTATCAAATTATTACTTTTCTTTTATAATTTTTCCGCATTATTCAACAGAAAAAAAATCATTAAAAACAACTGTGTGAATGTGCGCCAAATTGTTCAACGGCGTAATATGCAAATGTCATTATGTTTGGTCAGCAAAAGATTATTTTAAATGACTGCAATAATAAATAATTTATTGAAATTAAATACGGAATTCGTAGGTATAATGAATTGAAATATTTATTTATATTCTAAAACGAATTAAAACGTTTTATGTTAAGTTTTTTATTAATAAAAGTTGTTGTTTTTATTATAACAATAATAAACATTTTTGTTTTTATAAAAAAAATGTTGGTAACTTTTTTTTTTTTTTTTTTTTTTTTCAATGGAACATAAAAGTAAATAATGAGAAATCTGCACATGTTGTGTTTACCTTACGGAAAGGAGATTGTCCAGAATTGTCTCTTAACGGCAGAACAATTCCCAAAAGAGAGAGCATAAAATATCTTGGTCTTTATATTGACAAAAGGCTTACATGGAAGACTCACATAAAGGCAAAAAAAGAGCTTCTTAATATTAAAACCAAACGTCTTTATTGGCTTCTTCATCCTAAGTCTAAAGTTGGCATTGAAACAAAGTTAATAATATATAAATCAATACTTAAGCCAGTGTGGACTTATGGTATACAATTGTGGGGAACTGCCAGTAACTCCAATGTGGAAATTCTTCAACGGTATCAAAATAAGACATTAAGACTAATTGTTAATGCTCCTTGGTTTGTTTCAAATCAAACTATTCATAATGACTTACAAATGCCAAAAATCAAAGATGAGATAAAGAAATATAGCGAAAACTATCTTAACAGATTAAGTAACCACTGCAATCCATTAGCAATATCTCTACTAGATGAAACTGAAGAAGTGAGAAGACTTAAGCGGCATCATATACTTGATTTACCGTTTCGTTAATTGTTACTTTAATTATATGTAAGATAACTTTTAAAGATAGTTAAAAATAATATAGCAAATTTATTTTTCAAATGATGTTGTTCTCAATGGAGTGCAACATTTACTTGTATATATATTATTGCATCAAATTTGCTTATTATCCCCAATGGGATAGATTGTAAATAAAGAATATGAGAAAAAAAAAAAAAAAAAAAAAAAAAAAAAACTTTTTGGTAACATTTTCGGAAAATTTTGGTAGAAAATTTTTTTACTCAGTGGCAACCGTGGTCATGACTGTTGAAAATGGAAATCTATTACAACACTTATGGTGTTTTCTTTTCTGGAAAACATGTAACATTCTTTCACTTTATTTCTTAAAGTTTGCAGTTAGGCGAAGTTTTAAGGCACAAATTAATATTCCCAAGGAATGGCAGTTTATTTTCTAATAAATTCACTATTTTGCCATTTTTCCATACAAAGTGCACTAAATATTGCACTCTTTTACAGAAAAGAAAACAACATTAATCAAAACTATTAACAAAATTCCTTTAGTCGATGTCGTGTCGTAAAATTTATATTTTATTCCCTTTCTAAGCATCTGTTTTTATCTATTATAGTTTGCTATTATTTTTAACAATAACAAGATAATTTAACCAGCTCTTCTCAATTCCGTTTGTAGTCCACAATATCTAAGTAGAAAGACAAATACTAAAACTCTACAATATAATCTTATTTAGTATTTATTACTAAGAAAATATTTGCCACAGCAAAATGTTATTAAAAGTATGATATAATATTATTAAGAGCTATATTCCTAAAAGTAATATACGCCCCTTGTAACATATTTAGCAATTATTATTCTCCGCATTATTTTCAATTAGAGCTAATATTTGTTTTACATTTATATTTCCCATTAACAAATACTGCCATCGTATACTTCATTGCTGCTTCTCTATACTAATAAATAATTTTCATAATTTATTTACTGAAACAAATTGAAATCTTCTACGAAGGGGAGAGACCTAATAGTATTTTTTTAATTATATTTATTTATCACAAGTTAAGTAAGCTGCATGTAAGTAAATTATAATTTAATTACTTTCAAAATTAATAACTAAGACTGTTTATGATAGCTGATGAAGGGAGGAAAACTAATTGCTTTTTGTCACGTTATAAGCAGCAGATGGGTAGTTTTCCGTTACATAATTCATTATTCGGATAGAGAAAAACATACATTGAATATTCTTTGAATAAATATAATAAATACGTGTTGAAAATAATTATATGATTCTATAAACAAAAATCTTGTATTCAGCTTTAAAGGCAAAGGAGTCAGTATTGTGTATACTTTGGCCAATAGAGTATGAATAATTAAAAACTCTAAGAACTTGATAATAATGTTGCATTCGCAGTGCCAGTAAAGTCCTGACAACTGCGACTAATATCAATGTGAGCGTTGGGGGAGGTCCAGAGCGGCTCCATAAAGCTAAGCAAGGCAATGTACTAACATAAAAGAGTACCGTTGTCTTATCCTTCTCCATATAGAAACGACAAAAGAGTTTAGCCCAATATTCTACTTTTCACAAAGAATAGTTTAGTCCAAAAGAACCAACAAGGTCGCAAAAATATTCTCTACAGCCTTGGCTGATCTCTTACTCGAAGAAACAAGTCAAGCTGCTCTTGCTGCCTCACCCTTCCTTATCCGGGATGTGGGCGCTGTCCAGCCTACTGAAGAAGGAGGCCGTGGGTCCATAGGAGGAGTAAATAACTGTGACCTGACCAGCCAATTCATTCGTCCCCATTACTTTTGTGATATTATCAGTTACAAAATCTAAACTTAAGGTCATAACGGCTAATATCCAAACGATACATTTTTTATAGCCTGTTGAGAATATTAACATCCTGTAATACAATTTACATAAATAAAAGTTTACTATTAAAATAGAAATTCATACATAATAAATTTTGTTGTTTTTGTTAAGTGAAACCAAACTTACTTTTCAAGCTTTTTTAAATTTTCTTTCCATTCCTATACTACTCGTAATATGATAAAAGATGTATTTTTAAGTCCGGCGTACCAATGTTTTTTTTACTAACGAAATTCATTTTTGTTTAGACATGTTTGTCTTTTTTTAAATCATAATTAGGGTTATAAATTCTCAATAATGGTTTCTAAAATCATTACACGCATATTGTTTTGCTTCGGAAATGTATGGTTCAATGATTTGTTTTTATGATTTTTTGTTTTCAAGTTAACCAACTCACAAAGACAGTTTTGTCGACATGCATAACTATGAATATATGTATTATATGAAAGCAATTTTCAATGATTTATTTGAAACCAACGTATGGAATTACCAGCTAGTGTGTGTGGCTATGTGTTTTTTAACACTCATATAAATTTGCTATAAACACTCAATTTGTTTTAATAACATGTTTATTATTTTATATTTATCGCTTTTAAAATCATATAAATTTTCTTATAATTGTAAGTATACAAGTGATATATATTATGGGGAAATGGGAAAAAGCTGCGAATTAATGGCACATTAGTGCTCTTTATAGTGTTCTTTAAATGAGGGGGTTGTTTGCCTTTGATTTGCACGCAAAAGAGTCTGAATATAAATGCATTGAAAACTGAATGCTGAGTAAAGAAAAGGAAAGTATATACCTTACAAACACCATTACATATTGTTAAAGGCATCGTGCAATATTTTGGTTTGAAGAAATATACAATTAGAGCAAGCCACCTAACGAGTGATGATAAATGTCCAATGCATATGAGTGCTGTTGGTGGAAGTGGAGCCATTTCGGAAAACAGCTTTGTTCTGCTCTGCAGTGCAAGTCGGGAAATTAATTTCAATAAGGTAAACTTTAGAATATTTCTCATGCATAGTACTAAATACGAATAGTATAATGTTTTATTTATGATCATTTTATGAGTTGTTTCGAGAAACCTTCAATCAAATTCCCTTAGGAAACCTGGAGATATCATTTTAAATTTATACAAGTTTAAATCAATAATAACAACATACATATTATTATTGTAGAATAATCTATTGCCATTTTATTTTCTTTAGCATGTCTACATCAGTGGTGTTCAGCCCATACAACAATTGTTTAAAAAATTTACACACATTTGTTATGCTCTTATAAAAATTTTCATTCAGTCGTCGTTGTGCAAGCGATGAGAACACATGCGGATGGTTGTTGTCATTTTATTTCAGAAATTTATTAAGCATTGTTGTTGCTTCTTGTTGGACGAAGCATAGCAAACACAACCGATTCAATTACAATTAAACACAACAATTAAACTCGAAATTGAATAAAAGCATTCACGTTCACGGAATGAAATGTGAAAAGTATTTTATGATAAATGATGCTTTTCATAACATTCAAGTTTTAATCTTACATAAAAAACTGGTTTAAATAGATTTATTTTTGTTTTGTTCTCAATATAACTGTTCTATTTTTTTATATTGATAACTGCTATTTACGGTCCCCGATATTTTTTTCTTAAAATTAAAATTACATTCACTTAATAAGTTGTTTATATATGGCAAAAACTCTGTCTGTTTTTCTTATTTTAAGCGTTTGATATTATGTTTGCTGGGCAAAATCTCTCACTTATACATCTTCACTTTTGATTTTGAACACCACTGGTCTACATTGAAGTCTCGTAGTACATCGGTACGTATGAGCACGAAATATGTATATTTTCTCTAAATATAATAATCATACGCCCGGCAGTCCACTTGTCAGCTTAAAATGGGATGACTTTTTTGTAACAAAAAAGTTCATCGCACTGCTGTTTTCTTTTATATATGTAATTTATTTCCAAAAAGAATGCATATTTTTTTAAACAACCATAATATCTAAAGGCAAGTGTAATTTTTGTATATTCCAATTAAGCTCTTCTACATGTATTCCAGTACACATACAAACTTACAAAACTAATCTAGGCACAGGCATTTTTATTCTGCCAACCGGAAGTTTTAATATCTTTTAAATAATTTGCTTCAAAAAGTAAAAACACTCTTTTTTGCACTCAAGAACTATTAAAATTAATTATTGCAGATATTTACTATATCTTTATACATTTAGATGTAAAGTTTTAGGAAAAATGCTATAAGGCAAACAAATTGCTGTAGTATATGCTGTAGTATATTTTTTTATTTTTCTTTTTATGTTTTTCTTCTTTAATGTAAGAAAATATTTATAGTACTCTTCACAAGAAAATGTTTAAAAACGAGCAAAGTTAAATTCTAAGGAATAAGCAAAAGTGGCAATAAAAAATTAATTACTTATATATTTTAACTGTTTAGGGCAACCAGATATGAACATGAATGAGTAAGAAAATTAATATTGTATATGCCAAGAGAATAAAATGAAATGAAAAATAGAAATATATAATGGTCTTCCAGTAAAAAGATGATATGTTTAAAAAGACAGCATTTATTATTGCAAAAAATATGGCACTAATAAAATATGTATATTATGATGACTATTTGATATTGAAATAGCACACAATTGATCTTTTTCTTCGGAAATAATTACTTTAGATATATTTTAATATAGAAAGCTTTCATTGAATATAGTATGTATATAACATATATCGTAAAAAAGCTAATCAAGTATTAATTGTGTCAATATCAAATATTCATGATAATGCCCACAACTGCGAAACGTGTTGTAGAAAAATAAATATTCCCCTCTTGCAGATCACTACGTGGAATCGACATTGAATATCATATTACCTTTATACTTTAGGTGTAAATTATATATAATTTTTTTTCCTAGAAAAAGGTGATATAGGCTATGGAAATATTTTGAAAAATATTTTTAAAATGTTTTACTATATATTTTAGAAATACTTATTTTTTGCTATATATGTATGTATCTATTTCTTTGAATGAGCCCACTACCCGTACCATTCATTACATCTGGTCATCTGGCAAAAAAAAATTAATTTCTCTGAACGATTATATCATGATAAAAACAATTAATAGGTAAGAAGTGGTAATCCTCAACAACAAATACTTTTCAACAAAACATTCCCCATTAAAAGCTTCATAAAATTCTACCTGCCATAAATTGTTTGTTCCAACCATGTTCTCATTTAATTTGTACCCATTGATTTTATGGTCTGTTGTATACTTTGGAAGCTGTTTTTATTGTGTGTGTAAATGCTTTCAGAAAAAAAAAACTTTTTCATTGTATTAAATTGGCTTCATTTTATTTGTTGTAGTTGAAAACAATTTGTAAAAAGGTACAATTTTTGTTTTCCTTTGATACGAATTTATTTTCTAACCATGCTCACGTTAATTTCATAAACAAATTTCACGCAAACAAAAGTTAAAAACCATGTTTCATTAGTTTTTATTTTGTTCGCTTTTGTTCGCTGTTAACGAGTTTATTTAAAATTTTAGTTAGAACTTTAGTTAATTAAAGGTTAATGTTTTGTGAATATTAAATGAGTTTTGAAAGGTTTAGTTTTGCCAGCAAGTTTTTCGGCGAATTCTTGTTGTTCTTTCACAAAAAAAAGGGTTGATGTTCAAATAAGGTAAATATTATGAGATAATTATGAAGCATCTGAAAAGACTTTTATTTGTTTAATGTCTGTGGACTTGAGTGTTTAAAAATAAAATATGGTAATATAAAAATCACTTAAGAAATATTACAAATTTATGACAACTGTAATGTTGAGGTTATATTGGACAATTCTTGTTGTGAATATTTTATGCATCCTGAGCAATAATTACTACATGTTAAGATTTATTAGCTGCGATTGGTAATACTAAATTGAAAATGACGTAATTTGTACTCCCACCAACAATGAATAATTATTATTAATTTTATTTTCAACTTACACAGCGGAACAAAATAGTGAAGTCTATGAAGTTGGAATAGCCTTTAAATTTAGGCTCATTAACAAATTGAGCAATCATTGTGCAATATGACTTATAAAATTGTCCCTTTAAGAACAGCATACCTAATATGAAACCAAAATTATAAATAATCAAATATCTCTCTGCTCATTTTATTTAAAATTATGAAACAACATATAACTTATGTATTTATGTCCCTTTTAAATATATCTTTAATATTATTATACTTTTTCTCGTTCACATTTTTATGTTTCTATGCTACATTTTGTACTTTAAAATTTATAGACTTTTGTGCAATTGCCAAAAAATAAATGAGGATTTTTGTGCAAAACAAATAACACACACGCAGACATAGACCCAGTCAAACAGAACGTATCTTGGCACCATAAAATGCAACTCATACAAATACGCTTATGGTTCTCTACAGTTTATTTTTAATATAAAGCAACAACAACAACAGAAAGAAATAATCACAACAACACGACAAATGCAAGTGCAGTTGAAGGAAAAAAATAGGAAGAACTAAAACGGAAACTACAAGAAGAAAACAAAGCAACTTTGGGCATTTAAGTAGAATTGCAGCACGTATTGTTTAACATTAAAAATTCTTCAGAGAAAAGAGCAACAACAAGAATACTTTATATACTTCCAGGAGAACTGGCAAACACATGCAGGCTCACCAAAGAAAAAAGAAACACACACACACACACACACTTACAATCCATGCTGCACGCTTGTGAATACAAAATGAAAATAATGCATACGAGATCAGTTTAGAAAAGTTATTTGATATAAAAGAATTAATTTTACCCACCATAAACTAAAAGAAAGAAGATTTCGCATCATCAATAATTCTAATTGATGGTAATATTTTACGTTAATGTATAAATGACTACTGATAGTATAGGCATAAATAATAGAAATAAGTATAAATATAAATAATATCACATTATATCAACAAATAAACGATATTAAATATGCAAAACTAGTGTTTTATTTGATATTTATTCATATGATATTTGTTGCAACGTCTTCAGCAGTTAAATGGAAGTTTAAAACTCCTTCAGTTTATCTATATAATTTTCTGATAATTTACATTAGCCCTGGTAAAGTCGGCTAAATGCCTCTTATATAATTGAAACACATAAAATGTTGTATAAAAATGCTATGGAATTCTCATTTATCATTTTACTACTGAAAAATGTTTGTCAGGTGGAAAACAATGTATATACGCATTATATCCTATAGCAGACTTCTGCAAACAGGCCTTAAACTTAATATTTACACTGATAATAAGCCTATTTTGAAGGACTTTTAGTGCAATAATATTTATTTTAAATAAGTATAAAAATTGAAAAAGTATTACAGGCAAGAAATTTTTTAATTAAAAAGGGTTTTGCATTATGTATATGCCTGTTTATGGACGACAGCCTCCAGCTGGAAATTAAAGGCTTCATATAAGAGCTTAAGCTGCTTACATACATTTTCGAAAAGATAGCTGTACCTTTCAAGTAAATAGGTTTTCACAGGCAGAAAACTAAAAACATATAAATAATTGAATGAAAGATAGAAAATACCTGGCCACCTTACCTCGTTTAAAACAATTGGTATCTGGTTGTGATTACGTGTTTGTATATTTACTTTGTTGGTTTCTTTAATGCACAAATTCCCAATTTTAATTAAAAAAAAATCACAAAAAGAAAAACAAACACAAGCATAATCAGAATAAAGCTTCCGCATGCCCATACACGCATCAACTCAAAATGCACGTATACTAGCCAACAAACATTCAAATACAGGGCACACACAACAACAATATGTTTGTCCCGGGAAAGTGAGAGCACATCTAGAAATCGAAATATAACAACAAAAAGCAAAAAAAAAAAACAAAAAATGAAATGAAGTAAAATTTATTTTTTTGTTCAGTAAGACAAAATAAAAACTAAATTAAAATTGAATGTCTTTCATGTTGTTCTTGGAAACAAAATGAAAGAAAATAAAACTAAAGTTTATATTGGCAAAAGCAAATTCATTATTGGAAAATGAATTTCAACTGCTGTCGCATCAGCACACATACTCGTATATACATAAACATGTATGTATTTGTTTTTATGTGTAGATGTGCTCATGCCTTTGGAAACGACAAACAATGGAACACAACCATGCAAGATGGCCCAGCTAATGAAAAAAATGAATGGCAAGAAGACTACATTCATCTGTACCAGTTGCGATGTACCCTTTAGTTTTACATGCAGTAATTTATAAGGTGTGCAAAATGTGCTTCTAAATTCCAAAAAATATTTATTTTAATCATAATCAGGCTTTTCACAAAATTTGAATCCATTTCTAAACGGAATTCATAATACACATTTTATCTTCCGAATTATATAGTTTTTAGTTAATCTTATCAAAAAGTATTTTCTACCCAAAATGCTTTCTCTTTTCGTTTTCGTTGAAGAGCGTGGGTTCGATCCCGCACTATTTCATCAATATGGAAGAGAATTTGTCGAGTCTACAAGTAGATTTGACAAATTTTAATATATTAATTTTTTTTTTTTACAAATTTTACATTGTCATATTTTGTCAATGGAAACCGTAGAAATTACTAACATAATATCAAACGGACACGCCTTCAACACAAAGTGTAGAGTACAATAAATGCAGAAAACTTAATAACTCTTCAAGTTTCCAGTTCCTGCAAAAGGAACAACCACTCTAGGAAAAAATAATAGTAAAAGCCAAGCAAACGATTTGATAATCTACTATAACAAATCTTTTATCAACACAAATCAAAGACAGCTGCTGCAAATGCAGTTAAAGTTCTTTCACACAACTTCCCAAGAAAATCTAAAAATAATAACTTAATTTAAAAGTACTCACACAAACTCGCAAACTAAGTGCCAGCAAACAAACAAAAAGTAAGAAAAATAAAATGCATAAAATATATCAAGTGAGCGCTTGAAGAAAGCGATGGCTTGTGCGAACATCCATCTTTCGGTAATTTGATATTAAATTATACGAAATTAAAATGTCTTTGGAGCCGAAAAAATATTAACTTTTTAGTAGATATTTTTTCACTTTACCAATTTGATTCTTGTCAAAAGATTATGTGTCTGTAAGTGTGCCAAGATAAATAAGAAATTTGTTAACGTGCTTAACAAACAATCTCAGACAAATGGACAGAAATTTTATTTTATTAATGTGTTTGCTAATTTGTTTCTTTTTCTTCTTCTTTTCTCTGTTATCAAAAGGCTACACAGACACTTACAAAATAATTTTTATTATATTGCTGTGTTCCGTACATACATAATATAGATGGATACTAATGACTTCTGACAAATTAATTCCATAATGAATTTGATATCTCACAAAACAACTTGTTTGACATGAATGTTGATTGTAGTTCTCGCTATCAGTGTAACCAGATTTGAGAATACTTGGCAGTAAAGCAGAGTCTAAAGTTTTCAAAATGCTAAGTTTTTGTAAAATTCATATATAATAAGTTTTGTCCAAAATTCAAGCTATTGAAATAAATTGTTTTGCCATCCATAGAGTTATAAATTTTAACTGATTTTGTGTATGCACCAAAATCATAAAACACAATCAAACCCAGAGGGGAACAAAAATAAAAAAAATTTGACTAAATCAACGGTAACACACGAATTTAATTGGCTTCACATCAGTTTAACAATGACGCAGTTCTCTTATACACTGTGGCCCTAAATTAATCATCCAATTTACATGATTAACAATATTTTCGCTATATGAAAAAACTTATATATTTGAATATGTTTGATACATACAATATATTTTACAATAACCAACCACAAGTTGTACGAATGTCTCCCAACCAAATTATGTATATTCTAGAGCAAACACATCAATAAGAGGTTAAGAGCCTGATTTATTTGAAATAGTTTAATATTATTAAAATTAATTCCTATGTAAACCTTAGTGAACTCCATTCTTATTTTAAGTAGCAGCGTAACCGGAAAGGATATGTTAAACAATATCCTTGCTAGAAGAAAAAGAGACCCCAAAAATAAGAAATATGTAAAATTTTACACACTTTTAAGGCTCATGCCACTTACTCTTTTCACATACGTATGAAAATTGATGCATGTATGTTATACTGAAATATACAACTGACATTTAAGTGCCTTGTTAACACACTTTTTTGCCTTCAAGGGTCCTTTTTATGTATATAAATATTTCGTTGCTACTGATACTGCTGCTGCTGCTGCTACTGCTGTTGAAAATTGAGAGTAAAAAAATTTAAGGGGTTTCTTGTTGCAGAGTGCTCTACATTTCCATGGAAGAAGGGGAACGGCTGGTTATAAGGCACGATTACAAAATTTATGCAAGTATAAAATTTAACATCATTTTCTGGGTATAGCTTTTAATAAAATTTAAACATTTCCATATGATCAAACGCAAAACAACAAACGACTACAACAACATGTGTTGCAAGTTAAGTCCTTAACATTTTTCTTTATGTGTTTATTTGGAATTTAATCTACTTAAAGGATAATGTTAAATAAAAAGAAAACATTTTACAAGCACAAACATTTTTTTTAAGTGGAAAATTAACATATTCTTTTGTATTTATTTGTTGCTTAATTTTTTGGGATTGTACATGAAATGAAAACACTTTCAATTAAGAGAAATATATTCGTACACATGTTTGGGAAACTTTATGCATCAATAACTTTATTATTGAAAATTATTTGAGGGTAAAATTTTATCATTTCATTGCAATTTGTTCGAGTCTTCTGAGGCTCGGGAATTATATACTCGAATAAAATCATGCATAATTGAAAAGTTTGTCTAACTAATTAGTTCTATACTCAATATACACATATTGAAGAATGGATTATAAAAAGCAGTTCCACTCGCACTAACCAAGAACTAAAATACACAACACGTTTATAATGACTGATTCTGATAGAAGCGAATAACACCAAACAGAAAATCGTAGAACTGTTAAATGTCCGAATTCATTTTGGACTTTGTTGTACAGTGTAAAATGTTTAAGTCAGTAGTACAACTTGTTGGTGGAAATGAAAGAAGCCACTAGACAAAAACACAATACCAAGGCAAATTGTTATATAACAAAACTATTTTTCAATGCACTAAGAAATACAACACCCAATAAAACTCATTGCTGCTGTATGGTGTTGGCAGCAGCAACACAAAACAGTGAAGGTAAAATTTGTTTGCAGAAACAGAGAAACAAAACTGTTTAACGTTAAGCAAACCAGGTTTATTATAACACATAATTCGACCAAACAACACTCATACATACAGACCAGACTGTTGCAGCAGAAATTATTTACAATCCCTTGGAATACAAAATTTGCCACTATAGTTTATTGTGCGGCTCTCGTATTATTTTCTTGTGTAAAAGTTCTCCCAAATAGAATAATTTTGGTATTCCCATCTTTCTCGAAGAGTCCTCACAAGATTATCTACTTTTTTCAAAACTACTGACACACTGCATTGCATGAATAAAAATAATCCTCTGAGTGTCAATTCTACTTAAGAAATATATGCAAGGACGTGTCTGTCTGGTGTTGTTGAAGCCGAAAATTCTTTATTAAAAATCTGCCCCAATAAGACATCCATGCAATTATTTTTCATATTATTTATATATGTTCAGTGTATGAGGTGATCTTGCAATTACAAGCAACTCGTGTAAAGTGACAATTATTTTAAAAATTTCCTACCTGTAAGGAAATATTGCTCAATCCAATAGCAGTGGTGTATTGGCTATAATTGGTAGGCCCCTACTTGACCGCACACTTCTTTTTGCAAAACATTTCACTTAAAATATAAAGAAAAATTGTAATTAAACACAAATGAGATGAATATCATCCCCCAATACTAAGAATGCAGAAGTTCAATAGTAAACGAAAAATATTGCTATGCAATATATAAAATGCCTAAGATTCGATAATATAAACAATAAAAGCACCACAAGAAGTATCAGTTTGGTTATATGAAATAAATTATTCCAATATAAACAATAAAAACACCACTAGAAATATCAGTTTATATTAAAATAAATTATTCCATATTAAAATTTACTTCAACACACAATGAAGTGGCACTTAAGAAAATGTTGCACTTTTGCAAAACTAATGAACCAGTTTTTAGCAGAAATTGCATTTGTTTCATGAACTTTTTTTATTTGGTTAAATTAAAAAGGCATTTTGTATGAGAAACAAATTGAGCAGAGAATAAAATCATTTACATGAAATGACTGGTTTTAAAAGTTAAATTGTTTTCTGGTTAAATCGTTTGCATGTACGAGTATATTATTATTGTCACTTGGCAATTAAATTAGGAAAGGAGTGGCACATTGGAATTTTTGGCATGAAGTGTGGCTCTTCCGCCTGCAAGTATCGTAAATGTTTGCCGAATACTCTTCGAGGCGTCAGGTTATTTTCTGTCATAATCGTTTATTTGGAAAGTTTTAGAGTTCTGAGTCCAAAAATTTTGTAGGGGGGTGAATATTCAGGTTGTTTATTTTATCTATACAGGACGATAGAAGGCTTTTACTTTGATTTCGTAGGATGGGCCTAAAATCCTTGACGGATTGTTAGTTACCATCACTACCAACTCACATCCTCCATATCCAAATAACTTGGCCAGTTCAGCAGTGAAATTTCAGTTTTTTTGATTCTAATTAACACTAACTGACTCTAATTAACAATAACTGACTCTGCCATGACTAGTGTAAATAGAGCTCGATATAAAATAATTTTTGGGAATCAGAGCAATTTTTTTATAATTGTAAATAACAGCCCTTGACTTTGCCTATAAATAAATATTCTTAGTGTCTATTATTTAATTTTTTTTCTTTTCTAAATGGAAAAACAATCTTTCGTGAATTTGTCACTTATTTCAAATTCTAGTTGTTGCAAATGTACATTTTTAAACTTAATTTTAGACGAAAAACCAAACTGTTGACAGTTTAGATTTTTGCTTGAAATCTCTTATTCTTCTTGGCCCCTAGAATATTTATTTAATGTTTTAATTTTAGTTTAAATTACTGTAATATTTTATACATGCTCCCTGATACGATTACAACAGCTAAAAACTTTTTTAACACTTAATTTGTTGACACAAGGGAGTATGAAATTTTCTCTTTTGGTTATTTGGTTCCAATAGAAGTTTAAAACACACAAAAATTGGTTATGTGACCAAGTGTGTGACTACACTCAAAAGAAAAATTGTACTTGTAGAATTAAAATTAATGGGCATCAAAATTACGAATACAAGGGCTTGCGGTAAGAGGAAGTACTGATAAAAAAGAAGTTATCAAGCGACCAACTTAATACATTAATTGTTGAAATTGAGCTAGAACTTCATTCTCGACTTAAGGTTATAATAGAATAGCTTATCACAAATAGGCGCGGATTTTAAATCCTATCCACTATCTTCATGCCTCAAACCAGTCATTCTTCGACTTAGATCTTCTTTTTGGCTTACATTCTAAGTGACACAAGATTGACTATTTATAATATCAAAGAGTTTTAGATTCATGTCTTCTTAATCTATTCCATATTATTAACCAAGGCCTTTCCTAACACAGTATTATCAATATATAAAACACTGCCTAAACTATCATAAAGTGACATGAGTTCGAAAATAGTCGAGGGAGTTGTAAAATCACCAAAGAAAATATAAATAAAATTTTAAACACAGTAAAATTTTGCGTGATTTTTTCATATAAATTTAACAACTTCGAAATGCAAAGCGGCGCTTGAAATTTTGTGCACTCAGTCTGTGAGTAATTTTTATGTGATTTGAAATTTAAATTCTAGGCTGCCGTTCAATTGGACTTGAATGGTGTGGTGTTATCTCGAACAATTTAATTTTTTCCGTGTATATTTATGCCTGCATGTGCTCCTGTACGAGTTAAACGATATTTCCACTCTCACATACATGTTTAGTTGCATGTGTTATACGATATAAGGGTGTTAACCACAAACGCAAAAAAGCTTGTGCATACATTTTTATACATGATGGGCATTATTCCCACTCAAAGTCAATTCATAAAAAAAATAATAATAAGAATAAAAAAAACGCAAACATTAAAGTAAATATTACCTTCAAACAGATTTATATTAATGTTTTCCACCTTTTTCTATTGTCTGCAAATAAGTATGACTAATACGAGATTTAAAACGACTTATGGGATGTTGTTTGAAATTCAATTGAAATGGAAAAAAAATGTATGATGATAAACTTTTCAACATAAATTACATATTTCTTTGATATTTTTCCCTTTTCTGTGGAAATAAAAACTACAAGAAAAAAGCTTAAAAATACGCATTGAAAAGTTTTACAAAACAACCTTCGTAACTAACAGACACACTACATCAAAGACATATGATTTTTTTATAAAAGTGCTAAAAATTAAAAATTACGGTTTTAACTTAAAATTAAACAACAGCTTTTTTATTGCGGTTTTAATAAAGCTAGTACATAAACACATGCACAGATATGGAAATACTAATATGTCTTATTGTCTACTTATATATGACATCTTTATTGTCGTAAGCAAGATCATGATAAAGTTTAGAAAATAAATTTAGACCAGCAAGAAAAACTTAAATTCCACGCCAATTATCGCGATTAATCGATAATATTAAAAACAGCGGGCCTGAAACTGTGCTATGCCCACTCAAACTACAAACTATCTGAATACACAATTATATCTCAACTTAGTGAAATACTTGCACAACTGCAGAAGTGGATCACGTTGAGAAAAAGTTTTTTCAAATATTTACCCAAACATAAGTGAAACTTTAAAACTAGAACGATCCTGCGTAGATCATATAATCACTCTTCATATATAAGCAAATAAATTTCATTATTTTGGAATTAAGTTAAAGCCTATTGAAGCAAGCAAATACAGTCCTATAGTAAAACTTGACTAATTAACTGAGACAATATCTAAAATAAATCACAATTTTATAAAAATTTGTATCTACTATTTTTTGTTTCTTCTTTTCCCACTTGTATTCAAGCTTAAGAACAAATTTTACCAAATCGTTACCAGTTCTAGCTCATATTCCAACAAGAACAGTTTTCTTCATATCAGTATATGAGTTCATCTTACGTTCTTGTTACACACAATTGAAAGTCATTTAGTTGTTTGACTTTGTGCAACAAAAGATAAATGATGGCAAAAATTGTGGCACAAGATCAGAACGGCAAGAAGCGGACAAACAGGGAAAGAGTAAAAACCAAAAAGAAAAATAGTTTTGTAGCCATAAATAAAATGTTGTTTGGTGTAAAGTTGTAAACTTGTTTCTGTGGAAAAGATATCAAACTGCGAATGGTGTGTGTCTGTGGAAAAAATAAAAATTAAATGAAAAGAACTACTCAAGTTTATGAGTTTACAATCCGTTGGTTAATAAGTACAATTCAGATCTTTTCTCCCTTTTTACTTTTTAAATTGATTTAAAAGTTATTTTTTCTTAAAATATTCGTTTTTTTTTGCAGACTCCATTTGTTTGTTTAAAACAAATGGGGATTTCTTCAAGTATTTTTATGTTTAAAGGCAATAAGAAAAAAAAGTAGTAAAATAATAGCATCCAACAAAATATAGCATTGAATTTCTAATGAATGATTCAGTCAACATAAAATATTATATGTTTATGTTTTAGGCAAATATTTATGTGAATTTTGTTTATGTAATTATTAAATATAATAAAATAATAACTATTTTTGTAGGATATTTTAACCCACTATCCTTGTCTGTCTTTTTGTTCTTTTGTGAAAAAGGCTAATAAGTGTTGTGGTAAATACATAAAAAAATTTTCATCTATTAAATCCAAAAACACATTGAAAGCAAAATTTCATTGCATGTCAGTAATAGTTCAAAATTTGAAATGTGGTAAAGGATTAGTTAATATCAGAACTCTAAATTCTCTTTTAAATTCCCACACCAAGAAAATATCTAAATAAGATTACTTGCAAACAACACTGCGCTACTATTTTCTAACGCCTTCAAAATAGCAGAAGAATTCTAGGAAAAAATGCTGAAGAAAAACAAGTATGTCAATGTTTTAATTTGTATATTGTGCTGACATGACAGTGACAAGGGGTTACAAGTTAAGAGGCTTTGTGAATTATTTGTGTTCTTTGGATTATGTTCTTTGCTTTTGAGGACTAGAGTTCAATACAAAAACATTTATTCTCACATGACTTTTCCAGGAAAATTGCAAAAAACTGTCATATGATAATTCATAAAGTCCTTTAGGATGTACTATAATTACCTGTATGAGTCACGTCAGGACAGTATAAAATATAAAACAGTTACATACTTCTTGCCTTTAGGAGTTGCCTACTTCTAACACCCTTCTGTTATTTTGTAGGACTTAGCGAGTGCTCACAGTCAGTCAGCATTAAAATAATAATGGAATATGTTTCAAATGAAAATTCCCTTAGTTATAATTCGTGAAGTGTTTTCAATCTGCTGTAGCTCTACAGTAATCTTTAAATTCTATTTATTTTTCCTTAAAATATCCCTTTTAGTGGAGCATAGCAAACTTTTTTTTCTAATTTCTGTTATTTTATGAAATTTGTTAAATAAAATATTATTTTTATCGATTAAGCTTTTTATATTCGTTCCTTCTCTTTATATTCTTTTTAGACAATTCTGATAAAATGTAATTTTTCAGATGAATGGACAAATGCGATTATTTGCATTTTAATAAAACAAAAAACCGAAAAGAGCCAAATGAAAAATATAACAGCATCAGCACAAATCCTATCAAGTGCCATTTTGAAAGCATCTCTTTTGTCTGTTAAACCTCTGAACATTTCTAGGAATTAATGGTTTATCATTTTAAAGACAAATAAAAGTAAAATAAATAGTAAACGGATTATTGAATGAGTTTCAGCTGATGTGCGTTTACTTCTGCCAATAACTCAATAAGAGATGTGAAAATGATCTGATCAGATAATCCTTACGCTTCGTTGCCATCCAGATACCATTTGATTGCGAGATTGTTTGACTACTGCTGCTGATGCTGCTGCTGCTGTTGTTGTTTGGTTTGCATTTATGGCAGCTGGCAAAATTTTTTATGCATCATTATCAAGGACTTGGTTGGCAGCTTAACTGAAAAAAAAATTGCAATTGTTTCAATTTTCCAAACGCATAATAATCAAGTTTCTTCGATGTGGTTTGCTTTTGTGTTGCATCAAACTCATATGGCAGACAACCACAATGACTATTTTAAAAAATAATGCCGGCCAGATACACTATTTATTTGTTTGTCCGGATAAGGATTTAAAAGTCTAATGAAATGTATATAGAGGAGAACAGAGAGCAAGATGTGGGAGAAATACTGAACGTTGTATTAAATGTTGAAAAAACTTACTGCACATTAATTGAACTGAAAATTATCTGGTTGAACGGGTGTTGTTTGAGAAAAACAAATTACTTTAATGTGCTGGGATTATGCGTCTATAGAAATATCTGCATATTGCAATTTAAATTTGCATGTGTGAAGCAGGACACACACATTTTTTATAGCATAGTGAATTTTTAATGAAATTAGCCTTGTATAATAATCGAATGTGAAGTGCAGAAATTTTAAATTTTATAGTGCTGCTGCTATAGCCTATTGGAAAACGACTTTTTGCAAATAGAAATATAATGAAAATATTTCTTAGAATTGCCTTGGGGCTTTTATACCCTCCAAAAAAGAATTGTAGGGTATATTAACTTTGCATTCCGTTTGTAACGCAGCGAAATAACCATCTGAGACCCCATAAAGTATATATATTCTTGATCAGTGATAAAATCTAAGACGATCTGGACATGTCCGTCTGCCCGTCTGTGGAAATCACGATTTAGTTCAAACAATATAAAAATATATCATTTGCTAATTTTGTTAAGCAAATGATATATTTTTATGTCAAAGCAGATACAACGCGTAAAACTTGGAGCTACAAAATCAAAAAAAATATTACTTGGACCACGCCCAAAAATAGTGTAAAAATTTAACAAATTGTGTCACTTAAGTCTACATTCCTTAACAAAGATGATATATTCTATTTTGGTCCCCTTCAGTGGGCGTTGACGTTATAGAAAGGAACTCTGTCCCACCAAGTGAAACATTTTAAATTTACTTACTAAATATTTGGAGGGTATTTAAGATTCGACCCGGTCGAATATAACATTTTTACTTGTTTGTTGTTGCCTTGTTATTTTAGAAGTATTTTTCTTTGAAATAAGAAAATATGGTACCAAATTTTTATTACACAAGTACCAAACGAAATCTATATTTCTATTGCTTTATTTCTTTTATATGTAATCTGGAAGTGGAATCGATTTCGATGTTTACATTGGATTTTATACTCGTGTATTATAAATTTAAGTTTTCATGCATTTAAACAAAATTAGAGTCATATTTACAAAGTTATAAAAAAATAAAGACATCAATGTGTTTTAAGAAATTTCGCATCTCATATATTTTATGTTGTCCATGGTGCTAATGTACATTTTCTATAATATTAAATAACTTGTAAATTCATAAAAATAATAGTTTTTTTTTATAATATATTATGAAATACATAAATTTCATGTCATCCTCCTTATTTCCATATTACATATTAAAAGTAAGATGTTCTGGCTTAAGTCTCTGTTAAAATGAAAATAGTCATCTATCGTGTGCTGCTAAACGCACTCCAAAAGCGATTGACTTTTTATTAAGTTTGTTAAATTTCCCTAAGACTCCCACTTTTTGATATGTTTAACAGAAATAATAAAATAAAAATCAATAAAAACGTTAACATAAACTTTCTATAAATATCTATATTTATTGTATTTTTATTACTTCCGTTTTCCAAGTACACACATTTTTAAAGTGTTAGGAAAACAAAAATGTGCACATGAAGCAACATCGTTTTGGCTGTACATGTAGATAAATCTGATGTTGAACGTGAAAATACATATGAATCATGAGTACTTGCCGTCGAGTAAATATTAAAAATGCTAAAGTTACATCTTTTGAATCAGTAGCATTTCTAACAACGCCTGCTGTTGGCTGAATTTGTTAGCATCTGTGCAATGGAGTCGCAAGTTGTGGGTTCCAAACCATTTTCAGCCAGTTCTGGCTAAAAATCTTGTGGGATCAAATTTTGCTAACCTGCATAAGACGTGTAAGCACCACTAGGTTTTTTTTGGAGAAAATTTTAAACTTCTAATATATTGCTTTTTAGCATTTTTGACTCGAATCTAAAAAAAAAGCCAAAGGACTTCTCTCGATTGAAATACCCTACGAAAATATTTTTAATAAAACTTTACCGTAAGCCTTTAAATATCAAAATTCATGGTTTCAAATTGAATTTCAATGGGTTTTATATCGTAACATCCTATTTTGCTGCATGCCAAAGAAACTACGCTCACATCTATCAAATATTTGATGAAATAAGTGTAATGACTATTTTTGGACAAACGTTTCTTTGATATTTTGGGTGTATGCCAGCCAAATGAAATCATAAAAAACAATACTGATTTTGAATTAAATTTTTTTTATCAAATTGACATGCTCTCATTTAAAAAATACTTTCCCCAAATTAAAAAAAAATTATTGATTACATTTACGTCGTCAAATATTCGATAAATGTGAAAAAGGATACGTGAATACCGCAACAAATTTATATGATCCATACAATAGCAACAGTGGCAACTGGTATCAATTATATGGGAATAAAATTGTCAAATACAAAAACATACCCAAATACCCTGGCCTGTGAAATCTTCTGAAAAACGTCACATAAGTAGCGATTAAGTAGTCCACTGAAGAGTTTGATGCTGGATATATAGATATTATAAAACAATTATAGATGTACGCTCGAGTCCTATATATTAAAAGCTTATTGCGCAATATTTCCTTTTTAATATTTAATTTTAAATGTTCCCAAAAGTACTGTTTTCTGTCTTAGGAGCCCTGTGATATTGTTTGACGTAATTTTCAATTAGGCCTTGTACTGCTGAAAGTGTGTGGTTGCAATTTAACACTTAAGCCATCATGTTGATCAAATGTACTCCCTTCCACATAACGCACATTATTGCTACGAAATAATGTTGCGGGCACTTTTAGTAGGAATGAAATTCATTGAAATTTAATTTGCCATAAAAATTCATGAATTGTCAAAAGAGACAAACATATAAAAATTTTTGATCTCAATTGTGCCATTCGTTTTTAATGGCACAAGACAAGCGTACAATGGCTTAAGGATATTGCAAATAATGACTTATTTGCCAATATTTATATAACTGAAAATCATATTATATTGTCTAGCAAATTTTCCACGATAAGAAAAAGTTTAAATTTGTATGAAAATAATAAATAAGTTTTGAGAAATTCATTAAACTATGAATCGTTTCTTAAAACAAAACAAGTTTCTCTATTAAAATATATTGATTATTATCACTATAAGTTGTGAGAACTATTGAATAGTTGTCAAAGCTTCAAAAATAGTTTTTTTATTTAAAAATAAAGTTTTCTATTTTAATTTTTTAAGCTTTTGTTTTTCTGGATCATATTAATTATGTTTATTTACTTCCTTCTTTATATCCTCTTTTTGACCCGTGTAAATAAAACTATTTTTATTTGTTTTTATTGATCTATATATTTCAAACCTCTCGGTTCATCTTCAGCATCTAATTCCTTTGATTTATATGAAAATTATTTTAATAAATGTATAAAATTTTTTATATAATTGAAAATTATTTTCTATTTTAATTCAACAACAAACAAACGAAAATATTGTTTGTAGTAAAATTATTCTTAATTTTATTAGCTAATTGATGACACCAAAAATGATTTCATTTCGAATAATTCTTTCATTTTTCGTTTGCTGAAGAACAAAATTATCAAACGAGTTCCCTTTCCGAACGGCATAGTTTTAAATCGCTAAAGTAGCATAAATTCTCTAAGTTTGAAATTATTTTCAAATGCTGCACGGATATTAGAATTCTTGGGCTGCTAACTAATCCCTCTGGCATAATATAAAGGCAAGAAGAAATTTATTTATAAACAATTTCTTTATATGAAGGTCTAAAATTAAAATTGTTGTGAACAAGATAATCGAAAAACCCAAAAATGTTAACCGAACCAAATTAAAAATACGTATTTAATATCACCCTAAAAATTAAAACAAGCACTGGGGATCCTTTTTCACAACAGCCATTAGAGTTTACATTCATTCTTAACCGCATGCCATATAAAATATGAGCCAAGCCATCATTGTCTGTTTGTTATAATCGTTTTTATATGACACATAGTTTTCATGATACCAACATGCCACCAAAAACCAACACACATCTAGATGCGCACTACTCCGGTATACAATAATTATGTCGCCAACTTTTGTATCTACTACGGGTAGCAACCCAAAATAGACCATAATTCTTAAATATAATTTAAATTTTCACACAAAATTACACATCTCACAATAGATTCGAATGTTAAACCCATAAAGGACAGTGAAAATTGTGCCAAGAGTACTTCACTTCACGTTTGTCACTCTGCTGCAGACTCTGTATATCATCAACCTCAAAGTTGTAAGTGAAAATGTAGATGAGTCTGCATTCAAATTACTTCATTTACATGCAGGATGGAGAGGCAGCGGTCTTGTCAATCTTAAGCAACACATTCATTTAGAGTGAATTGTGATACTGGAATTTGTTGTTTAAAAGCAATTAAAGGAATTTGATAGAGTGTTAGAGGAAATTGATATCAGTTGCTTTTAATACTGGCTTAATGTAATTTGGCATGACGCAGTTGGTTTCAACTATTGGTCTGCACTCTAAAAGTAATTATCGCTCAAAAAAAAATTAGTAACACCTAATTAAGAACTGACAAAATATCTTAACAACTCAATAAAGTATTAAAGACATAGACAAATTTTTTCACTGCAAAAAAAATTAATTAAGATATTTACCAGCGAACGTCTAAAATTTCATAGCAATCAAATAACTCAAGTTGTAATAGGTCAATGTTAGTATTTCTAAAAATATATTTTTATTTATTAAGAAACTCGTATGCTTTTCTTCTTTTTTCAATCCTTGAAGCAGTTCTAATATTATTATTTTCTTAGGAGTACGACCAGCGTTCAGGGGATGACCCCTTTATATGCAATGCATTGCACCGGAACAGGAAAGGAGAAGATAGTATAGATAGGACAGATGAGGAAAGATGAAAGGATAGAGAATTTTTTGTAGCAATTTTAATCCATTTATTTCGACGGCTAATTTTTTGCTACAAGGCCGACGAAGGAGAATGCGGTTGCTCTTCTCTTTAGTACATGATTGTGTCAGTCGCTACCAGTTGTGTTCAGTGCTCAGTGCTATGCCTTCATCACTGAAAGATGCTGATAACAACAAACACAAATCATGCACTAATGCTGATCCGAAAAATAATATTCATGACTGGGGTTAAACTCAGGACCCTCCGCTCGTGTTAACTACTGCAGCCAATAGCATCCTCATGCGGATTTTGGTATGCCGTTGAGCTCTCTCAGTATCATCCCCTCAGTCCTTGAAAAACGGCGAAAAAATCGCAAAGAGGCAAATCTGGTCACATGTTGACGCTTTTATTCATAAAAGTTTTTATTATTCTTGTTCTAAGACGAAATAGTTTTCTATAAGAACACTCTATCAATATATTTAATATAAATATATAAAATATTTTTATCCAATAAAAGTCATACCAAATACGAAATACATATGATTTTTTTTTTGGAAAATTAACTCGTTATTTCACAATGTCGAAAAAACTGATTCTTTCGTATAATTACATTTCAAAGAAAAACAATTTACACAATTTGGTTTCTGCTTCAAATATATTTGTACAAAAGAAAGAATTCATTTGACAGTGAAAAAGGCAGTAAAAAAATATTTTTGCTACAATCACTCAGCAGTAACTAAATTATTACGCTCAAATTGTAACGCTAATACTTTAAATATCGATGTACACAATATGTATATGTGAATGTATGTACACATTTGATTTTTTTATATATATGAAAAATACACAAACGACAAGAATTCGCTGACTTTGCGATTGTCTGTAATTCACACAAATTATTTGTTTATATTTTTATTGAATCAGACGAGAAATACATTCATGTGTAAATATCACATTAATATGATTGATAAATATATTTAATCTACATGAAGATATAGACTTCCAACGGCGTTGTATTGATCAGCGGGGGAAAAATAAAGACATTTTGCTAAAAGACAACGAAGGACAAAGAATAAATTCTTGAAGATTTCACACTTCGCTGATTGTTATATGAAGAGTGAAATTGTTTATCACAATTTTGTTTTATGAATCAATATATTTATCAGGGGACTTTGTATGGCACAAGTAAACAAAAAATTAGCTTTATTGAAAACAAAACGAAACATTTAAATTTATAACATTCATTTACGGCAGTTTTTGCATTAGATTGCTTTATATATATTTTTAATAAAAGAAAATATTGGCGGCTGTCAACACACAATTAGGTTCCTTTTTCCAATTAACTGTTTGCTAATTAAAAATATATAATGATTTATTAATTCATTGCATGCTGATATAAATTGACAAAACTGTTCTTTGGCAAAAAGAGTGTCATAAATCTTCTGTAACTCAAAATAACAATTATTTTGTACCAACAGCTATTAGGGATATGGTGCCTAATTTAAAACTTACTTCTTAATTGATAAAAAATATTTTAAAATTATTTGCATGGAAAATTTGTCAAATAGGGCTTTGATAAGCATAAAATATTTTTTTAAGAACTTAAATACCTACTGGCTTATTCACAAAAAAATTATGACGACTTTATAAAGGGTTTATAAAAAAGTTTTCTATGAAAACAAAAATACTTTTTTATGAATAAGGCCATTAATAGATTAGAGCTCATTCAATAACTCGTGCACTGTTCAACATATTTAAGATACTTCTTTCCACGATCCAAATTGATAATTAAATTGTTTTTATGGAGATGTAAAAATGCGTGCACGATGGAATTTCTTTGATAATCAACTACCAACAGACATTTCAATGGTGTTAAAACACTAAAATCGCTTCCTCTTTAGGATTTTTCAGATTTTTCTCTTTCATGTTCGTGTTGTGAAAGAACAATATAAAATATAATGATCCGCAATATCCATATCCACACAGTCTCCATCAACTGCAGCTCTACTATATACGAGTACACATTTACAACTTCTTGAAAAATTAGTGTCATATAAGCACATCATTGACAAGCAAACAATATACTCGTATCTATCATAGCATTTTTGTTGTTGTGGAAATTTTTATTTCTATTATTTTTTTTCATTCAATCTGCTGTCAACAATAACATCGTTTTAGTTGACGCACTCAATGTTAACGATTTAATTTCTCAAACTTTTATGCGAGAAATAAAACTAATAATGGATTTAAAAGAAAATAAAAATTCTGTAATCAACTTTAATGTCAAGAGCTGCAAAGTAAAGAAAGTAAAGTGAAAACTACATGAAATCAGCACAGTTGTCAGCTAAAACGAATACTATTCCCGTGTACAAATTTCGAAATGACAAAGTGAGAATAAAAGAAAAGTTTCCCATTTTACTGGAAACTTCTTCATTTCATTTTTATTACAAGTTTTTTATTTTTCTATTAAATAAGCTAAAATGAAAAGTTATCTCTGTGCCACTTTTTAAGTCACAGGAACGAAGATGTTGCAGAAATGCTGTGGAATTTTCAGGTATCGTCATAATTACTGCTGTTGCAGCTACAACTGACTCTTCCTTGGCAGGTTGGAGATTTAGCACAAACCCTTTCCATCTTCCTAAGAAAAAAAAAAGTGCAATAATTAAAGTTTAATTTCAATAGACTTTGCTAAAGTAACTTGCCAATGTTAACTTTAGAGCCTGATGTTTTTATAGTTTGTAAAATAAAAGCATGTTAGGCATCAAAGTGTCACAGAAATTAGGTTTTACTGTATAAAAGGCGTTTTAAATAATATTTTATTTGAAACTTTTTGAGTTTCCTTATTGGCTGCAGCAATTTTTTATGTATTTATTTTCTTTTTAACTTTTTGGCAAAAATGTAAAGTTGAAACTTTTTTCCACAGTCTTTTCACGGTTAGAATATGAAACATCAGCCAACAGTTGTTAGCTGTTTTATCCGTAGTGCTGTGTCAGCAGCAAAAATTATTTGATATGCAACTTTTTCACCAGCAACTAAAGTTACAAGGCCAAAGGCGCTGTTGTAAATTATGTTCACAATTTCCATTTTTAAGGATGCCACTCTACAGCAAGCCATGGACGCATACATGTACTCGTATGTTGTAACAGATTTATGTACGATAATTTGCAATTATTTTTTAACACGTTCGACCCAATTACAAGAGTATATATATTCAGCTGTTTGTTTGTGTATACAATTGGCAGTTTCGGTTAAATTAAGCCAGTAAGTAAGAAGTAGTTCATCAATGCCTTTCAGCCAGTACTTCTAAGTTAGCTAATGTCCAGTGAAGTGTCATCCATTGAAAAATTTAAATCTGGGCTGGCAAAGCCCTAAGCTGTCGCAGAAAAAGTTGTCCATTTTCTTAGTATCCTACCTTCATGCTTTGAATTCATTATCATTTGTGGCGTAAATACGCAGTGGGGACACCCCTCCTTGAATTTCCTTAATATCAGCAGCTCTACTATTTTAAGTTCTTCTGGATTGGCCCACAGAACTTTGGTTGTATTACCCACAGTAGCACTATTTCATTGTATTATGTGGTCCATCTTAAGGAAATTCAGTCACCTAAACTTTGCTACCCTGACAGACTTTGCAATAATAAGAGATACTGCCTGCAACGCTCTGACCTTGCACGCCAGCTAACTATGGATTACGCCGTTTGAGATCCACCATCCAAATAGGCCGAAGTCTGCTGTGCACTCACTGCGTAATCGATAGTCATATTTTCCAATGCGAAATTGTCCCAGAGTTTATCTTTTCATTCTCATATCCTTTAATGGAATTTAGCAGTCCGTAAAGGTTGTCATACCTGTACCCTTAATATTTACATTGACCTACTGTAAGGCATCCGTTTGCGTTTTTATCTAAAAAGCTGTACAAAACACTTTATGTATATAAAAGTATATAAGTGATATTTACTATGACTTAATGCTTTTCAAATGGAGACTTCTCGTTTTCTAATAAATATTTGTTTCGGTACCAAGGAAGACTATATTGAGTACAATATGCAGTTTCATGTTTAACCACCCTTGCTCGTTTGAAAGTAAAAAAAAAATTTATTAAAGTGCTGTATAAAATTCCAAGTTAAATTTACAAGAATACAAGCCACAAAAAGTTAACATACAATGTGACGAAATGTCACATGAATTATTGGACACAGCGATCTTATGCGTTTTATAATAGTTATAATTATAGCAAACATGACTGAATGATTTATTGAATTGAAAATAAAATCAGAACTAAGTCAAGTGTTTCAAGTCTTTAACCTCTTTACAATATGGTATCATTGTTCACTTCACAGATATTCTTCCCACCTCTCAGAATACACCTTATCCAGGATACCTTCTCAATACCAACGCCAACTTTTAACATCTTCATATTGCACTATTTGGCATAAAAACTTCTACCAAAAATATCTCAAGCACAAAGTATTTACTTTTAAAATTTTTATTATTTTCGTATTTTTACGAAGTGCAGCAGGCATCAGACAGCAGTAATGCTAGACATGAGTGGGTGTCAACAAGAAAACCCTGTTAAAAATAAAAATCTAAAATAATATTCTAAATGACATCTTTGTCTTTAATGGAAAAAGTCATTATTATGCAGGAAATTCAGAGAGGAAAAAAATAAATAAATTCATGGATGAACAAAATGCTAAAAGTGTTAAAAGGTGGTAACAAGATTTATTATGTTTTTAGTGTGCCTTATTAAATTTGTAAAGGAGATGATGTAAGACTATGCACTAACATATACACACACACATACAAATACAGAAAAGGAGATAGATATTTTGAAATTTCTGGTAGTTATATTATGCATATAATTTTGTTATCTGTAGTATATTTTAATGTTACGTATATTTGCTTAAGGGCTTTGATTATCTGAACCAACAGGAGTTTGTAAAATCATGTAAAACAATGTTAGGAAAAGTCTAAAAACATGAAGTGGTGGAAAATATATTCGCATTAAAATTGATGACTCTAGGAATTATGCCCAAAGTCCGATACAAATTCTATTAAAGTTATTCAGCCATCTCAAAGAGTTCCTCAGTTAGTGCCTCAAATATAATTTTTGGAATGAAATAATTTTTAATACCATAAAAAGCATGAGTGAGTGAAATTAAAAAATGATTCAATCCGAAAACTTATTTCCTTGTTTGTTCTTTAAGGAATCAAAATGCGGAATCAATGCCGTTTCCTAAAGGAATCGGAACCTGTAATATGGCTGATTATAAAATTAACCCATATCGTCCCAAAGATCTTTTTTTTCGAATCAGTTTATAAAACTTCGTAGGTTAATGTTAATTTGGTTCCAGAAGATACGAATCAGATGTCCGAATTTTTTTAAAAATTTTCATTAAAAATTTTTTTTTTAAATTTTCATTAAAATTTTTTTTAAATTTTCATTAAAATTTTTTTTTAAATTTTCATTAAAAATTTTTTTAAAAATTTTTTAAAAATTTTCATTAACATTTTTTTTTTTTAAATTTTCATTAAACATTTTTTAAAAATTTTCATTAACATTTTTTTTTTAAATTTTCATTAAAAATTTTTTAAAAATTTTTCATTAAATAAGATATGTTCTTAGTCTTTCCTAAACAGAGAAAAAAATTTTAAATGCTTGAAAAAACGAACACTGGCACGAAATAGGTTAAACTATTCGAAATATTTGTTTTGGGTAATTAATAATTATAGCGACTTAAGGAAATGTTGGGACTAAAATTTAAAAATGTGACTACAGAAACAAAATTTACATTTCAACAATATTTCTTCATTCTCTGTTAATTTTACTATTTTGAAGTAATCAAAAAATTAACAATAGCTATTGATGTAATGCGATAATCAATAAGGGATCAGATAAATAAACGAAAGCAAAAAACATTTGGCTGGCAATATTTTCAAATTGCTAACGAAATATTGAATATCAATCAATCAAATTCGCAATAATATAATAAATTATCATGGAAATAATTCAAATATACAAGATGTTTAAAGGATTTTATTTAATATTGAAAACTTAAGGACGAATTAATAAAAAAAAATGTTTAATTTATAAACTGATAACGAGTATTTGCAAATATTGTATAGAAATTTGAAATGAAATAAAATATTTTTAATGAGCTATCAGCCTATTTTTGTAAATAAAACAAACCTTTTCGTTTGGGTATTTATATTTAAACAACAATACAAAAAACTCAAATTTGTTTTTATTTCAATATAAAATCCTAAACGAATATTTTTATTTTTTTTACAAAAGTAGGCCCAGTGCCTTTATTTTATAAACCATGTTTAATTTTCTATTTTTCATTCCATATTCGTTAAGAGACTGGCCTGATTTTCAATTTCAATTAGAATAACTCTACAACTGCTTTAATACAAATTTGCCAGCAACTACATATTAATTAATAAACATCAAACATCATTGCGGACGAGTGTCCACTTTCCATTATTGTCGCCAGAAATATTCTAATCACAAATTAGACCAACAACAAAATTTATAAGAAAATTCATTGATAAAAGCTTTTCACACAAATTGCATCATTGTGTTGCTCTTCTATTTCAAATCAATGAAAGCTGAGATTGTTTGTTCAAATTGAAAAACATTTTCCATTTTTACAGTTGAATACATATCGAATTGTCACTCAATTAAACAAGTTAAAACATCTACTTTTTTATTTATGCTTCAATTTAATTCTTGTATTATCTTTGAACAGAGTAAGATGGGGATAAATGAGGCCAATAAATCAAATGACAGTAGTTTTTCTATGCAGAAGAGGGATTCAATAACAACGACTTCGAATTTCAATGAACTTCTGGCATTTCAAGATTTGCAGAGAGACTTACTGCAGAATATTTTACTGGCTGTGGAAAAGTTGTTTGTCTAATTGTTTTAAAATGAAATAAAATATGTACACAGAAATTAATTGCAAATTAAGAGATTTAACATTTATTAAACTTATGCTGTGCTTAACACTTATTTATAAATTTTAAACATGCTGATGGTTTTTTCCCAAATTTACACCAAAAAAAGTTCCAAATTAATTGTTTTTTACTGTGAATTAAATAATTCTTACACCAACTCACCAGTAGACTTCAACCTAATAAATAATAAATTAACTGAGACAACATCTAAAACAAAGTACAATTTAATTAATCGGTGAGTATTAAAAAATATGTCCTCGTTGCTGTCATTTTGTCAGACCACAAAATAAAAGGTTGTATAATACAATAATAGTTTAATGTTAAGCGTAATTATTCCTGTATACCGAGAATATAACTTTGCAACAAACTCTACTGAATTTTTCTGCCACATTAAAAGCAACTTTGAATATTAAATTTCGTACAATAATTAAAAATGCTGAACAAAACAAACACCAGCAACACCTTGGGGAGCACTGTGTATAATTCCATTAAATATTCCAATCCAATTAAAAACTTGACTTGTCCATATTTCACAACAACAACAACAACAAAAGAATATGTACATAAATGTATGGGTAGGAGATACTTTCAGTACTACAACATGTAATGAAATTTAAATGTTTTCCAGTTTCTGTTTTTCTATTTTAGCTCACTTCAAAACTTTCTATATATAGTATATATTCATGACTTTTCTCCCAAACTGCTGACATAGCTGATACGGATAACAGCAACAACAACAACAACAACAACAACAAAAATTAAGCATTTTAATATTGAAAAAGAGCCTGAACAGCATGGAGTGAAATGGCAGTCTGGCAGGTTTTAACAATTTCTATACAAAATAACTTTTGTCAATGATTCAATCACAAAAACTTTTAATTACGTTAACCCTCTGTATCATACTGTAGACTGTAGGCAACAAACCTTTGGGGTGCCTCACAATTAATATAGATAAATTTGCTTAATATAATCGCTCACTGTAGCCGGTGGTATACAAAGTGATCCAACAAACTTGCACCAAAAAAACCAATTAGTTGGCACTACTTGCCGAAAATTGGCATTTGTTATCTGACCGCTGGTATTTTCTCACAGTCACCATTAGCCGCGATTTCAAAATATATGAATAGTAAAGTCGTATCCACGTGTTTTATGTGTTATCTTTATAAATTTGAGAGATAGGTGCTTACATTTTATTGTGAAACAGTGTTCTTTATAATTTTTCCATTTGGTTGTGTTTTTTCTGGCAAATAAGGAGTGTTGCAACATACACTTTTTGTATAATTTTTTCCTTAAATAATAAAAATAAATAAAAATAAAAAAATACGTATATTTTACTTTGTTGTTATCGTCCCCTATACAAAAAATCAGATAAATCGGTGTCCTTGAGTGATAGAGGGTTAAATTGTATTTTATTACTGCTGTTGCCACTGCTGCATATTGTTCTTATTATTCATACTTTCTGTACTAAAAAGAACGTTTTTTTCCTCATAGAACAATTTTAGTTGGAGTTTAAGTACAATTTCATTGCAAAGTATAAAAGCGAGCGCAATAAATTTTGAAGCACAACAAATATTCCTTAAGTATTGCATTACTGCTGAGGAAACCAATTAAGTTTGAAAGCTGTAAATTGAACAAATTGCACAGAGCTAGTGGAGAATACAGTGATCCAATGTTAATGTAGAAACATTTTATTTGAAGTGTTGAATATATAGGCGATATTGCAAAATGTGTGCTCCGACCGGAGTGAGTAATTGTAAGGTCAGTGACTAGGTGAAAATTTTGTGCCAACAAGATTTTACAATAACCAGGATTCAACTGTCATCCAGTGTTCTCTCATCTAATGAGGTAGTCATGGACATTGTATATTTAATCTGCTCCACATACTGTACTGTAGAGTTTCCGAAGTACCGAACATTTCCTTATCGGGAAGTAAAATCTCTTATAAACGCAAATTCAAGTCAAATTGGAAATATTTTGCAATGATTGATGTTATTGCAAGAGTAAATTTTTTTCTATCTCGAACCAGCACTCAGGGGATGACTTATACAAGGAAGGGATAGTATTGAGGGGACAGATGAAGAAAGATGAGGAGCTACCGATTTCTTTACTTCGCCGGCTAATTTTTGCTACAGGACAGGCGAAGGAGGATGCTGCTGTTACTCTGCTTTTTAGTACATGACCGTGTCAGCCGCTGCCAATTATGTTCAGTGACCAGTGCTATGCCTTCATCACGGAAACAGTGTAAGAGAATTCAATATTCCCATAAACTTAAAATTTAAATTCCCGAAAATTTCGAAAATTTTCCACAATTTGTAACAGAATAATTAATAAGAACTTCCCGTATATTTTCCCCACATAGAAACTCTACTATAGTGAGATCTGTTACTCATAGCACAACTAGTTTTATCGGCAGTTTTGGACATTTAAAGCATGAACTTAATCCATGAAATAATTCCGTTAATATTAAAATTAAAAAAAAATTAATTACGGGAATATTAAAGTAAAATCCACTATTCAATTAAAATATCACATAAAAACTGCAAAACTGTGAATTAAATGTTTTAAAAATAATTCAAAAACTGTAGTTAAAATATTTTCAAGGCCACTGACTTTTTAATGAATAACTGGTTTCGAGTTACTCCAAGTAACTGGTATATTATAGGGTGTGGCAAAGTGTATTTCTGAATTTTGTGTAACTCAAATGGAATTGATTCTATTAGTCTAGCGAATGCCAGACTTTTTAGTATCTTGGACACTTGAAATATTTTATTCATCTAAAGGGTATTATGATTAGCATCATATTCTTCAAATTTGTATGATAAATACTGCTGATTTTTCTTAGCAACATGAAATTCCATCGCTTGTATATATGTATTCAATATATATATAAAAGAAATGTACTCAGACACTGCCACAAATCTACCCTGTCATAATTTTTAAATTGATGAATATTTCACTGATGATTAAATTGAAATATGTTATGCAAACGTGCGTAATTTTTCCATGGAGAGTGTGTATAACGAAAACTTTTTCTTAAATCCAGCCAGCAAGATTAATGAAAAAATATTTGCAGCAATCAGGGTGCCAAATCGAATGTTAAGAGGGCCTCAGTTTTGTTAGCAACAATGAATTTTGTTGTTACAGAGACAGCCTTTAAAAATAATATTTATCAACATGATATCCTCTAAAAATACACAATTAAAAAAATGTGGCAAATTTTAAAATTATGCGTCTTACATTAGAATAGAGCGTTGTCATCTGTTTATGGTTTCAGCTATTTTCAATGTCTAGTTGGTTTTTGGGAAAGCTATAAAAGTGTGAACTGTGTTGTATATTTAGCGATTTTCTGCTGTTGGAAAAAAAATCCATTAAAATATTTAAATCAAATTTTGCGCAAAAAATTATATATGGTGATGATCAATATCACTTGAAATATTGGCAGCCTTGATTGTTGTCTGGGGTCAGAAAAATGTTTGCAAGCGGCAGAACCTTTTTAAAAAAAGTCGAGAAGATGTGAATGACAACACTCGTTCTTTATCCATCAGCACACCAATTAAATACCAGTGAAAATGTTAAGAAAGTGAAAAAATAAATTTTATGGAGAATAGTCGATGCACTATTAGAGAAATTGCTCAGAATGCAATATAGCAATAAATAGTTCGATACAAAGCACTTATATGATATCCATCAATTTATAATTTATTGAACAAATCACCATTTCGAATAAACCTTTGCCTAGACGGTGTCGAAAAGATCAGGTCCGATTTTGGTAATACAAAAACACTTTAAAAAGCGATCTCACCATTCTTCCATGCACAGTGTTTCTTTTTTGCTCTAGTTTAAGGAGGCTCTAGTCAGCAGGAATGTGAAATATTTATCCATAAAAAAAATAATTCTTATGAAATGGGACCGAAGTCGCTATTTATAAGTTCTATTAATATGATTACACACAACGACAAGGATTTTTTTTCCAGAGAGTTAAGTTGCTTTAATGTAGACATTTGACATACTGACTCTGAAAATAAAAGCCGTTTTCTTGTATCAGCTCTATATATTGAGATATTTAATGGTCGTTATTTAAAAAAAAATGTAATTTTCGGCGAAAAATTTCGAATTTGAGTGCCAAGTACGGCTAAACTATGAGAGATATCGACCTCATTCTTTTTTTTATTATTTCTGTAATTATTAAACAAATATTCTAAACATTCCACTCATAAATATATGTAAGGCTGATACTTAAAATAAGAGGTAATTTGGTACTTCCAAAATATTATGAGTGAACCATATTTGACGGGTATTACAACCTATGCGACAAATAAACAGATATAGTACATCATTTATCAAATCAAGAGTAGAGCACTTGAAACTTTCTATTTTTCAAAGTAAATTTTTACAATTTAGAAGCGTTTTTCTGGCGTTAAACTCATGGTGACACATCTTTTTTTACTTGGACCGTCACTCAGGCCATGACCCCAAGTAATGTACTGCATAGTATAGAGAAAACAGATGAAGGAAGATAGTAAATTTCGTGTAGCCATTTTAATTCTTACTTCAACGGTGAAATTTTGCTACAATACAAACGAAGGCGGTTGGTGTTATTTTGATATGTAGTAAATTATATTATTGATCGATTGCGCCTTTCAATTTCTGGCCCCTTAGTGATATGTTAGCATACGCTGTTTTTTCGTATTAAAGGCAGCATAAATATATCTAAATATTTCAATTTTAAATGAGTACTTCTTATCCACTAAATAATCCTCCGTATATGAGTATAAGCTGATGTTTTTTATATAAATAAATGTTTTATTAACCGTAGGTACATTATGACTGATGAGAACACAAATTTTATTTTTATGCAAATTTTCCTGTTTTTACATGTACTCGTACAGTGCGGAATATAACTAAAATAAAACAAATATATGAATAAATTAATACATTAATAACACTATGACTCAAGCAAAAAATTTATTTTATATCACATACAGCTTCTAGGCTGTCAGTACACTTTATTGTTTTTATAATATTTAATTTTTCCCCTCTGTACTTTTAATTATCTGCCGTGATTTTAACGTGTATATTTTATCAACAAAATTTTTATGATTGTTAGAAATGAAAGTTTGACTACCTGTAATATTTTTAAGTATTTCGTTATAAAAATTTATTAAATATGGCGATTTTTTTTATGGAAATTTATATACGTACAGAAAAATTTCCCTATAAAAACTCAATGAAGTATTAAGAGGGAAAGCACCATAACAAACAAAACAAAAAGAGATTTATTTTGCTTTCAATAAAGACATGATTTATTAAATAAACAAGTAAATGAAAACAAGAAAATAAATTAAGGAAAATAAAAATTAATGAGATTTGTTGAAAAAAGTTTTTTTTTGACGTATTTTTGATTAGATTGCATTAAAGTTTGTAAACAACTGTGAAAAAAGTTGTATACCTGTAAACAAAATATTTATTAACATTTTTAAATTGTTAGTTATCGTTTTAGCTTTGTTGGCTTTATTAACTGAATCGAAGTTCAGAAAATGACAAAAATAAATGGTACAAAAATAAAATAAAATAGACGAATAACGTCGAAGAAACTCTACCAAAACTGAGAAAATGCCATCAAAAATAGGCAAAATATAAAATAGAAATTTAGATATATGATTGTTTTAAGGCACCCCTAGATAGTACTGTTGACTGAACACTTTGTATAGATGTGCGACTTATGGTTTTACCATTCACTTATCAATTTCATATAAATTTCTTATCATTTTTTAAATTTTAACATAATAAAGTTGAAAAATTCTTAGTATTTTTTTTTTACTTTTTATATATTATTTTACTTTAAACAATGAATTAAAATTTGGTGATTTTGTATTTTATTATAGACAACTGGAAAATTTACCACTTGGTGTAATTTTTCCTTTATTTTAACAATTGCCAGTATACTCTTAAGGTCTTTTATCCAAGATCGTCACTGATGGGATCCATTGTGCAAAAATTCTAAAGCCACTCTTTATTGTCACTTAATAATAAGAAATCCCTATTGACGGATGGAACTGACCAGTATGTACGACTTTAACATAATTTCTTTTCGGGAATTGCTGTTTAGCACTAAAATTTTAAATTTTAATCAAGCTGATAATCGTTGTATGTTCTTAACTAAAAAACATCTGCTACTTTAAATGAATTAACATATTTCGTAAATCCAATTTAGCACAAAATCTGATAAAGTTAATTCTTTTGCTCTCTCTGGTTGCCATTCCATATTTACTAATTGTCAGCAAATACAAATAAACTTTTTTTTACATTCCTTTCTATTCCCATAAAATTTACAGAGCTAAAGTAATTAAGAATTTCATTTCATCTTTTCTTGCCTCCCTCAACCTTTTTATTTCAGATTAGTAATACATATTTGCCAAGTTAGAGCAAAAGTTTGCCATATTCCCCTGTTATGTTTTTGCTGATACAAAAACTGTGAAGACAGGAAATTAAATTTGCTTCATAATTACAAAGTTTTAACATTCAAAATTACATTAAAGGGATTAGACAATTATCTCGATGACACTTAAATAAGCAGAGGGCTAAAGCAGGAATAAAACGTTGAAATAAAACAAATTTTGTTTAACAAAAAGTCTTCAAAAAAAACTGGATAAATGTTGTCAGCCGGAATGATATTTGCTGCTGATGATGCCAGCATAGTAAGATAAATCCAAATGAAATGATGTAATGATGTGTGCAAATATTTATCTTCAGATCAATTTAACAATGAACTAATAAAAGCACATTTAAGAAATATGTATGTGTGCTGTCGAATATGAATTTCTATGATGTGTAAATGAGCGCAATGATATGTTAGCAAAATATCTGTAAAAGAAAGGAAACCCTCATTATTACTGGATATAAATCCATTTCTTTACAGTCTTGCTAATTCCACAATGCAATGAAATACACACATATTTGTCGATTATAAATGGAAATGAAAAATGCTATTGGCATATAAATAAAACGATTTTAGTATTGAACAATTTCTGGTTTTTGCACGTATTTGAATATACATATGATTACGCATGCATACACCCACAGCAGCAATCACATTTCCTTATATCAGAAAACAAATGTAGCCGCATGCCATTGAAATCAATTTATATAAATTTTCCATTGCTATGGTCCATATTTCTTTTATTACAAAATTATTATACTCCTTTTCATAAACAACAGCTTCCCTTTCACATTTTATCGTTTCTTATTATGTGTATGTTTGTCTGGCATGTGCTTTCGAGTGTCTCGATAATTTTAGTGTAATAAGAACCGAAGAAAAAAAATATATAACAAGCGCATATTATAATGAATGAATGAAGGAATCGAATAAAATCAATATGGTTTTAAGACATTCTATGTTATAAATTTGTACGCAAATTATTGCCAGAAAAGACAAAGACTAATCGCCATTGGGGGCCAATTTCATATAAAATTTTAAGTGGACCTCATGCTAAATGATTTGGATTCTTCCGTAATTGAAAAAAAGCACCAAAGCTTATCCTAAAAACTTCAAAAACCCATAGAGCACTATATAGGATATAATATTGAAACTTAAAAAAAAGTTTATTCGATATGACTACATTTTATTTATTCGCCCATCAAAATGAAAAACAAAATTCATATTATTTTGGAATTACTTTGAAGTCTACTGATGACTTCGAATAACAACCAATAAAATGCAGTCATATAGACGCACTTAACGCACAACATACAAAAGCACATAAAGCACTTTTCTATTTCGAATGTGCACTAATGTGATAACTAACACTTTTGACACACCTGCTAGCAACTAATGTAAGCAGCATAAGTCGACATGTGCTAATATAATTCATATTTCTCTGTATGTACGAGTATGCTGATTATTTGCAATATCCATCATGACTATTTAAGCCAACCCTCATATGCAAAACCCAAAGCATATCAACAAATTCGCTAATAAAATTTTACATCTTTTTAAGAATATTTATTATAAAAATTCTTCAGGGTATTGAAATAAACATTTTATTGTTTTATCGAAAACCTAATGATTTAAAGCAATAAATTCAAAAGCATATGCAATTTTACACAAATAAAAGATACATTTTTATTCATATATCTGGCATTTTAGCTAAATCTCTAGAGTCCTCATCACTGTCAAATGAACTAAACATCTACAAATTCCAAATAATTTGCTTAAAATATTTAAAATCAACAATTCTCTAGACTTTTTCAATGTATTACAAACTACAACCATTAGGCAAAAAGTCTACGTATTATTTAACTACACATGTAAAATTTTTAAGCCGAATCCAAAACACACTCTACTATATACATATATATCACATTGATTGCTCCAAAGTACTTGTGCTGTCAAGAGAATAAAAGTTTTCATTTGTATTAAAAAAACATATTTATTCATAAAATTTGTGTAACCTCACTCACATAATCGTTCAGGGAATTATGTAATTTTATTCACGTTCGAAATTCTAAATAACATTTCTTTGACAATTGCAAACGTGAGAAGCATTTACTTTCTCGTATTAGTTATCTATGCATATGTATGTTTATACACATACATGCATGAGAACATGCATGAGTTCAAGTCTGAGTTTAGTAAACAATTCATATTCAAACAACCGGATCATATTTTGCTGCTGTTGCTGCAACGCCATCATGATGTTGTATGCTGCTGATGATGATAACGATGATTCTGTGCGTTAAGAGCTCAAAAGTAAACTATTATTTTGGTAAATAATAACACGTATGTTTTTATTTTTATATATAAGAGCTGCGATATGTACAAAATAGATATGAATATATTTATGCGTATGATTATTTTTTTGTGTTGCAATACGTATACGCCATCACCTCGTTAAATGACATTGAAAGTTATACTTAAGCAGAGTTGCCGTGTATGCGAATAAATCTTCATAGGTCCTTTCATATTCGAATAATTGAATAATTATTAAATTTTATTCGAATATAAAACCGAATATCGAATACAAATTTTATTTCGAATCATCTATTCATACTCAGTGCAGCATTTAAATATATATGGAAATAATATTGCACTTGCCGGATGGGAGTAACCTTTAAAAAAATTCTTAAAACCAAAAACATTCTAAATCATACCCATTAAATAATATTTTCGGCTGAAAATATGCACTGAGCTAGAGATTGCAATTAATGTCCTAGAAAGAAAAACAGGGAAATAGGTTTTGTTTCTGAAACTCCCACAATCCCCTAACAAATTTTTCGATATCCCGAAATTCAAATTTCTTAGTAATTTTTGCGCATTTTTCACAAGGCTCAAATATTATTTTGTGCATATTTTAGCCACAAATAAAATATGGCAAACATACTTACAATAAAAATAAACACATAACCTATAAGCGAAAAAACAAAAATATTGTACAATTTGCACACACTTGAACATTTTTTGTACAATACCATAAATTGCCCAATAATATTGCAACTGATTGGGCTACCAAAGAGCTAATTAGCGCTAAGGATGGATTGAAAATGAATGGATGAATTGAAGAAAGGAGAGCATAGCATTGAGAAGATAGAGGAAACCGAATGAGAAGATAGAGATTTTTACTCTGCTTTTCAGTACACGATAGTGTCAATAGTTGCAAGTAGTGCTCACGGAACAGATCAGAAAAAATTCTTCCTACGAATGAGTCGAAGGAGGATTTTCGGCTTCTTTGTCTCGCGATAATATCTTCAACCAACACCACCCTAAAGAAATAAACGCATTTTCTTTTTTAAAAAGAATAATTTTTTTAACGAAAAAGTTATTGCTAGTCGAAAAAGGTTCCACTTCCCTATTATTATAAATCAGTGGAGTAAAGTAGGTAAAAAAGTTAAGATATAGTAGAATATCACACAGACTAGACCAGATTATATTAACTACGAATTATAAAATTTAAAAGAATTTTGTATATTTTTCTAAAAATAATAAAATATTATATAAAGTTTTTATAGCCTAAATATGAAGTTAAAAAAAACAGGAATAATTTTAGCTGTTACGTATTTATTATACCTCTTATTAGTAGAACCCTATTGTGTTGGTAATTAAAACCGATACAGCTTTTTTAAGCTCAGTTGAAGTGTCAATTTTTTCATGTAAAGTTTTTTAATTTAAGTTAATTCCTTTTTGTCACTACAATTGAACAACGCAAAATTTGTATGATATGCTTTTACTTTGATTTCATTTCATTTATTTATTTTTTTGTATATAGAATTTTTGTAAGTGATTTGAACTCTTGGATAAAATGCATGATAAAAGTAAGGTATAAAGCAGCAACATAACTGCTTTTAAAATTCCCTTTCATAGCTTTTCCATTAACAAATGTAATGGGTTTTTCCTTTTTTGCTTCTTTGTCTGCCTGACAGAAGATTTACTCGAATGCGGCTGCAAAAATATCTTGTTTAGTAAATGTGCTTTTACATTTGGTCGTAAGGTGTATGCAACTACATGTGAAAGGTTTATAGCGGTAATATGTTTATGGCTATTAAAGATAACGTTGCCAACTTCAAATTAAAAATATTCATATTTATCAAAGAAAAAATAGATAAATAAAAATATTAGAGAGAATCAAAATATTTATAAAAAACTGATACTGAAAATATTTTTGTGAAATTACTTTGTGAATAATGCGCAATACTTTTAAACGGCCATATGTGCAAAAGGAATATTTTACGAAAAGCATCGAACATTTCCCCATTTTTTGTCAGGAATCAACAATGTTCCCACCGTGAACATGATATGATATGTCGCTCAAGGCTACGCTCAGCAGAATTAGTATTAAACTGAAATCTGCTCAGCAGAATTATTATTAAACTTCAAACTGCTGTGAGCAGGATATAAATTTATATCTTAAAACTTTAATTTAACGCATTAAGTGCCCCATGATAGTTGGCCACATTTCATTATGAGTGAGCGCATAAGCCAAGTTAATGCTTAACAAGCCGTTTGCTTTTTCCTCCTTCTATTTTGCACAATTTTAGTTTTAAGTGCAATATTTGTGTTTGTTTGCATGTCGGCATGTTTGAGTCCATGTATATCGTACGTGTGTACGTATCTGTCTGTGATGCCTTTAAAAGTATGAGGTATGAGCGAGTGTTTGTGTGTTTGCCTATGAATCTGATAGTTAGTACTTTTGTTTTATATAAAAGAAGTTGTTTGACTCTTTCTTCTAACTATCTTCCCTTCTGGTTGTCTATCTTTCCTTTTCCTTTTTTCTAATTTAAAGCCAAAACATAATAAAGTGCTTGTCACAGTGATGATTTAAAAGAGACCATGATGAATGTTGTGGTGTTGATAACACATCTATGATAAATTACAAACATTTTGTAGTCTGGATGTTTTTGATGGTTTTGTTTTTGCTTTAGGCCTGGGTGCTGGTATACAATCAGCAAAAACTGGCCTTTTCATTTTTATTGCTTAACTCTTTTGCCTTGTGCAGAAGTAGATATAAATTTTTAATGATATATTATTTTTTAAGCCTTCTTGATGGTTTCTTGCTGGCAAATATAAGAACTTTATGTAAATATTCAGCTTTTTATATCTGTAACCAAATCCAGGTATTTGTAGGAACATAAATATAGCAGCTTCAAGAGTTCATAAAAAATTTATATTTTATATTTGTATACACAAATGGAAATGTCATCTGCTATTTAAGATTTTTATGGGTTTTAAGAGAAACTAATAATTTAAATATGTAGCATAATAATTATTGTTTTCTTTAATGAAGCGTCCATTAGATTTGTCTATAAATTGTCAAAAAAAAAAAAAAAAAAAAAAAAAATATATATATATATATATATATATATGTATATATATATATATATATATATATATATATATATATATATATATATTAGAAATAATAACTAAATATTGAAATTGCTAACAAAAATTCATAATAAATATCTTTCAATATAATGGGCAATCAATCAATATTGTTTGTTTGTTCTAGGTCCAGACAAACAAAACTACTATTATCCGGCACAAGAATAATAACATGATTAATTAGTGAGTAACATAATCTAACACTCCTTGGGAAAGTAATTGATCAGTGGCAAAACCAAACATTGTATTTCAAAATTAAATTAACGCACTTGGCATGATTTAAGCCACTCTGCTTACAAACAATTTTGAAGTGGTATGAAAGAAAACCACCCTCTATTCGCCGAATCATCTTGGTAGGGATGAAGGACAATCAATCTTTTTTCATGATTCCAAAAATAATTATGGTAAAACATTGCGAACTATTTTTTTAGTTATTTATTTTTTTTAGGTATTGACTTATTTATATTTTTGCTCATTTCAACAAATTTTATTCCTTAGTGTCATTGCACACTATGCCTTTTTAGCCTATCTTTTATTAGTCTATCGGTGAGAGGAATTCAGAAGCTTGTAATATGCTTGATTTTTAATTGCGGATTTTTAAGGAAAAATTTATTTTAATTAGCATTAATTTATATCTCCTTTGTCTTACTTGTGCACAGCATCAGGCAACATATTAAACTTATACCTACTACTAAAATTTATAATGTCCACTGAAAAGCTTTAGCGCTTTAAGGAAAGAAAAAAATTTGTATAGAAAAAGAAAAGCTTCAAGTGCTATTGAACATTACAAAGTCAAATTAAATAAAAAAATAAAACCTAAAACAGGAATGACTACAATACAAAAACTATTTATTGAGGTGTCATACAATAAGAACTCTGGAAAACTTTTTTCCAGTTCACTTTGGAAAAAATTAAAAAATAAGGTATTATTGCTACGATGAAGCTCATGTTACATTACGATTACTCTGAATATTGGATTTCCCAGAAACTTGATTATTTGGTGGTAGGAGTTTTTTTTTAAATGAATTTCAAGAATTTGCTGTACATTTTGCACATATAAAGAAATGTACTATTTAATACGAATACCGAATACTCCGAATGTGGCATTTTAGTACCAGAATATATAACAACTATTTTAAAGCCCAAATCTTCTAGTCAACACCACCTTTCTATCATTCAATAATCGTCTTATAAAGAAGCCAAGGGTCCACATGAAATAAAAAGAATTTAGCTGATATGATCATACAGTTTTTACAAGCTCAATAACTGCTAACAACATGTTATAGTGACATATTTGACCTTCTCTAACACAACTCACTTCAACTTCTACACCAGCCACAATACAATAGTGATTTGAAAAGGCGCTGTGAAATAAAAAAAAAAATTACTACACACTAACCATGAGAAACAAGTAAATAAAAAGTCATTTAAAAAACTTTCTACTCTTCGCAATTCAATATAAAATTTCTTATAATATGACTTTTGGTACAAAAGTTAAGGTAACGACAACTAATAAAACCAAATATTGTATACTGTGAATACTTACAATGCAGAAAATGAACAAAAACATTCTATACTTACCGAACAAATCCTGCTACACAGACTTCTTGTAAGCACACAAAGGCACGCACATGGTACACGCTCAGGAACAAAAAGAAGCCAAAATTTGTGTAAAAAAACACACACACACAATTCATATACATACATATACAAAAGTATACATACACGTATTAAATTGTATAAAAGAAATGTTGCGTGTATTAGAATCATATTGTACATTTGATTGAAATTGAATTTTGAAAAATGCCATCAGGTGCTGACATCTAACAAGTAAAAACAAGTTTTATTGTTAATGTATAAGTTTTCTTTTCTGCACAACAGGGTAATAATAAAGGAAAGAAGGAGCAAGAAAACCCAAGCAAACAAAAAAAAAAAACAAGCAAACAGGCTCACAATGACAAACAGATGAAGTTAAGAAGGAAATGAGTCTTGAAGAAGGTAGATGTGACTTTTATAGGCCATCAACGGAATATGACAAGCACAGTGTTTTAAAAGAGTAGTTGATGTTACATATGAAAACAATTTTTTTTGTGTTGTAATGAGCTATTCCCAGAACTCCAAATTTAAAGGAAGTAACTAGAAATGTGGAGAATGGGGAAAAGAGAGGTACACCGTTTGGCAGCATATTTTGCAAGGAACTTATAATTAAATGGAATAGACGACCTTCCTCCACTTAGGCTCATTATTACAATTTCATGTTTGTGAAAAGTAGAATTTTATCGGATGCAGTAAATATCTTGAAATGCACCACGTTTCTGGTTAACAATCTGCATAATTTTTAAAACATCTGTGGGAATGTGCGCATATGAAGCAATATTGCCAACTTTAAGTTGTATACCTCTAAGAAAAAAGAAGATTAATAAATAAATATAAATACACACAATTAAAATTTTGCGCAGTAAGTGTGTGAAAAATTAGTTAATAAATTGATCGTAAATTATATTTATTACAAAAATTTATTAATAAATTTTTCGTACATTTAAGTGTAAATATTTTTTACTTCTGGTCTATGCTTTCCCCATTTTAGCCAGTTACAATTTTAAAAGAGATCATCGGCTAACAATTCCTTTTGACAGGTGTGCCCTCATCTCATCACCGTTGAATCCTAATTCATTATTATAAAATTTTGAAGAGGTAAGAGGATGTATGCTGCGCTAGCTCTATCAATGACGATCTCCAAATTAACAACTTCACTTGCCAGTGAGCTCATTAAAATATGCGCTTCGAATGTGCAATAAAATCGTTTATTAAAAGAAATTCAAAAAGTAGATGAAATAGATTATTAAATAATTTTTTTTTTCATAAGAGAGTTGTGTACTCAAATGTTAGAGTGCGTTTTCAATAAGCTATAATTTTTTCCTCAGCGTACCACTGTGCATTGAATGAAATGTATGATAAATTCTTAATACTACCAGTATTAAATTAAATAAAGTTTTTCCATAGTAAAAATATCAGCAGGAGCAAAATTCTATTTCTGCTTTTGGGGACAAATTAAGGGAATGGGATTCGCTTCAGAAAACTAAATTTTTTATCGCAGTCTTTTTTTCATTTTTTCATCTCTTTTTGTGAGAACAGCCAAGAAAGTAAATCCCTAGATTACATGGTTAAGTTTATACTTTGAAAACGATTTCAAGTTCTAAATTAATGCAAAAAATTTTAATTTTTTTAAAAACGAAATAGATACATACAGCATTCTTTTTATAAAAGAAAACATTTTTTTACGAACCTCAGGAATACCTGGAGGTGTAAAAAGATCTGATTTTATTTTCCTTGCCAAAAAAATAATAAATAAGTAAACACAAAACACATACCCCCATATTCATAAAAAATGTATTTGAAATCTATTTTAAGAAAATTTTGTATGAAAAACTTTGACTAAAATACGTTTCAAACCCGTTTCAAATTCTATGAATATGGGGGATAGAATATAAATAATTGCGCGCAATTGTCTTTGCTTTAAAATTACAGGGAATACATTGGAATAATTTTTATAACGAATAAATGTATGATTATTTTTATTACAGCCACCACAAAACAATAACTCTTTCGTTATTTTGTTGCTTGCAGTTAAGTTTACCAGCATGACTAATTTTCTATTACATTATTTACTTTACTATATGAAAATAGTTAAAAGAAGCATCTCTTATTTACAGCATTTACTTATAAAAAAACTTCTTTAACCCTAGAATATCCTACTTCGTATTTTCGACGACTGATGTTTACGTTTTGTATATGTCTTCTTCTATTTGTATTTATCTATATGATTTTTCATATAGAAAAGACCGCTGATATGATCTTGATGTGCGCGCAGTTATAGCCCTCTACGTATTGGGCAAGTTTTATTTTTTTGCCTCTGTCTCATCGAAACCACGGATTATACAAAATGGAATTTTTTTATTCATTTGTAAATCATAGACTGACACTATTGAAAACAAGTTCCTTTAATTACTCAATATGTTAATTTTTATATGCAAACAAATTTAGACGATCATGTAAACAATTTTTAAAAATTCCCATGTCATGTTTTAAAAAATCAGCCAAATGAAGTAGAGCTGTACAACATGCTTTTATGGCAAATTAATAATAAAAAAATAATTTATGTTTACGTTTTTATTAACATACAAAACAAATAATTGAAAGAAATAAGTTTCATTTATTTAGTTTTTGCCGGTCTTCTTTCATTAACTTTCGAATATCGTCGTTGTTGATTCGACGAGCTATGACGTTTACGCCTCAAAAATATGTATGATATTCTAGGGTTAATAGAAATGTTTAATAATATAATTGCTTAATTAAATTTCCTTATATTATGCAACGGTTTTCATTAGTAATCACTTGGTACGTAGCATAACAATAATGGCAGATATTATATTTGAGAATTTACTTGTAAAAAAATCTTTAATATAAATGTTTAATAATGCTCTTGCTTAATTAAATTACCTGAAGGTATGCAACGATTTTCATTAGTAATTACTTAGTACGTATGATAAACAAATACACGTAAATATCACTCATTCACATTGAGTTACAAAACTCACTTAGTACCAGTAACGAACACAGTTCTTGTTCTTCGAATTCGTGATTAATTTTCAGTTTTTCACGTTTCGGGCCATATTGACAACTTATCAGAGTAAGGCAACATTAGGTAGAGCATAAATGGCATAATCAATTGTTCGCAAAAAGAACTTTTTTAGATGCTGAAGATGGTGTTTTGAATGCTTAAAGCAATATTTACTCTGGGACCGTTTAATATTGTTCTTATCCAATAAATATACTTAATTTAAAAACGAAGAAAACCTAACCAAACCAGAATTATGGAGGGTAACCATAAGTAGTATATTTAAAAAAAATAAACAAAATTATTTTCTTTTTTTCTTTTTCTTTTCTTACAAACATTTTCTCTTCTGTTTAAAGTGATTTGTTTCAAAATCCGCTTACAAATGCATCACAAATGATTACAATTATTATAAAGAAAATATTCTTCGAACAACATTAAAATCTTTAAGTCTCCATTTTGTGTTTCTTATTTTGCGCCACAATATGAAACGTGATAGTTGTAAATAGTTGTCTTTGTGCTATAGTTGGCGTTGCTAACAGTAAATAAAAATATATTTTGCAAATAAAACAAGAACAACAACAACATCAACAGCACCAGCAGCAAACATTGAGCCAACAAACTAATGGCGTCATGCGGATCTTCTCAACAACCATAAATTGTAGATGGGAATATGGTTTAGAGAAATGTCGTCAGTTAGTCGGATTATAGAAAACACTACTGTAAACTGTTGTTGTAGGAGGTAAAATTTAGTTGGCATTTTAGTTGGATTAAATTCTTTTAAAATAATAGCAGAAGTACATAGATTCGATGCAATCAGTTAGATAAAAAGGACTTGCTGGTGGTGCTCAGAAAGTGATAACGCTTGTGATGTACAATGCCAAAATAAGATTATTTATCTAGAAGAATCTTAAATACATTCTCTTACTGGTTCTCCTTATTTAGTTTAATCTCTACAAATTGTAAAAAATATTTGTGTATGCAATGGCATCGGTTTGACTGTGTGAAATACGAATTTACTTCAAAATTGAATTTGTCTTCTCTGTGCTACAAAATAATTACTCGGTATTCAGTGAGCCCTGTATTTCATTGAAGCCTAAATTCCTTTGAATAAAAAATTTACATAATTTTACAATTTCAGTACCGTATGCCGAATTCGACTCATATAGACACATAAACCAAAATTGTAACCCAGCAACACTCCATCAAAATGATATCGCTCTTTTATTCATTGAACAAAACAACTGATGTTAAGCTTTTAAAAAATTATTATATTTATTTCTATACAAGCGCTGTTGGTCATGGTCTGACTACTCATGTTCTTGTTAGAGATGAATAACTACAACTAGAGCTATTGAACAAGCGGGAGAATGTAGAACAAAATGTAGAGGCAGAAAGGCAGGATATTCATAACGAGTAGAAATTATGTATGACTGATGGTCACGATTGAAATGAAATGAAATGAAATACCATCAATTACTGATGAATAAAAACAAAAACCTTTAGAAACTTTATACAATCTTTATTAGGAAATTGTTGAACAAGCAATTTGACCGCTGGAATTTGTAGTTAAATAGTTATTAAAACCGCAATTATAATTTGTAATGAAACAGAATAGTATTTCTAGCAGTTTGAATTAATTAGACCAGTTAAGTTCTAGCAATATAAGGATTTTTGTATTATTCCACATATGAAATATAAAATTTTACGTACGATGATTGTTTTTCCACGCGTGCCTTTCTTTTGCTGTCATTAAAAGAAGTTGAATTTATTCATTTCTAGTTATTCCTGATCGATGTTTTTTCAAATATTTTTGTTTTAAAAATTGATTTTAATTAAAATTTTTATAGAAACTGACCTTAAGGTTTAAAAATCATTGCTAACATTTTAGTTGTAACACATATCATGATTTGTATTTATGAACATATGACATGCACATGTGATACCCTATACCTCATCTCTTATATCAACTTGCCGAATACCTTATACATTTGGCTGTGTAAGGTATTTTCTCCGTCTTTTTTCCCTAAACACATATAGCATTTCATTTAAACTATAGATTTATTTATTTTTTTTATATATTACAGCTGATCGGCTCTTTAAAAACATTATTAACGATACGATACATTCTTCATAGCAGATTTTTGCTTAAAATCAAATAAAAGTAATTTTTAAGACGTGTCCGTGATCAATATTGAGAAATTTCATACAATATCTAATCTTTTACTAATTATAATATTGCCCATGACTTCATTGGAAGAATATTCTATATAGTACATCAATAGAGGAAAAATATATATACATACATACTTAAATAAATGTATTTTTTTATTTACGAATATTTAATTAAAAGGTAATACTACACATTATGAAGGTTTCTCGTAAATACAGTATATTTATCAGAAAATTTCAAATAAACAACAGGAACTGCAATATCCTTTACACAATTCTTTTGAAAGTTTCAAAAAGCACTGCATACATATAACGAACATTTAGAGTAACAAGCAGTAATTATTTTCATCATAAAGTCATATTGCAGGAATCTATTGCATACCATTTTCGTTGACAATGATTACAGTTATTACAAAGAAAATATTCTTCGAAAATTATTAAAACCTAAATTTTCTGCTCATTATTTTACACCACAATATGAAACGTGATAATTGCAAATAATTGTCTTTGTGCTATATTTAGTATTGAAAACAGTAAATAAATATATTTATGTACATAAAACAACAACATCATGCACAAATTAGATTTTTAAGTTATTTATTCAAAAGCAAAAGTCGACTTTCTTATGTAACTTTCATTACTAAAACCAACAAAGTTGCAAACTAATTTCTATGTCTGTTCACTAATTCAATAGTTTAAAAAAAGTTTGTTCTAAACTTTGTTGTATGATTTTTTGTAGACAAGAAATATATTTTTAATTTATTAATAACATCCCTTTAGGAAATAAAATAATCGGTTTATAAAAACACAAATTGTAAATTAAGTATTTTGCAACTGACTACAAATTGGTTTAAATCTAATGCAGATATCAACCAAACAAAAAAACCTAATATTTTGAATGTAATTTTCATTTTAAGTCATGAATTGTGTTTGAATTTTTATTTAAAATCAGTATCAACGTTGCAAAAAGATATATTTTTTACTATTATTTTTTAGTAAAAAATTTATTGAAACTTAACTATTTATAAATGAATTAATAAAAAAGTGTTTTAAATAATTTAAATTAAACTGACTACAAATTGGTTGAAAAATAAGTAATTAGTAATCAATTAAAAAGTCATGCAGAGATGGCCAATTGACATGCATATGTTAATATAATGAGTCGACGACAAGGAAAAAAGTCCCTTTATACACTAATTGTGCTTATTTAAAAACCAGTTTTAAGTTACTTAAAAATGTGTTTGACTTCCTATAGGGATGTTACGTGGCATGTGAACACAAAAATACGAGAAGACTTTTTTGGGAAAATAAATACGACTAATAACACAGCGTAGTTATGGAAATATCTAATCAAAGTTTTTCTAGATAGAATGGGGAATTTTTTAAAGCTTTTTAAAAAATGCATATAAAAATTTTTTTATGCAACTTATTTGTTGATGTCTTCTATTATACAACTTTATTTAATTTTTTTGCATAACTTCTGATCCCAATTTTTACATATAAGAACAGAAAAATAAACATTTCCAAAAATTTTAATAATAAAGATTTCTAGAATAGACATTTAACTTCCTCTGTTTGACAAAAAAATATCAAAATGCTAAATAAAATATGAAACGGGTGATTCTTCTGTCAATAAAGAAACAAGCATTAGTTTATAATGCAACATTTGCAGAGAGAAAAAGTCTCGAGGGTGTAATTTTGTGTGGCAACTTTTACAATAAAACCAGAATTGCATTGGATACGTAAATAAACGCATACAAATTTGTAGCAGACAAACATTTACATCTAAAACCATAAAAAAGTTGGAAAACGCAAAAATAGTTGAGAAAACAAAAGTAGTTTTACTGGAAAATCAAATAAAAAAACTTTATTCATTTATGGATGAAAGAGCATAGAAAGAAGTTTCAAATTTCGTAATAAACAAAATGTTAATATTTGTTCATAACGCGACTAGAAAGTAAAAAACGAATAATGAAAACTAATCAAATAAAAAAGTTAAGACAGTTGACGTCTAGATACATGTCACACATGCAAATAAGTATGTCTGTGTGTGTACATTTAAGCTCTATATTTAGCACAACATTTAAAAAGAGGCATTACGAGAAATATTTTCAGTCCTTTTTAGCCGGAAGTTAAGTTCAAAAACATGGGAAAATAATTTATTGAGAGAACATGTACAGAAATATGAGAATCTCCTGCAGTCATTTTTATTTCTGTTTTGCTATAAAACGGTCATTCAATTTGTGATTTTTAAATAAGTAAACAGCCCGTTGTATTCACACGAGTAAATAATTATATATTGAATGTGCTGCTTGGGAAGTTAAAATTGGCATTCAGATAAAATCGAAATTGATTCAAATAAATTCCCCAATTGGCCTTAAAATTCTTTTAAGTAAAATTATTTGTAAATTGAATATTTTCTTTAGAGCGCTATTCTAATAATTCGAAGAGTTTTTGAAATAATTGCAGTTTTATGTGAAGAAATAGTTGCCCTATTCTTTCAACGGTTTTCAGTTACTTTTGATTTCGCATTAATCCATTTCTTGCATAAAAAGGAAATTTTAAACTAAAAAGCTTGTCATTAGTCCGCTTTTAAAATCACAAAACACGTACATGTATTTTCTTTTGTATCAAATTATCTATGCTAGACAAAAATATGTTCACATCATTTAAAAATATTTCAAACAACTTCAGTTGGCTTAACAAAATCATTTCAAACAGCTAACAATTTACGATTCTTTGACTATTTTCTAGTCAATATAAACTCAACATCAAGTACACGAGATACTCGAAACTTCATATGCAATATTTTTTACTCAACACAAGTGCTGACATTTAATCGATAACACTACTTGAAAGCCAACAAAGTTTTCTTGTGCGGTATGTACAAATAATCGTTTCTATCTGTCGAACATTGAAGAAGAGAAAAATAAAAGGGAATTTGTGTAAAACATCTTAAAGAAGGCTTGAAAGAAGAAAAAAGGCTAAACTTTAAATGGATTATTTGATTCTTTTTTTTCTATTCTGTTTTTTCAACCATTCGTCTTTGGCCTTGTGAGAGTGCTGTAGCAAGACTCAGTCATACTTCAATGAAAGTTAGCCAACTGCTTAGATTTTAAAATAATAATAATAAAAAAACAGTTAGTTGAACTTAGCAGGCTGACAGCTAGAGAACTTGTATTTAACTTTTTTAACTCTTGATTTAATTCTTTTAAAAAGTATTAAAAACGTTTTATTTATTTGAAATTTTTTAAGTTGCTGTAAGTAACAGTCAAGATATATTGTTGAAAAATTTATATATTATTAAAGGTGCCATATGGATTAGAGCACAGCAGGCAAGTTTTGCTGTTGACCAATTTGAAAAATTTTTCTTAGCTTTGGGAAAATGTGCACAATATTTAAGCACCTTATCGATAAGCCAAAAACTGTATGAGCTTGCAGACAATGCTTTAAGGGAGAGTAAACAAATTGAATATGCAATCTCAGTTTAGTATGAAAAGTTATCATGGCTTAACAAAAAATTTAATAAATCATCCTCAAAATTTGTTCGGGGTTATGTTTTGTGTAAATAAATCTAAATTATACACGTACTCCTATAAAAATGTATTTAAAGAAAAAAGTAGTAAAATTATTGGCAATTCTTTTATCTGCATGAAAACTTAAAATAATGATACAAGACAAAAATGTTGTAAGATTGAAAATATTTTATTACAATCTAATGGATAATTTCATGGCGCTTGCTTTATATTTTTAATATGAATTCTATCATATGCCTGCTGCGATCTGTATAATTTTTTTACTATTTTTCCAATATATCTGGTCATATGACGTCAATGTGGTTTTGTTTATTGACTTCCAATGCCTTAAGAGTTTATGGTTAATTGGCATAAACCTAAGTCTAAAAGTAGCGCCATAGAAAGTAATCCGAAGTTGTTTAATTGCCTTATGGAAATAAAGTCACCAAATTGTTTTCTTTTTTTTATATAAAACGATTGTTAAGCGCCATGACGTTGATCTCTAGCTGATTAATTTTCGAAAACGAAATTTTAGTCAGAGTGGTGGATTCGTTAATGGCTTGAGGACTGTTTTCGCTCCAAATACGACAGTTTTGCCTATTGGGGTATCTTTGATAAAAGTTCTTTAATTTATTTTATTTTTTAACAAAAATATTCCATATATAAAAGTTTTGTTCTGAAGGTAGACGATTCATGATGACTTGTCAAACGATTCCGATAGTTTTCATGCATCGATCTCGATAGCTAAAGAAACATCCGATATATGTACATATATAGCATTAAATCCGTTAGTTACCTTCATTTTAATTCACAAACCGGAATTGATAGTAAAGTAGTGCATACTTTTAGGAGATGGAAATGAAAAGCTTACTCTCTAAAAACTTAATTGTAATTAGCTAGTGAATTTTAAAGTACGCCTGACCAAAGTATATCTATATCAAGTACTCGCAAGAGTACAACAACATAAAATTACAAAAACCACCGTACATTTTGTTTGTGTAAAATTAATATCTTATGTCAGAAATTTTCTTTTATTTTATTTTGTTTTGTTCACAATTATTTGCAAAAATTTAAATACTTTTTGCATAGAACTTTTTTAAAACAATTTCTTTTTGTTACTTTTCTTAAACAATACACTTTTTCACAAACATCTTTTCCACAACAATTCTTTTTTGCTACTTTTGTTGAATTAATAATGTTTTTCACAATTTTACAAAATTATTTTTTCAACGAATAAACAAATATGGCTCACTAAAAAAGTAAACAAATTTTGACATACGTTCATATAAAAACTGAAAAAAATTTTAGTCAGCTGGGCTCTTGCATACACTTGATATAGATATACTTTGCGCCTGACAGTATTCATATCTCTGTACTCTCATGTGCTATAAACAACTATTTTTATTAATTAACAAAACAACAATCTTCATTTTAACCATTTTTATGGGACAGCTTAATTTTTTTCCCTCAATTTGCTTACCAAACACAATTGCTCAACACAATTTGTGGCGGCTGGCTATTTAAATAAGCTGTTAGAAGCTTTTAATATGCTGTGGCTGGAATTTGCTTTTTTCATATTTTATTTTTATTTCGCTTTTTGTAACAAAAATATAACACAGATATTAAGCACTCATTAAAAGTCCTCAAAACAGCAAGCGAAGATGGAAAATGTGTGTTTAACTTTTTAACCTCCACCGCACAGCGTGGATAAGCGGGTTAATTATTTAAGAAAGCGAAAGTAGCCATAAATTTATTTAATCCGCTTAAAAAGAAAAATATCTTAACATTTGTATATGATAATATGGAATGAAGTGTAGTTGTCATTCAAATTGTTCAGCACAAAATAATTTATGAAAAATCTGTGGACATTTGACAAAAATTCGAACAGATTTAATGCGCTTCTTTTGCCCTAATCTCTGTATTTCAACCATCTTTACAGCGCAAAATGTGCAATCGAATAATCAGCCTCTTTCAGATTTTTCCCCAATTTCAATTTGACAAAAGGATGAAAATAATTTAAATATTGATGCAAAAATTTGACAACAGCCATGTGACAAAACAGCCTGCCACCGTTTCGATAAAACAGTTTCCTTTGAAAGAAGTCGTTTCGTCAAAAGAAAACTTACCACTTGTTTTGACTTAAAACAATTTTAACAAAACGACTTGTACTGTAGAAGTTAATTTTTAATTATTGTTATTCATTTTAACAGCTTATCGCTTTACGGAAAAATTATTTATTTAGATTATTTTCTGGCAAGTGCTACCGTGCTTTAAATGCCATTTTTTATTTTGATTATATTTAAAGAGCATTAGATACGATCATATTGTACTATTTACAATCACCTTTAATTCATCTTACTTCACCGTATAAAACATTTCGCTATGACTACTACACACTGGCTCGCTTTTGACTTTGGCATTAAAGCAGAACAAAGCAAAATTGCTCGAATAAGAGTAACAGCTATGGCTGTATGATAGTATGAAGCCACGTGTGCATATAACACTATATTTATGTAAGAAAATGCTCCTGGGTACGAGTTTTAAAAGCATAACTTTGTTCAACATGTTTACAAGTATTGGGTTCAGAGCACACATTGTTAGTTACACTTTTGCACAAATCATGCCACGCTAAGAGACACGCACTTACAGAACTTTCAGAGCATTACACTTATACCCAGGCAACATAATATGAAGTGATCGCATTCACTACTCTGCTCGATTCATGTCATTATTTATTAAAGACGATCTTGAGCAAAAATTCTCTCTTCACGAGTTCCCCACAATTGCAAAAGAAATTTTTCAAAAGTCTAAAATTAGAATTTTTATACTTTTCCCTGTATATTTTCTTCTTTCTCCATACGGAAATTTTTATTTATTTATTTTTTTTTATTTATTATATAAGACATTTGGCATTAAGATTATACTTATATTGCAGCCTAGCGGTAACAGAAATGAAAATATGTCTATTTTGATACCGAAAATTTAAAAATATATTTTTGGAGTGTATATGTATGACAGTTTTCTCTTAAATTAAGACGACATGTATTTCCTACTCAAGAAGTAATTAGGGACATTTTAAAATATATTTTCAATATTAAAATTTTTGCTTATAATTTACAAAATGAAAACCTTAAGGTACGTTCACACTTATCAAATATTTGCCCCGAAAAGCGTAACCACTAAATACTAATGAAAAATATTTTTGTTCAGATACGTGTTTATTAATTAAAACAGATTCACACAAGACTAATCAGGAAGACAGTATCAGGAATCCAATATTATTCGAAACTATTTAACTCAATAAATGCTTTTTTGAATTAAAAAGTTTTTATTAGTGTTTAGTGGTTACGCTTTTTTGGTCAAATATTTGATAAGTGTGAACGTACCTTTAGTTACTACGATACGACTCCATATCCCTATTATAGAAAAAATTTTCAGCTGAATATCTCACAAACTATAAGAGGAAACCCATACAATTAGCATTTTTTTTTACTGCAGAGCATCTTTGTTATCACATCACAACTACAAGACACAAGATGACCCCATTTGGGATTTCGTGGCTCCTGCCACTAGTTGATGACAAAAAATTTAATTCTTAATTATCTAAACTTATATATATTTCATTACATTCAGATTACCGACTTAAAAACTGCAGAGTTATTTGGGTTTTTTTTTTTAATCTCCCACTCTACTACACAAACAAACATACGTTTTCAAAACCCATTTGATTAAAAGCCCGTAAGAAAATTACACTGCGCAAAATATCATTGCAAAATAATGTTTGAAATAGGCACATGAAATTAGTATAGCGCACATGGTTTAAATGTTGTTTCTTGTTTTAAAACACTTCATGGGAATAATATTCAGGTCATATTATAAGGAAGCATCTTATTACCTTTGGATTTTCGTAATTAGTAAAGGTTTACTTTTAACATTTCTGAGAAGGCAACAATCAAAGGCTGGCTGGGTTACTGTAACATCAATAGCGTTTGGAACGTGACATGTCAAACCATCCGGTGATGCTCTTTCGTTCGAACAACTCAATATTGGTTAAAAATTGTGTCTAATGGCATTTTCATATTCACTTTTTTTGCCATGTGTCACATTAACATGGAATTGTTTGCAAAAAGGATTTCTACCCACATTTTTACACGAAATATGATAATAAATTACAATATGTATTAGTTTCAATGTGTTGCCAATGATTATAATAAAATATTTATATGCTGTGATGAGTAAAAAATACTTTCTGTTACTAGAAGTAGTAGAAATCTCTTAGCCAAAAAGAATCAGAAAGTAAATGAAAATAAAAATCATTAGGTGAGTGGAAGTTTTAGTTAAGTTTAGTCGAGTGACAAAAAAAAATGATTTATATATGAACACAACAACCAAAAGATTTCCACCGTGCTCTTCTTTTACATATACGACTTTATTAAGTATTTTCATTTATAAAAATTAAACCTGTATTTGTCAGAACCATATAAAATTTCAAACAAAATATAACTTCTTTTTGGTGAAATTAAATATGTAAAATTTAAGCAACGTGCTGTCCAAACCAAAGCTTTTACCATGCCCTTCAAAAGGTCTTAAAAACACCACAGAAATAACTATTTATGATTTTTTTTTATAAACCAGCATTAACCCGCGACTTTGTTCTCGAAGAATATGTGAAACTTCAGCCGAGGTGTATGTTAGTATGTGAATGATGTGTTGTACTTTTAACTGCATCAGAGCTCAAAGTTTCCATTCTTACCAGCTTCACAATTTCCTATCTCCCTAGAAATTTTAGATCCCCTCTTATGGGATAACCTCATATGGTCATTGCCAAAAAAAACCTTGTAAAGTTAATGTTATACTGCATTTTTAACTGTATCAATGTTTAAAATATTTTTGTTTATCAATTTCATATATTCCAAGAAGTCATTGACCCCTCATAAAGTCATTGCCAAAAACATTGTTAAGACAACTGCATCAAAATTTAAAATTTTCATATTGATCAGTTAATAATTTCATATCTCTATAAAAACTTATGACAACCCTTGACTAGCTAATTACACCATTTCCAAAACCAAAAAGCCCCCATATTATTTCTCGGATTTCAGAATATCTCTAGCATCTAAATTGGTTCAGCGGTATAAGCGTGAAAAGCTAACAGACAGACAGTTACTTTCATTTTTATTACATATATCAGTAAGCATAGTAACATTATAACAATGTAATGTATTATTGCATTTCATTGGCTCTTACACCAAACCACCAGAAGATTTTTCCACAACTAACAAAGTCTTATATTAATTACTTAACTGAGCCAATATCTCAAATAAGTTACAATTAAATAAGTCTAAATTTTTAAAACTTAATCATAGCAATAAGCAGTACAATTTAAAAAAACATTCCCAAATGAATCCATCTTTTCGTCAGAAGAGATGTGCAAGCTCTTAATAGACTTTCATATATATTTTACTAGATACGAGTACTATTCAACAAACTTGCTTACTACAACGATAGTAACTCATTAAATACGTACGAGAACGTCTATGTATAGAAAAGTCAAAGCCATATATTTTTAAAAGTAGACATAAAATATGCTTAACTATATAGAAAAACAAATAAATATGTATATGAGTGGGAGTAAATATATAAAATTGCTGACGTAAATCAGTTCACATTATCTTGAATATCTCCTTATTTGGCAAACTAGTATTGTAAACTTTTTCACAGCGTAATAACTTTCTTTAACGTATTCTTTAATGAAAACTCGGATTATACAATAAAAATAAACGCTCTTACGCATGAGATGCGTTGTACACGTAAGTATACTTTCATTTTATCTAAACAAATAGTAAAAAATTATTTACTTTAAAATTTCAAATAGAATCACTACATGATAAAAATATGTACTTGTGTAATGCGTGTGCGACTGAAATTGGTATAAAAGGCCCTCATCTTGAAGTCTTGCAGCAGTTGTAGTTTTGACAGGAAACAGAAGTGTCTTAAAAAATGAAAATATACCTTTTGCTAATATTGTCAGCCATGAGCTTATTTGCTTATTCATCCGCTCTACCGCGTAAGTACAACAAGACATCGAAAGCAAATATCTTGAATATATGTTCATTTGTACAATTATTATCACAGATCTTTGTAACCAAATACCGTACCCGCATGCTGAGCGACAGAGCACTCTAAATAATCTATATTACACGTTCGATCGCACAAGATGTGTACCATACATCTGTAAGTACAGATATCCCGGTCTTAATCAGTTCGCATCATACGGCGAATGTAGAGCGACATGCGAGGTACCTTATGAACAAGAAAAGAAGAAACGTTCCGGTTAGCTAATAAGAATTTCTTAAATAAAGACAAACTATTTGGTGTTATGAAAAATATATCAATCTTTTTGTTGTTGCCTCTTCCCTTCTTGAGGTTTAACATTTTCTTGAAAAATTAATCTTTATATCTCTGCTAACATTATGAGACATTTCTTTTAGAAGGTCTTATATTATGTAAGAGTGATGAAATAAAATTATGTACTTGTATTTTCATATTCCGATTTTTCGTTAGAAAAATACGAATACGTTAAAGAAGGTTACCATGCTGTGAAAAAGTTTACAATAATGTTTCTGCCTTGTATTATTATTTTGAGTTAAAATCACCCGATGTGTTATATTACGTAGAGACTGATTGAAAAATATTATAAATGGATATTTGCGAGATAAGCAGATATTCAACATAATATGAACTGATATACGTCAGCAATTTTATATTTTTATTCCCACTCATATACATATTTATTTTTTCCTCCACATGATAAGCATATTTTATGTCTACTTTAAAAAATATATATGTAGCTTTAACTTTTCTAAATATAGACGTTCTCGTACAAAAACAATCCATAGCAGTGAAAATCAAATTTCTGAGTCTTATTTCTAGGTTTATCTAAACATATAAATTGTTCCATTATATCATTAGATAACTGTTTTCATTTTTTTCACGTTCTTAATACTAGTTATAGGGATAGTATTAAGGGGACAGATGAGAAGATAGACAGTTTTTTTTTTTGTAGCTATTTCAACCTTTTACTTCGCCGGCTAATTTTTGCTACAGGGCCGACGAAGGTGGGTGCTGTTACTCTGCTTTTTAGTACATGATAGTGTCAGTCGCCGCCAATTATGTTCAGTGACCAGTGACTATGCCTTCATCATTGAAACAGACTGGCAACAACTAACACAACCACGCACTAATGCTGATCAGAAGAATTCAACACAATATTTCATGACTCAGAGCGGGCTCGAACTCACGACCCTCCGCTTCATAGTCTCGGGTTATGTGTTGTACGAAACAACACATAACCAACAACAACAACAACAAGAATGAAATAATTTTCATAACACCAAATAGTTAGTCTTTATTTAAGAAATTCTTATTAGTTAACCGGTACGTTTCTTCATTTCTTGTTCATAAGGTATCTGGCATGCTCTTACACAGTCCGACCCTGTTTGGAACTGATTAAGATTGGGATATCTGTAAGAACTGAAGTATGGTACACATAGTGGGCGAGCGAATGTGTAATACATATGCTTGGGGGAGCCGCGTTGTTCACGAAACGGGTACGGGCTTGAGTTACAAACACCTATGTGATAATAATTATACAAATGAACATAGATTCGAGATATTGACTTTCAATGTGTTGTTATACTTACTCGGTAGAGCGGATGAATAAGCAAATAAGCTCATGACTGACAATATTAGCAAAAGGTATATTTTCATTTTTTCAAATACTTGTGTTCCAAGTTAAAACTACAACTGCCGCAAGACTTAACGATGAGGGCCTTTTATACCTTATCTCACTCGCACACGGATTAGTTATACAAGTACATATTTTTAGTTTGTAGTGGTTCTATTTCAAATTTTAAAGTAAATAGTTTTATAAAATTCTTTTAGAAAAACTGCAAATACACATGTACACCGCATGTCATGCTAAAGCGCGTGTATTTTCGTAGTGATCATGCAGTCAATGTCTCTCAGTTAGTCGGTTAAACCATTTAGTCTCCTTCGATTAATCGACTAAAAACAAACTACGTATAGTTTTGTAAAATGTATGTATATATTTTTCTTTGTGCTATAAATCCCTAAAACCATTGTACTTGGCTATGAAGGAGTAGAGTAAAGATTTTATTGGTCTAATTGAAATTGAGTGAACTTTTAAATGTTTCACTAATAATATAGTGAAGGCCAGAAATACCATAGCGAATGATATTTTTTAAACTCAAAGGACTTGTTAATAATAGTTTCCTTGACATAAAGAACAAGAACACGAACTAGAGAATTTGGATAATACAAATAGTAACTTGAAGGAAGTAACCAAAAATTGTATTACAATTAAGAACGTGAAAAAAATCAGAACAGTAATCTAATGATGTAATGGAACAATTTATATCTTTAGATAAACTTCAGAAATTTGATTTTCGCTGCTATGGATTGTTTTTGTACGAGAACGTCCATATTAAAAAAGTTAAAGCTATATATTTTTTAAAGTAGAAATAAAAAATGCTTAACTCAAAATGATAATACAAGGCAGAAGCATTATTGTAAACTTTTTCATAGCACGATAACTTTCTTTAACGTATTCGTGTTTTTCTAATGAAAAATCGGAATAAGAAAATACAGGTACATATTTTTATTTCATAACTTTTATAAATTACAAGACCTTCTAAAGGAAACGTCTCATAATGTTAGCAGAGATATTAAGATTAATTTTCAAAAACTGTTAAGCTACGGGAAGGGAAGACGCATTTGTACGAAACTACACATAACCAATAACAAAAGGATTGATATATTTTTTATAACACCAAATAGTTTGTCTTTATTTAAGAAATTCTTATTAGCTAACCGAGACGTGTCATTTCTTGTTCATAAGGTATCTGGCATATTCTTTTACATTCCTCATATGTTTCGAACTGATTAACAAGGTAATATCTGTAAGAACACATGTATGCTACACAGTGTGGGCGCTCGAACGTGTAAAACACATAATCCTCATTGATGTAGCCCATTTCAAACGGGAACGGCTTTAGGTCGCAAATACCTATGTGATAATAATTGTAGAAATGAACATAGACTCGAGATATTCACTTTCAATGTGTTATTATACTTACTCGGTAGAGCGGATGAATAAGCAAATAAGCTCATGGCTGACAATATTAGCAAAAGGTATATTTTCATTTTTTCAAATACTTGTGTTCCAAGTTAAAACTACAACTGCAGCAAGATGATGAGGGCCTTTTATACCGATTTCGCTCGCACACGGATTAGTTATACAAGTACATATTTTTATTTTGTATTGGTTCTATTTTAAATTTTAAAGTAAATAATTTTATAAAATTTTTTTAAAGAAACTGCAAATACACATGTACACCGCATCTCATGCTTAAGTGAGTGTATTTTCATAGTGATCATGCAGTCAATGTCTCTCCGTTAGTCGGCTAAACCATTTAGTATCGGTCGATTAATCGACTAAAAACGAATTACGTATAGTTTTGTAAAAATTATGTATATAGTTTTCTTTGTGCTATAAATCCCTAAAACCATTGTACTTGGCTATGAAGGAGTAGAGTAAAGATTTTATTGGTCTAACTGAAATTGAGTGAACTTTTAAATGTTTCACTAATAATATAGTGAAGGCCAGAAATACCATAGCAAATGATATTTTTTAAACTCAAAGGCCTTGTTAATAATAGTTTCCTTTACATAAGGAACAAGAACACGAACTAGAGAATTTGGATAATACAAATAGTAACTTAAAGGAAGTAACCAAAAATTTTATTACAATTAAGAACGTGAAAAAAATCAGAACAGTAATCTAATGATATAATGGAACAATTGATATGTTTAGAAAAATTTAGAAATAGAACTCAGAAATTTGCTTTTCGTTGCTATGGATTGCTTTTGACATGTACTTCTTCAACGTGTACAATAAAGATACAAACATAATAATCGTATAAATCCTAAACAGTTGCACAAATCACCTTTTTTTAAAAGATGAATTTAAATGATATCTTTAAAATATTAAATTATATTATGAAAGCATTTGATATCCTTTTTAGGAATTTATATTCATCAATACTTTTACTTTCTGAGTTACTGCCGATTTCACAATGTCGAAAGAGTTTGTTTTTTTCGTATAAATATATTTTAAGCAAAAACAATTTATTAAACTTTGCTTTTTTTCAAATTTTTGTACGAACGACGGAATTCATTCGACATTGTGAAATAGGCAGTTAGTTCAAGAATTGTTGTGATTATTTTAGTTATAAAATTCCTCTCTTACATGTAATACGATACGATGTATACGAGCTCTTGAAATATATGTATATAAAAATTTACATGGAAAATTATTAAGCAGCAACTTTGACTCTTAAATATTCGTGACAGCGTGATTTAAAAATGATCTCTCATACAATTTAACCGTGAATAATGCGTGATTGTTTCATGTAAAATGTGTATTAATAGGAGCGATTGCCCATTTAGAGCGAACGTGCTATTAATTGAATACACTACCTTAAGCATTTATAACATGCGTGATATTCACTAATAACATTTTATGATTTATCACCCCCAAATAAAGCATTTTTATGAGAAGCTTAAAAAATCTAAAATACTTTTTAAGAATTGGCAATGAAAGATACACACATATATATATATATATATATATATATATATATATATATATATATATGTACGGGCATACATACTGTTATATTATATTCATGTTGTTTCACTTTGTTATACTTTATATATATTTAATCTAGTTTGATATGTAATTTTCTATTTAGAAAATTAGCTTTTGAATTTAAGTTAGTTGAAGAAAATATTTGAAACGAAGCAGACCGAATTAATATTTAAGATTTTTTCCTATAATTGTTTTATTTTATTTTAAATTCCTAAATAAAGATTAATTTGAATAATAGGTTATGGGCCTTCCTTCAGAAAAATCAACGGGAATTCAACAAGTTGCCGGTGGAAATTTCATAAATTGGAAATTTCGGGTTGAAAGGCATTTGGCTGCTGCAGGTTGTTTAGAAGCTGTGTCTGTGACAGCGCCTGCGACTGATAAAGAGCGAAGAGAATTTTTAAAAATGGATGCAAAGGCGCAGGATTTAATCACATCGTTTATACATGCTGATTATTTGAGTTATATCCATGAAAAACAAACGGCAAAGGAAATGTGGGATGCGCTAATAAGCTGTTTTGAACGCAAGTCAAATCAAACGCAGACTTTAATAAGAAAAGACCTGGCGTGTTTAAAATTTCGTGATGGTGATGATATGAATAGCCACATTTTGAAGTTTGAGTCCTTAGTTCGGGACTTAAAGGCTGCTGGGGCAAAACCAGAAAATGCGGATTTGGTTTCACAATTTTTTTTAACACTTCCATAGTGCTATGATGCAGTTGTAACAGCAATAAAAAGTTTGCCGAATAATGAAATAAACCTTGATAACGTTAAAATTCGAGTCCTGGCTGAAGAAGCTAAGAAAAAACACAGGTCGGTTCAAGAAAAAGAAGAAATTCCGACAGCTTTTGTTTCTAAAAAGTTGTTATGGTTATATGAAAAAGGACTGCAGAAGAAAAAATAGCAAGTATGTAGCTGCAAAAGAAGGTGTAAGTTTTATTGCTAATAGAAAAAGTAACAAAGAGAATAATTATCAGGGGGATGAAGTGTTTTTACTCTTGACTCTGGAGCATCAGACCATTTTGTAAACGATAAGAATATGTTTTATTCTATAAAAGAATTAGGTGAACCACGTATTATTAAAATTGCTAATGGAGAAATGGTTGTGGCAAAACATATTGGAGAGGTGCATGTATTAAGTAATACAGGTTTTAAACTACATCTGAAAAATGTTCTCTATAGTCCAGATTTCCAAGACAATCTTATGTCTGTTAATAAAATAGTAAATGCACAAATACAAGTCAACTTCAATGAAAACTATGCAGAGTTGGTTAAAAATCGTTTAAAAGTTGCAATGGCAAAACGAGTCAGCAACTTATTTGAACTGAAAGTAAAAATTCAACGGTCAATGTGTAATTTAACAAAATCTGAAAATGGCGAATTATGGCATAAGCGGTTAGGCCATATTGGGAATCAATCTCTAAATCAATTAATTAAAAATGATATGGTTTTTGGCATGCCTCCTGTTGAGCTCAAAGACTTTTGCGAAGTTTGTACTCAAAGCAAGCAACATAGAAATTCGTTTTCTGGTACAAGAACAAGAGCAAATAGAACTATTGAACATTCACTCAGATGTTTGTGGACCAATTTCTCCAATGGCACATGATGGATCTAAGTATATTGTATCTTTTATAGATGACTACACTCATTTAGCTTGTGTATACTTATTAAAAACAAAATCCCAAGTACTCGAAAAATTCAAGGACTATGAGGCGCAAGTTTCAGCAAAATTTGGAGCTAAAATATCAATTTTGACAACAGATAATGGGGGTTAATATAGTTCTAATGATATGATGGCATTTTGTAAAAGTAAGGGAATACAAAAGGTTGAAACGATACCATATACACCTCAACAAAATGGTGTATCCGAAAGATTTAATAGAACTCTTATTGAGAAAGTTTGTGCCATTATGATTGAAGCTAATGTACCAAAGTATCTATGGGGAGAAGCTGTTTATGCAGCCACTTACATCGTTAACCGTATTCCAACAAAATCATTAAAGTACAATAATACACCAGCAGAATTATGGTTTAACGTCAAACCTAATCTCAGTAAATTGAGGATATTTGGGTGTCTTGTATACGCATGGGAGCCACAACAGAAACGAAAAAAACTTGTAGCTAAGAGTAAACCTTATGTTATGATTGGTTATAGTCACAATGGGTACAGATTGTGGGACAAAGATAATCGCAAAGTGATTTTAGCAAGGGATTGCAAATTTAATGAGTTTGTGTATCCATTCATAAAACCTGATAAAAAAGAAAAATGAATGTTAATTTTAGAAAGAAACGATCAAGAGGGGGAAGAGGAACATAATGTCGTTTCTATCGAAGATGAGTCCATCATTCAAAGAGATATTGGCAACTATAATCGAATTATTGATTCGAATGAAAACGAAGATACGGATGAAGCGCCTATTTCAATACACAATGAAGAAGCGGTCGTGGATAATTGTCGAACCAATTGTTAGCAGAAGTGAACGTATTAAGCAGAAACCGTCGAAATTTAATGATTTCTATCAAACGTTATTTTAAGCAATTAGTACTGTTCCTGTTCCGAATACGTATGCTGACATAAATAGTAATCCTGAGCGCGAAAAATGGTTATCAGCGATAAATCAAGAATTAGAATCGATGAACAAAAACAAAGTATGGTCTATTGTAGCAAAACCCCCAGATAAGAAGGTAATAAAATCAAAATGGGTGTTTACTGTTAAAACTGATGAGGTTGGAAATCCTGTACGATATAAAGCAAGACTCGTTGCAAAGGGGTTCCTTCAAAAATTCGGAACTGATTATGAAGAAAAGTATTCACCAGTAGCAAAGTTAGCAACACTGAGAACAGTTTTGGCAGTTGGCGTTGCTAAAGGTTTCAACTTTTATCATCTAGATGTTAAGACTGCATTCCTTCACGGCGAACTAGAAGAAGATATTTACTTAGAGATTCTTGATGTGTTAAAATCGAAGCCTGGTATGGTCTTAAAACTTTTAAAGTCGTTGTATGGTCTAAAGCAAAGTCCAAGGTGTTAAATATATCCAAGTGGATATATTTTTTATATTTATGGTTGCCCTATTGCATGGTGTAGTAAGAAACAGACCACTGTAGCTACATCTTCAAGCGAAGCTGAATACGTCGCTTTAAGTCTTGCAACATCGGAAGGAAGACAACATAGGATGCATTGCCATGGCGAAGAATGAAGAGTCCAAAAGAACTAAACATATTGATATAAAGCATCATTTTTTGAGAGATCACGTATTGAAAGGAAATTTAAAACTAGAGCAAGTATCAACAAAGAATCAAGTTGCTGACATCTTTACCAAAGCCTTGGATAAGAAGAGTTTTGTTTCAATTAGAAATTTATTAAAATTGTATAATTGAGAGGAGGTGTTTTATTATATTCATGTTGTTTCACTTTGTTATACTTTATATATATTTAATCTAGTTTGATATGTAATTTTCTATTTAGAAAATTAGCTTTTGAATTTAAGTTAGTTGAAGAAAATATTTGAAACGAAGCAGACCGAATTAATATTTAAGATTTTTTCCTATAATTGTTTTATTTTATTTTAAATTCCTAAATAAAGATTAATTTGACTAATACATACACATATGGTATGAGACTTTTTCCATATGTAAGCACTATAGGCAATGCGAAATCCCCTTTTCAGTTAGGCTTTCGTTTTGTGCCCTTTCACTACAAAAATGAAAAAAGGATTTATTGCCAGTAAATGGTTTGTACCTCAGAATACATTCACACTTGTCAAATAATTGCCTAAAAAAACTAGTGAAAAACCTTTTAATTCAGACAAGTTAAACAGTTGCCAATAATATTGGATTCTATGATCTGTCCATTATTTACATATATATGAATCAAAATTTTCACAATTCCTCTAAAAATAAATCTCCTCTGCAATAACTATTAAAAATAAATAATAATAAATATTATTTCAACAATATAAAACATTTATAAGCCAACAGAGTAATATCGATATCAAATTTAATTTGTAAAAGTATTTCATAAAAGTAATAAATCACTTCAGATGAACAACTTTAGCGACAATTAACACAAATAGTACCAACTTTGGAAACTGAATTGAATGGAATGGCTCTAATGCCATCTCCCTACAATATTCAATGAATATTTCATTTCACGCAGCTCTCCACCCACACATTCACACTTTTCTCCGCATGCAAAATTTTTAATGTATTTTATGTCGTTGAATATTCTCTGAATGATAATGAATATCAATATTGTTTATTATCAACACATACGCAAAATATTTCATACATACATTTATTTCATATTGTTCCCATGATTACATTCTTTTACTTATATGTAATTGCGTTTCTTTCTAAACTGGAACAATTGTTATTAAAAATAACCATACCGATAATATATTATTTGGATACGGATGTATGTGCACCGCAATAGAATATTCTACATTTTTATTTGAGTTCAGATGAATCCCTGTTGTCTTAATATAGTCCGAGATTTGATTTAAATTTGTATAACTAAAATTTAATGTAAAGCCGAATATCTAAAAAGAGATATGTATATGTTAACAAAATTTTATGCTGAAATTGTTGTTGTAAAATAATTAAAACAAACGCCTGACAAAACATATCAAATATTTTTAAAAATTTAAAAGTGTTATCGAAAGATATACAAGTTATTTGTATATAAAATATTATGAAGAAAGCTAAATTTAAAAAAGGTCCAATAGAACATTTCTCGGAAGGAACTACATATTTGAGATGGCATGCCTGCATTCCAAGCGTCTCTATCTCTCTGTTTCTCCCTCTATCTCTCTCTCACCTTGCAATTAGGAAATTCAGCTGCTAACATATTATTGTATTTCAACTCCTCAGAAGATGTCCCCGAGCCAAAAGTAATACTGTGTTCCATGTTTTGCAAAATTGATATTAAATGTGGCTGAAAAGCTCTAAAATCCACGTTACACAACAACAATTTCCAATGTTCAGTTTCAGTTCCACCCACCTGTTCCATATGGTTTTGCGCATGGTACGCCAGGAGTTTATTTTCTTCATTATCTTCCTCTCGATATTACACTTCAACTCCAATATATTATTAGGCAAATGATATTTATAAGCCAATGAATGAAAACCGCCCAGTGGAGCTGGATTTTTTTTAGTAAATGCACCGAACCAACAAGAAGAATCATTCAAGTTGAAATTCATCATGGAAACGCGAGTTGTGGTTTGCATGTTTACATAGAACTAAAGAAAATATGTATCTTTAAAGCAGGATTTGTTGTTACATGTGAGAAATGTGCTCTTGTTCTCGCACTTACATTGTTCGCAGTTATCACCATATTGACTGTGTGCAGAGGACAAAATACATCTTTCCAACTATAACGTTTACCAGAACATGGATCTAGGAGAAATATTTCACCTTCATCACTATAATAAGAAACGAACGCACATTCTCCATACGGATGGGCCATTCCTAAAACCAAAGAGCACTGAAGACCCATGTGTAGTAAAAAGTTGCAGAGTAAAACTCCCAAGTCTTTTGGGGAAGCCCAGGTTAGATCCAACATTAACTGTTAAAGCAGTAACTTTATAAATAACGCTCTCTCATATACTTTTGTAATGCATATCAAATCACCTTATTATTTAACCACACTCCTGTCAGTCTCATGGCGGGATCATAAAATTTTGGCTTGGCCATCAACGATACATACCTGCAGGCACTATCCAATATATTTTCACTAGCCTCAATGGGTGGTGCCAAAGATTGCAAAATTCTTGTTATGCACAAACGTTTACCTTCCGCTGTGCACACAAAAGGCTCCATGAATCTGTGCGGCTGCATTTCCATCGCTTGTACACTCCAATCAGTTAGATGCTGACGCACCTCTATTAACTCTGAACAGTCCAAACATTTGCTATTTAGCAGCGGCAATTCAAAATTAGCTTCTAAGCTGATATAGCACCATAGTCTAGGAGTTTCTTTAATCTCAGGAAACTGTTCTATTGTTATATTGGTCTCGGCATTTGTGCCGATGCTGTCCAGAGAAGGTCTCTTGTAGCCAATAATTATTTTGGGGGTGGTCAATTCAAAAATACCATCCATCTGCAAGAAAGTAATGCAACTTGTGTTTTGTATTTATTGCTACGTCTATTAACCTCACTTTTCGCTGCATTAGTATGGCATTAATGGGTATGCGGTACTCTCCCAGCCAGTTGCTTTGTATTCTCTGGTAAATTTCTACATTTTTTAAAACAACATCATCGTTCATTCGATTCTCAACAACCTCATCGTAAAGAGAAATTCTCACGTCATCATGCAGATCAGCTATGCTGCCACTAAATATAGGAAATATCTTCTAATAAATATTAATCCATTCCCTTAACGCAGTTAAATAATAGCGGAAATCACTCTTCGTAGCATATCTGCAAACATAGCATATATACTATGATTTTCCGCTACGAACCATGAGTGTCTTTTTTTTTAATAGTTTAAAAGTAGAAAATATGAATTGAAAAGACAAGCACTTTACAGCTTATTATTTGAATAGTAACAGCCATTTCAGTCTTTTTATTAAAAATTAATTAAGAAAGTAACAAATTAATTAAAAGAAACAAAAGATGAACAAAATAGTTCAAAAACTTAACTTTTTTTATGTACTTTTATTTGCAATCTATTTAATACAATAATAAGCAAATTCAGCAATAGTTTTAAAAAATTCAAATTACATATCGTCATATAAAATGCAAAAGGACCTTCATTTGTAAATCTTTTTTAGGAGAGATAAAAAACAACAAAAAGCAAACTATTTTTATTACGAAAATAATTTTTTTCTAGTTAGTATTATTAATTAGATGGAAATTAATGATACTATGCTAAAAAAAAGTTCATAATCACGATAATTTGCCTTTTATTGAGTATTTCACCTCTCCTGAAAAAAATTTTAAAAAGCTGTTTCAGCATTGCAAACATTTTCTGCAATGATTTTTACTGTTGCATATATCCAAAAGTATACGAAATGTCAGTTTCATGTATTTTATTGTTTTGGTCTTGCAGATTATAGCATATATCCTAGACTTACAAGATCTGGAAGACTTGCAAGGGCAGTGTCCTACAAAGGGTGATTTCCGCTAATATGAATATTCTAATAGTATATTGCAAAAATAAATGTACTACAATATACGAGGTGGCAAAATCATTGAAATAATTTTATTAGAATTTTTGTACAGATAGAAAAACAAATATATTATCAATTATTAGAAGCAGATGAAATATTGTGATGGTAAAACAACATCCAACTGTACCAACAATTTGAAAATACTTTTACAGGCGCTGCCTATAAAACTTGGCGCAGTAAAAAGTTTTGGTAATTAATTAAATACTTGAAATGTTTACCATGTCTTTTTGAATTTAATATACATTTTGGAACAATTAGGCTATCAATCTTTATAAATTTAATAGACACAACCTTGTTAGTCCTTCAATTTTCTTGGCCCATAACCACAATCGTAAGAATAGTATTATTTCCGTTTTTATTTTGTAATAAAAGTTTTCGTCATTTGCAATGACTTGCAGTTAATTTGGATGCTAGTAGTACGTTAATAAAATGTGTAAAAACTTTTCATTTTTTCATAAAATGTGTTTTTTTACCTATTAAAATGCGTAGCAATTAAATGAAAAAGAGAAATAAATTTTTGAAAGCTTGTTTTGTTTTTATATTATATATTAAATAAATAAATAATAAAACTGTTGAACAAAATTATCTCTAACGACCACATTATCTCTACTTAAAAGACATAAGATATCGAAGATTAATAGCACGCGCAAATGTTTTCATTGTATCTATACCGACAAAAATAGAAAATAACTAAACTAAGCTAATATTTGTACATATGTTCTTGCTTTTAAAAATTTATATTATACTATATCTATTATTATAAGTATGCGTATCTGTATCAAGTACATAAAAGAGCTCTGCTGCTGTCTGTTCTTTTTAACTTCATCAAAAATGAACACCCACAAGGTGTAATAATATAAGGTGGCAGTGCTAGGGCAGATGACTAGATTTTGTTCAACCTTTATTTGACTACACTTTACAAAAAAAAAAAAAAAAACTTTGTATTCGACCAGGTCAAGTCTTAAATATTTTCCAAATATTTAGCAAGTAAATTTAAAATGTTTAACTTGGTGAGACAGAGTTCCTTTAAGATATCCCTGTACCCAATTTAAAATCTCTAATTTGACAAAGTCATTCCGAGAAGGGCCGTGGGGAGACGTTTCATCTCTGCAAGATCAGAGAACATCTCAGCTTCTTATAGGCTTAAGGAATAAAAATTTTTCAATATTTACACTATTTTTGCATATAATAACGTCCGCTAAAGGGGCCAAAGTCCAAAAATGGCCTACATCATGTTTTCCACAGACGGACGTAAAGGGCATTGCTAGCTCGTCTTAGGTTTCATCACTGATCAAGAATATATGCATATACTATATGGGGTCTTAACACAAGACCAAGTGAGGGTGCTGTTGGCTGAAGTAGTTAACACGAGACTATGAAGCGGAGAGTCCTGAGTTCAACCGCGCACTAAGTCGTGAATATTGTGTTGAATTCTTCTGATCAGCATTAGTGCATGCTTGTGTTAGTTGTTGTTAGCCTGTTTCAATGATGAAGGCATTGCACTGATCACTGAACAAAATTGGCAACGACTGACACTATCATGCACTGGAGAGCAGAATAACAGCACCCTCTATCGTCGGCCCTGTAGCAAAATATTAGCCGTCAAAGTAAAACGTTGAAATAGCTACAAAAAATTCTCTATTTTCCTCATCTGTCCCCTCAATAATATCCCCTTCTTACTAGTTTTTGCGCAATGTACTGCATATGTAGGGGTCATCCCCTAAGTGCTGGTCCGGGATAAAAAAAAACAGTACAGCAATTTTGGCGTTTTTGACCAGAATGGGGGTTCATTACTGAACACAATTCTTTGTATTTAGGGTTCTGTTACAAAACAAACAAAAAAAAAATCAATGAGTGTTCGAACTCACGGGCGATGTGTTAACACCTTTTTGTTTATTTATTTTATATTAAACCCACAAAAAACAAAGAGAATGCAAAGCAACAGACAAATGTACATACATACATTGTTATGTTTGTACATAAGCTACATACGTTGCTGTCTTGCTATCTCATTTTTATGTATGTACGTATAACCACGTCACTATTCTCTTTGCAAAACCGAAGATCAACATAAAACATTTTTTTAATATTACTCCAAATTAATACTCCGAATTAAAACACTTAAATCTCCGCTCGCCGATATCGGATCGCCTTAATTTTTGGCCTAAACTCTTCGTTGAAACCCGCACTAGCGTTTTAATCTAAAAATTAATAAAATCGGCTATGAATTTCCGGAGAAAATCGCGTGGGAAAATTATATGAAAATCGCCCAATAATCACTTGCAATACCGACTGCCAAGCAACAACAAGAAACAAACAAACTCTTACACTTACACTTGCGTATGTATTGAAACTGATAGTTTACTGCCCTAGAGGCGCGCGTATAGATGTTAACACATCAAAAAGATATATAAAAAATAAAGAAATGGAAATGGAAATGGTTAACTTTTTATAATTTCGGGAAGCAATTTCCAAAAATTTACATGAAAAGCTCATATTTGATCCCAAGTGCTAATAACGAAGGATTAAAAATTTGTTGTTGCTTTTTATTGCCAACATCAAAATTGAAAATCTTTCAACTAAGACGAAATGCGAATGTAACCTGTAACTATTTTATGAATCAGTATTGAAAAAATAAGGAAAATCATTTATATATTGGAATATATTTGATTTGAACAATTGAACAGAAATTACACGTTTAGATTTTTGTGTAAAGAATAAGACGACAGCACTCAAGCATTAAACGCAACACTGCAGAAATAATTACAAATAAAAATTCATTATTTGTTTTCATTAGAATAAAATCTAATTCTTGTAACAATTATATTTCGTCATATCTGCTCATTTTTAATTGATAAGACACTTCTCAACTCTTGCCATAATTTCGTGCTCACTATCTTGAGAAATAAAAAAACAGCTAATCTACAGTCTTAAATATCAATTTAGGGTCATTATTACAACTTACAAATAGTTAACAATAGGATGCTATCTGGCAGATAAATGTTATTTGATTATTACAAGTTAAAATTAACCTTAATGGTAACTGATAAGCTAACAGGAGGTTGATCCTCATCATAACTTTTATAGTTAACTTTAAGCAAATGATGCTGCCATATTTTCTTCTGAAAATATGGTAACCTTAACAAAATTTTTATGTCAAATTAAATAATTCTAACTTTTCAGCCTAAAAATGGACAATAGACAACGTTTATTTTATTTAAATAATTTAGAACATATTTTTCGCTTTCTTTCTTTTCGATTCAGTCGTATTATTTAGTTTCGACATTATTTTCAATAACACAATTTACGCAAACAACAAAAGCACTTAACACAAGTAGAAAAATAATTTAACACACAGAAAAGATAATAACGTTTTCAATTTAAGAAATAAACAAAAGTAAATCGTTTCCACTACGCTTTTTTAAAATCACTAATAGTAGTCGGTATCCACCGCAATGTTGCCACAATATATAAATTAAATTTTTTATTTTATCTGACAGTTGTAATAATGGGAAAACTTTAAAGGTCACTTTATAGTTCACGTTAGCTAATGTTAAGGTTAACTATTGGGAACTTTATCGTTAAGTTGTAATAATGGCCCTTAGTGGACTAAATAATAGATGGAATAGTTGCCAGTTTACCTCAATTGCAATATAAGTTGTTCATTCCAGGTGGGGTTTGACCCTTCGGCCGTCATGGTACGACAAAATGTATCCTTATAACTAACAGCTATAAATGGTCGAACATTGGAATACTTTATATCTACAAATTAATTAATTAAAGAAAACATATTCACAACTAAAAATTAGTATTATTCACTCTGCAATAAAAATACATTGGACGATTCTGGTGTACTGCGGTCCCTGCTGTCCGTATCCTCAGGGTTTGTGATTCTCACTGGGATACCAGTCGCTCTGACAATAGTGCATATTATTTTGAAATTTTGTTTACTGTCCACGGACGCAATTGAGGTGTTTGTGGATGAACACAGATTCTTGTCCACATTTAGCATAAGCCTTGGTTGAAATATAAGTTTAACAGCTCGAAAAAAGGCACTGCAGCAGAAAAACGAAATTAAAATATTTTCCATCTTTATTTACACAGAATGTATTTGTCATACCTCCAACTGATAGGCTCATCATTAAGCAATAGATTCTCCCGACTTTCTACCATTTTAGTCAAACGGCCACATTGATTTTGTATGGCTGCATAAAGGTTTCGAAGATATTTCTTGCCCTCGTGTTTCTGCAAGTCTATGGGATCCATCCAGTTGCCCGTATCCAAGACGGTCTCATCCATTTCTCCGTCAAATTCAATTTCATTATCCAACATGGGTATGAACTTTAAATCTCTGGTTCTGTCATCGTTTCTCAAATAACGCGATGTTAGCAGTTTTAGTCGTTGATTGTTTTCCAGTTGTGAAGGATCACAAAACTGCAAAAGATCTTCTTGGAAAGTGCAAGTGTCCGGTGGTAATGTTTCAAGCTTTTCAGTATCATCTTCTGTATCGCTTTTATGCGACTTTGATTGGCATGAAGGTGGCATATTTACATCGTTTGTGTTCAGAAGTTTTCGCTGATACCATTCATGTAAAACTCCTTTAGGTATTTCAGTGTGCTGCTGCGGAGCAGGAAATAGTTTGTTTATCATATCACTCGAATATAATTCTTCATCAGTTTGCAAATTCAAACGCATATAACCCGATATGGGTTGTTTATGCGAGGAAAATGTAACGGCAATTGTATGGGAGTTTAGCTCTGCAGAGCGTGTTACAGGTAATGGTACAATAATGTTAGCCACTTTTTGAGCCGACGATATTTTCGACTTTTTATAAAGCTGGAATAATAAACGGACTATATTACAATATTTTTACAATATATTTTCTAATGTTATTAATTAGAGGTTGCAGCCTTTTGTAGGTAAATAGCTGTAAAGAAATATTTACCTTAATCCTTATATCTTTCGGAAGACTCCTATTGAACATAATCCCCAAATTCTCATTAACAGTCACACTTAAATCTCTTTCCAGACGATACACTCGTGTTTCTCCCACCATTTGGCGGTCAAAATATATTCGCATGAAATAACCCTGCAATTTACGTGGCCCTGGCAAATTCGTATATTCACTATTGGCAAATATACGAATAACATCTACACGTGGCTCTTTGGGATTAAGAAAACACTTGGAATATTTTTCTTTTAACTCTGTGGACAATTGCTGTATAGCAGGTTTACGGCGCTTGGCCATATATTCGTCTGCATCTTTTTGCTGTTTTCTCAAACGTTTGCAGCGATAATACTCTTCCAACTGCTCACAATAGATTTCATTAAGATCCGTTTCAAAACGTCGAGTCCACATTCTTAGGCGATTTCCACATTCCACTGCATTTAAATCCTCAACTTTAATGCGCAGCTTAAGGCAAGTGAAATGTTGTTGCTGTTGACGTCTAAGATTTTTTAGCTTTATCCAATTACAAAGAATATCGTGTAAGAGTGTTTTATTAGTTAGTTCCTCATCAAAGAGTTTTTCACGCAACGCTTTAACTCTATATAGATGATATTCTATTTTTGAAGTTTTATTCTCTTGAATGTCACCATCATCCACTCTGTTGGCGTTTTCGGCTGACCTTAAAAGCTCATTTAAAATATTTCTTTCGATTTGCAAGTCAGCATAAAGTTTTTCGGTAATTTTTTCCTTTAAACGTTGAACACGGTGTTCGTACAAAAGTTCTAAAGTGTTGGCTAGACGATGCTCTTCCTGCAGCAAAGGATGCTCAGTAAAACGCAAGTCCTTAATGTTGAAGATCAAACATTTCTTAGATGGTATGGCCAAGCTGTTAACCGAAGGCTCCATGAATATGGGCTTGAATTTAAACTCACAGTAGGTCTTATATAAAACATCATCTGCATAGAACGTTGACACTTTTTTCACATCTTTCAGAATATCCAAAATCGTTTTATCCATTTTCTGTTTTCGTGTCTTGAATTCCATGACATAACGATTAAACATCAAAATAGTATTCTTATTAATGTTCCTATCGAAGGTAAAAGACGTGAGACTGTTTTCCAATATCGATTTGGGCTTATAAACAAATTCTTGTTGTTCTGCATAATGCTGGGCTTTCGTCACTCCTATTAAAGTTTGTATATCATTTGCTTCTATTTGTATAAATGTGCTGGCCAATGTTGGCTGCGTACTTCTTGTCGTATTTGATAAATCATCTGTTGATACTTTTGATAGTCCTTCTTCATACACTGACTCTTCACTTTTAATTTCTTCACTGGCACTATTGCGGTGCTGCTGAAGCTGTTTGGTGCCATAAAAGAATATTTCACTTGGTGATTTATTATCTTCATCGCGTTGGCTGTTATTATTCGACTCGCTAAGTAAACTTGTGCTTTCCAGCAGAGCCCTTATTTCGTTTTCATTTTCTTCAAACTCATGGGTTAATTGGATTTTCCTTTTTTGCTTCTTCAATTTGGCGGGTGCTGTTTTAGGCTTTTGAGTTCTAGATCTTTTTTTCATTTTTACAGCTTTTCACTCATCTTGGCAAATACGAAATAAACTAATTTTATGTTTTTCGTTTAATTTTCTTTTGACGTTTCTGTTTTGCTGTGTCGTAGCCTTTCATTGTTTTGACATCGTTGTCAAGACAACGGAAGTTTGAATATACGAACAAAACGCTTGTGGTGGTTGTAATTTTAGAAATGTGCAATTCGTTTAAGCGTTTAAGGGTTGCAAAGTACTAAGCCCCTTAATTAAAAACAATTTCTTCTTAAGTTATAAAATCAAAGATCTCCTCTTTTTTGCTGTATATATGCCAGATCATATTCCTCCATTTCCTGACTTCTGATATCAACTCATCAGTTGAAAAGTTTTACAACTCACATGGTTATAGAAAAGGCTTGCTAGAAGAAATGGCAATTACTGCAACATAACTTGTTTTTAAACTTGAACTTTTATTTGATATGAAGCAACCGTATTCTTATATTATGCACAATTAGTGGAGGATTTCGAAATTATCTCTAAAAAATTTAACACAATTTATGGATAAGAGTGGCTCATCAATTGTGTTACAATAAAAAATTCAAATAATTCTTTTTATGGCAATCTCTTTTCTGGAAAATATGTAACATTTTGTCACTTCTTTCACACAATTAGGCACAATTTTAAAGTAAAGCACATTTTCATAAGGGATGGTAGATCAATTTCCAATAAATTCACTATTTTCAAATGCCATAATGTTACCATTTTCCATTAAAAAGTGCGAAAAATGTAGCATTATTTTTTAGAAAAGAAAACAATATTAATCATTGTACTTAATTTTTCTTTTCTTTGTTTTATATTCTATAGAAAATTGAATTTTTTATTCTTGTCCGCGAAGAATATGTGAGATTTCAGCTAACTTCTATGTAATGTCAATGATGTGTTGTATTTTTACTGGATAACAGTTTAAAATGTTCTTAGTTATCAGTTTAATAATTTAATATGTCTATAAAAATTTTCGACCACCCTTGACCACTCAATACGATCATTTCCAAAAACAAAAGCCACCCTATGTTATTTCACGGATCTTAAACTATGTATATGCCAAATTTCATCTAAATCGGTTCAGCATGACAGACGGAGAGACAAAGTTACTTTCATATATATTATATCAGAAAGGAAAAAATGCAAGTCATTATAAAAAGTGCACATCATCATAAAAAGTGCAAGTCATTATGAAAAGTGCCAGTCATCATAAAAAATTCAAGTCATCACAAAGACTGCAAATCTTTATGAAAAGTACCAGTCATCATAAAAAACGCAAGTCATCGTAAAAAGTGCAAGTCATTATGAAAAGTGCAAGTTATCATAAAAAGTGCAAGTCTTCATAAAAACTGAATTTCATTATGAAAAGTGCAAGTCATCATAAAAAACGCAAGTCATCGTAAAAAGTGCAAGTCATTATGAAAAGTGCAAGTCATCATAAAAAATGCAAGTCATCACAAAAAGAGCAAGTCATCATAAAAATTGCGAGTCATCATAAAAAGTGCAAGTCATTATGAAAAATACAAGTCATCATAAAAAATGCAAGTTATCATAAAAAGTGCAACTCATTATGAAAAGTGCAAGTCATCATAAAAAGTGCAAATCATTATGAAAAGTACAAGTCAATATAAAAAATGCAAGTTATCATAAAAAGTGCAATTCATTATGAAAAGTGCAAGTCATCATAAAAAGGGCAAGTCATCGTAAAAAACGCAAGTCATCATAAAAAGTGCAAGTCGATATGAAAAGTGCAAGTTATCATAAAAAGTGCAAGTCTTCATAAAAACTGCATTTCATTATGAAAAGTGCAAGTCATCATAAAAAATGCAAATTATCATAAAAAGAGCAAGTCATCATAAAAAGTGCGAGTCATTATAAAAAGTGCAAGCCATTATGAAAAGTACAAGTCAACATAAAAAATGCAAGTTATCATAAAAAGTGCAACTCATTATGAAAAGTGCAAGTTATCATAAAAAGTGCAATTCATCATAAAAAGTGCAAGCGCTCGTACCAGCGTGTATGAAGTATTACAGTTGTGGTTTATATTTTATTATACTCTTTACCCGCTACTTTTTAAAACTACAGCTAATGTATATGTTATGTCAATGATGTGCGGTAGCTATCAGTTTCATACTTTAGATCACCCTCGACGCCTCAAGAAGGCATTGCCAAAAACAAATACATTATTGTCAACTGTACCAAAGTTTAAAATCTTCATAGTTATAAGTAAAACGCTCATATATGCTAATAAATATATACAAGTTAATGAAATTCAGTCCTTGATAAAAGAAACCTCAACTAAAAATATCTAATAAATTTTTCTTATGACTGTAAAGAAAAGTTTTCTTCATTAAATAAAATAACAACCATTTTAAAAATAGCAATAGGTACATTCAAGTTGTTTCATACTACTTTTATCGACCACAAATACATACAAACAAAAATTTCTTATTCAGTGTCATCTGTTGCCGAAATAACAAACAAAATTAATTCCCCCCCCAAAAAAAATGCTTTCCCTTCTATTCATACAAATTCAAATTACTTAAATTTTCTTAAACTGATTTGCATATAATTTTCCATTTCTAGAGGATAAAATGAAAAAAAAGGAAATAAAGAAAACCCACGACTTGAAATGAATTATATTAATTGTGCCCGAAACAAACTTTACAAGGAGTAGCAGAAAAGAAACCCTGCCAAGGCACTTGTCACATTGTCAACCTACTTTTTTTTTGCCTTCAAGAATTTCCAATAAACTTTTCATGGCTTTTTTAGCAAAATTTCAAGGTAAACGTTTTTTCGTTGTTTATTTTTTGTTTTTTGAAAAAAGACAGTATGTAAATAAAGGTGCAAATTGAATAACAATTTTTTAAGGAAAAAATTTTAGTTTTTCTTTTAACTATTTATTAATATATTTCCAACTTTTTTGCGCCATACGGCATGCTGAAGCAGCAATGAAAATTGCTGCCGCTACGGGATTTGAAAAATTTGCTACTAAATATTTAACTGAATTTTATATTACGGAAAAATTAAAGTTGCCTTTTTCATTAATTTAACTGTTTGGCCCGTATTCGCATTTAATTAACACCTTCATTAAACAAACGGTTATTTTCATTGGTTTAATTTGCTTTCAAAATAATGTAACAAACTGATTTTAAAACTATTATTCAGCACCGCCTTACGAGGAGGTTACAGATTAAATTTGTGATTCAAAATTTGTTTCAAGTTTATACACAGTCATAACTTTTGGAAATTGACTGCAAACGCAACTTCATTGTGCTTTAAAATTTTATTTCAATTTTTATTTTAAGTAAAAAGTTGTTTATTTTTAAAATTTATCTTGTACTATAAAAAGTAAAATATGTATTAACTTAAAAGAAAACATACCATCAAATTTATGCTTTTAAATAGTTTTATTGCTTGCCAATGCAAAACTAATTGTGTAAAGATAGAAAAACGCACATAGATTCATATCGAATTGGTGGGTACGTTAATAAGCAATATTGATGTATTTGGTGATCAGAAAATCCACACGTGGTCTTGCAGAAGTCAATGACACCGAAAAATGCTCGAGAATTGGTCCCATCCAAGGCAGCCATATGAATGAAATAATATTATATCTCTAACCGTAACAATTGTACTTCACAATAAAAAAATTACTTTGGCATAATTTCAAATTGTTTTTGTTTTATTTAATTTTTAAATTTAAACTTTTAAATGCTCACAAGTGTTTTTAAATTTCACTTGCATTTTTCCAATCGGTGCAACTTATTTATCGATATTTAGATATCCATTGGAAGTATGTATGTTGTCTGTTTGTATTTTAAATTACAGAAAGTTAAATTTGTGTTCATCTATGCCTCACTGATTTAACAATTTGTTGATTCTATATTAAATTTGAATTAAGATTCTATAGGCTAATTGTTCGAAATTTTAATTTAAATCTCAGAAAGACATGAAAAATATTCCAAGGCACAAAGGCAAGTCAACATCAGTTTTATTCAACTTACACAGCAGAGCAGAACAGCTGTTTTCGAAAGACGCAACCCTTTCATCATCAGTGCTCATGTGTATTGTGTTTGTCACCACTTATTAGGTGGCTTAGTTGAATGTGATAACAGTTCCTATTTACACAAATTTTATTGTGAAAAAGAATACGGGAACTGTATCAACCTGATGTTAACATGTTATTGTTATAATACCCGTGTTACCGTTTGATTATTTTTCTTCATGTCCCATTTTTCTGAATTTTTTGTTCCATCATACCTAAGTCAAACTTTTTTGGTTTGAATTTTATACTTAAGTACATGTGAACGTTTTTCCAATTTTTATTATTGGGTAGCTCAAGCCATAGCTTAAATTTGTATGTAGTAATAATTTTAACGAACATTTTATATTGCTATATTAAATTTGAATTAAGATTCTATAGGCTAATTGTTCGAAATTTTAATTTAAATCTCAGAAAGACATGAAAAATATTCCAAGGCACAAAGGCAAGTTGATTCTGTTCAAAGTTATCTTGGTGCTGCTCTACTTTAAAATGTCAATGTTAACTATATGTAGTTTTAGTTATCTGAAAATTTATATAGAATTCATAACACTTAAGCGTTTTGGCTATATATTTTTTTTTATATATTTAAATATATTAAGGTTTAAAATAACTCTCGTTAGAATGAGGCTTCGAGAGCACCAAACAAATCTCTCGTGTAGTATTAGCGGTAAACATAATTCTAATTCTGTTTAAAATTTAATTAAAACGTATATCGTAAGTGCTAAAAACTAAATGCTTTTAAATTGACAAAATCACTATAAAATGCACAAGTGCAATTATAAGGCAGCTTTACATATTTTTAAGGCACTGTGGGCCATATCTTGATTAAATCTTTACGTTGGCTTTAATTATTTTCTCAGAGATATTTCAAGTGTTTCGAAGAATTTTTCAACAACTTTATTGATATGGAGTATTATAAATTATTAATTTGCGATATATCAAATCGAAATGAATTTAAGTGTATTTACAACTTTATATCGTTTTCAGGCGTAGTTAACCCCCAGAATAGAAAGCCGAAGACCGGGAGTTCGATCCAACTTGTGTATATGAAATCGATTTTTTTATCTGCACTACTGCATGATTGTTTAGTTGCAGTTGCTCTATTTAAGTGGCAATAACATGGCAATGATCATTGAAAATTTCCGCCAACGATTGACACAGTCATGTATTGTTGCTAAAATTCTAAGGGAAAATAAAATAATAATAAATAAAACTGTTTAGTTAATCCCCTTAGGGCTCATCCCTTCAGGGATGGCAGGCCTAATACGGAAGAAATAAAATAAAGATACTAAAATTTTGCAAGATTTCGTCAGTAACAGTAGAATTTTATATATCTCTTCACTTCATAATTATACACGCCTGCATAAATATTATTGAAAAATAAGAGGAAGATACTAATTTAATTTTAGATAATGAACTAAATTATTCTATGTGATTAACTGAAAAGTAGAAATGCATAATTCTTTTTAATACTCGTAGTGTAGTTCTAGTAGCTTTAAAAAAACTATTTTAAAAACACATAAAATAATTATTTCACTGATTCGTTTAGAAGTAATTTCAACCTTAAATGGGCGTGGCGCTAGGCATTAAAATGAGCTTATCACAGCGACCATTTCTACAATTAAAGTTTTCGCCAAAGAGAGTACCCATCTAAGCCATGGTGCATGTGTGTATGGTAATATTTGGATATTTTACGTAGATAAAAATGAAAATGAATGTCATCATTTAAAATCCTATAAATGTGGAAAAGTATGAACAAAATTTAATTGCACATACTCAATTATTATGTGAACATTAAAAATAATCAAACAACGGCAGACAAAGAGTTGAGTATATTTATGTAAACACATGGTCTACTAAAAACGTAGCCAAAAACTATTAAAAACCCGCTAGTTCACTTAATTGCAGTGCCTTGTCGCCACACAGTTGGTGTTAATACAACTTCATTTAGTTGAAAAATTCTATTTAAACTTTATTCCGATTATGCAAGATAAGTTTCGATTAAATGAATTACATGTGTTTTTCAAAAAAATGCTCTATGAAAGTAAGATCTGGCATTAGAAAGAAAGTAGATGACTTAATGGTTTTTCTTAGATTTTATTTTAAAGGCATAAAAATCCTTTGAAGCCGGTACAAACTATATAAATATTTCATTTAATAATAAAACGATTTTTTAATTAAACAAATTGTATTTATCCGAATTTATAGTTTTTGTTTATACCTATTAATTAAAATATATATACATATTATACTATTAGTCATGACTTTTCCGGAAACATTTTTGAATTAGTTTCAAAATGTTTTTGCAAATAATTAAATGTGACATAAAGTTCGTTTAAAAAAACAATTTAAATTTATTAATAACACAATCTCCCAGTCACGTCTCAATCAGATAGACTGTGAGATATAGAAAAGAAAATATATTATGTACAAGTTTGATAATTAAAAACTTTTCGAAATGGGTAATTCATATATCTTTATGAACAATTTCATAATATTTATGTTCAAAAACTTTTCTGTATTTTCTGAATTTTTTTATTACTCTTACATGAGAAACTTTTCAGACTGCCCTTTGAAACATACAAATCATAAAAGTTGCTCTGCGTTCAGTAACTATTCAAAATAGAGGAATGCAAATGAATTCTGTCTGTTAAAAAATTGCTATACACTCGTACAAATCTTCATACACTTACCCATTTATATGTATAGATATGCAGGTATTGAGCCATTAAAATAATTGTATATGTGTAAAGATGTTAGAACACACACACTCATCCAGAAGCACTTACCTACTTAAAACGTACATAAATATGTAAAACTTTTCGCAATTTGTTACATATTAAACATGGCATCATTACATATATTATATGGATACATGATTGCAACAACCCAACACACACACACAAACTTGACCTGGAATTGCAGTTTAAAAATCCACACGATATTTTAACCACCTGCAAAATTTTTATACATATACACAGGAAAAATTATTATTGGTTTTTCTTTAATTAAATGGGTTAATTAATTGTACAACTTTTCATAATTAATAAGTTTAATTAAGCCAATTAACTTTTTAGTTATATAAAATATATAAATATTACATAAGCTGGTACATTACATAAGTAAAAGGTAGATGTTGTGTGTATACATACACATACATACTCATCAGTGCTCTTAAACAAACGTTGTTTGTCCTGTTTATGTTACGAACAGTGTTGCAAGACCTAAAATATTTTACAACCAAAATTTTTATTTTAAATAGTACATGCAAAGTTTATTGAAATTTTTCATTATAAGTAGTATAAATAAAATATATATAAAATGTATCTATTAAATTTCAATGGTTGCAATTAAGATTTAATAAATAGTTATTAAATCTTAATTGCAACAATTAAAAATTTAATAGAGAAATTTTTATATACCAAACATTCGCTAACAGTTCAATGTTTTAGGAGTCGAGGAAACTTCCTTCACACTACAGGATTATGCATCGCAGTATTACGAACCAAAAAGCTACATTGAGGGCGAAAAATAATAGGCTTATGTCAAATCAATACCCAAGCAAGACTACATTATTGTTAGCCAAAATGCCACAGTATTCAACGTTTTTATTCGCCATTGATCATGAATGATTAATAAATAAACAAACAAAAATATTCAATTTGATGTTGATTTCGAAAATAATGTTAGACAATATCAATTGTTATAATCAAATTACTGAAAAATTAAGTTATTTTCGCCACACAATTCGTTTCTTTAATTATCTTTTTATTGACAGTTTTGTCATATTAGTTAAACAAAATATATAACTGAAAATATCATAAAAAGCTAATAATAAAAATGAGGATTATTTAAACTATTTTCTATTTGTTTGAATCTTGAGGTTAATTTATATTAACATTTGATATTCGATATTTCGCTAACCATCGGTTAGCTTCTTCAGGAAATTATTTAGCTTTGTCAAAAATTTTTGACAAAGCTAAATAATTTCCTGAAGAAGCTAACCGATGGTTAGCGAAATATCGAATATCAAATATTAATATAAATTAACCTCAAGACTCAAACAAATATATTATTTATTAAAGAAAAAAGGTTAAAAAAATTAGACAAAAGAATTAAACTATTTTCGTTGCACGCTTTGTTTGTTGAGATGTCTCGGCTTATTTCCAAATCATTTTAAAAAGTTTGCACTTGAGAAACTTTTTTATATCAAATTAATTTCTTGTTAAACCCAAAGCGCCATGTTGTGTGGGATAACACTAACACAATCATGTAAACATACAGCAACACTCAGAGGGTCTCATATTGACATTATAATTTTAGTTATGCTATTGAGTGTTCTTACATGACTACATTGTCTATTATAATTGGCAATTTGCATATGAAAGGCATAAAAATATTTTAACTGCAACTGAATATTTTACGCGCTTTAAAAATATGTATATATACATTCAAAGTACTCAAAATACACACGCACACGCATGCAGAGGTACACGCAGAAAAATTATGTGGGCTGCATGTTTCAATAACGAATTAAAGAATGATGTTCTTCTAATTTCGTCGATCTTCTTATTGTATTTTTATGTTCTAATATTTTTAGAGCAAAAGATTCACTTTGTTTTTATATAAAAATAAAAAACAAAAAACTCAAAATTATAACAACTTTTTCTATTATTTTCCAATATTTCGCTCCAAACAAATGTCTAGCTTCTTCAGGGATATATACTAATATTCATATATCCCTGAATAAGCTACACATTTTAGGTAGAGAAATTTTGGAAAATAATAAAAAAAACTTGTTTTAATTTGTTTTTATAGAAATAAAGTGCATCTTTTGCTCTAAACATATTAGAACATAAGAATTAAACAATATATATTATTATGTAATGGATGGACTCATTGTAGAACTTTTGGCGAGAGACCCATCACACATCCGGGAAGGTCTTCCGTTCTGTGCAAGTTTATTGTATTCAGCATTTAAATTATTTATATTAGATATACTTATACATATGTATATTATAATAAAAAGTTTTGCAAAATATGTCTCGTAGCTCAAAATAAATGAAAAGTTTCAAGGTGTAATTCATAAAAATTAATTGATGCTTATAACATCGTTATTTCACATATTTCTGTACGATAAATGTCAAATAAGAAGGTTATAAGCATGACATATTTTTTATGAATTACGCTGCAATTACACATGCAAGTAGTGGGCATGCCATTGTTGTATACGTATTATCAACGAAAAATTATTCGAAATATTCGAATCTCATGCAATTTGCTTTGCTGTTTACACATGCCATTGTTAGTTCATTTTCAAAATGACGTCGAAGCGTAAACTTCAATTTTGATTCCATTTCAATTTTTTGTTTTGTTTGTTATGTAGAGTTACCGGGTTCACCATATAGGCCCATTTTTAGGGAAAAGATTAGCATATATTATTATTAATGTTATTTTAATAAAATTAATGCTCTTTAATTAACAAACTTGCTATTTTTTATGCGAATTTCAAGAACTTTAATAACAATTTTACTTTAATCCAGAAAGTTTGCATTAAATTTTTGACAGGGTAACATTCATGATCGTTTTGGCATTTAGTGGCATGCAAGTACCAAATTTTTACTCGCATGCAAAATTAGCTGCCACTGGAGCTGCCACTAGAAAAAATGTATGTGTATTAGTAAAAAGTTGAAAGTGTATTGACTTTTTCGAACAACCAATGGCATGTGTAAACACTAAGTTAGGCCTTTAAACTAGAAATAAGAACAAATAGAGAGAACAGCGTTGGATACGTTTATTGTGTTTATATTACAATTATCTTTTATATCTGCATACAGTTTGATACTTCCCTGTACAATATATTCCAATCTGTATTTTTCATATAACGCATATTGAGCTGTTTTTTTTTCAGTGTCCATTTGATACTCAAAGAATATATACATAAACGTATGAGTACGTTGTGCACTGTTCTGTATTATTTAAATGACTTTATATTACATATGTAAATTATAATAATAGTCAACATTTGAGATGCTTGTTTAAAAACAAATTACATAAAATATGTGTATGGAAATATTCACACTTGCTTACAAACATACAATGTAACATGAATAAAAACTTTTTAAAATAAATTTTATGCAATTTTATTTTACATTATAAAATGCTTATAACACTCGGAGGTTGCTGCACAAAAGGAATTCATTCACTAACTATTAGAGCTTTTATTATAAAAGACTCCAAATAATTGATTTATTAATGAATCATCAAGTGCCTTCAAATAAATTTTTTAGGCCGAATTTATCATCCCCTCCGTAAACGTTGGGATAAAGCCAACCTCAAATAATTTCTATAATGTTTATGTTCAAAGAATGGAGTGGCCAATTAAGAAGACTGATGTTTTGTATTGCAGTAAACTCCCTTACAGCTCTGGCATTATGAATAGGAGCACTAAAGCTACGTTCACATCCATCAACAATATGACCAAATTATTTTTTCTAACTTTAGAAAAAGATATTTCAAATGACCATTTCATTACTTTGTAAAAAAGTTCAATACACAATCCGTATTTTCTTTTATCGTTTCATGTGTCGGGTATACACACGAAATAACAAAGAAACTTTTGTCCAAAAATAGTGATTACGTTTATTCCTCGAAAATTTCATAGATGTGAACGTAGCTTAATATGTTGCAATACTTATTTAATCATTCCAAAAATATCTGTTGTTTTACAGAAAACTGATTGCAACAAACTGCTGCAAGTTTTTTCCCAGTCAGTTTTGCCTTTAACAGTTCTAAATCAATTGTATCGCAACATGGCATACCATCCTAGGCCATAACATCGTCTTTTTTGGTCATTCCAAAATAATTCTTGTTTTTTGTGAAATAAATTAATTAACTAAAAAGTAGAGCAAATGGCAAAAGCTATGAAGCAATTTTGAAAATATTCAAGCTTAACACTAAATTCACACAATGATTTTTAGGTCATGATATTTTCCTTTATACCACATTTATTTTTACTTAGGTCATTCGAATTCAAATTGTTTTTTCCGAAAAGTTTTCATTAAACTATCGTAATAAATTTTATTTTTAATTGCATATTTATTCAAAGTTCTAATATTTAAAAAAATAAAGTTATGTGCGACGAGATAATAGTTAATTAAAATCGCTGTAATTCTTTTAAAGGTCTGGCTGAGTGAATGAAAACATTATATGTACGTACCTACTGTTCCCCAAAACTCTGTCATGCCTGTAATTATGCTTTTATTCCCCTTTAGCTTTAAAATCTTTTCGTTCATTTTTAGCTTTAAAATATTTTCGTTCGTTTTAATTGGAAAAAGCTTCTTATCTTTTTTGAAACGATCTAGTAGTATTTACAAACGAGTATAAAAAAATTTATCTTCCACACGCAAAGAATATTTTTAAATATTATTTACTAAACGTTTTATTCAACTACAAATATTTGTACACATACAAATATTTATTTATTTTAACATTAAATATATCGTTCAACAGAACTGTTATTTCCATCATGCTTGTGTTATTTGCATAAACATAAATTTATATAAAAGTTTAAAAAATTTAAGGACATGTGATAAATATATTGCTAAAATTACAATCTAAATGTCGAGAAAATAGAATAAATTTTGCAGTTGTGCCAACAGCTGGAAACCTATAAATGATCGTTACAGATGCTTCGGCCAGGATTTCAAATTAAATGTTCGCTTATTTTCAGACAAGTGAAAGTTAAAGCTAATTATAAAATAATATAAAAAGCTAATTAAGGACAAATTGAGGAGCCTCCCAAACCTAAACGAATGCTAGAAAATTATGTACTACAACAGAACTTCTTTTACTTCTTTTAGTTGATCTAAAATATTAACCTCAACTTTTTTATTTGATTTAAAAACTTTTGTGAATGCTTTAACATCATACTGTGGATTAAACAATATATACGAACTCGTATTACGCATTTGAAATTCAGCAAACAATTTTTGGTTGAAAGAAAACACAAACTTTTCACTTTCCAAAATTTATAGGAAGTGACATGTATGCCATGTTCTTCAAGACATTTGACACACAAAATATATTATGTGTCAATAAATGTCAACAACATCTTTTGTAATTTTTTTTCGTCAATGAATTTATATTTTAGTATTATTAACTGAGGAACTACTAAATAGTTTAAGAGTGCAAATAAATAATTACTCATATCATTGCCAAAAGGTGGTAATCAACTTCCAGATTACAGCCAATTGAAAAATTCAATACCTTAAGTTATTGTGGCAAAAATTTTATATTAACTGACTTGTCACAAGTTCTAAAAAACCTATAAAAAAATCTACTGTTGCACAGAGGAATATTTGCACTAAAAAATTGGTCAAAAAGTCAAAAATGAAATTAAGGGGATCTCAAAAACCAGGTCTGCAGCATAGATAACTGAACTCTACCCCATAATACGCAGATATTTATAGTTCTCGACACTGGTAAAGTCAGGAAAGTGAAGAAGGTTATTAATGTTTTTTTTGTTTATACTGAAATTGTTGTGGCAAAAAAAAATTTGCTTTTTTTCAATGTACTTATAGCTTAAAGTAGGGTACTTATTTTATTCAGCTTCAAATGAATTTCTGAACACTTATTCATGCATTTTGAAATGCAAATAAGGAAAAAAACAAAAAAAAAAATTATATATATGTATAAAGAAAAACTTTGCATACCAAAATAAATTGGTTGGAAAACTAATGCGAACAACAAATAAAACTGAACATACACACCAACTTTTAACAAAAAAAAAACTTTTCTTGGTTTGAAATGTTCGCATATTTTAAAATTAAAATATGTTAGATTCCTCAACTTCAATCAGCAGATTAATTGAAAACACTAACAGGTCGGCAATCGTCAAAGTTAACTTGGTCCAACCGAAAAGACCCTCTGACATGTTTAAATAGAGTTTTTGCGGACATGTAATTCCTAATTAATTTTACAAAACTTCAGCTCAAAAAAAGCAAGAGAACACTCTAAACATTGACATTTTTGCGTTATGATCCTTTAAAAATACACGCGTTAAGAAAACGCATAAAATCTTAATTTTAAAATATTAAAATTATAAAAATTAACATTTTAACATTCTTAAAAACACTGCGGGAAGTAAAACTTCATAGGCCGCTTCCCTAATTATTCACTTAAGACTTCTGTGATTAGAAAAAACAGGGTAGACTTTATCTGTTCATTCCCAAATAATTATTTTTCTCTTGCATAAATTTTCTTTTTAAAGCCAATTAAATTTTTACAAATATTAACTCGTGTTATTTATTATAGTCGACAACATAAAACGCTCATTATAAAAAAGACATACCTAACGGGTTACTCACTTGTCGGTTTCAGAAGTAAAGCTAAGTAAAACTCTAAACTCCTATATAATTCTAGAGCTTGAGCCTTGCCATTTTGTACGACATACAATGTCATTTATAAGATCGCCTCCAGATTATTTGCAGCCGACGATCCTTTTGAAATAGTTGGTGGTCTCGAATGTTGGTTTTCAAATACTCCAATATTAGAGAGTTGTCTTTATAGACATGGTTTTTACCGTAGCCTCGACTTTCGTAGCAATAAATACAATATCGTACAAATCATACTCTCCAATTGTAGGCCAAATAGGATACGGCTATAGCGCCAAATTTCTAAAAAACTTCTTGAAATCGACAAATTCAAAACTTCCGCTAACATCTGTAGCGTTTCCGGTCTCTAAAAATTTATTTATAATCTTGCGAATTCCTTCCACTTTAGGCCGCTTATGACAGCCATAATCAGCATGTAAGAGGTAAGTTTTAATCATTTTTTTTTTCACTTCCTTAGGCTGTTGAACGATCCATATGCGTAAATAGCAAACCTCACTAAATAAATTGCTGATATTTCACATCTGGTAGTTGTGCCACACCGGCATCTTTGAAACCATTAAATGAACAACCCTTTACATACATGCGTAATTGAATTCTCTTTCGTTTCATTTTACAGTCTCTACCTTACTGAACACGCAATTAAAACATTTCTTATATTAGTATACGACGTTAATTTAAGATAACATACAAAGTTGCTAAACAAATTACACTACTTGACACATTCTAGCTTTTTCCAGACTATACTGATATGAACACAAAAAATATTGCAAATTGTTTACAATTGAAACATCGTAAAAAATTAAATGTTTATAAAAAAAATTCTTATAAATTTTTTTCCAATATGATGAATAATAATTGTAATTGATATACCACGAATTTCATTCTAAAGTTTTTAATAATTTATTAAGAACTGTGTTGTTATATGTATATTAACGATGTAAGTTTTTCAGATCAAATATATGTGATATGCTATAAATATATACTATAAACTAATTTGTCATCAGCAAAATATCTCATAATACTCGTATATAAATTAATAGTAATTGCTCTATTCACATAATTTGAGGGTGCTGTTAGCTGAAGTAGCTAATACCAGACTATGAAGCGGAGTTCAACCCCGCGCTCAGTTATGAATATTGTGTGGAATCGTTCTGACCAGCATTAGTGCATGACTGTCTTAGTTGTTGCCAGCCTGTTTCAGTGATGAAGGCATAGCACTGATCACTGAACATCAACTGGCAGCGACTGGCACAATCATGTACTAGAGAGCAGACGACCAGCACTCTCCTTCGTCGCTAGCCCACACATTAAAAAAAAAAATTAGCCACATTTTAAATAATTTCCTACATATATATTTTGCATATAATTGGTCGTCTTAGTTCCAGAAATCATGTTTTATAAAAGCTAATGATTTTTTGTCAACCAGTGTTATTTATTTATTATGGATGCTTGCGTACGAGATTATGTTACTTATGCACTGGAATGAACACACTGAATATATAACATTTAAAGTCACGTTAAATTTAAACAATTTGTAACTGCTGTTGTTTCTTTTAATTTATGGAAAATTATTTTAATAATATATTTTTGTATATGTAAGGGAATACATTGTGAACACATTTGTTGAATTCATAAAATATTATTAACATATTTTTCATTCCATAAAAGGTGCTCCTTGTATTTCTGAAATTTTATATTATAAATTTTGAAAAAAAAACAAATCTTATATGAAAAGCATACATGAAAAAAAATAAATAAAACAAAACAGTAAATATGTGTAGATATTAGCAATAGGAAATTCTTAACATGTATTACAGGCTGTGATTGTAGGGCATTTTTGAAGTAAATAAAAAGTCTGAGATTAATTTCGGTATAAGTTAGGTGCCATCACACAGTTGTTACATGCATTTAATATAATCTACTATCTTTTAGCAGTCACTTGATGATTAATAGCGATTTTTCAATTAACAATACAAAAATAGTTGAAATATCGTTTTTTATAGTTCGTAATTTCTATACACAGCTGATTCAAGAAGAATTATATAAATTTGACCACTTATTATAAATCCACTGTATTAGATATATATATAAATTTTTTTGATTTGGTGACCTCTCTAAGGCCGATATGAGTTACACTTCTGGCAAACACAGCAGCTCTTCACAAATGTATGGGTCTACAAGTCCATTATAGAAAAAAATATTCTAACAAAATAATCTAACAATATTAAAAAACAATAACTTTATTAATTTTTCGAGCTAGCAGCACTTGCTTGTTTGGGGGAAATAAAACAACGGTTATAGGAATCGGGTCAAAATTCCCTGAGTTACAGGTCTTAAAACTTGAAAGAAATTAAATTTTACTCATTAATTTGAAAATTCACCATGTTAAAGTGCTCTATTGAGATGAAAAAATAATACACTATATATTTTAAGTCCTCTTTCTGATTACGTAAACAATTCATAATAAAATCAGAACGAAGAGTCAAGCTGTGCAAAGAACTTATGTGCGACATGAATGATTTTTATGTTATTGCATTTCACTTAAAATATCCCAAAAGGATATTACATGGCAACCAGTTTCACGCTAAATGCCACTTCCATACACACATACATACATACAGACATCACATTCAACATGCACGAAGCAACTCAAATAACGAAAATGAAATTTCAATGAAAGCATCATAAATTAATAGATCAAAGAAAATCAAGAAGAATCACAGAAACAGCAGCAGTTATTAAGTCAAAACCTAACATATAGTACTCATGTATGTGTGTCTTTTTATGAATATGTACAATTTGCTGTAGTGGTATGTGTGTATTCTAGGAATAATTTCCTCTTATTTATCACAAAAAGCGATCCAAACAAAAGAGAAAAAAAGCTAAAGAAATTTTTAGAAGAAATTAATTAAGCATGAACTTTTCTTTCGTTTTACTCCAAAACTAAAACTTTTAAAACATAATTCAATTCTAAATTAATTAAAAACTTTTAGTTAATAAAAATGTACTTGTACTTGTTCCTTTCTTTCCAACTATTATGCGCCATATATAATTTCGTTGTTGTATTGAAATAGACATAAATTTCGTTTATAAAATAAAAAGAAATATATTTCGAGTGCACGCTTCAAGCCCGTGTACAAGATTTGTTGCTGTGCTTTATACTAAGTATTTAATAAGAAGCAGCAGCTCAAATAGCAATTAAACAACAAACTATAATGATAAAGTACTTGTCTCCTATTCATTTATTTCTTTTCCTAGTTGCAACTCTCGAACTTTTTTGAGCAAAACTGCGTGCTTAACTGCAAAATATTTACTGGCAGATCGCAAAAACGTTTTAATAAGAAATTAAAAACAAAAACAAAAGTTTAATGCAAAAGATAAATATTTTAAGTTGTTAAATAACAAGAGCGTACCAAAGAAAACTATTAAATAAATTTATGGGACATTTGGTAAATACTTTAATGGTAATGGCTTAGAATTGTTAGGTAGAAATGGGATATTAACGAATTCTTAATGGCAATTAGTTGCAAACAATTTGAAATGATGTAGGAAAAAGGTTTGTTATTAACAGCAAGCAAAAAAAAAATAGGGGTTTTGAGATTCTCGTTGGCATATTAATAATAAAAAATGGAAATATATATGCAAGTTCTGAGCAATTTTAAGTGCTTTTAAAGGAAATGAAGCTGACCTTAAGTTTTTCACTTTTGTTCCTGTAGGTGACGTAGCCAGAAAGCCTCAAGTTAGGGTTCTTCGTGTGTATGAAGCACTGAATGAATATATTCCCCCCTATTTATAGAAATATTAAATGTATTTGAATTCTAATTTAAGAAAATTTTGTATGACAAAATTTTGTATAATATACAGTTCAAACTCACTTTAAATTTTACGAATATGGGGAATTATATTGTTATAATTACATTTCTTTGTTGGAAATTGCTGTTTAACACAATTCTTCATTTCAGTCATGCTGATTCTTTTCTCTTAAAATTGAATTCAAAACACCCAAAAATATATTTATTTTAAATGTTGCCTGTGACAGTACAAAAAATAACTAAAGTTGTCAACACTTTTAATTATTGTTGTGACAAACGCAAGAAGCCACCCACCCTAATGGTTATTCAGTTCTTGTTTTAACTTAAATATGTGTTTAAACTTCTTGATCTATTATTTATTTTTGCAAGAAATTCCCTGATGATCATCATTAACCCCAGCGTAATCCGCATAGGAATTGATTAATTCAAGATTTACCGATTAAACTGAAAGCGCACGACTAACCGATTGAAGCAGAAACCTGATTAATTGAACACCCTAGTGTACACATACATATATACAAATCGTCACCAAAAATTCCAAAATGCTGTAACTAACTGCATTCTGTTTTGTAGATTGTGGTGGGTGTAGTTTTTTTAATTACATCATAATCAATCATTCGATTAAAATGTCTATATTAAATTTGTTTTTATCTAATAAACCAAATAGCAAAACATAAATGTAATTCATAATTTCTAATAAATAATTGCCAAAAGTTCAAATTATTATTAAACAGCCTGCATGATTTGCTTTGCCATCTGTTTACTATTTGCTTTGCTCTCATGCTCAATCTAGTAGCACCATTCCAACTTCTCATTCAAATTACTCATAAAATACATTAAATAAAATTAAAATTGAAATTTACATTCATAATGTCAACATGCCAGCGATGATTTTGGGCAACTGAATGACTGTAAACAAAACAAATGATAATGTAACGGCGACCTTTACCCTTAGAATTTTTATTACACTTTGCTTCAACAAAAGCTTTTGAGAAGAGCTTTTATTTTCAGACTGTCTTTCTCTCTCTCTCGTTTTCGCATAAGAAATTCATGTGCAGATTAGCATCCTTAAATAACTGTTAAAGAAGCAGGGAAATTTGCAGAAAAAAATGCTTTTTTTTCGCCAGATAAAACAGCTGATTTTCCTACGATTACGAAATGGTGAGAAGTGCTTAAGGAGCGAGTGTACAAACTCAATACTTTTGTCTGACAAACATTATGAAAACACTATTCTTGCCATCTTTTATGCAGTTTACTGCCACTCGAGTATTCCTACTACAGTTCAGACTTTAAAAATGAGACATTCGTAGAAATGTATGAAAAATAATGCTTGAATAATTTATAATATAAAACAGGAAGAGAGAAAGTACAACAAGGAAATAAATTTTGCTGCTATCCGTTACATAAAATACACATCCATACTTAAATTGTGAAATAGGATATTCTATAGAGTTTTCTAAGTTATAGTTAGTTTGAAATTAATTACGGAAGTAATAAGACGAGAGGTTTTGTGTAGAATTTTTATACTAAATGGTTTAAGAAATTATATGATGTTCTTACGTATGTACACAAATAATTTGTGTTTATTTTCTTACAATTTCAAATAGAGAATCTATAAAATCTTCAGAAACATGAAGTTTTCGAATTTAACTGTCTGTTCACGAAGAATATCTTAATGTTTTTATTAATATAAAAACCTGTTGTTGTTAATGAATAAAAAAAGGTGTGCAGGACGGATATTTTTATTTAAAGTAGTCACTTTTTATTGTTTTGAAATATTTTTGGATATGAAAGCACTTTTTAAGCGCCTGAAATAAGCCGGAAATAGGTAAATGTCTTCAATTATTCACCTTCGGGAACTGCGTCTGGTGAACTTCTTATTAGTTTTTTTTTTTTGTGAACCGTTACTCCTGTGGTTTTCCTTATTGAAAAATCGTATTCAATATTGATATGAAGTAGTAGATAGTGTTGTGATTAAATCGATTAAGAAGATATAAGTAAAGAATATTGGAACGAATTTTTAAATTATGTATGAATTTTTTATTAGTCGAACTTTTTCTTATGTAAATTGTTAATTTTTCAACGGGCTTAAGTTCGAATCTGCATGACTGCAAATTATTTTTTGTTATTTTTATTAATAAATGAATTTGTTTTTTAAATTCTATTTATTATTTTATATTAAGATTGGAATATTAAGAATATTTTCAATAATCATCAAACCAGCAGAACGGATCAGTACTGATTTCGAGGCCGCTACGCCATCTCATCAGCGTTCTTTGTTCAATTTTTCCACTTTCGCAAGTGGTGCTAGTTAGTAGGAATATCAACTATTTAACCAATGCAGATTCGAACTTAAGCCCGTTGAAAAATTAACAATTTACATAAGAAAAAGTTCGACTAATAAAAAATTCATACATAATTTAAAACATTGCGGGGGCACGCGCATTTGTTCAAAGTAAATTGACAACTAAATTCAATTACTTGAACATAAATAACAAAGAAGCTTTGCCTATCAGCAGCCGATGGCTCTGGAAAAAGCAAAAGAGATATTGGAATATTGGGAATATTAATCGTCAGGGTTGGGGAATTTCGTACTAACCAAAATGTAATAACTTAATAATATGAATGTGATAACTTCTCATATTCAATTTTCGTTAAAATATTGGTTAAATAGTTGATATTCCTACTAACTAGCACCACTTGCGAAAGTGGAAAAATTGAACAAAGAACGCTGATGAGATGGCGTAGCGGCCTCGAAATCAGTACTGATCCGTTCTGCTGGTTTGATGATTATTGAAAATATTCTTAATATTCCAATCTTAATATAAAATAATAAATAGAATTTAAAAAACAAATTCATTTATTAATAAAAATAACAAAAAATAATTTGCAGTCATGCAGATTCGAACTTAAGCCCGTTGAAAAATTAACAATTTACGAACGAATTTTTCTAATCTCCATTAGTGTATGCCCTCTTTATTTACAGATCTCCCAACCCAAAACGCAAAGTTCGTCAAGCTCTGGTCTGTGATAAGACGAGTTTTTATCAGCGAAATAAAACCGGCAGCATCCAATTTTTCGCACATTCTCATGGCCTATAACGCTGTTTTCAGCAGATTTTGCATTGCGTTCTCATTGGTTTTAAAATTATTTTTCAAGGCTTTGCTAAAGCGTATTCCTGGATGCTATTGATGGAAACCGGAAATGATATTTAAGTAAAGTTGATTTTTTTTTTAAATTAAGTCTCTCACTTGCGAGGATGTAATTATTTCCACGGGTGTCCTTTGCTTGCTAGAATTTAATTTGTACATACATATTTACATAGAGCATATTTATTCTATTTAATTGATTTTCCATACAAATCTTAAAAACAATGAAATGCGAGTATGTTGTATTTGTAAACTTGTTTTTGATTTCCATATAAATTTCACGTTTCATTTTTGAACAAGCTTAATTTATTACTGTAGCAGTCTAAAAGAGTATTTCATATTTATAATTAATTCCCATTTCCCTTTTTACATGCGTTATGTTGTCATATAAATCTGTATCTAATTCCTTAATCCAGTGACAAAAATTATCCATCGTAAAATAACATCTCGTTATATCAAGGTTACTGAAGTTAAATACAGTAAAAAAATTTTAACGCTATCTTCCACTTATTTCTTTAAATATTTATTTCAAATATAAAGTCATCAACTTTAACAGTAAAAATTTATAAAATAACCAGATAACAATTTAATATTTAAGCCAAAAACAAAAATCATACACACACACAAAATAAACAAGAGAGAAAATGCTCTACGCTTTAATACAAGGGTGCCCAAAAGTTCCTTATGGAATAGTAAACATCAGCACATTGGAAGAAAAACTGATTTTTATTCAATAGCCCTATTCACAGTCTTGTGCAAATGGTCTTGCATCATTGCATTTGCAAAATAATTGTACTCTACACCAACAAAATACATAGAAAATGCTCTCAAATACTCTCTCAATTTGCAAATGCTATAATGCAAGACCATTTGCACAGGATTGTGAATTGGGCTAATATATTTTGTTGTAAAAACAAATACATACGTACAAAGCGATGGCATACGCTAAACAAAAACAAAATCTTCACCGATGATCGTTGTCGTCAAAATTTACCAGCAAACCTTACGAAAGTGTTGTTGCTTTCCACTTGCTTTTATACAATGAAGAACAAAAAAATAACAAAGTTGTTTGTGTATTTCGTATTGCTAGTGCTGGGTGCTGTATGTGAGTATTAAAACACACTAGTCCTTTTCACAACCTTGTGCAAATGGTCTTGCATTATAGCATTTGCAAATTGAGAGAGTATTTGAGAGCATTTTCAATGTATTTTGTTGGTGTAGAGTACAATTATTTTGCAAATGCTATGATGCACGACCATTTGCACAAGATTGTGAATAGGGTTATTGAAAATCGTGTCAAATACTCTCTCAATTTGCGAATGTAATAATGCAAGACCATTTGCACAAGATTGTGAATAGGCCTACTGCCTATATCTAACAGCTTTTACAAAAACCAATGAGCACCAAGCGCGTAGGGCTTGGGCACTCTTGCTTTAATATTTAGCACAAGAATCCGGAATGTATTTTGTTGTTGGTGTGACAATTTGCTGAATAATGAAGCAACCACATGTGCATGTGTATCTGTATTTTTAAATTAAAGTGTGCGTTCGTTTATGGGGACAAAACTGTATGTTCAGCCTTTAGAAACATGCAGAAAAACACAGCTGTTAATCCTGTCTGTCCAAGGATGTCCGAAAAGGATACTTACACTGATTTACACACACAAACATGCATTCAGCCATACTAAGTTTTTTTTTCCACCAAGATTTATAATATTGAAATGTATACGCCAACATTCCGTTGACAATAAAAAGGACAGGTCAACAACATGTATGAATTGTTACTCAAGTATGATTGTGTGCACAGTGTATAGTTTCAACTTAATAATTAAAATCTAATTGAATTTAAGATGCGGGACATTTTTAAACAAAAAAAATTAAAATAAATAATTTTTGTTTAAGATGCTAGAATATAGTTTTATTAAAATTTTTAATCTCTTTCTATGCAGGCATATATACATACATACACGCAGTAAACGGTCTAAGAATATGTTTATTAAACAACATATTATACAATTCTTTTAAGTTCTCTTATAAAATATTGACAATTTTTTTTTTTTTTTGCTGTAAAGTAAAGCAATTCCGGTTGGAGTTTGATGATCATGCGTCTTCAACTATTGACCCAATTGGACTTTGTAAGGCATCATACCTATTTTTTTTTTTAACTCGAACCAGTGCTCAGGGGATGACCCCTATATATGCAGTGCATTGAGCCGGAACTTGAAAGGAGGGGATAGTATTGAGGGAACAGCTGAAGAAAGAGGAGAAGATAGAGAATTTTTTGTAGTTATTTCAACCTTTTTACTTCGCCGGCTAATTTTTTGCTCCTAACACCCGTGGTATCGGAATTTAGTCTCCGGTTAGACCTCGTAGCCGAAAACGACTACCAGTTGAGGTCCAAAATAGCCTGGGACTGGTGGTCCACACTAATGATGATCAGAAGAATTCAACACATTATTTCATGACTCAGCGCGGGGTTGAACTCAGGACCCTCCGCTTCATAGTCTCGTGTTCTACCACTTCAGCCAACAGCACCCACAATGGGGAATGCATACATGGAACAGCATGGCCAACCATATGACTCGCATGCAGAAGAATACGTTGTAATATGAGTAAATGTGAGAAAATCTCAAAGGTGTGCAAAGCTTATTCCACCAGCTATTGTCTGCTAATTAAAGTTGTAATAGTAACATAGACTTACACATACATTCAAACAAAGGCAGTTAAAGACACATGATGCCACACACAATTTTAAAAAACAACATAGCCGATAATTGACAAATAATAGGGGAAAATAGACCAGAGATTATTTTTTAATCAACTTAGCTAAAATATATGTAGATCTTCACAATTTAGTTCTATATATAATTTCTTAAAAGCCATTATTCAAATTGTAGTCAAAACAAAAATTCAATTTATAATTGTTTATTTTTAATAGCATTCCAGTCTCTTTGAAGTTGCCTTCCTTTCATTTTGTTTGCAACAAACTTGTTTTGGTTGCCTAGTCCAGCTATTATCACGGCAATTTTGTATTATGCCACTCATTGTTTAAATTGCAGGAACTAGCCAATTCCGTATGTTTTTTCGTTAGTTTATCCTGCCAAAGAAGTATTTTTACATAATAACCGTTGCATATCTAGCATGTCAGGATATGAGCATGACTTTGCTATTGCACATTATTAACATATTAAAAGTTCATTGACATAAATATTAATTTAACAGCACTGGGCAATGTACATCCTCTGTTTCCCAGCAAAATATATATATAATCTTTGAGTGCTTGAGAGTGTGAGTGAGAATCCATCAACATCAACCCGTCATCGTTCTCAAGAACTGAATATTTTAAGCATCAGTTTACGTTGAATTTTGTGAAAAGATCCCGGTATGATGCCTTACAAAGTTCAGTTGGTTCCAGAGTTGAAGCCGCATGACAATCTATCTCCAACCTGAATCATTTTACTTCACAGCAAAAACAATAAATATGGCAAAATTTTAAACTGCTTTTGTTTTATTGCATTCTTAAATTTAAACTTTTAAATTTAAAACTTCATGTACTGAAAGCAGAGTAACAGTCGGCCCTGTAGCAAAAATTAGCCGGCGAAGTAAAAGGTTGAAATAGCTACAAAAACAACTGTCTATCTTCTCATCTTTCCTAATCTGTCCCCTCAATACTATACCCTCGTTTTCAGTTCCGGCGCAATGCATTGCATATATAGCGGTCATCCCCTGAGTGCTGGTCCTACTCCTAAAAAAAAATGGCCCACCCTATATAAAAAAAAGATCTCAAACAAATTGGGAATAGTTACAACTTAAAGCCTGCAACTTATTTGCCTACAAACATTTTGCTGGGCTATGACTGTGTGCTCACATGTAATCGAAAAGAAGATGATGGCTATTTTCAAACTCTTACTTCAGTGGCGGTAGATTATTTTCAAATGGTTTCACAATCAGTTGAATTTATGCAAGCTGTGCATGAAATGTCAATAATCGTATTAAAACGATGAGCTATTGTATTCATGTCTTGCGAATTGCCCAAAAAGTTATAAAATCCGAATACAATGTTTTCACTAGAAAATCGCATATATAAATGGAACATTAAATGGTTACCGCATGTAAAAATAACTATGTTATGGTAACTGCAATCATGTTTGGTTAGGCGAGCACACATTTAACATAATTTTATTTACATTCACTTTAACAATTCTATTTTATAGTTTATCTCCTATAAAACGTACGTAGCGTAAAAAATACTTTGCTCATTGGGAAAACAATTTGTGAATCAGGAAATTCCATATTAACCAACTAATTATGTTCCCTTTTTGTACCCTTTCATATGGAAGATATTATATAATCCCTGGCTCGTTCATACGACGAAACTATTCATATGGCATTGTTTAAAGTTAGTTTCCCAATGTTGATAACTCATCTATTGAAGTATGACAAAGATTATGAAGAACTGCTTTTCAATGTGCATTATGTCTTCATGTTTCAAAGCAAAAAGTGTACAAAACAAAAAACTAGGATGCAAGCAATCGTTCATATACAACTTCACAAAGGATAAGAATAATAAAAAATAATGAACAATTCATAGTGAGTGTTGAGCGAAAAGGGAATAATGATTCACAATGCAAAAACATCTCCCACATATAAGACGAAGAGAGATATATAATGAAGCTTTAAAATGGATTTATGCTATTCTATTAGGTAAACGGTTTTAATACTTCGGGGTCTCTTAATATGGAAAGACTTAGAGACACGTGCAGTATGATTAGGCTAACTCTACACTATAACTGCATAATGATCGTGTACTCAAGTCACCTTTGCTTTGAGTTCTGGTTGTGAACTAAATAATTTTCGACTTAGATACTGTGGTAGTCAAAGGTGCAATGATGTTGGCGGAAGGAATAATTGATATTGTGTCCAACGGTTTCGACATTACTCAATAATTGCAAAACAAAGTGGAATCCAGGAATAAAGTCAGAAAAAAATGGAACTCGTACTATTTCTCACAAAGAAGGACGTACAAACTTTTAGACTTTCTCGGTTGAACTGTCCTTATGGAACAAAAAAAAATTATGGAAATTAAATGTTCAAAGCAGGGTTATAAAGGCTGCAGTAGTCCTGTCGCAGGAATTTTTTTTTTGTAAATGGTGGCTAAGCCCCATTACCTGCTATTTCATCAGATGCTCTGAATCCTATACTTAATTGAGTTCCAATCGACCTTGGTACTACTCTGGAGAGATCATCTGATAGCTCTGCTATAAACGACTTCATTGCCTACTCGGTAGCCATTCCGTTTGTTACTATTAGAAACTGCATCTTCAGACGTTATCTTCATGAGGCTGAAGGCATATATGGGGTGCTGTTGGCTGAAGTAGTAGAACACGAAACTATGAAGCGGAGGATCCTGAGTTCAACCCGCACTGAGTCATGAAATATTGTGTTGAATTCTTCTGATCAGCATTAGGGCATGGTTGTGTTAGTTGTTGCCAGCCTGTTTCAATGTTGAAGGCATAGTCACTGGTCACTGAACATAATTGGCTCCGACTGACACTATCATGTACTAAAAGCAGAGTAACAGCACCCTCCTTCGTCGGTCCTGTAGCAAAAAAATCTGTCCCCTCAATACTAACCCCTCCTTTCTAGTTCTGGCGCAATGCACTGCATATGTAGGGGTCATCCCCTGGGTGGTGGTCCAAGATAAAAAAATATGCCGCAATTTAGACAAGTAGGCAAGTCTTTAGAAAATTATAAAGCTCCATACAACTATTATTTCGGAACCGATGCCATGCCACGGTGTCCTGCACTCCGAGCACGTGCAAGATAAATCTGTCCTATAATGAGGTCCGCCGTATCTGTCTTGAAGAAAGCCAGGAAACGACAGATTTTCTCTTTCTTTGCGATCGGTCTATGACTTTATTAAATATGCCAATAACCGGATATGAACACGTTTAACACTGGCGAAAAATGGTGCGTCATATAGGAATCATTCAGCTTGAATGCCTGCATGGATTAGCCAGCCACGGAAACCAACCAAAAAGCCATGACTAGACTTTGAATAAACTATGATTAGATTATAACCACATCACGACTAGAAGATCAATGGACTCTGAAATAGACTATTAAAAGATTACACTTCTATACCAATAATATGAAACCTTCACATGGACATGCCTCTGAATAGACCATGAACAAATTATTACACTGATCCTGGACGTTACTAAATGGTTACAGGAAAATCTGTTCTTAGTTACGTGCAAAATACGCATTGAATTTTTCATAAATTAATTATGTTACAGTTCACCTTAGTCATGTCACGTACAGTGTTTTACAGGTGAACATATAAAACGGACAAAAGGAAACCCTGCAACAAATAAGCGATTTTAATTCACCTGCTTATTATGTATCACATTGTATGCAATGAAAGCACAAATGTTTTCCTACTTCTTGCTTATATTTTTCTTTCATTCTTATTATCTTTTTCTCTTGGTTTTTAATAAAGTTCTCTTTATGTATTATTCTATTCTAAAAAAATGTTGGCGGTTTGTATACTCCGCATTCAAACGGTGCCAAAAGCAGTAACTACAAAATGTTACTCGTAGCCCCTTAATTCATATGATTTGTGAAAGTGGCCAAATTTGTGTGTGTTTTTATGTATTCTATATATGTATGTGTGTATGTGCGTGTGTGTGAGTGTGTCAGAAAGAATACACCAGCTCTAACAATTATTAAAATCTACACATGCACTTATTTCCACTCAGAAGCAACAGCACATTTTTATATCCTAGAACATTTTCTGTGACTTTGGAAATGTTCTCGCCACTACACTGATGCATCATGTTCATCATGGTGGCTTTCTATATATATTTTTTTTGTGCTTTAAAAAAGAAGCCGCTTAAAAATGCATGAAATTGTAGTAGAGTTGTAGTTGAACAAAAAAGAGCAACAAAAAAAGAATTCAAAAGTTTATGACACACAACAACTGTTGTTACTTTTCACTGAAATTTGTTGCTGTTGCTTAAACTTTAAACCACATTTTCGCACAGAAACTAATTAGTTGTACGTAATGATGGCTAAAGGTACGTTCACACTTATCAAATATTTGACCAAAAAAGCGTAACCACTAAACACTAATAAAAAACTTTTTAATTCAAAAAAGTATTTATTGAGTTAAATAGTTTCGAATAATATTGGATTCCTGATGCTGTATATTAGTCTTGTATGAAACTGTTTTAATTAATAAACACGTATCTGAACAAAAATATTTTTCATTAGTATTTAGTGGTTACGCTTTTCGGGGCAAATATTTGATAAGTGTGAACGTACCTTAAGCTTTTTATTTACAAGCTAAGAAAATAAACCATGAAAGACTATATAGAAAAAGATTAATTAATTTTGTTTAATCCTGTTATATACTCATACTTTTAAGGAAGGCTGGCAAAACATGGATGCCGGGTCCAATATTTACTCTCCTTCAAAAATACTTAATATTTTTAATGCGTATTTAAATGATTCTTTATAGAAAAATTGAGGGGGTCGAAGTGGCTAATACGTGATATTAAGAGCAAATAGGTTTAAGTTATATTGCAATCAAATATGTCGGATGCTTTTTAAAATGAGAACTGCTAGAATTTCTCGCCATGTCTCGCTAACATATGAAAATTATACCTGCTTCGGTTATGCTCCGAATTTCCCTGAGCTATTTAAACTGAAATTTGAAGACAAACACTTAGACCCCCTGTGCTTTAAGCTCCTTAATTAATTAATTCTGCTGTTATTTTTGAAAATAATTTGTAATTTACAAATTTTAAATTCTCAGATGGTCTAACTGATATTTTTTCTTTTATTTTGTTTTTTTTAAACTATACATTTTGCACACACTGTTAAGCTGATATTAACCACGAAAGTTTGCTTTCAGATATTCGAATCCTTTTGTTAACAAAAAACACAGATGGTAATTTCATAACTCTTACACAATATAAGAATTTCTGAAAGAAAAATTTCAAATGTATAGATCAGTTTTCAAAAAGTATGAACCTGTGAGCAGGGCAGAGCTAGCAGCGCACACGTTTATCGCTTTTGGAGCCAAAATAGTTTTGTCTGGAATTTAAATGTCAATTAAATAGAAGATGTACAAGAAAACACAAAACCATCAACAAAAATTCGCTGTACATATTTCATAAATCAAAATATATTTTTTTATTTAAGAAATCCTTATTAATTAAGGCTTTTAGTGACGCTTAAGCAATTCTTTTATATAAGGCATTTCGCACGTACGTTTACATTCATCCATTGTTCGGAACAAATTAAGTAGGGGAAAATTGTAAGCAGCAGTGAAAGGAACACATTTTGGGCTCTTGAACGTATAAAATCGATTCTTTCTGTTCCCGTTTTTTATTTGAAACGGGTATGCTTTATTGAAACAAACACCTATAAGAAGATAATAATGTAGATATCTTAACGAGTTTTTTAATGTGCTGATATACTTACTCGGTAGAGCAGCTGAATAAGCAAATAAACTCATGGCTGACAATATTAGCAAAAGATATATTTTCATTTTAATTTTTTATTTTTATTTTTTGTGATACGAGTACTTTAGTTGCAAGTTAAATAATAACTGATCTAAAATTTAATGATCAGATCAGAGTCTTTTATACTAATTTCTCTCACAAACACATTCGCGCGGTTATTCTTATAGTTGTTTTTCATATGCCTTTTTTAGCGTGATTTTAATCTTAAGTTTTGAGAGATAATATTTTTATTAGATAGGATTTAAAAAGACACACGTGTACAAAGCATCTGATACGTAAGCAACTATCTCGTACATTTAATAAAAGTTTTAAAATTATTAAACTATAAAAAAAACAAAATTTCTTTAACAGAAGAACTCCAGACCCATGAAAATGTTACATTTTTATTTTGTAGAAAAGCCACAAATCAAATTATCTAGGGACAAATTGTGGTTAGAATTGGGTCGAACTGATTCGATAGTTGTTAAAATCGAGTTTTTCATTTAATTAATTTATAGCAAAATTTTGAAAACAATCTGATACGGTCTTGAAATCAAGTGAAATTCAAAGTACAGTTTTGCAGCAGTATTCACAAAAAATAAAGTAGACTTTATCAATACTTTAAAATAAGTTTTCTATGAAATTTTTGCTTTAAATTTGTGAATACAGCAGTTGTTCTTTAAAACGATTATATAAGTTTATAAGCAAAATGCTTACGTCGGTTCATGAGTTCTTTTGTTATTTATCAGATGAAAGAGAACGAATTAAAATATAAAATACGTAAATGGAAAATAAACAAAAGTTAATATTGATGTTGCTTACGCGGAGAAGATAATTCCGTTGAATTGTCGAAAATACTTGTAATGAGGTCAGCAAACGTGGTACGTGCGATCAGCTACACCACAATGATTGTACTACATACTAGAGTCCATCTACTTCCACAGTCTCTTAATTTGAATTATCACATCGAATATTTTGGACTAAGCACAAAACAATGGAGAAAATTATTAAATGAATGCTGTAATTACATTTCAATTTGGAATTTATTTGGACTCTAACCCTGGTATTCATAAAATTTAAAATGAGTTTGATGCTAGAGTTAATGTCGACGCCGTTGACGGCGTTTCAACGCCGGAAAAGTTGAAATAGATTGAACTTTTACGGCGTTGCAACGCGTTGAGATTAACTGCTCTCATACAATTTCATACGATTCAACTTTTTTTTTGACATTTGACGCCGTCGACGACGTCGACATTAAATCTAGCATGAAATGTATTTCAATCAAATTTTTTCATACAAAATTTTCTTAAAACAGATTTCAAATACGTTTTATTTTTTTTATGAATATGGGAGTATGAGTATCAACTGTTTTAAAATTAATGGACATATAATTTGCTTTAATAATGGAAAATTTTCTAGTAGAAAGTCTTCTAATATCACATTTCTGGGTAGGGTCCCAGTTGGCAAATAAAGCATTAAGTTTCAGATAATACTGGGGTACAATAAACGGTATATTCTCAGAAAAGGTAATAAAAATTTTGTACTGTTCTTACTGAAGACAACTAAAAACACTATTTCACATAAATTTTTTATTGCAGTTTAACACTTCCTTTATAGAACTGACTAAAAATTTTTTTAATTTGATTTGCTTCTAAAACACATTTATGGCAATTTTTTGGGGACGTGCTGATAAAAATATGCTCCAATCTAGCTTATGATGAGAAAACATTAATTTTCTCATGAACTCTTACGCACGGCAAAAAAAATTTTAAGCTTTCACAATCTGCATTTTAATCACGTACACGACGACAATAATTTTGCAAGATCAAGCACGCTCACGGTAATATAAAAATTTAGCAATAAAAAATTTATCATAAGTTACAAAATTTTATTTTGTAATTGAACCTATTTATTTATTTTCAGCTATCACAAAGGGATCACACTGGACCCAAGTAGGCTGGACTAGTTTCTTTCCTTATTTCCACCAGCAACCCACCAAACTAACCATTTATATACCGGCAACCAATCTATTTATTTACTTAATGTTAATGAGGGGTAATTAAAGTTTTAATTTCCTGTCTAATTGTAATTTAAGCGAGATAAAGATAGGCAAATAAAATAAAATCATATCAAATAAAATTAAAATAATCGATAGTTTTCTGAATATGCGTTCATTCAAAGTTCACGTTGGCTTATCATGTTCTGAAAGTTATGACATAGATGCGGGATGTCCACAAGGATCCTGCCTATCTCCCTCTTTATATAACCTTTATACCTCAGACCTACCTCAATTGGAAGGTTGTACCCTATCGGTTTTTGCCGATGATACGGCTGTACTATGCTTGGACATACTTTCATCCAATATATTTTCTAACTTACAACGCGCACTAGATAAGCTGACACAATATTTTAATGAATGGAAGATTGGTTTAAATGCAGACATAACCCAGACAATTTACTTCACTAGAAAGCGAAAAGCTTGCTATATTCCCCAGAACAACATATTGCTCATGAGTAGAGAAGTTCAATGGGAACATAAAGTTAAATATTTGGGAGTTATACTCGATCCAAAAATCAAATTTAAAGAACATATACAGCACATTATTAACAAAGTGAATGTTCTCACTCGCATACTACATCCCTTTATTAACAGAAACTCTAATCTTAGTATAGGAAACAAAATGTTAATGTTTAAATTGATTTTCCAGGGCGTAATGTTCCATGCAGCTTCAATGTGGGCAAAAAGTGCAGCATGTCACATTGGCAAACTTCAGGTTGCACAAAACAAGTTATTGAAATTGATACCCAACCTTCCGTGGTTCTTTTCTACATCTAGGCTTCATTCTATTTCAAATATAGAACTCGATGCAGATAAGCTAGATAAACTTAGTACCAATTTTTACTCCAGGTGCTCTGGATCCGAGATTCCTTATATTAATGAACTGTCTTCATCTTAGGTAGTTAGTAAGTAAGTAGGTATTTAAGTTGTTTTTAATTAAGGGGGGAAGGAAATTCAAATAGGTTTTTTCAAATTTTGCCTCCAATAGTATTATAATTGTATATAGCTTACATCAATTGTTAAAATTCACTACAAACTTTTAAGAAGAAAAAGTACAAAACTTGAACTATTTATAAATAATTTTAAGAGAAATTGTAAACTAAGATATTATCTGAATAAAATTTAAATTGAAATATCAAATAAAATTAGTTTGATGTGTATTCTATCTGTCATAGACTATGATTTTGGTTGTGTAATTCTCAATACGTTTTTGTGAGTTTAGATATAAGCAGGAGAGTTTTATTATCTTGGAACTAAATGAAATGCAGTCACACATACATACTTGACTACATAACAAACAAAAAAGCACAATTACATAAGAAATGAAACAAATTTAAAATATTTTGTTTTTGTTTTATATACAACATACATACATCCATATATGTTTGCCGTCGGCAAACTAATTATATGAAGGTAGAAAAACAAAATGGATTTTTATCGAATAAAAAACAATGCCCAATAGAACGATATCTAGAGCCATTGTGGGACAGATTAAGTTGCTGGCTTTCGAGGTTTTCAAGTGTTTACGTTTGAATAAACAAAAACAATTTAAATTTGGATACATGAAAAAGGAAAGGATTCAAAGAAAGACCTTTTCTTCCGTTTTTCATTTCCCAAAATATCAGTCTGTGCGCCAATGCCTTTATTTCACTTAACTTTATTAATACCTAAAAAAAAACGAGCGGTACTATAAGTGTAACGTATGCCTGCTTTAGGCATCTCAGTCCTAAACATATGTAGCTATTTTGTATCCACATCATGCTAAGAGTCTTGAATAGAATAGATCCAATCATAACAAATATTGAAATAGTATTAAATTAATATACATCCTTTCATACATTTCAATAGATTATAATTATTACTGAAATAAACTCACAAATACATAACAATTGGTGAACTTTAAAATATAATACGCATATTTTATTCACTTTTACCTACAGTTTTACTTTATACGTAACTTTCATTCCTATTTTTCTTCATTGAAAAACATTAAAATAGTATAATTTTCCATATGATAAACTTAACTAAAAAAAATAAACCCCACAACAATAGCTGCCGTAAATTTAAGTCAGTAACTAAAAACCATGAGCATGTTTCAATGCTCATACACAGATAACGAACTTTTAGAATTCTTACTCGTATATGGATTATGTCGTTACGAGAGTAAATATGAATCATATTTTAAAAGCATTTTAATGTTCATTATGAATTTATGTAAGTATGTGAGATATTTGTGTTAACCAACATGTAAACAAACAGGCAGTCACACTAGCAAAATGGTTTTCCAATTGTTGGCAAGACAAATAACCAACTTAATATCGCAAAACATATATAAAATTTTCAGCTCACATAAAAATTCACCCTACATCAGTGCAAAACACGGTTTGGAGCTGTAAATAATTTTGAAAATTGTGTATGTGTTTATAGAGTTTTAGAAGGAAACGGGCCCAAATATAAACCAACAAACAACAACTACAAAAAAATCGCAACATGATTTTCTGCATGGCTGTTGGAATATTTATTTTTTGCGTGACGATGATGAACTTTATTAAGTTTTAATGAGTGTCAAGTGCACAAAATTCCAAAGTACTGGGAGCATGATACATATTTTCGGAATTACACACACGTACCCTCTTTTAAAGGTAGAAACTGTTTTTAGATCTTTTAAGGATAAATAGGATAATTAAAATTAATGTTGGTGTACTTGCAAGCTAAAGCAAAAATTTTAATGACATTCATAATCAGCATACCAGACATGAAAAGGGCTAGGGAAATTCATTTCAATAGAAAAGTATTTACCGAAATTATTTTTACGCCACATAAACTATGTACATGCAAAATAATTTTAAAGTTTCACTTACGTATTTACGCGAACTAAACATTTCTTAAAAAGAGATAAAAACATGTTTTTTATTAAAATTTTTTTACTCAGCCACCATAACTCTCTCGTTTATACCCCATAAAGAAGAAATGAAAAACACTCGTGTAAATCAGTTACAACAATTATTATATAAATTATGATAATATATATGCGATAACAATTCATTCAGTTCACTGATCAGTCGGTTCAATTTGCAGCCAAAGACAATACGTGGGTGATTTCCAGCAGACTCGCCATACCGCTTCATGGTTGTATTTTTATTAGAACAGGGTATATAGAACTACTGGAACTGAATTTTACAAAAGAAGCCTTCGATCTTATTAAAAAAAATTGCAAGCCTTCATGCAAAAAGATGCTTTTGAGCACCGTAGGTAAATGGTTCACTCATGTTTAAAAAAGTAATTAATCAGCCATGCCGAGGCATACACAAATAATATAACAAACATTTACATAAAGACCAACTTTTGGGACTGCGATTAAATAAGTATGTATATAACTATAATTAAATAATTTTACAGAATGTTCTAATCCGCTTGCTGTTTTAAGTTGAAGCTTAAGCCTCGTAGAGCTGCCATATTGAACAACGCAAAATGGCAGCAAACTGTGGTAAATGCCCAAAGCTTTTATCAAATAAATATGTTTTTTAGAGAAAGTATGCGAGTTTACTATAATTTCGTTGCTGTGAAATCATACTTCGTTTATTTGGTTCAACAACTGTTATTTTATACTTACATGTATATGCGGAAAATTTTTCTAATGCGATATTGCTTTAAGCACATTCGAGACAGCAGGCTACATGAACACACGACTGCAAAAGCCGTTGGCTGCAATCATCGCCTCGTAGTCAGCTACTTAATTATTTTTGAGACGGCAGCTACATTGTCAACATCTCATTTTAGTGGTGCCACTTTCATATATAAAAATAAAAGCGCTTATTCTAAATCTATTTATAGATCGAAACAAAATTAATAAACACTTTATTTGTTTTTAGCTCTTTATTGTTTTTGCTTTTGTAGTAACTACATTTTACCTTTCCTTTGTCCTTTTTTTGTTATGGGTGTGTGAGTTAATTCATTTGTGGCCTAACTAACGTCTTTTATCGATAACGGCTATCAAATGTATACAAAATTGGAGTATTCAAAATAATGGAATTTTTACTTCAAAAATAAGATACAAAATTTAAAAATTTAATAACACTTCCAATATGTGAATAAATTTTAAAAATATGTTTAACAATAGAAAGGCATTCTGGAGTACTTTCAAATTATATTCTAGGAGTTATTACCAAAAAAATATATAATAAATAAATTTAAAAAATAAAAGCCGAGAGAGAACGCAAAAAATTAATAAATCAAAATTACAAAATAGTTTTTATTCTTGAAAGGGCTATTACATTTTTTATTTTCAACAATTTTCATATTCTTGACTAGATTAAAAATTTGTTTAAACGTTTATTTATTCAAGACTTTTCATTGTATTGGCAGCACTAACCTGTTTATTGTCGCCTATGAAAATAGAAATTAGTTTAATTTGATACAACCACAAAAGTAGCACGGACAACAACTTGTCGTGTAGTCGTAAAAATATTCATTCCCATACAAACACATGTATTCTACAGTCGACTCCGCTTTATTGGAAATAACCAAAACCCATTTTTTTTCAGTTATGCGATTTTTTTCTCTAAAACGCAGTTCGGCTTACTGAAATTTGTTACAGTTAAGCGTACTGCTTAAAATCACGGTGTGGCACAAAAAAAAAATTTCATAACTAATGCAATCACTAGCAAACAATCAGAAATCTTTACTGAGTCTAAGTGCAAGTATGAGAAGTGCATAGTAGGCATTTTGACGAAATAATTCACAGTGTGGCACAAAAAAGCTATCCTAACTAATGCAATCACTAGCAAACAATCAGATATCTTTACTGAGCCTAAGTGCAAGTATGAGAAGTGCATAGTAGGCATTTTGACGGAAGAATTCACAGTGTGGCACAAAAACAAAAATCGTAACTAATACAATCACTAACAAACAATTAGAAACCTTTACTTAGCCTAAGTGCAAGTATGAGAAGTGCATAGTAGGCATTTTGTTGGAAGAATTCACAGTGAGGTAATTTTGAAGAAGTTTATTAGTTAAATGCTTTCTATATTAATGCTACGGTCTTGTAATATATCACTGCAAAGGTAATTACGTCTACGGTTTAAAAACTTGTTCAATTGAATTGTATATTTCCGCTTTACTGGTAATAACCAAAACCCAATTTTTTTCAGTTATCCGATTTTTTCTCAAAACGTAGTTCGGATTACTGAAATTTGTTACAGTTAGCGTACTGCTTGAAATCAGTACAACAATACTTTTTATATCAAATGTCTAGCCGTTTGCATTGACAATATAAGAGAAAGAGAAAAGGACAAATACATTTTGCCATTTAATTTTTTATCGGACAAAACATGCACAGTTTTTTCAGCCTTAAGTTATGCAATCGATTCGATGTGATTGTTCATTTTTTCACTAAAGCGAAGTAAGTTTCATACAAAACGTAGTTGTGGGCTTGCTCTTGGTTTTCAGTAATACGATATTTTCAGTCAAATCAGTGCGGGGATTTGTATCGCTTTCAGTAATCCGACTTTTTTCAGTAAAACGTGTTGCGCTAAAGCGGATTGAAAAGTATTTTTGACAGGCTGTAGTCGGTAGCCTGCTGTCTTGAATGTGTTTAATGCTTGTATAATACTGTTTTTAGTGACACACCTCTTTTCCGAGAAAAAATTGAATAAAAACCAAAGTATGCTAATGGTGATTTCTTTTCTGAAAAAAATTTAAAATTTTTATCACTGTTTTCCTAAAAAACTACAATTTGGCGCATTTTTAAAACAAAAATAATTTTTCTCAATAGGTGGTACATTCATCTGTATTAAATTCACTATTTCCAAATGCCATAGCACTGGCATTTTTTTTCGAAAAGTGCAAAATATGTAGCATATTTTTAGAAAATAAATCAACATAAGAAAATGCAATTAAGTTCTGTCCGGTAGTAAAACACACAACCATTTTAATGGTTCTTAGATTGATATTAAGCTTATTTCATATACGAACCTTACACATCATAGGGTGACTCTAATAATATTTGCTGCACATTCTCTGACAGACCGCATCTAAAAATTACAGGGATAGTTATTAAGTTTGTGGCATATTTTTAGAAAATAAATCAACATAAGAAAATGCAATTAAGTTGTGTCCGGTAGTAAAACACACAACCATTTTAATGGTTCTTAGATTGATATTAAGCTTATTTCATACACGAACCTTACACATCATAGGGTGACTCTAATAATATTTGCTGTTGTTATTTGTTGATAGTTATTAAGGTGCTGTTTCCACAATACAAAAAACTAATTCGAGTAAAAAATGTGTATAGGAATCACTCAAAAAAGTAATTGTTTTCCAAACAAATTTTCTACTCACACTAATTGTCTGTATTCTGGAAACCGTACTTAAGTTTGTGGCAAACGAATTTCTTCTAGCATGGTGAAATAAATGTTTACTTCACCATATAGTGGGTGATTTTTTATGAATTATGTTTTTCGGGCTGGCAGCAGTGGTTGGTAATTGTGTCCTAATGACATCTGTGAAAGTGAAAAGTCTTCAGTACACTCTGCCATTTCATCATGGAGAAACTCACAAACGAGCAACGACTGCAAATCGTTGAAATTTATTATCAAAATGGGCTTTTCAACAGCTCGATGGAAATCCACTGTTTTATAGAAAAATTGTATTCAGCGATGAGGCTTATTTCTGGCTAAATGTATACATACTTTAACAAGCAAAACTGTCGCATTGGGGTGAAGAACTGCCACTTGCCGTACAAGAGTAACAGATGCATCCCGAAAAACGACAGTTTGGTGTGGTTTATGGGCTGATGGCATCATCGGTCCATTTTTCTCCAAAGACGACCGTGGAAGAAACGGTACCGTCAACGGTGAACGATATCGACCCATGATACGCGACTTTTTTTTGCCCCAATTGGGTGAGTTGGACTTGCTTGATATGTGGTTTCAACAAGACGGTGCCACATACCACACAACTCGTGAAACAATGGTCATATTGAATGATGAATTTGGTGAGCAGTTTATATCTCGAAATGGCAATGTGAGTTGGCCGTCAAGATCATGTGATTTAGCGCCTCTTGACTATTTCTTGTTGGGCTATGTGAAGTCGTTGGTCTATGTGGACAAGCCAAACACGATTGAAACCTTAAAGTATAACATAACACGTGTTATTCATGGAATAAAGGCCAAAATGCTCGAAAAAGTGGTGCAAAATTGGACCTTACGAATTGACGGTTTGAACCGGACCCGCGGGTAACATTTACATGAAGTTATTTTTAAAAACTAATTGGAAAATACGAATTTATCGATTTTTATTGTTATACTGTTTTATTAGATTTAAAAAAAACTACTCTTAAAAAATCACCCGATATTTCATTACGACCAAAGCGGACTGGTTTAACAGAAAACATGTAGAAGCGTTTCCATTGCAACCACCAATTGCTTTGTATTCAAATTTAGTTGTTTTAGGTTTCCGAAAAACTTGTATATGGAAACTCGTACTGCTAACGTGTCACACGAAACTAATTGCAGCTCTGTTTGCTTTATATCAGTGGTGGGCACCGTCAATGGATTGGTAAATTTTGTATGTGTTGAGCTTGCGAGCTACCCACCAAACAAAAACCCCAGCGTTTGAAAGATAATGGTGCATTATATATATATATATATATATATATATATATATATATATATACATAAGTACCATTTTTTTCTGAATTGAAAAAAAACCTTGATTACGTAAAATTATTAATTAAAAATAAAACTTTTTCTAAGTAAACAGTCAAATGAAAAAAATTAAAAAAGATAGGACAATAATTTGTTGTTTTCCATTCAAGAAAAAATAAATAAATAAAAGAATGGTTGCTTGCTGAAGCTGAATATTCGCAAAAAAACCCGGTTGGATGTATTAAACTTAATATGCTTTGATATTTGTCGGCATGGAAGATCATTTTCATATGGGAAACATAATCAAAATATTTTTGATAAGATTTTACACAGACTAATTAATAAGACTAGGTGTATTACTAAATTAGGAGAATTGGCACAGTCCGTTATTGGAGAAAAGTTGTTTAAAAGGCATTGTATGTTATCGAAAAGATTGTTTATGACAAAATATTTTTCGCATATCAACATGACTGAAATTGTTTGCTGGACAAATATCCTGGAAAAATATATAAAAAAAATTCGTAAGCATCCACCTGATATTCATTCGTCGCTGTCTCATCGACGACTAAATTAAAGAGGGTAAGAATACGTGTGAATGATCTCAGCACAATTGTGCTATGAAACGCCCGTATCTGCTTTATATATTAATTATTGTGGAGGATTCACACACGAGAACAATTTTACTGTGAGCGTGCCAAACTTTGCAAAATTGTTATCCCCGTGCGTAAAAGTATGGTATTAAATATAATGCGTTCATGAGCGTGTGTGATCGTAGCTGCCATAAACCCTGCCTACGTGAAAAATATTTAAGTTTCAAGATCGTGCGCATAATTTTACTCTTCCGCACATCTCTAGTGTAAGCAAAATATCTGCAGTTTTTTGTATTGTTGTGCTGTTGTCATTGTATTGATCTAATTGTTGGGCCAAAAGCAAAGCCTGTAGATCTTAATGTGTTTATTATTGCTGTAGACTTGTGTAGACCTCATTATTGAAGAAGCAATACGAACTCTGCTATATATACACCATAGTTTTTGTATTGAAATGGCGAACAAAAATTTGCACTATGATATTTGTTCGAATTGATATCATATTCGTTATAACCAAGCTTTCGTGTATTAGTCGTCGCCATAGATTCACACAAACAACTTCTCTGAGTTACCCTGTAAAATGAATGTAATATTTTTCCGTATAGTCTCAATGTATCAGCACTGCTTTCTCTCATCAGCTGTCAGAATTAATATTTCTTTTATTGTGTCTGGACGTGTGTACTTTGTTGTTGGCTGCATCCATCAACCGGGAGATATAAAACAAAGATTGTTTTATTATTTGAAACAAATATACAATAGTTAAACAAATTTTGTACTTTTATATAGAATACGTGTCTCTACAATCTTAAATAAAATGACTGATATGAAGAATGAAATGGACAGCGATTTGGAGCAAAATTATTCTCTAAACAGTAATGCAGATCCAAAGAATATGCAGGAATTGACTATTTATGTGAGTTTGATAGTGGAAGTTTAAAAAGTATTAATATATATTCAGAGTTCTTTTTTTAAATTAGTTTTAAGTCTGGTAATAGATATTTAGTACTTGTCTATTGTCTTTAAAAGGCAAAGGGGAAAATAGTTGTTATGTTGTAGTCCAGAAGATCTTGACAAAGGGCGGAAACATGCATAAAATGAATATAAATAAATCAACAAATATTTAAATAATGCAAGTTCAAAATATGGTGATGCAAAACGCAAGAAACTATAGTAAATGTGAATTATAAAGTAAAATTAATTTAGAAGGGCCATCGAAATAATTAACACATACTTATGATTGCATACAAAATTGATACCGTTCAACCTTGTTATTCATGTTAATAGTTGTCTAGAAGCGCTTATAAAACAGTTAAAATAATGTATATAACAGTAGGTCTAATATAATTCGTATTGGTGTGCACTTTATTCTAGGTTCAAAGTCTGCTACAAAATGTACAAGATAAATTTCAAACCATGTCGGATCAAATCATAACACGTATCGATGATATGGGCAATCGAATAGATGACTTGGAAAAAAGTATTGCCGATTTAATGAATCAAGCTGGCGTTGAGGGTCCAGAAAAGTAATGGAGAAGATACCGAAAGGTCGGTAGTAAAGGAGAGGATGCTCAATTTCAATATAAGCTCTACATCAAACAAATATCCATACATAAGTATATATTCTTAATATAAAAGGACAAACAGACAGACAGACGCACACTTATGACGTATTTACACCAAATAAACAATATCAGAAATCTTTCCTCTTCTTCCCACGCACACACTAATTGCCATCATTCATTTCCTTGAATAATTAAGCCTTAATATCTTTTTGATCTATTCTATCAAAAGTATTTTAGTTCTTAAGTAAAACCCTTAAGATCGTTTTTAAATAAAAAAAAATCAAGAAATGTAACAAGAATTTTTCTTGCTAAACTTAATTTGTGTGTTGTTATTTTACTTTTTGAAATTTTTTATAAATTAAATAAAAATAGCAAGTTTTTAATGAAAACCAATTTATTTCTTGTTAATAGTTTTATAGAGTTTTCAACTCATATCATTAGGTGTTTCAAGGTGTAATTCTTTTCGTATAATAAAATTTCAATTATTCCTAAAGCAAATGTTTAAGCAAAATTTTACATAATTTGCTTCCATAATAAACTTGATATTGTATGATACGAAAATTTACACAGGAAAATGTTAGAAATGTCGATCACTTTTGGGATCTGATCTTCTGTTAAGCTAGACCACTAATAATTAAAGTGGCTAACACATTTATTTGAGTAATGCTTTTGTTTTTAAAATGTTTTTAATTTATTAGTGCAGTTAATTTCTAAAGTTACGAGTACAATCAATAATATTTCCGTCTTCGTTTTCAACCACACTCGAGTTCTTTTTCGATTCAACAACTGTTACCAGGCGACGACTGCCTCCCCCAGCGCTACTACGGTTTGCTGTCTTACAACCGTTGATATTCTTACTAGTGCGACCTGATTTGCTTTCATCACGAATACCAGTAACTAATCGTGGTATACCCGTAGCACTAGACCCTGCTAACCGTTTTGTGACAAAAGCATTTTTGTCTCGCCTCGCTGATTTCTTAAGGACCTGCACAAACACATATAAAATATTGATAAAATTATGCATACTTATGATAAATTAAAGTAAAATTAGATTGGGGTAGGAAATAAAACTTCTATCTATGATGGAGGCTAAAGTAAACTACTTAGACTGTTAGCCTATTTAGTGCTTTTGAAAATATTGTTTGTTCAATTAACACAAATGTTGTCATGCTGATGATATTGCACCTGCCGTTTGTTGATGGTCGTAAATGCGACGTGGGTGCACATGAAAAGTTATAATTATTTTTTTTTTTTTGTAGGCATACTTGTGTCTAAACAAAAGAAAATGTAATAATAAATACCGATTTTTTGAAATGTTAGATGAAACAATGTTGTTTATTGAAAAAAAATTGGCATTTATTTTAAGACTGCACTCGAATTTGCTTTTGCAATCTTACATGGGTAGCGGCGACGGCTTTGAATGGGTGCTTTACTTGGGATTTAGTTAGAGGTCTGTTTAAATTTAACTTAGAATTGGAGGCAGAGTCTTCGCCCACATCTTCAGCTTCAGCAACAGAATCGCCCTCCGTTTTAGAAGTATCGCTGGCATCCTGTAAGGCACAGTATTGTATTAGAGTTTATTTGAAAAACGAAAGTGGACTACATTCTACTTTGTGGGAGTTCTACATTCTAATGTCAAGTTATAAAACGGTGGGAGTTCTACATTCTAATGTCAAGTATACATTTAAAGTTTGATTCTATTCCCTAATTCAACTCACCTCGTCTTCCTCTTCTTCATCATCGTATTCCTCATCCAACTCTTCTTCGTCATCGTCGATCTCATCATCATCATCATCCTCATCGTCGGTTTTGCTTTCTGTTAAATTTTTGGTCGATTTACTTATCCTTCCCTTTCTTTTCAATGGACTCAATATTTGTTCCCTATCTAAGCTTTCCATTGATTGCGACCTTAAATGCTCAGTTTTTTTATTCGTTTTCTTTTCTTGAGCTTCGGTTTTGGATTTCATTAGCTTTTGAAACTCTGAAAAATCTCCTTTTTCGTCAATATTGGCTACATCATAGTAGCTGGAGGATAATACCTCTAAAGATTTTGTATGATATTTCATTGAGATCAATATAAAATCTACAAAAATTGCTTTAATATCGTTTAGTTTGCTCTGCTCGAAATTGAAAATAATTTCATCGATTTCCTTGTTTGTGCGTCTTACTTCCATTTTGGCTTTCATTAATTCGGAATCGGCTGCAGACTGAAATATTTTGAACATAACATTTCTTTATGGATAAATGCCATAAAGAAATGTTGTTTTGCAACAAATGCTGTCTATAGACTTTTAAATGATGAGTGATTTTAAATTTTAAACTCGCCGCTTTCAAAATATGTAAAGTTATTGATATCAGATCAATGTTCGCCAATACAGTTTTTATCTGATCACAACGTTTCGAAATTCTGGGAATCCTCTAACTTTTGTATGAGTGAAACTATTTATGAAATTTGCAAAATTTTAAGTTACAGTTAAATATTTAATTGCCTTTAAGAAAGTAACGTTAATGGCGCTAAAGATCGGCGGGAAAACTTTGTCGATAAATTCATAATACCTTATTACGGTTCTCGATTCGACTCGAAAAAATGTAATAGATTAAAGAAAAATACAAGATTTTTCTTTAATCTATTACAAACGCTCGAGTCGATTCGAGAACGGTAATAAGGCAGAATAAGTTGTTTTTAAGACGTTTTTGCTTCTAGAATAATATGAAGTATTTTAACCCTTTTTTGCAGTATAGTTATTTGGAAATAGTGCATAAAATCATAACGCACTGTTGCAATCAATATATATTAGCTCTTAGACCATATTTTTCAATGCAAAAAGAGGACATTTAGAAATGTAATAAAAATTGTATAGACTGTTTATACTCAATCGCATATATTGTAGGCACGGCCGACTTATATTTATATGTTAACGTGTTTTAAACAATAAAATATGCCCAGAACTTAAAAAATTTCCAGAAATATTACAGACATTTGATAAAAAGATTTTAATTTCTGCACAATCCATTTGATGGTTATAATTTCTATTGTATTGGTGATAATAGCTTTTATGGTATTGAGAAAATAAAACTTAATTTTGCAGTATAAAGAAAAAGCAAAATTAATAATAAAAAGAGTACAATAAAGGACACTTCAATAAAAAAATACACTTTACATTTTTTTAATTTCAGCTGACATCGAGTAAAAAAAGTGCACTCACTGTCCTCTTAAAAAAGGGACAAATGGTCACAGTAGTTATAACAAATATGTAATTTAGGCCAACTCTGCAGATAATCTCTTCTGGATTATTGTTTGGTCAAAACTATTTAGAACCAGTAGATACAGGTTTCAAAGAACTTCCCATATTAAAGATTGTAATCTAACCTCTTATTGACCAATTTTTAATTTACGAACTACAATAAAGTATTTGTCTTATACAACTCACATTATTAGCTGAAAATTTTGTTTTCAGTTCCAACATTTGGCGCTGTTTTAAAACTTCCTTATCACGGGCAATTACCGCCGTACGTAAATTATCTCTGGTTTTTTTGCATAAATTGTCAAACTGGGCCAACTCATTTACAATCTGTTTAAATAAATATTTTTTTAGACGCTGAATAGCTTTATGATATCAAGAGTCAACAGCACCTTGATTTCCATTCGGTGAACATTTAAATCCATATAATCGGCCAATATAGTCATGGCATTGGAAAAGTTTTTCAAACCTTCGCTGAAGCTCTCATTAATATCTTCTTCTTCTGAATAGTTTTTAAACGATTTCGATAACTCATCATAGGAATCACGAAACCTAGAAGAAGTAGGAAGCCATACATGAGCATGTATTCTGTTGCATTTGGTTGAAGTTTAAATTCACTTACTTGGCCAATTTTCTGGTGCAAGCTGCCAGGCTACCGCACATTTCAATTAAATGCTTTTCGGTTAAGTTAATGCGATCAGTGATTATTTTTATGCGATCATCCTTGGTATTCAGAAATGTTAATTTATTGCGACGAAACATGTTTTTTCATATAATATTTGATTGTGTGTCTTGTAAATTAGATGAAATTATTACATGGATTTTCCTCAACATGCAATTGTTAAACAAAAACAAATTATTGCTATGGCAACGCCAATTGACAGGAATAACCGTCTGTTTAACGTGTCTAAAATGATTGTGGTCCCTGCTGCATATTAATGCAATGAAACTTGGCATTACTTTTCTGTTATGATATAAATGTAACAAGTAGAGGGCGCTATTTTGCCGACAAATCGATTGATACTTCATTTAACCGCTATTCAATTTGGCGTATTCGTTGCCTAAGTAAATAAATAAGCATTTAAATACACCGGCCACCCTGCTCAGGATTTATGACTCGATTCTAATACAAATAATAAAAAGCATCGCATCGCTTGTGTTGTTCTTTAATCTATAACATGATATAAACTACTTAGGGAAACGTAAATAATTTTATTACTCTAAATACATGAAAATAAAAAGAAGCATGAAGTCAATATTTATGAAGAATTTTTGATTCCGTTGATGACAACAATTGCAGTTTCTACACTCCATTGTGCACTCTTAAATATGTTTGGCTTTCAATGCAGCACTACTTAATAGTAAAGAAAATCAAAACTTGTGCAAACTGTCGAAACATTTCCGGAAGTCCTGATTATACGATTCCTGATTTTCTAATATATCAGGCGCAAGTATAGAATATCTGCTCGAACCGATAACAATGCTATTTGTTATTGTAATACACGTAATGAAAAAACGAGACACTCAGTTTTAAGCTTATGTTTATGAAACGCTATTTCCGTTTTATATTTTATGTCGTTTCTGTGTTTATTTCTTATAAATCTCCACTCTTCAATCTCCACTGTACAATTGTAATATATTTTCTGTCGCCTTGTGTAATTAAAGAGCTAGATATCAAAGATTAGCTACCAAAGCCAAATGCATTAAGACTTTTATTTGCGCGTGCAAATTTTAGCGTATGCATACACACAATTTAATTTATTAACGACCTTGATCACTGAAGCTTAAAAATAAAAACCGCAATAATTTTGCCAACTCTCTAAAGCACAAAATACAGATGATAATGATGATGATGACGATGACGATGATTGTATTAAACCTTTCGTTTCTGTATTTGTTGGATGTAACGACTTTTAAGATAATAAAGTCACCAACTTGAAAGAAGAATCCGGTTTAAAAGAGCTCTTAAAAATAAAATTTATTGCCTGCGAACGTTAAAAGAATTTGCAGAGTTTTTTTTTGCTTAAGAAAATTAAAATACAATATAAACAAAATTTAAATAAAAGAGAAATAAAATTTACAAACAATAACAAAATGTATCCGGTCAAGAAAACAAAATTCTTAATACTCGGAGTCTTAAGCAAACAGAGACACACACAAAAATTTTCGAAGCGAAAAAACTTGACAAACAACGTGTCTGGCATTTTATCATTTAAGAAAGAGTAAACTTTTGTTTCAAAAACCAGCGATGGAAATGAATTGATTCTTTATTTTTGCAATCGGGGAATTTGTTCGCGTTGACTTTGAAGCATCAAAATATTTAAAAGATATTCACCGACTGCAGAATGGTGAGAATGGATGTTGTGTCGAAATCACTTCATTAGATAAGTTTTAAACTCTTATGAAATACAGTCTCATGAGGATTTTGCTTTAACCACAAACAACAATTCTGTTTATTTACAGATGCGTTAAGCCGGAAATGAGTCTCATCACTTAAGGTGCTTTAGCGTTGAAAATCTGTTTTAATGGCTTGCAGGCCATTTACCAAGGATCGAGATCTTATCTCAATATGGCCGGACATTGTATTTAACAGCTAAATGACATGAAATTATCTATCAGATAATAATGAAAAAACTTCTTGCACATATGATTTCAAGTTTTCAGGCATTTAAAATATAACAGATTTTTCAGGGTTGTATTATAGACAAAACCCGGCATGCCGTATCCTGATAGCAATCTTTCTCACTCTGGTTATTTAATGCTTTCGGCATCAAACTTTTTGTTCTTACTTCAATTGCAAATACAGAGAAAGAACGAATTCTTTCATAACACTGCAATACGCGTGTGAGAATCTTTCTACTGAAGAGTACCACGAACATGACGTATTTTTATGATTCAAGTGTGTCTACTTACAAATTGTCTGACCATATCACGGCTGGTCGATCTCATTCGTTGTTTGACACACAATGGACGGACCTGCATGAAGACAATTAAATTACAAAAACAAAAGACTGCTCATATAATATTTTCTTCTTCATATTTTGAATAGCAAAAATTTTCAAAATCTTTCTCTTCATGTTGTGTGATTTTTGTTCATTTTGCTTTCGTATTTTTTGGTATCGCAAGATTGAAAACTCATAAACAAGATCACAAAAGATTGCAATATTTTCGGCGGCTATAAAATAAAACAATTTCGTACGCGACGGTTTAGTTCGAAAGTGGCAATATCAGAATAACGTTGCGCGTCGGTCTTTGGTGTAGAGTGAAGTTTAGCGCTCTAATTGTATAAATTTTCCGCTAAAAAAAGAAATCACTAAAGCTGTCAAACTCATTTAATGTGCCTATTTTTGTTGTGTTTTGTGAGAAAAGTGTGTAAATAATAAAAAAAAAAAAATGTTTTTGTTTGAATCATTTTTCACCTTGAAACATCGCACCACTGATTTATTTAATTTTGCTGAAAAATACAGTCCCATTCTAAAATCTCAGAACAAATGAAATCGATGGCAAATTAATTAAGCCGAATAATCTTTGCATACACTTTTGCACGTTACAAATGACTTTTAGACGTGAGTCACGTCTCCGGTATAAATCATGAGTTCTTTTTGCTTTGTTTTGAATTTATATGTGGAAATCTTTTAAAAATTATTTTGCTTGATTGTTTGAATTTTTGAATAATTGAATATTTTATTTCAAGTAACAATTTGAAGTTTATCTCCTTTGTAACATTTGATTATGCGGTTACATACGGATTTTAAATAAATATATAAAACTACATGCGTATTGTTGGCAAAAAAAAATATATACAGGGTGTTTTTTTTAAAGGTATAGAACTTCGAATTGAAATAAAACACAAGAAAATCGTTTTAATGTCCATCAATTTGGCTTTATTGGAAGGATAGTTTTATACCATTAATGTTTAAATATGATTTCGGGCATGTGGCCGCCGCGGCTGGCTCGAATAAAGCCAATTCTACAGGTCCAATTTTCAACCACTTTTTCGAGCATATGGGGCCGTATGTTGGCAATAGCGCCACGAATGTTGGCTTCCAAGTCCCCTAACGTTTCTGGTTTGTTGGCGTAAACGAGCGACTTCACATATCCCCAAAGAAAATAATTCAATGGTGTCAAATCACACGATCTTGGTGGCCAATTGACAGGTCCATTCCGCGAAATTATGCGCTCATCGAATGTTTCCTTCAATAAATCGATTGTGACGTGCGCTGTGTGGCATGTAGCGCCGTCTTGCTGGAACCACAACTCATCCACATTCATTTGCGCAAAATCTTCCATAAAGTTGATGGACAAAGCTCCAATTGCTGTGCACGGTAGCGAATCGATTCATTCGGGTCCTCTTCAACACTTTGCTCTACAGCGGCAATTGTTTCTTCGGTGCGCACTGTTCGACGTCTCTGCGGATGCGTATTATCACATAGAGTAAACGTAGTGCGAAAACGATCCATGGTTAACCGAATTAATTGCTCTGATGGACGATTATGTCGACCATAAAATGGACGGAGCTTGCGGTAAACTTCGCGAACTGAACCATTACTTTCGAAATAAATTTGCACGATTTGCAAACGTTGTTCTTTTGTCAACCTGTTCATGATGAAATGGCAAACCAAACTAAATATTGATCACTTGACAGCTGACAAAATGGCCGCCAGTTAAAAAAGTGATGCCAACTTAAAGTTCTATACCTCAATAAAAAACACCCAATATATACATATATATATTTATATGTATGAAAAAAACTTTATATTCGACCCGTTTGAATATAAAGTTTTTACTTGTTAATTTATTTCCAGTCAGAAACCTATTCTAAAATATCGTGTTTAATTGCATATTTTCTTATTATTTAATTGATTGTTTTTCAAATTAATAATATTTCATTTGATTCAACACGACTTTTTTCTTTTCTCATTTATATCAATTATTTGAGTTTTAATGAAAATAATAATTTTTTTTATTAATTTTATTTCATTTGTTTACGGAAGACTATAATTTTCTTTTCTTGGTTTTTTTTATTATCATTTTTATTTATGAACTTTACAATAGTGCTGCGAATATATACTAAAATTAAATTTTTACATTGTTTTTTCATTATGATTTATTTAAAATACTTGTTGCAAAATTATCGTGACGAACAGTTAATTGTTGCATTTAGCCATTATTAAATTTATTTCTTATTGTTTGCATTCAATTATAAGAAAGTCATTAGGTAATAAAACAAAACTCAATTATATTTCACAGATAGAATCTTGGTTTCAAGTAGAGAAGGGAGTAGTTGTTAAGTTGAAGATTTTTGCAGACTTTGGACAAGTTTAAATTGAGCAAATCCACTGTGACATTCATAATAACTTGATAAAATCAATAATCAAAAAATTAACTCTTAGTTCCTGAACAGTAGGCCTGTATAATTTTTTACAATATATATTTTATAATTTCTTTAAATGCTTTTGCAAGTCCAGATGTACGTGAACCCCTTAATATTGCAAATATTTAATTATAAGTGTTAAGCTTTCATTGACAATTAAAATAAATATCAAGTGCAGTTGCATGATTAGACAATACGTGAAAATATTAATATTTTAATGTTTTTTCCATTGTTCAGTTTTCTAAGAAAAACATATGAGTGTGCACAATGTATGTGTATTAGGGTAGGCAAGCAAGAAATCCTAAGTGAAAACTGGGTATTTCGTAAAGTACATTCAAGGTTTTAGCTGATACGTTCCAGATAACAATTTTTGTGCAATTTGGAAAGAAAATGAGAGAGTAATTTTTTTCATTTCCTATACAGAGTCGCCCGAACTATTTGTTTGGATAAGTTTGGGCAATAATTATATTATCAGCTGTTTTTTGTTTACATTTGAGAATAAAAAAGTAAAAAGAAAATTTACAAATAAAGGAAAGAAGTTGTTAATTGAAAATTGGTTAAAAGTAAAATGGACTTGAAGTTGTAAGTACATTTGCGCATATGTATTTGCCCCTTTGTTTAGTATACAAAATTGCATTTTCAGATTAGTGAACAACTTATAGACACATCAAGTGGGTCTGATGAAGACGACATGTTACATTTACAATGATGCTAATCCTTCATTTCATGATGTAGAGCCTTATTCAGTGTATAAAACCACTATAATAAAAGTTAATTTAAAAAGTACGCAGCACTAGTTTTTCAAAAGATATGAAATTATGGTTTTTTGCGTTCCAGCAAATTTGGGTAGATTTTGCACTTTGAGAGAGTAATTTTCTTTTTACTCTCATTAGCCTGATATTTTTGGAACAGACCTTTTTTATTACAAAGAAAACTAGATATATTGGGCTTCTTGATTTTATGGAGAAGATAATTTTTCTTTTAACTTGAGCCGGCCTTCAGGTTATGTGGACCCTACTGATGCCAAGAATTGTGGCGAAACTGTGCACAGAGGGGATATTTTTGGGAGTATAGATGAAGAAGACAGAGGAGATATTTTTGGGAGTACAGATGAAGAAAGTTGAGAAGGCAGAGAATTTGTTACAGCCATATTATTTTTTACTTCCCCGGGAAAAATTTTTGCTAAATACTGTTCTTTGGTACATGACAGCGTCAATCGCTGTTGTAATTCTCCCGTAGTGTCCAGTATTGTACCGACAACAACAAACATAAACATGCACCAATGCAGATCAAAACAATTAGAAACCATATTTATGACTGACAACGGAGTCGAGCTCGTGATCGCAGGCTCCGTAGTCTAAGTGTTAACTATTGCAGCCCATTAGGCGTTAAGCTGGTTTGAAAATTTGCCTCAAACTTGATATTTGCAATCAGGGATCTTTTTCCCGAAACACGCACTTTTTTACGCTCAACACGCTCTACAGTGCGATCACACCCATATGTGGTGGATTTACCAGCGAACCGCACTACACATTACAGGGAAAATTCATTCTTTGCCCGTACAGCCCGTATGTGGAATAAACTCCCTGCGGAAGTGTTTCCTGCCGTATATAGCATGAGGAAATTCAAATCCAATGTTCATAGACACTACTCCCTTTATCCTCCTTCCCACAACCAATTTTCCTAGTTCCAGCACAATGTACGCATGAGTAGGGGCCATCCCCTGAGTGCCGGTCCTAATTAAAAAAAAAAAAAAAAAACACTTCTATTTTGCAATGACCTGGTTTTTTCAACATGGAAAATTTAAAAAAAAGGACTTTTTTGGTGATTTAAAAAAATATATTTTAAATAAATACAAATATTGAGAAATAATTAAGTAAAAAATATTTCCTTTTTTTTAATTTAAATTTTACTACTAATAGATTTTGACTGAGTAATTCTTTCGAACAACGTTTTTTGTTTTAAAGTATTAAAATTTGGTTTTTAATCTACGAACGAAAAGCGCGTGTACACCGAATAAGACTTGACTTTTCTATTAAAAAAACAGTGGGCCCAGGATGGGTTAAAAACTTAATGTAAAAATTTATTTAATCGAATATCTCGTAAACTATAAATGGAAACCCATACAACTAACAGAGGTTTTTAACTCTTGAATAGAATAATTTTTTATTAGGTCAAAGGTATTAGCTTGATATAGCCTTGAATTTGTTACAGCCTCGTGGTGACCCACTATGGGTCTCAGTTAAAGATATAAAATGCAAACTCTAAACTTATATGGCTTCCTTTTCTAATAAAGAATGCTAAATTTTTTGCACTTTTCAATGGAAAATTCTAACATTAAGGCGCTTGGAAACAGTACATTTATAAGAAATTGTGCAACCATCCTTTAAAAATATATACTTTATTTTAAAACTGCCTAATTAGAGTTTTTTTTTGTTTTTTTTTTAAGAAGTCATAAAATGTTACATGTTTTCCGGCAAATAAATTGCCATTAAACTCAGAAATACCTCTTTAAATACATCCTATTTAATAACTTCAGAACTATTTCCATTACATATTTTAAAATGACCCCCACTGTGCGATTTTGTGCCACAGTTCTTTAGTATGTACACTGAAATATATTTTATGCTTAGCCATTTTATTTAATAAAACATTTTACTTAGTTTTAACAGAACTTTACCGAAGCATAACAAAAGGAAATGGATTATGAGTATTTAGAAGTTATAGATTATAAATGAGTTTTTGCAGATATATTTTTTTTAGTAGGACCATCCCTCGGGGGTCATCCCCTACATATGCCAGGCATTACTCTGGAGCTAGAACGTTAGAAATAGTGTAGAGAGGACACATGAAGAAATATGTGAAAATGAAAAAATGTTTGTATCCAATTTTAGTAATTCCGAGCCAGTGAAATACATCCAAAACAAAATTTTATACCAGTGTGCGATTTTTTTTAATAAAGTAACAATAAATTTAAACAATAGGAAAGATCTCCAAATATCATCCTAATATATTTTAGCGAGTAGCCAATTTAGTTCCAAAAACCAACAACAACGACAACAACATGCAAATAGCCTGCAATAAATAATTATCTTATTTCATATGCATAATCACTAGCCTTAAAATCCCTTATTTAGTTTATTTAATTTGAATATCATCTCACGGCTGGGCTCATCATATTTACATCTATGTAAAATGTAAACTGTCATTGCACTTTTATAGTTGCATTTAATTTATTCCAATTCGATAAACACCCGCATTTAAACTGATATTTTCTGTTCATATTGTAATTTAACATGCATTTAAACTATGGAATGCTCTGCTCTTCTGGCTGCGACTAAATTGCAATGATTTCATTTATGCAGTTACGACCGCCTGCTTTTTTATGGTTTTTTGTTTTTTTTTTGTTATAGAATAGAATATTGTTGCTTTTATTGTTGCTATTTTCTGTTTGGAAGGTTTGAAATGAAACTGAAAATGAGTTTAATTTTAACATTTTATTTAATTTATTCCCCACATGCGATAGACAACAAACAAAACTTTTTTCTTTTTTCGAAAACGAAAAATTGTACACCAAATTCTGATTGCACTCAGTGCTGCTAGTCGACATACGCTGCTCGACGGGAAAATAGTCGTTTGCTTATGGAATAAGAACGATTTTGCTTTTTTTTTTATTTCTTGGGCCAGCACTCAGGGGATGATCCCTACATATTCAGTGCATTGCGCCGGAACTGGAAAGGAGGGGATAGTATTAAGGGGACAGATGAAGAAAGATGAGAAGATAGAGACTATTTCAATCGTTTTACTTCGCCGGCTAATCTTTTGCTACAGGACCGACGAAGGAGGGTGCTGTCATTACTCTGCTTTTAGAACATGACCGTGTCAGTCGCTGCCAATTATCTTCAGTGATCAGTGCTATGCCTTCATCATTGAAACAGGCTGGCAACAACTAACACAACCATGCATTAATGCTGATCAACATGTCAAAAGTTTAACGTCAGTACCTGTCTCGCGACCTAACCTAACGGTGCTCTTAACACCGGGTGAAAATAGTGCTTCCATGAGCAACATGAATACGAATTCGAAACCATGCATTTGGACATGGCCTCCCCCTTGGCCAAGAGCGGAGACTATCTAACCTCCTACCGATCTTTGGGACACGGCACCCAGTTGCAATGCAACTCCACACTGAGCTAACGATCTCCCCGCGATTTGGGTCCTAACCACAGCCACCATGATGCTCCCCGAAGGGCCGCAACCATTGCCAGGCAGAAACTGAAGTTTCTGGGGCTCCTGACACCCGTGGTACCGGAATTGGGTCTTCGGTTAGACCTCGTAGCCGAAAACTACAACCAGTTGGGGTCCAAAATAGCCTGGGAGTGGTGGCCCACAATTCGAAGAACAAAAATGTCATTGATTTACGCCAGTTCCTGCGTTGCTGCCCAACCTGACGATGCTCTTAACATCGAGAGAAATTGGGTGCCACCATCACCCCTCTTAGCACCAAGAGGCCACACGAAGGCGACCTCGGTTCGCCCAGGTGGCAATTTCTAGAACATGATTTGGTAAGCCCCATGATCTAACACCTTGCCAAAGTGCCGATCCTATCTAGATGATCTTTTATTTGTTGATTAACAACAACATATAGGTTCTGCCGGAGCGAAGTTCAACCGCAAGGATTGAACATCAATCCTTATATTGACAAATCTTCCACCAAATTGGTGACCTAATGCTGATCAGCAGAATTCAACACAATATGTTTTGACTCAGTGCGGGTTTGATCTCAGGACCCTCCGCTTCATAGTGTCGTGTTCTACTACTTCAGCCAATAGCAGCCCGATATGATTATGCCCTGTTCACTAGTTTCGTTTTACTCGTATTTCATATTTTCAGTTAATATTTAAAAGAAATCAGAAAATTTCTAAATAAAACAATCGGCCCTATTATGAATGACGACAGCGACGCCGTATCAAGACGACTGCAAAAAATGTTCGCTTGTCCATTCTTTTTCGACAGCTATTGACATTTTCTCTCGATATTATATGCCCTAGAGAATGCTAAGAAATTGCCAAGAGTAATTGACTGTTATCGACAACTTGTAGACCAGTGATAATTTTTTACTGTCGAGTTGATGTGACGCCGACGTCGCCATTCATCATAGGGGCGAGTAGTTTTTTTTCATACACATACAATTAAGAACTTGGTGGCCATTTGTTCGAAAATGGCCGTACTGATCTGTTTAACCAATTCAAAGTAAAGACTATAAATGTTACTTACGACTTTGACAGGAGAGCAATTGAAAACAAATTCTCTATTCTTTATACGAGTAGTTACATAATTAATTGTATTGGCCAGGAAACTATTCAAGATGTGCCCGTACACATTTGCGAGCAATGGATTATTTTTTGTCGTCCAGTGTCAAACTGTAATAATACGCCAATATGAGCCCTCACTAGAAACTTTTGAAAATGGTTTCAAATTGTAAATAGTGGTGGTGATGAGTTTTATTACGTTTTTGTATTTATTCAATTCAATTTAATTTTGTTGTTGATTCTGTATTTAACAGCGTTCGTTTTTTGTTTGTTTGTTTGCTTGTTTGTGTGTCTATTAAAACTACAACTGCTGGTTGATGGGTTCATCATCAGTGTATCATCATCATCATTATGCGTGTCAATTTTGTTGTTGTTCGAAATATCATAGAAGTTGTTTCTTTTTTCGAAACGTCGTCGCTCTACCACTAGTTGTTTGCACAAAATCTAAATATTATTTATATTGGCTATTTAATTGTAGAAAATATTTTCCTTTTTTTTCTCTCTGAATATTTTATTGAATTTTCAATATCATTGACCTTAAAATTGTGTGGGTTTAATAAGAGTATTTTGTATTTTTCAAATACTCTCCCGCATAACTATACATACATTTACGTATGCACATGCATAAACATTTACATAGCCATTTACATATGTATGTGTATGTTTGCATAGTTATGTGTATAATTTACATGGTCTGGGCACATTGTTTACATTTTTGTTTACTTTGAGGTCATGGTTTTTGTGATATTTTCCATCAGCTGCGTGGGCATAAAAAGTTTTGCAACTTTATTAGATTTTCGGTTTATTATATTCTCTTTTTTTCTTTTGTTGTTGCTTCATTTGTTTGCATTTTTCAGTTAAAGTTAATTAATAATCAAGTTTAATACACTCCGAATATGTTGCCAATTTAATATCTATTACATTAATGAATAAATATTGGCAGTTTGAGTGCAAATAGTTGGAATGTTTAAGTAAAATGGCAGGTCTGCTATTGAGTGATATATGAAATTAAATGAACACACTGACACACATTGTCCAGTGCTGAACAGGACAAACATTCTTATATTATTAAAAAAAGTTATCCCAATTATAGGGAACATGGAATTTTCAATTGCATATTAACTTTTTTACGATATTATGCTTCTTTTGGATTTTGTAGTCATATTCTTATACCTGAGGACAATTATTTTATTTATCGAATTGTATGTAAATATTATATTTCCTTCCTGCAATTTGTCACAAAAATTTGTATTAAATTTAATGATAAGATTAATTGGTGCCTTTTCTTGTGTAGGTGCGTTAGCGATTGTTAAGTTTGACATTTGGGGTAGGGTGACATAATCATTGTATTACCATTTCTTGTTTGCTCATATATTTATTGCCTATTTTCCGTTTACAGTAATTGAAAAAATTACAACAAATTGTAAGCTTCCCCTAATTTTAATTCATTTTGTTATTGTTGTCATTAGTTTATTGTGTTGCTGTAAGTGTTTAAATAAGCTTAAGTAGAAAAACGCAACAGTATGGAAAAAAATAAATATACAAACAAGTTGCAATAGAATAGAATAGAAAAGAATAGGAAATGCTTTAGCTGGAAAGGAATTAAAAGAATTTTCAAAATGTTTATTTTGTTTACATGTTAAGTTTATTAAAATCAGGCTTACACATAGAAAAATATTATTCGAAATTGAGAATCCACTTCGAAATCCAGCTCTATAATATTTCAACAAGACCATAACTGAATAACTAAATAACGGAATATAATTACCACGGACAAAAATAATTTAGAATTCACCATCCCTGAGTATAAAAATTCAATATTGATTTTATATATTTTTTTGCAATCTTAAGGTATGAAAAATTTGATACACTTCCCGTATGCAATTTCCTAATAAAAGTTGCGTAATAAAAATTGTTAAGAATTTCAATTAAGCCACTTCATAAGTGGCGACAAACAAAAACACACATGAGTGAGGAAAGTGTAGCGGCTTCCGAAAACAACGATTTTTTTTTTTTGAATTCACTAACTGACTCCATTCATGATCTTAAAAATGATTTCATTTCCAAATATTGTTTTGTTTTATGTTTTCTAAAAAACCAAAATGTGGAATCAACTCCGTTTCCGCAAAATAATTTTTCATTTTTAGCCTGCCTGGACCCACTGTGTGTAGCAAAATATTTCTTTTGTAGATACAAAAAAGTCAATAGCCCTATTCACAATCTTGTGCAAATGGTCGTGCATCATTGCATTTGCAAAATAATTGTACTCTACACCAACAAAATACATTGAAAATGCTCGCAATTATCTCTCAATTTGCAAATGCTATAATGCAAGACCATTTGCACAGGATTGTGAATTGGGCTATTGTATAAAAAAAAATTATGATTATATTGCAATAGTCGGATAAAAATAATAAACAGTTTAAGTTAAAATTTCAAAATAAGTCGACCTTTCGTTATTGTAAATTTTATTTTACTAGAAAGAATATATACGACGCAAAAAAAATCTCGTTTCAATATAATTTTTTATTGAAGGAGGCCTGGTTTCTCAAACAGCAACTTAAGGACAAATTTATGACTATTATTTAATTACAATTAAAATTTATAGGCTTTCGTTTGAAACGTGTTTTAAATCTTAATGAATTAAAAAAAAAAAACAAAAATAAATGACATTTTTGCGCAATTGAAAAAGTAATAAAAGAATAGCGAAAATACTGAAAAAGTCGTAATTTTGGAATTTGAAAAAAAAATCCTTAGGAATTGCAGGAATCTCAGCAATAATTTGAATTATATAGCATTTTTTTTGTTAAACCATTTTTATTTTATGTTCCGCTGGCCTTACTTAAAAAGGCCCTAATTCGCTGTACCTTCGAAATTGACATTTTTTGCAATTTCAATATATTTTAAAAGTAAATCAGCATTACGGTGTCTATTACGAGGAGAACAGTTTTTTAATTGTAAAATTAAGTCAGTTAGGTCCTTTCTACCACCAACGATATATCGATGGCTTAATATAAAAAAGGCCTAACTCGATTTTTGGTACTTTGCAGGAAAAGAAAAAACTTAATAAAATTTTTTAAATTATGTATGAATTTTTATTAGTCGAACTTTCTTATGTAAATTGTTAATTTTCTCAACGGGCTTAAGTTCGAATCTGCAAGACTGCAAACCATGAGATGGCGTAGGGGCCTCGAAATCAGTACTGATCCGTTCTGCTGGTTTGATGATTATTGAAAAATATTCTTAATATTCCAATCTTAATATAAACTAATAAACTAATTCGTCGGCCCTGTAGCAAAAATTAGCCGGCAAAGTAAAAGGTTGAAATAGCTACAAAAAAAAAAAAAAAAAAAAAAAAAAAACAACTGTCTATCTTCTCATCTTTCCTAATCTGTCCCCTCAATACTATCCCCTCGTTTTCAGTTCCAGCGCAATGCATTGCATATATAGGGGACTTCCCCTGAGTGCTGGTCCTACTCCTAAAAAAAAAATTTATAAACTAATAAATAGAATTTGAACAAATTCATTTATTAATAAAATAATAAAAAAAAATGGTTTGCAGTCTTGCAGATTCGAACTTAAGCCCGTTGAAAAAATTAACAATTTACTTAATAAAATTCGTAAAATTTATGCCACAAGAGCTTTGATGAATTGTTAATAAAATGTGTTGCATGTTTTTATTAAATATTCATCAAAACTTTTTTGTGTCATAAATTTTACGAATTTTATTAAGGTTTTTTCTTTTCCTGTAAAGTACCAAAAATCGAGTTAGGCCTTTTTTACATTAAACCATCGATATACTGTTGGCTGTTCCTAATACACTCATTTAAATAAACTTAATCTCGTTGTTCCATATCAAAGACTTCAAAAGAAAAGCTTTACTAATTTAAGAATGCATTCCTTTACAAAACACATATGCATACATATCTCAATCGCAATAATAAATAAACATTAACTTTTTGCCTCAAAAAAAAAAAAAAAAATTAAATAAAATAACGAAAAAACATAACACAAGCTTGTATAGATAGACAGACATTCATATCAACATGAACATTTATATGGAATCACATCGACTTTGTGTTTCTCATTTGATTTCAAGCTACTGATAGTGAGTACAAGTACTTTACTAAACAACTTTTTACATTCTCATACTCTACGTGTGTGTATTGGGTAAAAAAAAACAAAATATAAACAACCCAACCTGTCGAGCTTAATTATATTCTAAAGTGACCGGCGACCACTTTTATAATCACATCAAACCTTTGTAGACTGTAGACGCGCAAAGACCACAAACCCCTACGAGTTGAACAAAGCAAGCGGTTTTTCTAAAGAAATATATAGAAAAGCTATATATTAAAGAAGAGCCAAGTTTTAATTAAAAAATTTTTTTTGTTATGTTTTTCTAGAATTATTATTCAATAACACACAAATATTATTCTCAAAACGAAAAATTGTAATTCAACAATAGAAATAGAACTCAGTGAATTTGTTAATCAAGTCATTGAATTATATAAAAAAAAATAATTCATTTTACATTGTGAGAGCAAACGAAAAATTTATTTAACGAAAAAGAAAAAAAAGTAAATAAATAATATAATATAATAATAAAAAATCAACAGCGTAAACATGAAATTATTTATGGGTGTATTGTTCGCCACCTTGGCTTTGAATGGCGTTTTGTCATTACCAGGTAAGTGGGTCAAAATAAATATGTGCATTTACTGGTAATTTATTTATTTTTTTTTTAACAAAATGTTACTTACCGTATGTTTGCTTTTCAATCATATTTTTTTTAGCAAATTTATGGTTTGATTTATTTTTCACTTTCTGAGAAATTCTCTTTTCTTTGTCATTTTTGTTGAAGAACTCAATTCTGGTGGACAATAAAGTGGGTCATCATCATGATGCGTTTAAGATGTGAAGCGATTAAGAAATTTGCAAAATTTTGCTTTTGAGCAATTTATGGCCATTCGTTTTGATTTACATAAAGAAAAAGTTGTTTAAGTAGCAATTAAAAAAAAAACAAGTAAAAGCGCTATATTCGGCTGTGCCGAATCTTATATACCCTTCACAGATGTAATTCTTCTTTCTTTCTTTCTTGCCAAAACAGAAAGTAGGTTTAATTAAAATATCAAAATAATGTTATCGGTTACTTTTATATTTAAGAAAACGTTTAAATTTTTCGGCTAGGAAGCTAAATTTTTGGCTTCTCTTATATCTAATACCTATGAACGTCTTTCGAAAATATTATATATATTTAATTTACAAACAAAACAAAAAATCCGTTTCATGTACCCCAAAAAGTTCTAATTGTCCAACCGTAGAATCGTCTTTGGTTTTTAATGTTGTTGGTTTTTAATACCAGATTACTTCTTTCTGATAAATAAAGTATGTATAATTCATCATAAAAATCAAAAATAACAAATAAAATGGCTGATTTTATGAATCAGAAAATGTCAACTTCCTAACCCTGGAACCGAATTCTTAATTTTTTAATACTAATCTAATTTTTTAATAATTCACTAAAAACACAAAATTTTTAATTTATGTATGTACTATTATGTACGAAAAGTATTTCGATTTTCCAACTCTGGAAGCGAATTTTTATTTTTTTACCAATGCAATTCTTAGTGAGGCGTAACATAGCTTTAGTTGACAAAAAAAATACTATTTTTAAACTTTTTGGTCACTTTCACGTACCATAAAATATATCATATGTCCAAACCTGGAGTCGAAATTTTGATTTTTAAGATTTTAATACCAAATTTGTTCTTCCTGAATTATAAAACAGCTCTAATTAGCAAAAAAAAAAACAACGTCAATTGCCTTTTTGGTTACATTTATGTTTAAAAAAATTTCAATTTCCTAACCCTGGAAGCGAAATTTAAATTTTTTAAAATTTTCTTTATCAATGCAAATCTTCATGAGGTATAAAGTAGTTTTGTTTAAGAAAAAGTCGAATTTTGCAACCATTTTGGTTATTACATGTACTACAAAATATTGCATGTACCAAAAAAAATTTAATTTTTCTAACCCTGGAAACGAAATTTAAATTTTTTTTGTTTGTTTTTTTATCAGTGCAATGCTTCTTGAAGTATAAAGTAGTTTTATTTACAAAAAATTGCAAATTTTTTACCATTTTGGTAACTTTCATGTACCATAAAATATTGCACTTGTCCATCCCTGGATTCGAAATTTTATTTTTTATTTTTGAATTTTTGATACCAATTTTGTTCTTCCTAAATTATACGACTGTTTTAGTTGGCAAAAAACAAAAAACAACAACATCGATTGCCTGTTTGATTACTTGCATGTATAAAAAAAATTCAATTTCCCACCCCTGGAAGCAAAATTTGAATCTAAGATTTTCTTTTCTTTTTGCCAATGCAAATCTTCATGACGTATAAAGAGGTTTTGTTAAAGAAAAACTTAACATTTTTAACAATTTTAGTTACTACATGTACTACAAAATACGGAATGGGCCGAAAAAAAAATTTTTATTTCCCATCCCTGAACATTTTTTTTTTATATTTTTAGTTTTTAATACACCATTGAGACTTCCCAAAGCACGAAATAGGTTTAGTTTGCAAACATTAAAAAAAATAAATTATTTTTGGTATAAATTTAGCGTCGAGAAATAGGTGCAAGCTTCCCAGCTCTGGAACCATAGTTCGGATCTATCTGAATTTTAACACCACTCTATTTAAGTTCATTTCCAATCCAACGGTCTAAGAATGAAGTCTCTATCTCTTCTGGGGGCTTGGCTAGACCTGTTTCATTACTTTCACTTATAAAAACAATGCAATTTCCCAACCCTGGAAGTAAAATTTGAATTTAAAAACAAAAATTTTTTTTTGCCAATGCAAATCTTCATGACGTATAAAGTGGTTTTGTTAAAGAAAAACTTAAAATTTTTAACAATTTTAGATACCACATGTACTACAAAATACGGAATAAGCCGAAAAAAAATTTTTTTATTTCCCATCCCTGGAAAATTTTTTTTATTTTTTTAGTTTTTAATAGACCATTGAGGCTCCCTAAAGCACGAAATAGGTTTAATTTACAAACATTAAAAAAAATAATTGATTTTTGGTAAAAATTTTGCGTCGAGAAATAGGTGTAAGCTTCCCAGCTCTGGAACCATACTTCGGATCTTTCTGAATCGGTCCAAGAACGAAGTCTCTAGCTCTTCTGGGAGCTTGGGAAAACCGATTTCACGTACAGACGGACGGACAGACGGACAGACGGACATCGCTCAATCGTCATCGCTATTCATAAGGATCCAGAATATACATACTTTATGGGGTCCCATGTGCATATCGAAGAAATTACACACGGAATGACAAACCTATATATACCCTTTCACTTTTTTGTGAAGGGTATAAAAATTATGACTGGAAATTCAGGCACTTGAAAAATTTAATGTTGTAATATAAAAATAATCACACGGTTACATAAGGCTTAAAGCTGTTTTATAATCGTTTTCATGCACTTCTCGTATACAGTTTTCCAATAAAATTTTGCATAAATAAAAACTATTATGACATTCAATTAAACCAACTAATAACTGGCGACAAGGAAAAACACACATGAGAAGTAGTGATGAAAGTGTAGCGGCTACTGAAAACAGCTCTTCTCTTCTGCTGTGTGAATTTCCCCCGTGTCTTTCTGAATAAAAGACAAAAATACATTTGCAAACAGAGAGCCTATCAAACTCGATTGAAAAAGTTCCAATCTTTTGCACGACTTTTTTGCAACATCATTTCCACAAAACATGGAATATGTATTTTTGCTAAAGTTTTGAGTTCTAAACCGTTTCTTTCTTCTTCTGTACTTTCGTTTACTAAGCGAAATTTCCTTAATAAAGAATCAAATGTTGACATAAAAACTCTTAATAATTTTGTTTATTGCTTCTGTTACCCGTCCGGTTAATTGTTAATGACTCTCCCGGCCTGGTTGCAGTAAAAGGAAATTATTTAAATTACCAGCTATTAAAAATATATATTGAAATTTTTTTTAATGTCCAACATATGTGACCGATTTTTACATGTATTTAATAAATTGGCTGATACTTTCGTTACAAATATAAAGTGGATGTTGCACTCGTACATTCGCTCATAACAACAGCGGCAAGAACAACAATTACTAGCGGCAAGAACTGCATAAAGGAAACAATTTGTTGGCCTAAAAAAGTCTTTTAATTTTATTGTGTACATTTCGTTTTTGTTGTGATATAAAATTTATATGATTTTTTTTTGCTGCCGTTGAACATATAAATTGGAAACAATTAAAACACAAAATACTTGTATGGTATAGTCAAAAGCAAATGGTTGTATGTGAGTGCGTAAAAACAGCGGGACATGCTATAAATACTACAGCAGTCTTTTTGATTACTTTTCAAATTTCTAGTCTAGGAAATTATTTTTGTTCCAGTTTTGTTTTGTAATAACTATTAAAGTTAAACTAGTGTAGCGTACTCTCATTGCACGATTAGTTGGGCCAAAATATTTATTAAAAATTCATATATTATTTGTTACACTATTCATCAAACAGCCATACACACAACATACATACACATACATACTACATATCTACATGGGCATGTGAGCAGTATTATTATATACAGCATTGAATTAATTGAGTCATAAAACATTCAACAAATATAACCAGATTTTCCACGAAATCCATATGGCCTGGCAGTTTAATATTGGATTTTTGCAAAAGAAAATGATATTAAACAAAATCAAAACGAAATATTATTTTTGGTTTACGGTCATGCATAGTCATGAGCACAAATAAATATATAAATATACTCGTATATGTATTTAAATAAAGCCGGCCAAAAGCAAAATGTGTTTATACGTAACTCACAATTAAAAAATTGATTATGGCAATAAACCAACGCTGTTTTCTAAATTATGATGATGGGCTTCACAATACAAATGTGGGACGACAATAGCACAATATAAAATAATAAGAATGTTTTGCTAAAAGTATGAGACCATATCTACATATAATTTGTATTGACATATTTGTATTGATATATACACTCATACATATGCAAAATTTAAGAATAGGTGTTAGTGAACTAAATTAAGAACTAACAAAACAGTTTAATGAATTTTTGTTAGTCGAACTTTTTCTTTATGTAAATTGTTAATTTTTCAACGGGCTTAAGTTCGAATCTGCATGACTGCAAATTATTTTTTGTTATTTTTATTAATAAATGAATTTGTTTTTAAATTCTATTTATTATTTTATATTAAGATTGGAATATTAAGAATATTTTCAATAATCATCAAACCAGCAGAACGGATCAGTACAGTTTAATTTTTATTACGCCATTATCAAAAATATTTCAATTAAAATTTAATTAAAAGAGTAAACGCTGTTTATTGTATGAATGAAAGTTTAGCAATTGTTTGTCAAGACATTCTACTAACCATTAATACAATATTATTGTATTTTTCATTTATGCATGAAAGAGTAGTTGATTTGACTAAATCAAAATTTAAAATAAATAAATATTACCATGGCAATTTAAATGGAAATTCAATAAAAGAATCATTTAAGAAAGGAAGAAAGTTTTTTTTTTATAAACATCGGCAAATATGATTAAAGGAGCAACACTAGGAATTTTCGTTCACGGCTTTAATAAAGGATTCTAAAAATAGGGAGCATACAACAACAAAAATCGTAAGCCCTAAAAAAAACTCTTTCAATTTAGACAAGTATTTTTTGAGCCAAAAAGGTTCCCAATAATATTGGATTCCAGTTTTGAACACTATCTATTAGTTGTGTATGAAACTGTTTTACTTAATAAACACGAATGAACGAGTCCGCTGCCAAACTCTTCATGCCCAAAATTTCTGAAAAAAATTCATGATAAACTGCTATGCCGACATCCTCAGTAACTTCTTTAATGCAGATTTGACAATTCTCCGTAACACTTTTATTTCATTTTCATATGTTGGTATTCATCGATTGTTGATGTGCGTCATTGCACTGTGAGATTCTTCGAAAAGCTTTTGCCAGTTTTTCTGGCTCAGAGTATAACCATCGTATGTCACTGTCAACATTTCCAATCTTTCGGAAATTTAATTCCATTTTGTTTACAAAATTTTATGCAAATTCTTTGATAAATTTTTTTCGCTAGCGAAAAGTTGCCGAATAGGCAAAATACTTCTAATTTTTATGAATTTCACGATAAAAACGGTAAATAGCTGAAATTTTGAATAGATGTTTGAGACAAGTGTACCGAAATAAAAATCTCTAATTGCTTGCACATAGCCCGTGAAATTTCAATATTCACCTTATATATAGAACAGACCTCGTATAAAATTCTATATTAATTTTAAACGTTAAGACAACACCATATTTATTATTTAAATTATTCAAAGTGTTGTTACGAGTACAAAAATGAAAACAAAATATCTGTTTATGCAAAACAGGAAACCAGACAAATAATCTACACAACACTTTTAAATAAATTTTGAAAAAATATTGAAGAAAAAAATACCAGGTTTAGGATACTGAGGAAATAGTTTACATTTTTCTTCTCCACGAAAAGGGACCTTTGCGCCGAAAAGAAGTTGTTGAGAAAAACGCGTTTAAGCAAAGCGCTTCATTTTTCCGTGTTTTGCGCAATTAATTATGTTCATCTTTACAGGTGATTTGTAAAAAAAAAACTAAAAGACATAGAAACTTGCGGTTTGCGGCATTTGAAAGAGCGTTTTTTTCCTATAAGAATCACTCAAAAAGTAAAAAAAAATTTTTTCGGCGCAGAGGTCCCTTTTCGTGGAGCAGGTCACATATGGTGATTTCTTTTCTGAAAAAAATATAACATTTTATTATTATTTTCCTAAAAAACTACAATGGGGCGCATTTTTAAAATAAAAATAATTTTTCGCAAGAGATGTTACATTAATTTGTAATAAATTCACTATTTCCAAATGTCATAATATTGCCATTTTTTTTATTAAAAAGTGCAAAATATGTAGCATTCTTTTTTAGAAAAGAAATCAACACGAGGCATATAGAATCCATCAAAGTATGACGTATTTTATATTTATCGTAGCGAAATTGTTTCAATTTGAATATCAACTCGTATGACCCTGACTATATTATTCTCTTTCATTTAGTTGTCAATGCTCCAGCAACGGGTGCTCATGCGGTCCATGCTTATATATTTCAAGTCAAGCATACTTATCCGGCTTCCTTTCAAAATTAAAAAAAAAACAAAATAACATAATAACAGTAATTACGTAATTTGGAAGTTATTTCATGATCATGTCGGTGCTGGTGGCTGAAGTAGTAGAACACGAGACTATGAAGCGGAGGGTCCTGAGTTCGAGCCCGCACTGAGTCATGAAATATTGTGTTGAATTCTTCTAAACAGCATTAGTTCGTGGTTGTGTTAGTTGTTGCCAGCCTGTTTCAATGATGAAGGCATAGCCACTGGTCACTGAACATAATTGGCAGCGACTGACACTATCATGTACTAAAAGCAGAGTAACAGCACACACCTTCGTCGGCCCTGTAGCAAAAATTAGCCGGCGACGTAAAAAAAGAATGATATAGTTACAAAAACAAAAAAAAAAAACTATCTTCTCATCTTTCCTAATCTGTCCCCTCAATACTATCCCCTCGTTTTCAGTTCCGGCGCAATGCATTGCATATATAGGGGCCATCCCCTGAGTGCTGGTCCTACTCCTAAAAAATACTGTATGATTTCCGTTTCCGAACGGAATTAAGTTCTGAGACACGGAATTAAGTTTTGAATATATTTTTCCTAATTAGAGTTATTTAACATTTTGGAATGAAAGAAATATTTTTATTCAATAAATTTGAAATAATTTCTAATACTCATAAAATTTTGTATACAAAATACTTCTATTGCAAAATGTCTTTTCGAGTATAATGCTAGAGTTAATGTCGACGCCGTTGACGGCGTTTCAACGCCGAAAAAGTTGAAATAGATTGAACTTTTACGGCGTTGCAACGCGTTGAGATTAACTGCTCTCATACAATTTCATACCATTCAATTTTTTTTGACATTTGACGCCGTCGACGACGTCGACATTAACTCTAGCATAAATGTTTCTTTTAAAATGTTTCCTTTAAAATAAATTTTTTTATCGTTTTGTCCTCTTGCCAAATACCATCTTATATTTTGCCACAATTTGTTGTAAGTCGCGAATTATTATTTTATATTTTGTGCGTCTATTCGTAAATACTTACAGCGATTTAACATTTTTCAAGTGGCTTGTCAAATTGCAGTCTATTATTTATATTTCATTCAATTTCCCAAAGAATGTATTTTACCTCAAAGTTGTAAAAGGGTGATTATGCGCTTAACAAAATGTTACAGACCTACAGACTTATATTTTTGCTATCGTTATGAGGGATTTATTTTCAGCTTTACAGCACGAAAATATTCAACAAATGATGATGTTTTCAAATTGGATGTAAATCCAATGCAATATAAAATTATATCTATAAAAAAAATATGTATATATTCATCATGGAAAGTTGTTGAGTTTAAAACAAGTACTTTATTTTTTTATTTTATTTTTTTTTGTATTATAAATCTGTTGTTTATACAACTAAGGACTTATTCATAAAATGTCTATTTTGATTGATTTACACAGTTTTAAAGTCAGTTATGAATCAAATATATCTTGTATTTAATATGCCCGCTAATAATTCAAAATTGACAGAATTTAAAGACATATTCTCTTAATAAGAAGTATACAAAATTTTATTCTGCAGTTATTGGAAATTAAAGCGACTTATTCAGAAAAAAATTTTGTAGTTATTTATATAATTTAAATAAATTTTCCTTTATCTTATAAATAGCTATTTTGCAGTAAACTTTAGCGTGACTGTACTGTATGATTCGTGAACTGACTGTTGCTTAGTTGTAATACGTAATACTTTGTCACGGCTTTATCTTTTTTTTTTTATTTAAATTTGACTGCCGTCATGACATCTGATCTTAGTTAGAAGTACTCAACAATTACAAAAAACTAGCGATAAAAAAAACCATTTATTTAAATACAATTTCAATTCTATAGAATTCTTAGCTCATCAATTATTTTAAGTGCATCGTGTATGCAAATTGAAAAAAGAGAGAAGATTATTTTACTATTTTTCTTGTCAATTGTAAAGAAGCAACAAATGATTTCCGATTTAATGTTCAACACTAAGCAATTGTTTTTTAAAAAGCAACTACAACAATAAGCAAATAAACAAATTAATGGGAATTTCCATTAAACTTTCATTATTCCAGTTGTTCTTTGCACAACGAAACACAAGGTAACTCAAACACAGAGAAACTTCCGATTATTCTGTGTGAATGGAAAAAGAGGGGTAGAAATTTAAATAAATTCAATAGCAATTTTTTACATACTGTACGAAACTTTTTTATACCCTTCACAAAAAAGTGAAAGGGTATATATAGGTTTGTCATTCCGTGTGTAATTTCTTCGATATGCACATGGGACCCCATAAAGTATATATATTCTGGATCCTTATGAATAGCGATGACGATTGAGCGATGTCCGTCTGTCCGTCTGTCCGTCTGTCCGTCCGTCTGTACGTGAAATCGGTTTTCCCAAGCTCCCAGAAGAGCTAGAGACTTCGTTCTTGGACCGTTGGATTGGAAATGAACTTAAACAGGCTGCTATTGAAATTCAGAAAGATCCGTAGTATGGTTCCAGAGCTGGGAAGCTTACACCTATTTCTCGACGCAAAATTTTTACCAAAAATCAATTATTTTTTTTAATGTTTGTAAATTAAACCTATTTCGTGCTTTAGGGAGCCTCAATGGTCTATTAAAAACTAAAAAAATAAAAATTTTTTTCCAGGGATGGGAAATAAAAAATTTTTTTTTCGGCTTATTCCGTATTTTGTAGTACATGTGGTATCTAAAATTGTTAAAAATTTTAAGTTTTTCTTTAACAAAACCACTTTATACGTCATGAAGATTTGCATTGGCAAAAAAAAATTTTTGTTTTTAAATTCAAATTTTACTTCCAGGGTTGGGAAATTGCATTGTTTTTATAAGTGAAAGTAATGAAACAGGTCTAGCCAAGCCCCCAGAAGAGATAGAGACTTCATTCTTGGACCGTTGGATTGGAAATGAACTTAAATAGAGTGGTGTTAAAATTCAGATTGATCCGAACTATGGTTCCAGAGCTGGGAAGCTTGCACCTATTTCTCGACGCTAAATTTATACCAAAAATAATTTATTTTTTTTAATGTTTGCAAACTAAACCTATTTCGTGTTTTGGGAAGTCTCAATGGTGTATTAAAAACTAAAAATATAAAAAAAAATGTTCAGGGATGGGAAATAAAATTTTTTTTTTCGGCCCATTCCGTATTTTGTAGTACATGTAGTAACTAAAATTGTTAAAAATGTTACGTTTTTCTTTAACAAAACCTCTTTATACGTCATGAAGATTTGCATTGGCAAAAAGAAAAGAAAATTTTAGATTCAAATTTTGCTTCCAGGGGTGGGAAATTGAATTTTTTTATACATGCAAGTAATCAAACAGGCAATCGATGTTGTTGTTTTTTGTTTTTTGCCAACTAAAACAGTCGTATAATTTAGGAAGAACAAAATTGGGATCAAAAATTCAAAAATAAAAAATAAAATTTCGAATCCAGGGATGGACAAGTGCAATATTTTATGGTACATGAAAGTTACCAAAATGGTAAAAAATTTGCAATTTTTTGTAAATAAAACTACTTTATACTTCAAGAAGCATTGCACTGATAAAAAAACAAACAAACAAAATTTAAATTTCGTTTCCAGGGTTAGAAAAATTAAATTTTTTTTGGTACATGCAATATTTTGTAGTACATGTAATAACCAAAATGGTTGCAAAATTCGACTTTTTCTTAAACAAAACTACTTTATACCTCATGAAGATTTGCATTGATAAAGAAAATTTTAAAAAATTTAAATTTCGCTTCCAGGGTTAGGAAATTGAAATTTTTTTAAACATAAATGTAACCAAAAAGGCAATTGACGTTGTTTTTTTGCTAATTAGAGCTGTTTTATAATTCAGGAAGAACAAATTTGGTATTAAAATCTTAAAAATCAAAATTTCGACTCCAGGTTTGGACATATGATATATTTTATGGTACGTGAAAGTGACCAAAAAGTTTAAAAATAGTATTTTTTTTGTCAACTAAAGCTATGTTACGCCTCACTAAGAATTGCATTGGTAAAAAAATAAAAGTTCGCTTCCAGAGTTGGAAAATCGAAATACTTTTCGTACATAATAGTACATACATAAATTAAAAATTTTGTGTTTTTAGTGAATTAAAGCTATTTTATATATCAGAAAAAATTAGATTAGTATTAAAAAATTAAGAATTCGGTTCCAGGGTTAGGAAGTTGACATTTTCTGATTCATAAAATCAGCCATTTTATTTGTTATTTTTGATTTTTATGATGAATTATACATACTTTATTTATCAGAAAGAAGTAATCTGGTATTAAAAACCAACAACATTAAAAACCAAAGACGATTCTACGGTTGGACAATTAGAACTTTTTGGGGTACATGAAACGGATTTTTTGTTTTGTTTGTAAATTAAATATATATAATATTTTCGAAAGACGTTCATAGGTATTAGATATAAGAGAAGCCAAAAATTTAGCTTCCTAGCCGAAAAATTTAAACGTTTTCTTAAATATAAAAGTAACCGATAACATTATTTTGATATTTTAATTAAACCTACTTTCTGTTTTGGCAAGAAAGAAAGAAAGAAGAATTACATCTGTGAAGGGTATATAAGATTCGGCACAGCCGAATATAGCGCTTTTACTTGTTTAATTTATTTTTTTAATTGCAATTAAATTAAAATAAAAAATATATGCAATTAAAAATATTACAATGTTTAACTTTTCTCAACAAAAATGTTGTTAAGAAGATTCATTTTTTGAATGGAAAGAATTCCAAAAAAAAACAATAATGCTGAGAACGACCTCTTTGGATGTGTCAAGTAGTTTCTGGCCATCTTCGTTGAAGTTTGATAATCATCTTTGGCATTTTGATTTTTCAAACATCATGAGATTCGAAGCTGTTTGTTATACTAGAAACACAATCTTTTTAAATTTGCTATGCCCTTTTTAGTATGTGCTTGAGGTTTTTCAGCGATTGGGTGTTTATCTTCTTAAAAGTCGCCTTTTCATGGGCTTCTTAGGTCATAAGAACAGAAAAGAGTACTGGAGGCCAACATTAATGAATACGGTGGCTTAGGGATAAGTACAGCGTTTTGTTTAGACAAAAACTTATGTTTATTTTTCGGTAAAAATTCTGTCATTTTAGAACGAAAAATTTGCATGACATAAGCCTCTTCTCGAATACTTACTCGATAATTCCCCATACAATTGCTTCCACTTTCTGAATATTTCCATTTGTTGTTAATATGCTGGCAGCTGCAGGACAAGCCTCCCCAATCTTCTCGACCTTCTTTGAAAAATTGTTACCAATAATCACCATATGACACCGTTAACATTTCAAATGCTGAATTCCAATTTTTACACAAAATTTCGGTTATTTTCTACAGCGAAAAAAAATATTGCTAAACAAGCAAAACGTTTCTACCTTTTATAACTCTGACATCAAATTATGTATGCCAAAACGCTGTGTGTGCTGTTGGCTGAAGTAGTAAAACACGAGACTATGAAGCGGAGGGTCCTGAGTTCGAGCCCGCACTGAGGCATGAATTATTGTGTTGAATTCTTCTGATCAACTTTAGGGCATGTTTGTGTTAGTTGTTGCCAGCCTGTTTCAGTGATGAAGGCATAGTCGCTGGTCACTGGACATAATTGGCAGCGACTGACACGAGCATGTACTAAAAGCAGAATAACACCATCCTCGTTCATCGGTCCTGTAGAAAAAAATTGCCCGACGAAGTAAAAAGGTTCAAATTGCTAGACAAAAAATTCTCTATCTTCTCATCTTTCTTCATCTGTCCCCTCATTTTCAGTTTCGGTGCAATGCATTCTATATATAGAGTTCATCCCCTGAGTGCTGGTCCAAGATAAAAAAATGCTGAAATTGACGACATAAACAAATATCGTAATCGAATGTACGTAGTCCGCAAAATTTGAGAAATCACCTTTTATTTTCTTTAGAGAGTTCTCTCTCTCTCTCTCTCTCTCTCTCTCTCTGTCGCTATATTGAAGGACACAAAATAGAAACTGCTAAATGAATAAATATATTTTGAACAGAGGTCTGTTCAAAATATAAAAATTAATTTTATATTTTGAATAGACCTCGTACATTTACATATATTAAAAAGGCCAATATTTATATATAATATTGTAATAATAATTTCACTAGTATAGCACAAAATTAATAAAATACAGTTTTTAAAAAACGACACACGTTCAGTTTAAAATAAATAAACTTTTTTTTCAAAATTCTGGCCAAATATGGCAAAACAATCCAGAAACTGGTGACAAGCTGTTGCCTGTTCGATAAAAATATAAATATTTAAAAATTTTCATTTCAAGCTTCAAAGTTATTTTAAATAAAATAACAGACATACGATTTACCAACTATTTCAGTACTTTTAAGCCTTCTAGCATCAAAAAAAAAGAAGCAAAAACAAAAAAGAAAAATACATCAACAAGAAAAAAAAAATATTAGGAAAACAGGAAGTAAAACAACAACAAATATGAAGATTGTTTAAATAACAATAATAAATATTACGAAATTGAAATAAAAAATATATATTTTAATAATATGGTTTTTGTATGAAAACATCAACAACTCAGACATCCACAAGCAAAACATCTATAAATAAAATATGAGCAAAAGGAAAGAGAGCTTAAAACTCAAAGTGGTCAAATTAAGATCATATCAAGTAAAATTAGATTCTTCGGCATAAATTTAATTTTTCTAAGAAATCAACATATATTTTTTACCAGGTATCGAATAGGGGACGTGCCAAACTTGTAACTACAAATTGCGAGGACGATGCTCAAACCAATTTCATTTCATTTAACATGAAGAACTATTACACATACTTAAGGACTTAAACCATTCTTTTTTTTTTGTTGGTGTGTTTGATATACAAAATAAATATATAACTTACAAAAGTAGTTCTATTCAGCTTGCTGGAAATCAATTGCACTAACAAACCAATAAATTTCTGCACATTTTTTATATCTAAATGTCGGAGTCCTTTCCAATACCTCGACCACACACACATGCATGCTTTCGATTATTTGAGTTTCAAACTGACAAAGTGATTTCAAATCAGTTTTATTTAGTAAGTTTAAGGACAACTAAGTTGTTGTGTGTAGTTTTGGCAAAAAAAAAAATACATAATAATAAAAAATAAAATAAATAAATAATAGTAGTAAATTCATAAAAAGTATATATGTATGTGGACACAACAAAATGGCAAATTTATTATGTGTATGTGTGCGTAGTTACTTTATCAAGTAAACTATTTGCAGGTTCACATAAAAACTCAGCAAGAACTTTTTTTTAAGAGTAGAACCAGCGCTCAGCGAATGAGCCCCGCATATGCAATGCCTTGCGTCGGAACTGTAAAGGTATATTGAGGGGACAGAAGAGGAAAAATTGAGAAAATAGAGAATTTTTTTGTAACAATTTGAACCTTTTTACTTCGCCGACTAATTTTTTGCTACAAGGCCGACGAAGGAGAGTGCTGTGCCTCTGCTCCGTTAGTACATGATTGTGTCAGTCACTGCCAGTTACATTCAGTGATCACTGCTATGCCTTCATCACTAAAACAGACTGACAACAACTAACACAATCATGCACTAATGCTGATCAGAAGAATTCGACACAATCGCCCCTATTATGAATGGCGATATCGGCGTCACATCAACTCGACAGTAAAAACTTATCACCTGTCTGCAAGTTATCGATAACAAAATAATTACTCTTGGAAATTTCTTTGCATTCTCTAGGGCATATAATATCGATACAACAGGTCAATAGTAGTCAGTTGTTGTCGAAAAAGAGCGGGCAAGCGACAATTTTTTGCCATCGTCTTAATACGGCGTCGATGTCGTCATTCATAATAGGGGCGAATATTCATGACTGAGCGCGGGGTTGAACCCAGGACCATCCGCTTGATAGTCTCGTGTTAACTACTTCAGCCAACAGCACTCTCACCAGCAAGGGTTGCCATTCTAAATACCATATGCCAATTCGATATTTTTACAGAAATTATCTATTTTGTCAAATTAAAATTCCACGATATATGATGACTTGTGATATATGATGACTTGTGAAATTTTACTGAACAGAAATATCAACAAAATTTGGCATTTTTAGACATTAAATCATATTTAGTAAGAATTTTAACGAACATTTATTTTTACATTCAAATTTAAGCTATGGCTTGAGCTACCAATAATAAAATATTGGAAAAACGTTCACATGCACTTAAGTATAAAATTCAAACCAAATAAGTTTTACTTAGGTATGATGGAACAAAAAATTCAGAAAAATGGGACATGAAGAAAAATAATCAAACGGTAACACGGGTATTATAACAATAACATGTTAACATCAGGTTGATACAGTTCTCGTATTCTTTTTCACAATAAAATTTGTGTAAATAGGAACTGTATCACATTCAACTAAGCCACTAATAAGTGGTGACAAACACAATACACATGAGCACTGATGATGAAAGGGTTGCGTCTTTCGAAAACAGCTGTTCTGCTCTGCTGTGTAAGTTGAATAACAAAAACTGATGTTGACTTTCCTTTGTGCCTTGGAATATTTATCATGTCTTTCTGAGATTTAAAAACAAATTTCGAACAATTAGCCTATGAATCTTAATTCAATTTAATATATTAAATCATATTATCGATAGCGACAGTTCTTAAGCAGTTCTAAATGCCATATGTGACTTTCTCCGAGAGAAGAGAAGGTAACATATAGTTGTGGTTGGGTGCCTACTTTGGTGATGTCATGCCTATGTGGTGACGTCATATTTATTTCGCTTTTAGTGTGACAATACCTTTGCTATTGTTGCTGCTCTGTACACATTGTAAAAATAACTATAAGAAAGGAAAATAATGATATGACGCCTTCAGTCTTGTGCCAACTGTTCGTTTTTATGGGATAAATACATTTTTATTAGAAATCTAACTGATTTCATCTTATTCTACACCCTTTCAGTTACCAGAATCCACTCTTAAGTCAAAAACCCGTTTTTTGACACACTTGGTCCCTTTTCTCGGAGAAGGTCACATTTTATTAATTAACATTGATATCTTCTTCTTTAGATTAATTGTTTATATTTAAATAGGTTTATAAGTCAAATGTCTCTATTATCTAGTATCTTTTTCTGAAGTTTTGTAAATAATTTTACTTATTAAGTTTTATACTTTGAACTGCATATTAGAGTAGAAGTTTCAACTGGCAAACCTTAAACTTAATTCGTAAGTCAGTAGTAAAATGTAAAAGCTAAATAAGTGTAAATCTATTTTGATAAATAACAAATTAATATAGATTTATGAATTTAATTTCTAAACTATGACTTTGTTAGATTTAAGCTTTTAATATTATTAAAATTCTATTATAATGCTTTTTCTATCACATATGCTTAATTGATAATAAATTTGAATGCATTTGTACAATACACATACATACACACATGTAATTGCATTTTAAAGAGTAGCAAGGAGTTAGAGCAAATTTCAAATTAAATGAAAGGCCAACAACAACCAGGAAATATATTTTAGTATTAAATTTCAACATTTACAAAATTTAATAGCTCAATTTCGCAAATTATATGAATACAAAAAATAATGTTTAATAGCAGTTCTAACCAGTAGCCTTGGGGCATTATTAATAAAATTTTTTTTATCTATAAAATATTTATAAAACAGATTTCCATACAAAATTTACTGTATAAACTCTTTATAATAAAGAAATATTTTTAATGAATAAGATAGTTGTTCTATAATTCTTCCGACCGCTGAAATATTCAATAAAGTTAAGGTGAATATTTGTGCGCCCACACTGGGAGTAAAGGTGATGATTTCACCGATTAATTAAGAATAAGTTCAAGTATTCTGTACACAAAAAAGTGTCAAATAGGCAACAGTGCTTTTGTAAAGACGAATAAAGTTGAAATAGACAGAAAAAGATTAAGTAGTTTTGAAAAAGTTATAAATTAAATGATTGGCGGAAATTCTTTTGCTTTTAAGTTTTATATTGAAAAAAAAAATGGATTTGTTTATGCTTTTTCTAATGTAATTCTCAATCGGTTTCGCAAAGTTTGTGCATAAGCAAACAGATTTTGTTATATTAAAATAACTTTGAATGCAGGTAAATGGCGTATTTTGTTTTGTATATGACCAGCACTCAGGGGTTGACCTCTACATATGCAGGATATTGTGCAGGAACTATAAAGGAGGATGGATGTAGTATTGAGAAATCAGATGAAGAAAAATTAGAAGATAAAGAATTGATTGTAGCCTTTTTAACTTTTACTTCGCCGTCGAATTTTCGCTACAGGGCCGATGAAGGAGGATGCTGTTACTCTGATATTTCATATACTTTGCTGTTTAAAAAGCTATTTTTTTTTTGATAATTTGCAACCCAAAGTCATTCATTGGCGGCTAATATATCAGGTGTATTAACTAATCAATGGATACTAGAAGAACTCAAGAGCTAATCACCTCAAACTTAGTTTTGCAGATATACCAACAAAATGCATAAATGCTTTTTAAAGAGACCACCCGTTTCCCAGTCCTAAGCCCTCAAGTTTTTGTTGGAATTTGCTGCTTATTTTTAGAGCAACTCACACTAAATTTTTGGTGATCCTCGTCATTGTAGATGAATGGATATGAATTGCTGAAATAAAATAGGGCTGTTTACCCCACTGTGCGACGTTAGTAAATTAGTATTCTGTATGTGCAACCCCTTCAACTGGCCGCACACCTGAGTTTTGTGCCATTTGCTAAGTATGCTGAAAGCAAATTGGATTTATTAATAGCAAATAGAGAGCTACAGCTGTGGACGCTTAGCTTTAGTGAGTTACAGAACCACGCTGATGATATTTTTAATACAGGGTGTCTTTTTTATAGAGAAACACAAGTAGAAATTATAATAAAACAATGAAATATATTTTTATATTAAATTGAATTAAGATTCTATAGGCTAATTGTTCGAAATTTTTAATTTAAATCTCAGAAAGACATGATAAATATTCCAAGGCACAAAGGAAAGTCAACATCAGTTTTTGTTATTCAACTTACACAGCAGAGCAGAACAGCTGTTTTCGAAAGACGCAACCCTTTCATCATCAGTGCTCATGTGTATTGTGTTAGGTCACCACTTATTAGGTGGCTTAGTTGAATGTGATAACAGTTCCTATTTACACAAATTTTATTGTGAAAAAGAATACGAGAACTGTATCAAGCTGATGTTAACATGTTATTGTTATAATACCCGTGTTACCGTTTGATTATTTTTCTTCATGTCCCATTTTTCTGAATTTTTTGTTCCATCATACCTATATATATTTTTAATTTTCAACAATTAAAAAAATCTTCCATAAATTGGAAAGACACAACCCCAGTTGCTGAGAACGGCGACTAATTGATTGATTAGGATCATTGGAAAGCATTGAATCTCCTGTGCAGCGGCTACAGCTTCTTCAGTGTGCACTGTTCGGCATCTCACGGAATGCACATGATCAGTAACAGTAAACAAAAACGATCTATTGTTCTTCGAATTAGCCGCTCTGAAAGACGATTATGTACGCCATAAAATGGAAGAAGTACACGATGAACAATTGTTTTGATTAAAAATTTCAACAATTTACACGCAAAAACACACTTTATATAATTTATGACATTTAAATTGAACCAAAGATCACACTTTTGCATAATTTTAATGATGTATTTTTCTTTCAAGAATATATATTACAAATATTTCGAATATGCATTTTTAATTTTTCCAAGAAGTTTTACTTATTGCAAAAGTTTTACATTGAATGCTTTGCTTTCACTGCTTCGTGCAGAATTGATGCTCATCGTTATTGCTTGACAAAAACGTTACAAGTTACTCCTAAATTTTCGCATTTAATTAATTTTGTATTTATTTAAACAAAGTTTAAACTTCTGCTAGATTTGTTATTAAATTTCTACATCAGATATGAAAAATGTGAAGGGATGCTCGGACCAGTTGCAGTCATTTGGCAGTATGAAATGAACATTTATGCAACTGCATTTATTTTTAAAAGTATACAGAAATATGAATGCAAAAGTATTTCCATTTATTCCTATTTGCAGGCATTGGTGGGTCCACACTGATAACTTTCGATGTACGTAAGTGTGTGTATTTGTGTGTGGATTTGTTTGCCCTAGCTGCTACATTGAAATGTACATTTTAATGTACGAACGAGTACATATGTTTTTGTGGTAGCTGTAAATTTAATGAGATTTCTGTCAAATTAATTTCCGGTTATGATTAGATTTTCGTTAATAGCAATTTGTGGTTTCAACACAAATTCAAACTCAGACTTTAACTTTTCAGTTATTATGAATATCAGTACGCACGCACACATGCCCTTGTACAGATATTGCAATTGTGTTACATGTGTAAGTCTAGTTGTTCGCATGTCTGTGATAAATGTAAATATATATTTCATTGAAATGCTGTCTACATTTCCATACGTAAACTTTTTTAACTGTATGTATGTATGTACGTATGTGTGTGTGTGTATGGGTGTTCGCTTGTGTGATTTTTCATCTACATGTCTGTGCAACTCTTACAAGAATAAACAATGAGTAGCAAAAGTGAACGGACTCAAGAACCAGGATGTTTGTAACGTTTTTGTTTTATACAAAATTGCATATTAAAATGATGCGAGTTTTAAAAGAGTTTTAAAAACGGCATTTGAAACAAAAATGTTTCTTGTAATTTATTTTACATATTTTTTGAAATAAAATTTGTATTGAGCGGGTTGTTAGTTGGCTTGTTTTTATATATTTTTAAAAATTTTTCTCTTCTATATGTTATAATTTATTTATTTTTTTTTTTGTGAAAGACACAAGAAACTGTCTTCAAGATGTTGGCTAAGCTGATATTATTTTTTTCGTTACTTATGTCATGATGTTGACTGAAGTAGTTAACACTAGGAAGCCGAGAACCCCGAGTTCGACTCCGCCCTGTCATAAATATGCCGTGAGATTTTTCTGATAAGTATTTGTGCGTGGTTGTGTTAGTCATTGCCGGTCTGTTTCAGCATCGAAGTCAAACATAACCCACAGAGATTGACACCAACTGTCATGCATTAACGAGCAGCACCCTCCTTCGTCGGCCTTCTAGAAAAAACTTGCCAACGAAGTAAAAGATTAAAAAAGCTGAAAAAAACTCTCTATTTTTCATTTTTCTTCATATGTTTTCTCAATACTAATACCTCCTTTATAGTTCCTCCGCAATGCACTCTATATATAGACGGCATCCTTGGAGAGCTAGTCCTACTCCAAAAAAATAAATAAATAAATTATAAAATTTCCATACAAACGGACACCTACAAAAAATGATAAATGGATGTATGGGAAGACAATATGATTAAAATAAAAAAATTTAAACCGGGAATAGCCTACATATTTTCACATCATTGAATTTCTTCAGTGTGTCTAGATATTAACTATCGCTACCGCAGACTATGGAAATTTTCAACACATGCACATGTTTGACGAAATCAAGTTTGATGTGTGGCCATGAGTGATATAAACAAATATTACAAACGAAATGATCATATTGTGTTTTTTTTTAATCTCAGTTAAATAACTGTAACAAACTATTTATGGGACCGTTTCTCAAACACCTAAATTATAAAAAAAAAATTTATGAAATTTTATTTATTTTTCATCTTGGAACAGCACTCAGGGGATGACACCTACATTTGCAATGCATTGCGCCGGAACTGAAAACGAGGGGATAGTATTGAGGGAATAGATGTAGAAAGATGAGGAGATAGAGATTTTTTTTGTAACTATTTCAATCTGTTTACTTCGCCGTCTAATTTATTGCTACAAAACCGATGAAGGAGGGTGCTGTTACTCTACTTTTTAGTATATGATCGTGTCAGTCGCTGCCAATTATGTTCAGTGACCAGTGACTATATCTTCATCATTGAAACAGGTTGGCAACAACTAACACAATCATGCACTATTGATGATCAGAAGAATTCAACACCATATTTCATGACTTAGCGCGGTTTTGAACTCAGAACCCTCCGCTTCATAGTCTTGTGCTTCAGCCAACAGCACCCACAATTATGAATATTTCAACAAAAGTTTGCATCTTATTTTCGTTCATTGTTAAACGCACAAACAGGACCATCAATTCATCTGCCCATCTAATGCCTAATAGAAAGGTATAGAAATTCATACTGCAATCGCACAGACAAACACACAAACTGTACTACAACGAAATATGTATCTGGGCTTTTCATTGGTCACAACCATTGTATGTGTCAAAATGAATATTCATTTTGTAAAAGGTCATAAAGTTACATACATGCATTCATACTCAGCTAAATATCTACCTACATAAATGCATAAGCTGCAAATAAATGTATGTATGTATGTACGAGTGTGTGTATGTTCTTGCATTATTGAGTTGGCACTATTTGTAGTTGTAGTAGTTGTAAAATTCATTCAATATTAATATGCATTCGACCCCACAGGCGTTTATGCAATAATACCACTGTTTGCCACTGGTTTCTATTAAATTAAAGTCATCATATCATCAGAGATACAAATACTCATAAATAGTTGTTGTTGTTGTTTTTTTTTTTTTTTTTGGTTTTTTTAATAAAAAAAAAGCTTTTCATTTAATTTTAACAAGTTCAGCTAGAAATCGTTGCTATTGGAATACTGATATTGCATAATCTGCTAAAGTTCAATGTACATGAAGGGCAAAAAAAAGTCTGCATAAATTTAAGTTGGTTTTTGTTGTTGTTGTTGTTGTGCATGTAAATTAAACAAATTATGATGGATTAGTTGAAAATTTAATTTATTTGGAAAAATTTCAATTAAGCAGTTTTACTTTTATACACATAAATTAATGTATTTAATGCTCAAAGGCCACTGAACTCCATTTATAAGCTGAACAATATATTCTTGGCATTTACAATATATATTTCAGAGGCCATGCAACTATTTATTTCAATAGCTTTAAAATCCAAATTGTATTCATTAAAATACATTAATGAATGCAGCCATACAAATTTCATTAATTATTTCAAAGACTGAGTCAGTTTTTATAATCATAGGTGAGCCTTTTCAAGTGCCCTGGCAAATGTGGGATTAAAATATTTCTGCATATTTTCTAGCAACTGGTACTGATATCACTTATTATTACAAAAACTCAAATTTCTTTTTGCCTTAATTAAATTAAATACACTTTTAAATCAATACATGTTTTCTTTTTTGCTTTCTTTAAAAAAAATAAATTCAAACTTTGCTCATGGAATTCGTTACATTTCTTTGCTTTTGTTTAACTAACTGCTTCGATTATTTTTATTTAAATGACACTTTTTGTGTGCAAAAGTAATATCAAGGAAAAAAACACAAGTTAAACAACAGAAATAAAAAATATATTTCCTAGATAAACAAATATTTCTGATAAATAAATGCCATTCTATACCATCATTTCAATTGCAATTGTATACCCATAGTCTGGGCTTGTGCTCGGCCGGCAAACGCATAAATAAATGTACGAAAATAAAAATCCAACATAAAAACTGTTTAAAAAGTGAAAATTGAATTATTTGTATTTAAAGGGGGGAAAAAACATTAAACAATATTAAATAAAAATGGTGAAATTGCTTAAAAAACGTACAACATTTTTTCTTAACGATTTTATGCAACATTTTTTTTTACTATTAATTTAAGTTACAACAATTACATGGATTCATGGCCAATTGCAAAAATAAATAAAAAATATATATGCGCAAGTTGGACAGTGGAAAAGTTGTATATAAAAATTCAATAATAAAATGCTAGAAAAAATTGTAGGCAATTTAATGAATTTTTTTTTCATTGTCTGTTTTATGTAAACATTCATTTTTTCGCCCGATGCTGGGTTGGTTACTATGAAAATATTTACACATGCATTCAATCGGTGTGTATGTAGTTTTTAGCAAAAAGTGTGAAATCAAAATAAATATTTAGGCAGACTGTTTTTATCCCGCTTTAAAACATCGTTGTTATTTTCCTTAATATTTCTTATATTAAAGAGTACTAAAAAAGTAAAAGCTATAGCAACTTTTAAGACTGATTGAGATTTGCAAGGAGCCTTGTGCTTAGCCCACCAAGCTTCCAATTACTGGCACCAGTAGGCTAGAAATTTCTTTATATGTATTGGCACTTATGTTTTGAAAGTTGGATTGAAAATTTCAATTCTTAACCGCTTTTTATGACACTATGTTTTTATGGGCCTCCAAAGTTTCCCAATATCACCATGATGCCCAAAAAAGGTGTTATTAGTTTTTGCCAAAAAGCTAATGAGCAGTTAAAAATATCGCTAAACTATGTTCGGCAAAAATATAGCCAAGAGTAGGTTGAATATTTTTTGCTAAAATTTTATGACAAAAATGTATTTTATCTTAGAGTTTTTTTGAAAAAGTTAAAGAAAAAATTTTTTTTTCAATTTTTTGACCATAACTTTTAGGAAATCCTAATTTTTCGTACTTTATATTTGGAAAAATTGTAGCCACAGTAAAGCTAAACAACTTTTGTGAACATACCAATATATAATCTGAAAGTGTCTAGATACCAAAAATAGGCCATAAAGACTCAACTTTTATAACTTTATAATAAAACTAAATTTTCTGGATAATAACACTATGATACAAAATAGAAGAAAGTTGAAATACCTGGGACATGATATTATTTTTGTGATAGGTCTTGTTGGGCAGAACGAGCCCCCGTCTTTGAAATTTGCGAAACACCTCTAAAGTCTTGAGTTACGGGTGAAGAACCAGTTTCTCTACCTTGGTTCAGTTATTAGCCTGTATCTTAGTCTAGTGCAGGGAAAGGCAACCTATACTATTACATTACATACTATCACATTTTACGATTGTATTACTTATTACTCTCTGCGCTCTCACCACGAATCGGTATTGCCAATCAACTTTCGTCACTTCTCCCCAATTAAAACTTTAAAATCTCCAAAATCTAACTTAATTTTATTATGGGTATTTGCAATATATTAGAAAATTAGTATCGGCATGGCATTGGAGCAATATGATGTTTGTGGCTCAGTATGCAGTGATGGTGTGTAAATAAGAAGGTTTTGTAGGTAAAGAGTAAAGAGTAATGCAAATACAAATACGTACATATATATTTTTCATTGCATTATTCACCATAGGCATTATTTGCAAAAAGTTTGAATGTAATGAACACAATGAATTGTGGTTCAAATTGTTAACAAAACACCAGGTGGTCATAAGGGAATGTCATTCATAATTTTCCGCATCTCTTCATACTTTTCGCCAAAGCATTTGCCTTTCCCTGTACTAGAATCAGCAAACATTTTTTCATAAAGATTTCTCAACTGTGATCGGACTCACATTGCTTTCTGGCAACGCTGATTCTTAAAGTATGCGATAAACACAACCTGCCTGTTTGAATGCTGAAACTAGACTGATTAAAGTTGATTACAGCTCTACAATGCGTGTACACACGTACGTAACAGAAGAGTAAATGAAAAGGCGCCGCGCCCTGTATTTGCCTTTCCCTGGTCTAGTGTCAACCGAACTTTGATTTTTCGGTGAATTTGGAAAAACAAGACTATATGTGTGTATATGCCTTTCAAATGGCATATACATGTACGCAGAGGCATTGAAAATCATATATTTTTCTCCATCAAACCCATTTTTTATAATTTTTTTTTTGTCATTTTTAAAATTTGATGGCGTTTTTCTGTACCATTTTATATGGGAACCGTATGATGGAAAGTGCGGAAATAACTTAAAGTGTGTTCTTTTCTCCAGAAACAAAATAGGGTGTAATACTATTAAAAGAAAATTTAACCCAAAGTGAGTGAATGAAAACAAAATTTATATGGCCAGCTAATGATGGTTAATAAACGAATGTTAACTTCCAAAAATTACATTAACGCGTTTGTGTTATTTTTATCACTGTTTGCTGTTAACAATCCACTAGTTATTCCTGCCCTCTTTATTTGTTCATATTTTAATCAATATCTAGGTTTCTTTGAAAAATGTTTAAGCCATTTTACACATACTCTCTATATATAGTTCTAGGGTACTTGGACACTTTTTTCATCATTTTTTTTTTGTAGAACGCTCACTTCTCTTCAACGTTTTTTAAAAAGAATCATGTCAAATACAATGTCATATTATTATGTACCCTTTTTTTTAAATCGGCTTAAAAAATACAAACTGCAGCAGTGGCAATTCACTTAAAATAAGACACGAAAAATATATATACAAGAAAGGAAAAAGGTAAAAAAAAGAAAACGAAGAGAATGGCTACAAAATTATACACACTTATGAATTTAGCAACAATGGGTTGAAACACCTCAATATTGGAATTTACACATTCTATAATTCCGTTTCCTTTTTTTGGGCACCTTAAAGTTAAATTTGGTCTAATAAACACAAGTTTAAGAAAGAAATGACTATTTCAATTTAACCTTCATAAAGTACAAAAATTCTGTGGTAGCATGATTCCCAGATATTTTTCCAAATAGGCTTCATTAGACCTTTCAACGCTATTGCCTCCTTTATTAGTTCCAGCATAATGCAATGCCTCAGTTGGGTTCATACCCTGAGTGCTGATGCTTCAAAGTCTATTTTGAATTTCTCCACCGTGTACAGGAGGCGGCGAGGAGACTTTCTGAATACAATAGGTTAGCCAACTCTACTGACCTTGTTTTGTCGTTACTATATAGGAATGTGCCCGAATGAGAGCACACCCATTATAACCGCTGTGAAAAGGAACGCATTACAAAGAAAATTCGTTATTTGGCCGAAGAGTCTGTGTGTGGAATAAACTAAGGCTCAAATCGAATTACTGCAGACAGCACTCGCTCTATCTTCCTTTTTTTAGAAGCAGGACCAGCGCTCATGGGATGACCACTAGATATGCCAAGCATTGCGCCGGAACTGAAAAGGAGGGGATAGTATTTAGGAGACAGATGAGAAGAAATAGAATTTATTGTACCAATTTGAACCTTTTTACTTCGCCGGCTAATTTTTTTCTACAAAGCCGTTTCTCTGATCTTTAGCACGCGATTGTGTCAGTCGCTGCCAGTTATGTTCAGTGATCAGTGCTATGCCTTCATCATTGAAACAGGCTAGCAACAACTAACACAACCAGGCACTAATGCTGATCAGAAGAATTCGACACAATATTCCATGACTCAGCACGGTGTTGAACTCAGGACCCTCCGCTTCATAGTCTCATGTTCTACTACTTCAGCCAAGAGCACCCTTTATAACCAAATGCCCAGATGCGGCGCAGTGCACTGCACACGTAGGAGTCGTTCCTGGAGTGCTAGTCCTATTAAAAAAAATATTTTGTTGTGACCTTTGAAAACACGATGCTACTATTAACTGAAAAAAAAATTGAATTTTCCCGGGTCCAAAAACCATTAGAAAATCATGTATTTTTGAAAAATGTTCAAGTTTATTCAGCCTCTGCCTATTGTATATCTTACGTTGTTGTTATTTTGTATTGAAACAAACAACTTGTTCACAAAAGTGTCACGTTCGTAGTACGCATCATGTATATACAAAAAAATAAAAAATAAAATAAATAAAATAAAAAAATTGTTCTATATGTATATTTTTTGTGTATTGCGTTACAGCGGTCTCCAACGTCTTTGTCAAACCTTCATCATCTTGCCCACATCGGTTCAAACATGTTGGCATCGTTATGAAAATATGTTACCCATCCATGTCACCAGCCATACACAATTTCCTGTAAATTTAGCTTCCACTAACGTTTCTTTGGCATTTTCATACAACTACGAGTACAAGTGTCACAACTAAAAGAAACATAAAATAAAACTTGATGAAGTTTATTTTTTACGACTTATGTTCAGTTTTTACTCTGACTACGTCAATGATGCTTCATTGTTGTCATGCACATGCAGGCATGTTGTTGCTTGGAATCAGTGTCAGTGTTTCGTGTTTGTCTTTTTGATTTTTTTTCCTGGCTTAGAAAAAGAAAAAATCTAACAAGACAAAAAGATAATGCAATTGGCAAAGATTTCTTTTGTAGAAAAAAATTTTTTTTTCAATTGGTATTTATTTTCTTAACAGCTCTAAATAATTCTATATGACTAGTGGCTGGATATTTAATGAGCCGTTAAGGGGTGAATTATATTACATTAAGGGGTGAATTTAATTACTTTAAGAGGTGAATTATATTGTTCTCAAACTACGGACATAATTTGTATTAAAAAACAATATATTATTTATTATTTTTTAATTTTAGACCGTAACTAATTCTATATATAATTTTATTTTATTTTCAGGTAATTATGAAAACGTGTGAAGTAATTAATATCAACGATCACAAAATTATATGTGTATAAGTAAGTGATAGTAATTAACATTTTGTTCTACTTGATTTTAATAAATTATAAAACAGAGTTGAACAATTATTTTCGTGACCAGATGATATGAATAGATAAAAAATGCCTGTAGAAATGAGGATTTCCTAATGAGACTGTGGAATAGTTTTGTTCGTAATTCAAAAATAAAAATAAATGTAATTTATTTATTTCGATCCCCTTTGGTTCTTTCAGTGTAAAAGTTTTTGGAAATATTTTATGCAGACGCCTTGTCAGCTCTATGGTCTATTCTTCCTTGCTTTACAGGGCAACTGGTTGAATCCTGTCAAATTACTTTTCTTGTTAATCTGGCTGGATTGTCGCTTAGCCTAACCTCTAATACGAGGCTTAAAAAACGAAAATTCGGTATTCTGAATAATTTTCTGTTACTATATAATAAAAAACAATTTTTTCTGAGTGAGTCATTTGGACCTGTACAATTTTTCTACTAAGTGCAATAGATTATAGCCGTGAAGTGCTTGCCGACAGTATTGATACAGATTTGTGTCTGTTGTATCACGTTTAAGATGTCCTTTCGCAAGATTTTCTGTAATAAATGTTCGTTTTTCTGCTAAACAGTTTACTTTAGGAACAATAGTCTTTAGTCTTAATTGAATTTTATATATCAAAAAATATTTCGATACCAAATACAAAATCTTCATGTGAGGATTTTGAGCCGCTTCAATACACCCCTCATAATGACATTCAACTCAAAGTCATACTCCTCGTTGCTGATACTGAAGATGGCTCTACAGTAATTCAACCGCATCTGGCGGCTGGACGGCATATATGCCCTTTAAATGCATAGTTTGGCATAGAATATGTGAATATATTTTTGGAGTTCAAATGAAGCATTAATTTATATGAATTTTAATGAAAAGCGCAGCACCACAATTTCCAATTCTTCATACCAAAAAATTACTTTTCTTTAAGAAGAGACTGTCTGCTCAAGAATACTTTATCAAGTTGCAAAAATTAAAAAAAGAAAGCCAACATTAAAATTATATAAAAACTTTCTTTCATACATTTTCCAGACAATTAAGTTTCTTATAACAGCCATAAAAAGAAGATCTAACAATCTATAATTAATTAGTGCAAGGAAAGTTGTATAAAATGTTCCTTCAATGAAGGACAATCAAACGGTTAAAAATTCGTAAACTAAATCATTTTTATACGTCCAATGAGTTCATCATTAATGACAGTCGCTGCATAAAATTGTATTGAATATTGGAAAACGTCAGCAATAACAAAAGCGAACAAAGACAAAAAAAAAAAACAAACTGTAAAGCATAATGTAAAGCAACAGATGGACGGATGACTGACTATAAAATATAGGAAAAAAAAATCAACTGAACAGAACAAAAAGTTTAATTAGTTTTCCGAACTAAAATTGAAAAGTAGCTGAACAATATTGAGCTTTTGTTTTTTTTTTTGCTATAAAAATTTCTATAACACAGTTTGCTATGAACAATATATTAAATGAAATAATATTATAAAAGCTTGATGGAGTGTTTATAGTGACTACGAAATGGAGCTATTACAAACGCAAATTGTATCACAAAGTAATTTGAAAGAGAATAAACTCCTATCTTCTCTGCAGTAAGATAAATTTGATTTTAAGGGGGTAATCCAATCCAGTATCGTATAATAATTGCGAAAATTTTTCAGAATTTCAGAACGTTGCAATTTTATTTTAGAGTTTGTAAAGTTTCCCCTTTTGACGTGTCCGTTCTTTATATGTGAGTTTGAGAATATGTTACGGAAAGAGAAAGTAGAGCAGATTGGCCCTGCAACTCTAGTACACAACCGAAATTTGTAACTCTTTTCTAACAAATTATACAAAATATTAATAAAACAGCTCCCTCTTGTATAAAATAATCTCCAGAAAATTTTGGAAATTTTACTTAAACTATATTTCATAATAGAGATGGACTTGTCAACAAAAAAAAAAAAAAAACTTAAACAGGGTAACGTTCAATAATTTTTCTGCAGATAGAAACATTGATGAAATGGGAATACATTTTCTAGCATAATATTGTCATAAATATCTTCAACTTGCAAGCATTTAGACCTTAAAAACAATTTTTTTCCATATACTAAGAAGTAGTAACGTTCAACACAAATATCTCAGGACAATACTAAATAATTGAGAGACTTATACTCTTGAAATATTTGCTCTTTAAACACGAATATACAGTTTTGCTTCATTCAGTGTAGAGCTTTATTTTTGTTTGAACTAGAATTATACCACCGAACGATTCTAAAACTTAGCATTCACGAAAAATTCATTGTAAATAAGAATCAATTACATAATTTGAAATTTAATCTTATATGTTGCAAATACATTATCAAATCATAACTTACCGAGAACGAGTATAAGGATTTTTTAAAATTGTTTAATAATTCTCAATAAACTAAAATCATACTGCGTTCAAACAAAACGAACTCATCTGAAAATTGTCTTAAAACACTTTAAACTCACTTTGAAATAATATTTGTGCGATTCAGATAAAAACTTTTGAAAATTCTTTTCACTTTAGCCGGAACAAAGCTTTATATGGCTGTCCAATAACTACTTTATTTGGAATAAATTGTTCCCAAATACTTTTATGGACTCTAAGAATTTTAGAAGACAACTTAGTTTCTAAAGCCCTTCCTAACCTGCCTTCATGTTTTATGCTGTGCATAAATGTAATAATAAAATTCGATTATAATCTAACAATACGCACACACACACCCACAAACAAACATACATATACGTACACTTTTCCATACGAATATAAAATTTCCAACAAATAAAAGAAAAGCACGCATAAGCCAATAAAAATGAAATTAATGTTAATATTTTCCAAAAATTTGCTAAAAACTTTTGCAATTTTCGAAATTGAATTCACAAGAGGTGTACGAAACAGATTGGTCGGAAAAGCATCAGCATGAGGAGCTAAATTTTGTATCGACGAAAACATATTTTGTTTAACTCTGTATATATTCATAGGACATACACACACACACACACACACACGTCCATGCACGATTATTGAATTGTGGTTGCATTGAAATTTAACATTTACACACACGAACGAACGATTCATATGAAGGAAAAATGTTTTGTAAAAATTTCATAAATTCGTAAACAATCTAATAAAACACAAGCACTCTTATAGTTGTGTATGTAACTAAACGTTGGCGTATGTGTATGCGTGTTATAAACAATATGCGTAAAATTCAATCAATTTCATTGTTATGAACACTTTAACTATTTTTGTTTCGTTTTTGTTTTTGTTTAATTGAAAATACAACAAAGAATTATACTCTAAATTAGTTATAATGCAATTCATGCAATTAAATTTTGTTTTAATTTTCTTCTAATCGGATATTTCCATCGAAGGGCATTTATTATTGTATGAATCTTTTGTAAATCCCCATCAGTGTTCAAGTGCGTGGTACATGTGTGTAGTAATTCTGTCATTCCGCTTGTAATATTTTTCAAGTGCTGTTATATAATCAATTGTTGAATTAAGCACAGATGGTGTATGCGTACCACGAGCATAATGAAAGGGTGGCAGTGATATTACTAATAATGCTTTATATAATATTATTGTTATTATTTTTATTATTAATATATGTGAATACTTTTGCATTTAACGATATTATAACAATATTTTATGAGATATTTATTTATTTTAGGACGTAGTAAAGCATATGAGGGCTACTGTGTTATTTGATATGATAGTACACATGCCATAATGCCATATATCAAAGTATTTTATTTGATTTTTGCTAAAAAAAACCCGTACAGCTTGTTTCTTTCTTATCGCAGTGCTTAAAATAAGCCAATGTTTCGAAAATACCCATGTTGAAAATAAGTTAGAGAACTTTTAAAGCTTTTCCTAAGCTGAAACCGTTAAGAAGTTCGAAATTAAAAGCCCAAAGGTTATTTTCTTAATGCAAGCAAAATTTACTGTCTGAAGAAAATACTGAGCAAAATTTCGAAATCAATACAAGCGAAATAATATGAAATGCTAAGAGAAATCAAGTTGTTTTTATATATTTTGCATCAGCCTAATTATTAGTCAAATAGTTCACCTACTTGTAAATAATATATCAACTAATGAACTCTGTAAATAAAATAATATTCAAATTTGTTGATACTTGTGTCAAATTTATCCCTTTTTCTTTTAATAGTTAATCAATTTGTTTGAGTCTTGAGGTTATTTGATATTAATATTTATTATTCTTCGATATTTCGCTAACCATCGGTTAGCTTCTTTGATAAAACAAAAAAAAAATAAACTAAATAATTTCCTGTAAAAGCTAAATACCGAAGAATAATAAATATTAATATAAAATAACTTCAAGACTCAAACAAATTTATTAACAATGAAAATTTTTTGTTTTATTTATTACAAAATCTCGAGTCAATTCAAAAAACCCGTAATGCAACAACACATTAAATTCCTCTATCCATGCATAAAGCCATTATTGTATGGACACCCGTACGTATACGCATTATTCAGTACTACGAAATAATTATAGCGAACGTATACGCCGTTAATGCCCTTTGTTGATGAAATAGAGTAAAAAAGAAACACTTGGTGCAATTTTTTTATACATACAAGTTAAATCCAATCAGTAAGTTGACACCCATTGACTCCTATGGGCTTTTTTTAGAGTGTCACAATCCCAGAGCAACGCGTGCATATTGTTGAAATTTTTAATCAAAACAATTGTACTATTCGTCATACTCATCGTGCACTTCTTCCATTTTATGACTTACATAATCGTCCTTCAGAGCGACTAAGTAGAAGAACAATAAATCGTTTTCGGACCACATTTATTGTTATTGATAAAGTACATTCCGTGAGTCACCGAGCAGTGTGCAGTGAAGGAGCTGTAGCCGCTGTACAGGAAAGCCTTGAAGATCATCCTAATCAATCAATTTATCGTCGTTCCTAGCAACTAGGCTTGTGTCCTATGGAAGAGTTTTTTAGTTGTTGAAAATTGGTGTTCCAGATTGCACTTTCTACGCACCAGACATGGCACAAATCATATTTGCCTGTTGCATTGATATTAAAAATATATTTTCATGTTTTATTATGATGTAAACTTGTGGTACTATATAAAAAACTTAATTTACTTGCCAATTTATCCAATTTATTGTTATTAACTGATGCCACAAGAAAATTTATCCAATACACATATAAATTTGTGATACACATATAAATTTGTAAAAGGTAATATCTTCTCAAAAAAAACTTTGGCGGAGGAAGTTTGTTCGAATCACTCTTAAAGTACCTTTTTAAGAAAGGTCTTTTTTAAAAAAGTACCTTTTTAAAAAAGTACATTTTATTAAACGTAACTTTTTAAAAAGTACCTATTTAACAAAGTACCTGTTTAAAAAAGTACCTTTTTAAAAAGTACCTGTTTTAAAAGCACCTTTTTAAAAATTAGCTGTTTAAAAAAGTACCCCTTTAAAAAGTACATGTTTAAAAAAGTACCTTTTTAAAAAATCACCGTTTTAGAAAAGTACCTTTTTTATAGACTAAATTTGTTTAAAAAAATTTCCTCTTTATAAAGCACAATTTTTTGGAGTATGTATTGCTTTTAAAAAAATAATTTTTTAAAAATTACCTTTTTAAGAAAGTAACTTTTTAAAAAGGACCTGTTTAAAAAAGTACCTGTTTAAAAAAGTACCTTTTTAAAAAAATAACCATTTTAAAAAAGTACCTTTTTTATAAACTGCCTTTGTTAAAGGGTCATTATTTTCTAAAGCACAATTTTTATGAGTAAATTTTTAAAAAGTACATTTTTATCAAGTATCTGTTTTAAAAAGTGCAGAAAATATGATTTTCAAAAAGTACAATTGGTAAAAAGTACCTTTGTCAAAAAGCAGCCCTGTTTTTTTACCGTTTAGCTTATTGCTAATAAATGGTATTTTCTGAAGCAGACTATCTGAATCGGATTTCACAAGCTCAAAACTAAATATTATTACATCATGAATGCGTATTATTATTATTATTAAATTGAAAATTGTGCGCCCTTATTTTGAGGTGCATTAATTTAAAGAATAAGGGCAACTTTGAGTTAATATTCGTATTACACATAAACGCCAATGGAAGGGTCTCCTTAAGAAAACGTCCAAAAATCAACTTAATTTATTACATAAGCTTTGAAAATGCATGAAAGAAAAAAAAACATAAAAATCTATATGTATATATTATTTATCTGAGGCCAGTTAAAACAACAAGGGAACCTTGCATTTTTCTCATGAAATATTTATTTATTTTTCAATCTTTGTTTTGTTACTTTTCAAGAGTAGTACCCCTCAGATGTCGCTTAATGCACATAATTTCAAAGAAATGGGTTTTATATCGTTTCAGATTCCGATAGTTTTCAATTTTATCTTCCTCAATTTCAGTTTATGTGGTATACTGATTTATAGGCCGAGAAAGTATTTATTACATAAGATTCAATCTTAATCTTCGGTTTTAAAGAAAGATATCACTTTCAACTGAAATTATATTTCGTGAAACTACATTTTATACTTTTTCTATAACGTTCATTCGAACTAGAATGAAATTTATAGAAAAACTGTTTTTAAATCTGTTTTTGCAGAACTAAAATTATTTTGAGTACATTTTACAATATCTGAAAAATAAATTTATCACATTTAAACAACGCAATATTCCACGATGTGGTTTTATATGTTCATATTTGTAAATACGATAATTTGATTTGGATAAAATAATGACCACAATCCAGTGAATGACAAATAATAAACATTAATTTCAGAATCATATACAAGTAAATATAAACGATTGCAATCGAAAGTCAATTTAATTTAATGCTGTTTTCCATTGTTGTGTGCACAATAGCTGGCCCATTTCATTGCTTTTCGAACTAATAAAAGTTTATTTTTATAGCAGAAATTTATTGATTCAATAAACATAATTTAGGCAGTTGAGTTGTATTAGTATTTTTCAAAAATAAAAAATGTTATTAGCACGCATGAAAACCTATTAATTTTTAATTTTTTACTTTTGTACCGGTAAAAAGCAAATGCCACTTTAGTTGGTTGAACTTGTTTTGCTTTGTTGTTGTAAAGCACAGCTACTAGATTTTTATTAAAAGCATTTGTTGAGAACTGGGCTGCACTGTAGAAGGCATGCTTGCCCAGGTTAATCTTTCTTCCAAAAGGTAAATGCTTTTTTTAATAATTTTTTTTGCTGCTAATACTGCTGCCAATGTATAAACTTAGAAGAAATGTTTGCTATTGTGCTCGCATTTTATTAAATCACATCACGTCTTGACCGTTTTGGAAGATTAAATGTTACGTTTGCCGCTTGTAAATGAGTTCTGCTGCTCCATTCTTTCTTATTTTATTGTTTGAACTTTTTATTTGGTAATTCTGTTTTTCTTTTGAGAAATTGGAAAAGCACAATTAAATTGCGTATATACTGGGCTATTTATTGTTTTACTATTTGTCAACTTTTGTTAAAAATTTATTTTATGGCTTTTTCCTAAATTGTTTGCAAAAGTTTGTTTTAGCCATTTCTGTACAGAAGAACCCTTAAGTGCTATGCTGTTTACTTTTTTTTACACCTTCTGGGATGTCGTTTCATAAATCAAAAAGTGCTATAGTGAATGTTTTTTACAATTATGTCCAAATATTCCCGATACCATTAGTTTATGTCGGTTAATCCTTTAAAATACATGAATTTATATTGAAAAATAAGGAAACTTGAGTTTAGGTTACAAATTAATAATAAAAGCTTACAAAGCAAATGACTTTCAAGATTCAAATTTTTTTGATTCTTAGGGTAACTTAAGGCGAACTTCAAATTGTTGCTTTTATAACTTCAAAAGCCATTTATTAACTTAAATGAAAACATTCAATAAATTTTTCTTGAAATATTGACTTAGTCAATTTATGTTTAATAAAATTAGAACATTTTTAGTCAGTCTCTGATTGATTATTTCATAAAAAATAGAAATCCAACAAAAAAATAAAAATTATTATAATTCGTTAAATCATAAGAGCGATAATAGTTTACATAAAAAATTGTCTATTGCACACAATTCACACGATGAAGTTTAAGACGACTTTTTTAAAGTTACTCCCACAAATGCTAAGTAATCATGCGATGCATTCAGTTTCATGTCTATTTTTATTTATTGCTATTATTCCACTTTCATATGACTAAAAATTAAAAAAAGAGGGAATAAAACGTAATGACAAGAACAGAAATTGCCTGAAAATAGAAATAACATTTTTTTTCTAACCCTCATTCTTCTCTACACCCTTCGCTACCAATAAAAAAAAATTTACATCGAAAATTACTTGTTTGGAAATTCATCGCGTGAATTGGCAGATAATGACATAAAAATTATTTTCGATCAACTGCAATTATATCTTTCTTCTCAGTCCTTGGCCAATGATCTGTCATGCCTTTGCGACATCTTAATGTGCTTAAAAGGACAATTTCTTAGCCAGTTTTTGAACAGTAAACAAATAATTTCAAGGACTTTGTTTTTATGTTTCTAAAAATTAAATTATGTATGAATTTTTATTAGTCGAACTTTCTTATGTAAATTGTTAATATTTTCAACGGGCTAAGGTTCGAATCTGCATGACTGTAAATGATTTTTTTTATTATTTTATTAATAAATGAATTTGTTCAAATTCTATTTATTATTTATATTAAGATTGGAATATTAAGACTTAAGCCCTTTGAAAAAATTAACGTTTCTAAAAATTTTAAATTTTTTAGAATATAATGCTTTCGTTGCACTAACAGTTGCTGATATAAACGAGAACATCAAATAATATTCTTACTTAAGATCACTAACCGAACGGAACAAAAGCAATTAAAATTATTTTCTAGTGTAAATTGTTTAAGATTTATCGTGGCATTAAACCAAAAATTATTCCCAAATATATACTTTCTTTGCAGTATGATAAAGTGTACCTGAGATAAAAGTTTGTGTAGAAAAAAAATTAATCTCTAAAAAAAAATAAAACAAAAAAGGAAAAATTAAATCCACCTTAATCGAAATGGTCCACTGACAATGCTGTCACTCATCTGGCTACTAATGAAATTAATGCGGCAGCTAAAAATTTTTCTTACACCATTAACTAACACGACTGCCAATCACATAATGCACAAATGGGAATTGACACAAGCAAGACATACAAGAAACGAAAAAAAAGACACAACAACAACAAAAAACTAGACATGCAACAGAAATTGTAGAAATTAAGTAACCGAAAAAAAGAGAAATGAATCACAAATGACACCCAGTAAAGGGAATTTTCTATAGCAGCTGGGAAACAATTGCTGCAAATCAATAAACTATAGAAGAACGTATCTTGGAGAAAAGAAAAAAAAACAAGTAAATAATAACAAAATGGCAAAAAATCAATATTGGCCAATATAACAGCAACGGCTTTGACAGGCCACAACATTAGTGAACTGCCAGATTGGCCAATGCCATGTACAATATATTTCTGTTCAACTGAAGTTGAAAGAGGTTAGAAACAAGTTCACAAAAATTGACAACAGCAAATTTGTTCAGGATTATTCTATACAATAACCAGTAAGACCATCAGGGGATACACAGAAGTCACACAGAAATCCATCAATTGAAATCGTAGTTAATCGAAAGCTGGAAAGCATGTCTTTGTTTGTTACTATTCCAAATATACAAATGGCCACCTGTCGTCTAGTGTCTGCTATAATTTGTATTTGCTTACACTCTTCCTTAAACCTTCTTCTAGTCCAGCAGACACAATTGTAGATGTTAATGTATGGGTGTGTATCTCTGCCTGTGCACAATATTGAAGTGTAACGTACTCTTAAAAGTGAAAGCTGAAGAGATTGGTAACACACATCATTCACAATCAGACATGCACACACACACTCTCGTGCCCACTTGTGTGTTTGTGTGTGTGTGTGTGGCAATGATTTTGCAATCAAAACCTTATTTCAAATTAGACCTTATAAACGTATGCACCAACATTCTTGACTCTATTATATCCCAGGGAATAACAATCAAACCGCCATACCTTTTAGTTTTAACATTCTATACGAAGTACCCAAAGATTGAAGCCATCATCGACATAATCTCTATGTAGGAGGTTGCGGATGAGGCAGACGACGACGATGAGGACGTCAATGATGATGAGACTAAAACTCTGTCGAAGACCAATACAATGTTGAGTGCCCTCAGTGCTATAGTTATAGGCCTCAACTGTGGGCATACTCGTATATGCACGAGTACGAACGTCCAAAGCCATTACAAATATATTTTTGTAATAAAAGTGGCAAACAACAGCTGTTGCCTTTATGTTTGAAAGGTGGTAGTGTGCAAAAAAGAGAGTTGATAAAAAAGTTAGCAAATAGTTGTAAATTTTTGTGGCCTGTACAACTCAACTCTTTATGTATTATTAGGTGGATGAGACATGTATCTTTTGAATAATATATAAAACCAAATTATGTTTAACCCTTAAGCAAACACCAGGTCCTGGCCGGGCATTTTTGTGATTTTTCAAATATTTTACTTAGAAAGCATAATTTTGTATAAATTGATTAATAAAGATGCTTTCTACAATAAAAATAAAAAAGAGCTGTAACCTTTCACCTATGGGCGTGCCAGGCACTCTTAACAATTTTTTCCGTTCAGAGGGAGAAAGAAGTTCTCCCACCACATGCCTTCAAAGCCTTCAAATTATGTAACGGAAAACTCATTTTCCGTTTTAAGATATTATTTATACTGACGGAGAGCAGGGCCATATTCAATCAGAAAAACAGGGTGAAAATGAGCTTCTACGGCTTGCAATGCGCTCCAAAGGTTCGGAAAGAATAATCGTTGCAGATAATTTTTTTACGACGCTTGATCTAAGTAAGCAGCTAAAGGCTATCAGTCCTGGCCACGGCGGCACACTCAGAAGCAATAAGCGATGTATTACAATAGAAATGAAAAAAAAAACCAAAAAGGGGATGTATTGTCTAGTTAATTTGGATTGCATGGTGTTTGCTTAAGGGTTAAACTGCAGCCTAAATTAGTGAGCAACTTAGGAAAAAAAGACTTTGGATTTTCATATTTCTACCCAGAGGACAAGCTTTTGCATAGACGTTATGACAGTGGGGTAGAGCTCTATGTACGAGTATGTTGTAGTTGTCATAAAACCTTAAAGATTTATACAGGTTTTCCCGATTTCTTTTTGCTTTTTGTAGAGGGAAACCTTCTGTGCTTTATAAATATCGTAGTTATCGTTCAAATTAATTCATACAAAGTTTTAGTTGAAGCAAGTCGAAGATTGCTCTGATTCAAAAATAAAACAAAAAATCAGAAGAAAAAAAATTGCAGGCTCTAGTAATATGGCGTAGGTAAGGATTAGGATATTTATATTGCTTCTGTAGCAATACGTTTTAATAAATCTTATAACTTTTTCGAATACATCGATATCTCTTTTTTTAATGTGAGCATGCAGATTTCAATTCAAAGGTCTAGGAAAATGACTGTAAAGGCTTTGTAGTGCCTGCCAACTAATTTACACAAGTAATAATAATGAGCATTAAAAATAGAGTTAAAATTCCCGCGTGTGCATTTGAATGCTTTAAAAGTATCCGTCAACGTAAATAAATCATTTGCACAAAAAGTTCCGTGAAGGGAAGGAAACCAGGGACCGGAAATAAGAGTTATTTTTCAATTTTTTGAAGAAATAAATCATACATAAATGAACATCGTAGAAAACTTTTAATTACACCATCATGATTTTTAGGCGAAATGCATATTGCAAGATTTTTAAATTTTTGATTTTTTATTTTGATATAAAAATATAAAAATCAAAAGTAACTTTTATTATTAATATAAAAATATAAAAATCGAAAATAACTTTCATTTTTCATTTAAAAATATAAAAATCAAAAATAACTTTTATTTTCCATTTAAAAATATAAAAATCAAAAATAACTTTTATTTTTCAATTAAAATAATAAATATCAAAAATAACTCTTATTTTCTATCTAAAAATATAAAAATCAAAAATAACTGTTATTTCTTGATTTTTTTGATAAAAGTCATAACAGTTACGGTCCCTGAAGGAAACACATCCAAAAAAGGACGAGGGATTGTTTTAGTGGAAACACCACTTGACGCAGCTGCTGAAGGCATTTTATACCCTCCTCACTCCTAAAAAAAGTATATAATAATAAAATGTATATTCATTAATAATAATTATAGTACCAACCCAGTCGTGGGCACATAAAGAAGAGTCCTTTCTAGGACGTCATTTCTGAGCCTTCACGAACTAATGCCGAAAGCGGTCCCTTGAAGGCAAACCCACCAGAAAAAGATTAGGGGGATTGGTTTGTATTTTATTGACAAATAATTTTCATAATATTTTTGTTTCATAAACTAATTTTTCAAATGAAATAAAATAATTAATTCCCTGAAGAAGCCACACACGAAATATTGAAAAGTAATATCTTAATATATAAAAATAAAGAGACCTTAAGCTTAAAAATATTAGAAAATAATAGTGGGTGGATTGTTTCAGTGGAAACACCACTCGAAATGCGAAGGCATTTTAAACCCTCCTCACTCGACAAAAAACAAAAAATAAATAATAATAAATAAAAAAACATAATGGCTGCAATATTTCCAAATTGCGTGGACTAGGTTCATCTTGAAACTTTTCTTATAAAAAACTGTTAAACTTCCTTCAGTGTTACTGCTAGTTCCGTGCTCTTAACTGTGCTACTACTTATAACTTTTTATCATTGTGTGTATTACAGCCAACGCAGGGATGGGTGTTTAAAGTTTCGTTTCGGTAATTTATTAAAGTTTTCTGCAAATAAAATCAAAGAGAGAATATGGTTCCTAATGTTTGCATATCATCATTTGTAGAGACACCAATTGGAGCATGTTCCCTGGCCTTTATGTATTACTTGGTATGCATAAAATGTACATAAATATGTACACGTATTTATGTATGTATGTATATTTCTATATGTGATATTTAATATCTACAAACTATGTGTACAAAAATGTTTAGAGCCTGTACGTGTACAGACGTTATGTGACGTTACTAGACTGCCAATGATTGACATTTCATAGCAAATGACAGCTTAATACCCAACAGGCTAATAAAAATTTGTTTGTCTATCTCTTTGTTCGCATGCCAGTCTGGCTGTCCCTTCGTGCCTCTATGCATACATATGAACAAGTGTCTGTCCATCTGCCCATCTAACTCGGTAACATTTGCAAGTGTTGACCGTCACTAAAACGTGACTTATTTGCTATGCATTGGAGAAAAAAAAGTTTTGGCAGAGAGAAAAAAAAAAATACGAATAACTGAAAGCAACAACAAATAAAATTGAGTGAAAAAAAAATATGTAAGGCAGCCCATCAACAGAGACAACAACAAGAACAAAAATAAAAAAATCGTCAACATTAATTTTCATGGAAGCCAATCTTCAAATGTTGGTGGTTGGAGCATTAGCCGTTTGCAAAATAACACACGGTGCAGGCATTTGAAAGAGTTGTGTCTTTTTCTTTTATCCTTGATATCAAAAGAAATCAATGCCTTGTGGTCAATGGTATTCATAGATGATCCAGGGATTGAAGGAAGTTGGCAGCAAAATATCATATGCAAATTTGCCTCAACCTGATATAAATTCCATATGCGGTTAACAGCTGTCATTCATATTCAGTGCTGCCAACCTTTTAAAGAAACTATATTTACTGATTTATGAAGTTTCAAATAATTCAAAGGAAACATTAAGTGATAAGAATAAAATGTTAATCACAATTAAAGTTTATTTTTTGAATATAATTTTTTTCCATGTAAATACTTACCTCTTTTGTCATAAAAATTATGAGAGTCTAATAACAGCGTAATAAAACAAAATTTCATATGACATTTGCTCTATTACACTCTTATAAGGCTCTCATAATTTTTATGAATAAGGGGGTTAAAAATACAAAAGGCTATTGGCAGGTTTGTTTGACAAGTTTTTCTGTGCATTTCACTGCGGGTAATAAAAAACGTCAGGGATCTTTAACACAAAATTTCTAAAACTATTTTTATAAATATTGAAGAACAGAACGATAAAGAGTTTACGTTTCAAAAAAATTATAAGATCACCGCAGGTAACCTGTAATTTCGAAAGCATTGCCACAGATTAATCCTTAAATAATAAAAAAAAAAAAAATTAAAAAATTTAAGGAATCAACTCTTTTATTTTATTGCTACAGTAAGTCCACTACGCCGCACAGTATGTTTGCTGCAAAAATGCCACTATTTGTTGATTTGAATTGCTATTGCAATATGTATTTAAGTCATAGCCAAACACTTTTGCATCTACACTCGCAAAAATCCATATAACTTGGAACCCATACATACAGAAATTTATCAATAACAACAACACACTCTCAAACAAGCAAAATATTGCATTGACAATTGTTGCCTAGAGAGTACTGGAGTCATGTCGTTAATACTTGAAGTACTATTAGATACGCTACATTAAAGTTGATGTATCTTCAGGGAGGCCAATTAAAAAACATGAGTTTATATTGTCAAAGTATGATAAAAGTGTTCGTTTGTTGCATTCGCTGGCAATATGGAGAATATGTACGTGCACATGTACAATTCCAGTACAAAGAGCTGGGGAACAAACTGAATAATACTCGTACCTTGATATGGATTTATAGATGCTGCCAGAGCAACGGCTCTTACCAGTGGCTGTATATCGACTCGGATATTGTTGTTATAAATTGAATTTTAAATTATGCCACTAAAGTTTGATGCATGGTTATGAGAATTTGAGCTGCTGGCTCCTCCAAAACCAACAAAAACAAAAAAGGTCATTATTCATCAGTAGTTTCTTAATTGATGTTGTATATTTTGTTTTTGTTGAGGTGTTTTATGTTTAAGAATTTTTTTGTTGTTGATTGTATTTTCAATGAATTTTCAAGTGATTTGACTTGATGCAGTCGCGAGTAGGCATGTGCAATATGTCAGGCTAACATAATAAATAATGGGAGTTTATTATTTTTAGCGGCAAACAGTTTAATTTTTAAAGCAATTTTTCACGGTTATAGATGGCTTCGACTTGAGAGCAAGAAACAAGTAAATATTGTTACCGCTGGAAATAATCTGCTACAATTCAAAAGGGTGAACTTGCATCATGCTTTGTGTCTTTAAATACTAAATAGAACAGACCGCCACATAGGAAGGCGATGCTTAATTAAAGTTATGGGAAGGAATTAAATATTTTTCTGCATCTTTCTTCTATAATTTATATTCAGATTATTTTTTTCAAAAAGTCATTTTCATATATAAAGCATGACATTTCTTATATCTGTTCTTGTTTGATAATCAGGGGAAAAAATCAAAGAAGTCATATACCAGAAATACTGAATTTTTACGCTTAAGTGGTAATCATGGAATGACCCATAGCCATGTATTTTGTCACATGTATAGAAATTAAGACTTAGTATTGGAATGATAAATTGTGAAAGTAAAGACGGCGGTTCAATGTAGCAGTCATTTTATTTATTGTTTTACTACGCTGGGGAATTTGTGGCAATAACGAAGTGGGATGGTGCTCCTTAACCCTAGATAGATAATCATATTCTGACATACGTTAAAGATAATTATGCGTAAAAATTGGCGCATACTTTTCAAAGAGCAAATTCTCATTATTTTTAAATTAATTTGGAATCGACTTATGTAAATTCTAAATTTGCATATAAATGAATCAAAAATATCAACAGCTTAAATATATTTATAATTTTTTTTTTTTTTAACGAACACAACCCGCGAAGCGATTTGCTTGTCTGCGGTAAACACCCAGAGTCTCCGGTGGGAATCGAACCCACGATCATTGGACTGACAGGCTAGCATTGTTACCCATCAGCCACAGAGGCACTCTAAATGTTTATTATGAGAAAAATCAAGAACATTAAAACTTCATAAGTAGTCAACTAAACAAATAAATCATATTTGTTTGAAAACTTGTATGTAATCAGGCGTCATTTTGACTCATTTAACGCCTATATTTCAAAATGGGTTATACGTACCGCAGCGTTGTATGTGCCTCAAGAAAGATCTGCACAACGACTGGGATGTCCAAAGGGCGCAGCGATGATTTCGTGCTATTTAAAAAGAAATTGCAATATTTTGGAAGGGAATGCGTAAATTTTACGCAGATTATCTTTCTAGGGTTAATATGTGATTAAACAGGTCAAAAACAGTTTGCAATCCGTATATTGTTTTGCAATAAAATTTTTTTTTCTGATTTTCTGTTCTCAAAAATTTAATTTCAGATCGCAATAAATGATGTGTTAGAAATCAGAATGTGACAAGCGAAAATTAAATAAAAATAAAAATTTTCAAAACCGCTTACATGAGTCCAAGTTAGTTCGATTCTGGCCCACTGTGTTATAAATGAGAATCGAGATTTTTCGCAAGTATGTGCAGATAAATTAATCAATATGTCACTACAATATTGTTAGCCGCAATTATTTAATTATTTTCAAAACAATTATTCAGGTTAAATACTCATACTTTGAATCTGAATTTGAAGAGTCTTTATTTAATCGGCTTACTCCTTTTATAGTTATAATATAACAAGCAAAAGCAAATTTAAAAAAAGTATTCCAGAGTTTATGAACTTTATAATCACATGCATTAAAAGTTATTTACAACACAACAGCAAAGAAATGCGGCAATCATTAACGTAAAATAAAGATAAGTTCAGTGAAATATAAGATAATGGTACTCACATTATATTTAACGCTTCAATAATTAAAACGATAATGATTGAACTGATTAAAAATAATTATCGACTTGAAACACTATTAAAAATTATAATAATTCGAACAGTACAACAAAATCAATCTCGCAGTTATTCAATGACTTTGAACAGATTACAAAGTCTCTTTATATTAAAAAATTATATAAATATTTATTTATTATTACAAAGTTGATTAATTAAAAACTTTTTGAAAATCAGCAAAACCTCAACAACACATACACAGACACACACATACATCCCCAGTCAAAGATAATAAGCAAATAACAAGCTCAGAAATATTCTCTCCCAACACTCACACTCTTGCAAAGGAAACAGCGAATTGTTAGCATACTTTTGTGGGTGTCATAATATTTGCCGCATCAGGTCCATTACGAAATTGTTTGAGGTTTTAAATGAAATTCATAAATGTTTTCTTCCTCCAGCGCTCTGCCCGGTGGAGTTGTTTCGTTGGAAATGTTTATTAATGTATTCGTAAAATACACCAGCGGCAACAGATAAGCAGCAAACGTTTTACAAAACCATAAACCCTTTAATAAATTTAAATATCTAAAATTGTATGAGCAGTTGCAGGATGTGACAAAAGTTGTCAGATACACACTTTTAACTTTTGCTTCTTCTTTTGTAATTATGTTAATATCAAAAAATTTCTTCATTTCTTACAATCTGCTTTTCAATGGCAACTGTTTAATGTAAATTGGTCAACAAAAAGGAAGGTGTACAGTGAAATAGAAACAAGCAAAAGGCCAAAAACCTAAGGCACGTGTTAATGGTTAACGAGTAGATTAGATTGTTTCTGCAGCAGTTTAGAAGTGTTACAAGTGCCGGAAACTGGGAAACACAAAAACAATTTGAAAACGTTACATTACAAGCAATGTTCCTGATTAAATAATTAATATTTTATTGTTTAATTTTAATTATGAAAAAAAAACAACGATTTTTGCCTGACATTTTATCCTCTTTGTAAACTAATATTTCATTGTTTTCACAAGACGACGGTTGCTGTGTAAGTAGAGCCGTGTTTGTATGAGTGAGCTGCCACTTAAAAGGGCTTGTAATTCCATGGCTTCATTTGCATAATAAATAATTTTTGGCGATGCAAATATTTCTTACAAAATATTATAATTATAAAATGATGTAAATTATGTTTTAAGTATGATTTGTTTGCTCATTTGTGCGTTATTAGCAGAGAATAATAACTCATTTCAATGTTGCCATGGAAACAGGTTTTGTTGCATATTTAAAGGCTTGATTGGAAAAAGTAACAGTTATTTGAAATTATTAAAGGAAAATTGTATATTGGCATGAAATTTAAATAGCAATTGAAATAAATAAGGCAAGAATTAAATTGTCGGATGTATTTATTTATATATTTGTATATTCTCTTCCACAACCCTTACACAATTAATCAACCTTTGGCGGACAGTAACTGTATTTATAAAGCAAACAAAAATAAATACAAAATTATTGTTTACAAAATGTATTCGATTTCATACCAAATTCAATTGAAATTTATTGGCCAAATACTTGAAGAGTTTTTGAAATTCAGAAAGTAGCGATAAATATTACAAGGCCTTAAGGAAAGTCAACATCTGTTTTTAATTATTCAACTTACATAGCAGAACAGCTGTTTTCGTAAGCCGCCACACTACTCATGTGTATATTTTTTGTTACAACTTATTAAGTGACTTAATTGAATTTGGTAACAGTGTTTTTCATTATACAAATTTTATAGGAAATTGTATACGGGAATTAAATCAATCCGCTGCTAACACACTTTTATTTAATACCCGTGTTGCCGTTTAATTATTTTCTTCCATTAGACGTAAGCCAAACTTCATTGATTTGAATTCTTTTATACTTTATTCATATTGTTTATGATAACTATAACATAATTTTGGCATAATTATTTTTATGCCCACCAAAAAAGAATTTTGGGGATATATTTACTTTGTCATTCCGTGTGTAACGCAGTGAAATATCCCTCTAAGACCCCATAAAGTATATATATTTTTGATCAGCGATGAAATCTAAGAAGATCTAGCCATGTCCTTCCGTCCGTCTGTGAAAATCACGATTCTGTCCAAACGAAAAAAACCAGACCCTTGAATTTTTGTATAAATATATTTTGAGGGGTAGCACAGGACAAGTTTGTAAATGGGCTGAATCGGATCAAAGGGAAAAAAGTTCCCCGAAGAAAAATTAAACCAACCTCTAAAAAACCACATAGTATTTTTGTAAATTTGTTAAGCAAATGTTATATTTTTGTGCTAAAGAAGGTCCAAAGCATTGAACTTGAAGCCAAAAATTCAGAAAAATGCATTTTTTGACACCGCCCCCTTTAGTGGGCGTTGAAGTAACATATTACATGGAAAAATAGTGTAAATATTTAACAAATTGTATAATTTAAACCTACATTTCTTAAAATTTAAATTTTAAAGCTTTTATGATGAAGCTGAGATGTGCTATGATCTTCCTCTGTCCTACCACCCCACCTTTGCTCCCTAAATTACCCTATCAAACAAAAACGTTCACTTGTACTTAAGTATACAATTCAAACTAAAAAAGTTTGACTTAGGTATGATGGAACAAAAAATTCAGAAAAATGGGACATGAAGAAAAATAATCAAACGGTTACACGGGTATTATAACAGTAACACATTAACATCAGGTTGATACAGTTCTCGTATGCGATTTCTTAATAAATATTTTATATATAAGAACTGTTATCAAATTCAACTAAGCCACCTAATAAGTGGTGACAAACACAATACACATGAGCACTGATGATGAAAGGGTTGCGTCTTTCGAAAACAGCTGTTCTGCTCTGCTGTGTAAGTTGAATAACAAAAACTGATGTTGATTTGCCTTTGTGCCTTGGAATATTTATCATGTCTTTCTGAGATTTAAATTAAAAATTTCGAACAATTAGCCTATATTCAATTCATAATTCAATTTCATATATCAATATAAAATGTTCGTTAAAATTCTTACTACATTTTTTTTCACTCACAAAAATTGACTTTTTAGTGTTTTATGGCAAAGGTGAGATGTCTCCCCAACGGCCCCTTCCGGCCTCTCCTCTACAAAATGGAGCTTTCCTTCACTAAACACTTGTAGGGTATTTAAGATTCGACCCGGTTGAACATAACGTTGTTACTTCTTTAATATGAAATGCAATTAGATTTTCTTTAAGTCAAATAAATCGATTTCGTATTATATTGACATAGAATTTAGGTGTATCCTTTTTCTCCTGAGCTAGAGCTAAGAGGAACAAAGGCACATACTAAAATACAGGCAGTGCAATGCCTCAAACATGCTCTGCTAAAATTTAATATATAATAACAACAGATTTGCCAAAGCAAATTCAGGAGAAAGGATATATAAAATTTTTATGCCGGCATTTTTAGGGTTTCAAACATAATTTTACATCTCCGTAATAAGAGCATCCATTCATCACCCAATGGCCACATGACTACAACACGCTGCGGTCGTGCAAGTGACTCAGGTGCGTTGAGTGTCCCATCACCTTAAAAGCTCTGTAGTTAAACTTGTTTTTATTATTGTCAACATTTCCCACAGAGCCTTTTCCCCATACACACCTTCATTTGTTAATAAAGAAAGAATTTTTTCTATTCTTCTGCTGCAACATTTGGTGAACATGTCACCGTGGTAACATGTTCACATATTTTGAACTACTTGCCTGCCATGTCATAACTGTATGAAATTGCGGTTAAAATTGCTGCCACTTGAAGCTGTATTACTCATTAGTTATGGATCTCAGTTTGTACTCATTTGCCAACAATACAGAAATACTTGTGTTCAAGTAACAATCAGGAATATACATTTTTGTTTTGTGCTTTATTTTATTTTTCTTTTTTATTTTTTGAATATGTAAATGAAATATTCTCTTAGAAGTGGCATCATCTGTTAAATTCAAGCTTTTTGAGTGTTTGATAAAAGGCAATTGTGTGTGTGTGTATAACAATAAATAGTGTAAATAAAAGATGTGTAAGACAAACTAATAAAAAAACTTTTAACAAATAATCTGATTTTATTTTCGTAAAAATATTTCTCCTTAAAGGAATGAAACAACTATTGGTTTGTGCTTTATAACACCTCTTCAATAAAGACCCTTTGCATATCTATATTTACCTACATAGTTGCAAATTAATTACACGAGTACTGCTGCATAATAGTGGTTTTACCTCTACACGGCATTTTATGTTACCAAAGTATGCAATTAGGAGCGAATAATAATGTATCTATGGCTGTATTTATGCCTCATACTTTTGTATCTAGTACATAAACATTTATGAAAATTAGAAGACAGCAGAGCATGTAAGTTTATATCACTGTTCTCTGCATTATGGCAAGTGTTCGCAAAGTGTCGTGTGAAAAGGCATTTCAGAATTTATATGACTCGATTTTCTATATGATCTGAGAGCTTGCATTCCCGCGATTTGTGTATAGTTTTTAATAATAAAAATCTAAGGCCGTGTAATTTTAGTAGAATAAAATTCTAGTTGACAAAAGTTGTTTTAAATTTGATAATGGATTTCTAACATTGAAGTTGATGAAATTCATTCTGTAAATATTATTTGTTAACTTCATTTCAAGACAATGCGTGCTGTTCGCTGAAGTAGTAAGTACGATACTATGAAGCGGAGTGTCTTGAGTTCGATTCTACGTACGGCCATGATTATTGTGTCGAAGTCTTCTAATCAGCTTTAGTGCATGATTGTGTTTGTTGTTCAGTAATGAAGGCAGAGCACTGATCACTGAACATCAACTGGCAGCCACGGACACAATCATGTATTAAGACGAGCAGAGAAATAGCACCCTCCTTCGTTGGCCCTGTGGAAAAAAAATCAATGAGTGTTCGAACTCACGGGCGAACACCTTTTTGTTTATTTATTTTATATTAAACCCACAAAAAACAAAGAGAATGCAAAGCAACAGACAAATGTACATACATACATTGTTATGTTTGTACATAAGCTACATACGTTGCTGTCTTGCTATCTCATTTTTATATATACACGTATAACCACGTTACTATTCTCTTTGCTATGCATAAGACAAAACCGAAGATCAACATAAAACACTTTTTTAGTATTACTCCAAATTAATACTCCGAATTAAAACACTTAAATCTCCGCTCGCCGATATCGGATCGCCTTAATTTTTGGCCTAAACTCTTCGTCGAAACCCGCACTAGCGTTTTAATCCAAAAATTAATAAAATCGGCTATGCATTTCCGGAGAAAATCTCGTGGGAAAATTATATGAAAATCGCCCAATAATCACTTTCAATACCGACTGCCAAGCAACAACAACAAACAAACAAACTCTTAAGCTCTAAACACATAGAGGACAGCAGACAGCAAGCAGCAATATGTCAAAAATAAAATCCATGTGTATAAATGAAAATGATTATTTTGAGGGCAGCACAGCAGCAGGACTGCACAACAACATTTGCTGCTGCTGCCAAGTTAGGCTATTTTCTTACACTTGCGTATGTATTGAAACTGATAGTTTACTGCCCTAGAGGCGCGCGTATAGATGTTAACACATCAAAAATAGCAGGCGAAGTAAAAAGTTCAAATAGCTACAAAAAAAATTCTCTATCTCCTCATCTTTTTTCATGTGTCCCCTCAATAGTATACCCTCCTTTCCAGTTCCGGTGCAATGCACTGCATATGTAGCGGTCATGCCCTGAGTGCTGGTCCAAGTTAAAAAAAATATATATAACACTTCTGAAATAGTTTTCTTTAGCAATTGAATACTTCTAACAATTTCTGGCAATAGTCAAAGTCATAGTGTAGTCACAGGCTGTCAGAAGTGGTTAATTGTCGGCCACAAGGAGTACTTAGGGAAGTATCCTGACGTGACGTTGACAAATATTTACTGAATAAAGGGGAATTCTGTTATATATTTAATTTAATAGAAGTTTCGTCAACCATCTGGCATCGATACAAAATTCACTCAGTTTTACTTCAGTTCCCATGCGAAACAATATAATTTGATAATTTTCCCTAGCCTACTTTTAGGTCATGCCTCATATTAAAATGCATTATATTGCCATACATAACTGTACTTAACTGTTATTTATGTACTCGTCTATGCTTAAATAACGTAAACGTACGGTTGTACTATTTTCTCTATTGTGTGTATTTGATGCTGCAGTTTATATCTCTTTTTATTCTTCTCCCTTAATATCACTGATGAGGTTGTTTTTGTTAATGATGTTGTTGTGTAACTAAAAATCCTCTTAATTTTATAAGAGCTAATAAGTACTCGTATTTGGAAACTAATACAACCTTCAAAATTACACATACGAGTGCACACACGTGCACTTCAACCTGCACTTACTGCCTTGGCTGCTGTATATAATTACAAATTAGAGAACACAACTTTGGAAATTATATAAATAAATATTTGTGCCTTGAATTGTTACGTTAAATGGCAGAGTTTATTGAATTTAAACTGCTTGTACTTAAAATTTATATAGGAAAAATTATTGAAAATAATTAATTTCCTGGCAGGGATTTATATTTAAATGAATTGAAGTGGCAAATAAAAATATATGAATTTTTAACAAATAAACCGCATTGACTCCTTTAGCGCTGCTAGCGAAATTCTTTATTATAAGCGAAAAAATTCTTAATATATTATAATTTAGTCAATTTCTCCTTTGCTGTGATGAACTGGCGCCAAAGATAATTAAATAAAAACCAGCACTCAGTGTATTGAAATTGTCTTCCTGCCAAGTGAATCATACGAATACAAATTTACGTTCTTATAAATTCATACATAAACAATTTCGTATTGCGAAATAACAATTTTTTATTATTTATACAAGTATCGTTTTCATATATTTCTTTTCGTTTTTGTTCTTTTAGCACGCACCGAGGATGCTGAAGTAATTGGTGGACCACGGCGCATTTCAACACGAGCTGATGATGACGATGATGATGATTTTACAAATTTTAAAGGTGTCATTGATACTGGCTCAGGATATCCTTTCCTACAACCCAATCCATCAGTGATACGTGTTGGTTTCTTTGATTCATTTGATGGTGAGTATATTTAACTGCATTTAATTGACAATTATTAACATACAAACTAGACTGCAGGACAAAATAGTGTGTATGGCACTGTGGGCCTTAAGGGGAAATAATTGTTAGTAGATATTAAAAAGATAGTAATATGAAGATTTTCATTTTAATATATGGGGAAGTCAATAACTGATCTGTCTACTAATTTCGAAAAATTTGTTTTTCTGATCAGTAGCCAACAATATGTGATTTAATATAATTTCTGGGATTTCATGCATTCATGTTGTTATAATAGATTTATAGCAGACAATTGCTTTTGTGCAATAGTTGAACGGAGCTCACAACGTGGCTCTTTTGTAGGATTTAAATGTTCCACAGAATTATTTGCCGTACGATTTCACTCTGAGTGTCTAAAATGCAAAACACTCTATTTAACAAAGAATGCTAAGAGAAATATATATAATTTATGCTAAATTTATAATGAGGGCATTGCACTGGTCACTGAACAATTATTGGTAACGTTTCACTCTAAGAGCAGAGGGGAACAGCTCCCTCCTTTATCGGCCCTGTAGCAAAAAAATTTGTATGGAAAGTAAAAGGTTGAAATAGCTACAAAAAATTCTTTCTTAATTTTTCTATCAATACTATACCCTACTTTCCAGCTCTGGCGCAATGCTTTGCATATACAGGGGTCATCCCCTCAGTGCTAGTCCGAGTTAAAAAAAATAGTTAGACAAGAAATTATGCGTTTCAGATAACTTTATGTTAAACAGTTGATTTAGACTTCATGCAGTTTTTACAGTTTAAAAAAATAGTGTCATAGACTTAATTATTATTATGAATGCCATACTCGTCTTAGGGATAAACATGTCCTTGCACCGTTTACAATCCCATTTGATATTGAAAAACAGTTCAACAGATTTTTTTTCTTCAAAATTTTCTTCTTGCGAAAGTAAATTTAAGACTAGTGCTTTTTGTTTATTATGTGGTCAAGTATGTCTACATGCCTGCATTTCATTGGTTCTTACACCAAATCATCAGTAGACTTTAACCTAATTCCAAAATAACAAAACCTCTTAGCTTATACATAAATTCCCAAAAATGAATTGAGAATTACACAAGCAAAACCATAGGATTTGAAATTCAAGAAACAAATTTTATTCGATATAAATCTATTTTGTTTTTCCACCTTCATACAATTAGTCTGCCGTTAGTAAATTTTAGACTTTGAAGACATTTCGTTTCTCTTTAGACCCTCTTACCTGAACATAATTCACCCTATTATGAATGGCGGCGTCGACGTCACATCAACTCGACTGCAGAAAATTATCACTTGTCTACTAAATAGTTGTCGGTAGCAATTAATTACTCTTGACAATTTCTTAATATCATATAATATTGATAGAACAAGTCAATAGTAGTCAATTGCTGTCGACAAGGAGTAGACAAGTGACTATTTCTTTGCTATCATGTTAATGCGACGTCATGTCATAATAGGGACGAATATGTTAATTAAAACTACAGAGAGTTTTTTTAAAGTCCGATTTTAAATATTTAGGATAAATTGGACAGGGTTTTCCATGAACTAATATTAAATTGGCTACAAAGTCTTGCAAAAATATTGCAAGTCGTCAGTTCTGTAGCAAAAAAAGGCGAAGTAAAAAAGTTAAAATAGCTCAAAAAAAAAAACTGTCGATTTTCTCATCTTTCCTAATCTGTCTCCTCAATATTATCTTCTCGTTTTCAGTTCCGGCGCAATGCATTGCATATATAGGGCTCATCCCAGCACTCAGGGGATAAAAAAAATATATAAAAAATATGTAGTAAGAATTTTAACGAACATTTTTATATTGCTATATTAAATTGAATTAAGATTCTATAGGCTAATTGTTCGAAATTTTAATTTAAATCTCAGAAAGACATGATAAATATTCCAAGGCACAAAGGCAAGTCAACATCAGCTTTTGTTATTCAACTTACACAGCAGAGCAGAACAGCTGTTTTCGAAAGACGCAACCCTTTCATCATCAGTGCTCATGTGTATTGTGTTTGCCACCACTTATTAGGTGGCTTAGTTGAATGTGATAACAGTTTCTATTTACACAAATTTTATTGTGAAAAAGAATACGGGAACTGTATCAAGCTGATGTTAACATGTTATTGTTATAATACCCGTGTTACCGTTTGATTATTTTTCTTCATGTCCCATTTTTCTGAATTTTTTGTTCCATCATACCTAAGTCAAACTTAGGTATGATGGAACAAAAAATTCAGAAAAATGGGACATGAAGAAAAATAATCAAACGGTAACACGGGTATTATAACAATAACATGTTAACATCAGCTTGATACAGTTCTCTTATCCTTTTTCACAATAAAATGTCTGTAAATAGGATCTGTTATCACATTCAACTAAGCCACAAACACAATACACATGAGCACTGCTGATGAAGGTGTTGCGGCTTTCGAAAACAGCTGTTCTGCTCTGCTGTGTAAGTTGAATAACAAAAGCTGATGTCGACTTGCCTTTGAATATTTATCATGCCTCTCTGAGATTTAAATTAAAATTTCGAACAATTAGCCTATAGAATCTTAATTCAATTTTATATAAAAAATTATTTTTCATGAATCAAAGAGTGCATAGTTTCAAAATAAAAAAATTGTTTTGCCATCAGTAATAGCTCCTTTAATTTGTCCATTTTATTCTAGGATAATGCAGTACATTTTGAAAGAAATATATATATTTTTTGTAGCAATTTATAATGGAAAAAATTTGCCATCATAAATAAACGGCACTTACTTCTTAACTAATAATTTTTTTTTTAAATTACCAACAACGTCTACATAATTATTTGACCCACTGTAGGCAAATGCCTTTTGTGCTTTTAAAATGAATAGTACAATATTTATCTACAACCGTATCTACACTTACGTGTTAACACTGTTTAAACCACTAAAATTGTTATGTTTATATCAGCGATAGTGAAAAGGACATGTAAACGACAAATAGCGGATGTAAGGGAAGAAGTTGCACAACAGCATAAATACATATAAAGCAGCAGTGCATTTGTTGTAGGTGCCCATTGAAATGCGAGTAAAGTCGTCTGGTTGAGTATTTATAAATGCAATTTAATATTGACCTTTTGTAAGGCATATGTATGTATGAGTGAGTAAGCTTAGTATCCGGCATCTTCCCTTTCTCTTTTGGTTACCCATAAGCTTGGCATTTGTGTCCGTTCAGGTGGGGTGTGGGTAGTTAGTTAGTTGTTTGCCTATGACTATGTACGTTTGTGTACGTGTGTGTAGAGCATATTACGATGTCTGTATTGAATGTCTGCTGCTTGTACAATAAAATGCGAATTAATTAAAATTTTATGTTGCGTAAAATTGTCACCTCACAATGTGCAAATGTTGCAGGTTGTCAACGTACGATTTTACAACATTAAACTTCTCATACTTCTGCTCGGTCCCTTGTCTGACTTGATACAATCTCATCGTCTCTGGTGTCCACAAGTAATTATTTTGGTATGCAGTGTACAGATATAATACATACATACTTATGTACATATTTAGTTGTCTACAGTCAACAGCCAGTCACATTCATATTTATATTCACTCAGCTGCAGTTGTTGTTGTATTTAATATATTTGTTTAAATACATATTTTTTCAGCTTTTATTGTATAGTTTTCTTCGTATATTTATGCATTTTTTTTTTAATTGCTTATTATTATTGTTTTTAACAGCTCTCAGACATACAGACAAGTGCTGCTTATTGAATTTCATGTTGTGAATTTAATTATATCGTTATATGCATTTGTTCATGTAATCAATTTTTGTTGTATTATAGTATTTTCTTTTAATTTTTCTTCAATTTTTTTTTTATTCTGCAAATTAATTGCTGTTTAATGTTGAACACTTATTGCACTTTTTGTGTGTGTTAAGACCACAATATTTGCATAAGTTGAATTTGTATTTTTCTCTATAAATTCTTATGCAGCGATAAATACGTTAAAGTTTCATGGGGAAATGTTATTATTATTTTTCAATGTATTATTGTATTTTTTATTTGGCTTTTTTGTAATTAAGCCAGAGTCTCACACATTGGCTTCTTTAAGCAGCTTAAGAACGAAATGCTGTTGCTTTTTTTGTTTTGCCTTTGTTCCACATTGCGTATGAGTCATATTGTTATTTGGTGTTTGTCAAATGTGGCGTATGATTATTATATTTGCTGTTATTATTCGTGCAGGTGCTTTATGCTGCGTATAATATATGACGAATTGGTTTTCAGTTCATATGAAGGAGATTGCTTTACATATAATATTTATTAATTATATTGACTATATGGAGGCATAATTAATGTTGTGTATTATTTGTTTTTATACCCTCCAAAAAAGAATTTGGAGGGTATATTCACTTTGTCATTCCGTTTGTAACGCATCGAAATATCCATCTCAGACCCCATAAAGTATATATATTCTTGATCAGTGATGAAATCTAAGACGAACTGAGCATGTCCGTCCGTCCGTCCGTCCGTCTGTGGAAATCACGATTCAGTCCAAACGAAAAGAGCTAGACTCTTGAAATTTGGCATAAATATATTTTAGCAGGTTAAGTTCGAAGATGGGCTAAATCGGGCAAGAGGGAAAAAAGTTCCCCTAAGAAGAACTAAACCAACCCAGAAAAAACAACATAATTTTTAAAGTTTTTTGGTTATTTTGTTAAGCAAATGATATATTTTTATGTCAAATATGGTCCAACGCCTTAAACTTGGAGCCATTAAATAAAATAAAAATATTTTTTGACCCCGCCTACTTCAGTGGGCGTTATTATAGGCAAAAATAGCATAAAAATTTAACAAATTGTTTTACTTAAGCCTACATTCCTTAAAAATAACACTTTTAAGCTTTAATGACGAAGCTGAGACTAAACCTGGTACAACTCTGCCCTACCCCCTCCTTCCCCTTCGCCCCCTAAATGACCCTACCAAAAAAAAAATTTTTTTTTAAATTTTGTATATAATCATCCCAAGCATTTATCTTTAGAGTTTTATGACTGCCGATTTCTGCCCTACCTCCCCCCCCACCTGTTCCTTTGCCCCCTAAATGACCCGACCAAAAAAAAATTTTTTTTTTTAAATTTTGTATATTATCATCCCAAGCATTTATCTTTAGAGTTTTATTCTGCCCTACCCCCCCCCCCCCCCCGCTTCTTCCTTTGCCCCCTAAATGACCCTACCAAAAAAAAAATTTTTTTTTGAAATTTTGTATATAATCATCCCAAGCATTTATCTTTAGAGTTTTATGACTGCCTGTTGCTGCCCTACCCCCTCCTCCCCCTTTGCCCGCTAAATGACCCTATCAAAAAAAAGAAATTTTAATTTTGTATATAATTATCCCAAGCATTTATTTTTAGAGTTTAATGACAAAGGTGAATTGTTTCCCCCACAGCCCTTGCCAGAGCGACCCCGCCAAAATACAGTTTTTATAGCCTCCAAAGAGAATTGTGATGAAGTCTAAGACGGTCTAGCAATGCCCATACGTTCGTCTGTGCATGATATTGCATATTTTTGAGCCCCGCCTCCTTTAGTGGGCGTTGACGTACGATATTATATAAAGGAACTCTGTCCCACCAAGTTAAACATTTCAAATTCACTTACTAAATATTTGGAGGGTATTTAAGATTCGACCCGGTCGAATATAACGTTTTTACTTGTTTTTTTGTAATAATAATATATTATTGAATTATTTTTTATTCCTTTCTTAGTGGCAATAAGAAAAAAATACTATGTCTAATTACTCAACTCTAGCCATATTTAATTACTTTTAATACAAAATTATATAAAATAATAAAATGAACATAATTCACAATACACGTGGCGCATTACTCGCCCACCCCGGCCATATTCTCAAATAATTTTTCATTACAAAATAAATACAGCAATTATCAATATTGTGTCATATTTATTCTGCACCATTTGTTCAAGACATTTATATAGAAATTTGTAATGATGTCAAGAAAGAAAAAGAAATGGAATGTAATGTAAATGTTCAGTTAAAACCACTAATAGCATTTTCTAATGTCATTGCACAAGTCAACGTATTTTGATATTCTTGTTGCTGTCTATTTGTCATGCTATTAAAAAATGTTTTCTAAAGCCTTGTTGCTTTTCTCTCACACATTTACCTTGAAACTCTTATTAGTATAAGGTTTCACAAAGACGTTTGTCGTTGAAAGCATACATTTTGTACTAAATTAAACATGTAACATGTCAAAGTAGTTATTGAAACTATGCCAAAAACGATGTAAGTAAAAAATGGCAAGACTTGGAAAATATGTGTTATTTGTTATGAGCTCTTTAAGCAAAATATGCGTAGAACTAAGAGCATACGATACAAGTCGAACATTTATATCAGTAGTGAATATGTGTGTTATTTAAATAAAAAGTGCTAATGATGACTTTATTTAATATATTTTTATATCAGAGATAATTTTAAGCAACATCTTTAGATTATGTATGAATTTTTATTAGTCGAACTTTCTAATGTAAATTGTTAATTTTGGGCTTAAGTTCGAATCTGCATGACTGCAAATGATTTTTTATTATTTTATTACTAAATGAATTTGTTCAAATTCAAGTTATTTTTTTTCTTTAGTTCTAAATGTATAAAGTGAAGTAGTTCATCAAGTATTTTAAGGTTTTCAAAAAAAATTGTGAATAAAAATTGAGGGTAATTTTCTGGGCAGGTGGTAAAACCCAAGAAATCATATGATTACATACGTTGCCTGTCGTGTCAACAACTCGCTCATGCATAAATAATTTGCAGGACTCGATGGCAAAGACTGGGGTTTAAGAACGAATGGCAATAACTGTTTGCGTTATGTGCAATAGTCTTGAAAATTTTCAGTTGTGGACAACACTTTCAGTTGAGAAGAACTAACAATTTTGAATACGAGAGTTGTAAAGTGTTGAAATTGGGTGGATTTGTAATTAATAATTTACGGCTAATATTTGAAAACTTAGTTTTACAGGGTGTCCGCAGGTATACTACTTTGTTGTTTAGAATGATTAAATGAAAGAGAATGGATCTCATATTGATAGGTTAGGTTACGTTAGGTTGAAGAAGAGGGGCATAAGCATCCCAATCCGTCATGGATTACACTTAGGCTTCATAGGCCTGTTGTGCGCTCTATAATAAGGAGTTCCCATTCCACTGTATGGAACCTCCACCGATACCATGGAAACCTCTGAGTTTGATTACGTCAAGAACCTAGTTTCTTCAATGTACTTCCTTAAGTCTTTCCAATTAGAGCCCCTAAGGAATTCCATCTCCTGTATAATCTCCTGATTAAATGTTTGTCTCCTAATTTGACTAAAGGCTGGACAGTTGCACAAGTAGTGCTCCAGTGTCTCGTCCTCTTCATATTGATAAATGTTTTATTTAATGTCGATAATTATGTATGGAACACAATATCAGATGAATGCCCGCCTCTGTTTGCCACACAAACGCGGGCCCTTTTGAACACACATTTTTCATTTCATTTTCACACATTTCACGCGGTATTTCATTAATTTCATCACGAGTATTTTATTTGAGTTGCTCTAGAGTTTCTGTTTTGTTTGCATAATCTTAGCTTTTCAGATATTCCCACAAAAAGAAGTCCGGAGCAGTAAAATCAGGCGAGCAGTCAACCTATCCGAATGCCAATCAACGTCAACATTTCTTGAAATAACTTATTGTGAAAAGAGGTCTCGCAGTAATTCCATTGTAATCCGATTAAAACACGTTGTTTTATAGAATATTTTCCTACAATAAATTTGCCACGTGTCTACTATACGACTGCCAAATATGAACTGTCAAGACTAATGTTTACCAAAATGGCGGTAAAACAAAGTAGTATACCTTCCCGGCGGACACCCTGTAGTTCAAATTATAATTGAGGATCCTACAAATAGCTAGGTTAGGTTAGGTTAGGTTAGAAGGGCTGCCCGCCATAAGCGAGAAAAACACTCGGAGGCCATAAAGGCCCATTGTGATGCCCAGAGGACTACACCCTACACAATCCTTTCAAAACGAAGTGGTGGTTCCTGAGAACCACCCAGAACTTCTCACGAACCCCGCCAGGGCAGCCAGGTGTGCATCCCTGAGGCAGTCCAGATCCCGCAGGAAACGTGAGCCCAGATGTCTAAGCCTACGCTCCTGCAGGGCCGGACATTCGCAAAGAAAATGCTGTACTGACTCCTCTTCCTCCTCATCTAAACAGCTCCTGCAGCGACCATCATGGGGAAAGCCCAAACGCCCCGACATGTGCCCAATTGCACAGTGCCCCGTCAAGACCCCCACCAGGAGTGCCAACGACTTTTTCCCAAAAGTCAGAAGCTGTCTAGTCCTACCCCTGTCAAGCGAGGGCCATAGAGTCCTGGAGACCCTACAGGTGGTAATACTTGACCACATGCCTGTCACCTCCCTCTCTGCCCACTCCTGAATCCTATTTAGCAGCTCAACTGAGGGAATGTTAATATCCCTGCGTGAGGCTGCCTCATCCAAAGCCGAACCCGCTCTATCGCATTCGTCCGCCATCTCACTCCCCTGAATGCCTTCATGCCCTGGAACCCAAACTATCCTGACGTCATGTCCTTCAAGTCGAGCCAGATATTGAATGCATGCCAGCACACATCTCGACGTCACTGTCCCCGAGTTACAAATAGCTATTGAACAGCAAATTAATTGTTAAAATAATATTTAGCATAAAATAGGGCCAAAATGTATATATGTATGTATAATGAAAACATATTACTTTTTCTTATAAATATGAGTTTATGTTTAAATACGAGTATAATATCACTTTGCGTCCATATTTTATTCCGCCAAACCCTCCCCTTTAATTCCATGTCCAATATTGCTTACCAAAAACTTTTCTCTTTAGTATAAAGAAATAAAAAAATAAACTTCTAGTATTTGCTATGGCAAGAAAAAAACGTATAAAAAACACTAAATCAAATTTCTAAATGTTCTCCAAGGATTAATAAATATAACTCCTAATTGTTCAGCATCTAAATTATAGAATAAGAAACAACAAACAGCAATAATTTAATTTTCCCCATTTAAAATCAATATATATATATATATATATGTATATGGACCATAAAAACAACAAAAACAACTATTATAATATTATTTTAAAACTCTCCTAACAAAACTATAGTATCCATTAAGATCTCAGTACACGAGTGCTGGGGAATGTCTAAAGTTTTATCCTCCATGGCCAAATAACACATGCACTTGAGCTACAACGCATGTTTGTATTGGTTTATTTATTGCAAATTTAGTTTATTTCTTTCCAAGTGTGCGTATGTCATACAGGAAGATAAAAGAAAGAATTATGAAAGAAATTATGAGAGAACAGTTCAGGATTTATGATACTCGTACTCTCCTTAGGGACTATTAGATGGCCTTTAAACAATTTGCTGTGAGTAGAGTTTTTTCTTTTTTTGAGTTTTCTGAAGTTCACTTTTATTTTATTAGTTTCTTTAAATTTTATGACATGTTACTGCGTACGGATATGGAAACTGCAGAGCTTATTTATCATGATTTTTTGATTTGCTACAAAACTAGAAAATTTTCATTGAAATTTATTTTTTTTTCATTATTTTATATATTTTACTGGAGTGTAATTTTAATAATAATAAATGGCATGACCAGTTTACAGATGGACACTATATTGCGAAATTGTAGGAGCATGGGAACGTAATAGGATATTTCAAATCTAAACTACTGAAAAGGGACTTACCTTATTCTTTACTGTTTGTATGCATTCTAGGGATTTATAGCGCAACCTAAAAAGCAAAAAAATATAAAGTTAGAGAGCTAATAAATTCTTCCACTACACATGCAGTCTTTAAAATACATCACCATTTATCTGGTAGCTCTATTTTACAAAAACAATTTTTATAAAATTTATGATAAATTCTTCTGGTTTCTTGACCTCTTTTTAATTATTATTGTATTCAGATATTTTTAAGCTTAAGGTCTCTTTATTTTAGTTTAATTTTTAATTTCAATATTTCGTCACTCCTTTGTGTGACTTCTTCAAATCAAATAAAATAATTAATTTCCTGAAGAAGTCACACAAGAAGTGACGAAATATTGAAATTAAAAATTAAACTAAAATAAAGAGACCTTAAGCTTAAAAATATCTGAATACAATAATAAAATTTATGATAAAATAATAAACGTGCACTAGTATTTCTAAAAGCAAAAACAAGTTTGTCTGTTGTATTAATCTTTTTAAACTTATTTATTTCAGTTATTCTTTTAATAAACAACTACACTGTTTCTCTTAGCAACAGATTAAGAATATCTTGCTATTAACATGTTGTAGTACTCATACCTGAATCTATGGCACTCAGCGCTAACATGAGACATAGAATTTCAATATAAAAAGACATTATTTTAACAGCTAACGGCAGCTGCTGTAATTCTCAGCCTTCACTCAAGTGAAGATTCAAATCAAAATGCTATAGCAATACTAAAATTAACATTAAAAAAAAAATTTATTTTCCATTACAGATCTTTTCCGTCGCTTCAGTGAACGCTTGTTCCCAACAAGCTTCTTGAACAGAGCCGGCACTGACAGTGATGAGGACGATTCTAGTGAACTTGGTATACCCGCCATTGATCCCAAAAAGGCAAATACCACTTCAACGGTAAAGGTTAGTAAGAGAATATGTGTGTGTGTGTGTGTGTGTGTTTGTGTGCTTATATTAAAATAGTAACATTTTTCCTATTAAATTATTTCCGTTTTTCCTGTAAACTTTAAAGGTGGTTGATGGCCATAAAGTGGAAGTAAACGAAACGGTTTATGGTGATGAAAACAGCGTTTTCAAAGTACGCGTGGTCAATATACGTCCCTTGGAGGAGGGTGAAACCGTCGACGAAACCGAACACAAGGATATTAAGCCAGTTACACAAGGACCCAATGACAAGACTCCCACCAATGAATCAAATGAATCGGATGAGACACGTGAGCCTTTGGAAAAGAAGGCCTCCGAAAATGAAATTCAGGGCAATATTGATGAGCCGGAGGTAAAATATTGATTTTCCTTCTTCTATTTTTGTTCTTTTTGTAAATTTCAATAATTTTCCTTAACGAACGCTTTAAGCTGTATATTTTTTTTTATTATAATTATTTTTATCTTTAAAATATTTTGCATATACTTATTTTATTAATACAATTTCTGGCTTTCTTTGTAAAAAAATAAAAAATAAAATAAAATAAATTAACAGGAATGGCAATTATTATTATTTTTTTATTATTAAAAACAAATTTTGGTATGGATTTTTCGTTTGTTAGTGCTGCTATAGTTTTCTATTAAATAAGACAAACATATAAATAACGATTTTTATTTTTAATAAAATATCTAAAATAAGCTTTATTTGTCCTATTAATACTTATCTACTCTTACTATCTTTTCATATGATTATATTGATAATTTCTATGTACAAAATATTTCTATATGAGTATGAACAACTTGACTATTGTACATTATATAAAAGTTATAAACAAATAAAAAGCTTTATTAATAAATGAAAACTTTTGCAACATGTTAAACAAATGCTCTGCAAGTAGTGTATGACTTTTTTTTTATAGAAAACTGTATATATATTTTTGAAATTTCCTTCAATTGGCTTATTCGATTAACAAATATCCTGCATTCTTGTTTGGTCTTGTGTAATACTTCAGTATGTTCTACTAACAATATTAATTAAGGATGCGATATCCAGTGAATTTTGTAAATATATTTTTGTACAAAGTTTTGTGTATGTAATATTTTATTGAAATTGGTAAGATATAAATACATGATAATAAAAACTGCTGACAGTTTTAAAAATAAAGTAACAGATTCCATTGTTCAGGGATGGGTAGATGGAATAGCAATATTTTATATCGCGGCAGAGAATTTTGTATACAGTGAAAGCTCTTCTAGTAGGCAGCTTCTATAAGCGGACGTCTACTTCATCATGCAGAAAATTTTTCCACACTAGAAACGATTATAAAGGAAGCAAAATAAATTACAATCCTACAAGTGGGGGCTCCCGCGACCTGTGACGGATATAAATGACACTATAATAAACCGTGGCAAAAAAAATTTTATGTATTTGTAAAAGGTGATTTTTTTTAAAATATAATGAAAGAAGTAAATATTTTTTAAATTCAATTAAGATTTATGGACTAATTGTTCGAAATTTCTTTTTTTTAAATTCAGATAGACATGATAAATATTCCAAGGCACGAAGGAAAGTCAACATCAGTTTTTAGTTATTCAACTTACACAGTAGAGCAGAACAACTGTTTTCGAAGGCCGCAACGCTTTCATCTTCAGTGCTCAAGTGTATTATGTTTGTAACCACTTGTTAAGTGGCTTAATTGAATATGATAACAGTTCTTATCTATAAAAAATTTATTAGGAAATCGCATACGAGAACTGTATCAAAATTTTTATTTAATATTGCTGTTTAACTATTTTCTGCATGTCATATTTCTCTGAATTTTTTGTTCCATTATATCCCAGCCAAACTTTTGTGGTTTGAACTCTTTTATACTTAAGTACATGTGAAGGTTTTTTTCTATTGTTAGCTCAAGCCACAGTTTAAAATTGTATGTAACTATTTTTTTATATCATTGAAACGGTCTTTATTGGAAAAAATATTTTATGAAATTAATGTTTAAATATGATTTGTGGCATGTGGCCGCCACGGCTGGCGTGTAGGTGGCGCAATCTGGAAGACCTATTTTCAGCAACTAAAAAAATCTTCAATAAAGGGGAAGTACACAAGCCCAGTTGCTGAGAACGGCAACGAATTGATTGATTGGGATCATCTTCAATGTTTTCCTGTACAGCTGCTACAGCTTCTTCAGTGCGCACACTGTTCGGCGTCTCACGGCATGCCCGTTGTCAGTAAGAGTAAATATGGTCCGAAAATGATATATTGTTCTTCGAACTGGCCGCTCTGAAGGACGATTGTGGATGTCATAAAGCAGAAGAAGTGCACGATGAGTTTGACGGATAGAACAATTATTTTGATTAAAAATTTCAACAATTTGCAAGCGTTGCTCTGGGATTGTGACACTCTAAAAAACTCTATATCGATGGCTTAATATAAAAAAGGCGTAACTCGATTTTTGTTACTCTACAGAACAAGAAAAAAACTTAATAAAATCCGTAAAATTTATGACACAAAAAAAATTTGTATGAATTTTTAATAAAATGTGTTGCATCTCTTTATTAAAAATTGCATGAAAACTTTGCTTGTGTTAGAAATTTTACAGATTTTATCAGGTCTCTGAGTTCTACTCCAAAGTAACACAAAATCGAGTTACGCCTTTTTTATATTAAGCCAACGATATATATATATATATATATATATATATATATATATATATATATATATATTGTTTAAATCTTTTTAATAGTTTAAGTGCGCTTTCAGGCGCTTCTGAATGAGTATCAACTAATTACTGCCTATGACATGACAATGTCATACAGACTGTTACGCCTTATATGGACTGTTACTATTTCAATTGGCCTGTACTATTTCGAGGATTGTTTTGTGTTGCATAGTTTTGCTGTAGCATCTGGAAATGAACTGAAAGAACCACTGCTTTTGTGTAGTTAATTAAAATCAATTTTATCCATCTTATTTTGAGTAGAGACGAGTTTGTTAGCATCCATCTATTTAATCAACTACAGCTGCACATTGAGATATGAAAAAATGTTGCCTGCTTTTAGGAAAATCATTTGACATCTGTTTGCCCTTTTCACTGAAGATATGCAATTTAATGGATTCATGAAATAATAAATTTTTACTGTAATGGTGCCTTAAGTTAATTTTCTTTTTTTTTAATAAAAAGGAAAAATATGTTAAGTTTTTTTCTAAAGAAGTAGAGGCCACATGTTTCCCCTTTAATTAAAATTCCAAAGTTTAATGTCTTAAAAAAAATTCAACCTTTTAATTTCATTTCCATCAGTCGCAGTTTGAAGTTAATTTTAAAGACAATTTTAATAGTTTATTTTTAGCTTTCGCCACAGCACTTTTTTTCATTAGGAATTTTATTTTGCATTTAGAAATCCCTCTGTATTAAAAATACAAATTTGTTGCGAAAAAATGTTATATTATAGTAAAATTCTTATCGTGCAGACTATGTTTTATGTTGGGTTGCCTTCTGCTTTGCACAGCTGCCGTTAATAATGCTGTTGTTTCCGTTTGGCTTTAAAAATATTATGAAAATATTTTTAGATTAACTAAACAAAGCTAATGATAAATATTTGAGTTAATAACAAAACTAAATTATTTAGTAAGTAGTTTGTATATTTTTTATAAAAGCTGTTTGCTAATTTTGAAGTAAAATAACATTTAATATTGAGTTGCTATGGAGATGCATGTTGCTGCTTTTTAATTTCTCAGACGTTGTGTAAACAACACATTGTGTAATATTTTTACAGTGCCAATATGCAACAGACAGCTAGCTTCTTGCAATTTTTGTCAAATTTAAATGAAAGTGTTATAAGTGAAATCAAATCTACTCGTAGCACCGGTTTATAACTTAAATTAATTGAAATTAAATTATTTCTTATTTAATCTCAGGCAATTGCAGGAACTAAGCCACACACTTACTTCGCCACAATTAATCTAAATGAAATATTTATATGTTTTCATATGCCGTTGCATTTTATTTATGGCATATGAATTTATAAGTGGAAATTTAATTTTTTCCAAATAATAGTTATAATATTCATTACATGAGTGCACTCACGTTAACATTTTGTTTTTCAACTTTGCCATTCATGTTTTTCCATGACTCTTTTTGCATTTAGTGCAGTTTCTTTTTGCCATGGCAGAAACAGTTTGGAAGCCATTTTTATATTGAAAACTTTTACTTGGAAGTTTTAATTTTTCTGTTTTTTGCTACTGCCAACACTTGACAGAAATTAGCTGCGCATAAAACAACATTTTAAATCGGGGTAATATAAGGGAAAATTGAAGTATAATTAGAAGAAAAGGAAATAAGTTTTTAAAAGAAAACGCAGAAAATTTTTTTTTCTTAATTTTACCCGAATTTTAATATTAACGAGTTGCTCAAGATGAAAGAAATATACTAATTTGTTAAGTGGTTGGAAAAATGTGAAAGTTGTTGCTGAGAATTTTTAAACCTGACTCAATTGTTTCAAAAGAAGGCACACACATTCATTTACACACATACATATGCGAGCATCGGACTGCCAATCATATAGAGAATACTGATGGAACCATTCACATAGGAATTCTCACATACTCGCATGTAAGCACATGACTATTTAAACAGAAACCTTAATGAAATATAGAAATTTTAAATCTGCTATTTACTTTTACAATTTATGAATTATATTGGCCACATATTTGGCTTAGTCTTCTCAGTTCCATACATTCAAGTAATTTTTTTTTTATGAGAAAACCTTCAATATTGAATCCATTGTTTTTTTAACAAAATTATGTTACAACTAATTTATTCATGTGACAACAACAAAAAAATGGAGTTTTTATTACATGACACATTATTTTAATTAGTTGAAATTTATACACATACATACACGTGTGCATGTTGTTAAATATTTACAATAGCACAAAATCTCCGGAATTGTTTTTGTTATTAATTTTAGAGATTATTTTGTAACATTTTGTAAGATGAAAGGATAATAGACAAAATATTAGATAAAACTCAATTACAAAAGCATTGATTTAAATAAAAAAATAATTGCACATCAAACTGTCATTTTTAGTAAGATTTTGTTATGATAAAACAGCTGTTCAGCGCTGCTGTGTAAGTTGAATAACTAAAAACTGATGTTGACTTTCCTTTGTGCCTTGGAATATTTATCAGGGACCAAATTATGGCATTCGATATCGATCGAAATTTCAATACAATTTAAATGGAAATTTCGATCGATATCGAATGCCGTAATTTGCCCCCAGGTCTTTTTGAATTTAAAAAACAAAAAATTTCAAACAATTAGCCTGAAAATCTTAATACAATTCAAAAAGTATTATGTTTCAAAAATATTTGTTTTAATTTATATCCCTGATCAAGTGATCTTCAGCGGTCATATTTAAAAAGTTTGCAAACTCTTTTGATTTGATACAATTTTAACACTAAAAATGCAGCAAAAGACCCATCTGGATGAAGACTGGGGCCAAAAGGGAAGGAATATATGTATAAGGCGATCTACTATTAGGGCCTTGCGAACAGGATGAATCTCTAAATACATACGCAACAATGCTCACTGTTGTATTCTCACCAGTGTTGTCAGATAATTTTTTTCTTCCCCCCAAAAAAATTTAGAAAACCCCTCGATTCTACATTTTTTCTTAAAAAACCCCCTAAAGCAGAAAAGCTTAAGTAGTAATTTGGCTTCATCATTCTTATCCCTATTAAATTTGAATTGAGGTACTATCATTCTTACGCGAAAAGCACGAAAACTACCAAGTTTTTATTTTATTTTTTTTTTTATAAAAAGCCCCTAAGAAAATATATCTGCAATCTGTCTTTCTTTTGTAAGAGACGGCTTGAGGAAGTTTGTTACGGATACATGTACTTCTTTTGTTTGGGATGCAAATCCAATATGTTTTTTTCGTATTTTGGTGTGCAATAAGGTCTCCTGTTAGCCACCATAATGCTTTTACAATATTTGCATAAAGCTTTGTAGTTGTCTGCCTGGACAGGGACTAACCAATCTGAAATTTAATTTTGCATTTATTGTGTTTAAAATTTTATTTAAAAATTATTATACCTTTAAAGTGCTGATCTGCTTCCCACTCCTTTTTATATATTTTTTTTATATATGTTATCCTTTTTTGGCATATTGGTAATAAATTGTAAAGATGAACAACTTTTTAAAATTTATAATTTGCAGTTCGAGGAAATCCAACAAAATTGATTTAATGAGAAAATTGTTTTAATGTTTGCATTTGCGTGATTACTTTCTAAATCGTCATTTCGATACAATCACCCCAATTATAAATATTCCCGGGGAAAAGAGTTCCCGGGGAATTCATTTTCCCGGGAATAAAACTCCCTTATTCTAAACAGACGGGGAGAACAGTATTATGGGAAAGGGAATTTCGAATTTTCGCAGTCAACTGTTTTGCTTTCAGTTGTTTTGTTTTGATTTAAAAAGTGAAAAATATTTTTTTCAGCACAACTCCCTTGCAATTTTTTGAAGGAATTATTTTCTAAATTTATTATCAAATTCTCCCTTTAATTTACATTCATAATACCTACTTTTTTCCCGGGGAAGAGTCTCCCATTTTCGAAGTTTATTTAGAATAAGGGAAAAGGGAGAAGGGAAAAATCTCCCGGGGAGATTCTATTTAGAATAAGGGAAAAGGGAAAAGAGAGAAAATTCCCGGGGAGTTGTTATTCATAATTGGGCTGAATATCTTCGACATGCTCAGGAGGCAAATTATGGCATTCGATATCGAACGAAGTTTGTATTTAAATTGTAAAGAAATTTCGATCGACATCGAATGCGGTAAATTGTTAAATTATGTACTATTATGTACCAAACTATAAATTCGAAAATCCCCTAAAAATCCCCTAAATAAAATGTTCTTACCCCCAAATTTCCCCCTAAATAATATTAACCCCTAAATCTGCCCCTAAATAGAAAAAAAGCCCTAAATCTAGGGGGAAACCCCCTAATCTGACAACACTGATTCTCACGCATAGGAGGACGGCTGATCGTGCTGATCCATCCGCATTCAGAGGTGCCATTTGTATTGATTAATTATCGGTCTTAAAGTTGCCTTAAAAAATTCAGTATTTCATATTTAAAAAGAAGAATACAAGCGACGCGATTTTTAAAGACAATGTACGAGGTCGGTTCAGAAATAAAAAAAATTTCTTATGGTACACTTTTTTTTTCCTTATGGTACACTCGCCTCGAGCATCTTTCCACAGTTTCAGCTTTTTAGTACATTTAGTTTGTTTTAGAGGATAATAAAATTTAAAAGTGGTTTGCGTCATCGGCTGCAGCAAGAAAAAAGAGATAAAAAAATTTCGAAAAAAAATTTAAAAAAAAATATTGAAATACTCAAAAGCGATTGAAATATTGTAAATGGCATACGGTGATTGTAGTCTGAGTCTGAAAAGTATGTACGAGTAGTACATGCTTTTCAAAGCAGGTCGAGAAAATGTAGACGATGTGCTGGACGCCCCAACTGTTGAGAAAGTGAAGAAAATTGTTATGAATAATCGTCGACTCACTTTTAGAGAAGTTGCTGAGGATGTCAGCATATCGGTTGGCTCAAATCCTTGTTATTTTTATAAGGGGATTTTTGGACTCAATATTTTTCTAGTATGTAATTGAATTTATCACTACTGCCAAATCACTATTCAAAATTCAGAGCCAAAAATTGTTCTATAAAAATATTTCATTCACAACTATATTTTATAATGAATCATATTTCATAACATGCCTTAATTTGTGATATAGAGTGCATACGTTTTCGTTTACCTTTTTTAATTCATGTTTACATAATTCAATTATAATATTTTTTAATAAAAAACAACAAAAAAACACAATAATAATATTGAAATTATTGTCAGTTTTAATCAAGTAGAAATAAGTAAAAAAAAAATAACAATTGTAATTAAAAAATGATAGAAAAAAATACAAATTAACTATAACATTTGAATTAATTAAATATTAAACAAAACCGCGGAAAAATCTAGGTGGTTTGTAGGAAACAAAATGACATTAACTGTCCACTTTTTTTTAAAATAAATTTCAAATCACATACTTTTTTGCAGCCTTATTTACATAAACAAATTTAAATATTCATAATTTATATTCATTTACAAATATTTACATTTTAATTAAATAAAAACAACTAAAAAGTGAAAAAAGTTTGAAAACAAACAGTAATTATCCTGGAACTTTTTGCACAATCCTTGTTTTTTTTTGTATTGAAAACTGCATATGTAATTTTATCATTATCTTACGCATCAATACTTGTCATCACTTGAAGCATAAAGTTTGTTCAATATACGCTCTACTTGTAACGTGGATACAAGTGCTTAACATATTTTTTAGCTCATTATTTATACTCATACGATACATCATCGACTGGTTTGATTTTACTCCAAATCTCGGTAAATATGTCATTTTGTCTGTCATTCATTAATCCATAGAGGCAAAGAGACATGCAGGCAGGAAGGCGGGCGGCTTACGCTGTGCTCATCTGTTCATCAATTGGTATTATTAATAAAATTCTGAGAAATCTCGTGGTAGTATTCATCAATTTTCAGTAGAAACGTAAAATATTCACATGACGAAACTACGCAACGCAGAAAATAGTAAGAAATATTTTATAGAGAACGAAATATTAAAAAGACAATATTTTTTTTTTAATTTGGGTGGAGTACCAGTCTTGTGAAGGAGTGCAATCATAAAATGGTTTTGTTTTAAATTTTTAAAATAAATTATCGTCTTGTGCCAGAGAAGTTTTTACATAAAAAAAATAATAATTATGACTATCATACTATTTTTGTAGGGTATTTTTGTTGAGTATTACATAAATATAATAAAAGTACAAAATATAAAGAAATATATTATGACTTATCCGGTGTTTTACAGAATGAGAAAAATTTTATTTGTGTCGCATATTCAAGATTTATTGTTTCTATTTGAATAAATTTTATTTATTAAAATGTTCAGAAAAATGGGACATAAGGAAAATAATCAAACGGCAACACGGGAATTAAAACACAAACGCATTTTTGTTGTTTTTAATACTCCTGTTGCCGTTTGGTTATTTTCTTCATGTCCCATTTCTATTTTATTTTTCATATTAGCCCAGTTCACAATCTCGAGCAAGTAGTCTAGCATCGTAGCATGAGCAAAATAATTGTACTCTACACCAACAAAATACATTGAAAATGCTCTCAAATACTCTCTCAATTTGCAAATGCTATAATGCAAGACCATTTGCACAGGATTGTGAATTGGGCTATTGACATTTTCAAGCACATAAAAAATTTGATTCAAACACAGCTGATTGCTGTAAGAATTATTTGATCAAAATATATACTAACTGCCTGTTTTTACACCCTCCAAAGAAAAGAATTGAAGGGTATATTCACTTTGTCCTTCCGTTTGTAACGCAGCGAAATACCCATCTGCGACCCCATAAAGTATATATATTCTAAATCATAATGAAATATAAAACGATCTGAGCACGTCCGTCCGTCCGTCTGTGGAAATCACGATTCAGTCCAAACGAAAAGAGCCAAACTCTTGAAATTTGGTACAAATATACCTTGAAGGATAGCACAAGCTAAGTTCGCAAATGGACTGAATCGGTCCAGAGGGGAAAAAGTTCCCCTAAGAAGAACTAAGTCAACCTCTAGAAAACAACATAATTTGTAAAGCTTTGTTTCGTAATTTTGTTAAGCAATTGATATATTTGTATGTCAAAGCAGGTCCAACGCGTTAATCTTGGAGCCATAAAATAAAATAATTAAAAATTTTGGCCCCGCCCCCTTTAGTGGGCGTTATTATATGCAAAAGTAGTGTAAAAATTTAACAATTTGTTTTACTTAAGCCTACTTTCCTTAAAAATAAAATTTTTAAGCTTTAATGACGAAGCTGAGACGTAACCTGGTATTCCTCTGCACCCCCTCCTCTCCTTTGCCACCTAAATTAACCTTTAAAAAAAAGTAAAAATAAATTTATGAGTTAAATATGTTTTGACGTAACCAGTTACGAAGTGAAGTTATATATGTTATGACGTAACGAAATGGCAATCAGTGAAATATTTTTTTTATGAAAATCCATATTTATATACAAAATGATTATGGGAGTGTCTTCTATCCCATACATCATTTTGCATATACTGCCAACGCATGCCAACTCCTTATTTGGCCACTGCGGGCAAAATTCCTCCCAGATCACACACACTCTCATGGCCTGTAAATTGACCTTTCATGGCCTGCAAATATTCGTACAAAATGCCCAAAAAATTTATTAAATATGGATTTTCATAAAAAAAAACTTCACTGTTTGCCATTTCGTTACGTCATAGCATATTTAACTTCAATACGTTGTTTCGTAACTGCTTACGTCAAAACATGTTTAACTCGGCATATTTATCACTGCCATAATAAATTTTACATTTAATTAACCCAAATATTTATTTTTAGAGTCTTATGGCAAAGGTGAAATGTCTCCCTCAACGGCCCCTGCCAGAGAGACGCCAAAAAGTATTGGACCCCATAAAGTATATATATATATTCTTGACCAGTGATGAAGTCTAAGACGGTCTAGCAATGCCCATACGTTCGTCTGTGGAAAACATGATGTCTAGTCTATTTTTTGACCCCGCCCCCTTCAGTGGGCGTTGAAGTATGACATTATATAAAGGAACTCTGTCCCACCCAGTTAACCATATTAATTTTACCTACTAAATATTTGGAGGGTATTTTTTTTTTTTTTTTATCTTGGACCAGCACTCAGGGGATGACCCCTATATATGCAATGCATTGCGCCGGCACTGAAAAGGAGGGGATAGTATTGAGGGGACAGATTAGGAAAGATGAGAAGATAGACAGTTTTTTTGTAGCTATTTCAACCTTTTTTACTTCGCCGGCTAAGTTTGGATACAGGGCCGACGAAGGTGGGTGCTGTTACTCTGCTTTTAGTACATGATAGTGTCAGTCGCTGCCAATTATGTTCAGTGATCAGTGACTATGCCTTCATCATTGAAACAGGCTGGCAACAACTAATACAACCACGCACTAATGCTGTTCAGAAGAGTTCAGCACAATATTTCATGACTCAACGCGGGCTCGAACTCACGACCCTCCGCTTCATAGTCTCGTGTTCTACTACTTCAGCCAACAGCACCACCCATTTGAGATTCGACCCGGTCGAATATAACGTTTTTACTTGTTGTAAATGAAATTAAAATTTTCTTTTGGAATTTTATAAAAAAACTTTGAGTGTTTTTTGTTGTTGCTTCAGACGAAAATGCGTATTTAATTTACAAAATTAGGCAGTTAGACCAGTATTTTGTTATCATATAATAATTCCAGTGATACAATAATTTTAGTCCAGTAAATTTGCTTACATTTTTATTGCGGTAACATTTAGTTATATATTTTACAAGTTTATGTTATTCAAAAATAGTTGATGTAAAAATACTGACACAAATAATTTACTTCAAATTTATTTATAAATAATTTTCCATGTCGTTCCAATTATTTTGGTTCGAATTTATTGATATTTTCTTACTATGAACTTTCTTTCTAAGTGAGATGTGAGTAATTCTATAGAAATTCTATCAAAATAAACATCTTTCAATGCCTTTTGTGTGGTTAATTACTTTGCATTCGTAATAGATCAAATGAATTATTAAATAAATTATTATGGGAGTGTTTAAAGGTTGTTGTACGTAAAAATATTCTTCAACATTTATGTTTAATATATTATTTATTGTTATGACATTTTTATTTGACATATTGTCGCAATTCTATTTTAAATGAAATTTATTTGTTGGTGGTCAAGCACCAATGAAATTCATATAGACATTGCTTGACCACCAACAAATAAATTTCATTTAAATTATTATTTATTAATACAGAATATAAAAATACAGAATTTATATAATAATTGTTTAGATAGATCGGCTAAATGTTTTCATTCTTTTAAATTAAAAGACTTAAGCAATAAACATCTCTTTGCATCAAGATTTATTAAAATGTATGAGAATACTATGAATTGCTTCTTAAATGTTGGTGTTATTTTTATTATTTATTTAATTTGTTATTTGTTCCGTAAACATGGGTAAATAAAAAGAAAAGAAAAAAAAACAAAAATATATTGCATAATGAGGAAAAAATCGTTAAAGATGAATCATGCATACCAAACAGTTGAAGTGAGATAATCCAACAACAAGTACTCGTTATACATATTGCTATGAAAATACATCAAAAAAGCTGCCTTCATTACGATTAAGCTCTTAGCTGGAACTTTTGTAGCTATAGAAAAGTATATTTAAGAGTGTTCAGCTGATATCACCAAGAAACTCTTTAAGCGCTGATCAAAGACGCTCTTGTGTATTAGTAGGGAGGCAAATATTTTGCTTTTTGTATATATATTTTCTATTTGTAAATTTATTTAAATTTTTACCTGAACAGTGGTTTACACATGAGAAGTTATAATAGAGTCTTATGAGACTACCCTTCATGATCAAAAACTGATTAACTGTCTGTTTTTGTTAATAAAATTAAAATTTCCGTTTGGGTATTGAAACAATAATAAAAAAACTAAAAATTTGTTTTTGATTCATTATAAAATCTTTAATGCTAGAGTTAATGTCGACGCCGTTGACGGCGTTTCAACGCCGAAAAAGTTGAAATAGATTGAACTTTTACGGCGTTGCAAAGCGTTGAGATTAACTGCTCTCATACAATTTCATACGATTCAACTTTTTTTTTTGACATTTGACGCCGTCGACGACGTCGACATTAACTCTAGCATAAGGTGTCAATTTTTTTAAATAGAGTTTGTGGCAACTTGTTACTAAAATTATACAGTAAAGAAGTTGAATAGCTAAAAGTACATTAAATTTGAGAATAAATTTATATAAAAATTTATAATAAAAAATTTTATGTAGAATAGGCTCTACGCAATTCACTCGATATGCTAAGTTAACAATGTCTTCATCGAATTAGTGTCTTCTTATAGCTGGAAGAGGATAAGCAGTAAAATGAAAGCTGAAAAGTTATTTCTTATAGCAGCTGATACAGTGATACTTCGATATAACGAACTTCGATACTACGAAAAACTTTTGTATAACGTATGTTTTATTGAGTCCCTGGAGAGAAGCTCTTTATTGTAAAGTTTTTCATACAAAAATACACTATGGCCATAACGAACGAATTTCGAGCAAAAAGCTCTCCATATAGCGAAATATTTATTCAAATGCCTCAATATAACGAAAACACAATAAATCTTAAATGGTAAAGTCTCAATATAAAAACAGCGAAGTCTAAATGTATTTACGAGCGGTTTTGTAAAGCCTCTATACAACGAGCTGCTCATACAAAAACCTCTATACAACGAAGTAAGAATAACATTATAGCAAAATCGTAAAGTCCCGTTATCAAAAGAACGAATTGTGCGTGCAAAACTATAGTTATAAAGATTTTGTTCGTATTTCTTCGAATTTCGTTATACCAAGGCTTTGCTGATTATACTCGTATGTATTTATAGCGAAGCAATGGCTATAACGAAGTATTTTCGGATCCCCTTGGAATTCGTTACATCGAAGTTTTACTGTATAAGGTTCCATTAGGTAAAAAAAGCAGATTCTTTCAGAGCATAATTTCTATGCAAAAACACAGGCACGACAAAAGGCTACCGAGTACCGACTACACGAGTACATAAAAACAATTCATGGAATGATTCTTTTCACCGCTACACGACAGGTTGTTGTCCATGCTACTTCTCCCATATAAACACAAGTATTCTATTTCGGTAGTCGTGTAGTCGGTAGCCTGCTGTCATGAATGTGTTTAATGCAAAATGCACGCATAATGTGAAACGAAAAAAAACTTTCGACATGAATGAAAAATTACTTTGAAGAGTTTAGCAATTAATTAAAGTACTTACACAAATTATAATTAATAAAAAACAAGAGCCATACTAAATTATTTTGAAAGAATATTAATTTTTGACTCAGTAAAAAACGCATATATAAGTTTTTTTAATCTAGCAGGTGAGTCAAAAAGGGTCGCATATGATCAGTAATTTCATAAAATGCGGTCTGTCATATTAAATAAAACTTAATTAAGAGACTAACACTCACATACTTTATTTAAGCTTTGCATAAGAGTAACTCAAGCTTTTTGTTTAGTACTCTTCATACTCGTTCTCTCTAGCCTTAACAATAAAAATAGAAATTAAACAATAGATATAAATAAACATTAAAGTTTGCTAAAGACTAACATATATTAAAAACACAGCAAACCGGCAAGTTGAAAATAATTTAATAACGCTCGTTGAAATCAAGGTAAAAAATAAAAATAATATTTTCAATGTTGCCAAAAGAAATTTAAGTAAAATAAATGTCAAAGCAATAACACAAAACTTAATATTGTTGCAATCTTTCTTTTTTTTTTTTGTTACATGCACCTTCACTACACACAAACCACTTTCCATGATTTGCAACTTGGGCACACAATATTATCATTAAATCGCAAACAACTTCAAAAATATATTGCATGAACGGGGGGGAAAAAATATTACAATAAAACGAAAAGCAGCACTCAATTGCTAAAAAGGAAAACATTGTTGAAACTACCGAAGCAACAACAACAACTATTGATACAACAATGTTGCCAACAACAGAAGACATAAATGCTGCATTTGTTACAGACAATGGTCTTGAACAGCAAGAGTATTCGGCTGCAGCCGTTGCTGAGGAAGAGTTGAGTGGAGCCAACGGAAACGGAAATAACGAATTTGAAACCAATATGTCTGAAGAGAACAACAACAGCGACAGCAACAACGGCGACGACGACGACAACAATTCTAACGACAATATTGACAATGTGGAAGATGTAGAAGTTGAACATACAATTGAAAATAATGAGGATACTGAAGAGGAAGTAAATGACAATTTAAATGAATCATCAAGTAGCAGCATCATCGTTGATGTCTCTGACAAGGAGCAAGAAAATAATGAAAATAACGATGATACAGTAGACGACGATGAAACTAACGCCGATATTGAAATTGTCAATTTGAAAAAGAAAAATTCTAATTATTCATCCGCCATACGCAACACCGAACGCGAAGATGAATCATCTTCAGATGACGAAGATGTCAATGCCAGTGCCATTGAAATGCATCCAACATTCAATGATGAATGGGGCAGCTTAAATGAGCCAACTAATGAGCAAAATGATTTCAGCAACGATATCGATGTGTACGACGTTGTGCCAATTGATTTGTCCAATGACATTGCCGTCAACGATGCAGCCAATTTGCCACTTAATCCCGATGCTGAATTCATTGATGTTTATGGTGTGCAACATTCATCAAATTCGATGCCGAAATTTGAAAAACTTTCTTTAGACCATCAGCCACCATCTGAAGAGGAATGGATGAATAAACCAGCTAAATGAGAAGTTATATTTATTACATACACATTGCGGAATGCAACGAAGTTAAGTCAGTCAGTCAGCCAGTCAGCCAGTCAATTATCTAGTTTGTAAGATTGTGAGTCGGATATATTATTAATTTTAGTACATGATTTATACTCTTGTAACGTAACCGAAATGCCATCATCCTTATGACTCAACATTCGGTTTGACTTTTCTTTTGGTTGGTGTCATTTTGAATTTGATTTGCTAAGCATTTCTAAGCACATGCAACGTTCTAAATACTCAATTCCCAGAAAATACTCGTAATATAAATTTTTTTTGTAAATATTTCATTTGCTAACAGAAATTTTAATTCTTAACAACTTAAATTTTCATTATTTTCGTTTAGTTAAGCAATAATTTTTGCTTTTCATATTCAATTAGTTTTAGCCAATTAGAGTGTACATTATTATTAATAGACTGTAATTAGAATTTTTTTAAGCTCAATTGTATGTTTTCGTCATATATAAATTATTTATTTATTTTAAAATTGAATTCAATTTCTATTTTGCAAATATCAAACTGAGTGAGTACAACTAAATATTGATGATATAAAACAAACATCAATTATTTTTATTTAATAAATATTGCAAACAATAGTACAAAAATATTTAAAATTAAAATTCGTCTAGAGAATTAGTTAATTTTGAATTTAAATTACCCATAGCAAGCAACACTTTATTAATTTTTCAACAAAAATAAAAATAAACAGCGTCAATGGCTGTAGGCGCGAGTGTAGCAGAAGACCCAATATTATATAGTCTGCTGTGTAACTCGTTGTCTGTCCGTTTACTCTTTGTAATACTTTGAGGAAAAATATTGGTCTGCAATCATACAAGATCCAACTAGAGCAAGAATGATTGAACTGAATCAACTGAAAGTTAACTGAGATTTGTTTGATCACAGCATCAGTGATGAGAAAAATGGGACATGAAGAAAATAATCAACGGGCAACACGGGTATTGAAACAAGAATGTGTTACCATCAAGTTGATATAGTTCTCGTATGCAATTTCTTAATAAAATTTGTATAAATAAAAACTGCTTTCATATTCAATTAAGTGGTACCAAACAAAAATATACATGAGTACTTATGATGAAAGCGTTGCGGCCTTCCAAAACAACTTTTCTGCTCTGCTGTGTAAGTTGAGTAACTAAAACCAGATGTTGATTTTCCTTGGTGCCTAGGAATATTTATCATGTCTTTCTGCATTGTGGCTGCTGTTGGCTGAAGTAGTAGAATACAAGACTATGAAGCGGAGGGTCCTGAGTTCGAGCCCGTGCTGAGTCATGAATATTGTGTTCAATTCTTCTGATCAGCATTAGTGCATGGTTGTGTTAGTTATTGCCAGACTGTTTCAATGATGAAGGCATAGTCACTGGTCACTGCACGTAATTGGCTATGACTGACAGGAGAGTAACAGCAGCACCCTCTTTCGTCGGTCCTGTAGCAAAAATTAGCCGGTGAAGTAAAAAGGTTGAAATAACTACAAAAAAATTCTTTATCTCCTTATCTTTCTTCACCTGTCCCCTCAATACTATCTCCTCCTTTTTAGTTGCGGCGCAATGCACTGCATATGTAGGCGTCATCCCCTGGGTGCTGGGCCGAGATAAAAAAAAAATTTAAAAAAAATCGAGCAATTAGCCTATTTGAATTTAATATAGCGATGAGGCTTGTTTCGGGCGAGATTACAATTCTCCTACGACTCCTTTACGTACCGAAAACAATAACAAATTTTTGCTTTGTTTTACTTGTCTTAGACGTAATCTGCCCTTTTGTTTGGTTATAGTTTTATTTCTTATGCCATTACAAATCGTTCGGAGAGGAAATCGTTTCAACAAGACGACGAAGCATGGCATAAAGCATTTGAAGTCATCGTCCTGTGGTAAACGAATTATTTAAAAAAAAAATGAAGTGTGAGGAGCCTCCTCGTTCGGGTGACTTGACATCTTAGGACTACTTTTGTGGAGGCACGTGTCAATTTTGTGGTCCATGTTGATAAACTAGCAAACGACTGATTATTTAGAAGACAGCATTCAAAGCACTATACACGAAGTAAGGGCTTTCATAAGGCGCAGGCGCATAGGTCAGTTGCCATAAATTAGTTTCAAACATCGAATGGCGTGAAATTTCTGAAGTACTAAAGCCCCAATTGTGGCCATGGCATTGAATTTTATATTTTTTATTTAAAAAAATTTTCTTTTCCTCCAGAAAGTAGGGATACTTTCAGTTCTATTTTGTTGTTCACTGTTTTTCAATAAAGTTCCAATAATTTCCTCTGAAAATTAATTCCAGTGCTAATTCATTTATTTATTATACCCTCCGAAAAAGAATTTGGAGGGTATATTCACTTTGTCATTCCGTTTGTAACGCATCGAAATATCCATCTCAGACCCCATAAAGTATATATATTCTTGATCAGTGATGAAATCTAAGACGAACTGAGCATGTCCGTCCGTCCGTCTGTGGAAATCACGATTCAGTCCAAACGAAAAGAGCTAGACTCTTGAAATTTGGCATAAATATATTCTAAAACTTAGAGCAGGTTAAGTTCGAAGATGGGCTAAATCGGGCAAGAGGGAAAAAAGTTCCCCTAAGAAGAACTAAACCAACCCAGAAAAAACAACATAATTTTTAAAGTTTTTTGGTTATTTTGTTAAGCAAATGATATATTTTTATGTCAAATACGGTCCAACGCCTTAAACTTGGAGCCATTAAATAAAATAAAAATATTTTTTGACCCCGCCCACTTCAGTGGTCGTTATTATAGGCAAAAATAGCATAAAAATGTAACAAATTGTTTTACTTAAGCCTACATTCCTTAAAAATAACACTTTTAAGCTTTAATGACGAAGCTGAGACGAAACCTGGTACTACTCTGCCCTACCCCCTCCTTCCCCTTCGCCCCCTAAATGACCCTACCAAAAAAATTTTTTTTTTAAATTTTGTATATAATCATCCCAAGCATTTATCTTTAGAGTTTTATGACTGCCGATTTCTGCCCTACCTCCCCCCCCCCTCCACCTCTTCCTTTGCCCCCTAAATGACCCTACCAAAAAAAAAGTTTTTTTTTAAATTTTGTATATAATTATCCCAAGCATTTATTTTTAGAGTTTAATGACAAAGGTGAATTGTTTCCCCCACAGCCCTTGCCAGAGCGACCCCGCCAAAATACAGTTTTTATAGCCTCCAAAGAGAATTGTGATGAAGTCTAAGACGGTCTAGCAATGCCCATACGTTCGTCTGTGCATAATATTGCATATTTTTGAACCCCGCCCCCTTTAGTGGGCGTTGACGTACGATATTATATAAAGGAACTCTGTCCCACCAAGTTAAACATTTCAAATTCACTTACTAAATATTTGGAGGGTATTTAATATTCGACCCGGTCGAATATAACGTTTTTACTTGTTTTTTTTTTAATATTGCAACAAATTAACTAAACCCCCGCTTTTTTTATATCAAATTATTAATATAATAAATCCTTTATGCCACAAATAATTTCTTTACAATTTCAGACAGCAATTAATTACAAAAGAAGTTATTCTTCAAATAAAATTTAATACCAGATTAAAATAACAAGCAAGTATAACATTTTAAAATCGTTCCTGAATAGAAATATCATCTATTCATGAACATATAATTTAAGCTGTCTATAAACAATATTAAACGTATTATTTCTTATGCAGGCAAACAGACAACTAGGTAAAGTTAATCCGATTGTCAAACAATTTTCCAGTTGAAATGCTCATCTAACTGTTGGACTAATCCTTTAAATATAAATTTTATACCTCACTGCTGTATATCTATGAAAAGATATTTGAGGAGTAAGAAAAAACTAGTCCTTTTCAAATATAATTTCGGACACATTGCAACTTGTGTAAATTGAAATTGTCATAATGTATACATTTATGCACATAAAGTGTATAAAAGAGAAATAGATATTTTATTTAGTTCTACTTAAGTGTCTGTCAACGTATTTAACGAGAATTTAAAATCATTTGACTGTTTCCAGACAAATTCACAGAATTCAAATTGCTGCTGAGTGTGGGTGAAATACAAGTTTTGTGTATAAGGCTGTGTGTGTGTGTAACGGAATGTCCTTCCTGTTGATGTTGGCTCTGCATGTTCTTGTGAAGAACAGTTTTAAGCCTATTTCTCTTTTTTTCTTCTGTTGTTTTTGTTGTACTTTTGTTCATTTATTTCTATGTTTTATATTTAAATAATCGCATTAAATGCATACATATACATAAATGTATATCCTTTGTTTCTTTTCTTCTTATACTGTGGATGTACTAATTTATGATATAAGTGTACTGGATTTTATACTGAAATATTGTTGATCAACATTTTTTAAATTTGTGTTTGTTAGTGCTACGATTTGAAGATATAGTGTACGAAATTTTCTTTCAGCTCTAAAATATTAGATTGAATAGGTAAATAATGGGTTTGCAGAAACGTACAACATACTAATGAATAAAAGTCCTGTGGTAGTATGAGCTTCAGTAATCAAGTCATAAAGAAACTGTCCCCAGAAATTTTTTTCTGCAACATGAGATATATTACTGTGACACAGATGTAGATGGGAGTAGATATAATTTAATGTCATCTAAATCTAGTGAGAGTTTAAGTCTGATGACACAAAGTTTCTTTATTAAATAAAATTCAGAATGAATGTCTACGATTTTTATTTTCTTACTTCCGAAAAGATATTATAGGTATTTCAAGGAAAAAGAATCCGTGAACTGTATCAACCGGGGAGCAAATTACGGCACTCGATAGCGATAGAAATTTCCATTTAAATTGTATTGAAATTTCGATCGGTATCGAGTGCGGTAATTTGGCCCCTGATGTTAACATGTTATTGTTTTATCAAACGGTAACACGGGTATTATAACAATAACATGTTAACATCAGGTTGATACAGTTCTCGTATCCTTTTTCACAATAAAATTTGTGTAAATAGGAACTGTTATCACATTCAACTAAGCCACCTAATAAGTGGTGACAAACACAATACACATGAGCACTGATGATGAAGGCGTTGCGGCTATCGAAAACAGCTGTTCTGCTCTGCTGTGTAAGTTGAATAACAAAAACTGATGTTGACTTTCCTTTGTGCCTTGGAATATTTTTCATGTCTTTCTGAGATTTAAATTAAAAATTTCGAACAATTAGCTTAATTCAATTTAATATATCAATATAAATGTTCGTGAAAATCCTTACTACAGGGTGTTTTTTTTAAAGGTATAGAACTTCGAATTGAAATAAAACACAAGAAAATCGTTTTAATGTCCATCATTTTGGCTTTATTGGAAGGATAATTTTATGCCATTAATGTTTAAGTATGATTTCGGGCATGTGGCCGCCGCGGCTGGCTCGAATAAAGCCAATTCTACAGGTCCAATTTTCAACCACTTTTTCGAGCATATGGGGCCGTATGTTGGCAATAGCGCCACGAATGTTGGCTTCCAAGTCCCCTAACGTTTCTGGTTTGTTGGCGTAGACGAGCGACTTCACATATCCCCAAAGAAAATAATCCAATGGTGTCAAATCACACGATCTTGGTGGCCAATTGACAGGTCCATTCCGCGAAATTATGCGCTCATCGAATGTTTCCTTCAATAAATCGATTGTGACGTGCGCTGTGTGGCATGTAGCGCCGTCTTGTTGGAACCACAACTCATCCACATTCATGCCATCAAATTCGGGAACAAAATAGTCGGTTATCATGGCTCTAATTGCAGTTCACGGTGGCGAATAGATTCATTCGGGTCCTCTTCAACATTTTGCTCTACAGCGGCAATTGTTTCTTCGGTGCGCACTGTTCGACGTCTCTGCGGATGCGTATTATCACATAGAGTAAACGTAGTGCGAAAACGATCCATGGTTAACCGAATTAATTGCTCTGATGGACGATTATGTCGACCATAAAATGGACGGAGCTTGCGGTAAACTTCGCGAACTGAACCATTACTTTCGAAATAAATTTGCACGATTTGCAAGCGTTGTTCTTTCGTCAACCTGTTCATGATGAAATGGCAAACCAAACTAAATATTAATCACTTGACAGTTGACAAAATGGCCGCCAGTTAAAAAAGTGATGCCAACATAAAGTTCTATACCTCAATAAAAAACACCCAATACATACATGAATTATCTGTCTTATATTTTTACACCAGCTGGTACAACGGGATCCAGTACAAGCCTCGTAGTTTACTGCGGCTGGATATTGGAGAGGTCTCCCTCGGGAGTACACGTGGTGGTTGTGGTCACCAATTTGGTGGAAGATTTGTCAATATAAGGATTGATGTTCAATCCTTGCGGTTGAACTTCGGTCCGGCTGATAGTAGCAAAATCTATGTGTTGTTGTGAATCAACAAATAAAAGATCATCTAGATAGGATCGGCACTTTAAGCAAGGTGTTAGATCATGGGGCTTACCAAATCATGTTCTAGAAATTGCCACCTAGGCGACCTGAGGTCGCCTTGTGTGGTCTCTTGGGGGCCAAGAGGGAGGGGTGCTGGTAACACTTAATTTTCAGCCGATGTTAAGAGCATCGTCAGGTTAGGCCGAAAGGCAGGAACTGACGTAAATCAAAGACATATTTATCTTTTTACACCGTTTTGTTTAGAAGCCGGAACAGGAAGTCCAGGGTCTTATCACCCAAACTACCGGATGCATGTATTATTCCTTTTGAGTTATTTTTATGGCATAATTTTTATACTCTCATTGTGTTTTCTACCTTCAATAGTTATGAGATGAAACTTACTGCTGACGATGCTGTTGTTGGATAAACACTTCTGGGGTTTGTAAATTAAATTAAATAGAACACGTGTAATTATATAGGGTCCGCCATCTAACGTTTTTTTTTCAACTAGTGCTTATTTCGTGAATGGTAACACTTACCTCATGTCTGATTTGACAGATAATTAGTTTTATCCTTCCGCTGAACGAATATGGTTGACCATCCAATGCGTTTTCGCTTCGCTAAGTGGGCCTGCGATTGACTTACAGAAGATGCCAGTCATCTTTTCAGATGAAGCTCATTTTGATCTTGGCGGGTATGTAAACAAGCAAAATTGTTGCATTTGGGGCACAGAAAACCCGCACGCATACATTGAAAAGCCGACGCACCCAAAACGAGTCACTGTTTGGTGCGGATTTTGGTCCAGAGGCATAATAGGAACATTTTTCTTCGAAAATGAACAACGAGTGGCCGTTACAGTCAATGGCGATCGTTATCGGGCCATGCAGACATTTGAATGAAATTATTTTCCATTATTAACTGGAAGGATTGTACTTTAAAATTAAAAAAGGAATTTGAGAAAATATTCAGTAGTTTTTTTTATAGCATTTAAAAAAAAAAAGTTATTTGGGGGACCCTATATGTTTAGATAAACTTAGAAATAAGACTCAAAAATTTGATTTTCGCTCCTATGGATTGTTTTTGTACGAGAACGTCTATATTTAGAAAAGTTAAAGCTATATATTTTTTAAAGTAGACATAGAATATGCTTATCATGTGGAGAAAAAAGTAAATATGTATATGAGTGGGAATAAAAATATAAAATTGCTGAAGTAAATCAGTTCATATTATGTTGAATATCTGCTTATCTCGCAAATATACATCTATAATATTTTTCAACCAGTCTCTAAGTAATATAACACATCGGATGATTTTAACTCAAAATGATAATACAAGGCAGAAGCATTATTGTAAACTTTTTCATAGCACGATAACTTTCTTTAACGTATTCGTATTTTTCTAATGAAAAATCGGAATATGAAAGTACAGGTACATAATTTTATTTCATAACTCTTGTATATTACAAGACCTTCTAAAGGAAACGTCTCATAATGTTAGCAGAGATATAAAGATTAATTTTCAAACACTATTAAGCTACGAGAAGGGAAGACGCACTTTGTATGGAACAACACATAACCACACAGAAAAAAACAAAATGAGCTAAACGAAATGTTCAGAAATAGTCAAACTGAATGCCTGTAGGCACATTTACTACGGCCCTTTAGAAATGCGTTCAAGTCTTTTAAGACCGAACGCATATGTTGGTTTTTAATACGCAGCGTTCAGTGCGTAAATATGGATTTTGTTTCGACTGAACGTAAAATGTATGCTTCTCCATACGCGAACTAAATGTTTTGTTCAGATATTTTACAACTTTCGACTTAATTTTTAGCTGAACTGTCATTCAGAAAAACTGATTGGAATATTTAGTAATTTTTGTCATTGAAAATATAAAATGTTTCGTTCAAAGAACTGATTTGCTTTACATGTCATATTAGTGTTGATTTTTTCCAAAGTATATCTATATCAAGTATATGCAAGAGCCCAGCTGACTAAAATTTTTTTCAGTTTTTACATGAACGTATGTCAAAATTTGTTTACTTTTGTAGCGAGCCATATTTGTTTATTCGTTGAAAAATAATTTTGTAAAATTAATTCAACAAAAGTAGCAAAAAAGAATTGTTGTGGAAAAGATTTTTGTGAAAAAGTGTATTGTTTAAGAAAATTATCAAAAAGAAATTGTTTTAAAAAGGTTCTATGCGAAAAGTATTTACATTTTTGGAAATAATTGTGAACAAAACAAAATAAAATAAAAGAAAATTTCTGACATAAGATATTAATTTTACACAAACAAAATGTACGGTGGTTTTTGTAATTTTATGTTGTTGTACTCTTGCGACTACTTGATACAGATATACTTTGATTTTTTCATTGTGATAAATTGTAGCCACGGAAGAATTGCTGGAGGAATTTAGTTTGCAATATGCTTTGCCAGAGTTAAAAGGTAAGTCATTTGTGCTTTTTTATAATTATTTATGTACATACATATATGTACACATGTATGTACATATTATTTTATAGCTATAAAATTTTATCTTTCATTGTTTATTAGAAGCAGGAATAGAATACCGGCACTTGCAGTTCTTAAATGAACGCGATATTGCTGATGCAATAAAAAAAGTAGGCCCAAGAGCAGAATTTCGCGAAAAACTTTTCCTGTGGAGGAGCTAAATATCTTCAAAATATGAAAATATATTAATAAATTAATTAAAAATATTCAAATGGTTCTTTTATTTAATTCACTGAACGAGTCTGATAAATAACCAAATTCGCGTTTAGTAATAAGGATATTGAATGCTCATAGTATATTTTTGAACACACGTTTAATTTACGAAAAATTAAATGTGTATTGTTATTTGTTGAATACACATTTAGTAATACTATAACTAAACGTCCATAGTATATTTTTGAACTCACGTTTATATTATTTTTTCTGTGCAATAACAAAAGGATTGATATATTTTTCATAACACCAAATAATTTGTCTTTATTTAAGAAATTCTTATTATCTAACCGGCACGTTCCTTCATTTCTTTTTCATAAGGTATCTGGCATATTCTTTTACAATCCGCCTCTGATGCGAACTGATTAAGATTGGGATATCTGTAAAAACTGATGTATGATTCACATCTTGTGCGATTGAACGTGTAATATAGATGCTTTATATTGTAGTGGGCCGCACGAAACGGGAACGGATTTAGGTCACAAACACCTATGTGATAATAATTATACAAATGAACATAGATTCGAGATATTCACTTTCAATGTGTTATTATACTTACTCGGTAGAGCGGATGAATAAGCAAATAAGCTCATGACTGACAATATTAGCAAAAGGTATATTTTCATTTTTTCAAATACTTGTGTTCCAAGTTAAAACTACAACTGCCGCAAGACTTAACGATGAGGGCCTTTTATACCTTATCTCACTCGCACACGGATTAGTTATACAAGTTTGAATTTAAAGTAAATAATTATATTCTATTTTTTTAGATAAACTCCATATACACATGCACACTGCTTAAGTGCGTGTATTTTCATAGTGATCCTGCAGTCAATGTCTCTCCGTTAGTCGGTTAAACCATTTAGTCTCGGTCGATTAATCGACTAAAAACAAACTACGTTTAGTTTTGTAAAATTTAAATTTTAAGAAAAATATATCTTTGTGCTATAAATCCCTAAAACCATTGTACTTGGCTATGAAGAAGTAGAGTTAAGATTTTATTGGCCTAATTGAAATTGAGTGAACTTTTAAATGTTTCACTAATAATATAGTGAAGGCCAGAAATACCATAGCGAATGATATTTTTTAAACTCAAAGGACTTGTTAATAATAGCTTCCTTTACATAATTTGGATAATAAAAATAGTAACTTGAAGGAAGTAACCAAAAATTGTATTACAATTAAGAACGTGAAAAAAATCAGAACAGTAATCTAATGATGTAATGGAACAATTTATATCTTTAGATAAACTTCAGAAATTTGACTTTCGCTGCTATGGATTGTTTTTGTACGAGAACGTCCATATTAAAAAAGTTAAAGCTATATATTTTTTAAAGTAGAAATAAAAAATGCTTAACTCAAAATGATAATACAAGGCAGAAGCATTATTGTAAACTTTTTCATAGCACGATAACTTTCTTTAACGTATTCGTGTTTTTCTAATGAAAAATCGGAATAAGAAAATACAGGTACATATTTTTATTTCATAACTTTTATATATTACAAGACCTTCTAAAGGAAACGTCTCATAATGTTAGCAGAGATATTAAGATTAATTTTCAAACTGTTAAGCTACGGGAAGGAAAGACGCATTTGTACGAAACTACACATAACCAATAACAAAAGGATTGATATATTTTTTATAACACCAAATAGTTTGTCTTTATTTAAGAAATTCTTATTAGCTAACCGAGACGTGTCATTTCTTGTTCATAAGGTATCTGGCATATTCTTTTACATTCCTCATATGTTTCGAACTGATTAACAAGGTAATATCTGTAAGAACACATGTATGCTACACAGTGTGGGCGCTCGAACGTGTAAAACACATAATCCTCATTGATGTAGCCCATTTCAAACGGGAACGGCTTTAGGTCGCAAATACCTATGTGATAATAATTGTAGAAATGAACATAGACTCGAGATATTCACTTTCAATGTGTTATTATACTTACTCGGTAGAGCGGATGAATAAGCAAATAAGCTCATGACTGACAATATTAGCAAAAGGTATATTTTCATTTTTTCAAATACTTGTGTTCCAAGTTAAAACTACAACTGCAGCAAGATGATGAGGGCCTTTTATACCGATTTCGCTCGCACACGGATTAGTTATACAAGTACATATTTTTATTTTGTATTGGTTCTATTTTAAATTTTAAAGTAAATAATTTTATAAAATTTTTTTAAAGAAACTGCAAATACACATGTACACCGCATGTCATGCTAAAGCGCGTGTATTTTCATAGTGATCATGCAGTCAATGTCTCTCCGTTAGTCGGTTAAACCATTTAGTCTCGGTCGATTAATCGACTAAAAACAAACTACGTTTAGTTTTGTAAAATGTATGTATATATTTTTCTTTGTGCTATAAATCCCTAAAACCATTGTACTTGGCTATGAAGAAGTAGAGTTAAGATTTTATTGGCCTAATTGAAATTGAGTGAACTTTTAAATGTTTCACTAATAATATAGTGAAGGCCAGAAATACCATAGCGAATGATATTTTTTAAACTCAAAGGACTTGTTAATAATAGCTTCCTTTACATAAAGAACAAGAACACGAACTAGAGAATTTGGATAATAAAAATAGTAACTTGAAGGAAGTAACCAAAAATTTTATTACAATTAAGAACGTGAAACAAATCAGAACAGTAATCTAATGATATAATGGAACAATTGATATGTTTAGCGAAATTTAGAAATAGAACTCAGAATTTTGATTTTCGTTGCTATGGATTGTTTTTGACATGTACTTCTTCAACGTGTACGATAAAGATACAAACATAATAATCGTATAAATCCTAAACAGTTGCACAAATCACCTTTTTTTAAAAGATGAATTTAAATGATATCTTTAAAATATTAAATTATATTATGAAAGCATTTGATATCCTTTTTAGGAATTTATATTCATCAATACTTTTACTTTCTGAGTTACTGCCGATTTCACAATGTCGAAAGAGTTTGTTTTTTCCTATAAATATATTTCAAGCAAAAACAATTTATTAAACTTTGCTTTTTTCAAATTTTTGTACGAACGACGGAATTCATTCGACATTGTGAAATAGGCAGTTAGTTCAAGAATTGTTGTGATTATTTTAGTTATAAAATGCCTCTCTTACATGTAATACGATATGATGTATACGAGCTCTTGAAATATATGTATATAAAAATTTATATGGAAAATTATTAAGCAGCAACTTTGACTCTTAAATATTCGTGACAGCGTGACTTAAAAATGATCTCTCATACAATTTAACCGTGAATAATGCGTGTATGGGTTGAAATTGATTGTTTCATGTAAAATGTGCATTAATAGAAGCGATTGCCCATTTAGAGCCAACATCCGATTAATTGAATACACTAGCTTAAACATTTATAACATGCGTGATATTCACTATTCATAAAAAAATAAAACGTATTTTAAATCAGTTCTAAGAAAATTTTGTATGAAAAAATTTGATTAGAATACATTTCAAACTCATTTTAAATTTTATGAATACATACCGGGGAAAATGTTTATTGTATATAACATTTTATGATTCAACATCCCCAAATAGAGCATTTTTATGAGAAGCTTAAAAAAACTAAAATACTTTTTAGGAGAATTAGCAATGAAAGATATTCATATATACATACATATATATATATATATATATATATATATATATATATATATATATATGTATATACATATATGTATATATATATATATATATATATATATATATATATATATATATACATATATATATATATATATATATAAATATATCTATATATATGTATATATATATATATATATATATATATATATATATATATATCATACATGGGCATACTGCATTACTTTTTTACTGCACTAAGCGGTAAATGCTTAATGGTAATGAAATATAATTTTCATTACCAGAAAATTTTTACTGATTACTGAAAAAAAAACAGTATTCAGTAAATTTTACTGATTACTGAAAACAAATCAGTATTCAGTAAATTTTACTGCTTACTGATAAAAAAGTAATCAGTAAAATTTACTGAATTCTGAAAATAAATTCAGTAATCAGTAAATTTCACTGCTTAATGATTAGATTGCAGTATCTAGAGATTTTCATGTGCTGAATTAAAGAAAATTAGTAATATAATTATATTGTGGGTGATGTTGGCTGAAGTAGTAAAACACGAGACTATGAAGCGCAGGGTCCTGAGTTCGATCCCGCGCTGAGTCATGAAATATTGTGTTGAATTCTTCTGATCAGCATTAGTGCGTGGTTGTGTTAGTTGTTGCCAGCCTGTTTCAATGATGAAGGCATAGCCACTGGTCACTGAACATAATTGGCAGCGACTGACACTATCGTGTACTAAAAAGCAGAGTAACAGCACCCAACTTCGTCGGCTTTGTAACAAAAATTAGCCGGCGAAGTAAAAGGTTGTGAAATAGCTACAAACTGTCTATCTTCTCATCTTTCCTAATCTGTACCCTCAATACTATCACCTCGTTTTCAGTTCCCGCGCAATACATTGCATATATAGAGGTCATCCCCTGAGTGCTGGTCCCAGACAAAAAAAAAACAAGTAAAAACGTTATATTCGACCGGGTCGAATCTTAAATACCCTCCAAATATTTAGTAAGTGAATTTGAAATGAGGAGGGGGTAGGGCAGCAACAGGCAGTCATAAAACTCTAAAGATAAATGCTTGGGATGATTATACACAAAATTTAAAAAAAAATTTTTTTTGTTGGTAGGGTCATTTAGGGGGCAAAGGGGAAGGAGGGGGTAGGGCAGAGTAGTACCAGGTTTCGTCTCAGCTTCGTCATTAAAGCTTAAAAGTGTTATTTTTAAGGAATGTAGGCTTAAGTAAAACAATTTGTTAAATTTTTATGCTATTTTTGCCTATAATAACGCCCACTGAAGTAGGCGGGGTCAAAAAATATTTTTATTTTATTTAATGGCTCCAAGTTTAAGGCGTTGGACCGTATTTGACATAAAAATATATCATTTGCTTAACAAAATAACCAAAAAACTTTAAAAATTATGTTGTTTTTTCTGGGTTGGTTTAGTTCTTCTTAGGGGAACTTTTTTCCCTCTTGCCCGATTTAGCCCATCTTCGAACTTAACCTGCTCTAAGTTTTAAAATATATTTATGCCAAATTTCAAGAGTCTAGCTCTTTTCGTTTGGACTGAATCGTGATTTCCACAGACGGACGGACGGACGGACGGACGGACATGCTCAGTTCGTCTTAGATTTCATCACTGATCAAGAATATATATACTTTATGGGGTCTGAGATGGATATTTCGATGCGTTACAAACGGAATGACAAAGTGAATATACCCTCCAAATTCTTTTTTGGAGGGTATAAAAAACTGAGCGGCCCAGAACCACAATCGTAAGAATAGTATTGTTCTTTAAGGCTTTCACAATTGCATTTACCAGATATACAGTGTCTTTTTATAAAATGAAGGAAAGCGAAAAACTCATTGACAACGCAGAAACTGCAATGACAACGATATAAATCGTATGTTATTGTTGCTCTCATAATAAAATCTCGCACATAGTTTCCGTTTTTCGTCATTTGCAATGATTTGCAGTTAATTTGGATGCTAGTAGTGCATTAATAAAATGTGTAAAAAATTTTAATTTTTCCATAAAATGTATTTTTTACCTACTAAATTGCGTAGCAATTAAATGAAAAAGAGAAATAAATTTTTGAAAGCTTGTTTTGTTTTTATATTTTAAATAAAATAAATAAATAATAAAACTGTTGAACAATATTATCTCTAACGAGCACATTATCTCTACTTAAAAGACATAAGATATGGAAGATTATTAACATGAGCAAATGTTTTAATTGTATCTATGACAACGAAAATATAAAATTACTGAACTAAGCTAATATTTGTTTGTATGTTCTTGTTTTTAAAAAATTATATTATATTATTTTATTATAAGTATGCGTATCTGTATCAAGTATATAAAAGAGCTCTGCCGCTGTCCGTTTTTATTTTAATTTTATCAAAAATGAACACCCACAAGGTGTAATAATATGAGGTGGCAGTGCTGGGGCAGATGACTATATTTTGTTCAACCTCTCATTGACTACACTTTTCAAAAAATAATAATAATACATAAATAATTTAAATAAGTTTCCCCCATGTTGTGTGTACGTGTGAAAGTTATTAATAGATGTGCTTTGAATTCAATACGGCTCATTTGTTTAAAGAAGTATATTTAAAATTTTTGAAATTCTTTGTTTAAATGTAATTTTACAACAGAACGATATGGAATATATACTTCATACTGTTTTGAAGCAAACGGGAGTATTTCCCTTTTTAATCCTGTTGCAATTTAAATGCTCAAAATTAACTTATAATTCCGTACAAGGAGCTAAACCCTTATGATCAACGCATCCAAAGACGATCAAGAAGAAGAATTTTTACTACTGTCCCACTTAATGGAGCTTGTCGGATAATATATTCATTAATAACACACAATGACAAAATGTGACTTTTTGAAATTTTCCAGAAGTATTTTTAGATTTTCCATTAGATTTTTATGTCACAATTTCAAATCAAGTAGCCGTTTTTTTCTATCAGCTTTAGTTTTTTGTAAATAGCTTTTTTTGTATTTAAGTGAGGTTAAGTGCACTTTTACGAATTTTAGATAGTTTTGATATCAGTTGTGATAAAACTTTCGCGATGACTACATCAAGGAGACGTTGCTTAATTGATCCGGAGTGCTTTTGCCTCATCTGCGGTGAATACGTATTCAAAAAATATAGAAAATCAATTACTAACTTTGTAAAAACCGTGTATACTGACTACTTTAAAGTCGAAATGTGTGATTTAGATAAGCCGTGGGTACCGCAAACTGTTTGCCAAAATTGCGTTGTTAGCTTGCGACAATGGACAAATCGAAAAAGAAGTTCAATGAAGTTCCAAACACCGATGATCTGGCGGGAAACTAAAAATCATCATAATGATTGTTATTTCTGTGTTGTTGATATAAGTGAAATTAATTCAAATAACCACAATAAATGGATTTATCCTGACTTACCAACTGCTAAACGACCAACCAAGTTATCTGATATAGTTCAAGAGTCTGCATCAGCTTCCTCAGAAGTCGAAATACGAGACATAATATTCGCTAATAACCCAAGTGAATCTGATTTTGTTCCTAATGTTCCTGAAATAAAACCTTTTAGCCAAAATGAGTTGAATGACCTAGTAAGAGACCTCTATTTGACAAAAGAGCATTCCGAGCTACTCGCCTCCAGACTGAAAGAAAAAAACATGCTTGCACCAGATACTAAAATTACGATGTACCGTAAGCGAGATTACAGATTACTGCTGGTACTTAAAGCGAGATTTACCACAGGCTTCCCATGGCAGAAAATCGTTAAAGAGGTCCTTTTTGTCTGCTTTTGAAAATTGAATGGTTTAGGCAAATTTTAAATACTGCAAATTAAACATTTTGTTTTAAGGCCATTTTCAAAACATCAGTTCCGGTTTTTTGAAAATTTTGTTTAAATAAATTTGAAATATCGAAAATCGATTGAAACTGTTTTATTAAGAACATTTACAGAAATAATACAAAAAAAGAATGAGGTCGATATCTCTCATAGTTTAGCCGTACTTGGCACTCAAATTCGAAATTTTTCGCCGAAAATTACATTTTTTTTAAAATAACGACCATTAAATATCTCAATATATAGAGCTGATACAAGAAAACGGCTTTTATTTTCAGAGTCAGTATGTCAAATGTCTACATTAAAGCAACTTAACTCTCTGGAAAAAAATCCTTGTCGTTGTGTGTAATCAGAATTAACTTTTTATCATATATGTAAATAGTTCTTCTCTTGCTATATAAAATTATCAATTAAATCGCTCATGGAATTAACAGATTTTGGCACTTAAATATTTAAAGTTTTATCGTCTTGTGTATTAAATAAATAATAATTTATAATAAGAAAATACCGTTTAAATGTTTAATAACTATTAATTTTAATTACATATTTTTCTCAACAGTTAAAAATATGCACACACACACACACATCGGTAAAACTATAACGATTGCATCCATAACTACTTGCAGAGTGAAACATGTGTTTGTTTTGCATGTGTGTTTCTGTGGGATTGTGTATGCAGTTCTCTGCTATAATTTTTCTTCTTATTATGGTTCATTATTTAATAAATAAATCATTTTCCCACTTGACAGATAGTTAACCATAATTAATTACTACAATTTATATGAAAATTGTTTATACCACTGGTTAGTAAATAATTAATGCAAAATTGAAAATTATTAAAAAAAAACTACTTGAAAAATAAAATGCAAAATACGAGTATATTTGTATAAAGCATTTGTATATAATCCAACTTAATTAAAAATTTACCATATATAAAATTACACAAATAACGAACGCTCTAACATGCAAACGTAACTGAAGAAATTTATGTCCTAAGTAAGGGCCTTTTTATGGCTTGGGAGGATGTGGGGAGGAAATGCAGGGGAAAAATCTCAGTTAATAATTTAAGCATTACTTTATTCGTTTTCAAGTGAGCTACAGCGATAGAATTTAAATAAATATTATTATTAATGGGAACGAATAGTGCAAAAAAAAATTCCAATTTTTATAATTCAGTTGAGCTGGCAATACCAGTAAAACTAACAAAATTTTTGTCTCTAATAAACAGATCTTTATAATTTTATTATTTATGTATTTTTTGGCCTATGACCAGCACTCAGGAAATGTTCCCGACTCATGCAATGAATTGTACAGGAACTATGAAAACAAGGAGTTATTATTCAGACCACACATGGAGTGAAATAAGAGTGTAAAGAGTTTTTAGTAAAATTTAGAAACATTTTTTCCATGTCAGTATCAAACGTTTTCCATGCCGTTCACCGAAAAGTGCTCTGCCTTCGTTATCGAAATAGGTCGACAACAATTAACACAACCGCGTAGCAATTCAGATTGAAAAGAACGATACCATGTCAATGATTGAGTGCATGATCGAGATAATGGTTTTCAGTCATAAATAATTTTTCCCTCGAAATTTTTCCCTTTTCCCTAAAATTGCAATCATGAAAAAATTCCCCATGAATGATTTCACGCTGAATGATTCATCGTGAATGATTTTTTTCCCGCGAGTTTTTTCACCTTTTCCCTTTAATTTATTCACTTTTTTTTTTTTTTAGGAGTAGGACCAGCACTACATGTGTCATGCATTGTGCTGGAACTGAAAACGAGGGGATAGTATTGAGGGAACAGATTAGGAAAGATGAGACGATAGACAGTTTTTTTTTGTAGCTATTTCAACCTTTTTTTACTTCGCCGGCTAATTTTTGCTACAGGGCCGACGAAGGCGGGTGCTGTTACTCTGCTTTTAGTACATGATAGTGTCGGTCGCTGCCAATTATGTTTAGTGACCAGTGACTATGCCTTCATCATTGAAACAGGCTGGCAACAACTAACACAACCACGCACTAATGCTGATCAGAAGAATTCAACACAATATTTCCCCCGAAATTTTTCCCTTTTCCCTAAAATTGCAATCAGGAAAAAATTCCCCATGAATGATTTCACGCTAAAATTAAATTCCCCTGATCGTGAATGATTTTTTTTCCCGCGAGTTTTTTCACTTTTCCCTTTAATTTATTCACTTAGTTTTTGGTGTGGAATAGAGTAGAACATGTAAGTATTTTCTATTATAATTCGAATATTGGGGCTTGCAAATTTTATTTTAGTGGCAAGACCCGTTAATAAGACACAAACTTATATGTTTTGCAACAAATCAATTGCCTGCGTCTTTGTAAGACTTGTTGCTCCAATTCTAAAGATTAAGAAAATTTTTTAGAATTTGTTTAGTCTAGTTTTCAAAATGTATCCAAATTATTTGTGTACTAAATAATTAGCCATATTTTTTTTTTAATTTTTTTGTATTATTACATAAATGTAAATTTTTGCAACACAAATTTCTTTCGTTTTTCATGTTGTTTTCGGCTTCTTCTCTTTTTTTTTTATTCACTGAGAACTGATAGCGTAAATAATTTCTCACGGGAGATTCACGATACCATTTTTCCCTTCGAGTGGAATAAAAATTTCATGTGAAAAAAAATTACACTTGTTATTCTTGATTGGGATGATTTAATTTTTGGTTGTTTGTTTTCAAAGGAGCTGAGATTTTCGATCGTAGAGTTTAAGAACTAAAACCATAGTTTCTAAAGGTATTAATAAGATCTATGCAAGTGTCCTTTCATTGATGCTAGACCTTAAAGGCGATTTCCGGACAGATAAAAAGTCGTGGATGGGATTTATGGATAAAAAAGTGAATTTGTTTGTGCTCGTGGTCACGTAACCCCCGGGGTTCTCTAGGTAGAGATTGAGACAATCAATACATGTGATTTCGTGAAGGGTGGCCGGAGTGCTCATGTCATTTTTTCTTTAGATAGCCAAGCAGCTCTGGGATTTTCATTGTTGGTTTGTTTTAGAATGCTTTGGCTTGCTTCAACGACTACTGAAGGCCATAAGACAACCTTACATTAGAAAAATACCTACCTGTACACAAAGCAGATACCAGGGAAACGAGATAAGAAACGAATTGAATAGACGGGCCTGCAGCTACTCCAATTATGAGTTCGGAGGTGTGGAGTAGGATGGGTAAAGAAGGATGGAACCCTGTCAGCAGCAGGGCATTTTTTGCTTTAACCGGATATAAGGCCAGCCTAAATCTTGAAAGCACATTTTTCATACAAACGTGACCCAGGATTTAGCAGGCCAGACCTGCGACTGGTTACCGGGTTTCTTTCTTTTATTGCTTAAAAAGAAGTAACGTAGTGGAGTGCGAGACTATGACACATATTCTATTTGAATGTTTTTGTATTTCGTGTCTCTAGGAGACGGGTCTATAACTCTTAGTTTCTAGGTTCTTAGGGCATCACACAGGCTTCTTAAAATTTTGCACTGGCACTCAGCAGCAGCATAATCCAATGATTTAATTGATATATGTGATCTATGTCGCAATATATGCATTTGGCATTGAAGTGTCCGTCTTTGAACCAAATCTTTTCTCTTTCTGTTATCTTAACATGATAAATAACGAAATGATTGATGAAATTATATCAAAGTTGTTATTCAGATATCAAATTTCACAGTATCTAAAATTTTTTCCATTCTTATTTAATGTAATAGTAAAATAATATTTGAAGCATCCCTGAAAAATTAAAAACTTATTTATCTCTTTTCCAATCACTTGGAAAGGAGAGAAATTACTGCAATAACAAGCCAATATGAAAATCATAACATATTATACGAATAAACCTCATATCCAGCATCTACAAGTTCTGTAAATATTTAGAAGGCCTCCTAAAGGGCATTTTGAAAACTTAATTTTATTCACTCATAGATATTAACTTAAATCAGTATTCAAAATGATATTAACAGCTACAAAATATTTGCCAATATATATTAAAACAAGCATGTTAATATATTTATAAAATAATTTAAATATTACAACATTGTAATATTTACAAGAGATTATTAAAATCCTAACAAATGCAAAAACATAAGTCAAACTTAAAGCCTTTATATATTGTATGAAAATTATTATTTAAATATAATAGGCAATCAAATAAAGTTTATTGCATGTATGTTGACGAAAAAGAAATCAAGTGGAAATTTATCACAATTACGTGAAAAATAATAGAGCAAGTGTATAAGTGGATGTTAACAATCAGCCATGCACATGGGATCGAATTTTTCTGAGTTGCATTAGGGCATGGTTGTATTACTTCTTGTGGGGCTGTTTATATGGCAAAGGAATAAAAACTCATTGTCGGCATTGTATCCAAGAATGATAAAATAAAGATTACGCCTTGCACATGATTTACCGTTTGATGACGTATTTGTTCCCTCGAAGAGATTGCCAAATGTTTATTATATGCAAAACTAATACTTTCTCGTACAAAATTAATATTTTATGCCATATTTGGCAACTCTTCACACAATTTACTCAGAGAGATTACCAATTTACTCAGAGAGTTTTCCCACAAGCAAACTAAATCGGATTGATAAAAGTGCAAGTTTTGTGTTATATTTTATAATAAATTTTGTTATATTTTAAAATAAATATATTAAAATAATTATTAATAACTTAAAGTGTAAAAAACTTATTAAAACTTGATTTTTAAAGCTCATAAACTGTAAAGAAAAAACCTAAATTAAAGAGAAGAGAGAACAAAAAGAGCAAGCATGAAATGTGCAGTGGGCAATTGCAAGCAAAGTAACGGCAAAAAAAAAACAAGTGAGAAATAATTGTGTTAAAATGTAATATTTTTATCAAATGTTTGTTTGTTTTCAAAAAGCTGTGTCATTTTATAGTTTTTCAAGAGATGAAGCTCAAAGGAAGTTATGGCTGATATATTGCAAGCAAAAAAATTTGTTTTGAATGGGGAAAAAAGAAAAATAATTAGCACTTGGGTTCAATATTTATATAAAATAACTGTAAATTATCAATTTCAAATAAAAAAAAGTTGTAAATAGAATAATTTTTTAAATTGTTTATTATCAAACAAATTTAATTTGAAAAATCGCAATTTGCCCCACTGTCCTGTTTTTACAATAACATAATAGTTTTCCAACTGAAATTTATTAGCCAATCAGAACACATGTAGAGTGACGTCAGAGTTCCATCATGCGCAGAACAGTATTTTTATTTCAGCTTGTTGGCGTAATCTTTATTTTATCATTCTTGATTGTATCGAATGTTCACTGTTATAAGAAATAAATATGGTTACTGAAAATTAACTCTCTCTCTCTCTCTCTCTCAATGTCCTCTCAACTCTTTTCCTTTCTTCTGTAGTTCCGACCAGAGATCTCACAAATGTATAACACAATTTTATGGACACCTTTAATATAATGTACACCTTGAATACACTATAGACATAGTATTTCTTTCATCGTGTACACCTTCTACTTGTGTATCACTATGAGTGTACGCGTGTACATCTCGTGCATATGCTTTTTTAATTTGAAACTATTGGGTGTGTATAATATTTTCAGTGTTTGCTTTTACTGCGCACACACACACACATTAATTTTATGAAGTTACAAAACAAATACAATGTTATCATCTCCGCAAATGTGCATACGTACATAAAGTGAATTCAATGTTTTCAATGTCTTCAATGTATACACTTGAGGTTCAATGCACAGTCCTGTACACTCCAGATTTAGTTGTGTATAAAGTGAGGCATGCATACATTTTTCAATGTCATGTTTTTCAATGTCGTTGATGTAAACTTGTGTGTACAGAGGATAAAATATGTACACTATTTCGAACTCTGGTTCCGACACAATGAATTTCATCAGTGTAAGTTATCCTTTGAGTGCTAGTGCTAAAGGTAAGCGAGTAAAAGTGCTCTAGTCGGCTACGCCGCATCCTTTAAACCCTTCACCAATGTACGTTTAGAGTAGTTACATACATTCATTCCAACCCTGGAACCATCTTTTTGTTTTCTCTGATTTTCAATACTAATTTATTAATTTCTAACGTTTATTTGATTGCGAAAAAAAATATTAAAAAAACAAATTAAATATTAACAAATATATATTAAAACAAGTATGTTAATATATTTATAAAATAATTTAAATATTACAACATTGTAATATTTACAAGAGATTATTAAAATCCTAACAAATGAATATTCCATCTCTGGAGCTATCTTTTTGGATTCCCTTATTTCTAATGAATTTCTTTTAAGAAATATCAAATATATTTTCATATTATAAGGAAAGAGAATAAAATAGTTTTACTTTTTTACGTTTAAAACTATTTTTTTAACTTGTACCAAAAAAAGATGAAATTTTCCAACCCTGCAATCGTCTTTTTTTTAATTTTGTTTGATTTCCTGAAACATCAAATAGGTTTAATTCACAAATATGAGTTTTTCCTAGGGGGTTACTCTGTAATGCGATGCGAATGGAAAACTGATAGCATCTGTATGATATTTACATTGAAAATTATTTCCAATATTCCAGCTCTGGAATCGCATTTTTTTGGCTTTTGTTGATTTTATAATAGCAATCAATATAAGACTTTTAGAACAGATCAAAACAAAACTAAAGTCTCTAGCTTTCTTGTGGGTTGTATAAAGCTAATTTCTCGTACAGACACACGGACATCGCTTATTCGACTTTCTTATTCATAAGGACCCAGAATATATTTCCTCTATGGGGTCGTATACCAATGTTGCAGAAATTACAAATGAAGTCACAGTCCTTTATAAAGCCTTTCACCTTTTTTGGTGAGAATTTTAAGAAGAAGCAAAATAAAGAAATCACTAATACCAAAAATATATCATCACTATGCGAATACAAAAATGTGTGCCGCAAGACGGAAACATGGGCAGCATCAACAGCATATTGCTTAAGCTGATTTAGACCATTCTAATCTTATGTTACAACAACAACTTAACTTGTTTAATTAATTATTTATATGGGTTTTACTTTCAATTTAGCTTAACAATATTTTGTGTGTAAATTGTAGAAGTTAAAATTTGGTTTGAGAAAAATTTTATTTCATTACTGTAATTTTCAACACTGTAATGCAATATAAATATAATGAGAGCTATAAGATACTTGGATGTGGCGCTGTAGTAGTCAGCTACATATATTTGTATGTATTTGTGTATGTATGTGTTCATATTACTGCTATGCTGATTAAAATATTTCTCAATATTTCAAAACTAGTGATCAACCATTTTCATGTTCTATATCTACAACTATTTCATCCTGCCTTCAAATCCCATTCAAAAGTACAAATTCTGTAAGTCTTTTGCTGCAAAAACATTTACACAAAATTTATGGTTTTTATAAAAATATATCAATTTTTCAAACATGGCAAACTAACACAATATTAAATGTATGTAACATGTAGCAAATATCTGTGTGACCTAATCTTTGCAAAATAAATAAATGAACATTTTTAATTTCAACCGTAAGCGGCGGCAAAGATACAAGCTCAGCTGGCAATTTTTTTTTTTCTTATTTCATATTTATGGCTACATGAACGATACATATTTTATAAATGAAATATGTAATAAAAAATATGGCATAAACAATTTATACTTTGAAAACCAACAAAACGGATGTGTCACAAACCTCCAAAGCCCGTCACACGGTTAGACCGTGCGGTCAGTCAGTTTGTCCAGATGATCTGTTGACTGGTGGTGCAAACGACCAAACAGACATTAAGACCAACCCATGCAATCCCACCAGCTTTTAATGTAGGGGAAAAAGAGGATTTTAAAGGATTTGCCATTTTGTTATACAAAATACACAAACATGTAAACATTGATGCACATATGAACTTGTGTACATGCAAATGTTTATATACATACATACATATGTATTGCATACATATGTATATGTAGTACATGTGTATGGCGTATGCCACATCCGTTAAATATTTGTATGAATGCCTATGAATACCTTCAATTATTTACCTTTATAATTTTTATGTTTGTGTGAAAAAATACCTGGATTTTATGAGTTCATGCAGGCACAGAAAGAGTGAAAGAGTTCATACTATCAAAACCAAGCACAGTGGACAGTGGGTCGTACTGCAATGTAAATTCAAAAGAATCAACGGAATTGTGGGCAAAGCAGAGACAGACATTAGGCTTTAAAAATAATCAATTTGCCTCGGATTTATTTCGTAACACATTAGGAATATATTTTGCCATAAAGTTGTTGAAAAGGAATTTTTAATATTGCTTTAAGATTTGTTTTTGTGGCTTAAAAATATATTTAGAAACACGTTTTCAAACAGAGTTTCACAAAAGAAAAACATTTTACAAAATAAGTTACAAAACAAAAATATTTTTCAGTACTTGATTTTTGCCATCAGAAATTTTGTTTCAAATTGCATTTTCAAATATAATTTTAAACGATGCAATAAGTTCGATTAAAATTTAAAATATTAATAAAAAACACTCACCATGTCCACCGTGGCCCATTGAGCGGTCATTGATGTTGTTGTGTGCAACAACATTTTTATTAAAATGTAACATGAATTATTAGGTAAAAAAATTATAACGACCAGAGGATTTGCAAAATATATAAAAAAAGAAAAGGGAAAAGGCAAATGATATTTTAAAAATTTTTGCAAAAAAATGTTTTTGTTTATACTGCCTCGTACAATATTTTGTTTCATGCGAACTTTATGTTGATGGGGTTATAAATCCTGAATGACTGACTGGCCGAAGGAATGAGTGAGCAAACGCACAGTTATCGTATGAATTGAGTTTAATGTCTAGCTGCACGGTTGGTTGGCCGGTTGCATTAATCCTTCTATCCATCCATGCAAGTCTACCTTACGCTATTTATTTGTTACATTGGCTCTGATATGTCAAGCGCATTTTGTAAAATAAAGTACATTTATTGTGCAGGTCTATTTGGTTTTTTAAAATGTTTGGCAGAGAAGTCGAAGTAGTGAATTTAATAAAAATGTTTCTACAAAAAATAGTTTTTCTTATCCTGGCAATAAACCAAGTGTTTAAGAATTATTTTAAACTATTCTAAAAATGTTTTCAACTGCCAGTTTTTGTAAATAAAATAAACATTTTTATGAGGCACTTTATATTGAAAACATAATTTTATATGAGTTTTTTTTATTATAGTTTCAATATGAACTAAAAAATTATTTTATTTACAAAAACAGGCTTTAATTCTTTTAGTTATTTCCTCCATCCGAGGACTTTTTAATATATAAAATTTGTATGAATATAACTTTATAGGAGTAGCTGGCTACTAATTCGACACTATCAGTTCTATAACTTTTATGCCATAAACTGTGTCTTTTGTTTCATTTTACATTTACGGAAAACATAAAAAATAATTCAACTAAAAATGTCAATTTAATGCTTTTGAGCTACAAAAATATACCAAATGGGGATAATATGAAATTTCGTCCTTTTTTATCCTCTTGAGTGAAAAACAATAACGGCAACAACTGACAAACACAAAAATGAAACTCATAAATTAAAAAAAAATATTGTAAATTTTAAAATTCTGATAAGGCGATAGATTTATTCTGTTAAAATATTTTTCAAACAAAATGCAACATACACACGTCTATACATATACAGATATTTTTTAAACTAAATAACTCTTAAGTGTCATCAAAAGTTATTTAATTCAAATATTTCAAAAAACTTTGGTTTTATAAAATTATGCGAAAAAACTGATTTCCAAATGCTAAGAATTATTTATTTGTATACATGATTTTAAGTGGCGTTAATTCTTAAGCAAATATGTAGCATGAGTATGAAAATAAGCAAGAATATATATACATATATATATATATATATATATATATATATATATATATATATATATATATAAATGTTATTGTATTATTGTATGTCTGTTTGTTAAACTTATATATATGCACATATAAAATGCGCGATAAGTTTTTCTTTCATAGAGCTAATAATTGAAACACTTCCGTTCAGTTAATTTTATTGCTTGGATTTTGGCAATTAAGATATTTTAAAAATAACTTTGGTAATTTTTTTTTTATCACAATACACATGATTTTGTACATGCACCTACAATTATTATTCGCAAGCAACAACAACATCTTTCTCAGCGATATTCCAGCACAAGATCAACTATTCCAAAATATTTGATGCTAAATGTAATCATAATTTTATTTTTATATGTTAAACAATATAGTGATATTCGATTGTTAAGCTAACGATTAATATTTATTGAATATGATTTTGGAACGAAGCGGTAACCTAATCGGGGAAAAATGTCCTTAACGTAAGAATTTTTGTTTCTATATCAATGTTTAAGACGTATGAGTATGTGACGGATGTTTCCTTTAAATAAAAACACGTTTGAAATATCTCAGTGGTACTAGTCAACTGCCTGTCATTTTATTTTAAAACAACTAGGTAAACTTTGCAACTTAAATTAACGAGTGATATGGAATAGAATATAAGTAAAAGTATAACGAGTGATGCGTTACCAACTTAACCAAATTAAACACAGAATACAATAAGTGGTTATAATAATAAGTATAGTAGGTAAGTATTATAGGTAAGTATAATAAGTAGGTATAGTAGGTATATAAGTATAACACCTTACAAGTAATAGAATTAATTCCATACAAACAAATATTAATCATACGCAGCCGTGCCGTGTCAGAATTCAATTTCGTTTGGGAACAAAATTGATTCTGTATTTGCGTTGGTCGGCGAAAAAAAATCGTAATAAAACATGTATACCCGAAACAGAAAGAGTTGCGTCCTTCGAAAACAGCTGTTCTGCTCTGCTGTGTAAGTTGAATAACAAAAACTGATGTTGACTTGCCTTTGTGCCTTGGAATATTTATCATGTCTTTCTGAGATTTAAATTAAAATTTCGAACAATTAGCCTATAAAATCTTAATTCAATGTATATCTACCCGAATAAGTATTAATATCTTTATACCTCGAATAGAACTTAAAATTAATATTTTTATAGCAAGGAACTTAGTTCCTAACCGGTGTCCCACGACACCTTTTTTTAATTGGCAAGTCCTATACGATATATTAACAGTAACCCATAGAAAAATGTATTTATCATTTAATATACATTTAAGATTTGTAGACTAAGACACGTAATAATAGTAAATTCAGAAATACATGGGTGCTGTTGGCTGAAGTAGTAGAACACGAGACTATGAAGCGGAGGGTCATGAGTTCGAGCCCGCGCTGAGTCAAGAAATATTGTGTTGAATTCTTCTGATCAGCATTAGTGCGTGGTTGTGTTAGTTGTTGCCAGCCTGTTTCAATGATGAAGGCATAGTCACTGGTCACTGAACATAATTGGCGGCGACTGACACTATCATGTACTAAAAAAGCAGAGTAACAGCACCCACCTTCGTCGGCCCTGTAGCAAAAATTAGCTGGCGAAGTAAAACGGTTGAAATAGCTACAAAAAAAAAACTGTCTATCTTCTTATCTGTCCCCTTAATACTATCCCCTCGTTTTCAGTTCCGCCACAATGCATTGCATATGTAGGGGTCATCCCCTGAGTGCTGGTCCCACTCCTAAAAAAAAAAAAAAAATATCCCAAAACACAAGGAAAAATTAATATGAACTTAATTTTCACTTTATACAGCAAAGCAGAACAGCGCTGTTTTCGAAAGCTGCTACACTTCCACTAAAACCTTTTATAATATTCAGCTAAGCCATCCTACAGGTGCTGTTAAACAGACACACGCTTGAGTACGGAAGACGAAAGTATACAGACTTTCGAAAACGGCGCTCGCTGTTCTGCTCTGCTGTGTAAGTTAAAAACTAACTTGGTGTTGATTTTGTCTTCTTACTTGGTACTTTTATTCTCTCTGTTTGAATTTAATATTATAAATTTCAGCAAAAAAAAAATTTTAATTTATTCAGCAAATTTTATTCATGTAATTTCTAGCGCGCTGAAGAAATAATTGCTAATAAATTTAATAAACTAAATTTACTGAATAGCATGATACAACACATACATACATATTTGTTGCATACAAAAATTTGTAGAATACGTGCTTTTTGATGTGTTAACATCTATACGCGCGCCTCTAGGGCAGTAAACTATCAGTTTCAATACATACGCAAGTGTTAGGTGTTAGGTATGTAAGAGTAAATCATCGTTTGTTTGTTGTTGTTGCTTGGCAGTCGGTATTGAAAGTGATTATTGGGCGATTTTCATATAATTTTCCCACGCGATTTTCTCCGGAAATTCATAGCCGATTTTATTAATTTTTGTATTAAAACGCTAGTGCGGGTTTCGACGAAGAGTTTAGGCCAAAATTTAAGGCGATCCGATATCGGCGAGCGGAGATTTAAGTGTTTTAATTCGGAGTATTAATTTGGAGTAATATTAAAAAAGTGTTTTATGTTGATCTTCGGTTTTGTCTTATGCATAGCAAAGAGAATAGTGACGTGGTTATACGTGCATATATAAAAATGAGATAGCAAGACAGCAACGTATGTAGCTTATGTACAAACATAACAATGTATGTATGTACATTTGTCTGTCGCTTTGCATTCTCTTTGTTTTTTGTGGGTTTAATATAAAATAAATAAAAAGTATTAAGTATTTTTTTCATTTTGAGTGCATCTACTTAGTGTGTCGGTATTAAAAGAAAAAAGAAAATATATGGCAGAATATCGGAGGAAAAAGAGAGAGAGAGAGAGAGAGAGAGAGAGCAGGCACAGCTTCTTGCTCAACCAGTCTGTCCAGAATATAATAAAATTTATTCATTTTTCACTTCTGCCCTACACCGAAAATGGTTCACGCGAACTAGAAGAGGACTATTTTTCAATGCCAATAATAATGGGTGGTGACTTTAATACGAATTTTTCAACCGTAGAAGCACTACCTCTTATCGAATTCATCTACGATAAATTCAAGCTTACCATTAGTACTTCGTTAGAGTCCCCAACTACTATCCAAGGAACTACAATTGACGCTGTTTTCTCACATTATATCGATAGGATAGAATCAAAAGTTTATGTTTCATATTTTAGCTATCACAGACCAATTTTAACTGTGTTGAAAATATAACATTAATAAATTATACAAAGTAAAATTAAATTCAATAAACTATTCTTTTTCATTAAATACTTTATATTAACTCTACCTGCGGGTTTGTGGGTCTGTGTTCATAGAAATCGAACAGGTACCGTGTAACAAAAAGGTGTTAACACATCGCCCGTGCGTTCGAACACTCATTGATTTTTTTTTATATTCTATTAATTAAGATTTATGAACGTTCTCCAAAAAATGCCCAAATTTTCTTTCGCGAGCGAATATAATTCTCAATGTTTTTATTATTCTTTTTTTAATTGCAGATTTTATAAATAAAATTTTGGAAAAGAAAATAATGTTTAAAAAAAAAACAAAACAAATTCCTTTCTCATACGTAAAAAATAAAATTCACAAACGAAAGCACAATTCATAATAAAAATCAAAAAACACATACAGCCATCCTCTAGAAGGGTTCGTAAGCATTAATTAATGCATACACACTAATAAGTTTGCATACAAATTTTCGTATATCAAAAACAAAAAACTAAAAAAAAACTAAAATCTCAGCATTCCTAAGAGGAATGATTATAAGAATTTTATTTTTACATTCGTTTTTTCGATCATAAAACGAAATTCCTTCGTAAGCAAATGAAAAAAAAAATTAACGAAACCTGATTTTTTCAAAGAATGAATAAAATTAAGAGCACAAATTAAAAGATTTTTACGTAAATTTATTTTCAAATAACCCAAAACAAATTGTATAACGGACGATAATAGTCCAGTCAAGCCAATTCAACACTGCGTATACGTGATATGGAAATGTTAGTACGTTAAGTATACGTGAACTTACCTGATTTTACAAGACTTTAGTACACACACACACACACAATCAAGTGTTAGTGCAAGTGGGTTAGTCGTGTATTTTCATTTAATAGTATTTTCGAAAAATGGCTATCAGCACTAATTTCTGCATATACGATTAAACTTTATCAGTAGGGTGTCCATCTTGTTGCACTGTGAGACTAGCACAGCCAAACAGTTAAACAAAAGGGCTACTAAAATACAAACATTCCATAAGCATAGTCTCTACCAGTTCAATGGAATTAATTTAGCGACTTGGAATTATGCTTTCAACGTTTCACAAGATCGGCTGCATGATACCAATTTTTTTTAAATTTTTTTTTTTATGAATGGACCGCTGCCTTATCACAAAAAAAAGAGTTTTCTCAAAGTTTTATTTTTTAGAAAGTTTTTAAATATTTATTCATTTCAGTCTATTCGGCACTAATAATTCCTTTTCCACAATTAAAAAAAGTGTCAAACTGCAAAACATATTTTAGCACTTAATCCCTTATACTTCTTGCGTTTAATTCAACAAAAACAACTGCCGTATACCGGCCGTTGTATTGCTTGCTGTTGCAGACATGCGCCAATAAAAACTTGATAAAACTTAAATTGTTAGAAGAAAAAGAAAATAGTTTAAATACAAATAAGTTACCAATTAATTCATTTGCATGCTAAATACTCGCACTCCACAGCAATTGCCGCAGTAGTAGTACTAGTGGCAGTAGTAGCTGCAGTGTCACACACTTGCAGTCATTGTACGACAGTTTGTTGTTGGGGAAGTTTGGTGCACGAAACACTGACGTTGAATAATCTTTGAGAGACATCAATTCCAAAGCAACACACAAAGTGAAAATGAATGAATATTCATGCCGTAGCAAAAGAATTCCAAAGGAGAATTTGTTTGGGAAACAAAATGTATAAAAGAAAATAAAACAACTTTTGGTTTTTGTTAAAATAAATGATAATTATTTTTGCCGGAGATAAAAAACAAACAAGTTTAGAGGAAAAACTTGGCTTTTATTGTAACCCATGTTTTTTGCATTCAGCTAAATGATAAAAGTAAAAAACGGAATGAGTCGACTTCTTTCAATTGAAATTATAGTGCCCCCTTTAGGGAAGATCATCTTAGATTTCAATACAAGTTCAGTTTCAACTATTCATCTTGTTTTTTTTCTTGTATAAAAAGTTGCGGTTGCTTTAGCAGCACAATTATAGCGGGGATAAATTTAAAGTTAGAGAAAATTTGTGACACCCTACACCAACAGCAGCCAACACTTTGGCTCGGTTTATGTGCCTAAAAACTTCCTTTGTATTCTGACAAGGACATCTAATAATAGAATTCCCTAAATCTTGAGATTTTCTATATGTATTTTTTTCAAGTTTCTTTCGTAATACGATAATATGTCTATGGTATGAATATAATTGACCCCCATTGTGCAACATTTCGTTTCAACTCGTGAGCTAAACTCTTTCTTTCTCTCTTTCTTTGATAGTCTTGTCAGGTAAATTCTCAAATTCTGTATCTGATCTCTTAAATGCGTGAATAGTGTTTTTAAAAATTATGATAACAATTAAAAAAAAAATATTATTAGCAGAATATTAAATGTTATAGATTCTCAGATCAACCGATGTTTTATAAACAAATGGACTAGCATAGCGTACCTTAACTTTTGTGGTGGGAATTTGAAAAAGTGGCAGTAAAATATTTTTTTTTATTTAAAAAAAAAACACTGTAATTTGCTAATGTTGTTTTACTGGCAAGCGACGACACCCTACATAATGTGTACTACGTACAGAACATTTTTATGTGTCATTGCAAAGAACATTTTTGCTCTGCTGACCTTCTTCGAGGAAACTTTAGAAGTCAAACTATTTAGCTTTAGCTCTATATCGTAAATTTTTATTTGTACTTCCTTGCAATTTTCCATACACAATGTTCAAGTCAGTTGTTTCAAGAGTCTGGCGTAATAATAAGTAGTATGCCATTGTTTCCTCTATAAGTACATCCTTAGAAACCAATTAGTATGAATGTGTTCATCAGCAAAAGTTTTCCTGGCAAAGTAGTGACAGTCAGCATGCAGCAAAAAGTTGTAAAATTTATTTCATTATTTTTCTTTTTTTTTATACTTCACTTTAAAAAGTTCTTCGTTTTTCCTCAATTTCATTTATATTTCTGTGGTTTTTATATATAAAATTTTACTTATTTTCTTCTGTTGTTTTGTTGGTCCTTTGGTTTTGTAAATATTTAGTGACAATGTCATTATTGTCTCTTTTGTATTTAATCCGATATTAATGAGAGTTTTTTAACTTTTGTATTTGTTTTTGAGCATGTGACAGAATAAAATATTTTTGAGAAGCATAAAACAAAGCAAACGAAGTTCATGTTTGTTTGATGATTGATTGTTGGTTTGAGAAATGTTTTGCCATTCTGACCAGTAATTCAAAAAGTCGTTAGAAAACAGTGCAAGACTTTAAGTGTTATTAAGTTTTGTCAAAGTTTAAAAAAAATATATATTAAGAAGAGAATCCTTAAGGTGAATAAAGAGAAGCAAAAGTTGATATTACAAAGATTGTCATTAATTGTGGCCTCCCATTTATATAAATAAGTTGTGTTTGTTTGAAAGAAGTCAGATTTATTCCCTTTTGTATTGCCACCTTAACAAGTTTTACAACAAAAGCATTTTTCGGAGAAAATATGATCATAGAACATCAACTGCCATTACAACACCATAATTTTAAATTCTTTAATTGGGTGTGAACAAATCAAATACTTTCTCTTTAATAGGACCAGAGCCATTGCTAAATATAAAAAATTAATATTAAGAATTATTAAAAAAATAAATAAAATAATAATGAAATAGCTATATTTACCGGGGTACGTCTAGAGTACTATTCTCATATATAATTTTTTTCTAACCCTGGAGTCATCTTTTTGATTTTGCTGATTTTTAATTTTAATTTATTTTTTTCTAAATTATAAATTACGTTTGATTATCATAAAAAAAACATTTTTGATTTCTTTACTTTAATGTTTCAGAAAAAGTTGAAATTTTCCAGCTCTGAAGCTGTCTTGTTGGCTCTCCTGGTTTCCAATGCCAGTGAATTTTTTTCAAAAGCATCAGATATTTTTAATTTATAAAGAAAAACAACAAAATATTTTCAGTTGGTTACTTTTGTACAACAAAAAAGTTTCTATTGTCCAAACCCTGGAATCTTTTTTATTATAGATGTACCGCGATTTTTAATATGTGATTTTGAAACTTTAATTCTCACTTTCCATAAGAGCTTCTTAGGCTTGTTATGGCAGTTCAGCGACATCTTGGGGTAGGTAAATTAATAATTATATAGTTGATATGGGGGATAACCACCTGCCCCAGCCAATTCCTCAAAAATTTTATTAAAAATTGCTGCTTGTTTTAATAGTTGCTCACTTCAAATTTAGCAAGCCGCATTAAGGTAGTAGTTGGGATGAAATGAACTGACCCGCAAATAAGGAGCATTTGGTCCCACTGTGCATCGTTCATATTATATTGTTTATAGAACTAAAATGGCTAAAGGAATTTAGCAAAATGTAATCTACTATATACACCGTTTTTGCAAGACTTTTTTTCCGGTAATTGTTTTAGGAAAAGTTCCACTATTTAGAACAAAAGTTTCTTTGCAAAATATAAGAGAAAAATTGTTTTATTTTCTATCCCCCTTATTCATAAAAATTATGAGAGTCTAATAACAGCGTAATAAAACAAAATTTCGTATGATATTTGCTCTATTACACTCTTATAAGCCTCTCACAATTTTTATGAATAAAGGGTTATTTATTTAATGTTGTTCTTAAGTACTTGATAGCATGCAGAACTAAAAGTATTTTAAGATTTTAGAATAGTTTTCAGTGAATTATTAACAACACTTCTATGATTGCCCTTACTTTTTATCTTTGCAGTGCATGAAAAGTGCAAGTCATTGTGAAAAGTGCAAGTCATCATAAAAAGTGCAAGTCATTATAAAAAGTGCAAGTCATTGCAAAAAGTGTAAGTCATTATGAAAAGTGCAAGTCATCATAAAAAGTGCAAGTCATTATAAAAAGTGCAAGTCATTACAAAAAGTGCAAGTCATTATGAAAAGTGTAAGTCATCATAAGAAATGCAAGTCATTACGAAAAGAGCAAGTCGTTATGAAAAGTGCAAATCGTTATAGAAAGTGCAAGTCATCATAAAAGGTGCGAGTCACTATAAAAAGTGCAAGTTATTATAAAAGGTGTAAGTCATTATGAAAAGTGCAAGTCATCATAAAAAGTGCAAATCATCATAAGAAATGCAAGTCATCATAAAAAGTGCAAGTCACCATAAAAAATGCAAATCATTATCAAAAGTGTAAGTCATTATGAAAAGTGCAAGTCATCATAAAAAATGCAAGTCATTATGAAAAGTGCAAGTCATCATAAAAAGTGCAAGTCATCATAAGAAATGCAAGTCATCATTAAAGTGCAAGTCATCATAAATAGTGCAAGTCATTACAAAAAGTGCAACTCATCGTAACAAGCCGAAGCTTATGCACTCATACCATCGGGTATGAATTACAAAAGTTGGGTTTTGTTTTATTTTATTACACTTTTTACCCGCGACTTTGTCAGCGAAGAATATGTGAGATTTCAGATAATTTGTATCCTCAGTCAATGATGTGTTGTTTTTTTACTGGATCAGAGTTTGAAATGTTCATAGTTATCCGTTTAACAATTTCATATCTCCATACAAATTTTCGACCACCCTTGAGCAATTAATAGGATCATTTGCAAAAACAAAAACCATCACCATGTTATTCTTTGGATCTCAAAATATCTCTATGCCAAATTTTATTCAAATCGGTTCATCGGATTAAGCGTGAAAAGGTAACAGACAGACAGAGTTACTTTCATATTTATTATATTAGTAAGGATTTGTTCAATTTTTTGGGAATATTTTTCCTGTAAAAAAACTTTCAAATAGCAAGTGAAAAATTTTGTAAAATTAGTCTGTAATTTTCATAAGATAAAAGAAGTGGCAGGCTTAACACATTTACTTATATTTTCCTGCAAGTTACAAATATTTGATAAAAACTATACAATTTAAAAAATTTGATATAAAGAATTAGGGATATAAGAAGGTTAAGTTCGTGCATATTTCATATGTTAGCGCCAACATTTGAATTACATTTGCACACATTCAAATAAACTCACAAGGACACACACACACACACACCCATACACACGTATCCCCTTTCCAACATTTACAAACTGCAGACATTTTGATTTATAACTTTCAGGATAAAATGCCTTTGCTCGAGCTTTGGCTGGTGGCGCTTTAGTTTATAGCTAAAGGATTTAAAGATTTTTTTTTGTCGATGTAAAAACGTTCTTCTCACAATATGCAGCAGTAAAATGCATTTTTATAGTAGAATCACTAAAACAAATAAAGGAAAAAATGCTGTGCAAATGTTTGTACAGTGAAACAGAGAAGTTAAAAAATGCACACGAAACAATGATATTGAGCAAAACAATTTAAGTGGTCAAAGACAATTTTGGAATGTCTTTAATATGCAGAAATATTTAGAAATGCATTATAAGAAGATTTCTTATTTACTTTGTGATGCAGTAAGAAATATTAATTCCTTGGAGATAGAAAATTTTTACATATTGAAATATATACTTTTGCTATTTTTAATTGAAAGAAAACATTCGCGAATTCTGTGTTCTAGCTTAAATGCTTGAGAGTGTTTTTGTATTAGTGCAGATGCCTGAAGTTACGATTTCGTATGCTGTCGGTTCGACTACTCACTCAGTCATCTGCACTAGTCTAGGGATGTACTAGTTGTTCTCGGCTTGCCCACTGCTCGCTGAAAATTACCGATAGCGATTGACGCTGGATATCGATACTGTAAAAAAAATCGCCAGTTAAGAAATAAAAATGTCTATAACAAATTCTCTTTCTTGTCATCTTTCTCCATCTGTCCTGTCAAAATTATATCCTCCCTTCACAGTTTTGGTTCATGTCCTGAGTTCCTATCTAATTAAAGTAAAAATTGAGCAACTTCTCATAATTATATAAATTAAACAAATTTTTATTTTTGTGGAGCCTTTTTTGTTTTGTTTTGGACGGGATGACCCCAATATAAGCGATGCATTGTGCCAGAGCTAGGAAACTTGGTTATGGGAAGGCGATTGGAAAGATATTTCGCAAGGACTGGAGAAATTCTTTTGTAATCTGGTTCCACGAATTTGTGATCTCTTTGATTGTTTCATCTTTTAGTATTGTATGAGCAAACATATTTTATTACATAGAAATCTGGACTTTTGGGAAGTCCAATCTCTTGTTTGAAGATCAGCTTCTCTGATCATCATGCTTTTATCACATAAAGCGTCTTGCTATGGGAAAATAAATGGTTCTGCGTGTCATCTATAGCCAGAGATATTCTAAATTATTTCCGTTGCATTCATGGAACTCACAATTGGAATCAAGTGTCCGCCTCCATTGAATGGCTAAAATTTATGGTATACAGATTTCAGTTTCTTGTAGATCTTTTTATTTGTCCAGAAGTTTTTTGTTTAATATTCTGGCATGACGAAATGGCTCTCGTCAGCCGAGAGTATATTTTGCCAGTAGGAAATATGATTTTTTAATATAATTTTTAGCGGTTTATTTATTTTTATTTTAATTAATGAAAGGGAATGGCTTTGAAAAAATTTTGTCTGCATATTGGCATCAGTTTAAAGTTGACATATTTTTCTTTCGCTTATCAGATTAATTTTTGATTTTATTTCATTCCAAAGCCACAAATTGGGGTGAGTTCTTCTTAAATTTTTCAACACTATTATTTTAAGAAATTGTTAACAGGAGAGTCCGAAGAAATTTTCCTTTATCTTATTTATAATAATTATTTTGTAAACAGACCGGTTTCGGCTTCATGTCGAGCTCTATAATTATGGCCTCAAAAAAATAAATTAAATACATATGTGATTCTTAATAAATTATGCCATAGTTTTTTTCGTGCATTCCGTGCCACTGTGCGACTAGTTAGTTATTGTCTTGGCTTGCCGGTATGGCAAACTGAGTGGCGGTTTCAATGAACGAAGAAGAATATGAAATGAATGGTTGATTTGTTTGTATTGTATGCAAAATTGAGCGCATAAGCCGTTAGCAATAAAACTATAGGATTGTAACCAAGTATCTGTATGAATATGAGAGCACTCGAGAACAAATGGTTGTTATAAGATTCATTTTAAGTTGGCGGATGTTGAGCAGCCAACCATACAGACAGTTTATTTATATGGAAATCAAATTTATTATAAGAAACTTTAATGTAAATATTATAACAGAAAATATAAACAAACCCTAAGAGTGACTGCTGTCTGTGTTAAATATTTGCAAAGAAATGTGAGGTTATGTGTATATCTGGCATTTCTTTTCATGCATCCTTGAACAACCGGCAAATATTTTGAATTCAAACAGCGGCTACAACTTTAGCATGCCTTGGCAACAATAAATATATATAAAAAAATTTTATAAACATTATATTTCTTATTTTATTTTGTTTTTTTGTTCTCATGAAGCTGCTGTTGCTGCGAAGCTCACCAGTATTATTGAGTAGACAATCTAACAGGATGAATTATGAGTTGGTTAAGGAAAAATCTTGTTTGTTGCTCAATTTTTATAATATATTAAGTTATTTTATTTTATAATTTTTATTTTGTGGCGTTTTGTTTGCTACATCCTTATGGGAAGTCATAAACCATATTGTTGCTGAGCCACTTAATGTTGAAATTTGAAGAATTGATTGATTTTTCTATGTAAACAAGCAAGAGGAACTGTAGATCTGGGATAAACTAAATTAATTTTGTAATTATTTTTTTTAATTCAGAAAGACATGCAAAGTCAAGTTTTTAATTATTCAATTTGCACAGCCGAGTGGAACAGCTGTTTTCGCAAGCCGCGTTTTCATCATCAGTACTCATGTGTATTGTGTTTGTCGCCACTTATTAAGTGGCTTAATTGAATATGATAACAGTTCTTATTTATAAAAATTTTATTAGGAAATTGCATACGAGAATTGTATCAACATGATGGTAACACATTTTTTGTTTTAATACCCATTTGCCTTGAAATATTTGTCATGTCTTTCTGAATGAACAAAAAAAAACAACAGAAATTTCGAACAATTAGCCTATAAATCTTAATTGAATTAAAAATTAAATTTGATTTTTCCATTTTTATAAAAATCAATTTCAAGATACCACTACTCCTCGTCTAAAACTACTTTTTTAAATAACTAACTGTAATATTTGAAAAATGTAAAAAAAAATTTTCGATTTATATATTACAAAAAGATATTTACATTAGGACAGCACAAACATTTACAATAGATTTACTAGACTTTATTCATTTTGAGCGCCAATAGCAATGGCTTCTTTTACAATTTAAATATTTCCGGTGATTTGCGGCCAAGTTTTTAATTTAATGAAAACACTTTTTGTTTTTGTATATATAACTCCCATTTATTTGTAAATATTTCATATATAAATCTTGTTTAATTTTGTTTTAACATTTTTTATTTCGCTACTTAAAAAGTCATTTTTGTTTTGCTAATTGAAAACTAACTCATATTCATAATAAATAAATACTTTTGATGTGAATTTTTTGTGGGTAAAACATGAAAATATTTTTGTCCTCACAATTATTATTTTTATGAATACGATGGTTTTACTTTAATAGTTTTTTTTTTTAAATATTTAATTTTGAAATTGTTTTATTCATCTACATAATTTATAATAATAATAATAATAATAATAATAATAATAATAATAATTATAATAAAACTTTTCTTAATATTCATAACTCTTATTTTGAAATAAATTGTTTTTTTTAAGTACTTTCCATTTACTTTAAAGAAATACAACATATAGACTAAAGTTAAATTATTTATATTACGTTTTCTAATCAAATATAATAATAAGAATGTGTTTTCTACTTTAACAATATTTAACAGCAATAATAATTTATATATAATTTATTATATATTTATTTTTTCTTTAATTTGAAATCTTAGGTTTTTTGTTATGCAGACTTTTCTTACTACTTTGAACAAAGTTTATACATAGATATATTATTTGGAAAATATTTAATTTATTTCCGTGATTGATTTTTAACATATTTCTACCAAATAAAATAATATGACTTAGTTTAAGTTTTAAAGTCGTAATACAACAAACGACAGCAATATTAAGGCTCAATGCTGTCGGTATAAAAATACCCCACATAACGCAGGCCAATAAAGGGTCCGCCATCTAACGTTTTTTTTTTAAATAGTGCTTATTTCATGAATGGTAACATTTAGCTCATGTCTGATTTGACAGATAATTAGTTTTATCCTTCCGCTGAACGAATATGGTTGACCATCCAATGCGTTTTCGCTTCGCTAAGTGGGCCTGCGATTGACTTACAGAAGGTGCCGATTTTGCCAAAAAAAATCATCTTTTCAGATGAAGCTCATTTTGATCTTGGCGGGCATGTAAACAAGCAAAATTGTTGCATTTGGGGCACAGAAAACCCGCACGCATACATTGAAAAGCGACCCAAACCCAAAACGAGTCACTGTTTGGTGCGGATTTTGGTCTAGAGGCATAATTGGGCCATTTTTCTCGAAAATGAACAAGGAGTGGCTGTTACAGTCAGTGGCGATCGTTATTGGGCCATGCAGCCATTTGCATGAAATTATGTTCCATTATTAACCGGAAGGATTGTACTTTCAAATAAAAAAAGGAATTTGAGAAAATATTCAGTAGTTTTTTTATAGCATTTTCAAAAAAAAAGTTATTTGGCGGACCCTGTATAAATAATAATTGAAAATAAGTCATCAAACAATGAGACTCTTTTCTGGCTCAAAAAATATATAAACAATCAGAGTTGCCGTTTTTGGAGAAACGATAATCCCCATAAGACTATTGAAGCATCGTTAATGTTTGAAGAAGTTTGCATACTTCTTGCTCATTCCATTTGATTTGACTGTATTTCATTAAAATAAAGGCTTCGTTTCTTTCCCATAATGGTCTTATACTAATTTATAAAATCCTCTATACAAATTTCAATGGCTTTAAATTACAAAAAAAAATTATAGGAATTATTTCATGAAATAACCCTTTTGAATATCCTTTCCTTGCTTTCGGAAAAAGCAAGTGAAAACTTGTAAAAAATATTCTACCTTATAATTATCAATGTCACGTCAAGACAATATCAAAAACAGGACACTTACCTACTCCTTGTGGACTACAATCAATAACTTCTAACAGACCAGGGATATTATCTAACATCCAGGCTTTATCGAGATGCTGTTTGTAATTGTCAATTGCCAAAGCAAAGGAGTACACAAGTGTTCTATTTTTAATATTTCCCCTTATTCTGTAACTATTTTGTCAACGTCACGTCAAGACAATATCAAAAATAGGACTCTTACATACTCCTTGTGAGCAGCAATTAACTATTTCTGACATTCAGTGTCTACTCTCTATGGCGTCTAATAGAGCAAGAGCTTGTTACAAATTGATAATTGTTGAAGAGACTGAGTACAGAAGTGTTCTAATTTTGATATTGTCTTGACGTGACGTTGACAAGAAGTTACAGAATAGGGGGGATTGTCTTGACGTGACGTTGACAAATGGCTACAGAATAAAGGGGATTAATAATATATGACGGATGAAATTTTAAACAAAAAAAGCTGTGCTGTCGTTAGTTGTATTCCTAGACTTAAATGTATATATTTTCACATATTTGTTAATCTGCCAAACTATTTAATTAATTGCAATTTAATTCATTTCTTATTCTTATTTTTGTTTATCTTTTCTTTAAATATTTCAAAGCATATTCATAGACATAATTTTACTAAAACATTTTATTTATAATTATTAAAAAATCTCTATTAAAGAAATATTAAAATTTTGGGGAATTTTCCGTAAAACAAATTTTAATAAATTTAAGAGGTATTTTCAAGTGAAAATTAATGTTTTCAATTTAATTTAAAAAAAATGACATTTTAAAATTTTAAGTCTACGAAAGAAATTAATTACACTGGCCAGCAGCAAAATCCTCCTTTGAATAAAACTATGTGGACTAAACTCAAATCCGTTTTCAGTTTTTTTCCATCAGGTCGGGATTTCTTTTTATAGGCGTGGCTAATTTTTTCCCCTAAATTAGTCAGGTACGGGGACATATTAAGACCTAACTCGAGAACGAGTCATGCGATTTTCAAAAGTAAAACAATAGAAGAAGTGTAACAAAATTGTATTTATTTTAGTCGAATATAATTTTGCTCTTTGGAATTATTCAGAAATTAATGGAGAAAAAAAATTTTTTTCTTGAAAAATTCGTAATTTTTTTTTAGTTTAAAAATGGAATTAAAAAATAATCCCGATCTGATGGAAAAAACGAAAAACGGATTTGAGTTTAGCGCATCAAAATCCATATAGTCCACTTAGTTTTATTTAAAGGAGAGACGAAAAATGATTTTTTGCTGGGCAGTGTTATCAAACTTGTGTATCTAATAAGCAATTTTTTGATAAAAAGTGTATGGCAAATAAAAATTTTGTTTTTTTTTCAAACTAACATTTATTAGCACTTATTTTTAAAATATATTTTTATGGAAACGAGCAAAACTCCTTAATCCTGTTTTTCTACTGTTAAACTGTTTCTTAGAAAAAATTTTCAATACAAAATAATTGTGCCAAATTTTTATCATGGGATTGTAAATTATCAGAGAAGAAAAATTATTTTTCAAATATATATAGATTTTTTTCAAAAACTATTAAGATTCTTTCAAATTTATGTCAGCATGCCATAAATTGTTTATTATTTTCATTATTATTCCAGAAATTGTTGCTTTCAGGCAATCAATTGCATTTGCAAATTTATGACAAAATTTTACTTAACTATTTGGCTTTAAATATTTCATATAATTAAATTACTGCTATTATTATTTTATTTAAAAATCTAGCAAAAACAAAAAAAAAAGTAAACAATAATAATAATGACTAAAAATTATTAAATAGAAATAATAAAAATACAATTTAAAACAATTACAATTTGATTTATATGTTGACCACAAATATGCTCATTTTTATTAAGTAAAAATACTTTAAAATCTAGTTGTAAATTGAAATATGCAATTGAAAAATTTTATAACAAAAACAAAATATACCACATATTTAGTTATTCACATCTCTTTTGATTTATATTCATTTGTAAACTTTTTATTATAATTGTTCACTAAAAAGGGGATTTCTTTCTTTGGTTTCACTACTTTTAAAAACAGGAAAGGCTGCTTTTTCTTATTTGATTATTTTTCATAGTTTTATGAAATACTAAATAGTAATAAAATATTTTCTTCCTCTTTTTTGTTAATAGTAAACAAAAATTTGTCCTTTGGTTTTAATATTTTTATTACTTTTTTTTAAAGACTAAAGGCACTCGAATTACTTTTTGTTTTTAGTGTATATTAAGTGTGTAACTCTTTTTTTTATAATATTCCATAAAGTTGTTTTGTTTAATATTGCTAGAGTTAATGGCAAAGTAACTTGGGCTTCATATTCCCCCTCTGTAACACTTTGTCAAGCTCACGTCAAGACAATATCAGAAATGGGACACTCTCTTGCCTGTTGTTTACAACAAATTGACTCGTGTTGACAGCTTCTGACTTATAATTTAATGCCTAGACAACAACAAGAGGATGTTAAAACAGTCAACTGCTGGGGAAACAGATTTCCTAAGTGACCTATTTTTAAAACGCTCTTGGCATGACCTTGACAAATAGTTAGAGAATATAGGGAATCATGTCGTTGAACTTTAAGTGTCCTGGCTGGCGTTTCTTAGTTCCTTCTGTGTATCTGTCTATAGCTTAGCTATAGCAGTAGTGCGGGCTAACATCCTGACTACAACTCCGGAATCGCTGTCAGTGATCCATATAAAATACAACGAAAGGACGAAGAATTTAATAAAGCGACTTTTGGCTGTGCAAATGTTTGCTTAAACCAAAATATTAAAATAACTTAATAAATTTGCTTTAAATTTTTTTAATTTAAAAAGATCTTTAACTTCATAACTTTTTACGACTAATTCCGAAATGATAAAATCTCTGGAGGATGCTAGAAAACTAGCAGCATATTTAGAATAGGATATGAAGGACATGTTCATAAATTATGTTAAAAAACTGCCGGCAAAATTCGATAAGTGGCCAAATAACTACACAAAATTTTTTTTTTCTGCATGAAACAATTAAAATTTTATCGGAGACATAAAAAGTTTGTTTTGTGCCTCTGTGGCTGATGGGTACCAATGCTATGCTATTAGTCTCATGGTCGTGAGTTCGATTCCCGCCTAAGCCTCTGGGTGTTTTCCGCAGACAAGCAAATCGCTTCGTGGGCTGTGTTTTTTATAAAAATAAAACTCGAGTTTATCGCCTCGAGTAATTGCAGAGTTTTGGGGAGATTTGGACGGACAATCAATAGCGTTGTGTGAATGGGCTGAGAATCAACTGCAACTTAAGCCAAATTTTTATCGTGAAATTAGCTTCAGAAATTAGTCTCCTATATCGCTTAACGCGTATGCTAAAAAAACCAAAATGGTCGATTTTGGACTCTGTAACATCCTCATGATTCTGATGAGACTCTAGTACATGTTCAAAAAAAAAAATCACTGATTGGTGTTGTTCACAACGCCAACACGACATCGAACTATTTGTCTTTAAATCCGAAATTGCTGCTAATTCTCATAATATCGCAAATTATTTTGAGGATAAATATTTGCCACAAGACGGCGCAATATTTTCTTTTTTTATCTCGGACCAGCACTCAGGGGATGACGCCTACATAAGCAGTGCATTGCGCCGCAACTAGAAAGGAGGAGATAGTATTGAGGGGACAGATAAAGAAAGATGAAAAGATAGAGAATTTTTTGTAGCTATTTCAACCTTTTTACTTCGCCGGCTAATTATTGCTACAGGACCGATGAAGGAGAGTGCTGTTACTTTCCTTTTTAAGTACGTGATCATGTCAGTCGCTGTAAATTATGTTCAGTGACCAGTGCAATGTCTTCATCACTGCAACAGGTAGGCAACAACTAAGACAATCTTGCACTAATGCTGATCAGAAGAATTCGGCACGATATTCATGACTCAGCGCGGGGTTGATGAATTCAGGACCCTCCACTTCATAGTCTCGTGTTCTACTACTTCAGCCAAGAGCACCTCATGTCATACGTCACGTTAAACAATGACTGTGTTGAGGCAATCGTCTGGTGAGGGAATTATCTGAAGAAATGGTTCCGGCGAATTGTTCACTTCGTTCCTATGGTTTGATACTTTTGGACAAATTTTTGTGGAAGCAACTCAAACCAGTAACAATTTATTATCCACTAGGTAATATTCTCTGCATTATTGCGCGAAATAACACCAGGTCGGCTGGAAAATATGTTACAAACTTTCTCTCACAGGATGGCTTTAATGGCCACAAATAATTTCTATACTTAAAAAACCTGGAAATTTGTGAGTTAATAAATCTATACTTCTAATCATTCCATTATAATTGCAAATCTATAAACATTTACTTAGCTTAACTGTTCTATTCATAAAAAATATTACTTCCTTATAAAGGGTTTATAAAACAGATTTTTGTGAATAAGATCTCAAGTAGATTCAAGCATATTTAACATGTTTTTCTAAAACATTTTTCTAATTCTTTAAGCATTGAAAAAAAAAATTCTTCCCCAGTCCTTATGCATGCTGCTTATATGGAGCTAGACAGGATCAGTCTAATGTTGTCTCATGTTGTTTAATTTAAAGCTCAAGAAACGAAATCTGAACACCTTAAAGGCATGGAATGATTCAGAAGGATAGAAATAGAAAGACGATTACTTGCATATTAACTTAAAAAGGAAAAGCAACAACTTCTCTTATAACTGACTGAAAAGGATTACATCGTTCATTTCCTTATTTCTAAGCCCGACACAATAGGGCCACAAAAACAACAGTGATATTTAAAAAAAAAAGTTATACACCTAATAACCTATACAAAAATGTGTATTTAAAACTATTTATTAATAATTTTTTTCTTATTTAATTAATTTCCAAAAAAAAAAAAAAAAGAAACGAAAAACTTAATAAGGCTTGGCCGCATCTTTAGAACGTTTCAATTGCACCTTCAAACGCTTGGTGCCGATTTGGAAACCGTGCATGGCTTGTATGGCAGCTGAGGCTGAATGCGGATTGTCGTAGGATACGAAGCCGAAACATTTGGACAGATTTGTTTGTTTATCGATAAAAACTTTGGCAGATAAAATATTACCAAAAGGTAGAAATGTTGAAGCGAGATCAGTATCGGTGAATTCCTGAGGTAGATGGTAAATAAATAAATTACTGCCCTCGGGTCCTAGAAGAGAAAGACGGGAAAGAGTATTATAGGCAAATATACAAAAAAACACACAATTTTGTTTGCTCTTGTGCTGCTGGTAAATAAATTTCTATTTGTTATTTTTATTTTATTTAGTATGAAAATGTTAACTAAATTTAAATTTCATTTAATTTTATAGATTTTTTGCCATATTTTTTTTAGAGTGCAAAGAAAATAGTGCCAGCAGTAATATTTTGCACAGACTAACCTTCTATTTGTTTGCCAGCTACTCCTGCGGCTGCTGCCTGCAGGGCTGATGCCGTTAGGGGTGCTGTTGCTGCTGCATAAGCACCGTTGGTCAGTGGATTAAGTGTTGGAGCATATGGTGATGTAATAGCCTCAGCGCCAGTCCCTAAATGCAATAAAATTTATATAATAAAAAACAGGCTCATGTAAATAAAATATTTTGTTTAAAAATATAAAAATAGAATTATCGCACATGAATGGTGTGGGTATTGGTTGAGTGACGAGAGTAATTTTTCATTAACATTTCTTTGCCGGAAATAGTCTTCAAACGCATTAAACCAGTCGAATGTACAGCAGAACATAAAATAATTATATACGGAAATAAAATGAACATTAAATCACACTAATACACGCATAAAGAAGCAGGATGATTGTAAACAATAAACAAAAGAACACAAAGTTAAACATTAAGAGGCAAATGAATAGTATAATTCTGTGGGGGATGTATTAAAATGTTGCATGTAAATGTTATGTGTAAATGTGCATCTGTGTGGGTAAGGATTAAAAATTATTTCCTTTGCCCAGGAAATTAATTAGAAAAAGTAATTTTAAACACTATATTTTATAGATCGGATAATTTATTCTGCAACTGTAATGTGATGTAAAACTGAATATAAAGAAGAAAATTAATCTTAAATGTCAATAAATTATTTAAGAACTTTTTTATATATCACTCGACGTTGTAAATATGTTTTTTAATAGAATTTTGCAACTTTGTTTCACACTTCTTTTACCTACGATGGCCAAAAAAAAATATTTTTGAAATGCTTTAAAGCTTCTGCCAGATGATCTGTAATATTACACTCCTCAGGTCATTGACTATGAAACTTTGCATATAAGCACGTAAGCAGTTGCACTCTTGTATGGTAATTATTTAAAATTTTATAAACTTTTTGTTTTTAATTATGCAAAATACAAGTGCATAATAACTTTTCACTTATTTTACGTTCTTCCCTTGTTTTCATTGCAATCCCTTCAGAAACACACATGCTTATGAAGGGATTGCAATGTATGTGTATGTATGTGTTAAACATAAATAACATAACTCAACATATAATTGTAAATATTTATATATGAATACGAGGCCTGTTCAACATTATAGTGAATTTACTACAACTAAGATATTGTGTTATCTAGGTTATTAATCATCTGCTTTGTTTATTGCGGGCGAAATATGTCTCAGTGTCTGCATTTCATGGGTTCATATCAAAGTATTTTCAAATTTTAACATAAGGGTGGTTTTTGTTTTTTGAAATGATCCTATGAAGGGGTCAAGGGTGGTCGAACATTTTCATAGAGATGCACTTTTTACGATGACTTACAATTTTTATAATGACTTGCATTTCTTATGATGACTTGCACTTTTCATAACGACTTGCACTTTTCATAATGACTTGCACTTTTTATGATGAGTTGCACTTTTTATAATGACTTCCATTTTTTATAATGACTTGCATTTTTTGCGATGATTTGCACTTTTCATAATGACTTGCATTTTTTATAATGACTTGCACTTTTCATAATGACTTGCACTTTTCATAACGACTTGCACTTTGCGTAATGACTTGCACTGTTTATGATGAGTGGCACTTTTTATACTGACTTCCATTTTTTATAATGACTTGCACTTTTCATAATCACTTGCACTTTTCATAACGACTTGCACTTTTCATAATGACTTGCATTGTTGGTGATGACTTGCACTTTTCATAATGACTTGCACTTTTTATGATGAGTTGCACTTTTTATAATGACTTGCACTTTTCATAACGACTTGCACTTTGCATAATGACTTGCACTTTTTATGATGAGTTACACTTTTTATACTGACTTCCATTTTTTATAATGACTTGCACTTTTCATAACGACTTGCACTTTTCATAACGACTTGCACTTTTCATAATGACTTGCATTGTTGGTGATGACTTGCACTTTTCATAACGACTTGCACTTTGCATAATGACTTGCACTTTGCATAATGACTTGCACTTTTTATGATGAGTTACACTTTTTATACTGACTTCCATTTTTTTATAATGACTTGCACTTTTCATAATGACTTGTACTTTTCATAACGACTTGCACTTTTCATAATGACTTCCATTGTTGGTGATGACTTGCACTTTTCATAATGACTTCCACTTTTTATGATGAGTTGCACTTTTTATAATGACTTGCACTTTTCATAATGACTTGCACTTTTTATAATGGCTTCCAGTTTTTATAACGACTTGCACTTTTCATAACAATTAGTACTTTTCATAACGACGCACTTTTCATAATGACTTGCACTTTTCATGATGACTTGCACTTTTTATAATGGCTTGCATTTCTTTGATGACTTGCACTTTTCATAATGACTTGCTCTTTTTATTATGACTTGCATTTCTAATGATGACTTGCACTTTTTATAATCAATTGCATTTTTTATAATGACTTGCACTTTTTGTGATGACTTACACTTTTCATAATGACTTGATCCAGTAAAAATACAACACATTATTAGCTTAAATTTTACATATTCTTGGCGGACAAAGGCGCGGGTAAAAGCTAGTGTTTAATAGGGTAAATTCTCATTTTTCTCAATATACGATCATTTATTCGTCAATTTCTATTTTGTCCCCTTCAAAGTAGCTGCCCACAGTTATAATAAATATTTGTCAGTTGCTTTTCCAATTCTCGAAAAAGTTCTGATATGAGTTTTTTAGTACGTGCTTGAGGACTCTGTGATCAGATTTTTATCTCCTCAGTCATCGAAAAAAGCCGCCATTTGGTTTCTTAAATCTTTGGAACAGGTAAAAAACGCGGAAGGCCAAATCTGGTGCATATGGTCTTTGAGACAAGTTTGTAGCCCACGAACTGCGCTGCCACATTCTTCCTGTAGAAAACTTTTGAAAAATTTTCCATGGCATGAGCCAACCGACATCCTCTGCAACTTCTCTGATAGTGATTCGATGATTCTTCTTAATAGTTTCTTTCACCTTTTCAATGTTTTCATCGGTTCTTGAGATGCTGGAGTCTCCAGGACGATCGAAGTCATTCACATATTCTACAAATCCTTTGAAAACCTTGTGGCACTTGCAATAATATGTCTGACTTCACCGAGTGTTTTTAGTTCGATTCTTGTCACCAACAAAATTTATGCGAATTTTTTGATTTATTCTTTTCTACAGAAGTAAATCGCCAAACGTTCAAGACACTTTTAAATTTCATGATTCTCTTAAACAAATCAAACGTGCTAAATAGCTAAAACATGCTAAGTTGTAGTTCGAAACAGTTCTAACAACATGACAAAATGTTAAGCGCATTTACACAACGTAAGCAATTTAAAAATTCGCCTCAGTTTTTGAACTGACCTCGCATGTTTGTCTAGTAAAATGTTATAAACATGCATTTACCCAGCAATAAAAGTAAAACAAAAGAAAATTCCATACACACATTCATATTAAAGGTAAACTTTTCAAACTCCTTTTCTGAACAACATGAATATCTTTTTTATTTTTTACAATTTTAAGCATTTCTTTGGCCGCTGTTTGGAGTGTGAGATAGAAATTTTCAAATTTCATATGCTTTTGTATAAAAATATAAAAAAAGATGAATAAAACACAAATGCAAAAAATATTACACAAAAGGATTTAATATCGGTGTTGAGTTGAATAAAAAAAGTTGGTGTGTGTGTGTATGTTTTTCTTTTATTTTAACCACTCTGGCAATTTTTTATTTTATTTTTTTTACTTTATGTTCCATTGTTGTTTTTAATTAAGGTGCTTCAATAAATAAATAAAAATATTTATAAATCTTTTGGCAACCATAAAAACGAGAAGTCTACGTGTTTCTGATATGGAGTTGTGTCTCATGCATAATAATAAATAAATAATTAAATGCTCCTGAAATGGTTAAACAGCTAAAACTTTGGAGGTTTGAAGTTATTGGATTTAATGAAAAAAAATTGATTAAGGCATAAGGCAGCTTCCAGACTTCCATGACTTTCAAACATGAAAACTATAAGTCTGTCTCTAATAATGATGTGCTGAAATTGGAGGCGTGGTAATATTTTCTTTATATAACAAAACAGGCGGTTTTTAAATTGTTCTTATCGCATACAATGAAAGCAATTTCAAACTGGAATTAAAGGTGATAGGAAATACCTGATGTATAGAGTTAACACCCTAAGGAAATTCATAAATCTACAATGAAAACAAGCAGGAGTTGTGCGACTAATAGTTTAAAAATTTTTCAACTGATAACATTTTTTATTTTAAAGTCCGCTGAGGTCTTGCCCACAGAATTTCACTGAATTGAGAACAAATATTTTCTCATAATTTGATTTCTTTGTTAATTTTAATAATTTCAACAAACTTCACTTTTAAGCACCTGAAATCAACAGAAATTTGCTTTAAACAAAAGCTTTCAAACCATTAAAAATGCTCTCAATATGAAAAACAAAAGCACTAACAGCAATAAAAACAAACAACAGTCAATGTTCATGATTAAATAAAAAAAATTTTATTGTTCTTTTTTTCTAAAAAAAAAACACACACACTAACAAGAATTTATAGTACAAATTCCTTGCTATGGACTGCAAGCCAACTTCACTAACAAAAATTTTTTTAAAGAATAACATCAACGACACAATACAAAATCTAAAACTCTAACTTCTAAGTGCCAAACACTAAACGGAAAACTGACTAAATAACACAAACAATACGAGGAGAAAAAAAATCAAATCAAATCCTAATTTTTGTTAAAAAACCGGTGCAAATAGACAATTCATTGAATTCGTTTGTTGGCAGCAAAGAAAAATGAACAGATGGCAAGATACACACAGCAGTTGCATGTAGGGTACACGCTATACAGAGCAAATGGAAATGCTACCGATAAGGCCACTCGTGCTTTGGAATATTTATTAGGTTTTTCTGAATTTGGCTTTTAACAAAACATAATCTATTAGTGTAAATTGAAGTAGTTTAATGAACGTAAGAGTTAAGAAAAAATGGCACATGGACGTATGCACTGATTCCCGTTAACAGAACATGCTTATGCAAAACCTTTTAACTTATGCAAAAAATTTCACAAACCAATTGAGAATTACATACGTAAAAGCAAAATAGGCTTTGACAATTTTTATTCGAAATACAGCAAATTCTTTTTGATATAAATCTGTTTAATTTTTCTACTTTTATTCCATTAGCCGAAAGTTTCTTAAATTAAGTAATTCTCAATTAGTTTCTGACAGCTTCGGCATAATGTACTATGCTGGCAATTTTTTAAAATAAGGTTAATATCTATCGATGATTTATAGTGCGAACTCGATTTTAGCCCATAACGAATCGAACACGTTTCAATTATCAAAAACTTATAATGAGCCACCGCTTTTATTACTCTTGACTAATCGTTAATTATAATTTAACAAAATTTTCTTTCTTTCAAAAAAAAAAAACGATCGCAAGCAGCTTTCTAAAATATAATGAAATTTGTACTCTTCGCCCAAAATAGTAAAGATTATATTACATATGGATGGTCACAAGTAGAAGAGTCTAACTCAAGTAATTGAAAATTTACAGGAGAAGAGAAACGAATACAACAGAAACTGTATTATCATGTGCTTGTAAAATCCTTATTTTTGATGTTACAGTCGACTCCGCTTTACTGGAAATAACCAAAACCCAATTTTTTCAGTTATCCGAATTTTACTCTAAAACATAGTTCGGATTACTGAAAGTTGTTACAGTTAACCGTACCGCTTAAAATCAGTAAAACAATATTTTTTATATCAAATCTTTTATTTTACGTCAATTTAACGTAAAAATTTTATTTAACAAAAATTATTCATAGAGTTATTCATTTTGTTGTTCAAATTTTTCACGAATTCCTCGAAAATGTCTACCCACTTTCATTGACAATATAATAGAAAAATACAATAAAATACGTAAGAACGTAAAGGACAAATACATTTTGCCATTTAATTTTTTAACGGACCAAACATTCAAAATTTTTTCAGCCTTAAGTTATGCAACCGATTTCTAATAAATACATTTGTCATTGTTTATTTTTTTCACTAAAGCGAAGTAAGTTTCGTACAAAACGTAGTTGTGGGCTCGCTTTTGGCTTTCAGTAATACGATATTTTCAGTAAAGCGATGTTTCGCTAAAGCGAAGTGAATAAGACTAGCTGCTTTTAAAATCAGTGCAAGGATTTGTATCGCTTTCAGTAATCCAATTTTTTTCAATAAAGCGTGACTCGACTGTATTGCTTTTGTGGTGTACTTGTGTGAAATATATTGAAAATGTCAACACAACACAAGTTAGGGCCTTTCTACTTGTAATCAGCGACATGTGGATTTGTCATTTCATAAGAAACTTCTCTAACATTAAAATGCACCTTCTTATAAAGCATGTAGATTCTGAATAGGGAAGTCTTCATAATAAAATTTTTATATATAAAAACGGATATATTCAGCCAAGCCGTCTAATACACATGAGTACTGATGATAACAGTGTAGCGACTTTTGAAAACAGCTGTTCTGCTGTCTAAACTGAATAATTAATAAAACTTATGTTGACTTTCCTTTGTGCCTGAGAATAATACTCATGTTTTTTTATAGATACATTTTTGATAAATAAATATTATATTTTCTTTTTCTTTATAAGAAATTGACATATTTGATATTTTTGAAAGGAGACCAGAGTTGGAAAATATACTGCCTGGCCCACGATGACACTCGATATCGTTGTATCGAATACATATATAATAAAAACGAAAACAACATTTTACAATTTGCGAATTGTTTTTGTTTTAAATGTATTCAGTCGACAGAATGACCTCGAGTGATTTCGAGAAACATTTTATTTTGGAATATTGGCTCATGTTGTATGCTAAAGAATATAAAGCCACAAACTTTGCTTCTAGTGTGATATTTATGATCGAAAGTATGGCTGTAGCTTTGACTTATTTCTTTTATAAAGGCAAATCAAACCCGAATTAAGCTGAATGTCAACCCAAAAATAGAAATATTTAAAATAATTTTCCATAATATATTTAATTCGTTACAACTTCATTTTTATACTCTTCATTGATTCATAACTTTTTACCAAAAATTTTAATTAACAACCAAATATTTTTTATAACGTGTGTTGCAAAGAAATCTTTCACGTAATCAGCCAAAACTGCCAAAAAAATTGCTGATAAAATTTTAAAACTTTATTTACTCAATTCCAACAGTTGCTGTAATATTTATAATTATAATGGAAAAATAAAATAACGAAATATTTCTGCTATAAAAAATTACTTCTTTGCAAATATTGCTGATACTAAATTTTATTAAATTTAAAAATTGAAATTCTAACCCCGTACACATTCGCTTGCAAATGAGAATGAGAAGAATTTATTAAATCCGTCAAAGTCGTGTAAAAGTACTTTATGCAAATCCTAGTGGCTTCAAAATCTGTTGCAGTTGGGAGTTTGTCAAAAATTTGCTGCTGGACTTTGTGCAGATTTATTTATTGATTGGACTGAGATTCAGGAGATTTGCGTTGTTTTCGTAGTGATGTTTTTGTTGTTGTCATGGTTGTTAGTGTTATGGCTGTTGTTTTATTTCTAATAAAAATTCAAAATCATTTTGTTATGTTCGGTTCAAAAACAGTTCAACAGCAAAAATGATATAAAAAATGAATATAAAAAAGACTAAACGAAAATTGTTCATTGTTTAAACTCCCTGGGTCCGGGTACAAAAGTACTTTACAAAGGCAAACACCCCCTAACACACACACACACAGACAACAAATAAAATGTTTAAAAAACAGATTGTTGTTATTCATTTCCATGAACAAAATTTTTGTTGTTGCTTCTTCATAAAAAATAAAATTTTTTTGTCACTTTTTTATTGTCACCATATCCTGTCGTTGTTGTTTATAGCCAAAGAATATCATTGTTTCGTTTAGCAATTTTGCCATACTTTTTTTCTCTCTTTATTTTTATTAAAGCTCGACAACAGCAGTAGCAGCATCAGTAAGGTTTTTGATTTTCATCTTTTGAATATTTTCATTTATTACATTCCATTCATTGACTGTGTTGTTTTGTTTGTCTTTTTGCCATGAAATAATAGAAAACTTATATAAAAAAAATGAGAAATCAGCAGCTCACAGAAAAACAAAATATTTTGCAAAAAAGAAATATTTATTAAACAAAAAATGTGCACTTCAAAACTTTGCAGATTATTATCCTTTATGCACACGGTTTACTCTGGTTTATATTGTTTGTCCTTTGCAGTAATGAAATTTTTAAACAGAAAATTAATAGAATAAGTTATATGAGGGACAATCCTTCTGAAAATAATATTCATTATGATATATAATTAATTTTTGCATTTATACCACGTTTTTGTTAACAACAAATTTACACTCGTCTGCTATGAACTATTTGCTGAACAATTTTTGTGTGGTAGATTTCAAATAAAAGTTATTTGATTAGTACATTTTCTAATGCAACCTATAATTTAAAAAAGTTTTTGTTCAATTTCTATAATTTTTTCATGACTCAAAAAAAAAAAAAAGATTTTCATAATTAAAATTACAAATTTTTAATTAACATCCTGTAATACAATTTACATAAATAAAGGTTCACTATTAAAATAGAAATTCATACATTAAATTTTTGTGTTCAACAACATTTAGCAGAAAATAAGTTTAATATAAAATATTTTTTTATACACGAAATATATGATAGCCAACGTTGAAATAGTGAGAGGAACGACTGCTTAAGAAAATATAACGTGAAGCAGGGCGAAAACTGGTTTTACATTTGAACTCGGACCCCATTTCCATTATTAATGCTTGAAGTTGTTTCAGTAGGATGGCATTGATTTCTTATGCTCTTAAATATTTTTTTATTTAAAATTTTTTTTTTTTTCATTTTAAAAAATATTAAACTCTTCGGTTATGCAAAAACTTTCAAAAACCATTTGAGAATTGCATAAGTAACACCATAGTAGGCTTTGATATTTAACAACAAAAAAACAACAACAAACAAATTTTATTCTATTTTTTAAAGTATTTGTGTGTAAATGCACATGAAAAGAGTGGCTAGCGGACATGGGGAAAACGTAACATAGAAGAATAAAAGAAAACCACAATTAATTAGCATTAAGGGCATGCGAGTATAAAAAGGATGCATTAGGAAATTAAAAAAATAATATTATGATACGAGTATCTAAACACACACACACACAAAGAAATGAAATGTCATAAATATTAAATATAATGGAGAGTGAAAAGTGAAGCATAAAAGCAAGGATGGAAATTGTACTCACATAAAGTATGATGATGAGCAGAGTGACCAGCAGCAAAATGTGCAGCCAATGTCGGTGGGGTAGCGGCGGCCATTGACATTTGATGGGCAGCTGTTAGCTGAGCCATGTGAGCTTGATGTTGTTGCTGTTGATGATGGTGTTGTTGTTGTTGTTGTTGTTGCTGTTGTTGCTGTTGGTGATGATGGATCTGAGCCGCATTAAATGTTAAAGCCTGGGATGTTGGCACACTATGGTGATGGCTATTAGAGCCCTGTGCAACGGGATTGGGCTGAACGTTGCCGTGATTTAAAGAGGCTAAGGTAACCAGATTTTGCATGGAAATGGGTGTGGCCAATAGTCCGTTGCCAGCAGTAGGGTTGTTGGCGGCGACTGCTGAGACCGATAGTGAAGCAGCTGTGGTACTATGATCCGGTGGGAAATTTAGTCCTGATTTTTTTAGCCATTTTATTTTTTTTTTTATTTTATAGTTTTTGTATGTATATTTTTTTAAGGAATTTTTGAATTGTGTTTGTTGATGGTTTAGGTTTATATATATTTATATATATATTATTATTTTTTTGTTTAACATGACCACACAATCAAGTCAATCATAGACATACCAAAAAATGTGTTTGAACGAATATAAAAAACATAGAAGAAAACACACACCCAATTGGATTATTTACATTTACAAATAAATTAAATAAAATTGAAAATAATAAATAAATAAAAAATAATTAACAATACATTCTAAGAGTTTTCTTATGCTTTGTGATTTAAGAAAAAAAAGTTAAAACAAAAAAAAAATCTATATTATGATAGAAATTTTAATGATAAAAAATTTTAGTCAGTGGCACAGGTTTCAGTGTGGAATGCTTTAAATTATATGAGCTTTATAAAAGTTTCAGTATTCAGTATTAGCAAAGCAGTTTTAAGGGTAAAAATATTTTAATAACACTGTACAAAAATTTATTAATTTTTCTTAAAATAACTTTTCAAATCCGGGGTAAATGGTGCCAAAAAATAAGTGAGTACCAGCGAAAGCTGCAAATATTTTTTTACCTGTTCAACCTCTATATTTTATTATAGAAAACTGGCATGGCTTATCTTTTAGACACTTACATATCAGATATAAGCTGTTTAGAGGACGTAATATTAAAGAAATAAAAACTGAAGTGATTAAAAAAAGTGCTTGAAGGAATGGAATTCAGTAGTCACGATTGTGCCTATTAAAGCCAAAACTCTGGAATATGCAGCTTTATACGAACATGGAATGCAAAATGGCGCTAAACATATCTTTCAATTGGAGGCATTTGTTGCACAGTTTGAGAATATTTATAAGAAATTTATTGCAGATTCAATGATGATGAATGATTTTTAAATGTGAAATTTTCTATGTAGTTTTAAAGTCTTAAAAGAAAAATATATCGCTCATTTGCTGCAAGAACGGCATAACTCAAAATTTTCGATTTTGAGATAAATGCGTTTTAAGTTTTCAATTGACTATAGCTGTGAAGAAAAATGAATAAATGTAAATATTTTGATATCATCTTGTAAATCAATTTATATTTAATATATCCGTATAGAAAAAAGTAGAGTAAAAAATTTTTAATAATTGTTTTCAGATGGAAAACTGTTTATACTTTGAGCTATGACGCTATTGCTGCTAAAGTTCATTGATAAGTAGTGTAGTAAACTAAAATGTGTCGTTTTTAATGCGAAAACAATTTTTTATAATCAGATGATTTTTTTCAACAAAACAGTCACAACACAAAATATGGTAGTATATAAGAATTTTTACTACATAAAACACATATTACCTTTCCACTTATAAAGTCGCAACGCAAGTTATGTCGCTTTTTGCGAAAACAAAACGATGTTCACACCTTAACGACTGTAGCGTAACTAACGATGTGTCATTGTTGTGAGTAAAAGAAGAGCAAAACCTAGGAATAGATATACTCGTCTCACACGTTCTGTATACAAGATATCAAAACGACTCTTTTACACAAGATAGAACATGATATTGCCAATATTTCTGTATTATTAAGTCAAAAATCGTGAATTTTGAGTTATGCCGTTCTTGCAGCAAATGAGCGATATATCTATGAATTCTACGCTACATGGGAATAATGGAATTAATAAAAATATATGATTTGTGAGTTAAAGGCATTCCATTGAATGTCCTGAATTTTATTTAAAAATTTTACGTTTCTAAAAAAACATCCTTTATTCCAGCACTTTTTAGAAAGTTTGATCCTGATATAAACTTTACAAAATCTGGTATTTCTGTTTTTACTTGGAGCGGCACAAGGAGTATGAACCATACCCATGCAAAGCATTCTAGTGCAAATGAGAATGAAGGGAACAGTATTGAGAGGGCGTCTGCTCAAGCCACTGTCTAAGAGTCCATCTCCTCGTGAATGTAAAAATCCTATGAAAACTGACACAATCATGCACTTATGCAGATCAGACAAATTCGATATGATATTCTTGACCAAAGATACACTTTTTTACCCTTCAACACAATTGAAGATATTCTGTCTTCTTGTCTGCGTTGTACAGTGCAATTAATTAAATTTGACTACCACGAACTGAAAGTTGTTAAAGGCGTGCTAACAAGGACTCTCTGTTCACAGAGCTGACAAAATTTTTAATAGGATTTTACCGCATTGAAAAAAATAAAAATTTTTTAATTTGTTTTTTACATTCATAAAAAATATTTTATGTTTATAAACTGCTAATGTGACAAGGATTTCTTTTTAGAAATTTATTAAATGAGGTTATGTGCACGACATCACAAATTAAGTCTGAAATCAATAGTTTGAAGTGGCCTCCGAGTTTTCATACTATTAAATGCCACTTAAATGAATAATTTGATTCTATTTATATTAAAATATTTACTAGTGCATATCGAACTTGTTTCAAACAAAGAAAAAGAAAACTTTTTGACAAAAAAAATATAGCAAACATATACATACATACATTCGAAAAAAAATAATAATTATACAATATAAGAGGAAAGAAATCAAGGCAATTAAAATGAATTAAACACAAAGAGAAAAAAAAACAATAAATAAATACAATAACAAATATTTTCAACGTTTACGGTTCGGTTTTATGCAAAAATGGAAATAAATGCTGTTAGACAAATTATTTCAAATTCTATTGCTAAATACATATAGTAGATATTTTCTTTTTTTTAAATAACATAATGCTGCTTATTGTTAAAATTGTACGCCAAGTAGAGTAGCTTTTCATTAAAGAGGCATTTTAACACTAAACTTTAGTTTTAATATTTAATTGGCATTAATAAAACAATTAGATAGATAAAAATTTATAACATATGGAAATTGCAAAAGTTTTGTGTACAATTAAATATATTAAACATACAAAGAGATACACATTCATGAAACGAGACTGACGTTAAGTATGCCTACAATTAAAACGTTACTTTAGAAATATTTCATCACATGCTAACAAAGATTAAAGCTAAGAGAATGAGTTGTTGTTTACCCCAGTTCTAAAATTGTTTAATTATGTATATTTTTATATAAAAAAATATTTCTATATTAAAAAAGGCAAATGTTTCTTGTGGTTTTGCAATGGTTTTTACATTTCTTTAATTAATTGTATTTGCGGCTTTTAAAAATAAATGGCATGTTAACTACTGTTTAATACACTCAGCGTTGCCATAACTTTTTCAAAAAAAACTGCAACTTTATAAAACAAAAACTGGTTTTCACGTAAAAAAACTGCACATAAAATATTCACATATATATATATAGTTTTTTTTCATATTTTTTTATTAAAACAAAAACATAACACAACAAATTAAATATGATATACATCTACATATAACAAAGCAATTCATTTTAATAAAATATATATAGGTACATAGGGTTTGAATAAACAAAAAGAGTTCATTATTATTCAGATATAATACTGCCTGTTCCGGAATCTCGACAAGTCGATGTCGTTCTCATATTTATATTGAAACCAATAATTAAAAATTTAAATTTGTTTGTATGTACATAGAAAAACACAAGGCATATCTATCTAACAGGTACAACCATTTCTACAAAAATCGTTAAACGACACTACTAAGTTTGACGTTTTATCAGGTTAGGCTAGTGAGCTCGTGCTCCCACCTGCAATATACACCTTGGTAAAATTCAACTTGCTTTGTGGTCAGGGGTGCAAAAAGATGTATGTGATAATTACATACTCGTATAAAAAAGTATAGTTAAACCTTGCCACTGTTATATTAAGCAAATGGGGTAAAATTAGGGTTTCAGAAATTGGAATTAAAATAACAAAATTAAGAGTAAAAAAGTAAAATGTAAAAACTGCAAAATCTGCACAGTTTACAGAAAAACTGGTTTTTAAAGAAAAAAACTGCAAAACTGCTCAATGCTTGGAAAAACTGTCAAATGCAGATAAATCTGCACATTTGGCAACGCTGAATACACTAGCACATTTTTAAGGCCAGGCTAAAAGTATGCAACGCTTTTCATGTATAACAACACTGAACAAATAAGCTGCTTTTTAATAATATCTTCTGTTTAGCAGAATTAATTTATATTTCTTGTTGTTTTGCTTAAAAGTCTCCGATGAAGAAGGAGCCTACACCCAACTCCTTATTTACCTTGTGCAAAGTGTGTAGCGGAAAAACTAAAACGAAGAAAATGTGAGCTCTTTATTGTTCTTTTCTTTGCAAGATTCAACAATTTCTTTTTTGCTTGGCTGTTACATATTTACTCTTTTTTCTTTTTGTGCTTGCATCGTCAAACATCCTCTTTGTAGTTTATTACTTCAAAGGTTTTGCTGGTGTAGTAGTCCTTTGTGGCATATTTGTAAGGAAGACATTCTTTTGCTTGCCTTCTAAAGTGATGGCGGAAATGTGGTGGTGTTGACTGACCCCTACACTACGAATTAAAAATTAATCAAGACTTTTTGGACTCTTCTTTTATTTAAAGAAAACAAGCTGGCTCTAGCTATATTGCACTTTATCTACAGTATTTGATGAGTTTCAAGGTATTTTTACTTTAAGCTTGTATATTTAGTGAAGAGCAATTTTAGGATCACTGTTGAAAGGTTCCCTACATTTTAAATTTTTTCCGTATTTAGTTTTGTTTTTTTTGCCAACTGTAAGTTAAAGTTAAAATGTTTAGTTCTTTTTAAGTTCTCGTAAATTGTTAAGGACCCGCAGAATATTTAGCTTGCAATTTTCAGAATTAGTGCAGGAATAATTTTTTTTATTATTATTATTTTTTTTTCAGTCTCTACAAAGAAAAAGTTATGTTGCGAGCAGCAAGAAAATATCTACTTGATGGAATTGCGGTAAAAACATGTGTATTTAAAATGTTGTACATCAAAGTTGTTGCTTTGGCTCTTTGCCTCCGTGGCATAATTGTCTGGCGCATTTAGCTGTTAAGCCCGACAGGCTGGTGGTTCAAGTCTATTTGATAGCTGGGAAAACTTTACCACATTTTATTTTAAAATTTTTATTAATAAATTGCTTTATATATTATTAACAATTTAGAAATTCAGAGTAAAATAATCTTTTCAAGCAATACTGGTTTAAAAGCAACTGTTCATGAAAATAATTACATCTTGACTATTTTTAGATATTAAGTCAATACTCTCTGTTGGCTACTGCCATCTATCCTGAAGTCTTCTCATAGAGAATAGCAAAAATTATAAAATATCCCAGGTCCAACGGAAAATTCGGTTATTTATTAAATCTTGCTATTTAACAGCAGCGGGCAAATTACTGTCTTCGCTTGAAATTTCCATACAATTTTAAAGAAAATTTCGAACAATGTCGCTTTAACATTTTAGGAAAACTTTGCATCACATAAATTTAAATTATTAAGTCAGTATAAAAATGTATTTTCCTTATTTTCCCATTTTCTGTTCTTAATGGATTTCGTTGCTTTATATTCTCATATTGGCAATACAATCTGCTCTTATTTCGAATAAAGTGCACAGTGGGCATTCAGCCTCCGTGGCGCAATTGGCTAGCGCGTTCGGCTGTTAACCGAAAGGTTGGTGGTTCGAGCCCACCCGGGGGCGTCGCAATATTTTAGAAAAATTTTTGTGGTAAAAGTCGAATATCTTAAATCTTAAAGCGTTATAAAAATGTATTTTCCCCTATTTCCTGTTTTCTAGTCTTAATAAATTTTCTTTTTCTATATTTTCATATTGGCCATAAAATATTCTTTTATGTCATATAAACTGCACAGTGGGCAAGCAGCCTCCGTGGCGCAATTGGCTAGCGCGTTCGGCTGTTAACCGAAAGGTTGGTGGTTCGAGCCCACCCGGGGGCGCTTAAATATTTTAATAAAACTTTACAGATTATTATTTTAAAATGTTAAAGTCCTATAAAAATTGTGTATATTATTTTCGTAACTGTTTTCTTGTCTTAATAGATTTCGTTATTTTCATATTGGCAATACGATCTGCTTTTATTTCGAATAAAGTGCACAGTGGGCATGTAGCCTCCGTGGCGCAATTGGCTAGCGCGTTCGGCTGTTAACCGAAAGGTTGGTGGTTCGAGCCCACCCGGGGGCGTGTTAGTATTTTAGAAAAAGTGGATTATTTTAATATGTTAAAGCGCTATAAAATGTTTTTTTCTTAATTTTCCTAACTTTTTCTGGTCTTAATAGATTTTTTTGCTCTATATTCTCATATTTGGATCACGATTTGCTTTTATTTTCAATATAGTGCACAGTGGGCACGCAGCCTCCGTGGCGCAATTGGCTAGCGCGTTCGGCTGTTAACCGAAAGGTTGGTGGTTCGAGCCCACCCGGGGGCGTCGCAATATTTTAGAAAAATTTTTGTAGTAAAACTCAAATATTTCAAAATATTAAAGCGTTATAAAAATGTATTTTCCCCCATTTCCTGTTTTCTAGTCCTAATAAATTTCCTTTTTCTATATTTTCATAATGGCTATAAAATTTTCTTTTCCCTTATATGAACTGCACAGTGGGCAAGCAGCCTCCGTGGCGCAATTGGCTAGCGCGTTCGGCTGTTAACCGAAAGGTTGGTAGTTCGAGCCCACCCGGGGGCACTTAAATATTTTAATAAAACTTTACAGATTATAATTTTAAAGTGTTAAAGTCCTATAAAAATTGTGTATATTATTTTCGTAACTGTTTCCTTGTCTTAATAGATTTCGTTATTTTCATAGTGGCAATTCGATCTGCTTTTATTTCGAATAAAGTGCACACTGGGCATTCAGCCTCCGTGGCGCAATTGGCTAGCGCGTTCGGCTGTTAACCGAAAGGTTGGTCGTTCGAGCCCACCCGGGGGCGCTCTAATATTTTAGGAAAACTTTTCATCAGATAAATTTATATTATTAGGTCGGAATAAAAATTAATTTTCCTTATTTTTCTGTTTTCTGTTCTTAATGGATTTCGATGCTCTATATTCTCATATTGGCCATAAGATTTTCTTTTATGTCATATAAAGTGCACAGTGGGCAAGCAGCCTCCGTGGCGCAATTGGCTAGCGCGTTCGGCTGTTAACCGAAAGGTTGGTGGTTCGAGCCCACCCGGGGGCGCTTTAATATTTTAACAAAACTTTACAGATTATAATTTTAAAGTGTTAAAGTCCTATAAACTTTGTAGTAAAAGTCGAATATTTTAAAATATTAAAGCGTTATAAAAATGAGTTTTCCCTACTTTCCTGGTTTCTAGTCTTAATAAATTTCCTTTTTCTATATTTTCATATTGGCCATAAAATATAATTTTATGTGATATAAACTGCACAGTGGGCATTCAGCCTCCGTGGCGCAATTGGCTAGCGCGTTCGGCTGTTAACCGAAAGGTTGGTGGTTCGAGCCCACCCGGGGGCGCTTATATAAATTTTATATATTTTTTATATAGTTAATATTCAGAATAAATAATATTGGCATGATTAAACAAATGATATAACATTTTAAAATAAAACTTGTCATAAAAGTATCGTAGTAAAAACCATTTGCCCTAAAACATTTGCATTTTTTAAAGTTGATTTGATTGGAATGTAAAGTATTTTCGTAATACATAATTGCAAACAAAACAGCCCATGTTGATAAGACACTAATGATAAACAAAAGATGACAAGTTATACATTAAATATATTTATGTGTGTGTAATTGTTTTTGTAATCTTTAGCATTCACAAAATATCTGATGGCCAAATTTAATTGGCAAATGGGGAGCAAACTGCAACAAAACTTAAATAGTGCTGTGATGGAAAATTTGGAATTGTAAATTTTTGTATATTTTTCAATATCTACGTGAAACATAAGAAAAAAAAACTTTTGGATGCTGGGGAAATTGTTAGAGTAAATATTTTTGAAAAAGTTTTGTTGTCTAACGATGATTTAATGTCTAATACCTGAGCTAAGCTTTGACGTAATTTTTTCGGTTTTGGTATCCATTAAAGTAAACATTTACGCGATAAACTTTAATTAAATTTTTTATAGTTGCATTATTGGTATTCAGTTCATACAATTGGTATTTTTTAAACATATCAGAGAGTGATTAATATTTTTTCTTTCAGTTTGCAATAACAAACACACAATATTAACCCTAATGTATGAGTTTTTTTTTTAATTTATATATCTCATTTTTTTTATGTAGTTGTAACCGGATATTTTTTTAAACTTTTTTTAAATTCTTTTCTACTCTCAACATGTAAAAGTTATATAAAACTTATTTCTTCCGTTAAAAATTTACTTGATATTCCTTATTTGGCTGGTATCAAGTGTTAAGAAAAATTACAATATAATATCACAGCACTAAAAATTTAGAGAAACAAACGAAGAACTACAAACACTTACTAAAGCACTAAAATATGAAAATGATAATGTTTATTGGATTTGGAAAAAAAGTTAAAAAACAAACACAAGTTTTTTGTGTCATGTACAGGAAGTCAATGAGTAGAGGGACTTTGAGGTGGAAGATTCATTCTTTTGTTCAACAAAAACTTTTCTTATTTATTAATTAAGAAAAAAATATATAGTTAAACGTAAAAACGTGTATGTTTATTTATAGACTTAACTTTGTTGCATATTCATACAAAATACTTAAATATTTCACTCACCTTGCAGATAGTGGGCCGGCTGTAAGCCGAAAGCTTGCAATTGCTGGAATATTTGCATTTGGGCAGCAGCAGCGGCTGCAGCCGAATTCGGTAGCATGGCATCAGCTGTGGTTAAATACGGTGACGTTGGCTGATGTGTCGTGCTGGCAGCGCTTACCAGCATTGTTGGTGTTAAAGCTGAAAGATTGGCAGCCGATGTTGGTATAATTCCGGCCGCAGCAGCCGTTGCGGTCGGCAATGTTGGTGGTGGGGCGGCTATGGCAGCATGTAAAGCCGCCATGGTGGAGTTTGTACGTGTAGTGGCTGCCACGGGTGTTGGCACTAAAGCACTAGTTGGACTTAAGGCGGTAGTTGCTGTTGATGGAGCCGCCAGTGCTCCAATAACGGCCGTCTGTGCTGGCGGCGTAGTTAGTGTTGTGATGCCGCACAGACCAACTTGTAGATGTTGGAATTTCTTTTGATCTTTTTCTTTTTGCGTATCGGCAAATTTAACAACGAGCGGAGCGGAACAACCCTCCATTGTTTGACTGTGGTGTAAAGCCTTTAAGAAAAAAAAAAATAAAAAAACCGGAAAAAGTAGATTTTATTCGTTTTTTTTTTTTGTTTTCCTAATTCGATATGACCATAAAAGGTATTATTTTTTAAATGAAAATTTAAAAGTTTTTTCTATTCTCGTTTGTTACTCCCACAATGAACACTAAAACAAAAATAAATTGCATATAAGACTAGACTTTTTTTTATTAAATTCTAACAATTTGTGCGAACTTATTACATTTCCCATTTATAATCTTTGGTGGGAGGGTTACTGTCTTATGCTTTAAACCCATTCGCGACAGCAGGCTACCAACTACATGGCTACATATGCCGCCAGTAACAATTGCCGCCGTATAGTCAGCTACTTAATTATTTTGAACGCGACGGCTACAACGTAAACATATAATTTTTGGTGGTGCCACTTTCATATATAAAAAGAAAAGCGCTTATTCTAAAGCTATTTATAGATCGAAACAAAGTTATGTGTTCTAGGAGTTATAACAAAAAATATAATAATAAAAAATAAATAAATAAACAAACAAATAAAAAATAAAAGCCAAGAGAGATCGGGAAAAAAATATTACAAAATAATTTTTATTCTTGAAAGGGCTATAACATTTTATATTTTTAACAATTTTTATATTCTTAACAAGTTTAAAAATAATTTTAAGCGCCAATTTATTTAAGACGTTTAACTATATTGGCAACACTAATTTATTTATTATCGTCTATGAAAATAGAAATAAATTTATTACGACACAACCACAAAAGTAGCACGGACAACAACCTGTAGTGTAATCGTGAAAATAATTATTCCCATATAAACACGTGTATTCTATTTCTGACAGGTTGTAGTCGGTAGCCTGCTGTCGTCAATGTGTTAAATGCATTATGCTGGTAAGACAAGTACGACGAAGGACACATTTTTCAGAGCTACTATTCGTAAAAAAAAAAAAAATTTTTGTATAAGAAAATACACTCAATTATGGCATCACCGATATGCAATAGATTTATTTCTATTTCTTACGCCCACGAACGATGAATAAATTATTACCGTGTGACCATGTTTCGTGTCTGTTTTTTAATGTAATACACTTTAAATCCCTGTGTTGCCTTTTGATTTTCTTCATGTCCCACTGACTGAATTTTTTAAAAATATTTCTTTCATTAGTTGTGGCTTTCATTATTAAAATTATTACTATTTGCAGTAAAAGGTGCTGTTTAATGTTTAATTCACTGCATGTAAGTGTATTTCCAATTGAAGACTGCATTTACGGTGTGTTCTTCCACGTCTTCGTGTTGCTGTGGGGACTTAAACCTTTAAGTTTAAGAATTTCATAAATTTTAATTGTAATACAATTTATAATGCTTCTGTACAGTCGACTCCGCTTTACTGGAAATAGCCAAAACCAAATTTTTTTCAGTTATCCGATTTTTTCTAAAACGTAGTTCGGATTACTGAATTTGTTACAGTTAAGCGTACTGCTTAAAATCAGTAAAACAATATTTTTTTATATCAAATGTCTAGCCGCTTGCATTGAGAATATAATAGAAAAATACAATAAAGTACGTAAGAGCGAAAAGGACAAATACATTTTGCCATTTAATTTTTTAACGGACCAAACCCGCACAATTTTTTCAGCCTTAAGTTATGCAATCGATTCGATGTCATTGTTTATTTTTTCACTAAAGCGAAGTAAGTTTCATACAACAAGTAGTTGTGGGCTTGGTTTTGGTTTTCAGTAATGCGATATTTTCAGTAAGGCAATGTTTCGCTAAAGCGAAGTGAATAAGACTAGCTGCCTTTAAAATCAGTGCGGGGATTTGTAGCGCTTGCAGTAATCCGATTTTTTTTAATAAAGCGTGTTGCGCTAAAGCGGATTCGATTGTATTATAATTTCACGACTTATACTCAGTTACCCACTCACTAGTGAAGGAGTTAATGTAGAATATATTTTAGTATGTTTGCTAGTTTACAGCAAATGAAATAAATATAAGAAAATTTTGGCAGATAAATTGATGGTTGCTATAACATCACAGACTTTAAGCCGGGCTATACAAATTTTGATACACATTTTAATATAAATTCATATTAGATCTTCAGAAGTAGTTACCCTCGTATATCACTACAAACTCTTCAGTTTGTTAATATTTTCCCTGTTCATAGTTTTATTTTCCAGTATTTGTTTCATCATTCATTTTGCTGGACTTTTTTGCGACTACTGCGCTGTTGCAGCTAATATTTTTATAGCAGTTTTGTTTACCGGAAATTTGTAATTTTGCTTGTTTCCTGTGCAATCTTACACAACCATTTTGTGGTTGACTATTTCCGCTGCAACCACAAATATCAAAACACTGCCAGCTTAGGGAATGCAAGAAATGATTAGTGAGTTTAATAGATTTTAGCAAGTTTTTGGAGGACTGCTTTCTTGTGTTGGTGTGTGTGTGTGTCTTTATGTTTCCTCTATCCTTTTTAGTGTTTCAGCTGCTACATGTGCATAAGGAAAATGGCATTTAGATGGTATTTGTTAAGGAAGTTTTTGCGTGCAGCTTCTTTATATATTAACAAAACATTGTTTCATTAAACTTTGAAAACTTGTGAATAAATAATTAGCTGATTTTGTGGTGGCAACAGTCATGAATCAGGCAATAATAAAATAGTTTTCAGATTTTTTAAGGTATTTGTTGTATCTTGTAATTATTTTTAAATCCGTGTCCACAATAGGAATGTATATATTTATATATGTTTTGTGTGTTTGTATACGATTTTTTTTAATTTGTATTGGTTTAGGTAAAAATGTATTATTATACACTAAAATGACACAAACAGCTTTTAAACTGTAGTAATATTTAGATTTCTAAATTGCAATAGAAGTGCAAATGTGTAGTACAAAAAAAAAAATATCTCACAAGCCCATAAATTGAAGTCAATTTATTATGTGAACACATTTAGTTTTTATACAATAAGGACTAGGAGTTCAGTTGTGTGCTCAGGGGGGTTACTCTGTAATGCGATGCGAAAAGAATTGATTTCGCATTTCAATGTAAATAGCATACAGATGCGTTCAGTTTTTCATTCGCATCGCATAGCCAGGGGGGCTAGGCTTTTCAGTGTCAATCTTTTTAAACACATTTTATTTTCGATATATCCTGAGTCGTTGGCTAACTTCTTTAGGCATTTTTATTTTTTTATAATATTTTCTTCTTTCAATTAAAAAATTAGGAAACATTTTTAAACCTTAAGCTTAAAAAATAATAATTATTATATAAAAGAGGTCGAAAAATTACCAAAAAAATAATTTTTTTTAAATCCTTAAAATTCGTTTAAAAACTAAAACTAATAATGAACAAATTACCTAAACTTTTAACTTTATTTATAATGATGCTGTGCTTTTTTTTAATATTTTAAAAATTCAAAATTATCTTGAAATTAAGTTCATAAAAGTGAACAAAGTTTTTATAAGTCTGATGGAAAGTTACATCAAACTGTTGGCCAAGCAAACGTTTCTAGGCATTGTTTAAAGCAAATAGTACCACACAGTCGATATTCGCACTTGCTGAACACTAGCACATGTTTATAAGAAAAGGGCTGCACCATCGCCTTGGTTCTTCTCACATCCACACAAACAAGCCAAGCCCCAGCTGCTGTCAAAGTCTCATTCTTCTTAAGCGTGAGATGACTAATGCCCAACTTATTCTGAAAGGTGGGCAAAAAAAAAATCACCCTATTGGAAGATGTTCTGATTTTTGCAAATGGCGCCCAATGTCAAATCTGTTTTGACATTTGTGAACTAGACAGATGTAGAATATAAGTGAAGAAGCCACGAAGCGATACGCTGCCCATCCTCAATCTCAAGGACGAAGTGGACGATTTTTCAACCAAAATCATAATGCATGATGAGGCTCATTTTCACGTCAGCGGTTATCTGAACAAGCAAAACTATGGCTTCTGGGGTACCAAAAAACTACGAATGATGCACGAGGAGCCATTAAACCCGCTCAAAGTGACTGCATGGTGCGCTGTTCACGCTGGAGGAGTTATTGAGCCATTTTTTTTCGAAGACGCCGCTGGCCAAGCGACAACAGTGGATGGTGCGCGCTATAGCACCGAGTTTTTTTCTGCCGTAATTGAACGAATTAGGACTGGACATTGTCCAGTGGATCTACCAGCCCAAGGTGACTAGGTGAATGGGTATCGTTGACGATATAACATGCAGGGCCTGTCAGGAAGAGGACAAGACACTCGAGCACTAGTTGTGTTACTGTCCAGCTTTTAGTCCAGTAAGAAGGCAACATTTAATCAGGAGATTATACAGGAGATGGAATTTCTTAAAGGTTCTAATTGGAAGGACTTAAGGAGATACATTGAGAAACTAGGTTCTTAACGCAATCAAATTCAGAGGTTTCCATGGTATCGGTGGATGCTTCCTACAGTAGAATGGGAACCCCTTATTATAGAGCGCTCAATAGGCCCATGAGGCCTAAGTGTAATCCTGAACGGATTGGGAAAGCTTATACCCCTCTCTTCAACCTAACCTAACCTAAACTACCAGCGCTTTCAGTGCAACAAAATCTTCCCAAGCACATAAAAAAGCTAGAAGGACACATTTTTCCCTTCGATGGCCTGTGCAGTCTGTCAAGGTATTAAAACTAAGTCTAAATTGAAACCCCCTGAAATAAGAACACTCAGAACTACCTGAGATATATAGCAATATGTACGCACTGTTGCTAAAATATCCGTTTGGCAGACTTTGAACCATTTGTCCATGCCCACAAATATTCTCAAATTAACTCCATAAATCACACACAACTTTTCAAACCCATACAATCTTTTATTAAATAATAACTTTTTAATGAAGTCAGCCGATTAAACAATTTTTGGTTAAGTTTTATTATTTGAAATAATAGGTTTTTGTTTAACAAGAAAGACTGTCTAAGCGTCTGTCTGTAAGTGTGATTGTGTGCGTGAGTGTGGCTCATAAACTCTATATGCTATGTGACTATTAAACAAATTGCTTGCAATTTGCACTAAAATGAAACACAATAAAAACTGTGCAGAAACAAGAAAAAGAGAAAAGAAACAAAAAAAAAGATTGAAAAAGTAGGCAATAAATTTTGCATACAATCCACAATTTCAGCACACACACACAAAAACAATATAACTTTAAGACTATAATTTCATACACCGAGCGGGCAGTTGTAAAAGTTACCTAGATTTTTTTTTAAATTTGTCAGCTTCTTCAGTAACTTTTAAATTAAAATGGATGATTTATTAAATATAATATTTATTAATTACAAATTTATTGAACTTAATTAATTTCAATTAAATTTATTATTTTATTTTGTTGCAATGTATTCTATTCTATTTTATTTTGTTTTACTTTATTCCTTTATTGTTGTATTTTACATAATTTTTCTATCACTTCATTTTTGATGTGTTAACATCTATACGCGCGCCTCTAGGGCAGTAAACTATCAGTTTCAATACATACGCAAGTGTAAGGTGTAAGATGTAAGAGTTTGTTTGTTCGTTGCTTGGCAGTCGGTATTGAAAGTGATTATTGGGCGATTTTCATATAATTTTCCCACGCGATTTTCTCCGGAAATTTATAATTTTTATTAATTTTTGGATTAAAACGCTAGTGCGGGTATCGACGAAGAGTTTAGGCCAAAAATTAAGGCGATCCGATATCGGTGAGCGGAGATTTAAGTGTTTTAATTCGGAGTATTAATTTGGAGTAATATTAAAAAAGTGTTTTATGTTGATCTCCGGTTTTGTCTTATGCATAGCAAAGAGAATAGTGACGTGGTTATACGTACATATATAAAAATGAGATAGCAAGACAGCAACGTATGTAGCTTATGTACAAACATAACAATGTATTTATGTACATTTGTCTGTTGCTTTGCATTCTCTTTGTTTTTTGTGGGTTTAATATAAAATAAATAAACAAAAAGGTGTTAACACATCGCCCGTGAGTTCGAACACTCATTTCTTTTTTTTGTTTTAGTGTTATAGCAAACAACCCTCGTATATGTTGTTTGCTATCTACGTGGCTTTCTAAATTTCTCTCGCTTTAACCTTCAAATCAATACTGCTGTCATGAAGCACCATCTATTAATAGGCTACTGTCAAATTATGGCCAACCACCTGCATCACGTAGTTTATGTTTGACAGCCATTAATGGCATACAACCTGGTGAATTTTAATAAATATGCAGGATAGTGGAGTTCATGTATGGATTAAAATTATAAACGATGTGTGGTGTCGTGGGACACCGGATAGGAACGAAGTTAATTATTATATATAAAAATATTAATTTTAAGTTCTATTCGAGGTATAACGAAAATAATTATTCGGGTATTCATTTTTTATAATGATTTTTTTTTTCGCCGACCAACGAATATACAGAATCCATTTTGTTCCCAAACGAAATTGAATTCTGTCACGGCACGGCTGCGTATGATTAATATTTGTTTGTATGGAATCGTATTATTCATACGCCTTAAACATTGATTTAGCAACAAAAAATCTTACGTTACGGAAGTTTTTTTCCGGTTAGGGTACCCCTCTGAATCGTCCCATAAGCAACTTAGTTCCAAAAAAAAAAATATTCTAAATATTTCACCTTCAATGAAATAATTTGATTTTAATAAAATATTCTTAAAAAAATTGCTAATGGCAGATTTGAACTTGAGTCTGAATAAAAAATTCGTTTCTTAATAATAAAATCAAGAAGTTCGAAAAATAAAAATTTTCACACAATTATAATTTTTTTTTTTACATTAACTTGAGTGATGCCTTCCATTAACGATTGTATCGTTAAAAAATTCTTTAAACTCAAAGCCATTTCGAAACTATCCTCGCATAACTTCATAACTTCATGTGTGCATGTTTTGAAAAGAATTTTGAATTTGCATTCAACGCACATACTCACATACCGAATTGCTGTGAAAATGACTGGCGATAATCATGTATGAGAACGAAAACGAAATCACGTTTAACTAAATAACGTGAGCAATTTTTAGAAACTTTTTCAAATAGCCCAGCCATAAACTTAAAATCTACAAAAGGCTTTATTAAGAATATAAATTCCTTAAATTGCAACAACAACAAAAAAAAAAAGAGAAAAAAAAGAACAAATTGACAACTCACTTTAATTGCTCCAATGGCATGTTGTTTAGTATCGAATGTAACAAAGGCACAGCCTTTACTTTGGCCATTCTGGTCCCTCAGCACCGTGCACTCCTCGATGGTGCCATGGCCAGCAAACAATTGTCTGACATCAGCTTCATTATACTTCTTATTTAACATGCCAACAAAGAGTTTACGTTCTGCAAATACAAAAAAAAAGAAAAGAAAAGATGAAGCGAATGTAAATAAAATCAGGAATGGAAGACTTAATATTAGCAACTTATGAATGTAAATGAAATGTTTTTCTTCAAATTCTTTCTTTGTCTACTTTATTAATCAAACGAACTTGCAGTTAATTTAAATAAATGCTGAAAAGCAATGGCAACGAAATGAGTTCAACTTCACAACAACTTTTTAACACTCACATTGGAAAGTTGTCGTACAATTGTGTTCGGACACAAGACAAACAAACATGAACTCTTGGCCAAACAAATAAAAGATGTGGAAACAATTTTTGCAATTTTGTAAAAATTTTTGCAATTCTTAAGAGAATGTACAAAAAAGCACAAAAATTCTCATTCACCTTAACCGTCCACCTTAACGAAAGTTAAGTACAAAGAACCCTATGAAACGGGTAAAACAATAAGAGCTGGGTCCGCCAAATAACTGCTTTTTTAAATGCTATAAAAAAACTACTGAATATTTTCTCAAATTCCTTTTTTTTATTTGAAAGTACAATCCTTCCGATTAATAATGGAAAATACTTTCATTCAAATGGCTGCATGGCCCGATAACGATCGCCATTGACTGTAACGGCCACTCCCTGTTCATTTTCGAAGAAAAATGGCCCAATTATGCCTCTGCACCAAAATCCGCACCAAACAGTGACTCGTTTTGAGTGCGTCAGCTTTTCAATGTATGCGTGTGGGTTTTCTGTGCCACAAATGCGACAATTTTGCTTGTTTACATACCCGCCAAGATCAAAATGAGCTTCATCTGAAAATATGATTTTTTTTTTTTGCAAAACCGGCATCTTCTGTAAGTCAATCGCAGGCCCACTTAGCGAAGCGATAACGCATTGGATGGTCAACCATATTCGTTCAGCGGAAGGATAAAACTAATTGACTGTCAAATCAGACAGGCGCTAAGTGTTACCATTCACGACATAAGCACTGGTTGAAAGAAAAAACGTTAGATTGCGTACCCTATATATTGTATCGTGTTAGCCAAGCAAGCTTCGGCATTTTCTAGGCGGTGCAGGGTGTCCTGTAAAAATATAATTTCCAGATTATAAACATTTCTGCCTTTCCTTAGTCATTCCTGTACAAATGGAAACAAGTTATTAATGGTTTTTTTTTTTTGTTGCGTGCAATTGTTTGAGTGTTTTAAGCCATATGAAAATTTCTGTGCGTGTGTGTGAGTATATATGTAGTAACTGGCTATTCATTACAAAGATGTGATGCAAAAAAAAAATATTTTCCACAAAACTGGCTTTTCATTGATATGATGACATCACAAGCGTAACGTTAAACGAGAACTTAGGGTTCAACGGAATTTATGGAGCGTCCTTAAGAAAAATTAATGAATCAGTTAAAATAAATATATGATAAAATTTGTGACCGATGCACATTGGTTGTCGAAAAAAGGAAATGTATTCTAATAGTAAATAGATTTGTTTAAGCTTTTAGGTTATTTTAAACAAATCTATTTACTATTAAAAAAAAAGGTTAAAAAAAAATTAGACGCAAGAAATAATAATAATATTTTATAATCAAAGAGTATTAAAAGTGAACAGCTCCTGTTTGAAAAAATTTTCTTTGGTCCGTAACATTTAAAAATTTTCGATATACTTCAGGCAAATTAGGGCATTCAATACCGATCGGAATTTGTATTTAAAATTTATTGAAAATTTCGTTCGATATCACATGCCTGTAATTTGTCTCCTGATGTCGATTTTCTCCCTGATAATAATTTTGTTACGTTAACAGAAAGGTAACACAAAGGGATCATATTGGACCCAAGTGGGCTGGACTCTTTCCTTTCTCCGCCAGCAACCTGTTAACCTAACCTAAGCCAATAGAATATTTCCATAAATGATCTCTCCTCTAGCTAAAATTTACCCTACACCAGCACTAGCCACGTGACTAGTTCTTAAGTGATAGAAAGTAAGAAGGGGTAATAAATTTAATAGGTAGAACCGCTTCCGCGACACACAAACCCAGCCAGATATATAAAATCTTTTTTATACATGGTCATAAAGAAAAATGTGTACGAGGTCTGTTCAAAAAATAAGGTAAATTTTTATTTTTCTCAAAACAAAATTTTTTTATTTATTCATCACTCTCTATTTTGTTTTCTTCAAAGTAGTTCCCGAGATAAAATACATGATGTTTTTTATAGAGTGTCATAAGTTTAAATCATAATAAAACAAGGAAATAAATTTTTAATGTCCATGAAACGCGTTTTATTGGAAAGCAAATTTTATGATATTAATGCTTAAATATGATTTGTGAAATGTGGTCACCATGGCTGGCGCGTAGAGAACGCAATCTGGAACACCAATTTTCAATAACTAAAAAAAATTGTTCATAAATTGGAAGGACACAACTCCAGTTGCTGAAAATGACGACAATTTTATTGATTAGGATCATCTTCAATGCTTTCCAGTACAGCAGCTATAACTTCAGCAGAGTCTCACGGGATGCCCGTTATCAGTAACAGTAAATGTGGTCCGAAAGCGATGTATTGTTCTTCTCCTTATCCACTCTGAAGGTGCGCCATAAAATGGAAGAAGTGCACAATTGTTTGGATTAAAAATTTCTACAGTTTGTACTCATTTCCCTGATACTGTGACACTCTAAAAAGAAACATGCTTTACTATTGTACGAGCATTTTTGCCAATCGTCCTAGCAGTTCAGATGTGTCTTGGAGCTCTCTAAGCAATGCAATTTTTATTTCTTTAGTAATTCTAAAATGTCGCCCTTTTATGAGCCTCTGCAATATTGGAAACAGGAACAAGTCGCGAGGGGGAAATGTAGAAAACAAGATTGGCCGAGGTTAACCAACAAAAAAAAAATCACAGAGAAGCAACGACAAGTGATGAGATGCATTAAAGTGACGTAAAAGTCATGAATTGTTTTTTCACAATTTCGTACATTTTCTTCTTCTTTAAACTATAAAAGTTAGACTTGAGTTAAGGATTTAGAAAATAGAACATGAATAAAATACTGAAATGGCAACACAGGGATTTAAAGTATGTTGCCGTCGGTTTACTTTAATTCTCGTATGCAATTACATAATAAAGTTTTTAGAAATAAAAATTGTTATCAACCTCTACTTTCATAAAGATATTTTTTTTTCAATATACAATTTTTTTTAATTAAAAAAAATCTGTTATCATATTCAATGCAACTATAACAAAAAGTCACATAAGAGCTGATGATAAAAATGTGGTGGCTTTCGAAAACAGCTGTTCTGCTCTACAGTGCAAATTTTTTAATTAAAAAAAATCTGTTATCATATTCAATGCAACTATAACAAAAAGTCACATAAGAGCTGATGATAAAAATGTGGTGGCTTTCGAAAACAGCTGTTCTGCTCTGCAGTGCAAGTTTTTTAATTAAAAAAAATCTGTTATCATATTCAATGCAACTATAACAAAAAGTCACATAAGAGCTGATGATAAAAATGTGGTGGCTTTCGAAAACAGCTGTTCTGCTCTGCAGTGCAAATTTTTTAATTAAAAAAAATCTGTTATCATATTCAATGCAAATATAACAAAAAGTCACATAAGAGCTGATGATAAAAATGTAGTGGCTTTCGAAAACAGCTATTCTGCTCTGCAGTGCAAATTGGATTATGAAGTTGATGTTGATGTTTTCTTGGAACTTGGAATATTTATCATGTCTTTTTAAGCTAAAACACATTAAATGAGTCACTATGCCTTGATTAGCTCCAAGATTGTGTTGGGATTTACATTTTATCCTAGAGTTACCCACATTCAACTTTAATAGTGTCCCTACTTTAGTTTTTTAAGATATGAATTGATGCACGAAAAAGTTGCTGTTAGCCCCACTGTGCATTTATTAAGTGGTACATATTAAGCTAGAAATGAAGTGATCGTATATAGTGAAAGCAGGTTTTCGTATTTGGAAAAATGCTTGCTTGCATTTAGTGAATTATTTACTTTTAGTAATAACACGTTAAATTGAAGTCAATTTAATTCACTCTTCGATTTCTAGTTACATAATGCAGTTGAACAAACTTTTGACTGACTTAGAGCTGATATAAAATCATGTACACAAATCCCCTACCACACAGAAATTCTAGCTACGCTCTTGTTTCCCGTTTTGACTTTTCTTACATTTTAAATAACCAACAGACTGACGGATTACTCAACAAATAGTGCCGCTATGCTCGTTTTTTATTTCTCCGATTTATTTTCATGCCACTTTATATTATTTTCAGCTTTTATATGGCAGTTGTAGTGGTAGTTGTTGCAACTATTATGCAATTGTTGTTATTTTCTTTTCTTTTTTTGTTTTTGTTGCATTGCAGTTTTGTATGCCCATCATCTTCCACTCAGTGAACAGTTAGCAAATAGTTGCTCACTACACATGTACACAATCACATTTGTTTGTATGTGCACGTAAGTATAATTTTGTGGCATTCGTATTAAGTATGAAAAATATAGTTTTGTTGCTGGTGGAAGAAATATGTACATACATGCAACATCTATACGTACGGAGTGTATAAAAATGTTGCCGTGAAATGAGCGTAATAAAAGCGGTATTAAAAAGTTTGTTTAACAACAATAATAACAATAATATGGCAACAAAATAAAAAGGATACAATATCCACTACAAACTATTCCATCCAGCTGTATTGCACAGCCAATAATGTTAATTTAACATTTTATGTCGGAAATGAGAGCCCCGTTGTGGGCTGGGGGAGGGAGAGCGTGTGCGGCTTGGCACACATGAAATAACTTTGCTACCTCAACTTGCAACATTTTTTATTAGCAACTATAATTTGTGTATTTTATGTGTATTTATTTATGAGAGGGTGCATGGGTGTGTGTGTATGTTTCGGTGCCTGCCTATGCACCTGCATTTGCAGAGTGGCATTGGTGTAGGTGTTTGCAGTGCTTTTAGTTAATGTTGAGGTTCATAAGTCGTTAAGTTTTGTGCCACAATTTTGCATTTCTGCATGAGTAGATTTTATTTGTTTGATTTTTATTCCCATTTAATGTGCAACACAAACAAAAAACAATGCCGTGTTTTTCTATGTTGTTTTGTTTCAAACTCATAATTGTTATGATGTATATTTTAGTATTTAATGTTGCTGCTGCAGTAGTTGCAACTTGAGCCAATGTAATTTACAGTTGTGACTGTGTGCAGCAATTAAAATGTTTGCATACTTTAAGGGTTTAATGACCAGATTTCTTGTTATGATGATCATAAACATCGTAAATTGATTTATAGAGTTTAATATCGTTCCTGGTTGCATAAATTTTATGATCTTGACTTGAAAAATTTCAAACTTGAACTCCAGCAAAATAAAGGCATTTGTTATGAAATTTTTAATTGACATATTTTCAATTATTTGTTAAAGTCTGCTGATGATGTGGTAAAGCACCAATGAAATGCATACAGAAATTGTTTGACCACCAACAAATAAATTTCATTTAAAGGCATTTGTTTAAATTTAATAATAGATGCGATGTTCCTTGGAATGGTTGTGTAGGTGTACAAGCCTGGTCATGTCTCCGTTTCTTCTAAACCAGGTTCGAATTTTACTGTCTCGTTTATTTTTAACCTTGTCCTTAATTGTTTAATAGTATTAACTAGTATTATTTTCTTTCTTCCCAACAGTTTCTTCTAATAAAATTTTATATGTGTGTTTGTTCAACATGTAAAAGGATTAATAAAATTAAATCCTTTAAATCCTTAAATTGAAACCTACACCTTAAAGGATTATATTGATAATAATATAATTTTATACATATTGTTAAAGCTTTTAAGTGTCTAATGGATTTATGAAAATAAATATAAGCACATCTAGTATATTTGGAATAATAGATGATTAATATAAAACCCACATTCATGATGCATCCATTAGGGTATCACCCAACGACAGCAAAAATAGAATGTAAAAGCGATAAACATACTGAGCTTACAAAGGGTCTTTTTTTTTAATAGAGTGACACAAGTTTAAATCATTATGAAACAAAAAAAAACCTGCTTTAATGGAAAGAAAGTTTTATGAAATTAATGTTAATATATGATTTCTGCCATGTGGCCGCCAGAGTTCGAAATATTGTACATATTTTATCCTCTGTACACACAAGTTTACATCAACGACATTGAAAAACATGACATTGCAAAATGTATGCATGCCTCACTTTATACACAACTAAATCTTGAGTGCACAGTACTGTGCATCATACCTCAAGTGTATACATTGAAGACATTGAAAACATTGAATTCACTTTATGTACGTATGCACATTTGCGGAGATGACAACATTGTATTTGTTTTGTAACTTCATAAAATGAATGTGTGTGTGTGTGCAGTAAAAGCAAACACTGAAAATATTATACACACCCAACAGTTTCAAATTAAAAAAGCATATACACGAGATGTACACGGGTACACTCATAGTGATACACAAGTACAAGGTGTACACGATGAAAGAAAGACAGTGCCTATAGTGTATTCAAGGTGTACATTTTATTAAAGGTGTCCATTAAATTTTGTTGTACATTTCTGAGATCTCTGGTAGCCGCCACGGCTGGTGCGTAGAAGGCGCAATCTGGAACACTAATTTCCAACAACTAAAAAAATCGTTCATTAAGTGGAAGGACACAACTCCAGTTGCTGAGAACGGCTATGAATTGTTTGATTAGGATCATCTTTAATGATTTCCTGTGCAGCGGCTACAGCTTCTTCCGAGTTTCTTCTTCTGTTTGTCATGCAGATCCGAACTTAAGCCCGTTGAAAAAATTAACAATATTTAATAATAATATTGGCCTATTTAACCCTTAAATAGCCAGCTTATTTTGTTTTTCCAGTTTTTTTTTCATATAACTAAAAAATACATTAGAAAGAAACTTTATGTATTCCTCAATCGAATTGTCTTTTTTAAAAGAAATTGAGAAAAAAATTATATTTAAGTGTTTGTGTCACAAGTAAAACAATTCCAACATTTCAAACATTTCAAATATATCAGTTTTACACAATTTTAGATTAAAATATTTAGAATTTGTTATTTCAAAATTTTTCATATATTTTAAAAGAGGAATCTAACAAAATTTTTTCCAGCCGTTCTTCACTTCTAAATGGTGTAATGACACCGAATTTATTTATAAAAATTTGTTTGATTAGGATCATCTTTAATGATTTCCTGTGCAGCGGCTACAGCTTCTTCCGAGCTTCTTCTTCTGTTTGGCGTCTCACGGGAAGCACATGATCAGTAACAGTATATGTGGTCCAAAAACAAACTATTGTTCTTCGAATTGGCCGCTCTGAAGGACGATTATGTACGCCATAAAATATAGGAAATGCACGATGATTATTGTCTTTAAAAATTTCAACAATTTGCAGGCGTTGCTCTGGTGTTCTGACACTCTAAAAAAAGCACACTATATTAAAAGTGCTTGCTGATATTATAAATGAATATCTTGATTATTATATGCTATGAAATAATTTCTATGATCATAAATGGCATAGGATATTGAAATAAAAAATTCAGTGAAGTGAATAAAAATTTCATTCAGAAAAATTGTTGCATTTATAATTTTTAAAGTACCAAACTATAGCATGAATTCCATTTCCGAAGCAAATTGAGCTCTGTGTCGTTATTGGTTGATTCAATGCTTGCAACTGCCGAAATAGTGTAATAAATAAGAGGCTGGACACCAATTAATTACGTAATTGAATCGCTCACTTATGCGAGCACATATAATTTATTTTATAAGAACTTTCACGTATTTTAAATAATTCAGAAAAATATAAAATCAATTGTATATAAAAGTTTTAATTGAAAAATTTAAAATCTAAATTGCGTCATTCATATAAACCATGAAATCCTGTATTATTCGGACTATAAAATCACTCAGCTGATTCAATTACTTAAATGAAAACCATTGGTCAGGCTGAAGTTCAAATCTGCGAATTTATTTATTATATTAGGAATTTTTAATAAATTAATTTTTTCATGTTTACAATATTTTTTATAATGTCTGGTATCTCCCTGAATTTTTCAATTTCCCTCGCAGAAACTTTGAAGGAAATCAATTATAATACAGTCGACTCTTGATAATTTAAAACTCGTTAATTTGAATCTCGCGGTAATTTGAACTGTTTTCCAAGTCCCTTGAAAAAAACTCAATAAATTGAAAAATAACTATGTAATTTGGTCCCCTTAATAATTTGAAATTATTTGAATGGCATTTTGAACGCCGACTCGCTATAATTTGATTTTTTTTAATTGCTGTGTTTTTTGCAAAATATTAAATAGATAAAACACCCATTTATTTTAGTTTTTTGCGATGTGCTACAAAAATGACATCTTGCTCGCCAACGTTCTATAACTTGAAGTTCGCTTATTCTACAATCTTTAATTTGAACTCCTAATGTGATTTTGTTTCTGTTTTTGAAAGAAATTTAAATCGTTTGCATTAGTTTCTGCACCACGATTTTGGTATACACCACTACATCGACAGTTGCTAACATAAAAAATTAAATTTCTTTGCTTTGCTTTTGCGGAATTTAGTGCGTGCAAATGGTATTGCTTTTTTTATGAAAACTCTTTTTAATTTGAATTTTTTCTGTCTCTCTTTCGATATTTTGAAGTCTCGTTAAAATGAAAACTATATTATTTGAACTTTTTCTCTAGTCCCTTCAGTTTCAAATTATCAAGAGTCGACTGTATATTATTATTTTGAAGTTATAATTTTTCCAATGCACCATAGGACGTGAACACCTCTAATGTTTACTTTACAAAATTTTAATTCCTAAAGTCTCACATGCAACACATTAGGTTTGAATATATTTTCTAAACTTCAATACACACAATCTGTTGTGTATTCAAGTCTTTCGTTTTTATTTCCATCACGTATACACATGAAGAAAATTTTCCAACACTTGCAATTTGCTGTTATTCCTTAGAAATACTGCATTCAAAGTTTTCAAAGCCATCATGTCTTTGTTAACAAAACGAAACTTTTTAACGTACAAAATATATTAAAATGTTGTCTTAATAGTTTTAACTTTTAAGTTGTAGATTTTAGAAGTTAAATTAAATCCTGTTAAGCAAATAAATAAACATGCATTTATTTGCCATCTACAGAATTCTCAAAGTATTTCGAATATTTTAATCCATCTTTAGATTTTGTAGTCAATTTTTTGTCGTTGCTGTTGTTGTTGTTGTTGTTGTGTTGTTTTTAGTAAATAAACAAACTTATTTGCAAGATGTTTTTTCCTTAAGTCTGTAATCACATAAGCATGGCAAATAAGTAGTAATTACATTTACTTATGGTAAATATGTTACATGTAGCTTTTAATACTCACACGGAAAATTTTAATGATGAAATTAGTTTTGTGCTGCTATAGAAATCATGCATTTTGGAAATATTTTTACATTTTATAAGAATGATTTAGGTATGATACATTGTATTCTTAGATATTTCTCTTCTAAATATAGATGATGCTTGTACAGTTCTAAATCTTGTTAAAAAAATCAATATTATAAATATTCAAATGTTTGTGCAAGGTGATTTAGCAAAATAGACAGATTATTTAGACGTATGCAGCGGAAAAAAATGGTGGTAATCCACTATCAAAGTTGGGCAGTTTCTGTTGATGCACTCCGTATTTAGAGTAACAAACATGAGCTCTTCTTATATTTTACACTCCAAAAATAACTTTATAATAAAATTATCAATTACATTGTAGGCTGGATACCGCCTTTTCCCAGATAAAGCCATCAAAATGTTCTTTATATTTGGACTTCATTATGGAATCAGTTAACATCACTTTTAGAAAGTCTTACAGTTGAAGATGATAAATTTAATTTGTAACGCGTGTTTTTTTTAGAGTGTCACAGCACCACAGCAACGCGTGCAAATAGTTGAAAATTTTAATCAAAATAATTGTTCTATTTGTCAAACTCATCGTGCACTTCTTCCATTTTATGGCGCACATAATCGTCCTTTAGAGGGGCTAATGCGAAGAGCAATAGATCGTTTTCGGACCACATTCACTGTTAGTGATCATGTGCATCCCGTGAGACGCCGAACAGTGCACACTGAAGAAGCTGTAAAGTACTGAAGATGATCCTAAAGCATTTAATACAATCCTAATCACTCAATTCGTCACCGTTCTCAGCAACTGGGTTTGTGTCCTTCCACTTTATGGAAGATTTTTTTAGTTATTGAAAATTGTTTTTCCATATTGCGTCTTTTAAACATTAATTTCATACAATTTTCTTTACCATAAGGCCAATTTCATTGATATCAAAAATACATTTCCTTGTTTTATAATGATTTTAACATATGTCACTCTATAAAAAAAAACACCCTGTATGATCGCTAAACATCTCCCCCTTTCTAGGACTGTGTGGATTCTACTTCAAAATGGTTGTGATTCTAAGATCAGGCGACATGAAATTCAGAAAGTCTCACTGTTACAATTTTGCTAGTATGGAAAATTTTAAGATTACTGTGCATGGGATTCCCCTTTTTAAAATTCCTAAATTTTCGTGGAAGCTCTGATTTGTGTGAAAAGATAAAAACATTGAGAACATCATATTTATAATTATGCAGACATTATAATGCTAATAATAGCTTTCAATAGGGGGCATACATCTCCCACTTTTCGCCCTAAAATTGAGAGATTCTAAAGGTTGTCATATAATGACAAACATATAAATAATTGTATTGTATCGGGTTACACTTTTCCAAAATATTTAATAATTATGTATGAATTTTTAAAAAAAGCGAAAGAAATACATGGATTATTGGGAATATTGGGAATATTAATCGTCAGGGTTGGGGAATTTCGTAGTAACCAAAAAGGTAATAACTTGAAAATATGAATGTGAGAACTTCTCATATTCAATTTTCGTTAAAATATTGGTTAAATAGTTGATATTCCTACTAACTAGCACCACTTGCAAAAGTGGAAAAATTGAACAAAGAACGCTGATGAGATGGCGTAGCGGCCTCGAAATCAGTACTGATCCGTTCTGCTGGTTTGATGATTATTGAAAAATATTCTTAATATTCCAATCTTAATATAAAAAAATAATAAATAGAATTTGAACAAATTCATTTATTAATAATATAATAAAAAATCATTTGCAGTCATGCAGATTCGAACTTAAGCCCGTTGAAAAAATTAACAATATTTAATAATAATATTGGCCTATTTAACCCTTAAATAGCCAGCTTATTTTGTTAACCCTGGGACTGCCTAAGCCCTTTTTTTACTTTTTTCCAGTTTTTTTTTCATATAACTAAAAAATATATTAGAAAGAAACTTTATGTATTCCTCAATCGAATTGTCTTTTTTACAAGAAATTAAAAAATTATATTTAATGCTAGAGTTAATGTCGACGCCGTTGACGGCGTTTCAACGCCGAAAAAGTTGAAATAGATTGAACTTTTACGGCGTTGCAACGCGTTGAGATTAACTGCTCTCATACAATTTCATACGATTCAACTTTTTTTTGACATTTGACGCCGTCGACGACGTCGACATTAACTCTAGCATAAGTGTTTGTGTCACAAGTAAAACAATTCAAACATTTCAAATATATCAGTTTTACACACTTTTATATTAAAATATTTAGAATTTCTTATTTTAAAATTTTTCATATATTTTAAAAAAGGAATCTAACAAAATTTTTCCAGCCCTTTTTCACTTCTAAGTGGTGTAATTGACACCGAATTTCTTTATAAAAATTTGTTTAATGAAGTTGCAGCAACTGGTCGTTAAATCATATAAGCAGAAGTAATTGTTGAATAGAAAAAATTTTTTATAGCATTAAATAATGGAAAAAAAATATTAAATTTTTATCAACTAAGCCACCTAATAAGTGGTGACAAACACAATACACATGAGCACTGATGATGAAAGGGTTGCGTGTTTCGAAAACAGCTGTTCTGCTCTGCTGTGTAAGTTGAATAACAAAATGATGTTGACTTGCCTTTGTGCATTAGAATATTTATCATGTCTTTCTGAGATTTAAATTAAAAAAAAAATTCGAACAATTAGCCTATAGAATGTTAATTCAATTTAATATATTAAATTCTTATATTTTTAGGCCTTTGGAAACTGGCTTCATGTCTTTTGTAAAAATCTATAAAATTTTAATGACCAAAAAAACTCCTAGTATTCGGTTTGTATGAAAAGGGCACGAACAGTATATTCCTTTCTTAATTTTAAAATATGTACAGACAAAATTTAATTCAATACAGATACATTCAAGTTAATCAAAATAATTTAAATCACGCCAAAGTTAAATTCACAGTAAATTTAATTGGTTTTAATATATTTTTAATATCAATGGACAAAAACCATTTGCATATAACGAATAAAACTAACGCTCTGCTGTGTAAGTTGAATAACAAAAACTGATGCTGACTTGCCTTTGTGCCTTGGAATATTTACCATGTCTTTCTGAGATTTAAATTAAAAATTTCGAACAATTAGCCTATAGAATCTTAATTCAATTTAATAATGCTGCTAATTTTTGCACTGAACTGAATTATGATATTTAGTAAGAGATTTGGAGAAAGCATCAATATTTTTATAAATATTTTAAGAAAATTCGTAAATAAAAATTTATCTAAAGAAAACTAATGACAACAAGTTATTCATGACCTGCTTCCATATGGGATATTATAAAACTTACCAACACTAAACCAAACAAAAAACCATTATTGCAAAATAATTGTTAATATTGTCAAAGTAAAGTATGTAAAATGTTTTCCATAAATAAGACAAAAAAAAAAAAAAAAAAGAACAACAAAGACACACATTTGCTAGCATGTGAAGTGCTTAAAAGAAACACACACACACTTCCACGATTGGGGGAGAAAATGAGAGAACAAACACCGGAAACGGAAATTTTCAACAACATGCTTGCATATTACATGCAGTAAAGCAAACTTTACTTCCATGTATGCGAGTGTGTGTGTACGAGCGATTGTATAGAAAATTTGTAAAACACAAATTTGTATGAAATTCTTGCAATTATCTCCACACACACAACTTAATAATAAAATACCAAACAAAAACGCAGCAAAAATTATAAAAAAAGAAAAACTTAGGAAATTTGTGTTGATAGTGACGTTACTTTGTATTTATTTAGTTTGCTGTGAAAATTTGATGGCAAACTTTTTCTCTCTGTAGTTTAGTAACATACGAAGGCCGTCCAATTGCAGTTTTTTTTAGCCAACTGTCTTTAGTAATAAATTCTTAGCCGGCTGTCGTACTACTGAAACACTATCTGTGAATCCTGCTGTATGCATGTGTGTGTGTAAGTGCAATTAAGTTTTGCTTTTTGTGATTTTCTTTTGTAAGTTTTTACTCAGTGTGTTTTCTTTTTCTCATAATTCTACAATATGTTGTTGTACATTTAATTAGCTCAATTTATGCAATAAAAGTTTAAATTCTATACATACTTTTTTCTCTCAACTTTCTTTTGCTATTTTAACAGACAACTTCTGTCTATTTTAATGATTTTATTTTATTTTATTTTTTATTTTTTTGCCAGGCAACTTCTTCTACTACAGTTGTATTGCAACATGAGAAGCTGTTCAGTATTTGCAACATGTACGAGTACAATATGTATGTTTAAGTTTATATTTTCGATTTCTCTCTCTCTCTTTTCTGTTGGTGTGTAATATGAGTATAATTGCAAAATTATGCAAATTATCATCAACCTTTATGTTTCTTTAACTGTCAGGTAGCAAAAGTGTTGCCAATTTTGGGCAAATATAGTGAAAAGCATGATATTCGGGCCTGTTCTGTAAATCACGTCGGGTTGAAATCGCGTGAATTCAAAAATAAATCGTGGTCCTGAAAACGTTCTTAAAATTAGATACGGCAGTTTTCTTCTGGATATGATATTTGAAGCTATATATAACAGCATTGAAAAATGTCTGGAAAAATATTTCTATTAGTGGAGATAATTTTCTAAAATCACGCGATTTCAAACCGACGTGATTTACAGAACAGGCCTGATTATTTTTTTTCCAGGGTTGTCGCATTTGCATGTTTCCAAGTCAAAATGTGCAACATTAAAACAAATGAATAAAGGAACGCTGTGGATATGGAACTATGACCGCCGAAAATAAACTTTAGTGCAGTAATGTCAAATGATGTCAATGGCTCCAACTTATTTCAAACTTCTTATAAACATATATTGTATATACATATTTATATAAATATATTATTTCTGTTTAGAGGCCTCAAAACAGGACTTGCGATACTTCCCGCTGAATGAGTGTTTCTCAGTAAACAATTATATTTTACGTTCTCAAAATAAAAGAGCGTAAGCGTACATGTGAGTTTTGTTTTCACAATTGTGTATGATGCTGACATCACTGCTTTAGTGACATGATCTTTGAAAATCTTTTTTTTTAACGATTCCTGATAATTTTATTTCTCAAGTAAATGCAAATAATTTACAGGAGTAATTGTTCTAACACGATGACGCAACATGACCTGCAGCGTACGACACTTTAACTTTGTTTCGAAAAACGTTCGGTAGGTGCATTATCTCAAGAAAAGACCCTGCAGTAGCCACATCCTTCGAGTGATTTAATATCTTGAGACTAGTTTTTTGTGGTGGTACGGTAAGACTCTGGTCTATGCTGATAAATCAGTAACTGTTGAACAATTAGAAGAACTATTGATTAAAAGACGCCGAGGAAACTCGAAAAGGTGCAATAAAATATACACAATTCAGCGGTATTTTTATTATTTTTTTATAAACGTGACATTTTAAATGAAACACCCAATTCATACGATGAATTTTATGATGTCCAATTTTCTACGTCACTTTTGGTTTCATAGCGAACGGTGTAGAGAAGAAAGAGGGGGTAGAAAATATAACTTGATTTCTGATTTCATTGTTTTTTTTTTTTCATATTTCTCGTTACTTTAATACCTAATTCTCTTTATTACATTTTGTTCTGTTTTCATTTTGAGGTCATATACAAGTGAAACAATAACAAAAAATTAAAATAGACATGAAAACCAATTTCATCGTATGAACGTATGAAGAGTTTTTGACACCAATTTTAAAAGGGAATTGATAAAGTTAGACGTCATAAAATTCATCGTGTGAATTGATTGAAAGACCATTCCTTAAGCAATATTTTTTTAAATTTTTTCAAATTGACAATTTTAATTAATATTATGATTAATACAGTTCTCGGATTCTTTTTCATAATAAAATTTGTGTAAATAAGAACTGTTATCACATTCAACTAAGCCACCTAATAAGTGGTGACCTAACACAATACACATGAGCACTGATGATGAAAGGGTTGCGTCTTTCGAAAACAGCTGTTCTGCTCTGTTCTGTGTAAGTTGAATAACAAAAACTGATGTTGACTTTCCTTTGTGCCTTGGAATATTTATCATGTCTTTCTGACATTTAAAAACAAATTTCGAACAATTAGCCTATAAATCTTAATTCAAAAAAAGTATTGTTTAAAAAAATATATCTCTGTCAACGGCAACTCTTGGCCTCCTATGCCGCCAACACACAAGTAGACAAACACCCATTTAAATAGTGAACATTTCTGAACTCGTTTATTTCAATATACTAAAGCACAACTTTTCATACTTGAAAATGTTTATATTTTTTTTATCTCTCTTTATTTCATGTTTCTTCAGTAACATGAGTTTTTATAATTTCATATTAATTTTAATTGAAAGGAACTGTTTTTTTTTCTTTTTGTAATACAACTATTGTATGCAAAAGTATAATAATTTTATCTGAAACTGCATAATAAATATTTCGACTTTTAATTATTTTTTTTCAGATGCAGGACATACGAAAGTATCGAAATTTTTACTTTTACTGACCACTAATTGGTCTTATTCAAGGTAGAATTTCAATAGAATTTTATTCTGTAAAATGAATGTATAAAATTCTTTATGAAAAAGAAATTTCATAATGAAAAAAAAATGCAATAAAAAACTTTTATGAAATATGACTACTGCGTTTTATATGCTTTTATTGCAGTTTGTTTTTTTCTTTTTTTCTTCTCTCTTTTGCAATTGTATGTGTGCAATTATATTTAATTTGTCACATTTTATTCAGTTTTCATGCTAAAACGCACTAAAATGTTAACTTTAGCATATGACGACATTGTAAAAATTTGTCTTTACATTCCTTAACGCCCATTAGCATTTAAAACTATAAATTTTTTATAAAAAAAATAAAAAATATATATCTACGCTACCAGTAGAAATGTATTTAGTTTAGCTCTTTTTCCGAATACTTTTTTATCTTGGACCAGCACTCAGGGGATTAACCCTATATATGCAATACATTGTGCCGGAGCTGAAAACGAGGGGATGGTATTGAGGAGATAGATTAGGAAAGATGAGAAGATAGACAGTTTTTTTTTTGTAGCTATTTCAACCTTTTTTACTTCACCGGCTAATTTTTGCTACAGGGCCGACGAAGGAATACTTTGGCATATCCCCACACAAAGACTTTCAATAGAAGAATAAATTTTATAAAACATAGAAATTTATTTTCAAAACTCGTAATCTGCTTGTCTAGTTTGCAGTGTTCATAAATTTCCATCAATAACGAACATTTTATATTGCTATATTAAATTGAATTAAGATTTTTATAGACTAATTGTTCGAAATTTTAATTTAAATCTCAGAAAGACATGATAAATATTCCAAGGCACAAAGGCAAGTCAACATCAGTTTCTGTTATTCAACTTACACAGCAGAGCAGAACAGCTGTTTTCGAAAGACGCAACCCTTTCATCATCAGTGCTCATGTGTATTGTGTTTGTCACCACTTATTAGGTGGCTTAGTTGAATGTGATAACAGTTTCTATTTACACAAATTTTATTATGAAAAAGAATACGAGAACTGTATCAAACTGATGTTAACATGTTATTGTTATAATACCCGTGTTACCGTTTGATTATTTTTCTTCATGTCCCATTTTTCTGAATTTTTTGTTCCATCATACCTAAGTCAAACTTTTTTGGTTTGAATTGTGTACTTAAGTACAAGTGAACGTTTTTGTTTGATAGGGTCATTTACGGAGCAAAGGTGGGGTGGTAGGGCAGAGGAGGATCAGAGCAGATCTCAGCTTCATCATAAAAGCTTTAAAATTTAAATTTCAATATTATTATTTGAAGATTTTTGGCAGGACCTTCAAGTTCAAATAATCATTTCTGCTATTTTTTATTTTTTTTTTGGTGCCTTTAAATAAATGAACTTGCGTACTTTTACATTTCATACGACGATATGTAAATGGTTGTGCGCGTAATTTGATTGTGTTCTGTATGTTCTTAAATTTTCATAATTCTGTTTTTTTTTTGCTCCTGCTATTTTTTATTCTATTCGTTCCCTTAGAATCCTCGCAGTTATGAAAATTGTTGTTATTATTTGTTGTAATTTACATGCCATAAATATATAATCTTGTAGTTGTTTTTGTTGTTGTGCCACTAGTGCTCCCTTGTCTTTTATTCATATTCCCCGGCCTGTTATTACAGGATAATTTACTTTTTATGCAGCTTTTCAAATTCATGTACTTGTGTATACTGTGTGTGTGCATGTGTGTGTGTAACAAATCTGCTAACTTCTGTAATATATTGTTGTTGTTGTGTTTTTAAATGTTATTATTAGTCTGTAAGAGCTTTTTCTACGTTGAAATAGAAGGAACCAACTTTCAAATTAAAATAATTTTGGTTGAATAAATACACAATTTAAGGTTAATTGTTTTGGTGTTTTTGGTTGGGGACAGTACAATAAATATCTCCGATTAATGAAAGTAGAATTTTTTATAATTTTTTTTAAATATTTAGATCAAAGCCGTACTATTTGATTTGTTGCTACACATTTAAATTGGGAGTTCGGGTCATCATTTTAAAGATGAAATCTGCATTTTTTTAAAGTAATTAACAAGATCATTTGCGAAATTGTTGTATAAAATCGTTATTATTTTTGGAGAGAATATATTTCTAACAGAAAATTAATAAATATTTATAATAAAAGGAGTTTTTTATATAGTGTCACAAGTTTAAATCATAATAACAAAAAGAAATACATTTTTTATAACAATGAAACGGGCTTCATTAGAAAAAATGTTTATGAAATTAATGTTTAAATATGATTTCTGCCATATGGCCGCCACGGCTGGAGCGTAGAGTGCGCAATCTGGGACACCAATTTTCAACAACCAAAAAAAAGTTGTCCATAAAGTGGAAGGACACAACCCCAGTTGCTGAGAACGACAACGAATTGATTGATCAGGATCAGCTTCAATGCTTTCCCGTACAGCGTCTACAGCTTCTTCACAGCTCATTGTTCGGCGTCTCAGGGAATGCACTTTATCACTAAATACTTTCTTACACTCGCTTGCCAGCGCAGTAACTGCTTTTACAAAAAACATTTCATAATATCAACGCTGACTACCGGCACATGTTTTTCTTTTCATTTTAACAAACAATAAATGCTTTCATATAACAGCGGTTGGCAAGTAAAACCGCATAAATCAATTTGTAGAATAACTTCACAGCCTAAACTTTGAACTAAATTTTAATCAAATGCAGTTCAGTAAAGCAGCAAAGAAAAATAAATGTTTTCTATGTTTCCGCATTTAGGACTTATGCCATTTTCATACAGCACAAGTGGTGTTCGTTATTATTGCCTTATTTCTTCTGCTCATCGTTATCATTATGAAATTTCATCGGAATAAAAGGAAAATTAGTTTTTAATGAATTTTAATGGCAACAACACATTGTTGTTGTCTTAATCTGTTGGTAATTGTTTTTTTTTTGTTTGTTTTTACTTCAAACAATTTCCCCAGTACCGGTTTATATTAAAATTTAATTATTTTATATATTGTTTGTTATTGTCCAAATGGGTTTAATCAATTATTTTTATCGTTGAATTTTAATTGTACAATTGAAATGGCTAATTGTTTTATAAAACAAAATTGTGCCATTAAAAGAATATGAATTTAAATTGTAGAAACAAATATTCTTTGAAATAGGACAAAGTGGATATTAATAAAAAGGGAAAGTGTTTTATATACAGATAAAATATTTATAAAAGTATCAAAGTATCAATTTTTTCAAAATCCGTCCTGATTTTTAGTAGTTTTTATATAATCAGTCTCAATCTCGGCCTGGTTGTTGCACATAATTTATCCTGCATATGAAAATAATGACAATAAGGCTATTTACTGAAAACAAAAAATTACGTTTTTAAAATTTATTTTTGTTTTAAATGTTATTCATACAATTGAACAATAGTTTGCGCCAATAGTCAGCTGATTCACAAATTTTAAAAATTATCCTGGGCTGTAGCCGCTGTACAGGAAAGCATTGAAGATGATCCTTATCAATCAATTCGTGTCCTTCCAATTTATGGATTTTTTTTTTAAATTGGTGTACAAGATTGCGCCTTCTACGCGCCAGCCGTGCCGCCCACATGGCAGAAATCGTATTTGAACATTAATTTCATAAAATTTTCCCGTCATTGATATTAAAAATATGTTTCCTTCTTTTATTATGATTTAAACTGGTAACACTCCATAACAAACGCCCTTTATATGGCTTTAGCAAATATTCATATTTTTGGACACAGGGTGTAGCCAGATTATTCAATACTCCCTTGTCTACAAGGCCATAATAAAATATTTAATGCTGCCGAACACAGTAGCCCCAAGAGTTATCATAGTGAGCAAGATCACCCAGTTTAACTATTTCAGACATCTTTATTTGGGGTACATGATGTCGACAAACAGTCACTTTTTAATAAACTAACAAGCGATTTGCTTGCTCGCTGAAAACACTCGGGGTCTCTGGCTGGACTCAAAACTACATCCACTGGGGTCAACAGGCTAAAATTGCTGGGTGCTCTTGGCTGAAGTAGTTAACACGAGACTATTAAACGGAGGGTCCTGAGTTCAGCCCTTCTGATCTGTATTAGTCCATGGTTCTGTTAGTTGTTGTCATTCTGTGTCAGCGCTGAAGGCATAACACTGATCACTGAACATAACTGGCAGCGACAGACACGGTCATGTACTAAAGAGTAGAGGACTCTCCTGCGTCGGTCTTGTAGCAAAAAAAAAATCAATGAGTATTCGAACTCACGGGCGATGTGTTAACACCTTTTTGTTTATTTATTTTATATTAAACCCACAAAAAACAAAGAGAATGCAAAGCAACAGACAAATGTACATACATACATTGTTATGTTTGTACATAAGCTACATACGTTGCTGTCTTGCTATCTCATTTTTATATATGTACGTATAACCACGTCACTATTCTCTTTGCTATGCATAAGACAAAACCGAAGATCAACATAAAACACTTTTGTAATATTACTCCAAATTAATACTCCGAATTAAAACACTTAAATCTCCGCTCGCCGATATCGGATCGCCTTAATTTTTGGCCTAAACTCTTCGTCGAAACCCGCACTAGCGTTTTAATCCAAAAATTAATAAAATCGGTTATGAATTTCCGGAGAAAATCGCGTGGGAAAATTATATGAAAATCGCCCAATAATCACTTTCAATACCGACTGCCAAGCAACGAACAAACAAACTCTTACACTTACACTTGCGTATGTATTGAAACTGATAGTTTACTACCCTAGAGGCGCGCGTATAGATGTTAACACATCAAAAAAAAAAAAATAGCGGGCGAAGTAAAAAGGTTCAAATACCTACAAAAAACCCTATCTCTGATCTTTCTTCATCTTAATACTATCTCCTCCTTTCTAGTTTCGGCGCAATACACAGTATAAATAGGGGTCATCTCCTGAGTGGTGGTCCGAGTTAAAAAAAGAAACTAGATAATTTGTAAAATTAATTTTACTTCACCCTGTACATTGATATATGCTGAGTTATATAGTCAACAGCTATGCTCCTTGATTTGGCTAAAAGCTAAGCATGAAAGACAGTTTTATATAAAAATTGTTGAACATATTTGAAACATGTCTAGTGTTCAAAGGCTGTTGAAGCTGAAAAGGAATGTCTGTCTGTCTAAGTTAATGATGTGCATCTTATTCTTTGCTACTGCTATTGGAAAATAGACTCAAAAATACACACACATACACACATTCACGTAGTGTCAAATGGCGCCAATTTTATGAAACATATTGACCACGATTTTGCCACTGTCAAGAGGCCAAAATATTGAAATTGCACGTACCCTAAGTTTTGAGATAATATTTTTTCTATTTTCTTTTGCTGTTGTCAGCTGCATTTTGAATATACAAATTTTTAGCAATTCGTACGGATCATATATATTTGAATTAAGGTGACCAGGTGAAACAAATTAGTACTTATTTTATAAATCTCTTAAATTGTAGCTTCATTTAACTAAGTTTTTATTTGATAGCCGGAAATAGAAAATGTTCGCAAAATTTATATAATAAATAAAATATAGAAAAGAAACACATTTTTAAATTAATATTAATTATAATTTTACCGATTTAGCTATTGAAATCAGATGAAAGCTCTCAAATGACCTTTTATGACCTTTTTATTAACTCTGTCATAACTGAATTCAAAACTCTTAAATACTCTTTTATAAAGAAATATTTAATGTGATTAAATTGAAATCTAAAATATTCTAATATTTGGCCACTTTGCTGTCGCAGCAACATGCCAAAAGTCATGAAAGGCCAAAATGGTAGAAATAGCAAGGAAAAAAGTTATCAATATGGCAGACGAACAATTTAGTTGCAAACAGCCACGTCCGATAACGTTTATATAGTTTTTTCATCACTTTTTTTTTGGAAAACATTTGCTAAAGTTTATTTATTATTTTTTTCCTTCGAACATTTCCATATTTAAGTGTTGCTATTGGAGTAGACGTGGGGACTAAGTATTTGAAGTTGTTGTATTTCCATTAAATAATTTTAAGCCCAATGAAAGTCTTTTCCTATTCTGTCGAAAAGAAACTTACGTTTCGTTCTATTTCATTTTGCTGCAAGTACTGGGGAAAACAAATATTTTAAAATTGTTACAGTTTTTGCAGGAAGAATAATATTTTTGTGCAAAGAAATTATTTTTTTTATGACATGGCAGCGTGTTGAAAGTTCGTTGCGGCTGTTTGATAAACCCTTTCAGCTACTTGTAGCAAAGAATTAGTTTAAGAAAGCCCCTTTCTTTAATATTTTCTTCTGGCACGGCAGCCAGCCAAACTGATAAGCAAACTACAAAACTGTATTTCCTGGATGTGCTTCAATTATTGCTGCATTCAACAACGTATAGAAAGAGAGTTACATGCTCTTTTTTGTTGTTGTTGTTTTGTTTGTTACTGTAATCGTTCGTGTACAAATCATTTTTGATTTTATTTTCTTTTGTATTACAATATTTATTTTTTTTTTGCTGTACTTCTTGTTCATTATTTTATTCAATATAAATTCTAAAGAAGACGATATAAGTTTTTGGAGACAATGCGCAGATAAAAGAAACAATTTCTGGCTGCATGCAATTATGTATAGTCTAATGGAGGAATTATATTAATTTTTTTTTTCTGCTCTTTAAATTTCTGCTAGACAAGAAATTCAATGCATTCTATCAAGCTCTTTAGTGTGGTGACTTAAAGTTTGTAGTGCATGGAATACTAGAGAAGAAGGAAAATGTTAAGCATTATATTGTTAAGCTTTTGTTGTACATTTCCATGAAATGTCTCATTATGAGAAATTCGGAAAGGCGATAAACAAGAGTTATGAAAAATTAAAAATGTATGTCTGATCAATGTAAAAATTAAGACGTTTTTAAATATAGTAAAGAAGTAAAAATGCGATTTTTTGATCACAAAATTATAAAAGTATTTAAGTAATATGCGAACCTCTAAGAAAAACTTCCACCCCGGGAAACAGAGATCATCATAGTGCTGATGGAATATTACATCAATACCCAGGATGGGTGTGTGAGTTCTTAACTTCATGCCCCCTGTAATTCTTTCGATGCAGTTCTACTGAAAAAGAATGATTCTGTAAAGTATCGATCGTTGTGGAAACTGTCCAGCGATAAAGTCGTACTTCATCATTGAAACAGACCGAAAACGATCAACACAACCACAAAATAAAATTTTTTATTTTATTGTAAACTACTAAACTAGATAAAATGATAAATAATCGATTAATGGAATAATACTAAACTGCTCGATTATTCGATTATATTTTTATGCATATAAAATTATTCGATTAATCGAATTATGCATATAAAATTATTCGATTAATCGAATTATATATAAAAAATTATTCGATTAATCGAATTATGTATATAAAATTATTCGATTAATCGAATTATATAATATTATTCGATTAAGCGAATAATATTAATTTTTTGCTTATTTTCGAATAATATCAACTTGTTCCATTATTATTCGTTTATATTTTAAAATCAATTAATCGAATAATATTAAGCTGTTCGATTATTAATCGAATAATATTAAATTGCTTTATTATCAATTGAATTGTTCGATTATTAATCGAATAATATTAAATTGTTCTATTACTAATTGAATAATATTAAATTATTCGATTATTGCTAGATTATATTTTTAAAATCAAAATTTTTCGATTAATCGAATTGTTAAATTATATTCGAATAGTATTTATTTGTTCAATTATTTTTTAGATCAAAATTATTCGAATAAAACAAATTGTTCGATTATTAATCGAATAACTTTAAACGTATGCCATTTTAATCGAATTGCATTAAGTTGTTTGATTATTAATAAATTTGCGTATTATTACTCGATTATGTTTTTTAAATCGATTTTAAAAATAATAGTAATAATGAATAATAGTAGTAGTAATAATAAGACGTATTCATCATATTTTAATTGTTAATAATTTGCAAAATGTGTCCTGAATAGTTGTGACTATTTTTAATAAAAGTCGTCATTAAATAGCTGACGTATTTTTCTATGAGTGCAACAACATTCGTTAAAGAAAGCCTGTATGAGCACCATTTATTAGGGCACGGACTCACTAATCAGATATTTGCCCAAAAAAGCGTAACCACTAACTAAGAAAAAAAATAATTTGATTCCGATATGTGTTCATTAAGTAAGACGGTGTCATGGAATTCAGTATTATTGGAAATAGTTTAACTCAATAATCAATTGTTTGAATTAAAAAGTTTGGGCATTTCCATTTATTTTTTTTTTTTTGCTAACTGTTTGTTTTCTTTTGCATTTTGGTTTTTCTCATCTTGTAAAACTCTTGCCAGTGCTGATGTGTATCTTTCAAATCAAAATAATTTAGCTTTTATTGCTCTTTCCTTTAACTTTTATTTATTCAACTTTTGCTTGTACAATTTTTTGCTAAACCTTTTTTGTTGTTAAGCCTGTTGTTGCTGTTCACAATGTTTTCCTATGCTTCTTTATCTTTATTGAAGTTGATTAAATGAAGTATTTGCTTGGCCAAATTGTTGTTTTTTTTCTTGGTCCTTGGAATTTGTTTGAAGTAGTTTAGTTTAGTTGGGTCGAAGTTTATAAAAATTTTAGTGCTTAGAGTTTATATTTTCTTTGTTATCGACTTTGGATTCAGTTGGTTCTCTTTTTTTCCCCTTTTTCTTGTTTAAGCAGACATTTTAAAACAAACGTTTTTAATTTATTTTATACCGTTTACATATGTTTCTGTGGTTTGGTTAGCTTTATTTTTCTCAAAAATCAACTTTAATTCATTGCATTGTTTTAATTTTCTAAAAAAATAAATTGTTGAGTTAACTGTATTAAAATTTAAAATATTCATAGTTATCACTTTAATAATTTCATATGCCAATATAAACTTTCGACCACCCTTGACCACTTAATAGGATCATATCCAAAAACAAAAACTACCCTATTTTATTCCCAGTATCCCAAATATCTCTATGACAAATTTTACCTAAATGGTTTAAGCGATTTGAGCGTGAAAGGGTAACAGACAAACATACTGAATTACTTTCTTTACTTTCATATAAGTGCAAGTCATCATAAAAAGTTCAAGTCATTATAAAAAGTGCGAGTCATTATAAAAGGTGCAAGTCATTGCAAAAAGTGCGAGTCTACATAAAAAGTGCAAGTCATTATAAAAAGTGCAAGTCATTATAAAAAGTGCAGGTCATTGTAAAAAGTTCAAGTCATTGTAAAAAGTGCAAGTCATTGTAAAAAGTGCAAGTCATTATAAAAAGTGCAAGTCATTATAAAAAATGCAAGTTATTATAAAAAGTGCAAGTCATTATAAAAAGTGCAGGTCATTGTAAAAAGTGCAAGTCATTGTAAAAAGTGCAAGTCATTATAAAAAGTGCAAGTCATTGTAAAAAGTGCAAGTCTACATAAAAAGTGCAAGTTATTATAAAAAGTGCAAGTCATTATAAAAAGTGCAGGTCATCATAAAAAATGCAAGTCATTGTAAAAACTGCAAGTCATTATAAAAAGTGCAAGTCATTATAAAAAGTGCAAGTCATTATAAAAAATGCAAGTCATCATAAAAAGTGCAAGTCATTATAAAAAATGCAAGTCATCATAAAAAGTGCAAGTCATTATAAAAAATGCAAGTCATCATAAAAAGTGCAAGTCATTATAAAAAATGCAGGTCATCATGAAAAGTGCAAGTCATTGTAAAAACTGCAAGTCATTATAAAAAGTGCAAGTCATTGTAAAAACTGCAAGTCATTATAAAAAGTGCAAGTCATCATAAAAGTTGCAAGTCATTATAAAAAATGCAAGTCATCATAAAAAGTGCAAGTCATTATAAAAAGTGCAAGTCATTATAAAAAGTGCAAGTCATCATAAAAAATGCAAGTCATTGTAAACAATGCAAGTCATTATAAAAAGTGCAAGTCATCATAAAATATGCAAGTCATTATAAAAAAGGCAAGTCATTGTAAAAAGTGAAAGTCATTATAAATGCCAAATTTCATCTAAATCGGTTCAACGGTTTGAAAAGGTAACAGACAGGCAGAGCTGCTTTCATATTTCATATTTTTTAAGGAGAATTGATGTAGAACTATTGCAATTGTTTGTAATAAATTTTTTTTTATAATTTTATTATTGGAACTTTTGGAGAATTTATTTAAAATCTATAGACGATTTGGTTTAAGGGTCAATGAAGTGCAGGCACACTTAAGCACACTTAAACAGCCATTAATAAAACATTTTGTATGTATAATTATTAATATTTTTTAATCAATTTGTTGGTGAATAATAAAAACGACTTAAAAATTTTTTTTATAAATTTTTCAAATATTTCTATAACTTAAGCGCATAGAGCACTAGAACTGCTTTTACATATTCTAGCGCAATGCAACCTGCATGTGTGTTTTATTAAAATAAATATTTTAGCAAATAAAATAATGCATTTAAATATTATGAAAAATTTTTTAAAAGCATTTTATTTTTCCATAAACCAACAGCCAGCCCCTTGAAATTATCAAAAAAAAAACCCCCCGCGATATAAAAAAGTTCTTTTGCAGATGTGAACACTTGAGAGTTTGAATGGTACCCAACGCGACTATAAAAATTGGGTCACAATCATACTTTCACAATAAACATATTCATATGAATGTGTATGTGATAGTTTGCATAAAAAACAGTCGTGGTTGAAACAATTTTAAATGAAAAGTGATATAAATTTAAAAATGTACTACAGAGAAGAGGAACAGCATCCTCCTTCGTCGGTCCTGTAGCAAAATATTAGCCGGCGGTTGAAATAGCTTCAAAAAAATATCTCTATCCTCTCATCTGTCCTGTCAATACTATCCTCTCCTTTCTAGTTCCGGGGCTCAATTCATTGCATATGTAGGTGTCATCTTTTTTAAATTATTATTTAAAAATATTTTCATTAAATAATTTATTTTTAAAGTGAAAAAGTAGAATACAATCTTAACGATGTCTTCGTTACATTCCAAAATTAATAATGGCCGTAATATAAGCTGCTACCTGGCGACTTCATCCTGCCGTGTCCTGTAATAATAAATTGTTTGGAAAAATTATTGAAAATATATTCAAATTTATCACTAAGTCGTCTGCTGAATTTGTACGCAGTTTTCTTTATATTTGTGACTCTAATTCTTTTGAGCACTACTGTTTGCGCAAACTTCCAAGAGCTGCAGGAATTTTTCTGAAGGTGACACATGGCGGGCCACTGTATGTGTTTGAGTCTATTTTTAAATTAAATTTAATTTTAGTAAAATAAAAATAGTTTTAAGTGAATTTTGAGCAGTTTTTTTAATGCATTTTTTCATGTGTTTTAATGAAGTCTCAATAAGTAGAAGTATTTTGTTTTAAATCTAGGATATTGCTTAAGAATTAAACAGACTTAATTTTTTGAAGTTCGTGAGGTTATTTGCATTTATATAAAAAATACGTAGGTATTGATATAAACTAGTGCGAGTGAGATGCAAGACTCTCGAAAGAGGGTAAATGATCAGTGATCTGGCTGCACTTAGAAAATAACTGCCAACGAGGCTTGATGTTGACTGACTTCTTGGTACAACGTGGCTGCCAGTATCCCACAAGCATTCAGGTAGGATCTCTGAGATTCCGTTTTGAAGTTTTGACTGTTTTCTTGAGTTTTTATTTAAGTAAAATTATCAAATAAAAAAATTCTTCCCTTATGATAAGCGATCGTTCTGCTCGTAAGGTATCGTTGTCGAAAGCATTCAAAAATGTTGCTGCAAGAAAAAGACATTTCAATCAGTTTTCTCTACTTGATCACCTTTTACAATATGGGAAATTCGTATAGGTCAGCTAAATGTTTCAGTTCATATTAACAAATATTTTTTTTTATTTCTATAACAGTTTTGGGAATAGATATTTTTCTTTGGTTTTTGGTCTGTGATATAAAAAATTTGTAAAAAATTATTAATATAATTATTATTTTAGAGCACTCCCTCTAAAATTTGTACATACTTTTGAAAAAAAAAATTTTTATGGTTTTTATCTCATTTTATTCTTCAGTATTTTAACAGCAATTTTTTCAATATTTTTATGTAATTTTTCCCACTTTCCACTTTGTAAAGTATTATTTTGTATAGACAAATTTATGAATAAACCAACAACTTTTTAATTCATGAAGGCAAACTTATTTACAAGCGTTATAATAATATAAAAATATTTTAATACAATTTCATTTTGCTCGTACATAAAATGAACGAAAAAAGCATACACTTGAATCGGCATTTGAGTATGGAAAATTGTAAGTACAAGTGGCAGTGAAAGGAAACTGAAGGGGAGAACTGCATACGAAAATAGATTGTAGCAATAATTTGAATGCTGTTTATTAAGGAATATTTAAATTTAGGGTTAAAAAATATATTGAAATAATTATTGTAATATTAATCATTATAAAAAACGACCACTAGGTTTTTTTTTTTAATTTAAGTTCTTATCATTTTTATTCAATATTTCCTGAAGATGTTAACAAGCTGTTAACGAAATATTGATTTTTAAAAATTGAAATTTTATAAAAAACGACCACTAGGTTTTTTATAAAATTTAAGTTCTTATCATTTTTATTCAATATTTCCTGAAGATGTTAACAAGCTGTTAACGAAATATTGATTTTTAAAAATTGAAATTTTATAAAAAACGACCACTAGGTTTTTTATAAAATTTAAGTTCTTATAATTTGTATTCAATATTTCCTGAAGATGTTAACAAGCTGTTAACGAAATATTGATTTTTAAAAATTGAAATTTTATAAAAAACGATCACTAGGTTTTTTATAAAATTTAAGTCCTTAGCCACCTAATAAGTGGTGACAAACACAATACACATGAGCACTGATGATGAAAGGGTTGCGTCTTTCGAAAACAGCTGTTCTGCTCTGCTGTGTAAGTTGAATAACAAAAACTGATGTTGACTTGCCTTTGTGCCTTGGAATTTTTATCATGTCTTTCTGAGATTTAAATTAAAATTTCGAACAATTAGCCTATAGAATCTTAATTCAAATTTAATTAAGTCCTTATCATTTTTATTCAATATTTCCTGAAGATGTTAACAAGCTGTTAACGAAATATTGATTTTTAAAAATTGAAATTTTTTTGATTAATATTACAATAAACTGATAAGGTCAAGAAAAACAAATCAATATTGAAATTATGATGAAGAAATTGTTAAAAATTTTTACTTTAATATTTAAAATCTCTATCTTAAATTGTGTTATACAAAATATTTAATTCTTAACCATGATGTGTGCTGGGTGTAAAAAATTTGTTGGCATTTCTATTAAGATGATTATTTTATAACAAACTTCAAAATCCATTTTATTCGTTAAAGTAAACGTTACATTGTTTCAAGTGGAAGCATTTTAACGTTTGCTCTTTCCTTTTCTTTTCTTCTACTCTTTTGTTTTGCATCATCAAAATATCATTTTCTAAGATTGTACTCCTTTCTACCAACAGCTTTTCGTGTGGTTTAATGTCTTAATGCGGTTTTATTTACGTATGTGATGTTGATGGGCAGCATTAAAGCGTACAAACACACAAACACATACATATGGGTGTGTGTGTGTGTGTGATAAATAAAACATGCATGTACTTGTTGTTTAGTTACGAGAATGAATAAAATGTTAACGTAACACATTACGTCACGTAGGATCGTGTCACCAACATAAGACATCACAAGCAAAACAAAAACTGTCACGTTACATTGTTGTCTTGAATGGCAAGGAACAACAAACACTTTTCAAGAAATACACTACGAGGGCAAATTGATAATTTGGATAAGAGAAATACATTTTTTTTTCTTTTCAAATTTAATTAAGATTCACTATCAATTGTATTTTTAATTTCCGCCGCAGTATTCAAGTGCCTTTTGTTGCTTATCACCATTTGAATGTGATACACGCTTTTATTTATAGACACTGTAAAGTCAAACTGACTTATTCATAAAAAATATTAATGCTTTATAAAAGGTTTATAAAACAAATCTTGTATGGAAATCTATTTTATAAACGTTTTATAAGTCATACTACACGAAATTAGTGTTAACACAAATTACATCTCCGTGTGGCAGCACCAACAGTAATTACTTGCTAAGCCTGTAGAGTCCTGGCTGATTGGCAGTTCCTCGCCCCAGTCATTGATTTTTGCCATACTGACAAGTGATTTTTCCAACTTTTCATTGTCTTGAACACTTTTTCCCCTGACAAAATGTAACTTCAAATTGATGTAAAAAAAAAAAAAATTCGGCAAAAGCGAATAGTACAATAACAAGGAATTATTACGGATTTATTAAACTACCGTCGTATATGCAAAATGTTGCATAGCAAATAGGCAACTAACACTTTAACACAAAATGTTTGAATTATTCCCTGTAACAATTACAGACAGTAGAAACTCAACTGAGTGACAAGACAGATAGACATAATTCTATGTAGCATGCAGATGCTGCTTGCAAATTTGAGAATTTACTAGATATTTTGATATTAAGTGATTGAATACAGAATTATATATTTGAACATTTTTAACTCTTATTTGGATTTTTTTTTATTAATAATTTTCAAGTAATTTTGCTAATTTTTATAAAAGACCAAGAACTTCTTTAACAATATATTTTAATTAATCAATTAAGTTTCTAAGGCCGGATCTGTGGGATCTCAGTTAAACTAGGTTTAGTTAATCTGAAAACAGATTTTTGCCGCTATTATCAAGTTTTTATACAAAATTTTGAGGGAACAGCTTAGTTTTGCTTAAAATGTGTGTCCTTAATGAAATAATCGCAGTTTGCTGGAAAGATCAGAGTGTCAGACTTCGTTAAACTAGCTTTAAACTTAAACCACCTCTTAAAAACCCAACCTAAATGATGTACTAAATGCATCACGACGAATACGTTATATTTATGAAGCTTTTAATAATTCCACGTTAAGTATACGCAGTGGTGCATAACAAGAATATAATCAGCCTGATTACGGTAGGCGATATTCGCCTATAAATTCGACAATTTGTAATAGATTAAAGACAAAAGGCTCAATTTTTCTCTAGTCTATTACAAATTGTCGAATTTGAAGGCGAAAAGCACCAACCGTAATCAGGCTGAATATATATTGCAAAATCTGACACAAGAAAGGTTTATTATATTATGAAATTACTCGAAAATGTATATGCTGTTAACATATGGATTCGAAAGTTATTTCTTTCGATTCGAATTACATAATAATCCCCCAAAAACTTATTGGATATCAAAAAATAGCATATAACATTAGCCATTCGGGGTGTAATTGCCACAGTATTAAAATGCAACTCTGGGGCCTTATGGATAGGGAAGTGAAATAAGCGATATCCGTCTGCCTGTACATGAAATACGTTTTTCGCAGCCCCCAGCAAAGCTAGAGACTTCGGTTTTGGATTGATGTATTGGAAGTAGTTCCAAATAGATCGGTATTCAAAATACTGCGCCGGAGCTGGAAAATTTAAATTAATTTTTGTATATAACAGTAATCAGCTCGAACTATACTTGAGAAAAAATTGAATTGGTACTAAAAACCAAATAAAGCGTGTCTTTTTAGAATGTCACAACACCAGAGCAACGCGGGCAAATTGTTGAAATTTTTAATCAAAATAATTGTTCTATTCATCAAACTCATCGTGCACTTCTTCCATTTTATGGCGTTCATAGTCGTCCTTCAGAGCGGTTAATGCGAAGAACAATAGATCGTTCTCGGACCACATTTACTGTTACTGATCATGTTCATCTCTTGAGAAGAAACTGAAGACTCTGCACAGCAAAGCATTGAAGATGATCCTAATCAATCAATTCGTCGCCGTTCTCAGCAACTGGGCTTGTGTCCTTCTAATTTATGGAACATTTTTTGAGTTGTTGAAAATTGGTGTTCCAGATTGCTACTTCTACGCATTTCTGCCGTGGCGTCCACACGCCCCAAATCATTTTTAAAAATTAATTTCATAAAATTTTCTTTAAAATAAAGCCCGTTTCATTGATTGATATTAAAAATATATTTCCTTGTTTTATTGACTTAAACTTGTGTCACTCTATGAAAAACACCCTATAATATTCAAAAAGTGGACTCCAGGGTTGGACAATTGAATTTTTTGTTTATAATTTTTCCCGTTTTCTCTATAAATTAAGCATATTTTATATTTTTAAATGAAATTAATTATTAGAAATCGGAAAAGTAAAAAAGGACAACTCCAGAGCTGGAAAATTTAATTACTCGTATTATTATTGTATTATTAATTTTTTTTTAAGTATCTAAAGAAAACTAATTTTTGTCGTTAGTACTCGTAGTCAAGCATATTTTTTATGTTAGAAAAAAATAAATTGGTGTTGGAAATCAGAAAGATCAAAAAGACGGTTCCAGTGTAGGAAGGCATGAGTGAATATGTCTATATACCTCAGACGTTCGTTGGTGAAGAGTATATCAGAGACGGCAAAGCCGAGTGTAGCATTTGCTCCTTTTTAAATTCTTTTTTTTTTACTTTAATTTTTTTGCAAAATTTACAAAATTTTTCTTTCAAAAGTTGTATATTAAATAAGAGTCTAATAACAGCGTAATAAAACAAAATTTCATGTGAAATTTGGTCTATTACACTCTTATAAGCCTCTCATAATTTTTATGAATAAGGGGGTAAATATTCAGCTTCATATTGAATGATATTAAATAGTCGATGCAGCTACACCTTTATCCGTTAAAACCACTTTAAATTCCACAAACTGTTAGTTAGTGTTAAAAATTTTAATAAACTATTGCAATTATACATGGATGTGTATCCCACTCGATCTATCCGTCTGCCATAGTTTAACATGTAAAGAACATGCTAAAATAAAAACGGAAGCAACAAAAGCAAAACGTAAGGAAATTTAACGATGCAAAAAAAGACAGCAACAGTTAGATAGACAGACAGACAGACAAACTGACAGACGGATAGAAAGATGCATGTTACAACAGACAACTTATAACAGAGTAACTACAACCCATTTACCAAATACTACCACTAATACCATTCACAACTGCCAACAATTTAAAATTCCAAATGTGTGCAATTTTGAAGAAAATTTTTGTATACCTCAGGAAATGTCAAATACTAGAGCACATTTGTATGCATTTATATTGATATGTATGTATGTATATGAATGTGTGGTTGTGCATTCGTATGTAAAATACATGCCCCGCATTATGAACAAGATAAGGCCTTATTGAAGGCCTGTCAATATATATTCTTTAGTTGTTTTTAGTTTGAGTTGCTATGAAATAAAAACAAAATATTATTTTATAACTATTGTCGTTTTCTTTTCTAAAAAAGAATGCTAAATTTTTTGCATTTTTTTTCAATAAAAAATGGTAATATAGAGTCGGAAAAATAACTTTTTTTGAAAATGCTATAAAAAAACTACTGAATATTTTCCCAAATTTCTTTTTTTATTTCAAAGTACAATCCTTCCGGTTAATAATGGAAAATAATTTCATTCAAATGGCTGCATGGCCCGATAACGATCGCCATTGACTGTAACGGCCACTCCTTGTTCATTTTCGAAGAAAAATGGCCCAATTATGCCTCTGGACCAAAATCCGCACCAAACAGTGACTCGTTTTGGGTGCGTCGGCTTTTCAATGTATGCGTGCGGGTTTTCTGTACCCCAAATGCGACAATTTTGCTTGTCGCTTTGCATACCCGCCAAGATCAAAATGAACTTCATCTGAAAAGATGACCGGCATCTTCTGTAAGTCGATCGCAGGCCCACTTAGCGAAGCGATAACGCATTGGATGGTCAACCATATTCGTTCAGCGGAAGGATAAAACTAATTATCTGTCAAATCAGACATGAGCTAAGTGTTAGCATTCACGAAATAAGCACTAGTTGAAAAAAAAAAACGTTAGATTTCGGACCATATATTATGACACTTGAAAATGGAGAATTATTAGAAATGGATCTGTCATCCCTGAAGAAAATTTATTTCATTTTAAAATTGCACCTAATTATATTTTTTGATGTGTTAACATCTATACGCGCGCCTCTAGGGCAGTAAACTATCAGTTTCAATACATACGCAAGGTGTAAGAGTTTGTTTGTTGTTGTTGCTTGGCAGTCTGTATTGAAAAGTGATTATTGGGCGATTTTCATATAATTTTCCCACGCGATTTTCTCCGGAAATTCATAGCCGATTTTATTAATTTTTGGATTAAAACGCTAGTGCGGGTTTCGACGAAGAGTTTAGGCCAAAAATTAAGGCGATCCGATATCGGCGAGCGGAGATTTAAGTGTTTTAATTCGGAGTATTAATTTGGAGTAATATTAAAAAAGTGTTTTATGTTGATCTTCGGTTTTGTCTTATGCATAGCAAAGAGAATAGTGACGTGGTTATACGTACATATATAAAAATGAGATAGCAAAACAGCAACGTATGTGGCTTATGTACAAACATAACAATGTATGTATATACATTTGTCTGTTGCTTTGCATTCTCTTTGTTTTTTGTGGGTTTAATATAAAATGAATAAACAAAAAGCTGTTAACACATCGCCCGTGAGTTCGAACACTCATTGATTTTTTTTTTTTTTTTTGAAAGAAAGGTGATAAAATGTTACATATTTTCCAGAAAAGAAATCGCCATATGATTCTTGTATTGAATTTTTGTAATCTTTTTGTTCGGTTCGTTTTTATTTTTTCTATATTAAGATATTTGGCTACTCTGTTAGTTTCTTCACGAAAAAATAAAATAGTTGAGATAATGATTAACAACCATAATCAAGAGATAAATTTTTAATTCCCATTTGTTCGGAGGAATTTTAGATATTCAAATTTCGAAAGGCAAAGAATATAAAAAGCTGGTAAAAATATATGAAACTACGGGGCATTTTCTGCAAGGCTTCCATTCACCTCACTACCGCTCATTGTGTTGGTAAATCTCTTTGTATGAGTATTCCTTACAAATATCATTTGCTGATGTGCAAGTGGGATGACGAAGTGGAATTTAGACGCTTACATGCTTAGATCTTCGATCACGTACAACTCTTCATCATAGATTTTATTTTTTGACAGGCAAAGAAAAAAAAATTGTTTAGTTGGAAAGTTTTAAATTTTCTTCATGCTAAAACCTCTCACTCAAAAGTCAGGGTTTTTTATTTGCAATTGTTGGCAGGTTACGGTACAAGAAAGAATAATTTGAAAGATGTTGAAGAGCGTTAGATTGAAGTGGTTTTCTGGCATAACAAATGGTTGCTGTTTGTGACAGTAAGAGGAAAAATCTGCAAAGGAATTTTTTATTTTATTTTTTTTTTGTTGTTTAATGTAATCGCTTAAGTTTAATGCCTAAGTTTTAAACAATTTAAATTGTTATAATAAAACAATTAAATAAATAAAGTAAAAATCGAATGCTCTACTTTGATTAAATTTTTTATAAAATAACACATGAAATCAGATACAAAGCAACTGTTGTTACCTATTAAATTGCTTGACAGGCACAAAATGCTAAAATCTGAAATCAACATTTTTTATTTATCGCTTTACTTTAGTCAGTGGCTATGAAATTTTATCCATCGTACATTATAAAAAAAAAATTTTATTAAAAAAATCATTCACAAGTTCATTTAACTTTTAACAATTTACACCACCATATCATATGATTTATTTAAACATCATTATTTCTACTTTAAATAACAAACAGAAAATGATTTAAATAATTCCATTTAACGAAATATTTGTTCATTTGTTGCTTATTAATTTTCACAAACTCATGTTAATTATGGTATAAATATTTTTGCTTTTTTTTGTGTGTGATATTATTCTGCTCACGATTCTTGGTTTTTGGCCTGTTATTCTGTTAAAAAGTTTAATATGTTTATTTTTAAAATAATTCACTTATGAATGCTGAAAGATCTAGATAAGTGAAGGTGCTGAATGAAATCTTATTTTGTTTAAATATTTGCTTAAATTTTGAACAACATGGTAAATATTCCAAGACACAAAAGAAAGTCAACATCCGTTTTTTTTTTAATTATTCAAGAGCAGAGCAGAACAGCTGTTTTCGAAAGCCGCTACACTGTTATCATCAGCAGTCATGTGTATTTTTGTTTGTCATCACTTATTAAGTGGCTTAACTGATTATAATAACAGTTTTAATTTATACAAATTTTAACAGGAAATTGCATACGAGAACTGTATCCAACTGACTGTAACACATTTTCAATTAATACCCGTTTCCCGAAATATTCAGCCCTATCGTGAATAACAAGGGGCATTTTTGTTCGCATGAAATTTTTATTCCACTCGAAGGGAAAAATGGTATTGTGAATCTCCCGTGAGAAATTATTCCCGCTATCAGTTCTCAGTGAATGCAAAAAAAGAGAAGAAGCCGAAAATAACATGAAAAATGAAAGAAATTTGTGTTGCAAAAATTTACATTTATGTAATAATTTAAAAAAATTTAAAAAAAGTATGACTAAATATCTAGTAATCAAATAATTTGGATACATTTTGAAAACTAGACTAAACAAATTCTTAAAAATTTTCTTAATATTTAGAATTGGAGCAACAAGTCTTACAAAAGACGCAGGCAATTAATTTGCTGCAAAAAATATAAGTTTGTAACTTATTAACGGGTCTTGCCACTAAAATAAAATTTGCAAGCCCCAATATTCGAATTATAATAGAAAATACTTATATTTTCTACTCTATTCCACACCAAAAAGTAAGTGAAAAAATTAAAGGGAAAAGTGAAAAAACTCGCGGGAAAAAAAATCATTCACGATCAGGGGAATTTAATTTTAGCGTGAAATCATTCATGGGGAATTTTTTTGATGATTGCAATTTTAGGTAAAAGGGAAAAATTTCGAGCGAAAAATTATTCATGATGGGGTGATTATTTTGTTTTATTTAGGAGCAGATCAGTACAAAAAGATTTACTTGATTATTTTGGTACATTTCTAAAGGATGTCTCAGTATGAATACATTTTTCAAATTTAGTGTAATTTTTTTTTCTGGTCAAATAATAAGTCCCACGTTTGGTAGGTCTGCCACATAATTATAAAAAAAAAAATTATGCTGAGACCCTTTACAGGCTTCGAAGAATTTTCAGTCGAGATTGTGACAATCATTCCAAAAAATTTTAAAAACCTGGGTCGGTTATTCAAAGTAAAACTCCTGTGGCTCAATGTACTCTTCATAGTCAGGAGACTATGAAGAGGAGACTCCTGACAGGACAGCATTTAACATCATCCTAATCGTTCCAAAGCACAAAGTCAAGTCAACATCAGTTTTTGTTATTCAACTTACACAGCAGAGCAGAACAGCTGTTTTCGAAAGCCGCAACACCTTCATCATCAGTGCTCATGTGTATTGTGTTTGTCACCACTTATTAGGTGGCTTAATTTAATGTGATAACAGTTCCTATTTACACAAATTTTATTGTGAAAAAGAATACGGGAACTGTATCAACCTGATGTTAACATGTTATTGTTATAATACCCGTGTTACCGTTTGATTATTTTTCTTCATGTCCCATTTTTCTGAATTTTTTGTTCCATCATACCTAAGTCAAACTTTTTTGGTTTGAATTTTATACTTAAGTACATGTGAACGTTTTTCCAATTTATTATTGGTAGCTCAAGCCATAGCTTAAATTTGTATATAGTAAGAATTTTTAACGAACATTTATATTGCTATATTAAATTGAATTAAGATTCATAGGCTACTTGTTCGAAAATTTGTTTTTAAATCTCAGGAAGACATGAAAAAATAATAATAATAATCAAACGGAACACTGGTATTATAACAATAACATGTTAACATCAGGTTGATACAGTTCTCGTATGCGATTTCTTAATAAATATTTTATATATAAGAACTGTTATCAAATTCAACTAAGCCACCTAATAAGTGGTGACAAACACAATACACATGAGCACTGATGATGAAAGGGTTGCGTCTTTCGAAAACAGCTGTTCTGCTCTGCTGTGTAAGTTGAATAAAACTGATGTTGACTTTCCTTTGTGCCTTGGAATATTTATCATGTCTTTCTGAGATTTAAAAACAAATTTTCGAACAAGTAGCCTATGAATCTTAATTCAATTTAATATAGCAATATAAATGTTCGTTAAAAATTCTTACTATATATCATCCTAATCAGTCAATTCGTCGCCGTTCTTAGCAACTGAGGTTGTGTCCTTCCACTCTATGGAAGAATTTTTTAGTTGTTGAAAATTGCTGTTCCAAATTGCGCCTTCTACGCGTCAGCCATGGCGGCCACATGGCAGAAATTGTATTTAAAAATTAATTTCATAAAATTTTCTTTCCAATAAAGTCCATTTCATTGATATTAAAAATATATTTCCTTGTTTTATGATGCTTTAAAATTGTGTTACTCTATAGAAAACACCCTAAAATATATATGCTTTTGCTTAAAAATGAAAAAAGTGTATTCTTACCGAGACACCATTTTTAGCCAGCAGCATTTATATGACATACCACATTACTACTGGATTGTGAGCTTATCATTTACAATTCAGTTATTCAAAAAATATATATTTTATTAACAAAACCTTTCACATGCTACATTTTCATATTAACAGACCTTAACAAGCAGCAACACCCATTGTTTGCCCTAAAATTCAATTGCACAATATCACTTCGCTCATTTTGTTTACAGAATTTGTTTAACACATATTACCTTTATTTAACAACAGACTTTGAAAACAGTGACAATGAATGTTTGCCCTAAAACTCGATTGCACAAGTTTGTTAAATAAAATTAAAAATTAAACCTCAAAAAAGAAATGAAACCGAAAAAAAACAAGAACGCCTCGGTTTTATATATAAAAGTAAAACACAGCAACAACGAGAAATGTGTTTTTAAAATTAATAAAAATTATGTACCTACTCGAACTGAAAACAATTTATAGTCAGCAAATATTTTTCTATATATTTATTACCTCATGCGCTTGCTAGTGTTGTGTGAGTGTGTGTGTGCCAGCACTCTTTTTTTGTGTGCACATGTTTTTATGCCAGACTGTGTGTGTGTCTTTTGAACAACTTTTAATTTGTAGTTGACTGACTGTCTGGCTCTAGGGTTCTTAAATCGCATATACATTTTACCAATTTGTATTCGCAGTTCCAGCTAAAAAGTTGTTATTTTTGCTAATTTTCCGAACTTTGTCATTTTGCATTATGGCCTCCATTGGAAAGTAAGCCTAAATGCGAATGTGTAGTTGTTTGTCGTTCTTTCTATTTATTACGATTATTATTTTCTATTATAGCTGTTGTTGCCGTTTCTTGTGTACCAACATGTGTGTGTGCGTGTTTCATTTTCCCCCCCATTCAGACAGCCTGGAAAAACAAAACACTACACAATTTGTATCTACGTGCTGTGTTTATTGGCTGTGCTTGCTATCTATCTATTGGGTTATAACGTTCCATAAAATTTGAATATTTAAATACAATATATATTCATTCTAACTTTTTAAGCAGATGTGAACAATCTTATCGATATGTGGGGGGCCAAGCGAAAAACACATATGTGGTGCATATATTCTTAACAAACAAAAAAAATATTAGAATAAAATTAGTTTTTAAGCTCACTGATGCCTATTTATTCATCTGTTCATTTTAAAAAAAGCAAATAATGATTTGGCTCTTGTTTTCTTAAGATATTAATTTATTTAAAAAAAATTAGTTGGCGTGTTTTTTTGGAGTGTCACAACATCAGAGCAACGCGTGCTAACTGTTGAAATTTTTAATCAAAATAATTGTGTTAATCGTCAAACTCATCGTGCACTTCTACCATTTTATGGCGCACATAATCGTCCTTCAGAGGGGCAAATGCGAAGAACAATAGATCGTTTTAGGACCACATTTACTGTTACTGATAATAAGCATTCCGTAAGACGCCGAACAGTGCGCGCTGTGAAGAAGCTGTAGCCGCTGTACAGGAAAGCATTGAAGATGCTCCTAATCAATCAATTCGTCGCCGTTCTCAGCAACTGGGGTTGTGTCCTTCCACTCTATGGAAGAATTTTTTAGTTGTTGAAAATTAGTGTTCCAGATTGCGCCTTCTATGCGCCAGCCGTGGCGGCCATATGGCAGAAATCATATTTAAACATTAATTTCATAAAATTTTCTTTCCAATTAATCACGTTTCATAGATATTAAAAATATATTTCCTTGTTTTATTATGATTTAAACGTGTGATACTCTATAAAAAAACACCCTTTAATTGTAGAATTTAACGACATTTTTTGTTTTTGTATGAAAAAAATTAATGTCTTATACAAAAAATAAAACTTGACTTCAGACTTTAATTGAATATTTATTTTTGAGTGCCCTAAAAGAATTTTGCTTCATAAGTCCAACGAAACAATTTCATTAGATTTTTATACGTTATTAAATCAAAGACATTATTTTATTTTATAAATGAATTATTTTTACCGGGTCAATGAAGTAATTTAATTGAATATATACAACTACTGCACTCTATGGATGATAATATTACTTCCTTGTATCTGTCGTGGCATCAATTAAATTAGATTATATCGTCAACGGAACTATTCATTTGTTTGACGAAATTTTCATTAAACTTAATTTATACTTCTCGTATGCAATTTCTTAATAAAATTTTTGTAAATAAAAACTGTTATCATATTCAATTCATCCACTTAATAAGTGGTGACAAACAAAAATACACATGACTGCTGCTGATGAAAGTGTAGCGGCTTTCGAAAACAGCTGTTCTGCTCTGCTGTGTAAAATTAAAACTGATTTTGACTTTCCTTTGTTCCTTGGAATATTTATCATGTCTTTCTGAATGTAAGTTTTCATGAATGTGGATTTTAGTGTTTCATCATGTCTTTCTAAATTTACATTCTTTTTTTTCCCAAATTTCGAAAGAAAATGTCAATTTACAGTACCAATAAAAAAAGGGTTGGATGAATTTAAAAATTTTTAAAGTTACTACTGGCTTACAAAACTATTGAATTTTAAGCCAATAATTGTTTATGAATACAATTTTACGCAACTTTGTTTATTAATCGTTAGTAGACCTAATGTAAGTTTTCGTGAATGTGAATTCTAGTACAAATTAGACACCATTTCCCAGAAATTAATTTTCTGAAAATAAAAACCAAGTTTCTCAAAAGAAAAACAAATTATACAGTAGCACATTTTTCAACTACAAAATCTTGAACCAATTAAGACCCCCAAAATCTGAAAGCTTATGGTGGTAGAAGAAAACCTTTATCTGGTATTCGAATTGTTAGCTAAGGGTTTTCTTTAATTAATTTTTGAAGTTTCCGGCTGGGGGGTGGATTTTAATACGATTTTCAAACATTATGTACTGATTCTCAAGTCAAGATTTTGTAGTTGAAAAATGTGCTACTTTGTAATTTGTTTTTCTTTTGAGAAACTTGGTTTTTATTTTGAGAAAATTAATGTCTGGGAAATGGTGTCTAATTTGTACTCGTGAACTATTCGAAATATTGTTTTTCTCACTTCAGTAAATTTTTACCTCTTAGTGCTTTTTGTTTATTATGTGGTCAAGTATGTCTATATGCCTGCATTTCATTGGTTCTTACACCAAATCATCAGTAGACTTTAACCTAATTCAAAATAACAAAACCTCTCAGCTTATACATAAACTCCCAAAAATTAATTGAGAATTACACAAGCAAAACCACAGGATTTGAAATTCAAGACCACATAACAAACAAAAAAGCACTAATTCAATTGAGACAATATGTCGAATAAACGATTTTAAAAACGTTTTCACCTCTTAATTAGATCTAAAAAATTTACCTTGAGATAAAATAAAAAAAACAACAACATCTTACTCAAAACAGCAAAACTGTAAAAAAACGTAAAATTTCGTTTTATTGCTGATGATGGAAAATACTCGTATAAGGAGACTTCAAATATTTTAAAATAGATACTTCGAAAAATTTCTGAGTTTGAACATAAGGAATGAAACATAAGGACACTTCAAATCTTTTTAAAATATGTACTCCGTGTTATTAGTAAAATATCTTCATACATTTTATTTGAAATTGTCTTTTCAAATGCAACAACTTTAAACCATAGCAAAAGCTCTGTAAATTGAAGAACAATTATTCAAATTGTGCTCAATCAATGCATATATTTTCCATAAATTGAAAAATACAATTGAAATCAGTTTGCCCTCTCTGCTGCACATAAAAGTCAATAAGCATTTGCAAGTCAAAAAACACTATATAAAAAGAATCGAAAATTGTCTATTTGCAATTTAATAATGTGGCACGGCTGTATGTACTAACACACAAACGTACACGCATACACACATATGTACATACATGCACACGTACGCAAACACCATAAACTCTTATTAATTTTGTGCTTTGTTTGTATTCTATGAACAATTTGTTCCCAAAAGAATGAAATTAAATTTTGTCGCTACAATAAAACATACTGAATGTATAATCAATTGTTATGTATTAAGCAAAAAAGAAAAAAACAAACAATACATATACATAATCTATTATATGTATACGTTTACACAAACCTGCATGCACGCTTGGATTTAAAGATAATAAATAAATGTTGTAAATAAATTAATTCCTCATACACATGTACCTGTGAATACGAATTAACTTTTTTACTCTCTCTCTCTCTCGCTCTCTCTTTCTCTCTTTCCTGTCTATTGTTCAGTTTTTGCTTTATTTATAAGCCAACACAGCGGTGCAATAGAATAGATTTCTTTTTTTTTATGATTAAAATGTTAATATGTTTATAGGTGATAGACAGTAGTTTGTAGTTTAACTCCCAGGCTTAGAATAGAAATGAATTGTAACTAGAAATACAAAATAAACTAACTTTGAAGTGTAATTAAATTTATTATAATTCTTACGTTAAGAGAGTTCTGTTAATATTAAGTTTGGAAAATGCCAATTGCGAATAATTTAAGTTCTTTTTAATTATTTAATGGCTGATTCTTTGAACTTTTAGATAACAAACGAAATACACATGAGTACTGATAATGAAAGCGTTGCGGCTTTCGAAAACAGCTGTTCTGTTCTGCTGTGTAAGTTGAATAAATAAAAAACGGATGTTGACTTTCCTTTGTGCCTTTTGAATATTTAATATGTCCTTCTGAATTTAAAACAAAAAATTTCGAACAATTAGCCTATAAATCTTAATTTAATTTAACATTTAATATTTTTTGATGTGTTAACATCTATACGCGCGCCTCTAAGGCAGTAAACTATCAGTTTCAATACATACGCAAGTGTAAGTGTAAGAGTTTGTTTGTTTGTTTGTTGTTGTTGCTTGGCAGTCGGTATTGAAAGTGAATATTGAGCGATTTTCATATAATTTTCCCACGCAATTTTCTCCGGAAATTCATAGCCGATTTTAATAATTTTTGGATTAAAACGCTAGTGCGGGTTTCGACGAAGAGTTTAGGCCAAAAATTAAGGCGATCCGATATCGGCGAGCGGAGATTTAAGTGTTTTAATTCGGAGTATTAATTTGGAGTAATATTAAAAAAGTGTTTTATGTTGATCTTCGGTTTTGTCTTATGCATTGCAAAGAGAATAGTGACGTGGTTATATGTACATATATAAAAATGAGATCGCAAGACAGCAACGTATGTAGCTTATGTACAAACATAACAATGTATGTATATACATTTGTCTGTTGCTTTGCATTCTCTTTGTGGGTTTAATATAAAATAAATAAACAAAAAGGTGTGAACACATCGCCCGTGAGTTCGAACACTCATTGATTTTTTTTTTCCTAAATTACTTGCGAAAGCTCTTGAAAAATCACCTACAATAACCCTTTTCAAACATGAATTGCATTTATAAATCACTTAAAATTATCGTTTTATTGCAACAAAATAAAAGTATTAAAAACTTCAATAAAATTATTGTTTTGCTGTTTAAGCCATTTTAGTAACGTGTTCAAATTTTGCCATAAATTATGGCAACTAATTGAAAAATGGAATTTCATATGAATTCCACTTTTTTTTGTTATAAATTAGTAAATTATTATTTAAATATTAAAAATACTTATCACACAGTTTGCCTGGGAAAAACACATACCTGGAAAGAGAGAAAAGATATTAAAAATTAGTGATTTAATTAAAGGTGTGAAATAATTTAGTTTTTATAGAAAAAAAATAGAGATAGAAATTTCTTTCAAAAAGACTTTAGCTTATATTTGTAATAATTATTTTATTACTGATGTTAACACTGTAAAACAAAGAATACTTCTTATGGGAAATTTGTGTTGAACGTGATAATTACGGCGGACTATTTGAAAGTACTGCTGCTTTACCAAATACACACACACACACACTGTAAATATATAGAATTATTTTCGCCATTTATTTTTTGGGCCAGCTTGTATATTTATTTCATTTAATATATCGCTGCCAGCTTGTGAAAGATCATCAGGCTACATTAGGCCTTCAGATTAAAGCCTCTGTAAAAGAGTTCTGTTATTTAGGGAGGACATTTTATACTGACCTCTTATTTACTACACAAGTGTATTAATAACGTGTCCTTATTCATGTGTGTTTGTTTGTGTGTGTGCGTGTTTGTGTGTGCATGATTTGTAGGTGTTGGCTGTTGTTGTTGTTGTATTTCATTATACAACAACCTCGCACGTAACCTGATATTGTTACTGCTGTAGTTGGTACTAATTACCTGGAACTAAATAGGGAGCTGGATTTGGTGCTGGTTGCCAATATGTTGGTGTTATTGAAGGATAAAGTTGTTGTTGTTGTTGCTGTTGTTGTTGTTGTTGCTGCTGCTGCTGTTGCTGTAGCTGTTGTTGATGATTATGATATTGCTGATTTTGTGTATGCTGGTGATGTTGTTGTTGCTGCTGATGCTGATGCTGTTGATGGCCATTTGTGGTCAGACTTATAGGCGGTGAGGTGGGTGCGGTTGATGATTTGTTTGTCGTTTGCATTGTGGTAATTGACGTTACAATTGTTTGTGCCATAGCTGATGCTGTTATTTTTGCTGTTGTTAACTTTTGCTCCATTGGGATTATTGAATTTAAAGAATTTAAGGGGCAAAGTTTTGTTATTGACGTTGCACCCAAATCTGCAGAGGTGTTTGTGCCGTTGTTTTTGTTATTGTTATTGTTGGTAATATTATTACAGTTAGCGCTGCTAATGCTATTCTTAATATTGTTGCTGTTGCTATTGTTGTTACTGGTGAAATCGTCAACATTTCCGTTTCCGTTGTAGGCCATTATATTATTGTTGTTATTATGCTTGTGTGTGTGCATAGAAGCTGTAGCATTGTTATTGTTGTTGTTGCCTTTACTATTGCAATTATTTACAGTATTCGCTAAACACATTGTTGTTGCCTTAAAATCACTTGACGCCATCGAACCATCCAGCAGATAACGACTTTTCATTATATATTTTTTTCTATTCGGCGAGTGTATAACTTTGTTTTGCACGTTTTTATTTAAATTTATCTCTGCACTTCCGTATGTTTTTATTTATTTATTTTTTATTTTATTTTTATTTTAAAAATATTTAAATTTGATTCTTTTGCTGTGCTGTAGTTTAATTTAGCATTTATTTATGTTATTGCAATTATTAAAATACATAAATTTGTGCTAGTTGCTGTGTTTAGTTTTGAAAATTTTCCCTCTTTAATTATTTATTTGTAATAGTATCTTGTTTTTTTTTTTTTTTTGTTAAATTTGTTTCATAATTATCACTTTCTGCATGAAATAAAATTTGTGTGCTATTATTAATAGTTAGAAAATTTTAATTTATATCTGATGCGATTAACCCAGCAAACAATTTTAGGCAGAAGCAAAAAACTTCTGTATTAAAATACATACGAATTGTTTTCTCTTCTGTGGGAACGCAATTATTGGTAAGATGTGTTTGAGGTATATGATTCAAGCAGTTTGGATCAGCCTAAGTGACATATAAAGTTGTTGCTCAATATTTTTTTTCTTTTTTACAAAATCTTGATGCTTCCGAAATTTCTTTAGAGAATTTGGAAAATAAATTCCTTGTATTGTTCTGAGCCGGTGTACATCGATATATTTTATGGATATTGTGCATAACAGTTTCATTTAGAATTTCTACTTCTTGTGGAAAAGTTATAGTGTCTTCTAAACAATCAAGCTTCGATTGCTTGGTGTGTTTAAAAGAAGCCTTTGTGATATATAATATAATATTTTCTATCTCGCTTGGCATGGCATATATTTAAATTGAGCTAATTTATTCATATTTTCGTTGTAATAATTATTGTTATTATAAATTATATTTCCCTTATATTAAATACATTTTTTTTTGCAACATTTAATATATAACACTTAATTATATACAACTTGTTTTAAAGCGGTTAAATTATTTCTACAGTATCAAATTAACAGAAGAAAAATATAATAATTGCTGTTACAAACAAATTCGTTTCACATTTCAAATTATTTGCATGATTTATATTCTTGTTCTGCTTCACTTTTTAAATTAAATTTCCATGTAACGTGGTGATTTTTTAATTATTTCGTACTACAGTCTTGAATTACAATTATTCATTTTAGAATTATGTGAAATGATTTGAATTTGTAATATTTGTGTTTTTATATTTTAATGCAAGAGTGCACAAGGTTGTAATCAGTATGAAAAAAAAAATCTATAAACTGCTACCCATTCAGTGTAATTTCCAGGTTTAAATATTTTGTTGAAGAAATTTGAAGAAATAGTTGAAATTTAAATCTAGAAAAAGATCATAACCGAAGCAAACTCTTATACATACATATATAGTTTTTTAATTAGAGCCGGCACTCAAGAGATGACTTGCACGCATGCGCATTTGTGCTGGAACTAGCAAAATTGGTTGTGGGAAGGAGCATTAAGGGAGTAGCACCTATGAACATTCGATTTGAATTTCTTTATATACGACAAGAAAGACCTGCGCAGGGAGTTTTTTCCACACAAGGGCAGTCCGGGCAAATAACGAATTTTCCCTGTAATGCCTTGTGCCGTTTACTGGTAAATACACCACATATGGGTGTGATCGCAATATACAGAGCGCGTTGAGTGTAGAAAAGTGTGAGTTTTGGGATAGAGATCCCTGCTTTCATTGGAGCACAGTCCATTATAAAGTGTGTCGTTTTTTAGAGTGTCACAACACCAGAGCAACGCGTACAAATTGTTGAAATTTTTAATCAAAAAAATTGTTCTATTCGTTAAACTCATCGTGCACTTTTTCCATTTTATGACCTTCAGAGCAGCTAATTCCAAGAATCGGTTTCGGACCACATTTACTGTTACTGATCATGTGCATCCCGTGAGACGCCGAACAGGGCGCACTGAAGAACCTGCAGCCGCTGTACAGGAATGCATTGAAAATGATCCTAATCAATCAATTCATCGCCGTTCTCAGCAGCTGGGGTTGTGTCCTTCCACTTTATGGAAGATTTTGGAAAAATTGATATTCCAGATGGCGCCTTCTACACGCCAGCAGTGGCGGCCACACGGCAGAAATTATATTCAAATATTAGTTTCATAAAATTTTCTTTACAATAAAGCCCGTTTCATTGGTATTAAATAGATATTTCCTGGTTTAATATGATTTAAACTTGTGACACTCTCTAAAAAAACACCCTTTAGTAGCGATAAAACAGTGAAACACACCCCACATTGCGCTAATGCTCAAGTAAGTCAATAGAATGGGCTACCACACCGTCCACTAAGAGTTTCTTTGACCTCTCCTAAACATGTTCGAGTAACTTCAAAATAGAGTTTGAAGCACCGGCTCATACATAACAGATGCAATCCATCTTCGGTCGCATGTAAATAGCCACAGATCTGATAGAGTAAAATAAGTCTTACAGCGCCTTAAAAAGCCGACACACTTGAATGCTTCTTTTGAAATATGAAAACTGTGCTCAGTTTCTCGAACGTCACACTGGATTCTCATGCCAATAACATCAAGAGCTTCTGATTCCTGAATATCTATAGCACCCATTTTTACACATGAAGCAGCATGATCGAGCATGCCTCGCTAAGTAAGCATGCAACATTGTCTCTTATGGGTATTGAAGTTTCCCCATTCAACAATTTTATTAAGGTCATATTAGATCTCATCGCCCCGATCTCTGACGATGATGGCCTATTATTAAACGCATATGCAAGGCAAAGGCTGCTAAGTATCATCTGCTAAAGAATAAATATGAGTTAAAGTCTGCCATAGACTTTAGAAGAACTCTGATTTGGCAGGAATAAAAAATGAGCTGTACTAAATGTAGTAACCTAAAAGCAGATTGAGGTGAAAAATAAAATGTTTATCTGACAAAAAAATAATAATTAAAATTCTTTTGGTTTCTTGACCTCTTTTTAATTATGATTGTATTTTGATATATTTAAGCTTAAGGTCTCTTTATTGAAATTAAAAATAAAATTAAATAAAATAAAATAAAATAAAGAGACCATATACTAGGAATACAACTGGGACGAACGACGAATTTCGTTTAGTACGACGAATTCGTTGGTAAAAATTCGCTCTATAAATTCGTCGTATGAAACACAATAACGACGAATAAATGAATATAATAAGCAAACAAAATTTTAATATTTGTTTTTTAAATCATTGTAATCCTCTGATGCCAGTCAGATTGTTTAGACACTCAATAATTACCCCGGTGTTGTCCATTTTTTTTTTTCAGAACAAATTCCTTTTTCTAATTATTTTGTTAAAAATTTTTTGTCTGTAAATAAATTAAATATTATTTTCATTTAACAGCTGTTGGGGTGACCATATGAAAAAGTGGGAAATAAAAAGGAAACCTATATTATAAAAAATGTTCAAAATTAATAAAAAGTCGTCCGAATGATAAATTTTTGTGAATTGGTGAATGCATTTTTAGTACGATCTGAAAATTTGTAATGAACTATGTTTTTCCACAAAAAACCAGTTTAAGTATATGAAACCTGGTCACTTTATATTGATTTGTTCGTCGTTCGTTGACGAAACAATTAGAAATAAATCTATTTCAACTTTCGCTGACTATGACGAATTTCGACCAACGCCACGATTGTGTGCATTTTCATATTTTCATGTGTTTTATTTTTGGCGACGAATATTCGCGACCAAAAATTCGTCGTTCGTCGCAGTTGTGTTCCTAGTATTAAGCTTAAAAATATCAGTATGCAATAAAAAATAATTATTATTATTTAAGTAGCTAACAAACAACCCTCGTATAATGGGTTCCATTTTTCTTACTGTACATAAAAAATTTTCCCTATTACCAAATTACGAAGTTAATATTTTTCTTAAATATTACGCTTGGCGTTGCATTAACCTTTTTGCTCAAAGCTCTGCTATTGCATTTCTTTATTAAAAACATATTTTTTAAATAATTTCATATAAGATTTTATCTAAAAAGTACAATCTTCTACAAAGCACTTTGCGATTATGTAAAAAAAATCAATAATATATTAAAATGTATTGACGAGAATAAAAAGTGTGTGAAAAAAATATACATTGAAATGAATAATTTTCTTTACATGGAAAGAATATTTTAACAACTTCTTATATGTGATTTTTATGATAAAATTTGCACAAAAAAATGTGGCAAAAGAAAAAAAAAAGTATTGACAGCAAAGTAAAATACATGTTGTTGCGTTTAGCATCATCTGCTCATTTTATTTGCTACAAGTTGTTGTTGTATTTGTATTTCCTTTTCTTTGGCATGCTGGCATCCAATTCGAACGCAGTGATTCATTGCTGCTAAAAATCATTTCTGCTTTTCCTTTCAATCGATTTATTTTCTTTCCTAAATAAAATTTTTATTTTGCTCTATTGTGCGAAAAGATTTTGAGATTCTCTTCTTAAATGTCGTTGTTGCTGGTGTTATTGTTTCGGTTCTTTTTTTATTGTGGTTGTTGACTTGTTGTCTAATATAAATTATCGCATGTTTTTCTTTTTTGCCAAATTGACATTTAGTCATTTTTTACTAACTGACCAACAACTGGTTGTATCAGTTTGTCTCACCATTTGCCATGTTAAATTTATTTAACTTGTGTAAATAAATGAATTCGTCTGGCTGTCTAATCGATTGTATGTTGTTTGTTCGATTGTTGTTTTAACAAATGTTGTTTATGTTTTTAAAAATTAGGTTTTCTTTCAGTTTTTTTGATGCTGCCTTTTTTTTTTTGAGTAAAACTATTTTGGCGATCTTTTTTTCAATTAGAAAGTGCAAATAAATTGTTAAAATAGCTTTTGCTATGGCAGCTAAAGAAATGTGTTTTATGGGCGAATTATATGCCTGCATACACTGACATTTATTTGTCTAAGTGTGGGTATAAGATACTAAAGCAGACATTTTATATGCAACTTAAGAAAGTTTTAAGGAATTCATCAGCAATTTGTAATCGTCAAATATGCATTAATTATTGTATTTATTATACCCTTCACCACAATTGGCCATGTTTTATTGCTAGTAAATAAGTTTTTGAAATGCCTGCACAGTTTGCAGACGGAAACTATTTCTAAGAGTAGTTAAATTTAGATGCTTGGGAGTTGTTGTTTAACACTTAATTTTGAAACTTTTAAATTATGTTTTTTCCCAAATTAAAAAACCAAAAAATTGAAATTGATTATTGAGCGGTGTTACCTGATGTCTATGTGCATTTTACTGGGGCTAATGCAGTCTCATTATATCCGTGGATTTAAGGGGCTCAGGCAGTAACATTAATTTTTCTTCTCTTTTATATAAACATGACAAGTTAATAAATTTTTTTGTATAATGAAAATTTAAGCTGTGGCTTGAACTAACAATAAAAATGAAAAACGTTCACATGCACTTAAGCATAAAAGAATTCAAACCAAACAAATTTGGCTTAGGTATAATCAAGAATGATAAAATAAAGATTACGCCTTGCGCATGATTTACCGTTTCATGACGTATTTGTTCCCTCGAAGAGATTGACAAATATTTATTATATGCAAAACTAATGCTTCCTCGTACAAAATTAACATTTTATGCCATATTTGGCAACTCTTCACACAATTCACTCAGAGAGATTTCCAATTTACTCAGAGAGTTTTCCAATTTACTCAGAGAGTTTTCCAACAAGCAAACTAAATCGGATTTATGAAAGTGCAAGTTGTTTGTTATATTTTATAATAAATTGTGTTATATTTTAAAATATATATATTAAAATAATTATTAAATAACTTAAAGTGTAAAAAACTTATTAAAACTTGATTTTTAAAGCTGATAAAAAAAAACCTAAATTAAAGAGAAAAGAGAACAAAAAGAGCAATCATGGAATGTGCAGTGGGCAATTGCAAAGAAAGTAACAGCAAAAAAAACAAGTGAGAAATAATTGTGTTAAAATGTAATATTTTTATCAAAATTTTTGTTTGTTTTCAAAACGTTGTGTCATTTTGTAGTTTTCCAAGAGATAAAGCTCAAAGGAAGTTATGTCTGATATTTTGCAAGCAAAAAAATTTGTTTTGAATGGGGAAAAAAGAAAAATAATTAGCACTTGGGTTCAATATTTTTATAAAATAACTATTAATTAACAATTTCAAATAAAAAAAAGTGGAATATAAAATCATTTTTTAAAATTGTTTATTATCAAACAAATTATATTGAAAAATCGTAATTTGCCCCACTGTTAAGTTTTTATAATAACATAATAGTTCTCCAGTGGAATTTTATTAGCCAATCATAACACATGTAGAGTGACGTCAGAGTTCCATCATGCGCAGAACAGTATTTTTATTTCAGCTTGTTGGCGTAATCTTTATTTTTGGGTATAATGAAAAAAAAAAAAATTCAGAAATATGGGATATGTAAAAATAATCGAACGGCAACACGGGTGTTAAAACAAAAATGTGTTACCATCAGGTTTTTTTATCTCGCACCAGCACCCAGGGGATGACCCCTACACTCAAAATATTCTGTACGTAAAATTAACTGAAATTGTCATATAAAATAAATGAATATTCGATTAAAAACCGGTCAACTTATTATTCATTTAACTTTAACAAAAATATCATTTAATTTTAAATGTTAAAAAATTAACAGACTTAAATCTGTAAAAAATATTGCTTTTCTCTTTTATTTTGTTAGCTCAAAGAGAAATAGTATTGATTGAATCAGTTAAAATTAAAATTGCTTAAAATTTTAAATGATTGTTCATTTAAGAATTATTATACGGAATACTTCTTGAATGAAGTACATTCCGTTTCTTTCATAATATTGTGAATATACTTACAAATAAACAACGGACAATATTGAAAGCAACAGAAAATCCGTATTAATGTGTAGTTAGTTTTTTTTTGAATGACTGTTAGAATCAGTTAAAAATAAATTTGCTTACATTTTTAAATGCTTATGCATTTAAAAATGACTGAACGGAAAACTTCTTGAACAAAATACATTCCGTTACTGTCATAATTTTGTCAGTGTACTAATGCAGTGCATTGCGTCGGAACTAGAAAGGGGGTGGGGAGCAGTATTGAAGGGACAGATGAAAAAAGATGATGAGATACAAGGGTTTACGATTGCAAGAAATTTGTTTTTTTTTGTGTACAAATTCCATTCAAAATATGTGTAATAAATTGACTCGTCATCCTGCAAATTGTTGTAATCAAATTTGCATGTTCACAGATACGAAAGAAATTCTTCGTTGCAGATCTTTAAATATTTTCGATCGGCAAGCACGAAAATTTGTTACTGTTATTGCTATTGTTTTTGTATTTTGCCTTAAATGTTGTAATTTTTATTTGATACGAGTTATATGACGGTCTATATGACAATAAAAAAAAATTTCAATAACTTTTTTATTGCTCTTTTTAAAAATCATGTAAATCAATATCAGCACGCACAGACTCACATTTCTATAGCAATTTGTAAACACACATACACATGTATGGATGTATGTATGCCCATGTTGACATATATTCCTGTAAAATATTTCCATACAAAAAACATGTGATGGTGTTGGTAATAAACACATATTAATACATAAACATTCAGGCATACATCATGTCATGTTGGCAGTAACACAATGGCGCTCTTTTGAACTGTACACTCACTAACACATTCATCCATTCATAGATGTGCATACTTTTTATTTTTGTTGTGATTTATTTCTGTTAAAATATTCAAATATATTTTATGCTCAAATATTTTGCACTAAAAAAGCGAGTAAAAAAAAGTGTGGAATATGTATTTTTAAAATATCATAAAGTTTAATAGATTTTATTGTCAGCAAAACTAAAATGCTTGTTGACAGTAAATACCGTTTATTTTTATTTTGTTTCGTTTTTTTTTCTATGTGTATGGATTTATAGAAAAAAATAATAATTTTTAGCATTGAATAAAGCATATTTGATGAAGCTAAACAGACTATTAGAATTAATAAACAGTTTTACATGATATTAAACTGTCCTGCAACAGAAGTCAACAGAAAGTCTATATTAAAATATCACACACCTCGGGGTGTTTAGGGCAACAACGTTACGCTATCGTATATTATGCTAGAGTTAATGTCGACGCCGTTGACGACGTTTCAACGCCGAAAAAGTTGAAATAGATTGAACTTTTACGGCGTTGCAACGCGTTGAGATTAACTGCTCCCATACAATTTCATACTTCAACTTTTTTTTTGACATTTGACGACGTCGACATTAACTCTAGCATAAAATTGAATTGCCGTATAAAGTTTATATTATATAATTTTATTTTTAACATATGAAAGTTTTTACTAATTTTAAAATTATGCAGAAAGTCACAATAGTGAATTCAGAAGGACAAGATAAATATTCCAAGAACAAGGATAAAGTAACAATTAAGTTTTGGAAAAATACATGATAAATATTCCAAAGTACAATATAAACTAAATGTTGTAATTAATACAAAACAACAGAGCAGCGCTATTTGCGAAAGTCTCTACACTTTCATCATCAGTACTCATGTGTATTTTTTTGCTTATAACAACTGCATATTATTATTTTTTTGGGAAGTTGTATTAAATTTCATCTTATAATATATTAATGTTCACAAAAATAAAATTTACATTTATATATTGAACAAAAACAATAAGAACACACAGTAAACAGATTTTATTCGTTATAAATCTATTTTGTTTTTCCACCTTCAATTCATTTTATTATTTAAACAAATATTTTTATTTAAATTTTTTTTATATTTTGATTTACTAGAGCATAAATTATTTTTATGCAAGCGGCCACACTCACACACACACACACATTCAAGCAGCCCCATTAACAGCTTCGCAAATAAGTATGCAACATATTCGATAGAAACATGTCTCGAATGTGTTGAATGAGTTGTTTAAAACAGTTTGACACAAATGTGTGTGTATGTGTGTGTAGTGTAAATTATGCCTCCATGAATATTTTTAAGCAAAATATTAAAATTTTTGATGATCTTGTTGGCATACAAAGTGTTTATTTTTTTTTTTTTAAGAAAAATTACTGAAATACACATAAAAGAGAATTAAAAGTACTTTAAACAGCAATTAAAAGATACGCGGCTTTTGCAAAAATTATGCTGATGTTGTTTCACCTTTAGAGTTCAAATTAATTAGCACACACTTTTTAATCTTATTTTGTGTTCTATATATTTAACTTGAAGATTAAAGTGTATGAGGCCAAACAAAATTTCAATTTTATTTCCTCTAAATCTACTTGCAATCTAAAGTAATTACTTTGAATATTTTTGTAAAATAAGGCAAAACATAATCCGCAAGATTAAAATTTAAAATTGAAATTAAAAAACAATTCGTAAGACTAAAATTTAAAATAGAAATTAACTGTTTAAATGAAAACGGCTACATTGCAATGAATCGTTTGATTCTGTTAGCGCAAATATCTTCCACTTTGAATTTTATGATTTTCGCAGTTCGCCAAAAGTGTCACAGATTTGTCATATTGTTTGTTTCAAAGGAATAGTTTAACTGATCAGTTTTTACAAATAGAGACAAATTAAATTTTATGCTTTAACTAAATACAGTAGCCGTTTACGTAAGTAATTTTCAAAGTAACAGTGCAGGCCTGGAATTTTTGTTTGTTTCTCCGATATCTTTTATTCGTTTTTATTTTTCATACTATTCTCTGCTTAAATATAATTGTACACAAACAGCTGTTTTACATTTTGGAATAATGATGGAACCAACAAAAGCAATAAAAAAAAATATGTTCAATAATAATATTAATATTTGAAAAAACAATTTTTTCTCACACACTAACAAAATAATTAAAATTTTGTAAGCCGCCGTAATAGATTTGCTTCCAATTCACTGACTATAAATCAGAAAAAAACCCTTGTGATTATATTGGGTGTTTTTTATTGAGGTATAGAACTTTAAGTTGGCATCACTTTTTTAACTGGCGGCCATTTTGTCAGCTGTCAAGTGATTAATATTTAGTTTGGTTTGCCATTTCATCTTGAACAGGTTGACAAAAGAACAACGCTTGCAAATCGTGCAAATTTATTTCGAAAGTAATGGTTCAGTTCGCGAAGTTTACCGCAAGCTCCGTCCATTTTATGGTCGACATAATCGTCCATCAGAGCAATTAATTCGGTTAACCATGGATCGTTTTCGCACTACGTTTACTCTATGTGATAATACGCACCCGCAGAGACGCCGAACAGTGCTCTATGGGCTGGTGGAATCATTGGGCCATACTTCTTCCGAAATAATGCTGGAGAGTCAGTTACCGTTAATGGAGACCGGTATAGAGCCATGATAACCGACTATTTTGTTCCCGAATTGGATGGCATGAATGTGGATGAGTTGTGGTTCCAACAAGACGGCGCTACATGCCACACAGCGCACGTCACAATCGATTTATTGAAGGAAACATTCGATGAGCGCATAATTTCGCGGAATGGACCTGTCAATTGGCCACCAAGATCGTGTGATTTGACACCATTGGATTATTTTCTTTGGGGATATGTGAAGTCGCTCGTCTACGCCAACAAACCAGAAACGTTAGGGGACTTGGAAGCCAACATTTGTGGCGCTATTGCCAACATACGGCCCCATATGCTCGAAAAAGTGGTTGAAAATTGGACCTGTAGAATTGGCTTTATTCGAGCCAGCCCGAATCATATTTAAACATTAATGGCATCAAATTATCCTTCCAATAAAGCCAAATTGATGGACATTAAAACGATTTTCTTGTGTTTTATTTCAATTCGAAGTTCTATACCTTTGAAAAAAACACCCTGTATTTCTATTGCAGCGTAAAATTTTGTTTTTATATTAATAATTCATTTGAAAAAAAAAACGTTATTGATTTAAAATATATATAATATAATATTAAGAAGAGATGGACGGCATTCACGTGATTAAAATTAATATTGAGATGTTTCTCATTAGCGTTAGTACAAAAATAATGGATTAAATGATGAAACAAGGATACACAGGACTGAATTTATAAATTTTCCATCCAATATTAAGATCTTATATATTTCAACATCACCAAACGAGATGAATAAATTCTGAAAACTCATTTTATGCAAAAATTTTCAAATTAAATATAGAAGGCTTCAAATCAAAGTTTACTTAATATTTTTATTCGAGTCAAAAGCATGGCCGTCAACGGACTAGTCGCTCTGTGACAGTATCAATGTCATTGAGAGCTTAAAAAACTTCAATCAAATTTTGAGTTTAAAATAGTCATGAGGTCAGATTCTATTGAAAATATTAAAAATAAAAACATAACAAAAATCATATATAAAAATTTATACACCATCCCCACTTTAACTTTGATTCAATGTGTTCATTGATGCATTTCTTTATTTATAATTTGAAAACTCAATTAAAGAATTAATAATTTTTTTTGGACTATTTTGTTATTAAACCGTTTTGCGTCCAACTAAACATTTCGTTTAGACATGCATTTTGTTTCTGATAGCAAAATAGTAATTAAGTAATTTGTATGTGTAGTTAATTTAAATACACTCACAAAAATTGCAACATTAAAATAAATATTAAAAGAAATATCAACATTAAATTAATTATAATATTTTTAAGGTGACGAAAAATTTATAATATTTTTGATTAAATTAAGATAAGTAAAATATTTGAGTGATTACGCTTAAAAAATTAGTTTAATTTGCTAAAGACCGTTTTCTATAAAATACATTCTTATAAATAAATTTTTTTTTAGATTATTAAATTGAAAATTATTACTCAGGCTCAAGTTCAAATCTGCGAATTTACAAATTATTAATTTTTTTTGATACTCAATTTTTCTATTATTTGCAGATTTGAACTTGAGATTGAATAATAAAATATAAAATAATTAATTTCCTGAAGAAGTCACACAAAAAAGTGACGATATATTGCAATTAAAAATTTAACTAAAATAAAGAGACCTTAAGCTTAAAAATTAAAATTTTTGCAAAATTTTACAAGGTTGTCTGCTTTTAAAGGCCGTCAAACACAAACTAAGTGAAGCAGCTTCTCAGGATTTGACAGCCGTCTATTAAATATTTTTTAATAAAATTTTATAAACTGCAGAATTATTTCCAATTTTTTTTTTCAAACTTCCCCACTGTGCATATGATATTCCGATTGATCACAAATATACAAATACTAAAGGGTCCGCCATCTAACAGTTTTTTTTCAACTAGTGTTTAGACAGATAATTAGTTTTATCCCTACGCTGAAAGAATATGGTTGACCATCCAATGCGTTTTCGCTTCGCTAAGTGGGCCTGCGATCGACTTACAGAAGATGCCCATTTTGTCAAAACAAATCATATTTTCAGATGAAGCTCATTTTGATCTTGGCGGGCATGTAAACAAGCAAAATTGTCGCATTTGGGGCACAGAAAACCCGCACGCATACATTGAAAAGCCGTCGCACCCAAAACGAGTCACTGTTTGGTGCGGATTTTGGTCCAGAGGCATAATTGGGCCATTTTTCTTCGAAAATGAGCAAGAAGTGGTCGTTACAGTCAATGGCGATCGTTATAGGGCCATGTTGAACGAATTTTTGTTCACAAAAAGTGAAGAGGAGGATATTGACAACATTTGGTTTCAACAGGACTCCGCTACGTGCCACACAGCCGAAGCTGCACTCGATGTTTTGCGCCATGTTTTTGAAGATCGCATTATCAGTCGCAGAGCTGATGTCGTTTGGCCACCTCGGAGCTGCGATTTGACACCGTTAGACGATTATTTGTGGGGTGTCGTCAAAGATAAGTGTTACGCCGACAAGCCAGAGACAATTGACGCTTTAAAGGACAATATTCGTGAAGCCATTGGTGAAATACAGATGCACACAATCGATAATGTGCTTAAAAATTGAACCGATCGTGTAGGCTACTGCATGGCCAGCCGAGGCAGCCATTTGAATGAAATTATTTTCCATTATTAACCGGAAGGATTGTACTTTCAAATAAAAAAAAGAAATTTGAGAAAATATTCAGTAGTTTTTTTTTTATAGCAAAAAAATATTATTTGGCGGACCCTGTAGAAAAAATTTCTATTCGTACGTGATCTTGCGTGCGATAATTTACGATATTTTCTGAATACCAGTGCGATAATTTTCAAATAGATGTAGAGTGTGTCCGAAATACTGACAAAATAACGTGCCTAATGATGGCTGACCATATGCCTTCTTTTCCGCCCTAGCATTGGCCAGAGTTTGAACATCGATTACAAACAAAACTTGACAAATAAATTTTATATGCGTACTATAATACATACCCATACATACACAAATATTTTATATACTTAAACAATTTTATTTAAGCAAAATTTACTAAAAACAATGTCAATGACAATTGCACCATTAATTTGCCTAAACACGCAAACTTTGAGAAGTCATAAAAGCTATTTTCGTTTGCTTTTATGTATTTAATTTATTTGTGATTTAAAACTTCCATTTTATTCTGTTAGCACTTCAATAAACTTCGGTACGCAAAAATGAAACACAATGGGTCTCATTGTGCAAATCATGGCAGTAAAGTGAATTTTATATGGAAATCAACTGCTAAATTTCGGAGAGAATCAAAAGTGTTTAATCTTTTTTATGCAATTGTTATAAATTCTAAAAAGGCGGTGTCACTAATGAACTTCTGTGGATTTGTTCGGTGGGTTAATGGCTTAAAATATATGACAACCCGTATGTTGCATTAAAGCGACAAATACAGTCGCAGAATTGAAAACATATTGCATTTTGCACATGATGAAGAAATGCGATCACGGCGCTAAGAAATGTTTATATTTCTGGTGGTCACGCTTATTGCCCGTTACATTTGATTGATTTAAAAATTACTGTCATAAGAAAGCATTTAATACAATAAAAAAAGTTAACGAATACACTGAAGAGGCCGTAATTACACTTTTGAACTGCAGTAAGCAGCCATTAAAATCAATTGCACTATTTTAAAATAAGAAAATATTTAACTAAAAAACAAATACTTAAACACTCTAAAATAAATTGATTAAAACCAGTGCAGTGCACTGAAAAAAATGATTAAACAATTCGATTTTTTCACTTGAAACATTTCGTATTTATTAAGTACAAAATAGATGTAAAGATCATTCACCTGGTGACATCTGCCTCTATAATCGAATGCACTTTATTGCCAGCAACAATTCTCATTTGGGCAAGTCAACGCTTGTGTCCCCTTTTCAATTACGAGTAATTTATGCCTGAAATCAATTCTGCATTATTGATGTGCATTTAAAACAGACTTTATTCTATTGTGTGTAAATAAGTTTTTAATGACTATTTCTTTCTTTTTAATTTTATAAAAGTGACTGCAAATTAAGTAGTACCAAAATTTTTTATGAATACAATAGCCATAAATTCACAGTAAACCAATTAAATATAAATGGAATTTTAAGTAATTATTTTTATTTTTTTATCAAGCTTTAGGTCACTTTTTTAAAAAAGGTATTGAAATTTTTTATTATTCGATGTTTCGATGCCCTCTGGATACCTTCTTCAGGGCAGTAATTATAATTAAGATTAATATAATAATAATGGCTTTCACAACATTTAACATATAATCATATAAGTAAACATTGCATGATCACTACAACCATTTTTTTTTATTTAATCTAATTCTGAAGGTTCAGTGCTTCGTCAATCCGCCCAAAATTTATGTGATATGAAGTATTGAAGTTTTTTGTGTATAACTTTAAATTTCACACCTTCTTTAGGTCTTGGCACTTCAGTTTGTAGTATTTCATAACCATATTTTTTAACACATACAACATAGTGTTTGCAATTGATATTAGATCATTTGACTGAGCTAAAGTTTTTGTTTAGTAAATATAGCTTCACGAAATAATATTTATATTTAAATAGATACAAAATGAATTTGAGCATTTAACACCTCTTGTTTAATATATAATTACATAATATTGCACTAATATGTTGAGCTAGTATGTATTTTACAGTGAGCAACATTTTAGGTGGAACGCATGGAAGATGTTCAATATCTCGATTATACATTTGCATAAACAACATCTAACATCAGCCATCAACTTTAAGTTGAAATGAATGTTTAAAGTAAAATATACTTGAAAAATATATAGGGTCCGCCAAATAAATTTTTTTTTTGAAAATGCTATAAAAAAAACTACTGAATATTTTCTCAAATTCAAATTTTTTATTTGAAAGTACAATTCTTCCGGTTAATAATGGAAAATAATTTCATTCAAATGGCTGCATGGCCCGAAATCGCCATTGACTGTAACGGCCACTCCTTGTTCATTTTCGAAGAAAAATGGCCCAATTATGCCTCTGGACCAAAATCCGCACCAAACAGTGACTCGTTTTGGGTGCGTCGGCTTTTCAATGTATGCGTGCGGGTTTTCTGTGCCCCAAATTCGACAATTTTGCTTGTTTACATATCCGCCAAGATCAAAATGAGCTTCATCTGAAAAGATGACCGGCATCTTCTGTAAGTCAATCGCAGGCCCACTTAGCGAAGCGAAAACGCATTGGATGGTCAACCATATTCGTTCAGCGGAAGGATAAAACTAATTATCTGTCAAATCAGATATGAGCTAAGTGCTACCATTTATGGGTGCTGTTGGCTGAAGTAGTAGAACACGAGACTATGAAGCGGAGGGTCGTGAGTTCGATACCGCGCTGAGTCATGATATATTGTGTTGAATTCTTCTGATCAGCATTAGTGCGTGGTTGTGTTAGTTGTTGCCAGCCTGTTTCAATGATGAAGGCATAGCACTGCTCACTGAACATATTTGGCTGCAACTGACACGATCATGTACTAAAAAGCATAGTAACAGCACCCTCCTTCGCCGGTCCTGTATCAAAACATTAGCCTGCGAAGTTAAAGGTTGAAAAAGTTACAAAAAAAACTGTCTATCTTCTCATCTTTCCCCTCAATAATATCCCCTCGTTTTCAGTTCCGGCGCAATGCATTGCATATATAGGGGTCATCCCCTGAGTGCTGGTCCAAGATAACAAAAAAAAAATTTTCACGAAATAAGCAATAGTTGAAAAAAAAACGTTAGATTGCGGACCCTATAGAAAGTTTTTTTTTGTTATTAAATAAAAACACTGAACATTAAGATTTAGACTTGTTGTTGTTTTCCGGCCACATATCCGGTTACATCAAAATCCAACAAGTATGATGAAGTCTGTATATATGTGACCTTCTCCGAGAAAAGGGAACTAGTGTGTCAAAAAAAACGGGTTTGGACTTAAGAGTGGATTCCGATACCTAAAAGAGTGTAGAATAAGATGAAATGTGTTAAATTTCTGATAAAAATTTCACACACTAGCTCCCTTTTCTCGGAGAAGGCCACATATTTCAAAAGATTTAGCTATTTCACATGTTTACTTAGTGTGTGAGAAGAGCTTTTACGTGTTGCCCCATTTTCTGTTGCCGAAAAAAATTTATAAAATATTTTTATTTTAAATCTAAGATCCATTAAATTTGTAGTACCCTTTTTAAATTTGTTTATATAATATTTGTTATATAATATTTTTTAACATGTTAATGTTTATTATTGTTTATTAATTAACACTGTTTTTTTTTTTAATTCTCATATAAGCATGTGATGACTGTAAATTTTACTTATTATAATATTTAATTTTTATTAATATCTATTTTAATTTGTTTTTTATAATTCTAAGCACTTGTTGCCACTATCAAGGCGAACATTATTTATTTGCTTAAAAGCTTTGGCGGTATTATTTATTTTTTCTGCCAGTGTATGCTTAATTAATTGTATTTTTTTTTTTTATTTAAAAAGTAACGGCAGCTAAAAAGGTTTTATTGTTTATTTTACAAATATTTATATGCGCTCAGGGTAAATTAGGCGAATTTAATTTAAAACGAAAGAAAAAACTGATGACAACCACAAAATTTCAATTGTTATGAAAAAGCAAATAAAATTTTTTGTTAAAAAGCCTTGGAATTTTTGATAAATTTTAAAACGTAAACGAATGAGATATTTCAAAGAAGGTGGCAATTATTTTCTGTTTTTATTAGATGGTTTTTTAAAACACTTCTTTAAAAAAAAAAAATTCTGTTAACGCAATTCATATGATGACGGTATTTCCAGCCAAATCACTTGTTTAAACACTTTTCGTAATAGAATACGTTTTAAAAACCTTCTAAAATTTGTCTACAACCTTCCCGGCACTCGAAACAAGCACTTGTTTAAACACTTTGTTTTTTTTTTTTTTCTTTTTAACAATCGGCTTAAATATTTTAATAAAATTTTTCAAATTACCGCTCTTGTATCACTTTCTAGTTCTACACTTTTCATTTAGTGAAATTACAACAAAACCACACAAACACAATTTCTCATTTGCAATTATATTCTCCGACCAGGTATTTTGCCGTTTTTCCGATCGTTATTGCTCGCCAAATTATAAGCTTTAAACCGTGACTCTGAAGTACAATTAAAGCTAAGTAATGAAATTAAAAAAATTCAAAAAAAAAAAAATAAATAAATAAATAAATTATTTAAACGTTGAAACGGAAAAAGTATATGAAATAAACATTGACTGCAATCGTTCATACAACTGAAGAGAGACTAAATAATAAAGCAAAAAATATGTTTTGTATTGCACGATAAATAACAAACGATCGACAGACAACAAGTGACGATTTAAATTTCAGGTAATAACTAACAGATACAAAATATATTTTTGTATCTAATACCCTCCGCCTTCGAAATTCAGTACTTTAAACAAAATAATAAATAAATAAAATAAAAAAAATAAAATACTCGTACATACAACAGCAACAACAACAACAACAACAATAGCAGCAACAAGTACAAAAACAATACAAGTGAATACGACAGAAAATTATAATATTTAAAAGCCCCAAACCATCCATTAAATGGAGAGCCAGTGCACAGCGGAGCGGCCCATGACAACCAAATGTGAGAATGAGCTTTACACGTTTTTTATTTCATTCGTCAGTATTTTGCCGTTTTAGCTGTTTTTCCAATGTATTCTTTTACACCGTTTCCTGCATATAAACATCTACTTAAATTAAACCTGCAAGTGTTTTTGCCACACTATGAAAGTCAAAGAGTAGTAAAAATAGTAGAAGTGGTTTGTTAAGGTTTGTGTCTTGACTAGGGACTTAAGCACTGCCGTATTAAACTCCTGTTGCAGTTTATTTACTATTTTCTGCTTACTTCTTTTTCATTTACTAAAAGAATGTCACTAAAATGCTTCAGCTGGCAGTTTGAATGGGAGTATCAGGTAGGGTGCATATTGGCACACCTACTCTTTCACTTATTTCCACATATCATGCTGCCGATGACTGTTCTAAGACCTTGGTTTCCTTAACACTGTACGTTGTTTCTTTTATATTTTTCCACTTATCGCAAAAATATGTTACTCATACACGCTTATGCACGACCTTGATTATTGCCACACGGCTGCGTGGGTTTGAAATGAATTTGTCACGATCATGGAAACTCAGAGTCACGGGAAAAATGTTATACTAATGAAATAATTTGTAGAATTTTTAGCTTTAATTAATTTGCCAACAATAGTACACCATTTCCTCGTATGTTTTAGCATTATAAAATTAATAATTATTTACGAGGAGGATTGGATTTGATATGGCAGATGGAGAAAGATGATCTTGTAAAGAATTTTTTAATTTAATTGGCGAGTTTTTTTCTATTTTACAGACATAATGTTTTAAATGGAAATTTTTGTAACCTAAACACAAAGAAAAATATCTATAATTACCCTGCAGGAGGATAGGCGTCAATTGTCTCTAAGGTACTGGTACGATTACTAGTATAGCAAGCACTAGTTCAAAAGGTGATTAAACATATATAGAAAAGTACTAGTACTAGTAGTTCATTCGTGGATTGATTTGACTTGTAGAATTTTATATTACTTTTTGATCATGTTTTAAAGCGCATTTTCATTTATTTTATTTTTAATTGTTACAATTTTTAAACAAATTCAAATTTGAATCAAAGAATAGTATTAGAAGACTTTGCCACCTGCATATCAGTTTATTTATTCGATAATTCATGTAACTAAGCCGCAGTTTTCTTGTGTGCTAAAAGAGTGACATTTTAAAAAATAAATAAAAATAAAAGCTAATTTTAAAATTTTTTTAAACGTGTTTTTTGTTAATATTTATGTTCATATGTAAAATCAGGGATCTTTTTTAAAATAATAAGAACTGATATATGTATTATATGTTCATTAATTTTGGTATATGGTGGAGTACCAAACGTAACTCAAATTGTACAAGGTGCAAGTGGATTGAGTGTGCCCTGAAGGAACTTTCCAATTCTCCCTATAACTAAGAATTGATGAACCAAAAATTGCTTGTGATGACAACAAATTTCATTGGGTCTAAAAAACCAATAAATTTAGTAATTTTTGTATATATAAACCAGTTTTTAATGCACTGATTGTACTAGTATCTGACTAGATGAAATTATACTGGCACTCATCTAGCACTGATAGTACTAGTATCCTCCAAGTTTCCATTTAGTGCCAATGGTACTAGTAATTTTCCAAACACACTCAATGTTAATTTGAGAATTAACATGGTATAGGAAAGTTCACAGTTGGGAACTAGTACTGGTGATTTTTGTACTAGTGCAATACTAAATTGATACTAGTTCGATCTCCTGCAGGGTAATAATATAATTGTATTTTTTATTTAATAATCCAAATCCTTTCATTTGCCCAAATTAAGTAATTGGCAACATGATTTCCCTTATATTTTCCATATGACCAAATTATCTCAAATGATTTAATTGGTTTCAAATTAAGTCGAAATTGGTCTGCGCAGCACGGCGCGGCTGTTATTCTTACAACTGCAGCCTTGGGGCAGGTGACTTACAAATCCGTAAAAGTAACATTTAATTACTTATAAAAATGGTGGCGATTTCATTTACTAAAAACTCAATGTTATTTTGCATTTTTATAGGTTTTTTATACCTTCCAAAACAAAATATGGAGGGTAAATTCACTTTGTCATTCCGTTTGTAACGCAGCGAAATATCCACCTGAGACCCCATATATATATTCTTGATCAGTGATGAAATCTAACACGATATGAGCATGTCCATCCGTCCGTCTGTGGAAATCACGATTCAGTCCAAACGAAAAGACCTAGACTCTAAAAATTTGAAATAAATATATCTTGAAGGATAGAGCAGGTTAAGTTCAGAGATGGGCTATATCGGGCAAGACGGAAAAAAGTTCCCGTAAGAAGAACTTAACGAACCTCTAAAAATCAACGTAAATTTTAAAGTTTTTTTGCAATTTTGTTAAGCAAATGATATATTTTTATATTAAAGAGCGCGTTAAACTTGGAGCCATATTATAAGAAAAAATTATTTTTGGACCCCGCCCCCTTTAGTGGGCGTTATTATATACAAAAATAGTCTAAACATTTAACAAATTGTTTTACTTAAGCCTACATTCCTTGAAAATAACATGTTTAAGCTTTAATGACGAAGCTGAGACTTAACCTAGTACTGCACTCCCCTAACCCCTCCTCCCCCTTTACACCCTAAATGACCCTATAAAAAATCAACATTTTTAATTTTGTATTTAATTATCCCAAACATTTATTTTTAGAGTTTTATGACAAAGGTAAAATGTCTCCCCCACAGCCCTTGCCAGAGCGATCCTGTCAAAATACAGTTTTAATACCCTCCAAAGAGAATTGGACCAAATAAAGTAAATATGTATATTCTTGATCAGTGATGAAGTCTAAGACGGTCTAGCAATGCCCAAACGTTCGTCTGTGGAAAACATGATGTAGTCTATTTTTTGAACCCCGCCCCCTTTAGTGGGTGTTGACGTACGATATTATATAAAGGAACTCTGTCCCACCAAGTTAAACATTTTAAATTTACTTAATAAATATTTGGAGGGTATTTAAGTTTCGACCCGGTCGAATGTAACGTTTTTACTTATATTTTTATAATTTTGCCATTTTAAGTTATTATTGAAGAAAATTTTTGTTTTTTTGTGTTGAAAAGTTAACAAACAATGCAATCGTCAAACTGAGTTCGAAAATTCGAACACAAAATTACTTACAACATAATGGAAACATTTCGACATAATTTCCCCACATCAACTTAATTGGTTCATAGTGGAAACGTACCATAAGAAGGAGTTAAATATTAATATTCAAACTTTAAAATTATTTACTGGAAGTTGGACGAAAACTAACTAAATCAGTGATAATTATGTATTTATTTTAAATACTTACTGCATACAAATTTAAGATGTGGCTTGAGCTACCAATAAAAATTGGAAAACGTTCACATGTACTTAAGTATAACATTCAAACCAAATAAGTTGGAAAAAATGGGACATAAAGTAAATTATCAAATGGTAACACGGGTATTAAATCAATAATATGTTAAAATCAGGTTGATACAGTTCTCGGATTTTATTTCCTAATACAATTTTTTTAAATAAAAATTGCTATCATATTCAAGTAAGCCACCTAAGAAGTGGTGACAAACACAATACACATGAGTACAGATGATAGAAGTGTTGTGGCTTTCGAAAACAGCTATTTTGCTCTGCTCTGTGTAAGTTGAATAACTAAAAAGTGATGTTAGCTTTCCTTTGTGCCTTGGAATATTTACCATGTCTCTCTGAGACAAATTTCAAACAATTAGCCTTTAAATCTTAATTTAATTATTTTTTGTCTTAATATTTGAAATCACTTTGGTGTACTTAAGCGTAACATGGTATGGCTTGTTACGCTTAAGTATAGAGTACAATATCCATCAAATGACTTACACAACTCGTGATTCATTATCAATTTTTTTGAATGTCCATAACCAAAGACTGTCTTTTACCGGAAAAAACGGTTTAAAAAATACTGCAAAAATAAAGTAAGTAAAAATAAAAATTTTAAAAATTGTGGATTAAGAATACCTATACAAATCATAAGTTGACTTCAATCCAAAAAAAAAAAAAAAAAAAAATGCAAAAATTTTCAAAAACTCATTGAGAATTACTAAAACAAAAGCCTAGAAGGCTTTGGAAATTTGTTAAAGAACACTACAAACACATTCCATATAATAACAAAACTAATACTTATGTATCTCCATAATGTACTTGGGATAATGGAATCACCCATATAATTAGGAAAATTCTTTATAATCAAACTCTCTCTCATACAGGCTGCAGTAGCTTGAAGCCGAGTCCTTTTCAGCCATTGACCCACTATTTACATCCAGTCTTGTTGCTTTAGCAAAAACCCAGCAAGAGAAAATATTACGTAATTACTAAAAAAATAATTATTTACCGAACACTTTCCATACAATTTTTTTTTTTTTTTTTTTAGGAGTAGGACCAGCACTCAGGGGATGTCCCCTATATATGCAATGCATTGCGCTGGAACTGAAAACGAGGGGATAGTATTGAGGGGACAGATTAGAAAAGATGAGAAGATAGACAGTTGTTTTTTGTAGCTATTTCAACCTTTTACTTCGCCGGCTAATTTTTGCTACAGGGCCGACGAAGGTGGGTGCTGTTACTCTGCTTTTAGTACATGATTGGGTCAGTCGCTGCCAGTAATTGTCCAGTGATCAGTACTATGCCTTCATCACTGAAAACAGGCTGGCAACAACTAACACAACCACGCACTAATGCTGATCAGAAGAATTCAACACAATATTTTATGACTCAGCTGGGGCTCGAACTCAGGACTCTCCGCTTCATAGTCTCGTGTTCTACTACTTCAGCCAACAGCACCCACATTATTTACGAAATCATAAACTTTTAAATAATTTTTGTGCAATAACCATGAAATGGTGTCGAATTTTAATTGTTGTTGTGTTATTTTATTTAATTTTATTTAAAAAAAAAAAAGAACAAATAAAACAGTAAAAATAAAACATAAAAAAGTATTGAGTTATTTTGTCGTAGTTTTTTTTCTTTTGCTTCTAGTTTTTCGTTGACGAATGACATACTGAAAAATTAAGTACTTATTGTACATACGTGACGTTTAACTTTTGTAGTTGTAGTTGTTGTTGTTGTAGTTTTGGTTCAATACCTAAATTCATTTGAAAGGAAAGAAGCACACAAGCCAACCCATACACTCACAGCAAATGTGTCAAATTTTCAAAATTCTAAACAACAAATTAGTTAGACGATAATGATGAACATCATCGGCATGATAATTATCAAGAAGACAAATAGATCTTCTTTATGATTTACGTCTTTTTGTTGTTGTTGTTGTTGTTGTTGTAGACATGTTGCAATGTTTGGCCGTCTATTTTAAACTATTTAAGATAATTTTTAGTTCTATGCTGTCCTCTTTCAAATGCATTTATGTAAAAATTTTCCAACAATTTAAATTTGATGTTCATGGTGCAAATTGACTTTGACAAGCGTAACTTGCAATTTTTTTTAATGTTTTTATGGATTTTTTGAATTTTCATTACTGCAGCATTTCAAATAAGTTTCACTTTGACATTTTGGTGTTTTATTAAAGAAAAACATAGAACACTTGAAATGCACTTGTACGCCATGTCAAGTGGCAATTGTGTGCCTGAGCTACAACGGCAACATTAATGTTTTAAAGAAAACAAATTAAATCAATTAAGTTTTACATACATATTAATACAGATCGCTCATTTACTTTAATAGTGTCATAAGTCCAAAGTTAAGATTGTAGAGTTAATGATGCAGAATTATGCTAGTGTGTAAATATTATGTTAGTTATGTTAGTGTGTAAATATTTCATTAAAATATTTTATATATTCAGTTCTTTAAAATTAATTAAAATATTATATTTCAATTAAGTTGCAATCACATTACGAGATGCCATTTATAAAGAAGCCTCAAATAATATGGAAAACATTTTAAAATAGATAAAATGTTCTATTGTAAAATAGTCAATAAAATATGTTTAATTGTAGGAGTGCATAATTTGCCAGAAACACGTATTTGAAAGCGCGCTTCATAGTCATTCAAGAAGACGACTTTGAATTCTGTTGTGAAACCCATGCCGCGATTTAAAACCTTAAAACTATTTCTTTTAAAACTGATTGCTTCGACTTAAGCCACAATTAAATTAAATGAACGATACAAAACAAGCCCCAAAATTATGCAGTACTTTTTTTACAATTACTTAGGCCAAAAATACTTTTTAGATTTTTAGCCATGGCGTTTTGACTTTAACGAGTTACGGAATAAGGCTGCGGAACTGATGTTACGCCATCTCATTAGCGTTTTTTCTGCAATTGTTATTTATCAATATTCTTTTGTATTTAATTTTATAATAACTATTTTATTTCAACCTATTTTTAAATTTTTTTTATATATCTTAAACTACACTACTCAGCAGCAAAATCCTCCTTTAATTAAAACTATGTGGACTATGTGGATTTTGATGCGCTAAACTCAAATCCGTTTTCGGTTTTTCCCATCAGGTCGGAATTTTTTTTTAATTCCATTTTGAAACCAAAAGAAATTGCGAATTTTGCACAAAAAAAAAGTTTTTTCTCCATTAATTTCTGAATAATTCCAAAACGATAAGAGATAGAGAAAAATTATATTCGACTAAAATAAATACAATTTTGTTACACTTCTTCTGGTTTTTTACTTTTGAAAATCGAATGACTTGTTCTCGAGTTAGGGTGAAATATATCTCCGTACCTGACTAATTTAGGGGAAAAAATTTGCCACGCCTATAAAATAAATCCCCACCTGATGGAAAAAAACCGAAAACGGATTTGAGTTTAGTGCATCAAAATCCATATAGTCCACTTAGTTTTATTTAAAAGAAAGAAAAAAAAATTATTTTTTACCGAGCAGTGTTATTAAGCACTGTGTGTCAGTTTTATACAAAATTATTAAATTATTTATTTATTTTCCAATATTTCGCTACATTTTGTGTAATTTCAGAAAAATAATATAAATGTATTACTTAATGAAATTTTTAACAAAAATGTCATATTTAAATTTAAAAATAATGATAAATAAATGAATATATCGTTAAAATGGTTATACTAGTTTGTAGACAAAACTTTGTTTAGTGCAGTTTAAATGGGTCTACTTGCCCGCATATCAATGTTTCTTACACCAAATCATACGTAGACTCTAACCTATTACCAAATATAAGAACAACTTTTGGCTTATACACAAACTTTCAAGAACCATATGAGAATTACATACGAAAAAGCATAGTAGACTTGGATTTTTTTTAACAGCATAACAAATAATAAATTAAATGAAACGGTATCGCAAATAAATTGTATTGAATACAACTTTTTTTTTTAATTCGGACCAGCACTCAGGCCATGACCCCTACAACTGCAGTGCATGGCACCTGAACTAGAAAGTAGGGGATGGTATTGAGAGGACAGATGAAGACAGATAAGAAAATAGAGAGCTAATGTTTTGTTACAGGTCCATCGTAGGTATTTTTATCCCCAGAGATTTTTTTTGAATAAATGAAAATGTCTCACTTCCAAAATATATTAGAAGTTATTTTATTTTGGGTATTCACACTGTGTGCTATTTAGTCATATATTGTCATAAAGTCATAATATTTTAGACCAGTTTTAAAAAGTTGTTGTTGTGCTGCATACAAAATAGTCATAAAATAATAGCACTCTTTCACGTATGTTTTTGTTTTGTCATGAAATAGCTCTAGAGATCTGAGTCGAACGTCTGAAAATCTTTAGTCGAGACTTCGTTTTTCCATATGCGGCCGCAAAAAAGTGTATTCAGCTCATATCAAGGCAGCAGCTGATCTATGTTTGAAATAGCATACTAGGCTATAGCGCGTTGTTCACACTAGTCATATTTTTCGTGCTATTATTTTATGACTTTGTGACTACAGTGTGAATCCCCCAATTATTTTAAAGTTTAAGTGCATATACTAGATGTACAATTTTAACATATTTACATATTGCATATACAATAAACTGCGTGATCTCATTAGAATTGATTTTTCTTAAACAGCAGTTACTTTAATTTTCTATACAAATAACTTTCTTTCCACCAGTAAACTAATACAAGAACTGTATTTGATATGATAACGAATTGTAGTCAGGTTCAATTTGGGTTTTATGCAATAGCACATATGAAGATTGATTGCCGAAACCCCCAGTTGGTGTCATTTTAACTTTCCTGTCTTCCATACAAATTATCATTTACATTCTTTTGGAATCGTTAAAGCTAAACTGTAACTGTACTAAACCCTATAAGAAAAGTTGGGCATATTTGAATAAACCAACTGCACCGTAACAGGCATTTAAACGTATCAAAACACTTGTTTTGCTTAAACAAAAACTTCGTCAACTGAAAAGTAATTTGTTTAAGTAACAACTTTGACTATGACTATAAAAAAGCGTTTCTGAAATTATAAAAAAAAAAACAATTTCAAACGTACCAATTGTTATACAACATTTCATGGCGCCTATACTTATTAATATTTTATATATTTTTCTTCTGACCAACAATCTAATAAATTACACACAATTTGTATTGTATCATCCAGAAAAAAAAACGAGAAAACAATCATCAGAACTCAATATTAAAATTCTATTCTGCATTTAGCAAAATATTTTCAATTTGTTCTTTCTTCTTTTGTGTGGAAATATTTAAATTTATAAATACATCACAATACGGGCAAAAACCATATGCCCTTTTTAACAGCCGTGCCACAGCAAAGAAATCAAGATAAGAAATCAATAAATATAAATGTATTTTCGAAATTAAAATCATGCTAAAATATTCAATGTGCCAGCGCACATAAAAATAAAATTATAAAAAAAAAAACAAATGCAGGAAGAACGCCCCTAATTAAAAAAGGAAGAAGCCATAAAGTCAACGCACGCAGTTATTTTCAATATTTATTTAAGCAATTTCTTCATGCCGTGGCGCTACAATTCAATTGTTCAATTTTTATTTATTGTTATTTTGTAGGCAGAAGCAGGCAGCCAGGCAGGCAGGCAGGCAGTCATTATTCCAGTGGGTGGCTGTATTAAACACAAAAAATAAAATGCTTTAAGAATCTTGTAGTGGAATTTAAGGAAAATGTTTGTCAAAAATAATATGTGTAAGACAATATTACAAGCTGAATGATTTATATCATTGTTGGAAATTTTCTGAGTTTGGCATGCCTAGAGTGTGAGAGCCTGTTACAGGATATGTCACGTGATTGGTTCTCGGGGTATAGCAACTGGTTCAAGTTCCGGAATTTCATAAGAGAGGTACCGGTAAATTTTACATGATCTTGTCATCACAGGGTGATCAATTGATACAATTAAGATACCCGGTGATGGATTGTAGGCCTAACCTTTACATTGTTGTCCTACTGTCCTATAAAATCGAGTGCCAATTCCAATTGGGGTGTTATAAACACGGGTAAAAGAAACATCCTAAGTCTAGTCCTTAGTGATCATAACAGAGAATAGTTCCTTAAACCCTGTTATAAATCACTATTATTTCTATCAGATTGTAAGATATTTAATTAATGTAACCCGTGATCATAGATAAAAAAAAAACTGGAAAAGTGTTGCTTAAAATCTTTTTTCCCGAAAGAATTACAAATAGTAAATATAAACCTTCCGATGTTGCGCAGGATCAGAGACTTCTGTAAGCACTTTTGGTCTTGTTTTGCGACATGAACTTTTTTCAACAGTCACGACTTAGGAACTTTTTGTACTGTTCTTATTTTCATAATCACTCTGTCGGTACTAGACTTGTGTCCAACTAGCTCATTCGCTCAGTTTTGACAAGAACCTCTGATCAAACCCATTTAAATTCCATAGGTTTGATTAAAGGTTCTTGTCAAAACTGAGCGAATCAGCTAGTTGGACAAAAGTATTGTCAGCACTGCATTGATACTAAAGCCAAGACAACTACCAAAATCATGATGGTTAACCCTAGAAGACTAAACCACATAAATTTTTTTATTATTATTGTAAGATACATTGAAGAAACTAGGTTCTTAACGTAATCAAATTCAAAGGTTTCCATGGTTTTAATGGAGGCTTCATATAATAGTATGGCAACTCCTTATAATAGAGCGCACAACAGGCCTATGAGGCTTAAGTGTAATCCTTAACGGATTGGGAAAGCTTTGCTTACGCCCCTCTCTTCAATCTAACTTAACCTAAACACTATTGTTGCTTTACAACGATGTTGTGACGGAACGGTACCAAATTAACCAGATAACTTTTGAGGGTGCTGTTGCCTAAAGTAGTTAACGAGACTTTGAAGCGTAGGGTATAGAGTTCGATGCCGCTCTCAGTCAGGAATATTATGTCGAACTCTTTTGATCAACTTTAAGGCATGATTGTGTTAGTTGATATCGGCCTGTTTCAGTCATGAAAGAATGGCAGTATTCACTGAACATAATTGGCAGCGATTGATAGTCTCGTGTACTAAAGAGCAGAGTAACAACAACCCTACTTCATCGATCCTGTAGCAAAAAATTAGCCGGCGAAGTAAAATGTTGAAATAGCTAAAAAAAAAAATTTCTCTATCTTCTCATTTTTCTTCACCCGTCACCTCAATACTATCCCCCTCCTATATATGAGGCACCACACTAGTGCTGGAATGTGTGTTGAAAACTCCAGAGGAATCTGCTGTGATGTTTTGTTAAATGGAACCCGGTATCACTGGGGTATGGCATGATTATAGATAAAGATTTTGTGAATTTTAAACACATGGAAAGGATGGCGCGATATGACAGCATGTAGGCGGACTAGGAAGGTGCTCAAAGGGTTTAGAATAAATCACTTGCGTACAACTACTAAGGACACTATGATGGAAATGGAAGTCGATAATTAGAATTAGTAGATAATTAGAAGTCGACTTTCAGAATTCACTAGGGTCTTTAGTAAACATAGGCGTTGGCACCTACCTCGCTGATTGGTAAGTCAACGAATTGCAGGACAATACAATCAACTACCGAAGCACTTAAAGAATTTAAAAAGGAAACCATTACAAGTTGGATCTGCTACCAGCCAGCGATTGACTATATCATGTGCTAAAGAGCAGAGGAACAGCCTGTGTCAAAAAATTTGCCAACAAATTCTCTATCTTCTCTTTCATTCTTATCTGTCATCTCAATAATCTCCCCTCCTTTATAGTTCCAGAGTAATGCACTGCACATGTAGTGGTCATCCCCTGAGTGCTGGTCCTAATTAACAAAATAAATAAATAAATATATGCAGAAAAATAAATAAAGCAAATTTAGTCTAGGCTCTCGTTTCCTGCGGGATCTTAACTGCCTCAGGGATGCACCGCTGGCTGCCCTGGCGGGCTTTGTGAAAAGTTCTGGATGGTTCTCAGGAATCACCACTTCGTCTTGAGAAGAGTGTGTAGGGTATAGTCCTCTGGGCATCACAATGGGCCTTTTGATGGCCTCCGAGTGTTTTTCTCGCTTACTGCGGGCAGCCCTTTTAACCTAACCTAACCTAACCTAGTCCATAAAATGCTTTTGGAATAATAACAATTACAGATTATAGGTAAAAATTCCATCTACGATTTGATCTCAATCATTAATTTTATTTATTTGTAAAAATTAATGTCTTAATGTGTTTTTGTTTGCCTTCATACGAGTTAATTTTTATCATATAATAAATTAAAAGCAATAAATTAACAACAACAAAAAACAGATTTTAACATATTAATTCAAAAGCTTCAGGCCAAATTCCTTAGATGGCAAGATATACGTGGTGTTAACATTTAACGTATAATTAAACAGCGTTAGTCTTCCAGGGTTAAAAATCTACCAATATATTTTTGCAGAAAATGTTATTTAGATAGAAATTGATTAGCTCTTAGTTTCCTGAGCAACCAAACTGAAGCGTTCTCTAAAGCGGTATGGCCACACATCAAACGGATGCTTCAAACTTGTGTTTGGCAGTGAAAATCAAAATTGTTTTGATACTCTTCAAACTCACATCAAACCATATGTGTGAGTTTTTTTTTCACTAAAGCTGGATTCACCCATTGTTTCGGAACAAAAAATTTGTTCCGAAACAATTTTAGTTTTTTGAGAGTTTGTTCTGAAACGACTCACCCACTTCGAACAATTGTTCTGGAAAAGCAAGGGTACCATATGAAATATTTTTGTAAACGATACGTATTAGTTTTTCAATTAGGCAGCACAGTAGCAGATGAATGCAATTTGCTTGTTTTCTTGGCGTCACACTCATATATTTTATTGTGTAATAAATAAATTGTAAATTAAAAAAATCGTAATAAAATAAAAATTTTATTTTATTAAAATTGTATTGTATTATAAAGATGTTCATATAATATGATGTGGCATCTCTGCTCAACTTTACTTAAAAATTTTAAGTAGCTGGCATCACAGTTGAAATGTTTCAGAACAAAGATTAATATTAAACCAATTCATGTTCCGAACCAAGTTAACTCTCTTTCGTTCTCTCTCTCAAAAAGAGAGACGTCAAACTACATATAAAAAAATTTTTTCGGAACAAATTTTTTGTTCCGAAACAATGGGTAAATCCAGCTTAACCCTATCAAAAAAAAGCAGAGTTTGAAGCGTCAGTTTGATGTAGACTTGTGTCCAACTAGTTCATTCTCTGATCAAACCCATTTAAATTGCAGAGGTTTGATCAGAGGTTCTTGTCAAAACTCAGCGAATGAGCTAGTTGGATACAAGTGTAGTTTGATGTGTGGTCATGCCGCTTAAGAACTCACTGATTTACAGTGTGCCTAAAAATCGACCAGCATCTCCTTTTTTCCAATAAATCTAACTTTTAAATAAAATTTACTTTCCAATTATTTACCACAATTTTCTTTGTTATTAAATAAGTTTTGTTGTATTTTACGGATTTCTCATACTCGTATTTCATTAAATATGCACGTCACATTTTTCTCAATAATTTGTTTGTTCTCGTTGATTATTGTTGGTGTTGGTTGTTCGTCATTATTATTATTGTTGCATTGTTTCTATGAACATTTTTTTTCCAGTAAGTCTGTATTGTGTTTTATTGTTTTTATATTACACAATTTCATATGTTTATTTCTTTATTTTATTTTGTTTTTTTCCTTTTTCTTCTTCGTTTTAACTACGTTGACGATCAGCTAAAATTCATGGCATGAGTGTATTAACCCTTTTGTGTGGTTTACAAACGCACCTTCTTTTGACGCACCCAGTAAAATTGTATATTGATTTTTTTTAAACGAATTTCGAATTCCTATAAAAAATGGTTATTTGGTGGCGGGTAAAAAAAAATATATATGTTGATAATTAAACCATGAAAATGTTTGTTTTTGCTGCTATTTTTAAACGTTTTTAGAGCAGAAATAATATTGTAAAATTATTTTCGTGGAATTTTGAACAAAGAAAAGTTTAGGATTATACATTTAGCAAAATATACTCAATGGCAAGCTTAACTATTTCTTTCAGTGTTAATACAAGCGCCATTTCATGTTTTTTTAATAGAAGTTTTAATAATTCAGCAAAAAAATATATTTATTTATTTTTAATTTTTTTTTTTTTTTTGCTTCTTTCTATTCAACTCTCCAATTACTCACAACAACTTTATTATTTTTTCTACCATAAATATAATTATTAAAATTTTATATTTGTTTTTCAAGTGTATGTTTAAGTGAATTTTTCTATTTGCGAGTATAAAATTTTTCCCCCAGAGTTTAAGGTCTTGTGACTTTTTGCTGTTTTAGTTTCAAGCAGAATTTGTACTCGTATTTAGTTGCTTCATTATAATGTTTTTAGTGTTTGTTGCAATTGTTTTTTTCCCCTACTTGTTGTAGTTGTTGTTGTAGTACTTTTAAGTGATGTTTTGCTGTTAACAAATTTTACTACTTTCAGGCAATTTCCATTCCGTATTTAATTTAAAATTAAGTGAAAAAGAAACAAGTAGATTTTATTGTTTTAAAATTATGTGATTAAGTTGCAGTTGGTTCGTTCATATGAACAATTATGAAGAATTTAATTCAAATGCAGTTTGTATTTTGCCCCTTAAATTAAATATTATTATTTTCTGTTTTAAATGAATTGCATAATGAGTGTAATTTTATATAAAAAATTAGCTGGAAAATAAAATTTACAATATTTTATTATATTTATTAAGTTGAAGTTTCTTTTAAATAATTATTAAATATTTTATTTATTAAAATTCAATATTTTAATTAAATTTTATATTTTTTTCTTGGCTTTGCACTCAGGGGATGACCGCTACACATATGCAATGCATTGTGCCACAACTAGGAAAGTTGCTTGTGGGAAGGAGGATGGAGGGAGTTGTTTTTGTGGACGTTCGATTTAAACCTCCTCAAGTTAAAAATGGCAGGAAAGACCTCTGCTGGAAGTTTGTTCCACATACGAAACAAAAGGATGCGCCTTATGTGAAGAGCGAGTAGTTCGCAAAAATAAACGGTTTTCGGGCATAAGCTCCTTTATTTCAGCAGAACACATTCCGTCGTAGTATCGGTAGACTAGTGAAACACAACCCATGTTGCGCCGATGCTCCAGTGAGTCAATAAAGTTGGCTACCCTACTGTCACCGATGAGCTTCTACGCTCTCTCTTGTACGCGGTGGAGCAACTTCAAAATAGACTTTGAAGCACCGGCCCATAAATGAGAGTTGTATTCCATTTTTGGTCGGTCGGATGTACGATATAGTAAGGAAATTCTATTACTTACTACTGACGATTTAAATTGCAATATCAAATTTTAATAAATCAAAATTTTTAATAATTTTACAAAGAGACCTCGAGCTTAAAAAATATAAAAAGGTGAATAAAATAAAGTTCTACAAAAGTTAACAGAAAATTTAGAATACATATTGTGTCATTTAGTCCGTAAGTATGCAGTATTTGCCAATTTGAACTGTCGGCTATGGCATTCATCTGCTTTATGCCAGCACCCGAAAATGTCATAATCCGCATGCAGGCGTCTCTGTTATAAACAATTTGTTTCAATTAAATTTAACACAATTTTTCCAACAAATTACTAAATAATAATTTGTCATCAAGCCAACTTAAATACAAATATGATGAATTTTATTCTAGCATAAACTATTTTGATTTGTTGCTGTATTCTTTGTTGTTGTTGTTCTTGTGTTTTGAATTTGTAGGTACATTTTTAATCTTGTAAATAAAAAAAAATTATTCCCCAAGTAGTACTCGTTAACATGGGGCAAATTTCATAAGTGCAAAATTGACTCTGATGAAATATAAGTTGTTTATCGTTTGAAGCTCAAAAATGGAAAATAATACTCCTCTTTATAGTGCTAAAGATCACAGATCTTTTAACAACAATAATTTTCATATGGATTTTGAACATTCAAAAGTTTTCCAATTGCAAAAAATTGATTTGCACTTTAGGAAATTAAATACATAAATAAATGCATAATTCAATGCTGCTCTTTTATATTAAAAGATCAGTATGGCAGCTTATATCTAGTGTTTTCACATCAAAAGCTAAACTGTAGTTTTAATATTAAAACTATAAACAGCTGATATCAGTTTACACTGTAAGTTTAATAAAAATAAATATTTGGGTTAATTAAATGTAAAACTTATTATGCGAGTGAAGATAAATATGCCGAGTTAAACATGTTTTGACGTAAGCAGTTACGAAACAACGTATTGAAGTTAAATACGTTATGACGTAACGAAATGGCAAACAGTGAGTTTTCTTTTTATGAAAATCCCTATTTAATAACTTTTTTGAGTATTTTGTGCAAATATTTACAGGCCATGAAAGGTCAAGTTACAGGCCATGAGAGTGTGTGTGATCTGGGAGGGATTTTGCCCCCAGTGGCCAAATAAGGAGTTGGCATGCATTGCCAGTATATACAAAATGATGTATGGGATAGAAGACACTCCCATAATCATTTTGCATATAAATATGGATTTTCAAAAAAAAAAAAAAAAATTTCACTGATTGCCATTTCGTTACGTCATAACCTCACTTCGTAACTGCTTACGTCAAAACATACTTAACTCGGCATATTTATCTTCACGCACATAAATTTCTCTTAAATTGTTATATATATTTTTTTAAAGGGTCATTTAGGAAGCAAAGGAGAGGAGGGGGTAGGACAGAGGAGTACCAGATTACGTCTCAGCTTCGTCATTAAAGTTTAAAAAATTAATTTTTAAGGAATGTAGGCTTAAGTAAAACAATTTGTTAAATTTTTACACTATTTTTGCATATAATAACGCCCACTAAAGGGGCGGGATCCAAACATGTTTATTTATTTTTTTATTTTATGGCTCCAAGTTTAACATACAAATATATCATTTGCTTAACAAAATTACGAAAAAAAACTTTAAAAATTATGTTGTTTTTTAGAGGTTGGTTTAGTTCTTCTTAGGGGAACTTTTTTCCCCCTGGCCCGATTCAACCCATTTACGAACTTCACCTGTGCTATTCTTTAAAATGTATTTATGCCATATTTCAAGGGTCTGGCTCTTTTGGTTTGAACTGAATCGTGTTTTTCACAGACGAACGGAGACGAACTTGGCTAGATCGTGCTAGATTTCATCACTGATCATGAATATATATATTTTATGGGGTCTCAGATGGATATTTCGCTGCCTTACACACGGAATGACTAAGTGTATGTAGAATTCAATTCTTTTTGGAATCATATAAAAGTGAAACGATTATTTCCCAAAATATATATTATTTATTTACATGGTCAGGGTGTTATTAAACAACCCTCGCAATACATATAGAGATGTCAAGAAATCCGACTCTATAAAATATAATTCTGTTACTTGTATCATTAAATTATTTAGGAATATATTTTTTGAAGCCAATTTCCTCATGCACGTAGAAAATTAAATTCCTGTATTTGAATAATCACCAAACCCTGGTGCTCCATAATACTTTTAAGACACTTGAATACGTAAATATTTGATTAGGGTTTTTGTTGTTGATTTTATGAATACAACACATATTTTTCATTTTTCTTTTTTTAGTAAATAAATAGCAGAAAAAACTGTGCGTTTCATTTCAAACCATTAAGTACATAATTTTTTTTTCTTTTTCTGTGATGTAAAAGTAAATGTGGTTGAATTGTATTTTTAATATTTATTTTTTTATTTATTTATTTGGTTTTTACGTTTTTGTTTGAAAATAATTTTGTGGCACATTGTCGCGGTTTATGTTTCAAGTGTTTCTTGTATAGCTACATGACTAAAAAGTAAAAAGTGAAGTAGAGTTAAAAACGAGTGAATATGGGATTAGTGTTGTGAATAAAAGAAAATGTGCATGTGTGGTTTGGAGTGTTTTAAATATAGGAAATAATTATGTTTATAAATAATAGCGATATGAAGTGTTTTAATTAACCAGAAAACTTGTCGTAAAATAATTGGAAAATCGGTTTATTGGAAAGCATTATTATTTTTTTTTATTAAAAGAGTTTACGTTTAATATCATATTTTTATGCTGGAATATTACTCAATATCTCAAATGATATAAAGAAGTTGAATGCAATATATTATTATTGTGCTCGTCCCAATTAACACCTCTTGTTGTCCTACGCCTATTGTATATTAAGATCTGTAAAATTCTATATATAGTACGATCTGCATATGATGCATATGAATGGCAAACTATTGCATATTTATGGGCCATTATTATAAATATCAGCTCCTAAGGCTGGCTTTTTATTTCCTCAACTGCACGCTTTGACAATTAGTTTTGTGGCAAAATGATATCACCACACCTTTAATTGTGCCTTGAAGTAAATAAAAATATTTAAAAATTGCAAAAAAAAAAGATCAAACAAAAGTCTGATTCATACCTGAGCTGAATTCATAATTAATATTAAATCTTCGGACTCACACACAAAACAGAAGAATTATTGACTCGAAAGCAATTTTATTTTAATTGTTTTTGAAAGATTCCTTATAACTAAAGAAGAAAGAAAATATGAAAATTTTTTATTATTATAAGAAATATTTGTAAAATTTTTTAATAAATTTTTATGGTCTTAATGAAATTCCACACGTTAACAAATTTAATTAAATTTTAGTGCATAATTTCTCTTGTTAAGCTACATTTCTTTTTAACTAGCCAAGCAGCTTTCTTAACATCTTATCTTTAACACTTTTTTCTGTTCATCCATTTATTATTTACTTTTGCCAATTCGATACGCACTTAGAATGATTAAATTTTTTTGATTGTGTATAATGGAGAAAACGTACGTTAAATGCAAGAAGAAAACTATACGACTTGTTGCAACATATTTTTTTTTTTGTTTTCTTAAACTAGGCTTAAAAAGAAACACAGAAAACAGCAATAACAACAATTTATAAAATTGCAAAAAAAAAAAAGAGAAAAAGTTTAAATTAGCAGCGTTATTTGTTAACAATTTTTAAAACACCAGCTTAATAACCTTTAACCAGGCCCCACTTGCGAATGGTTTATGTTATAGCAGCAGGTGTTTGTGTGTGTGTCTGTGTAACTTTTCTAATACAACAGTGTGTCTAATAAATTTCTTTAACATTTGTTTATGCTATTGTTTATATTTTCAATTTTTTTTCAAGCTAAAAATAATAAGCTCTTTTTTTCTTCTTTATATTTTGTATATCAAGAAGCCTGCTTAAGCATACAGTGAAAGAAATTTGTGGCAGCTGAGTAGGTTACATACCCTTAGGGCCTTTTAACACGGCCTTTATAAGAAACTCTTTTTATAAGTTTTTTTTTTTTAAATTAAAAACACACAAAAATTACACAACACGCCCAACTACAGATCAGAAAAATTTAATATCATGTACATGACTGACCCGAACCCGGAATCTTATGCCTCTTAGTTCTAGTGTTAAATACTTCAGCCAACAGCTGATTTTTTTTTTTTTAAACACGGATTTTTATTCCCTCCAAAAAGGAATTGGATGATATAATCACTTAGTTATTCCGTGTGTAACGCAGCGATATATCCATCTAAGACCCCATAAAATAAAGGGTCCGCCAAATAACATTTTTTTTTTGAAAATGTTTTAAAAAAACTACTGAATATTTTCTCAAATTTCTTTTTTTATTTGAAAGTACAATCCTTCCGGTTAATAATGGAAAATAACTTCATTCAAATGGCTGCCTCGGCTGGCCATGCAGTAGCATTAGCAGTACCTCGGTAGCAGTACCTCGGTGGCCAAACGACATCAGCTCTGCGGCTGATAATGCGATCTTTAAAAACATGGCGCAAAACATCGAGTGTAGCTTCGGCTGTGTGGCACGTAGCGCCGTCCTGTTGAAACCAAATGTTGCCAATATCCTCCTCTTCAATTTTTGTGAACAAAAATTCGTTCAACATGGCCCTATAACGATCGCCATTGACTGTAACGGCCACTTCTTGCTCATTTTCGAAGAAAAATGGCCCAATTATGCCTCTGCATCGGCATCTTCTGTAAGTCGAACGCAGGCCCACTTACCAGCGTTGTTCAAGCGTATACACAACCATATTCGTTCAGCGGAAAGATAAAACTAATTATCTGTCAAATCCGACATGAGCTAAGTGTTACCATTCACGAAATAAGCACTAGTTAAAAAAAACGTTAATTATATATATTTTTGATCAGTGATGATATCTAAGACGATCTGGTCCTAAGTCCGTCCATCCGTCTATGGAAATCACGATACAGTCCAAGCGAAAACAGCCATTACCTTTATATATGATACAGATACATTTTAAAGGATAGCACAGGTCAAGTACGTAAACAGGCTAAATCGGGCCGGAGGGGAAAAAAGTTCCCCCAAGAGGAACTAAGCCAACCTCTAGAAAACAACATAATTTTTTTTTTAATTCTGTTAAGGAAATCATATATTTTTATGTCAAAGTCAAGCTTAAAAGTGAAAAACATAAATTTTTGGTCCCCACCCACTTTAGGGGGCGTTGACCTGAGATATTATATGCAAAAATAGTGTAATTATTTAACAAATTGTATTCCTTAAGTCTACATGCCTTTAAAATAAAATTTTTCAGCTTTTATGAAGAAGCTGAGATGTTCTCTGATATTCCCCTGACTTAACCCTTCACCCATCGTTGGTCCCTAAATGACCCTATAAAAAAAAAATTTTTTTTCCACACTTAAATGTCCCAAAAAATTTCACGTTTTTAGGGCAAAAGCGGGAGGTCTCCCTCACGGCCCTTCCCAAAGTTAAACTATCAAAATAGAGTTTGAAATTGGCCACAGAAATGTCTTAAAGGAACTCCGATCAAACAGATTAAATATTTTAAATTTATTTACTAAATATTTGGAGGGTATTTAAGATTCGACCCGGTCGAATATAACGTTCTGACTTGTATACACATACATATATAACTTGTTCCGACTACATTTTGACTATCATTTGACTTAAATCGAATTGCACAGTGGGATTTTTTAACATTTCCTTTATACTACAAAAATTTTTTGTAGTCGCAAATTAATAAAACATAAGTGATTTTCCGAAAATATAATTTTTTTGATAAACACAAAATTTCTCTGACTGTAAACTGTAAAAGTAAACCATTTCTTTGAAATAATTATGAAACTCTATACTTCAAAGTGTGGAAATATCATCATTTATGAGTAATCGACTGTCAAACAGCTGATCGTTTGTTTAATTTGCCAGTAAACCAACCGGTAAGAATTGTTGTTGTTATTAACACAACAATACTAAAAATAACAAAATAAATAACTAAATGAAAACGAGAAGAAAAAAAACGTAATAATAATAAATATAATAACAAAACATTTAACCGGTTATCTCGAGTCTTAAAAATCTGAATTCTCATTAACAACAAACATGCAATTCTCTGTTTGGCATCATTTTGTTTGGAACAGATTCTTGCGGGTACAATGAATTTCAAAGATTTGAACTCGAAGCCAACGTTAATGTGTGTCATTAGCATTAAAGTGTTTGTGTTTATGATTTTTTTTTTTTGTTATTTCTTGTTGTTTTATTTTGTCTGTAGTTATTTCATTTTGCTGGCACTTGTTAGCAAGATTTTGAAATTTCAAGTCATTACAATGGATTAGAAAAAAAGATGAGTAAAAACAGATTAAGTAAAAATGTTGCACAAACAAATAAATAAAATGAAGAGGCACATGTGCAAAAAATTATTTAAAACAATTTCCATATGTGTTGTAATTAAAAAGTTTAATGGAAATATTTTGAAAATCAAATTCTAATAAAAGAATTTGAATAAAATATATTACAAAAAAAAATTTGACTTAGGTATGATGGAACATAAAAATTCAGAAAAATGGGACATGAAGAAAAATAATCAAACGGTAACACGGGTATTATAACAATAACATGTTAAAATCAGGTTTATACAGTTCTCGTATCCTTTTTCACAATAAAATTTGTGTAAATAGGGAACTGTTATCACATTCAACTAAGCCACCTAATAAGTGGTGACAAACACAATACACATGAGCACTGATGATGAAAGGGTTGCGTCTTTCGAAAACAGCTGTTCTGCTCTGCTGTGTAAGTTGAATAACAGAAACTGATGTTGACTTGCCTTTGTGCCTTGGAATATTTATCATGTCTTTCTGAGATTTAAATTAAAATTTCGAGCAATTAGCCTATAAAATCTTAATTCAATTTAATATATTACCAATCGTTGGTAATTAAATAAAAATGACGTTAGTAAACTTTTAACTTGTTTTCCCATTCAACAACTTCTAATCACGTGGTATAACAATACAATACGTGGTTGTCTCGTTATGACCACGTACAAGTAGATTTTGTTATATAAAACTCTTGTAAAAAAATATGACATATGGAATCCGCTATAACAATGAAATAATTCAATTAATTATGCACTCACACAAACACACATGTGTTTGTCATTCAATTTATAACTATTTTACATTATTAAGAATATTTTCTTAAGGTTTTTGTTGTTGCTACTTCTCTACAATCGTCTTAATTTAAATCACATCTCTTAAATCTCCGCTGTAAGCAGCTTCAGTATGATTTTATTTAAATTTATTTCAAACACTGTGAGTCGAAGAGCACGACAAAGTCAACTTGGTTTTCTAAATTAAAAGCGCAGGCATGTGACTCAGTAGCATAAATATGCAGATGATGAGATATTAATATGCATTTACAAAAATTGACACAAAGTGTGTTTCTGACGAGATAAAGTCGGCTGTAGTTAATGCTACGCTGAAATGGTGGAAGAAGCTTATCGGTGACTAACTTTTCACAAGTGACTCCAATAGAAGTGTATATATTTTTTATTTTATTTTTTTGCAATTGTTGTACGTGTTTTAATTAATGTAATTTATTTTTAAACAGCTATTAATTATTTATTTTAATTAAACAGTCATACTGCAAGTATTTAATGAAGAACAGCAGCAACGGCTTTGGCATGTCCAGTTAAGTAAAACAACCCACAGTGTCATGCTAATGGAATCTTGTAATTAAGAAATGCCATGTAATAAGTACAGAAGTTTTTGTTTACTCCCAGATCCATATCGTGTGCATAAAACCGAAGTCAACATCTCCTTAGTGTAGTGCTATCTTTTATAAAATATTTATGAATATCATTTTCTATAAGGATTCATATGTGGGTTGATTTGATTTTCAACAATTCTATAAATATCAATATGCATTGATAGCAAAAGTTAATGCGCCCCAACAAAAAAAAAACAATTAAGGGCTTTGTTAGGCGTATATGTACATCCACATCAAGTTATTAATTTTATAGAATATTTGAACATGTTAAACCTTCCAGCAGTTCCATTAGTTTTCTAATAATCAAATTAATTGGAAAATATGTATGTATATACATTTACTGATGCTGCGTGACGAACGCTTCATTCTTACGAGTTTCAAAAGATGTTGTTTAATGGGATATAAGTGTACTTTCGTTTGCTATAAAAAAAATTTATGTTTTTTATGTCATCAATTTGCGTGACGCACGTTACAAGAATCCAAAGTGCCTTTGTAGGTGTAAGTGTGTTATAAGCAATTAAATAAATCATTGCAAAGCTTTTTAATATAATGTTTTGTGAGAACCGAAATTGTGACGTACGTGACAAAAATTAATATCCAAATTTTTACATTCCTGTTAGCTGAAAAACATTATGTAAAATTAATTTAATATTATAAACCTATTGCCCATATCAAAAGTCACAAAACAAAACGTGACGCACGCTACCAAGCATTTATATTTTTGTAAATCTGAAGAACAATGTGGATTTCGATCGGACCTTTTTTCAATACAGGGTCTTTGGTTTACACTGAACGCATTTGTATGCCATTAACATTGAAATTCGAAAGCAGTTGCTTTCGCATCGCATTACAGGGTAACCTTGCTGAATTATACGATTGCCCGCCCAAAAAATTTTTAATATTTAATTTCCTTTATTTTTAAACTAAATTTTTATTAATTAAAGCTTTCAAACACTTATGGCAGTTTAACTTTTATAGGGAAACTTTCTCTGCATTAAAAATAAATAATAATAATTCGAAACTTTAATTTTTTAATGAATTTTCAAATTTGCAAGAAAATTATTCATATATGCATTATAAATTAAATTTCGTAGCACACACTCATTCGAAAATTGAGTTTTTATTAGATCTCGTCTATTCTGGCTATTGCTGCATTGATTCCAAAGGATTACACAAAAAACTCTATATTTTAATTAAAATCAAAATGAATAAAGAAAATTTACAACTTCAAGTTTAAATAAAACCGCACATTTCCAGCATAAAATATTGAGAGATCAAAATCACTTTAGCCTTATTTTATTGAAATCTATACAAAAAATGTATTTATGGAAATAAAATAAATATGTTATGTACATAATAAAATACCTATATGATTTCTATAAATTTATTATTTTTACCAATTTACACAAAATTTCGAAGCTGATAAAAAAAAAGAATCTTTCACCTTTTTAAGTCTCTAATTCATTGAAATTCTGCAGTGAACTGCAAATTTTTTTTCTCTAAATATATTTGAAAATATTAAAAAAATAAAAAAATAAAAAAAAACTATAAACTCAGTATCATAGAATAAAACACATACAAATGCAAATGCATACACACAAAACCGTATACATTTATGGACGTTCATAAGTACTTCGTATTGTAATTCAAATTCAAATTTGAAACAAAATCATCTAACTGGCAAAAAGTCATAGTTCTAAATACTTTTCACAGTCATTTCATGTTACGAGCATGAAGTGTTGTTGTTTTATGTGTAAAACAAAACTTTTTCTCCTACACATGCAATAGATATTTGTTGATTGCTTTTCGGGGGATCTTTTCATTTTTGCATTCGAGCCATGAAAAGGGAAATGAAAAAATTAATAAAAAAAAACAAAACAAAACAAAATAATATTGTATTTACAACAGAAACATCAAAATAACAATGAGATCAAAAGTTACTGATGGTTGCCTTTTTTTCGCTTCTCTCCTCCAACGATTATTGTTGCTCAATGATGTGCAAAGTTTTCGATTTAATATCGAATACAGAAAAAAAAACAGAAACACACACAGAACACGAAATACTATTAATTTTATTCTGAACTGGGTACAGATTATTTTATATTGTGTCATTGCTGATTACAGGGTCTTATAGCAGTTGGTGTTTTTGTCATACACTTCTAATAATTAAAGGAATTCCCCATAATTTCTTTTATTGCTGTAAAAAAAAAGTCGTTGACTGATAGGACATAATCTGGAATGAAACTATGGCATTTTGTGTCATAGCATTGATACTGTCATCTAAGAGTATAAGAACTCAGGGAATGACTTGAGAGTGGCTTCGTAGTCATGTGTCAACTACTTCCGCAACATACGAGACTGGCAAACGTTGCCACTAAGACACCCTGGTGCCATGGAGTGTTCTGGGTTATAAATCGTATTTTTTTAGAGTGGCACAAGACCAGAGCAACGCGTGCAAATTGTTGAAATTTTTAACCAAAATTATTGTTCTATTCGTCGCAAACTCATGGTGCACTTCTTTCATTTTATGGCCTCCATAATCGTCCTTCAGAGCGGCTAGTTCGAAGAACAAGATATCATTTTCGAACCATATTTACTGTTACTGATCATGTTCATCCCGTGTAGGGTTGCCAGATCCAGATTATCAAAAAACTGGACATGTGAATTAAAAAAAGCTGGATATTAAAAAAAACTGCACATTTTAAAATAAAATTTTCACGAAAAGTTAATTGTTTATTGTACAAACAATTTTATTACAAAATACCCATATGTACCTACATATTGTACATGTCATTATATCATGCATATGTATTATATATCTACATACCTCTCATTTGCTGGAACAACGTCATAACTCAAAAAATTAGTTTCTTATTTTAATGTAGAATTAATTATCGCTCCTATATATATATATATCTTAAGTAAAAATTTGATGTAAAAATCTTGCATATTCAACTCTTGAGAGAACTATCATTTTTCATTCCCATTCAGTCAATGGGAATTCTTTGCAAATTGAAAACTTCAATTGTGACTTTTTCTAACAAATGAGCGATATGTATTTAGGAATTAAAATTAAATAACGAAAACAAAAAATCATACCAAAAAGACGCAAAAAAAACAAAAAAAAAATGATATTTTTGGACTTTGAAGTAAAAAAAAGTTATAGCAAATTTATAAAAATTATTTTAGAGCAATAAATATTAAGAGCATTTTTTTAGCTGGACAAATTTCTTTTTAGCTTGAAACTGGACAGGCCATTAAAAAGCTGGACAATCCAGCCAAAACAAGCCCGACTGGCAACCCTAATCCCGTGAGACGCCGAACAGTGCGCACTAGACGCTATACAGGATAGCATTGAAGATGATCCAAATCAAACAATTCGTCGCTGTTCTCAGCAACTGGGGTTGTGTCCTTTCACTTTATGGAAGATTTTTTTTAATTGTTGAAAATTGCTGTGCCAGACTGCGCCTTCTATGCACCAGCCATGGTGGCCACATGGCAGAAATTTTATTTAAACATTAATTTCATAAAATTTACTTTCCAATAAAACCCACTTCATTAATAATAAAAATCTATTTCTTTGTTTTACTAGGATTTAAACTTGTGACACTCTATTAAAAACACACTTTATTTATATTAAAATGGATTAAAGACTTCACTCCCACGAAACACTATTAAATTTTCAATGTTAAGATCTCAGCATAAAATCGAAAGGGTTATTTATTCCAGACCCGGTATAAGAAATTTTAATTTTAGCAGATATTATAAATTTACAATCACTTGATATGTCCCACTGTGCAAAAAATATAACACACTACATATGTTTCATATACTATATTAGAAGTTTTGTAATACTTCGTTCGCTTATGCAATTCATTTACATTTTTATAATTGTTGAAGTAAATGGTTTTTACTTTCTTTTTTTTCCATAAAGATTCGTTGGTCAGTTATCGAAAAGTTTAAATCAATCGTAAACAGCAAAAACTTCCAATTTATTAAAATTACCATAGAAAAAGTTATATAATGATTTTTGTGTAATAGTTTTTTTTTTAAACTGTATTTACACTCGTATACGCCGTTTATGATTTTGTTGTTTCACACATTTAAATACTTTTACGCAATTTGTTGTAAACAACAAATTAATTATGATAAATATTTATGCTTTTTATCTATTAAAACAATGATACAGATATTTTGATAAACATTCGTTGAAATATTTTGCTTTGCTTAATTAATTTAGTTGATAGTAATTTCGGCAAAAACACATTTTTTACATTAATTTTCTATAGCAATTTTAAAGCACGTAATTAAGTACTTTATTTATTTATTTAACAAAATTTCCACTAAGCAGCACAATTTATTGATGTAGTTTGAAAATTTCAAACACCGCATGGACGGAAATATTTTTAAACAGTCTTTTTTTCGCTTCAAAATCCATAAAGTTTTTACGTTGTTTGTCATTTAGTAACGCTCGCGTAGTTGGAAAAGTAAAATTAATTAAATTAGACATACGAAACGTACAAAATGTATAAAAAATAGTTTTAAAAAATATTAAACAAAAAACGCGCACTTGCATCGATTGTTGATCGAAGTCTATTGACTGGTTGGTTGTTGCTTGATGTTCATGTTCGTTTATTCATTCTTCAGTGTACGCTGGCAGTAGTTGTTGTTGTAGTATTTTTTTTTATATTCTACACAACAAACAGAAACGACAATCGACCACAACACAATAATAAAAAACAAATTGTTTTTTTTTTGCTTTTAAACAATTGATCGTGCAATTTAATATATTTTTGTTCTTCATGTTTCTCAACTGGCAAGGCTGTCTTCGGATTCATTTGAAAAAATTCATATATTAAGAGAATATTTATGTTCTCTTTACAGAATTTTTTCTCTTTAAAGAACATAAAAAATATATTAGTGTTGGTTTATTGGCATGACTTTGATTTCAGTTTAAAATTTATTTGCCTTTTGTACGTTTGTTCAAACTATTAATAGGGTTGCCGGCCGATCGCCAGTAGCTTCAAGTTATTGTCCATGGATTCTCAATGGTGCACACCGAGTTCGATATAGTGTACGTATTTTATCCTCTGTACACACAAGTTTACATCAACGACAATGAAAAACATGTCATTGAAAAATGTATGCATGCCCCACTTTATACACAAATAAATCTTGAGTGTACAGGACTGTACATCGAACCTCAAGTGTATACATTGAAGACATTGAAAACATTGAATTCACTTTATGTACGTATGCACATTTGCGGAGATGATGACATTGTATTTGTTTTGTAACTTCATAAAACTAATGTGTGTGTGCGCAGTAAAAGCAAGCACTGAAAATATTATACATACCCACCAGTTTCAAATTAAAAAAGCATATACACGAGATGTACACGAGTACACTCATAGTTATACACAAGTAGAAGGTGTACACGATGAAAGAAAGACAATGTCTATAGTGTATTCAAAGTGTACATTTTATTAAAGGTGTACATTAAATTTTGTTATACATTTCTGAGATCTCTGGTGCATATAACATTCTCCAGCAGATTTACGATCATGTCACGTACGTCACTTTCCTGAAAACTACATACAATTTTACTACCAGCGTGAAAAATAATCAATGTGCCATATTTTCGATATTATACCCACATAAAATTCTCTAAATAATGTATCATTACGGGGAAAAGAATATTATAGCTTTTTAATATTAAAGGCAGGAGTCTCTGTACACGGTTGACTGAGAGTTGTTGGTGCATTATTGCTGATCACAGCGACTGGTAAATTACTTAATTGAACAGTCTTCAACAATCTCTTTAATTAAAACATTTCTGGAATTTAGGATATTTTTAATTCTTTATTTGTAATAAGTTTCCACTGCAGTACGGCAACATTTTTTTACTGGTTATATTACATGTGCTGTTTTTTTTATTATTTTCTGTATGTGTGTGTTTGTTGTGGTTTTTACAAAGAATTTTAATAGCAAAACAGAAATAAAAATTAAATCCACTTCTATTGTCATTGACTGAGGGTAAACTTATGACGTTTGTGCCGTATCTTTTACGATATTAATTTATGAATATTTATTTTGTAGATTTTTGTGTTTCTTTTTTTGTTTCCAGTTTTGTTCTGTTAACTCATGTTTATTATTATTTTTAGTTTTGATGTACGATCAGATTTCTTCTCCATTAATTTACAATGTTTATTATAAGTATTTAACAAGGGGTGTTCAGAAGTTGTCATATTTATTAATTATTAATTTTTTTATATTAACTATTGCTTAAATAATGTTAGTGAAATTTTGTGTAACATAATAGATTTAAATTAATATTGAATGTGATATTATCTATTGTTTTCTGTTCTGGTTTCTTGACCTCTTTTTAATTATTATTGTATTCTGATATTTTTAAGCTTAAGGTCTCTTTATTTTAATTTAATTTTTAATTTCAATATTTCGTCACTCCTTTGTGTGACTTGTTCAGGAAATTAATTATTTTATTTATTTTTTTACTGAATAGAATTCAATTAGGATTTCATATACGGTTGCAGGAACAAGACAAAATCAGCCTGAATTTATTTACCCAACTTACAGGCCAGACCATATATTTTCGAAAGCTCCTTCACTTCCATCATCAGTACTCATATAAATTTGTGTTTTTTAAATACGAGTTATTTGCTCGCTAGGCTTTTATATATGCAAAGTTTATTAGTGAATAGAATACGAGAACTGTATCAACACCAAACTGATGCCAATACAACGTGGGTGAATTTAAAAAATTTCGCAAAATTGTGATATATTTATTAATGATTCACTTTATTTTTGCCTGCAGCCTTAAATGTCAACATGTAAGACAGGAAAATTAAGCATATTGTAAAGGATGGGCCGAATTTGAGGTTAGAAAGTAAATTGGCTTAAAAAGGATTTTTTCAGTATAGAAATATGGGAATTATAAGTGGAATATAATGTCGGGAAAATATCCACCGCCGGTACGTCGGTTGTTTTTACAACATTTTCACATCCCATTTCGACACAAATATTCGCTTATCTTGTCAATGCAGCGCAGAATTTCATCTTTCAGAGCGTCAGTTGTTTGTGGTTTGTTCACGTAATTCCGGTCTTTCAAATGGCTGCACAGAAAATAATCCAGCGGCATTAAATCACAAGAACGAGGCGACCAATTGACAACGCCAAATCGAGAAATTATGCGACCGGGAAATCTCTCATGCAATAACTACTGTGCGACTGTGGGCCTTTTAGCGGCGCATTTCTGAAACCAAAGTTCACTGTGCCACGTTAGCCAATTGTGACCCCAAAAAAAAAACGGTTATCATAGTTTCCTTATTGTAAATTGGACTCATTACTAAAGGTGATTTTTTTTTTAAATGCGTTGCTTACGTTCAGTTTTTCAAACGGCCAATTCACAAACGTTCGATGCAAACAATGGTCAGGCGGCTTTAATTTTTCAAAAATTTCCCAACTTTTTGCTAAACAATTGTCAAAGGAGGGCAGCTGAATTCTTGAAATTTCATCATTTTACGGCCCATTTACCTGCTAACCTCAAATTTGCCCATAATTTACAATATTCCGCCTTATTCTGTACCTATTTGTCGACATCAACGTCAAGGCAATCTCCCCTATTATGAATGACGACTTCGACGCCGTATCAAGACGACAGCAAAAAATTACTGCTTGTCCACTCTTTTTCGATAGAAACTGACTACTATTGACATGTTCTATCGATATTATGTGACCTACAGAATGCTAAGAAATTGTCAAGAATAATTAGTTTTTATCGACAACTTGCAGACGAGTGATAATTTTTTACTGTCGAGTTGATGTGACGTCGACGTCGCCATTCATAATAGGTGCGAATATCTGTTACTTAGATATTCGTTGTGGTAAACAATTCAATTCTGCTGATGGCCTCAGACTATTCTTTAGGGTATAGAAATTAACAAGAAGCTGTTAAAAGCAGATAATTGGTGAAGAAACTGTCTAAATAATTGTCCTATTTTTGATAAAAGGGGATTATGCTTAATTTTTCTTCCTTGCATTTTCAAATTTGTGGCAGAAGGCAAAGTTAAAGTGAATCATCAATTAATAATTAATTTTTTTTTTGAGCATAGAGTTCAGTAAATCACAATTCTGCGTAATTTAGCGCTAGTTAAATTCAAATGCCAGATCTTAATTGGATCAGATTACAGTTTTTTTTTTTTTTTTTTTGTAGTGAAGTATGTCTAGTATGCCTGGTTCTATTTAATATATTATATAACCTGAAAGCCCTTCTCATATAACGTGTATTCGGCTCTATGACGCAAAAAACAACACTCATAATATTGTGATACACCAACGACTTCAGTGTTCTCGATCGTATTGCTTACCCTACGGTCATACCTGGCAACCATTCAGCTAAAAAAAAAACGTAACCCCTAAATACTAATGAAAAACCTTTTAAGTCGGACAAGGGTTTATTTAATTAAATTTTTTTCAATAATTTTGGATGCCAGAAGTCGGGCTGTTATGTATGTATGAATCTGAATCAAAATATTTTTCATTAGTAATTAGTGGTTACGTTCTTTGTTTTTTTTGCAAACATTTGTTCAATGTGACCGTGCCTTTTCTAGGTTTTCTTCATGTCAAACTACTTCATGCAAATATTGTAATATAACTCTTTAGCAAAAAAAAAATATATATTTATAAATAATTATCGGGTTCCATATGACACATTTAGCTCCAAACATATCGAAAAAAAATCGTTAACTTATTATCATAAAAAATACAATAAATGCCATATGTGTATCAATAATTTTAATTATTTCCTTAATTAAATAGCTCACAGTGAGCAAAGTTTAATAGCAAACTGTATTGTAATTCGAGACAAAATTTACATATCATGATCATAGTCATAGTTTCTGATAATTCATATCTGGTTATAAAAACGCTGAACAGCATCAGCATGATGAACAAATTAGCAGCGCAATATCAATGTTAGGAAAATGACAAAAGCTTTACAAATGCTAATGAGGCATTGATATATTTTTTATTTTTTAAAAACTTAAAGTCTCTGTAAATACTTAATTTGGGCTTACATCACCCTTAATGACGAACAGAAAAATCAAATTACACTGTCCGTATTCATACACATAAAACAGTGACTGAGCGACTGACCATATGATCAAATAAATTAAAACCAAACGGCTGAATGCTAACTGATGTACTATTTCAACTATTCATTCAAACACAGACGGAACAGATACAAATAATTGTGTGTGCATTAATTATCTATCTTTTTGACTATTAGCTAACAAATAATGTAACAGTGGTGTGCGTGTGTGTGTGTGTGTCCACTCGTAAAATCATTTAAATTGAAAACAAAACATTTGATGCATTTACCGCAAAACACTTAAAATTCCATTTTAAATTCTAATAAAATTTTTAATTCGGTTCTGTTTTTGTGAACAATCCTGCTTTTTTTTATTATTCATGTGTTTTAAATAAGTTTTGCATTTTGAAATGTGTGTTTTTTTTTTGTTTCTTTTCATACAAACGAATGAGAAGTTTTTTTTTTCCTAATCCAATTTGATTGCATTGTAATATTTGTAATCTACTCCGTAAAATTCTAATGAACAAAACAGATCCAAATACTTCTGTACTAAAAAGTGAATTGTTTGGTTTTTATTAGTGTTCAAATGGATGTGGGATGAATGTGTTTTATTTAGTCGTTGCTATTGCAGGGACAACAGAGCAAAGCAGTTGGTTGTGTGCGTGTGTGTAAATAATGCAAAACATGAAAATGTACGATTATTTTTGGCGGTGGAAATTCAAAGAATAATTAAATGGACACGGGCACAAATTTGTTGTTTGGCTAAATTCATTTTGCAACGATATTGATAATTATGACAATTATGTTTAATATCTATAACAGCAATTATTTAAATAAACTATAAAACTATATGATGATAGTTTATATATCAGAAAATGTAAACACTTTTTAGTGGACAATCTCTAGTTGAATCAATACATGAGTAATTTACCGAGTGCTGGATAAATAGAGTATGAGTAACAAGTATCTTAAAGCAAGTGCAAACATCAATACTAAATGTATTTACATTGTAAAATGATACGTGGCACTCGGTAGATATTAAGGCGTTACAATATTTCCCGAAAATACAGACAAATCGTGGGAGGAAACAAAAGTTAGCATCTGTACCATCTGCATTACATGGCAGTAGTAAAGTATGGACTTACTAATAATGTGTTACTAAGTTACATAAATATGTAATAAAAATATGTTTTGATTGTTGTGGCTTAAGTACGTCTATATGATATATAAAATATCATTTCCTTATATAATTCTCAATTGGTTTTTGAAAGTTTGCTCTTAAGCTAACAGGATTTGTTTTTTGGTACTATTTATGTTGAAGTGTAATAATGATATTCTTAATGATATTCTTATTTCGACATCCGAGGACTGACATAGAGTGGTTTTTGTTTTTGGAACTGATCCTATTGGACGGTCAAGGGTGGTCCAAAATTTGTATGGACATATGATATTATTAAATTGATAACTATAAACATTTTAAACTTTGATGAGGGATCAAGGGTGATCTAAAGTTTTTAGAGATATATGAAATTATGAAACCGATAAAAAGTGCAACTCATTATGGTAAGCTTCCGCTTTTTATGAGTTGCACTTTTTTCAATAACTTACGCTTTTTAAAATGACTTGCACCTTTTATGATGACTTGCACTTTCTATAATGACTTGAACTTTTTATAATGAGTTGCACTTTTTATGATGACTTGCACTTTTTGTAATGACTTGCACTTTTTATGATGACTTGCACTTTTTATGATGACCGGCACTTTTTATAATGACTTGCACTTTTTATAATGATTTGCATTTTTTATGATGACTTGCACTTTTTATGATGACTTGCACTTTTTATGATGACCTGCACTTTTTATAATGACTTACACTTTTTATAATGATTTGCATTTTTTATGATGACTTGCCCTTTTTACTATGACTTGCACTTTTTATAATGATTTGCATTTTTTATGATGACTTGCACTTTTTATGATGACCTGCACTTTTTATAATGACTTACACTTTTTATAATGATTTGCGTTTTTTATGATGACTTGCCCTTTTTACTATTAATTGCACTTTTTATAATGATTTGCATTTTTTATGATGACTTGCACTTTTTATGATGACTTGCACTTTTTATGATGACCTGCACTTTTTATAATGACTTACACTTTTTATAATGATTTGCATTTTTTATACTGATTTGCCCTTTTTATGATGACCTGCACTTTTTATAATGACTTACACTTTTTATAATGATTTGCGTTTTTTATGATGACTTGCCCTTTTTACTATGACTTGCACTTTTTATAATGATTTGCTCTTTTTATGATGACTTGCACTTATTGTAATGACTTGCACTTTTTACAATGACTTGCACTTTCTATAATGACTTGCACTTTTTATAATGAGTTGCACTTTTTTTTAATGATTTACACTTTTTATAATGACTTCCACTTTTTATGATGACTTGCACTTTTTATGATGACTTGCACTTTTTATGATGACTTGCACTTTTTATAATGACTTGCACTTTTTATAGTGATTTGCTTTTTTTATGATGACTTGCCCTTTTTACTATGACTTGCACTTTTTATGATGACTTGCACTTTTTTGTTATCACGTGGACTTTTTATAATTACTAGCACTTTTTATGATGACTTGCACTTTTTATAATGACTTGCACTTTTTATGATGACCTGCACTTTATATAATGACTTGCACTTTTTATAATGATTTCCTTTTTTTATGATGACTTGCCCTTTTTACTATGACTTGCACTTTTTATGATGACTTGCACTTTTTTTGGAATCACGTGGACTTTTTTAATTATTAGCACTTTTATAATGACGTGCACTTTTTATAATGACGGACTTTTTTACTTACTAATATAATATATATGAAAGTAACGCTGCCTGTCAGTTACATTTTCATGTTCAAACCGCTGAACCGATTTATATGAAATTCGGCATAGAGATTTTTTAAGATCCGAGGAATAACATAGTTTGGTTTGTGTTTTTGGAGTGGTCGCGGGTCGTCGCAAATTTGTATAGACATATGAAATTATTAAACTGATAACTAAGAACGCGACAAAGCCGCGGGTAAAAGCTAGTATTTAATAAATTAACTGCCTCAATATTTTAAATAAATTACATTGAAAAAGTTGTTTTAAATATATTTTTTTAATCTACATATCAATTTTACATAGAAAATTTTAATATGTTTTGTATGTTTACAAGCTAATTTATATAAAAAAAATTTTTTAATATAAGAATTTAATAAAATCGAAAAATAAAAATTTACCTTCATGTTTAAAAAAAATTGGGCTTCATTAAAGGTTTATAAAATAAATTTTTGTATAAAAGTTGGCTTTATTAACCTGTTATAAAACAACCGTGTGTACAAGTGAAAACGAAGTAGAAAGATTTTGCTGTTGCTTTTAAACTATAGTTTAAAATGTTTCATGTTACATTTACAGTAATTTTATAAAATTCTTTAACACTGTGCGTATCTAGGCTAATTAACTTAATTCATTAATATTGGTGGACCATAAAATTTTTAAAAGTATACTACAAAAAAATGTGCGGCGTTTTTATATATGAGTAGATATAAGATTGATGTATGTTTCTGCTAAATTTAGAAACTATTTACAGTATATTATTGATAGTATAGTTCACTTAGAGTTTTATTGAGTGGGATCACTTTTTTTATCTTAGATATTTTTTATTTTATTCAATTTTTTTTTGTGGGACTTTGTGAAATATAAATTGAAATCGGAATACTTGACTTTTGTGTGGGAGGTGATATGGCACAAAAATAGTTATAGCCTATGGATTTAGTCCATCTAAGTTTTTCTATGTTGGGTGCAGATCTGCATCTGAGTTAGCATTAGAACAAATAACACAAAACAGTAATAAACATAATAATAATAATAATAATAATAATAATAATATTGCAGTGTTAAAATTTATTGCATTTATGAAGGTTTTCTTTCTGAGTGTAGTGATCAGCTAAAATAAAAATGTTATATTTATATTAAAGCTCCGAATCAGCATGTAACTACACTTTTTCACATTTGTATTTTCGTGTTCTTGTTGGTACTGAACAAAACATTGAAATATTAAAAATCAATTTTCAAGAAAAACAAACGGCTTTAGGTGTTTCAACCTAAGCTGGTAACACTAATAGTAAAACTGTGTATACTTTAGGGCGTTGTTTAAGTTTGGTTTGAACATAAGCCAGACTTCAAAGGAATTATTTGCTGTTCGATACAGATAAACAAGTTGCTTAAATATTTTGTAACTCCCAGTTACTTGTATGCATATAATTAAGTAATATGTGTAAATTGGGAATAAATAATTGAAATCATGTCGAAAATAATTATTCATTTATTTGAAATGTAGTTTTAATTACATGTGCATCTCTAATAGGCATATAAACAACAATGAATGCTCTTTGTGTGCGCTCTGTTAGCGAAGCCATATGTTTCGTCGCATAAAAGCAATTCATTATGGCATTTTTATGTGTCAATTACATACACAGATTTAATTAGAAGGCTCGCTAAAGCCTGTTGTATATTCAAAGAATAAAAATTCAGTGCAAAGTTTGTTTAGGGAAACACTTGTGTTGTGCTATTAACAAACAAATGAAAATCTCTCGTCGTTTGGCTATTTAAAGTAAAGAGTATTATATCCGAAAAGATTTACTGCGGCAATGTGGACAGATTGTTCGAAATCAGATTGTGTTAGCAAATCAAATTTCTCTGGAAAAGAAACTATATAAAATTAAATTTAAAAAAATATATATTTAATATCAAAACTATAACAGAATTAATCTGTTGCTTATTTGCATCAAAAGTCCGGTGAAGCAGAATTAATCAAAGTCGTGCTCTTGCAACTAGACGCACATCCCTGGGCAAATGAAGCAAATGAATGAACCATTCAAAATTGCATATTAATAAAAATTTATGATGAAATTTGCGATTTTAACGATTGATTTAACCTGTCAACATTGTTAATTTACAAATTAATAAAGTCATTAATTAAAAATGAAATACATATTAAAAAAGCAGAAACATTAAATTGTTTGAATGCGTTACAAGCAAACCAATTGAAAATGGTTTGTCTGTCCGTTTTGACAGTGACAAACGAAACGTTTACCATTTATGGAGGCAGTCAACAGTATGAATGACTAGAATAAATACTTGTAAATAGAGATGGGAGAGTGACTAATTCTTTTAGTTGATTAAATCAATTCGTTAAGATGATGAAATTATTCACTGTCCTTATCTTTAATTTGTTTAAAATGTTACTGTGGATCAGAGCTTAATTATTATATTGAATGTAAATCATCGGTAATAGTTTAACGATCATGTCTAAAATAGAAAATAGCATTCGTGGCTAAACAGATATTATTTAAAAAAAATATGGTATAAGCTCTAATTTTTTTTATCTTGGACCAGCACTCAGGGGATGACCCCTATATATGCGATGCATTGCGCCGGAACTGAAAACAAGGGGATAGTATTGAGGGGACAGATTAGGAAAGATGATTTTTATTATTGATATAAAAATATAAAAATCAAAAATAACTTTGATTTTTCATTTAAAAAAATAAAAATCAAAAATAACTTTTTTTTCGTTAAAAAAAAATTAAAATCAAAAATAACTCTTTTTTTTCGTTAAAAAAAATTAAAATCAAAAATAACTCTTATTTTTCATTTAAAAAAATTAAAATCAAAAATAACTCTTATTTTTCATTAAAAAAAAAATAAAAATCAGAAATAACTCTCACTTTTCATTTAAAAAAATTAATATCAAAAATAACTCTTACTTTTGATTGTTAAAATAAAAATCAAAAATTTAAAAATCATGCAATATTTTGAATCCATTTTGCCTAAAAATCATGATGGTGTAATTAAAAGTTTTCTACGATGTTCATTTAAGTATGATTTATTTCTTCAAAAATTGAAAAATAACTCTTATTTCCGTTCCCTGATTTTGACAGTGAATTATATATTTTAAAATAAATTACTATTTGCAATAAATGAAGTGGAATTATCGTTTATAAGTTTTATAAAATTCGTTATTGAAGGATTTGAGTGGTCATACAATTCACGTCAATTCTTTGATCATTGCTCATCTCTAGTTTGCACAAATTGCTTGCAACATCTTGATTTTTATTGGGTGAGGGAGAAAATGAATTCCTCTAAAATTTAGGTATATCGAAAACTGGTCTTTATTTTAGCTCTCTAGGATGGCCTATAAATTCGATATAATGGAGTAGCTCATGGAATATATGCCTTCTAGTACGTTTCCACTAAGAGCAAATTAAATTGATTCGAGGAAATGATATCAAAGTATTTCCATTATGTTGTAAGTAATTTTGTTTTCAAAACGGCATCTCAGAAACCCTACTTGAATGCTGGTGGGTTCCAGGCAGCCACGTAACCAACCATGCAATTTTGTGTTTGAATTTTCGCAATCAATTCGACATTTGTTTTGTTTGTTTATTTTTTAACAGAAGCAAAAAAAAAGCAACAATTTTGTTTAATATTAACTTGAAAGGGTAAAATATAAAGAAAATCTATAAAAATGTAAAATAAAATTAAGTTTTTAGTAAATTATATTCAACAAATAAAATCAGTGCCATATTAAATTTGAATTAAGATTCTATAGGCTAATTGTTCGAAATTTTTAATTTAAATCTCAGAAAGACATGATAAATATTCCAAGGCACAAAGGCAAGTCAACATCAGTTTTATTCAACTTACACAGCAGAGCAGAACAGCTGTTTTCGAAAGACGCAACCCTTTCATCATCAGTGCTCATGTGTATTGTGTTTGTCACCACTTATTAGGTGGCTTAGTTGAATGTAATAACAGTTCCTATTTACACAAATTTTATTGTGAAAAAGAATACGGGAACTGTATCAACCTGATGTTAACATGTTATTGTTATAATACCCGTGTTACCGTTTGATTATTTTTCTTCATGTCCCATTTTTCTGAATTTTTTGTTCCATCAATAATCAAACGGTAACACGGGTATTATAACAATAACATGTTAACATCAGGTTGATACAGTTCCCGTATTCTTTTTCACAATAAAATTTGTGTAAATAGGAACTGTTATTACATTCAACTAAGCCACCTAATAAGTGGTGACAAACACAATACACATGAGCACTGATGATGAAAGGGTTGCGTCTTTCGAAAACAGCTGTTCTGCTCTGCTGTGTAAGTTGAATAAAACTGATGTTGACTTGCCTTTGTGCCTTGGAATATTTATCATGTCTTTCCGAGATTTAAATTAAAAATTTCGAACAATTAGCCTATAGAATCTTAATTCAAATTTAATATAGCAATATAAAATGTTCGTTAAAATTATTACTACATACAAAATCAGTGCCATTTTATTCGTACTTAAATGTAATTTTTTTGCAACTCACCAATAATGGATGACCCAAGGTTGCATTTTTAAGTACAGCAGTAGAGCAGGGTTGCATAGACAAAGTTTGATATAATTTCAATTTAATTAAGTCATTTGAAATAATTTGCTCATATGAAAAATACTTATGGTGATTTCTTTTCTAAAAAAAAGTTTAGCATTTTATCACTGTTTTCCTAAAAACTACAATTGGGCGCATTTTTTAAATAAAAATAATTTTTCGCAGGAGATGCTGCATTCATTTGTAATAAATTCACTATTTCCAAATGTCATAAAATTGCCATTTTTGGTTGAAAAGTGCAAAATATGTAGCATTCTTTTTTAGAAAAGAAATCAACATTAATTTGGGCAAATGTAATGATTTGGTCGAAATCACGTACTCGGAAACGTACTACTACTTATAAAAAAAAATACTTTTGATTTATAAAAATAAGTATGCATATTAAATTGAATTAAGATTTTATAGGCTAATTGTTCGAAATTTGTTTTTAAATCTCAGAAAGACATGATAAATATTCCAAGGCACAAAGGCAAGTCAACATCAGTTTTATTCAACTTACACAGCAGAGCAGAACAGCTGTTTTCGAAAGACGCAACCCTTTCATCATCAGTGCTCATGTGTATGTGTTTGTCACCACTTATTAGGTGGCTTAGTTGAATGTGATAACAGTTCCTATTTACACAAATTGTATTGTGCCTATATTTTTATAAAACAAAACTATTTTTTATGAATGAGGTAAAACATTTACAAAAAATTACTGAAATATGTTTTATGAAAACTTTTAAATATACCTAAAAAGAAACTGCAACTCAGAATTTTAGAGATCTTTTGCCTTAAACCAATAAATTTCTATACACTTGTGTGGCCAGAAACGAAAGTAAGAGACTCACAGAAACCATCAGCACTCCGTTAATCGCGTGTCATAGAAAATTACAGAATGAAGTCGCTGTAACAGCGGACAAAATTAACTAATCAAATACATCTATGCGTTGTAAATAAGTCTACACTGACTTGTAGCGAAATTATGCTGCGATAAAACATGTGATGCGATACTATTGTTGTGCAATCTGCCGCTGCCTCCCCCAACAAGCGTTTGTCATTATCAGCTACTAAACCCAGCCTCAGAAATTTAATAATCAGTGTCACTGGCTGCAGGCAGTTATTTGCCCTTGTTGCCGGCAGTGCATTCCTGCGGCTTTTCTGATGCACGACGCTGTTATTTTGCATTTAACTTTGCCATAGTTTTTTTTTGTACGAGTTGTTGGCATGACTTTAATATTATTTTATTATAATTTTTGTTGTTGCAATTTTCTTGTTTCGTATACGTAAGCAAAGCGCACACTTGTGTGTATTTAATTTATGCTTATTATCGCTTCGAATCCGATTATTGTATATAAAATTAAACCAGAGTAACACAAAAATTATATAAACTTTATTTTACACACAAAATCCACATGCCTACAAACACGCACTAATTTACACTTGTGCGCATAATTAATACTATTTTATCGTGACTCGCAGTAGAAGCACACCGGCACGGCATTATAATATTAAATTGCGACTTGTTGCCGCTAAAACACCGTCAAACGATCAATTGATAAACGCCAGCATTATTTAAAATATCGTATTATGTGGCACATGTACGAGTATCTGCATACAACAACTAGCGGCAAATGATTTCATTACAGGAGGGCATAAATAAAATATTCACTTTTAAATGGCAAACTAAATAGAAACGCCAAAATAGAAGAAAGAGCAGAAATAATAGAACCATTTTATGTTAATTTTGCATAATTAAATTGAAAATCAAAATAACAAAAAAAAAAAAAAAAAACAAACAGGAAAAAAACCCCGTGCTGACATTCGTTGCGTCTGTCCTTATTGGCTGATGTATACATGTTGCCGGCAATTTTATTTGCCCTAGAGAATTTCATGTAATGCAAATGAACAGATTTGTTGTTCTTTTTGCGTTCATATCTAATCAACTATGGGAAAAAATTGATGCCTTTTAAGCGTTTTAAAAAGCTCTGATTTTGCACTTTAGAATTGCTTTGGTTTCAAAAAAAATATATTTCGAAATAGCAATTTAAAAATAATAATTTAGTGCCAATTCTTTAGGATTTAGTTTTCAATGTTCAGCGTTAGTTGGTATACAGTCCCTGTGCGGTATTCAGATCGTATGGATCCACCAAGTCGTGAAACATTGCATCAACCTTAAAAGCGATGCCTGGATGACTATTGAAATCAATGGACTTAATTTGGTAAAACTTTGTCCGACAAGGTTTTCCCAGTCCTATGAGATTAAGGCACAGACGACAACGGCCCTAAAAGCCTTTCTAAGGCAATCCGTCGCCAAAATTCAGAGTCATAATATATTTCATATTTTTCAAACCTGCTACGCAGTAAATTAGCTGCGCACATTTTTTTAATTATAAATATTTTGTTTCAATTGAATTTAATAAAAAAAGAGCTTAGCAGCAGTGATTTTGCAATAAAAAGCTTTTAAGATTTTCATATTGACAACACTTTTTCAAACAATATATCGCATAGAATCAGAGTCTATCAAGAAGGTTTTTTTTCTTTCTTTTCCTTTTAATTATTTGCCAATAGCATGCGACTACGTTGCACACATATTTGTTGAACAGCGTACAAAATAAGATTGAATTGTTAGAATTTCTGGCATTTTATCAAATGTCATAGAGAAGAACATAAAAGAGATTATAGATAAAAACATATAACGAGAATGCATTGGCAAAATATTTCTAACTTGCAACATGTCGAAAATAAGTTCATGCATATTCATGCAGAATCAGGCAGGCGCTTGCAGTTATAAAAACAAATGGATGCACAAGCACAGCTAGAAGGCACACACATAGACCGACAGACAGACAGAGAGACAGACAGACAGACATTCGTATAAATTACATAATGATAAAAAGGCGAACATCACAATGTGCGAAAAAAAATGACAGACTAGTGTTTCCATCGGTATTGCATAAATTTCAGCAACAACGGCAGCAACAGCGTGGCAGCAACAGCAATAGCGGCAGCAGCAAAAAGCACACTTGTTGAACTGACAAACTGTTTGTTGAGTTACTTGCATGCACTCTCTCTCTCTCTCTCTCATCCCCCCCTTCATGCTTTTCATTCACTTCTGCAGAAGTTTGTGATACGAGACGGGCTGCTGCATGAATGCATGCATTTTAATCACAAAATCAACAAGTTTATAATTTATCACAACGACTCGTACTAGACTGTTGATTATTAAATACACAGAGTATCTTTTTCCTCGTTGCATTTGGCAATTGTGTGCAACTGCTTCTATACAATTTAATTAAATAATTCTTTAGCTTTTTCCTTTTAGCTCTGCGCAGTTTTTGAAATTAAATTTTTGATAAATACTTTTATATGTTCTTGCTAACAGAGACATATTTATTCTTATAGAATTAAAATAAATCTTTTTTTAGATAATTTTCTAAAAAACCGTTGACATTTTGCCATCATTTATTAAGTCATTTGTATCCTAGTGTGGGATTTTACTTTGTAGCAGAGCTGTAAATGTATCATTTCTCTGGATTTATTGAATATTATACTCATATATTTTTATACCCTTCAATAAAAATGTTGTGTCATTTCCACAATATGAATGTCCCACCCCCTTTAAGTACATGTGACCTTCTCCGAGAAAAGGAATCTAGCGTGTGAAATTTTTATCAGAAATCTAACTCATTTCATTTTATTCTACTACACCCTTTTAGGTATCAGAATCCACTATTAAATCCAAAACCGTTTTATGGCACACTAGATGCCTTTTCTCGGAGAAGGTCACATGCATATATACTCTTAGTCCTTAAGAATTGGAAAGTCGAATCTGCGATGTCCGTCTGCCTGTCTGTAAGTTAAATCCGTTTTCCAGGTCACCAGAAAAGCCAAAACTGCGGTCGTGAATTGATATATTGAAAAGAGTCTTAAATAGATTGCTATTGGAAATCAGTAAAATTTAATACATGATTTCAGAGCTGGAAAATTCAGAAAAGAAATGGAGGATACATTCACTTTATCATCGCGTGTCTAATACAGAGAAATATTTCTCTAAGACCCCATAAAGTGTATATATTCTTGATCAGTGATGAAATCTAATACGATCTAGCCAAGTCCGTCCGTCCGTCCGTCTGTGAAAATCACGATTCCGTCCAAACGAAAAGAGCCCGATCTTTGATATTTGGTACAGTTACATTTTAAAGGATAGCATAGGTCAATCAAGTTCGTAAATGGGCTGGATCGGGCCAGGGGGAAAAAAGTTCCCCTAAGAAGGACTAAACCCACCTCTAGAAAACAACATCAGTTTTAAAGACTTCTTTTGTAATTTTGCTAAACACATGATATATTTTTAAGTCAAAAAAGATTTGAAGCATTAAACTGGCAGCCAGAAAATCAGAAAAATCCACTTGTGGACCGCGCCCCTGTAGTGGGCGTTGAAGTAACATATTACATGGAAAAATAGTGTGAATATTTAACAAATTGTATGTCTTAAGCCAACATTCCTTAAAAATTACATTTTTTAAGCTTTAAAAACGAAGCTGAGACGTAACTTGGTACTAATCTGCTCTACCCCTCTTCCCCCATGAACCCTAAATGACCCTATAAAAAAAAAAATTTTTTTATTTTATTTAATTTATTTAATTATCCCAAACATGTATTTTTAGAGTTTTATGACAAAGGTGAAATGTCCCCCCCCCCACAGTCCTCGCCCTTGGCGACACCGCCAAAATACATTTGTAATACCAACCAAAGAGAATTGGACCCCATAAAGTATATAGATTCTTGATCAGTGATGAAGTCTCAGACGATCTGGCAATGCCCATACGTTCGTCTGTGGAAAACATGATATAGTCTATTTTAGGACCCCGCCCTCTTTAGTGGGAGTTGACGTACGATATTATATGCAAAAATAGTGTAAATATTGAACGATTTTTATTCCTTAAGCCTATAAGAAGCTGAGATGTTCTCTGATCTTGCAGAGGTGAAACTTCTTTCCCACGGCCCTTCCCGGAATGACTCTCTCAAAATGGAGACTTAAAATGGGGTACAGAGATTGTCTTATAGGAACTCTGTCGCACCCAGTTAAACATTTTAAATTTACTTTCTAAATATTTGGAGGGTATTTAAGATTCGACACGGTCGCATGTAACATTCTTGGTTGTTTTTCTTTTAAAAATCAAATCGCTTTTACTTGTTTTTATTTAATATAGAAAATTACTTTATATGTTCTGGGTTAAGTATGCCTTGCCGTATATCCTGGGCTTCTGCACAAGACTTTGTCTAAGTCTGAAAAGTTCAAGTCTGGTGATGATTTGGTGTACCACCTACTGAAATGTACACTTAAAGAGGAATTCGTAAAAAAAAATTATCTACATAAATTTGCCAAGTAAGAAGTTTATGATGAGTCATAAAATATAAAGAAATGCTTTATAAAAATAATTAAAATCTTAGGCCCAATTAAGTAAATTTAATGTTAGGCAATTAATCTTTAGTAATTAATACATAATCTGGCTGTGGAGAAAGTGACCACTTCACTGGTCAGTCTGTACTTACACAAATAATTTTAATTTATAAATAGAAGAACATCATCAAACTTACCTAAAACGAGAAGAAGAAAACGAAAATTTTATTAATATTTTTTAATAAAACAAGTTTTTCAAAAAATTATCATACAAAATTTAGAAATTCCATTAAGATTTACAAACTATTGTTGATAACGTAATTTTAATTTAGAAGACATGACAAATATTCCAAGGTGAAAATGTAAACCACATAAATTTTTATTGATTTTTTTTTCAACGGGCTTAAGTTCGAATCTGCATGAGTGCAAATGATTTTTTATTATTTTATTAATAAATGAATTTGTTCAAATTCTATTTATTATTTTTTATATTAAGACTTTTTATTATCCAATTTACACAGCAGAACAGATGAGCTGTTTTCGGAAGTCGCTATACTTTCATCATCAGTACTCATGTGTATTTGTATATATGACCGAATATTAGGTAGTTTAATTGAATACGATAACAGTTTTAATTTATGCATATTTTATTAGGAAATTGCATACGAGAACGGCAACAAACCGATGATAACACACTTTAAGTTCCAGTATTGCCGTTTTCTTCACATCTCATTTTCTAATATTTTTTTTCATTTTTATTTAGGCCCTACTTTAGATTTATTTTCTTTGTTTTTATACCCTTCATAAAAGAATATGGTGGATATATTCACTTTACCATTACGTATGTAACGCAGCGAAATATCCATATGACAGACACCCCATATTCCTGATCAGTGATGAAATCTAAGCCGAACTGAGCATGTCCGTCCGTCCGTCCGTCTGTGGAAATCACGATACAGTCCAAACGAAAAGACCTAGACTCTTAAAATTGGATATAAATATATATTGAAGGATAGCACAGGCTAAGTACGGAGATGGGCTAAATCGGGCAAGAGGGAAAAAAGTTCCCCTAAGAAAAACTTAACCAACCTCTAAAAAACAACATAAATTTTAAAGTTTTTTTGTAATTTTGTTAAGCAAATGATATAATTTTATGGTAAAGAACGCTTTAAAGTTGGAGCCATAAAATAAGAAAAAATTATTTTTGGACCCCGCCCCCTTTAGTGGGCGTTTTTACTTAAGCCTACATTCCTTAAAAATAACATGTTTAAGCTTTAATGACGAAGCTGAGACTTAACCTAGTACTGCTCTCCCCTAACCCCTCCTCCCCCTTTACCACCTAAATGACCCTATAAACAAAATAAAAAATTTTAATTTTCTATTTAATTATCCCAAACATTTATTTTTAGATTATGTATGAATTTATATTTTAATAGTGAACCTTTATTTATGTAAATTGTATAACAGGATGTTAATTTTTTCAACAGGCTATAAGTTCAAATCTGCGAAACTGCAAATTATTTTTTATTTTTATTCCAATAAATGAACGTGATTCCATTCTATTTATTTTTGAGAGTGGAATATTAAGAATATTTTTCATAGTCATTAAATAAGCAGAACGGATCTCAAAAATAAATAGAATGTAATCACGTTCATTTATTAGAATAAAAATAAAAAATAATTTGCAGTTTAGCAGATTTGAACTTATAGCCTGTTGAGAAAATTTATTTTTAGAGTTTTATGACAAAGGTGAAATGTCTCCTCCACAGTCCTTGCCAAGGCGACCCCGCCAAAATACAGTTTTAATACCCTCCAAAGAGAATTGGACCCCATAAAGTATATAGATTCTTGATCAGTGATGAAGTCTAAGACGATCTGGCAATGCCCATACGTTCGTTTGTAGAAAACATGATATTGTCAATTTTTTTTAACCCCGCCCTCTTTAGTGGGCGTTAACGTACGATATTATATAAAGCAACTCTGTCCCACCAAGTTAACATTTTAAATTTACTTATTAAATATTTGGAGGATATTTAAGATTCGAGCCGGTCGAATATAACGTTTTTACTTGTTTATATTCTAATGGAATGTAAATAAATAATTCCAGCAGGTACAGACGTTAACCTGACACAATTATACAACGAATTGTTGTATAATTTTAAACTATTCTAAAGCGTTATTTTGAAATGGTGAATGCACTCGTTGTCACATCTGTATTATACCTGCATACACATGAACTCACTTATAATCACTTTGAAATTTTTCTTGTTTTTTCAGATAAATTCATACAATTATTTATGCCGCTGTCTTGTGTGCCGGTGTGCAAAAACATTGTACTCGTTCATGCTGCATTTTGACAATATGACAGTTGGTTATAATATTTTTACATTAATTTCATTTAATTTTTTTTGTTGAAATTTCAAGCCAAACGTATCATTTAGTTGATAAGCAGAGGAAAGAATAAATAATTTTACAAGTGTGACCATAAATTTAAACACTTAATGAGTTAGAACCGTGCGTGCATGTGTGTGTTCGTGTTACGAAGCCCTCACCCCAAATGCTGAAATGATTTGCCAAAGCACCTTGTTGAAATATAACAAAATGCTTTTGCTTCAACAGATATTCATATTCATGTTCGCTTTTGCTCCGTTGGCGAATATGTGAAAGGGGGCATTTTGCCACACTGAATGTACGATTAGATTTAACAAATCGTTTCCAACGTGTGATGAAGCAAGTGCAACATTTATTTTGTTGAATTTTTGGGGTGTTAATTTGATTTGCATAGTTTCTGTGTATTTCATTATCTTCTACTTGTTTGAATGTGATTGCGGTGAGTGGCAATTATGAGCAAGAATTATTACGCCAATTTTTAAGTTCATTTACTAAATTTAATTTAAGGCAGAGTTTTTTTTTTCTTTTTTGGTGTAAGTGTCTGTATTTTGATGGTGGATAATATTTTTTGTTCGAGCTAAAGTAATGCCAATAAATAATTACTTGTGGCATGCAAGCTGCTGAAATAATAATTTAAATTTTAAATTGCAAAAAATTTAATTATATTTTGAAATCTTTTTAAATAAAAATATGTTAATAATTTATTAAATTTCTTAAATTATGTTGACATATTTCCAAAGAAACAAGACTTGCTGATTGTGCATTGGATTCTTTACAAAATAGTATCATGCTCATGTTAAAGACATTCTACTAAACTTAAAAAAAAGTTATACCAGAAATTATTGGTTATGCTTATTTCGTCAAATATTTGTTAGCTGTGAACGAGCTTAACGGATTTCCAAAAAAAAAAAATTGAATTTTATTTATCGGGTGTTTTTTATAGAGTGATACAAGTTTAAATCATAATAAAACAAGGAAATATATTTTTTATATCAATAAAACGGTCTTTATTGGATAGAAAATTTTATGGCCTTAATGTTTATATATGATTTCGGCGATGTGGCCGCCACGGCTGGCGCGTACAAGGCGCAATCTGGAACACCAATTTTCAACAACTAAAAAAATCGTCCATAAAGTGGAAGTACACAACCCCAGTTGCTGAGAACGGCGACGAATTGATTGATTAGGATCATCTTCAATGCTTTCTTATAGCTTCTGCAGTGCGCACTATTCGGCGTCTCACAGGATGCCCGTTAACAGTAACAATAAACGATCTATTGTTCTTCAAATTCGCTGCTCTAAAGGACGATTATGGACGCCATAAAATGGAAGAATTGCACGATGAGTTTGACGAATAGAACCATTATTTTGATTAAAAAAGCGTTGCTCTGGTGTAAGTCGATCCATAATGAAATGTCAAAGCAAACTTAACAAAAAGCAACTATCAGCTAATAAATGGGTGATCAAATAAAGCAGTGATGCCAACTCAGAGTTGTATCACTCTATAAAAAACAGCCTTTACAAATGATTATAGTCATCAAGAAATTTGGTCCATAAATAAAATCTTTCTAAAAAGTTTTTTAAATAAATTTAAAATTAAAATGCAAATAGAATATAATAAAGAGAAATGCACACATATTTCACATATAATTGGATAGGCCTGTGAAAAGCTTATGCTATTGGAGGTATTTTAAAATTTTCAAAAACACGAAAAAACTTATAAGGGAAATAATATGACTTCCCAAATATTTGTGGTCCATTCTTTTCATACCATTCGCCAAAAATGGTAAAAATTAATATATAATAAGTTTCAAATTTCTTGTGAACTTTTCACAATATTAATATTCGACCCCTTAAGCAGTATATATATATATATATATATATATATATATATATATATATATATATATATATATATATATATTGGGCCCTTCTGAATCGGGAAGTTGAATAAGCGAAACAGTCACTCCGTGTGTCCTTCTGTCAATACGTAAAATAGAGTTTCCCTAGTCACCGAAAACTTACAGACTTGGTTCTTGGCTTGATGCATTGGCAATAGTCTCAATAAATTGAAAATTAGCAAAATCCGAAATACAATTGCAGAGCTGGAAAATATAAACTTACTTTTTTGTATATAAAAGTAAATAGGCAAAAAAAAAATTCTTTTCTAATTTAACATATTTTATAATATAATAAGGTATCAAAAATGAAGCAAAATCAAAACGGTGATTCCAGGGTTGGACAACTAAAATATTTTTTGTCCCATAAAAGTAACCGATAAAACAAATTTGTTACTTAATAAGCAGAAAAATTTTTTTTTTCGAATTAAAGCTATTTTGTAGTTCAATAAGTATCAAAAATCAATTAAAAGCAAAATGGCAATTCCAGGGTTGGACAACTAAAATATTTTTTGGCCCATAAAAGTAACCGATAAAACAAATTTGTTACTTAATAAGCAGAAACAAATTTTTTTTTTCGAATTAAAGCTATTTTGTAGTTCAATAAGTATCAAAAATCAATCAAAATCAAAATGGCAATTCCAGGGTTGGATAACTAAAATTTTTATTTTTTTTGGGCCATAAAAGTAACCGATAAAACAAATTTTTTACTTTATAAGCAGAAAAAATTTGTTTTTTTCGAATTAAAGCTATTTTGTAGTTCAATAAGTATCAAAAATCAATCAAAAGCAAAATGGCAATTCCAGGGTTGGATAACTAAAATTTTTTTGGGCCATAAAAGTAACCGATAAAACAAATTTGTTACTTAATAAGGAGAAAAAAATTTGTTTTTTTTTCGAATTAAAGCTTTTTTGTAGTTCAATAAGTATCAAAAATCAATTAAAAGCAAAATGGCAATTCCAGGGTTGGATAACTAAAATTTTTTTGGGCCATAAAAGTAACCGATAAAACAAATTTGTTACTTAATAAGGGGAAAAAATTTATTTTTTTTCAAATTAAAGCTATTTTGTAGTTCAATGGGTTTCAAAAATCAATTAAAAGCAAAATGGCAATTCCAGGGTTGGACAACTAACATTTTTTTGGGCCATAAAAGTAACCGATAAAACAAATTTTTTACTTTATAAGCAGAAAAAAAATTTTTTTTTTCGAATTAAAGCTATTTTGTAGTTCAATGGGTTTCAAAAATCAATTAAAAGCAAAATGGCAATTCCAGGGTTGGACAACTAAAATTTTTGTGGGACATAAAAGTAAAAATTTTTTTTATTTTCCTTTATTTACTAAGGAAATTTGAAATTTTTTTAAGAAATTTATGGGAGTTAGAAATTAAAAAAATTTATGGGCTTTAAAATCAGCTCCAGAGCTGGAAAATATAACGTTTTATTACAATATGAAAGTAAGTATATAAAACAAAATTTTTTTTGTGCCATTATATATATTTTATGTTTAAGAAGGAAAGAAATTAATATTGAGAATCAGTAAAAAGATGATTGCAGGGCTGGGAAAGAATATATTTTTAGATTCTAGACTTTACATCGGTGAAGGGCATATAAAATTCGACTCAAGCGGATTTAGTATTTTACTTGTTTTGCATGATAGCGTAATGCATAGTAAGAAACTTCTGTGAGTCTGAAAGGGAAATATGGTTTCTGATACAACAGGCTTTTACTTGTGGCCTACATATACTGAAAATTCGGTCTATTTCGGCCAAAGTATTTACATTTGAAATCCTTAAAATAACTACTTGTTATTTTTGTTTTAAATAATCAATAATTTTAAATACTTAAAATTTTACCAAGTATTTCTGTACATGCTAATCCACATGGTATTTAAAATTTTAATACTTTTTTCCTTCTTGCCCTGTTTGTTTTTATGGAACTCTCTACTATATTTGTTTTTGTTCGTACAGCCCAAGAGTTGCTTAAAATAATTACTTGAAAATCAATGTATTAATGTTATTTTAACGAGCAAACTCTGCTTAGATACGAAACCAGAGAGCCAAAGATTAAACCAACCAAACAACCATGAAACTAAATCAAAAAAAAAAGCACAATGGGGCAAGTGGCAGAGGATATACACAAAAAAGTTTTTTTTTAAGAATTCTAGAGAAGAAAATGTTAATGATAAATGGTAGCTAAAAATAAATGTATTACAATACAATTTGCTATTTCTATTAAATTCAATTAAACTATTGTTTGATATTGTTGATTTGTTTCAATATTTCAATCATCAACATATGTCATATAATCTAGTAATTATTGCGATTAGGATCTTTCCTTAGCACTATTAAAGTTATTTTGCATATATTTTTATGTTCATTAACAAACCGGCAATACGAGGTCTGTTCAAAATTTACCTCAAAAATCATTTAATTATTGCTCGAGTTCAATTTTTTACTCAAAATTCTATGCAAATATTTTGAGTTTTTGTTCTCAACAACAAAAAACCGCAGAACAAGCAAAAGATTAATAAATTTTAGAACTCCGACAAAAAATAAAAAATAACGTAATAGGCTCGGAAATTCGCCTACTTTTTTTTGAAGTACCTCGAATATTTAATTCGGGAAATATCCTGTATTATATTTATTTTATAATTTATTTGGTAGCAGATAATATGTGACTCAAATTTCCTTCTTGGGAAAAAAAATTTTTTTTTTCCAAATCTCACTCGTCTTAATAGTTGACACACATACAATGTGCTGGAAATACAGATTTTTCTTAATAAATTTCTGCAGTCACTTTAGGTATTTAAATGATATATAAAAATATCTATATAATTTTTGTATAATCGAACCCACTGTGCCAAGTAAAAAATGTATTTATAAGATATTTTAATACAAGCACCAGTAAATAAAATACAATTTGCACAAATATTTTGTATAAAAATATATGTATATGTATGTGTAAAGAGAATTCCAGAGAATTTTAATTAAACATTTTAAAATAAAATCAGCAACTAATTCATTTAAAATCACAAAAGTTCAATAAAAGAAAAGGAGTCTTGCCTCTGCTCAACACCACATGAATATAAAACTCTGTGGATAGCATTTGCTTATTTCTTTTGTTGTAAAATTTTGGTAATGCGATACGGAAAAGGACTACAATGTATTAAAGCATTAGGTATTTGGAAAAAAAAATAAAACAACTTGCAACACAAATACTTTGTATGAAAACCAAAGCACCTTAATATCATTTAATGTTTGAATCCATTAATTTCAAAGTAGTTTTTATCAGCAGTAAACTGGTCAAGTAAAACAGGCGCCTTATTTAGGGCCTTTTTAGGGCTTGTAGTAATTTTTTTTATAAATGTATGACGAATAAATGATTATGATTAAGGGCCAATGACTTTATACTATTTTTTTATTTCTTGTGATTCATACATGTTTTCTATGCCTTTCTGAGCTAAATAATTTTGAGAAAACCGTTTTTAAAAGCGTTTAAAGATATACTAAGAGCACAGAGAAAAGAAAGAAACATCCCAGAATTTACAAATTCAAGATAATGGGTAAATGCAAAAGTGGTGCCCAATAAACCCGCTCCCCTACAGACCCATTACCATTTTGTCCTCTTTAAGCAAATTGATGTAAAAGATAATTAAAGAAAAATTAGACTTGTAAAATATTTTACCAGCGCAACAATTTGAGAGCACAAATCTATTCAGCCCCTTTTTTTTACAATACCAAGTATTGCAAAATCAAACATCTTCCAAAAAAAATCAACAGGCATGCGCCTACTTGATTTAAAGCGGGTTTTTTTTTTTTTTTTTTTTTAGGAGAAGGACCAGCACTCAGGGGATGACCACTACATATGCAATGCATTGCGCCGGAACTGAAAACGAGGGGATAGTATTAAGGGGACAGATGAGGAAAGATGAGAAGATAAACTGTTTTTTTTTTTTTTTTTTTTTTTTTTTAACTATTTTAACCTTTTACTTCACCGGCTAATTTTTGCTACAGGGCCGACGAAGGTGGGTGCTGTTACTCTGCTTTTTAGTACATGATCGTGTCAGTCGCCACCAATTATATTCAGTGACCAATGACTATGCCTTCAGCACTTTAACAGGATGGCAACAACTAACACAACCACGCACTAATGCTGTTCAGAAGAATTCAACACAATATTTCATGACTCAGCGCGGGCTCGAACTCACGACCCTCCGCTTCATAGTCTTGTGTTCTACTACTTCAGCCAACAGCACGTTTGATTAGTTGCTAAATATTGGCTGCAACCGATTAGATATATTACCAATAATGAGAACAATATTTGGATACACAATTGGATAGGTTGACATCGGCGAGTAAAATTGTCTACCAAAAAGGACTCACCTTGATTCCGATTGATTGCAATCGCGTGGTAGACAGCCACATAAGTCAAACCAAGTATATGTTAGCCTTAATATTAAAGAGTGTTTTTTTAGAGCGTCACAACACCAGAGCAACGAGTGCAAATTATTGGAATTTTTAATTAAAATAATTGTTCAAACTCATCGTGCACTTTTTCCATTTTATGGCGTACCTAATCGTCCTTCAGAGCGGCTAATTCGAGCAACAATAGATTGTTTGCGGACCACATTTACTGTTGCTGTCAATAAGCATTCCGTGAGACGCCGAACATTGCGCACAGTAGGCCCCTGTAATCTAAAAGAAGTAGTTTCGCCTACGAGTCTGAGTAAGAAACAACAGGTGTAAGGACACTTAAGTTTGGGTAAAACAGAAACTGAAGTCAATAGAAAGTTTTCGAGGCTTCACCAGTAGTCTAAACTGGTACCATGGGATCCAATACTGGCCCAGCAGTTTAGTGCGACTGGATATTGGTGAGCTTTCGTTCGGGAGTTCACGTGGTGGTTTGTGGTTGACACCAATTGGTGGAAGATTTGTCAGATAAGGACTGATGACTGATCTTTACAATGGGGCTTCGGTCCGGCTGATAGTAGCAAAATCTATGTGTTGTTGTGAATCAATCAATAAATGAGGTTCTATTGGGGTACATTCGTGTCTCATAGAGCTAAAATCTTCTAGATAGGATCGAACACTTTAGCAAGGTGTTAGGGCATGGAACATTAGCCTATCATCTTCTAGAAATTGCCACCTGGGTGACTCGAGGGTCGCTTAGGTGTGGCCCCTGAGTTGCACGGGTGTGGTGGTGAACACCCAATTTCACACTATGTTGAGAGCATCGTCGGACAGGTGCTGACTTAAAACTTTATCATAGTTGTAGCAAGCTGTAGCCGCTGTACACGAAAGCATTGAAGATGATACTAACCATTCAATTCGTCGCCGTTCTCAGCAACTGGCGTTGTGTCCTTCCACTTTATGAACGATTTTTTTTAGTTGTTGAAAACTGGTGTTTCAGATAGGGCCTTCTACGCAGCAGCCGTGGCCACTACTTGGCAGAAATCATATTTCTACATTAATTTCATAAAATTTTCTTTCCACAAAAGCCTGTTTCATTGACATTAAAAATATATTTCCTTGTTTTATTATGATTTAAACTTGTGTCACTCTACAAAAAAAATACGCTTTACTAAATACTTTAAATTTAAAGGAAGACATTTTTTCCATAAGACCCTGAATATTTAATTAACATTTTAATTAACAATAATCACAGCTTAACTTTAAAGAGTATACCCAGCAAAGTTTTCATTCCTTAGCTGTTCTATATCTTCTGTACATGTAAAACTGATAACAAGAGTATGGCCGGGTGTGGCCACCAGAGTTCGAAATAGTGTACATATGTATTTTATCCTCTGTACACACAAGTTTACATCAACGACATAGAAAAACATGACATTGAAAAATGTATGCATGCCTCACTTTATACACAACTAAATCTTCAGTGCACAGTACTGTACATCATACCTCAAGTGTATACATTGAAGACATTGAAAACATTGAATTCACTTCATGTACGTATGCACATTTGCGGAGATGATGACATTGTATTTGTTTTGAAACTTCATAAAATTAATGTGTGTGTGTGTGTGCAGTAAAAGCAAACACTGAAAATATTATACACACCCAACAGTTTCAAATTAAAAAAGCATATACACGAGATGTACACGTGATACACAAGTAGAAGGTGTACACGGTGAAGGAAAGACAATGTCTATAGTGTATTCAAGGTGTACATTGTATTAAAGGTGTACATTAAATTTTGTTATACATTTCCGAGATCTCTGGTGCATATAACATTCTCCAGCAGATTTACGATAATGTCACGTACGTCACTTTTCTGAAAACTACAAACAATTTTACTACCAGCGTGAAATATATCAATGTGCCATATTTTCGAGATTATACCCACATAAAATTCTCTAAATAATGTATCACCCCGTCATCCCGTCGGAATCTGTGCACCAAATACTTTGCAAATTTACTTTGTAAAGTATTTCCACATACAAATACAAATACAAATTTTGTTATACATTTCTGAGATCTCTGGTGGCCACTAAAATTTAGAATGTTGTTAGCAGATGGCTTCGATTCATTTTTTTTAAGTGTACAATTCAGCTTTCAGATTATATTTTAGTTATGTTCCATACAATAACCATATTCTGAGCCACCGTTTTCCCAGTATGATTAACTAGAGTATTTTACATCATTTAAAGTTTTCATATTTTGTTAAATTTTCGTTTTATATACTTCAGCAATACATTTGATGTAATTAGCAAATTACTTTAGTTATCAAAGACGCAAATAAAACAACTAGTCCAATACAAAGTTAATTAATGAATGCAGTAATAAATAACCCATTAACTTAATTATTTCAGAGTTAAATTTTAATATCTCAAAGTGGAATTAACAATCCAATCAAATTAGAAATACTTATAGCTTAAATTTTCTTAAACCCTCTTAAGTGTCTAATCAGGTTTATGAGGGGATACTACTATAGTACACTTTGCTGTACGTACTACGTTGCGTATACTTAACATGGAACTGGGAATTCTTGTTTGTTACGTATACGCTTAATGCTCTTTATATACAGTAGAATTACGGAAAATGGAAAATTACATTAGCCCTATTCACAATCTTGTGCAAATGGTCGTGCATCATTGCATTTGCAAAATAATTGTACTCTACACCAACAAAATACATTGAAAATGCTCTCAAATACTCTCTCAATTTGCAAATGCTATAATGCAAGACCATTTGCACAGGACTGTGAATAGGGCTAATGTAATTTTTCATTTTCCTTAATTGCTATTATATTCCGTATTGAAAGTGATCCATGGTTTCAGGGTACATAATTCGTGGTTAAAAATATTTTGCTGTAACGCGGTGTTTGTTTCTTATAGTTAAATTGTCGAATTTCCAAGCAACATATATTTTAAGTAAACAGATTTTTTTTAAGCGTAAAAAATTGCTGGAAAATCGGTGCCAAAATTAAGAAAGTTAAGTACATGCGACAATTTAACTATATGTCTCACATAGTCACTAAGAATTGCAGAAATCTTGAGCAAAGTCGCCCCAGAGAAGAAGAGCTGACTAGTGCTTTAATTGCAAATACCTAGACATATAATTTGGAAAGTTGTATCTAATGGAATATGTGTACATGCATTTTTGCAGTATAAGTAACTAAGGCTTCCTTTAGATTTCATGAGAACCTAAACTCTTTTAACAGCCTTGTGCCAAAACTAAATCTCCTTAAAATGCCTTTTTATTCACTTCCCTGCTATGCTGTTTCCATTTGGGAAATAAGCCAATGTACCCTTGAGTTAAACTTTATGGCAACAAAACACCTTTGAAAAATAAAAGTGTTCTCAACTGATTTCCACAAAACGAAAACAAAAGAAATGTTCAAAATAAATACTTATGTTTCATTATCTGAAGTTACAGACTTGTAGTATATCGAAGAAGAAAAAAAATAGCAAATGAGAATAGTTGGTTACCGTGTAAGTCTCAAAGGATGTTTACAAATATCAAAATATTTTTTTCTTCTTCAAAAAACAAAAAATTGTAAAAATCCATTATCGAAATACTGATTTCTGCACAGGGTGGCTGCAAAGCTGCAGTGGTAGTGAGTGTAACAAACTTCAGGCAAATTTGAATTTTTAAATGAATTTGTAAGAAATGTTTTTAATTGATAGCAGGGATTTTACAAATTTTCTGCTAGTATTAAATTGCAAATACTATACATCTAGATTACACTTAGAGCTTTAAGCTTCTCCTAATAACATCAAGTTTTAAAACACTATTTAGGGAGTGTGTGCTAATGCTTGCTAATATCAATTGTTCAATAGCCGTTTAAACAACACGTCTGAACAAAGAGAGAATCAATACAACATCAAAAGACTTCCATTCAGGGGTATTTACTTAAAAGCAGAACTGTAAAACTATGAAAAATGTGTGGCTAAACCTGAACAATTTTTGAAATATTTTGAAATTTAATTCAGCTGTGCTAAGGTTCGTAAGATAAATATTTTAAAGGTAATAATATAACTACTCATCTGAATAGAAGAACAAAATAATGGTATTTTCGGAAGTCGCTACAGTTCCGTCATCAGTACTCATGTGTGTTTCAGTGTAACGCCACTTAGTCGATTTTTTTATTAACACACATTTTATGAGACAATTGTGAGGGGTAAATCGGTCAATATTAAATTGCTTTTTAATCATATGAAATAACGTGTGAATTTTTTAAAGGGTGTCACAACACTAGAGCAACGCGTGGAAATTGTTGAAATTTTTAATCAAAATAATTGTTCTATTCATCAGTGCACGATGAGCACTTCCTCCATTTTATGGCGTACATAATCGGCCGTCCATGATGGTCGCTGCAGGAGCTATTTCGCTGAAGAAGAAAAGGACTCAGTACAGCATTTCCTTTGTGATTGCCCGGCCCTGCAGGAGCGTAGGCTTACACAACTAGGCTTTTGTTTCCTGCGAGGTCTGGACTGTGTCAGGGATGCACCTCTGGCTGCTCTGGCGGGTTTTGTGAGAAGTTCTAAGTGGTTCTCAGCAATTAGTGCTTCGTTTTGAAAGGATTGTGTAGGGTGTAGTCCTCTGGGTATCACAATGGGCCTTTATGGCCTCCGAGTGTTTTCTCGCTAACTGCGGTCAGCGCTCTTTAACCTAACCTAATCGTCCTTAAGAGCGACTAATTCGAAGAACAATAGATCGTTTTCGGACCACATTTACTGCTTGTTACTGATCATGTGCATCCAGTGAGCCGCCAAACACTGGGCACTGTGGCAAGCTGTAGCCGCTGTACAGCATAGCATTGAAGATAATCCTAATCAATCAATTCTTCGCTGTTCTCAGCAACTGGAGTTGTGTCCTTGGACTTTATGGAAGATTTTATTTTTTTAGTTGTTGAAAATTGGTGTTCCAGATTGAGCCAGCCGCGGCGGCCACAATGCAAACATCATATTTAAATATAAATTTCATAAAATTTTCTTTACCATAAAGCCCGTTTCATTGACATTAAAAATGTATTTCCTTTTTTTTATTATGATTTAAACTTGTGTCACTCTATAAAAAACACCCTGTACCTAAAGTAATAATCCCTATATTATAAATTATATAAAAATTTTACTTGCTATTCAAAAAAACCAATTAAGGATCTAGAGCACTGATGATGAAAGCGCTGCGGCTTTCGAAAACAGCTATGCTGCTCTGCTGTGTAAGTTTAGTAACTAAAAACCTGATGTTGACTTTCCTTTGTGCCTTGGAATATTTATCATGTCTTTCGCACAATTAGCCTATAAATCTTAAATCGAATTAAGGATCTGTTTTCATGCATGACAGAGCATGCAATAGGTAGAATTAAGTATTTGAATATTTGCTAAAAAATATCAGGAAGACCGTGTCAAAACTAATTGAGTGGTAATGCCAACATTTTGATTATCAGCCGAAATTCCCCTTTATTCTGTAACTATTTGTTGACGTCACGTCAAAGTTATGCCAAAAAAGGGTACTGACATGCTGTATCTACTCGTTGATGCCTTGAATATGGCAATAGGCTGTTAGAAATTGTTAATTGCTGAAGAAAAGTATTACCAGCGAGTTCTAATTTTATTACAGAGCAAAAGGGATTCTATCTTCAATGTGTTTCAAAATAAATCATGCAACATAAAGTTTTCCGTAACAAACGAATGAATACCTTTTAAACTGCATTTGCATTTGATGTGTACAATGGCACTCGTACCCTCAATATCTGTGATTTTAAAAGAATTAAACATGAATGGCATTGTATGAAGGTATGAATAGCATGAATAGTAATTGTGTATTGAGTGCTTTGCATTTGTATGGACGTTTAATGAATTGATTTTTTGTTCCTTTCTTCTCTTAAATGCATCTGCTGCTACAATGGGAAGATTTTAATGAAAAATCAAAACAAGAACGAGCTAAAGAATGGATTTTGAAATAACTGAATTTAAAATGATTTCAGTAAGATTTTCTTAGACATGACGTTGTCAGCTACTGCTCTACTTCATTGTAAGTTTCAATTAGTAAAACTATTAAAAGTTATTTGCTTATTTGCAGCAACTCATTCCATAGTGCCTCCTCTTATCGGATTGAAAGTGTTGGAGTAGCGTTTATGTTGGTGTGAGTATTTTTATGTACTTAGCAGATTTATTTTTACTTAACTTAAAAACAGGAATTAAATAAATTACAAAAACAAAACAAAATTAAAAACAACAAACAAACACGAAAGTAAAACGCATGTGTTAACAGTAATTACAGCAGCTCTTACTTGGAATGTTTATTGAAATTGTTGTAAAGATTAATATAAAAGTTTTTTTTTCTTTGTCTGCCGTAGAAACAAAACAACAATATTAAGCGGGAAGGAGCTGGGAATTTATAAACGTATACACTGAAGATTGTACCAGATACCAAGTTTTATTTAATTTTACTTTTTTTTTTTTTTGTTTTTGTAAATACATGTGTTCAAAATGACTTGATATATTGTAAAATATTTTTCTTTGAAACTTTTTTTTCTTCTTTGCACTCAAGTAAAACTCGTTGTGTTTTAATAAATTAAGCAAATATTTTTTAAAAGATAAAGTTTATATCTGTTTGTTAAGAAAAATAAATTATTTCAAAAGTTGCTGATACCAGGCGTAAATTGAAAGCGTAATATTTTATTAACATGAGAGAAGGCATGTTGTACACGTACGTTGTGAAATTAACGAGTTAGAAACATATTTTATTTATAAAAAAAAAAGTTGGGAGTAAATTCTTCAAGTAAATGAATGGTTATAAAGTACTTGTGTTTTATTATTAGAAATTTAACATGAATTGCATATGATGTGATCTATTTGTATGATTTAAAATTATATAATGAAAAAAAGGGTTTGTAATGTTGGGAGTGAGTTCAATACAAATACTTGGGAATGGATTTTTATATAAAAATAGATATTATAGATCTTCCATACAAATTAACAGGCAAAATATGTTGAAATTATCCCTGTTTTATTTACTAAATTTGTCTATAATAGGTATTATTAAGCAGAGAACGCTGTTATAAACAATATACAGTGAAACTTCGATATAACGAACTTCGTTATAATGAAAAACTTAATATTACGTATGTTTTGTTTAGTACCTTGAGAAAACCTCTTAATTGCAAAGTTAAAAAATACAAATATACACTTTATGATTCTTGTGTCTAATTTTTTTAACCTTTTTTCTTTTAGTATACTAAATAATTTCCTGAAGAAGCTAACCGATGGTTAGCGAAATATCGAATATTAAATATTAATATAAAAGAACCTTAAAACTCAAATAAATCTATTAATTATTAATATACACTTTAGCTATAACGAACAAATTCTGAGAATGAAATTGTAACAAAATGTTTTATTTTTTAATATATGTATACTTTTATTAGTATTCTCATGCTAAAAAAAACTTTAATAAAGAAAACTGTAGTTATAACGAATTTTTTTTCGTATATCTTCAAATTTCGTTATATAAAGGAATTCGTTATACCGAAGTTTCACTGGACTTACACCGTAATTATTCGGGGAAAACTGTATGAATACAGTGATGGGTGGGCTTAACGAAATGAAAAAGGTTGCCACAGTGACAAGTAGTTATAAAGGAAGTCAAAGGGTGGCCATGTTATTTAAATGATACTGAACAGCTGTTTATATCCTTCTAACTACAAACTGTCCGAAATATTTTCAGATCCCCTTGGAATTCGTTATATTGAAGATTCACTGTGGGTGCTGTTGGCTGAAGTAGTAGAACACCAGACTATAAAGCGGAGGGTCCTGAGTTCAACCCCGCGCTGAGTGATGGCAACAACTAACACAACCGTGAACTAATGCTGATCAGAAGAATTCAACACAATATTTCATGACTCAGCGCGGGCTCGAACTCAGGACCCTCTGCTTCATAGTCTCGTGTTCTACTAGTTCAGCCAACAGCACCTTTACAACAAAAATGTTATAGAATCGTATACGTATGTATGTATGTATATATATATATATATATATATATATATATATATATATATATATATATATATACAGGGTGTTTTTTTTAAAGGTATAGAACTTCGAATTGAAATAAAACACAAGAAAATCGTTTTAATGTCCATCAATTTGGCTTTTTGGAAGGATAATTTTATGCCATTAATGTTTAAATATGATTTCGGGCATGTGGCCGCCGCGGCTGACTCGAATAAAGCCAATTCTACAGGTCCAATTTTCAACCACTTTTTCGAGCATATGGGGCCGTATGTTGGCAATAGCGCCACGAATGTTGGCTTCCAAGTCCCCTAACGTTTCTGGTTTGTTGGCGTAGACGAGCGACTTCACATATCCCCAAAGAAAATAATCCAATGGTGTCAAACCACACGATCTTGGTGGCCAATTGACAGGTCCATTCCGCGAAATTATGCGCTCATCGAATGTTTCCTTCAATAAATCGATTGTGACGTGCGCTGTGTGGCATGTAGCGCCGTCTTGTTGGAACCACAACTCATCCACATTCATTTGCGCAAAATCTTCCATAAAGTTGATGGACAAAGCTCCAATTGCTGTGCACGGTGGCGAATCGATTCATTCGGGTCCTCTTCAACACTTTGCTCTACAGCGGCAATTGTTTCTTCGGTGCGCACTGTTCGACGTCTCTGCGGATGCGTATTATCACATAGAGTAAACGTAGTGCGAAAACGATCCATGGTTAACCGAATTAATTGCTCTGATGGACGATTATGTCGACCATAAAATGGACGGAGCTTGCGGTAAACTTCGCGAACTGAACCATTACTTTCGAAATAAATTTGCACGATTTGCAAGCGTTGTTCTTTTGTCAACCTGTTCATGATGAAATGGCAAACCAAACTAAATATTAATCACTTGACAGCTGACAAAATGGCCGCCAGTTAAAAAAGTGATGCCAACTTAAAGTTCTATACCTCAATAAAAAACACCCAATATATATATATATATATATATATGCTATTTGCATATGTATTCATATACATACATATATGTTACTGATCACTGAAAAACGAATTTCAAAGACAAGATTTTTTTTTCTTGGACCAGCACTCAGGGGAGGAGTCTGCAGTGTATTGCGCCGGAGCACAAAAAAATTAAAAAAATGCACATGAGTACAGATAATGAAAGAAGTAGTGGCTTTCGAAAACAGCTGTTCTGCTCTGCTGTGTAAGTTGGATAATTAAAAACTGATAGTGACTTTCCTCGGTGTCTAGGAATATATATCACGTCTTTTTGCAGTTAAAATCAAATTTTCGAACAATCAGCAATTTAATTCAATTTTAATTGCATTTAATAAAGAACAAATCGTTTCAATCCTAAACATTTCAGCTACAAACTATTTGCCAACTATTCCTTTAGAAGTCTAATTTCTCTTACTTACTTGCTTTTTATTAATTTATAGTCATAAATTCTTCTTTTGTTCGATTAACTTCAAGAGATTGTTGGTTTTGTAGTAATTTTTCTTACTAATAACATCTGAAGATAATGAAGTTTTATGTACAAAATTACTGAAGTGGATGAAGTTATCTGGATTTTGTATTAATTGGTTAACCAAATAATAAAATGTTGCCAACTATTTAGATCTTACAACAAATTCTTGATTAATTAATTGGCCGTTGGTTGTATCTATTAATTTAGTGAGCGAATTAATTAAATACTCTAGTGTTTAATTAATTCATTAAATTGTAGGAATTTAATGATGCAGTTAAAGCTTCAATTTCTTTAAAGAATAAAGTTGTGCTAAAAATATATGCCGAAAGGAGACATAATTTCTGCAGTGAAACACAGTCCTTTGAATTCATTTAATGAATTTACAGCTCCATTTTACAACTCCATTAATAGAACGTTCAAAATTACGCATATAATTATTTGCCACATGCATTTAGAACTATTAATTGCCAGTTTTAATAAAATGCCCAAAATATTAAAACCTAAATGTGAATGTAATTTTTCCACAATTTCATGCATTCATCAAAAATTTAAGTTCGAGAACAAAAGCAAAACCAAACAGACAGATTATCTTTTCTCTTACATCTTTTTGTTGCAAGAGCAAAACAACATTTTCAATAATAATTACTTTTCTTTTTGCATATTTATTTGCAGTCATGCATGCATGCATGCGTAACAAATGCATAATGCATTTAACAGAAGATACATGCTTACAAATAACTGTACGGGATATACACACGCATACTAACACAGTTCTAGAAACACATACATGTGAATATAATATGAAATATGGTTTTTCATTGTTGTTGCAGTATTTTCACTCATTTATCTTTATACATTTTCTTCCAATTGAAAATTGTGTTTACTGTGTACGTCTATGTGTGTGTGTGTGGGTGTGTGCGTTTTTTTCATGTGAATTTTGCATTAAGGAAAAACATCATTTGCACTATCATCAATTTTTATAATACGAATAGATTGTAAAATTCATCTGTGTGTATGTAATATGTAAAACATATTTATATATGTAACGTAGTACATAGACTTTTTAAAATGCCAACACAGTGCGGGGCATAACAGTAGCAGTATTTAATTTACAACACCTGCAGCAGTAACAGTTATAATTTTTATTTCAAAAATTACTATTTAATTTATTTTATTTTGTTTATTAAGTTCGAGGTCTTTTTATAAAACTACGAAAACTTTTATTTATTAAAATTTTTAAATTTTATTAAATAAAATTTTTAATAATTTTAAAAAAGGAGCTCGAACTTAATAATTATAATAAAATTAAGGATAATAGAAGCTAACGCAAGTTACATGTTAATCATTATTTCCCGAGTTTTATTTTTCGCTTAGAAAATAAAAATTATTTCTTGATTTTTATTTACTCCTAAGAAACTGAAAATAATTTTTGATTGATGGACCAGGGATCGTGTTAAATTTAGACATATAATAAATATTACAAGATAAAAGGGAAAGTCAACATGAATATAAATATCCAACTTGTATAGCAGCATAGCTGTTTTGGAAAACCGCTACAGTTTTATCATCAGTACTCATATGAATTTTTTGCCTCATCACCAATTATTAAGTGGTTTAATTGCATGTGATAACAGTTTTTATTTATACAAAATTTTATTATGAAATTGCATACGAGAAGTGTATCATATATTAAATCGCTATGGAGCCGTATGATTATTTTATTTGTCTGTTTTCTTATTTATTTATTTTTTTTTTATTTTACTTAAGCCAAACTGTTATGAAACCATTTTCATGGACTGAGATCCCTTGTAAATATTTAGCTAATACTTAAAGCTGCTCTTAGTTTCCCACAAAACTGTATTTCCTGGCTTTAAAACATTTGAAAGTATTTGCGTTTCAATATTCAGATTATCATTTCAATCCGGTTAATACTTTATTGTAGCTGTAGAAACAACTTCTATGCGCTTTTGCAATAGTATTTTTCCAAAATTTCTCTTTTGCTTTTTGAATATTCAACCATTCATTTATATCTGCTGTAAATAATCAATGCCTATGGCGTCTGAAATGGGTTGGTGGCAACGATAGTCCTTAAAGCAAAAGTACATTCAACATTGCATAAAGCCTTATAAATTTGCGTAAATGTGTTGCCAAATGCGGTCGCGGATTTGGAATTGGTAAAAATTATGGAGGTTATGGAATTCCATATTGGAGATAATCAAGTATTTTCGTATTGCAGTACATACGAACTCGAACTGTCAATTAAAGCGACAAAAAAATCAATGTAAATATTGCATACGCAACAGCAGAAATACAATTTCTTTTTATTCAAAGTCAAAATTCATAAATTTAGTTTTTGTTACTGTGATGCATCTATTTTGATTTAAAAAAGGTCTGTTTAGTATTGAGTGTACTGATGTTATTAAAGGCCTTATTTAATTTCTTTTTGTTCATATATTAATTATTTTTGATGGCAGTTTTATAAGTCATTTAACAATTAATTTATTTTAAATGTAATTCCTAAATTTAATATTTAAAATTTAATTCCTAAATTCTATAAACTTGCGATAGTTTTTTTGATTTTCTGTTTCCTATATGAGACAAACCACTATGACTTGGATTGCCTGCATTTGTGTGTAGCCAGTAACTAACTGATTTTGTGTATGCAACACATAAAGTATGAACTTAAAATTTCATTATATAAGAGAATAAAATAATCGAGTAATATTAAAGAACTTACCGTTACGATTTTCACTATCAGCCGGTTTCATTTGTATGGGATGATGCATCTGCAGGAAGAAAAAAACAATTTATGATATTGTACTAACATTTATTTAAATTGATATTATAATATTTATACACATATACCAAAAAATATATATCAAGCATAAAAATAAAACAGAATATTTAGAAGAAATTTCATTAAGAAGTATAACCTTTAAGGCAATTACCCCAATTGAGTTAATTAATTAATAGCTAGATCATTAGTTTAGTTAAGCTCGTGGCATATAAGTGAAAAATGTATTTAATCGTGAAGTAATTAAACGAGTTATCGGCAGCAATATTTATAAAAGCATTCGTTTGGTTTAATATATATAAATAAATTTTTATTTAAATTTCCTTGAAATTGTTTATCAACAAAAAGAATTCATATATCAAACGCCCGTACCCGAAAACCGATTTTTATATCATTTTGTATGTCCCTTAAAGAAAACAGCATTATCTATTGGTCTTTCCCTAGTACGACCACTTTTACTATTAATGAACCTTTAAAGAAACGGTTGATACCCACAAACACATTGTTTATAGATAGAGAAGTATTTGCATTAGCCATGTCACGGAACTCAACTCCGTTCGGAAAACGAATTGACTCCAATAACTATAACTTAAAAAAATGTTTCCAAATGAATTACTGTTTACATACATACAATCATGAACAGTATGGACTAATAATATTAAATAAGATTTCACTACGAAAAACGTTCTGTTTTCTGATTAATCTAAATTGGGATTTAATTACGTTTTCGAACAGAATTAGATAATGTGTAATAGCGTTTATGAACAGAATTAGATTCTGTGTCATGGAAATATATTAAATTGATTCACATCGAATAGAATTTTTTTATATAAGTTTAATAAATATGTATGTATGTACACTAAACCCATAATTACAA